>OZ014519.1:442113271-444592828 GCA_963966055.1 Lathyrus aphaca
ATGATCTTCATCTCTTTCCCTTGAATGTTTGCATATTTGGATGAACATTCATGATCTTGATGAATTTCTGGAATTTTATGGAAATTCTTATAGAATCATGAAGAATGCATGAACATTTAGATGAAGACTGGGTTTAGCATAGAAGAACATAGTTAGATCATTGTAGGATGTTGGTTAGGAAGTTTTAGTGTTTGTAGTCGGGAATTAGGCCTTTGTCGAGGATAGATATGCATCTAAGGGCTTTTCCCCGTTAAGAAATTTAAGATTCGTAACCGAGGGGAATCCCTTGCAATCCTGTTTTGGACAAAGGGTTGAATTGATGATATATCCTTGATCTTAACATCACCCTTTCACTTGTCTTGCGGTGGAAGGGGTGATTTGATATCATCAAATTCACTGATTTTCCTATGCTTTTTAGGTGAGACAACCAACGACAATGTCGACCATGGGTTGGATGAGAGCTTTTCCTTTGACGACGCAGTTGGCATCGTGGATGTTCCTGCTAGAGACAGATCATGGATTTTGGATGAGCCTCAGGAAGTGGCTTTTCTTTTTACCCTCGACGACTCGGATGCATGGAACCGAGTAGAATGGCGGAAGAAGGGGGACGTCATCAACTAGAGGGCAATTGCTTCTAAGCCTGAGCAGCAGATACATTTTCACTTCAATGACTTACGGTTTCCGATGTATGGGTTTACTTTTAGGGAGGTTTGTAACAACCCAAAATTTTCACTCCCTTTTTCATAACATTTGGCATACTATTCCCATACATTGCATTGCATTTAAATCAAAAGAAAAGAAAGCATACATTCATTGGTTGAATCCTAAGGCATGTGGTTAGTGGTTCATCAAAGGGTATGATCATCCAAGGCCAAGAACAAGAGCCAAGTGTCTCTCAACAAGTCTCAAGGGTCTCTCTCATTCCACACAAGCTCAAATGATGTCTGAAGCCCATGGAAGATTTGAATTCCTCAAGAAGGTGGCTCAGGGCTTCACCTCATACACAAATGGCCCAAATTAGGGTTTTGGTTCCAAGGGGTCTCTTGAAGGATTTTTTGGTTCTAACTTGTTCTCAAGGTCTTCTATATGCAATTTCAGAAGTTGCACAAAATTAGGGTTTTGGTGAATTTTGGTTCTAACTTGGTTCCAAGGGGTCTCATCACATTTTTCAGATTTCACAAAATTGCACCATACTTTCTCTTCTTCGATTCTCTCTCATCACAAGGTTTTCTTGAATTTTCTCTTCACATTCATGATCAGTGAAGCCCATAGAACAAGAATCAATCATCACATGAAGCTCTAATCAAGTATTTCACCAAGTCATATTCAAGATTATCTTCTTTCAAGTCTCAAGATTCAAGCCAAATTCAAGCTCTAATTGCATTTATTTTGAAATTAGAGGTTCCAAGGAGTGGATCTGTAACTCTCAGATGGTTTTCTAGGAGTATTTTCATAACTGCCAAGCTTCATGTTAGTGCCATTTTCATGCTCATGAATCTTGATTTTATGGTGTGCATATTGTTCGCTGAGTGTTAGTGATGATGTTGATGTATTTATCTTTGAATTTGGACATGTATTATGAGTTTAATCTAGATTTGAAGTTTTTAGATTCACACTTGTTGCTTTCGATTTGAGTAATCTAGGCATGATATGATAATTTGAGTAGCATATTTGATATCAACATAAAAAATGGAGTGGATCTATGGTATAGTTTTCAATTTCTGGAAAACATTATGGTGAGGTCACCGGAGAAGGTGACCGGAGCTAGGGCTCTGGAACCTGAGTTGGTTACAGTTGAACGGATGGCTCATTGGGGAAGACGTAATCTGAGACGTCCATTTTCTTGATCCAATGGCTTATAACATGACAACAAATTAAAAAGAATGAGGTATTGCACGTGACCTTTTATTTCATAATAGTTCAGTTTGTTTGCTTCCTCATGTGACTTAAAATGTGTGTGCGTTTATGAATCGTTGATAGCGTATACTCCTTGATCTTGTTGACTTAACTGAGTGCGTGTGATTAATCATGTGGTGTTGATCAAGTCAATTATGTTGACTGAAGTTCACAATAGGACTGTTGACTGTGCTGACTAGTTTAGGTGATTGAACTGGGCTCCTTTTGATATCCCCACCCCCTTTGTTGAGCCCAGATAGGTTTTGAACGTGCAGATTACTAGTGTGACACCCTCTGATCAATTTTCATTTTATTTTCATAATTCTTGCATTTTAATTCTTAAAAATGATTTTTAACCACTCAAAAATCACACAAAAATTTATGGATCAGTTTTTCCCATTTAACTAATTTTTAGAATTTTTTATTTCTGATTTTGGTGATTTTTCATTACATTTTAATATTTTCTTGTATTTTCTTTTTTATTTGTTTCAATCTTGATACCTAAACTTCAAAGATTTCTTTTACATAGTATAAGAAACATTTTACAAGCATTCTTTTTGCATTCATGCATTGATAGATTAAACTTCATAAAAAATATTTTTGTATATTTTTTAAATCCGATTTAATTGCATTTTGGTCCCTCCTTTTGGCATATTTTCCATTTGATCCTTATGCAACTTTAAGCCATTGATTGAACTAGTTCGTTTATGAATTTTTGGGTGAGCTTTTGGTGAGTGATTAGTCCCTGACTTAGGCCACTTGAATTTTTGGGTGAGCTTTAAGATAATCTCTAGAGATATTCTTCCTTCTTCGACCAATGGTAATTGTGCTTTTTGAAATTCTTGTCCGGAATTTTTGGATCACCTTTTTTTTTTTGTCTGGTGGCAAGGTTGATGTGGAAGGAGGTTTCAGATTGGATTTCTTTTTTCGGGGTGATTAGAAATTGTGCCAAAGAGAGTTTTTTGGATTGATAGTCTTTTGGTAGATCTAATACATTAAAGCGTGGTAGAGAAGGTATTTTTTGGTTTGCTACTTGTTGGAATTTATGGAACCTTAGAAAAGACATTATTTTAAAAGTGCTAGGTGGAATATTATTGATGTTGTGTGGAAGGTGAAGTTGACGGTTGGAGATGGACTAGTATCGGAGAAATTATTCACTTCAATTGTAATCTTTTATGAATTCGACAAGTTTCATTTGTTGTATTTATCTTAAGTTGTAATTGAATTGGTAATTTCTCTTCAACCGTCATTTTTGTTGTCTCTTTTGTAATCAGGTTGAGTATCCTTTATTCTCTAATTAATACATTTATTGCTTATAAAAAAAAACATAATCTCTGTTATACTTGGGTTTTATTCCATCTGCTAGTGGCCACATGGATTTGGAGCTTTTTATATGATGTTGATGGCCATCTAGCTGAAGTTGCGAATAACAATTATTCATTAAGTAATCGTAATTAATATTATTTGAATCAATAAATTTTTTCACATATATACAATCATTACACCAGCCCATTTTGTATAACTTTGATGAAGACTCAAGTTCAGGTGTTCTCAACAGAGACAGACATACCAAAGCATTGTCATAGAAAAGTTTTCTTAAATATATTATTATGTTAGTTAGATGAGAATTATAATAATTTTAATTAGAAAATTCAAACATATAGATAGGTTAGGTATATGGAATGAGATGAATTAATTGAATCATATGTGTGAGTCTTTATGTTGACATTTAATTATCAACAACAATATCACGAGGACATGACCTATTATATATATATATATATATATATATATATATATATATATATATATATATATATATATATATATATATATATATATATATATATATATATATATATATATATATATATATATATATATATATATATATATATATATATATATATATATATATATATATATATATATTAATAAATAGCGTCCAAACGGGCACTCCGTCCGTTTTTTTAAGGTGCACCGCATAGAAATATTAACAGTATCAATTTTTATAAGTTTGATTTTAACATAAACTATTTATATGATGAGGTCTATGTCATATTAAAACTAATATTGTATTAGACACAGAGATCCAAATAAAGGTGTGTATATATTTTTACGATGTTATTTTTATACGTTGCATTAATAAATGATATTATTTAGAAATCGTCAAGTAGACTTAAAATCAAGACGATCAACAGACAATTTAAAATTGGAATAGTGAATGAACTATATATATCAACTTTATTGCGGTAACACGAATATGTCTTTTAAGAAGTTTTTGGTATATGTCATGCTAAAACTAATTCAATATGCATAATACATTTTATTTCGTCCTGCTCTCAGATTCTCAATGGTATCAGAGCTCACATGAGTGAGTTCTGGTTCATCGCTTCCGATCCAACACCCTAACTTCCTCTTTCTTCTTCGTTCAGAACTTTGATTGATTTCTGCGACCTTATTGATTTGGATTCTTGATTCAGCTTTTTTTATTGTGCTACCGTATGTATGTCTTTAAGGAGATTTTTGGTGTATGTCTCATTAAAATTTGATTAAGTTCTATATAGAATGTTTGCAAAATAAATATCCAAGAATATTCAGAAATCTCTCTCTCACTCACTCTCCATCCCCACCCCCATCTCTCTCTCCATCCCCATCCCCATCTCCCCTCTCTCTCTCTCTCTCTCTCTCTCTCTCTCTCTCTCTCTCTCTCTCTCTCTCTCTCTCTCTCTCCTTCTCTCTCTCTCTCATATTATTATTGAGTTAAATTTTTTTATGATTTTTGTGTTCGTTTCTGTTTTACGACATTATGTATTTTATAAGACTTATTTTGTGTACATGACATGAAAAGTAAATTATTTAGACATATATATTAGAATTAAAAGTAAAAATACTTTATTTAAATAAATAAAATTAAAAATAAGTTAATATAAATGCATGTTCCATATATTTTAATATTTTACTCTCTCAATCCTCACTTGTAATGTGCTTTTTCTCGTATTTTTGTGTTTGTTTTTGTTGCAATGCACTATGTAACTTATGAATTTTTTTCCATCTTAGACATATTTTAATAAGGTGACCTAGTATTGAACATCATAAACAAAAAAAAATAGCATATTGTGTAAATATTGTATCACTTTTTTACATCACTTTTTGTGTGCTAAATATTAAAGTAATAGTAAACCACACTAAAGAGAAAGTAACCATATTGTATCACCATTCTCTTATAAAAACAAAACAAAAAACAAAACTATTCTCTTGTTTAGTTGTGTAACATGCTGCAATTTTGTATCTAGTTACTATCAAGCAGGAGGTGTGTAGATTTTTTAAAATGGCCATGAAGAACATCGACTTACAATAAATATATGTCTTAAAGTCTAATACTATTAGTAGTTTTATTCCGACCTTAAGTAACATTATGGTTAAAGATATTTTATTAAGATGCAGTAGAAAAAACTTGTAAGTGAAAAATCATATGCATAACTAATGTTTTTTAAAAATAGAAATACTTTGAGAATTCTGATAAAGTATTGAAAAATGTAAAAGTAGTATTGATTAAAGAATAAGCCAAAAATATAAACAAAGATATTTTTTGTGTGGAAATAAATGGTAGAAGTATAAAGATTGAATAATATATTCATTAGAGTAAAATAACCTATCTTGAGTTAGTCCTAAAAAGGTTCTTAAAAGTTCTTAATTGATCCATATAGTCTTGGTGAAAATACACAAATAAATATATAAAAATATGCAGTTAAAACTATAAAATAAATCAAATTTAAAATCAAGTATCATATATAAGCTTATAAAAAAAGTATCATATATTCAAAACAGAAAGAGAAAATAAAGTAACTGGGTTACTATTTTTTAATGTTTATATGAGAAAAATTTCTTAAAATATCTTTGTTGATCCTCACTGTTTAGAATTAAGAATCTGATTTTCTTCCACTCAAAGAAAAGAAACCGATAGGAAATTAATAATAACAATGTATAACACATTACAACCATATAAAAATAACTTATTGCATTGTTCATGATGATTCAAAGAATGATATCACTCACACCTTCAGCTAAAACACAACACATGATAATAAAAATGAAATGAGACAAATAGAGAGGAACCAGACATGAGATAATAAAAATTAAATGAGACAAATAAAGAGGAACCAGACATAAAGAGAAACTGAGAAAATAAGATTAAAGTGTTATTGTTGAATGATAGAAGTCATCTCTTTCTTCTTTCCTTGTCAAATATCTTCTCTTCCTCAACAGTATGTGTGTTATTTTTCCTCTTCGATGTGGCTTCATCAACTTATATTCTCCCAATATCCTTTGACACCAATTTCTTCTTTCCTTGACAATTAGTTCCTTCTTTGTTTAATCGTATAACATTAGAGCACTACTTATTGGAAGTTTTTCTTTTTCACTTTGGGAAATACAACACAACTGTAAATTTTATATATTTAAGAAGTAAAAGATGGAAACTGCCAAAACTGCAAATTGGTAAATATCTGGTTATTTAATAAAATAATTATTTAATAAAGTTAAAAAGATAGTGTTTTCATTGAGAAAGAGATGAAATTTAAAATAAATAAATAAAATTCATTTTTAATTTGCATCACCACTTAGTAGTTAATGGAAGTTATAGGTGAAAGATTGTTTTTAAGAGATGGAAGTTAATCAGTAACTAACAAAAGTTATTAACCATTCAAGTTTTTAAATTAAACTATTTTTTTAAAAAAAGGGTAATTTTGGAACAAAAATAGTCCACTCCAAAAACTTGTATCCTCTTTATATATAGTAATAGATATTGGTGAAGAGACAGTTGATAGTGAAAAGGAAAGGAACGTGGTGTGAAAAAAGTGGCTCAAATGAAGTTCCTTATCTCAAATGGAGATGGCAGTTGTGTATGAAAATTAGAGATTTCATATTCATGTTCTATCCTATTCTCAATATTGAAATGTTCTTTTATATTTATTTTTTTATATTTTTTATATTACTCATTTATCTCTTTTTGATTATTGCACTAGTTTTTTTTGTAAGCAAGTGATAAATTAATGAACGAGTACAAAGGGTACTCCACCTGAATACAAAAAGACGAGGCCGATAATAAAACTCGCCTAAAAGCAAAAAAAGATATTACATACCAAATTTCTCCTAAGACATGAATAACAAAGGGTCTTTGTGAAAATCATAAAAGGTGCAATTGAGATTTGTAATTTCCCCCATCATGTTCCACTTCCAAATCGAAACCTTGATCTTCCAAACAATATCTAAAATGTTCCACTTGTGATTACCAAAAATAATCTCATTCCGCGCCAACCAAATATTCTAGCACACCGCCAACCAAATATTACCTTCCCTACCTTTGGCCAATTTTTTTGACCGACACAACGCCACCCAATCCAAAAAACTACTTTTCAAACTACATCTAACAGCCTCCAAAAACTTCACCCATTCCGAAATTTCCTTCCTCACCAAAATCGCCACTCTACAACAAAGCAATAAATGATCCAAGGACTCAATGGAGGAATCACAAAACACACAATCTGATCCCATCGATCCACCTATAACTCCTCTCTTAGCCAAAAAAGCTTTAGTGGGTAATTTGTTCAAAAACCAACGCCAAGCAAAGGCCTTGATTTTGAAAGGAGCTAACATATTCCAAACCAAAACTTGGGCGAAATCGTGACTATTTGAAGGGCCCAACGGAATGAAAAAAGAAAAGGCCCACTTATAGTAAGAACTCACTGTGAACAAGCAATTCTCTTCTAACATCCACAAAATACTATCTTTATTATCTCTTTTGGGGGAGATGTTTACAATTAAATGAGCCAAGTCCTCCTTTGCCTTTGCCAAAACCACCTCCTACACACCATAATGCTCCAAATCCGCCTCCCCTCTAATGTCTTTTGCTGGTGATAACGAGAAATCATATCACTTTATTACTACGTTTTAAGTCCGTTTTATCGCACATTGATCCTATTAACTCCCGATTGTTCGAGTTTTTTATGTCACATTGCAGGTATAACATGTCTAGAGCCAAACTATGAGAAAAAGATCAAATGAACCAAATCTAGCATGAAAAGAAGAGGAAGATAACAATTCTGCTAAATCTACAATTTTTGTTACACTCACGGTCGTCACAACATCCTCACGACTGTGACTCTCTATTTTAAGGTCTCACGACCGTGACACTCTATTTTGAGGTCTCACGACCGTTGCTCAATTGTCACGACCGTGACACGCTTGAATTGAAGAATCTGACCGTTACGCTCTTGTCACGTCGTGACAAGGAAAGTGTGTTTAATTTTTATTTGAATTATTCATGAAGACGTGCAACGAGAGTCTTGGCCGACTCCTATTTTTCCTCAACAGAAGAAAACCCAGTACGCTACTTTCTTGCTGGATTCTCTCATTTTGGAACGAAGCCCACGCTCACCAATTCAACTGCCCAAAATCATGTTCTATAAATACCTAAGCTGCAAATTAAAAACTACAGAGTATTTTATTGATTTTTCCGCGGAAGCTCTGCCGTAAATTTTCTTGAACCCATTTATTTTTCCAGCCTTGTTCTTGTTTATTTTTCTATTTCTATTTTCCAACCCAAATTCAATAACAATTTCCAACATTAGGAAATTGTTATTTAAATTAATTTCTTTCTAGCTTCAGAATTCGTATTTTTATTTTGATTCCGATTCCGACACTCCGAGCTTGCCAATCTGTGGAAGAAGGAGTTTAAGAATTTAATTATCCGGGTTTTTATTTTTGCATTTATATTAAGTTTATTCATTTGTTTATGTTAAGATATTATTATTATTTTATAATGTATGCTTTAATTAATATTTATTTATTTCTGCAACTGTCTGTTGGTATAATAAAACTGAGTAGCTAAATTAATTAGGCGGTATGTAATAAACTAAACCAAAACGGTTAAATCGAATCTAAGCTAAAATAATTAAGAACTTATATTCTGGCTGTGGCTTTTTATAATTAAAATTAATCTTTTTGTTACGAGAGTAAGAAAAGTGTAATAGGTTAGGTCGAGACCACGAGAGTGTGAGATTTTAACCGGATAGCTAAAGTTAGGCATTTGATTTAAATACAGCGAGAGCGCTTTAAAATGAATTAGACTTATTAAGTTTTCAAAAATTATTTTCTAAACACTTATGGGCTAGCGAGAGCAGGCATAGGGCTTTAGGAGTAAGATCTGAGATAAGACCACGAGAGTGTGAGTCGAGGGTATTTAAACTGATAATCTCTACAGAATAATTTAAGTGAACCATCTTTATAAGCTTAGGTTAGATTGACCCGCATAGGTTAATATAATTACATACCGACCGCCTTCTCATTATTTCCTTAAAACTAAATTTAATTCCCATTTTAATCCTTAAAACCAAAATCGTGACAAATATCCGCCTTAGCTAAACTAGCAGACCTTCTAGCACTAGAGTGATTACAAAGTCCCTGTGGGTTCGACAATCTTTTATATTACTTCGATAGGTTGTGCGCTTGCAGTTCAGATACCGCTAGACACATATCGCGTCTTTGCCCTATCAGCTTGATCGGAAACTGTACCAGGAACAAGATCTGCTGCTACCGTGCCAACAAGAATATGTAAGACTCCCGCTGCAGCAGACCTCATCGAACCGCCCTCCCTCCTGAACCGCCACCTATTAAGATGACCTTCATCTGTCTCAGTCGCCACACCTTCAGGAAAACTAGAAGTGGCTAGCAAATTTTCTGCTAAAAGATAATCAAAATTATAGCGAATACCCCTTGCAGCCGTCCCTCCTAAGACTCCCTCACTTTCGGTACAAAGCCTAACAGCATGACCTCCAACAATACCCACCGAAGCTGAGCCATAATTTAAATGAACGCCAGAATTTTCCACGGGAACAGAAGGATTAGAAACAATACTGAAGGAAGCAATATCATTATGAATACCAGTAATAGTAAGACCATCAGAAATTGAAACTCCAGCATTTACAGCGTGACTTGTTTCAGGGACCAAATCTGCAACATAATCACCCCCCAAAACAGCTTCATTTTGAAAACACCAAAAGTCCTTGATACCCACATCATCCCACCGCCATCTATCATCCCTCCAACCGCCCATTGTCGCAACCGAAACCTCCTTCAATTGGGATATCGCAAAAACATCCGGAAATAAATGCTCTAGCTTCCCTTTACCAGTCCAATTTGACAACCAAAAGGAGGAGCCATAACCGTCTCCTAGAATCACCTTACAATTATCCGACATGATATCTTCCGACCAACCATTCCCGCAAGAAATTAAATCTTTTAGCCGTTGCGAAACCGACTTCAATTTGGAAAAATCAGCCCGATTGTGCCACATCAAAAGACTTATGACTCCGTATCTAGCCTTTAAAACGCGAAACCAAAGATTGTTCGACCCCCCCAAAATCCTCCTCCTGCATTTAGTTAAAATAGCTTCGTTAAAGACATCCAGTCTCTTCATGTTAAGACCTCCCTTGAAAAGTGGCAAACATAAATCTTGCCAATTTATCCAATGAATTTTCCGCGTCGTTTCCGAACTACCCCAAAGAAACCTACTTTGGATCCGCATCATCTCCTTCTAAATCTTTACCGGAGCTTTGAAAAATGATAGTTGAAAAATCGGTAAACTACATAGCACATAATTTATCAAAGAAACTTTACCTCCAAAAGACAAAAGTCTACCCTTCCAAGCTGAAAGTCTCTTTTCGAATTTGGATAACAAACTCTTCCAAGTACTAATCCGCCGAGGATTCAAACCAATAGGTAAACGAAGAAAATAGAACTTAAAGGATTTCGTTCTACAAGAAAGAAAAGTAGACGCGACCTCAAGAAAGCTATCTCTAACATTGATCCAAATAATTTTACTTTTTTGAAAATTTATGCCAAAGACTCGATACCAATTCAAAAGCTCGAAGAACCGCTTTAATAGCCAAAATGTGCCTCCAACTCCTGTCCCCCCACCAATAACGTATCGTCCTCGAATTGTAAAACTTCGATGAAACACTTCTGATTTATATCGAAATCGGAGAAATCACCAATATTAACCGCATTCCGAATCAGCCCCAACAATCCTTTCGTGACCAACACGAAGAGAAAAGGAGATAACGAATCTCCTTGCCTCAACCCCTTTTCAACCACAAACTCCTTAGTAGGACTACCGTTAACTAAAACGGACATCTTACTAGAGAACACTAAAACCTCCATCCACCCAATCCACCTCTCTCCAAAATTCATTCTACGCAACATGTATCTAAGAAAATTCCACGAAACTTTATCGTAGGCCTTTTCAAAATCTACATTAAAAAAAGTACACTCCCTTTTCTCCTTAATAGCAAAGTCAACAAGTTAATTAGCCACAAGAACTCCATCAAGCATTTGACAAC
This sequence comes from Lathyrus aphaca, assembly GCA_963966055.1. Taxonomy (NCBI): domain Eukaryota; kingdom Viridiplantae; phylum Streptophyta; class Magnoliopsida; order Fabales; family Fabaceae; genus Lathyrus; species Lathyrus aphaca. The sequence goes on from OZ014519.1 coordinate 442,124,569, forward strand.
CCGGAACAAAAGTCGTTTGACAGGGAGAGATGATGGAATTAAGGACCAACTTCAACCTTGATGCCAATAGCTTTGTCAAAGCCTTGTAAATACAACCCATAAGGAAAATAGGCCTATAATCGTCAAGAGTCAAATGATTGTCTCTCTTTGGAACCAACATAAAAAAAACGAAACAACCGCTTTAGACAACACGACACTATTATGGAATTCCGCAAAGAAACGATGAAAGTCATCTTTTAAGAAGAACCAACAATACTTAATGAACAAGAACGTGTACCCGTCCGGCCCCGGACTTTTAGAACTCCCGCAACTCCAAATCGCTTCCTTGATCTCTTCTTCCGAAAAAGGCGCTTCAAGCATACAATTCTCCATAGCCGGAATCTTCATAAAATCCACCCCTTCTAACAAATGTTAGAACAATTATGGTTCTAAACCTCTAAGAGTTTTGATGATAACAAATATTATTATGCTAGAATAGAAGTTCTAATGACTACCTTTATTATATGTGTAGAAGAGGAATTTAATTAAAGGAGACGTGCATTACTAGAAGATATATTGAGCCATATATAGAAGATATACTTAATGAAGAATCCATCATTTAATGACATGGTTTAATGGTTGCGCATCAAGTCTTTATTATCTCTGATTTACGTCTAGAAGATGATGATCTTCATAATGAAGAAATTAATTAAAGAATATTTTAATTAATGGTAAAGACAAGTATCTCTTGTTTTGGAAGGAATTTATGGTATTAACTAATATCCTAAATTAGCTCAAGATGTCTCCAACGGCTACAAATATTCAAGAACTATTTAAAGGAATCAATTGAAGATTTGAAGACAACACACTCACGAGAAAAAGACTGACTCTTTTGTGCTAAAATATTGTAACATTCACTTAGTGATCTTAGCTTTATTAGAAGCAAAATTGTTACTATATTATTATTATTGTAATAGTTAAGTAATATTCCTTGAGTGACTAGTTTCAGTCAGAAGACTCAAGAGGACATTGACTATAGGTCAGTGTGTGTATTCATTTATTGAATAGTGGATTAAGACCTCAGTGATAGAGGCAAAATCACCTTGGTGGGTGGACTGGACGTAGTTTGAGTTCAAACGAACCAGGATAAATTAACTTGTCATTAGAAGTTATTTTAGTTGTTAAAGAAAACCCAATTCCAACCCCCCTTCCTTGTGTTTTACGCACCTTCAATTGGTATTAGAGCGCTAGGTTCTGAGAAAAACACTTAACCGTGTCAGTAAAAGATCCAGAAGTTAAAACACATGGCAGAAGCTGGCAATAACAACAATGACTACCAAAATGACAAGATCAATGCAAAACCTCCAGTGTTCAATGGTGATAATTTTGACTACTGGAAGGATGTTCTGGAAATTTTCTTTCTAGCTCTAGATGGAGATCTTTGGGACATGATGACAGATGGATACACGCATCCTGTTGAAGCAGATGGTCAAAAGATTGAAAGAAAAAATATGACAGCTCAACAGAAGAAGGAATTCAGAAATCATCACAAAGCTAGAACCATACTTCTGAGTGCTATCTCATATACAGAATATGAGAAAATTGATAACAGAGATTCAGCCAAAAACATGTTTGATTCCCTGAGAATGAAACATTAAGGCAACACTCAAGTCAAGGAGACTAAAGCTCTGGCCCTCATCCAGAAGTATGAAGCTTTCAAAATGGAAGAAGATGAGACAATTGAAAAAATGTTCTCAAGGTTCCAAATTCTGGTAGCTGGACTGAAAGTTCTGGACAAAGGCTACTCAACAGCAGATCATGTAAAGAAAATCATCAGAAGCTTGCCAAAGGCTTGGAGACCCATGGTCACTGCTCTAAAGCTATCTAAAAATCTGAATGAAATATCTTTAGAAGAACTGATCAGCTCCTTGAGAAGTCATGAGATAGAACTAGAAGAAGATGAACCCCAGAAGAAAGGTAAGTCTGTAGCTCTTAAATCTAACAAATCTGTTTCTAAAGCTTTACAGGCAGAAGAAGAAGAAAGTTTTGGATGCTCATCAGAAGAAGATGAATTATCTCTTCTATCCAGAAAAGTCCAACAACTCTGGAAGCATCGTCAGAAGAAGTTCAGAAATACCAGAAGAACAAGCAATCACTCTGAAGTAACATCTGGTTACAAGAAACCCAGAAGCAAAGAAGTTGTGTGTTATGAATGCAAAGAACCAGGACACTACAAGAGTGAATGTCCAAAACTCCAGAAAGAGAAACCCAAAAACAAATTCAACAGAGAAAAGAAAAAGAGTCTCATGGCAACATGGGATGATTCTGAATCATCTGAAGCAGAGTCAGATTCTGAAGATGAACAAGCTAATATTGCACTAATGGCAAATATACCAGAAGATGATCACTCATCAGAATCAGAATCAGACTCAGATTCAGAAGAGGTATTTTCTAAACTTTCTAGATCTCAATTAGAAGCTAGCCTCTCAGAAATTCTTGAAAAATATCAGAAGCTTCAATTCAAATACAAAGACATGAAACAAAGTCTGGTATCTGAATTAGAAGAAGTTTGAAAACTAAAAACAGAAAACTCTGAGCTGAAAGATAATATTTTTGAATGCAAAAACTCATTTGAAAAACTTAAAGCTCAGAAGGAATCTGACTTAGAAGATCTAATCAATTCTTATAGTATCATAAAACAATATGACTATGGTTTTCAAAAATTCCTAGCTAAAAGCATAGATAGAAGCAAAATTGCATCTATGATCTATGGAGTTAGCAAAAATGATAGAAGAGGCATAGGCTATGTGAAAACTAAAGAAACTCTGAAGTATAAAAAGATTGATGACATTGTCATAAAAACTAATACTCCTCTAAGTTCTCATTTTACCTATGGTCATAACCATGACCTAATATACACTAGTGAGTCACCTTGTTCCACACGTTCTGATTTAAAACCTAAAATGAATCAGAAGTTTGTAAAAACTAACAAACAAGGACCCAGAAGAATATGGGTACCCAAGGATAAAATTGTGTATGTTGCAGATGTCTTTAACAGCAAAACTGAAACACCAATCATGGTACCTGGACTCTGGATGCTCACGACACATGACAGGAAGAAAGCATATGTTCCAAAGTCTTGAATTAAAAGATGGAGGCCACGTAGGTTTTGGAGGTAATCAAAAAGGAAAAATAATTGGCTCTGGAACTATTGGTAATGGAAATCTTCCCTCTATCTCTAATGTTCTATTAGTAGAAGGATTAATGCATAATTTATTATCCATAAGTCAATTAAGTGATAATGGCTATGACATAATCTTTAATCAAAAGTTCTGTAAAGCTGTTAGTCAGAAAGATGGAACAATCCTCTTCAGTGGGAAGAGAAAGAACAACATTTATAAAATAAAACTTTCAGAATTAAAAATTCAGAATGTAAAATGTCTAATGTCTGTGCAAACTGAGCAATGGGTCTGGCACAGAAGATTGGGACATGTTAATATGAGAAGATTATCTCAACTTAACAAACTCAATCTGGTCAGAGGACTTCCAAATTTGAAGTTCAACTCAGAAGCTCTGTGTGAAGCATGTCAGAAAGGTAAATTTTCAAAACCTGCTTTTAAAGCTAAAAATGTTGTATCTTCCTCTAGACCATTAGAACTTCTGCACATTGACTTGTTTGGACCAGTGAAAACTGCTTCTGTCAGTGGCAAGAAGTATGGATTTGTGATCGTAGATGGCTTCAGCAGATGGACATGGGTAAAGTTTCTTAGACACAAGGATGAGTCAATTGCTGTATTTTCTAACTTCTGCAAACAAGTTCAAAATGAAAAAGAATTTAAAATTATTAAAGTCAGAAGTGATCATGGTGGAGAATTTGAAAACAAACAATTAGAATCATTTTTTAATGAAAATGGCATCTCTCATGATTTTTCTTGTCCTAGAACTCCTCAACAAAATGGGGTTGTAGAACGTAAGAATAGAACATTGCAAGAGATGGCCAGAACCATGATTAATGAGACTAACATGGCTAAACATTTTTGGGCAGAAGCAGTAAATACAACATGCTATATTCAGAATAGAATCTCTATAAGACCTATTCTTGAAAAGACTCCTTATGAATTGTGGAAGAACAGAAAGCCTAACATTTCATATTTTCACCCCTTTGGGTGCATATGTTTTATTCTGAATACTAATGATACTCTGAATAAATTTGACTCTAAGGCACAAAAGTGTTATATGTTAGGATACTCTGAACGTTCTAAGGGATATAGAGTATACAACATAGAAACACGTATTGTGATAGAATCTATTTATGTCAGATTTGATGATAAGCTTGGTTCTGAAAAACCAAAGCAGAATGAATTTATTGCAGATATAGAAGTTGAAATTTCTACAAACAGAACATCTGAAGAACAATCACCTACAGAACAAAACAAGACAATTACTCCAACAAACTCTGAAGAACCCACTCAGAAGAAACTATCCAGAAGCAAGGTGAATCATCCAGAAGATAAAATCTTGGGAAAGAAGGATGAACCAATCAGAACAAGATCATCATTCAGAAACTCTATAGAATCTTTAATGGGACTTGTTTCTCTGATTTAACCAACTTCTGTAGAAGAAGCTCTCTCAGAAAATGATTGGATTCTGGCTATGCAAGAAGAACTTAATCAATTCACCAGAAATGATGTATGGGATCTAGTTCCTAGGCCCAGAGGATTCAACATCATTGGCACCAAGTGGGTATTCAGAAACAAGCTAAATGAGAAAGGAGAAGTTGTCAGAAACAAAGCAAGACTGGTTGCTCAAGGTTATAGTCAACAAGAAGGAATTGACTATACAGAAACTTATGCACCAGTTTCCAGGAATTTGCTAAGTCTATGCAGGTAGAATTTGAAATGAGCATGATGGGAGAATTAAAGTTCTTTCTGGGAATTCAAATACATCAAACATCAGAAGGAACATATATCCATCAAAGCAAATATGTCAAAGAACTTCTGAAGAAATTTGATTTATCAGAAAGTATCATATCTAAAACTCCTATGCATCCTACATGTATTCTGGAGAAAGAAGAGGTAAGTAAGAAAGTAGATCAGAAGCTCTACATAGGTATGATTGGCTCTCTCCTCTATCTAACTGCTTCTAGACCAGATATTCTATACAGTGTATGTTTATGTGCTAGATTCCAATCAGATCCTAGAGAAACTCACTTAACAGCAGTTAAGAGAATCTTTAGGTATCTGAAAGGTACTACTAATCTTGGTTTATACTACAGAAGATCCAAAGATTATAAACTTGTAGGATATTGTGATGCTGATTTTGCTGGAGACAGAACAGAAAGAAAATGTACTTCTGGAAGTTGTCAATTTCTGGGAGATAATCTAATTTCTTGGTCCAGCAAAAGGCAGTCAACCATAGCATTATCAACTGCAGAAGCTGAATACATTACAGCAGCTGGATGCAGTACTCAGATGCTCTAGATGAAAAATCAGCTTGAGGATTTCAACATCTATGAGAGTAACATTCCCATCCTCTGTAATAATACTTCTGCTATTTGTCTCTCTAAAAATCCAATTTTACATTCTAGAGCTAAACACATAGAAGTTAAACATCATTTCATTAGGGACTATACTCAGAAGGGAATCTTAATATTAAAATTCATAGATACAAATCACCAATGGGCTGATATTTTTACAAAACCCCTTCCTAAAGATAGATTTAATTTCATTCTAACCAACCTTAGCATGAAATTATGTCCAGAATGAAAATTCTTTAATCATATGTCTTTAACTCTTAGAAGTTCTGAATTTAATCCTCTACATTATTCTTTCAGAAGATATTATGTTCTAACTGTTTCATTCTGAGAACTTCTGTTCAAAGGAATAACATGCAGATCTTTACATCAACAAGTGTCAACAAGGCTCTAAGGAATCCCATCAGAATTAGAACAAATGTCCATAATCTGAAGAGTGACAGAACATGCATTGGACAACTGTCCTCTACAGAAGGACATCTGTTGATCTTCTGGGAAACTGATACGGCTGACTTGACACCAAAAAGGCAAAAATCTCTTTGGTAACTATTCCAGAATCTTTTACGCCTTCCCCTATGTCTGCAACATTTATTGCATATCATCATTATATTTTAAATTTAATTTTTTCCCACTAATTTCTCGTATTATTAAATGCATTTTTTTTCTATATAAACAACTTTTCATTTTCACTTTTACTTTTTACCTTCATTGCATTCTTACTGAAAATGTTTTCACCTTCACTTTTGCGTTCTCTCTGAATTTTTTTCTAAAACCCTAAACCCCAAAAACCTCATCTTAGTAACAATGGCTTCCTCCCCTCAACAACAAGAAGACTCAACTGATGTGCTTTACGTTGAACCCGTAAAGACCCTTCTTACTTCAACTGACAAACTGGAAGTTCTATGTGAGCTCTTTGTGGATTTCAACAGTCTCAAAGATAATGGTTTTGACCTCCTTCCTGCCGTCCAAGCTTAAGGTTGGGAGAAGTATTTTGATCGTCTCATGGGACCAGTTTTCCCAAAATTGGTCAAGGATTTCTGGGTGTATGCAAGTGCTTCTAACACTCATGTTACGTCATATGTGCTGGGAAAAAGAATCATAATTTATGAAGACCACATTGCTAAGCTCATTGAATCTGATGGCAATGGAATCAAGTGTAGTGAAATGGACAAACTGTCAGATACCAAAATGATAGCTAAAGAAATCTTCACTTCTGGCCAACCTTCTAACAAGATAAAGGATCTGAAGATTCCTCTTAGAATTTGGGCCAAGATCATTCTTGGAACCATCTGCCACAGGAAAGCAATAAACTCTCCAGATTATATCAATATGGATCAACAGTTCTTGCTGTATTTTATTGCTAAACAGAAGAAGGTGAACCTTGCACACTCTCTATTTCAACATCTGAAGAACAGTGTGAAGGAAAAAAGAGATGGAGAGAAAACCAAGAGGGATTGGATTCCTCTAGGACGTTTAATATCTGACATTCTAAGTGAGAATAAGTTGGTGGACTATCTGGCTGAAGTAAATCAGATACAACTTCTAGAAACAGATGTTGGCAAGCCTCTGAATGCAAAGAATCTGAAGAAGATGAAGTTCATAACTTCTATCAAGAAAGATCCTGTCCTCTATTATAGAGAAGTTATAACCACCAGGAAGATTCCTCTGCAGAACTTCCCACTCTTCTCTTCTGACACACCTCCAGAGGTTGTGGTCAGATACTTGGACTCCTGCAAGCAACATGCTGTGGATCCAATGTTCAAGGCAACAAAACTTACTCAACAAACTCCAGATGCTGCATCAGCAAAGAGCAAGAAAAGAAAGGCTGGAGAAGGATCGTCTCAGAAGGCTCCCAAAACTACCAAAAGAACAGGTAATACTTCTGCCTCTAACTCTGAATTTATTTCTGTAGTAGAAGCAGTTTCAGTAGAAATGTCTGAAACCCCTTCTGACCCAACACCTTCTGATGACATTCCCTTTGCACCAATTCCTTCTGCACCAATTCCTGCTGAACCAACCCCATCATCTGAACCAACCCCATCATCTGAACCAACTTCATCCTCTGAATCTATTCCACCTTCTAACCTTATTCCCTCTGTCATACCTGCAACTGCTGCTGTCTCATCCATACTATCATCACTTTATCCACCAGAAAATGAACCCCATCAACCACAAACACTTTCAGACTTTGATATTCCAATTGATACAACACCCCTTTCTGATATTGACCGTTCACCAACAGCTGAAACACACACTGCCCTTCAACCTGTTCTTTCTGACATTGATGATTTCCAACCCCCTGAATCTGAACAAATTCCATCCTCTGAAACTTTTGAAACACACCACCATAGCAGTTTCCAACCACAACATTCTGATGGCCTTGTTTTTAATCTTTCACCAATAAGAGAAAGTTCCATGTCTTCATATGAGTCTACCCCTCCTAACTCACCAACTTTTATCACCATCCCTGACACACCACCAGAAGAAGATGAACATGAAAATCCTCTTAGAACCTCTGTTAATATTGAAGCTTTACACAAATTATCCTCTATCACAAAAAAAAACTGCCATACCTGCACCAAAACCCAAACCCACAAAAACAGACATTTCTGCACTGCTTATTGCTTTTGAAACAGAAATGAAATTCAGGATAGAGGATTTGAAGTCTGCTTGCTCAGAGCTTCCTGATCCAGCTGCTTCTGACTTTCTGTGGGCCACCTTCAGAAAATGGTTTAATACTGAGACAAAGAAACTCAAGGACATCTGCTATGACATTGCTCACCAGAACTTCTGTGAGTATCTCAAAGCAGTTGTTTCTAACATTGAACAGAATAAACCTTTTCTGCTGGACAACAAACCCTGGAAAGAGTCAGAACCTCTGGAAGAAAACTCTGGACTTCAAATGGTTTTGGTTCCCTCTGCTGAAGGTCAGGATGCTGAATCTGCCAAGTTACCAGAAACTGAAGAAGTTTCTGAGAATCAAGTTGCTCCAGAAGTTGAAGAACCTCTGCCAACCAATCTTGTTCTGCAGACCTTGGAAGAGTTGAAGAAGGAAAATGAGATGGTTAAGCAAAGGCTGGATAAGCAAGATGAAACCACTGCTGAGTTGAAGACAATGCTTGAAAAGCAAGTAGAATCATCCTCTGAGATCAAGTCTCTGCTGGAGGCCTTAGTTACTAAGATGCACTCCTGATTTTCAGTTTTTTCTTCTGCTTAGCTTTTTCTATTTTATCTTCTATTTTTTTTCATGACTTTTTAAGTTCTACTGGTTATGTTCTTACTGGCTTTTAATTATGTTTAATGAAGACTTATTTTGCTTCTAAACTCTTGCATTTTTTTTCTGCTTCTATTCTTTTTTATTATGACAAAAAGGGGGAGAAATGTAGAAGATCCTGATCTATAGCAGTTTATCATGATTTGCCTCTAAAATATAAAATTCTAATAAAACTATTTGAGTTGTGATTCTAAAATAGAAACAGGTCAAGTAATCAACTCAGGAGGAGCTAAGGCTAATGAAACTTCTGAAGGATAAAACTTCTGAAGAGATCTTTAATAGAAATATTTGATTTTATTCAATCAAAGGGAGTTCTTCTAATCCTATTAAACTCTATTCTCAATATCTAAATAAATGTTTTGTCATCATAAAAAAGGGGGAGATTGTTAGAACAATTATGGTTCTAAACCTCTAAGAGTTTTGATGATAACAAATATTATTATGCTAGAATAGAAGTTCTAATGACTACCTTTATTATATGTGTAGAAGAGGAATTTAATTAAAGGAGACGTGCATTACTAGAAGATATATTGAGCCATATATAAAAGATATACTTGATGAAGAATCCATGATTTAATGACATGGTTTAATGGCTGCGCATCAAGTCTTTATTATCTCTGATTTACGTCTAGAAGATGATGATCTTCATAATGAAGACATTAATTAAAGAATATTTTAATTAATGGTAAAGACAAGTATCTCTTGTTTTGGAAGGAATTTATGGTATTAACTAATATCCTAAATTAGCTCAAGATGTCTCCAACGGCTACAAATATTCAAGAACTATTTAAAGGAATCAATTGAAGATTTGAAGACAACACACTCACGAGAAAAAGACTGACTCTTTTGTGCTAAAATATTGTAACATTCACTTAGTGATCTTAGCTTTATTAGAAGCAAAATTGTTACTATATTATTATTATTGTAATAGTTGAGTAATATTCCTTGAGTGACTAGTTTTAGTCAGAAGACTCAAGAGGACATTGACTATAGGTCAGTGTGTGTATTCATTTATTGAATAGTGGATTAAGACCTCAGTGATAGAGGCAAAATCACCTTGGCGGGTGGACTGGACGTAGTTTGAGTTCAAACGAACCAGGATAAATTAAATTGTCATTAGAAGTTATTTTAGTTGTTAAAGAAAACCCAATTCCAACCCCCCTTCCTTGTGTTTTACGCACCTTCAACAAAGACCGATCCTTATCAAGCTCCGTGAATTTTCTAGCAAAATGTGAATGAACCTCTTCTCTAACACCATCCACCGAGTCAACCAAGCCACTCGCCGAATTAAGAGACCCCAAAAAATTCCTCCTTCTCCTCTCCTTAATGATAGTATGGAAGAAACGCGTATTGTTGTCCCCGTCGTTCATACATTTCAACCCCGCCTTTTGGATTAACATATTCTCTTTGATTCTCAAATTCAACCAAAACCGACTATTTGCCTCCTTACGAATATTGATTATGTCGCTCACTTGAGACTCCTCACACCAATCAAGATCAATGTCCCCTTTATTAATCCCCTTGACACCCAATTCCACCTCTAAATCAAACTTCCCGAACACTTCGGAGTTCCATCTTTGGAGATCAAATTTGAGCAAACGAAGTTTTTCCTTTATAACAAAATCGCTTCTACCGTGAACTTTCAAATTTTTCCACGTCTTCTCCACAAAAGGAAGAAAAAGTTTGTCACCAAACCATTCGTTATTGAACTTGAAAGGTTTAGGGCCCCAATTTGAACTATCCGAAATCAACCAAATCGGGCAATGATCCGACACATCACGCAAACTAATCAACTGCCCAACAATACCCCATCTAATAATCACTCTCTCCGAAACAAGAAAATGATCAAATATTAAAGTTATACTTTATGCCGAGATCTGAATTTTAAATAAATTATTATCTTAAATTTTTTTAATCATACATAGGTTAGATATTTTAACTATGAAAAAATTTTGGATAATATTTCGGATCATGTGTGATAGTACGTCTTGTCTTGCATTACTTTAAAAATGGTTTTGACAGATTGTAAATCTATTATTGTTAGAACAACAATCAATATAGAAGATTAAAGATAAATGAAAGTAAAAGATAACTAATATATTAAATAATTATTCATCAATTAAAATACGAGAAAAAAAGTTCACAATTGTATGTTATTGATGTAAATAAGAGAAACAAACACACACACACACACACATATATATATATATATATATATATATATATATATATATATATATATATATATATATATATATATATATATATATATATATATATATATATATATATATATATATATATATATATATGAAAAAGTGTACTATTTATCTAAATATGAGAAAAAAAATATTTATAAATTAATTCAAATATTTAAATACGGGAAATCTAAATTAATTTAATATTTAAATACGATATATATATATATATATATATATATATATATATATATATATATATATATATATATATATATATATATATATATATATATATATATATATATATATATATATTATAAATTATTTATAAAAAAAAATTATGAGTGAATGTTAATAGTTTTTTTTCGAGAACAAACTTATTATTATGAAAACATTTTGACATTGACAAACCAATACTCATGCGAACTCACGGAGAAAATATGATATTGATCCAAATATATTTATATACAAAAATGATTAAAAATTCTACGTTTATAATTTCTTAAAATAATATTTATTCAAAAAAAAATAGTTATTGTTCTACTTATATTTCATCTTCTACTTATAACATTTTTCATATCAAATTTTTGTACTTTTTTTAAACAATTTTATTTTATGCGTATATAATTGCAAAACAAATTATTCAATCAACACATTTTTTTTAATATTTAATATAAGTTTCATATTTTTAATTTATAAATATTATACGACTATAAATCTTTATATTTCATACTAATTTTTTTATTTTTATTTTACAAAAATAAATAAATACGTGTTACCAACTGGTGCTCACAGATATTTATTCTATTATATATATATATATATATATATATATATATATATATATATATATATATATATATATATATATATATATATATATATATATATATATATATATATATATATATATATATATATATATAAGTCTTTATATTCCATACTAACTTTTCTATTTTTATTCTTTAAGAAAATAGATATGAGTCATCAATCGGTGCCCATGAATATTTATTCTATCTTGTTTTTTTAATATAAGTTATATTTTTTTTATTAATTCTACTTTTTAAAATTTTAAATGTAAACAAATACGCGCCATCGACGGATACTTGTGTGGATACTTGTGCGAAGACACGGATATCCCACTAGTTTAAAATAATGGTCTTTGTGCACGGATACCCCACTAGTTTAAAGTAATGGTCAAATACAAAGACAATCATCATATTCTACCAAAAACAAACAACAATCATCATGAAATTAAGTTCACCATTGGTTGCAAGCATGAGATGTTTTTATCCAAACTGATATTAATTTGTTAATTTTTTTTTCACTTTGGATTGGTTTATATTTTTTTGGTTTAGTCTGTTTTTTTTTGTTACAAAGAGGGCCGAAACCCAACGAAAAAGAAAGAAAATTAATCCATTCCCACAGTTGGGATGCAACCTGTGACTCTATCAGCCTCTAAAAGGGAAACCAAAAACTCGGGAGCTTCACTATAAAAGACAATCTCCTTAGAACTACAACCAACATTGGCTAAAGCGTCCGCACAAGCATTAGCCTCACGATAAGAATGCGAAATAACGACTAAATCATGATCTTTGGTCAGATTCTTGATGTCCAAAATAATGCCATTGCACCTTGGTAACTCCACACCGTCTTCATTAAGAGCGTTAAGTCCACTCTTTGCATCACTATTAACTTCAACTCTTCTAAATCCCATCCTCTTAGTGAGCTTGAGACCCTCCAAGATTTCCCAACATTCAGCCATGATAGTATTACATCTCCCAAAAAAATTTGAGAATCCTCCAATCCATTTTCCATTTGTATTCCTCACAACACCACCACATCTAGCAATACAGTGACTTTTACAAGCACCATCTATGTCGAGTTTCACCATGCTCACCGATGGGGCTTTCCACTTGAGATTGCTGCTAATCGACTCATTCCTAATATTGTCTGGATAAGAAGCTATTGAGTTCGCCAAGGTCGCCTCTTCATACTCTTTGATTTTTTTGCAAAATAATATGACTTTGGTTGAAAGGTCTTACAAAATCATTGTCATGCTCTTCCATATTCCTCCACATCCAAAATAGATGAACAACTACATCCCACACAATATTCCAACCATCATAATTACACACTAAATTTTCATGAATCCACTCCTTAACATCCAAAGTGAAAAATTCCAAAAGAAATTGTCTTGGCACCAGTTTCTTCCAAGTTTCCCTAACTTTAGAATAATCTTTCAAAGCGTGAATTGCATCTTCAAAAGTATAACCACACAACTTGCAACAAGCACTTCCAAGCCCTTTCCTACTTTTTCTCGCATTTGTTAGTAATCTATCATGATTAAGCAACCATAAGAAATTACGACACCGTTCCGGCACACTTAACTTCCAGATAATGGTCCAAACTCCTTTATCCTGAATTGGATCAGACTTTGCAACTTTATCGTAAACCAACTTCAAAGAGAAAGCTCCAGATTCGGTTCCTGCAAAAAAGAAAGATTCAGCATAATTTTCCTTCTTTGGAGGAAGCATCGCTCGAAAACTGTTTTGCCATTCTAGTGGCATCCAACTATCCAACAACCTCCAATTCCATTCCCCATGGTCGTCCACTAGATCAATCACCTTAGCCTCCATCAACTCTGCAGGAATTAAATGCATGATGTTAACCATGCTTTCATTATCATTTAACCATTTATCGTACCAAGCTTGTGTCAAAATCCCATTTCCAACATTCCAAAGATATCTCATTAATGAGATTAAATGATACTTTCTCTCTTTTTAACTATAAAGCCTCTTTTTTATTAGATTTTTCAATAAATATTTGAAGAGAATTTCTCAATCCACCCCATAACACTCTCAGTTACCTGTTGCATTTCCAAATATTTTCTCTGTTTTCACTTATACACTTCTGGACGAACCAATTTTTTGTTTTACGTTAAAACCTTTCGCAGATGCATATGCAAAAATAGTTTGTAGATGCATCTGCAGAATTTTAGCAGAACAATTTTGCTTTTATAAAATTAAACCAGTTTTAATAATAAAGAATGTGTAAATACATCATATGTAAATGCACAAACATGAATAAATTAGTATCATATATATAGTACATAAATGTCATCTTCCAAAATAAATACATCAATGTCATAAAAAATACATATTGCTACTGTGTGTGAGGGAGTACATCCTATCCACCCTCTCCTCTTCTTGTCCCATGTGCATGCTCTCCTCTGCCTCTGTCGCCTCGTCTGCCTTTTCATCCTTCTCGGCTGCCTATCCCACCAGTCCTGGCACGATTTTCTACGGTACTGTGTGCTACTCAATGCCACCCAAATCATCTCCTCCACTGTATGTAATGCATTAGACCCCTTAGGGAAAAAACCAGCCTCAATGCCTTCCCACCCCATCCTAACTATATATAGACATATATGCACTAGATCATGAATGTGGTCCATTTGGGACTGCTCCTCCTAATGTGATGGTTTGGGAGGATCACCATCTGCAATGGGAAGCATCAAAGGGTGTGAGACGATATAGAACCACCTGATGTAGCCATCAACGTAGCTCCAATCATACCCAGCTCCGATCGCACGAGACTCGTTTAGTACCAGATGGTGCTGAAACTCAACAAAGATCTCGTCTATCTGGGGGCGGGTAATGGGTAGAGGAACAAACACAAAAGGGTTCCTAAGAATGGTTTGGGCATACCCGAACTGTCGCATGTAGTGAACAACTTCCCACAATAGTCCAAGTAGCCCAAAGGCATCCAATCGAGAGTCTAGAGTAAGTGTTTACCAACATTGCTGCACCCCAGTTGTACTCATAGATCTTCGCCGGATCCAATAGGCACCTCAGACAAACCACATTTGTATATGAGGAGTTGGTGTCCACAAACAGCTGTGTGCCTACCAAGTATATCAGATAACATCACAATGCCCAATGTCTGTGTACCTCTACTTCTGCAGCATCACCAACTACCTATACTATAGTTTCCTGGGCATGTGCATTATAAGTGGCCAAGGTGGAATACCTTACATGAGCTCCACGGGTCATATCAGTCTCCGTCAGTGCATCCTAGGGAGTCACCCCGAGCTCCTAAATAGGAATATCATGCGCCTCCTCCTTCGATAGCTTTCCGTGATGGGGGAAGATACCCCTGATCGGTACATGTAGGAGACATGAAACATTGTCAAGGGTGATAGTTATCTCCTAATGTGGTAGATAGAAAGAGGAGGTCTTTGGATGCCACCTCTCCACAAAAGCCATGAACATATCGGTATGTATCCTTGAGTATCAAATATCAGCAAGGTCCTTTAGACCGGACGCATCAATGGCTATCAGGTGCCACTCGTCCTGTGGTGGAGTCACTCTTACGTCCATGGTTATAAAACCTATGAGTTTGAAGTGCCTGAAAATTATCAAAGTAACAAATTTTAATATAAAAAAATGGTACATATAATATTTTCCGAATGAAAAAACTGAGTAATGTTACCTCTCCACGCCAGACATGTGGGGCAGCATGCTCTATGTAACCCAACAACAGAGACGTGTCAGATGTGGAGGTGTGAGAAAAACATAAGAAATAGGGAATTTTGTGAGAAAAGTGAAGGTATCTTCATGGTACATTCCCGTGAATGGACTCCTGTACGATAAATTCAGAGTGCATGTCTTCATCTCAGCTTGCCGACCATTGTGGGCACTGTTGGAAAACCGAGCTGTGTTACGAGGGCTGTTTACACATGGTATCGAAGGTGGAGGTGGAGGTGGATCCGCTATGGTTGGTGTCAACTGTGGAGTGAGTGGTGTTGAAGTAGAAGTTGATCATTGTCCTTGTTCTCGTCTTTCTTTATCTAGTTGCCTTCTCCGTCTTGTCTTTCTATTCAACTTCCTTGCGGTTCTCTCAATCTTAGGATAAAAAAGAAGTTGGTCCGCATGAAGCTTTCCTCGCATAAACAAAAGCTGCAAACACTAACCAAACAAATTAACAAGTTCAAGAAAAAGCACAAACAAGTCTAAAACCTAGCAACTATTGTGATGCTTGTAATATCAAATAACAATCCTCGGCAACGGTGCCAATTTGTTGGAGTACAAATAGATTAGGGTTTTTGTTATCGATCCACAAAGATTATTTTGTGATATCACCGACTTTCTACAGTTGCGCTAGCTTAAGTCTTAAAGGTAACAGGGGGTTTTGATTTTGGTAGCAGGACAATTAGTTTGCATTCGAATTAAAAGCTACGAGTTAAAATTATCGGATGGTAAAAGTTTATAAAAAGCACATGCCAAAGTTAGGGTTCGATAAGCCCATTTGCACGTATAATTTCGATCAAGCGAACGAAATCGTTAAAACGATAAACACAATCACAGTATCCTCTCAAGATGTTTATTTCTAACACAAATTGTGAGTTTTACCATTTTGATCCATTGATAATCTCTCACTCAATCTATCAAAATGGCAACATTAAAGATCAATAATATGTGAACACCAAGTGTCATAACTATCTCTAGCTTATGTTCTTTGGTGGATGAAAAACCTAGGTCAAGTGTGGAACACATTTCT
Organism: Lathyrus aphaca; assembly: GCA_963966055.1. Taxonomy (NCBI): domain Eukaryota; kingdom Viridiplantae; phylum Streptophyta; class Magnoliopsida; order Fabales; family Fabaceae; genus Lathyrus; species Lathyrus aphaca. Next base: position 442,141,118 of record OZ014519.1, read on the forward strand.
CAATCATGAAGCACACAAAATATATTTCATAAACACAAAGTTTTCCACCATATATTTATCATCAAGAGTTCACACACAATGATCAAAAGCTATATATACAAATTAAAGACCTATCTACCTTCTAACCTTGACATATTAATAGTTTAGCTATCCATAACCATGGAAACTTCCATTACAAGAAAGAGATGAAGAAGGCAAAGCATCAATGACGATATCTCGTCTATTGATGCATTGATTCTTCGAAAACAAGTGAAAATATGAGTTCTAGGGTTTTTTCTCTAAGAAATATGAAGTGATCCCCAAATAATTACTCTTGAAACCATTTTATACATTCTGAAAAACGCAAGGCTCGCTAAGAGAGCATTCATTAATTGCTAAACCGCCTTAGCTCACTAAGAAAGCTTAGACCCCCGCTTAGCGAGAAACTCCCTGGAAGTCAGCTGTAGCTAGGAGCTAGGAGCTCGCTTAGCGAGCCTGCAATGAGCTCCAAACTTCATTTTCTTCAAAATCTTCAAAAAGAGAGTCACCATGATTTGCTTTCTTCATTCCAATGGTGAAACCTAAAAATATAAAAACAAAAGTTAAATAAACGATACTATTAAAACACTAAAACTAAACTACGAATATTAATCGGAAACATTGGGAAAAAGCATTAGAGATCCAAATAAGCTCTTGAAAAGTGCCAAAAACTATACTACATAATAACACAAATTGGCACTTATCAACCTCCCAGAAATCAGAAATTCTTCGAAACTATCACAATAATCATCATCAACCCGTCATTCAATTCAAATACTTCATATTGCCTCATAATATTCACATATCACACCAAATTAATCAAATAAATAATTAATTCAGAAATCGGGGCATTACAACTCTCCCCCACTTAGAATATTTCCGTCCTAAAAAATTCACCCTAAGAAACTAGAGTCGGATACGACTCCCTCATATAGATCTTTACCCTCTGAAGTCCAAATTTCTCTAGTCGATCCATTTCACAACACCTTCACTAAGACACTCTCTTTACCTCTTATTTGCTTCACTTCTCAAATCTCTACCCGATGCAAACTCATCACATATTGTTCTACTTCCTTTCTGGAATGTTCAACTATTGTATCAAACCCAAGGACTTTTGATTTTTAATATCCAACATCTGACAAGTCAGACAAGTATAACTAAATCCAGTATCTTCATTCCTAATAATATTCTTCTCAATTTCCCAAAATACACTTCAACTCGAGATTCCTCTTCCAATTCCTTGGTTAACCGACGTCATTTAGATCAATCAATCTCAATTAGTACTCCTGGCCTTCTCTGATTTTCTTTCAAATTATCTCTAATCAATTTCAACATATTCCACTTCGCGTTGTTAGGCATTTCCTCATGCACCAAACTCAAATTTCTAAATTGCTCGATCATCCTTAACTCTCTTGACACAAAATCAACATATGCAACAACCTTCTATTCAACGCACAGTGCTTGCATTTGCTCTTACCAACATGGTACTTCGAGTCTAAAACATAGCCTTATAATAACTCAATACAAACAAATAATATCTCTAATTCTCATCACAGACAACATAGCTATTGATCCCCAATCATGCGTAGGATTACTTCTTCTCTTGGCTTCTAGTCGTCTTGATCTATAAGTAACAACACCCTTGAGGTCTATCTTAGACGTATCACAAGGCACCATATAAAACTCACTCTAACTAGGAAAAATCAATACCGAGACGATAGTCTCCCATTAAATCGCATGAATTCTCTTCCCAATTAACATCTTACACATAAGCTCGACCTTTTGTGAGTTACTCAAGTTAATGTTAATAGCACTTAGAAAAAAATCCTCAAAGATTTCTTTGATAGTAACCATCTAAACCAATAATCTTCTGATTCCAATCATAGACTTCAGAGTTTCCCACTACAACACAATCTCAACCTTAGAAGAGTTTATAATAATCTCAACACCAGAATTTCAGTCCAAGAAAATTCACTTCTTTAAATTAGAACTTTCCCTTTAACAACCATTCTCACACCACAAATCTGAATCCCACATCGTTAACCATAACGGTCCAACAAGATGCACTACTCCCAAATTATGAGCATACCAATCCATTTCACTCCCAGTTTAATCACTTTAGAATTTCATTCGCTCTTATGTTGGAGCACCACAATGTCGTTACCATCACCATCAATACTGTTATAAAACATCAATATAGCTCATAACACCAACAATTCTATTTCACCACTTTAATTCCATAAGTTGCGATCATTCAATTGAACATATACTTCAATACTTCTACCTACATGGTCGTAACACGGAAACTTTCCACATATCACTTCCATTCCACTTGAAGTCTCTACCCACGTAGTGAGCTTTAATAACATCCATAATTCTTTAGTTTTCTCTTAAACCTCTCCACATCATTGATCCCTATATTTTCACATTTTAATATCATTCCAAATCTCCATCTCAATAATACCATCTCATATCTGGTTGCTATAGAAACCTTATTAATCCTCCCTGACACAAATTGGTGTCCTCACAAGCACGATACCAATATCTCTTGCATTTATTTTTCTTTTACTATAATAACTACAAAAGCTATCACTTCTCTAATCACTCTTATTCAACATAAGTTCCATCTCTATTCACTTCTCCAATACTGTCACATTCTTTCTGATACCAACATTTCATTCCTCAACAACATCTTACAATTGTCCTCATCTTATCCAATTTCATCAATAATCGTTCAACTTCAAACACACTTATCTCCTTCAATACAAATCTCTCAGACACAAAATCATATTCTAAAATGAAGAGAATTTTGTGCATATTCCAGAACTTCAAGAATCTCTTGAATCCAACTCACGAGTAAAAAGTTATTCTACTTCCAATAGGAATGGCCAATAATTCTCGTATGCAGAATTTTCCAAAAATCAGCAGCAGACCCAATTATTAAAATGCACTTATCTTCCTCTTCACAAACCTCTTGAAGGCAAATCTTATACGCATACTATAGGGAATTTCGTAAGCTTTCCAAAATGTTAAGAAACACTTCAATCAAAGTTAGGAGTGAAAAAGATATGCTCAATTTACTAAAGGATGTTCCATACTTGCAAAACTGAAAATTTTGCAATTGACGAACATGAGTTCTTCCTCTCTCCCTTTCCTCCAAGATCATCCAACTATCCTCGTTTTCTAGTCCAACTCTGAAATAATCCTACTTCGGTCTAATCATACTCAAGATACACTAGTTAACAGTTGATCCATTAATTCGATAATTTCTTTGGAGTAGATCTTCTTTCTCAAACATCCCCTTAACCTGTCGTCATTAATCCACGCACAATTTATATAGCCGTCATCATACACATACACTCATATAAGCTTCATTCTCCAAGAATTACCTTGCTTGTTTATCCAATAGAAAATCACTCCTTAATTGTCTCCAACTCCAATCTACACTCCGAAGACAAGTCACGATTATTCTTCAAGAGACATCAAGGATTATACATCACTTACATATCACCATTTTTCACAATGCTTGTCATTCTCCGAGGAGTAAACATCAACCATACTGGCTTGTTCTCCCTCAAGTCATCTCAAACCTAACCAAAAGCAAAAAAATTCGTGAATCCATACTCTCTTTGGTTCACGACATTACAGTTCCAACACCACTTTTACTCTTACCATCCATATCACCTTGAATATACTCCTTACACTAGAAACATCTTCGGAAAGCAAGATTTTCCCCCACTTGCTTCAAACTATTTCCTGGAGACAAACAATTAGAAAACAAACAAGTACTAAAAGTGTTTCACACACATGTCGCGTACTAAGGAATAATTAACATAGACAACATTGGTCGGATAGACTGGCCTGCTCTGATACCACTATTGTAACACCCAACTACTACCCCATGAATAATCAAAGAACAATCACTACCAAATCATCATTATTCAAACATGGGTGCCACACCTACATAAACGTCTTACCATAACGGTCCTGCTCCGTAACACGAGTTGCAACAAAATTATAATCAACAAAACATTTAACATCATAAATTAAATCATTTAGAACTTCGCAGCGGATACATCATTACTCAAACCTCTTTTATAAAATATTCTCAAGTAGAAAAAGGTATTAAAAAAAATCTAGTTATTCCACATAACTCATAGTACCATCTTAAAGAAAATCAAAACTAGATTATAGTTCATCAAATATCACATAAACTTCGAACATAATATAAAACATAAATCTCATAAAGTCATTTGACCCCAATCCTGATGTTACTGTAAATACCCCAAATTTTCCCTCCCCTTTTTCTCACACCTTGACTTGTGATCCTTCATGTTGCATTGTATAAGCATACCATCTTACACTGCATAGTTATTTCACTGCATAGCTGAATAGTTAGGGTTTGGGATTAGATGAATTTTAAAAGTGGGTTGAGCTATCTCAGAGGCCATGAAGTATTCCAAGAGGGTCCATGAGTGTTCTATGATCATATTATGCCTCCAAGGGTTCTTGAAAGTCAAAAGATCACAAGAGATTACAGAGATGTCCAGGAAGGCTAGGAGCTCCTACACAGATGACCTAGAAATTAGGGTTTTGGGTTTGAGGCCCTTACACTCAAACTTTTTGGCCATTCTTGATTCTATTGGTCTATATATGTTATAAGGAGCATGTGTATCAAATTTGAAGCAAAAATTCCTTGTGGAAGTCATCTGATCAAATGGTGATTTGTTGTGCAAGAAAAGTCAGAATCAAGGCATCTGAGGCCACCAACAAGGGCTCCAAAGGATCATCATCATCAATTTGAGGTCCTATGATCTTTATTTGATCTTAGGAATGCTTGGAAGTTCACAAGATTGAAGAATTTTGAGCCATTTGGAAACTTGCCATTTTTGGACATGACTTGTAATGAAAACTTTCCATTTTGGGAAAGATCTTCAACCTCCTCTTTCTTGATCAAAAAGGCTTCAAATGAATTTTCTTCAAACATAAAAGTTGTATATTGGATCTTCCCATTTTCAAAAAGTACAAGAACTCCTCTTGATTCATCCTAGAACTCAAGATATGTCAAGTCAAAGTTGGGAAAAATCTTATAATTTTCAAGTTCATGTCAAAGAGGGAAATGTGCAAAATGGTATTTTGGGCCTTTATGTGACCTCTAATCCACTCAAATACATCATGCCATGATCAAACAACTTCTAAAGATCATAATTGGGCCAAGAATCTAGGGTTTTCATGACTTGCTTCTCAAGAAATGTCAAAGTTATGAAATTGCAAAAACCACACAAACTCTTGATCCAAGCCATACAACTCACAACTTTCAATCCAAAGGCCCTCCTTGAAGCCAGATGAGGCATCCCAAACCCTCAAATCGCCTATGTCCCAGCCAATGCCTCAAGTACACAAACTTTTGATTTTTTGGCCAATGGCACCATACCAATCCCATAGTGCATATCCACTCCTCTGACTGATCTCATTAGTTTATGCATTGCCTAAGGATCATAAAATATAACACACAAAAGCTGAGAAGAAGCCAAGCATCAGATTGCACAAAATCCCTCAAAAACTTCCTCTCTTCGATTCTCTCAAACCAGCCATCAAACTTCCAAAATTCTTTCACTATTCAATCACACATGACCTAAGGAACATTTCCCACCCATCACCATGGCCTGAAACACCCTAAACAAGAAACACGATTTCTGTTGAACCAGAACTGAACCTCTCAAAATAGCCATTATAAATTCCATTCAAGCACTCCACTAGCTTCAGGAGGACCAAAGGAGCTGATTTGCACAAGAGGGAGGCCCTGAAAGCTCCAGTTTGAAGAACTTCAGTTCAGGTATCCATCAAGAACTTTTTTCTCAGAAATTTGATTTCTTGTTATAAAATGATTTTATATGTTGCACTGATCACCCTGATGTGTTTAAAATTGAAAATGGTTGAGAAATAAGCATTTCATGATGTTCTGAAAGTTTAACCTAAAAAATGTTTTGATTCGATTCTTGTTGTTCATGTGTTATAAATGATTTTTGTTTGTGGATTTGTGTTCCATGATGTTTGGGGTTTGATTCTGGGAAGGTTTGATGCATTTTAGTAGCTTGTAGGTGGAGTTGGGGTTTGGGGTTGGCCGGAGAAGATGACCGGAGCTTATCTCCGGTCACCTGAAAATAATTAGGGTTAATGGTGATTAGGGTTTCCAGTTTGAATACCAACCATAGGATCTTGATTGGGTTAGTGTAACGCCTTAATTTTATATTTATTTTTGTGAAATAAATATTAATATTTTAATGGAATAATTGAATTAAATGGTAAAGAAAGTATTTTATGAGAATAATAATAATAATATAAGGTGTACTATTATAATGTTGTTGTTATTTAAATAAAATAAAATGAAGAGTTGGTTAGAGGTTTAAGGGGAAAAGGTGGAATTGTTGTTTTATAAAAAGAGGAAATAGAGAAACAAACCTCATTCATCATATTTTTGACGAAGAACAGAGAGATTTGGAGAAAGAGGAGAAGAAGGGCAAGGTCAAGGATCGTAGATCACCAAGACCAAAAGTTGTGAAGGAAAGCTTCGATTTTAAGGTAAGGGGGGAGAAAAGGGTTTATGATTGGTGATAGGACATAGAAGGGTAATTGGGAGTTCCTTCCTCCCTTAGGTATTTTAAGAGATTATGATAATAATGATTGAATTGATGCAATATTGTGAAATTGTTGATGAATATGATTATACGATGTGTTTTGAAAATATATTTGGTGTTGTGTGTTTGGTATTGCGAGGAATGGCATATGAAGGTTATGGGGGATATGATGAACATAGAAGAAGATTAAACCTCATAGATTCCCTAATTTGATCTAGGAAAGTTTATTAATAAAACTAGTTGAGGTTATATGCATAAATGGATAATAAACATGTGAATTGGTTGATTTTGAGTGCTAAATTCGACCTAGAATGATTGGGGTTCGTACAGGTGAGAAAGGAGGAAGATAATGGGAAAAACTAAAAATCATAATTTTGGGAGTCGGGTGCCATGACACGGGCCGTGTCCCATGACACGGGTGGCCGTGTCAGGCTTCGTGAAATGAGTTTTTGTGATTTGGAGGGGCGTGTCCCCAGGCCACCTGACACGGGCCGTGTCATGGGACACGGGAGGTCGTGTCAGGCTGCTGTAAATGTGATTTTTCGTCCGTTTTAAGGTGGATTTGACTCATTCTTCTAATGTAGGATTATATTAGTGAAATAAGACTTTGAGGATGTTCTAATAGTGAATATAGGACTTGACAATTAGTTGCATAAGAAAGCTTAAGTGTTTAATTGAATTATATGAATATGTAGATTGTTATACTGTGAATAACATGAGATGTGTGTATGCTCTGTGTGTGAATAAGATGCACTGATGATTGGTTGATGAGATCATGAGGATCGTAAAGCATGATGTGTTCATGTGTATTGTGATATGGTATGCGTTGTTGTGTCTGCATGCGCATACATTTGATGGAATAATCATGTCGTGGATGTGATTATTCGGGATTCGTTGAGAATCGTGGTTGCAGGGATGATCGTGTCTTGTTAGAGACGTTAAAGATGCATTTGGGGTTCTATTTAATGAACCGTTATTGTGAGTCGGTACCGCATTTGCATTGTGCATTTGAGTCGCATTGCATTATGATTGATTGAATGATATGATTGATAATTTTGTATGATTAGGAGTAAATTACTTCTTCATATATGTCGTATGTGCCGTTATATTATGAATCTATTTCTCACCCCTCTGTTTGTTTTGTTGTGTCTGTGCTTTTTTGGAAGTGCAGACAATTCAGGTACTTGAGGAGTACGTTGGTGTGATGTCTGTGTCCTAGGAGCTCTGATATGTAACGGGAATGGGGATCTTTGTCCACATTTACTTTTAATGTTTAGAAAAACTTATTTTTATAATTAAACTTGAATGGAAGAACCTTATTATGTGTGATTTGTTAAGCCTTTGAGCTATTGACGTTAAATATTTGGATTCCGCTGTTTTCTTTTATTAACGATTTTGATGAACGATGATGATGTAACATTTCACTTTGGACAAGTAACTCTGATTTTATTAAAGATTTATATAAATATTTCTGTGGAAAAAGTGGGTGTTACAATTGGTATCAGAGCATGTCGGTCCAACCGGCCAGATTGAGTCAGTCCTTAGAATAAGAGTCGTGTGTTGCCTAACCTGAGTTATTTGTTGTATCAGTATGGCAGGAAGGAATGATGCTGCTCTTGCTGTGGCTATGCAAGCCATGGCGCAGACGGTTGAGAACGTTGTTCAGGTTGTTCAGGGTGGAGGAAATGCTCAGTCTCGTGCATTGGAGCAGTTCCGGAATAATAGACCGCCGACGTATGAAGGTGGAATTCTGGATGCAGAGGCTGCGCAGAAGTGGTTGAAAGCTGTTGAGAAGATCTTCAGAACCATGGGATGCTCTGATGATCAAAAGGTGAGATTTGGTACTCACATGCTGGAGTGCGAAGCTGACGTCTGGTGGGACAACAGTCGCCAAAGGTTGGAAGACGCGGGTACGGCTATCACTTGGGCGGTATTTCATAGAGAATTCTTGGAAAAGTATTTCCCAGAAGACATCCGCAGTGCTAAGGAGGTTGAGTTCTTGGAACTCAAGCAAGGTAATATGACAGTGGCGGAGTATGCTGCCAAGTTTGAAGAACTAGTGCAATATTGTACGCACTACAATACTGAAGAGGCAATGACTTCCAAATGTCTGAAGTATGAGAATGGACTGCGTCTTGAGATTAAGTTGGGTATTGCTTGCCAGAAGATCAAGAATTATCCAGAGCTGGTAAGTAGAAGCAGGATTTATGATAATGACAACAGGGCGCGGATTGCACACTACAAAGCTGTGAATGATAAGAAAGGGAAGCAGATATTTGGTGGTACTCCTTACAGTGCTCCAACAGACAAAGGGAAGCAAAAAGCTAGTAATGAAAAGAAACCAAGTGGGGGAGGAAGTACTCCCGGTGTGCTCAAATGCTACAGATGTCACGGCACGAGACATCGTTCCAATAATTGTCCTACTGAAGAAAAGAAGTGTTTTAAGTGAGGAAAGGCGGGTCATGTGATGGCCAATTGCAGAGGGAATGTGTATATTTGCTATAATTGTGGAGAACAGGGCCACATTAGCACTAATTGCGAGAAACCAAAGAAGCAAAAATCCGATGGGAAAGTATTTGCATTAGTGGGAGCTCAACCTACTAGTGAAGTTCGATCGGTCAAAGGTACTTGCTTTATCAATAATATTCCTTCCTTTGTGATTATTGATACGGGTGCAACACACTCGTTTATTTCTTTGGAATGTGTGAAAAATTTAGGATTGGAACCTTCTCAGTTAAGTCGAGGAATGGTTATTGATACACCGTTTATAGGCTCTGTGACTACTACCTTGATATGTCGTGATTGTGTTTTGGTTATTTCTGATAAAGAGTTTAGAGTGGATCTTATATGTCTACCACTCAGTAATCTTGATATAATCTTGGGTATGAACTGGTTGGAATCCCACCGAGTTTATATTGGCTGCTTTAGGAAGAGATTGTTATTCCTAACTCCAGAAGAGGAAATTTTGGCCAGTTCAGTTTCTACTAAACGCTGAGGACCTTATTGGAAGACGAAGCGAAAATGTTTTTTGTGTTTGCTTCATTATCTATAGAAGAAAAGGTCGATGTTGAAGAGTTACCAGTGGTGAATGAATTTCTTGAAGTATTTCCCAATGATATTACAAAGTTACCTCCGACGCGTGAAGTGGAGTTTACTATTGACTTGATTCCTGGTATCAGGCCTATTTCTATGGCACCGTACATGATGTCTGCTACTGAGTTAGCTGAATTGAAATCGCAGATTGGTGATTTACTTGATAAGAAGTTCATTCGACCCAGTGTATCGCCATGGGGTGCTCCAGTGTTATTAGTTAAGAAGAAGGATGGTAGTATGCGCTTGTGTATTGACTACCGACAGCTGAATAAGGTTACTATTAAGAACAAGTATCCACTTCCAAGGATCGATGACTTGATGGACCAACTTGTGGGAGCTTGTGTTTTTAGCAAGATTGATTTGAGGTCAGGATATCATCAAATCAGAGTGAAAGAGGAAGATATCCAGAAAACGACATTTAAAACTCGATATGGTCATTACGAATATGCAGTCATGCCTTTCGGAGTGTCTAATGCGCCAGGTGTGTTTATGGAATATATGAACCAGATCTTCCATTCTTACTTGGATCAATTCATCGTAGTATTTATTGATGATATATTAACATACTCGAAGTCTGAAGAAGAGCATGAGAAACATTTGAGAATTGCGCTACAAGTGTTAAAAGATAACAAATTGTTTGCTAAATTTTCCAAGTGTGAATTTTTGTTGAAGACAATGAGATTTTTGGGACATGTAATATCTGGTGAAGGTATAGCGGTAGACCCTTCGAAGGTCAGTGTTGTGCTTGATTGGGAACCTCCGAAGACGGTAACGGAAATTAGAAGTTTTCTTGGTTTAGCTGGTTATTATCGAAGGTTTATAGAAGGATTTTCTAATTTTCCATTGCCATTGACTCAATTGACCAGGAAGAGTCAGGCCTTTATTTGGGATGTAACTTGTGAGAGAAACTTTGAAGAATTGAAAAAGAAATTGACTTCGGCACCGGTATTGATTTTACCGAATCCTAATGAAGCTTTTGTTGTGTATTGTGATGCATCTAAAATGGGTTTAGGTGGCGTGTTAATGCATGTTGGTAAAGTAGTAGCTTATGCTTCAAGACAGTTGAGGATACACGAGAGGAATTATCCTACTCATGATTTAGAATTGGCTGCAGTGGTATTTGTGTTGAAAATTTGGAGGCATTATCTCTATGGGTCGCGATTTGAAGTCTTTGGTGACCATAAGAGTCTGAAATATTTATTTGATCAGAAGGAGCTTAATATGCGGCAGAGGAGATGGTTAGAATTTTTGAAAGATTATGATTTTGATTTAAGTTACCATCCGGGAAAGGCAAATGTAGTAGCGAACGCATTAAGCCGGAAAACATTTCATATGTCGGCTATGATGAAAGAGATGGATTTAATTGAGCAATTTAGAGACTTAAGTATGGTGTGTGAGATGACACCTGAAAGTGTTAAGTTGGGTATGTTACGAATAAATAATGAATTTCTTGATGCAATCAAGGAAGGCCAACGACAAGATGTGAAATTGGTGGACTTAATGCCTACCGAAAGAAATGACCAAGGCGATGATTTTAGTTTGGATAATAATGGTATTTTGAGATTTCGGGAGAGAATTTGTATACCCGATAATGTTGAACTAAAGAAAGCAATTCTGGAAGAGAGCCATCGGAGTAGCTTAAGTATTCACCCGGGAGCTACGAAGATGTACCATGACTTGAAGAAATTATTTTGGTGGCACGGTATGAAACGAGATATTGCACACTTTGTTTATGCTTGTTTAGTATGTCAGAAATCAAAAGTAGAACATCAGAAGCCTTCGGGGCTGATGCAACCTTTAGAGATCCCAGAGTGGAAGTGGGATAGTATTGCTATGGATTTTGTGACAGGTTTGCCAAATACTGCGAGAGGACTGGATACTATTTGGGTAGTTGTGGACCGGTTGACTAAGTCCGCGCATTTTATTCTGATTAACATCAGTTACCCGTTAACTAAGTTGGAGGAGATTTATATCCGAGTTGTTGTGAAATTGCACGGTGTACCGTCAAGTATAGTATCAGATAGAGATCCGCGATTTACCTCTGTTTTTTGGAAAAGTTTGCACGAGGCTTTGGGTTCTAAGTTGAAATTGAGTTCGGCTTACCACCCACAGACAGATGGACAATCCGAGAGGACTATTCAGTCATTAGAAGATTTGTTGAGAACTTGTGTGCTGGAAAAAGGTGGTGCGTGGGATACACACTTGACACTGATTGAATTTACTTATAATAATAGCTATCATTCAAGTATTGGAATGGCGCCGTTTGAAGCTCTTTATGGTAGAAGATGTAGAATACCTCTGTGTTGGTATGAGACAGGTGAAAATGTTATGCTTAGGCCTGAGATTATTCAACAAACTACTGAAACTATTCAGATGATCAAGGAGAAAATGAAAGCGTCTCAGAGTCGACAGAAAAGTTACCATGATAATAGAAGGAAAGACTTAGAGTTCAGTGAGGGTGACCATGTATTTTTGAGAGTCAACCCAATGACCGGTGTTGGACGTGCGTTGAAGTCTAAGAAGTTGGATCCTAAGTTCATTGGACCGTATCAGATTATGCAGAGAGTAGGCAAGGTTGCTTACAGAGTGGCATTACCGCCGGAACTTTCGAATTTGCACGAAGTGTTTCATGTATCGCAACTCAGGAAATATGTGTCTGATCCATCACATGTAATTCAGAGAGATGAAGTGCAAATCTGTGACAATCTTACGGTGGAGACTTTACCGTTGAGGATTGAAGATCGTAAGATGAAGCAACTTCGAGGCAAAGAGATACCTCTTGTGAGGGTAGCTTGGGGAGGAGCTGCTGGTGGAAGTGTTACCTAGGAACTGGAGAGCAAGATGAGGGAATCATATCTAGAGTTATTCCATCCAGGTACATTTACGAGGACGAAAATAACTAAGTGGGGGAGAGTTGTAACGCCTTAATTTTATATTTATTTTTGTGAAATAAATATTAATATTTTAATGGCATAATTGAATTAATTGGTGAAGAAAGTATTTTATGAGAATAATAATAATAATATAAGGTGTACTATAATAATGTTGTTATTATTTAAATAAAATAAAATGAAGAGTTGGTTAGAGGTTTAAGGGGCAAAGCTGGAATTGCTGTTTTATAAAAAGAGGAAATAGAGAAACAAACATCATTCATCGTATTTTTTACGAAGAACAGAGAGATTTGGAGAAAGAGGAAAAGAAGGGCAAGGTCAAGGATCGTAGATCACCAAGACCAAAAGTTGTGAAGGAAAGCTTTGATTTTAAGGTAAGAGGGGAGAAAAGGGTTTATGATTGGTGATAGGACATAGAAGGGTAATTGGGAGTTCCTTCCTCCCTTAGGTATTTTAAGAGATTATGATAATAATGATTGAATTGATGCAATATTGTGAAATTGTTGATGAATATGATTATACGATGTGTTTTGAAAATATATTTGGTGTTGTGTGTTTGGTATTGGGAGGAATGGCATATGAAGGTTATTGGGGATATGATGAACAGAGAAGAGGATTAAACCTCATAGATTCCCTAATTTGATCTAGGAAAGTTTATTAATAAAACTAGTTGAGGTTATATGCATAAATGGATAATAAACATGTGAATTGGTTGATTTTGAGTGCTAAATTCGACCTAGAATGATTGGGGTTCGTACAGGTAAGAAAGGAGGAAGATAATGGGAAAAACTAAAAATCAGAATTTTGGGAGTAAGGTACCCTGACACGGGTGGCCGTGTCAGGCTTCGGGAAATGAGTTTTTGTGATTTGGAGGGGCATGTCCCCAGGCCACCTGACACGGGCCGTTTCAGGGGACACGGGAGGCCGTGTTAGGCTGTTGTAAATGTGATTTTTCGTCCGTTTTAAGGTGGATTTGACTCATTCTTCTATTGTAGGATTATATTAGTGAAATAAGACTTTGAGGATGTTCTAATAGTGAATATAGGACTTGACAATTAGTTGCATAAGAAAGCTTAAGTGTTTAATTGAATTATATGAATATGTAGATTGTTATACTGTGAATAACATGAGATGTGTGTATGCTCTGTGTGTGAATAAGATGCACTGATGATTGGTTGATGAGATCATGAGGATCGTAAAGCATGATGTGTTCATGTGTATTGTGATATGGTATGCGTTGTTGTGTCTGCATGCGCATACATTTGATGGAATAATCATGTCGTGGATGTGATTATTCGGGATTCTTTGAGAATCGTGGTTGTAGGGATGATTGTGTCTTGTTGGAGACGTTAACGATGCATTTGGGGTTCTATTTAATGAACCGTTATTGTGAGTCGGTACCGCATTTCATTGTGCATTTGAGTCGCATTGCATTATGATTGATTGAATAATATGATTGATAATTTTGTATGATTAGGAGTGAATTACTTCTTTGTATATGTCGTATGTGTCGTTATATTATGAATCTATTTCTCACTCCTCTGTTTGTTTTGTTGTGTCTGTGCTTCTTTGGAAGTGCAGACAATTCAGGTACTTGAGGAGTACATTGGTGTGATGTCTGTGTCCTAGGAGCTCTGATATGTAACGGGAACGGGGATCTTTGTCCACATTTACTTTTACTGTTTAGAAAAACTTATTTTTATAATTAAACTTGAATGGAAGAACCTTATTATGTGTGATTTGTTAAGCCTTTGAGCTATTGACGTTAAAGATTTGGATTCCGCTGTTTTCTTTTATTAACGATTTTGATGAACGATGATGATGTAACATTTCACTTTGGACAAGTAACTCTGATTTTATTAATGATTTATATAAATATTTCTATGGGAAAAGTGGGTGTTACAGTTAGCGCGTGGATGGTCCAGATTGCACCATTAATTTTAATTTCAATTAATTAAGTTAATTATAATTAATTAAGTCAGATTAAACCATAGCCTTTGGATCATGCGCGAAGCATAAGTTTGAATCTGATCCCTTAGATCCTCTTACTTCAAGTCAAGCTGACCTGCAATCCTGCCCTTTGATCCAGCCTCCACGCAATCTGGGCCTCTCATTCCAATTACTTTTCATTTTCTTTTTATTTATTTTTGCATTTGTTTTCTTTATTTATTTAAAATAGAAAAACATTTTATAAAATTCCAATCTCTTGCATTTTCACTTTAAATAATTTTAAAAATCCAAAAACATTTTTACTTTTAATTTTTGCATTAAAAATATATTTTTAAATCATTTAATTGTATTATTTAATTAATTCATTCATTTTAATTAATTAAAAATACTTTTAGGTATTTTAAAATCACAAAAAAAAATCATGAAGCATTCTTACACATTTAGAACAATTTAAAAACTCATTTTACAAATTTATTTTAGGGTTTGATCATGTTTTGATAATTAACCATGAATTAGGGTTTCCAAATTTCTTATTTTTCTAACCCTAACTTCAAAAATCCATTTCTGATCAACCAAGATGAGTTTGCATATGGTTATTTTTGCATTCTTTCATACTTTGTATGTAGTATTTAGGGTATTTAACTCATATTTTGTATTGCATTTCTATTTGTTTGGCATTTTTCATGAAGAAGTACCCAAAACCCTAGCCTAACTTAGAAAAAACATAACTTGACTTTGGTATAGATTCTGACTTCCACCTTTGGGGAGTGTCTTATGTGTGTTTAGGGTTCATTTGGTTGCAATTTCAATTTTTTATCATGTGTCTTGCTTCTGTTTTGATCATATGCATCTCATACTTTCTTAAAACCCTAATTTGCCATGTTCATTTGCATTCACTTTGCATACCTTCATCATAAGAACTTGTCATGACATTTCATGCATTTGTATGTCATCTTAGATACTTTAGGACATGTGTGAACATTGGTTGATTATTGTTGCATCCATTTGGTATGTTTTACATCAATTACTTCTTATGTGTATTCATGTGATTTCAAGCTTCTAACATACTTTCCTTTGCATCTCATCTCTTATATGATCACACATAAACATTGTACATGTCTTTGCATCATTTCATAACACATTTGCATTATGTTTGCACTTCTATTTTTGATCATTGCATCTTCATTTTCCTTATTTCCTTTTGATTCACATCTTATGCATTCATACTAACCATTTCAGGGGCTTCAAGTAAGTTGTTTAGGATGTGGATTTTCCTCCACATCCCACCTCTTCTTATCTCTTAATTTGCACCTTTATTTGTCTTTGAAGTGAGTTTGGCTCACTTATGCTCTCTCTTGCTCCATTTCTTTCTCTTAGGTTACTTAACTCCTTCAGGAAGTAAGTAACATATTCTCCTTCCTATTCTCTTTTCATGTGCTTCTTCTTCCTTGGTGGCCATTTGAAGATTTTTCTCTAAGTCTCACAAACCATAGGAATATCCAAGCATGATAACTTTAGGGTTGTATATAGTCTCCCCTAGTTTCTTACCTTTGAGTCTCCTTGAGTCTCTTCTTCTCATCTCATAATCAAGGCTAAACAGTTAAAGTTTTGGGACTATGAATTAGGGTTATGCCTGTATCCTTATCTTAGGATGGAGTGTATAACTTTAATACTTAGTATTAAACCTTTAAGTTGTTTACACCTCCTAATTAAAACACCTAATAATCATTAAGACTTAAGCTTGTAACTTGGGCCTTATATTAGGGTTACATCTCTGCCTGTTTGTTCAGAGGGACTAACCCTAGTGTTCAATGGACAAGTCCCCCTCAGGTTTAGTCTTGCAAACATAAAATCCATTTCTTAATCCCACCTTTAATTAAAATCCATTTTAATAAAGGCTTGTTATATAATTATTTTAATCCCTAACCATGGATTAAGTTGAGGAGTCTTCCTCATCTTAAGTGTTCTCATCTATTATCCTTCTCTTAGGATGGTGTAATGAGTTCACTAATCCTTGATTAGAGATTAAACTCATTACTTAACACAAAACAAAAATCCAAAAACACTTAATAATCACAAGTAGGTTAATGATCTTAATCCTACATCATTAGGGTAATTAAGTTGAGATTTTCATCTCATACTTAAGTAGACTCATTATCCCTAATCAGGGGTGATATAATGAGTTTATGACCCTTGATTAAGGCTTAAGCTCATTATCTTATGCAAAACACCAAAAACACCAAAAAACTGAAAACACAAAAAACAAACAATAAACGTCTCCTCCAGGATTCTTTTCTCATCATATTCACTCTAAAAACGAGAACTCGCTTCTTCCGTCTAATGCAAGACAGTCAGCACTCGAGCCAGACGAGTCATACACTTGAGCATATGCAAACAAGCAGTTCACACCAAAAACAACCAGTCTCTTTGAGTCGAACTACGGTGTTCTGACATCCTCATTGCAAGAGAGGATACGTAGGCATAACTTAACGGTTATCGAACAAAAGTCTCTTTGTCTCCCCCTCTCCTCTTCCTAGTTTCTCCTTCCTTAGCCTCAGTTTTGAGCACTCACTTTCTTTTTTGGCACTGACACTCTGTACATCCTTTTCTCCCTAGTTTTTTATGCACAGTTTAGCACATACACTATCCCTTTTTAAACACAATCAGGTATGCGTGGATCCCGTCGAGTACGGCAGACGATCTGGGTGCTAATACCTTCCTAGGCCGTAACTTACCCCCTTACTCATTTTCTTTGGTTTGTAACCGTCTTATCCATTTCTTTCTAGGTTTATGCAGCATTACCTTTCCTTCTGGATAAATATGCCTAGCTGGCGACTCTATTCAACCTCAACCTCCAACATTGCCGACGGTTCGCGTTTGCACCGGGATGAAAATCCGGGGAGCGACAGCTTGGCGACTCTGTTGGGGAACTTTGCAACCAGGGCTTCTGGTTCTCTTGTGGGTTTCTCCTAGCGCTTGTTTGTTTGTGTTTATTGGGGGTGTTATGTGCTATTTGTGTTTATGTTTTTGCTTTATTTATTGCTTCCTGTACAGCTTTATTTATTGCATTTACTTTATCGCTTTCATTTACTGCTTTCTGCATTTCATTTATTATTATCATATCATTGTGCTGGATTTCTGGTTTACTTTGGTGGGAAGGGTATTCCAGTGAGAAAGGTCCAACACAAAGGCCTGAGTGACACATAGGATTAGAGTGGTTTTGTATTCTTTCCCATTCCATTTTGGTCTGGTGCGGGAATATAAAAACGCGGTTCAGATATGGGTTTCCTTTTGAGAATTATGTGCTACGGATCTCCTGTAGTGCTAGGCTATCTAGGAAGCCTTCTAAGTCTGGATGATCTTTTTAGATGACCTTCAGCATCTGAGGTGAATTAGAGGAGGATCCTTTATGATTAGGGTAAACATTGTACCTCTGGGTTAGAAGTGTTTACACTTCTCATAATAGATCCGAATCTGAGGATCCTTGTTCTAGAGCAATACCTGTGAGTGGGTTGGGTTGTTTACAGGTTTGCAGGAACCCTTGACCTCAACATACCTTGCTATTGGAATTTGTTCTTAAGGTTGTACTATTTTGGACTAAGTTCTTTGAAACCCTGGATTATTGACTCTTTATTTGAGTCCCCCACCCGATTACTGGTTCTCAGACTTCCATCCGAAACTCTGAACACTCAAGGATCCCACCAGAGGCAACTGATAATCCAGCACATGATCACAAACCCTTGCATATCATAAGCATACATCATATTGCATCATTTAACATTTGTCTATTTATTTTACAGGGTATCCATCTTCCTTTGGTTTGGTTTGGACCGTTCTTCTGCTCAGCTTATCTGTTTCAACACTTTTTCAGCTATATTCTTCAGCTATCTTCTTCAGTTATCCTCTTCAGTTGTCTCCTTCATCACACATTTTCAACATGGATTCAACAAGGAAAAGCAACATCACATACCACTTCTTTGAGTATCCTCTAGCAGGCATCAGGAAGATATAGGCCCTTATCACCCCTGATCATGTTCCCTTATTCAAAGAGCATTATGGTGGAATCCTGGACATGATCATGGACTTGGACACATTACAGAGGAGCATGATTCACACCTGTCTTCAGTTTTATGACCCTCCCCTTCATTGTTTCACTTTCCCAGATTTTCAGATAGGTCCTTTGCTGGAAGAATACTCTATGCTATTGGGTGTCCCTATCAGAAGAGGAATTCCTTTCAACCCTAAAATGACTCCTCCAAAGAATGAAGACATAGCCAAAGCATTACATATGGAAGTAACTATCATTGATGAGCACATGACTTCCAAGGCTGGAATCCCAGGCCTTCATCTGGATTTCTTGGTCACTCAGGCTACAAAGCAAGCTGTAGTAGGGAATTGGGAAACTGTGTGTGCTCTCCTGGCTCTCAGTATTTATGGTATCATTTTGTTTGCAGACGAGCCTAAGTTTGTAAGCAAAAATTCCATTCACATCTTCATGCTAAAGAACCCGGTTCCCACCTTATTGGGAGACTTCTACTACTCAGTTCATCAGAGGAATGAGAAACAGAGAGGAAGACTGGTAAGGTGTTGTGCATCTCTCTTCTACAGTTGGTTGATGAAGCATATGCCGAAGAAAAAAGCTTTCTTGAACCCACATCAATCAAAGAATTGGGCTAAGAGGATGATTTCCCTTAATTTAGAAGATATCAGATGGTGTACTCAGAATACCAAGGGCCGAGACATAATAATAAGCTGTGGGCAATACCCAAATGTGCCACTTATTGGAGTAAAGGGTTGCATCAATTACAATCCTTTACTTTTCAAGAGACAGTTGGGGTATGCCTTGATACATCCACCTAGGGAGCAGGACTTAGCAGAGTCTCTTTATTGTGCTTTTCAGAACAATCATGCCATTGTCCGACAAGCATCCTGGGCTTGGGACAACATACAGACTAAAGGAACTACTATTCTGGGGAAGTGCAACAATATAGCCTCTGCTCAGTACACTGAATGGTCACGCATCAGAGGACAAATTACTCGTATGCCATTCACCCTGGAAGATGTGCCAGGGCCATCAGCAGTTAAGCCCACAACTACAGTAAGCCTGGAAGAGTTTGAAAAATTAAAGGAAAGGAACACCCAACTGGCTGAAGCTTTGAAGAAGACCCTTTGGGAAAGGAATAATGGTCGTCTAGACATTGAGAGATTAGAAAAGCTACGCATCGAGCATGTAACCAAATTTGAGAAGACTGAAGACTTCATCAGGAAAGACCGAGCAGGGGAACTTATGTTGAACAATGCATGTAAGGAAGCAAAGATTCAAAGGGAAAGAGCTGAGCATTATCTGGAGGAGAGTCAGGATAGATGGGTCAGGATAACTGAGGCTCGTATGAAAGAAGACCAGAAGATGCAAGCCAAGATAGAGCAGTTAAAGTCCAATGAGAAAAGAAGCCAAGAGACCCTGCTAGTAGCTCAGAAGGAGATCTTAGAGTTGAAACTCCAAGCGGGGTTAAAGAGATCCAAAGAACAAGATAAGTATCAAAAGTTGACAAATGCCATTGAAACCAAAAACCTTCTCATCAGAACCATTATAGAGCACCCAGTTGGACCGATAACTGATGCTCTCTTGAAGGAAGTCATGGAGGATGCTTTTGGACTGGACGTCTGATTTTCTTTACTTGTATCTAATTGATTGTACTTTATCTCACCATGGTGATTTTGTCTGTTGTATTCTTGAATTTGAATGTATTTTGATTCACCATGGAGTTTGTTTGGTTGTATTCATGAACTATTTTTATTTTGGCATTGCCACTTGTTTTTATGGTTATGAATTGGATTTTCTTATGGACTTCGTTTGCTTCAAACATCTTCATCTCCCAGAGGTCTGGAAGGTCAAAACCAAGAACCAAGCCGGATACCCTCTGAAGACAAATAGGCATATTGCATTGCATTCTGACATACCTTTTGTTTTTGCAGGTGATTTTGTTGTTGTCTTCTCACTTTGTTGATTGTTTTAGGAAATATTGCTCGCGGGAGGGTTTTTCCCGTCAATCGCATCCATAGATATCCAACTTGACACAACCTTCCGAGTCTACAAATGGATCAGCTACAGCTGGAACTGATAGATGTGAGGACTCAAATGACTGATGTGAGGACAAAAGTAAGGACTCAGATGAATCAATTCATGGTTGCGATGCCTGGACTGGCACAGACCCAGGAGAGATTGAGGGAGTTAGTCGAGCGGCAAACCCCAGAAGATAACCATGCAGGAACTGGAGGTACTAGCAACAATGAGCGCGAGCAGCCGCAAACGACTCCAGTAGTGTTTGGACCTCACAACAATCCTGAAGCTAATATCCTTGGACATGGCCAAAGGAACACTAGAGATCGTATTCTGCAGGAAGATCCTCAAGATGAGCAGTTTACAGTGCTGGGGTGTGTAGATGTTTAGAATTGGCAGAACTTTTGACAAACAAGAAGTGTTGAACTTAGTTCAGGATGTCACACCAGATGTTGTGACATTGTCAAACAAAGTATAAGTTAATGAACTTAGTTCAGGATGTCACACCAGATGTTGTGACATTGTATAAGTTAATGAATTAAGTTCAGACATCAGGATGTCACACCAGATGTTGTGACATCTCAAACCTGCTACCAGACTTAAATGATGCGTAACAAAACTGAGTAAATTCGGGAAATTTATCTGGAATTAATTGTGAATGGATAAACAATACAAGGCGCATCTGTAGGGAGCTTAGTTATCTGATTTCAGTATAACAGAATAACTACCTCACCTAGAATCAAGGAAGTTACAAACCCTAATTCAAGGTGATGACATCATGACTTATCAGGACTGGATAATCTACAGAAAGCCCAAAATCCAAGCATCTATTTAAGGAACTGAAACTCTCAGAATATAGCACGAAATTAAGAAGACTGTAAAGGGTGTTTGTGTTTAATAGCAGGTTTTAGTTGTGTATCACTTTATGAGCTTTTAAGCAAAAAGTGTATTGTGTCTTGATTGAAACTGTGAAGTAAAATTAAGCTGTTGTGTTTGAAATGTGACTTCAATTTTATTAAACATTGTAACATATCACTGTGTGATTGAGGGGGAGTGAGTTGGTACTCATATCTAAGTTGTGTCTTAGGTAGAAATTGCCTTGGGTAGATATTAAGTGAAGGATTAAACTGATTGGTTTAAGTCCAGAATTAATATTACTTATATTGGATTTCCTTCCTGGCTTGGTAGCCCCCAGATGTAAGTGTGGAGATACACTGAACTGGGTTAACAATTTCCTGTGTTATTTAATTTACCTGCACTTTAAGTTTTGTTTAAGTCTTCAAGTGTTTAAACATCTCATTCGACATCACGTACCTGATCCCAGAATTTCAATTGGCATCAGAGCAGGCACCCTGCCTGTTTAACTGGGTGAGATCTAGGGACTGCAAATTTTGGGAACATGGACAGAGATGTAGGATCTGTGAATAGACCACCTATATTGGATGGATCCAACTATGACTACTGGAAGCCAAGAATGGTAGCATTCTTAAAATCACTTGATAACAGGGCTTGGAAAGCAGTCAACAAAGGATGGGAGCACCCTGTCCAAGACAATAAGGATGGGGCAAAAGTGTTGAAGCCTGAAGAAGAGTGGAGTAAGGAGGAAGAAGATTCAACAATTGGAAATTTCAAAGCCTTAAATGCCTTATTCAATGGCATTGATAGGAACATATTTAGACTTGTGCATCACTGTGAGCTGGCCAAGGATGTTTGGGATACTCTCAAAACCACTCATGAAGGAACATCAAAGGTGAAGATGTCAAGACTTCAACTTCTCACCACCAAGTTTGAAAACTTGAGAATGAAGGAAGATGAGACAATTCATGAGTTTTACATGAACATCTTGGAAATAGCTAATACTTCTGGTGCTTTGGGAGAGAAGATGAGTGATGAAAAATTGGTAAGAAAGATTCTCAGATCTTTACCAAAAAGATTTGACATGAAGGTTACTGCAATAGAAGAAGCTTAGGACATATGCACAATGAAGGTTGAAGAGCTCATTGGTTCCCTTCAAACATTTGAAATGGGAATGAATGATACAATTGTGAAGAAAAACAAAAGCATAGCCTTGGTCTCAAATAATGATAAAGAAGAAAGTCATGAAGCAGACTCTGAAGAAAATTTATCAGAAAAAATTGCTATGCTTGGAAGACAATTCAACAAAATTCTCAAAAGAATGGAAAACAAGTCCAGACCAAGTGGAAGAAACTCAAACTCTTCTGAGAATAAAAGACCTTATGATTATGATAGAAGGTCAAATTATGATGAGAAGACCAACCAAGGAAAATGGATTCAATGTCATGGATGTGAAGGATATGGACACATCAGAAATGAATGCCCAACCTATATAAAGAAGCAGAAGAAAGGTCTCTCTGTGACCTGGTCAGATGAAGACTCAGGATGTGAGTCAGAAGAAGAATCTGCAAAGCACATCACTGCTCTAGCTGGAGTATGTGAATCTGAAGGGGGATCCAGTGATGAGGAGCTCACATTTGAAGAGCTTGAAGAATCATACATGATGCTGTGTAAAAGGAGCACTGAAGTATGCATGGAGAATATAAAGCAGAAGAAGCAGATTGAGGGATTAAAGGCTGAAAAAACAAGTAATCTAGAGATCATTGACACTCTGAAAAGTGAAGTAAGCCTACTCAACTCCAAATTAGAGCATATGTCCAAATCTGTCAG
This sequence comes from Lathyrus aphaca, assembly GCA_963966055.1. Lineage (NCBI taxonomy): Eukaryota > Viridiplantae > Streptophyta > Magnoliopsida > Fabales > Fabaceae > Lathyrus > Lathyrus aphaca. The sequence goes on from OZ014519.1 coordinate 442,164,454, forward strand.
AATGCTGAACAGTAGCTCAAACACACTGGATGTCATTCTCAACAACAACAAGCACTCAGGGGATAGGACTGGGCTGGGATTTAATAAAGCTCAAAAGTTTGATGCTAGCACCAGCAAAACAACTTCAAATCCCATAAAGTCAAAAAAGATGTCCCAACAGATGTCCCAACATCATGAAAAGAACATGATGAAAAATAAGTATCAAAGATGGAGATGCCATCATTGTGGAAGGTTTGGTCACATCAAACCTTTTTGCTACAAGCTGCATGGACATCCAAATCAGAGGTATCAACAACCCCCTAAGCAGAAGACAGAGGTCACCAAGAAAGTGTTGTATGGACATCAAAATCAAAGATATCAGCAACCCCCTAAGCAGAAGACAGAGGTCATCAAGAAAGTATGGGTTCCTAAAGCTAGTCTTCATGCTGATCAAAGCTACAAATACATGCCCAAGAACAAGTTCAACAAACAACCTTGGAGCTCTAAAGATGGACACTACACAGGGCAGAGGCATCAAAGGAAACCTCACAACAGGCAAAAATGGTCAAAGAAGGTTGTTGCCTATATAGCTCATACATCTCTCAGAGTATCAGCTAAGGAAGACTGGTACTTTGACAGTGGATGCTCAAGGCACATGACTGGATTGAAGAATTTTCTGGTAGACTTAAAGTCACACTCATCCAGATATGTAACCTTTGGAGATGGAGCTAAAGGAGAAATCAAGGGAGTTGGGACTTTGGACTGCCCAGATGTACCAAGACTAGATGATGTGCTGCTGGTAAAAGGATTGACTGCTAACTTGATCAGCATAAGTAAATTATGTGATCAAGGTTATAGTGTAAACTTTACCAAAACTGAATGCATAGTGTATGATAAAGAACAGAAGGTTGTCATGAGAGGAGCCAGATCTAAAGACAACTGCTATATGTGGGAACCTCAAGATTTCAGTCTCACTTCAACTTGCTCCTTAGCCAAAGAAGAAGAAGTGAAGCTGTGGCACCAAAGACTGGGTCATCTTCATCTCAGAGGAATAAAGAAGATCATATCTATGGAGGCTGTAAGAGGTATTCCAAGACTGAAGATTGATGAAGGAAAAGTATGTGGTGAATGTCAAATAGGCAAGCAAACCAAGATGTCACATCCAAAGCTCCAACATCTGACAACTTCCAAAGTTTTGGAATTATTGCATATGGATCTTATGGGACCAATGCAGGTTGAGAGTCTTGGTGGAAAAAGGTATGCCTATGTGGTTGTTGATGACTTTTCAAGATATACATGGATAAATTTCATCAAAGAAAAGTCTGATGTGTTTGATGTATTCAAAGATCTGTGCCAAAGAATACAAAGAGAAAAAGCAAGCTGTGTGGTCAGAATAAGAAGTGACCATGGAAAGGAGTTTGAGAATAAAACATTCTCAGATTTCTGTTCTTCAGAAGGAATCAATCATGAGTATTCTTCTCCTATCACCCCTCAACAGAATGGGATTGTTGAGAGGAAGAACAGAACTATCCAAGAGTCAGCAAGATCAATGATTCATGCTAAAAAGTTACCACTGTACTTCTGGGCTGAAGCTATGAACACAACTTGTTACATTCATAACAGAGTCACTCTAAGAAAGGGAACCTTGTCCACCATCTATGAAGTCTGGAAGGGCAGAAAACCTACAGTCAAGTACTTTCATGTGTTTGGAAGTAAATGTTACATTTTGGCTGATAGGGATCAAAGAAGAAAGATGGATCCTAAAAGTGATGAAGGGATTTTCCTTGGATACTCCTTAAATAGCAGAGCCTATAGAGTATTTAATTCCAGAACCAAGGTTATAATGGAGTCAATAAATGTGATTATTGATGATGCCCCTGCAGATGTAGCCGATGATGTTGGAACATCTGCTGACAGTCAGACTGAAGTTGAAATAAAGAGTGATAATCCTGACTTCACTCTAACTGAGGAAAGGACAGAACATTCCAGCAAACCTCCCTCCATCAGAATCCAGAAAGATCATCCTAAAGATCTGATAATTGGTGATCCCAACAGTGGTGTAATCACTAGATCAAGAGAGATGATTTCAGGCTCCTGCTTTGTTTCAAAGATAGAACCTAAAAACATCAAGGAAACTCTGAATGATGAGTACTGGATCTCTCCTATGCAAGAAGAATTAGGCCAGTTTACAAGGAATGAAGTGTGGGATCTTGTTCCTAGGCCTGATGACATAAATGTGATTGGCACTAAGTGGGTGTACAAGAACAAGTCAAATGAGCAGGGAGTTGTTACAAAGAACAAGGCTAGACTTGTAGCTCAAGGATACACACAAATTGAGGGAGTAGACTTTGATGAAACCTTTGCACCAGTAGCAAGGCTTGAATCAATCAGACTACTTTTAGGAATTGCTTGTATCCTGAAGTTCAAGCTATTTCAAATGGATGTGAAAAGTGCCTTTCTAAATGGATATCTTAATGAGGAGGTATATGTGGAGCAGCCTAAGGGATTTGTTGATCCAAGCTGTCCAGATCATGTATACAAACTAAGGAAGGCTCTTTATGGTCTTAAGCAAGCCCCAAGAGCATGGTATGAAAGATTGACCACTTTTCTCATAAAACAAGGGTACAGGAAAGGTGGAATAGACAAAACCTTGTTTGTGAAGGATGAAGAAGGAAATTTCATGATTTCTCAAATATATGTAGATGACATAGTCTTTGGTGGGATGTCAGACAGGATGGTTAAACATTTTGTTACTCAAATGGAATCTGAGTTTGAGATGAGCCTAGTAGGTGAACTAACCTACTTTCTTGGACTGCAAATCAAGCAGATGGAGGACTCCATGTTCATATCCCAAAGCAAGTATGCAAAGAACACTGTCAAGAAGTTTGGGATGGACAATGCAAGTCACAAAAGAACACCTGCCCCCACTCATTTAAAGCTGACAAAGGATGACAAGGGTGAGAATATGGACCAAAGCTTATACAGAAGCATGATTGGAAGCCTATTATATCTGACTGCTAGCAGACCAGATATAGCTTTTGCAGTAGGTGTATGTGCAAGATATCAAGCTGAGCCAAAAGTAAGCCATCTAAACCAGGTTAAGAGGATTTTGAAATATGTCAATGGTACTTGTGACTATGGCATAATGCACTCTCATGGATGTGAACCAATTCTTACTGGCTTTTGTGATGTTGACTGGGCTGGAAGTGCTGATGATAGAAAGAGCACATCAGGAGGATGCTTCTTTCTAGGAAACAATTTGATTTCTTGGTTCAGTAAGAAACAAAATTGTGTATCCTTATCCACTGCTGAAGCTGAATATATTGCAGCTGGTAGCAGTTGTTCACAATTGGTATGGATGAAGCAAATGCTCACAGAATACAATGTCCCACAAGATGTCATGACATTGTACTGTGACAATTTAAGTGCTATTAACATATCAAAGAATCCTATCCAACACAGCAGGACCAAGCACATTGATATCAGGCATCATTTCATCAGAGATCTTGTGGAAGAGAAGGTGATCTCATTAGAACATGTAGCCACAGATCTGCAATTGGCTGATATATTTACTAAAGCTTTAGATGATACCCAATTTGAAAACCTAAGGGGTAAATTGGGAATCTGCTTATGTGAAATATAAAAGTTATGGAGAAGTGCCAACATGTCCTATGACATCGTGTGGCATGATCACCAGATGGCAGCACCAGTCTGGTCAGTAACTCTGTGTATTCCACTTTTTAGAATTCCACCAGTAACGGAATTTATAAAAGCTCAAACTTGCTCCCAACTCTTCATCTCCTCACTATCTCCTCAAAACCATTTGCATGCTAAAGCTGATTTTCTGAGCTCAACAAAATCAATCACACCTAAACTCCACTTCCACTTCATCCGAAAAATGTCTCAACATCAAAACCCTAACATCATGGATGAGAATCTCAACCAAGAAGATGTGGTGCATGCAACCCCAATCTCTATGGTACCAATGGATACTACTCCCATAGAAGAAATCAGAGGAAGTGTCCCTCTTGCTCAAAAACCTAGAACTCCAAATGTGAGAAGAGCAAAGGAACCTGTGTTCAGCAAAAGCAAAGGGATTCCTTCATCTTCAAACACCACCCCCAAAGCTTCTGACTATGTGGATGCTTCCATCAAGCATCTTGTGAACAGGATTTTATCCGAACAAAGAGTGGTGCGTGGGGTATCTGTTCCCCTGAACAGCATGCCTTCTCCACAAGAAGAACAGAGAAATCAGGCTGAAGAGGACACTCCTGCTCAACAGGATGTCCCAATAAATGTTGAAACATCTGAGGACCAGAACAAGGCCTCAACTGATGATGATGATGAAGCCACTGATGACCAAGCTTCTGTTGATCCACCTGCTGAAAAGGAGGCTTCCCAACCTCCTCCTGTTGAAACCATAGATGATGACTCTGACACAGAGATCATTGCATCTGTTGACCCTAGCATAGCCAAAAGGCTTGGGGCTAGAAAGGAGAAGAAGCCTGCTGGACATGCAACTCCTGAAAAGAAACAGCCTACTCCAAAGAAAGACAAGGTAAAAGTTTCATTTGGACCTACTAAGCAATGGAGCAAGGTGAATACCCAAAAGAGGAAAGCTGCTACTCCACCTGACTCAGATGTTGAGGAGGATGTCCCAACATCCCAACCAAGGAAGAAACCAGCACCTCCCAGGTCTACCTTTGCTGTTCCAGAAGCTCCTCTGGACAATGTGTCCTTTCATCATGTGTCAAGTGTGAGCAAATGGAAGTATGTCTACCAAAGAAGGGTGGCACTGGAAAGAGAGCTGGGCAGCAATGCATTGGAGTGCACTAAGGTAATAGACTTAATATCCTCTGCTGGTTTATTCAAGACAGTTTCAAATTTTTCACCCTGCTATGAGCTGCTGGTCAAGGAGTTCATTGTCAATCTGCAAGAAGATTGTGCTGATGGAAAGTCAGAAGAATTCAGAAAAGTTTATGTAAGAGGGAGATGTGTTGAATTCTCTCCTAGGGTTATAAATCATTACCTAGGGAGAGAATCTGATGGTCCTAATGAGCTGGGGAAAACTGACAATCAAGTTTGCAAGATCATCACTGCCAACTAGGTCAAAACTTGGCCAGTCAAAGGCAAAATTTCTGTTAGCTTGCTAACAAGGAAGTATGCAATGCTGCATAAAATTGGTACTATCAACTGGGTCCCTACCAACCATACTTCTTCAATAGCTACTGGATTGGGAAGATTCATCTATGCTGTAGGCACCCAAACAAAGTTGGACTTTGGGGCTTACATCTTTGATCAAACACTGAAGCATGCAGGAACATCAGCAACAAAGCTTCCCATTGCTTTTCCATCTCTGCTCTGTGGAATCATCCTCAACCAGTATCCAGGCATCCTCACTGAGAAGGATTCAGTCTACAAGAGAGAAAGTCCACTGGCCTTCCACTACAAACTATTCTTGAGCCATCATGCTGCTGATGTTGAAGCTCCCAGTGGGACATCTGCTGGACCTTCAAAAGCAAAGAATCCCATATCCAAAGCTGCCTTGATTGCAGAACTCAAGAACACTTGCAAAGAGCTGGATGCCAGGAAGCAAAAGCTTGAGGAAATTATTCAAAGGCTGGAGATGGAAGAGGGTGCTCAGAATGCTGATGAGTCTGATGATGAGTCTGAAGATGAAGAGGATACTGAATATGATGAATCTGAGTGAAATGTGTATGGAAAGTGTACTGTCAGTTTCAGCATTGTAGTTTTGGTTTTGTAATTTTGTTTTTATCTCTGCTTATGTAAAATTTGGCCCCAATTTCTGTCTAACAAGGGGGAGAAGAGAAGTGTACTGAACAACAACAATGTCTGCTGTAGTTTGCCTAATTAATGAACAATGTTGTTTGTCTGTTTAATGTCTGCTTCTGAACTAAGTTTTTTTTAATAGAAAATTCTGTTGAACAAGTCAGAATACATACAGGTTTGAGGGGGAGCAAATTATTATAAACTCTCACATGATTCAATAGAAAAGAACTGCTGCACTCTGATAAATAAAACTCTGTTGCACTATGATAAAACCAGAAGATTGTGTTAGCCAAAAATTAGCCAAAGGGGGAGTTTGTAGATGTTTAGAATTGGCAGAATTTTTGACAAACAAGAAGTGTTGAACTTAGTTCAGGATGTCACACCAGATGTTGTGACATTGTTAAACAGAGTATAAGTTAATGAACTTAGTTCAGGATGTCACACAAGATGTTGTGACATTGTATAAGTTAATCAATTAAGTTCAGACATCAGGATGTCACACCATATGTTGTGACATCTCAAACCTGCTACCAGACTTAAATGATGCGTAACAGAACTGAGTAAATTCAGGGAATTTATCTGGAATTAATTGTGAATGGATAAACAATACAAGGCGCATCTGTAGGGAGCTTAGTTATCTGATTTCAGTATAACAGAATAACTACCTCACCTAGAATCAAGGAAGTAACAAACCCTAATTCAAGGTGATGACAGCATGACTTATCAGGACTGGATAATCTACAGAAAGCCCAAAATCCAAGCATCTATTTAAGGAACAGAAACTCTCAGAATATAGCACAAAATTAAGAAGACTGTAAAGGGTGTTTGTGTTTAATAGCAGGTTTTAGTTGTGTATCACTTTATGAGCTTTTAAGCAAAAAGTGTATTGTGTCTTGATTGAAACTGTGAAGTAAAATCAAGTTGTTGTGTTTGAAGTGTGACTTCAATTTTATTAAACATTGTAACATATCACTGTGTGATTGAGGGGGAGTGAGTTGGTACTCATATCTAAGTTGTGTCTTAGGTAGAAATTGCCTTGGGTAGATATTAAGTGAAGGATTAAACTGATTGGTTTAAGTCCAGAATTAATATTACTTATATTGGATTTCCTTCCTGGCTTGGTAGCCCCCAGATGTAAGTGTGGAGATACACTGAACTGGGTTAACAATTTCCTGTGTTATTTAATTTACCTGCACTTTAAGTTTTGTTTAAGTCTTCAAGTGTTTAAACATCTCATTCGACATCACGTACCTGATCCCAGAATTTCAGGGTAGATGAAGCTTATGATCGTCGTCTGAATGAGATATCTGAGAAGCTAAGATCCTTGGAATCCCAGAACTCCTTAGGATTTGATGTGATGGATATGGGCCTAGTCGAGGGAGTAAGGATCCTTACAATTTCAAACCTCCATGCTTTGAAAAATATAACGGTACCTGCTGTCCTCGTACCCATTTGCAATCTTTTATGGGAAGATTGAAAGCATATACCATGGATGAGAAACTCTGGATGTTTTACTTTGAAGACAGGTTTAACTGAGGCATCTAGAGAATGGTACTCACATTTTTCAAGGGCTACTGTCAAGAACTGGAAAGATTTAGCTGAGGCCTTTATACGCCAATATCAGTACAACCTGAATATTACACCTAACAAGACTCTCCTAATGGGAATGTCTCAATCTTCGAGGGAAAGTTTCCGTGAGTATGCTCAAAAATGGAGACAACTCGCTGCTGTTGTCCAGCCGCCTATGTCTGAAAGGGAGATGGCTGATATGTTCATGAATACCTTGCAAGGGACCTACATTGATAGACTTGTTACTTTCTCTTCCACTATCTTTGCTGACGTGGTCATAGCAGGAGAGAGAATTGAAAGTTTGCTGAAGATAGACAAGATTTATGATAATGGTTCTAGCTCCAGCAATGCAAAGAAACCCTTCTCACGACCTCGAAGGACAGATGAGACCAATGCAGTACATGTTAATAGAGGTAGACCCCAGTACTTGCAAAGATCAGTAGTTGTAGTCACCATCCCTACTCCAGCACCTCAGCAACAACAATATCCTCAACAGCAACAGAGACCTTACAACAACAACAACCAACAACAACGTCCTTTCCAACAAAGGCCTTCTCAGATTAATAGGGTGATCGAGCCCATCCTGATGCCCTATGCAGTTTTACTCCCGCAACTATTAAAGCTTAACCTGACTGAATTGAGGACTTTGGCTCCACCAGATCCTCTGAATCTTCCAAGGAATAATGATGTCAACGCCATATGTGCTTTTCACTCCAATGCGCCTGGCCATTCAACAGAGAAGTGTAGGGCCCTGCACATGAAAGTCCAAGATTTGATTGACTCCAAAGCTTTGAATTTTGCACCTCCGCCAAATGTCACAAGAATCCAATACCTAACCATGATGGGCCGAGGATTAATACCATTGAAGAGGACCAACCAGCAATCCTGATCGATGACATTGCAAGTATTCAAACGCCACTGGCCGAAGTGAAATCTCAGCTATTAAAGTGCCAAGTGTTTTCAGGTTGTGAGGCCCGTTGTGAAGCTTGCAAAGTTTTTACCAATGGTTGTGCAAAACTGAAGAATGGTATCAGTAGTCTTATCAGAGAAGGCATTCTGCAAATCACATCAACAGTTCCATCTTCTACAACTGCAACAAAAATCTCTTCTACAATGCCAACAAAAGTCATTTCAACAGAATCGACTACAACAACAGCAAACACCAGTGACAACATCTCAACGGTTACCATCTATTATGACCCAACAACCATCCATGTTCCAGAATCTCTCAACAACAACTTTCAGCAACACCCTCATCAACAACTCCCTGCACATGCACCATCTTCAATCAGACCACCAGTTACCATCTACTATGATCCACAGACTATCACAACTCTTTCTTCTGTTGCAATTAGTCTGGTGACCATCACGGTGCTTGGACCAGTTCCTTATGATAACAACAATGTCGTGCCTTGGCATTATGGTTCAGATCTTTACCATCAAGGAAGAAAGGTCACTCTTGACTCCCCAACTTCTACACCACAAATCGACAATGTCGGAGGAGGCGGAGGCTTCACCCGGAGGGGACGTCTCTTCGCTTCACAGTTTCCTAGAGTTAATGCTGAAGCAAAAACTACTGCTAAAGCAAAAGGAAAAAGTGTGGTTCCAGAAGAACCAGCTGCAAAAGAAACTCAGAAGACGTCCTTTGATCAGGATGTGGACGAGTTCATGAGGATTATAAAGAAAAGTGATTACAAAATTGTGGATCAGCTCCATCAAACACCCTCCAAGATCTCCATACTATCTTTGCTCATGTGTTCCGAGGCTCACCTGAATGCACTACTCAAGGTCCTGCACGCAGCTTATGTGCCGGAAGAAATCATGGTCAATCAGTTAGAAACGGTGGTCGCAAATGTCAATACTAGTCATGGACTAGGTTTCACCAATGCTGACTTGACTACGGAGGGGCGTAATCACAACAAAGCTTTGCATATCACTTTGGAATGTAAAGGTGTTGTACTTTCTCATGTCCTTGTTGATACCAAATCATCACTCAATGTGTTGCCAAAGAAAGCCTTAGTCAAGCTGGAGTATGATGGTCTTGCACTCCGTCCGAGTAACCTAGTTGTCAGAGCTTTTGATGGTTCTAAGCGATCGGTTCTCTGAGAGATTGAGCTGCCTGTGGTAATTGGCCCACAAGTTTTCAAAACTACCTTTTATGTGATGGACATACAGCCTGCCTACAGTTGTTTGTTGGGTCGACCCTGGATCCATGCCGCTGGTGCGGTAACATCGACCCTTCACCAGAAGTTAAAATATGAGTGGGAGGGCCAAATTATCACCATTTGTGGAGAAGAAGACATATTTGTCAGTCACCTGGCTACATACAAATACATAGAGATGGATGGGGAGATCCATAAGACAATGAGTCAAGGTTTTGAAGCCTTGAACATCAACGAAGCTACAACTGAGGTGTTTGCTGCATCCCAAAAGGAAAGGATGGGCACCTCAATTACTTCCTACAAACAGGCTCGGAAGGTTGTGGAAGAAGGGAATGCCCAAGGCTGGGGAAAGCGGCTGAAGGTTCAGATGAAAGAAGATAAATTCGGTTTGGGTTACAAACCATCCTGACAAGTTCCAGAGGAGGCTGATGAAGTTCCCAAATTCATAAGTGGGGGAATGCTGACCCCGAATGTTGTCAACACTTTGGAAGACGAGGCTGAGAGCGACTACAACCTGGAAAGCTGGATCCGTCCAAGAGTCCCGGGCCAACAAGTCCTCAACTGGTCTTCCCAGGAAATTATAAGGGTTACTGCTGTAGAATAATTATTATTTCCTATTTTAAGCATGCATCAAAGTCCTGCATCTTTCCCAAGATGTCGGGAATCATTTTGTAATAGGGCCATATGTATTTGTGCAAATTGGATATTAATGAACAATGGAAATCTTTTTGCAAACAATCTTTTTCGCTCACTGTCTTTTCATTTTTGTTATTTTCGCACAAAACAATAAATGGCAATGTTTTCTCAATAATAAATTCATTCACTTTTTATAAATAAGATAAAATCAATCACTAAAATGAACCAAATCTCAAACCTTGTAGAGATAGCCCTCCAGATTGCACCGACAACGACACTGCTATGACCTCGTATGACTTCGACAATCCGATTAATCAAGCAGATGAAGGGGTTGAAGAAGACTACAATTTACCTAAAGAGTTAGCCATGTTATTAAGACAAGAGGAAAAGGTGATTTCTCCTCATCAGAAGTAGGTTGAGACTATCAATCTTGGTACCGTGGAAGATGTTAAAGAGGTGAAGATTGGAGCCAGTCTGCAAGCTCTAGTAAAAGAACAACTTATCAGTATGCTGCGAGAATATGTCGATGTGTTCGCTTGGTCCAATCAAGATATGTCGGGTTTGGATACAGATATCGTCATGCACAAGCTGCCATTGAAAGAGGATTGTCCACCGGTCAAACAGAAGTTGCGTCGTACTCGCCCAGACATGGCCATGAAAATCAAAGAAGAAGTACAAAAGCAGTGGGACGCCAGTTTTCTCGCTGTAACTAGTTACCCGTCGTGGGTTGCTAACATCGTACCCGTACCTAAGAAGGATGGAAAGGTGCGTATGTGTGTCGATTACCAGGATCTGAACAGAGCAAGCCCGAAAGATGACTTCCCTTTACCTCACATTGATGTATTAGTAGACAACACAACTCAGTTCTCGGTATTTTCCTTCATGGACGGATTTTCTGGATACAATCAGATCAAGATGTCACCAGAAGACATGGAGAAGACAACCTTCATCACACCATGGGGCACGTTCTACTACAAAGTAATGCCTTTTGGTTTGAAGAATGTCGGTGCAACATATCAACGGGCTATGGTAACATTATTCCACGATATGATCCATAAAGAAATCGAGGGCTACATGGATGACATGATTGCCAAGTCCCTCACAGAAGAAGACCATTTGGTAAACCTGTTGAAATTGTTCAAGCGTCTGAGGAAGTATCAGTTAAGGTTGAACCCCAACAAATGCACATTTGGGGTACATTCTGGTAAGCTGCTGGGTTTTATTGTAAGCGGAAAAGTGATTGAGGTTGATCCCGACAAAGTCAAGGCAATTCAGGAAATGCCTGCACCTAAGACTGAGAAAGAAGTTTGAGGGTTCCTGGGTAGATTGAACTACATTTCAAGGTTCATATCTCATCTCACTACAACCTACGATCCCTTGTTCAAACTGCTAAGAAAGGAACAAACAGTCAGGTGGAACAATGATTGTCAGAAAGCTTTTGACAAAATCAAAGAGTATTTGTAAGAACCTCCAATTCTCATGCCTCCCGTTGAAGGAAGACCTCTAATAATGTACCTGATGGTATTAGATGAATCAATGGGGTGTGTGTTGGGCCAGCATGATGAGTCTGGTCGAAAAGAGTATGCAATATACTACCTAAGCAAAAAGTTTACCGACTGTGAACAACGTTATTCACTGCTCGAGAAAACTTGTTGTGCTTTAGCGTGGGCTGCTCGCCGACTAAGACAGTATATGTTGACTCATACTACCTTGTTGATCTCAAAGATGGACCCAGTCAAGTACATATTTGAGAAGCCAGCACTTACCAGAAGGGTTGCAAGGTGGCAAATGATTCTAACAGAGTATGATATTCAATACACCTCTCAGAAAGCCATCAAGGGCAGTGTATTGTCTAACTATCTGGCTGAGCAACCCATTGATGACTACTAGCCTATGAGATTTGATTTCCCTGATGAAGACATCATGTTCTTAAAATAAAAATATTGTGAAGAGCCTATTCACACTGAAGGGCCTGATCCAGAAGAAGCATGGACTATGATGTTTGATGGGGCAGTTAATTGTAATGGTCGTGGAGTTGGTGCAGTGCTTATTACACCCAAAGGAGTCCATATGCCTTTCTCAGCAAAGCTCACCTTTGCCTGCACTAATAATGAAGCAGAATACGAAGCTTGTATCATGGGTCTTGAGAAAGCCATTGACCTCATGATCAAAACCTTGGATGTATTCGGAGATTCAGCTCTGGTGATCAACCAAACTAATGGCAAATGGTATACTCATCAAGAGCATCTGGTTCCCTACCGTGACTATACGAGGAGATTGTTGACTTTCATCATAACAATCAAGCTTGAATACATCCCTCGAGATGAGAATCAGTTTGCAGACGCCTTGGCCACTATTTCATCTATGATCAAAGTACAGACTGCCAACTATGTGCCTTGAATTTTAGTATCCAGACTGGATTGACCAACGTATGTATTCTCTGTGGACACTGTTACTGACAACAAACCTTGGTTCCATGAAATCAAATGCTTCTTAGAGACTCAGACATACCCACCTGGGGCATCGTCTAATGATAAGAAGACATTGAGGAGGCTAGCCGGCAGTTTCTTCCTCAATACTGATAGCTCCTTATACAAGAAAAACTTTGACATGGTCTTGCTCAGATGTGTTGACAAGAAAGAATCAGACCTACTAAAGCACGAAGTACATGAAGGTTCTTTTGGTACCCATGCCGGAGGACATGAAATGGCTAATAAATTGTTGAGATCAGGTTACTATTGGATCACAATGCATGCAGACTATTGTGCCTATGCCAGAAAGTACCATAAATGCCATATCTATGCAGACAAAGTGTATGTTCCTCCCAAACCTTTGAATATATTGTCTTCACCATGGCCCTTTGCCATGTGGGGCATTGATATGATTGGAAAGATCGAGCCAACTGCATCAAATGGTCACAGATTCATCCTGGTAGCCATTGATTACTTCACCAAATGGGTTGAAGAAGCTTCGTATGCAAATGTCACTAGGCAAGTGGTAGCCCGATTTCTGAAAAGGGATATCATTTGTCGATATGGAGTTCCCGAGCGAATCATTATTGATAATGGTTCAAACCTTAACAACAAGATGATGGCAGAACTGTGCCAAGACTTCAAAATTCAACATCATAACTCTTCTCCTTACAGGCCAAAGATGAATGGCGTTGTTGAGGCGGCTAACAAGAACATTAAGAAGATTGTGCAAAAGATGGTAGTCACATACAAAGACTGGCATGAAATGTTACCATTCGCTTTGCATGGGTACCGAACTTCCATCAGAACATCTACCGGGGCAACACCTTATCAGCTTGTGTATGGTATGGAAGCAGTCCTACCTGTTGAAGTTGAATTACCCTCCTTGCGGGTAATGATGGATGTAAAACTGGATGAAGCAGAATGGGTCCGATCTCGTTATAACCAACTGAACCTGATTGAAGAAAAGAGATTAGCAGCTATCTATCATGGTCAGTTATATCAGAAACGGATGAAGAAAGCCTTCGATCAAAAAGTCAGACCTCGGGCATATCATGTGGGAGAGCTTGTACTAAAAAGAATCCTTCCTCCTCATACAGACCACAGGGTCAAGTGAACCCCAAACTATAAAGGTCCCTATGTGATAACTAAAGTCTTCTCGGGCGGAGCATTGATGCTCGCAACCATGGATGGTGAAGACTTCCCGTCTCCTGTGAATTCAGATACAGTTAAAAAATACTTCGCATAAATGACCCGCTGGACATAAAAACAGAATGTAAGTCCATGCAAAATAGGGCATCCCAGCGAGTCAAAAACTGAATAAAAGACTCGGGGAAAAATAAGGGAAATTTTGAAAAAAATGTACACCCGCTGAGTTGAAAAGCCACATCGGACAGCTCAGGAAAAAATGGGTATCCCGGTGGATTGAAAACCCGAAAGGGCGATCCACGCAAAATCAGGGAAAACGCGAACAACTGCATTCTGAATTCGTCTGTATCACTCACATAACATGGCAAGCTTCAAAAGGACAAAGCGTCGGCTAGAATCAACTTTCTTCATAAAGCAAAATAAGAAGAGCATTCAGTTCATACAGGTCATAGCAAAGGAAGCTCAATGGAGCGTCAACTTCAGCATTGCCGAATAGGACTTTTATTTTCTCAATTTTGTAGCAATCTCCTCATTTCAGGGATTAGCTTCTCCAAATGTACTCGCCTGTTCAAGGCACACAAATCAATAAAGTCAAATATTCATTTACACTTTGTTTTGTATTCCTTTTTGTTTTGCTTGCAAAATGTCCAAAGTTTATAATACAACATTGGCATGAAAACATTTAAGCCATTTTCAATAAATGCTTGCAGTAAATATGTGTTATTAAGCGAACCTAACTCCTATGACGAAATTCGGTTGAGGATACCTCAGGGCACGTGTGTGTTTCCTTTGTTTGACAGGTTGCAGGTACTCAAGGCGGACAACCTTTCACAGCATATGGCATATCAGGCACTATATCCCCAGCCAAGCCGGCAGTCACATCATCAGAAGGACTGCTTGACGAAATTATTCCCCCACGGAGATTTTTATCCCCTCAGAGTATCCCCCACAAAGCTGATCCTCCGACAGATTACTTCCCAAAAGTTCTCTCCTCCCTAAGAAGGATCTCCAAAGCAATGCCTGAATGACTTTTCCCCAGCGAGTTGCCAGATCTCCTCATCCCCAACATTGGATCCCCAAAGAGTTCTTCCCCCATAGTTCTCCAGAAAGATCGTGCAGTGATCCTTTCTCCCCACAGATCGCCTAGTGATTCGTTCTCCCAACAGATTTCAGATCTCGGATTTCGCTTCTCTCATTTGCATAATCATAGCATTTTCATCATCTCCCCCCAAACAGAGCGTAGCATTCCATATAATACGGAGAATTACGGCAAAAATCAAACATTTGCATGATCATAAGCCGGGTTCGAGCCAGTCACCTGCAAATACCAAAATCACTCCTCCAGCAATACGCAAAAACTTATTCCCTGCAAATGAAAAACAAAATATCCTTTTGCACTCTCAATACAAATACTTGTACATACTTATACACAATCCTTCTGATACTCGTTCATATCATACTTATACACAATCCTTCTAATACTCGTTTGTATCCTACTTATGCATAATTCTTTGATACTCGTCCGTATTTTACGCATTCCCCAGCAGTTCGAACACTCGTTCGTGTTCCTTGCTTAACCAGTTGGTACCCATCCGTATCATCCTCCTTAAAACACGCGTCATTGTTTGTTTCTATCATGGTCCTAAGGATACTCGTCCATATCTTTAATCAATACACACTATCGAAACACTTATACCATTTTATTTTTGGGGCTTAAACACTCGTCCGTGTTTATCTATTCTCAGAAGTCGCCAACAAAACATCTTTTTATCCGACATTCGTCCTATGTCGCGATAATCCTCGGCAGCCGTACCCTGCTAGGTGATCTTCCTTCACCTTTTGATGACCGTACCTCATCATGGTATCCGATGGCTGTCCCCATTATTGATCTTTCTATCCGACATTCGTCCTATGTCGTGATCTTTTCAGCAGCCGTACCCTGCTAGGTGATCGTCCTTCACCTTTTGATGACCGTACCTCATCATTCATCCGATGGTCGTCCCCATCGTCAATCTTTTTATCTGGAATGCGTCTTATGTCGAGATAATCCCCAACAGAGCAGCCGTCCCCTGCTAGGTGATCGTCCTTCACCTCTTGATGACCGTCCCTCGTCATTTATTTTGATGACCGTCCCTCATCATGTTATCCGATGGCTGTCCCCATCGTCGATATTTTTATCCGGCATTCGTCCTATGTCGAGATAATCCCCAACAGAGCAGCCTTCCCCTGTTAGGTGATCGTCTTTCACCTCTTGATGACCTTCCATCATCATTTATACCGTCCCTCATCAGGTTATCCGATGGCCGTCCCCATCGTTGATCTTTTTATCCGACATTCGTCCTATGTCGTGATCTTTTCAGTAGCCGTCCCCTGCTAGGTGATCGTCCTTCACCTTTTGATGACCATCCCTCATCATTGATTTATTTATTTTTCACCCGATGGCCATCCCCGTCACGTTTTCTTTATTCTTCAGCCTGATGGTCGCCCCCGTTAGTGTTTTTAAATCCCCAGTAAGGTCGCCTTTCTTTACCCGATGGCCGTCCCCATTGCGGATTCTTTATTCCCCAGCATAATGGTCGTCCCCGTTAGTGCGTTTCTCACCGTTTTTATCCCCAGCAATCGTCCTCTACTCGATGGTCATCTTCCATCGCTACCAGTTAATATTCATTCTATACTGTCTATTACAATTTATATCCCTTTTCTTCTTATAATAAAGAGTGCAAATTTTGGACTGTCTTGGTATTCAACCACAAGTTATCTTGTTTGTCTGTTAAGCTAAGCGCTTACATCCTACACAACTAACTCATGCTTGAATAGGGGCAGCTGTAAACACCCCAAATTTGCCCTCTCCTTTTTCTCACACCTTTACTTGTGATCCTTCATGTTGCATTGCATAAGCATACCATCTCACACTGCATAGTTATTTCACTACATAGCTGCATAGTTAAGGTTTGGGATCAGATGAATTTTAAAAGTGGTTTGAGCTATCTCAAAGGCCATGAGGCATGCAAGGAGGGTCCATGAGTGTTCTATGATCATATTATGCCTCCAAGGGTTCTTGAAAGTCAAAATATCACAAAAGATTGCAGAGATGTCCAGGCAGGCTAGGAGCTCCTACACAAATGACCTAGAAATTAGGGTTTTGGGTTTGAGGCCCTTAAACTCAAAATATTTGGCCATTCTTGATTCTATTAGTCTATATAGGTTACAAGGAGCATGTGTATCAAATTTGAAGCAAAAATTCCTTGTGGAAGTCATCTGCTCAAATGGTGATTTGTTGTGCAAGAAAAGTCAGAATCAAGGCATCTGAGGCCACCAGCAAGGGCTCCAAAGGGTCATCATCATCAATTTGAGGTCCTATGATCTTTATTTGATCTTAGGAATGCTTGGAAGTTCACAAGATTGCAGAATTTTGAGCCATTTGGAAACTTGCCATTTTTGGACATGACTTGTAATGAAAACTTTCCATTTTGGGAAAGATCTTCAACCTCCTCTTTCTTTATCAAAAAGACTTCAAATGAATTTTCTTCAAACATGAAAGTTGTAGATTGGATCTTCCCATTTTCAAAAAGTACAAGAACTCCTCTTGATTCAACCTAGAACTCAAGATATGGAAAGTCAAAGTTGGGAAAAATCTTATAATTTTCAAGTTCATGTCAAAGAGGGAAATGTGCAAAATGGTATTTCAGGCCTTTATATGACCTCTAATACACTCAAATACATCATGCCATGATCAAACAACTTCTAAAGATCAAAATTGGGCCAAGAATCTAGGGTTTTCATGACTTGCTTCTCAAGAAATGTCAAAGTTGTGAAATTGCAAAAACCATACAAACTCTTGATCCAAGCCATACATCTCACAACTTTCAATCCAAAGGCCCTCCTTGAAGCCAGCTGAGGCAGCCCAAACCCTCAAATCACCTTTTTCCCAACCCATGCCTCAAGTACACAAACTCTTGACTTTTTGGCCAAAGGCACCATACCAATCCCACAGTGCATATCCACTCCTCTGACTGATCTCATTAGTTTATGCATTGCCTAAGGATCATAAAACATAACACACAAGAACTGAGAAAAAGCCAAGCATCATATTTCACAAAATCCCTCAAAATCTTCCTCTCTTCGATTCTCTCAAACCGGCCATCAAACTTCCAAAATTCTTTCACCATTCAATCACACATGACCTAAGGAACATTTCCCACCCATCACCATGGCCTGAAACACCCTAAACAAGAAACACAATTTCTGTTGAACTAGAATTGAACCTCTCAAAATAGCCATTATAAACTCCATTCAAGCACTCCACTAGCTTCAGGAGGACCAAAGGATCTGATTTGCACAAGAGGGTGGCCCTGAAAGCTCTAGTTTGAAGAACTTCAGTTCAGGTATCCATCAAGAACTTTTTTCTCAGAACTTTGATTTCTTGTGTTCCATGATGTTTGGGATTTGATTCTGAGCAAGTTTAATGCATTTTAGTATCTTGTAGGTGGAGTTGGGGTTTGGGGTTGGCCGGAGAAGATGACCGGAGCTTATCTCCAGTCACCTGAAAATAATTAGGGTTAATGGTGATTAGGGTTTCTAGTTTGAATACTGTAAACACCCCAAATTTGCCCTCACCCATTCACACCATGGCTTGTGATCATTTCATATGCATAAACTCAATCATAGCACCTCATATTACATTTTTGATTCACTGCATTGGTTCAAAGTCATCTGCATCTAGGGTTTGTGATCTGAGCAATCCAAGAGCTTCTTGAGCCACTCCAAAGGTCATCAATCACTTAAAAGGGGTCCATGTATGTTCAAGCATCATATTATATCTCCTCAAAGTCAATAATATCAAAGAATCACAAGAACTGAGAATGGCATGGAATCAGAGCCAGGTTTAACTGCACAGATGACCTAGAATTAGGGTTTTGGTTTCAAAGGCCATAACTCCAAATTTTTTGGTCATTCTTGTTTCTATTGGTCTCCATATGGTATAGGGAGCATGCATATCAATTTTCATGAAGAAATTCAATGGGGAAGTCATCTGATCAAGAGTTGACTTCTTGAGCAAGTCAGTGTAAAATCAGGGCATCTGAGGCCCCCAATGACCCAACCAAAGGGTGTTCTTCATCATTTTGATTGTGTATGATCTTTATTTGATCATATAAGATGTTAGAAGTTCACAAAATTGGAGAATTTCAAGTCATTTGCAAAGTTGACTTTTTGGGAAAGTTGACTTGTAATGAAAATTGCCATTTTAGGTAACTTTTTCAACCCTTGCTTTTTGATTCAAAAATGTTTCAAATGGAAAAACTTTGGTCATGAAAGTTGTAGAATGGATCATTCCCTTTTCAAAAAGTACAAGAACTTGACCTAATTCATTTTTGGATCAAAAGTTATGGCTTGTCAAAGTTGGCTAAAATCACATAATTTCAAGTTTTCTACCAAAGAGGCAAAGTTGCAAAATCACTTGCCAAGGCAAATTGTGCTATCAAATGGACTTCTAATATTCATACAAACATGAGCCAAGACCTAAAAGTCAGATTGCATCAAAGGATCACTCATTTTCATGACTTATGGAGCAAGAAATTTTAAAAGGGGCAAAGATGAACCACGTTGCAAAACCTCATTCAAACTTTAATCCACTTGCTTGCTGACTTCATAATCAATCCTAGGGCTCTCCACACTTCTTGCTGCGCAGGACACCCCATTTTTCCTTGGCTAGCTATGAGCCCATACCTCTCTTACACAAAGTTTGACATTTTGGCAAAAGACCCATACCAATCACAATAGGGCACACCAACTCCACAGGCCTATCCATGAGTGATAAGTGGACCAAAGGCAAGCCAAAGCACATAACCATTCATGCTGAAACACACTCCAAGCCCTAGTTCCAAGTTTATGCTTCATTTTCAAAACTCTTCGAAACACTCAGCACAGCCATCAAACACACAAACAAACTTCACAAACAATCTCAACATGCCTCACTGATCACAAACCACCCATCACCATAGCCTGAAACTCACTGAAATCAAAATACGATTTCTGCCCCTCTTTGAACAGAACTTCAGCAATCTTTCAAACCAGCCATTTTAAACTCCAAACAAGTATTGCAAGCTTCTCAGGAGGTCCATTAGAGGTGTTTTGGATCAAAGGGCCAGCCAGAAAGTTCCAGAAATCAAAGCTTCGATTTAGGTAGCCATGGAAATTCATTTTTCCAGAACCTTTATTTCTTGTTTCTAAATGATAAAGCATGCTTCCCTGAGTTCACTGAACCTTTTACTTTTGAAAAAGATTGAGAAATGAGCTTGTATCGTGTTTCTGAAATTTTTACAGTTTTTGATGTTTGATTCGTATCTTGATTTTGAGTGGAAATGAATGGGATTTGTTGCTGGATTATGTTTTGTTGTTGATCATTGATTGTTTCTGGAGGTTTTGGTGAGTTTTCATGGCGTTTTGAGGGATCCAGGGGAGGGGATTGACCGGAGAAGATAACCGGAACACTGTTCCGGTCATCTGAAAGTGATTAGGGCATTTAATTAGGGTTTAATCATAATTAGGAGAATTTGAATGCTGGCCGTCCAAATGCGCACCAAGTCAATTCGCGCGTGTCTAAGTTTGAATGCTGGCCCTTTGATTTGCATACTTTCTCATTTTTCAGTTTAAATTCATTTTATTTTATTTGTTTCATATTTAATTTGTACAATTTATTAAAAATAGTAAAACATCTTTAAAAATTCTGAAATTTTTTGTCAAAGGTTCAATTAATTTTTAGAAACCAAAAACATTTTTATTTTTATTTTTTGCATTAAAAATTATTTTTAAATCATTTAAAAGTTTATTTTTAATTAGTTAATGAGAATTAATTAATTAAAAATACTTTTAGGTATTTAAAAATCACAAAAAAATTCATGAAACATTTAAAATCATTTAGAAATATTGTCCAACTCTTAAACCAAATTTCTTTTTTGATCTTGATGTCTTTTGACAATTTTCCATGGAATTAATTTCATTTCAAGACATTATTTTGATCCAATCTTCAAAAATTCATTTCTGCCTAGCCTTTAAGAGTTGGACCTTGATTCTTCTTGCATTGCATCTTGTATAGCATGTAGTTTATATGATTAAATTGGCATGAATTGATCTTGCATTTCCAATTTGTTTGAAATTTTTCTTGACAAGGTACCTTAAAACCCTAGCAATCTTAAGAAATTCATAACTTCTAATAGGTTAAGATTTAGAACCCCTCCTTTGGGCAGTGAGGTTGTATAGGTTTAGGGTTCCTTTGAATGAATTTTCAATTTTTTATCATGATGTTTGCTTCTGGTTTTGATTTTTGTTTTGTGTATTGATCATAAACCCTAATTTGGGCTTTCATTTGCATCCATCTTCTATTTGTTTGCATACCATGACTTGCCATGACATTTTGTGCATCCATTTGATTCATAATACATCTTAGGACATGTTAAGATCATATGTGATCATTGCATCTTTCATTTGCCATATTGTATGTCATTTGTATTTCATAACTTTTCATGTATATCCATGGTTCAAAGCATGCTTCTCTTGCATCCATGTGTCTGTATGATCATCCCCATGCCTTGCCTCATGTTTGCATCATCCCTTAGCATCATTAGCATCACACTCATGCTTCTGGTTTTGGTTTGTACCATGTCATTGCATCTCATTAGCATTACATTTCATTTCTTTACTAACTTTTCAGGTGGTAAGTTACTTTGAGAAGTGAATTTGCCTTCACTTCTCACAATCTCTTTTCATCCCTCTTATGCATCATTGCTGCATTTTGTCTTGTGCTTGAGATTGAGCTTGCTCATTCTTCTTCATCTTACTTTCTTTCTTCAAGTGACTTATCTTCTTGAATGAAGCAAGTTACTTTGCTTCTCCTTGCTCCTTTCATCTGCTTCCTGGTGGTTTCTCTGAAGATTCTTTCTTGTAAACCTCACAAACCCTAGGAATAACCAAGCATGACAATAATTAGGGTTTTGATTAGTCCCCCACTTAGTTTTTACCTTTGTGTCTCATTGAGTCTTCTCTTCTCATCTCATAATCAAGGACTAAACCCTAAAGGTTTTAAGGCTTTGTGATTAAGCTTATACCTGCATCCTTCTATTAGGATGGAGTGTATAACTTTAATCCTAAGTGTTAAACCCTTAATGTGTTTAAATCCTTTAATCAATCCACTTAATAATCATTAAGACATCAAGCTTGTAACTTGGGCCTTGAATTAGGGTTCTAATTCTTCCTTAATTGGTTAAGAAGGACTAACCCTAGTGTTAATGGACAAGTCCCCCTCAAGTTGTCTTACAAATCCTAAAACTCACTTCATCATCTTATCATTAATTAAAAATCCATTCAATAAAGGCTTTGTTTTGTCATGAGGTTAATCCCTAATCATGGATTAAGTTGAGGAGCTTTCCTCAGCTTAAACATTCTCATCTATTATCCTTCTATTAGGATGGTGTAATGAGTCTGTTTAATCTTTGATTATGGCTTAATCTCATTACTTAACACTAAACAAAAACACCAAAAACATCTAAATAATCACAAGTAGGTTAATGATCTTAATCCTACATCATGGTGATTAAGTGTGAGAAGCTGACTTCACACTTAAGGTATTCTCATTACCCCTAATCAGAGGGAAGATGTGATGAGTTTACTAATCCATTGATTTAGACTTAAGCTCATTAACTTATGGCAAACTTTCAAAATCAATAAAAGATTGAAAACTCAAAAACAAACAATAATCGTCTCCTCCGGGATTCTTTTCTCACCTCATTCACTCACAAACGAGAACTTGCTTCTTCCGTCTAATGCAAGACAGTTTGCACCTGAGCCAGACAGGTCATACACTTGAGCATGGACAAGCAAGCAGTTCATCAGTCAATCCTTTCAGTCTCTTTGGGTCGAACTACGGTTTTCTGACTTCCTCATTGCACGAGAGGATACGTAGGCATAACTTAACCGTTATCGAACAAAAGTCTCTGTATATCCCCCCTCCTTTCAGCATTATTCTTTAAGCCTCATAGTCTTGAGCAATTCATTCTTGTTCTCTCACTGACACTTCTCTTATACACTTCACACTTCTTTTACACTGACACCTGTACATCCTTTTCCAGCTCTCTATACACAAATTGCACTAACACTACCCCTTTAAAACACAAATCTTTCAAGCGTGGATCCCGTCGAGTACGGCGGACAATCTGGGTGCTAATACCTTCCCAGGTTGTAACCAACCCCCTTTCTCAGTCTCTCTGGTTCGCAACCGTCTTGTCCATATCTTTCTAGGTTTATGCAGCATTACCTTTCCTTCGGGATAAAAATGCCTAGCTGGCGACTCTTTCTTTCTCTTGAGTTCACTCCTGTGTGTTCTCATTTCTCTTTTCGCCGACCGTTCGCGTCTGTACCCCTTATGACCTTAGCCTCATTTGGTGGGAGCGACAAATACCAGCCATAGGATCTTGATTAGGTTAGCGCATGGATGGTCCAGATTGCACCCTTAATTTTAATTTCAATTAATTAAGTTAATTATAATTAATTAAGTCAGATCAAACCATAACCTTTGGATCACGCGCGAAACATAAGTTTGAATATGATCCCTTAGATCCTCTTACTTCAAGTCAAGCTGACCTGCAATCCTTGCCTTTGATCCAGCCTCCACGCAATCTGGGCCTCTCATTCCAATTACTTTTCATTTTCTTTTTATTTATTTTTGCATTTGTTTTCTTTATTTATTTAAAATAGCAATTATTTTATAAAATTCCAATCTTTTGAATTTTCACTTTAAATAATTTTAAAAACCCAAAAACATTTTTATTTTTATTTTTTGCATTAAAAATATATTTTTAAATCATTTAATTGTATTATTTAATTAATTCATTTTAATTAATTAAAAATACTTTTAGGTATTTAAAAATCACAAAAGAAATCATGAAGCATTCTTACACATTTAGAACAATTTACAAACTCATTTTGCAAATTTATTTTAGGGTTTGATCATGTTTTGACAATTAACCATGAATTAGGGTTTCCAAATTTCTTATTTTTCTAACCCTAACTTCAAAAATCCATTTCTGATCAACCAAGATGAGTTTGCATATGGTTCTTTTTGCATTCTTTCATAATTGTATGTAGTATTTAGGGTAATTAACTCATATTTTTGCATTGCATTTTCTATTTGTTTGACATTTTTCATGAAGAACTACCCAAAACCCTAGCCTAACTTAGAAAAACCATAACTTGACTTTGGTATAGCTTCTGACTTCCACCATTGGGGATTGTTATTATGTGTGTTTAGGGTTCATTTGGTTACAATTTAAATTTTTTATCATGTGTCTTGCTTATGTTTTGATCATATGCATCTCATACTTTCTTATAACCCTAATTTTCCATGTTCATTTGCATTCACCTTTGCATACCTTCATCATAAGAACTTTTCATGACATTTCATGCATTTGTATGTCATATTATATATCTTAGGACATGTGTGAACATTGGTTGATCATTGTTGCATCCATTTGGTATGTTTTGCATCCATTACTTCTTATGTGTATTCATGTGATTTCAAGATTCTAACATACTTTCCTTTGCATCTCATCTCTTGTATGATCACACATAAACATTGTACATGTCTTTGCATCATTTAATAACACATTTGCATTATGATTGCACTTATGGTTTTGATCATTTCATCTTCATTTGCCTTATTTCCTTTTGTTTCACATCTTATGCAATCATACTAACCATTTCAGGGGCTTCAGGTAAGTTGTTTAGGATGTGGATTTGCCTCCACATCTCACCTCTTCTTATCTCTTCATTTGCATCTTTATTTTTATTTGAATTCAGTTTGGCTCACTTATGCTCTCTCTTTCTCCATTTCTTTCTCTTAGGTTACTTAACTTCTTCAGGAAGTAAGTAACCTATTCTCCTTCCTCTTCTCTTTTCATTTGCTTCTTCTTCCTTGGTGGCTATTTGAAGATCTTTCTCTAAGCCTCACAAACCATAGGAATATCAAAGCATGATAACTTTAGGGTTGTATATAGTCTCCCCTAGTTTCTTACCTTTGAGTCTCCTTGAGTCTCTGCTTCTCATCTCATAATCAAGGCTAAATAGTTAAAGTTTTGGGACACTGAATTAGGGTTATGCCTGTATCCTTATCTTAGGATGGAGTGTATAACTTTAATACTTAGTGTTAAACCTTTAAGTTGTTTACACCTCCTAATAAAAACACCTAATAATCATTAAGACTTAAGCTTGTAACTTGGGCCTTATATTAGGGTTACATCTCCGCCTGTTGGTTCAGAGGGACTAACCCTAATGTTCAATGGACAAGTCCCCCTCAGGTTTGTTCTTGCATACATAAATTCCATTTCTTAATCCCACCTTTAATTAAAATCCATTATAATAAAGGCAATATAATTATTTTAATCCTTAACCATGGATTAAGTTGAGGAGTCTTCCTCATCTTAAGTGTTCTCATCTATTATCCTTCTCTTAGGATGGTGTAACGAGTTCACTAATCCCGGATTAGAGATTTAACTCATTACATAACACACACAAAAATCCAAAAACACTTAATAATCATAAGTATGTTAATGATCTTAATCCTGCATCATTAGGGTAATTGAGTTGAGATTTTCATCTCATACTTAAGTAGACTCATTATCCTTAATCAGGGGTGATATAATGAGTTTACGACCCTTGATTAAGGCTTAAGCTCATTATGTTATGCAAAACACCAAA
Source organism: Lathyrus aphaca (assembly GCA_963966055.1). Classification (NCBI taxonomy): domain Eukaryota; kingdom Viridiplantae; phylum Streptophyta; class Magnoliopsida; order Fabales; family Fabaceae; genus Lathyrus; species Lathyrus aphaca. The sequence goes on from OZ014519.1 coordinate 442,189,958, forward strand.
AACAACAAAAAGCCGAAAACAAAAAAAACAAACAATAAACGTCTCCTCCGGGATTCTTTTCTCATCACATTCACTCTGAAAACGAGAACTCGCTTCTTCCGTCTAATGCAAGAGAGTCAGCACTCGAGCCAGACAAGTCATACACTTGAGCATAGGCAAGCAAGCAGTTCACACAAAAAACAACCAGTCTCTTTGAGTCGAACTACGGTGTTCTGACTTCCTCATTGCACGAGAGGATACGTAGGCATAAATTAACGGTTATCGAACAAAAGTCTCTTTGTCTCCCCCTCTCCTCTTCCCAGTTTCTCCTTCCTTAGCCTCAGTTTTGAGCACTCACTTTCTTTTTTGGCACTGACACTCTGTACATCCTTTTCTCCCTAGTTTTTTTATGCACCGTTTAACACATACACTATCTCTTTTTAAACACAATCAGGTATGCGTGGATCCCATCGAGTACGAAGGACGATCTGGGTGCTAATACCTTCCTAGGTCGTAACTTACCCCCTTACTCAGTTTCTTTGGTTCGCAACCGTCTTATCCATTTCTTTCTAGGTTTATGCAGCATTACTTTTCCTTCGGGATAAAAATGCCTAGCTGGAGACTCTATTCAACCTAAACCTCCAACATCACCATCGATTCGCGTTTGCACCGGGATGAAAATTCGGGGAGCGACAGTTACGTATCAGAGCAAGACTCCCTTTAATTCTATGAAGTAAACAAAACATTCTGAAACAACTTCTAAGCTTCTTGCACTACACTTGATTACCTGCAAGTTACCTGCATTCGAGGCAACAATTCCAAGTAGAAAGGGTGAGTAATCATAATCATTATAAAAGATACAGGAAGTAGATAAAAAGTAAAGTCTCTTTAATAACATCACAACACACATTCGTCATATAATTCGTCATAATCATTAAAAACATCATCTAATTTGTCATCATAGAAATGCCAAACATAATGATATGCAACTCAAAGACTCATGCATGCGATACCGAAACATCACTAATGACCTAGTCATCGTTGCATCAATATACACCACTGACGACCTAATCATCATTGCATCAACATTTGCACTTGATCCACACAATGGGATTAAGTCCATCACTGGACATTATTGTCCTAAAATTCGTCATTGGATTCCATCCTGCAAAACATCACTAGACATCTCTTCCTAACCAAGTGCTATGAATGCATGATGCATATAACACACAAAAAACGACCACGGCTAGTCAAATCGCATCATCATTCACCTAAAAAAAATCAACATATTCTCTTCATACATCTCCTACACATACGTCATGGTTATCACATCATCATTCATCATAATTATGTTCACGTAGATCATACACATATACCACATATAATCATATTCATCACACATCAACTTTCTACAACAGGCATCACATCATTCACTCTAGTGCATGCTCAAAACATTCACAATAGTAAGTACATGTACATCATATTCATCGTGTCATTACTTTGTTATAACAACCCTAAACAATTCACATCCAGATATCAACATAATAATCCAATAATGATTAATACAGTAAAGTACACAAACATCATAATTTTTTTGGTATACAAACTCGTCTCCTACAATTCCATTGAATTATTCAAATAACAACATTTCCAATATTTTCTATCATCTGCTATTGGCCTCAAATTTTATAAAATGTCTGGTTGTAGAATTAAAATGTGCCAAAAGCAGAAAAACACAAAAATTCACAAAGGATGCATAACACGAGAAAAACAAGACATTCTTCTCACTGGGTGGCGCAAGCCATCCTACATACCTCACAAGTGGCGCAAGCCACTTCCTCTAGCTTGCAAGTGGTGCAAGCCACCACTAAATGTGGCTCCTGCAACATTAATTTCTATCATAGTGGCGCAAGCCACTTTATGGGATACCCAGGTGGCGCAAGCCACCACCAAATGGGTCCCAGGTGGCGCAAGCTACCTTTAATGGAAGGGAAGGGTGGCGCAAGCCACCCTTGCATACCCAGGTACTTATGAATTGCGTTATCTCTAATTTTTCCAAGTGACACTTGCCACCGATTCAATTTTTCATGCGTTTCGGTTAATCATGATTCTTCACAAAATTATAATAATAACCACTACCAATTACAATTTATATAAATCAATCTCTTATCATTCACTCGACAAATATTGTTTCTTCACTGGAACTTCAAAATTCATCAACACATGGTAAGGCATCTTATCTGTTACTTATAAACATGGTAAGGCATACACATAAGTACTTAAAATTCTAATAAATCCGAGTCAAACATGCTTCAGGATTTTGTGACATCTGATAGGACATTGAGTTCAGGTACTTCATAAAATAAAGATAGAAAAGCTATAAAGAACACAATCAGATTGTTAACCCAGTTCGATCAAACAAATCTACTCTGGGGGATACCAAGCCAGGAAGGAAATCCACTATGAAATATCAATTTAAAGACTTCACAGTAAACACCTACAGTTTACAGTCTCCTCAATAAATCACGACATGTGCAACTTCTACTTAGGAACTCCTAAATATGAGAAACTCATCCTCACTTCCAATCACCTCAGTGATGTCTCATAGTGCCAATAGTCAGTTGTTGATATTGACGGCTTCAAACCTATACAACAATCCACTATAGAAGCTACACTTCCATTACATACAATTTAACCTTGCTTAGAAGCTTCAATTAAGTACAACACTTCTCTTGCTTACAAGCTTCGAGAATCACAAGTGGAACAACCACAACAGGGTTCCTTATTGTGCACGGCTTCCACAAGAACATAACCCTAATGATGTTACATTTTCGGTTTTAGTTGGTTGTTACTAAACTAGGTTACAAGGTTTCTTTTATAACTTATTCCCAAATGGATTTGGGCCTAAACAATCACAACAATAGCTGCTACAAATTTGCAGAAAAAATCTGCTTACAAAAATACAAAAAGATCTTGAAATCTAAAAAATCCTAAAATATCTCTAAATATAGAAACTCTATTTTTCAATATTTGTCTTTAATTTAAATTTGAGTCTTCAAGATCTTTTACAATCAGCGCCATTGGATTGATTTAAATCTTCAAATAAACTATTTTTGTTGAAACCAAAACAGAAACTTCAATCCATCTTCAGCAGTTCATGATGGCAAATGAATTGTCTTTACATCTTCTTCGACATGTTCCAGATGTTGAAACATTTCAACACAACATGTTTAGACACATACGAATGGATTCTTTGCTTCATATATTCCTTTATTTGCAAAGATCATGTACATACACACTGCTGCTATATTTATTTTACAAAATTCATGCCAATTACAGAACTTACAATCTCCCCCTTTGGCAAATTTTGACTAAAAAAATATTACAAGAAAATACATCAAATATAACTGCGGCAGCAGAAAATAGACAATCAATAAACTCTCCATTATTCCAGGACATGTTATTTGACATCTACAACAACATTCACAAAACAAACAACAGTCAGTCATTCTTTCAGTGGATAAGTTGCAACTACCTCTTCTTCCAATGGAAATAGTAGAAATAACATAAGGAGTAGAAAGTCCTGAACTCTTGACCGAACAAATCCATTACTACTTCCTTTCTTTTCATATTCTAAGAAGTTTTCTTCACAGGATGCTGAACATCTTCCATCAAGAATGCCAATGTTTACATAAGAGAATAATTTGTCCTTCCCTTATGTAACTCAGAACACAAGTCACAATTGTGTTCTTCAACTCAAGAAACAAGTTACAAAGACTAGCATACGACATCCTGATAACCACCACATATAACAACAGATGCAGCTGCTATGATAACAAATATGGGTACAATATCTGTACACACTCTTTCTCCCCCATTTTAGCCAAAACTTGGCAAACACAGACCCCACAACATCATACCCATGAATTATTCATCCAATCAAAAAATAACCGCATTAGAAGGAAAGGTGAAGGATGAAAAACAATCAAAACTCACATGTTGGAGGAGGAGGAAATACGCTTCTATAAATAGGGAGCCAAGGCATAAAAGTAATATCCTATCCTTGAAAAAGAATCATTATTGGTCCAAGATCTTTATGATAGGAGAAAAAAAAATTCACCATTCAATGTGGAACAAAAAACTGATCTTGACCAGCTGACTAGTTCTCCCAAAACAAACGGCCCAATAACAAACACGCATGAAAACCCCGTGTTTAACATTTTTCTGCCAGCGCCGTCCATAAACACTCCCAAAAAGAGAGCAATACACACATGTTTTGAAACATGTTCTGACATCCAACCATGTACTGTCTGGTAGCAGTGCAACAGTTTGGTCCACAACACCTTCAGAATCCAAAGTAAACTGCAGAGAGCAGCTTTATACCATATACCCTTCTGGACTCCTAGGACACTCCTCATCTGAATCACACAGACATGCACACCACAACCACTAAGCAATAAAATAATCAGGAAAACATACTTAGTAGCACATGTCACAACATGATGTGTAAGATCACAAAACCTGGTTAAGGCATTACTCCCCCTTAACTTCACAAAATCAGCTGCACATAATTGTAACATACCCCCTATCAAGGATACTCCATGCTTCTCTGTACTTTGATAAAAGGAAAACATAAGACGCATCTTAATGTCTTCAAGAGCTCACCCTCTGTTCAATTCCCAATTAAACACATTCACTTCTTGTACCAAAGCACACTTGGTCCCTTCTAAGTTTGTTGTTACCATAAACTATACAAGTTGAACATCTTTTGCACACAGGTTCTTGAAACTGGCCTAACATAATATCTTTACCGTCCTTTGTCCATGCAATCCAGAAAAAACACATTCAAACTAATTCTGAAATTAGTAAGAATATCCACAAACAGACTTCCAAGCAATCAATACCTGATCTACTTCAGTCTCTTCTACATGTTTCTTCCAATACAGATCAAATACTTCATCATTCTCCCATATGATTAGGTAGGCTATGAATAGAAACCATGTATACAAACACCCAAGATAATGTATTAACACATAGTTAGAATATTTTCCACACACTAAGACCTTATCACCATGATCCAAGATGTGCTCTACCAACTAGACTTATTATAGCATAATAATCCAAGAACTGAAAATATTCAACTGCACTGTGCCACCAGCTTGAATTAGAAATCCAGAAAACAACTTTCAAGAGGAACAAATCTCCTTGAGTTTTCAACTCATCACCCTTCTGCCCAAGAGCAATTTGTTCCAAGACAGCCCTCAAGAACAACCAGCTGCCATACTCTGATTATCTTGATTCTTCGAATCCACTATAAAGATTAACCAATTGCCACAGTTTGATCACCTCCTTTATGAATCTTCATATGAAAAAGCCAATTGCCACACTTGTCTTCTTCATGTTTATCAGAAATCTTCCAAAGATATCCTGATCAATAAAGTTGATCTTCACCAAGCTGTCAAGATAATAGGCCTTATGAAGCATTCAATCCATGTAGATCATTCTATCTTAAATTGATGTGCCACTTCACCAATTAGACTATGATGTTGAACTAGATGTTTGAACATTGTTATTCCACATCCAGTTGTTAAATTCAACTCCTTCTTCTGCCACTTGAAAAACCTCCTTCCTTTATAGAACAAGAGTTCCATGCTCTCATAGACTTGACTTATTTACCAAGTTTGAGTAGAAAACCTCTATCCTATTGAATTTTCATAAATTCCTACCAATAACACATATTGATGAGAAACTTCCAATGTTTCTCCAAAGTCTTCAAACCTGCCACTGTCTGAATCTTTAGAAGGAATAGTTCAGAACTACACCTTACAATAATACCCAGGATTACATTTCTCCCTGAGTAAAGCAATCTTTACAAAGTCCTAATGATTTATCAATAATAACTTCATGATTATAAACACCTTCGTTGTTATGGGAAGAACAAAATTCCAGCTGCATCCACCAAAACCAGTTTGGACTCTTGCACCAGAACACCAGAGATGACACTACTTAACTCTCCCTTTCATGAACAACCAAAGTTCCTTTTTGAAGATGAGCATTAGTTACTCAGAACACTTTCTGAACCATAAGATTCAGAGCATTAGCTACCAATTTTAACACCCCATTTTCCCATTTTAGAAAATAATTTAAAATAATACAAAATTCAGAGTTTTTAACAGTAATAGTGGAATGTCACACCTCAAAAATAAACTCAACTACATAAATCTCTTTATTACTAAAGAATTATTCACAGCAGAAAAATAATCATTTTATTCAACTCATGGCAACTGCCAACATCTATAATATACCTCAATATCTCTTGTTTTATAAGGTTTCAACAAAAATATGATACGTAACAAATAACGAGAATAAGTAAACATAAAAAATCCCCGAGTCTCGTGTTACGTATCAGAGCGACTCCTAAGACTCAATCAAGCAGCTTGTACTCCAAGCATACTCAAGTACCAGAATCATATGTACTTCCAATGAAGCATAGACACAACAAAAGAAATAGGGGTGAGAACTACATTCAATAATTAACGGTGTATAATACATGTTAAAGGATAGTATCTCACAAAATCAATATAAATAACACATATCCACAACAATAATTATCAACATGATATCATGATTCAACAACATCAATATGCAATGTGACACTACAAGACACAATGCATGTGGTACCAAATCACCATGGTTCATTCAATCGAACCCGATTCATTAAAGAATCCGGATAAATCACATACACCCATCTGACAATGATTTATCTCCAACACACTCCATAATGGAGTTCGGGTGAATCATATACGCCCATCCGATAAGGAATCATCTCCAACAATAGTCAACAATAATCTCATGTATGCATGATAATGAGTATGCATACAACACATGTATAATAATCATTATAGATCTTCACGATCCATCCGATCACATAAGAGGCACAACATATCAAATTATGCATACAACATGTGTATAATAAACATTATACATTATCACGATCCTCTGGATCACACCAATAATACATACAACACATATACAACAACAGTCAATCATAGTAATGATCCTTCTAATAAAAAAGAACCACCTATGACACCACGACACCAATAATCGCACATCTACATAATCCCCCAACCACCTAAGGAATACGCACTCATCATAACGCACCATAGTTCACCACATATGTTCCATAAATTCAACATACACATTGTCAAGGAAACACATCACCTATACTTAATAAGCTAATCATCCGATTAATCCAATGGGTCTCAATTATTAATCCACTTCACCTTCAATCATAAGTCTCACAATCATCAATAGTACTGTTAGAACAAGATTTTGATTCTACTTCTCTGATAGAGTTTTGATGATAACAATATTTTATAAGAACAAATTATAGCACTAAAATTATCTTCTATGTGCAGGATAAAAGTTATTATGAGAAGACAATCTCTAAGTTGCTCACATTATTCTAATGGAATATAAAGCTAAGCGCATCACTCGTAGAAGATCTGATGGTAGAAAGAAGTTCTCATCAACTACATTTTTATAGCTGCAAAATTCAAACACACTCTGATGTGAATTAAGTACATTCTGATTCTCATAATAAAGGGAAATTAAGAGGGAATCAAGAATAATGGTTGGGAACAATATCTTTTATTTTTGGAAGGACATTATGACTATTTACAATCTTCCAAAAATGGCACCAGATGTTCTCAACGGATCTCTCCATCAAACACGTATAAAAGGAGATCATTTGAAGAGATTGAAGCTTCTTCTTCCATGCGCAATTATTTCTTATCAATTTCTTTTTATCTGTTCTTAACTTTGTAAAAACTATCACTGTGTGATAATAGCTATTTGAAGCAATTATGTTACAACTTCTATAAAACTCTTTGTAAAATTCCTTGAGTGACTAGTGTAGTCAGTAGACTCAAGAAGACTTTGACTATAGGTCTTAGTGGTTGTATTCAAGTTTTGAATAGTGGATTAAGACCTCATTTAGAGAGGCAAATCACCTTGGTGGGTGGACTGGATGTAGTTTGAGTTCAAACGAACCAGGATAAATCAAAGTGTATTTTATTATCATTGTTTTTAAAAAAAAACCCAATTCCAACCCCCCCTTCCTTGTGTTTTTCGCTCCTTCAATTGGAATCAGACCGCTAGGTTCTGAGAAGTACACTTAACTGTGTCAGTAAAAGATCCAGAAGATAAACACAATGGTAGATTCAGTCAACAACGATAATGATTATCAAAATGACAAGATCAATGGAAAATATCAAGTGTTCAATGGTGACAACTTAGACTACTGGAAGGATGCTCTAGAGAGTTTTTTTCTGGCTCTAGATGGAGATCTCTGGGATATGGTTACTGATGGATACATTCACCCTGTTGGAGCAGATGGTCAGAAGATTGAAAGAAAGAATATGTCAACTCAACAGAAGAAGGAATTCAGAAACCACCACAAGGCTAGAACCATACTTCTGTGTGTTATTTCTTACACAGAATATGAGAAGATCACAAACAGAGAATCAGCCAAACATATGTTTGACTCCCTGAGGATGACACATGAAGGCAACACTCAATTCAAGGAGACAAAAGCTTTGGATCTTATCTAGAAGTATGAAGCTTTCAAGATTGAAGAAGATGAAACAATTGAGAAGATGTTCTCAAGATTTAAAATTCTGGTTACTGGACTGAAAGTTCTGGACAAAGGCTACTCAACAGCAGATCATGTGAAGAAGATAATCAGAAGCTTGCCAAAGGCTTGGAGACCCATGGTCACTGCTTTGAAGCTATCAAAGAATCTGAACGAGATATCTCTTGAAGAATTGATCAGCTCACTGAGGAGTCACGAAATAGAACTAGAAGAAGATGAACCCCAGAAGAAAGGTAAGTATGTCGCTCTTAAATCTAAGAAATCTAATTCTAAAGCTTTGCAGGCCGAAGAAGAAGAAAGTTTTGGAGGCTCATCAAAAGAAGACGATCTATCTTTTTTATCTAGAAAAATTCAACAACTCTGGAAACATCGTCAGAAGAAGTTCAGAAATCCCAGAAGATAAAACAATCACTCAGAATCATCCTCTAGCCACAGGAAACCCAAAAGCAAAGAAGTAGTGTGCATTACAAGAGTGACTGCCCAAAACTTCAGAAAGAGAAGCCTAGAAAGAAGTTCAAATGAGAGAAGAAGAAACGTCTCATGGCAACATGGGATGATTCAGAATCTTCTTAAGCAGACTCAGACTCAGAAGATGAACATGCCAACATTGCATTAATAGCAAGGATACTAGAAGATGTCAACTCATCAGAATTAGAATCAGATTCTGATACATAAGAGGTATTAATTAAACTCTCTAGATCTCAATTAGAAGATAGCCTCTCAGAAATTCTTGAAAAATATCAGAAACTTTAATTCAAATACAAAGACATTAAACAAAGTCAGTATCTGAATCGGAGGAAGTTAGAAAACTAAAGTCAGAAAACTCTAAGCTAAAAGAAAATATTTTAGAATGCAAAAATTCCTTTAAAAAATTTAAAGCTCGGAAGGAATCTGAATCAAAAGTTCTACCTAGTTCTGATAGTGTCATAAAGCAATATGATTACAGTTTTCAAAATTTTCTAGCTAAAAACATAGATAGAAGCAAAATTGCCTCAATGATCTATGGAGTTAGTAGAAACGGTAGAGGAGGTATAGGTTATGAGAAAACTAAAGGAGAAGAACCACTGAAGTTTAACCAAGTTGATGACATGATCATAAAAGTTAATACTCCTTTAAATTCTCACTTCACCTATGGTCATAATCATGATCTGAAATATACTAGTGAGTCATCCTGTTCTACAAGCTCTGATGAGAAACTCAATCAGAAGTTTGTAAAGTCTAACAAACAAGGACCCAGAAAGATATGGGTACCCAAAGATAAAATTGTGTATGTTGTAGATGTCTTTATCAACCAGGTTGAAACACCAATCTTGGTACATGGAATCTGGATGCTCGCGACATATGACAGGAAGAAAGCATATGTTCCAAAGTCTTAAGCTAAAAGCTGGAGGATAAGTTGGTTTCGGAGGAAATCAAAAAGGAAAAATAACAGGCTCTAGAACTATTGGTAACAGTACACTTCCCTATATCTCTAATGTGTTGTTAGTAGAAGGATTAATGCATAATTTGTTATCCATAAGTCAATTAAGTGATAACGGTTATGATATAATCTTTAATTAAAAGTTTTGTAAGCCTGTTAGTCCGAAAGATGGAACAATCCTATTTAGTGGAAAGAGAAATAACAACATATACAAAATAAAACTTTCTGAACTAAAAAGTCAGAATGTAAAATGCCTAATGTCTATGGACAATGAGCAATGGGTCTGGCACAAAATATTGGGACATGTTAATATGAGAAGATTGTCTTAGATTAAAAAACTCAATCTGGTCAGAGGACTTCCTAACCTGAAGTTCAACTCAGAAGCTCTGTGTGAAGCATCTCAGAAAGGCAAGTTTTCTAAACCTGCTTTTAAATCCAAAAATGTTGTCTCTTCCTCTAGGCCACTAGAACTTCTACACATTGATATGTCTGGTCCAGTGAAAAATGCCTCTATAAGTGGTAAGAAGTATGTATTAGAGATCGTAGATGACTATCGCATATGGACATGGGTAAAGTTTCTTAGACACAAGGATGAGTCAATTGATGTATTTTCTAACTTCTGTAAACAAGTTCAAAATGAAAATGAGTTTAAAATTGTTATAGTAAGAAGTGATCATGGTGGAGAATTTGAAAACAAAAAATTGGAATTATTTTTTAACGAAAATGGAATCTCTCATAATTTCTCTTGCCCTATAACTCCACAGCAAAATGGGGTTATAGAACGTAAGAACAGAACATTACAAGAGATGGCCAAAACCATGATCAATGAGACTAACATGGCTAAACATTGTTGGGCAGAAGTAGTAAATATATCATGCTACATTCAAAATAGAATCTCTATAAGACCTATTCTGGAAAATACTCCTTATGAATTGTGGAAGAACAGAAAGCCCAACATTTCTTACTTTCATCCATTTGGATGTACTTGCTTTATTCTGAATACTAACAATCCTATGAACAAGTTTGATTCTATGGCACAAAAATGTTATATGTTAGGATACTCTGAATGTTCGAAAGGATACAGAGTATACAATACAGAAACACAAATTGTGATAGAATCCATCTATGTAAGATTTCATGATAAGCTTGGTTCTGAAAAACCAAAGCAGAATGAATCTCTTGCAGATATAGAAGTTCAAATCACGGAAGAAAGAACATCTGAAGAACAACCATCCTCAGAACAAGACAAGACAATCACCTAAACAAGTACTAAATAACCCATTAAAAAGAAACAATCCAGAAGTAATTTGAATCATCTAGAAGATAAGATTTTGGGAAAGAAAGATGATCCAATTAGAACAAGGTCCTCATTTAGAAACTCTGAAGAATCTCTAATGGGATTAATCTCTCTTATTGAACCAACTTCTGTAGAAGAAGCTATTTCAGAAAATGATTAGATATTTGCAATGCAAGAAGAACTAAATCAATTCACCAGAAATGACGCTTGGGATTTAGTTCCTAGACCAAAAGGACTCAACATTATTGGCACCAAATGGGTATTCAGAAACAAGCTCAACAAACAAGGTGAAGTTGTCAGAAACAAAGCACGGTTGGTTGCACAAGGTTATAGTCAACAAGAAGGAATGAACTATACAGAAACCTTTGCACCAGTCGCAAGGTTAGAATCTATTAGACTTTTAATCTCATTTGCTATTAATCATGACATCACTCTCTATCAGATGGATGCCAAGAGTGCATTTTTAAATGGTTATATTGACGAAGAAGTTTATGTGCACCAACCCCCTGGTTTTAAAAATACTAAATTTCCAGAACATGTTTACAAACTTAAAAAATATTTATATGGTCTGAAACAAGCTCTCAGAGCTTGGTATGAAAGACTAAGTAATTTTCTTCTGGAAAATAACTTTATCAGAGGGAAAGTGGACACAACTCTCTTTTGCAAAACCTTTAAAAATGATATTCTGATTTGTCAAATTTATGTAGATGATATTATTTTTGGTTCCACTAAAAGTGCCTTGGGAAAGGAATTTGCTAAGTCTATGCAGGAATAATTTGAAATGAGCTTGATGGGAGAATTAAAGTTCTTTCTAGGAATACAAATCAATCAAACATCAGAAGGAACATATATACATCAAAGCAAATATGTCAAGGAACTTCTGAAGAAATTTGATATGTCAAATAGTAAGATTTCCAAGACTCATATGCATCCCACGTGTATTCTGGAAAAGGAAGAGGTAAGTATAAAAGTAGATCAGAAGATCTACAAAGGTATGATTGGCTCTCTTCTCTACTTAACTGCCTCAAGACCAGACATTTTGTATAGCGCGTGTTTATGTGCTAGATTCCAATCAGATCCTAGAGAAACTCACTTAAGAGAAGTTAAGAAAATCTTTAGATATCTGAAAGGTACTACAAATCTTGGTTTATGCTATAGAAATTCCAGAAATTATAAGCTTGTAGGGTACTGTGACGCTGATTTTGCTGGAGACAGAACATAATGAAAAAGTACTTCTGGAAGTTGTCAATTTCTGGGAGATAATCTAATATCTTGGTCCATCAAAAGGAAATCAACCATAACACTATCAACTGCTGAAGCTGAATACATAACAGCAGCTGGATGCAGTAATCAGATGCTCTGGATGAAAAACCAGCTTGAGGACTTCAATATTTGTGAGAGTAACATTCCCATCCTCTGTGATAACACTTTTGCTATCTGTCTTTCTAAAAACCCTATTTTACACTCCAGAGCTAAATACGTAGAAGTTAAACACCATTTTATTAGGGACTATACTCAGAAGGGAATCCTGTTTTTAAAATTTATAGATACAGACCATCAATGGGCTGATATTTTTACAAAACCCCCTGCTGAAGATAAATTTAATTTCATTTTGACTAATCTCAGTATGGAACTATGTCCAGAATGAGAAATATTTAAATTTATGCATTTAACTTCTAGAAGTTATGTACCAATTTATTTCCTTCTAGAAAGAAAACTGGTTCAGAAGTTTTTAAGATGATTTGACTGTTTACTTCTCAGACTTTTGTGTCAAAAGAATAACATGCAGATCATAACATCAACACATGTCAATGAAGCTCTAAGGTATCCTAAAGAATCAGAATATGTGTTCATACTCTAAAGATGGACAAAACATGCATTCCAGCACTTGGACAGATGTCCTCTGCAAAAGAATACATGTTCAATTTTTGGGAAACTGAAATGGCTGAGAAGACACAATTGAGGTGCTAGTCACGTTGGTAACTGTTCCAAAATATTTACTCCACTCCTCTGTCAGAAATCATTTAATGAAATTAATCATGATGTTTTATGCATTAATGTTTTCCACTAATTGTGTTTTTCTTTTACCGCCTTATAACTCTATATAAATGATTGTTTTTCACCTCACAAACACTTTTCACACTTTCACTTTCACCATCACTCTCTTGTTTCTGTTTTTCTCTGCACCCTTGTTCAAACCTTCATCTTGGTAACAAATGGCTTCTTCATCTCAAAAAGTTCATCAAGCTCATTCCTCTCAGCAAACTTAACATGATCAACCTTCAGAAGAATTCCACATTTCTCCTGTCAGAACCTTTCTTACTCCTGTAGACAAGCTAGAAGTTCTCTGTGAGCACTTTGTTGACTTTGACAGTTTGAAAGAAAATGGGTTTAATCTTACACCTGCAATCAAGTTTCAAGGCTGGGAGAAATACTTTGATCGTCTGATGGGTCCAATCTTTCCTAAATTAGTCAAGGAATTTTGGATTTTTGCAAGTGCTTCTAACTCTCATATAACCTCTTATGTTATGGGTAAGAGGATCATCATCACTGAAAAACACATTGCAAAGTTGATACAATATGATGGAACTGGGATCAAATGCAGTGAGATGGATAAGCTTTCTGATACTACATTCGTCTCTAAAGAAATCTTCTCAAATGGGTAACATTCCAACAAAATCAAGATCTGAAGGATCATCTTAGAATTTGGGCAAAGATAATTCTAGTTTGCATCAATCACAAGAAAGTAACAAATTCCCTAGATTACATCAATGTGGATCAACAAATTCTATTGTACTTCATCTACAAGAACAAAAAGGTTAATCTTGCTCATTCAATTTTCAATCATCTGAAGAACAACATAAAGAAAACTAGAGAAGATGAGAAGATCAAAAGAGATTGGATTCCTCTGGGAAGACTCATTTCAGACATTCTGAATAAAAACAAGTTAATTGATCATCTGATTGAGGCTCAACAATTTGAACTTTTAGAAGCAGAAGTTGGGAAGCCACTGAATGCTAAGAATCTGAAGAAGATGAAGTTCATAGAAACCATCAAGAAGGATCCAGTTCTGCACTCTAGAGAAGTCATTACCACCAGGAAAATTCCTCTGAAGGACTTCCCTATGTTCTCTGCTGACACACCACCAGAGGTTGTAGTTAGATACTTGGAATCCTGCAAGATGGATGGTGTTGATCCTCTGTTCAAACCAGAAGAGCTCAGAAAACCTGCACTAGAAGTTGTTCATAAGAATAACAAGAAGAGGAAGGCTTCTGAAGGAACCTCTCAGAAGGCTCCAAAGCAACTCAGAAAGAAAGGTACTTCTTCTTCTTCTCAATCTGAGTTTATTTCTATTGTAGAATCTATAATAGTTGTCACATCTGAAAACCCTCCTTCTGATACCACTCCTTCTATTACACCTACACCTTCTAATCCTATAACTTCTGAAATCCATACTATATTTTCCCCTTCACAAAATACTTAACCTGAAAACACTTCCTCGCCATCAAAAACATCTGAACATCACTCTCCCCAAACTTTAGAAGACTTCGACATGCCAATAGACCCAACACCACCTTTTGATCTAAACATCTCAACCTTTGTTGAAACCCATTCAGAACTTCAACAAGTTCTTTCAGATATTGACATTTTTCCTACTTTTGTTGCTGCCTCTGAAGCTATGTCCTCTAATCCACTTCCAATAGCATTCACTCAACAAACACATGGCTTTAACCCTCCTCTAAACTCTAACTCTCATAGAGTTGTTTTTGACCTAACCCCCATTCGTGAAGAATCCTTATCTTCTTATGCATCAAGCCCTCAAAAAACTCCCACTTACATTAACATTCCAGATAGTCCCTCACCAACCAATGAACCTGAGGACCCTCTTAGAACCTTTATTGATATAAAAACTCTACAAAAACTATCCTCTGTCACAAACAAAACTGCGATACCTAAACCTAAACCAAAACCAACCAAATCAGGTGTTGGTACACTGTTGCTAGTATTCGAAGCAGAAATGAAACTTAGGCTGGAAGATCTGAAGATCGCCTGTGCAGAAAACCTTGATCCTACAACTTTTGACTTTCCTTGGACCTCCTTCAGAAAGTGGTTTAATTATGAGACCAAGAAGCTGAAAGATATCTGTTATGATATTGCTCATCATAATTTCTATGAAAGTCTGAAAGAAGTAGTCACTAGTCTTAAGAAGAAGAGAACTCACCTTCTGGATGACAAGCCTTGGAAAGAACATGAACCAAAGGAATCATCTTCTGCACTTCAGCTAATGATTGTTCCTTTTGCTGAAGACAAAGGCAAAGAAACTGCTGAAGAATCTTCTGAGGAACACTCTACTCAAGCTGCTGCAACAGTTGAAAAACCAACTCCAACATCCTTGCTGCTGAAAACTATGGACGAACTAAAGAAAGAAAATGAACCTTTCAAGCAGAGGTTGGATAAGCAAGATGAGACTAATGCTGAACTCAAATCTATGATTGGACAACAAGTTGAATAAACTTCTCAGATCAAGTCTCTTTTGGAAGCTTTAGTTACCAATTAATCCCCAACCTTGATTATGACTTATGCCTTTCCTTCTGTTTGTTTGTTTGTTTTCTTGTTTTTTCTAATATTTCTATGTTATGTCCAATGTTTTCCATGATTATCTAATTAATGAAGATCTATTATTTTGACTCTGTTTACTTTCATTTTTTATATCTTTTTCATAGAGTTCTGATGATAACAATATTTTATAAGAACAAATTATAGCACTAATATTATCTTCTATCTGTAGGATAGAAGTTCTTATGAGAAGACAATCTCTAAGTAGCTCAGCATATTCTAATGGCATACAAAGCTAAGAGCATCACTCGTAGAAGATCTGATGGTAGAAAGAAGTTCTCATCAACTACGTTTTTATAGCTGCAGAATTCAAACATACTTTGATATGAATTAAGTACATTCTGATTCTCATAATAAAGGAAAATTATGAGGGAATCAAGAATAATGGCTGGGAAAAATATCTTTTATTTTTGGAAGGACATTATGACTATTTACAATCTTCCAAAAATGGCACCAGATGTTCTCAACAGATCTCTCCATCAAACGCTTATAAAAAGAGATCATTTGAAGAAATTGAAGCTTCTTCTTCAATGCGCAATTATTTCTTATCAATTTCTTTTATATGTTCTTAACTTTGTAAAAACTATCACCGTGTGATAATATCTTTTTGAAGCAATTCTGTTACAACTTCTGTAAAACTCTTCGTAAAATTCCTTGATTGACTAGTGTAGTCAGTAGACTCAAGAAGACTTTGACTATAGGTATTAGTGGTTGTATTCAAGTTTTGAATAGTGGATTAAGACCTCATTTAGAGAGGCAAATCACCTTGGCGGGTGGACTAGATGTAGTTTGAGTTCAAACGAACCAGGATAAATCAAAGTGTCTTTTATTATCATTATTAAAAAAAAACAATTCCAACCCCCCTTCCTAGTGTTTTTCGCTCCTTCAAGTACCTCACGTGACTTACTCAATTAGTCATCTAATTAATCCACCTAAATTTCATTATTAATTTCCTTTCATCACCAATCCTTGATTAATTAAGTCATAAGGTCTACATTAGTGCCTCAGATCAAGAGAATCGACATCGGATGCAAAATCGGAACAGAAATCGCAAAACAGTAAAATTTGCCCTACAGGCCTGGTCATACACGTATTTCTCAAGGCCATACGCGTATGGACCAGCTCCTACGTCCACCATACACCCCTCATACGCGTATCACTCCCCCTCTCAGGAAAATACGTGTATAGCCTCCTCATACGCGTATTTCCTTGCTTCCCTATGCGTATCCTACTAGAATGGGCAGAGGGTTGTGCAAAATCACATTCCTTACATGTAATCACCAGCCATTACGCATAATGACCTAAATCCATGCACTCCATATGCATAATGACACCTTATTACATGCAATGCCTGGTTTCCATGCTCATCCATACGCGTAATGCACTCTCCTTACACGTATTTCCAGAGACACTCTATTTTTTCATGTTTTCTCCTTCTTTCTGATTATGTTACCTATGATTCTCGTTTCCACACTTCACACCAGTTTTATGAGTGTTTTTACATAGATTTTACTCTCTCAAACATGTTATTCTCCCATCTATTGTTACTAATCCAGCTCTCTTAATTCTAGATTTAGATTCGTAACGATCACTTTGCAACAACAAAAATTTGCATAAATAATGCAACATACAGAACAACAACAACAATATTCCACAACAGAAATCAATAAGATCATATCGAATTTGCAACAACATTCATACAATCAACAGATTCATCATATAACATCATACACAACAAAAATCCTATGAGGGAAAGGACCCTTCACTATCCCATCATGTTATCATCACTAATTATGAACCCATTCTCCCCGTTACTTTAAATCCTTGAAGAAATTCCTGCAAATTTTCTCTATGAAGATTTCCCTAGGAGAAGTTCTTCCTCTTCCTAGTCCTCTCTCTTGGTCTTCAAAAGTTGTTCTGACTAATTCCTTTCTTAATTTTCTAATTAATCTAATTTTCCCTAATACTCTCACCATAAGGTCTTACAAAATCATCCTTATTTTAATTAAAACAAAGTAATAATAATAATCCTAATATTACTAATATTATTAACATAATACTAATAATAACAAAAATAATGTTTTATTGGACTTATTATTACTACTACACTCCTTAATATTATTAATCGCACCATAAGTCTACCCGTCCCACTAGGACACTACACAAAAACATCAAGACACACGCCTTAAACAAGGCCAACAATGCACTAAAAATAAACGACAAATAAATTATTAAAAATGGGGGGGTTACATTTGTCCTCAAAGATCATTGTGATTTGGGGGTTTTGCACATATCATTTGTTCGAAGATTCAATTGAGTGAAGATTTTTGAAGATCAAGGAGATTTTTAAACCATGCAATGGTAACCTGAGGATTACGAAGAATGATGTGGGTTCATAAGTATCGAATCAAAGCGTCCATGCTCAAAGTTTTGGGAGTTGAGGATTCTTGCAAGAAGGGATCAATTAATCGGAGGTTTGTTCGATACGTTTGAAGAACTTGATTCAACTTGAAGCAAGGGGCAAAGAGAAACATAGCTACAACAACAATTAGGATTGGTTTGTAATTCCTTATTTCTCTTTGTATAAACGTTGCAATTTGAATAAAAAGTCCCAATTCGATTTTTGAATTGGGGACAGAGGCACCCTTAGCGAGGACGGTATGAGAACTGCCTAAACAAATTTGTGTGTTCTTCGCTTTTTCTCTTTCGTTATACTTTTTGCTTAATTTGAAATAGCGTGATATTGAAAATTATGTTTTGTATATTTTGGTGCACTCCAAGTGTTTGTAAAATTGTTGCTGTCAAATTTGATAACAATCTTAGAAAAAATCTGCACTACAAATATTGGCAAAACACACTAGATGTGGTGTGCACACCAAGTATTTGATAAAATTCAAAACACACTACTTCCTTGTCATTGTGCTTATTTCTTTTCTCTTAACATTGTTGGTAGTAGTTTAATAAGTGTGTTAAATTTAAGTGATTATTTTGCTTGATATTGATTAGTTAATTCATCTTTATTATCCCATTTGGTTTGATAACGCATATCTGATCACCGGTAGCTTAATATAATTTAGACGTGAATTTTTCTGGGGAACTTCCGCAAAACATTTTTCAATTAATTTTTGAAAGTTGAAAATATTTTTGAAAATGGATCTATTCAAACCTCCACCCCTTCTAGACTCGCGTTATCGTCTAACAGTGTGGTCTTCGAAGGTGTGTGTGTGTGTGTGTGTGTGTGTGTGTGTGTGTGTGTGTGTGGAGTGTTGTATGTGATTTGACGAGTAGTATGGAAACTCATAGTTACACTTTGGATGATTTAAGTTTTGGTAGTGGTGACTCGCAAATGATTGAAGTTTTGTGATGGTGTTACGCTGTTATTGTTTGAGATCTCATGTCAACAGAAACCTTGAGTGAGTTGAAACCTGTGAGAAGAATTGATATGGAATATGGTAACCAGAACTGGAGGTTGTTAAGCTATTTTGGATGAATTATTTGAGTTTAGAATGGATTTGGAATTGTATATGTCATGGTTGTAGCAGTATAACTCATGCACCTCTATCGTTTAGAGAGTGTTAGACTGATGTTAAAATATTGTGTGTTAGCAAGGAAATTGTTCTACCAATGGAGGTCAGTAAGTTTCTTGTACCGTTGGTTAGTGGGAACCCTAGTGGATAAGTGTGTTTCTCCACAGATTGTTATAATGTGAGTTGCATAGTGGAGGGTGACAGATGAAAGAGTTCAGTCAGATTAATAAGAATCGGAGGAGAACTTGCTTGTAAGAATGGAAGTAAGAAGATCTCGTTATAAGCTTGTTATCCTTTAGTTTGATACGAAAGACATGAAATATTATATGTAAATAGGTACAGTGCATAGTGTCAGGTTAAGTAGAATCCTTAAAGATGTGGAGGGACGAGATATGAACTTGTTCAAAGGGTTAAAGGATTTGTGAAAGGATAGTCGTCAATAATTGCATGAAGATAAGGAATCATTGAATTAACTCGCAAAGATTTGATGAGTGTTGTTATCCCTAATCAAGATGAGGTGTTATTGTTTTGTTTTGTGACTCAGTAGAAGAGTATAGAATGATATATTTTCCTGAAGGTAGGATGCGACCAATTATTTTAGTATGGGACAACAAATGAATTACAGAAAAACAAATCATAAGTTAACCCAATATTAGAACAAGAATATGTCTAAGGACGTGAAGTTTGATAAATTGTGAAAACAAGGATTTTGGTATGTGGAGTCAAGTTGGAATTTCAGTATGTCAGAAGTCTTAATGGAAGTAAAGTTAAGTGTGGATCTAAGAAGATGAAGAAAGTTGTAGTTATTATTGAATAGGGGAAATTCGGGGGAAAATTTCAATTTAAGGGGGAGAGTGTAATACCCTATATTATCTTAGACGCTCAATTGGATATCATATGGGATCAAATGAGTTTCTATGTACTCTATATTTGGTCAATTGGAATAATGGAATCTCATAAGTGCTCTAAGTATTACTAATTGGAATCAATAGAGCAACTAGTGAACTCTTAAGAGATCAATTATTTAATAAAGAGATAAACCGATATTAATTATTCAAGAGGATATTATGGTAATACTAATATTTGGTCAATTGGTGTTAGATGACAAAAGAGAAGAGAAGGAGAAAAAGAGGAATAAGAAACCCTAAGAGAAGAAGAGCTTGGATCTTCATCATCTCTTCATAAAATCATCCCATCTTCATATTCTTCACCTTGCTTTGAGGTGAGTTCCATTATTTAGGAAATTTAGCGTAGAAATTGGTGGAAAATAATTGGAGTTTAGAGTTTTGTGTGAATAATATGTTGATGATTTGATGAATTCTTGTGGTGTTTGAGTATAAGAATGATGTAATTCATGGTATGAATGCTTGGTAAATGATGGGTTATGATTGGGGTTGATAGAATATGAGTTGAAAGTGTTTTGGATGGATAAAAATGGGTTTTCTTGTTGCTTACGCGCGATTAATTGGTTAACTGAATATGCTTAACCGATTACCACTACTATTTCTAGAAAAATGCATAACTGAATCGGTCATAACTTGTGTTTCGTAACTCCGTTTGACACACGTTCGGAAGCGCTGAAAAGCTACTTTAATGTCCTATTTAATGGTGAAGTAAAAACATGGTTATATGTCAAGTATTTATAGGTTAATGATAGTAAAACATTTTGTGTAATATGTAGAATTTTAAATGAATTTGAAAATATGATTCTAGTTTCCACCAAAATTCGTGAATCGAGAATCTGATTGCCATGAGACTTGAAACATTGGAAAGATGATCCAATGAGGTAGTAAATGGTAATATGAGACCATGATTTAACCAAGAGTGCTTGGTAGAGGATATTAATGGCTTGTATGCTTTAAAATGTGTGTGAACTACTATGTGGATTATGTTTGACATGTTATACTATTATGTGTGTTTCATGATTGATATTGTTATATGCTAATGTGTATGATATATGTAGGATGTGATTATGTGATAACATAATTAAAATTCTATAAAAGATGGTGAGAAAAGCCTTGGTATTAATCAATGGAATTAATAATATGACCTAGGTTGTGACTAGGAAATGATCGAGAATCTAGATGACAATGTTTGTGCATTCGATACCTAGGTGTGCATTCTTGAAGAGTAGTTGTCTAGTGGAAAGTGAGACATTATATGGAACATGTGTAGATCTTTGTGTTCTTTGTGTTTAAGGCGTATGTGGCCTTGTGATTGTCGTACGCAATCACGTTTGTGCGAGATTACGTAACTAGAACCATTTCCCTTTAGACTTGTCATTTGATGAGATGAGAGCTCCTTTGAAATGTATGCATGATTATTTGACATGTTTGATTCCCGTGTGCAGTATGAATGGAACCTACAGATAGAGACTTGTGATGGTTAATATGTCATGTGAACTAATGATTTGCAAGTTTGATAATATGTCCCTTAGAATCTGAATCCATTTTGTATGTCAAGTAAATACAAGGATCCATGACTCGTGCTAACTTCAAGACATAGGAAAGGACGGGAAAAGGGGATGCCTTGATGAGGTTTCTGATCAGTGATAGTTTGAGTTATTGAACTCATGAACATGTTTCCATATAGTGTGACGTTGTGAACTCAAAGTCTTGTCCCTTCCCTTTGACTTGAGTTAGGATTGGTTATAACCCTATTGAGCCGAGTGAATCCATAATATAGGAGAACTCACTAAGATTATTATTATCTCACCCCGATATTGTTGTTGTTTTTCAGGTATTGTTTGCAAGTATGTTTTACAAGTGGAGCTATGCTTGGATGTTTCAAGAGACGCTTAGTTGAGTTATTTCTGTTGTGTATTATTTTCTTGTACGATGAAGGTTATTGTACCTTGATCTTAGATTTTATTGTTTTGGCTAATTTCCATGTCTTGTACCATAGGTGTAGTTATGTTTTAGTAATGGTCAAGTATGTTAATTGTGCCAATAGGCACTTGTAACAGTGTCGGTACCAAATAAAAATACTTGTATGGTATTATTCCAGATATATATTATATAGAGCATTACACAAATGATATCGCAAAACAATTATCGGTGACAACAACACAGTAGATAAAATATAACACATGAAAATTATTTCCAGAAGCATTTTAGGGAACATTTGTGACATGTTCCGAGATTTATCTTGACAACAGACAAAAAATATTGTCTAATCTTTTTTTAGGGTACAATTTATATATGTTGTATAAAAAAATGTTACCATAAACAATAAATATTGTAGTGGCTATAAGTTATAAGTTAAAATACTATTTAAAATAACGTCTAAAATATAAACTATAAGCGTAAAATAAACTTTAAATCAGTAATGTAAAAACTATTCTTAAATCGATATTTTCTTTTTATACAAACTTATAAGTTATAAGCTCAAAAATATTCATGACAAACAGAACTAAAATTTACCATTTTAACTTATATCTAAAAGTTAAATTATACATAAAGACTTATTACCGAATTTCTTAAATGCACTCGAGTATAAACTCTCATATTTTAACTTCCATATTTCCAATCACCTTATAACAAAATGATTTGTTTCAAGTAGAAAGTCCAAACAAACCTCATAATGATAAAATTAGTTGAAATTAAAATATTGTAATAGAAGTGCGAGTGAATAACTAGTCAAGTTAAAAGATGAGTGATTGGTTATTGGTTAGTGTGAAATTCTCAAAACACTTGTTTAAGTTTGAATAATTCAAAGCATAGAATGAAATAAAATTGTATGAGAAAATGATTAATTTCAGCTATAAAGCTTGATAAACATTTAAGTGCACAATATTAGACTTATATGGACTCATATTATGCATCTATTTATAATTTATCTGTCTCATACTTTCTTAGTTTTAACTTTAAAATCAATTAATTTAAAGAGCAAGAAGAAATTATCTGCAAAATCACAATTGTAATAATTAAATTCCCATTTCTTAAAAATAAATAAGCAGAATCACAATCATTTTGTTCATCTATTGAACAACAAACTAATATTCAATCAACTAAATCACAATGTAGAAATAAATATAATCATTGTCATGGGAAATTATTGGCAACAACATAAACAAAATTATAACATTTAGAAATAGATAAAAGTTTATTGGTAAAACTTGTAGTGCTGGGCATCATGCAAAATACTCCTCAATGCTCCAATAGGTGATAGAATCATAATCAATAATCCAAGCACAATGCATATCTGAAATAAATATAGTTGAGAAATTAAATACAATCATATTTGAAACATTAAAATTAAAATGAAAAAATTAAATAAAAATGGAACAATATTCAAAGGTATTTATTTACCCAATTAGTCCACCAAGACAAACTGAATCTTTTGGGTTTGTAGACTGCAAGCCACATGATACATGGAAGCTGAAATTTTAATAAAATAAAAAGTTTAGCAAAATTTAAATAAAGTTAAAAAATTTAATCATTAATTATATTTATAAATCTTTATATCTTACAAAGTAAGTTGTAGGAGCTAAAGCAAATCCTCCAAAAAATCCTAAGAGACTTCCAAAGAATGGAAATGTAATACCAACGAACATTGTGAAAGCTGAAATAAATTATATTCATACAAAAAAAAAAAAACTTTATTAGTAGTTATATATAGAAAATATAACATCATTTCATAATTAGTAAACAAAAATCATAACCAAGATTTACAATAATTTATTCCACTTACCCACATATAAATTGCGAACAATAAAACGAAGAGTTTTAGTCGGTGTAAAGTTCAATTTTTTAACCATCAGACTTTCAATCATATCAAACACCGGCATTGCATAAAGCTACACCAACAAAGAAGATATCAAGAAAAAAGTACTATTAAACAGACAAAAAAATTCGATTCACTCTTTTAAATTTTACCTGATAGCTTCCAATAACATGAAGAACAACGAATAAATTAGCCATTGCAATAAGCCAAGCCGGCTTCTCCAAAGATATGAGAATGTTATCCTTAACTTCATTTCCAAATATCCAATAACCAATAATAGCAACCGGAAAATAGCACAAAGCAACAACAATGTACGCAACGACAACTCCTCTCCACATCGGAATCTTGGATGGTTTTTCAGGTGTCGATGGAATTGTCGCTTGAATTTCCAACACCACATTGTGTCCGGCATAAGCAAACGCAACGGTACCAAGTGCGTTAAAGAAATTAAAAACGGATCCAGCCGGAGTTGTAGCTTTCGAAGTGTATTGTACATGTTCTTGTACTCCTTTGTCCAAACTTGCCGTCCAAGCAATTATAGAATAACTAAATTGAAATAAAAACGTAAATTATTTATATTAGTATTTTTCATACGCATAAACTAAACTGAAATAAAAAGGAGTTGAAATACCTAAATGACATGACGGCCGCAACCAAAGAAACGCCCGAAATAGAGTTGAAGTTGGGTAGATGCGCCAATACAAAATTAATCGAGGCGAAGATCATAATGAAATAACTCAATTTAATTTTTTTGCAACTTGGACACACGGTATCATGAAACTTTTTGATCGACGCACCACCGGTGACCATGTAGACGATGTCCACACCAACTTCTACAATAATTTGTTGCGGCACCACGATATAAAGACCTAATTTTTCGCCAAATGCTTGTTGGCCTAATTCGTGGTATCTGTCGAAACGTTTTCCTGGAATCATTTCATGCATCTCAACCATTTGCCATAACGTGTATAGTGTGATGATCCATGAGAGAATGAGTAAAGTCACACCTGGACCCCTGAATATAGTAATAAAACTATGATGTTTCTTTATTTTATTTTAGAGTATATTGAGTTTTGAATATTACCATCCAAGATCTGCCATGGCATAGGGGAGACCAAGAACACCAGCTCCAACCATAGCAGTGACATTGTGAAAAGATGAGTACCACCATTTTGCATTTCTATCAGCATTAATGGGAAGCCACTCTTCAATTTTCTTCTCTCTTTCTGATTTTTCTTCCACCTATATGAATGATAAAAATAAATTTAATGAATTTCTTCTATTCATAAAATTTATAATAATCTAAATTAAAATAAAATAAGCCAATGTGAAAATAAGATAGTGCTAGAAATAAAACATCATGTATAAACCCTATAATTGTAGAAAACTCCAAACCTAACTATCATATTTAGTATGAGGAATACTTAAAAACTATGCATGTGAACAATTACTTTATGTTGAGGTCCATCATAATTAGGTTTACTACATTTGTTTCCTGACATATCAAATGCAAGTCACCAACCTCACTATATGTATAAGAAATAGCAATATAGCATGAATTATTGTCTAACTTGGAAAAAAATAGGAACACAATTGTTACAATTAAAGCTCTATTATTCTTTTTCAAAATATATTGTGGTTTGACAAATATTTTATTAAAATTTATTTAAAAATAATAATTAGGATATTCAGATTTGGTAAAGATATTCCATCAGTATGTAATTATTTATGAGACATTATTTTGTTCAAAGAGAAATTTGGACATTTTGTGAACAAAATAAGTAAATTTAAGAAAAATATGAGAGAAGAGAAATAATACTGTAATAAATCAAACAAAGATAAAAAAGATGATACGGTAATAAATGGTAATAATACAGTAATAAATTATTTTATTATTTTGCATAAAATTTCATCAATATGATACGAAAATCACACCAATTACTAAAACAATACAAATATTATTACATCTATGTTTTCGTCAAGAACGATTAAAAAATAAAAATAAAAATAAAAATATAGCTGAGTAAATATATGATGTTTTGTTTAAAATGTCTCTGTAATTATAGATCAAGTATCTCTTATATTTTTTTAAAATATATATTTGCTTATAAAAAATTGGTATTTTGAACTCAAGACCTCTAATATTTGTATTCATGATAAACACCAATATATTATAAATTTAAATTATTCCATTCAAACCCTGAGTTTCTTTACAAAATACATGACTTCATCAAATTCATAATTTTCTAAACTCTATGAACGACAAAACAAAGCCTGTAAAAAGGGCCAAATTTCAAAAATTTCTGTAAAAAATACACTCAATTCATATTTGTTATTTTCTTACATAGGATTGCTTATAGCCAAAATGAAAAAAAAAATAATAAAGAATACTATATAATAGATCAACATAAAATAGTTTTGAGTAAACTTAGAGAAACTTACAATTTGGTGGTGAGAACCAGGGTCAGAAGCAATTTGTTGTTCACTTTCAAAACTTGCCATGACTGCACAAAAGTTTCACAAACGAAGAGAGAAACAAAAGAAGATTTGAACAATTATGTTTACACAAGTGTTATTTAAAGGAGAAGTCATGTGATATTTGGATTGTGAATATTATTATATTTAATGTGAATAATGAAATTCTATATTACTTTTTAAAGAATAATTGAATAAATGGTGTATTCATTATAGTATATCTCTTTTATTGGAAATTTATTGATTGGATTAATTGAATAAATGGTGTATTCATTATGGTTTATATAAATATGTTTTATTTCTTAAAACAATAAAAAGGAAAATTTGACTGTAAACAGATAATCAATATCTAGATAGAAGGTAATCAAAATCTTAAAAAAAAAAAAAAAAAAAAAAAGGAAAATTTGAGGAAAATAATAATTTGATTAAGAGGATTAAAAAAAATAATTTATTGACCAAAATTTCTATCATTGACTTTTTTTATAAGTTTAGTTCTTTATAAAATAAAAATAAAAATAGATTGAATACGTGGTTTCAAAATTTCAATCACTAAATCGATGAAATAAAAAAATTTACTCATATATCAAGTTTTGGTGGCTAGAGTGACCGAAATTTTCCGGTCACTAAATAGACAACTAAAAGTGAATTTTATATCAGTAAAACAAGAAAATAAAATTAAAAACTGAAGGGATAGATCTGAAAGAGTCTTTTGTGTCAACATAATAAGGAACAATGACTTAAGTCAACAACAATAATGGAAACGGTGATGGTGGCACAATATGTCAACATAATCTCATACATCTATATGACTTAGCTAGAACGGAAAGGAATGCCCGACAAAGTGAAATTAAATTTTTGTATGCTAACCCTTTTGCAGAGTTTGATCATTAAGAGCCTTACACACACCTAACAAAATTCTACGAGATTACTGGTATGCTAGAAGCGTTATAAGATGAAGTCAAAGCAGTATTCCTACAATTGTTTCTATAACACCCTAAACTACAACATACGATTTTAAAAAATAATGCAGAAATAAAACTCAAAAATAGTGTCACATTTTCATAGTATAACATATTCCTCAAAATATAATTGCAGTGAAATTAAAAAATAAAAAACATCAATTATTCCATGAAATAGTACTCAACTTTATTAAAATTATAAGTCAAATAAACTCAACAATTCACATAAAACATCGTCAAATAATTCCAACACGGGTGTTACACTTTCATAGAAACTCGCAGAAACTAAATAACGCAAAAACAATAAACGAAGAAGCCCAATTACACCATCCTCCAACATAAGTAACATCTATTACTCCTCGGGTTCTACCTGAGTATCTGCATCATAGACATAAAGCACAACACAGGAAACAAACAGAGGGTGATTATACATTCTCATATGTTAATGGTACATAAAATAGGAAGGATAGTCCACATCAACATATAATCACTCCACACAATATACAACATAAAATCATTATGAAATGTGCAATTACTCTACTCCCATGAATGCAGTACCATCCTACAACACTAGACCAAAATCCTAGAATACTAGATATCATAGTTATGTTACTAAGAGATCAATATCATTGTGCCGAAGTCCTATAACACTGGACCAAAGTCCTTAGCTAATCTCTGATATACATGATGCATGATGATACAAACAATTGCAATACAATCTTCATCCAAACCTCCTACTTCCATTATCAATTATCAATCACAACATTGGACGAAAAGCCTTTAACATTAAACCGAAGTCTTACAACATTGGACCGAAGTCTTACAACACTGAACTAGAGTCCTACAACAATAGTTCCTCTCTGAACATAAAACTCAGTATAACTCAAAACGTTTCATCATAACTTAGCATAATAATCCAAATATTATTTCTCATCAATACTCATAAAGACCATCAAAACCGAATCAAATTCATGTTTCCTACTATCCATACCTCAAATTCGAATAATTATTTAAAATATTAAACTGGGTCGGAATAGAGCAAATGAATATGTTTTGGAAATATTAGAATGTCTATATAGAATATAAATTTTATTTTTGGACTTAATACCCCAATTCATTTAGTTTAATCAAACGACAAGAATTGGTACTAACACCAGACATAAACTTTTGTCTGACTTCAAAATAGCACAAAACATTATAACATTATGACAAAATTATGAAACTTTCTAGTCTAAGAGATTGTTGAACTCTTTATCTAGAGAAAGTGACGACACTCTAAAGTTATGTGTGAAACATGATGACTAACGCATGACTGAAATTTACTACGTCTCTGATATAAAAACCAGCAAATTGCTATTGTTGTATCACTCTTAGACTCAATTTCCCACTTCAAATAAAGATTATCGTATTACCTTTCTTACACAACTCACAAAACCTCGAACTGAATAACGAAACTCAAGTTATTCCTGAAATAAGATGATCGATTTCCTTTTATGTCTACCTACGATTTTCTACGTTTTTCTCTCTATTGAATAAATTCGAAACTCGCCAGTTTCGCCTATTTGAGTTTGAACTTCCTACAAAAACACACAAATATGCAACAATATTGAAAGGACAAGAAAAATTAGGATTATCAACAACATATTTTATTTGTAGACTATTATTATATTCTCTCTATTGAACTGATCTACAACTCATAGGAAACCGCCATAGTAAATAGAACACAACTATTCCAATTTTATCTTTTTCCCTTAAAGCGTCACCACAGTTCATCAACCAACACCAAGGCATCAACATGGAAAAAATGGTATATAAATTATATAATTTTATATGTTCTCTACTTATGATAGTCAAACAACTCCGCCTTAACAAAGGCAACAACTCATAAACACACCAGTATACCTGGTCAAAACTAAATAATAACAATAACATATCACATCATAATCAAAGGGAGAATATTATCATTTATTCGTCTCAAAGGTTTTAAACAAACCTTTTTTCCCACAAGCATCAAATACAAATATATAGGAAGGAATAAGGCATGAGGGTAACCACCCATATATGAATAATTCTTCCCCTTACCTCGAATTGTAGATCAATAGAGTTCTTACCTTTTGAAATATTTCTTTATTCTCCTTCATAACCACTTTATAGGTTCTGCCTTTTTCTCCTAAGATTTTTGTTAGACGATAGGATTCAATCTAGGGGTCAATAGGTCACAGATTTAAAAACATAACTTTTGGCAAAAATAGTTTTTCAAAAGTTTTATGGAACAACGGAAATAACCTGGATCAAATCGTCAAACCGAACCTACTGTCAAAAAGTTCGGATATGCGTACTGAAAACCTATGGAATGATAATGACCATAAATTGTTCAACAACTATTAATTCGCATATCCATCAAATGCAAAATCATATGTAAAGCTTATTTCCAATGAACAGAAAGCAATAAAAATACTCGAAGGCAATTTATTGAACACTTTGTGTGCGATCGATAACGTATGGAATTTCAATTTGTTTTATTGATATTAAAAGTCAATCAAAATCAAAGTAATTATGATTATATCAACAACAACACTTTAAAAGATAGTGGAAAAACAATTTCCAATCAAATTAATCGAAACAACAACGAACTCGATAATTTGCAAGAATAACAATTAAAGAGATAAAGAGAGAGAGAGAGAGAGAGAGAGAAATATTTGTTTAGGAAATTCCCCAATCGGCCTCGCTATAAATACGTCTTCCCTCAATCCGAAATCAGATTGAGATACTTGCAGTTAACCTAATCCTTGCAAAAATGTTTATACAATAAATGAAGAACTCCAACCCCACAAACCCTATGGATTGTTGTTGATTTTATCATCTCCAAACCTTTGATCAAAGATTAATGAATTCACCAACAATGTTTATACAATCCATTTTTTCTTGACTACTAGCTTGCAAGACCCCCTCCTCTTCAAGGTTTTTGCTCGGTCATATTAATCCCTAGCACACACTTGTTGAACGCAAGATTCTCAAACAGGATTCACCGTCTTGTGCTACTCCCTTGCAAGGAAACCACCTTTTCGCAAGGCCTTTACCTAGTCGAATCCATGTATGTGTGATCTTGTCTAAAATCTTCAAATCCCAATGATCCTGAAGGAAAACCCAATCTTGGTTTTCTTATTTGAAACATACAAAGATCTTAACCTAATATTCTTGGTTACACCTACCTAATTGGACGTTATCAACCATAATCAAGATGGTCACCTGTAAACACCCCAAATTTTCCCTCACTTTTTCTCACACCATGGCTTGTGATCTCCCATATAGTATTGCATAAGCATATCATCTCTCAATGCATAATTTATTTCATCTGCATAACTGCATCTAGGGTTTGTGATCTGAGCAACCCAAGAAGTGATCTGAGCCATCTCAAAGGCCTTGAATCTTTTCAAAAGGGTCCATGTGTGTTCCATGATCATTATATGCTCCCCAAGATTCATTAAAGTCAAAATATCACAAAGCATTGCAGAGGTGTCCAGGCAGACTGAAGATTTCCTACACAAATGACCTAAAATTAGGGTTTTGGGTTTGAAGCCTTTAACCTCAATTTTTTTGGTAATTCTTGATTCTATTGGTCTTAATATGTTATAAGGAGCATATGTACCAAATTTGATGAAGAAATTCATTGTGGAAGTCATATGATCAACTGGTAACTTATTGTGCAAGAAAAGTCAAAATCAGGGCATCTGAGGCCACCACCAATAGTACCAAAGGGTCATCTTCATCAATTTGAGGTTCTATGATCTTTATTTGATCTTAGAAGTGGTTATAAGTTCACAATATTGAAGAATTTCAAGCCATTTGCAAACTTTCCATTTTTGGACATGACTTGTAATGAAAACTTTCCATTTTGGGAAAGATTTCCAACCTCCTCTTTCTTGATCAAAAATGCTTCAAATGAAAAATATTCAAACATGAAAGTTGTAGATTGGATATTCCCATTTTCAAAAAGTACAAGAACTCCTCTTGATTCATCCTAGAACTCAAGATATGATGTTTCAAAGTTGGGAAAAATCTTGTAATTTTCAAGTATGTGCCAAAGAGGGATTTTTGCAAAATCAAGTTTCAAGACTTCTAATGACCTCTAATCCACCTCTAAGCATCATAACATGATAATGCAACATTGCTTGACCAAAATCATGCCTTGGATCACAAGTTTCTATGAGCAATCTTCACAAAATTTCCAAAGGGGCCAAATTGCAAAACCACCTCAAACTCTTGAATCAAAGGCTGCAGATCATCACAAACCATCCAAAGGTCCTCCATGAGTGAAGATGAGGCAGGACAAGCCTTCAAACCAGCTCTGACTCGTGCCATGCTTGTGGTACCATAACATTGACTTTTTTTGCAAATGAGGCCATACTAATCACACTATGCCACCACCAACTTTCTGACCAATCAGAACCTCTTATGCAAACCTCATGGACCTCATTTCACATAACATTGGAGCCTGGAACATACACACATTCAGAATCATCAAAAATCCCCAAAACCTTCATTCCTTCGAATCTCTCAGCACAAGCCTTAAAACTTCAAACTTCTTCCACCAATAATCTCAAAATCAATCATAGAACACAAACCAACCATTACAATGGCCTGAAACACTCCACAACACAAACACGATTTCTGCCTTAGCAGAACTGAAACACACCAACCAGCCATCATAAACTTGTTCTAAGCCTTCCAGAAGCATCAAGGTGATCATTGGAGTGGTTTTGCACAAAGGAGGAGGCCAGAAAGCTCAAACATAGAAAGCTTCATCTCAGGTATCATCCAAGAACAAATTTTCCAGAACTTGTTTTTTAAGTTACAATATCAATCTACATGTTTCACTGATCATTGTGATATGTTTAGTTTTGAAAATGGTTGAGGATTGTGCATGTATGGTGTTTCTGAAAGTTTAACCCTAAAATTTTGTTTGTTTTGATTCAGCTTGTTGATGAAGAATAAATGTGTTTTGCTTGTTGATTCTTGTTCCATGTTGTTTGGGGATGAATTCTGGAGCTTTTAGGAACTTGGGGTAGCCTAGGGAGAGAGATAGGGAAGAAGAGTGGCCGGAGAAGACGACCGAAACACTGTTCCGGTCGCATGAAAAAGATTAGCCCTAATCCTGTATTAATTATCCAGTTTGAATTGTGGCCCTTAGATTTGTTTTACCCGCGCATGTGGACGGCCCAGATCAACCCACTTAACCCTAATCCTCATTTAATTAATTTAATTAGGTTAATTAGTCAGATTCAATCCCAGCCATCCAAAAATGCGCGCAGTCACCCCAACTTTGAATCCTGGCCTTAGATCATGCATACTTTCATTTCATTTTATTTTTATTTTACATTTGTTTCCATATTTATTTTAAAATAGCAAAAATACTTTTAAAAATCTCATTTTCTGCATTTTCACTTCAAATATTTTTCTAAACTCAAAAACATTTTTTATTTTAATTTTTGCATTAAAAATTATTTTTAAATCATTTAAATGTTTTATTTAATTAATTAATTGATTTTGATTAATTAAAAATACATTTAGGTTTCTAAAAATCACAAACAAATTCATGAAGCATTCTCATACATTTAGAACAATTTACAAACTCATCACACAAATTTATTTTTAGGTTTGATCACATTTTCATAATTTACTTTGAATTAGGGTTCATAAAATTCCTATTTTCTAACCCTAGCTTGAAAAAATCATTTATGATCAACCATGATGAGTTTGAACTTGGTTCTTTTTTCATTCTTTCACACATTGCATCTAGTATCTAGGTTATTTAAATCATATTTTTGCATTGAATTTCCAATTTGATTTGAATTTTTCCTTTAGAATCACCCAAACACCCTAGCAAACTTAGAAAATCCATAACTTTGCCTAGGTTTAGCTTCTGACCTCCACCTTTAGGGAGTGATCTTGTATGTGTTTAGGGTTTGTTTGATTTCATTTTCAAATTTTTATCATGATGTATGCTTCTGTTTTGGTCATTTGCATCTCATACATTCATAAAACCCTAATTTCTCATGTTCATTTACATTCATCTTTGCATATCTCAATCACATGAATTTGCCATGACATTCCATGCTTTTGTATGACATCTTAGACATCTTAAGACATGTTTGAACATTGCTTGATCATTTCTTCATTTATTTGGTATGCTTTGCATTCGTTGCTTTTCATATGCATCCATGTGTTTCTAAGCTTCTAGCATGCCATTCGTTGAACCTCATCCTTTGCATAATCATATATAAGCATTGTACATGACTTTGCATCATCTCATAACATATTTGCATCATGTTTACACTTCTGGTTTTGGTCATTGCACTTCCATTTTCTTTATTTCTTTTTGCTTTACATCTTATGCATTCACACTAACATTTCAGGGGCTTATGGTAAGTTGTTTGGGATGTGGATTTGCCTTCACATCCCATCTCTTCCCATCTTTTCATTTGCATATTTACTTGTCTTTGAAGTGAACTTGCTTCACTTGTGCTCTCTTGCTCCTTCTCTTTCTCTTAGGTTACTTATCTTCTTCAGGAAGTAAGTAACATGTTCTCCTTTCTCCTTCTCTTTTCATTTGCTTCTCCTTCCTTGGTGGCCATCTGAAGATCTTCTCTTTAAGCCTCACAAACCATAGGATATCCAAGCATGATAATTTTTAGGGTTGTATATAGTCCCCCCTAGCTTTTTAACTTTGAGTCTCCTTGAGTCTCTCTTCTCATCTCATAATCAGAGGCGAAACACTTAAAGCTTTAGGACTTTGAATTAGGGTTATGCTTGCATCCTTATCTTAGGATGGAGTGTATAACTTTAATCCTTAGCTTTAAACCTTTAATTTGTTTACACCTATTAATCAAAAAACCTAATAATGATTAAGACTTAAGCTTGTAACTTGGGCCTTACATTAGGGTTCCATCTCTTCCTTTTGGTTAAGAGGGACTAACCCTAGTGTTTAATGGACAAGTCCCCCTCAAGCTAGTCTTACAAACTTAAAACTCACTTCTTAATCTCACCCTTTAATCAAAATCCATCTTTAATAAAGGCTTGTTATCTAATGAATTTAGTCCCTAACCATGGATTAAGTTGAGGAGTCTTCCTCAGCTTAAGTGTTCTCATCTATCATCCTTCTCTTAGGATGGTGTAATGAGTTCACTAATCCCTGAATAGAGATTAAACTCATTACTTAACAATAAACAAAAAAATAAACAAAAATATCTTAATAATTACAAATAGGTTAATGATCTTAATCCTATATCATCATGGTAATTAAGTTTAGATTTCCATCTCATACTTGAGTAGGCTCATTATCCCTAATCAGGGAGGATATAATGAGTTTACAACCCTTGATTTAGGCTTAAGCTCATTATCTTATGCAAAACACCAAAAACAATAAAAAAAACTGAAAACACAAAAACAAACAATAAACGTCTCCTCCGGGATTCTTTTCTTATCT
The DNA here is from genome assembly GCA_963966055.1 of Lathyrus aphaca. Classification (NCBI taxonomy): domain Eukaryota; kingdom Viridiplantae; phylum Streptophyta; class Magnoliopsida; order Fabales; family Fabaceae; genus Lathyrus; species Lathyrus aphaca. Next base: position 442,225,096 of record OZ014519.1, read on the forward strand.
CACTCACTCTAAAAACGAGAACTTGCTTCTTCCGTCTAATGCAAGACAGTTAGCACTCGAGCCAGACGAGTCATACACTTGAGCATAGACAAGCAAGCAATTCACAGTCAAAATCATCCCAGTCTCTTTGAGTCGAACTACGGTGTTCTGACTTCCCAGTTTCTTTGTCTCCCCCCTCTCCTCTTCCCAGTTTCTCTTTCCTTAGCCTCAGTTTTGAGAACCCACTTTCTTTTTGCACTGACACTTTGTACATCCTTTTCTCCCTAGCTTTTTTATGCACAATCAACACATACACTACCCCTTTTAAACACAATCAAGTAAGCATGGATCCCGTCGAGTACGACGGACGATCTGGGTGCTAATACCTTCCCAGGTCGTAACTAGCCCCCTTACTCAGTTTTCTCTGGTCCGCAACCGTCTTATCCATACCCTTCCAGGTTTATGCAGCATTACCTTTCCTTCGGGATAAAAATGCCTAGCTGGCGACTCTATTCAACCTCAACCTCCAAAATCGCCGACTCTGTTGGGGATCTTTGCAACCAGGGCTTCTGGTTCTCTTGTGGGTTTCTCCTAACACTTGTTTGATTTTGTTTACTGGGGGTGTTATGTGATATGTGTGCTTTTGTTTTTGCTTTATTTATTGCTTTCTGTACAACTTTATTTACTGCATTTACTTTATCGCTTTCATTTACTGTTTTATGCATTTCATTTTATTATCATATCATGTGTTGGTTTGCTGGTTTGCTTTGGTGGGAGGGGTATTCCAGTGAGAAAGGTCCAACACAAAGGCCTGAGTGACAGACATAGGATTAGAGTGGCTTCATATTCTTTCCCATTCCATTTCGGTCTAGTGCGGGAATATTAAAACACGGTTCAGACATGGGTTTCTTCTTGAGAACTCTGTGATACAGATCTCCTGTAGTGCTAGGGCTATCTGGGAAGCCTGTTAAGTCTGGATGACCTTTTTAGATGACCTTCAGCATATGAGGTGAATTAGAGGAGGATCCTTTATGATTAGGGTAAGCATTGTACCTCCGGGATAGAAGTGTTTACACTTCTCATAATAAATCTGAATCTGAGGATCCTTGTTCTAGAACAATACCTGTGAGTGGGTGGGGTTGTTTACAGGTTTGCAGGAACCTTTGACCTCAACATACCTTACTACTGGAATTGTTTTAAGGTTACACTATTTTTGGAATGATTCTTATGAAACCTTGGACAAGTGACTCTTTATTTGAGTCCCCCACCTGGTTACTGGTTCTCAGACCTTCATCCGAAATTCTGAACACTTATGGACCATACCAGAAGCAACTAACAATCCAGCCCCTGATCACAAACCCTTGCATATCATTCATCATACATCATACGGCATCATTTAACATCTTGTCTATTTGTTTTACAGGGTATCCACATCTTCTTTGGTTTGGTTTTGATCGTTCTTCTGCTTCAGCCATCTTCATCAGATATCTTCTTCAGTTGTCTTCATCAGTCATCTTATTCAGTTATCTTCATCAACACCCATTGTTAGTATGGACTCAACCAGGAAGAGCAACATCACATACCATTTCTTTGAGTACCCTCTGGCAGGCATCAGACAGATTCAGGCCTTTATCACTCCTGATCATGTTCCTTTATTCAGAGAGTATTATGGTGGTATCCTGGACATGATCATGGACTTGGATGCATCACAGAGGAGCATGATCCATACATGTCTTCAGTTCTATGACCCTCCTCTCCGTTGCTTCACTTTCCCAGATTTTCAGATAGGCCCTCTATTGGAAGCATATTCTATGTTGTTGGGTGTCCCTATCAGAAGAGGAATTCCTTTCAACCCTGAGATGACTGCTCCTAAGAATGAAGACATAGCTAAGGCTCTGCACCTGGAAGAAATTATCACTGATGAGCATATAACCACCAAGGCTGGAATCACAGGCCTCCATTTGGACTTCTTAATCACTCAGGCTACCAGTCATGCTGCAACAGGGAAGTGGGAAAATGTTTGTGCTCTCCTGGCTCTCAGTATTTATGGTATCATCTTGTTTGTAGACGAGCCTAAGTTTGTAAGCAAGAATGATATCCATATCTTTATGCTCAGGAATCCAGTGCCTACCTTGCTAGGAGATTTCTATTACTCAGTGCACCAAAGGAATGAGAAACAGAGGGGAAGACTAGTCAGGTGTTGTGCACCTCTCTTCTACAGTTGGTTGATGAGACATATGCCAAAGAAGAAAGCTTTCATGAATCCACATCAGTCAAGAAACTGGGGTAAGAGGATGATTGCCCTTACTTCAAAAGACACCAAGTGGTGTACACATAACACCAAGGGCATAAACATGATTACAAGCTGTGGACAATATCCTAATGTACCTCTTATTGGAGTGAAGGGTTGCATCAATTACAATCCTTTTCTTTTCAGAAGACAGTTGGGGTATACCCTGGTACACCCACCTCGAGAGAAGGACTTAGAAGAGTCTCTTTACTATGCTGTTCAGAACAATCATGCCATCATCCGACAAGCAGCCTGGGCTTGGGACCACATATAGACTAAGGGAACTGCCATTTTGGGGAAGTGCAACAACATAGCTTCTGCTCATTACATTGAATGGTTTCGCATCAGAGGACAAATCACTCGTATTCCATTCACCCTAGAAGATGTGCCAGGGCCGTCAGCAGTTGAGTCCATAGCCATAGTCAGTATGGAAGAGTTTGAAAAGTTGAAGGAAAGAAACACCCAGCTTGCTGAAGCCTTGAAGAAGACCCTTTGGGAAAGGAATGACAGTCGTCTGGACATTGAGAGGTTAGAGAAGCTCCGTATCGAGCATGTAACCAAGATAGAGAAGACATAAGACTTCATCAGAAAAGCCCGAGCAGGAGAGTTGGTATTGAAGAATGCTTGCAAAGAAGCCAAGATTCAGAAAGCCAGAGCTGAACACTACCTAGAAGAGAGTCAGGCTAGGTGGATCAGAATAACTGAAGCTCGTTTACAAGAAGATCAGAAGACATAAGCTAAGATAGAACAGCTGGAAGCCAATGAGAAGAAGAATCAAGAAGCCTTGTTAGCAGCACACAAGGAAATCTCCGAGCTGAAACTCCGGGTGGGGTTGAAGAGATCAAAAGAACAATACAAGTACCAGAAGATGACAAGTGCCATTGCAACCAAAAACCATCTCATCAGGACCATCATAGAGCATCCAGTTGGACCAGTGACTGATGCTCTCCTGAAGGAAGTTAAGGAGGATGACTTTGGGCTGGATGTTTGATTTCTCTTTTACTTGTACTTTTATTTTGGTTGTACTTTAATTCTCCATGGTGATTTTGCTTGTATTCTTGACTTGATTGTACTTTGACCCACCATGGGAGCTTATTGTGTTGTAATCATAAACTACGTATTTTGTAATTTTGTAATTTTATGGTTTATGTATTACTTGGATCTTCTTTTGAACTTTGTTTTCTTCAACATCTCCATCATTCCCAGAGGTCTGGAAGGTCAAAACCAAAGAACCTAACTGGATACCCTCTGAAGACAAATAGACATACTGCATTGCATGCTAACTTCATACTCTTTGTTTTGCAGGAGTTTTTGTTGTTGTTTTCTCACTTCGCTATGTGTTTCAGGAAATATTGCTCGCATGAGAGTCTTTCCCGTCAACCACATCCACTGGTATCCAACCAGAAACAACCTTCCGAGCTTACAGATGGATCAACTTCAGCAAGAATTGACAGATGTAAGGACCCAAATGACTGATGTAAGGACAGAAATGAGGACTCATATGAATCAATTCATGGCTGTGATGACTGGGCTAGCACAGACCCAAGAAAGATTGAGGGAGTTAGTCGAGCGGCAAACTCCAGACGAGAACCATGCAGGCACTGGAGGTACAAGTAACAACGTGCGTGATTAGCTGCAAACTAATCCACCCGAGTTTGGACCCCACATCAACCCTGAGGTCAATGTTATTGGAAATACCCAAAGAAACACTAGAGATCGTGTCCTGCAAGAAGACCCTCAGGATGAGTAGTTTACAGTGTTAGGTGCTGGGGCTGATGAAGTTTATGACCATCGTCTGGACGAGATATCTGAGAAGCTGAGATCCTTGGAATCCCAAAACTCCTTGGGGTTTGATGTAATGGATATGGGCCTAGTGGAAGGAGTCAGGATTCTTCACAAGTTCAAACCTCCTTGCTTTGAGAAGTATAATGGTACCTCCTGCCCTCGTACCCATCTTCAATCTTTTCTGGGGAGATTGAAAGCTTATACCATGGATGAGAAGCAGTGGATGTTTTACTTTGAATATAGCTTGACTGGGGCATCCAGAGAGTGGTATTCTCACCTATCAAGAGCTACTGTCAGAAACTGGAAAGACTTAGTCGTGGCCTTTATACGCCAATATCAGTACAACCTGGATATGGCTCCCAATAGGACTCTCCTAATGGGAATGTCTCAGTCTTCGAGAGAAAGTTTCCGGGAATATGCCCAAAGGTGGAGACAACTTGCTACTGTTGTCCAACCACCTATGTCAGAAAGAGAGATGGCTGATATGTTTATGAATACATTTCAAGGAACCTACATTGACCGACTTACTTCTTTCTCTTCCACTAGTTTTTCTGATGTGGTTATAGCTGGTGAGAGAATTGAAAGTCTTTTAAAGATGGGTAAGATCTCTAACAACGGTGCTAGCTCCAGCAATGCCAAGAAACCATTCTATGTACCTCGTAGGACAGGTGAAACCAACTCAGTGCATGTAGGAAGAGGTAGACCCCAATACATGCAAATATCAGTAGCAGTTGTCACCATTCCTGCTCCAGCACCTCAGCAACAACAATATCCTCAACAACAACACTTCCCATAGCAACAACAGTTCCCGCAACAACAGACATCTTATAACAACAAAAATCAACAACAACGTCCGTTTCAACAAAGGCCTTCTTAGATCAATAGGGTTATCGATCCCATCTCGATGCCCTATGCAGCTCTACTCCCACAGTTATTGAAGCTCAACCTGATTGAATTGAGAACCTTGACTCCACCTGATCCTCTGAATCGCCTAAGGAACTATGATGTCAACGCCAGATGTGCCTTCCACTCCAATGCACCTAGCCATACAACAGAGAAATGCAGGGCCATGCTGTTGCACCCCAAAATTTGCCCTCACAATACAAGACTTTGTGTGCTATGAAGGTTCACAAGGTTCACAAGATTCTCAACACTTACAAGACCTTTCATGAGGTTCATGAAGTCTACAAGTCACTTTATGAGGTTCACAAGGTTCACAAGATTCACAATGCTTACAAGACCTTTCATGAGGTTCATGAAGTCTACAAGATACTTTATGAGGTTCACAAGGTTCACAAGGTTCACAATACCTCCCATGAGGTTCACAAGACATCTTATGATGGTTCACAAGGTTCACAACTGGTCAGAAGAGTTGACAATTCCCTCAGACAATGCACCTCCTAAGCAGTGCATCCAAAACTAGGGTTTTGACTTTAATCAGGCTAAATGGACTTCCAAGACTTCAAGTGAGCTTCATAACATCTTATATGTGTGTAATAACCCCCATGACAAGTTTCAATACTTTTCTCAAAAGTTTGCTCAGTCAGATGAACAGATAAGTCAAAATCAGTCAAAGCAGTTAAAAAGTCAAACTGAGGTCAACTGTGGTCAAACCAAAGTCAAACTTCATGATTTTTTGCCAACATCAATTATATGAAGTAAAATTCATCATTTGATCAAGGGTTGATCATGATTCATCAAGGAGATTTCAGATCATCAAGAATCAGGAGTTTCTAAATTAGGGTTTCCTTAGTAAAAGTCAACTGAACTTTGACCAGCCATAACTTTCACATACTTCATCACCAAGTCTCCATCCAAAGCTCATTTTGAAGGAAATTGAATTCGCTATAACTTTGTGTCTCACAAGCCAAGCCCAAAAATGCTTCATTTGGAAGGTATGAGCTAAGACATTATAGGTCCTTTTGAAAGTCAACAAAAAGTCAACAACTTCAAAAGGGCATAACTTGAGATTGGTAAATGATATGGACATGAAACCAGTGGGGTTGGTTAGAGGACTCTTCAAGCTTTCCAAAATGTCCAAGAACACCCTCATAGCATTAAAATTGAAGGATGTGTGCCCTTGCAAAGTTGGGAAATTTTGGGTTGGTTCATGAAGAAAATGGAGGTCTAAAACCAATTTTTTCCAAATGGGCTTGCCAAATAATGACCCAATCCACTTCAAAATATCTTGCACGAAATTAAATTGATTTATTCATAATTTTATTCATTTTGTTTTTATTTATTATGATTTTTATATTAAAAAATCATTTTAAATTCAAATAAAATATAAAATAATGAAAATTAAATTTGATTTGGTTTCTAGAAGGTCTTAAATTATATTTAGACTTGATTGATACAAGAGTAATGAGAATCATACCAAGATAGCAAGTGTTTATGCAAAAAAAATTGATTTTCAAAGGCCATCTTTTTGAATCTTTTTTGGATCAAATCTTCTACACAATGACCTAATTTTTCAGCCTCAATTGATCATCCTATAAGTACTTAACACAACCCTAGAACAAGACACGAGTTTCCAGCCTCCCCAAGAGTAAGTTTACAAATAAAAAAATCATCCAAAAACTCAAATTCGGTTTCAATCATACAAAGCATTTGAAGGTAATTTGAGCACATAGCAATGATCCTTGGACATCATTGAGTGTAAACCAATACCTATTTGCATCCAAAACACTCCATAATGCATAAACCGAATCATGTTTGTTCTTGAATATAAATTTTTCGATTCCACTAATTCAATGCATTTTAATGAGTTTTGCTTGTTTAATCATGTTTGTGATGTTGTATAGAGTGTTTCTGGACAGTTAAATCAAAGCTTCATGGCTTGAATCGCAAACAGCCATTGCTAGGGTTAGAGCTTCAAAATTGGGGGTTCATGGAATACCTAATATAAATAGATAATGAACTCATATTTGGACTGTAATCGTTGCATAGATCATGTTTGCAGGTTCAATTTGATGAAATTTTACTTGTATGATGATGTACATGATTCGCAGGTTTAAAGCGCATGAGAATTCGTAGGAATTTTCCCAGGAAAATTCGCAGGAAATCCTACGAATTCAAGGTTGAAGATGAAGTGCCCTGCGCGCGTTTTCCAGAATTTGAATTTTGTTTTAATATTTTATGAATTAATTTCTATTTTATTTCACAAGCGTACAGCTTGTCCCAGTGGAAGGAAGCGCATGTGTGTGGTTATAGGACCTGTGTTCGAATCCTGGCTTTGTACATTTTTTCTTATTTTTCAGGTTAATCATGAAGCTTAATATATTATGCATTATTGCCATTCCAATATCAGATGCGCTCACCCAGCAGGATTGGCAACGTACTTGTAGGATACTGTGAAGGTCCTGGGTTCGATTCCCCCCCAGGCCTTTTGGTTTTTTCTTATTTTTTGTGATTTTCCAGGATATAGAACAAAAACAAATGGACTCACTCTTCTTACACCAACACATGCGTGGCCCAGTGGTTGTGGTTGCTGGCATAGGTTCATGAGGGCAGGATGTCCTGGGTTCAAACCCCAGCCAGGTAAGTTTTCAATTTTTTGTTTCTTTTTCTATTTTATTTTGTTTAATTAATTTTGTTTAATTATCTTTATTAATAATCATATATATACATATAATTAAATAATTCTACATATATATATATATATATTCAATATTCTCTAAATTCTAAAATTCTTTTTTTTCTTAATTCAAAAATTAATTTTTTATTATGTGTTTAGATTATAATATGTATATATTCATTAAATTAATTTTGTAAATAAAACAAACCCTAATTTATTTTTTCTAAGCAATTAAAAAACCTAATTCTATTTTATGATTTTAATTTCTAATTTTTGTAAATATAATTATAATTAATCCAATTTTTAATAAATATCCTATCATTGTTTATAATTAAATATATATGTAAATAATTTCTAAAAATTGCAAATTTAATAATTTTTCATAATATGTTCATAATTTGTTTAATTTGTTTATGATTGTTTATAATTTCTTTTTAATCATTAAAATTTTTGTTTATTATAATATTTTTTGCTTATTATTACTAACCATGTTTATTACTAACCTCTTTATTTTTAAATTGTGATTATTATTATTATTTTCACTAACCCCTATTATAATTATTTATTCTTATTTATTATTTTGCATATTATTTTAAATTGCTTTATTATTTTGTAATTGCTCCTGGATGTAATTTTTTGTAATATTTATATTATTTTTATGTCATGGTTAGTAAAATAGGGAGTGTAACATGTATGTATATTTAAAATTGAATTTAGATCTTTTAAATTATAAGATAAATATAAATTAAACACTCACACACATATAAGTCGATCTTTGATCGCCCTCTCACTTTCTAGGGTTGCCTCTCAATGTTGCCTATTCAAAAAGGTCAAGTAGGGTGTATAAAGCAAAGTCCCTTAAAAGAAAAGTCATCTAGTCCCTTCATAATCAAAGATCAAGTCCCTTAATGGTTGCCTTTCAATATGATCTTGTCCCTCTCGAATAATGATGACAGTCCCTTCAAAATGCTTAATACACCCTACAGTTGCCTTCATTAAACAGATGTCCCTCACTTGTCCCTTACATCCAAGGTAATGACTACCTATTCCTTAATAATAGGGATAGTCTTACCATTTAAAGGATAAAGAACAAAAAGACTTAAACTTTAGGGTAGGTTCCTCATAGTTACTTGCTCACTATTCAAAATTTCTCAAATACTTCACAAATTTCAAACAATTTTCAAACACAAGTTTTTTACGCATCCGTACATGGATCATTATCAAACTCTTATGAAAATTTCTATTCACACACCTCACCTTTTCAAAAACAATTCAAAGTGAGCTAAGTAACTAAGAGCCCATGGATAACCATGGATGTAAAGGGTGCTAACACCTTCCCTTTACATAACCTACCCCCCGGACCCAAAAATCTTTTAAAGGTCTTTCCTGTTCTTTTATGCCTTTCCTTTGGATAAAATAAAAGTCGGTGGCGACTCTTGCTATCCGCAACATAACTAAAGTCAATTCTCCTACCGTGTTACAGAACTGGCGACTCTGCTGGGGATAGCATAAAAGAGGGGTACCCTTAGGAATTAGATCACTTTAAAATTGTTGGCCTTGTTTGCTTTATACTTATCTGTTGGATGCTCTTATGTGTGAAAGATCCTAACCCGGATCTAGTGTACCATAGGTAAATGGCAATAGACCAAGGAAACTGTACGGCGTATACCGATATGGTTGATCTGGTGGCCATAGTTAGTGTGACTTCTTGGTTGGTGCTTATGTTCCTTAAGTCAAGTTGAGGATAATATGAGGCTGCCATATGTTGTCAATACACTAACTAACTTTTAGAACCCTAGTCATCCCATCTTGGCCTTTAGAAAGTAGTGAGATAACCGGCTTTGGTGAAGACTGAAGTTGGTTGATACTCGATACTACGCTCATTGAGATTCTAAACTTGGAGGGTTTTGGTTGGCAAGTAAGTTGCCTACTGAACAACCACCCTTGTGAAGGATCAATGATTTTGAGATCCCTTAGAACATGGTTACTTTTATAGGACAGGATGAACCAACTAACTTCAGGGGAGGGTACTTACCTTTGAACCTCATGCAAGCCTTTAAACCTAGGGCTATTGTGTGACTTGCTTGTGTGTGCCACATGTTTGTGATTGAGCATAACATCATGACATCATCATGCATCATAAGCATAGCATTTTCACTAACCATTTCAAGGACCAAAGGATTTATCTTTGTTCTTTGTTGCAGGTCATGGCTTCTGCTCGTAGAAACACCATCAGGATCAACTTTGTGGGCATACCTGCTAAGCTTAAAGAGTTGGTTTCTCAAGTGTCTGATCATTCCCAGTTCATCAAAAGACATGGTCACCTATTGGATCTAGTCACTTCAGGGTTCAATGAAGACATGATGAGTGTCCTATTTCAGTTCTTTGACCCTAAGCACCATTGCTTTACATTCCCTGACTATCAGCTGGTTCCAACCATGGAGGAATTCTCTAAACTTCTGGGTATACTTGTTCTTGATCAAAGACCCTTCACAGGCTTGGAAAGAGAGCCTAAACCAGAGGTTATTGCTGCAGCCCTACATCTGAAGAAGTCTGACATTGTTCTAGAAACGAGAAGCGGAGTTAAGGGTATTCTTGCTAAGGTATTAATGGATAAAGCTCAAATGTTCCTGAAGGCCATGAGCTATGATGCTTTTGAGGAGACCTTAGCCTTGCTGATTTATGGCTTAGTGTTGTTCCCCAATCCGGATCAGTTCATAGACGTTCATGCCATCATCATATTCCTGAGTCACAATCCAGTGCCAACATTGCTTGGAGACATCCTGCATTCTCTTCATACCCGTACTACAAGGGCAAGAGGAACTTTGATGTGATGCATTCCTTTGCTATCTAGGTGGTTTATTTCTCATCTTCCTCGCTCAGTAATGAAGAATGAGCAAGGGTTTAGATGGTCCAAGAGGATCATGTCGCTTTCTCACTTAGATATCCATTGGTGCTCCAGATCTATGGAGAATATCACTATCATTGACCGTTGTGGGGAGTTTCCTAATGTGCCACTTCTAGGCATACGAGGAGGCATCACCTACAACCCCTCTCTAGCTTTACGACAGTTTGGTTATGCTCGGAGTGATGGTCCACATGACATGTTGATTCAGGGCATTGTGTTTGATTACGACAACGATCTTCAAGGTTACCGTCAGAGATTCATACGGGCCTGGGGAAAAGTAAACAGGGTTGACAGCAAGACACTGGAGCCTAAATACACTATTCCTATGGAAGCTTATCTCAGATGGGTGAGATCTCGTGCTCAGACTCTCATGATGCCATATCCTGCTATCCTGCCAGTTACCATGGAACCTGTTGCTGAAGGGGACACTGCTTATACCATCCTTCACCCAGACATGCCTACTGACATGGAGGACTTACAGAGATCGTGGATCCAACTGAAGGAGCAAAGGGATACTTTCGAGGCTCATTACAAAGCAAGCCAAGAAAGGATCCTGGAACTAACAAAGCAACTTCACGAGGAACGGAATCTCAACTCATACCTCAACACAAAGAGGAAACGTCCATGGGAGACTTAAAACCCCATCTTTTGTATTTATTTCATTTCATTTTTGTAAGCCCAAAAGGCAAAACAAATTTACTACTAATAAAAGTTTACCTTCTTGTTTGTTTAAGCAAATTTAAATCCTGCGGTCCTTGAAAACATTGCATACGCATTAACATATCATATCATTGCATCACAGGTTTATTTGTGCACAGGTTTCTCATCTTCTCGCTGTTTATTTCAGCAATGGCTCTTGAACAAACAGTTAAGGATCTCCAGGCACAAAATGCACAGTTCCAAGAGCTGATCCTGAACCTGACCAAGGGGCAGGATGAATTGAAGACACTGCTGGCCAAGAAGACTAAGAAGACTAGAAGGTCAGGTGGCTTGATCAACATGGGAAGAAGGTTCAGAGGTCCTGTCAAGACCAAAGAACAGGTTGAAGACTATGAATCTGAAGAGTCTGAGCAACAGATAGGCAGTCTCCACCATACAATGGGGGATTCTGATTCTGAGGCTAATTATTACCATGATCCTAATGAAGACAAATTCAAGATGCTGGTGGATAGAATGGATGCTATGGAGTTGCAGAAATCTTCTGGGCTGGATTTTGAAGATTTGAGTCTGATATCTGGGGTAGTCATACCTATTGGTTTTAAGGTTCCTACCTTTGTTGTTTATGATGGGGTCTCTTGTCCCAAGCTGCATCTGAGGTCTTATGTCAGAAGAATTCAACCTCACACTGCTGATAAGAAGTTGTGGATCCATTTTTTTCAAGAGAGCTTATCTGGAGCTCAATTGGAGTGGTATTATCAATTGGAGAGTGTCAACATCAGGGAGTGGAATGATCTTGCTGAAGCTTTCTATAAGCAGTATCAATACAATGCTGACTTAGCTCCCACTCGCATGCAGCTGCAAAGCATGTCTATGGGTGCCAAAGAAAGTTTTAAGGAGTATGCTCAGAAGTGGAGAGATTTAGCCGGAAGAGTTCAACCCCCTTTAACTGACAGGGAATTGGTTGATATGTTCATGTGTACGCTGAATGGTCCGTTTTACAGTCATCTCATTGGAAGCTCATCATCTGGCTTCACTGAGTTGATAATGACAGGAGAGCGAGTGGAAAATGGTATAAAGAATGGCAAGATCCAAGTGGGTACTTCTTCATCAGGTGCTGCAAAGAAGCCTTCCACTGGGAAGAAAGAGTCAAATGCTGTTTATGGTCAACCTGATCGTAATAGAAGGCATCAGTCTGTGAGTGCAATTCATATTTCAAATCCAACTCCTGCAACACCAGAGCAGCCACAGGGCAACCAACAGAGGGCTAGAAGGCAGTTCACTAAGATCAACATGTCAATGGCTCAGGCATTGCAACACTTGTTGAAGGCTGAACTTATTACTTTGAAAGAGGCTCCTCAGAATCCTAATGTTACCTCACCCAGGTACAACCCCAATGCACGATGTGGATATCACTCAAACTGTCAGGGTCATGATACTAATAACTGCTGGGTCTTGAAGAACAAAATTCAAGATATGATTGAGGCTGGAGAGATTGAGTTTGACCCTCTGGGTACTCCAAATGTGATTACTGCTCCCATGCCAAATCACGAGAAGACTGTCAATGTTATTGATGAAGATTTACATATCTATTCAGTTGCAGAGTTGACCACACCATTGTCTGTCATCAGGAAGAGGTTAGTACAAGCTGGGTTCTTTCCGGGTTGTCGTGAAGATTGTGTTTATTGTGAGTATAATCCAGATAAGTGTTGGAGGTTGAAGGACGGAATTCAACGTCTCATGAATAACTACACCATAGTGTTTGAAAGGAGACCACCTTCCGTGGAAAGTATGGTAGATCATATTACGCAAGGTAAGAAGACTGAAGAGGTTGATATGGTTGACAAAGTACCGGTAAGGATCACTTCAAAGGGACCTATTAAAATCACCCATCAGGGTCCAATCAAGATTACTGCTGAAGGTCCTGTGAGAGTTGTTGCTGAAGCCAGAGTGGCTCCTATGGTCATAACCACTCCTGGTCCTATCTCGTATACGTCTGATAAAGATGTGCCTTGGCAATATGGGTCTGATGTTTATATCCATGGTGTTAAGCAAGAACCCATAGCTGATGTGCCTGTTGATGTTGACAATATTGCTGGATCTAGTAAGATCACACGAAGTGGAAGAGTCTTCTCCCCTCCAGTGACTTCCAAGAATACAGTTACTCCTGCTGCCACCTCCACCACTGAGGCTCGGGGCAAAGGTCCTGTTCTTGAACCTATACCTACTGATGTACCAGCTGCTGATGATCTCTCTAAGCAGATGGAAGAAGTATTGAAAATCATTCGCAAGAGTGATTATGACATTGTGGATCAGTTGGGGCATACTCCCTCAAAGATCTTTATGCTGTCCTTGTTGCTATGTTCTGAAGCTCATGCAAAAGCTTTGATCAAGTTTCTGAAGACTGCTCATGTACCCAATGCAATTTCTGTGGATCAGTTTGAGAATTGTGTTGCTCACCTGACCTATGATAATGGGTTAGGGTTTTCTGATGCTGATTTAACCCCTGCCAAGAGGGATCATAACAGGGCTCTGCATATCTCAATTGAATGCAGGGGCACTACCCTGTCACATGTATTGATAGATAATGGTTCCTCTCTGAATGTGTTGCCCAAAGAAGTCCTGAATAAGCTGAGTCCTGAAGATGTTGTGCTGAAGCCCAGTAATATAGTGGTGAAGGCTTTTGATGGTTCTAGAAGAGTGGTGCATGGAGAAATTGATCTTCCAATCAAAGTTGGTTCTCAGGTTTTCAATGCCACATTTTATGTGATGGATATTCTTCCTTCGTACTCTTGTTTGCTTGGTCGTCCCTGGATCCATGGGGCAGGTGCCGTAACCTCTACATTACATCAGAAGCTGAAATATCCGGTGGGAGGAAAGGTTGTTACTGTCTATGGAGAGGAAGAATATTTTGTCAGCCATGTGAATACCTTCAAGTATCTGGAAATGGAAGGTGAATACATTGAAACTCCGTGTCAGACATTTGAAGTAGTTCCCTGGATTGTTAATGATTATGTAGCTCCTCCTGTTGCGAAGAAAGTTCCTGTGGTCACCAGAGTACCTCCAACAATGGCAATGGCCTCCCTCAATGATGCTAGAGCTGTGGTGGATGAAGGTGGTTGTACTATTTGGGGTCAGCTTCCTGATATTCCATACAAGTCTGACAAGTTTGGTTTGGGTTTCACTGCAGAGTCCCAGAAGGCTGTTCGTCGTGCTTGTGCTGTTCGTATCACCAATCAAGGCGTTATGAAAGATCAGATCAATGCTGTGGGAGACTATGATGAAGACTACAATCTGGATGCTTGGATTTTTCCTACTGTGGGTGCTGGACTCAATAATTGGAAAGCTGAAGATGTTATCCCTATCTCCTTTAATCAGGAGTAAATACTATTACTGTGTTGTTGCTTTTTTAAGTTTGTAATTTCTTGAACAATTGAACTCTTAAGCCTTGTGCCTTACCCGGGGCACAATGGTGTGCTTGTTACGGGATGTCATTTCATTTGCATACTTCATTCAATAAAAATCAGTGGACGTTTCGTTTTTGTAAATATTGTGTTCCTTGTCTTTCTTTTCTTTTATTTTTGCTTTATCAGCTATGTGTTCTTACACACACCCACATCACTAAAATGCAGATCCTCATCCACTCTGGATCCTGTTGATAACAGTTCTACTATTGCCAATTATAATTTCGAGAATCCGATCTATCAAACTGAAGACGGAAATGAGGACGATTGTGAAGTACCTGTAGAGCTTGCTAGGTTGTTACAACAAGAAGAGAAAGCCATACAGCCACATGAAGAGCCAGTCGAAGTTGTGAATCTGGGAACTGAAGAAAACAGGAAAGAGGTCAAGATAGGGGCTGATTTAGAGGATAGTGTCAAGGACAGGTTGATTCAGATGTTACGTGACTATGTGGAGATCTTTGCTTGGTCTTATGAAGATATGCCAGGGTTGGATACAGACATTGTGGTTCACCGTTTACCAGTAAAAGAAGATTGTCGTCCAAAGAAACAGAAGGTTCGTCGCATGCGTCCTGAAATGTCAGAAAAGATCAAAGCAGAGGTAATGAAACAGTTCAATGCAGAGTTCTTAGCAGTGACTTCTTATCCTCAGTGGGTTGCAAATGTGGTACCAGTTCCTAAGAAAGATGGTAAGGTACGTATGTGTGTGGACTACAGAGATTTGAACAAGGCCAGCCCCAAAGATGACTTTCCACTTCCTCATATTGATGTTCTGGTAGACAACACTGCTCAGCATAAGGTATTCTCTTTTATGGATGGTTTCTCTGGTTACAATCAGATCAAGATGGCACCTGAAGATATGAAGAAGACAACCTTTGTTACACAGTGGGGCACTTTTTGCTATAAGGTGATGCCATTTGGTTTGAAGAATGCAGGGGCAACATATCAGCGTGCTATGGTGGCTTTGTTTCATGATATGATTCATCATGAGATAGAGGTATATGTGGATGATATGATAGCCAGGTCCCAGAATGAAGAGCAACATCTTGATCATCTGCATAAATTGTTTGAGAGGTTGAAGAAATACAAGTTGAGATTGAACCCAAACAAGTGTACTTTTGGAGTTAGATCTGGAAAGCTCCTGGGTTTTATTGTCAGTGAAAAAGGTATTGAAGTGGATCCCGCAAAAGTGAAAGCTATACGAGAGATGCCAGCTCCCCGTACTGAGAAGGAGGTTAGAGGTTTCTTGGGACGATTGAACTACATTGCAAGATTTATTTCCCAGTTAACTGCCATCTGTGAGCCAATCTTCAAGTTGTTGAAGAAAGATCAGGTGATGGAATGGAATGATGAGTGCCAGACTGCCTTTGATGAAATCAAGAGATATCTGCTAGAACCACCAATTTTGATGCCACCAGTTGATGGAAGACCCTTGATTATGTACTTAACTGTGTTAGACAATTCAATGGGGTGTGTGTTGGGGCAACATGACGAGTCTGGTCGAAAAGAGCAGGCAATATACTACCTTAGCAAAAAGTTTACCGACTGTGAAACCAGATATTCACTGCTCGAGAAAACTTGCTGCGCTTTGGCATGGGCTGCTCGCCGACTAAGACAGTATATGTTGACTCATACTACCTTGTTGATCTCAAAGATGGATCCAATCAAGTACATATTTGAGAAACCTGCTCTCTCAGGAAGAATTGCAAGATGGCAAATGATCTTGACAGAATATGACATACAGTATACTACTCAGAAGGCCATCAAGGGAAGTGTTGTTGCTGATCATTTGGCTCATCAAGCAGTGGATGATTACCAGTCAATGAGTTTTGAGTTCCCCGATGAAGATATCATGATTATTACCAAAGAACCTGGACAATATGACGGACCTGAACAAGGATCCCGATGGACTATGGTTTTTGATGGTGCTTCCAATGCACTTGGTAATGGTGTTGGTGTTGTGATTAGTTCCCCTGAAGGTTGTCATACCCCGATTACTGCCAGACTTTGTTTCTATTGTACTAATAACATGGCTGAGTATGAGGCATGTATCCTGGGTATTAAAGCTGCTATTGATATGAAGATTCATTTCCTTGATGTATATGGAGATTCAGCCCTGGTAGTAAGTCAGATTAAAGGAGATTGGGATACCAAACATGATAACCTCATTCCTTACAGAGAGCATGTGTTGTCTCTAATCCCACATTTCAAAAAGATTACCTTTGGTCATATTTCACGAAGAGAGAATCAGTTGGCAGATGCTTTGGCCACCATGGCATCTATGTTTGAGATCAGCTGGGATGATGAAGCTCCCAAGATTACTATTGATAGATTTGAAAAGCCTGCATACTGCAATGAGATTGACACTGAAGGGGAAGAGGAGAAGCCTTGGTTCTATGAAGTAAAAAGATATCTTGAAGCTCAGGAATTCCCTGAAGGGGCATCTGTCAAAGATAGGAAGTTTCTGAGAAGGTTTTCTGCTAAGTTCTTTTTGAGTAATGGGATTTTGTACAAGCGCAATCATGATTCAACTTTGCTTCGTTGTGTGGATAAGAAAGAAGCAACTGAGATCATGGAAGATATGCATGATGGGATCTTTGGCACTCATTCTAGTGGCCATACTATGGCAAAGAAGATATTGAGAGCAGGTTACTATTGGTCTACCATGGAAGCTGATTGCTATCAACATTCCAGAACTTGTCACAAGTGTCAAATTTATGCTAATAAAGTCCATGTACCTCCATCACCATTGAATGTGTTGACTGCTCCTTAGCCCTTTGCCATGTGGGGCATTGATATGATTGGTGAGATCAAGCCTACTGCTTCTAATGGGCATCGTTTCATCCTGGTTGCTATTGATTACTTCACGAAGTGGGTAGAGGCAGCTTCATTTGCATCTGTTACTAAGAATGTTGTGGCCCGATTCATTAAGAATAATCTCATATGTAGCTATGGCATCCCTGAAAGGATTATTACTGACAACGGCTCTAATCTGAACAATACTATGATTACTGATCTCTGCACACAGTTCAAGATTAAGCATCACAACTCTTCTCTGTATCGTCCAAAGATGAATGGGGCAGTTGAGGCTGCTAATAAGAACATTAAGAAGATTGTACAGAAGATGACTGTTACTTATAAGGATTGGCATGAGATGTTACCATTTGTTCTTCATGGTTATCGTACTACAATATGTACTTCAACAGGGGCAACCCCATTCTCCTTAGTCTATGGCATGGAAGCAGTTCTGCCCATTGAAGTTCAGATTCCCTCCTTAAGAATTATGAAGGATGCAGGCTTGGATGAAGATGAGTGGATTCAGACTCGACTTGACCAGATAAATTTGATTGATGAGAAGAGGTTAGCAGCAGTTTGTCATGGCCAGATGTACCAGAAACGAATGATCAAAGCTTTTAACAAGAAGGTTAAGCCAAAGGTATATCAGGCTGGTGATTTGGTAATCAAGCGTATCATATTACCACAGGGTGATCCTAGGGGCAAGTGGACTCCAACATATGAAGGACCATTTGTAGTCAAGACAGTTTTTTTCAGGAGGTGCTATGATACTCACTACAATGGATGGTGAAGACTTTCCACAGCCTGTAAACGCAGACATAGTTAAAAAATACTACGCATAAAAAGAGACCCACTAGGTTGACAGGCCTAGGCAAAAATAAGGGCATCCCGGCAAACCAAAAGGGTTTGGGCAAAAATTAGGGATATATATAAAAAGATGTACACCCGGCAAGTCGAAAACCTGAAAAGGCGGCTTGGGCAAAAAAGGGTATCCCGGTGGATTGAAAACTTGAAAGGGCAATTCAGGCAAAAGTTAGGGATTAAAGCGTACGACTATGTCTCGTTTAGATCACCCATGAAACTGTAACCAGCTGTACTACTTACTCAAGCTCCAACAGATAAAGTTCAATCCAATCGTTTCCGTCTCAACAGAAGAAGATGAGATACTTGAAGATAATGGCAATAGTAGAATTGAAACTCAATAGGATTATTTCCCACATAGCTGATTTTCTTTGTTTTGTAAAATTTCATGACAAAATCCTCTTACTAAGGTTTATGTCTCTTTGAACAAATTTACCCGTATATGGGTCACTTTTGATATAAATAAATTCCATCTTTTGAATCCAGATTTACTTTTACCCTATTTACATAAGCGAAACGTCCATTGGTTGTGTTTGAATGTATGTATGCTTTTGAATATGATTGATGTTTACCAAAAAAACATGTATGTTTTTTTTAATATGATTGATGTTTATCAGAAATGCATGAAATGCAGTAATAGTATTTACTAAGGACGAACGAGGGAAGGATTTCAACGAAGCTTCGCCGGTTCATCTCTACGAGACAGTTACAAATCCCCAGTAGGGCAAATCCATCTTCATAAAGTCACATCTCCCCTGGAATTTATATCCATCTCTTTTATCCTCATACGGATATTCGGGAATTTACTTTCCAATAAGGGTACGACGAACGAAGACGGGATGTTATATCTATCCTACTATCAAACGAAGACGAAGGTTATATATACCTTGCTATCCCCAGCAGACGGGAGGTTATATATACCTTGCTATCCCCAGCAGACGGGAGGTTATGTGTAATATATTATCAAACAAGACGGGACTGAGTTCCTCATATTCTTCAGCAACGAATCGGGAATTATTTTCCCAGGCCAGCAGTTATTATACGAAGATATCCAGACACTTCCGGCAGTATCATATCATACATACATCATTTACATCATACCATAGCATACATGTCCATAGATACATAATACATTACTTAAGTGCATCATATCATACATGCATACATAATGCATAAACTAATACTACCATATAGAATGCTACCTTGTTTTCAGGTTAATTCTCCAGCAAACAAACTTCATCAACAATTCGTGACTATCAAGACTGCTTTATCCTCTTGAAAAGTTATCATTCCTCAGGATTGCTTTATCCTCCTGAAAGCTTCTCATACATCAGGATTGCTTTATCCTCCTGAAAACTATCATTATTACTACATCAGGACTGCTTTATCCTCCTGAAAAGTTATCATTCCTCAGGATTGCTTTATCCTCCTGACAGCTTCTTATACCTCAGGACTGCTTTATCCTCCTGAAAACATATCATCCCTCAGGATTGCTTTATCCTCCTGAAAGCTTATTATTATCTCAGGACTGCTTTATCCTCCTGAAAGTTATCATCACTACATCAGGACTGCTTCATCCTCCTGAAAGCATATCACTACATCAGGATTGCTTTATCCTCCTGAAAGCATATTACCACGTCAGGATTTCTCCATCCTCCTGAAAGCCTATCATCCCTCAGGAATGCTTTATCCTCCTGAAATCATATTATTACCTCAGGACTGCTTTATCCTCCTGAAAGCTTGTTATTCCTTCAGGATTGCTTTATCCTCCTGAAAGCTTATCACTGTATCAGGATTGCTTTATCCTCCTGAAAGCTATCATCATTACATCAGGACTGCTTTATCCTCCTGAAAGCTATCATTATATTTTGGACTGCTTTATCCTCCAAGAAATGTATATGAAGAACTTTTCTCCAAGTGGCATCTTTAAGCCCACTCAAGCATATTCAACTAGTCACCTGTATCACTCTATGCACTGGTGAGTGCAAATTTTTGGGCTTTTGTGTTCAATCCCCTTCAACCTTCCAGGTCACGACTGGCAAACATACCAATCTAACCCCTCAGGTCTCAGAAAATTGAACAGGGGCAGCTGTTGCACCCCAAAATTTGCCCTCACAATACAAGACTTTGTGTGCTAAGAAGGTTCACAAGGTTCACAAGATTCTCAACACTTACAAGACCTTTCATGAGGTTCATGAAGTCTACAAGTCACTTTATGAGGTTCACAAGGTTCACAAGATTCACAATGCTTACAAGACCTTTCATGAGGTTCATGAAGTCTACAAAATACTTTATGAGGTTCACAAGGTTCACAAGGTTCACAATACCTCCCATGAGGTTCACAAGACATCTTATGATGGTTCACAAGGTTCACAACTGGTCAGAAGAGTTGACAATTCCCTCAGACAATGCACCTCCTAAGCAGTGCATCCAAAACTAGGGTTTTGACTTTAATCAGGCTAAATGGACTTCCAAGACTTCAAGTGAGCTTCATAACATCTTATATGTGTGTAATAACCCCCATGACAAGTTTCAATACTTTTCTCAAAAGTTTGCTCAGTCAGATGAACAGATAAGTCAAAATCAGTCAAAGCAGTTAAAAAGTCAAACTGAGGTCAACTGTGGTCAAACCAAAGTCAAACTTCATGATTTTTTGCCAACATCAAGTATATGAAGTAAAATTCATCATTTGATCAAGGGTTGATCATGATTCATCAAGGAGATTTCAGATCATCAAGAATCAGGAGTTTCTAAATTAGGGTTTCCTTAGTAAAAGTCAACTGAACTTTGACCAGCCATAACTTTCACATACTTCATCACCAAATCTCCATCCAAAGCTCATTTTGAAGGAAATTGAATTCTCTACAACTTTGTGTCTCACAAGCCAAGCCCAAAAATGCTTCATTTGGAAGGTATGAGCTAAGACATTATAGGTCCTTTTGAAAGTCAACAAAAAGTCAACAACTTCAAAAGGGCATAACTTGAGATTGGTAAATGATATGGACATGAAACCAGTGGGGTTGGTTAGAGGACTCTTCAAGCTTTCCAAAATGTCCAAGAACACCCTCATAGCATTAAAATTGAAGGATGTGTGCCCTTGCAAAGTTGGGAAATTTTGGGTTGGTTCATGAAGAAAATGGAGGTCTAAAACCAATTTTTTCCAAATGGGCTTGCCAAATAATGACCCAATCCACTTCAAAATATCTTGCACGAAATTAAATTGATTTATTCATAATTTTATTCATTTTGTTTTTATTTATTATGATTTTTATATTAAAAAATCATTTTAAATTCAAATAAAATATAAAATAATGAAAATTAAATTTGATTTGGTTTCTAGAAGGTCTTAAATTATATTTAGACTTGATTGATACAAGAGTAATGAGAATCATACCAAGATAGCAAGTGTTTATGCAAAAAAATTTGATTTTCAAAGGCCATCTTTTTGAATCTTTTTTGGATCAAATCTTCTACACAATGACCTAATTTTTCAGCCTCAATTGATCATCCTATAAGTACTTAACACAACCCTAGAACAAGACACGAATTTCCAGCCTCCCCAAGAGTAAGTTTACAAATCAAAAAATCATCCAAAAACTCAAATTCGGTTTCAATCATACAAAGCATTTGAAGGTAATTTGAGCACATAGCAATGATCCTTGGACATCATTGAGTGTAAACCAATACCTATTTGCATCCAAAACACTCCATAATGCATAAACCGAATCATGTTTGTTCTTGAATATAAATTTTTCGATTCCACTAATTCAATGCATTTTAATGAGTTTTGCTTGTTTAATCATGTTTGTGATGTTGTATAGAGTGTTTCTGGACAGTTAAATCAAAGCTTCATGGCTTGAATCGCAAACAGCCATTTCTAGGGTTAGAGCTTCAAAATTGGGGGTTCATGGAATACCTAATATAAATAGATAATGAACTCATATTTGGACTGTAATCGTTGTATAGATCATGTTTGCAGGTTCAATTTGATGAAATTTTACTTGTATGATGATGTGCATGATTCGCAGGTTTAAAGCGCATGAGAATTCGTAGGAATTTTCCCAGGAAAATTCGCAGGAAATCCTACGAATTCAAGGTTGAAGATGAAGTGCCCTGCGCGCGTTTTCCAGAATTTGAATTTTGTTTTAATATTTTATGAATTAATTTCTATTTTATTTCACAAGCGTACAGCTTGTCCCAGTGGAAGGAAGCGCATGTGTGTGGTTATAGGACCTGTGTTCGAATCCTGGCTTTGTACATTTTTTCTTATTTTTCAGGTTAATCATGAAGCTTAATATATTATGCATTATTGCCATTCCAATATCAGATGCGCTCACCCAGCAGGATTGGCAACGTACTTGTAGGATACTGTGAAGGTCCTGGGTTCGATTCCCCCCCAGGCCTTTTGGTTTTTTCTTATTTTTTGTGATTTTCCAGGATATAGAACAAAAACAAATGGACTCACTCTTCTTACACCAACACATGCGTGGCCCAGTGGTTGTGGTTGCTGGCATAGGTTCATGAGGGCAGGATGTCCTGGGTTCAAACCCCAGCCAGGTAAGTTTTCAATTTTTTGTTTCTTTTTCTATTTTATTTTGTTTAATTAATTTTGTTTAATTATCTTTATTAATAATCATATATATACATATAATTAAATAATTCTACATATATATATTCAATATTCTCTAAATTCTAAAATTCTTTTTTTTCTTAATTCAAAAATTAATTTTTTATTATGTGTTTAGATTATAATATGTATATATTCATTAAATTAATTTTGTAAATAAAACAAACCCTAATTTATTTTTTCTAAGCAATTAAAAAACCTAATTCTATTTTATGATTTTAATTTCTAATTTTTGTAAATATAATTATAATTAATCCAATTTTTAATAAATATCCTATCATTGTTTATAATTAAATATATATGTAAATAATTTCTAAAAATTGCAAATTTAATAATTTTTCATAATATGTTCATAATTTGTTTAATTTGTTTAATTTGTTTATGATTGTTTATAATTTCTTTTTAATCATTAAAAATTTTCTTTATTATAATATTTTTTGCTTATTATTACTAACCATGTTTATTACTAACCTCTTTATTTTTAAATTGTGATTATTATTATTATTTTCACTAACCCCTATTATAATTATTTATTCTTATTTATTATTTTGCATATTATTTTAAATTGCTTTATTATTTTGTAATTGCTCCAGGATGTAATTTTTTGTAATATTTATATTATTTTTATGTCATGGTTAGTAAAATAGGGAGTGTAACATGTATGTATATTTAAAATTGAATTTAGATCATTTAAATTATAAGATAAATATAAATTAAACACTCACACACATATAAGTCGATCTTTGATCGCCCTCTCACTTTCTAGGGTTGCCTCTCAATGTTGCCTATTCAAAAAGGTCAAGTAGGGTGTATAAAGCAAAGTCCCTTAAAAGAAAAGTCATCTAGTCCCTTCATAATCAAAGATCAAGTCCCTTAATGGTTGCCTTTCAATATGATCTTGTCCCTCTCGAATAATGATGACAGTCCCTTCAAAATGCTTAATACACCCTACAGTTGCCTTCATTAAACAGATGTCCCTCACTTGTCCCTTACATCCAAGGTAATGACTACCTATTCCTTAATAATAGGGATAGTCTTACCATTTAAAGGATAAAGAACAAAAAGAATTAAACTTTAGGGTAGGTTCCTCATAGTTACTTGCTCACTATTCAAAATTTCTCAAATACTTCACAAATTTCAAACAATTTTCAAACACAAGTTTTTTACGCATCCGTACATGGATCATTATCAAACTCTTATGAAAATTTCTATTCACACACCTCACCTTTTCAAAAACAATTCAAAGTGAGCTAAGTAACTAAGAGCCCATGGATAACCATGGATGTAAAGGGTGCTAACACCTTCCCTTTACATAACCTACCCCCCGGACCCAAAAATCTTTTAAAGGTCTTTCCTGTTCTTTTATGCCTTTCCTTTGGATAAAATAAAAGTCGGTGGCGACTCTTGCTATCCGCAACATAACTAAAGTCAGTTCTCCCACCGTGTTACACATGCACATGAAAGTTCAAGACTTAGTTGATTCCAAAGCTTTGAATTTCGCACCTCCTCCAAATGTCATAAAGAATCCAATACCGAATCACGGTGGACCGAGGATTAATGCTATTGAGAAAGACCAACCAACAATTCCGATTGATGACATCACAAACATTCAAACACCACTGGACGAAGTGAAAGCTCAGCTATTGAAGTGCCAAGTGTTTCTGGGTTGTGAGGCCCATTGTGAAGCTTGCAAGATTTCTGCAAATGGTTGTGCAAATCTGAAGAATGGTATCAATAGTCTTATCAGAGAAGGCATCCTGCAAATCACATCAACAGTTCCCACTCCTACAACATCAACAAACATCTCTCCTACAACATCAGTAAACACCATTTCAAAGGAATCTCCTACAAATTTAGCAAACATCTTTTCAAAGGAGTCTACTACAACAACAACAACAACCATCAATGTAGACATTTCTAGAGTCACCATTTATTATGATCCAACAACAGTCCATGTTCCAAATTCTTTCGACAACAACTTTCAGCAACATCAACATCAACATCAACGACTCCCTGCACCTGTGTCATCTCCAATAAGATCTCCTGTCACCATCTATTATGATCCTCAAACTGTCACAACTCCTTCTTCCGTAGCAATCAGTCCGGTTACCATCATGGTACCTAGACCAGTTCCATATGACAACAGCAGTGCCGTGCCTTGGCACTATAGCTCGAATCTTTATTGCAACGAAAAGAAAGTTACTCTTGATTCTTCAACTTCTACACCACAGATTGAAAATGTCGAGGGAGGCGGAGGCTTCACTCGAAGCGGATGTCTCTTCGCGTCACAATTTCCCAGAGTTAATGTTGAAGCAGAAGCTGCTGCCAAAGCTAAAGGCAAGAATGTGGTGCCTAAAGAACCAATTGCCAAGGAAACTCAGAAGACATCCTTTGATCAGGATGTAGACGAGTTCATGAGAATTATCAAGAAGAGTGACTACAAGGTTGTGGACCAGCTCCATCAGACACCCTCCAAAATCTCTATTCTATCACTGCTCATGTGTTTCGAGGCTCACAGGAATGCATTGCTCAAAGTCTTGCACGCAGCTTACGTGCCTGAGGAGATTACAGTTAATCAGCTAGAGACAGTGGTTTCAAATGTCAATACTAGTCCTGGACTAGGGTTCATTGATGCTGATCTGACTACGGAGGGCCATAACCACAATAAGGCTTTACATATCACCTTAGAGTGTAAAGGTGTTGTACTTTCTCATGTTTTGGTTGACACTGGGTCATCTCTCAATGTCCTTCCAAAGAAAGCCTTGGTCAAACTGGAGTATGATGGTCTTGCACTCCATCCGAGTAACCTAGTTGTGAGAGCCTTCGATGGTTCTAAGAGATCGGTTCTTGGAGAAATAAAGCTTCCTGTGGTAATTGGCCCACAGATTTTCAAAACTACTTTCTATGTGATGGACATTCAGCTTGCCTACAGCTGTTTGTTGGGTCGACCCTGGATTCATGTCGTTAGCGCCGTAACATCGACCCTTCACCAGAAGTTAAAATATGAGTGGGAAGGCCAAATTATCACTATCTGTGGAGAGGGGGACATCTTTGTCAGTCATCTAGCTACTTATAAGTACATTGATATGGATGGGGAGATCCATGAGACAATAAGTCAAGGTTTTGAAGCTCTTAATGTCAATGAAGCAACGACTGAAGTGTCTGGTACTTCAATTGCTTCTTACAAACAAGCTCGAAAGGTTGTTGAAGAAGGAAATGCCCAAGGTTGGGGTAAGCTGCTACAAGTTCAGATAAAGGAAGATAAGTTCGGTTTGGGTTATAGACCATCCTGACAGGTCCAAGAGGAGGTTATTGAAGCTCCCAAATTTGTGAGTGGGGGAATGCTGACCCCAGATGCTATCAACAATGTGGAAGACGAGGCTGAAAGTGACTATAACCTGGAAAGCTGGATTCGTCCAATAGTCTCGGGCCAACAAGTCCTCAACTGGTCTTCCCAGGAAATTATAAGGGTTACTGCTGCAGAGTAATTATTATTTCCTGTTTAAGCATGCATCAAGTCCTGCATCTTGCCCAAGGTGTCAGGACTCATTTTGTAATAGGGCCATATATGTATTTTGTGAAAATGGAAATTAATGAACAATGGACATCTTTTGCAAACAATCTTTTTTTCGCTCACTGTCTTTCATTTTTGTTATTTTCGCACAAAACAATAAATGGCAATGTTTTTCTTAATAAACTTCATTCACTTTTTCTAAATAAGATAAAATCAATCACTAAAATGAACAAATCTCAACCCTTGCAGAGATAGCCTTCTAGATTGCACCGACAACGACACTTCTATGACCTCGTATGACTTCGACAATCCGATTAATCAAGCTGAAGAAGGGGTTGAAGAAGACTATGATTTTCCTGAAGAGTTGGCCAGGTTATTGAGACAAGAGGAAAAGGTGATTGCTCTTCATCAGAAGGAGGTTGAGACTATCAATCTTGGTACCAAGGAAGATGTGAAGGAGGTGAAGATCGGGGCCGGTCTGCAAGCTTCAGTGAAAGAACAGCTTATCAGTATGCTTTGGGAATATATCGATGTGTTCGCTTGGTCTTATCAAGATATGCCAGGTTTGGACACAGATATTGTCATGCACAGGTTACCATTGAAAGAAGATTGTCTGAAAGTCAAACAGAAGTTACGCCGTACTCGCCCGGACATGGCCATGAAAATCAAAGAGGAAGTACAAAAGTAGTGGGACGCCGGTTTTCTCGTTGTAACTAGTTACCCACCGTGGGTTGCTAACATTGTACCCGTACCTAAGAAATATGGAAAGGTGTGTATGTGTGTCGATTACCGGGATTTGAACAGACCCAACCCGAAGGATGATTTCCCATTACCTCACACTGATGTATTGGTAGACAACACAGCTCAGTTCTCGGTATTTTCTTTCATGGACGGATTTTCTGGATACAATCAGATTAAGATGTCACCTGAAGAGATGGAGAAGACAACTTTCATCACACCCTGGGGCACATTCTGCTACAAGGTAATGTAGTTTGGTCTGAAGAACGCCGGTGCAACTTATCAACGGGCTATGGTAACATTATTCCACGATATGATCCATAAAGAAATCGAGTGCTATGTGGATGATATGATTGCCAAGTCCCTTACAGAGGAGGATCATCTGGTGAACCTGTTGAAACTGTTCAAGCGTCTGAGGAAATATCAGCTAAGGTTGAACCCCAACAAATGCACATTCAGGGTACGTTCTGGTAAGCTATTGGGTTTTGTTGTAAGTGGAAAAGGAATTGAGGTTGATCCCGATAAAGTCAAAGCTATTCAGGAAATGCCCGCACCTAAGACTAAGAAAGAAGTTCGAGGGTTCTTAGGTAGATTGAACTACATCTCAAGGTTCATATCTCATCTCACTACAACCTGCAAACCCTTGTTCAAGCTGTTAAGAAAAGAGCAAACAGTCAGGTGGAACGATGATTGTCAGAGAGCTTTTGACAAGATTAGAGAATATCTGTAAGAACCTCCAATTCTCATGCCTCCAGTCGAAGGAAGACCTCTAATCATGTACCTGACAGTATTAGAAGAGTCAATGGGGTGTGTGTTGGGCCAACATGACGAGTATGGTCGAAAAGAGTATGCAATATACTACCTAAGCAAAAAGTTTACCGATTGTGAACAACGTTATTCACTGCTCGAGAAAAATTGTTGTGCTTTAGCGTGGGCTGCGCGCCGACTAAGACAGTATATGTTGACTCATACTACCTTATTGATCTCAAAGATGGATCCAGTCAAGTACATATTTGAGAAGCTAACACTTACCGGAAGGGTTGCAAGATGGAAACTGATTCTAACAGAATATGACATTCAGTACACCTCTCAGAAAGCCATCAAGGGCAGTGTATTGCCTAACTATCTGGCTGAGCAATCCATTAATGATTACCAGCCTATGAGATTTGACTTCCCTGATGAAGACATCATGTTCTTAAAAGCAAAAGATTGTGAAGAGCCTATTCACACTGAAGGTCCTGACCCAGAAGAAGCATGGACTATGATGTTTGACGGGGCAGTTAATTGCAACGGTTGTGGGGTTGGTGCAGTGCTTATTACACCCAAAGGAGTTCATATGCCTTTCTCAGCAAGGCTCACCTTTGCATGTACTAACAATGAAGCAGGATACGAAGCTTGTATCATGGGTCTTGAGGAAGCCATTGACCTCAGGATCAAAACCTTGAATGTATTCGGGGATTCAGCTTTGGTAATCAACCAGACCAACGACAAGTGGTACACTCATCAGGAGCATCTGATTCCCTACCGTGACTATACGAGGAGATTGTTAACCTTCTTCACAACAGTTAAGCTTGAATGAATCCCTCGAGATGAGAATCAGTTTGCAGACGCTTTGGCTACCATTTCATCCATCATCAAAGTACAGGTCGCCAATTATGTACCTCGGATTTTGGTATCCAGACTAGACCGATCGACATATGTTTTCTCTATGGACACTGCCACTGATAACAAGCCTTGGTACCATGACATCAAATGCTTCTTGGAAACTCAGACATACCCACCTGGGGCATCGTCAAATGATAAGAAGGCATTAAGAAGGCTAGCCGGAAGTTTCTTCCTCAATACTGATGGTTCTTTGTACAAGCGAAACTTCGACATGGTCTTGCTCAGATGTGTTGACAAGAAGGAAGCAGACCTACTGATGCACGAAGTACATGAAGGTTCTTTCAGCACCCATGCCAGAGGACAGGCAATGGCAAAGAAGTTATTAACATCGGGTTACTATTGGATCACAATGGATGCAGACTGTTGCGCCTATGCCAGAAAATGCCACAAATGCCAGATCTACGCAGATAAAGTGCATGTGCCTCTGAACCCTTTGAATGTAATGTATTCACCTTGGCCCTTCTCCATGTGGGGAATTGATATGATTGGAAAGATTGAACCGACTTCTTCAAATGGTCACAGATTCATCCTGGTAGCCATTGATTACTTCACCAAATGGGTTGAAGCAGCTTCGTATGCAAATGTCACCCGGTAAGTGGTAGCTTGATTTCTGAAAAGGGATATCATCTTTCGATATGGAGTTCCCGAGCGAATCATTACTGATAATGGTTCCAATTTGAACAACAAGATGATGGCGGAAATTTTTTGGGACTTCAAAATTCAACATCGCAACTCTTCTCCTTACAAGCCAAAGATGAATGGCGTTGTTGAGGCCGCTAATAAGAACATAAAGAAGATTGTGCAGAAGATTGTGCAGAAGATGGTGCTGTTGAGGCCTCTATCAGGATATCTACTTGGGAAACACCTTATCAGCTTGTGTATGGTATGGAAGTTGTCCTACCTGTTGAAGTTGAACTACCCTCCTTACGGGTAATGATGGATGTGAAACTGGATGAAGCAGAATGGGTCCGATCTCGATATAATCAACTGAGTCTGATTGAAGAGAAGAGATTAGAAGCCATCTGTTATGGGAAGTTATATCAGAAGTGAATGAAGAAAGCCTTCGATCAGAAAGTCAGACCTCGTGAATACCAAGTGGGAGAGCTTGTGCTGAAAAGACTTATTCCTCCTCATACAGACCACAGGGGCAAATGGACGCCAAACTACAAAGGCACATTCATAGTAAAGAAAGTTTTCTCTGGTGGGGCACTGATGCTAACTACTATGGATGGTGAAGCTTTCTTATCTCCTGTGAATTCAGATGCAGTTAAAAAAATACTTCGCATAAAGTGACCCGCTGGACATAAAAACAGAATATAAGTCCAGGCAAAAATAGGGCATCCCGGCGAGTCAAAAACAGAATAAAAGACTCGGGCAAAAATAAGGGGAAAATTGAAAAAATGTACACCCACTGAGTTGAAAAGCCACATCGGACAGCTCAGGCAAAAATGGGTATCCCAGTGGATTGAAAACCCGAAAGGGCGATCCACGCAAAATCAGGGAATAAGCGAACAACTGCATTCTGAATGCGTCTGTATCACTCATAAGATGGCAAGCTTCGAAAGGATAAAGCATCAGTCAGAATCAACCTTCTTCAGGAAGCAAGATAAGAAGAACGTCAGGGTCATACAGGTCATAGCAAAGAAAGCTCACTGGAGCATAAACTTCAAACATTGCCAACACTTTTATTTTCTCAATTTACAACAATCTCCTCCTTTCAGGGATTCGCTTCTTCAATGTACTTTCCTATTCAGGGCACACAAATCAATAAAATTAGAATATTCAGTCACACTTTGTTTTGTACATTTTTGTTTCGTTTGCAAAATGTCAAAAGTTCATAATACAACACTTGCATGAAAACATATAAGCCATTTTCAATATATGCTTGCAGGGAATATGCACTCTTGAGCAAATCTAACTCCTATGACGGAATCCGGTTAAGGATACCTCGAGACACTTGTGCGTTTCTTTTTAACAGGTTGTAGGTACTCAAGGAAGACAATCTTTCGCAGCATGGGGCTTATCAGGCATTATATCCCCAGCCAAGTCAGCAATCACCTCATCAGCAGGGTTACTTGATGGAAATATCCCCCACGAAGTTGTTATCCCCTCAGAGGATCCCTTGAGAAACTCATTAAATCCCCAACGTGTCGGTTGGACAAAGGAGTTACAACAGATTACTTCCCAGAAGTTCTCTTCTCCCCAAGCAGGATCTCCCGAGAAATGCCTGAACTGCTCTTCCCCATCAGAGTTGCCGAAGCCTCCTCATCCCCAGCATGAGTCTCTTCAACAGAAGCTTCCCCAGCCAAGATCCCCACAGAGTTCCCTAGGAAGATCGTTCGGTGATTCTCCCTCCCCCCAGATCGGCCAATGATCTCTTTCCACAACGAAGTTCTCCCTCCAGACACATTGCATAGAGATCTTTCTCCCCGTAGGATTCGGATCTCGGATCGGTTTTCTCATCTTGCATAATCATAGCATTCGCGTCATTTTTCCCCACGCAGAGCATAGAATTCCGTCTAATATGGAGCATTACGGCAAAAATTAAACATTTGCATGATTATAAGCCAGGTTCAAGCCAATCACCTGCAAATACCAACATCACCCCACCAGCAATATATAAAACTTATCCCCCGCAGACAAAGCCAGAATACTTTTTGCACTCTCAATACAGATACTTGTTCATACTTATACATATTCTTTTTGACACTCGCCTATGTCATACTTCCCCAGCAAGTCAAACACTCGTCTGTGTCCCTTGCTCAATCTTTTTGACACTCGTCCGTGTCTTGCACATATTTTCCCAGCAAGTCAAACACATGTACATACTTATACATAATCCTCTGATACTCGTCTGTATCTTGTTAATACACCTCCCCGGCAGATCAACACTCGTTCATGTTCCTTGCTTAACCGATTGATACTTGTCTATATCATCATCCTTAAACAAGTGTCAGTGTTTGTTTCTATCGATACTCGTCTGTATCGTGGTCCTAAGGATGCTTGTCCGCATCTTTAGTCTATACACACTGTCAAAACACTTACACCTTTTATTTCAAAGCGTAAGCACTCGTCCGTGTT
This sequence comes from Lathyrus aphaca, assembly GCA_963966055.1. Taxonomy (NCBI): domain Eukaryota; kingdom Viridiplantae; phylum Streptophyta; class Magnoliopsida; order Fabales; family Fabaceae; genus Lathyrus; species Lathyrus aphaca. The sequence goes on from OZ014519.1 coordinate 442,257,035, forward strand.
TACCATTCCCCAGTAAGTCACCAACAAAACAACTTTTCTATCCTACATTTGTCCTATGTCGTGATATTTTCGGCAGCCGTCCCCTGCCAGGTGATAGTCCTTCACTTTTTGATGACCGTCCCTCATCATTTTATCTGATGGTCGTCCCCATCGTTGATCCCCTTATTTGGCATTCGTCCTATGTCATGATATTTTCGGCAGCCGTCCCCTGCCAGGTGATCGTCCTTCACCTTTGGATGACTGTCCCTCATCCTATCCCCAGTGGAATCCCCATTGTTGGAACTTTTTATCCGGAATTCGTCCTATGTTGCAATATCTTTTTAGCAGTCGTCCCCTGCTAGGTGATCGTCCTTCACCTCTTGATGATCGTCCCTCATCATTTATCCGATGGTCGTCCTCATCATCGACCTTGTTATCCGGCATTCGTCCTATGTCGAGATAATCCCCAAGAGCAGCCGTACCCTGCTAGGTGATCGTCTTTCATCATGCTTATCCGATGGTCGTCTCCATCATTGATCTTTTGTATCCGACATTCGTCCTATGTCGTGATATTTTCATCATTTGTCCCCTGCTAGGTGATTGTCCTTCACCTTTTGATGACCGTCCCTCATCATTATTTCATTTATTCTTTTACCCGATGGTCGTCCCCGTCGCGGTTTATTTACCTTTTAACCTTATGGTCGTCCCTGTCAGTGCTTTCCTCATTTCTTTAAACCCCAGAGTGTTTTATTTCTTTACCCGATGGTCGTCCCCGTCGTGGTCTTTTCCTTTATCCTGATGATCGTCCTTCATCAGTTTACCCGATGGTCGTCCCCGTTGCGGTCTCTTTATTTCCCAGCATGATGGTCGTCCCCGTCATTGCTTTACTTACCGTTTTTCATCCCCAGTAGTCGTCCTCTTCTCGATGACCGTCCTCCATCGCTTTCATTTGATACTCATACTATACTGCCTGTTACAATTTATATCCTTTTTCTTCTTCTCCCCAGTGAGTGCAAATTTCGGACTATCTTTGGTATTCAACCACAAGTTATCTTGTTTGTCTGTTAAGCCAGGCGCTTACACCCTGCACAGCTAACTCATGCTTGAATAGGGGCAGCTATAAACACCCCAAATTTTCCCTCACTTTTTCTCACACCATGGCTTTTGATCTCCCATATAACATTGCATAAGCATATTGTAACACCCTAATTTTTTCCCTAAGATTTCTTCGCATTCCATCTGCATTTGCGCATACAAACAAGATCACACTGGCCGTTTCTTCTCAGATGTAGGGTCTATGCTTCGCAGGGGATCACCATTGTTTTTACTTCTTTATATTTGTTTATATTTACTGACCTCTAACCAAAATATAAAAAAATATGTGGCAGTCTGTTTCTTCTTCTCTCTGTGTTGCAGGTTTTCAAAGATAAAATAGTAATTTCAATTCAGAGGCGGTTGTTCAATTATGATTCAATTCAGATGGACGTTTGACCTAATATTGGTCAAATTATCAGAAGATTGTTCAATTGCAAGTTATTTGTGCCAGTGGGTCATTTCTCAGACAATGCGTGTTCAAAAGTTTGAGCTGTGTTGTGTATGAAGGTCATCAGTTATCAGACAATGTTTTGTGTAAAGTTGGTTTGAATCATCAGGTTCATCAGTCCATAAGAGTTTCATCTGAGGATTTATTTTCCTCAGTATGAATTCGAATTATCAGGGCAAATTTCAGACAATATCAGTGATTATGGGTGAATTGACAAATGGTTCAGTGGTTCATTAAAGGCTGTTTTTATCAGCGGCTTGTGAAAGAGAAATTGAAATTTGGTCATGGGCTTAAAATAAAAAAAATCAAGTTCATATCCATATTTTCATTTTTTAACCATAACCAATTTTTACCGAATTAATTCATATTCATGACCAGTTTAGCCGATTATCCATTTATCCACTTGTAGTCCATTTTCTATAATCATTTTTCATATATCCATTTTTTTATCCAATCACGTATTATCCATTTTTTTTAATTCATTTTTTCCATTCTTCAATTATCATTAAATCCATAGTATAATAATTCATTTTATTTTCCCTCAATTATTTTTCTTTTCTAGTCCAATTTCACATTACCAAAAATATCATGGATCCATTAAGCCCATTCAATAAAATAAAAATCACATTACAATTTTTTTCATCCCAACATCAACCAGCCAACTTCTGCCAAGCCTTTTCCTCCACGTGACTTTCAAGCCACTTTCTTACAAGCCAATAGCTCCAAAGCTCACAGCAGCAAAAACAAATCAAACGCAAATCAGAAGCTCCAAAATGCAAGCCTCAATCCCGCAGCTCCAATTAGTCATCAGCTCATATTCACAAGCCTCAGCTTATCCGCACGAACTCCCAGCAACACAACGCCGTACACCCAAACAGCCTAAGCCAATACATCCAGTCACACTTTTTCAAACGCATGACTTCAGCTACAGCCAAGCGAACAAAACAACAAGCCGCACGAGCTTCAAACGCACGGCAGCAAGAGTCACGCATCTCGCACAAGCAAGCTGCAAACACACAAAAACCACCTGCAAAACGAAAACAATACACATCAAAACGCAAAGAAAAACGAACACGCGGGACGCATACGTATCAAAACGCAGCTGCATATCCCAGCTGAAGCCATCACAGCATCAAACGCATCACAGTAAACATAAAACGCAAGACCTCAAGCTAAAACTTAGCAATGAAGCACACTTTCCTCACCTTCAAAAATGCACGCAAATCGTCCAAAACGGCAACCAATTTCTAACTCAATCTCATCTTAATTCCTCTATTTAAACAACTTCAATCCTCTTCTAAATCCAAGCTTCAAAAGCCATAAAAATTCTGCCGAAATCCATTAAGCTTCGTATCTCATTTTCAATCGATCTCTTTTCCAATTTCATAAATCTTCCTCCATTTTTTTATCCGAATCAAACCTTCAATTTCCATATCAATTCTTCAATTCACTTCTCCAAATCCCTAAATCAAATTCATCCGAAAACCTCTCTAATCTCCCATTTCGTTGTTCGCGGCTGAGAAAGAAGAAGAAGAGATTGAGATCACGGTGGCCGAACACTGTTAACGGTGAGGACGGTGACGGTTTTCGTTTTTTCCATGAGCAGTACCGTTGCATTTTGTGTGCGAGAAGAAGAAGAAGCTTGACTTGCTTCTTTTTTCTGCGTTTTCTTTTTTAAATTCCTTTAATATTTTTGCTGATTTTTTTTTATAAATGTGGTGTGGTTTGGGCCTATAGCATTAGATTCATTGCTACTCATACCTATTGCTTGCGTTTCCCCCCTCCATTTTGTTAACTTCTTCTTTTTTTTATATTATTATTATTAGCTTTGTTCATTTAAATTTTGTTTCAAATTCTATTTTGATAAAAAATTTAGAAAAAAGTATTTTAGAAAAGATTTTAGAAAAAGATATTTTAAGAAAAAGATTTGGAAAAAATATTCTAATTTCTTTATGGATTTTATTTTTAGATCCATATTTCTTTTCCATCCTTTTTTTGTTTTGGTCGATGAAAATCTCCGATTCGTAGATTGTTGGTTTTCGAAGATGTTTAATCTTCATTATTTCAAATCTATGGATGAATGATCATTGTGATCATTCTCCATACTTTGAGATCGTGATAGGTTGCCTTCGATAAATTCAACGAAAATCTCGATTAAGATTAGACCATCCTTTTTCTTTTCGTGCGACATGTTTTCGGAGAATGATCAATAATATCATTTCTCTAACATGTATTAGCACAAATATTTTCCACTTTAATTAGTGGTGGCCGGCCTCATTTGTAGGGTAATTACTTCGTAAATTACTCGGCGATTGCTTAACATAGACCTAAATTTGTCCCGAATTCGGAATAAGATCCACTTGGATCCGGTTGCCTCGATTTTTTTTAATTATTTTTCATGGTTGTGCTTCATCAAGTTCATCATACCACTTATATGTAAATATTATAATACTATTAATATACTAACCATTTAAATTCAATTTCTCGCACCTTATCCTCTTTATTTCAATTTCTCGCTCCTTATCTCTTTTATTATGCTATTATCATATTATATCATATATCATATTGTTTATGTTTATATTGTTGCTTGTGATTTTTCTTTTGTCCATTTGGACACTAAAACATTAATAATGGATTAAACACTTAAAAGATTGGTGACTTTAATTTCGGACTATGGTTATTATCCTTAGCATTGGAGTTTGGACTTAGATTTTAGGATCTCTCCCTTTGCTCAAGTTATGATTGATTGAAGACCTTGGCCTCAAATTAACTTCATTAGTCTTTGAAGATGGAATTCCGTTTACTTTGAAGAAATGTTCATAATATGGTTTGATCGCTTTTCTCTTAACTTTTAATTCAAGTCTTAGGATAGTCACTTCATCTCCTCCCACTTCTTAAATTTTCAAATCTTCTCCCTATTTTCAAATCTTCTTGGTTTTCAGACTTCAAACGCTTTCGCAACCAAACCTTGACTTAGGTCAAGTGATTTTATCCTTTTCACTTTATTTTCTTAATAAATGCTAATCCATGTAAATATATTGAAATTCTTTTCTTAAATACTTTAAGAAAAAATCCAAAACTCACTCAATTGTTTTTTGTGCCTTTTGTGCACTTTTCTTTTCACATGTTTAGATATGATTCATCCTTTCTAGCGGAATTATTCGCTAAAGAATGACGACTTATCTCTACATTTTAAAATCAATTCAACTCATTGTTTCTTTTCAAATTTTGTACCACGAACTACGAGGTTTTGATCTCGCATTGCACTTTGTGGGTACGTAGGCATGAGGCGTTAAAACCTCTTCAAACACAAAAACATTAAAAAACGTTCTTCTCCTCATCTCTTCAATCTTTTTCAAGCAAACCAATTTCAAACCAAAAAAAGCAATAAATATGTCAAAGGGCTCTCGTGGAGTACCACAGACATTTTGGGTGCGTAAAACCTTCCCAATTTGTAACCTATCCCCTTACCCGTTCTCTGCATGTTTCTTTTAGCTTTTGCTTTTAGATTCATTAGGTTTTATTCTTTCTTTTTCCTTTATCCATTTGGAATAAAATAAAAGTGCGGTGGCGACTCTGTTTACCTTGAGTTAAGTTAATCAATAACTTACACTCACGATTTTACCGCTACAGAAAAGTGGCGACTCTGCTGGGGAATAATCTCTAAGTGGATTCGGCCTACTTTGATTTATTTATTTATTGCTTTGGTTTGATTTGTTTGTTATTTGGTTGTTCTATTTTGGTTTTGGTGATCCTCTGTGTGAGATAGATTCTAACCCGGATCTGAGTGGAACTTATGATAGGACGACGATATTCGAAGCGATAAGCGATGGAGTAGTCCAAAGCTATATCAATTTGATAATCTCCACTCGGTTAGGCTCTCTTGGACTATCAATGTCATGATGAGTAATCATACGTGGCATTATTTTCCGACCTTGAGCTGATCATATTGAGGACCGTAGAACCCTTAACCCATCCAAGCCAATTTAGGAACGTAGTGCGGAAACTGTATGGGTGTAAACCTAAGGTGGTTATCACGCGATACTACACTCGGACGAGGTCTATTTTAAGAATGTTATCAGTTGGGGAGTAATCCAACGTACCGATGATATTCTAAAGATGGTTGTTAACTCCGGGCACCTCAGTTAGCACCCTTTTCGTTTTCTGCAGGTACAATGAAGACAAAACCTTAGTACTTACCTGTGTGGGTTGGTGTTTTATTACCTTGACTTCATGCTCGTGACTCGGAACCTAAGCCCGTGTGCCTTGTGTGATCTTGTTTGTGGTTGTTGCATACATGCCATCATGCATTCATGAGCATTGTGTTTAAGATTTCAAGGGACTTATAAGGAACTTTTGCAAAATTTCAGATGTCTATGGCTATGACTTTTGAAAGGAGGAACACAAAGAAGTACACCTTCAAGAATCCTAATGTTGTAGAGTTGAGAAAGCTAGGAGCATTGGTTATTGATACACAGGAGTTCCGGAGATGTCATGGGAAGCTTTTGTATATGTTGGATACCGATGTACCTGAGGGGATTCTCCCTACTTTAGCCCAGTTTTATGATCCGTTGCATCATTGTTTCACCTTTCTTGATTATCAGCTTGTGCCGACTTTGGAGGAGTATTCTTATTGGATAGGTTTGCCTATTATGGACAAGGAATTTCTTTTCACTGGTTTAGAGAAGGGGCTTACTATCAAAGTTATCGCCAAAGTACTTTTTCTTAAGGAATCCGATCTCAATGGGAAGTTTCTTCCAAAGGGGAGTGTTCGTGGTATTAATGCTAAGTTCTTGATGGGAAAAGCTTCTACTTCACTTACTTTGGGTCATAAGGATGCATTTGAGGCTATTCTTGCTTTGCTCATTTATGGGATTGTCTTGTTTCCTAACTTGGATGGTATTGTGGATGAGAATGCTATTCAGATCTTATTGAAGAAGAATCCGATGCCTACGTTGCTTGGAGATATGTATCATGCTTTTCATTATAGGACCTCCAAAGGTGATGGAGAGATTGTATGTTGTACGCCTCTTCTCTATAGGTGGTTTATTTCGCACCTACCCAAGTCGGATGTCTTCAAGGACAATAGAGAGAATCGAAGATGGTCTCAAAGGTTGATGTCACTTTCTCATAAGGATATGACATGGTATTGTTCTCATTATGATACTGGAGTGCTTATTGATAGTTGTGGAGAATTTCCTAATGTACCTCTTCTTGGTACACGTGGGGGAATTAGCTACAACCCCATTCTTGCTAGACGACAGTTCGGATATTGTTTGAAGGACATACCAAACAATCTTTCCTTATCCCGTTTCTTCTTTCTTAATGGTGTAGATCATGTAGAAATGAAGAAAAGGATTGCTCATTCTTGGCATGCAGTTCATCGGAAAGAGAAAGGTCAATTGGGAAGACAACACCTTGCTCCTTCCGAATGTTATATCCAGTGGGTTCGATCTAGGGCTTCCAAGCTCAAGATGCCTTATCCACCTAAGGAGCCTTTGTTTCCAATATTACCATTGTCCGCTTTTCTACCTCCCGTTGATGAGAAGGTGGCTCTTCAAGAAGAGTTGGACAAGATGAAGAAAGAGAAAGAAGAATGGCTACTTGAGAAGACTACGATGCAAGAGCAGCTGAAAGAGAAGGATGATCTCATTGAGTTACTTGAGCGGCATGTCACGAAGAGGCCAAGAGAGGATTTATCTTCCTCTAGTACTCCATCTACCATTCCTCCTACATCCGGTGCTTGGAAGGCCATTGTTGATAAGTTGGTGAAGGATAAGGAAGATATGGAAGATCGGTACAAGAAAGAGATCAAGAGAATTCGCATGAAGTATCAGCCAGGATTTGGAACTTCTTCGGATATGATTCCCTAGGCCTAGTTTACTTTTTCTCTCATGTATTAGGGTTATTGATGCTTGTACTTCACTTGTAATCCTTACTTTGATTTTAATGAGAATGAGTTTTTAAGTATTTCAAAAAACGTCTCTTTATAAATATTGCAAGTTATCTTATAGTCCTTTGAAATCTTTGCATTTGCATACGCATACCATGCATCATACCCGCATTTGTCTTGCTTTTTGAGTGTTCTCCAGGGATCTTATGTTGTTTCTTGGTCTTCATTCAGTTCTCCTGTCAAGCTGACTCATCGATTTGATACTCGAGCTAATCGGAGGAAGGTGATGGAAACTTTACAACAAGAGAATCGCGAGCTGCGCGACGAGGTTACATTTCTGAGGGAAAGCTTGGAAAGAGTTTCTGCTATGATGGAAAGTTTGGTGGCTGCTCAGAATCAGCCACCTCCTAATTCTCCTGTTCAGAATACCGTCATATCCGAGATTGTTACCGCATCAATTCCTGTTGAAACCGTCATCTCTCCTCACTGTCGTATGCTTGCTAGCACACCTTGGGGCATGCCGGTTGATTTTATTCCTGCTGGTTATCGTCCTCCTCCTCCTGAGACTGCTGCATTTAATACTCTCCCACCAGTGTGGACTACTCTTCCTCCAGTTGTGACTACTGCACCGCATGTGGTGCACACTATTCCGCACCATGATGAAATGATTTACCATGCTGAGCCTAGTAAAGGTGCTGGAGTGGCTGAAAGACTTGATGATTTCCAAGGACGCTTTGTTGAGATACAGAGGGAGATGAGAGCCTTGAAGCATAAGGATTTGTTCGGAAAAGATGCCTATGATGTTTGTCTGGTCCCTAATGTTAAAGTTCCGTACAAATTCAAGTTGCCTGAGTTTGAGAAGTATAAAGGCAACACTTGTCCGTTGAGTCATTTGACTATGTATGCTAGGAAGATATCTGCTCAGACTGACAATGATAAGCTGCTGATTCACTATTTCCAAGATAGTTTGACCGGTGCACCCATGAGGTGGTATATGAGTTTGGATAATAGCCAAATCAAGACTTTCAATGATTTGGGAGAAGCTTTTGTGAGGCAATACAAGTATAACGTTGAGATGGCACCAAATAGAGATCAGCTTCGTGCTATGTTCCAGAAGGACAAAGAGACTTTCAAAGAATATGCACAGAGATGGCGCGAGCTGGCAGCCCAGATTGTTCCTCCGCTGGAAGAAAAAGAAATGACGAAGATCTTCTTGAAGACTTTAGGTTCTTTCTATTATGAGCGGATGATAACAAGCGCTCCTTCTGATTTCACTAAGATGGTGAGCATGGGGATGCGTTTAGAAGAAGGTGTCCGTGAGGGACGGTTAAGTCAAGAGAATAGTAATGGTTCAAGCTCTAGAAGGTTCAACTTTGGAAAAAAGAAAGAAAATGAGACTAATGCAGTATCTCGTGAAAGTTATAGAAGGCCTCACAGTCGTGGGAATCACCATTCGCAGCATGTAGCTTCCGTAACTCCGATGATTAATGTGGCTCCAACTATGCCAGCAGTTCCAAAGTATCAACCTCGTTATCAACAACCCTCTATGCAACAAGGTAGTAATCAACAGGTTCGGGCTAAGCCAAGTTTTGATCCTATTCCGATGTTGTATGCGGAATTGCTCCCATCTTTGATTGCAAAGAATCTTGTGCAAACACGTCCTCCACCTCCAGTTCCAGAGACTATCCCATGGTGGTATAAGCCAGAGGCTCGCTGTGCTTTTCATCAAGGTGCCCCGGGGCATGATGTTGAAAATTGTTATCCATTGAAGTTTGAAGTACAGAAGTTGATGAGGAACAATGTTCTGTATTTCAATGATGTTAATCCAAATGTGCAGAAAAATCCGTTGCCGAAGCATAGTAATGCGTCTGTGAATATGGTTGACGGTTGTCCTGGTTTGTTCAAAATCTATGAGGTCCATCATATTCGAAGATCTTTGGTTGAGATGCATGCTTTCTTAAGTTAATATCACGATATTGATCATGATTATGCTGGATGTTGTATCTGCTCGGTGAATCCTCGTGGTTGCGTGATTGTTAAGAGAGATATTCAAAAGATGATGGACGATAAGTTGATTGAAGTGACAGCAAAAAGAGATGAGTATGAAAATGAAGTGAATGTTATTATGCCTCAGTTCAATCTTCCTGATAAGGTTGTTCCTGAAAGGGTGGTTATTTCTTTTGATAGTCGCAAAAATGTTGTTACTCCATTGGTGATTAATTTGCCTGGTCCAGTGCCATATGAGTCTGATAAAGCTGTTCCGTACCGGTATAATGCTACGATGATAGAGAATGGTAGGGAAGTTCCTATTCCTACTCCAAAGTCTGTGGTTAGCATTGTTAATGTGACAAAGGTTACTCGAAGTGGTAGAGTGTATGCTTCAGATCCTCCAAAGAGAGTTGAAGATACAAGTGCGAATAAGCAGATTATGGATGTTGTTGTCCAATCAGGCCAATCTGGTGATAGTGAAGATGAGGTGCTAAAATTGATAAACAAGAGTGAGTACAACGTTAATGAGCAGTTGTTGCATACTCCGTCGAAGATATCAGTTTTATCACTCTTGATGTGCTCTGAGGCTCATAGGCAGTCTTTGCAGAAGATTCTTGATCAAGCTTATGTTGACCATGATGTGACTGTTGATCAGTTTGATAGTATTGTGGCTAATATCACATCGTGCAACAATTTAAGTTTCTGTGATGACGATTTTCCTGAAGAAGGAAGGAATCATAACTTGGCTTTGCATATTTCAGTGAACTGTCAGGAAGATGCTATGTCCAAGGTGCTAGTTGATACCGGATCTTCTCTGAACGTCATGCCGAAATAGACTTTGTCAAAGCTTGCGTATCAAGGTGCTCCCATGAGGCATAGTGGGATCATTGTGAAAGCGTTTGATGGGTCGAAGAAGACAGTGATTGGTGAAGTGGATCTCCCTATTCTTATTGGACCGTTTATATTCAAAATTACTTTTCAAGTAATGGATATACGTCCCGCTTACAGTTGTCTCCTCGGAAGACCCTGGATCCATGAGGCAGGAGCTGTGACATCCACTCTTCATCAGAAGTTGAAGTTTGTGAAAGAGGGGAAATTGGTGACCATTGGAGGTGAAAGGGCGATGCTTGTGAGAAATTTGTCTTCTTTCTCCTATATTGATGCTGAAGAAGAGGTGGGGACTTCGTTTCAAGCTCTTTCTGTTGTAAATAATGTTGCTAAGAAGAATGCCATGCCCATGTCTTCTTTCAAGGATGCTCTGCGAGTGCTTGAAGCTGGTCAGTCTGATGGTTGGGGATGAGTTATTGATGCTGTCGACAACAAGGAAGGTTTTGGTATCGGTTTTGCACCAGGCGTGGTTCTAAATGACCCGAAGACTATTCAAGAAGGTTTCCGAAGTGCTGGATTTAACAACGATCATTCCGCTGCTGCCATCATTGAAGATGATGAAGATGAAGAAATGCCTGACTTTGTTACGCATGGAAAGATTTGCCAGAACTGGATTGCTGTTGATGTTCCTTTTATTGTTCATGCTTCAAAGTAATTTGTTTTATTTTCTTTCAAAAATCCTTTCACTCTGCCCAAGGTGAAAGTGATGTTTGTCGGGCTTTGTTTCAAATTTTATCATCATCAATAAAATGTTATTTTGTTATTTCCATATGTGTTTTTCCTTTTTTGCTTTATTCTGAAAAATGGTAACATAAAAAACCCAAAATAATAATGATTGTCTATCTGCATAATGTTTGCACTTTTGTTCATACTCTAAAATAAAAATAAAATCATTGTGCAGATTGATTGATAAACCCGTTGAAAACAATGATCTTATGCCCTCTCCCAACTTTGAATTCCCTGTGTTTGAAGCTGAGGAAGAGGATGTTGAAGAGATTCCTGATGAGATTTCTCGGTTTCTTGAGCACGAGGAGAAGGTTATTCAGCCTCATGGAGAGTCTATAGAGATGATCAACTTGGGTTCTGAAGATGATAAGAAAGAAGTCAAAGTCGGAGCATTGCTTGGTCCTGATGTTAAGAAGAGGATTGTGGAGCTTCTCAGAGAGTATGTTGATGTATTTGCTTGGTCTTATCAAGACATGCCAGGGCTTGATACTGATATTGTGGAGCATAGATTTCCGTTGAAGCCTGAATGTCCACCTGTAAAGCAGAAGTTGAGAATAACTCATCCCGACATGGCAGTAAAGATCAAAGAGGAGGTTCAAAAGCAGATCGATGCAGGTTTTCTTGTGACGTCAACTTATCCTCAATGGGTGGCCAATATTGTGCCCATTCCGAAGAAAGATGGAAAAGTCCGAATGTGCGTTGATTACAGAGATTTGGACAAAGCCAGTCCAAAAGATGATTTTCCATTGCCACACATTGATATGTTGGTAGATAATACGGCTAAGTTTGATGTGTTCTCTTTTATGGACGGATTTTCCGGTTATAATCAAATAAAGATGGCACCCGAGGACATGGAAAAGACCACATTTATTACACCATGGGGAACATTCTGCTACAGAGTGATGCCCTTTGGATTGAAGAATGCTGGTGCGACATACCAAAGAGCTATGACCACACTTTTCCATGATATGATGCACAAAGAAATCGAGGTATATGTTGATGATATGATCGCTAAGTCGAGGACTGAAGAGGATCATGTTGAACATTTGCTGAAGTTGTTTCAAAGGTTAAGGAAGTTTAAGCTTCGTTTGAATCCGAACAAGTGCACATTTGGTGTACGCTCTGGAAAGTTGTTAGGTTTCATTGTCAGCCAAAGAGGCATTGAAGTTGATCCTGATAAAGTAAAAGCTATTTAGGAAATGCCTGCTCCAAGAACCGAAAAGCAAGTAAGAGGATTCTTGGGCCGTTTGAATTATATTTCGAGGTTTATTTCTCACATGACTACCACATGTGCTCCGATCTTCAAGTTGCTTCGGAAAGACAAAGGTTGTGTCTGGACAGATGATTGTCAGAAGGCGTTCGAAAGTATCAAAGAATACCTGCTTGAACCTCCTATCTTGTGTCCTACGGTGGAAGGTAGACCGATGATCATGTACTTGACTGTGTTGGAAGATTCCATGGGTTGTGTGCTTGGTCAGCAAGATGAATCTGGAAGAAAAGAATATGCAATTTACTACTTGAGTAAGAAATTCACTGATTGTGAGTCTCGGTACTCCATGCTTGAAAAAACTTGTTGTGCCTTAGCTTGGGCTGCAAAGCGTCTTCGCCGGTATATGCTGAATCATACAACTTGGTTGATCTCTAAAATGGATCCAATCAAGTATATATTTGAAAATCCTGCTTTGACTGGGAGGATTGCTCGTTGGCAAATGTTGTTATCAGAATATGATATCGAGTACCGAACTCAAAAAGCCATAAAAGGTAGTATCTTGGCTGACCATTTGGCACATCAACCGATTGATGATTACCAACCTATCAAGTTCGACTTTCCAGATGAGGATGTGATGTTTTTGAAAGTGAAAGATTGTGATGAACCTTTGATTGAGGAAGGGCCGGAGCCTGGATCTCGATGGGGTTTAGTTTTTGATGGTGCTGTGAATGAACGCGGAAGAGGAATTGGGGCAATGATCATTACTCCCCATGGTTCACATATTCCTTTTGCGGCGAGGTTGACTTTTCCTTGTACCAATAATGAAGCTGAGTATGAAGCCTACATTATGGGTCTTGAGGAAGCTATTGATCTGAGGATTAAGCATCTTGATGTGTATGGAGATTCTGCCTTGGTAATTAATCAGATCCAGGGTACGTGGGTAACTCATCAAACCCACTTGATCCCCTATAGAGATTATGCCAGGAAGATATCAACTTTCTTCACTAAAGTTGAGTTTCATTATGTTCCTCGTGATGAGAATCAGATGGCAGATGCTTTAGCAACTATAGCTTCTATGATAAAGGTGCACCAGTGGAATGATGTTCCCATGATCAGTGTGATGCGACTTGAAAGACCAGCCCATGTGTTTGCAATTGAAGAGGTCCATGATGGCAAGCCTTGGTATCATGATATTAAATGTTTTCTCCAGAGTCAAGAATACCCGCTTGGGGCATCTGATAAAGATAAGAGGACTTTGAGGAGATTGGCAGGCAATTTCTTCTTGAATGGAAATGTGCTTTATAAGAGAAATTTTGACATGGTCTTGCTCAGATGCGTGGATAGACACGAAGCAGACATGTTAATGAAAGAAATTCATGAAGGATTTTTTGGCACTCATGCTAATGGGCATGCAATGGCTAAAAAGATGTTGAGAGCAGGTTACTATTGGCTGACAATGGAATCTGATTGTTGCAAGTATGTGAAAAAGTGCCATAAGTGTCAAGTGTATGCTGATAAGATTCATGTGCCACCAGCTTATCTCAATGTGATTTCTTCCCTATGGCCTTTCTCTATGTGGGGAATTGATATGATTGGTATGATTGAACCCAAGGCTTCGAACGAACATCGTTTTATTCTTGTGGCAATTGATTACTTCACCAAGTGGGTGGAAGCGGCATCGTATGTTAACGTGACCAAGCAAGTCGTGGTTCGGTTTATCAAGAATAATATTATCTGCAGATATGGTGTTCCGAATAGAATCATTACTGATAATGGTTCGAACTTGAATAATAAGATGATGAAAGAGCTTTGTGAAGAATTCAAGATTCAACACCATAATTCTTCTCCTTATAGACCGAAGATGAATGGGGTTGTTGAAGCTGCGAATAAGAACATTAAGAAGATCATTCAGAAGATGGTTGTGACGTACAAGGACTGGCATGAGATACTCTCTTTTGCTTTGCATGGGTATCGTACATCTGTTCGCCCTTCAAAAGGGGCAACCCCTTTCTCACTTGTTTATGGTACAGAAGCAATGCTCCCTGTCGAAGTTGAGATCCCATCAATGAGAGTTCTGATGGAAGCCAAGTTGACTGAGGCTGAATGGTGTCAGAGTAGATTTGATCAGTTGAATTTGATTGAGGAAAAGAGAATAACAGCTTTGTGTCATGGTCGGTTGTACCAGCAAAGAATGAAGAAAGCTTTTGACAAGAAGGTCAAACCTCGTGTATTCAGAGAAGGCGACCTCGTGCTCAAAAAGATTCAGTCTTTCCTTAAAGATTCTCGGGGCAAGTGGACTCCGAACTATGATGGCCCATATGTTGTTAAGAAAGCCCTCTCTGGCGGTTCATTAATTCTTGCAACTATGGATGGTGAGGAGATCACTCGCCCTGTGAATGCGGATGCAGTCAAGAAATACTTCGCCTAAAAAAATAAAAGAACAACTCACTAAGTTGAAAACCCGAAAGGGCGGCTTAGGCAAAAATGAGCGTCTCGGTGGATTGAAAACCCGAAAGGGCGATCCAGGAAAAAATTAGAGACATAAACAGAAATAATTATCCCGGTAGATTGAAAACCCGAAAGGGCAATCTAGGCAAAAGTTAGGGATCATGGCAAGTAACTGCGTCGACAGACTGGATCACTTGTAGCAACCGAGGATTTCAGATTCTATCCTTCAGAAGAATTTCCCATCAAAAGATTCTTATTCACTCATCCTTGACTGAAGTTTCGGACACAGTGGAGTTCAAAGTTGATAGGGAGAATAGTGATCATTGTATTTCAATGTAGCCCTTTTCCATGTATTTACCATTTTTCAAACTTGTAATGATCCATGGAGTCATGCCATTTGCTGACTACCATTCTATCAATGAATTTGAGCTTTTATCCAATTGTTTGCAATTCTTTATATTGTTTCTGTTTACAAAATTTCAATTTATTGTTGATGATGATTTTTGAAACAAATTTAATAAATTTAATCTTTGAAGATTATAAAAACATTTTTCTTGTGATATGTGAACAAAGAAAGGATATCAATAGTGATTCCAAGGATGGTAAAGTCTGGATGTGTGAAACTTGTCTCTCCCAAAGCAGGGTTTGATTCGGTTGTGTCCATGCGAAGTTCCTGGATAGTCTTGACAGGTTGATGTTAATGATGTTTTGTTCCCCAACAATAAGCATGAGTGGGAATTGTATGTTTGTTCTGAGTTCCCATGTTTTCTCCAGAAGAATTGTTGGAAGGGATGTTTTTAAGAATCCCTAGCTGAGTTTTGATCTCTTCCTCAGCAAGTTATCTTTAAATTGAGAAGCATTGAGAATCCCCAACTGAGCTCCTGTTCCTCAGCCTGAA
This sequence comes from Lathyrus aphaca, assembly GCA_963966055.1. Classification (NCBI taxonomy): domain Eukaryota; kingdom Viridiplantae; phylum Streptophyta; class Magnoliopsida; order Fabales; family Fabaceae; genus Lathyrus; species Lathyrus aphaca. The sequence continues at coordinate 442,272,609 of OZ014519.1, forward strand.
TTATTTGCATCTTTGAATATAGAAGTATTGATATAGCAGTCAGTTTAGAGGTTTTCTTTTACCCGATGGTGGGTATTGATTTAAAATCCCTCGTAACTGTGTTTTGGCTATGATGTTAACTTCTGATATCCCCATGTGGATCCCCAGTAGATCTGCATGTGTTGGTTTCCAACAGATTCCTTTGTGATTTTCAGCAGGCCTTGCACTCTATCCCCAAGTGGAGCAGGAGTGGTATGACAGTTATTCCTCGTGAAGTTTGATTTTTATCAAGAATACTTCCATCCTCAGTAGATTATCACCTTTCCTCAGCCGGATGATATCCTTAGCAGATGTTGTCTCATCATGATTTAAGCCTTGTAGTAGGATTTTATTCCTTTGATGGCTTATGACAGTCCCCTGCAAGATTTCAAGTTGAATCTCCAGCATGTTTCCCTGCATTGTTGCCTTGGGATTAGCGGAGTATCTGGTTGTTGTGGTGTTCATGTCACCTGTTTCTTATCTTTATGTCTGTTTCGTCAGCATATTCATAAGCATATTCATACGCATAAGCATAGCATCGTTTGCTTGCATTCTTGCATTTATCATTGTTCTCTGCTCTTTGGTGTGGACTTTCCCCACAAGAGTGTGTGTGTCGTCTTCCTCTCAAGTTTAGAGTGTCGACCATTAAGCAGAAAGTGTTAATCCTTTCTAATTCCCCACTGAGTTTGTTTCTCGTGGATGATTTTGATTCAGCTTCCTCCCCAGTTTATTATCTGGATGGAATTTTCCCCAGTTGAGATATTTCCTCCTCGGGATGAGTCTTGTTTGACCGTTTCTCTCCAATTTGTTCTTGGATTGAACTTTGGTCCCCTTTTGTGAGTAATATTGCTTTGTAATTAAGCTATCATTGTTTGATAGTGGGCAACATTTTCTCCAACTTGAGTATATTATTTTGGAATTAAGCTATCAGTAATCGATAGTGGGTAATATTACCAAATTGATCAAGTTCTTTTACTTGTACTCCTACCCAGTAAATCCGGTAGTCGAGATTTCTTTCCTCTTACCCAGTAAAAAGGTAATAGAAGCTGTTTCCCTTTGATCATGCTCCTACCCAGTAAATCAGGTAGTTGAGAATTTTTCTGCCCAGTAAAAAGGTAGGGGAGGTTATCCCTCTTTATTTTGCTCCTACCCAGTAAATCAGGTGGTCGAGAATTTTTCTGCCCAGTAAAAAGGTAGTGGAGGTTATCCCTCTGTATTTTGCTCCTACCCAGTAAATCAGGTAGTTGAAAATCTTTCTGCCCAGTAAAAAGGTAGGGGGGTTATCCCTCTTTATTTTGCTCCTATCCAGTAAATCGATAGTCGAGTCCTTTTTATTTCCTACCCAGTAAACAGGTAGTTGATGATTCTTTTCCAACTCAGTATTTCTCCATTTTTGGACCCGATTACTTTGTTTGGTTCTGGCAGGGTGTTTACTTTCCCTGGTTGAATCTTGTACCTTGATTATATCATACCTGATTCCCAAGTGGAGTCAGCTATCCAGTGATTTATTTTCTTGGTAACTCTGTGGTTGTCTGTTGTTGTTTCCCCAGCGGGATTTTCTTCTGTGTCCCCAAGTTTTGCTTTCCTCTAGTGGTCATATTTTCCCCACAGAGATCTTGGGTTTGCATATCATATTCATATCATGTCATGTTCTCTTAGGACAAAAATTGGGTTTTTTGTATTTAAGTCTCTCCCATCTTATAGAGACGAAGATGTCAATCTTCATATCTTCGGATTGAAGAAACTTAAATAGGGGCAGCTGTAACACCCTAATTTTTGCCCTAAGATTTCTTCGCATTCCGTCTGCATTTGCGCATACAAACAAGATCACACTGGCCGTTTCTTCTCAGATGTAGGGTCTATGCTTCGCAGGGGATCACCATTGTTTTTACTTCTTTATATTTGTTTATATTTACTGACCTCTAACCAAAATATAAAAAAATATGTGGCAGTCTGTTTCTTCTTCTCTCTGTGTTGCTGGTTTTCAAAGATAAAATAGTAATTTCAATTCAGAGGTGGTTGTTCAATTATGATTCAATTCAGATGGACGTTTGACCTAATATTGGTCAAATTATCAGAAGATTGTTCAATTGCAAGTTATTTGTGCCAGTGGGTCATTTCTCAGACAGTATGTGTTCAAAAGTTCGAGCTGTGTTGTGTATGAAGGTCATCAGTTATCAGACAGTGTTTTGTGTAAAGTTGGTTTGAATCATCAGGTTCATCAGTCCATAATAGTTTCATCTGAGGATTTATTTTCCTCAGTATGAATTCGAATTATCAAGGCAAATTTCAGACAATGTCAGTGATTATGGGTGAATTGGCAAATGGTTCAGTGGTTCATTAAAGGTTGTTTTTATCAGTGGCTTGTGAAAGAGAAATTGAAATTTGGTCATGGGCTTAAAAAAAAAAAATCAAGTTCATATCCATATTTTCATTTTTTTAACCATAACCCATTTTTACCGAATTAATTCATATTCATGACCAGTTTAGCCGATTATCCATTTATCCACTTGTAGTCTATTTTCTATAATCATTTTTCATATATCCATTTTTTATCCAATCACGTATTATCGATTTTTTTTAATTCATTTTTTCCATTCTTCAATTATCATTAAATCCATACTATAATAATTCATTTTATTTTCCCTCAATTATTTTTCTTTTCTAGTCCAATTTCACATTACCAAAAATATCATGGATCCATTAAGCCCATTCAATAAAATAAAAATCACATTACAATTCTTTTCATCCCAACATCAACCAGCCAACTTCTGCCAAGCCTTTTCCTCCACGTGACTTTCAAGCCACTTTCTTACAAGCCAATAGCTCCAAAGCTCACAGCAGCAAAAACAAATCAAACGCAAATCAGAAGCTCCAAAATGCAAGCCTCAATCCCGCAACTCCAATTAGTCATCAGCTCATATTCACAAGCCTCAGCTTATCCGCACGAACTCCCAACAACACAACGCCGTACACCCAAACAGCCTAAGCCAATACATCCAGCCACACTTTTTCAAACGCATGACTTCAGCTACAGCCAAGCGAACAAAACAACAAGCCGCACGAGCTTCAAACGCACGGCAGCAAGTGTCACGCATCTCGCATAAGCAAGCTGAAAACACACAAAAACCACCTGCAAAACGAAAACAATACACATCAAAACGCAAAGAAAAACGAACACGCGGGACGCACACGTATCAAAACGCAGCTGCATATCCCAGCTGAAGCCATCACAGCATCAAATGCATCACAGTAAACATAAAACGCAAGACCTCAAGCTAAAACTTAGTAATGAAGCACACTTTCCTCACCTTCAAAAATGCACGCAAATCGTCCAAAATGGCAACCAATTTCTAACTCAATCTCATCTTAATTCCTCTATTTAAACAGCTTCAATCCTCTTCTAAATCCAAGCTTCAAAAGCCATAAAAATTCTGCCAAAGTCCATTAAGCTTCATATCTCATTTTCAATCGATCTCTTTTCCAATTTCATAAATCTTCCTCCATTTTTTTATCCGAATCAAACCTTCAATTTCCATATCAATTCTTCAATTCACTTCTCCAAATCCCTAAATCAAATTCATCCGAAAACCTCTCTAATCTCCCCTTTCGTTGTTTGCGGCTGAGAAAGAAGAAGAAGAGATTGAGATCGCGGTGGCCGAACACTGTTAACGGTGAGGACGGTGACGGTTTTCGTTTTTTTCCTGAGCAGTACCGCTGCATTTTGTGTGCGAGAAGAAGAAGAAGCTTGACTTGCTTTTTTTTTCTGCGTTTTCTTTTTTAAATTCCTTTAATATTTTTGCTGATTTTTTTTATAAATGTGGTGTGGTTTGGGCCTATAGCATTGGATTCATTGCTACTCATACCTATTGCTTGCGTTTCCCCCCTCCATTTTGTTAACTTCTATTTTTTTTATATTATTATTATTAGCTTTGTTCATTTAAATTTTGTTTCAAATTCTATTTTGATAAAAAATTTAGAAAAAAGTATTTTAGAAAAGATTTTAGAAAAAGATATTTTAAGAAAAAGATTTGGAAAAAATATTCTAATTTCTTTATGGATTTTATTTTTTAGATCCATATTTCTTTTCCATCCTTTTTTTGTTTTGGTCGATGAAAATCTCCGATTCGTAGATTGTTGGTTTTCGAAGATGTTTAATCTTCATTATTTCAAATCTATGGATGAATGATCATTTGGATCATTCTCCATACTTTGAGATCGTGATAGGTTGCCTTCGATAAATTCAATGAAAATCTCGATTAAGATTAGACCATCCTTTTTCTTTTCGTGCGACATGTTTTCGGAGAATGATCAATAATATCATTTCTCTAACATGTATTAGCACAAATATTTTCCACTTTAATTAGTGGTGGCCGGCCTCATTTGTAGGGTAATTACTTCGTAAATTACTCGGCGATTGCTTAACATAGACCTAAATTTGTCCCGAATTCGGAATAAGATCCACTTGGATCCGGTTGCCTCGATTTTTTTTAATTATTTTTCGTGGTTGTGCTTGATCAAGTTCATCATACCACTTATATGTAAATATTATAATACTATTAATATACTAACCATTTAAATTCAATTTCTCGCACCTTATCCTCTTTATTTCAATTTCTCGCTCCTTATCTCTTTTATTATGCTATTATCATATTATATCATATATCATTGTTTATGTTTATATTGTTGCTTGTGATTTTTCTTTTGTCCATTTGGACACTAAAACATTAATAATGGATTAAACACTTAAAATATTGGTGACTTTAATTTCGGACTATGGTTACTATCCTTAGCATTGGAGTTTGGACTTAGATTTTAGGATCTCTCCCTTTGCTCAAGTTATGATTGATTGAAGATCTTGGCCTCAAATTAACTTCATTAGTCTTTGAAGATGGAATTCCGTTTACTTTGAAGAAATGTTCATAATATGGTTTGATCGCTTTTCTCTTAACTTTTAATTCAAGTCTTAGGATAGTCACTTCATCTCCCTCCACTTCTTAAATTTTCAAATCTTCTCCCTATTTTCAAATCTTCTTGGTTTTCAAACTTCAAACGCTTTCGCAACCAAACCTTGACTTAGGTCAAGTGATTTTATCCTTTTCACTTTATTTTCTTAATAAATGTTAATCCATGTAAATATATTGAAATTCTTTTCTTAAATACTTTAAGAAAAAATCCAAAACTCACTCAATTGTTTTTTGTGCCTTTTGTGCACTTTTCTTTTCACATGTTTAGATATGATTCATCCTTTCTAGCGGAATTATTCTCTAAAGAATGACGACTTATCTCTACATTTTAAAATCAATTCAACTCATTATTTCTTTTCAAATTTTGTACCACGAACTACGAGGTTTTGATCTCGCATTGCACTTTGTGGGTACGTAGGCATGAGGCGTTAAAACCTCTTCAAACACAAAAACATTAAAAAACGTTCTTCTCCTCATCTCTTCAATCTTTTTCAAGCAAACCAATTTCAAACCAAAAAAAGCATTAAATATGTCAAAGGGCTCCCGTGGAGTACCACGGACATTTTGGGTGCGTAAAACCTTCCCAATTTGTAACCTATCCCCTTACCCGTTCTCTGCATGTTTCTTTTAGCTTTTGCTTTTAGATTCATTAGGTTTTATTCGTTCTTTTTTCTTTTTCCATTTGGAATAAAATAAAAGCGCGGTGGCGACTCTGTTTACCTTGAGTTAAGTTAATTAATAGCTTACACTCACGATTTTACCGCTACACATATCATCTCTTATTGTATAGTTTATTTCATCTACATAATTGCATCTAGGGTTTGTGTTCTGAACAATCCAAGAAGTGATCTGAGCCATCTCAAAGGCCTTGAAGCTTGTCAAGAGGGACCATGTGTGTTCCATGATCATTATATGCTCCCCAAGGTTCATTAAAGTCAAAATATCATAAAGCATTGTAAAAGTGTCCAGGCAAACTGAAGATTTCCTGCACAGATGACCTAAAATTAGGGTTTTGGGTTTGAAGCCTTTAACCTCAAAATTTTTGGTAATTCTTGATTCTATTGGTCCTAATATGTTATAAGGAGCATATGTACCATATTTGATGAAGAAATTCATTGTGGAAGTCATCTGATTAACTGGTAACTTATTGTGCAAGAAAAGTCAAAATCAGGGCATATGAGGCCCCCACCAATAGTACCAAAGGGTCATCTTCATGAATTTGAGGTTCTATGATCTTTATTTGATATTAGAAGTGGTTAGAAGTTCACAAGATTGAAGAATTTCAAGCCATTTGCAAACTTTCCATTTTTGGACATGACTTGTAATGAAAACTTTCCATTTTGGGAAAGATTTTCAACCTCCTCTTTCTTGATCAAAAATGCTTCAAATGAAAAATCTTCGAACATGAAAGTTGTAGATTGGATCTTCCCATTTTCAAAAAGTATAAGAACTCATCTTGATTCATCCTAGAACTAAAGATATGATGTTTCAAAGTTGGGAAAAATCTTGTAATTTTCAAGTATGTGCCAAAGAGGGATTTTTGCAAAATCAAGTTTCAAGACTTCTAATGACCTCTAATCCACCTCTAATAATCATAACATGATAATGCAACATTGCTTGACCAAAATCATGCCTTGGATCACACGTTTCTATGAGCAATCTTCATAAATTTCCAAAGGGGCCAAATTGCAAAACCACATCAAACTCTTGAATCAAAGGCTGCAGATCATCATAAACCACCTAAGGGCCCTCCATGAATGAAGCTGAGGCAGGACACGCCTTCAAACCAGCTCTGAATCGTGCCATGCTCGTGGTACCATAACATTGACTCTTTTTGCAAATGAGGCCATACCAATCACACTATGCCACCACTAACTTTCTGACCAATCAGAACCTCTTATGCAAACCTCATGGACCTTATTTCACATAACATTGGAGCCTGAAACATACACACATTCAGAATCACCAAAAATCCCCAAAACCTTCATTCCTTCGAATCTCTCAGCACAAGCCTTAAAACTTCAAACTTCTTCCACCAATCATCTCAAAATCAATCATAGAACACAAACCAATCATTACAATGGTCTGAAACACTCCACAACACAAACACGATTTCTGCCTTAGCAGAACTGAAACACACCAACCAGCCATCATAAACTTGTGGTTTTGCAGAAGAATCAAGGTGATCATTGGAGTGGTTTTGCACAAAGGAGGAGGCCAGAAAGCTCAAACATAGAAAGCTTCATCTCAAGTATCATCCAAGAACAAATTTTCCAGAACTTGTTTTTTAAGTTACAATATCAATCTACATGTTTCACTGATCATTGTGATATGTTTATTTTTGAAAATGGTTGAGGATTGTGCATGTATGGTGTTTCTGAAAGTTTAACCCTAAAATTTTGTTTGTTTCGATCCAGCCTATTGATGAAGAATAAATGTGTTTTGCTTGTTGATTCTTTTTCCATGTTGTTTGGGGATGAATTCTAGAGCTTTTAGGAGCTTGGGGTAGCCTAGGGAGAGAGATAGGGAAGAAGAGTGGACGGAGAAGACGACCAGAACACTGTTCCGGTTGCCTGAAAAAGATTAGCCCTAATCCTGTATTAATTAGCCAGTTTGAATTGTGGCCCTTAGATTTGTTTTACCCGCGCGTGTGGATGGCCCAGATCAACCCACTTAACCTTAATCCTCTTTTAATTAATTTAATTAGGTTAATTAACCAGATTCAATCCCAGCCATCCAAAAACCCGCACAGTCACCCCAGCTTTGAATCCTGGCCTTAGATCATGCATACTTTCATTTTATTTTATTTTTATTTAGCATTTGTTTCCATATTTATTTTAAAATAGCAAAAATACTTTTAAAAATTTCATTTTCTGCATTTTCAATTCAAATATTTTTCTAAACTCAAAAACATTTTTTATTTTAATTTTTTCATTAAAAGGTATTTTTAAATCATTTAAATGTTTTATTTAATTAATTAATTGATTTTGATTAATTAAAAATACATTTAGGTTTCTAAAAATCACAAAAAAAATCATGATGCATTCTCATACATTTAGAACAATTTACAAACTCATCACACAAATTTATTTTTAGGTTTGATCACATTTTCATTATTTACTTTGAATTAGGGTTCATAAAATTCCTATTTTCTAACCCTAGCTTGAAAAATGCATTTCTTATCAACCATGATGAGTTTGAACTTGGTTCTTTTTTCATTCTTTCACACATTGCATCTAGTATCTAGGTTATTTAACTCATATTTTTGCATTGAATTTTCAATTTGTTTTGCATTTTTCTTTAGAATCGCCCAAAAACCCTAGCAAACTTAGAAAATCCATAACTTTTCCTATGTTTAGCTTCTGACCTCCACCTTTGGGGAGTTATCTTGTATGTGTTTAGGGTTTGTTTGATTTAATTTTTAAATTTTATCATGATGTATGCTTCTGTTTTGGTCATTTGCATCTCATACATTCATAAAACCCTAATTTCTCATGTTCATTTACATTCATCTTTGCATATCTCAATCACATGAACTTGCCATGACATTCCATGCTTTTGTATGACATCTTAGACATCTTAAGACATGTTTGAACATTTTTTGATCATTTCTTCATTCATTTGGTATGCTTTGCATTCATTGCTTTTCATATGCATTCATGTGTTTCTAAGCTTCTAACTTGCCATCTGTTGAACCTCAACCTTTGTATGATCATATATAAGCATTGTACATGTCTTTGCATCATCTCATAACACATTTGCATCATGTTTACACTTCTGGTTTTGGTCATTGCACTTCCATTTGCGTTATTTCTTTTTGCTTTGCATCTTATGCATTCACACTAACATTTCAAGGGCTTATGGTAAGTTGTTTGGGATGTGGATTTGCCTTCAGATTCCATCTCTTCCCATATTTTCATTTTCATATTTAATTGTCTTTGAAGTGAACTTGCTTCACTTGTGCTCTCTGGCTCCTTCTCTTTCTCTTAGCTTACTTATCTTCTTCAGGAAGTAAGTAACCTGTTCTCCTTTCTCCTTCTCTTTTCATCTGCTTCTCCTTCCTTGGTGGCCATCTGAAGATCTTCTCTTTAAGCCTCACAAACCATAGGATATCCAAGCATGATAATTTTAGGGTTGTATATATCCCCCCTAGCTTTTTACCTGTGATTCTCCTTGAGTCTCTCTTCTCATCTCATAATCAGAGGCTAAACTCTTAAAGCTTTAGGACTTTGAATTAGGGTTATGCCTGCATCCTTATCTTAGGATGGAGTGTATAACTTTAATCCTTAGTGTTAAACCTTTAATTTGTTTACACCTATTAATCAAAACATCTAATAATGATTAAGACTTAAGCTTGTAACTTGGGCCTTACATTAGGGTTCCATCTCTTCCTTTTGGTTAAGAGGGACTAACCCTAGTGTTTAATGGACAAGTCCCCCTCAAGCTAGTCTTACAAACTTAAAACTCACTTCTTAATCTCACCCTTTAATCAAAATCCATCTTTAATAAAGGCTTGTTATCTAATGAATTTAGTCCCTAACCATGGATTAAGTTAAGGAGTCTTCCTCAGCTTAAGTGTTTTCATCTATCATCCTTCTCTTAGGATGGTGTAATGAGTTTACTAATCCCTGATTAGAGATTAAACTCATTACTTAACACTAAACAAAAAAAACAAAAACATCTTAATAATTACAAATAGGTTAATAATCTTAATCCTATATCATCATGGTAATTAAGTTGAGATTTCCATCTCATACTTGAGTAGGCTCATTATCCCTAATCAGGGAGGATATAATGAGTTTACAACCCTTGATTTAGGCTTAAGCTTATTATCTTATGCAAAACACCAAAAACAATAAAAAAACTGAAAACACAAAAACAAACAATAAATGTCTCCTCCGGGATTCTTTTCTCATCTCACTCACTCTAAAAACGAGAACTTGCTTCTTCCGTCTAATGCAAGACAGTTAGCACTCGAGCCAGACGAGTCATACACTTGAGCATAGACAAGCAAGCAGTTCACAGTCAAAATCATCTCAGTCTCTTTGAGTCGAACTACAGTGTTCTTACTTCCTCATTGCACGAGAGGATACGTAGGTATAACTTAACGGTTATCGAACAAAAGTCTCTTTGTCTTCCCCCTCTCCTTTTCCCAGTTTCTCTTTCCTTAGCCTCAGTTTTGAGCACCCACTTTCTTTTTGCACTGACACTTTGTACATCCTTTTCTCCCTAGCTTTTTTATGAACAGTCAGCACATACACTACCCCTTTTAAACACAATCAAGTAAGTGTGGATCCTGTCGAGTACGACAAATGATCTGGGTGCTAATACCTTCCCAGGTCGTAACCAGCCCCCTTACTCAGTTTTCTCTGGTTCGCAACCGTCTTATCCATACCCTTCCAGGTTTATGCAGCATTGCCTTTCCTTCGGGATAAAAATGCCTAGCTGGCGACTCTATTCAACCTCAACCTCCATCATCGCCGACCGTCCGCGTCTGAACCGGGATGAAAGTCTGGGGAGCGACATCACCCAATAAAAAAATGATTATGTGTAGTTTAATTGTGTGTATGTATATAAGAAAGGTTGAAGATGATGGGAAACCATTAAATTTCTGATTTCATTGAGGTTTTATACTAGTACCTTACTAGAAAAAGGTGCATGTATGAGTATATATAAGTATGGGAAATAATGTGCAAAATGAATGAAATTTGATGGAATATAAATGAAATTTTTTATATGCGACATTGTATGTGTCGGCCTATCAAAGAAATAGGTTGGCCAATAAAGGTACTCAGGTCGGCCTGTGAAGGTCTCGTGTCTCCCATGTGTCGACCTATGTGAGGCAACCTCTGGGAAATGGCTACAATCTTTAATATTGATCCATGAGAGTCGACCTGAGATTCTAAGTGTCGACCTATACTGAAGCTGAAACTCATATAGATCGACCTACTTATGCATGTGTCGACCTAAAATGACTTGACCACCCAAAAATTATGCTTTTCAATTCAATGTTTATATAAGCTCTTTTTCCAACTCATTTGAACTCTTCCTAATACTAAGATGCTCATCTAGAATGGGAGGATATAATCTAATATACATAAAGCTATTATATCCTAGTTTTGACATCACTCAAAATCCAAAAGCACTCACATACTCCCCCTTTTTAATGAAGGCAAAACACAAGACGATGTGTTTCACGATGTTCTTGTCTTCAAGAAGACTCCTCATAAATATGTGCATCCGATTTCAACTTGTGTATACTTATCCCCCTTTGACAACATCAAAAAGAGACCAAACGAATTATGAGAAGTAACATTAACCACATACAAATCAAAATACTACACATAGGCAATTTACAAAGAGAAAACTATCAACATGATATCATTCACATAGAATGATATACATATTGACTAAGAATTCCTAAACATAAACACAAGAACATCAAGTAACAATAGAACACGATTGCTAAGAATGCATAAACCTAAAAACAAGAACATGAACAATGAAGGATACAATGCAATAACAAACTCTTGATTTTCTACAAAAGCTACACGATTACATAGCATATGCTTTTGATGCTCCTAGAATACTGCAAACGCATGTGCTCTAGAAAGGCAATACACGAAATTATCATCACTCAAACCAAAAACATAGATGTTATCATAAAAATGACACACAACAAGAATTCATTTAACCTAATAACATGTTCAACCATAGTTCATGCAAGAATGCGTAACAAGCCAAATGCAACAAGAGTATATTTCAAGCATCTAGAAGGAATAACACCATATCACTATAACCATATAATTGACACAAATAAATAGAGATTTTTGGAAGTGAATATTGATGAAATACTTCATACATCAAGAATATTAGTCATTTTAGAACACTAACTACAAGTAAAGTTAAAATACTTACTAAGAAAGAGACAGAAGACGAACAATATTACCTCTCATGTATTTTGATGGAAAATGAAATCTCATATGATGAAACTTCCAATGAAATCTAGAGAAAGAGTATATAAAGTGCATGAAACAAATCATATGTTAGGAAAGACTAGAGATATCGAGTATCCCCAATGCCCCTTGGATGTTGAAAAATGGTTCGGTTGCAAGTGGTTGTGTGAAAATATCGGTAAGTTGATGTTTGCTATCAACATGCTCAAATACGACATCACCCTTTTAACATGGTCACATAGGAAATGGTGACAGATCTCAATATGCTTAATGCGAGAATGTAGCACCCGATTCTTGGTTAGATTAATAGCATTGGTGTTGTCGAGCATAATGGAAATACATTGCAAGTATATATCAAAATCAAGTAATTATTGCTTAAGCCACAAGATTTGGGCACAACAACTTTGGGATGAAACATATTCCGTCTTGGCGGTTAACAAAGCAACATAAACTTGTTTCTTGCTATGCTAACTTACTAATGTGATACATGGCATATGTTTTGAAACTGTCAAAAACTTGGTATGACTGAAATTATGTGGGGGGAAAAAGGAAGAGGAAATGACCTTATGTGGTAAAACTATTTTTGAAGGAGTTTTAACTGAATGCGCCGACTCATCCTTCTACACAGGTCGACTCATTCAGTTTGTTTGATTTGAGCCGACTCAAAGTCTGCAATGAGCCGACTCAATTGATGTGTTTTCCTTTTATAATCTCTCAGTCCCAACAGGCTGAGTGAGCCTGGAATTTGAGTCGACTCACTTAGCCTGTTAGGTCGACTCATCCCCTGTGGGAGGTCGGCTCATCCCTGTTGCTACTATTTTTTTTTCATTTAATTTTTTTTCTTTCTATTTTTTAACTAACCAATATAAATTGATGTTTTAATTTTCTTTGATAAGTTAACAAGAAAAGTGAAATAGATACACAACCTTCTCTTCATCTTCTCCTTCCTTGCATCAATCAACAATCACACACAACAATCTTTGTTGATCAAGGTGCAATCAATGGTGATAACGTCCAATTGAGATATAGGGATTTCAGATTGGGTAGAGAAGCTGTGGGTTTTTTCTTGTAAAAACCATTGAGGTTTTCTCCTCCAAGATCAAAGAGGATTTGGAGGTTTTGCACGCAATAATCGTTCGTAGATTCAGCCGAGTGAGGTAGATTGAAGATCAAGTGGATCTTTCTCTCATATCACGATAACCGGAGGATTACGAAGATTATTGTGGGTTCACAGGCGTCAAAGAAAATCAGTTGTGCTCAAAGTTTGAAGGATTGAATATCCTTGCAAGAAGGGAGCTGTTAACCGGAGGCTTTCTCGACGCGCGTGGAGGACTTGGTTCTTCTCGAATCAAGGGGCAAGAAGAAGTTTTCGCAACATTCGCAATTCAGATTGGTTTTTTGTTCCAATTTTCTTCTTGTATAAACAATTGCAATATTAATGAAATTTCCCGATTCAGTTGAGAATTGGGGGCAGAGTACTTCTAGCGAGGACGGTGAAGGAACTGCCTAAACAAATTTCTCGTGTTCTTTAATTGTTTAGTTCTTATATTTTCTGCATAATTTGATTGTGTGTGGTTTGAGAAATTAAGGTTTGATTGAATTTGTGCACACCAACTATGTGATAAATTACTATCAATTTTTGACAGCACCATTGTGAAAATTCTGCACTAATTAAACATAGATATAACACATTGTGTGTTTGCACACCAAGTGTTTGTGAAAAAGTCAAAACACACACATTCATTTTTCTTGTGCTTATTTCTCTCTATTAATTCATTGTTGGAAGTGGGTTATCAAATAAATTGAATTTAAGTGATTTAGTTGCATTGTATTAAGTGTTTTTATCATCCTTTACTTCCTATTCGGTTTCAAACGCATATCCGATCACCGGTGACTTTATTCATTTTAGACGAGTTTCCCGGGGAACTTCCGCAAAACATTTTTCAAATCTTTTTGAAAAGTTAAATTTGATAAAGGATCTATTCAACCCCCCCCCCCTTCTAGATCTACGCCATCGTCTAACAACTAAGGCATTAGAAAACATGTGTTAAGTTCCACTAGTGTTCTTCCTATCTATTTTGCAACCAACAAAATCAGAGCCAGTGTATCCAACCAAATTAAAACTGCTTCCCTTAGAATACCAAAGTCCATATTGAGAGGTACCATGAAGATACCTAAGAATACATTTGACAGCTTTTAAGTGAGATTCTTTAGGAGCCGATTGATAACGGGCACACATGCACACGTTAAACATGATATCTGGCCTAGACGCAATAAGATATAAAAGAGAGCTGACCATACCTCTATATTTCTTCACATCTACATCCTTACCATTTGTATCCTTTTCAAAATTACTATTTGTGACCATAGGTGTATTGATGTACATTGCATCTTCCATGCCAAAAAACTTTAGCAAATCTTTGCAATATTTGTTCTGACATGCCAATCTACCCTTTTTTATGTTGTTTGATTTGAAGGCCAAAGAAGTAATTCAACTCCCCCAAAAGGCTTATCTCAAACTCTCCCTGCATAAGCTTAGAAAAATATTTTATAAGTTGCTTAATCTCTCATACCAAGCCCTAGGGGCTTGTTTTAGACCATACAAAGCTCCTTTTAGCTTGTACACATAATTTGGATACTCGTGACTTTCAAAACTGGGGGGTTAAGCTACATACACTTTTTCATTAATAAAATTGTTTAGAAACACACTTTTCACGTAAATTCGAAATAACTTGAAATTTTTAGCGCAAACATAGGCTAGTAGAAGACGTATAGCCTCAAGGCGAGCCACCGAAGCATAATTCTCCTCATAATTGATGCATTCCTCTTGGTTATAGCCTTCCACCAATGGAAAGGCTTTATTGCAGGTTATCACCCTGTTTTCGTCAAGCTTGTACCTAAAAACCCATCAGGTGCCAATTACTTGATGACCTTTAGGATGAGGAACAAGGTTATAAACGTCGTTTCTTTTAGACTGATTTAGTTCATTTTGCATGGCCATAAGATAATCTTCATCAAGTAATGCACCTTTATCATTTTTAGGTTCTACCTGAGAAACAAACACAAAGTAATAACATAAATTACATATCTTGGAGTGCATTGTTATGCCCTTTGTGATGTTCCCAAGTATGTTGTCAATAAGGTGATCCTTTGATGTCTTCCAAGTCAAAGGTAGATCTTCCACTACTACCACACTTTATTTCTTCTCCTCTTCACGATCATCATCTTCTTTCTTCTAACCGTCTATCGATTTAGGTTGATTAATCCCTTATTCGGTTCCACTGAGCATTTCTTAAGTTGATACACCTACATCATGAAAAAAAACACCTTTCCCAACATGTTTTGGGCATGACTCATCAAAAGTAACATGCACATACTCCTCAAATATAATTAATCTCTTGTTATAAACCATATATGCCTTACTATATTGTGATTATCCAAGGAAGATACTCTTATCGACTTTTGCGTCTAATTTACCAAGATTGTCCCTACCATTATTTAAAATGAAACATTTACATCCGAAAATGTGTAGATAAGAAAAAATCGGTTTTATAACTCTAAGTAATTCATATGTTTTTTTCTAGAATGAGGCGTATCAAAATCATATTCAAGACATAACAAGTCGTGTTAACGGCATCTGCCCAAAAATACTTTGGCAAATTACCTTCATTAAGCATAGTCCTCGCCAACTCCTCTAAAAATTGATTCTTACACTCCACAACACCATTTTGTTGTGGCTTTCTAGGAGTGGAAATGTTATGTGTAGCTCGATTTTTGTGGTTTTAATCACTATCGCATTTGTGCTACTTTCTGATTTCAATTTTTATCCTGTGAAGCTGGTTAAGGAAGGGAAATAGGTATCTCAAACCAACCATGCTTGCAAATGTTATCCAAATGGTTTTTCCAATAAGTGCTAAATGTTTGAGTCCTTGTTTTTTGGTTATTTTGCTCAAAAAATTTCCTTGGGGTTGGTTACATTACTTTCATCCTGTTGTACTTGTTTTTTGCTGAGATATGGGATTTAGGTTAGGGTTTAAGTAACTGATAAGAGAGAGAGAGAGAGAGGTTTTTGTTGATTTTTGTTTAAAAGAGAGGTCTAAGGACCTAATTGTTTTTTTTGTATGCTCGCAAAGATCTTACAATCCCATGCCTACATAGCCCCAAAAAGAGAATTGGGAGATAAGAGTGATCATAGTTCCTCCTAAATCTATGGGTAGGAGTATTTTTTTATGTCTTGTACAAAGCCCAATAGTGAATCTAAAAGGTTGATTTGTGTCTTGTTCAAAGCCCAAGAATGAAGCTGAAAGGTTTGTTTGACAGTCTTGTTCAAAGCCCAAGATTGAAGCTGAAAAGGTTGAAATGTAACTTTCTTACAACACTAGTTCCTATATGTATCTAAAACTCAACACAAGTCAACACTTTTCATCATAACTCAGCATAATAATTAAAATATATTATTGTTTCATCAATACTCATCAACAACATCAAAACTGCATCGAATTCATGTTTCCTGCTAATCATACCTAAAATAGGAATAATTATTTATAATATCAAACATAGTCGAAATCAACCAAATGAATATGTTAAGGAATGTTGCTTTAACGCATAAAGTGCTTTCCTCAACTTGTACACATGATTAGGAAGGTTTGGATCAATGAACCCTTTAGATTGTTCCACATACACCTCCTCATTCAAGTATCCATTCAAGAAGGCACTTTTTACATCCATCTAAAACAGCTTAAACTTCAAGATGCAAGCAACTCCTAACAATAATCTGATTGATTCCAAACGAGCTACAGGAACAAAGGTTTCATCAAAATCAACCCCTTCAACTTGAGTATATCCTTGAGCAACTAACCTTTATTTATTTCTAGTAACCACACCTTTTTCATCAGACTTATTCTTGTACAGCCATTTTGTTCCAATGACATTTGTTCCTTCAGGTGTTGGAACCAGATCCCATACTTCATTCCTTTTGAATTGGCCTAACTCTTCTTGCATAGAATTGATCCATAACTCATCAGTTAAGGCTTATTTAACATTCTTAGGCTCTATCTTAGACACAAAGCAAGAACTTCATATGACTTCTCTTGATCTAGTAGTGACTCCCTTATTTAGGTCTCCTATGATAAGATCTTTAGGGTGATCCTTCTGAATTCTGATATAGGGTCGCTTGTTTACTTGATCAGCTTCAGTTTCTACATTAGTGGACTTAAGTTTAGTATTTCTGTTTGAGGTTTCAGCTGGGATATCATTCAAGAATGTTCCAACATGTTCTAGGACATCAGCTTCTTTCTATAAATCATCAACAATAACATTTATAGATTCCATCATAGCTTTAGTTCTGGAGTTGAAGACTCTATAAGCTCTGTTGTTTGTAGAGTAGCTCAGAAATATTCCTTCATCACTTTTAAGATCTATCTTTCTCCTTTGTTCACGATCTGCCGATATATAACATTTACTACCAAACACATGGAAGTATTTCATAGTAGGTCTTCTTCTCTTCTAGATTTCATATAAAGTAGTTGAAGTTCCTTTTCTCAAGGTCGCTCTATTATGGACACAACATGCAATATTCATAGCTTCAACCCAAAGTGATAAGGCATCTTCTTTGCATGAATCATAGCTCTAGAAGATTCTGGAGGGCTCTATTTTTTCTTTCCACAACTCCATTTTGCTGAGGAGTAATGGGAGAGGAAAATTCATGGCTGATCCCTTCATAAGATCAAACTTCAGCAAATTTGTGGTTCTCAAATTCCTTTCTATGGTCACTTCTGATTCTGACAACTTTACTTTCTTTTTCTCTTTAGAGTCTTTGGCTCTGTTCCTTGAAGACATCAAACACATATGATTTCTCTCTGATGAAATTTACTCAAGTGTATCTTGAATAGTCATCCACAACCACATAAGCATACTTCTTTCCACTAAGACTCTCCACCTGCATATGTCTCATCAAGTCCATGTGGAGGAGTTCCAATACTTTTGAAGCAGTGAGATGTTTAATCTTTTGATGAGACATCTTAATTTTCTTACCAATTTAGCATTCACCACACACCCTTCCTTCTTCAGTGTTTAACTTTGGAATTCCTCTGACATCTTCCATGGATATGATTCTTTTCATTCCTTTTAGAAGAAAATGTCCTAGTTTTTGGTGCCACAACTTAACCTCGTATTCTTTGGCTAGAGCACATTGTAATACCTCAAAATCTGCCCTCTCATTTTCATGCCATTTAGAATATCCTTTCATACATTGCATTGCATTTAGATCACAATTGCATCATAAACATACATGAATATACATCTCCATTTGAGCTTTCACAGGTTGCGACTGGCCTTTATTTCTTCATGCGGCATGTGCACAAGAATCTCAGAAGAATCCAAAAGTTCTCGGTTGATTCAGAGGAGTTTAAGCAGAATATCGGTTTTATGGTGCAGTTTGCAAAAGTTGTAACTTATGCTCGGAAACCCATCTTTCCTTGAAACTCAATAGTTTATACTGTTTTGGTATTCTCTACAACTTTTTTGTTCGGCTCGGAGGCCAATTCATCAAGGAAAATGGTGGGAATTATTTGTTTCTGAAATTTCGGTTTCGCCGATTAACTATGCTAGCGGTATTCAAGAGTTTGTAACTTCTGATTTGGTCAACATGTCTGAGAGATTCATATGCCAAATTTCCGTCTTGATATCCTTTCCAACTCTTGGGTTTTGGCCAAGAACTAATTCTTTGAAGAAGATCTCTGAAGGTGCGAGTTTTTAGAGTCGACATAGTTAAAAACAGTGCTGAACCGGTGAGTTTTGAACACTAAAAAACTCATAACTCTTGGCTCGTTCATCGGATTGATGTCGTTCTGGTGCCTAAAATTCCTTTTAGATGTTATCTTCATTATGTGAATTCTGTTTGGGTTAGGTCCGAGCGGAAAGATCCCGAAAATGCGAATTACCAGTAAGGTTCTTTGATACAGTGCATTGTCTGTCAGATTTTGTAAAATTCATAACTCGGTCAATTTTCATCGGATTGCACCCGTTCTTGAAGTGTTGGTTCACAAATGTTATCCTTTTCAAGTTCAAAGACAAACGCAAGTTCGAACGGTGCTCCAAAGACTGTCGTTTTGGTTTATTTCACAAAACTGAAGTGTTGAACCGAAGAAAAAGGCTGAAAGTGGTTTCACGAGAAAATTCATATCTCCCTCGTCGTTTTTCTAGTTGAGCTTACATTTTAACACCAGGTCACTGACTCATATATCTATAACTTTACTGACAAAGTCGAGTCGAGATTATGCTCCGAAGAGGTTAACCTCGTCACATTTTCGAGTAGCGGACACCAAATAAGCCGAAAAAACAACTTATTCAATGACATCTTGCAGCTTAAACGTATCGATTGCACTCGATTTTGATCGTATGACATTCGTTATTTTTGCATTGCAACCGTGATTCAGAGGCGGATGATGTTGTGGAAGGCTCAGAGTCGAAATTTCTTGCCGAAGATATTGTTATTTTTACTTAAGCCGAAATTCTACCTTTTGCCTTTCATTTTACACTCCACTATATATTCTTTTGACCCACAATTTGTCTTATAACTTCAATCATAATTTACAAACACTAAAAAACTCTCACAAACTCTCTCTAAAGGATCGAAGTTCATTCTCTCAACTCTTTCTCAAGAACACAACAATAACTTCATCAAGAACTCAAGAACACAACAATTCCGATCAAGCTTCCGATAGCCGAGCCGCCACGAACCACCACCTCCGGTCAACTTCAGCAC
Organism: Lathyrus aphaca; assembly: GCA_963966055.1. Classification (NCBI taxonomy): domain Eukaryota; kingdom Viridiplantae; phylum Streptophyta; class Magnoliopsida; order Fabales; family Fabaceae; genus Lathyrus; species Lathyrus aphaca. The sequence goes on from OZ014519.1 coordinate 442,292,315, forward strand.
CGTGCGACCACCATCTTCCGCCTCCGGCAGCCACGCGACCTCTCCCCCTATCCTCCATTCACGATCACGTCTCACTTCCTTCGGATTCGTAATTTCTTAGTCGATTCTTCATTCGGTAAGCTTCTTAAACTTTAATTCATGAATAATTGTTGCACTGTTTCTTGAATTGAATTTACAAGTTGAATTAATATTGTGGAGATTATGTGCATTGATTCTTGATGTGGTTTTTGATTGATGCTTGATTAATTGATCCTAATAATTATTGGTGTGCATAATTGGAAATGATTGTTAAAATTGACATAGAATAATCGATGCATGTTAGGTGTTTGACAAAATTCTTAAGAGAGTTAATTATTGTGACTTCATATTGATTGAATTGCTTGACTTTTAAATTCATGTTTGTTTCAATGTGCAAATTTGAAATAGGATAGGTTGAGGCTTAATTGTTGATGTTGTTCATGTGTCGCGTGTCGAGAATATGTTTTGGCCATAACTTCCTAACCGTAGCGCGTTTTTGCGAATGTGAATAGTGTAAATTGACTTTGTTGATTATTCTGGAGCCATTGGTAAGCTTTTTAGTCGATTTCGGACAATTTTTTCCGGCTATTTCGCTACTGCCAGCCGACGAAATCGGCCAAAAAGTGTCACTTCCGAGCGGAATTTTCAAAAACTGATTGCATATTTGAATCCGTTGGCACGTTTGCAAGTTACTATGTGATTTTCGTTCAATTCCGAGTCGGTGATTTTTGACACGTTTTTCCGTTTTAAGGCTTTTTAAGTTCGATTTGGTGCGATTTTGATGCATTGATCTTTTTTGACTTGTACTTATGTTTGTTGATCATTTTTCATTCATTGCATGTGAATTTGTTCGATTCTGGTTTGAGTTTGCATGTTGTTTATGTTAGAGCATAAGTGCTGCCCCGTTTTGAAACATAAATTTCAATGCATGTCTGTCGCTCCCCGGATTTCCATCCTGGTACAAACGCGAAAGTGGCGCGGAAGAGAAAAGAGTCGCCAGCCAGGCATTTTTATCCCGAAGGAACGAGAATGGTAATGCTGTACAAACCAGAAGAAAAGAAAGGAAGGACACGGGTCCTGCGAACCAAAGAGACTGAGTTCGGGAGTCGGTTACGACCTGGGAAGGTATTAGCACCCCAGATCGTCCTCCGTACCCGACGGGATCCACGCTTGCAAAGAAATCTGTTTCAAAGGGTGAAGAAATAAAAGTTGCTGCAAAAGAAAAGGAACTGGATTTGGAAAAGGAATTGAGAAAGAAAACAAAGAGAAAAAATGTAGGGAAAATAAAGATTGTGCTCGAACGGGCCCTACCCCGCTGCCTACGTACCTCATCGGGAAAATGAGGATCAGAGACACCGTAGTTCCTCTAACTAGGGGTAGAAAAGAAATCACTTGTGTCTTAAGGCTTGAACTGCCTATGTCAATGCTCAGGTGTTGCAGGCTCGGACGACGAGTGCGTAACCGTCTTGCAAAATGACAAGTAGGAGCAAGTTCGCGTACGGAGCGAATGAGATGAGAAAAGAATTCCCTAAGGAAAGACGCTTATTGTTTGTTTGTGTTTTTTATGAAGCTTTTTATGAGTGGAGTTTGCATAGGTAAGTGTACCTGAGTCTTACTTATTGGGATGTGTACGTCTCACATCATCCCGAAATGGAATGCGCAAGAGGCACACCTATCTATGGAGGAAATCCCCAAAGCTAGTCCCACAAGTGAAGGCTCAAACACACTGACCTATTAACATTTATTAAGTATTTTTGTGATTTTTGGTTAATAAGTTTTTTTTAGCTTTTCTTTGTGAAATAATCTCATGCTAAGACCTATCCACCACGAGGGATAACTTACACCTCGCCCCGAAACGGAACGCGTGCAAGTATCTCATAGTAAAGTCTCATGTCACATGAGAAGACTCAACCTTTATTAGAGTGGATTGAAATTAAGTTTGAAGATGAGAAGAGAAAGCACCAAAAGGATCTAAAGGTAAAACATCTAATGGGGGACTAAAGAATCCTAAGTGTTGTCATGCATGGATATCCTAAGGTTAGTGTGGTTTTCTATCCTAAAGAAGAAAGAAAGAAGAAGAGAATAAGAAGAAATAAGAAGAGGGATGAGTAAGGCCTAAGCCCAACAAAAAAAGGTTAGTACAAATAAGAATAAGATGAGAAGAAATGAGATTTGGAGATGTGGGAATCACATCCACACCCCTCACTTACCATAGCCCCTGAAAAGGTTAGCAACACAAGCATACAAGTGAATCAAAATGAACAAAATGACATGCCAACATCATACAAACAGAAGTGAAGTCAGATATACAAATTCTCAATGCAAATGCAAGCCACAAGAATGAGGAAAGAAGCATACAAGTCAATTATGAAGCAACATGAAACACATGGCAAAACAAAGTGAACTTAATAAGATGCAAAGCAACAATGCACAAAACAAGAACTCAAAGCCCAAGACCAGAACCAAATCAAGTTGAAAGAAATGCTTTAGAAGCAAGAGAGATGAGGAGAAGAGAAACATAAAGTTAAACCAACAACTTATAGGAAGAAGGGAAGCAAAGGAGTGAGGTGAATGCACATAATGATGGAAGACCTTAAAAGATAAGCAAATCACAAAATTTCCAAGACATAAACCCTAAACCAAGATCAGAATGATACCCATACCCCAAAGAGACCCCAAATGAGAGGAAGAAGTTGGCACAAGTGTCCTTCTAAGCTAATAAGAGACCTTATGACCCAAAAGAAGCAAAATGGGACAAGTTGTGAACCAAAATTTAAATCAAATCAACAATGCATCTAAAAATTCCACAACTCAGGACAAATGATCTTTAAACATGATATAACAATGTGCCAAAAGGGTTGGAAGAATTTCAGAAGCTAGAGGGGTCAAATGAAGGCTTAAACATGAATTAGGGTTTAGAAACTTCCATCACAAGTCAAAGGTCAAAACCCAATGAACAAATTTCTAAAATTCAGGACAAAAATCATACATGAACTACATCCTCTCATGAATCCAAAGCAAAAAGAACCAACACAAAACTCAAAATGATGATCACTAGGGAAATTGGACAAGGCAGGATGCTTGAAAAGGAATTAAAAAGAATTAATTACATGAGGAAATTAATTGATACGTGGATATTGAAAATAAATGGAAAATAAAAATATAGAAAATTAGAGAAAACTCAAATGAACAACCATGAATTAATTTGGAATTTTTAGACACTTGAAAGTATTTTTAATAATTGAAAACCAAAATGATATAAAAGAAATAAAAAGAAAAGAAATAAAAATAAGAGAAAGCTGGGAGGGGTGCAAATAGAAGGAGATTTAGTTGAAAACAATTGGGCTAAATGCAAGGGGGGTGCGAAAAGCAGTCTGGGCCCATTAGCCTGCGCAAGTGTATAACATATAGGGTGGAAAATCAGAGGAAAATGCTGGAAAAAACAAAGACCATTTGATCAGATGGACGCATCCTATGGCTGGTCTCATTAAATGACATGGCAGTTTGATAGGTTCAGAGGCTGAGGAACACGCAAGTAACCATGGGACGCACAACATGTTGAATTATTCAGAAGAAAATAGAATGAGAGATGGCACGTGAATGGGAGCAAGCCTCACTTAATGAGGTGTCAAGATCCTGGGCATTGAGAGGGGAGATCTGATGGTGGAGGACTCGTCTCCTACCTTGGAAACCCTAGCTCACATGTTTCCAGATTCCGGTGACCGGAGCTAGGGCTCCGGCACCGGAAAACACACGGCATGAACAAACATTGATGAAAATGAGTAAAAATCTCCAGATTGACTAATTGGACTATGCTGAGTTCAAATATGAGCATGAAAAAATCAATAGATCAATGAATCTCCTGGATCGTGAACAAACAACGTTGACCATGAAAAATTAAATTCAAAATACAAGCTCTACAATGCACCAAATTAAAAACCAAAACAAGCAGAGTGATCAGTGAACATCAAAGATCAAGTTGCACACAAACCTTTTCATTTCCAGGTCTGAAGATTCATAAGCTTACCTGAGATAGCAGTTCTTGAAAAATCTTGCTAGAAGTCCAAATGATGAGGCCAATCTACTCCAAATGCACTCTAGTTGCAAAATAAATGCAACTAGAGCCTTGAATCTTGCTTGATCTTGGATTTTGCAAGCAACTACCCTGAAATGGCAAGATGATGAAACTTGAGAATCAGCTTGCACAAGGGTGAGATTTGTGATCCTGAGCTCCCAAGGATGAAGGATCTGTGATTTGTTTTTGGAGAGAGTAAGTGTGTGAGGAGATTTGAGAGAAAATGCAAGTTGTGCAAGAAGTTGGAAACTGAGCAATGAGAGAGAACTGAACCACTCTAAAACCCTAATTCTCTTTTATATGGTGTCATGAAGAAATGCTGAAGGAATGAGGAAGTTTGCACGTGTGAATCAAAAGTTTTAGTGATTTTGCAATTTTGGCCAATTTGGTGTGATCTCATGGAATCCTCATGCTTTCCCTTGCCTTCAGCCCATGTGCACTCTAAATCTGACCCTTAATCACAATCCAAACAAATCTTGGCCATTAGATGAAGTTGTCACACTCTTTTCATGCTCATGCACAAATTGCACTTTTTGAATAATATTCTCACTTGGCACGAATTTGATGTATTCCTTTGAGAAAAATGAGCCATTTGCATTGCATTTCATACCAACACTTAAAACCAAGTTTCAAGACTTTTGGCTTTGGTGCATGCATGAAAACTTAAGTTTTGCCCTAATATTTGCCAAATATTCAAGGGGCTTAGCTTTCTAACCATGAAGGCTATGAAAAAGTACTTGTAATTTTTGAAAATGGGAGGCCTTAATCTCCAACTTTCATGTTTGGCTTTGGTCCATTTGAAGAATTTTTCATTAAGTTATGCTCACTTGAATTTTAGGGCAAAAACTTGCCAAAAATAGCATTTTCCATAACCAACTTTGCACCAATTTTGCAAAACACCTCAAAACCTCATGATTCTTGATCTTTGAACTTGCCAAACCTCTTTTAACATTATAAGAACACCCATTGGATAGAAAAATGGGATTGGACCCCTTGAAATCACATAGTTGACTTTTTTAAGGCACAGTTGACCAATTACTTCATCTGCAAGCAACTGAAGAAATTCTTGACTTCCACAAGGAATTTTCTCACCAAAATTGGTACCTAGGATCCTCTTAACATATGAAAGACTTTGCCCAAATGAAATGGACAAAGTTTTGAGGTTTTCATGCTTGAATCTCAAACCCTAGTTAAGGACCATTGTGTAGGAGCTTTGTCTTAGCCTGGATTCCTTGATGATCTTCCAACCTTCTGAGCTTTTGCAAATGAACTTGAGCTTGTAAATTCAATGTAGACCCCTCATAGGACTTGTTCAAAACCATTGGGCTCCTTGTCATGGCTTGAAATGCTTCAAAATCCTTCCCATATGATCTTATGCCTAATGCTAGGTCATGAGAAATGTTATGCCTCATCTTTCCATGCTAGGATGCTAAGAATGTGATATGTTCATGATGAATATGATATGATATGATGCTTAAAATGAAGAGGACAAATTTGGGGTGTTACAATGTCCATGACTCGTATATTCATCTTTCTACTTGATTTTGAGTTGTGAGGGATAGGTGCAACTTCCGTTTGCACCTCTTTTTGGTTTCTAATGCGTTTGTTAAGTTCATGCAAGGTTCTCGCAAAGATCTTAACGACGATCGTTTGGTTGGTATTCCACTTTATTTGTGGGATACCTTTGGATTCAAATGATATTTTGTGCCATTGTTTTTGTTTCGATTATGGAGGATTGTTACAAAGTAATTATGGAAGATAAACATTTATTTTGCTTATGGAGATTACAAGACCTTGCTTGAAGTTTTTTGGATTTATTTTATGTGAAGAATCGGCACTTCGATCAAGTAAGTAATTTCGACTTTCCACTTTTACGCATCATTCTAGTGGTATATGGCTTAGGATCATATAACTTAAGGTGCATATTGAGCCCTCCCACCTAAGGTACTAGATTTATTTATGATTTTTTGATTATATGTGTCGATTTTAGAGCTTAGGGATTAGGTTACAGATTGTAGAATTCACTTCCTCTCGCTTTCCCTTAAAATACCATTTTTTGCCCGTTTCGTCGCAATTATTAAAAATAGTTTTAGGTGGGATAAAATTCTGGAAAACTTCATGAGTGATCCTTATCCTCTTAATTAATTTGTCATATTTTTTGTTTCCAGGTTTGATTGATTTTAGTAATTAATTTGGATTTTAGATCACAAGCTGTCCCAAAATGGAGGGTTTTGACACAAGGGACCAAAAACCATATTTCCCATGGGTGTGAAACCTATTTTTTGTGTGTGATTAATCACTGGAATTTGTGACATTATGATGCTCATTAGGCATTTTTTTCATAATTTTAGATGCCCTTTTTGATCCACTTTGTGGAGGTGTTTTTCGGCGATCACGCCTTGCTATACCAATCGTCAAGTATTTGTTTTGGAACTTTGGTGCATAATTTTGTGAAATCCTTTTATACCATGTTAGATACTGACTTCAACATTCCAGAGATTTAATTTCATAATTTTTAAAGCCTTTTTGCTATTTTTTCATGCCACTTAGATTATAGGTCCAAATATATGTTTATTTGCTCTATAACCTAGATATTAGAAAGGCATTCATGCCATTTTCTTGAGGCACCTTTTGGTAACTTCTAGGAGTTAATTATAGATCATCTATAGGTCTTTAATTCCAGTTATAGGTCACTTTTTGAACCATGTTTCATTTGGTTTTTTTTGGTGTTTAAAAGTGCATACTTATGTGAACTAATTTTGCCTTAAACTAGTTTCCCTTCTCCTCTAATTGTTAACATGAATTATGTGGAAATCATAAATGCCAATCCATGACTTCTAATTGCATTTCATACCTTGTATGCTACTGACCCATAATCATTTCATGCATATACATATGTCATTCATCCTTAACTTGCATCATTTGCGATCTTATGCGATGTTTGTTCATTTGCTCCCACATCTTCTTCTCCTTGCTCCATATGCTTAAGTCATTGCATCCATGATTGTATATTCATTCATCCATATTCATAAGCATTCACTACTGAACTTTATATTCATTTCATGCATTAATCCATGCTTGTAAGCTATATGCACTCATTCTTCATCATTGAACCCTAACTTGCATTTAGGTGAACTTAGGTGAACTTTTTGTGCATAGTTTGACATAGTTTGAACTCGTGAGGTATCCTAGCATACTTAGGGACCTATAGCATGTAGCTACTGACTTTAGAAGTCATGTAACCTTTAGGTACCTTCACCTTTAGACTTAGGTCTTATTTTGAATCCTAGTTCCATTCTAGGATGTTTATGGTACTTAATCGCTTTTATGCTTTGATTTTACTTTCAATATACATTGTCATGCTAACTTTTGTTTTGTAGGGGGGAAGATTGAGGTAAGCCTCACTTCATTCCTATCTCTTATGCATTATAATTGTGTTTGCCTTAGCATCTTGTGCTTTTCTTTTAGGCTTTCCCTTTCTTTAGAGACAACTTAACTTCCTTAGGAAGTAAGTTAGTTTCTAACTCTCTTTTCTTCTTTTCCTTTTTCTCATTAGGATTAGAAAGCCACACTAACCATTAGGATCACCTTTGGCATATAATAAATAACTTAGGATTGTGTCTTAGTCCCTTAGTTTTTTCCTTTTTCCACTTGAGTCTTTCTTTCTCACCTCATGAAGAAAATAATAAAAATACCTAATAAAGGTTGAATGTTCTTATACGCCATGAGACTTTGTTGCGGAGTACTTATACGCGTCATGTTTCGGGGAAAGGTGTAATTATTTACCACGATGGATAGGTCTTAGTATGAGAATATTCACAAACAAATTCAAAACACTTCTCATAAAAGACAAAAATAAACAATAAGCGACTATCCTGCGGGAACTTCTCTTCTCATCTCATTCATTCTGAACGCAAACTCGCGACGACTTGTCTCGCATGCAAGACGGTAAACACACTCGTACCAGACGAGCCTGCAACACCTGAGCATAGACATATGCAGTTCCAGCTATAAAAAACACAAATAAATAGTTCTCGCCTTAGTTAGGTGAACTACGTCGACTCTGATCCTCATTTTCCCGATGAGGTACGTAGGCAGCGGGGTATGGCCCGTTCGAGCACATTCTTTATTTTCCCTACATTTTCCCCATTCTTTCTTTTTGTTCTCTTTTCCAATTCCCTTTTCATTTCTCATTGCCATTTTCAGTTAGCAGTTCATTTTTCAGCAGCACTTTATTTTCTCACCCTTTGAAGCAAACAAACAAGTGTGGATCCCGTCGGGTACGGTGGACAGTTTGGGGTGCTAATACCTTCCCAGGTCGTAACCGACTCCCGAACCCAGATCTTTGGTTTGCAGGACCTTGTCCTTTCCTTCTTCCTCAGGTTTGTGCAACATTACCTTTCCCATTCTTTCGGGATAAAAATGTCTGGCTGACGACTCTACCTTTTCCACGCCACTTTCACGTTTGTACTAGGATGAAAATCCCGGGAGTGACACACATATGGAAGAATAACTAGAATCTTGAGAGACCCATAAGTAACAATTGTCTTTAGACATGACTCCCTTCATAACAATTTCACTATTACCATTGGTGACTAAGCATGCAAATTTGGTGAAGTTGACATTGAACCCTTGGTCACATAGTTGACTAATGCTAATCAGGTTGGAAGTTAGTCCTTTGATAAGCAAAACATCATCAAGATTTGGAAATCCTGAGAAATCCAACTTTCCAACACCTTTGATTTCACCCTTGGCTCCATTACCAAAAGTCACATAACTGGTACAATGAGGTTTGAGGTCAACTAAAATATTTTTAATTCCTATCATATGTCTGGAACAACCACTGTCAAAGTACCAATCTTCTTTAACTGAGACTCTGAGAGAAGTATGAGCTATCAAATTGGTAGCAGCACCCTTAGGAACCCATTGTTGTCTCTTGATGGAAATATTATGATTAGGTCTAGGCTGAGGAGAAAACTTAGGGTATCCATACAACTTGAAGCAAAAAGGTTTTATATTCCCAAACCTTCCACAATAATGGCATCTCCATCTTTTGAATTCCCCTCTTGTATGGTTGAATTAACCTCTACCGTGATGTTGAGATACATGCTTCGACGTCTTTGGTTCAGGTTCAGAGTTACTGTTGTCCGACAAGGGTTTCTTTTCATCATTAAATTCTAATCCAGTCATATCTCTTGCTTTCTTTCCAATCTAAAGAATATCATTTAATGTGTCAGATCCATTGTTCAGCATTCTAACAGACTTGTACATTTGATCAAGTTTAGAATTTAGCATAACAACTTCATTCTTCAGATTGGATATAGTTTATAGATGTTCTTCCTTTTCAGCCTCCAATTTGGTTATAAGTTTCTTCTACTTCTCCCCTTGTTGACAGACTTTAGCACTTCTGAGACACAGCTTTCTGTAGGAATATGCAAGTTCTTCAAAAATTAATTCTTCATCACTAGAATCTTCATCAGATACACATCTCCCAGTTAAGGCATGGACATGTTTGGTATATTAATCTTCAAGATCTCTTTCAGAGTCACCATCAGACCAAGACACATATAGAAATTTCTTCTGCTTCTTGAGATATGTAGGACATTCAGCTCTAATGTGACTAAATCCTTCACATCCATGACACTGAACTCCTCTTTCTTGATTATATTTTTCTGTAGACCTTGTTCTTCTACCAACATCACTAGACCTGCTGATGTCAGATGTGTTGTTTTTGACATTTGATCTTAACTTCATGTACATCCTTTTTATAACTTTGTTAAACTGTCTCCCAAGCATAACTATAGCATTTGATAGGCTTTCCTCAGTATCAAGATCACATTCTTCCTCTCCATCTTCAGTATTGGAAACAAAATCTATGCTTTTGTTTTTCTTTTCAGAGTTGTCACTAATCCCTGTCTCAAATGTTTGTAGGGATCCAATAAGCTCATTCACCCTCATCTTGATGATATCTTGAGCTTCTTCTATGGCAATCACCATCATAGTAAATCTCTTGGGCAGAGATCTGAGGATTTTTCTTACCATCTTTTCTTCTGACATCTTTTCTCCTAGAGCTCATGAGGTATATGCAATCTCAAGTATATTCATCTGAAATTCATGAATACTCTTATCATCCTTCATTCTTAGGTTTTCAAATTTGGTAGTGAGCAATTGAAGTCTTTATATCTTAACCTTAGAAGTACCTTCATGAGTAGTTTTAAGAGTATCCCAAACATCTTTAGCCACTTCACACTTGTGAACCAGACTGATTATGTTCATATCAATTCCATTGAATAGAGCATTCAATGCCTTAGAGTTGCAAAGAGCTAAGTCATCCTCCTCTTTAGTCCATTCATCTTCAGGTTTCAACTCAGATGTTGGCATTCCATCTTTCCCCATAAGAACAGGATGTTCCCATCCTTTTGTGACAACTTTCCAAGCCTTGTTGTCCAAAGATTTTAAGAAGGCCACCATACATGGTTTTCAATAGTCATAATTAGATCCATCCAGAATGGGTGGTCAGTTCACAAATCCTCTTTCCTTTTCCATAGTAACCGAAAGTATCGTCCTTAGATCTCACCCAGAAACAGAGCAGGATGCCTGCTCTAATACAAATTGAAATTTTGGTATCAAGTATGAGATGTCGAAGGAGATATCACGACACTAATATCTGAACAATGATTAAAATATGAACAAGATAAATAAGTTGTAAACAATTATAAAGGAAACAAGAAATTGTTAACCCATTTTGGTGCAAACACACCTACTTCTAGAGGCTACCAAGCCAGAAAGGAAATTCACTAAACAGAATTAGTTCAAAGAATCTCAGCAAACAACTCCCAATTTACAGTTTTCTCACCTAATCTCTACCTGTGTAATTTCTATCTAAGACACACTTATATAAGAGACTCTACTCACCCCCCATCATAGCAGTGATAGAAATCCAAATACAAAATATAGAAGAACACACTTCAATGACACAACTTGATCTTGCTTAAAAGCTTCAATCAAGTACAAAACACTTGTGCTTAAAAGCTTAGAGTGGACAAAATTACAACTCAATAAACTCAATTCAAGTCAATCATCAACGTGATGATTGATTGGCTCACAAGAAACACAAAAGACTAAACCCTAACACAATGCACACGCCTTCAATATTTTCTGTCCAACTTCAAAATAGGGTTACTGCATCTTTTAAATAGACTCTATAATTCATGGGCTTGGGCCTTCTAAGTCAATAAGTTTAAACCTAATTAAAACTGATATTCCACAAACATAGGCACTAAAAAGGTAATAGTTGAACTTCCTTAAAAATAAGATCAATCCTTAATAAAAATTCTACCAGTAATTGCGCCAGCAATCACTCATTAAAGTCACACAAAAGATTGCTTAAAAAGTGCAACAGCAAAGCACAATATTCTAAACTGAGTATTCATAAATACATGTCATAACATCAGCCTTGACATCATGAGAAAAACATGCAACATCTAAGAAAAACACCTCCAGACTATAAGATTGGCATGTTAAGACATCAAGTACGACATCAATTTGAAATACCATGTTTTAGCAAAATTGATGCCAATTAATAGAACCTACACAACAAGGACCGGATTATGGTGAGTAAATCTCCCAAAGTGTTATGCACTTTTCCGTTGGCAACTATGTGCTAAGTCGGTGACGATATATATATATGACAAGATGAAATTCCCTAAACCAATAATAAATATGTTTTTGTTAATGTGTATATATGTCAATTAAAACAATGTGCTAATTTAATTTCATAATAACATATATAATTACCTCGGGAAATTTCTTTTGACAATTGATACTAGATTTGTCACTAGTATCTTTCAACTCTAGACCGCGCTTTTTCCGCCATATATCTCTCTTTATCCTTTTGTAATTCAAGGATTTGCGCTTTTAATTCCTCCAACGATTGCATCACCTCTTGATTGCTAGGTTTTTTTCTTTGGATGTTTATATAAGGAATATGGAGTCACACTAAATCCTTTACCCCTCACCCGACCGGAATATTCAGGAACAATTAGTACTCGACTAAGTATGCTCTTACAATCCTATTCCTCACCTATGGTTAAGGATTGAGATAAAGTCTCCTGAAATTCATTTACATATCGAAAATTATTAGTGGGGATTAAAAATTAATTATATGTTAATAAACTTTTGATTTAATTAAAGACATAACGTTATACTTACACATTCGTCAAAAACATGTTGAACATCTTACGTAACAACTCCATCCTTGCCCACACTAGTAGTCTTCAACAAAACATGATCCGGAAGAGATGTTTCTTCACTTTTCTCCTCTTCTAACTACACATTGAGACATATAATAAGATCATCAATTATAACACATTGAGACAATTAATAAGATCATATAATTTATATATAGTTACCATTTTTTGTTGTAAGCGTGCATATCCCAAACACCATTTTTTGTATGGATACGTGGGTTTTGATGCTCTTTGGCAATTTATGTCACTCACTTCCTGGATACACAAGTTAAAGTCATATCAGAACAAACTAATGCAATAGGTATATAATACAATTAATAGACATGACAAATTAACATTACATGAAATTTTTCGGTTCTTCATTTGGCTTTAAAAGTATCCCATTCTTCAGATGTAATCAAGTTTGCATACTTTGTTGGAAGTTCGGCGTCAACAAACTTTTTCTGCTCATCTCTAAGAAAAGTGGTTGATAAAAAAGTTTGAAACCCTCTATGTCTTTTTCTGGATAATTTAAGAGAATAGTTTTTTCGGCTTTCGTCAATGTTAAAAGATCTCTATGAAAAACATACACATATAGTGTGTTAGTATAAGTAATTTAAAGGCATAATCGTCAACAAAAATCTAACATCAATCATATATGGTATGTACCTATATCTCAGTCCATATTTTTTCTTTACCGACTTTCAACAATGGATTCCTTCAATTACCACTGGTGATTGGAATGTGCTGACGAACAAGTGAACCTATGTAACTTGTCATCATTGCACCATTAGCCTCAATTAGTTGGTTTTCATCACTCCAATGTATATCAAATTTTATTCCTTTATCTCTTGAACGAACAATTGACTTCATAATAGTTATTCCTCGTGTAATTTCACTTTCTACATTTTGAGCTTCATTTGCATCATTTGTATCATGCGAGTCTTCCTGGTTACTAGTCATTTGACCTGTAATAAAGAAAAAAATAAAAATTAAATGAAAAATATAAAAATACATAATCTATAATCCATTGAATATATATAACATGACAACTATTTAATATTATTGAATGATATAAGCTATAATTTTACTAGTACCTTTTTCACTAATGTCTCTTTCTTTTCTTAGTTGGAATATGTTCCACTCGTCTCTTAACAACATAGACAATTTTATTGATCCAAATACACTCATTATGATCATTTCTAATATATGATTCATTCGCTATAATATTTTCACCTTGATCATTTCTAGTAATCGATTCAATCTTAACATCAATATCACATTGATCTCCAATGTTTCATCAATTACTTTGTTAGATAAAAGCACTATATACCATTTCATACTTGTCGGATCAGTGACATAGAATACTTGTTTAGCTTAAGAGGCTAGAATAAAAGGCTCATCTTTGTACCCCATCCTATTAAGTTCCACTTGCAAAAATCCTGACATATCCATTTGTATGTCATTATTATTTTCAACCCACTTGCAACCAAATATAGGAATCTGAAACTTCTCATAATCAAACACCCAAATGTGCTTGATAACCCAAAAATATGTCTGATTTGACAATTTGGGGTTTAAGTCCATCACAGTTGAAATGTGCATTGCTTTAGCTACCTGTAGCGGTAAAATCATGAGTGTAAGCTATCAGTTAACTTAACTCAAAGTAAATAGAGTCACCACCACACTTTTATTTTATTTCAAAAAGGAAAAGGAAAAAAGAGAGAATAAATCCTAAAATGAATTTAAAAGCAAAAATCTAAAAGTATCAAGTAGAGAATGGGTAAGGGGGTTGATTACAAAATAGGAAGGTTTTAAGCACCCAAAATGTCTGTGGTACTCCACGAGAGCCCTTTAAATAATTTATTGCTTTTGGTTTGAAAATAGTTTGTTTAAATGAGGATGGGGAGATGAGAAAAGAATTAATTTTTAATATTTTTGTGTTTGGAGAGGTTTACCGCTTCATGCATACGTACCCACAAAGTGTAATGTAAGATCAAAACCTCGTAGTTCGTGGTACAAATAGTGAAAAATGGTTGGTTTTGATTGATTTTATTAAGTGAAGAAAAAATAAGTGCACAAAGGCACAAAAACACTTGAATGAGTTTGTTTTTTTATATTTTAGAATTGAAGTCAAAAGGATTAAGTTCATTGACATTTATTAAAAGAAAAGGAGAAGTAAAATCCACTTGAAAAAAGTCAAGGTTTGATTTATTAAAGTGGTGAAAGTTTGAAAATAAGAAGTTTTGAAAAGAGCGAGAAATTTTGAAAAATGAAGAAAGGGAGGAGATGGACAGGCTATCCTAAAATAAATAAATGAGATAAAGAAGGAAAGATCTAACCAAACTTGATTATACTTCCAAGCATGAGCACAAGAGTTTCATCCTTATAAGCATAAGCTAGAAAATGGCCAAATAAAGGCTAAAGTACCAACTCCATGATGATCAAAGAAAAGGGAAGGTGTCCTAGAATCTAAGTCCAAAACTCCAATTCCAATTCAAAGGATAGTAACCATAGTCCAAGATCAAGATCACAAGTTTTATAGAGGTTTAATCCTTTATTAATATTCTTATGTCCAAATGGACAAAAGAAAAAAGCACAAGGATATAAAAACATAAACATAAACAAGATAATGAATGATAAAGCATAATAAATATAAAAGAGATAAGAGAGCAAGAAGAAAATTAAAGAGGATAAGGTGCGAGAAAGAAAGTAAGATAGTAATATAGTAGTATAATAATAATATGTACATAATAATGGTATGGTGAACTTAATCATCCACAACCAAAAGAGTAACAAGGTACTTGGTACCAAAACCGAAAAGGCAACCGATTCTGCTTAGTATCTTACACTATAGTGATTAACCGATGCAATTAGATCCAAATTCGATGAAGACTTGAAAGAAGACTGGGATACCCAAAGCAAATACGCATCAAGCTTCAAAAGTCGTGGATCTAACGCAAATGATTAACCAACATTAGGATGACGCGACTAACATGAGGCCCGGTCCACGAAAGTGCAAGTATCCAATTGGATTTTTCTTCCGAAGTAGGACATATTTAGGTATATGTTAAGCAATCGTCAAGTAATTTACGGAGTAATAACCCTACAAATGAGGCTGACCAAAACCAATTAAGGTTAACGATGATAGTGCTAATACATATGAGATAAACGATATGTAAATCGCCCACCGAACACAATAAGCAAAAAAATTAAGATAAATACCAAATTTGAGTTACACTTATGGTATTCTTTCATCTTTAAGTTCAATCACTCATTTTGGTGGATGCAATTATGAAAATATATCACTAATGCAAAGTACTTAAAGTTAATTAAATAATTCACTTAGAGGTAGAGTTGAAATAATGAATATTAACCACTCTAATCTACACCCAAATTCCATTGAATTTAAAGAGAAATCAGTCCAAAAAATGTCACCCAAGGTAAAAATAAGAAGAAAGGAGAAGAAGAAGCCAAAAGAACCAAAAATAAGTAAAAAAACAAGTGAAAAAAATGTCATTGGAACAATGTTAATCGGTTAATCATTTTGTTAACCGGTTAACACATAGAATTTACAAATTTTACGCAAGTTTCACATTGGTTAACTGGTTAACTAATTTGAACTGCAAATGGTTAACACTGATCCAAAAGCCGAAAAAATGCCAAAATATAGTATGATCCTCTTTTAAAATAATTTTAGAATACCTTATGATCATAAATTGAATTGGCACAAATTTTAAAGTATAAAAATAGTGAAATCCTTGGAATCAAACAATAATTTATGATCCAAAGGATCAACAATCAAAAGCACCAAGGATCTACATCTTGAATGATGGTGATGAAGGTGTAGCAATGGAGAAAGATGAATTACCAAGAACAAACTTCAAATTACTCCACTATCAAGCTTGATCTACTAAAATTGATGAAGAAGAATGAATAGGATGAAGGTTTAGCTCAAAGTTAATCAAGAATTTAATGCAAATTCATGATAACTTTCAAATGAAGAAAGTGAGCTTAGGTGATTTTTGTGGTTTGAGGATATATTTTGCAAGGGTGAATTTGGCTATCAAAAGCTTGAGAAATGAATGAGAAAAGGCCTCTATTTAAAGAGCTTAGGTATGGAAATTTAGTGGAATGGAGCTTGCTTTGGAAAATCAAAATTAGGCTTGGAATTCAAATTTGGAGGGAAATTCAAAAAAAAATGGTGATTAGTGAAGGTATATGGTTGGAAATGAACAAATTGATGAAGAGGAATAAAAGTGAAATGGTATAGAATATTCCAAATGAGATCAAGGGATGAGATTGATGCTGAATTTGAACAAAATATTCCAATTTCGCCCTGGTTAATCGGTTAACACATTGGTTAACCGGTTAACCAAGTCAAAATTTGAATTTTTGTTCTCTTAATTGCATGGTTATTGTTTCGGCTCGATTTTCTTGCGTGTCGAAGAAGGCATGAAAATAAACACATGAACCTTGGAATTCCTTGAATAAATCAATTAAAACTTAAGGAATCCTGAATCAGATACATTTGAATTGTTTACGGATCAATTTCGACTTTGTTCAGATGAAATTCGTTCGAGCTGAGGAACTGTTATTTTTGGTATTTTTGACCTGATGTTCCCTTGAAAATGTTATTAACAGAAAACAAAATATTTTTGGATTTTAATTAATGGTTAGTTAAATATGAAAAAAAAAGTTAAACAAAAGCAATGGTGATCCCCCTGTGAGGTATAAACCTGTAACCAAAAATGATACATGAACCAGTGCGTGATCTTGTTTGTATACAAAATGCAAATTAAAAATATGAAAAATCTTAGGATATGACACTACCATGGTGACACTACTATTTTGCATAGTACTTTAATCATCTTGTTCTTTGGTATGAAATGTGTATCCATTAATTGTGTATGCGCTCTAAGAAAACACAACCAAACTTGGACCATATGCTAAACATCTCAACCTTTATGTTATTGAAGCGGGATCTGAATAATACTTTGAATAAATATAATCCTTAAACCAAGTTATAAAACATTGATTATGCTCTTGTACTATCGAATTCTCATTTCTATTTGGATTTAAACCTCGGAGAATATCCTTGTGCATTTTAACATACGGCTCAACCTCATTCTCATTGTGCAAAACATACAAATGCACTTGATCCCGTTTGACCCTTGATATTATCACACCTTTATTTCCAATAATTTTTTTCCTTCTTGTTTTTCGATAATATGAGATTTGGGGAGTCCAATTGATTGAACAATTGGACATATATTCAGTACAAAACTTAATCGCTTCTTCAACAATGTATTGTTCTGAAATACAACCCTCTGATCGACTTCGGTTTTTCTCATACCCTTTTAATATTTTCATATAAAGTTCAGCAGGTTACATACATCTCATATAAGCTGGTCCACACAATTGTGTCTCTTTCACAAGATGAACCATTATGTCAAAAAACATGGGAGGAAAATACATTTCAAGATCACAAAAAGTAATAACAATTTCATTTTGCAATGTTGAAAAGGTCGCAGGATCGATCACCTTACTGCAAATTGACTTAAAGAAAAAACAAAATTTAGTTATTACGCTTCTTAATTTTTCTTGCAGAATAGAATGTATATCTAATGGTAGAAAATGTTCCATTATAATATGGAAATCAAGCATCTTTAAACTCTTTAACTTGAGGTCTTTCATAGACATAAATCTTCTAATATCTGAAGAGTATCCTTCTGGAACATTAACTTCACTTAGAAACTTACACAATACTTATTTCTCCTTTCAAGGTAGAGTATATGCAGCAGGTGTAGATATGTTCATTTTCCTTTCTTCAAGAGTCCTATTTCGTTCTTATCCCCTTCACTATCAAGTCCTTTGTTGCTTTAAGGTCATCCTTAGACTTTCCTTGTATATTGAGTAACGTACCAATAACACTGTCAAATACATTTTTTTCAATATGTATAACATCGGGAAAATGTCTTACATACAAAGACATCCAATATGGCAGTTCAAAAAAGACTTCTTCTTCCACCCACTCTTGACAAATGTATGTGCAAAAGGCTTTCCAAACTGAGTACTGACATCTTTCACCTTTTCAAAAATTTGATCACCTATCAATATAGGTGGAGCTCTACCTTGTTATGTATCTCCATTGAAGGCTTTTCTCCACCCATGATAGTGATGATTAGAATTTAAGAATCTATGTCATTCCCTGGTTGTTTAGGCCCGAAAATTAACATAGATAACATCATGTACCTACGCTTCATACATAGCCATGGAGGTAGGTTATAAATCATAATAATCAATGGCCAAGTGCTATGTGAGATACTTTGAAGACCGTGTAGGTTCATTCCATCAGTAGATAATTCCAAGCGAAGGTTTCTTTCTTATTTTCTAAATTCAGGATAATCATCATCAATTTTCATCCATTGTGGTGAATCTGTCGGATGTCGAAACTTTCCATCAATAATTCTTTCATCTGCATGCAAAGTCAAGTGTCTTGAATCGGGTTCAGTATGAAACATGCGTCTAAATCTCAAAATTATAGGAAAATACCATAAGACTTTTGCTGGAGACAAATTCTTCTTATATCGAGAGACACCGCATTTAGGACACTCATTTAATGATGCATACTCATTTCGAAACAAAACATAATCGTTTGGACAAGCATGTATCTTATCATAGATCATGCCAATAGAGCACAACATCTTTTTGGCCTTATATGTTTGATGGGAAAAACATTATCCTCTAGAAGCATGTCTTTAATAAGGGCCTATAACTTTGTGACACTTTTATTCAACCATCCATTGCCCGCCTTTAAGTTGTACAACTTTAATACCGTATACAATCTTGTGAATTAAGTGCAACTATTTTACAAAAGTTTCTCTACATCGTTTACCAACCTCTCAAACATTTTGGGAAAACCCTTAAGATCTTCTTCAAGTGCTTCTGCAATCTCTCCGACTCGATCATAATCGTATGTATATGTGCCATTGTCATTTGAAGCATAGGTCGCATTATCCCCCGGTTCAACATTCTGGTTATTTTTCTCACCATGCAAATCCTAGCATGTATAACTTCTATCAATTCCACGCCTCTTTAAATATGATGCCAACTAAACCGCGTCATCTTGACTCCCATAACAGAAACCCAAGCAAGGACATGTCATTCGACTTGGTTCTTTGGTGTGCGCAACAACAAACTTAATGAATTCTGATTCCCCATTCTCGTACTGTTTCGATAATCGATTCAAATACATACATGTCTTATCCATGGTTTTACTAATTAATCTAAACAAAAATAAAATAAAAAATATTTACCTTTAGGGAAACGATCCAACTTTCTCACTTTGATCACAAGTAACCCCTATATATAGCAAATTCAATAAGTTAGTTCCCAATTATTGTTAATTATTAACGTAACTATAGCAAAATAACAACTAATTACCTGTAGAGAAGTAATCAACTTCTAGACCTACACATTGTAAGATTCTTGTAAATGATCAAACTTTTACTCTTCACAAGTAACCCCTATATAGTAAATTCACAAAGTTAGTAAGTTCATCACTTAAGTTCAATTAACTTCAAAGTTCTCAAAATAAATTCACAATGACTATCAAAAATAAATTCACAATGTCATTCAAGTTCAAAATTGTTTTAAACATTTAGACATAACCAAAGATTAATAATCTTATTACCAATTATATTCAATCCTAACACTTCTATTCAATTCTATTCAATTCTAACAATTCTAACAATTTTATTCAATTCTTATAAATTCTTACCAATTATATCATTTTAACATTCTTACCAATTCTTACCAATTCTCCATTTTTACCAATTTTACTAATTCTCCATTTTTACCAATTCTATCATTTTAACAATTCTATTCTAACAAATCTTACCATTTTACCAATTCTATTTTAACAATTATATCATTCTACCAATTCTCTATTTTAACATTTTATCATTCTACCAATTCTATACTTACCATTTTAACATTATTACCAATTCTCTATTTTTACCAATTCTACCAATTCTCCATTTTTACCAATTCTTTCATTTTAACAATTATATTCTAACAAAAACTCCTTCTATTGTTTACATAAACCACATCACTAGATTTGAAAAAATGATATTATTTTTACCTTCTCCAATACAAGACCTTTATTATGAACCAAATTATTATTTAAATCCTATAAATGTAATTTCAAACCTGTGACCAAATTGTTCCAATATTCAAACTTATAAACATCAAAGTAACCTTCAAAATATTGTGTACAATGACCACTTAACAACTCATTCATTCCAAAAAACGAGAAATGACCACTTAACATATAAATCCAATTGAATTTTACAAAATAAAACTAACCCATTTTTTTCTATTACTTCATAATTCAAGTTCAAAAGTCAGAATTTTAACCGGGCATGTTTCTGCATAACTCACTGTTTCCCTCTCACACAGATTTTTTGTTTCTGCATAACTCAGAATTGTTGTAAAACCTATATTTTTTACCTTCAAGAAATATCTAATGATACATTTCTACTAAACAAGTTGAGCCAAGAACCAAAGAAAAAGATAAGTATTACTGGTATTTCACAATGGAATATTGGTTTGAGAAGATGAATAATGGAACACAGAGTAGAGGGAGGACACGGCGGAGGGAGAAGTCGTGAGAGTAGAGAGACGAACAATGGATTATGAGAGCAAAGAGTTTCAAAACAAATGATTAGGGCTTTCTAATAATGTTAATTTTTTTATATTTATGAAATAATAACATAAGGCAGCGCTTTTTTTAAAGAACTTTCTTATGTATTAGCTTTAGCAGCGTTTTTTCTATAAAAGCGCTTTCTTTTCATTTCCCTATAACATCGCTTTCAAAAAGCGCTTTCTAATGTGTGACCTACGTAAGGCCTTTAGCAGCGCTTTCTAAAGTGTTCCTTTAACAACGCTTTCTAAAGTGTGCCTTTAGCAACACTTTCTTAAAATAGTTTTCTAAGGTGTCACATCTGTATGGCTTTTAGCATCTCTTTTAGGAAGCACTTTCTAAAGTAGGCATTTAGCAACGCTTTTTTTCAGGGTGTTTTAGTTAAAACATATAGCATCACTTTTTGAAAAAAGTATAGCCTATGTAGCGCTGCGAAAAAGAAAATTTGGTGTAGTGAAAAACTTTTTGAGAAACATGGGAAATGTACAAGTCCACGTTGAGACGATGTTCATACTACAATTTTAAAATACTCACACAAATGTACATTTTCAGAAATGGACTTCAACAACAACCTAAGTCGTTACTAGATGCTACTGCTAGATATTTTATAATGTTCAAAAGCATTGAAAATGCAATTGAAATCATTGAGAGAATGTCGCTTAGTGATCATCAATAATAACACAACATAAACCTGACTCAAAGGATAAATGGTATCGTAGAACAGAATATCAAAGAAACCCTTCTTACTCAAAACAATTTTATAACTCAGACGATGGATGAATTAGCCAAACAATTGAAAAATTTGTTGCATCAACTAAAGGAAATTCATGAAGTACCTCAATAGAGATAGATTGCATTCTATGAATTAAGTTATTTGGAAATAAATTATTTAGGAAATTAACTGGTATAAGTGCATGTACCACCCTGAAATCCCCACTCAAAATAATAAGGAATAAAACAATTATAAATAACTATTTTACTTTGGATGTTACACAAACTCTATAAACCCTCTGTTATGTAACACTTATTGTCGCTCCCACCTGATGACACAGGGCCAAGAGGGGTACACACGCGAACGGTCGGTGAAAGAGATGAAAAGAAAAGAGTCTCCAGCTAGGCATTTTTATCCCGAAGGAAAGGTAATGCTGCATAAACCTAGGAAAAAGATGGATAAGACGGTTGCGAACCAGAGAAACTGAGAAAGGGGGTTGGTTACAACCTAGGAAGGTATTAGCACCCAGATTGTCCGCCGTACTCGACGGGATCCACGCTTGAAAGATTTGTGTTTAAAGGGGTAGTGTCAGTGCTATCTGTGTGTCAAAGCTGGAAAAGAATGCAAGTGTCAGTGCAAAAGAAATGTGAAGTGAAATAAAGAAGTGTCAGTGCAAAGAAAGAGTGCGAAGCTCAAGACTATGGGGCTTAAAGGATAATGCTGGAAGGGGGGAGTATACAGAGACTTTTGTTCGATAACATTTAAGTTATGCCTACGTATCCTCTCGTGCAATGAGGAAGTCGGAACACCGTAGTTCGACTCAAAGAGACTGAAAGATAAATTGACTTGTGAACTGCTTGCTTGTCTATGCTCAAGTGTATGACCTGTCTGGCTCAGGTGCAAACTGTCTTGCATTAGACGGAAGAAGCGAGTTCTCGCTTGTGAGTGAATGAGGTGAGAAAAGAATCTCGGAGGAGACGATTATTGTTTGTTTTTGAGTTTTCAGTTTTATTATTGCTTTTGTGTTTGTCATAAGAAAATGAGCTTAAGCCTAAACCAGGGGTTAGTAAACTCATCACATCTTCCCTCTGATTAGGGGTAATGAGAATACCTTAAGTATGAAGTAAACACCTCATACCTAATCACCATGATGTAGGATTAAGATCATTAACCTACTTGTAATTATTTAGATGTTTTTGGAGTTTTTATTTGGTGTTAAGTAATGAGTTTAAGCCATAATCAAGGATTTAATGGACTCATTACACCATCCTAATAGAAGGATAATAGATGAGAACATTTAAGCTGAGGAAGGCTCCTCAACTTAATCCATGATTAGGGATTAACCTCATGACAAAACAAGGCCTTTATTAGAGTGGATTTTAGTTAATGATAGGATTAAGAAGTGGATTTTATGGTTTGTAAGACAACTTGAGGGGGACTTGTCCATTAACACTAGGGTTAGTCCTTCTCAACCAATCAAGGAAGAATTAGAACCCTAATGCAAGGCCCAAGTTACAAGCTTAATGTCTTGATGGTTATTAGGTGAATTGATTAAAGGATTTAAACACATTAAGGGTTTAACACTTAGGATTAATGTTATACACCCCATCCTAATAGAAGGATACATGCATAACCCTAATCACAAAGTCTTAAAACCTTTAAGGTTTAGTCCTTGATTATGAGGTGAGAAGAGAAGACTCAAAGATGACACAAAGGTAAACTAATGGGGGGACTAATCAAACCCTAATTGTGATCATGCTTGGGTATTCCTAGGGTTTATGAGGCTTGCAAAAGATCTTCAAGGAGAAGCCACCAAGGAAGAAGCAGGATGAAGGAAGGAGAATCAGAAAGAAGCAAGACAACTTACTTCACTTAAGAAGATAAGTTGCTTGAAGAAAGAAAGAAAGGAAAGAGCATGAATGATCAAGCTCACTCTAATTCACAAGTAAAATGCAGCAAGGAATTCATAAGAGAGATGAGAAGAGATTATGAGAAGTGAAGGCAAATTCACTTCTCAAATACTTACCACCTGAAAAGTTAGCAAAAGAAAGTGTGATGGAATGAAAATGAAATGAAATGCAAAGATGGAAACCAAAATCAGAAGCATGTTCATGATGCAAATTATGTTATGAGATGGTATGAAAGCATGTCAAGAGATGAGGATGATCATACAAGTAATGAAGATGCAAATGAGACATGAAAGGAGGCATGAAAGTTATGAAATGAAATGAATGCACAACATGGCAAATGAATGATGCAATGATCAAACATGATTCTAATATGTCCTAAGATATCATGTGGATGCACAAAATATCATGGCAAGTTCATGAATGCAAGCATATGGAAGATGGATGCAAATGAAGGCAAAAAAAATAGGGTTTATACATAACATGCAATACAAAAATCAAAACCATAAGCAAATGATATGATAAAAAATTGAAAATGGGACCAAAGGTACCCTAACCCTACACAAATTCACTGCCCAAAGGAGGAGACCTAAATCTTAACCTAATGGAAATTATGATTTTCTCAAGTTAGCTTGGATTTTAAGGCACTCCAAAAGGAAAAATGCACAACAAATTGAAAATGAAGAATAAATTCAAACCAATTTTATCCTACAAACTACATGACATGAAGAATGCAATGCAAAAAGAACCATCATCAAACTCTTCAAGGTTAGGCAGAATGAATTTTTCTAAGTTAGGGAAAAAATATTGAATTTTAAGAACCCTAATTCCAAAGAAAAATGCCAAAATAGGTCAAGAACCAAAAAGAAATTTGTTTGAAGGGTTTTATAATGCCTCTAAATGTATCAAAATGCAACATGATTTTTTTGGTGATTTTTAGAAACTTAAATGGTGTTTTAATTAATTAATTCTCATTAACTAATTAAAATACACACTTAAATATTTTAAAAATACGAAAATTATGCAAAAAATAAAATTAAAATTATTTTCAGAATGAGAAAAATATTTGAAAGGGAAATGCAAAAAATGAAATTTTTTGAAAGTGTTTTACTATTTTTAATAAAATGTAGAAATAAATGCAATAAAAATGAAATTAAAATGAATTTAAATGAAAGTATGCTGATCCAGTGGCTGAGGTTCAAAAGGAAAAGTGAGGGAATTGACCAGCACGCGCAAATGGACGGCCCACATTCAAACTACGCTAATTATGTCATTAACCCTAATTTGAACCCTAATTACTTTCAGGTGACCGGAACAGTGTTCCGGTCATCTTCTCCGGCCAATCTCCTATGCTATCTCTCTCTATACGCATCCCCAAGCTCTTAAACTCTCCATAAACGATCCCCACCCCATTCTAAACAAGAATCAATCATCAAACAGGATCTATTTCACATGAACAGAGAGATTCGAATCAAAACGGAAAAATTCACAGAAATTTCAGAAGCTTCATACATGCTTACAACTGAATCATTTTCAAAACCAAAAGGTGCAGTGTGATCAGTGAAGCATGGAGAACAATCTAAGAACTTAAGAAATCATTTCTGGAAAAAAAGTTCTTGATGATACCTGAACTGAAGCTTTCAAAAATGGTGCTTTCTGGCCAGTTCCTTGCTTCAAATCAGCTCCAATGATCCTTCTGAAGTGTTTGTGATGCTTAGTTGGAGTTTATATGGCCCCAAAATGAAGATGGCAGAAGCTCAGTTCATGGAATGTGAAAATCGTGTTTTTGATGTGGGTGGTTTCAGGGCAAAGTGATGGTTGGGAAATGATCAGAGAGTCACGGTGAGTTGTTCTATGGAATTTGTTTTGATGTTTGAAGCTTGTGTGATCAGTTTCGAAGAAAAATGCAAAAAGGGGAGCTTTGGTGAATGTTGTGTTCTTGAAGGTTTCAGCTTGTGTTTTGTGGTGTGGTGTGTTGCTTTTGGTCCATGTATCAATCTCTGATAGGTCAGAGAGTTATTGGTGGCCTATGGTGATTGGTATGGGCAAGTTGCAAAAATGTCAAAAGTTTTGTACTTGAGGTATGGGCTGGTTTTGCAGCTGGCTTTTGGCTTGTCCTGGCTCAGCATAGATCAAGGAGAGCCATATATTTGAAATTGAGGTGATTCAGCAAGCTTGTGAAAGGTTATGTGCCCTTTTGCAATTTTCATGATGTTTGGCCCCTTTTGAAATTCTTGATGTTCAAGGCATGGGATGAAGTGATTCTTGGGCCAATTCTGATCCTTAGGCAATTCATTATGATGTTAAGACATTTAGAAGTGTGTTTGAAGTCACAAAAATGCTTGGCATGAGAATTTGCAAGTTTCTCTCTTTGGCACAAAAGTGAAAATTAAGTGATTTTTCCCAACTTTGCAAAGCCATAACTTGAGTTCTATGATGAATTAGATCAAGTTCTTGTACTTTTTGAAAAGGGAATGATCCAATCTACAACTTTGATGACCAAGAATTTTTCATTTGGAGCATTTTTGGATCAAAAAGAGGAGGTTGAAAAACTTTCCCAAAATGGCAAGTTTTCATTACAAGTCACTTTCCCAAAATGGCAACTTTGCAAATGGCTTGAAATTCTTCAACTTTGTGAACTTCTGACTTCTTCTAAGATCAAATAAAGATCATAAACATCCAAAATTATGGGGAAGACCCTTTGGTTGGGTGATTGGGGGCCTCAGATGCCCGGATTTTGCACTGACTTGCTCAAGAAGTTATCTTTTGATCAGATGCCTTCCCCATTGAATCTCTTCATAAAAATTGGTGTGCATGATCCTCATAACATATAGAGTCCAGTAGAAACAAGAATGACCAAATTTTTTGGAATTATGGCCTCTGAAACCAAAACCCTAATTTTAGGTCATCTGTGAAGTTAAGCCTGGCTCTGCTTCCATGCCTTTCTCAGTTCTTGTGATTTTCTGGCTTCCTTGATCTTGGGAGGATATAATATGATGCTTGAACATACATGGACCCTCTTGAGATGATTAAAGACCTTTGGAGTGGCTCAGATAGCCCAGGGATTGCTCAAATCACAAACCCTAGATGCAGATGACTATGAATCAATGCAGTGAAGCAAATATGTAATATGAGATGACATGATTGAACTTATGCTAATGAAAAGAATCACAAGCCATGGTGAAATAAGTGAGGGCAAATTTGGGGTGTTTACACTTATTAACATAAAAACATTTAATTTAAAACACATGTCATCACATGCTCACCTTTATTTAGGCTTATCGCAGCATAATCATTCATCAAAATAACTACTCATTGAAATAAGTTAAAAATAACTTTTATTTAAATTAAACTCAAATAATGGAAATAGGCCCTAAAAATCAAACCAACTCAAAACAAGACTTATAACATTTAATCTGACAATAATAACTCAGAATAAGACCAATCTTAGCGTTCGCCCGCCCAATGTTGTATATCAGAGAAACAATAATATAAATACGCATAAAACTAGAAAAGAAGAATAGTCTCAGCCCCATCCTTCAGCTCTAAAACAACTACTCATCTACCTACTTGTGTGCACCATAAGAAGGAGCACAGAACGCCACACAAAAACTAAAAGGGTGAGAATACGCTCAAAATATATAATGGTGCAGAAGAATACAAGGGTAGCCTAAAGATAAAAAAATCAACTTCCATGCATTTTAATTACATAAATTCATACAACAAGTAGTCAACAACACCCAAACAACTCATCTACATAAAATTTATGTAATGGAATGCAATAACTGTTGAGAATCAAGTGTGAGGAAGAAGTTTCGCATTGATTAGATAATGGAATATTGAACACTATATAAGTGAGAGAACCCACACACCCATCACCTTGAGGGTTTAGGTGGATATGTGGTGTGTATATCATAAACACTACGCTAAAGAAGGGAAAAGCCCACGCTTTTTTTGCCTTTAATAGCGCTGCCTAAGGTGGCGCTGCTGTAGGTAAAGGAAACACTTTTTTTAAAGCAAAAGTGATGCCTTATGTGTAATTTAGGCAACACTTTACCTTTAAAAGTGCTTTCTAAAGTAGGCCATTAGTAGCACTTTTTCCTGAAAAATCACTTTCTAAATTTGGCCTTTAACAACGCTTTTCTAGCCTTTTATGCTTTCTATTGGCATCTTTAGGAAGCGCTTTTTCAGGAAAAAACACTTTTAACTGTCCCCCTTTAGACATGGCTTTTGAAAGCACTGTCTAATGTATTTTTTGTTTCACTTTACGAAAGTGCTTTTAATGGAAAGCGTTGTCTATTGTGTATTATAGGTTGTGCTTTATCTAAAAAGCGCTTTCTTTTCTTCACGAAAATTTTAATAGCAATTTTTTAAAAAATCACATACCAACTGTAGCGGGGAAATCATGAGTGTAAGCTATCAATTAACTTAACTCAAAGTAAACAGAGTCGTGTAATACCTCAAAATTTGACCTCTCATTTTTCATGGCATTTAGCATATCACTTTGCATACTCAAATTTATAGCATGACCCAAAGCATTGCATCATAATCACCATTGCAAAGGCATAGGCCTGTGATCAATGACTGAAGCAGTTGATGACTATCCAAAGACAATCAAAGGGGGAATATTAATTCTCAACATTTTGCAAAGGGTTCACAACATCCCACAAGTTTTCATTTGAAGCTACAAGTCCCAAAAAAAAGTGGATTGATCAGAGAAGTCAAGCAGTGCATCATCTCCTAACAAAACAAGGCCAAATTAGGGTTTCTGATTAACTGGATTTCCCAAGGTAATTTTGGCCTAAACTTGATTTCATTGTTTTCTACATGATGTTGGGTACCTAGGGTTCAAATTTCATCCATGGAATCATTTTGGAAGGTCCTCAATTGTTCAGTTGATTGAAAATCAGGAAATTAGGGAAAAGTCAACCAAGCTGAGTAAAAAGTCAACTTCTGACTTTTTGAGATCAAAATCATGAAATTAGGGTTACAAGGACCCTATAGACCAAATTTTATCAAAAACTGATGGAGGAATCAGGAAAAATCAAGAAAAACCAAAACTTACCATTTCAAGAGAGGCCTTCTCCCAAAATAAAAGTCAAATGAAAATCCCACTTGGGTTGTTTTAAAGAGGGTATCTTAAGCTTCAAATCCATAGGTCGAACACATTCATACCATTAAAATTGAGAAAGTTATGATCATTCAAAGATTGGATAAATCAAGGCAAAAACCAAACCATGGGCTAGGTAAGGCAAGGCATGTGCGCATGACTTGCCAGGCAATTTGTCAAACAGGTGGTGTGCCACAAGTTTTACCATTTTTCTTCATCAAGATGACCTCAAATAGAAAAACCTCCAACATCAAAGTTGTTCCTTGCCATGTTTTCTACAAGTTTCATGTTTACGATTTTTTTCATTTGATCAAGTTATCAAGGACATATGAAAGGTCAAAGTGTGGATGTTCAAATTGAAAATTCACAAGCCATTGGTCCAAGACATGCCAATTTCATGCATGCCAAAAATGCAGCAATTAGACATCATGTTCAATGGTAAATTTGAGTGACTTAGAGCCATTTTATCATCATGGACCAAACATCAAACATGTTGTGTGAAGCATTTACTTCAAATTGGGCACAAGAATTCCATGATTTGATGACTTTCTCATGAAGTTATATCTAATGGAAGATCAATGTATGCCCTCTTGTTTCTTGATGCATAAGCTATTGAATCAAGGGATATTTCAAACTCAGTTCAGTGTACACTCCATTTCATCATTCATTGATCACCAAAATTCATACTTAGAGTGCAAGTCATCCCATGTATGCACATACACCCCATGCTGTTATGCATCCCTTTGAGAATTAAACAAAGATGATGAGCTTACTTTGTATCCAAGCTACACTGATCAATTCCATGCCATCACCACTAATCCTCACCTTAACTAACCTAAACATCATTCCATTGGATCATGCTCGAGCAAAGCAAACTATCCTCCAACAGAATTGGTTCACACACCTCCAATTGCACTTTTCACCTTAAGTTAACTTATAACCATGGTTCTAACTATCAACTGGATGAGTTAGCTTCTAACCACACTTATATAAGCCAATGCCCTAACAGAATTGCATTACACCTTCATTTTTCGAATCATGTCACAAACTTCATCACTCACCTCTGAATTTTCCCCTGGTTTTGTGAAGAGAATACACTGCAACTTTTCTTGATCAATCCTCAACTTCCATTAATACTATTAAACCTTCATTTTTTCATCATCGCCATGAGCTTCATTTCCATGGAAGCATTCAAGTGAACATTCCACATTGCACCAGTGCACATTTCTGCATTTTGCTTCAATCCTCACTGATTTCAATCTTCGGCATTGTAATCATCATCAAATTAGCTTCATCTTCATCACATGGATGAGTTCCATGGTTGCATTGGCTTGAAGTACCAAGATCACATCTCTGCAAATTCTCTGCATCAGATCCATTCCCTCAAGATTCTACATCAATAGAGTGTTTATTTCACTCTCTAAAGGATCAAGATCAAGCATAGAAGCAAGTGGAACCTCCTCTCTAGATTTCTACAACTCTAAGCATCACTTCATTTCAGGTTTTACATTCAATTCACCTTGCACAAATTCATATAATTTTAGTTGATTTTTGGTGGTGTGAGCTCAATAGGAGCAATGATTATGCTGGCTAGTTGATAGGCACCTCAGGTGCATAGATACAGTTTTTAGGTATGGATTTATTGGTTTCAATTTGCATGATTTGTGTGTGCTAAATAAGAAATAAGCTTGGATTCTTGATGTCCTCAACCTTGCGAACAAAATGATGGTCTTAGAATGCATTTTAGTTGAGGTTTGAACCATGCCCTAACTGCAGGTCACCGGAGAAGATGACCGGAGGTCTTCTCCGGTGACGGAACAACGCCCTAGCTCTGTTTGCAACTTTATAACACAGCCATCAGATCATTTCCATCTAACGCATATGAATGTGCCACAAAATTAATGAACACCCTCCTTATCACGTGCCATGGAGAGAGAGCCTGAGTGTTCTTGTGTGTGCAGTCCCACAGTCCTTGCCATGTGTCTATTTAGTATTGGTTGGTTCATTTTGTTAGGAATAATTGGTGAGCGCATGATCAATCTGAGTGTCCAGGAAAGGTCAAATTTGTTGACCAGTAGTCCACCACAAAGCCTTGTGTTTAACTCCTTGGACTTGGGCCTTAATGACTATCTACACCTCCCATTTTAAAAGCCCAAGCGTATTACACTGAATTCCTTCCTAAATGCACCCCTAACTTTTTATTTTATTTTTTATTTTTCATTTTACTTACATTTTCATTTTGATTTTATAAAAACACCAAATAGTCTCCAAAAATCCTGAATAAATTCATAGGTGATCTTGAACATTTCTCCTAATTTTCTACATTTTTTAATTACATTTTCCATTTATTTTCAAATCAGAATTAATTTCCCATTTTATTTTCTTCCTATTTTCTACATTTTCAACACATTGTTTTGTTAATTTTATTTTTTTCAAACCATAATTGATTTTGAGTCCATTCTTCTTGCCCTATTCAGAGAGCACATTGAATACCCCAAAAAGATGTTTGATCACAAAAACAACCCTAATTCATTTCTAGCCTTCATTTGAATAGGTAAAAATAGGAATTTTTAAGAGATTTTTTAGAGGTATATCACCTTCTGGATTTTGTATTTGATTGTCCATTTCCATAATTTTTTAAGTTCATTTACTATTTTTCCAAGTATTTGGTACCATAGGTCACATTTTTGTCCTTCTTCCCTCTCCTTTTGTTCAAAAATTGGTAAGGAAATTATTTTATTCATTTGAGGTCCTTAATTTGAGTCAGCTAGGGTTCATTAGAGGTCTTTGAATGTTGAAAGTCCATTTTAGGTCATTGTATTTTGATTTGTGTTGGTTACTTGAATCATAAGTCACATATGCCTTCTTAAACCATAACTCCTCTCCTTCTTCCATCTTAGCCCTTAAAAACCAATCTTGTGATCATTATTTGGGGTTTATACCACATCTTAACACTTCACCGAGTCCCTGGTTTTTTGTATGGAGAATCCACATCCCATTATTCATGTTTGGGTTTATTCTAAGTCTTTTTCTTCCTTTGAAGTTTAATATGCATTTCTTCTTATTCCCACACCATTCCATATAGTGTTTGAATCTCCTCTACTTGGAACTCTTCATCCCTATTTAGTTGTACATTTTAGGATGCCCCCATTAGGTTTTAACCCCTGGATTTTCCATTCACCTTTGAATTCATACAAGTTTAACATACTTAACCACTTATGTGCATCATTTAACTCCACATTAGCTTCAATTAGGGTTTGGCTTCCCTTTAGGGCATAGTTTGAGTTTGTTCATTATTAGGGCTTTAGGATACTTAAATTTAAGTTAGCTACTGACTTTAGAAGCTTGCTACCTTATAGGATACCTTAGACTTAGGTATTATCCTTAGAAGTTCACTAACACTTTTTTTAAGATAGTTTGAACTTTCCTTGAGTTTGCCATATTTATATGATCAAATTGCTTCATCATGCTAATTTTTTTGTAGGGGGAAGATTGAGGTAAACATTACTTCATTCCTATCTCCTATGCATTCTAATTGTGTTTACCTTAGCACCTTGTGCTTTGCTCTTAGGTTTCCCTTTTCTTTAGAGACAACATAACTTCCTTAGGAAGTAAGTTGATCTCTAACTCTCTTTTCTTCTCTTCCTTTATCTTTAGGATTAGAAAGCCTCACAAACCTTTAGGGCACCCTTTTATATATAATAAATGACTTAGGGTTATGTCTTAGTCCCCTTTAGTTTTTTCCTTTCTCCATTTGAGTCTTTTTTCTCATCTTCAAACAAAATCTAAAAGACACTTAATAAATGCTTGAAGTAGTCTCTTGTGTATAGCCTTATTCCATGGGGAACTCATATTCATTACATATTGGAATAGTGTGGGCTTGTCTAGCATGATGCACAAGTCTGATAATGAGACTATCTTCACAAAGAAAACATAAAAAATATTTCTTCAAAAACTACAAAAACATGTAATAAGTTCAACAAGCTAGTGAACTTAGACCCTAATCCTTGGAAACAAGTCTTGGATAAATTCTCCTTACTTGGTGTGCTTATTCTACTATTCCATCTTGGAATGTAGTAACAAGTACACATTCCATGGAAAAGAGTTTGAATTCACTTCCTTGTGCCAAATTCATAAAAACTCTTAAAAAACAAACAATAAACAATAAGCGACTTTCCTGCGGGAATTGTTTTCTCGCCTCATTCACTCACAACGCGAACTTGCGACAACTTGTCTCATTTGCAAGACAGTAAGTGCACTCGTACCAGACGAGCCTACAACACCTGAAGCAGTTCCAGCCATAAAAAACACCAACAAATAGTTCTCGCCTTAGTTAGGCGAACTACGTCGACTCTGATCCTCATTTTCCCGATGAGGTACGTAGGCAGCGGGGTAGGACCCGTACGAGCACATTCTTTATTTTCCCTACATTTTCGCCATTCTTTATTTTCATTTCCTTTTCCATTTCCCACTCTTATTCCAGTCCAGTTAGCGGTCTTTATTCAGCAGCATCTTATTTTCTCACCCTTTGAAACAAACAAACAAGCGTGGATTCCGTCGGGTACTGCGGACGATCTGGGGTGCTAATACCTTCCCAGGTCGTAACCGACTCCTGAACCCAGATCTTTGGTTCGTAGGACCTTTTCCTTTCCTTCTTCCTCAGGTTTGTGCAGCATTACCTTTCCCATTCATTCGGGATAAAAATGTCTGGCTGGCGACTCTGACTTTTTTGCGCTACTTTCGCGTTTGTACTAGGATGAAAATCCCGGGAGCGACAGCTGGCGACTGATAACACTAAATTTCATCGTATTTCTGACTCCGATTTCACATGCATTCTTAGTTTTTATTGTTATTTTGTTATGTTATTACTTTGTTTTTCTTTAATTTTAGGTTTTTTATGTAATCGGGGCCTAAATCGAGAAAAAGAGCGAAAAAGGAGCTGAAACGGACAAAAATCAAAAAATTCAGCTTTTTACACTTACGGCATCCACCATGGTTGGCGCCATGGGGTCAGCCATTACGTGGCCACGTCCCAAGACCACTCCACAACTGCAAGAGCCCACGATCCCCACTCTCTCCACCAAAATGCACTCATGGCGGGCGCCATAGGCCTGTGGCGGACGCCACAAGGCAAAAGTGGTTTCCCTCCACTTTTTAGTGGAGGGGGCATCCTGGTCTTTTCTTACTATTTGTTCTCCTATAAATAGGTGTAAACACCCCAAATTTGCCCTCACCCATTCACACCATGGCTTGTGATCATCTCATATGCATAAACACAATCATATCATCTCACATTTCATTTTTGATTCACTGGATAGTCTCTAAGGCATCTGCACCTAGGGTTTGTGATCTGAGCAATCCCAATGCTTCTTGAGCCATTCCAAAGGCCACCAATCAACTCAAAGAGGTCCATGTGTGTTCTTGTATCATGTTACATCCTCACAAAGTCCAAATTGCAGAGGAATCACAAGAACTAGGGTTTGAGTGGATGCAGAGCCAGGATGAACTGCACAGTTGACTGAAAATTAGGGTTTTGGTTTCAGAGGCCATAACTCCAATTTTTTTGGTCATTCTTGTTTCCATTGATCTCTATATGGTATAGGGAGTATGCATATCAATTTTCATGAAGAAATTCCATGGGGAAGTCATCTGATCAAGAGTTGACTTCTCAGACAAGTCAGTACAAAATCAGGGCATCTGAGGCCCCCAATGACCCAAACAATGGGTAATCTTCATCAGTTTGAGTGTATATGATCTTTATTTGATCATGGAAGAAGGTTGAAGTTCATAAAAATCAAGAATTTGGAGTTTTTGCAAATGTTGACTTTTTGGGCATAGTTGACTTTTCAAGAATGCATCATTTTAGGTCATTTTTCAAGCCTTGATTCATGATCCAAAAAGGCTTCAAATGGAAAAACTTTGGTAATGAAAGTTGTAGATCTCATCTTTCCCTTTTTAAAAAGTACAAGAACATGATCAAATGCTTCTTGGATCAAAAGTTATGACCATGCAAAGTTGCCAAAAATCACTTATTTTCAAGTTATGCATCAAGTGGAAATTTTGCAAAGTCTTGGATCAAAGCACATTGCAGCCTCTAATTCATCTCAAATCAGCATGTGAACATTCTCTAAGTTACAAAAATCAGATTTGAACTAAGTTTGCCCTTGGTTTCATGTTTGGTTATGCAAAGGATCACATGTGAAACATAAGCCAACCAACTTGCAAAACACTCATGATCACTTCCTACAACTTGGTGCATTGGAAGCTGACTTTGGCTAGCCTCTCCCTCACCTTTTGCTGCGCCAGCCATGCTTTGTCCTTGCCTAGATTTGGAGCCATGCCCTATCTTACACAAAAGTGGTTTTTGAGCAAAAAGTGATCTACCAATCCATAAAGCACAAGTCACATCAGCCAGCCAATCAGAGTTGTTTATGATTTCAATTTGCAAGTTGAACATAACACAAGCCAAGGCTGAAACACACACATTCACCACTTTCACAAAAAACCTTCCACATTGCAACTTGCTTCGAATCTGCTTAGACAGCCATCAAACACCCAAGCAACCTTCATCAATCATCCCACCACACCCTATAGGCCACCCAGCACCCAAAGCACAAGCCTAAAACAGCCAAGAAATCCCACTGCCATTTCTTACTTCAGTTTGCAAAAACTTTCGAATCTTCCATCCTAGCTCACAAACACACAAACCAATACCACAAATCTTCTCTACACACTGCATAGACCTCAAACAACCCATCACCACAGCCTGAAAGTGCCAAAATCATCATGGCCATTGTTGACTGAACTGAAGCAGTTCCATTCGAATCTCCTTCTCCAGCCAACACAAACTCATTTTGAGCATTCAAACACATTTGGGGGATCAAGTAGAGCAGCTTGCATCAAAGGAAGTGGCCAGAAAGTTCCTAAACTGAAAGCTCCAAATCTCAGGTAGCTCGAAATTAATTTTTCCAGAAATGGTTTTTTATGTTACAAACTTGTTCCTCATGATGCACTGATCATTCTGGTACCTTTAGTTTTTGAAATGGTTTTGTTTTGAGCATTTAATTTGTGTTTGAAGCTCACGAACCCTAGAAATTGTTTGCTTCGATTCAGTTGATTTAGGAACTTTAAATTTGTTTTGAGAGAGGGGTTTGGTTCGTGAGAGGATAAGGATCATTTCCCTGGTCTTAGATTTCATTTTTGTAACGTTTTGAGGAAGTTGGGTGATTCTCAGGTGAGAGCTGGCCGGAGAAGACGACCGGAAGTCTTCTCCGGCCACCTGAATGTGATTAGGGCTTAATCCAGTCATTAATGTCAGTTTGAATTTAGGCCATAGGATGCGTTGACTCCCTTGACTTCGCGCGCAGATAGAAGGCCAGGATCACTTTAATTAGCCCTAATCCACGTGTTAGGGTTAATTAATCATAATTTATTTAATTAAATCAGAAACTGTGTGGACCCTTGGATCTGGCGCGTGGTCAATCCATTTAAACCCAGGATCAATCTCATCCGTCCTTTTGTTTGACTTTCATTTTATTTTATTTTAATTCATTTTCTTTTCAATTAATTTGCACATTTATTTTTAAAATAGCAGAAAATTTATAAAAATTATGAAACTTTTTCTTTAAGGTTTTATTAATTTTTATGACACAAAAATATTTTTATTTTATTTTTTTATCATTAAAAAAGTATTTTAAAAGATTTAAAAGATTATTTTTAATTGATTAATGAGAATTAATTAATTAAAAATACTTTTAGGTATTTAAAAATTACAAAAAAATTCATGAAATGTTCTAAGACATTTAGAAACATTGTCCAACCTTCAAACCAAATTTCTTTTTTGATCTTGATGCATTTTAAGAATTTTTCATTGAATTAAATCATTTTTTATGCATTATTTTGATCATAAGTTTGAAAATTCATTTCTGCCTATTGGAGAAGGTTGAGACATTGATTCTTCTTGCATTGTGTTGTGTTTGGCATGTATTTTCAAGGATAAAATGGCCATGATTTGTTTCCTCATTTCCTAATTGTTTGGCATTTGTTTTGTTAGGAACCCTAAAAAACCCTAATATCTTGTAAAATTCATATCTTGAGATTGGTTGAGAGTTGAGAGCTCCCCTTTGGGCAGTGGTTCATTATAGGTTTAGGGTTTCTTTGGATAGCATTTTCCATTTTTTATCTTAGGGTTTGCTTCTGTTTTGGGTTTTTGTTTGATGTTTGATTCATAAACCCTAATTTGGGCTTTCTCTTACATCCTCCTTGTTTTCTCTTGCATAACATGACTTGTCTTTGCATTTTGTGCATTCTTGTGGTTCATTTGGCATCATAAGACATATAGGAAGCATCCTTGATCATTGCATCTCATACTTGCCATGTCATTTGTCTTGTGTGCTTCATAACTTTCCATGCTTGTTCATGCTCCTTAGCTTGCATCATTTGCATCCATGATCTTGTATGGACCTCCCCATGCCTTGCCTCATGTTTGCAGCACCTCATAACATCATAATCATCATCAACATGCTTCTGGTTTGGTCTAGCATCATGTCATTTCATTTCATTTAGCATTGCATTGCATTTCTTTCTAACCTTGCAGGTGGTAAGTAAACTTGAGAAGTGGATTTGCCTTCACTTCTCATACCTTTTCTCTTCATCTCTCTTGCATCCATTGCTGCATTTCTATTTGTGCCTAAGTTTGAGCTTGCTCATTCTTACTTCTCCCACTTTCTTTCTTCAAGTGACTTGACTTCTTGAATGAAGCAAGTCACTTTGCTTCTCTTGATCTTGTTCATCTGCTTCCTGGTGGCTTCCTTTGAAGATTGTTCTTGTTAAACCTCACAAACTTTAGGAACAACCAAGCATGACAATGAATTAGGGTTTTGATTAGTCTCCCCTCATAGTTTTACCTTTGTGTCTCTTTGAGTCTTCTCCTCTCATCTCATAATCAGGGACTAAACCCTAAAGGCTTTAAGGCTTTGTGATTAAGCTTATGCCTGTATCCTTCTTTTAGGATGGAGTGTATAACTTTAATCCTAAGTATTAAACCCTTAAGGTGTCTAAATCTCTTAATCAATCCATCTAATAATCATCAAGACATCACACTTGTAACTTGGGCCTTGCATTAGGGTTCTAATTCTTCCTTAAGTGGTTAAGAAGGACTAACCCTAGTGTTAATGGACAAGTCCCCCTCAAGTTGTCTTACAAACAATAAAATCCATTTCATCATCATACCATTAAATAAAATCCACTTAATCAAAGGTTTGTTTTGTCATGAGTTTAATCCCTAATCATGGATTAAGTTGAGGAGCTTTCCTCAGCTTAAATATTCTCATCTATTATCCTTCTTTTAGGATGGTGTAATGAGTCTGTTAGATCCCTGATTATGGCTTAACCTCATTACTCTACACTAAACAAAAATCACAAAAACATCTAAATAATCACAAGTAGGTTAATGATCTTAATCCTACACCAAAGGTGATTAAGTGTGAGAATCTGACTTCACACTTAAGGTACTCTCATTACCCCTGATCAGAGGGAAGATGTGATGAGTTTATTAACCCATTGGTTTAGACTTAAGCTCATTATCTTATGACAAACTTCCAAAAACAATAAAAGACTGAAAACTCAAAAACAAACAATAATCGTCTCCTTCGGGATTCTTTTCTCATCATCTTCACTCACAAACGAGAACTTGCTTCTTCCGTCTAATGCAAGACAGTTTGCACCTGAGCCAGACAGGTCATACACTTGAGCATTGACAAGCAAGCAGTTCATAAGTCAATTCATCTTTCAGTCTCTTTGGGTCGAACTACGGTGTTCTGACTTCCTCATTGCACGAGAGGATACGTAGGCATAACTTAACAGTTATCGAACAAAAGTCTCTGTTCATTCCCCCTCTTTCCAGCTTCATTCTTAAGCCTCATTGTCATGAGCATTTCACCTCTTTCTCTTTTACACTGACACATCATTATACACTTCACTTCCTTCACACTGACACCTGTACATATTGCTTTCCAGCCATTTTACACACAGATTGCACTGACACTACCCCTTTAAAACACAAATCTTTTAAGCGTGGATCCCGTCGAGTACGGCGGACAATCTGGGTGCTAATACCTTCCCAGGTTGTAACCAACCCCCTTTCTCAGTCTCTCTGGTTCGCAACCGTCTTATCCATCTTTTTCTAGGTCTATGCAGCATTGCCTTTCCTCCGGGATAAAAATGCCTAGCTGGCGACTCTATTCATCTCCAGTGAGTTCACGGCTGTGTGTTCTCATTGTCCCTCTCGCCGACCGTTCGCGTCTGTACCTTCATCTGACCCCGGTGTCACTTGTCGGGAGCGACAGCTTGGCGACTCTGCTGGGGACCCTTATACTGCAACCAGGGCCTCTGGTTCTTTTTGTGGGTTCCTCCTAGCGCTTGATTGATTTGTGTTTACTGGGGTGTTATGTGCTTGTTTGTGCTTGTATTTATTTTTGTTTATCGCTTTATGTACAGTTACTTTACTGCTTTCTTTATTGCATTTATATATATCATACTGTCATTGTTGCTGGCTGGATCTGGTTTTTCTTTGGTGGGTGGGTGATTCATTGAGAGCTAAGGTCCTATACCTGGGACCTGAGTGACACCTAGGCTAGAGTGAATCATATTCTTTCCCATTCCATTTCGGTCTGGTGCGGGAATATGAAACACGGTTCAGATATGGGTTTCTTCTTGAGAACTCTGTGTTGCAGATTTCCTGCAATGCTAGGGCTATCTGGGAAGCCTGCTAAGTCTGGATGACCTTTTAGTATTGACCTTCAGAAACTGAGGTGAATTAGAGGAGGAATTGTTATGGTTATTGTAAACACTGTACCTCCGGGTTAGAAGTGTTTACACTTCTCATAACTGATCCAAGTCTGAGGATCCTTGTTCTAGATCATCACCTGTGAGGGGGTTGGGCTGTTTACAGGTTTGCAGGTACCTTGACCTCAGAATACCCTGTTACTTTGACTTTGTTAAGAATGCTCCATGTTGGATAGTTCTTGTGATTCTGAACCCTGGACTTGTGGCTCTTTATTTGAGTCCCCCACCCTGGTTACTGGATTTATAGACCCCCATCTGGAATTCTTGAACACACATGGATCTATACCAAGGCAGTTAATCAGATCCAGCTCAGTCACAAACCCTTTTGCATTTCATTTGCATACATACTCATGGCATCATATTAACATGTGCTTATTTGTGTTTCAGGGTATCCACCTTTATCTGGTTTTGGTTTTGACCCCATCTGCAGTTTTGACTTACCTCCACCAGCACTTGCTTCAGCTGCCAGCCATATACTTCAGTCACTTGCACCAGCCTATCAGTGGCTCACTCCTCAGCATCTTCATCAGCACTTATTCTACTCAGTCTTCAGCATCATGGCTCCAAAGAAAAGCAACATCACTTATCATTTCTTCCAACCAGACTTATCAGACATCAGGAGGGTTCAAACCCTGATCACTCCAGAGCACATACCTCTGTTCAGAGAATATTATGGGGATATACTGGACTTGGTTATGGATATGGACCCGTCTCAGAGGAGCCTCATCCACACCTGCATTCAGTTTTATGATCCCCCATTAAGATGTTTCACCTTTCAAGACTTTCAGTTGGGGCCCCTATTAGAAGAATACTCATCTTTGATTGGTTTGCCTATCAAGAGGGAAATCCCTTTCAACCCTGAAATGGTCTTTCCCAGCAATGGAGAGATAGCAAAAGCTTTGCACCTGGAACCTGTATTGATTGAACAACACTTGACCTCTAAAGCTGGGATCCTTGGATTTCACTTGGACTTCCTGATTTCTCAAGCTAGTTTGAAGGCCTCTTTGGGGGAATGGAAAGCTGTTTGTGCTCTGTTGGCCTTAGGTGTATATGGAATTGTGCTGTTTGCAGATGAGCCTCGATTCATCAGCAAAAATGCAATCCACTTGTTCATCTTGAAGAACCCAGTGCCAACTTTACTGGGTGATCTCTATTACTCAGTCCATCAGAGAAATGAGAAGCAGCGGGGAAGGTTAGTGAGGATTTGTGCTCCATTATTCCATGCTTGGCTCCTCAGGCATCTACCCAGGACAGATGCATTTCTTAATCCTCATCAGCAAAGCAACTGGGCTAAGAGACTCACTGTCCTAACTTCAGCAGACATCAGATGGTGTGCTCAGAGCACCAAGGGCAGAGACATGATCACCAGCTGTGGGCACTTTCCCAATGTGCCTTTGATAGGAGTTAAGGGAAGTATCAACTACAACCCTCTGCTGTTCAGGAGACAATTGGGCTATGCACTGGTTCATACTCCTAGGGAACAAGATTTGGCTAAGACCCTCTACTATGAGAACAAGATTAGTCTGGCTGTTGTTAGGCAGGCTGCCTGGGCCTGGGATCATGTTCAAACCAAGGGAATCACCATTCTGGGGAAGTGCAATAATGTGACATCAGTCCAATATTATGAGTGGTCCCATGCTAGGGCCCAATTCTCTGGAATGCCCTTTACCATAGAAGACATGCCTGAGTCATCTTCAGCACCACCCCCTGCCATTATCAGTTTGGAAGAGTTTGAAAGCTTGAAGGAAAGGAATGAGAAGTTATCCCAAGCCTTGCAGAAGACCCTCCGGGAGAGGAGTGAAGGTGTGAGGGAGATTGAAAGATTGGAGAAATTGAGGGTGGAACACTTGACCAAGATTGAGAAGTCTGGGGAGTATATCAACAAGTCTAAAGCTGGTGAGCAGATTCTGAAGAATGCTTGTAAAGAAGCCCAGTTCCAAAGAGCAAGGACAGACTTGTATTTGAAAGAGAGTCAGGCCAGGTGGGTCCGGATCACTGAGACCCGTACTCTAGAAGACAAGAGAGTTCAGGACAAGATGGAGCAGATGGAAAAAGCCCTGGCAGCAGCCCAGGAGGAAATATCAGAGCTGAAAATCAAAGCAGGAGTAAAGAGGTCTAAGGACCAAAGTCAGAGCAGGAAGTTGACTGCAGCTGTTGCAACAAGAAACCTTCTCATCAGAAGTCTCACGGAGCATCCGGCTGATCCTGTGACCGAAGCACTTCTCAAGGAAGTTCGTGAGGATGAGTTTGGCCTTGGAGTTTGATCATTTGCTTGTTGTTGTTCCTTTTCATGTACTTTTGCTTTTTGTGATGTATTTTGGCCCCTTTGAGGGTTTGTGTTGTAAAATGAACAAATTGTATTATTTCACCTTTGTAATATATTTGTGTTAGTTTCTATCTGGGTTCACATCAAAAGCAACTTCAACAGCATCACCTTCAAGGGTCTGGAAGGGTCAAAACTGAAAACCAAACCGGATACCTTGAGAACAAATAAGCATAACTGCATTGCATGCTAACCCTTTTGTTTGTTTTGTAGGTTTTTGTTTTGTTGTTGCTAACCTCTGTTGTGAATCTCAGGAATTATTGCTCGCCGCCGGGTATTTCCTCTCAACAGGCCTCACAGGTACCCAACTAGAAACAACCTTCCGGGAATTCAGATGGATCAGATGCAGCAGGACCTTACGGAGGTCAGAAACCAGATGGCCAACGAAAGGTTGGAGATGAGAACCCAGATAACACAATTCATGGAAGTGATGAACAATTTAGCTCAAAGCCAGGAGAGGCTCAGAGTTTTGGTAGAAGGAAGGAATCAAGAGGAGCCCCATGTGGGAACTGCTGGCACAAGTAACAACGAGAGGGTCCAACCTCATGTCAATCCCCCAGTTTTTGGACCCCATCTCCATCCAGAGGCCAACATCCCAGTCAACATTCAAGGGACAGCCACTGCAGCCAGAGTACTTCAAGAAGATCCTCAGGAGGACCAGTATACAGTGATGGGTGCCGGAGAGGAAACTTATGATAGGCGATTGGAAGAGATAGCTGAGAAGTTGAGGTCCTTAGAATCTCAAAATTCTTTGGGTTTCGACGTCATGGACATGGGTTTGGTAGACGGGGTTAGGATTCCCCACAAGTTCAAGCCTCCATGTTTCGAAAAGTATAATGGGACTTCATGCCCCCGGACTCATTTGCAATCATTTCTGGGAAGGCTGAAAGCCTATACAATGGATGAGAAACTCTGGATGTTCTACTTCGAAGATAGCTTGACTGGAGCATCAAGGGAATGGTATTCCCATCTGACAAGAGCAACTATAAGATGCTGGAAGGACCTGGCAGAAGCCTTCATCAGACAGTATCAGTATAATCTAGATATGGCACCTAACAGGACCCTCCTAATGGGAATGTCACAGTCTTCGAGGGAGAGTTTCCGAGAGTATGCCCAAAGGTGGAGGCAACTGGCTG
Organism: Lathyrus aphaca; assembly: GCA_963966055.1. Classification (NCBI taxonomy): domain Eukaryota; kingdom Viridiplantae; phylum Streptophyta; class Magnoliopsida; order Fabales; family Fabaceae; genus Lathyrus; species Lathyrus aphaca. Next base: position 442,335,376 of record OZ014519.1, read on the forward strand.
CTGCTGTTCAACCACCAATGTCTGAGAGAGAAATGGCAGACATGTTTATGAACACTCTCCAGGGAACGTATATTGACAGGTTGGCTGCTTTCTCTTCCACTAGCTTCGCAGATGTTGTCATAGCTGGGGAGAGAATTGAAAGCCTATTAAAGATGGGAAAGATCTCAGACAACGGTGCAAGCTCGTCCAGTAGTACAAGAAAGCCTTTTGCAGGCCCGAGAAGAACTGGAGAGACCAATGCCATCCACACCAACAGGGGTAGGCCCCAATATGCTCAGAGGTCAATAGCAGCAGTCACCATCCCTGCTCCGGCACATCCTCAGCCAGTCTATCAACCTCCTCAACAAAGCTTCCAACAACAACCTCAGTATCAGCAGAATCAGTATCCTCCAAGGAACTTCAACAACAACTCCAACAACAACAATCAACAAAGGCCTTTCCAACAAAGACCATCCCAAGCTAACCGAGTGATCGACCCGATCCCAATGCCATATGCTGCCTTGCTGCCACAACTTCTGAAACTCAACCTAGTTGAGCTAAGAACGTTGGCACCTCCGGATCCCAACAGTCTACCAAGGAACTATGACTCCAATGCTAGGTGTGCTTTTCATTCCAACGCACCTGGCCACAGTACAGAAAAATGCAGGGCTCTGCATATGAAGGTACAAGACTTGGTAGACTCCAAGGCTCTGAATTTTGCACCTCCGCCCAATGTCAATAAAAACCCTATGCCAAACCATGGTGGTCCCCGAATTAACGCTATTGAAGAAGACCAACCGTCATATTTAATAACAAGTGTGGATCAGATCAGGACACCAATGGTGGAAATCAAAGCTCAACTCCGTGAAAACCAGATATTTCCGGGGTGTGAACTAGGATGCCCCTATTGCAATATTTCATGGAATGGGTGCGAGGACCTGAGGAATGGCATTGACAGCCTTATTCAGAGTGGCCTGCTACAGATCACTACATCATTCCCGGCAAATCCGGCAACTTCATCAACAACGGTTTCAGAACCTCCTACAAATGCAACAACTGTTGTTCCCAACAATTCATCAGCACCATCAACGAGTACTTCATCTGTCCTCCCAAATGATCAGTTTTCAACAGTTCCTCCTGCTACAACTTCAGCTTCATTCCATTTCGACTCTCCATCAGCAACAACAACAATCCTTCCAACAGTACCTCCTACAACACCAGCAATCAATCATGAAGATGTCTCTACCGTCACCATATTCTACGATCCTGAAAATAATTCTGCCTACCATTCAGAAGGTGCTGCTCCCGCCAGAGCACCAGTTACAATCTTTTATGATCCACAAACAATAACAGTCCCTTCAGCAGCAGCAATCAGTCCGGTCACTGTCACGGTGCCTGGACCAGTACCATATGAAAGCAATAGGGCCATCCCCTGGCACTATGGCTCTGACTTGTATTGCGAAGGAAAAAGAATCACTCTGGAAACATCAACACCTGCACCACAAGTAGATAATGTGGGGGGAGGCGGAGGCTTCACTCGAAGCGGACGTCTCTTTGCTTCACAAGTTCAAAGACCTACTGCCGAAGCAGAAGCTGCTGCCAAGGCAAAAGGAAAAGGCCCGGTGCAGGAAGATCCAGCTGCCAAAGAAGCCCTGAAAACTCCATTTGACCAGGAAGTTGATGAGTTTATGCGGATCATCAAAAGGAGTGATTATAAAATTGTGGATCAGCTTCACCAGACGCCATCCAAAATCTCTATCCTCTCACTGCTTATGTGCTCCGAAGCCCATCGGAATGCACTACTTAAAGTCCTGCACACAGCTTACGTGCCTGAGGAGATTACTGTCAACCAATTGGAAACCGTGGTTGGAAACGTTACTGCTAGCAATGGGCTAGGGTTTACCAATTCTGACTTGACAGCGGATGGCCGCAATCACAACAAAGCCTTGCACATAACCGTGGAATGCAAAGGAGCTGTCCTTTCTCATGTGCTGGTGGACACAGGTTCTTCCCTGAATGTCTTACCAAAGAAGGCTCTGGTGAAGCTTGAATATGATGGATTGGCATTGAGACCCAGCAACCTGGTAGTAAGAGCCTTTGATGGTTCTAAGAGATCGGTTCTGGGAGAGATTGAGCTGCCTGTGACAATTGGCCCACAGACCTTTAAAACTATCTTTTATGTGATGGACATTCAGCCCGCCTACAGCTGTTTGTTGGGTAGACCCTGGATTCACGCCGCCGGCGCAATAACGTCTACCCTTCACCAAAAGTTAAAATTTGAGTGGGAAGGTCAAGTTGTCACAATCTGTGGAGAGGAGGACATTTTTGTCAGCCACCTGGCAACCTATAAGTACATTGAGATGGATGGGGAAATCCATGAAACAATGAGCCAGGGGTTTGAAGCTTTGAATGTGAATGAAGCATCTGCTGTATCTGGCACCCCAATGTCATCATACCAACAAGCCCGGAAGGTTGTTGAAGAAGGAACTGCCCTAGGCTGGGGCAAGGTTTTAGCTGTGGAGGAGAAGAAGGACAAATTTGGGTTGGGTTACAGACCAACTCAACATCAAGCAAAGGCTGCTGCAGAGCCTGGTTTTGTCAGTGGGGGGATGCTTACCCCCGATGCTATCAACTGTCTGGAAGACGAGCTGGAAGAGGAGCGCAATCTGGAGAATTGGATTCGTCCAAAGATCCCGGGGAGCAGTGTCTCGAACTGGTCTTCCCAGGAAATTATAAGAGTTACTCATGCAGAGTAATTATTATTTCCTGTATTTTTTATAGCATGCATCAAAGTCTTGCATCTTGCCCAAGATGACAAGACTCATTTTGTAACCAGGGCCATCTGTACTTTTGTGCAAACAAGATTAAATTAATGAAATATCAGACATCTTTTTGCAAACGGGTCTTTTTCTTTTCTGCTCACTGTTTTTCCATTTTTCTTTTTGTACAAAAAATAAATGGCGGTGTTTTCAAAATGATAACTTCATTTCACCTTTTTCTAAAGCAAGATTAAAATCAATCACTAAAATGAACAAACTTAACCCTTGCAGAGAGTGCCTCCCAGACTGCACCGACAACAGCACGGCTATGACACCGTATGACTTTGACAATCCGATCAATCAAGCTGATGAAGGGGTTGATGAAGAATATGAGCTTCCTGAAGAGCTAGCCAGGTTGTTGAGACAAGAGGAAAAGGTTATTGCTCCTCATCAGGAGGAGATTGAAGTGATTAATCTTGGTACTGACGAAGACGTGAAAGAGGTTAAAATCGGGGCCTGCCTGCAAGACTCAGTGAAGAGACAACTGATAGATCTGCTTCAAGAGTATGTTGATGTGTTTGCTTGGTCGTACCAAGACATGCCAGGGTTGGATACCGACATTGTTGTGCACAAGCTGCCTTTGAGAGAAGAATGCCCACCGGTCAAACAGAAGCTGCGCCGAACTCGCCCAGACATGGCTATGAAAATCAAGGAAGAGGTACAAAAGCAATGGGACGCCGGGTTCCTTGCTGTGACTAGCTATCCGCCGTGGGTTGCTAACATAGTACCTGTGCCTAAGAAGGATGGCAAAGTAAGAATGTGTGTTGACTACCGGGATCTGAACAGAGCCAGCCCGAAGGATGACTTCCCATTACCTCACATTGATGTATTGGTGGATAACACGGCTCAGTTCTCGGTATTCTCCTTCATGGATGGATTTTCAGGATATAATCAGATCAAGATGTCACCTGAAGACATGGAGAAGACAACATTCATTACACCTTGGGGCACGTTCTGTTACAAAGTGATGCCATTCGGACTGAAGAATGCTGGTGCCACATATCAACGGGCTATGGTGACATTATTCCACGATATGATCCATAAGGAAATCGAGTGTTATGTGGATGATATGATCGCCAAGTCCCTTACAGAGGAAGACCACCTGGTGAATCTGCTCAAATTATTCAAGCGTCTGAGGAAGTACCAATTGAAGCTGAACCCCAACAAATGCACATTCGGGGTGCGATCCGGTAAGCTGCTGGGCTTTATTGTAAGCGAGAAAGGGATTGAAGTGGACCCTAATAAAGTCAAAGCTATTCAAGAGATGCCTGCACCCAAAACTGAGAAAGAAGTTCGAGGGTTCTTAGGACGATTGAACTACATTTCCCGGTTCATATCCCACCTTACAGCAACTTGTGAACCCTTGTTCAAGCTGTTAAGGAAGGAACAGACGGTCAGGTGGAACGAAGATTGCCAGAAGGCTTTTGACAAGATCAAAGAGTACTTGCAAGAACCTCCAATCCTCATGCCGCCAGTCGAAGGAAGACCTCTGATTATGTACTTGACAGTGCTAGAAGAGTCAATGGGGTGTGTACTAGGTCAGCATGACGAGTCTGGTCGAAAAGAGTATGCGATATACTACCTAAGCAAAAAGTTTACCGACTGTGAACAGCGTTATTCACTGCTCGAGAAAACTTGTTGTGCTTTAGCGTGGGCCGCTCGCCGACTGAGACAGTATATGCTGACCCACACTACCTTATTAATCTCAAAAATGGATCCAGTTAAGTACATTTTCGAGAAGCCAGCTCTTACCGGACGGGTTGCAAGATGGCAGATGATTCTCACAGAATACGACATCCAGTACACATCTCAGAAGGCCATCAAAGGCAGTGTACTATCTGAATATCTGGCTGAGCAACCCATTGATGACTACCAGCCTATGAGATTTGACTTCCCTGATGAAGACATCATGTTCATTAAAGCAAAAGATCACGAAGAGCCTGTTCACACTGAAGGGCCCGACACGGAAGAAGAATGGACTATGATGTTCGATGGGGCTGTTAATATGAATGGTCGTGGTGTTGGTGCAGTGCTCATCACACCTAAAGGAGTTCACATGCCTTTCTCAGCAAAACTCACCTTTAACTGCACCAACAACGAAGCTGAATACGAAGCTTGTATTATGGGTCTTGAGGAAGCCATTGACCTCAGGATTAAGACATTGACCGTATTCAGAGATTCAGCTTTGGTAGTCAATCAAACCAACGGGAAATGGTACACCCACCAAGATCATCTGATACCTTACAGGGATTATACGAGAAGGTTACTGACTTTCTTTACAACAGTCAAGCTTGAGTATATCCCTCGCGACGAGAATCAGTTTGCAGATGCTCTTGCTACCATTTCATCCATGATCAAAGTTCAAACGGCCAACTTTGTACCTCAGATTTCAGTGTCTAGACTTGATAGACCAGCGTATGTATTTGCAGCAGATGTTGTAAAAGATGATAAGCCTTGGTTCCACGACATTAAGCGCTTCTTGGAGGATCAGACATACCCACCTGGGGCATCTTCCAATGATAAGAAGACTTTGAGAAGGTTTGCTGGTAGTTTCTTCCTGAATGCTGATGGATCTTTATACAAGAGGAACTTTGACATGGTACTCCTCAGATGTGTTGACAAGACGGAAGCAGATTTGTTGATGCATGAAGTGCACGAAGGATCTTTTGGTACCCATGCTGGAGGGCATGCCATGGCTAAGAAATTGCTAAGATCAGGCTATTATTGGATCACAATGGATGCAGACTGTTGTGCCTACGCCAGGAAATGCCATAAATGCCAGATCTACGCAGACAAGGTGCATGTGCCTCCCAATCCTTTGAATATCATGTCTTCACCATGGCCCTTTGCTATGTGGGGCATTGATATGATTGGCAAGATTGAGCCAATTGCTTCAAACGGCCACAGATTCATCCTGGTCGCCATCGATTATTTCACGAAGTGGGTTGAAGCAGCCTCATATGCAAATGTCACAAGGCAAGTGGTAGCCCGATTCCTAAAAAGAGATATCATTTGTCGGTATGGAGTGCCCGAGCGAATCATTACTGATAATGGGTCCAACCTAAACAATAAAATGATGGCAGAATTATGCCGGGACTTCAAGATCCAACATCACAATTCTTCTCCTTACAGGCCAAAGATGAATGGCGCTGTAGAGGCGGCAAATAAGAATATTAAGAAGATTGTGCAAAAGATGGTAGTCACCTACAGAGACTGGCACGAAATGCTACCATTTGCCTTACATGGGTACCGCACATCAATCAGGACATCCACTGGGGCAACACCGTATCAGCTTGTGTATGGTATGGAAGCAGTCCTACCAGTTGAAGTTGAGTTACCCTCGCTGCGGGTATTAATGGATGTCAAACTAAGTGAAGCAGAATGGGTTCGGTCCCGATACGAGCAACTGAGTCTGATCGAAGAGAAGAGATTGGCTGCAATCTGCCATGGGCAGTTATATCAGAAGAGAATGAAGAAGGCCTTCGATCAGAAAGTCAGGCATCGAGAGTACCAAGTGGGAGATCTTGTGCTGAAAAGAATCCTCCCTCCTCATACAGACCACAGGGGCAAATGGACTCCAAATTACGAAGGACCATTCGTCGTCAAGAAAGTTTTCTCTGGTGGAGCACTGATGCTCAGCACCATGGATGGTGAAGATTTTCCATCCCCTGTGAATTCAGATGCAGTTAAAAAATACTTCGTGTAAAATGACCCGCTGGACATAAAAACAGAATGTAAGTCCGGGCAAAAATAGGGCATCCCGGCGAGTCAAAAACAGAATAAAAGACTCGGGCAAAAATAAGGGAAATAAATAAAAAATGTACACCCGCTGAGCTGAAAAGCCGCATTGGACAGCTCAGGCAAAAATGGGTATCCCGATGGATTGAAAACCCGAAAGGGCGATCCATGCAAAACAAGGGAATAAGCGAACAACTGCACTCTGAATTCGTCCGTATCACTTACAACTTGGAAAGTTTTGACAGAATCAAGCTCCGATCAGAATCAACTTTCCCAAGAAAGCAAGACGAGAAGAACGTCATTGTCATACGAGTCATAGCAGGAGAGGAAGCTTCTCAAAGCGTCATCAACACTGCCAACACTTTGTTTCTCAATTTGTAACAATCTCCTCATTTCAGGAGATATGTTTCTTTGACTGTATCTTGCCAATTCAGGGCACATGAATTAATAAAATCAGATTTTTCAGTCATGTCTCGTCTTTTACATTTATGTTTTGCAAAGAGTTGTCTGATATCTCTAAAAATGCAATTGCATAAGTACAAATGCCTTTCTCTAAAAATAAAAACACATGCTTACAGGGAATGTGATTATCCTCGAAAGTACTTAACTCCTATGACGGAATCCAGTAAGGGATACCTCGGGACCTTTTGTACGTTTCCTTATCATTGCAGGATTGCAGGTATCCAGAACGCAACTTGGGGCATGTAAGGTACATCCCAGCAAGCTGGCAAATCAACATACACTCAATCTCAGCATCCGAAATGCCCTATCCCCAGCGGAGTTGCCTCTTGTTGCTATCCCCAGCCGAGTTGCCTCTCACTTCCCCAGCCGAGTTGCCTTTCTTCCTCAGCAGAATGCAGAAAGCAGGGAATCATCTCCCCACAGAATCTTTAGCCACTATCCAGAAGAGCAACGCACGAAGAAATCACAACAGAGTACAGGAAGCTTCTACAAACCCCAGCTGGGTCCCGTATTATAAGGATATGTCAACCAGTGACCTATATCCCCAAGCAGATACATCATTAGATCTACCAGTGATCTCATACCCAGCTGGGATGTCCATTTCAAGCAGATCATCCAGAGATCTTCGCAGCAATGGGATCCGAATCCCGGATCCGTGCCCCTTTGCACAATCATAGCATTCGCGTCATATTCACCCACAAAGCGTAGCATTCCGTCTAACACGGAGCATTACGGCAAAAATCAAATGCATGGCATAATCATAAGTCATGTTGTGAATTGAACGCTTGTGATTAGTAACCATTTATCAGAATACAGATTACTTTCCCCAAGAGTCCCCATCAGAGTCCCAGCAAAAGCAGTTGCCTCACAAATCACAAACACCCGTATATACACCTTTTGGCACCCGTCCGCGTCATCTTTCCCCAGTAAAGTCGCCTGAACACCCTTTACAAACAAAATCACCCGTACTACAGATACGTCCTGACACCCGTCCGTGTCATATCCCAGCAGAAAGCCAAAGACATCCTCTTTGCACTCGCATGCACTTATATATACATTTTCTTGACACCCGTCCGTGTCATATCCCCAGCGCAGTCGCGTACACTTTCATCAACCCATACACTTGTTAATATTATACTTTTCTCTTTTGACACTCGTCCGTGTCACTCTCCCCAGCAGATAAATACTCATCTATACAATACAATACTCACTACTCATGGTACGTTTATACAGATACTCGTCCGTATCTTGTATACGTCATCACTCATATCCCCACAGATTCGGCAGTAGTCCTTGTTCTTTGTTAACCAGTTGGTACTCGTCGGTACCATCATCTCCGAACATTGCGTCTAGTGTTTGTTTCTACATGGTACTCGTCCGTATCATAGTCTTAAGGATGCTCGTCCGCATCTTTAGTCCATACACCGTGTCAAACACTTAGGTCTTCTTGAATATAGATACTCGTCCGTGTCTACTATTCCCCCAGAAGGATTCTTTCAGATGCAACACTTGTCCGTGTTCTTTGTTAACCAGTTGATACTTGTCCGTATCATCATCTCTGAGCATGTGTCAGTTTGTTTCTACATGATACTCGTCCGTACCATAGTCTTAAGGATGCTCGTCCGCATCTTTAATCTATACACAATACCAAGCACTTATACCTTTTGTTTCTTGGATGTAAACGCTCGTCCGTGTTTACTATCTCCCCAGTAGATCGCCAACAAAGCAAATTTTCTTTTTATCTAACACTCGTCCTGTGTTATGATACCTTTGAGAGCAGCCGTACCCTGCTGAGTGGTCGTCCTCCACTTCTTGATGGTCGTCCTCCATCATGCTCATCCGATGGCCGTCCCCATCGTTGATTTTTAGCAGCCGTCCCCTGCTAGGTGGTCGTCCTCCACCTTTTGATGATCGTCCTTCATCAACTTTATCCAATGGCCGTCCCCATTGTTGATTTTGGTTATCTGACATTCGTCCTATGTCATGACAAACCTCGAGAGCAGCCGTCCCCTGCTGAGTGGTCGTCCTCCACTTCTTGATGGTCGTCCTCCATCTTGCTCGTCCGATGGCCGTCCCCATCGTTGACCTTTTCTATCCGATGACCGTCCCCATCGTTGATATTTTCGGCAGCCGTACCCTGCCAGGTGGTCGTCCTCCACCTTTGATGGCCGTCCCCATCATTTTTATACCCAACAGAGCAGCCGTCCCCTGCTAGGTGATCGTCCTTCACCTTTGATGGCCGTACCCCATCACCTGTTTATTTCATTTATTCTTTAACCCGATGGCCGTCCCCGTCGTGGTCCCTTTTCCTTTTTAGCCCGATGGCCGTCCCCATCGTGGGTTACTTGACCTTTATGAACTTGATGGCCGTCCCCGTCATGTTTCATTAATCCTCAGAAATTTTACAGTTTTATCGTGATGGCCGTCCCCATCATGATTTTATTTTCCCCAGCTAGTCGGCCGTCCCCGTCTTAGCTTTACCTTTTATCCCCAGCATGTCGGCCGTCCCCGTCATTGCTTTATTTCCTGCACTTTACCAGCATGTCGGCCGTCCCCGTCATTGCTCTTTACCCAGCAGTCGTCCTCTGCTCGACGGTCGTCCTCCGTCGCCCATACTTTACAATATACTTTATTTTGCTTTTACAATCTATATCCCTTTTCTTCTTCATTTTGTGAGTGCAAATTTTGGATTGTCTTTGGTATTCAACCACAAGTTATCTTGTTTGCCTGTTAAGCCGTCGCTTACATCCTGCACAGCTAACTCATGTTTGAATAGGGGCAGCTGTAAACACCCCAAATTTGCCCTCACCCATTCACACCATGGCTTGTGATCATCTCATATGCATAAACACAATCATATCATCTCACATTTCATTTTTGATTCACTGGATAGTCTCTAAGGCATCTGCACCTAGGGTTTGTGATCTGAGCAATCCCAATGCTTCTTGAGCCATTCCAAAGGCCACCAATCAACTCAAAGAGGTCCATGTGTGTTCTTGTATCATGTTACATCCTCACAAAGTCCAAATTGCAGAGGAATCACAAGAACTAGGGTTTGAGTGGATGCAGAGCCAGGATGAACTGCACAGTTGACTGAAAATTAGGGTTTTGGTTTCAGAGGCCATAACTCCAATTTTTTTGGTCATTCTTGTTTCCATTGATCTCTATATGGTATAAGGAGTATGCATATCAATTTTCATGAAGAAATTCCATGGGGAAGTCATCTGATCAAGAGTTGACTTCTCAGACAAGTCAGTACAAAATCAGGGCATCTGAGGCCCCCAATGACCCAACCAATGGGTAATCTTCATCAGTTTGAGTGTATATGATCTTTATTTGATCATGGAAGAAGGTTGAAGTTCATAAAAATCAAGAATTTGGAGTTTTTGCAAATGTTGACTTTTTGGGCATAGTTGACTTTTCAAGAATGCATCATTTTAGGTCATTTTTCAAGCCTTGATTCATGATCCAAAAAGGCTTCAAATGGAAAAACTTTGGTCATGAAAGTTGTAGATCTCATCTTTCCCTTTTCAAAAAGTACAAGAACATGATCAAATGCTTCTTGGATCAAAAGTTATGACCATGCAAAGTTGCCAAAAATCACTTATTTTCAAGTTATGCATCAAGTGGAAATTTTGCAAAGTCTTGGATCAAAGCACATTGCAGCCTCTAATTCATCTCAAATCAGCATGTGAACATTCTCTAAGTTACAAAAATCAGATTTGAACTAAGTTTGCCCTTGGTTTCATGTTTGGTTATGCAAAGGATCACATGTGAAACATAAGCCAACCAACTTGCAAAACACTCATGATCACTTCCTACAACTTGGTGCATTGGAAGCTGACTTTGGCTAGCCTCTCCCTCACCTTTTGCTGCGCCAGCCATGCTTTGTCCTTGCCTAGATTTGGAGCCATGCCCTATCTTACACAAAAGTGGTTTTTGAGCAAAAAGTGATCTACCAATCCATAAAGCACAAGTCACATCAGCCAGCCAATCAGAGTTGTTTATGATTTCAATTTGCAAGTTGAACATAACACAAGCCAAGGCTGAAACACACACATTCACCACTTTCACAAAAAACCTTCCACATTGCAACTTGCTTCGAATCTGCTTAGACAGCCATCAAACACCCAAGCAACCTTCATCAATCATCCCACCACACCCTATAGGCCACCCAGCACCCAAAGCACAAGCCTAAAACAGCCAAGAAATCCCACTGCCATTTCTTACTTCAGTTTGCAAAAACTTTCGAATCTTCCATCCTAGCTCACAAACACACAAACCAATACCACAAATCTTCTCTACACACTGCATAGACCTCAAACAACCCATCACCACAGCCTGAAAGTGCCAAAATCATCATGGCCATTGTTGACTGAACTGAAGCAGTTCCATTCGAATCTCCTTCTCCAGCCAACACAAACTCATTTTGAGCATTCAAACACATTTGGGGGATCAAGTAGAGCAGCTTGCATCAAAGGAAGTGGCCAGAAAGTTCCTAAACTGAAAGCTCCAAATCTCAGGTAGCTCGAAATTAATTTTTCCAGAAATGGTTTTTTATGTTACAAACTTGTTCCTCATGATGCACTGATCATTCTGGTACCTTTAGTTTTTGAAATGGTTTTGTTTTGAGCATTTAATTTGTGTTTGAAGCTCACGAACCCTAGAAATTGTTTGCTTCGATTCAGTTGATTTAGGAACTTTAAATTTGTTTTGAGAGAGGGGTTTGGTTCGTGAGAGGATAAGGATCATTTCCCTGGTCTTAGATTTCATTTTTGTAACGTTTTGAGGAAGTTGGGTGATTCTCAGGTGAGAGCTGGCCGGAGAAGACGACCGGAAGTCTTCTCCGGCCACCTGAATGTGATTAGGGCTTAATCCAGTCATTAATGTCAGTTTGAATTTAGGCCATAGGATGCGTTGACTCCCTTGACTTCGCGCGCAGATAGAAGGCCAGGATCACTTTAATTAGCCCTAATCCACGTGTTAGGGTTAATTAATCATAATTTATTTAATTAAATCAGAAACTGTGTGGACCCTTGGATCTGGCGCGTGGTCAATCCATTTAAACCCAGGATCAATCTCATCCGTCCTTTTGTTTGACTTTCATTTTATTTTATTTTAATTCATTTTCTTTTCAATTAATTTGCACATTTATTTTTAAAATAGCAGAAAATTTATAAAAATTATGAAACTTTTTCTTTAAGGTTTTATTAATTTTTATGACACAAAAATATTTTTATTTTATTTTTTTATCATTAAAAAAGTATTTTAAAAGATTTAAAAGATTATTTTTAATTGATTAATGAGAATTAATTAATTAAAAATACTTTTAGGTATTTAAAAATTACAAAAAAATTCATGAAATGTTCTAAGACATTTAGAAACATTGTCCAACCTTCAAACCAAATTTCTTTTTTGATCTTGATGCATTTTAAGAATTTTTCATTGAATTAAATCATTTTTTATGCATTATTTTGATCATAAGTTTGAAAATTCATTTCTGCCTATTGGAGAAGGTTGAGACATTGATTCTTCTTGCATTGTGTTGTGTTTGGCATGTATTTTCAAGGATAAAATGGCCATGATTTGTTTCCTCATTTCCTAATTGTTTGGCATTTGTTTTGTTAGGAACCCTAAAAAACCCTAATATCTTGTAAAATTCATATCTTGAGATTGGTTGAGAGTTGAGAGCTCCCCTTTGGGCAGTGGTTCATTATAGGTTTAGGGTTTCTTTGGATAGCATTTTCCATTTTTTATCTTAGGGTTTGCTTCTGTTTTGGGTTTTTGTTTGATGTTTGATTCATAAACCCTAATTTGGGCTTTCTCTTACATCCTCCTTGTTTTCTCTTGCATAACATGACTTGTCTTTGCATTTTGTGCATTCTTGTGGTTCATTTGGCATCATAAGACATATAGGAAGCATCCTTGATCATTGCATCTCATACTTGCCATGTCATTTGTCTTGTGTGCTTCATAACTTTCCATGCTTGTTCATGCTCCTTAGCTTGCATCATTTGCATCCATGATCTTGTATGGACCTCCCCATGCCTTGCCTCATGTTTGCAGCACCTCATAACATCATAATCATCATCAACATGCTTCTGGTTTGGTCTAGCATCATGTCATTTCATTTCATTTAGCATTGCATTGCATTTCTTTCTAACCTTGCAGGTGGTAAGTAAACTTGAGAAGTGGATTTGCCTTCACTTCTCATACCTTTTCTCTTCATCTCTCTTGCATCCATTGCTGCATTTCTATTTGTGCCTAAGTTTGAGCTTGCTCATTCTTACTTCTCCCACTTTCTTTCTTCAAGTGACTTGACTTCTTGAATGAAGCAAGTCACTTTGCTTCTCTTGATCTTGTTCATCTGCTTCCTGGTGGCTTCCTTTGAAGATTGTTCTTGTTAAACCTCACAAACTTTAGGAACAACCAAGCATGACAATGAATTAGGGTTTTGATTAGTCTCCCCTCATAGTTTTACCTTTGTGTCTCTTTGAGTCTTCTCCTCTCATCTCATAATCAGGGACTAAACCCTAAAGGCTTTAAGGCTTTGTGATTAAGCTTATGCCTGTATCCTTCTTTTAGGATGGAGTGTATAACTTTAATCCTAAGTATTAAACCCTTAAGGTGTCTAAATCTCTTAATCAATCCATCTAATAATCATCAAGACATCACACTTGTAACTTGGGCCTTGCATTAGGGTTCTAATTCTTCCTTAAGTGGTTAAGAAGGACTAACCCTAGTGTTAATGGACAAGTCCCCCTCAAGTTGTCTTACAAACAATAAAATCCATTTCATCATCATACCATTAAATAAAATCCACTTAATCAAAGGTTTGTTTTGTCATGAGTTTAATCCCTAATCATGGATTAAGTTGAGGAGCTTTCCTCAGCTTAAATATTCTCATCTATTATCCTTCTTTTAGGATGGTGTAATGAGTCTGTTAGATCCCTGATTATGGCTTAACCTCATTACTCTACACTAAACAAAAATCACAAAAACATCTAAATAATCACAAGTAGGTTAATGATCTTAATCCTACACCAAAGGTGATTAAGTGTGAGAATCTGACTTCACACTTAAGGTACTCTCATTACCCCTGATCAGAGGGAAGATGTGATGAGTTTATTAACCCATTGGTTTAGACTTAAGCTCATTATCTTATGACAAACTTCCAAAAACAATAAAAGACTGAAAACTCAAAAACAAACAATAATCGTCTCCTTCGGGATTCTTTTCTCATCATCTTCACTCACAAACGAGAACTTGCTTCTTCCGTCTAATGCAAGACAGTTTGCACCTGAGCCAGACAGGTCATACACTTGAGCATTGACAAGCAAGCAGTTCATAAGTCAATTCATCTTTCAGTCTCTTTGGGTCGAACTACGGTGTTCTGACTTCCTCATTGCACGAGAGGATACGTAGGCATAACTTAACAGTTATCGAACAAAAGTCTCTGTTCATTCCCCCTCTTTCCAGCTTCATTCTTAAGCCTCATTGTCATGAGCATTTCACCTCTTTCTCTTTTACACTGACACATCATTATACACTTCACTTCCTTCACACTGACACCTGTACATATTGCTTTCCAGCCATTTTACACACAGATTGCACTGACACTACCCCTTTAAAACACAAATCTTTTAAGCGTGGATCCCGTCGAGTACGGCGGACAATCTGGGTGCTAATACCTTCCCAGGTTGTAACCAACCCCCTTTCTCAGTCTCTCTGGTTCGCAACCGTCTTATCCATCTTTTTCTAGGTCTATGCAGCATTGCCTTTCCTCCGGGATAAAAATGCCTAGCTGGCGACTCTATTCATCTCCAGTGAGTTCACGGCTGTGTGTTCTCATTGTCCCTCTCGCCGACCGTTCGCGTCTGTACCTTCATCTGACCCCGGTGTCACTTGTCGGGAGCGACAATAGGGCCTTCAATTTTCGTTTTCAATCATCCAAACTTATTATCTCTTAGGCATATATCAGTTTTAAAGTAGTAATCACTTCACATCAGGGTGTTACTACAATCGAGTGATCGAGTCTGTATACGTCTGTGTGATCGAGTTTTGGAGCACTCTGGGAGGAAGTTAATCCTGCCGCCATTTTAATTCCAGTTCGTATTTTATTTTTCCGCACTCGCTTTATTTTATTTACTTTCCGCATTGCCTTACTTTATTTATTATCTGCACTCTCACTTTACTTTCTTTTATTTCCACACTCGCTTTAAATACTTTTATTTCTGCACTCGCTTTAAATACTTTTATTTCTCGCACTCGCTTTACTTTCTTTATTACCCGCACTCGCACTACTTTTATTTATTTATCCGCACGTGCACTAATTACTTTTATGAAAAATAATAAAAAGAACTTTTACTTTACCATGTCTAACTAAATCCATAAAGGTTAGAATGTAAGGATCGTAATTGAACCAGTAATTCGTACAATTGTTCGTAGAAACACTTAAGGGCTAGTTTAACTTTCAATTTAAGTTTAATTGTTTTTAACTATTTCAAAAACAGCTAAAAGCGCTTTGTCTAGTTCATTAGGAGTTTTTAGATAAAAAAGAAAAGAGATTTTAAAACCA
Source organism: Lathyrus aphaca (assembly GCA_963966055.1). Classification (NCBI taxonomy): domain Eukaryota; kingdom Viridiplantae; phylum Streptophyta; class Magnoliopsida; order Fabales; family Fabaceae; genus Lathyrus; species Lathyrus aphaca. The sequence continues at coordinate 442,350,952 of OZ014519.1, forward strand.
TTTTCGGACGCGTTAAGAAGTTTAGAGTCTGGTTCGTGAGAACCTCTTTTTTCTAAGAAATCCAAGTTAAAATACTTTTCAACTTAGTTAAGATACTATATTTCTTAAAAATAGGTTTACTACTCTAACGCAGTACCCACCTTTTTATCCGTGACAATAGGAGGGGTTGATTTGAGAGTACAACTCGGTTCTGAATACGCGAAAGTGACAGTTCCTGTAAAATTAGTTCTTTTCAAAGTGGAAAACATTGCTGATAAGTAGTTATATTAACAAGTAACGGATTATTAATTGATTATGTGAATTACATTCGAGCCTGTCTTTATTAATTGTTTAAAATTATTATTCTATTTACCATTGCGCACTCTTTAAAACCATTATATTCAATTGCCTTAGATACACACCATAGCAACAGGTACGATAGATTGACACTTGGTCTCTGTGGATTCGACAATCTTTTATATTACTCTGACTTGTTCGTACACTTGCGAAAAACACGCATCAAGTTTTTGGCGCCGTTGTCGGGGACCAATTTCGTCAAATTTCATACCCTGTAGTTATACCGTTTAGACTAAGGTTGTTACCTGTCGGTCAATGCGAAAGACTCGCAGTGCCAGAAGCTAAGTAGACCCTCTAGCTGAACCCGAACGTTATGCTCGCGCACGTTTATTTTTCCATAGGATTAGGAGAGCTATGGCCGAAGATCAAAACCGAAGACCTCTTAAGGACTTCGCCCAACCATCAAACGAGGAACCTAGTTCCAGTATAGTAAACCCCGTTATCCCAGCCAATAATTTTGAACTTAAACCATCCCTGCAGCAATTAGTGCAACAGAGACAATTCGCAGATCTTGCTACTGAGAACCCAAACCAACATTTAAAAAACTTTCTCCAGTTAGCACACACCTTTAAACCAATGGAGCTCCTCCTGAGGCAATCCGCTTAAGATTATTTCCTTTTTGCCTCAGAGATAAAGCTCTATCATGGTTAGATTCCCTTCCACCCAATTCCATAACAACCTGGGAACACCTTAGAAAAGTATTCCTTGCTAGATATTTTCCCCCAAGCAAGATCGTTGTTCTTCGAAACCTAATAACCAGATTTACCCAAAACCAAGGAGAATCGTTGTTCGAAGCCTGGGAGAGATATAAAGAGCTATTAAAAGCATGCCCACATCATGGTTTAGAGAACTGGCTAATCATTTAAACCTTCTATAATGGACTTCATTATAACACTAAGATGACCATCGACGCTGCCGCTGGTGGCGCACTGATGAACAAACCTTACCCTGAAGCTAGTGCCCTTATCGAAGATATGGCCCAAAACCATCAATCATGGGGAGTAGAAAGAGCAACAGTAGAAAAGAAGGAAGCCCAAGGAGGAATACATGAGCAAAGCTCTATAGACATGATGCAAGCTAAAATGGACACATTGGCCCTTAGAGTCGAACATATGTGTACAACCCCGAATACTGTAGCTGCAGTTTCGTCGAATTGTGAGATATGTGGGACGCAAGGACACCAATCCGCCGAATGTAATTTGTTAAATGAGACCAACCCTGAGCAAGTGAACTACACCCAAGGGAACCCATTTTCAAACACATACAACCCTAGATGGAGGAATCACCCAAACTTCTCCTATAAAAATAATAACCTTATCCAAAATATCACACCTCCGAGACAACAAGGTTACCAAGCCCCGAGAACAAATCAACCTATGAAACATGTACCACCAAATCCGAGCCTTGAGAAAATTGTGGAAAATTTTATCACCGCTCAAACACATAAAAACAAAGAGTTCATGAACCAAAACGTCCATGTTAACGAACTAATTACCCAGTTAGGAACCAAGGTTGACCAAATTATTACTCACAATAAGATGCTTGAAACCCAGATCTCTTAGGTAGCTTTAAACCAAGCCCCTCAGACTATGCCTGGAGGACAGTTCCCTGGACAACCTCAATAAAACCCGAAAGGGCAAGCAAACGCCATTACTCTACAAAGTGGAACCGCTTATAAGGAACCTTCTAACCCTAGATTAAGTGATCCTGAAACTTCTGAGAGAAATGAAGAGAAGGAACCAGAGGAATCTGGAAACCCGGAAAGTCAAGAAAAAGGAGAAGAACCTAAAAACAAAACCTATGTACCACCACCGCCATACAAACCACCAATACCATACCCTCAAAGACTAAAGCAAACCCATATCGACAATCAGTATCAAAAATTCGTTAAGGTTATAGAAAAACTTCACGTAGAAATCCCCTTTACAGAAGCCATCACCCAAATACCTTCTTACGCAAAGTTTCTCAAAGACATACTTACAAATAAACGTAGGCTTGAAGATCCGAAACCCGTGGAATGTAATTCTATTTCCGAAAATAGGTTAGTAAAGAAAGATAAAGATCCCGGAAATTTTTCCATTCCTTGTATTTTGGGGAATCATGTCATCGAAAAAGCTTTTCTAGACTTAGGAGCTAGTGTGAGCTTAATGCCTTTAGCAGTTTGTGAAAGGTTAAACCTAGGAGAATTACAACCTACTAAGATGTCACTTCAATTAGCCGATAGATCCGTTAAATACCCTATAGGCATACTTGAAGACGTCCCTGTTAGGATAGGTCAGATGTTTATCCCCACTGATTTTGTTGCCATGGACATTAAAGAAGATAACGACATACCAATCCTCCTAGGTAGACCGTTCTTATCAATCGCTGGAGCCATAATAGATGTTAAAAAAGGGAAACTAACCTTCGAGGTAGGCAACGACAAAATAGAATTTGTACTCTCGAAATTTCTTATGGAACCTATAATAGGAGATGCTTGTTATGCCTTAGATATCATTGATGAATGCATTAGGGAATTAGAACAAGAAGAAGAAACTGAATCTATAAAATTACCATCAACCCTTATTTGGGAAGATGACAGTTATAAAAAACCCTACATTGATGATAACCTTCACGAATGTTTATCTCTTACCCCAGATCATATGTCTTGCCCTATGAAACCAACCGTAAAACTTAAGGAACTGCCTAAGAACCTGAGATATGAATTTCTTGATGAAGAAATGGACCGTCCAGTTATAGTCAGTGCTACCTTGGACCAAGAGGAAACAAACCAATTGTTAGATGTTTTACGAAGGTGCCCCTCAGCCTTAGGATATAAGATCTCAGATCTAAAAGGAATAAGCCCATCCGTATGCATGCATCGGATTTTGCTTGAAGAAGATTTAAAACCCTCCAGAGAACACCAATGAAGAATAAATCCTATGATGAGTAAAGTATTTAAGACTGAAGTTCTTAAGTTACTAGAAGCAGGTATAATATATCAGATCTCGGACAGTAAATGGGTAAGCCCTGTGCATATAGTACCTAAAAAGGGAGGCATCACAGTCGTGCAAAACGAGAAGGGCGAACCTGTAGCAAAAGAACTGATGGAGGTTGGCGTATGTGCATAGACTATAAAAAATTAAATAAAGCAACTAGGAAGGACCATTTCCCATTACCATTCATAGACCAAATGTTGGAGCGCCTAGCCAGACACTCTTACTTTTGTTACCTAGATGGATATTCAGGATTCTTCCAAATACCTATTCACCCCGAAGATCAAGAAAAAACTACCTTTACATGCCCTGTTGGAACTTTTGCCTACAGAAGAATGCCTTTTGGACTCTGTAATGCCCCTGCCACTTTCCAACGCTGCATGATGTCTATCTTTGCAGACTATTTAGATGAAATCATGGAAGTATTTATGGACGATTTCTCAGTTTGTGGATCTGATTTCAAAAATTGTCTTATCAACCTTGAGAAAATCCTGGAAAGATGTGTGGAGGTAAACCTTGTGCTAAATTGGGAAAAGTGTCATTTCATGGTCACCGAAGGGATTGTTTTAGGACATATAGTTTCCAAAAAAGGTATAGAGGTAGACAAAGCTAAAATAGAAGTCATAGAGAATCTAAAACCGCCCAAGACTATCAGGGAGATAAGAAGTTTTCTTGGACATGTCGGATTTTACCGACGTTTTATCAAGGACTTCTCCAAAATAACAAAGCCCTTAACTGGTCTTTTAATGAAAGATGATGAATTCATCTTCGATGAAAAATATACTGAAGCATTTAATCTATTGAAGCAAGCTCTGATTTCAGCACCTATAATGAAACCCCCTGATTGGTCAGAACCGTTTGAGATAATGCGTGACGCTAGTGACTATGTTGTTGGAGCCGTTCTAGGTCAGAGAAAAGATAAAAAGTTACACGTAATTTATTATACCAGTAGAACCCTAGACACTTCACAACTCAACTACGCAACAACCGAAAAAGAGCTCATACCTGTAGTTTTCGCCATAGACAAATTTAGATCTTATCTAGTAGGAGCCAAAATTATAGTTTACACCGACCATGCTGCCATTCGTTACTTACTAAGTAAAAAGGATGCCAAGCCTAGGTTACTTCGATGGATTCTATTACTGCAAGAGTTTGATTTAGATATCCGTGATAAGAAAGGCACAAATAATGTAGTAGCTGGTCACCTTTCTAGGCTAGAATACCTGAAACCTGACTCAGTGCCCATAAATGATGATTTTGCCTATGATAGACGGATAGCCCAACTAGAAACCATTGAAGATGATAACCCAAACCCACATGAGAATTCTCAAAAATCTTTAGCTATAAGTAATGTACCTTGGTATGCAGACTTTGTTAATTACCTAGCCGCTGACATCATACCCCCCGATCTAAATTACCACCGGAAGAAGAAGTTCTACAGTGATGTGAGAAACTTCTATTGAGACGAACCATTACTTTTCAAGAGAGATAAAGATGGAATTTTCCGCCGTTGCGTTCCAGAAGAGGAGGTACATAATACAATTGAGCATTGTTACTCTGCACCCTATGGTGGACATGCAAGCACATCTAAGACCTATGCCAAGATTCTTCAAGCTGGCCTATTCTGGCCTACCATGTGGCGTGATGTCCATGCTTTCATTGTCAAATGTGACAAATGCCAACGTACAGGAAATATTTTAAGACGTAATGAAATGCCTCTAAGAAATATCCAAGAAGTAGAACTCTTCGACGTATGGGGTATAGACTTTATGGGACCGTTCCTACCATCTTTAGGAAACCAGTATATCTTAGTAGTTGTTGACTACGTGTCTAAATGGATTGAAGTTATCGCCGCACCCACGAATGAAACCAGAGTAGTCATCAAATTATTTAAAAACTATATATTTCCCAGGTTTGGAACACCCCGCTTAGTCATAAGTGATGGAGGATCACACTTCATATCGAGAATATTTGATAAACTTTTAAGCAAATATGGAGTTAAGCATATAGTAGCAACACCATACCACCCACAGACTAATGGACAAGTGGAAGTATCTAATAGGGAGATCAAACAAATTCTTGAGAAGACTGTCTCTATATCTAGAAAAAATTGGTCGCAGAAACTTCAAGAAGCGTTATGGGCCTATAGAACCGCTTTCAAACCCCCTATAGGAACAACCCTTTATCAACTGGTCTATGGAAAATCATGTCACTTACCTTTTGAGTTGGAGCATAAGGCCTATTGGGCCATCAAAACTTTGAATTTGGATTACCTAACTGCTGGTGAAAAACGTATCCTTGATATCCACAAATTAGAAGAGCTCAGACAATCTGCCTACGAAAATTCCATCATATACAAAGAAAGAACAAAAGCTTGGCATGAAAAAAGAATCATAAGAAAATACTTCAAAATAGGCGATCATGTTCTCCTGTTCGATTCTAGGTTACGACTTTTTCCAGGGAAGCTTCGTTCGAGATGGACTGGCCCTTTCGAAGTATCTAAGATTCTAAGATCTGGAGCTATTGAAATAAAGAACCAAACATGTAAATCGTTCATCGTCAATGGACAGAAACTGAAGCCCTACGAAGGAGGTGACATCCCAATGACATACTCCAGCCATACTCTAAGTGATCCACCAAATCCTTCGAATGATGTGTAAAATTCAATCGTCGAGCTAATGACGTTAAACAAGCGTTGCATGGGAGGTAACCCATGGTTTTCTTATCTTACTTACTTTTATTTATTTTTACTTTATTTTAATTTGTTTACTTTATTATTTTTTCAGGACTAACGATTGAATGTTTTATGTGATTTCAGGACTCTTTTGCTAACCTTGTGCAGAATGCAGAACGCCGACGACATGCACGTGGTCTTCAGAGACGGCACACAGAGAGAGCGTTACTATTTCCACATGAGACGCCCTATGGAACCTACACGGTACCCAGACCAAGATTGCATGGATGCCTTAGGGATAAAGCCAAGCGTCAGATTCTTATGTCACCAACTCCAGTGGGACCAGTTTGAGGACATGAACAACACTTACGGGAACTTGACTCTAGATTTCCTCAGCTCGTTTGATTATGATCCTTAGGCTGGACCCGATGGACATGTTGTTTTCAGGTTGTTCGGGACTGATTACTCTTTCTCTCACAAAGAGTTTGGTGATTTACTAGGTTTTCAGACTACTCCTGATGCTATTCCAGAGACACCGATGGGGTATTTTATGAGCAGAGAAGTGGAGAAGTTTTGGAGTAACATCTCAGGTGGAGGTAGCCAAGATCCTTCCACTAAGTTTTCTCAGGTAATCCACAATCCTGCGTTAAGGTACTTCCAGATGATTCTAGCACACTCTTTCCTCGGTTTTCCAGATATAGAGACTCTGTTGAGTGAGGAGGAGATTTTCCTACTGTTTTATGCGACTCAGTCACGCCCAGTTGCTTGTGGCAACTTTCTGTTGAAGAGCCTTGTCGGTGTCGCCAGGTCATCTGTAGGCATTATACACGTCGGTGGGATTATTACACATATTGCTACTGCATTGGATTTGTCTTGCAAATTATTGCACCTCAGGATCTTCTGCTGCTACACCACCCTAGATGTTGACTTTTGTCTTGACAGAGGATTGATGAGGAGGGCCTCTTTTGAGCCCAACACGTTTAGATTACTGATCGACGGCGAAGTGATACATTACTTTACATTACCTGACCCACTGATGACCAGTTTCCACGACCCTACTAATTGGAGTTATGCTTTAGAGGGTTATGGAGAGACTGTCGAAGAGCCAAAATCACCTCCCGCCGCTGAGTACACTCCTACACCTCTTTCTCCCTGAATCACTGTTATGTCTAACAATATGTCTTTGCAACCGCCTGATCTACAGACCTAGATTTATGAGCTCCGCAAGGAGACTGCCCTGCTCAAGCAGGAAGTAGCGGACTTGGCATTACAGATCGACATATCTGATCTCACTCATGCCTCATAGCCTGATGCTATATATCAGGAGATTGGAGAGCTTCGGAGGGAGATAGTTGAGATTCGTGGATCAAACCAGGTAGAGAAACCTACCACATGATCATTTTACACTGACATTATTACTCTAGTATTTAATATTTCATGCCTTATTTTATTTCTCGCATCTCCACATATTTTATATTATCGCATATATTACATTTTCCATGTACTTTGATTTTTTATCTTATATATTATTTCATGCACTAATACTCATTTTTTCTTTTTTCATTTTATTTTATTTTATTTTATGTCGAATAATGAAAAAAAAGAAGAACAAAAATATTTTTATTTTTGCCTTCATAAAAAAATATGCAAGCTTCATGCCTTAGAAGAAAGAAGAAAATGCTATCCGGACCCTCCGAAGACCAAAGGTACGCGAAGCCCAATAGGGGAATTAAAAATTTTTGGCCCATAAGGGAAATGGCTTTATGGCGCCCGCCATACCCCTATGGTGCCCGCCACGCTGTTCCCCCTTATTTCGGGGCAGATTCATCTCCCCCACCATTTTTACACTTTCAAACTTCCAAAACCCATTTTTCCAACTTCCAAAAACCCCCCATTGAACCCCATTAAAGCTCCCACCATTCTCATACATTCACCATCTATAAAACCCATCCAAAATCCATTTTTATTTTCATCCACCACAAACCATAAAAATCCAACCTTTACCATTTCCTACATAAACCACTCTTCACCATATTCAACTTCTCAAGGAGCAACAATAATGGAGTTCAACGGATATCTTCTTCGCGATGGAAGACCGGGAGATAGGCAAAGGAAAAACATTCAAAGGCTTCAGAGTCAAGAAATTCTCTCGACTAGGTACGTAGATGATAATTGTCTTTACTCTTTGGGTCTATATCATAGTGTTTTTCACTTATTAGATTTTCTAGGCTTGCATAAAATTTTGTAAATCAGGAACCTGCCTATGAGAGGCTGACAATTGAGTTCTTGAGTTTGTTAATATACACTGTCAGTCCTAACACTGCTAGCACAGTCGGTACTGTTAATTTTAGACTATTTAGAATTGAATATGAATACATTACCAACGAACTAACAGGCTTGTTAGGAATCCCTCATAGGGAAGGTGCTATATGTGAGGCACCTTTGGATTCGGAATGGTCGGCCGAAGTATTTTCCTTCTGGAAGAGGCTGTCAAGTACTTCAATAAATTCTTTTGAAGGAATACTTGCGTCGACCATCCATAACCCGACCATAAGAGTTTTCAAATATCTTTTGGCATGTACTATTTTTGGCCGGGAGAGTCCAAATAAGGTAAACGCTAAAGAGCTTCTATTTTTGCAAGGAAGCCTCACAAATACTCATATCAATTCGGTCCCGTTTATGCTTGCACACATGGCTTTAACTGTTAATAAAATAGGACCGATTGTTATTGGAGGACTTGTTATGTCTATTGCTCGGGCTCTTGACCTGAACAATGAGATAGCTACACTTGAACCCCTACCTCCTTGCACGATTAATTTAAAATTTCTAAAAGACATGAAATTGTGCCGAACGAGGAAAGCAGGTGGTTATGAGTTGATGGTTCATGGGGTAGCTATCCCATCTGTTGCTTTACCGTGCAGTAGGCATACCGATGTACGTATTGAAAGGAACTTGACCTATGATCTGAATGCTCCACCTATTTTGGGTCCACTTCCTCCTAATATTCCCGATGGGGAGGCACATGACACTGATGAAGAATATGAACGGAGAGAACATTCTCCTGTACCTCATGTGTCCCCCCATCATCCTTCACAGTCACACACTGCACCATCTTCCTCTAACCATGTTGCAGGTGCTACTCCTGGATTCTATATCACTGAGGAGATGTGGCGTGATATGACGGCTAGAGAGGAAAGGCGAGACAACCTACTCTCTACCCTTTCACAACAACTGACGGACAATATGAGCTACATGGAACAATAGCGATCAGTATCGGATCGTGCCTACAGGAACGTTTGCCGCACCTTGACCGACATCACATCAGAGCAGACCTGTCAGCGAGAAGTCAACCACCGGAACCACCAGCTTATAGAGGCCACTCAGGGTTCCATCCTAGGTAACCTTCGAGAGGTCCGGAGTGCCCAGGCTTCCTAATCAGCACGACTTGACCGGAGGGACCAGCAACACAGTAGATCCCATCGTTCCATACCATCACAGCAGGACGGCGAGGGCACCAGTGCTCCTCCGCAGTAGTTTTCCAGATTACTCTCCTTATCTTATTCGAAACATTGGGGACAATGTTTGATTTAAGTGTGGGAGGGGATTTTATTGCTTTATGTTATTTCCTTTCTTAGTTATTTATTTACTTTCTGTTATTTTCCTTTTCAGTTAGTTATTTAGTTTACGTTTTCTTAGATAATGCATGAGCCTGACGAGTCACCGTATAGTGTATCTTTAGTACACCCTCATTTTTCCCATTTCCTTAGCCTTACCAAAAAAAAAATTCAAAAGAAAACAATGTTGTTTCACAGGTTTTTTAGGCTTTGAGACAGGTTTGGATTAGGATGTGGTGACTTGGGTAAACTTTTTGAAACATCAGTATCATTTTAGCACCATAGACCTCTTGAATATAGGAATCACTCCTAAACCCTGCACACCATGGCCTTTATTATCATTCAAAAAATTGTCCTAAGTAGTTTATTCTAGCAGTCAGCTTCGGCCTAAGCATGCTCTACGTAGGAGACCGATGAACATAAGTGAATGATCCAGTATTAATAAAAAAGTAAAAAAGGCAAACTCTGGGATAGGTGGCCCTCACAAAGTCATTTAAACCGAAAAAAGAGAAGAAAAATTTGTTTGCCACAAAAAGAAAAAAATTGCAGTCACCTATTGTTAGTTGGTTCAGAGGTATTTGGCATTGAACTTGGTAGGTCGGATTACGATCCGATCCCCCACGGCTACATTTAGGTCAAATAAAAAGGGTTTACACATGGTTATGTGCCAGAAACCCTATGTTCTGGATCAGAATCACTAACCGGTCACTCTACTATGAAGCATGTACGGATAACAGGCTTAATGTGATTGCGCCTGAATGAAAAGGACCCAAAAAGAGATGAGAAGATAGGCCTAGGTATTGTGGGATGACATGGGTTGGTTAATATAGGATTGAAGTTTATGTCCGTGTTATTATGATACCCTTGGTTCACTTAGTTAGTACCAGTCACGGCATCCTGACTTGAACTTAGAAGCCCTTTTAGCCCAAATCATGTGTTGACACCAGTTTTCTTCATTTTGAGCTTTAAAAGGTTTGTTTGAGGACAAGCAAAGGTCTAAGTGTGGGAGGATTTGATAACACTAAATTTCACCGTATTTCTGACTCCGATTTCGCATGCATTCTTAGTTTTTATTGCTATTTTGTTATGTTATTACTTTTTTTCTCTTTATTTTCGTGTTTTTTATGTAATCGGGGCCTAAATCGAGAAAAGGAGCGAAAAAGGAGCTGAAACGGACAAAAATCAAGAAATTCAGCTTTTTACACTTACGGCATCCACCATGGTTGGCGCCATGGGGTCAGCCATGACGTGGCCACGTCCCAAGACCACTCCACAACTTCAAGAGCCCATGATCCCCACTCTCTCCACCAAAATGCACTCATGGCGGGAGCCATAGGCCTGTGGCGGGCGCCACAAGGCAAAAGTGGTTTCCCTCCACTTTTTAGTGGAGGGGGCATCCTGGTGTTTTCTTACTATTTGTTCTCCTATAAATAGGGCCTTAGATTTTCGTTTTCAATCATCCAAACTTAGTATCTCTTAGGCATATATCAGTTTTAAAGTAGTAATCACTTCACATCGGGGTGTTACTACAATCGAGTGATCGGGTCTATATACGTCTGTGTGATCGAGTTTTGGAGCACTCTGGGAGGAAGTTAATCCTGCCGCCATTTTAATTCCAGTTCGTATTTTATTTTTCCGCACTCGCTTTATTTTATTTACTTTCCGCATTGCCTTACTTTATTTATTATCTGCACTCGCACTTTACTTTCTTTTATTTCCGCACTCGCTTTAAATACTTTTATTTCTGCACTCGCTTTAAATACTTTTATTTCTCGCACTCGCTTTACTTTCTTTATTACCCGCACTCGCACTACTTTTATTTATTTATCCACACTCACACTAATTACTTTTATGAAAAATAATAAAAAGAACTTTTACTTTACCATGTCTAACTAAATCCATAAAGGTTAGAATGTAAGGATCGTAATTGAACCAGTAATCTGTACAATTGTTCGTAGAAACACTTAAGGGCTATTTTAACTTTCAATTTAAGTTTAATTATTTTTAACTATTTCAAAAACAGCTAAAAGCGCTTTGTCTAGTTAATTAGGAGTTTTTAGATTAAAAAGAAAAGAGATTTTAAAACCATTTTTGGACGCGTTAAGAAGTTATGGTCTGGTTCGTGAGAACCTCTTTTTGCTAAGAAATCCAGGTTAAAATACGTTTCAACTTAGTTAAGATACTATATTTCTTAAACATAGGTTTACTACTTTAATGCAGTACGTACCTTTTTATCCGTGACAATAGGAGGGGTTGATTAGAGAGTACAATTCGGTTCTGAATACGCGAAAGCGATAGTTCCTATTAAATTAAAGATTGACACTTGGTCTCTGTGGATTCGACAATCTTTTATATTACTCTGACGTGTTCGTACACTTGCGAAAAACACGCATCAGCGACTCTGCTGGGGACCGAACCCAGAATCTATAGTTTCCCTCGTAGAGTCAATCTTAGTGCCTGTTTGTTTTTGTTTCTTTGGGTGTTTATGTGTGTGATGTTGTGTGTTTATTTACTTTTCTCATTTATAGTTTTTACTTTATAACATTTATTTACTGCTTTCAATATTTATTTTCACACGCATCATATATACTGTCTGTGTTGGTTTTCATTTTTTTCTGCGGGATGGGGCTACTGTGAGATGAGCTCGTAACTGGGGCTCGAGTGCACCCTAGGACTTAGAGTGGTTCCACTTTGGCTTCATGGCATCTTTCTATGTTTGTAGTTGTGAGTTCCACACCCAGACTTGCGACCTTCTTGGAAATGTATTGATATCGGAATCTTTCGGGGGCAATACACAACCTTGATAGTTATGTGCAGTCAGGGGACCGATCATTGAGAACCTTTGTGGAAACATCCGTCTCCAATGATGATAGTGGCAAACCACATTTTTTGGCAAACCCACTCGCATCCGAGGGCCCACTGGGAACTCGCATAGGATGGCCTGGTTCTCTCATAGGAACCCAATTAAGGCAAATTGTTTGTATAACGATAGTATTGTACCCTTCGGGATGAATGTACTATTGTTTCTTGATTCAGTGCTTGAAGTTGGGGACTTATGAGGGATGCTTGTTTCCTTAGACTCAGCTGAGACTTCCTTGAGTAGTACATAATGCCAAACCGATTCCCTGATTTGGTCATGAGCAATTTCTCGGAGATGGTGAACATATTATTTTTGCTTGGCTTTGAGAGTCCGTGATGTTGACCCGAGTAGCACACCCGTGATATTGGGAGGGGTTTACAGGTTTGCAGGAACCTTAACCTTCAACACACCCATTGTGCCAGTATGCTTCAGTATTGTGATATTCTCTTACACATTGATTCTGAGATTTGAACCTCTGATCAGAGAGATGCTTGTTTTGATGTTGTGACCCTGCACAGACACTTGCTTATATGTTTGACACTACACAGATACATCATGGATCACATGCCTTGTCTTGCATAAGCATTATGACATCATTAATCATATGTGCTCTTTTTATTCTCAGGGTTCATATTACTCCCAATTCCCGGTCGCATTGCTGCTTCAAGATGGAAACTTTAAGGAAGAAGAATGTTCATTATACTTTCCCGCAACCAGAGACAGAGGGTATTCAGAAGTTAATCTGCCTAATGAATGACAAGGTTCTGGATGACTTCAAAAGAGAGTATGGAAAGATTCTGGAATATGTGAATAAGCCAATAATTGATCAGAGGGATAGCTTGCATTCCTTGTTGCAATTTTATGATCCAAAGTTACGAGTCTTTGTTTTTCCAGATTACATTTTGGCACCTACCTTGGAAGAGGTCTCCAGCATCCTGAATGTTCCCATCATAGAGGGTATGCCTTATTATGCTTCATAGAGGATCCCTCCATATGAAGATATAACTAATGCTTGTCACTTGAGTATGCTCAGATTCAAGCTGGGGCTAGAAGTCAGCCAAGGTAAGGGAATTTCTTTGGATTTTCTCATCACAGAAGCTTATGTTATGGCATTGGGAAACAAATAGGCAGATTTCAAAGCATTGCTAGCTATGATAGTATATGGGATAAGCTTATTCCTATGAGAGAAAGGAGTAATCAGCATGGAGGCCATTACCATCATTGTCAAGAGAAACCCAGTGCCTACATTGCCGGGTGATTTCTACTATGGGATCCATTACATGAATGAAAAAATAAAAGGACATCTGAACTGTTGTGCTCCCCTATTTGCTTACTGGTTTGTAAGGCAACTCCCAAAATCAGGACCTTTCCTAGACTTAAAACAAGCTTGGAAGTGGTCCAAAAGATTTATGGGCTTAACCTCAGACAACATATCTTGGGGATGCAATAGGGACTTGATAGGCAAAGAGATTATTGCTAGCTGTGGAAATTTCCCCAATGTACCCTTGCTGAGAAGAAAAGGGGGAATAAACTACAATCCTTCATTGTCAAGAAAACAATTTGGTTACCCTATGAAAGTTCCACCATCAGCTGAGGAGGTAGCTGAGTCATTGTATTTCTCAATAAAATGAAATATGGAGTTGTGTATACAGGTAGCCCAAGCTTGGGATGTTAGGACAAAGAAAGGAAAGAAAGATTTTGGGAAGGTGGACCCAAAGACATATGATCCTTTTGCTACATGTTTGAAAGATCGTGTAGAAGTCTTACTTCTCCCGTTCTCTATGGAGTCCCCTTTGTACCCTAAGGAGGAAGTACCCTTGGATTCAGTGCCTCTCAAAGACTACCAGAAATTGGTGGCCTTGGTTAAGCAGCTTAGGATGGAGAATCAAGAAGCCAACAATTCATGACAAAAGTTGAAGACTCAGAATCAGAGGTTGGAAGAAAGAGCCCACCAGGCTGAAGAGATGGTCATGCTCAAGCAGCAGGACTTCCAGGAGAGAGAACTCTACTTCAAGAAAAGAGGATTAGTTGAAACTCATAGGGAGAGCCAGTGCCGAAAAGATAAGAAAGCTTTGAATGAAGCTAATGAGGCTATAACTTTGTGGCATGAGAAATGGGAAGACAACCTGTAGAAGCAGAAAGAGTTGGAAGCCAAATACAAGCTAGAGATCAAAGGTATTCAGGATTCCTTAGCTGAGCAAGGAGAGCTCCTTCAAAAGGCCCACCACCAAGAAAGGAGTCATCTTCAGGATATGGCAATGAGTCAACAGGCAGTGGAAGATGCTCAGAAATAGATAGAAGAGTTAAAGCTTCAGGTTGATGTTAAGAAGACCAAGACTGAGTCAAGTACAAGCAAAGAAAGTGAGAAGGTGTTCCTGCAGCAAATTGAGGAGTTGCATGCCTCTTTTGATCTTAGGGATCTCCTAATTCAGAAGCTCATACAAGAACCCGACCATCTACACATAGCCCAGTTGCTCCAAGGTGTCAAGCGCCTTAACTGGAGGTTGCAGGATGTAGATTTTCCTAGGCTTTAGTCTTGTATTCACATATCTGGATTACCCACAGGCCTGTTGTGGGATTCCTTTCTTGCGGATGTACTTTGCCTTTTGATGTATAAACTGGCACCCTACGAGCACTTTTTTATTCCAGATTTCTTTTAATTTTCCTTAAGTCTCTGGTTGTTATCTTTTGCACGGACACGGGATATTAAATGCCACCTCTTCACATCTGAATGTCACACAAGGTCTTCCTTCAAAGGCTATTCTCTTAATACCTGAATGGGAAAGTAAAACAAAACCCTTGAGGATAAAAGGAACACATCATTGCATACATGTCATTTGCATTTTTCTTTCTTTTGCAGGTTTCTCCAGGTTACTTAACTTATCCACTTTCAGGTAAGGATTGTGAGAGCAGCTAGGACCCGTCATCCCAGACAGAGCATTCCTCACCGGTACACTACCCGCAACAATCAAAGAAACATCATGGACACTATGTAGACATAACTCAATGAACTCTGCACCCGAATGGGAGAGTTTATGGTTATGATGCAGGGCATGGACCAAGGGCATCAAGATTTGAGGAATGCCATGCAGAGGCTTACTCCTCCCCAAATTGACCCTCCAGTGGTTACTCCAGATGCTCAGGGGAATCCACCCAACAACAATAGAGGAAATGAACCTCCAGGTCCGAAAACTCACACACCTACTCTTATCCCTGTGGAAGACCGCCAGGAGGATCAATTCCCTCCTATTAATGATGATATGAGATTTGGAATGGGAGGAAACTTTCAAGATTTTCTGTTGCTAGCTGAGAAGGTCAAGTCTCTTGAATGTAGAGACACTCTTGGGATAGATGTTTCTGATATGGGCTTGGTTCCCGGAGTGGCCATTCCTCCTAAGTTCAGACCACCGAGCTTTGATAAGTACAATGGCAATTCCTGCCCCAAGACGCATCTACAAGATTTTTACCGAAAGATAGCTGCTCACATAAGAGACGAAAAACTCTGGATGTACTATTTCCAGGACATCCTCTCTAGGGGCTCACTGGAATGGTATATGAAGCAAGAAAGGAACTTTTTCCGAAATTGGAAAGAGCTTAGGGAAGATTTCCTTAAGCAGTATCAGTACAACATTGATATGGCACCTAGCCGTACTCAACTCTAGAGTTTATCTTAGAAGAATTCAGAAAGCTTTAAAGACTATGCTCAAAAATAGCGTGAGGTTGCCGCCAGGGTACAACCACCTTTGCTAGAGAGAGAAATGGTGGATCTTTTATGGATACCCTTCCAGGGCACTTCATGGAGAGATTGGCAGGACGTTCATCTAGCGGGTTTTCAGACATCATCCTGATAGGTGAGAGAATAGAAAGCTAGATGAAGCAAGGCAAAATCCAGAATAGTGGAGCGTCAACCTCCAATGTGAAGAAACCATTTGTGAAATGCCGAGATGGAGAAACGGGGGTTGTGTACACTCAGGACAGGAGAGGTAATCAGAATATGTATCATCAAGAAGCTCCAGTTACCATTGCAGCTCCAGCAAACCAACCACTGGTTCAACAACAACAACGTCAACCAAATTACCAGCAACAAAGGGCTCCTAGGCCGTATTATCCTTCCAGAGTCTTCTACAACTGCAACTTATCCAGCTAAGGACCCTACAACCTCCAAGACCGGGGCAAATCCCTAAAGGGTATGATGCCAATGCTCACTGTGAGTTCCATTCTAGGGCTCCTGGTCACAGCACGGAGAACTGTAAAGCTTTGAAGCATGTTGTCCAGGACTTGATTGATTCCAAGGCCATTAATTTTGCTCCTACTCCGAACGTAATCCAGAATCCTATGCCTCCTCATGGGAGAACTGTGGGGGCCATTGATAGCGGTGAAGGTCTGGATTTGATATCCGATGTTAACGACTTGAAAACTCCACTAATGGCAGTAAAAGCTTTCTTGGCCAAGAAAGACTTATTCTCGGGTTGTGGAGAAGCTTGCCTAGATTGTGCTAGTTCCCCTGATGGTTACAATCAGCTGAGATCAGGGATACATATGTTGATCAACGAAAGAAGCTTACAGTTTGATAAAGTTGTGAAAAGCGAGGACATATCAACTGTTACCACCTATTACAACCCAACGAAGGTTCCTGCTGGAGCAAGAGTAGCACCCATAACCATTACCGTTGTTGGTCCTATCTCGTACCAGAGTGATAGAGCTATTCCCTTGAATTATGGGGGTAAAGTGTATTATAATGGCCATAAGCAGGACATGACTGCATCCACTTCTTCTCCATTCCAAATTGAAAATGTCGGAATTGGAGGGTTTACCAGAAGCGGAAGGTTATATGCTCCAGAAACTCTGAGAGGTAATATGATGCCACCAAAAGATACGGATGAAGCTCAAGCAAAAGCCAGGGGCAAAAAACCCATGGCCAATCATACACATGCACCTTCAGCAGATCTTGACATCACTTTTGATAAGGATGCGGAGGAATTCTTAAGAATTGTTAAGAAAAGTGACTACAAGATCGTAGATCACTTACAGCAGACTCCCTCGAAGATCTCTATCTTATCCTTGTTAATGAGTTCAGATTCCCATAGGAAGGCCTTGTTAAAAATCCTGAACAACGCGTATGTACCACAGGATATATTGGTGAATCAGTTGGAAACAGTGGTGTCGAGTGTAAACTCTAGCCATGGCTTGGGCTTCACAGATATGGATTTAACATCAGAAGGATGCAGTCACAACCGCGCCTTGCATATCTCCATGGAGTGCAAGGGTGTTGTACTATCCCATGTGCTGGTTGACACAGGATCATTGTTGAATGTATTGCCAAAGAAAGCCCTCATGAAGTTGAATTATGATGGAGTCGTGTTGAGGCCAAGAGACTTGGTTGTACGAGCATTTAATGGCTCAAGAAGGTCAGTGTTCGGAGAGGTGGAATTGCCTATCAAGGTGGGACCACAAGTCTACAATGCCACTTTCTACGTAATGGACATTCAGCCTGCTTATAGTTGCTTGTTGGGGAGACCACAGATTCATTCAGCGGGGGCAGTATCCTCCACTCTTCATCAAAAGTTAAAGTTCGTATGGGAAGGGAAAAAGTGACAGTATCAGGAGAATAAGACATCTTTATCAGCCACCTAGCCTCATTCAAATATGTGGAAATGGATGGAAAGATCGTTAAGACTCTTTGCCAAGCTTTTGAGCCCGTAAAATATGAGATTGCATCAGCTGCTTCATCTGAAGACTCGAAGAAATGAGCTTTTATAGCTTCTTACAAGCAGGCCTTGGAAGTGGTAGAATCAGGTGTGAAAGAAGGCTGGGGCAGGACAATTGAGATTCCAGAAAAGAAAGACATGTATGAAGTTGGTTATCAGACAGGTCTCTCAATGCCTGGACAAAATGCTAGTGGTCGAAAAAGCCCAATCACATTCACCAGTGATGGTTGGATTAATCATGGCAATGTATGTGATGCACAAGAGAATATGACTGACAGTGACTGCGATATGGATGAATGGGTCAAGCCATGTGCTCCAGGAACACAACTAAACAATTGATCTTCGGAAAAGCTCATCTTTGTCACTTGCCTTGAAGAGTAATAGTTTTTGTGTTTTGTTTTCCTGTACTCCAGTCTTATGCCTTACCTGGGGCGTAGAGACTCATTATAAGGGTTCTTTTATTCATAATGTGATTTCATAATCATCAATAAAGTGGACGTTTTTGCATTCATGACATGTTGTTCCCTGTTTTTCATTTTTGTTTTTGTTTTCAAAATAAATGGAAATGTTTTCACATCTCAATTGGCTTCTAAATCTAGCATGAATCATTATTCATGAAGATGCTCATCCTCGGGTCTCATTAACGACGACCTTGCTATGGCTCATTATGACTTTGACAATCCAATTTACCTAGCCGACGAGGAAGGTGAAGAAGATTGTAAATTGCCCGAAGAGCTGGCCAGGTTGCTTAAACGGGAGGAGAAGATGATTCAGCCACATGAAGAGGCTATTGAAGTGATAAATCTGGGTACCGAAGAGGACAAGAGAGAGGTAAAGATCAGGGTTGCGTTAGAAGAATCTACCAAGTTTCGTCTAATTTCCATGCTTTGAGAATATGTTGATGTATTTGCGTAGTATTATAAAGACATGCCTGGTTTGGACATTGATATTGTGGTTCACAAACTACCTCTCAGGGAAGAGTGCCCACCTATAAAGAAAAATTTGAGATGTACACGCCCTGACATGGCCATTAAAATTAAAGAGGAGATGCAGAAACAGTTTGATGTCGGATTCTTGGCCGTAACCAGTTATCCCCCATGGGTCGCATATATCGTACCAGCCCCTAAGAAGGATGGTAAAGTTAGGATGTGCGTGGACTATAGGGATCTGACCGGGCCAGCCCTAAAGATGATTTCCCTCTGCCTCACATTGACGTGCTAGTTGATAACACCGCTCAGTTTTCTGCATTCTCTTTCATGGATAGCTTCTCAAGTTATAATCAGATTAAAATGGCGCCAGAGGACATGGAAAAGACTACATTCATTACGCTCTGGGGCACCTTCTGTTATAAAGTTATGTCGTTTGGTTTGAAAAATGTCGGTGCAACCTATCAACATGCAATGGTGACACTATTTCATGACATGATTCATCACGAGATTGAGGTCTATGTTGATGACATGATCGCAAAGTCACAAATAGAAGAAGAGCACCTAGTCAACCTAGACAAGTTGTTTGACAGACTCCGGAAATTCAGACTAAGGCTGAATCTGAACAAATGCACCTTTGGGGTACGTTCCGGTAAGCTATTGGGCTTCATTGTTAATGAACAGGGAATCGAAGTCGACCTGACAAAAGTAAAATCCATCCAAGAGATGCCTGAACCAAGAAGTGAAAAAGAAGTATGCGGTTTCTTAGGGAGGTTGAACTACATTGCACGGTTCATCTCACACCTAATAGCCACATGTGAGCCTATTTTCAAGCTTCTGAGGATGAATCAGGCTATCAAGTGGAATGATGACTGCCAACAGGCTTTTGACCGAATCAAGGAGTACTTGCAAGAACCTTCGATTCTCATGCCTCCAGTGCCAGGGAGACCCCTAATCATGTACCTCGCCGTACTCGAAGGATCAATGGGATGTGTGTTGGGTCAGTAGGACGAGTCTGGTCGAAAAGAGCATGCCATTTACTACCTTGGCAAAAAGTTTACCGATTGTGAGACACGCTACTCACTACTCGAGAAAACTTGATGCGCTTTGGCATGGGTTGCTCGCCGACTAAGACATTACATGCTGACTCACACCACTTTCTTAATTTCCAAGATGGACCCGGTAAAGTACATTTTCGAGAAGCCAGTTCTAATAGGAAGGGTAGCCCGATAGCAGATGATTTTGACAAAATATTATATTCAGTACACTTCGTAAAAAGCAATCAAAGGGAGTGTATTGTCAGAATATCTGGCCCAACAGCCAATTGACGATTATCAGCCCATGAAATTTGAGTTCCCGGATGAGGACATCATGTTCCTCAAGTTGAAAGACTGTGAAGAACCATTTTCGGAGGAGGGGCCAGACCCCGAGTCCAAATGGAAATTGATGTTTGACGGAGCTGTGAACGTAAATGGAAGCGGAGTGGGTGCAGTCATTATCGCACCAGAGGGGGCCCATATGCCTTTCGCTGCTCGGCTGACATTTGAATGTACCAACAACGAAGCAGAGTATGAAGCTTGCATCGTGGGGGTTGAGGAGGAAATCAAATTGCGAATCAAGAACCTCGTGATCTTCGGAGATTCTGCTCTAGTTGTGAACCAAGTCAATGGCAAGTGTCTAGTTCATCAACCTCATTTGATTCCTTACAGGGATTATACTAGGAGGTTTCTAACCTTCTTCATCAAGGTCAAGCTGAGTTATATTCCACGAGATGAAAATCATTTTGCTGATGCTCTAGTAACTTTATCATCCATGATCAAAGTGTGTCAAGAGAACTACATACCTCAAATCATAGTCCCTCGTCTCGAAAGACCTGCTTATGTCTTCGTAGTTGACAGTGGTGGAGATAACAAACCTTGGTATCATGATATCAAGCAATTCCTAAAGTCTCAAGAATATCCGACTGGGGCATCCAATAAGGACAAGAAGACTCTCAGAAGGCTAGCAGGAGGATTCTTCTTGAATCAGGATGATGTGTTATACAAGCGAAACTTCAACATGGTCCTACTCAGATGCGTGGATAGACACGAAGCAGACTTGTTGATGCAAGAGGTTCATGAAGGCTCCTTTGGTACCCATGCTGGAGGGCATGCTATGGAAAAGAAGCTGTTAAGATCGGGGTATTATTGGATCACCATGGAATGTGATTACTGCAAATATTCCCGCAAGTGCCACAAGTTCCAGATCTATGCAGATAAAGTCCATGTACCTCCAAATCCATTGAGCGTCATGTCTTCACCTTGGCCATTCTCCATGTGGGGCATTGATATGATTGGCAAGATTGAGCCAACAGCTGCCAACGGTCACCGCTTCATTCTGGTTGCCATAGACTACTTCACAAAGTGGGTCGAAGCGGCATCTTATGCCAATGTTACAAAGCAAGTGGTAGCCCGGTTTATCAAAAGGGATATCATTTGTCGGTATGTAATTCCCGAGAGGATCATTACTGACAATGGTTCTAACCTCAATAACAAGATGATGGCCGACTTATGCCGGGATTTCAAAATTGAGAAACACAACTCTTCGCCGTATCGCCCGAAGATGAATGGCGTCGTCGAGGCATCCAACAAGAATATCAAGAAAATTGTTCAGAAGATGGTTGTGACATATAAGGATTGGCAAGAAATGCTACCGTGTGCACTACATGGGTACCGAACGTCTGTGCGTACTTCGACAGGGGAAATCCCATTCTCACTAATGTATGGTATGGAGGCAGTCCTACCAATTGAAGTTCAGATCCCCTCGTTGAGAATAATGATGGACGTCAAGCTAGATGAAGTTGAATGGCTCCGAGCCAGGTATAACCAATTGAGCCTCATTGAAGAGAAACGCCTAACAGTGTGTGCCATGGACAGTTGTATCAATAGCGAATATAGCAGGCTTTCGACAAGAAAGTACGTCCTCAACGGTACATACCAGGTGACCTGGTGCTGAAAAGGATTCTTCCTCCTAACAATGATCATAGGGGCAAGTGGACACCCAATTATGAGGGACCATTCGTGGTTAAAAAGATCTTCTCGGGCGGAGCCTTGATGTTAACAACCATGGATGGCGAAGACTTCTAATCCCCTGTCAATGCAGACGCAGTAAGAAAATACTTCGTGTAAAAAGACCCGCTGGAATAAAACAGAATAAAGATCCAGGAAAAAATTGGCATCCTGGCGAGCCAAAAACAAAATAAAAGGCTTGGGTAAAAATTAGGGAAATATTGAAAAAATGTACACCCGTTGAGCTGAAAAGCCACATTGGACAGCTCAGGCAAAAAAGGGTATCACGGTGGATTGAAAACCCGAAAGGGCTGTCCACACAAAAGAGGGACTAACACGAATGACTGCGGTCTGCGAAATTTGTAATCCATTTGAAACTAAAGGAACTCCAAGGGTTGAGGGCCAATCCAACCACCTTTCTCAAGGGCGAAGCAAGCGGAGAGTCATGAAGATATACAAGTCATAGCCAGGTCGAAACTTGATGAGATCCATTTTTCACATTGCTAATAGGATAGTTTGTTTTCCTTTTGAGCGATTTCCTCTTTACAGGGATTGCTTCCTGGTGTAATTCCTATTTAGGACCATTCACCAAATAAATAAAAATCAATTTCAGTCATATTTGTGACCGTTTGTTTTTTTTCATCTAACATTGATTGATTGCAAAAGCGTCTTGCAAATTGTGATTTAAATTTGTGTTATGAACATTTGAATGCTTTCTAACTCATGCAGGAGGACAGAAACATTTAATGTAACTCTAAAAAGCGTTAAGTGACCGGGATGGTGACTTATGCCATAAGCCTGGGGCATACAGGCCAAACTAACTCTCTATGTTGCAGGCACTATTAGTTGTGTTTATGCAGGTGCAGGTACAGGAGCTGCTAAGATAATTTGAGCAAAATCCAAGGAGGAATCTCTCAATAGAGGCTTGGACAGAATTCTTCAACAAGCGTCTTCTCGTTTGTCTTCTATTATCCCCAGTAGAATGGAAGTTGAAGCCTTCCCTAGTAGTGGTGAAAGAAGATTGATGGTCTCCCCAAGCAGAAAATTTCTTTCAATATAGGAGCAATCCCCAGCAGTACAAGGAGTTTCTTTCCTCCCCAGCAGGTTTCTACCTCAGCAGGGCATCAACTCATACATCTGGTTCCCCAGCCAAGTCAGAAGGTTATCACTTCCCCAACGGAGTTCAACGGGTAGCGTACCTCTCAAATCAAGTTCATCCCCGACAGGATCCTGGTTTTCCAATCTCAAAGACCAATTTATTTTTGGCAATGGCGGCAGTTCAGAGTCGGCGTATCAGTGACAATATCCCTCACAGATTTGTTTTCTCCTCATAAGGATTAACCAGATCAATGCAGTGATCATCATTTCTCCCTAATCAAGCTATTGTAGTTTCAGAGATAGCCTAAGAGGGGTGAATTAGGTTTTATAAAATTTTATCGGTTATTTTATCGGTGGATGGTTTTTTATCGTCTAAGTGTCTAAGATATGAAAGCGGTAAAGCAGAAAGTAAAAAGACACAGAGATTTATCCTGGTTCCCTTCACACTCCGAAGGTACATCCAGTCCCCTTACAGCTCATAAGAGATTTTCCACTATAGTTTTAGATTGTACAACCTATCGCACCATAAACCGGTGAGGCCTACTATCTAACAACTATACATCAAACAGTGTGCAAGAATAATCCTCTTGCAAACACTAACCCTTGTGTCCAACAATCCTGGATCACAAGTCAAAATAGAAATAATTCTATGAGTTTTTTTTTTAGAATAATGAAATGTACAATATCAATACAAGATTGATCTTCTCCTTTTAATCAAAGTTCACTTCACAATATCAATGCAAGTGTTCAATATCTATGAATGTGAAATGGTATGAACAAGATGAACACTTTTGAAATATTTGAAAAATGAGAGACTTTGATTGAATAAAAAATTCTATGAAAAAATGTTTGGAGGTGTCTTTCACATTTGAAAAATTCAGAATATATATTTCAAAAACACCCATTCAAAGGGGTATGAATTGTTTATGAAACAACCATTGAAAAGGTATAACATTCAAAAAATATTTCAAATGAAAAGAAACAATTTTTTTCAAAATTCGTTCAGTGTTAACCGGTTAACCAAAAGGGATAACCGATTAACGTTGTAACGTTAACTGAGGAAATTGCAAATTTTGAACCGTTAACCGGTTAACCTATTTGGTTAACTGGTTAACACTGTTAAAATTCAGAAAAATACTAAATTTTAAAGTGTTAAACCATATCCAAAAATTTCTAAAAATGGTGTATGCAATATGCTTATTATGAAAAACTATATTTGAACACTTGTATATCAATTAAGAGGTGAGTTTTGATATACCTAAGTCTTGTGTCCAAGTCTTGAAAGCTTAAGAACATTTGCATATGGAGCTTGATTCGCATGATAACATTTCCATTGATGATGCATATCCTTGTTCTTAATCTTATTGAAATCTTGACTTTTTGCAAACACAGAATGAACTTGAATCTTGTTGTCTTCATCAAAATCTTTAGATTGAAGCATGCTTCTACATTTTCCCCCTTTTTGATGATGACAACCAATTGAGTTTGCGTGATAGCTTTGATCGATGTTACGTCTAAGCTTGATCCTCCCCCTATGTTCAACAATTCCCCCTATTTTAACAGAAGCAAAAAACAATTCTACACAGAGATATTAGAGAACCAAGCTCTTCTCCCCCTTTGTCATTAGCAAAAATGAGGAAGCTTTCAAACCATAACAAGCAATATCGGCATATATGTAAGCATACAAGCAATAAGTAATCAAGCAAGGCATATAACACATACAAACATACTAAAACCAGAATTTTATTAAACACACAAAGTGCTACAAGAAGTTCATGAAAATGGAAACAAGCATAATGCGGTAAACCAAAATTGCCTAAATATCATTAGGTCTTACAACAGAATTTTTAAACTAATCTTAAACAAAAGAAACAATAACATGACATGCATAATCATTCATCATCCGACATCCCATTACTTTCCTCTTCATCGTCTTCGCTACCCGTTTCACTTTCATCGTCCTCTTCAGTTTGGTTGCGGGAACCTATCACTAGTTTCCGGAGGTTTTTGATAGCACGGGTGGTTTCACGGTGGTTGGTCATAATGGTGGTGTAAATAAATTCGTTGGTTATGCCACTTTAGGGAATATGAAAGGAGGGTGCGGAGGAGCCATCGACATATTCATAGGTACCATCATTGCGTTGAACGATCCCAGTATTCTTCATAATGGTAATCTCGTTTATCTCATTTGTCGTAGACTTCATTGTGATGAATGGTTCCCTACCAAATTCCAAGTCGGTTTGTTCAATAATCCGAGAGATAAACCGATCATATGGAAGCCTTATTTTGTGAGAGAGTTGTTGTTTCAGGTGGTACATCATTGTTAGCATCCAATTAACTTTCACTTTATTCTTGATTACGAACAAAACTTGCATCTCTAGATCATTAATTTGAGAGCAATTTGAATCCTTTGGTAGCAGTACATAACAAATGACATAATGCAACATCCGATCGTCAACCGTCAATTTTTTTGCATAGTACCCTTGATGTGCGTTGTCCTGACATAATGACTTCCTTAAGAAAATCTGCAGATTGAGTAGTAGTACTCCATTTTGTCATAGCTGGACCAAATGTCATCCTTGTGATTCACACCTTTGCGGAGGAAAACACCGGAGAAGGGAATTTTTAGCGACGCAACAAGAGCACCTAAATCCTTCTTAATTTCGCAGTTCCGAACAATAGTATGAAGCTTATGTTTTCCATGCCTATCCATGTTAAGTGTGAAGTTGAGCATGAAGGACTGAACCAAATTCAGGTAAACTTTCCTGTTATCAACAACAAAATCACTAATGCCTTGAAACTCTAGCAATGCAGGAAAAGTAAATGATGGAGGTTTGAAAGATTTCATGAGAACATATTTACCCTTGAGTAGTGGTCTGACTCTGACTTTGAAATCCAGTTCTCTCTTCTTTGTTGATTCCATCAGTGTTTCTTCAGCCAGGACATCCTCTAACACTGATACAGGTTCCTTTCCTTTCCTTTGAGGTGCCATGATAAAGGATGATGGAGTTAGGGTTTGGATGAGAGGGTATTTTCGAATTTGGGTGAGATGAGAGGAATGAGGTTTGTAAAGGGTTTATAAATACTAAGAGTAAGTGGAGCTTTAATGGGGTTTGAATGGTTGGGAGTTGGAAGTTGGAAGAAGATGATAAATAGTGATTAATGTAGTCAAGGAAGATGAAGAGTAAAAGTTATGAATGTTGGTGAGAATGAGTTAACATGCTGTCGCTCCCGATAAATGGGACTGGCCCAAATAAAGGTACAGACGCGAACGGTCGGCGAAAAGAACAATGAGAACACACAGCAGTGAACTCACTGGAAAAGAAAAGAGTCGCCAACTAGGCATTTTTATCCCGAGGGAAAGGTAATGCTGCATAAACCCAAGAAAAGATATGGACAAGACGGTTGCGAACCAGAGAGACTGAGAAAGGGGGTTGGTTACAACCTGGGAAGGGATTAGCACCCAGATTGTCCGTCGTACTCGACGGGATCCACGCTTAAAAGATTTGTGTTTTAAAGGGGTAGTGTCAGTGCAATCTGTGTATACAATAGCTGGAAAAGGATGTACAGGTGTCAGTGTAAGAGAAGTGCAAAGTGTAATATATACAGTGTCAGTGTAAGGACAAGAATGAAATGCTCATGATAATGAGGCTTAAAGAATAAGGCTGGAAAGAGGGGGAATATACAGAGACTTTTGTTCGATAACCGTTAAGTTATGCCTACGTATCCTCTCGTGCAATGAGGAAGTCAGAACACCGTAGTTCGACCCAAAGAGACTGAAACATGAATTGACTTGTGAACTGCTTACTTGTCTATGCTCAAGTGTATGACCTGTCTGGCTCAGGTGCAAACTGTCTTGCATTAGACGGAAGAAGCAAGTTCTCGTTTGTGAGTGAATGAGATGAGAAAAGAATCCCGAAGGAGACGATTATTGTTTGTTTTTGAGTTTTCAGTCTTTTATTGCTTTTGGATTTGTCATAAGTTAATGAGCTTAAGCCTAAACCAATGGATTTAGTAAACTCATCACATCCTCCCTCTGATTAGGGGTAATGAGAATACCTTAAGTGTGAAGTCAGCTTCTCACACTTAATCACCATGGAGTAGGATTAAGATCATTAACCTACTTGTTGATTATTTAGATGTTTTTGTTGTTTTTGTTTAGTGTTGAGTAATGAGGTTAAGCCATAATCAGGGATTAAACAGACCCATTACACCATCCTAATAGAAGGATAATAGATGAGAATGTTTAAGCTGAGGAAAGCTCCTCAACTTAATCCATGATTAGGGATTAAACTCATGACAAAACAAAACCTTTATTAAGTGGATTTTAATTAATGATAAGATGAAGAAGTGAGTTTTATGGTTTGTAAGACAACTTGAGGGGGACTTGTCCATTAACACTAGGCACAGGTAAAATGTTAGCAACCCACGGCGGGTAACTAGTTACAGCAAGGAACCCGGCGTCCCATTGCTTTTGCACCTCTTCCTTTATCTTCATTGCCATATCTGGGCGAGTACGACGCAGCTTCTGTTTAACCGGCGGGCAATCTTCTCTTAAAGGCAGCTTGTGCATAACAATGTCGGTGTCCAACCCTGGCATATCTTGATAAGACCAAGCAAACACGTCCACATATTCTTGAAGCAGGTCAATCAGTTGTCTCTTCACTGAGTCTTGTAAGCAGGCCCCGATTTTAACTTCTTTCACGTCTTCATCTGTACCAAGATTAATCGTTTCGACTTCCTCCTGATGAGGAGTGATAACCTTTTCCTCTTGTCTCAACAACCTGGCTAGCTCTTCAGGAAGCTCATACTCTTCTTCAACCCCTTCATCAGCTTGATTGATTGGATTGTCAAAGTCATACGAAGTCATAGCCGTGCTGTTGTCGGTGCGGTCTGGAAGGCACTCTCTGCAAGGGTTCAGTTTGTTCATTTTAGTGATTTGATTTTAATCTTGTTTAGAAAGAGTGAAATAAAGTTATCATTTTGGAAAACATTGCCATTTTATTTTTGTACAAAAAAGAAAAATGAAAAACAGTGAGCGGAAAAGGAAAAGACTCATTTGCAAAAGATGTCCGATATTCAATGATTAATCCATTTGCACAAAATTACAAGATGGCCCGATTATAAAATGAGTCTTGACATCTTGGGCAAGATGCAAGACTTGATGCATGCTTAAAAATACAGGAAATAATAATTACTCTGCAGGAGTAACCCTTATAATTTCCTGGGAAGACCAGTTAAGGACTTGGCTCCCCGGGATCCTTGGACGTATCCAGCTCTCTAGGTTGAAGTCACTTTCAGCCTCGTCTCCCACATTATTGATAGCACTTGGGGCTAGCATTCCCCCACTGATGAACTTGGGAGCTTCAGCAGCCTCTTCTTGCACTTGTCGGGATGGTTTGTAACCCAAACCGAATTTGTCCTTTTTCATCTGAACTTGCAGCAGCTTGCCCCAGCCTTGGGAATTCCCGTCTTCAACAACCTTACGAGCTTGTTTGTATGAGGCTATTGAGGTTCTAGACACTTCAACTGTTGCTTCGTTGACATTGAGAGCTTCGAAACCCTGACTCATTGTCTCATGGATATCTTCATCCATCTCAATGTACTTATGTGTAGCCAGGTGGCTGACAAAGATGTCCTCCTTGATGGTTGCTGTTGTTGTAGTAATCTCCACTGGAATGATGTTTGCTGATGTTGTAGGAGAGATGTTCGTTGAAGTTGTAGGAGTGGGAACTGTTGAAGTGATTTCTAGAAGTTGATCCATCTGTAAGCTCGGGAGGTTGTTACGGGTTGGATGTTTGTGGATGTGATTGACGGGAAAGATCCTTCTACGATCAATGTTTCCTGAGGTACACAACGAGGTGAGAAACAAACAATAAAACTCCTGTAAAACAAAAGAGATGAGGTTAGCATGCAATGCAGTATGTCTATTTGTTCTTCGAGGGTATCCGGTTTGGTTCTTGGTTTTGACCTTCCATACCCCTTGGAAGAGGTGCAGATGTTGAAAAGAAGAACGGTCAAAACCAAACCAAAGAAGATGGGGATACCCTGTAGAACAGATAGACAAATGTTAAAATGATGCAAAATGATGTATGCAGAATGATATGCAAGGGTTTGTGATCAAGCTGGATCTGATTATCTGTCTTGATATAAAGTCCATGTATGTTCAAGAAGTCCAGATGGAGGTTCAGAAATCCAGTAACCAGGGTGGGGGACCCAAATAAAGAGTCATATGTCCAGGGTTAAAAATCACAAGAACTGTTCCAAGATGGAGTACTCTTAATCAAAACAAAGTAACAGGGTATGCTGAGGTCAAGGGTACCTGCAAACCTGTAAACAGCCCAACCCCCTCACAGGTGGTGTTCTAAAACAAGGATCCTCAGACTTGGATCAGTTATGAGAAGTGTAAACACTTCTAACCCAGAGGTACAGTGTTTACAATAACCATAAAAGATCCTCCTCTAATTCACCTCAGTTTCTGAAGGTCAATACTAAAGGTCATCCAGACTTAGCAGGCTTCCCAGATAGCCCTAGCACTACAGGAAATCTGTAGCACAGAGTTCTCAAGAAGAAACCCATATCTGAACCGTGTTTCATATTCCCGCACCAGACCGAAATGGAATGGGAAAGAACATGAACCACTCTAGCCTAGGTGTCACTCAGGTCCCAGGTATAGGACCTCAACTCTCAATAGAACCCCACCCACCAAAGCAAAAACCAGATCCAGCCAGAATAGTATGACAGTATGATATATGTAAAGCTATAAAGAAAGCAGTAAAACAACTGTATATAAAGCAATAAACAAAACAAAATATACAAATACAAATAGCACATAACACCCCAGTAAACACAAATCAATCAAGCGCTAGGAGGAACCCACAAAAAGAACCAGAAGCCCTGGTTGCAGTATAAGGTTCCCCAGCAGAGTCGCCAAGCTGTCGCTCCCGATAAATGGGACTGGCCCAAATAAAGGTACAGACGCCAACGGTCGGCGAAAAGAACAATGAGAACACACAGCAGTGAACTCACTGGAAAAGAAAAGAGTCGCCAGCTAGGCATTTTTATCCCGAGGGAAAGGTAATGCTGCATAAACCCAAGAAAAGATATGGACAAGACGGTTGCGAACCAGAGAGACTGAGAAAGGGGGTTGGTTACAACCTGGGAAGGGATTAGCACCCAGATTGTCCGTCGTACTCGACGGGATCCACGCTTAAAAGATTTGTGTTTTAAAGGGGTAGTGTCAGTGCAATCTGTGTATACAATAGCTGGAAAAGGATGTACAGGTGTCAGTGTAAGAGAAGTGCAAAGTGTAATATATACAGTGTCAGTGTAAGGACAAGAATGAAATGCTCATGATAATGAGGCTTAAAGAATAAGGCT
This sequence comes from Lathyrus aphaca, assembly GCA_963966055.1. Lineage (NCBI taxonomy): Eukaryota > Viridiplantae > Streptophyta > Magnoliopsida > Fabales > Fabaceae > Lathyrus > Lathyrus aphaca. The sequence goes on from OZ014519.1 coordinate 442,381,570, forward strand.
GGAAAGAGGGGGAATATACAGAGACTTTTGTTTGATAACCGTTAAGTTATGCCTACGTATCCTCTCGTGCAATGAGGAAGTCAGAACACCGTAGTTCGACCCAAAGAGACTGAAAGATGAATTGACTTGTGAACTGCTTACTTGTCTATGCTCAAGTGTATGACCTGTCTGGCTCAGGTGCAAACTGTCTTGCATTAGACGGAAGAAGCAAGTTCTCGTTTGTGAGTGAATGAGATGAGAAAAGAATCCCGAAGGAGACGATTATTGTTTGTTTTTATGTTTTCAGTCTTTTATTGCTTTTGGATTTGTCATAAGTTAATGAGCTTAAGCCTAAACCAATGGATTTAGTAAACTCATCACATCCTCCCTCTGATTAGGGGTAATGAGAATACCTTAAGTGTGAAGTCAGCTTCTCACACTTAATCACCATGGAGTAGGATTAAGATCATTAACCTACTTGTTGATTATTTAGATGTTTTTGTTGTTTTTGTTTAGTGTTGAGTAATGAGGTTAAGCCATAATCAGGGATTAAACAGACCCATTACACCATCCTAATAGAAGGATAATAGATGAGAATGTTTAAGCTGAGGAAAGCTCCTCAACTTAATCCATGATTAGGGATTAAACTCATGACAAAACAAAACCTTTATTAAGTGGATTTTAATTAATGATAAGATGAAGAAGTGAGTTTTATGGTTTGTAAGACAACTTGAGGGGGACTTGTCCATTAACACTAGGGTTAGTCCTTCTTAACCAATTAAGGAAGAATTAGAACCCTAATGCAAGGCCCAAGTTACAAGCTTGATGTCTTGATAATTATTAAGTGATTTGATTAAAGGAGTTAAACACATTAAGGGTTTAACACTTAGGATTAAAGTTATACACTCCATCCTAATAGAAGGATGCAGGCATAAACTTAATCACAAAGCCTTAAAGCCTTTATGGTTTAGTCCTTGATTATGAGGTGAGAAGAGAAGACTCAAAGAGACACAAAGGTAGAATATAAATGGGGGACTAATCAAAACCCTAATTATTATCATGCTTGGTTGTTCCTAAGGTTTGTGAGGTTTACAAGAAAGATCTTCAGAGGAACCACCAGGAAGCAGATGAAAGGAACAAAGAGAAGCAAAGTAACTTGCTTCATTAAAGAAGACAAGTCACTTGAAGAAAGAAAGTAAGAAGAAGAAGAAAGAGCAAGCTCAATCTCAAACACAAAACAAAATGCAGCAAGTATGCATAAGAGAGATGAAAAGAAATTGTGAGAAGTGAAGGCAAATTCACTTCTCAAAGTGACTTACCACCTGAAAAGTTAGTGAAAGGAATGCAATGTAATGCAAAATGAGATGAAATGGCATGATGCAAATCAAAACCAGAAGCATATATGAGATGATGCAAACATGAAACAAGGCATGAGGATGATCACATGAACATATGGATGCAAATGGAGCATGCTTAGAACCATGAACATACATGAAAAGTTATGAAATGCAAATGACATACAAAATGGAAAATGAAAGATGCAATGATCAAACATGCTTCTAATATGTCCTAAGATGTGTTATGAATCAAATGGATGCACAAGATGTCATGGCAAGTCATGGTATGCAAGCAAATGCAAGATGGATGCAAAAGGAAGATGCAAATTAGGGTTTATGTACAACATGAGATGCAAAATTCAAAATCAGAAGCAAGACATGAGATAAAAAAATGAAAATGGGATCAAAGGTACCCTAAACCTATATAAGTTCACTGCCCAAAGTAGGGGATCTAACTCTTAACCTAGTGAGAGTTGTGAATTTCCTAAGATTGCTAGGGTTTTGGGGTGCCTCACAAAGAAAAATACCAAACAAATTGAAAATGCAAGATCAAATCAAACCAATTTTATCCTATAAACTACATGCTATGGAGGATGCAATGCAAGAAGAACCATCATCAAACTCTCAAGGGTTGGGCAGAATGAATTTTTCAAAGTTTAAACCAAAATAATGCCTTAAAATGAATTTAATTCCAATGAAAATGATCAAAAGGCATCAAGAACCAAAAATAAATTTGTTTTGAGAGTTTGATAATGTTTCTAAATTTTTTAAAATGCAATGTGAATTTTTTTGGAATTTTTAAATACCTAAATGTATTTTTAATTAATTAATTTTCATTATCTAATTAAAAATAAACATTTAAATAATTTAAAAATAATTTTTAATGCGAAAAATAAAAATAAAAATATTTTTGGGTTCTGAAAATTAATGAAATGTTTGACAAAAAATTTCAGAATTTTTTAACATGTTTTGCTATTTTTTAAAATTCATGCAAATAAAATACAAACAAAATGAATTAATTTTGGTTAACAGGAGAATGGATCGATTCATAATGGGATGAATCGATTCATTATGCGAAATCCAGGAACTTTTCAACAGGATGAATCGATTCATAATGGGATGAATCGATTCATTATGCTGTTTTGAATTGATTCATGCTGGAATGAATCGATTCATTATGCTGTTTTGAATTGATTCATGCTGGAATGAATCGATTCATCCTGCTGTTTTTTTCAAAAATGCAGAATCAAACTCATTCCTTAGGCTGTGTTAAGTGCTCTAAGTCTCCATATTTCATCCTCTACCCACACCAAACATGAATCAATCATAAGATCACATTTATAATGCATCAACAACAAGATTTGAGCAAAATCAAGAACACTGCAAAAACTTCAAAACATGCATAAACACTCATTTCTCAACCATTTTCAGTATTTCAAAGCTTAACATGATGAGTGAAACAAACTCTATCATTCTATAACAAGAGATTACATTTCTATAAAAAATGTTCTTGATGATACCTGAACTGGAGCTTTGAACTGTGGAACTTTCTGGCCTCGAACTTGGTGCAATCCCTCTCCTTTGAACACCTTGATGATGAAATGAAGCTTGGATAGCTTTGAGAATGGCTGGTTATGGCTGTTTTGCTCTGGTGTAGCAGAAATGGAAGTCTTTGTGTGTGATGTTTCAAGCTGTTTCAGGGGGTGGTTCTTGTTCAAAGGGTGATTTGTGACTTGTTGGTGAAAGGAAAAGTTGAGGTTTCTTGGCTGTGTGAAGAAAAAACTCAGAGAAGCAGTTTGGGACAGAACTTGTGCAAGTTAGATTGTGTGTTTTCAGGCCTGTGTTTTTTTTTCAAATGGCTTGCTTTTTGGTTTGTATAAACAAGTGTGATAAGCCAAAGGAGCTGATGTGGACTGATGTGATTGGTATGGCTCAAGTTGCCAAAATGTCAAGTAAGTTGTACTTGGGGGTATGGGCCATGGCAGAGGAGATCTCTGTGTTTGGATTGCCTCAGCCAGCTTTAGGGAGGACCTTTGGATGGTTTGTGAAGGACTGCAACATTGGGATTGCAAGATAGCATGTGTTTTGCATTTTGGCAACTTGTGACATTTTGTGACTTTTGGCCATGAACATGTGACATCTCTTAAGAAATATGCAGCAAAATGCATCACATAATGTTGTTATGACACTTTGATAATGATTAGAGACCAAACAAAACCAAAGGAAACCTTCTTGCAAGACTTCCCTCTTTGTGATTTTCATGAAGAATGGCTTATGATACTTGAAAATCAAGGCATGAAAAATGAGAAATTTCTTGGGCCAATCTGAATTTTAGGCATTGCATTGTGTTTGTATGAATATTAGAAGTCACTTTGAAGTCATCTTTGGCCTTGGCATGAGGTTTTGCAATTTTTCCATCTTGTGCAAAAGTGAAATTTCAATGATTTTATCCAACTTTGCAAGGCCATAACTTTGGATCCAAAATGAATTAGGTCAAGTTCTTGTACTTTTTGAAAAGGGAATGATCCATTCTACAACTTTCATGACCAAAGTTTTTTCATTTGAAGCATTTTTGAATCAAAAAGCAAGGGTTGAAAAGGTTTCCCAAAATGGCAATTTCATTAAAAGTCAAACTTTCCCAAAAAGTCAACTTTGCAAAAGACTTGAAATTCTTCAATTTTGTGAACTTCCAACTTCTTCCATGATCAAATAAAGATCATATACAATCAAAATGATGAAGAACACCCTTTGGTTGGGTCATTGGGGGCCTCAGATGCCCTGATTTTGCACTGACTTGCTTGAAAAGTCACCTCTTGATCAGATGCCTTCCCCATTGAATTTCCTCATGAAAATTGATATGCATGATCCCTATACCATATAGAGTCCAATAGAAACAAGAATGACCAAAAAATTTGGAGTTATGGCCTCTGAAACCAAAACCCTAATTCTAGGTCATCTGTGCAGTCAAACCTGGCTCTGCTTCCATGCCATTCTCAGTTCTTGTGATTCTTTGACATTCTTGACTTTAAGAGGATATAATATGATGCTTAAATATAAATGGACCCCTTTGAAGTGGTTGATGGCCTTTGGAGTGGCTCAAGAAGTCCTTGGATAGCTTAGATCACAAACCCTAGATGCAGATGACTTAGAACCAATGCAGTGAAACAAAAATGTAATATGAGATGGTATGATTGAGCTTATGCATACGAAATGATCACAAGCCATGGTGTGAATGGGTGAGGGCAAATTTGGGGTGTTTACAGCTGCCCCTATTCAAACATGAGTTAGCTGTGCAGGATGTAAGCGACGGCTTAACATGCAAACAAGATAACTTGTGGTTGAATACCAAAGACAATCCAAAATTTGCACTCACAGAATGAAGAAGAAAAGGGATATATAGATCGTAAAGGAAAATAAAGTATATTGTGAAGTGTGGGCGACGGAGGACGACCGTCGAGCAGAGGACGACTGCTGGGTAAGGGCAATGACGGGGACGGCCGACATGCTGGAAAAGTGCGGAAAATAAAGCAATGACGGGGACGGCCGACATGCTGGGGATAAAAAGAAATACGATGGGGACGGCCATCAAGATAAGGCTGTAAGATTCTCTGGGGGTTAATGAAACATGACGGGGACGGCCATCAAGTTCATAAAGTAAAGCAACCAACGATGGGGGACGGCCATCGGGTTAAAAGGAAAAGGGACCACGACGGGGACGGCCATCGGGTTAAAGAATAAATGAAATAAACAGATGATGAGGTACGGTCATCAAAGGTGAAGGACGATCACCTAGCAGGGGACGGCTGCTCTGTTGGAGATAAGATGAGGGACGGTCATCTAAGGTGGAGGACGACCACCTGGCAGGGTACGGCTGCCGAAAATATCACGACATAGGACGAATGCCGGATAAGAGGTCAACGAGGGGACGGCCATCGGACGAGCATGATGGAGGACGACCATCAAGAGGTGGAGGACGACCACCTAACAGGGGACGACTGCTCTCAAGGTTTGTCATGACATAGGACGAATGCCAGATAACCAAAATCAACAATGGGGACGGCCATTGGATAAAATGATGAAGGACGATCATCAAGAGGTGGAGGACGACCACCTAGCAGGGGACGGCTGCTAAATATCAACGATGGGGACGGCCATCGGATGAGCATGATGGAGGACGACCATCAAGAGGTGGAGGACGACCACCTAGCAGGGTACGGCTGCTCTCAGGGTTTATCATGACACAGGACGAGTGCCAGATAAAAGGAAAAAAATTGCTTTGTTGGCGATCTACTGGGGAATGGTGACACGGACGAGTGTTTATATCCAAGAAACAAAAGGTATAAGTGTTTAGATGTTGCGTATAGATTAAAGGTGCGGACGAGCATCCTTAAGACTATGATACGGACGAGTATCAGGTAGAAACAAAAACTGACACGTGTTCAGAGATGATGATACAGACGAGTATCAACGGGTTAACAAAGAACACGGGCGAGTGTTGAATCTGCAGGGACTCTTCTGGGGAATAGTAGACACAGACGAGTATCTATATTCAAGAAGACACAGTGTATGGATTAAAGATGCGGACGAGCATCCTTAAGACTATGATACGGACGAGTATCATGTAGAAACAAACGCTTGACGCATGTTCTGAGATGATGGTACGGACGAGTACCAACTGGCTAACAAAGAACAATGGACCAATGTCGAATCTGCGGGGATATAGATGGTGCATACAAGATACGGACGAGTATCTGTACAAGTATGAATGGTGTATAGATGAGTGTTTAATCTGCTGGGGGGAGTGACACGGATGAGTGTCAAAAGGAGTATAGTATAAACAAGTATCAGGTATACAAAGTGTTTATGTTACTGTGCTGGGAAAAGTGACATGGACGGATGTCAAGGAAATGTATACACATAAGTATCTGTGAGTGCAAAGAGGATGTCTTCGGCTTTCTGCTGGGGGTATGACACGGACGGGTGTCGAAAAGTATCTGTAATATGAGTGGTATTGTTTGCAAAGAGTGTTCAGGCGACTTTACTGGGGAATGGTGACACGTACGGGTGCCAAAAGGGAGTATATACTGGTGTTTATGAACGTGAGGCAACTGCTTTTGCTGGGGAATCTGGGGAAGTTTTCTGTATATTGTTGGTGGATTGTTAATATTCACAAGTGTTTTGATTCACAAAGTGGCCTATGATTATGCTATATGTTTGATTTTTTTGCCGTAATGGTCCGTATTAGACGGAATGCTACGCTTTTGTGGGTGAATATGATATGAATGCCATGATTATGCAAAGACACTAAACCGGGATTCGGATCCCGTTGCCGCGAAGATTTCTGGCTGATCTGTTCAAAACGGACATCCCAGCTGGGGATGAGATCAATGGTAGATCTGATGACATGTATCTGCTTGGGGAATAAGTCACTGATTGACACCTCCTTGTAATATGGGACCCAGCTGGGGTTTGTAGAAGCTTTCCGTACTCTGTTGCGACTCCTTCACGCGTTGCTCTTCTGGATAGAGGCTGAAACTCTGTGGGGAGATGGTTCCCTGACTTTCGTATTCTGCTGAGGAAGAATGATTGGCACCTCGGCTGGGAGGAGTGACAAGTGGCAACTTAGCTGGGGAGATAACACCTTGAGTGCTAAGACTGAGCGTCAATTTGTCAGCTTGCTGGGATGAAGCTTTCATGCCCCGAGTTACGTTCTGGATACCTGCAATCCTGCAAAGATAGGGAGACGAACAAGTAATCCCGAGGTATCCTTTGCTGGATTCCGTCATAGGAGTTAGGCACTTTTGAGAGTAAGTATATTTCCTGCAAGCACGTGTGTTTTTTTTTTTTTTTTTTTGAAGATAAACATCTGTATTTATGCAGTCAGTTTTTAGAGACATCAGACATTCTTTGCAAATGAAAATAAAGATGTACAAAACGAAACATGACTGAAACAATCTGATTTTATTACTTCAAATGCCCTGAATTGGCGAGATACAGTCAAAGAAACAAATCTCCTAAAATGAGGAGATTGTTATAAATTGAGAAACAAAATGCTGGCGATGTTGATGACGCTTTCAAAGGAGCTTTCTCTTTCGCTATGACTCGTATGACTTTTGACATTCTTCTCGTCTTGCTTTCTGGAGAAGGCTGATTCTGATTGAAACTTGATCCTTTCGAAGCTTAACAAGTTGTGAGTGCTACAGACGAATTCAGAATGCAGTTGTTCGCTTATTCCCTTATTTTGCATGGATCGCCCTTTCGGGTTTTCAATCCATCGGGATACCCATTTTTGCCTGAGTTGTCCAATGCGGCTTTTCAACTCAGCGGGTGTACATTTTTGTTTATTTTCCCTTATTTTTGCCCGAGTCTTTTATTCTGTTTTTGACTCGCCGGGATGCCCTATTTTTGCCTGGACTTACATTCTGTTTTTATGTCCAGCGGGTCAATTTTTATGCGAAGTATTTTTTAACTACATCTGAATTCACAGGGGACGGGAAGTCTTCACCATCCATGGTGCTGAGCATCAATGCTCCACCAGAGAAAACTTTCTTTACCACGAATGGTCCTTCATAATTCGGAGTCCATTTGCCCCTGTGGTCTGTATGAGGAGGGAGGATTCTTTTCAACACAAGATCCCCTACTTGGTACTCTCGGTGCCTGACTTTCTGATCGAAGGCTCTCTTCATTCTCTTCTGATACAGCTGCCCATGACAGATTGCAGCCAATCTTTTCTCTTCAATCAGACTCAATTGCTCATATCGGGATCGAACCCATTCTGCTTCATTCAGCTTAACATCCATCAGTACCCGCAAGGAAGGTAGTTCAACTTCAACAGGTAGGACTGCCTCCATACCATACACAAGCTGATACGGTGTTGCCCCAGTGGATGTCCTGATTGACGTGCGGTACCCATGTAAGGCAAATGGTAGCATTTCATGCCAGTCCTTATAGGTGACTACCATCTTCTGCACAATCTTCTTAATATTCTTGTTAGCTGCCTCAACAGCACCATTCATCTTTGGCCTGTAAGGAGAAGAGTTGTGGTGTTGGATCTTGAAGTCCCGGCATAACTCAGCCATCATTTTGTTGTTTAGATTGGAACCATTATCAGTAATGATTCGCTCGGGCACTCCATACCGACAGATGATATCTCTTTTCAGAAATCTGGCTACCACTTGCCTTGTAACATTTGCATATGAGGCTGCTTCAACCCACTTAGTGAAATAATCAATGGCGACCAGGATGAATTTGTGGCCATTTGAAGCAGTTGGCTCAATCTTGCCAATCATATCAATGCCCCACATAGCAAAGGGCCATGGTGAAGACATTATGTTCAAAGGATTGGGAGGTACATGCACCTTATCTGCATAGATCTGGCATTTATGGCATTTTCTGGCGTAGGCACAACAGTCGGTATCCATTGTGATCCAGTAATAACCTGATCTTAGCAATTTCTTAGCCATGGCATGTCCTCCAGCATGGGTACCAAAGGATCCTTCGTGCACTTCATGCATCAACAAATCTGCTTCCGTCTTGTCAACACATCTGAGGAGTACCATATCAAAGTTCCTTTTGTATAAAGACCCATCAGTGTTCAGAAAGAAACTACCAGCAAGCCTTCTCAAAGTCTTCTTATCATTGGAAGATGCCCCAGGTGGGTATGTTTGATCCTCTAAGAAGCACTTAATGTCATGGAACCAAGGCTTATTATCTTTAACAACATCTGCTGCGAACACATATGCTGGTCTGTCAAATCTAGACACTGAAATTTGAGGTACAAAGTTGGCAGCTTGAACTTTGATCATGGATGAAATGGTAGCCAGAGCATCTGCAAACTGATTCTCGTCCCGAGGGATATACTCAAGCTTGACTGTTGTAAAGAAAGTCAATAACCTCCTTGTATAATCCCTGTAAGGTATCAGATGATCTTGGTGGGTGTACCATTTGCCGTTGGTCTGATTAACTACCAGAGCTGAATCTCCGAATACAGTCAATGTCTTGATCCTGAGGTCAATGGCTTCCTCAAGACCCATAATGCAAGCTTCGTATTCAGCTTCGTTGTTAGTGCAGTTGAAAGTGAGTTTTGCCGAGAAAGGCATGTGAACTCCCTTAGGTGTAATGAGTACTGCACCAACACCACGACCATTCATGTTAACAGCCCCATCAAACATCATAGTCCACTCTTCCTCCGGGTCAGGCCCTTCAGTGTGAACAGGCTCTTCATGATCTTTTGCTTTTATGAACATGATGTCTTCATCAGGGAAGTCAAATCTCATAGGCTGGTAGTCATCAATAGGTTGCTCAGCAAGATATTCAGACAATACACTGCCCTTGATGGCTTTCTGAGAGGTGTACTGAATGTCATATTCTGTAAGAATCATTTGCCATCTTGCAACCCGTCCGGTAAGTGTTGGCTTCTCAAAAATGTACTTAACTGGGTCCATCTTTGAGATCAATAAAGTGGTGTGGGTCAACATATACTGTCTTAGTCGGCGAGCAGCCCACGCTAAAGCACAGCAAGTTTTCTCGAGCAGTGAATAACGTTGTTCACAGTCGGTAAACTTTTTGCTCAGGTAGTATATTGCATACTCTTTTCGACCAGACTCGTCATGCTGTCCCAACACACACCCCATCGACTCTTCTAATACTGTTAAGTACATGATCAGAGGTCTTCCTTCAACTGGAGGCATAAGTATTGGAGGTTCTTGCAAGTACCCTTTGATCTTGTCAAAAGCCCTCTGGCAGTCTTCGTTCCACCTGACCGTTTGTTCCTTTCTTAACAGCTTGAACAAGGGTTCACAGGTTGCTGTAAGGTGAGATATGAACCGTGAGATGTAGTTCAATCTACCTAGAAACCCTCGAACTTCTTTTTCTGACTTTGGTGCAGGCATTTCTTGAATGGCTTTGACTTTATCAGGGTCAACTTCAATCCCTTTCTCGCTTACAATAAATCCCAGTAGCTTACCAGATCGCACCCCGAATGTGCATTTGTTGGGATTCAACTTCAGTTGGTACTTCCTCAGACGCTTGAACAGCTTTAGCAGATTTACCAGGTGATCTTCTTCAGTAAGGGACTTGGCAATCATGTCATCCACATAACATTCTATCTCTTTATGGATCATATCGTGGAATAATGTTACCATAGCCCGTTGATACGTTGCACCAGCATTCTTCAGTCCAAATGGCATTACCTTGTAACAGAACGTGCCCCAGGGTGTGATGAAGGTTGTCTTCTCCATGTCTTCAGGTGACATCTTGATCTGATTGTATCCTGAAAATCCGTCCATGAAGGAGAACACCGAGAATTGAGCCGTATTATCCACCAATACATCAATGTGAGGTAAAGGGAAGTCATCTTTCGGGCTGGCTCTGTTCAGATCCCGGTAGTCAACACACATTCTCACTTTGCCGTCTTTCTTAGGCACAGGTACAATGTTAGCAACCCACGGCGGGTAACTAGTTACAGCAAGGAACCCGGCGTCCCATTGCTTTTGCACCTCTTCCTTTATCTTCATTGCCATATCTGGGCGAGTACGACGCAGCTTCTGTTTAACCGGCGGGCAATCTTCTCTTAAAGGCAGCTTGTGCATAACAATGTCGGTGTCCAACCCTGGCATATCTTGATAAGACCAAGCAAACACGTCCACATATTCTTGAAGCAGGTCAATCAGTTGTCTCTTCACTGAGTCTTGTAAGCAGGCCCCGATTTTAACTTCTTTCACGTCTTCATCTGTACCAAGATTAATCGTTTCGACTTCCTCCTGATGAGGAGTGATAACCTTTTCCTCTTGTCTCAACAACCTGGCTAGCTCTTCAGGAAGCTCATACTCTTCTTCAACCCCTTCATCAGCTTGATTGATTGGATTGTCAAAGTCATACGAAGTCATAGCCGTGCTGTTGTCGGTGCGGTCTGGAAGGCACTCTCTGCAAGGGTTCAGTTTGTTCATTTTAGTGATTTGATTTTAATCTTGTTTAGAAAGAGTGAAATAAAGTTATCATTTTGGAAAACATTGCCATTTTATTTTTGTACAAAAAAGAAAAATGAAAAACAGTGAGCGGAAAAGGAAAAGACTCATTTGCAAAAGATGTCCGATATTCAATGATTAATCCATTTGCACAAAATTACAAGATGGCCCGATTATAAAATGAGTCTTGACATCTTGGGCAAGATGCAAGACTTGATGCATGCTTAAAAATACAGGAAATAATAATTACTCTGCAGGAGTAACCCTTATAATTTCCTGGGAAGACCAGTTAAGGACTTGGCTCCCCGGGATCCTTGGACGTATCCAGCTCTCTAGGTTGAAGTCACTTTCAGCCTCGTCTCCCACATTATTGATAGCACTTGGGGCTAGCATTCCCCCACTGATGAACTTGGGAGCTTCAGCAGCCTCTTCTTGCACTTGTCGGGATGGTTTGTAACCCAAACCGAATTTGTCCTTTTTCATCTGAACTTGCAGCAGCTTGCCCCGGCCTTGGGAATTCCCGTCTTCAACAACCTTACGAGCTTGTTTGTATGAGGCTATTGAGGTTCTAGACACTTCAACTGTTGCTTCGTTGACATTGAGAGCTTCGAAACCCTGACTCATTGTCTCATGGATATCTTCATCCATCTCAATGTACTTATGTGTAGCCAGGTGGCTGACAAAGATGTCATCCTTGATGGTTGCTGTTGTTGTAGTAATCTCCACTGGAATGATGTTTGCTGATGTTGTAGGAGAGATGTTCGTTGAAGTTGTAGGAGTGGGAACTGTTGAAGTGATTTCTAGAAGTTGATCCATCTGTAAGCTCGGGAGGTTGTTACGGGTTGGATGTTTGTGGATGTGATTGACGGGAAAGATCCTTCTACGATCAATGTTTCCTGAGGTACACAACGAGGTGAGAAACAAACAATAAAACTCCTGTAAAACAAAAGAGATGAGGTTAGCATGCAATGCAGTATGTCTATTTGTTCTTCGAGGGTATCCGGTTTGGTTCTTGGTTTTGACCTTCCATACCCCTTGGAAGAGGTGCAGATGTTGAAAAGAAGAACGGTCAAAACCAAACCAAAGAAGATGGGGATACCCTGTAGAACAGATAGACAAATGTTAAAATGATGCAAAATGATGTATGCAGAATGATATGCAAGGGTTTGTGATCAAGCTGGATCTGATTATCTGTCTTGATATAAAGTCCATGTATGTTCAAGAAGTCCAGATGGAGGTTCAGAAATCCAGTAACCAGGGTGGGGGACCCAAATAAAGAGTCATATGTCCAGGGTTAAAAATCACAAGAACTGTTCCAAGATGGAGTACTCTTAATCAAAACAAAGTAACAGGGTATGCTGAGGTCAAGGGTACCTGCAAACCTGTAAACAGCCCAACCCCCTCACAGGTGGTGTTCTAAAACAAGGATCCTCAGACTTGGATCAGTTATGAGAAGTGTAAACACTTCTAACCCAGAGGTACAGTGTTTACAATAACCATAAAAGATCCTCCTCTAATTCACCTCAGTTTCTGAAGGTCAATACTAAAGGTCATCCAGACTTAGCAGGCTTCCCAGATAGCCCTAGCACTACAGGAAATCTGTAGCACAGAGTTCTCAAGAAGAAACCCATATCTGAACCGTGTTTCATATTCCCGCACCAGACCGAAATGAAATGGGAAAGAACATGAACCACTCTAGCCTAGGTGTCACTCAGGTCCCAGGTATAGGACCTCAACTCTCAATAGAACCCCACCCACCAAAGCAAAAACCAGATCCAGCCAGAACAGTATGACAGTATGATATATGTAAAGCTATAAAGAAAGCAGTAAAACAACTGTATATAAAGCAATAAACAAAACAAAATATACAAATACAAATAGCACATAACACCCCAGTAAACACAAATCAATCAAGCGCTAGGAGGAACCCACAAAAAGAACCAGAAGCCCTGGTTGCAGTATAAGGTTCCCCAGCAGAGTCGCCAAGCTGTCGCTCCCGATAAATGGGACTGGCCCAAATAAAGGTACAGACGCGAACGGTCGGCGAAAAGAACAATGAGAACATACAGCAGTGAACTCACTGGAAAAGAAAAGAGTCGCCAGCTAGGCATTTTTATCCCGAGGGAAAGGTAATTTTGCATAAACCCAAGAAAAGATATGGACAAGACGGTTGCGAACCAGAGAAACTGAGAAAGGGGGTTGGTTACAACCTGGGAAGGGATTAGCACCCAGATTGTCCGTCGTACTCGACGGGATCCACGCTTAAAAGATTTGTGTTTTAAAGGGGTAGTGTCAGTGCAATCTGTGTATACAATAGCTGGAAAAGGATGTACAGGTGTCAGTGTAAGAGAAGTGCAAAGTGTAATATATACAGTGTCAGTGTAAGGACAAGAATGAAATGCTCATGATAATGAGGCTTAAAGAATAAGGCTGGAAAGAGGGGGAATATACAGAGACTTTTGTTCGATAACCGTTAAGTTATGCCTACGTATCCTCTCGTGCAATGAGGAAGTCAGAACACCGTAGTTCGACCCAAAGAGACTGAAAGATGAATTGACTTGTGAACTGCTTACTTGTCTATGCTCAAGTGTATGACCTGTCTGGCTCAGGTGCAAACTGTCTTGCATTAGACGGAAGAAGCAAGTTCTCGTTTGTGAGTGAATGAGATGAGAAAAGAATCCCGAAGGAGACGATTATTGTTTGTTTTTGAGTTTTCAGTCTTTTATTGCTTTTGGATTTGTCATAAGTTAATGAGCTTAAGCCTAAACCAATGGATTTAGTAAACTCATCACATCCTCCCTCTGATTAGGGGTAATGAGAATACCTTAAGTGTGAAGTAAGCTTCTCACACTTAATCACCATGGAGTAGGATTAAGATCATTAACCTACTTGTTGATTATTTAGATGTTTTTGTTGTTTTTGTTTAGTGTTGAGTAATGAGGTTAAGCCATAATCAGGGATTAAACAGACCCATTACACCATCCTAATAGAAGGATAATAGATGAGAATGTTTAAGCTGAGGAAAGCTCCTCAACTTAATCCATGATTAGGGATTAAACTCATGACAAAACAAAACCTTTATTAAGTGGATTTTAATTAATGATAAGATGAAGAAGTGAGTTTTATGGTTTGTAAGACAACTTGAGGGGGACTTGTCCATTAACACTAGGGTTAGTCCTTCTTAACCAATTAAGGAAGAATTAGAACCCTAATGCAAGGCCCAAGTTACAAGCTTGATGTCTTGATAATTATTAAGTGATTTGATTAAAGGAGTTAAACACATTAAGGGTTTAACACTTAGGATTAAAGTTATACACTCCATCCTAATAGAAGGATGCAGGCATAAACTTAATCACAAAGCCTTAAAGCCTTTATGGTTTAGTCCTTGATTATGAGGTGAGAAGAGAAGACTCAAAGAGACACAAAGGTAGAATATAAATGGGGGACTAATCAAAACCCTAATTATTATCATGCTTGGTTGTTCCTAAGGTTTGTGAGGTTTACAAGAAAGATCTTCAGAGGAACCACCAGGAAGCAGATGAAAGGAACAAAGAGAAGCAAAGTAACTTGCTTCATTTAAGAAGACAAGTCACTTGAAGAAAGAAAGTAAGAAGAAGAAGAAAGAGCAAGCTCAATCTCAAACACAAAACAAAATGCAGCAAGTATGCATAAGAGAGATGAAAAGAAATTGTGAGAAGTGAAGGCAAATTCACTTCTCAAAGTGACTTACCACCTGAAAAGTTAGTGAAAGGAATGCAATGTAATGAAAAATGAGATGAAATGGCATGATGCAAATCAAAACCAGAAGCATATATGAGATGATGCAAACATGAAACAAGGCATGAGGATGATCACATGAACATATGGATGCAAATGGAGCATGCTTAGAACCATGAACATACATGAAAAGTTATGAAATGCAAATGACATACAAAATGGAAAATGAAAGATGCAATGATCAAACATGCTTCTAATATGTCCTAAGATGTGTTATGAATCAAATGGATGCACAAGATGTCATGGCAAGTCATGGTATGCAAGCAAATGCAAGATGGATGCAAAAGGAAGATGCAAATTAGGGTTTATGTACAACATGAGATGCAAAATTCAAAATCAGAAGCAAGACATGAGATAAAAAAATGAAAATGGGATTAAAGATACCCTAAACCTATATAAGTTCACTGCCCAAAGTAGGGGATCTAACTCTTAACCTAGTGAGAGTTGTGAATTTCCTAAGATTGCTAGGGTTTTGGGGTGCCTCACAAAGAAAAATACCAAACAAATTGAAAATGCAAGATCAAATCAAACCAATTTTATCCTATAAACTACATGCTATGGAGGATGCAATTCAAGAAGAACCATCATCAAACTCTCAAGGGTTGGGCAGAATGAATTTTTCAAAGTTTAAACCAAAATAATGCCTTAAAATGAATTTAATTCCAATGAAAATGATCAAAAGGCATCAAGAACCAAAAATAAATTTGTTTTGAGAGTTTGATAATGTTTCTAAATTTTTTAAAATGCAATGTGAATTTTTTTGGAATTTTTAAATACCTAAATGTATTTTTAATTAATTAATTTTCATTATCTAATTAAAAATAAACATTTAAATAATTTAAAAATAATTTTTAATGCGAAAAATAAAAATAAAAATATTTTTGGGTTCTGAAAATTAATGAAATGTTTGACAAAAAATTTCAGAATTTTTTAACATGTTTTGCTATTTTTTAAAATTCATGCAAATAAAATACAAACAAAATGAATTAATTTTGGTTAACAGGAGAATGGATCGATTCATAATGGGATGAATCGATTCATTATGAGAAATCCAGGAACTTTTCAACAGGATGAATCGATTCATAATGGGATGAATCGATTCATTATGCTGTTTTGAATTGATTCATGCTGGAATGAATCGATTCATTATGCTGTTTTGAATTGATTCATGCTGGAATGAATCGATTCATCCTGCTGTTTTTTTCAAAAATGCAGAATCAAACTCATTCCTTAGGCTGTGTTAAGTGCTCTAAGTCTCCATATTTCATCCTCTACCCACACCAAACATGAATCAATCATAAGATCACATTTATAATGCATCAACAACAAGATTTGAGCAAAATCAAGAACACTGCAAAAACTTCAAAACATGCATAAACACTCATTTCTCAACCATTTTCAGTATTTCAAAGCTTAACATGATGAGTGAAACAAACTCTATCATTCTATAACAAGAGATTACATTTCTATAAAAAATGTTCTTGATGATACCTGAACTGGAGCTTTGAACTGTGGAACTTTCTGGCCTCGAACTTGGTGCAATCCCTCTCCTTTGAACACCTTGATGATGAAATGAAGCTTGGATAGCTTTGAGAATGGCTGGTTATGGCTGTTTTGCTCTGGTGTAGCAGAAATGGAAGTCTTTGTGTGTGATGTTTCAAGCTGTTTCAGGGGGTGGTTCTTGTTCAAAGGGTGATTTGTGACTTGTTGGTGAAAGGAAAAGTTGAGGTTTCTTGGCTGTGTGAAGAAAAAACTCAGAGAAGCAGTTTGGGACAGAACTTGTGCAAGTTAGATTGTGTGTTTTCAGGCTTGTGTTTTTTTTTCAAATGGCTTGCTTTTTGGTTTGTATAAACAAGTGTGATAAGCCAAAGGAGCTGATGTGGACTGATGTGATTGGTATGGCTCAAGTTGCCAAAATGTCAAGTAAGTTGTACTTGGGGGTATGGGCCATGGCAGAGGAGATCTCTGTGTTTGGATTGCCTCAGCCAGCTTTAGGGAGGACCTTTGGATGGTTTGTGAAGGACTGCAACATTGGGATTGCAAGATAGCATGTGTTTTGCATTTTGGCAACTTGTGACATTTTGTGACTTTTGGCCATGAACATGTGACATCTCTTAAGAAATATGCAGCAAAATGCATCACATAATTTTGTTATGACACTTTGATAATGATTAGAGACCAAACAAAACCAAAGGAAACCTTCTTGCAAGACTTCCCTCTTTGTGATTTTCATGAAGAATGGCTTATGATACTTGAAAATCAAGGCATGAAAAATGAGAAATTTCTTGGGCCAATCTGAATTTTAGGCATTGCATTGTGTTTGTATGAATATTAGAAGTCACTTTGAAGTCATCTTTGGCCTTGGCATGAGGTTTTGCAATTTTTCCATCTTGTGCAAAAGTGAAATTTCAATGATTTTATCCAACTTTGCAAGGCCATAACTTTGGATCCAAAATGAATTAGGTCAAGTTCTTGTACTTTTTGAAAAGGTAATGATCCATTCTACAACTTTCATGACCAAAGTTTTTTCATTTGAAGCATTTTTGAATCAAAAAGCAAGGGTTGAAAAGGTTTCCCAAAATGGCAATTTCATTAAAAGTCAAACTTTCCCAAAAAGTCAACTTTGCAAAAGACTTGAAATTCTTCAATTTTGTGAACTTCCAGCTTCTTCCATGATTAAATAAAGATCATATACAATCAAAATGATGAAGAACACCCTTTGGTTGGGTCATTGGGGGCCTCAGATGCCCTGATTTTGCACTGACTTGCTTGAAAAGTCACCTCTTGATCAGATGCCTTCCCCATTGAATTTCCTCATGAAAATTGATATGCATGATCCCTATACCATATAGAGTCCAATAGAAACAAGAATGACCAAAAAATTTGGAGTTATGGCCTCTGAAACCAAAACCCTAATTCTAGGTCATCTGTGTAGTCAAACCTGGCTCTGCTTCCATGCCATTCTCAGTTCTTGTGATTCTTTGACATTATTGACTTTGAGAGGATATAATATGATGCTTAAATATACATGGACCCCTTTGAAGTGGTTGATGGCCTTTGGAGTGGCTCAAGAAGTCCTTGGATAGCTCAGATCACAAACCCTAGATGCAGATGACTTAGAACCAATGCAGTGAAACAAAAATGTAATATGAGATGGTATGATTGAGCTTATGCATATGAAATGATCACAAGCCATGGTGTGAATGGTTGAGGGCAAATTTGGGGTGTTTACACATGCAATGTATTAAAATTATAAACAAATAAACATTCATAAAGTAAATAATAATAATAATAGACACATGTTGTACACTCTTGAGAATCAAAATTTTGGAAGCGTTAACCGGTTAACTGATTCTGTTAACCGGTTAACGGACAAAAAATTCCTTTTTTTTTCGAAAAATCCAATAGCATGTTCTAGAAGAAATGGGAAAAGTTTTTCACAAAAATCTTTCACAAAGTGTTACCATACAACATAACGCAACTTTTGATCAAAAAATATTTTGAAACCGATAATTTTCGGGTATCCGAAAGAGAGAAAAATCAAAAACGGCGAAAAGTAAGTGCTAGTATTTTGTAACATAAAAGTGAGAATAATCATATTTTAAGCTACTAAACCACATAACAAGTAATTTTAAGTTAAGATTAGATGTCACCTTCATTGAGAATACCAAGTTCTCGTCGAATCTTGAAGAATTGCTCTCTAGCCAATGGTTTAGTGAAAATGTCGGCAAGTTGGGTGTGTGTATCCACGAAAGTAACATCTACATCTCCATTAAGTACGTGATCTCTAAGGAAATGATGTCGGATGTCTATGTGCTTTGTCCTTGAATGCATGACCGGGTTCTTTATGATGTTGATGGAACTTGTGTTGCCGCATCAAAGAGGAATGCAACTGAGATCTACACCATAATCAAGGAGTTGTTGCTTAAGCCACAAAATCTGTGCACAACAAATTCCTGCTACAATGTACTCCGCTTCGACCGTGCTAAGTGCAACACATGCTTGCTTCTTGCATGCCCATGACACTAGTGCATTCCCGAGAATGTGACAGGTACCGCATGTGCTTTTTCTATCGGTATTACATCCTGCATAGTCAGCGTCAGAATAACCAATTAAAGAACATGTACTACCTTTTGGATACCATAGACCGACATTCGTTGTTCCTTTGAGATACTTAATAATCCTCTTCACGGAGGTGAGATGCGATTCCTTCGGATTTGCTTGAAAACGTGCACACAAACAAACACTAAACATAATATCAGGACGGCTTGCCGTCAAATATAATAATAAACCGATCATACCAGTGTGTGATATCAATTGAAGTATCGGATTCATCTTGATCAACGTACGTTCCGGATCCCATAGGAGGGGACATCACCTTGCAACTATCCATATCGAATCTTTTCAATAATTCCTTACAATACTTGGATTGGTTGATGAAGATGCCATCCTTTGTTTTCTTGATTTGTAGTCCAAGTAAATAGTTCATTTTTCCCATCTTGGACATCTTGAATTCTCCTTGCATCATAAGTGAAAACTCTTCGCAAAGATCTTTGTTTGTTGATTCAAAGATGATGTCATCGACATAGACTTGAACCAATAAGGTGTTACCCTTGATCTTTTTTATGAACAAAGTCTTGTCAACCTTTCCTTTTGAAAAACCCTTCTCACATAGAAAGTTGTTGAGAAGGTCATACCATGCTCTTGGTGCTTGCTTTAAACCATAAAGACCTTCTTCAACTTGTAGACATGAGAGGGATTCGTGAAGTCTTCAAAACCCGGAGGTTGTTTGACATAGACTTCTTCATTTATGTACCCGTTCAGGAAAGCGCTTTTGACATTGTAACACGGTGGGAGAACTGACTTTAGTTATGTTGCGGATAGCAAGAGTCGCCACCGACTTTTATTTTATCCAAAGGAAAGGCATAAAAGAACAGGAAAGACCTTTTAAAAGATTTTTGGGTCCGGGGGGTAGGTTATGTAAAGGGAAGGTGTTAGCACCCTTTACATCCATGGTTATCCATGGGCTCTTAGTTACTTAGCTCACTTTAAAATGTTTTTGAAATGTGAAGTGTGTGAATAAAAATTTTCTTAAGAGTTTATAATGGCCCATGTATGGATGCGTATAAACTTTTGTTTTGAAAATTTGTTTGAAAATGTGATGTGTTTGAAAAGTTTTGAAGAGTGAGCAAGTAACTATGAGGAACCTACCCTAAGTTTAGTCTTTTTTGTTCTTAAATCCTTTAAGTGGTAAGACTATCCCTATTATTAAGGAATAGGTAGTCATTACCTTGGATGTATGGGACAAGTAAAGGGACATCTGTTATTTAGGCAACTGTGGGGTGTATTAAGCAATTTTGGAGGGACTGTCATCATTATTCGAAAGGGACAAGATCATTATGAAGGCAACCTTTTAAGGGACTTGATCTTTGATTGTTAAGGGACTAGATGACTTTTTCTTTTAAGGGACTTTTGCTTTATACACCCCACTTGACCTTGTGATTAGGCAGCAATGAGAGGTAACCCTAGAAAGTGAGATGGCGATCAAAGATCGACTTACGTGTGTGAGTGTTCAATTTAATATTTATCTTTTGAATTAAATGATCTAAATCAATTTTAAATACAAATAGTTTTCACTCCCTATTTACTAACCATGGCATACAAATAATAATTTAAATATTACAAAATATTACATCCAGGAGCAGTTACAATAATAATAAAAGCAATTTAAATAAATAGCAAAATAAATAAGTAAGCAAAATAGTAAATAATAAAAATTGGGTTAGTGAAATAATAATAACAATTTAAAAATAAATGGGGTTAGTAATAATCATATAAACATAATTAATAATAATAATAATGAAATAAACAAAAATAATTAAAAGATCAAATTTTATATGAACAATTATTTAAGATTAATAAGAAAAATATGAATAATTATATTAATTATAAAGTTTTAAGTTATTTATAAATTATATAGAAAAATAAGTTAATGATAAACATATTATAGAAATAAATATAATTACAAAATTAATTTAACAATTTCTTTTTTTTTAATTATTCCTAAGCATACATTAACAATTATTTAAATGCAAAATTAAAAAATATAAACAATTTAGGTCATATTAAAAAAAATAGGATTAATTATGAGTATATTTACAAAATTTAATTATATTAAATAAAACATATACATGATTAAAATTTATAAATAATAAATAATAGAATTAAATTTTTAAGTAAGAATAAAATTAGGTGTTTAGAAAATTAGGTTTACATATTTTAGAAATAAAATTAGGGTTTACATATTTATAATAATAATTAATTTATTTACAAATTATATACATACATATTATAAATAAAAATACTTTTATAAAAGAAAATGAGAAGTTTTAAGCATTTTAAATAATATCTATAAATTGTGTTTACTAATTTTTAATAAAATATAAACAATATAATAAAATAAATAAAGATGAGAAAACATGGAAAATTGCTCAAAAAGAAAGGACCTGGGATTTGAACCCAGGTCCCTTACCTCATATACAGGTCACAAAACCATCCTGGCCAGCGTGCACTAGTGATAGAGATTGAGATCATGGTGCTTTTGTTTCATATCCTATTCAAATTACAACAAAACAAAACCAAAAAAAAAAAAACACAAAAAAGGGCCTGGGGGGTTTCGAACCCAGGACCCTCACATAACAAGCAAACGTTCTTACCATCCAGCCAGAAGGGCGCACCTGATATATAATTCACAATCACTAATAATATATTAAGTCTTGTGATTACAGGGAAAAATAGGAAAAAATATTGCTGCGCCCAAGAATCGAACCAAGGCCTTAAGCAATTCATACGCACAAGTCTCACCACTGGGCTATCCTGCATTTGTTGAAACAAAACCACAAACAATTCTAAAAATATTAACTCAAATTTTGAATATTTCAGATGGCGCCAATGGACCATCTTCTTCCCCAGGTTACCTGCGATTTTTCTTTCATCTTTTCCTGCGAAATTACTTACAAACAGAATTGGCATATAAACCTATATTTCATGAATCACGCATAAACCATCACCCTCTTTAAAATTGATAATATATTTGCATTGCCCAAGGTTTGTACGGCTTAGCCATTTTCTTAGTTTGTTCATTAATGGTATAAAACGCAAAACCCCATTCTTGAGGTTGAAACCCTAACAATGGTAACTTTTGATCCCGGCCATGAAACTTCAATCTAATCACATAAAAACGATCCACACACATTAACAAACAAATATCAATAGTTAAAAACAGTTTATATATCATGAATTAAGGGAATCGAAAATTTCAAAATCCAAGCCAATGTTGATTCGGTTTGAGTGATTCATGATGCTTTGAATGATGAGAATGATTGGGATAGCTTCAGTGATGTCCCAGGAACCTATTACAACCTTTAGGATGTCTTGATACAGCCTCTATTGCACAATCCGAATGTGACTTTTTTTGACACTTTTTGAAAGTTTGAATGTGGTGTTCTTGGCTGCAAAAATTCGTCCCTTTGCTTGTAATGAGTTTGTCTATATGTAGTGATGTAAATTAGGTCAAAAAATAGACTCTCTCTTTGGGCTTTATGGATACCTTAGTGATGAAGAAATCCCTTTCCAATTTTGGCCAAAAATCAAATATCTGCATGCTTCAAAGAGTGAGCACGAATTTGGATAGTGTGGATTCATGTTAAAAGCCTTTTATGATTTTCTAGAAGAAGAATCACACTTAAATATTGATTTTTTTGATTTTATTTTGATTTAATATGTATTTAAATGAATAAAATTCAAATAAATATTAAATAAAATAAAATAAATCAGAAATTATATGGGTTGGGTCGTGCTTGGTGTTATGGTGAAGTTTGGATCACAAGATTGCAAGCCCATTTGGAAGAATTTAGTTTTAAGACCCTATTTTCTTCATAAACCTCCCAAAAATTTCCCAACTTTGCAAGGGCACATATCCTTCAATTTTAATGCTATGAGGGTGTTCTTGGACATTTTGGAAATCTTGAAGAGTCCTCTAACCAACACCACTGGTTTCATGTCCATATCATTTACCATTCTCAAGTTATGCCCTTTTGAAGTTGTTGACTTTTTGTTGACTTTCAAAAGGACCTATAATGTCTTAGCTCATACCTTCCAAATGAAGCATTTTTGGGCTTGGCTTGTGAGACACAAAGTTGTAGAGAATTCAATTTCCTTAAAAATGAGCTTTGGATGGAGACTTGTTGATGAAGCATGTGAAAGTTATGGCTGGTCAAAGTTCAGTTGACTTTTACTAAGGAAACCCTAATTTAGAAACTCCTGATTCTTGATGATCTGAAATCTCCTTGATGAATCATGATCAACCCTTGATCAAATGATGAATTTTACTTCATATACTTGATGTTGGCAAAAAATCATGAAGTTTGACTTTGGTTTGACCACAGTTGACCTCAGTTTGACTTTTTAACTGCTTTGACTGATTTTGACTTATCTGATCATTTGACTGAGCAAACTTCTGAGAAAAGTCTTGAAACTTGTCATAGGGGTTCTTACACACATATAAGATGTTATGAAGCTCACTTTAAGTCTTGGAAGTCCATTTAGCCTGATTAAAGTCAAAACCCTAGTTTTGGATGCACTGCCTAGGAGGTACATTGTCTGAGGGAATTGTCAATTCTTCTGACCAATTGTGAACTTTGTGAACCTTGTGAACCATCATAAAATGTCTTGTGAACCTCATGGGAGGTATTGTGAATCTTGTGAACCTTGTGAACCTCATAAAGTGACTTGTAGACTTCATGAACCTCATGAAAGGTTTTGTAAATGTTGTGAATCTTGTGAACCTTGTGAACCTTCTTAGCACACAAAGTCTTGTATTGTGAGGGCAAATTTTGGGGTGCAACAGCTGCCCCTGTTCAATTTTCTGAAACCTGAGGGGTTAGATTGGTATGTTTGCCAGTCGTGACCTGGAAGGTTGAAGGGGATTGAACACAAAAGCCCAAAAATTTGCACTCACCGGTGCGTAGAGTGATACTGATGACTAGTTGAATATGCTTGAGTGGGCTTAAAGATGCCACTTGGAGAAACATTATTCAAGTACATTCCTTGGAGGATAAAGCAGTCCATAATATAATGATAGCTTTCAGGAGGATAAAGCAGTCCTGATGGATGATATGCTTTCAGGAGGATAAAGCAATCCTGAGGTAATGATGATAGCTTTCAGGAGGATGGAGCAATCCTGACGTGGTAATATGCTTTCAGGAGGATAAAGCAATCCTGATGTAGTGATGATAACTTTCAGGAGGATAAAGCAATCCTGATACAGTGATAAGCTTTCAGGAGGATAAAGCAATCCTGAAGGAATAATAAGCTTTCAGGAGGATAAAGCAGTCCTGAGGTAATAATATGATTTCAGGAGGATGGAGCAATCCTGATGTGGTAATATGCTTTCAGGAGGATAAAGCAGTCATGATGTAGTGATATGCTTTCAGGAGGATAGAGCAATCCTGAAGTAATGACATGCTTTCAGGAGGATAAAGCAATCCTGAGGTAGAATAAGCTTTCAGGAGGATAAAGCAATCCTGAGAGATGATATGCTTTCAGGAGGATAAAGCAGACCTGAGGGAGTAAGCTTTCAGGAGGATAAAGCAATCCCGAGGTAATAGTGTGCTTTCAGGAGGATAAAGCAGTCCTGAGGGATGGATAACTTGTTTTCAGGAGGATAAAGCAATCCTGAGGTAATGATAAGCTTTCAGGAGGATAAAGCAGTCCTGAGGGAATGATAAGCTTTCAAGAGGATGAAGCAGTCCTGAATATGAAGATATAATGATAGCTTTCAGGAGGATAAAGCAATCCTGAGGTAGTGGTAATCTTTGGGAAGATAAATAACGGCCCAAGGTAATAATATGCCTTCAAGAGGATAAAGCAATCCTGAGGAAATGATATGCTTTCAGGAGGATACAGCAGTCCTGAGGTATAAGAAGCTTTCAGGAGGATAAAGCATTCCTGAGGGATTAATAGCTTTCAGGAGGATAAAGCAGTCCTGAGGTGATGATAAGCTTTCAGGAGGATAAAGCAGTCCTGAGGTAGTGATATGCTTTCAGGAGGATAAAGCAGTCCTGATGTATAAGAAGCTTTCAGGAGGATAAAGCAGTCCTGATGTATAAGAAGCTTTCAGGAGGATAAAGCAGTCCTGAGGTATAAGAAGCTTTCAGGAGGATAAAGCAGTCCTGATAGTCACAAGTTGTTGATGAAGTCTGTCTGCTGGATAATTAACCTGAAATCAAGGTAGCATTCTGTATAACAATATTAGCTTATGCATTATGTATGCATGTATAGTATGATGCACTTAAGTAATGCACTATGTATCTATGGATATGTATGTTATGGTATGATGTAAATGATGTATGTATGATATGATGCTGCCGGAAGCGTCTGGATATCTTCGTATTACAACTGCTGGCCAGGGAAAATAAATCCCGATTCGTTGTTGAGGAATATGGGGAATTCGTTCCCGTCTTGTTTGATAAGAAAGTATACATAACCTCTCGTCTACTGGGGATAGTAAGGTATATATAACCTCCTGTTTGCTGGGGATAGTAAGGTATATATAACCTCCCGTCTTCGTTTGATAGTAGGATATACACAACCTCCCGTCTTCGTTCGTCGTACTCCTATTGGAAAGTAAATTCTCGACTATCCGTATGAGGATAAAAGAGATGGATATAAATTCCAGGGGAGATGTGACTTAAAGTACTTATGAAGATGGATTTGCCCTACTGGGGATTTGTAACGGTCTTGTAAAGATGAACCGATGAAGCTTTGTTGAAATCCTTCCCTCGTTCGTCCTTAGTAAATACTATTACTGCATTTGCATGTATTTCTGGTAAACATCAATCATATTAAGCATTTATGCATTTCTGGTAAACATCAATCATATTCAAAAGCATACCAATGGACATTCCGCTTAGGGTAAAAGTAAATTTGGATTCAGAGGGAAAAGTAAAGCTGAACTTGAAAACAGAATCGTTTCAACTTCGAGAGTGTACAACCAATTGGATTTGGAGCTCCTGAAATTTTTAACTTTCCTGAATACCTTCCCAGAAATCCTCATAGCTGGATCTGAAGACATGATACTGACACCATCTGATACTACTGGCGTAGACAATCAATTTCCATCGTGGTTTCAGCTGAGAATCCAATATCAAGGTAATACAATGAGAGGAATGTGTCTTCAAATTGTGATGGACCATATACGCTCCGGGTATTAGTTTTGAAGAGAAAGTATTTCCCCTTGGTTGGGGATGAATTGTCCCATAATGGAAGTATCTGTAATGAGCTACCTCAAGAGAAACAAGCAGAATGCCCCATAAGCATATGCCCCTGGCATTGTGAACTCTGTAATGTCACCTTTGGTAATTCAACTATGTGAGGAAAAATGCCCCTGGCTATTAAGCACGGTTGAGTCTGGACCTAATTGCCCCAAATGAATTGAACAGTAACTTGGTATGCCACTTGACTGGGAAACAGTGACTATGCCCCTGGCATTATGAACTTTGTAATGTTACCCTTGGCACTTCAGATAGATGAGGAGATCTGCCTCTAGCTGCTTAAACATAGTTGAATCTTGTCCTGATTGCCCCAAATGAGTTAGGAAGTATCATGGCCTGCCCCCTTGATTGGGAGATAATGACTATGCCCCTTTGTATACATGGACTTTGATCCAGGAAGCAACTTTGTTTATCGGAAGGACTTTGGTTCATTGAACGTTCATCCTGTAAATTTCTCCATTTGTCAAACACTCAGGTATATGCAAACAAATATATTCAAAAATGCAATGCTTATGTCTGTCTTGAAGTTTTGAAACAAGTTATTTTAGAAAAACTGTTTTTTTTTTTTTTTTTGTGAAAACTGTGATATTAACTCAAGTTTTATAATAAGCCCTAAAGGAGTCAGGATACCTTTTTGTAGCAGTACGCTTTCGAACTAACCATGCTTCAGTTAGGACTTTTAAAGGGTTATAACGTGGCCTGGTTCATGGTTTAAGAAACAAAGGATATAGGCTCAAATTTTATTTGTACCCAACCCAATCTCCATGATGTTCTTCAGTCCTATGCTCAGTTAACTTATGCATTGAAGTTCCAAAGAAGTTTGGTATTGTAACACTGATATTTGTGATGGTTCAGAAACCCAAAATTTATTTGAATATTCAGTCATCTTTCTTTGTTGAGGATTCATAGTGACCTCCTTTTTTCTTCTGGCTTTGTTATCCCTTCTTTTTGCCTGAACTGCTTATTTCAAGGTTACAGTCAGCGGGATGTCTTAATGTTTTACTAAGTCTCCTTCATAGGTTTTGACTTAGTGAATTGTTCTTTTGCTGGATATTGACTGTCAGGTTTAATGATTACAGAGAACCATCATTAGTTGTGTACAACACAGATAATTGGCATATTCGAGTTAACCGAGTAACTACCCTGCCCCGGGTTATAAATAAGGGTTTTAATTTGCGAGAATAAAAACTCCTACTTCATAGGCTCAAAAGGGTTGACTAGGGATTAACTTCCTTATATCTCCACTGTTTAGGAATTGAAACAATGCCTGTACATCGTCAGCATAGTCTGTTCAAAAGCGTACTGCCTAATATTATGGTATTGTTTTCGTCATCCTCCCTCTACAGGCTTATAGCTTTATCAGGAGTTAAATATCACAAGATAGAAATAAGAAGCATAATTCAAAATATAGTGGAACGAATGGATTAATTCAAGACAAGCATATGCAATGCATTAATGAAAACAAAAGTTTAACATAATAGTAAGTGTTCAAACAAATAAAGAAATTACAAATGAAAATTCAAATGTTGTCCCATCCAGTTGGCTGAATGTCCTCAATTGCAATCTGTGAACTTTGAGGAGCAGTATACTTCACCATGAAATCAAATTTACCACTTGGATGTCCCAAGGTGCCCCATATCTCAACAGGAATAGGTAGACTTCCTTTCTTGTTATTTTGGGCAACTTGTCTTGCAGCTTCGGTGTTTGATGGACGATAGTAGATCTCAACTTGACCTTCTGGAGTAACCTCTAGGATTCCTTCATCAATCAGGTCTTGAATCTTTTTCTTCAATGCCCAACAGCTATTAGTATCATGTCCAGGACAGTTGGAGTGATACCCACACCTTGCCTTGGGATTATAGCGAGGAGAGAAGGTTTTAGGATTTTGAGGAGAACTTTTCAAAGAAATTAGTTCCATCTCCAACAAGCATTGCAGAACTTGTGACATTGGAGTGCTGAACTTGATAAACTGCCTTCTATATTTCTTATGTTGAGGTGGTTTAACCTTATCAGGTCTTTCTTCTTCAACTGAAGAACAATCAATGGCAGCCTGTTTCTTACCTTCTTTTATCCTCATTTTCCTTTCAACCAAATCAGCTTGTTTTAACGGAGGTTGACTGACAATTAGATCCCTGACTCTATCACTTTGAAGTTTGTGGACAAAGGTTCTCAGCTCTTCTTGCCCCTGAGCTAAACTTTGAATAAGAGCCACCTGGTCATTCATCTGGGTCCTCATTCCTGTCATCTCAGCTTGTAGTTGTTTCAGCTGATCATCCTTGTTGTCCTCAGGATTCTTCTTCTTAGCCAGCAGTGTCTTTAATTCATCCTGCCCCTTTGACAAGTTCAGGATCAGCTCTTGGAACTGTGCATTTTGTGCCTGGAGATCTTTGACTGTTTGTTCAAGAGCCATTGCTGAAATAAACAGCGAGAAGATAAGAAACCTGTGCACAATAAACCTGTGATGCAATGATATGATATGTGAATGTATATGCAATGTATTCAAGGACCGCAGGATTTAAATTTGCTTAAGCAACCAAAAAGGTAAACTTTTATTAGTAATAAATTTGTTTTGCCCCTTGGGCTTACAAAAATGAAGTGCAATAAATACAAGAGATGGGGTTTTAAGTCTCCCATAGACGTTTCCTCTTTGTGTTGAGGTATGAGTTGAGATTCCGCTCCTCATGAAGTTGCTTTGTTAGTTCCAGGATTCTTTCTTGGCTTGCTTCGTAATGAGCCTCAAAAGTATCCCTTTGCTCCTTCAACTGGATCCAAGATCTCTGCAAGTCTTCCATGTCAGTAGGTATGTCTGGGTGAAGGATGGTATAAGCAGTATCTCCTTCAGCAACAGGTTCCATGGTAACCGGCAGGATAGCAGGATATGGCATCATGAGAGTCTGAGCACGAGATCGCACCCATCTGAGATAAGCCTCCATAGGAATAGTGTACTTAGGCTCCAGAGTCTTGCTGTCAACCTTGTTTACTTTTCCCCATGCTCGTATGAATCTCTGACGGTAACCTTGAAGATCGTTGTCATAGTCAAACACAATGCCTTGAATCAACATGTCATGTGGGCCATCACTCCGAGCGTAACCAAACTGTCGTAAAGCTAAGGAAGGGTTGTAAGTAATACCTCCTCTTATGCCTAGAAGTGGTACATTAGGAAACTCCCCACAATGGTCAATGATAGTAACATTATCCATAGATCTAGAGCACCAATGAATATCTGAATGAGAAAGTGACATAATCCTCTTGGACCACCTGAACCCTTGTTCACTCTTCATCACTGATCGAGGAAGGTGAGAAATAAACCACCTAGATAGAAAAGGTATGCAGCACATCAGAGTTCCTTGTGCCCTTGTAGTACAAGTATGAAGAGAATGCAGAATGTCTCCAAGTAATGTAGGCACTGGATTGTGACTCAGAAATATGTTGATGGCGTGAACGTCTATGAACTGATCTGGATTGGGTAAAAACACTAAGCCATAAATCAACAAGGCTAAGATCTCCTCAAAAGCATCATATCTCATAGCTTTCAGAAACACTTGAGCTTTCTCCATCAATACCTTAGCAAGAATACCCTTAACTCCACTCCTTGTTTCTAGGACAATGTCTGATTTCTTCAAATGTAGGGCTGCAACAATAACCTCAAGTTTAAGCTCTTTTTCTAAACCTGTGAATGGTTTCTGATCAAGGATAGGTATACCCAGTAGTTTAGAGAACTCCTCCATCGTAGGAACCAGCTGATAGTCGGGGAATGTGAAACAGTGATGTTTAGGATCAAAGAACTGAAACAGAACACTCATCATGTCTTCATTGAACCCTGAAGTGACTAGATCCAGTAGGTGACCATGCCTCTTGATAAACTGGGAGTTTTCAGAAACTTGAGAGACCAATTCTTTAAGCTTAGAAGGTATTCCTACAAAGTTGATCTGGATAGTATTCCTACGAGCAGAAGCCATGACCTGCAACAAAGAACAAAGATAAATCCTTTGGTCCTTGAAATGGTTAGTGAAAATGCTATGCTTATGGTGCATGATGATGTCATGATGTTATGCTCAATCACAAACATGTGGCACACACAAACAAGTCACACCATAGCCCTAGGTTTAAAGGCTTGCATGAGGTTCAAAGGTAAGTACCCTCCCCTGAAGTTAGATGGTTCATCATGTCCTACAAAAGTAACCGGGTTCTAAGGGATCTCAATATCATTGATCCTTCACAAGGGTGGTTGTTCAGTAGGCAACTTACTTGCCAACCAAAACCCTCCAAGTTTAGAATCTCAATGAGTGTAGCATCGAGTATCAACCAACTTTAGTCTTCACCAAAGCCGGTTATCTCACTACTTTTCTAAAGGCCAAGATGGGATAACTAGGGTTCTAAAATTTATTTAGTGCATTAACAACATATGGCAGCCTCATATTATCCTCAACTTGACTTAAGGAACATAAGCACCGACCAAGAAGTCACACTAACTATGGCCACCAGATCAACCATATCGGTATACGCCGTACAGTTTCCTTGGTCTATTGTCATTTACCTAAGGTACACTAGATCCGGGTTAGGATCTTTCACACATAAGAGCACCCCAACAGATAAGTATAAATCAAGCAAGGCAAACAATTTTAAAGTGATCTAATTTCTACGGGTACCCCTCTTTTATTAAGTCCCCAGCAGAGTCGCCAGTTCTGTAACACGGTGGGAGAACTGACTTTAGTTATGTTGCGGATAGCAAGAGTCGCCACCGACTTTTATTTTATCCAAAGGAAAGGCATAAAAGAACAGGAAAGACCTTTTAAAAGATTTTTGGGTTCGGGGGGTAGGTTATGTAAAGGGAAGGTGTTAGCACCCTTTACATCCATGGTTATCCATGGGCTCTTAGTTACTTAGCTCACTTTAAAATGTTTTTGAAATGTGAAGTGTGTGAATAAAAATTTTCTTAAGAGTTTATAATGGCCCATGTATGGATGCGTATAAACTTTTGTTTTGAAAATTTGTTTGAAAATGTGATGTGTTTGAAAAGTTTTGAAGAGTGAGCAAGTAACTATGAGGAACTCCTACCCTAAGTTTAGTCTTTTTTGTTCTTAAATCCTTTAAGTGGTAAGACTATCCCTATTATTAAGGAATAGGTAGTCATTACCTTGGATGTATGGGACAAGTAAAGGGACATCTGTTATTTAGGCAACTGTGGGGTGTATTAAGCAATTTTGGAGGGACTGTCATCATTATTCGAAAGGGACAAGATCATTATGAAGGCAACCTTTTAAGGGACTTGATCTTTGATTGTTAAGGGACTAGATGACTTTTTCTTTTAAGGGACTTTTGCTTTATACACCCCACTTGACCTTGTGATTAGGCAGCAATGAGAGGTAACCCTAGAAAGTGAGATGGCGATCAAAGATCGACTTACGTGTGTGAGTGTTCAATTTAATATTTATCTTTTGAATTAAATGATCTAAATCAATTTTAAATACAAATAGTTTTCACTCCCTATTTACTAACCATGGCATACAAATAATAATTTAAATATTACAAAATATTACATCCAGGAGCAGTTACAATAATAATAAAAGCAATTTAAATAAATAGCAAAATAAATAAGTAAGCAAAATAGTAAATAATAAAAATTGGGTTAGTGAAATAATAATAACAATTTAAAAATAAATGGGGTTAGTAATAATCATATAAACATAATTAATAATAATAATAATAATGAAATAAACAAAAATAATTAAAAGATCAAATTTTATATGAACAATTATTTAAGATTAATAAGAAAAATATGAATAATTATATTAATTATAAAGTTTTAAGTTATTTATAAATTATATAGAAAAATAAGTTAATAATAAACATATTATAGAAATAAATATAATTACAAAATTAATTTAACAATTTCTTTTTTTTTAATTATTCCTAAGCATACATTAACAATTATTTAAATGCAAAATTAAAAAATATAAACAATTTAGGTCATATTAAAAAAAATAGGATTAATTATGAGTATATTTACAAAATTTAATTATATTAAATAAAACATATACATGATTAAAATTTATAAATAATAAATAATAGAATTAAATTTTTAAGTAAGAATAAAATTAGGTGTTTAGAAAATTAGGTTTACATATTTTAGAAATAAAATTAGGGTTTACATATTTATAATAATAATTAATTTATTTACAAATTATATACATACATATTATAAATAAAAATACTTTTATAAAAGAAAATGAGAAGTTTTAAGCATTTTAAATAATATCTATAAATTGTGTTTACTAATTTTTAATAAAATATAAACAATATAATAAAATAAATAAAGATGAGAAAACATGGAAAATTGCTCAAAAAGAAAGGACCTGGGATTTGAACCCAGGTCCCTTACCTCATATACAGGTCACAAAACCATCCTGGCCAGCGTGCACTAGTGATAGAGATTGAGATCATGGTGCTTTTGTTTCATATCCTATTCAAATTACAACAAAACAAAACCAAAAAAAAAAAACACAAAAAAGGGCCTGGGGGGTTTCGAACCCAGGACCCTCACATAACAAGCAAACGTTCTTACCATCCAGCCAGAAGGGCGCACCTGATATATAATTCACAATCACTAATAATATATTAAGTCTTGTGATTACAGGGAAAAATAGGAAAAAATATTGCTGCGCCCAAGAATCGAACCAAGGCCTTAAGCAATTCATACGCACAAGTCTCACCACTGGGCTATCCTGCATTTGTTGAAACAAAACCACAAACAATTCTAAAAATATTAACTCAAATTTTGAATATTTCAGATGGCGCCAATGGACCATCTTCTTCCCCAGGTTACCTGCGATTTTTCTTTCATCTTTTCCTGCGAAATTACTTACAAACAGAATTGGCATATAAACCTATATTTCATGAATCACGCATAAACCATCACCCTCTTTAAAATTGATAATATATTTGCATTGCCCAAGGTTTGTACGGCTTAGCCATGTTCTTAGTTTGTTCATTAATGGTATAAAACGCAAAACCCCATTCTTGAGGTTGAAACCCTAACAATGGTAACTTTTGATCCCGGCCATGAAACTTCAATCTAATCACATAAAAACGATCCACACACATTAACAAACAAATATCAATAGTTAAAAACAGTTTATATATCATGAATTAAGGGAATCGAAAATTTCAAAATCCAAGCCAATGTTGATTCGGTTTGAGTGATTCATGATGCTTTGAATGATGAGAATGATTGGGATAGCTTCAGTGATGTCCCAGGAACCTATTACAACCTTTAGGATGTCTTGATACAGCCTCTATTGCACAATCCGAATGTGACTTTTTTTGACACTTTTTGAAAGTTTGAATGTGGTGTTCTTGGCTGCAAAAATTCGTCCCTTTGCTTGTAATGAGTTTGTCTATATGTAGTGATGTAAATTAGGTCAAAAAATAGACTCTCTCTTTGGGCTTTATGGATACCTTAGTGATGAAGAAATCCCTTTCCAATTTTGGCCAAAAATCAAATATCTTCATGCTTCAAAGAGTGAGCACGAATTTGGATAGTGTGGATTCATGTTAAAAGCCTTTTATGATTTTCTAGAAGAAGAATCACACTTAAATATTGATTTTTTTGATTTTATTTTGATTTAATATGTATTTAAATGAATAAAATTCAAATAAATATTAAATAAAATAAAATAAATCAGAAATTATATGGGTTGGGTCGTGCTTGGTGTTATGGTGAAGTTTGGATCACAAGATTGCAAGCCCATTTGGAAGAATTTAGTTTTAAGACCCTATTTTCTTCATAAACCTCCCAAAAATTTCCCAACTTTGCAAGGGCACATATCCTTCAATTTTAATGCTATGAGGGTGTTCTTGGACATTTTGGAAAGCTTGAAGAGTCCTCTAACCAACCCCACTGGTTTCATGTCCATATCATTTACCATTCTCAAGTTATGCCCTTTTGAATTTATTGACTTTTTGTTGACTTTCAAAAGGACCTATAATGTCTTAGCTCATACCTTCCAAATGAAGCATTTTTGGGCTTGGCTTGTGAGACACAAAGTTGTAGAGAATTCAATTTCCTTAAAAATGAGCTTTGGATGGAGACTTGGTGATGAAGCATGTGAAAGTTATGGCTGGTCAAAGTTCAGTTGACTTTTACTAAGGAAACCCTAATTTAGAAACTCCTGATTCTTGATGATCTGAAATCTCCTTGATGAATCATGATCAACCCTTGATCAGATGATGAATTTTACTTCATATACTTGATGTTGGCAAAAAATCATGAAGTTTGACTTTGGTTTGACCACAGTTGACCTCAGTTTGACTTTTTAACTGCTTTGACTGATTTTGACTTATCTGATCATTTGACTGAGCAAACTTCTGAGAAAAGTCTTGAAACTTGTCATAGGGGTTCTTACACACATATAAGATGTTATGAAGCTCACTTTAAGTCTTGGAAGTCCATTTAGCCTGATTAAAGTCAAAACCCTAGTTTTGGATGCACTGCCTAGGAGGTACATTGTCTGAGGGAATTGTCAATTCTTCTGACCAATTGTGAACTTTGTGAACCTTGTGAACCATCATAAAATGTCTTGTGAACCTCATGGGAGGTATTGTGAATCTTGTGAACCTTGTGAACATCATAAAGTGACTTTTAGACTTCATGAACCTCATGAAAGGTTTTGTAAATGTTGTGAACCTTGTGAACCTTCTTAGCACACAAAGTCTTGTATTGTGAGGGCAAATTTTGGGGTGCAACAGACATCCATTTGGAACAATTGAAAATTCATAGAACAAGCGTAAGCAAGTAATAATCTAATTGCTTCTAACCTTGCTACCGGAGCGAATGTTTCATCAAAATCAATTCCTTCTTCTTGGTTGTAGCCTTGTGTGACCAATCTTGCTTTGTTACGAACTATGATCCCATTTTCGTCAAGTTTGTTCTTGAACACCCATCTTGTTCCTATGATCTTCTTGTTGTCTGGTCTTGGTACAAGACTCCAAACTTGATTCCTTTCGAATTGGTTGAGTTATTCTTGCATCGCTACTATCCATTGATCGTCGCCTAAGGCTTCATTTATTTTGGTTGGTTCAATTTGAGACACAAAATCCATGTTGATACAAGCATCCTTGAGATTTAGTCGAGTTGCAACGCCTTGGATAATATCACCAATAAATTTATCTATTGGGTGATCTCTATGAGTTCTCCATTCCTTCGGAAGATCTTGATGTTCTTCAATAATTGGTGAGTCATCTTCTTATGGTATTGCTTGATCATTTGACATCTCCTTTTGTTGTTGTGAAGAATATACTATATCATCATCATCATCCTCAATAATATTATCGTCTTTCGAGGGGTTAGTCTCATCAAACGAAACATGAATAGATTCTTCAATAGTAAGAGTTATTTTATTAAAAATTCTAAAAGCTTTACTAGAGATGGAGTAACCAAGGAATATACCTTCGTCGGACTTATCATCGAACTTACCAAGGTTGTCTTTATCATTGTTGAGGACAAAACACTTGCATCCGAATATGTGAAAGAATGATATGTTTGATTTCCTACCCTTGAACAACTCATACGGATTCTTCTTGAGAATTGGTCGAATGTTGACACGGTTGCTTACGAAATAAGCCGTGATAACCTCATCCACCCAAAAATACTTAGGAAGATTTGAGTCGCTAAGCATTATTCTTGCAAGCTCCACCAATGACCTATTCTTTCTTTCTACGACACCGTTTTGTTAAGGAGTCCTTGGTGCGGAAAAGTTGTGAGAAATTCCATGCTCTTCGCAAAATTCTTCAAAGGATGAGTTTTATAATTCTCCACCGTGATCGCTTCTAATGGAGGCTATAGTGAGTGACTTCTCATTTTGTATTTGCTTTGCATACTTCTTGAATGCTTTGAAAGCATCACTTTTCTGCACTAAAAACAATGTCCAAGTATATCGAGAGAAATCATCAACAATAACTAAAGCATAAATGTTACCTCTGAAGCTTTTTGTTTTTGATGGACCGAAGAGATCCTTGGGAACAATTGTAGTGGCCTAGATGTGGACACTACTTTCTTGGATATGAAAGTTGTCTTGGTTTGCTTCCCTTATTGGCACGCATCGCGTAGCTTATCCTTGATGAACTTTATCTTTGGAAGACCAACAACTAGGTCATGCTTTATCAACTTGTTTAAGTCCTCCATGTGAATGTGAGTAAACCTTTTATGCCATAGACACGCCTCGTTGTTGTTCACCATGAAGCATTTTACCTTCAAGGAAGAGTTATCAAAAGAAATCATAAAAATATTATTAAATCTTTTACCTTTTAGAAAGATGGCATGGGTGACTTCATGTTCTATCAAACATTCATCCTTTGTGAAGTTGATTCGGAACCCTTTGTCACACAATTGACTTATGCTAAGTAGGTTGTATTTAAGGCCTAAGAACGTCTTCGATGATTGTAAATGGAGATGCACCAATGGTTCCTACTCCAAGAATCTTTCTTTTATTATCATCACCGTAAGTAACTTATACTTTGGCCTTTAAAGATAGACTTGAAAATTCATTGATGTTGCCCGTCATATACTTCGAACAACCGCTATCAAGATACCATTGATTAGAAGTTGTCTTTAAGCATACCTACAAAACAAAATCAAGTATTGTTAGGTACCCAAACTGCTCTGGGTCCTTGATGTAAACACCCCAAATTTCCCCTCACTCTTTATCACACCATGGCTTGTGATCTTTCATTTTTGCATAAGCATAAGCATACCCCCTCATATTGCATTTTTGTTTCACTGCATAGGTTCAAGTTCATCTACATCTAGGGTATGTGGTCTGAGAAATCCAAAATTCCATTTGAGCCATCCCAAAGGCCTCAAAGTTTTCTAGTAGGATCCATGTGTTTTCTACCATCATATTATACTCCTCAAAGCTCAAGAAAGTCAATGGATCACAAGAACTGGAAAAGGCATGGAAGCAGAGCTAGGGTTTCACTCCATAGATGACCAAAATTAGGGTTTTGGTTTCAGAGGCCTTAACTCCAAATTTTTGAGTCATTCTTGTTTCTAATATTCTCAATATGTCATAAGGATCATGTGTACCAAGTTTGATGAAGAAACTCATTGTGGAAGTCATTTGTTCATTGGGTAACTTCTTGAGCAAGTTAAGTAAAAATCAGGGCATCTGAGGCCCCCAACAATGGAATCAAAGGGGTATTTTCATCAAAATGAAGTTCTATGATCTTTATTTGATCTTAGAAGAGGTTGAAAGTTCACAAGATTGAATAATTTTGAGCCATTTGCAAACTTGCCAAAAAAGGAAATGACTTGTAATGGAAACTTTCCATTTTGGGAAAGTTTTTCAACCTCCTCTTTCTCAACCAAAAATGCTTCAAATGAAAAATTCTTGGTCATGAAATTTGTAGATTAGGTCTTTCCCTTTTCAAAAAGTACAAGAACATGTCTTGATTCATCCTAGAACTCAAGATATAGCCTTTCAAAGTTGGCAAAAATCCTAAAATTTCAAGTTTCATGTCAAAGAGGGATTTTGCAAATTGGCATGTTCAATCATTCTAATGAGTTCTAATAGGCACAAATACTTAACAACATGTCAAGAAAACCTCTAAGCATCAGAATTGGCCCAAGTTTTCATTACTTTCATGACTTGAACTTCAAGAAATCACAAAAGGGCCAAAACTCTCAAGAATTGCAAAATGCATTGGATTCTCTCATCCACTTATGTCAGCTGCATCAAAACCATTCCATGGCTCTCCATGAAACTCTCTAAGGCCAGACACCCCAAGAAATCAGACATGCCATGGCCCATACCTCAAGTACATAAATCTTGACTTTTTTGCAAAACACCCCATACCAATCAACCTGTGCCATAACAACTTCCTGAGCATTTCCATTGGCTAAAGCAAACATTATGGAACACATTTCATAACACACAAGCAGCTGAATCAGCCAAGAGCTCAGAATCCACAAAAAAATTTACAAAAACTTCCCTTCTTCGAAACTCAAAAACCAACCACTGAAACTTCAATTTTCTTTCACCAATCATCTCCACATAACCTAAGGATCACAAAGCACCCTTCACCATAGCCTAAAAGCCACTAAATCAGAAATACGATTTCTGCATCCTCAGAACCAAACACCTCAAAACAGCCATCACAAGCTTGCTCTAAGCTCATCTTCATCATCAGGAAGATCATTGGGGTGGATTTGAACCAAGAGGGAGGCCAGAAAGCTCAAGAACACAAAGCTTTAACTCAGGTAGCTTCATGAACTTTTTTTCCAGAACTTATTATTTAAGTTTCTAAATGAATCCACATGCTTCACTGATCATCCTGATATAATTTGTTTTGAAAATGATTGAGAAATGAGCATGTATTGAACTTCTGAAAGTTTTGTTCATTTTCACGATTTGCTTCGAATCTTGTTTTTTATGAATGATAAATGTGTTTTGATGATGGATTCTTGCTTAGGGATGTTAGGGGATTGATTCTGGAGCTTTAGAGGGGTTGGGGTAACCTAGGGAGTGAGATAGCATGAAGGTGTAGCCGGAGAAGATGACCGGAGCTTGCTCCGGTCACCTGAGAATGATTAGAACCCTAATTAGGGTTTAATGGCCCAGTTTGAATGTCAGCCATTGGATTTGGTTAATAAGTTAATTAGCCCAGATGCAATCCAGGCCCACCAAACGCGCGCGCAGTCTTCCCCCCTTTGAATCTCACCCACTGGATCAGTTGACTTCCCTTTTATTCATTTATTTTCATGTTTATTTGCATTTTCTTGCACAATTAATTAAAAATAACAAAAAGAATCCAAAAAATATTTTCTTTTGCATTATGACTTTAAATATTTTTCTCATTCCAAAAATGATTTTTATTTTATTTTTGCATTAAAAAGTATTTTTAAAATATTTAAATGTTATTTTTAATTAATTAAAAATACATTTAGGTTTCTAAAAAATCACAAAAAAAAAATCATGAATCATCCCAATGCATTTAGAAACATTTTCAAACTCTTCACACAAATTTCTTTTTAGGTTTGATCATAGTTTGTGAATTTTCTTTGAATTAAGGGTCATTAAAATCATATTTTTGAACCCTAACTTTAAAAAATCATTTTTGCCTAACCAAGAAGAGTTTGAAGATGATTCTTTTTGCATTGTGTTTCATATTGCATGTAGTTTATAGGAAATTTTGCTCATGAATTTATCTTACATTTTCAAATTGATTTGCATTTTTCCCTTTGAACCACCCAAAAACCCTAGAAAACTTAGGAAATTCATAACTTTTGATTGGTTAGGCCTCTGACCTTCTCCTTTGGGGTGTGACCTAATATGGGATTAGGGTTTGTTTGAGCTTGGTTTCAATATTTTATCATGACACATGCTTCTGTTTTGATCATTGGCATCTCATACTTCCATATAACCCTAATTTCATGTGTTCATTTGCATTCATCTTGCATATGCATCCTTACATGAACTTGCCGTGACATTTCTTGAATTTATAAGTCATCTTAGACATCTTAGGACATGTTAGAACCATGCTTGATCATTTCTTCATTCATTTTCCATGATTTGCATTCATTTCATTTCATTAACTTTTATGTGTTTTCAAACTTCAAAACATGCTTCCATTTGCATCTCATCTTTGTATGATCATACATATGCACTTTGTATGCCTTTGCATCATCTCACATGACATTAAAATTGCATAAACACTTCTGACTTTGGTTATTTCATCTCATTGCATCTCATTTCATTTCATTTCTTTATGCTTTGTACTTTATACATTCATGCTAACATTTTCAGGTGGTAAGTTACTTTGAGAAGTGGATTTTCCTTCACTTATCCCTTCTCTTTATCTCTTTCATTTGAATTTTGTTTGTCTTTTAAGTGAACTTGTTCACTTGTGTTCCATTTCTTTCACTTTCTCTCTTTAAGTTACTTATCTTCTTCAATGAAGTAAGTAACTTATTTTTCTGCTTCATCCTCCTTTCATCTGCTTCTTCCATTGGTGGCTTCCTTGAAGATCTTTCTCAAGCCTTAAAAACCATAGGATATCCAAGCATGATAATAATTAGGGTTGTGATTAGTCCCCCTTAGCTTTTACCTTTGAGTCTCCCAGAGTCTCTCTTCTCATCTTCATAATCAGAGACTAAACTCTTAAAGTTTTAGGACTTTGGAATTAGGGTTATGCCTGCATCCTTCTCTTAGGATGGAGTGTATAACTTTAATCCTAAGTGTTAAACTTTTAATTTGTTTAAACCTCTTAATCAAATCATCTTAATAATCACTAAGACTTCATCTTGTAACTTGGGCCTTACATTAGGGTTCTAATTCTTCCTTTATGGTTAAGAAGGACTAACCCTAGTGTTTAATGGACAAGTCCCCCTCAAGTTGTCTTACAAACCATAAAATTCACTTCTTAATCTCATCCCTTAATTAAAATACACTTAATAAAGGCTTTGTTATATAATGAATTTAATCCCTAACTATGTATTAAGTTGAGGTATCTTCCTCAGCTTAAGTGTTCTCATCTATTATCCTTCTATTAGGATGGTGTAATGAGCTCACTAATCTGTGATTAGAGATTAAACTCATTACTTAACACTAAACAAAAACCCAAAAACATCTAATTAATCACAAGTAGGTTAATGATCTTAATCCTACATCATCATGGTAATTAAGTTGAGATGCTTATCTCATACTTAAGTAGGCTCATTATCCCTAATCAGGGAGGATATAATGAGCTTACAAACCCTTGATTTAGGCTTAAGCTTATTAACTTATGCAAAATACCAAAAACAATAACAAAACTGAAAACAC
The DNA here is from genome assembly GCA_963966055.1 of Lathyrus aphaca. Classification (NCBI taxonomy): domain Eukaryota; kingdom Viridiplantae; phylum Streptophyta; class Magnoliopsida; order Fabales; family Fabaceae; genus Lathyrus; species Lathyrus aphaca. Next base: position 442,422,780 of record OZ014519.1, read on the forward strand.
AAAAACAAACAATAATCGTCTCCTCCGGGATTCTTTTCTCATCACATTCATTCATAAACGAGAACTTGCTTCTTCCGTCTAATGCAAGACAATTAGCACTCGAGCCAGACGAGTCATACACTTGAGCATAGACAAGTAAGCAGTTCACAGTCAATTTGTTCTTCAGTCTCTTTGAGTCGAAATACGGTGTTCTGACTTCCTCATTGCACGAGAGGATACGTAGGCATAACTTAACAGTTATCGAACAAAAGTCTTTGTGTCTTCCCCCTCTTTCAGCATTCTCTTTTAAGCCTCAGTTCCTGAGCATTCACCCTTTTGCACTGACACTCTCATTCTTTTCCAGCTTTTGCACACAGACAACACATACACCTACCCCCTTTAGCACAATCTTGTAAGCGTGGATCCCGTCGAGTACGACGGACAATCTGGGTGCTAATACCTTCCTAGGTTGTAACCAACCCCCTTTCTTAGTTTCTTTGGTTCGCGACCGTCTTATCCATCTCTTTCTAGGTTTATGCAGCATTACCTTTCATTCGGGATAAAAATTCCTAGCTGGCGACTCTTTTCAGTTCATTTCATTTCCTCTTTTCACCGACCGTTCGCGTCTGTACCCTATAGGACCTAGTGTCTTTTCAGGGGAGCGACAGCTTGGTGACTCTGTTGGGGATCCTATCTTGCAACCAGGGCTACTGGTTCTTTTTGTGGGTTTCTTGTAGCGCTTGTTTGATTTGTGTTTATGGGGGTGTTATGTGCTACTTGTGCTTATTGTTTATTGCTTTATTTATTGCTTTTTGCACAAATTTATTTATTGCTTTCATTTACAATTTTATGCATTTCATACTGTTATCATCATTTGTGCTGGATCTGTTGTTTCCTTTGGTGGGAGGGATTTTGAGTGATTAAGGTTCCATACCAGGGACCTGAGTGACACATAGGATAGAGTGGCTTCATATTATTTCCCATTCCATTTCGGTCTGGTGCGGGAATATGAAACACAGTTCAGACATGGGTTTCTTCTTGAGAACTATGTGCTACGGATTTCCTGTAGTACTAGGGCTATCTAGGAAGCCTGCTAAGTCTGGATGACCTTTTATGACCTTCAGCATCTGAGGTGAATTAGAGGAGGATCCTTTATGGTTATTGTAAACATTGTACCTCCATGTTAGAAGTGTTTGCACTTCTCATAACTGATCCAAGTCTGAGGATCCTTGTTCTAGAACAATACATGTGAAGGGGTTGGGATGTTTACAGGTTTGTAGGAACCCTTGGCCTCATCATACCCTTGTTACTAGTTTTGTTTTAAGGTTGTATCATTTTGGACTGTTCTTGTGAAACCCTGGACTTGTGACTCTTTATTTGAGTCCCCCGCCTGGTTACTGGTTTTCTAAGCCTCCATCCGGACTTATGAACACACATGGACCCTATCAAGGCAGATAACAGATCCAGCACTTGATCACAAACCCTTGCATATCATTCTGCATACATCATCTTGCATCATTTTAACATTTGTCTATTTGTTTTACAGGGTATCCACATTGTATCTTGGTTTGGTTTTGACCTGTTCTACTGCTCAGATTCCTTCAGTTATCTGCACCAGCCTCTGCATCAGTTATCTTCATCAGAGTTTCTTTTCAGCTCTCTTCATCAGTTGACTTCATTAGAGATTCTCTTCAGTATCTTCCTTAGTTGCCTTCATCAGCAGTTCTCCTCAGTTGTTTCACCAGCATCCATTGTCAGCATGGACACTTCCAGGAAGAGCAACATCACCTATCATTTCTTTGAGCCCACTTTGACAGGCATCAGGCATATGCAGTCTTTCATCACTCCTGATAATGTCCCTCTATTCAGGGAACATTATGGTGGCATTATAGACATGATCATGGACCTGGATGCATCCCAGAGGAGCATAATCCACACCTGTCTCCAGTTCTATGACCCTCCTCTCAGATGTTTCACTTTCCCAAATTTTCAGCTAGGACCATTGATGGAAGAGTTCTCTATGTTGTTAGGTGTCCCTATCAGGAGGGGAATTCCTTTCAACCCTGAGATGGTTGCTCCCAAGAATGAAGATATAGCTAAGGCTTTACACTTGGAGCCTACCCTCATTGACCAGAGCATGACCACTAAGGCTGGAATCCCAGGCATTCACTTGGATTTCTTGGTTACTTAGGCCACCCTGCATGCTGCAGCAGGGAAGTGGGAAATTGTTTGTGCTCTCCTAGCCCTCAGCATATATGGAGTTATCTTGTTTGCAGACGAGCCAAAGTGTGTAAGCAAGAATGCTATTCACCTCTTCCTATTGAGGAATCCAGTCCCTACCTTGCTTGGAGACTTCTATTATTCAGTGCATCAAAGGAATAAGAAGCAAAGGGGAAGATTGGTCAGATGTTGTGCACCCCTCTTCTACTGTTGGTTGTTAAGGAACTTGCCAAAGTCAGACACTTTATTGAATCCTCATCAGCCAAGGAACTGGGCTAAGAGGATGATTGCCCTTACATCAGAAGACATCAGATGGTGTACTCAGAGCACCAAGGGAAAATATATCATTACTAGTTGTGGGCAGTATCCCAATGTACCCTTGATTGGAGTAAAAGGTTGCATCAATTACAACCCTTTGCTTTTCAAGAGGCAATTAGGGTATGCCTTGGTACATCCCCCAAGAGGGCAAGATTTGACAGAAACCCTCTATTGTGACATCCAGCATAATTTTGCCATTGTCAGACAAGCTGCCTAGGCTTGAGACAATATTCAGACTAAGGGGACAACTATCCTTGGAAAGTGCAACAATATAGCCCCAGCTCAGTATGCCATTCACCTTAGAAGAGGTACCTGGACCATTAGCAGTAGAGCCTGCAGCTATTGTCAATTTAGAGGAGTTTGAGAAATTGAAGGAAAGGAATACTCAGCTCTCTGAAGCTTTGAAAAAAACCCTCTGGGAGAGGAATGACAGCCGTCTGGATAATGAAAGGTTAGAGAAGCTCCGGATTGAGCACTTGACCAAGATTGAGAAGATGGATGACTACATCAGAAAGGCTAGAGCAGGAGAGTTAGTGTCGCTCCCACCAAATGACACGGGGCCAAGAGGGGTACAGACGCGAACGGTCGGCGAGAGAGAGAGAGAGAGAGAGAGAGAGAGAGAGAGAGAGAGAGAGAGAGAGAGAGAGAGAGAGAGAGAGAGAGAGAGAGAGAGAGAGAGAGAGAGAGAGAGAGAGAGAGAGAACATGAGGATGAACTGAAAAGAGTCGCCAGCTAGGCATTTTTATCCCGAAGGAAAGGTAATGCTGCATAAACCTAGAAAGAGATGGATAAGACGGTCGCGAACCAGAGAAACTGAGAAAGGGGTTGGTTACAACTTGGGAAGGTATTAGCACCCAGATTGTCCGTCGTACTCGACGGGATCCACGCTTGAAAGTTTGTGCTTAAAGGGGTAATGTCAGTGCTATTCTGTGTGCAAAAGCTGGAAAAGAATGCAAGTGTCAGTGTAAGAGAAATGTGAAATGAAATGCTCAGGAATGAAGCTTAAAGAATAATGCTGGAAGAGGGGGAATATACAGAGACTTTTGTTCGATAACAGTTAAGTTATGCCTACGTATCCTCTCGTGCAATGAGTAAGTCAGAACACCGTAGTTCGACTCAAAGAGACTGAAAGATAAATTGACTGATGAACTGCTTATTTATCTATGCTCAAGTGTATGACCTGTCTGGCTCAGGTGCAAACTGTCTTGCATTAGACGGAAGAAGCAAGTTCTCGTTTATGAGTGAATGAGATGAGAAAAGAATCCCGAAGGAGACGATTATTGTTTGTTTTTGTGGAGTTTGTCATAAGAAAATGATCTTAACCTAAACCAAGGGTTAGTAAACTCATCATATCTTCCCTCTGATTAGGGGTAATGAGAATACCTTAAGTATGAAGTAAACACCTCACACTTAATCACCATGATGTAGGATTAAGATCATTAACCTACTTGCATTTATTTAGATGTTTTTGGAGTTTTTGTTTGGTGTTAAGTAATGAGTTTAAGCCATAATCAAGGGTTTAATGGACCCATTACACCATCCTAATAGAAGGATGATAGATGAGAACATTTAAGCTGAGGAAGGCTCCTCAACTTAATCCATGATTAGGGATTAACCTCATGACAAAACAAAGCCTTTATTAAAATTGATTTTAGTTAATGGTAAGATTAAGAAGTGGTTTTTAGGGTTTGTAAGACAACTTGAGGGGGACTTGTCCATTAGCACTAGGGTTAGTCCTTCTTAACCAATTAAGGAAGAATTAGAACCCTAATGCAAGGCCCAAGTTACAAGCTTGATGTCTTAGTGATTATTAGATGAGTTGATTAAAGGATTTAAACACATTAAGGGTTTAACACTTAGGATTAAATTTATACACTCCATCCTAATAGAAGGATACAGGCATAACCTTAATCACAAAGCCTTAAAACCTTGAAGGTTTAGGCCCTGATTATGAGATGAGAAGAGAGACTCAAAAGATGACACAAAGGTAAGACTAATGGGGGGACTAATCAAACCCTAATTGTTAACATGCTTGGATGTTCCTAGGGTTTATGAGGCTTGCAAAATATCTTCAGAGAAGCCACCAAGGAAGAAGCAGAAGAAAGAGGAGAAGCAGAAGAAGCAAGCCAACTTACTTCACTTAAGAAGATAAGTTGCTTGAAGAAAGAAAGTGAAGAAGGAACATGAATGAGCAAGATTACTCTAAGACAAATACAAAATACAGCAAAGATGCATAAGAGAGATGAGAAGAGATTATGAGAAGTGAAGGCAGATTCACTTCTCAAAGTTCTTACCACCTGAAAAGTTAGCAAAAGAAATGAAATGAAATGAAAATGAAATGAATGCAAGGATGCAAACCAAACCCAGAAGCAAATTCATGATGTAAATGATGCTAAGAGATGGTGCAAATGTATTCCAAGAGATTCAAATGATCCACAAGCAATGAGGATGCAAATGAAGCATAAAGGAAGCATGAAAGTTCATGAATACATATGAAATGAAATGAATGCATAACATGGCAAATGGATGATGCAATGATCAAACATGATTCTAATGTGTCCTAAGATGTCTTATATGTCATGTGAATGCATAAAATGTCATGGAAAGTTCATGAATGCAAGCATATGCAAGGTGTATGCAAATGAAGATGAAAAAATAGGGTTTTATGAAAGGATGAGATGCAAAACTCAAAATCAGAAGCAAATGACAAGATAAAAAATTGAAAATTCACTCAAACGAACCCTAAACCCATGTGATATGACACCCCAAAGGAGGAGACCTAACTCTTAACCCTAAGGGACTTATGATTTTTCTAAGTTTTTTAGGGTTTTAAGGTACCTAAAGGGGAAAAATTCTAATCAATTCAAAAAGGCAGAATAAGTTCATGACAAAAATATGTTAGAAACTACATCTCAAATGAAGATCAATGCAAAAAGAACCATGGTCATACCATTCTTGGTTAGGAAGAAAATAATTCTTGAAGTTAGGGTTCAAAAATGGGATTTTATGAACCCTAAATTCAAAGAAAAAATGTCAAAATGATTCAAAACCAAAAATAAATTTGTGTGGATGGTATGACAATGTCTCTAAATGTTTAAAGATGCAATGTGAATTTTTTGGGATTTTTTAGAAACCTAAATGATACTTTAATTAATTAATTTTCATTAATTAATTAAAATAAACAATTAAATGTCTAAAAAATGATTTTTAAATGAAAAAAATAAAAATAAAAATATTTTTAGTTTCTGAAAATTAATAAAATGTTTGATAAAAAATTTCAGAATTTTTTGATGGTTTTTACAATTTTTAAAAATTCGTGCAAAATAAAATGAGGAAAATGAAATAAAATTAAAATAAATGGAAAGTATGCAAAATGGAGAGACATGATTGATTATGGGTTTGAATCTGTTGACTGGCGCGCTATCCTACGGCTCACATTCAAATTCTATTAAACCTGATTAATTAATTAAATAATCCTAATTAATAACTATTCACAAGATCCTAGCCATTCAAACACGCGCGGGAAGACACATCCAAGGGCCTAGATTCAAAGTTTGTCCTAACCCTAATTAACACGTTAATGACTCTCAGGTGGCCGGAGAAGACCTCCGGTCATCTTCTCCGGCCAGACTCTCCCCTGAAAATTTTCATCTCACTCCCTAGGTCATTTCTTGAGCTCTAAAGCTCCAGATTGACTCCCTTCACCCTCCTAAGATCAAATCCACCCTCAAAAACAATTTCTTTTCACTCAATCTCAGGATTCGAAGCCATAAACAAAAATGGTGAAACTTTCAGACAAGCAATACATTCTCAATTCTTCATCATTTTTAAAAATAACAAGTTCATTGCACTCAGGGGAACATGCTTAACCATTTAATAACTTAAAATAAAGGTTTTGGAAAAATTATTTCGCATGGCTACCTGAGATGAAACTTTCAACCCTGGAGCTTTCTGATTGCTTTCTTGGTCCAAATTGCCTCCAATGACCTCCCTGAAGAAGCTTTGATGCTTGGAGAGCTTTGAGGAAGGCTGGTTTGTGAGTTTTTGCTCAACTAGTCAGAAAATCGTGTTTTGTTTGTGAGGTGTTCTTGGCTGTTTTGAAGGGTGGTTTGTGATCAGTGATGGATTTGGAGATGAATGGTGGAAGAAGTTTGAAGTTTTGTTAAGTGTGCTGAGAGTTTCGAAAGAAAATGCAAGTGGGGTGATTTTTGTGAACTAGGGAAATGTTGAGGATTCAGGCTTGGTTCTTGTGTGTTATGGCTTGCATAAAGTCCACATATCAAGCTGTGATATGTCTGTGGAGTTGGTGTGGGCTATGTTGATTGGTATGGGTGAAAATGCAAAAAGTCAAGGTTGGTTGTACTTTGAGGTATGGGCTGGTTCAGGCTTGGTACAAAGGGGTGTCTGGTGCAGCAAGGATCAAGGATGGCCATGGAAATCACTTTGAGGCAATTCAGCATGTTTGTGAAATGTTATGGGAGGTTTTGCAAATTTGACAAAGTTTGGCCCTTTTAAGATTTCTTCATGGGCAAGGCATGGAATTTTGGAATTCTTGGGCCAATTCTGAGTTTTAGGCATTGCATAATGTTTGTATGATGATTAGAAGTCAATTTGAAGTCACAAAATGAAATGGCAAGAGGTTTTGCAAAAATCCCTCTTTGGCATGAAACTTGAAATTATGTGATTTTTGCCAACTTTGACAAGCCATAACTTGAGTTCCAAAATGAATTAGATCTTGTTCTTGTACTTTTTGAAAAGGGAATGATCCAATCTACAACTTTCATGACCAACAATTTATCATTTGAAGCATTTTTGGTTAAGAAAGAGGAGGTTGAAAAACTTTCCCAAAATGGAAAGTTTACATTACAAGTCATTTCCATTTTTGGCAACTTTTGGTTTAGCTCATTTTCTTCAAACTTGTGAACTTCTAAGCACTTCAATGATCAAATAAAGGCCATATAACTTCAATTTGATGAAAAATCCACTTTGGTTCCATGTTGGGGGGCCTCAGATGCCCTGATTTTGCTCTAACTTGCTCAAGAAGTTACCCAATGATCAGATGACTTCCACAATGAATTTCTTCATCAAACTTGGTATGCATAATCCTTATATCATATTAAGACCAATAGAAACAAGAATGACCAAAAAATTTGGAGTTATGGCCTCTGGAACCAAAACCCTAATTTTAGGTCATCTGTGCAGTTAAACCCTAGCTCAGCTTCCATGCTTTCCCAGTTCTTGTGATTCTTTGACTTCCTTGATCTTTGGAGGATAAAATATAATGATTGAAAATACATGGACCCTATTGAGATGATTGGAGGCCTTTGAAGTGGCTCAGATGGATCCTGGATTGCTCAGATCACAAACCCTAGATGCAGATGAACTTGAACTAATGCAGTGAAGCAGAAATGCAATATGAGATGGTATGATCAAACTAATGCAAATGTGAAGATCACAAGCCATGGTGTGAACTTAGTGAGGGAAAATTTGGGGTGTTTACATCTGCCCCTATTCAAACATGAGTTAGCTGTGTAGGATGTAAGCGACGGGCTTAACAGACAAACAAGATAACTTGTGGTTGAATATCAAAGACAGTCCAAAATTTGCACTCACTAGGGAGAAAAAGAAAAGGGATATAGATTGTAAAAGGTAGTAAAGTATGATTATAAAAGTGCGGGCGATGGAGGACGACTATCGATCAGAGGACGACTGTTGGGGATAAAACAATGACGGGGACGACCGACATGCTGGGGGAAATAAAGAGATCATGATGGGGATGGACATCAAGCAAAGAGACAAGATTCTCTGGGGATTAAAGGTAAAGTCAATGATAGGGACGACCATCAGGTTTGTAACGGTAAACAATGATGGGGACGGCCATCGGTTCAAAGAAATAAAATGATGAGGGACGGTCATCAAAGGTGAAGGACGATCACCTAGCAGGGGACGGCTGCTCCGTATCATGACATAGGATGAATGCCAGATAACAAAATCAACGATGGGGACGGCCATCGGATAAAATGATGAAGGACGATCATCAAAAGATGAAGGACGATCACCTTAGCAGGGGACGAATGCTCTGTTGGGGATAAGGATGAGGGACGGTCATCCGAGGTGAAGGACGATCACCTGGCAGGGGACGGCTGCCGGAAGATATCACGACATAGGACGAATGTCGGATAGAAAAGGGTTCCAGTAATGGAGACTTCGCTGGGGATAGGGATGAGGGACGGTCATCCAAAGGTGAAGGACGATCACCTGGCAGGGTACGGCTGCCGAAAGTATCATGACATAGGACGAATGTCAGATAGAAAAGAAGTTTTGCTTTTTACTGGGGATTTGCTGGGGAAGAGTAAACACGGACAAGTGTTTACATCCCAGAAATAAAAGGTATAAGTGTTTGACACTGTGTATAGATTAAATATGTGGACGAGCATCCTTAAGACTACGATACGAACGACTTTGACGCATGTTCAGAGATGATGATACGAACGAGTACCAACTGGTTAACAAAGAACACGGACGAGTGTTGAATCTGAGGGGAAATAAGTGGTGTATAAAAGATACAGACGAGTATCTGTATGAGTAAAAATAAACATGAGCGAGACACTGATTGGGTGTTCAACTTGTCGGGGAGGGTATGGCACTGACGGGTGTCAGAAGAGAAAATGTATAAGTTATGAACTTATATGTAAAAGGTATTTTGGCGACCTGTGGGGATAAGATGACACGGACGGGTGTCAATAAGAGTGTTATAAACAAGTGTTTGGTTTACAATAAGTGTTTAGGCAACCATGCTGGGGAGTGGTGACACAGACGGGTGTCAGGAAAGTGTATAGATATCTGCAGGGGATGATATGAGATGACACGGACGAGTGTCGAGAAGAGTAAATATGAAAATGTATTTGTGAGTGCAAAGGGGATGCTTTGGCTTTCTGGTAGGGAAATTGGGATGACACGGGCGAGTGTCGAGAAGGATATGTTATGTATAAGTATTTGTCTGTAGAAAAATGTCCTGGCGACTTTCTGGGGAAAGATGACACGGACGAGTGCCAAAAGGAGCATGTATCTGTATTTTAGGAGTGCAAAGGAGATGCTTTGGTGTTCTGCGGGGACTGTGAGTCTATATATAAATTGCTGATGGAATGTTGATATTTACAGGTGACTGATTCGAACCTGACTTGTGATTTATGCAATATTGTTTGATTTTTGCCGTAATGCTCCGTATTAAACGGAATGCTACGCTTTGAGGGGAAATATGATGTGAATGCTATGATTATGCAAAAGGTACCGATCTGGGACTCAGATCCTGCTATTGTAGAGATCTCTGGCTGATCTGCTTGAAAGAAATATCCCAGCTGGGGAGGAGATCATTGGTAGATCTGATAAAATATACGACTCTGCTTGGGGAAATAGGTTACTGATAGGCCTATCTTTGTAAGGAGGAGCCCAGTTGGGGATGTGGAAGCTTTCGTCACTTTCTTGTGCGGGAAATTCAGACATTGCTCTTCTGGGAGAGGTTGGAGCTCTGTGGGGGGATGGTTCCCTGTCTAGCACTCGGCTGGGGAAGAAAAAAAAAGATCACTGAACGATCTTCCTAGAGATTTCTGTGGGGATCCTGCCGAGGCTGAGGATGCTTGATAACTCAGCTGGGGAAATGATGATTTGGCATCTCTGATGGGGAAAAAACCCTTTCGGTGCTGTTTGGATGACGCGCTGAGGAAATAATGATTTGGCAGCTTTGCTGGGGAAAACCTTTCATGTCCCATGTTGCGCTTTGAATACCTGCAATCCTGTTAAGACAAAGAAACGTACAAGTATCCCGAGGTATCCCTTACCGGATTCCATCATAGGAGTTTTAGAGACCCCTGGGAGTAAGCAATATATTTCCTGCAAGCATGTGATTAGCGAGGCACATCTGTTTTTATGCAACCATTATATCAAGGATATCGGACATTTTTGCAAATGAAAATAAAAATGTACAAGACGAAGTGTGACTGAAAATTCCGGTTTTATTAATTTGGGCGCCCTGAATTGGCAAATATAGTCAAAGAAATAAATCCCCTGAAATGAGGAGATTGTTACGAAATTGAGAAACAAAAAAGGTGATGGCAATGTTGACGACGCTTCAGTGAGCTTCCCTTTTGCTATGACTCGTATGACCTTGACGTTCTTCTCATCCCGCTTTCCGAAGAAGGCTGAATATGACCGATGCTTTAACCTTTCGAAGTTTGCCGTGTTGTAAGTGATACAGACGAATTTAGAATGCAGTTGTTCGTTTATTCCCTTATTTTGCGTGGATCGCCCTTTCGGGTTTTCAATCCACCGGGATACCCATTTTTGCCTGAGCTGTCCAATGTGGATTTTCAACTCAGCGGGTGTACATTTTTCTTTATTTTCCCTTATTTTTGCCCGAGTCTTTTATTCTGTTTTAAACTCGCCGGGATGCCCTATTTTTGCCTGGACTTACATTCTGTTTTTATGTCCAGCGGGTCATTTTATGCGAAGTATTTTTTAACTGCATCTGAATTCACAGGGGACAGGAAGTCTTCACCATCCATAGTAGTGAGCATCAGTGCTCCACCAGAGAAAACCTTTTTCACTATGAACGGACCATCGTAATTCGGAGTCCACTTGCCCCTGTGGTCTGTATGAGGAGGAAGGAGTCTTTTCAGCACAAGATCTCCGACTTGGTATTCTCGAAGTCTGACTTTCTGATTGAAGGCTTTCTTCATTCTTTTCTGATACAACTGCCTATGACAGATTGCAGCTAATCTCTTTTCCTCGATCAGATTCAGTTTATTGTACCGAGATCGAACCCATTCTGCTTCATTCAACTTGACATCCATCAATACCCGCAAGTAGGGTAATTCAACTTCGACAGGTAGGACTGCCTCCAAACCATACCCAAGTTGATACGGTGTTGCCCCAGTAGACGTTCTGATTGATGTACGGTACCCATGCAAGGCAAATGGTAGCATTTCATGCCAGTCTTTGTAAGTTACTGTCATCTTTTGCACAATCTTCTTGATATTCTTGTTAGCTGCCTCAACAGCGCCATTCATCTTTGGCCTGTAAGGAGAAGAATTGTGGTGTTGGATTTTGAAGTCCCGACACAGTTCTGCCATCATTTTATTGTTCAAGTTGGAACCATTATCAGTAATGATTCGCTCGGGCACTCCATATCGACAGATGATGTCTCTCTTCAGGAATCGGGCTACCACTTGCCTGGTGACATTCGCATACAAAGCTGCCTCGACCCACTTGGTGAAGTAGTCAATGGCTACCAGGATGAATCTGTGTCCATTTGAAGCAGTCGGTTCTATCTTTCCAATCATGTCAATGCCCCACATGGCAAAGGGCCAAGGTGAAGACATTACGTTCAAAGGATTCTGAGGCACATGCACCTTATCTGTGTAAATCTGGCATTTATGGCACTTTCTGGCATGCACAACATTCGGCATCCATTGTGATCCAGTAGTAACCTGATCTTAACAATTTCTTAGCCATTGCGTGTCCTCCGGCATGGGTACCGAAAGATCCTTCATGCACCTCGTGCATCAGCAAGTCTGCTTCTGCCTTATCAACACATCTGAGAAGTACCATGTCAAAGTTTCTCTTGTATAACGAACCATCAGCATTCAGGAAGAAAATACCAGCTAGCCTTCTTAATGTTTTCTTGTCATTGGATGATGCCCCAGGTGGGTATGTTTGATCCTCCAAGAAGCATTTGATGTCATGGAACCAAGGCTTGTCGTCTTTAGCAATGTCCACAGAGAACACGTATGCTGGTCTGTCAAGTCTGGATACTGAAATCCGAGGTACAAAGTTGGCTGATTGAACTTTGATCATGGAGGAAATGGTAGCCAGAGCATCCGCAAACTTATTTTCATCTCGAGGGATATACTCAAGCTTGACTGTTGTGAAGAAAGTCAGTAATCTCCTCGTGTAATCCTGATATGGAATCAGATGCTCTTGGTGAGTGTACCATTTTCCATTGGTTTGATTGATTACCAGAGATGAATCTCCGAATACAGTTAATGTCTTGATCCTGAGGTCAATGGCTTCCTCAAGACCCATGATACAGGCTTCGTATTCAGCTTCGTTGTTAGTGCAGTTAAAGGTGAGTTTTTCCGAGAAAGGCATGTGAACTCCTTTAGGTGTAATAAGCACTGCACCAACTCCACGACCATTCATGTTAACAGCCCCATCAAACATCATCGTCCATTCTTCTTCTGGGTCAGGCCCTTCAGTGTGAACAGGCTTTTCATGATCTTTTGCTTTTATGAACATGATGTCTTCATCAGGGAAGTCAAATCTCATAGGCTGATAACCATCAATGGGTTGCTCAGCTAGATAGTCAGACAATACACTGCCTTTGATGGCTTTTTGGGATGTGTACTGAATGTCATATTCTGTGAGAATCATTTGCCATCTTGCAACCCGTCCGGTAAGTGCTGGCTTCTCAAATATGTACTTAACTGGATCCATCTTGGAGATCAACAAGGTAGTGTGAGTCAACATATACTGTCTTAGTCGGCGAGCAGCCCACGCTAAAGCACAACAAGTTTTCTCGAGCAGTGAATAACGTTGTTCACAGTCGGTAAACTTTTTGCTTAGGTAGTATATTGCATACTCTTTTTGACCAGGCTCGTCATGCTGGCCCAGCACACACCCCATTGATCCTTCTAATACTGTCAAGTACATTATTATAGGTCTTCCTCAACTGGAGGCATAAGGATCGGAGGCTCTTGTAAGTATTCCTTGATTCTGTCAAAAGCCCTCTGGCAGTCTTCATTCCACCTGACTGTTTGTTCTTTCCTTAACAACTTGAACAAAGGCTCACAGGTTGCTGTAAGATGAGATATGAACCTTGAAATGTAGTTCAATCTACCTAAGAAACCCCGAACATCCTTTTTCAGTCCTCGGTGCAGGTATCTCTTGAATGGCTTTGACTTTGTCAGGGTCAACTTCAATTCCCTTTTCACTTACAATAAATCCCAGCAGCTTACCGGATCGCACCCCGAATGTGCATTTGTTGGGGTTTAGCTTCTGCTGGTACTTCCTCAGACGCTTGAATAGTTTCAACAGGTTTACCAGGTGGTCTTCTTCTGTAAGGGACTTGGAAATCATGTCATCCACATATCAAGCTGTGATAGGTCTGTGGAGTTGGTGTGGGCTATGCTGATTGGTATGGGTGAAAATGCAAAAAGTCAAGGTTGGTTGTACTTTGAGGTATGGACTAGTTCAGGCTTGGTACAAAGGGGTGTCTGGTGCATCAAGGATCAAGGATGGCCATGGAAATCACTTTGAGGCAATTCAGCATGTTTGTGAAATGTTATGGGAGGTTTTGCAAATTTGACAAAGTTTGGCCCTTTTAAGATTTCTTCATGGGCAAGGCATGGAATTTTGGAATTCTTGGGCCAATTCTGAGTTTTAGGAATTGCATAATGTTTGTATGATGATTAGAAGTCAATTTGAAGTCACAAAATGAAATGGCAATAGGTTTTGCAAAAATCCCTCTTTGGCATGAAACTTGAAATTATGTGATTTTTGCCAACTTTGACAAGCCATAACTTGAGTTCCAAAATTAATTAGATCTTGTTCTTGTACTTTTTGAAAAGGTAATGATCCAATATACAACTTTCATGACCAACAATTTTTCATTTGAAGCATTTTTGGTTAAGAAAGAGGAGGTTGAAAAACTTTCCCAAAATGGAAAGTTTACATTACAAGTCATTTCCATTTTTGGCAACTTTTGGTTTAGCTCATTTTCTTCAAACTTGTGAACTTATAAGCACTTCAATGATCAAATAAAGACCATATAAATTCAATTTGATGAAAAAACCACTTTGGTTCCATGTTGGGGGGCCTCAGATGCCCTGATTTTGCTCTGACTTGCTCAAGAAGTTACCCAATGATCAGATGACTTCCACAATGAATTTCTTCATCAAACTTGGTATGCATAATCCTTATATCATATTAAGACCAATAGAAACAATAATTACCAAAAAAATTGGATTTATGGCCTTTGGAACCAAAACCCTAATTTTAGGTCATCTGTGCAGTTAAACCCTAACTCAGCTTCCATGCTTTCCCAGTTCTTGTGATTCTTTGACTTCCTTGATCTTTGGAGGATAAAATATAATGATTGAATATACATGGACCCTCTTGAGATGATTGGAGGCCTTTGAAGTGGCTCAGATGGATCCTGGATTGCTCAGATCACAAACCCTAGATGCAGATGAACTTGAACTAATGCAGTTAAGCAGAAATGCAATATGAGATGGTATGATCAAACTAATGCAAATGTGAAGATCACAAGCCATGGTGTGAACTTAGTGAGGGAAAATTTGGGGTGTTTACAGCTAGTGCTGAAGAATGCTTGCAAGGAAGCTAAGACTCAGAAGGCCAGAGCTGAGCATTACTTAGAGGAGAGTCAGGCTAGGTGGATCAGGATCACTGAGGCCCGTGCACAGAAAGATCAAAGGACCCAAGCTAGGATAGAGCAACTGGAGGCTAGTGAGAAGAAGAATCAGGCAGCTTTGTTAGGAGCACAGAAGGAGATCTCTGAATTTAAACTTCGGGCGGGGTTGAAGAGGTCAAAGGATCAGGATAAGCACATCATCATTTCCTCGAGGTCTGGAAAGTTCAAAACCAAATAACCAAACCGGATACCCTTGAAAGACAAATAGGCATCTTGCATTGCATACTAACATCATTTCTTTGTTTTGTAGGTTTTTTTTTGTTGTTTCTCACTTTGTTGTGATTTCAGGAAACATTGCTCGTAGAAGAGTGTTCCCCGTCAATAGAGTGCACCGGTATCCGACAAGAAACAACCTTCCGGAATTACAAATGGATCAGGTTCAACAGGATTTGACTGATGTGAGGACCCAAATGGCCAATGAAAGGACAGAGATGAGGGCCCAGATGAATCAATTTATGGCAGTGATGACTGGTTTAGCTCAGAGCCATGAGAGACTGAGAGAGTTAGTCGAGCGGCAAACTCCCGAGGAAAACCATCCAGGTACAGGGGGTACCAGCAACAACGATCACGTACAACCTCGTACCGATCCACCGGAGTTTGGGCCTCATCTGAACCCAGATATCAATGCTATAAGAAATACCCAAGGTAACACTAGAGGGATGGCCTTGCAGGAGGACCCTCAGGAAGAACAGTTTACTGTGGTTGGATGAAATAGCAGAAAAGCTAAGGTCTCTTGAATCCCAAAACTCTCTGGGTTTTGATGTCATGGACATGGGATTAGTGGAGGGGGTTAGAATTCCTCATAAGTTCAAACCTCCTTGTTTTGAAAGATACAATGGCACATCCTGCCCACGTACCCATCTTCAGTCTTTCCTGGGGAGATTGAAAGCCTACACCATGGATGAGAAATTATGGATGTTTTACTTCGAGGATAGCTTGACAGGGGCATCCCGAGAGTGGTACTCTCACTTGACCAGGGCCACAGTAAGGAATTGGAAAGACCTGGCAGAAGCTTTCATTCGTCAATATCAGTATAATCAGGACATGGCTCCAAACAGAACCCTTCTGATGAGAATGTCACAGTCTTCCCGAGAAAGCTTTAGAGAGTACGCCCAAAGATGGAGGCAACTAGGTGCTGCTGTTCAACCCCCGATGTCAGAAAGGGAGATGGCAGATATGTTCATGAACACTCTCCAGGGTACTTATATTGACAGATTGGCTGCATTTTCTTCCACCAGTTTTGCAGACGTGGTGATAGCTGGGGAAAGAATTGAGAGCTTACTGAAAATGGGAAAGATTTCTAACAACGGTGCCAGTTCAAGCAGTGCAAGGAAGCCATTTGCAGGGCCCCGCAGATCCGGCGAAACAAACTTTGTACATTTGGGAAGAGGGAGACCCCAATATTTGCCAAGATCAGTTGCCGCCGTCACTATCCCTACTCCACCTCCTCAATATACTCAACAACCACAACACTTTCCTCAACAGCCACAGTTTCCTCAACAGAGATCCTACAACAACAATAACAATAACCAACAACAACGCCCTTTTCAGCAACGGCCATCTCAGATCAACAGGGTGATTGACCCTATACCAATGCCATATGCCACACTGCTGCCACAACTCCTAAAGCTTAATCTTGTCGAGCTAAGGACATTGGCTCCACCTAATCCTCAAAACCTTCTGAGAAATTACGACGTCAACGCCAAATGTGCTTTTCATTCCAATGCGCCTGGTCACTCAACAAAAAAGTGCAAGGCTCTGCATATGAAGGTCCAGGATCTGGTAGATTCAAAGGCCCTGAATTTTACACCACCTCCCAATGTCACGAAGAATCCTATGCCCAACCATGGTAGGCCAAGGATTAATGCAATAGAGGAAGGCTCACCCATGAGTTTGATTGAAGATATTGCAAGTATTCGGACACCTCTGGCAGAGGTTAAAGCTCAGCTTTTGAAAAGCCAAGTGTTTCCAGGTTGTGAGGCTTGTTGCGAATCTTGCAAGGTTTCCGTGAATGGTTGTGCAAGCTTGAGGAATCGCATCAATGGCCTGATCAAAGAAGGCATTCTACAAATAACAACAACAGCTTCTACAACACCAGCAACTCCTTTTTCAATGACAAATGGTTCTCCTACAACTGCAAAGACAATTATTCCTACAGACTCGTCTACAAAATCAGCAACCACCTCTTCCATCACTTCAACAAACAACAATTCCATTACATCCACTTCTACAACTACAGCAACCACCAACAATGACGTCTCCACTGTCACTATCTATTATGACCCTACAACGGTCCCAAACTCCAACAACTTTCAACAACAATCTCAACAACAGTTTCAGCAACAACCAAGCTTCAATTCATTACCACCAACATCCACCAAAAGTCCTGTTACCATCTTCTATGATCCATATACAATAACGGTTCCAACCGCTGCCGCAGTTAGCCCAGTCACCATCACGGTGCCAAGGCCTATTCCATATGACAAAGACAATGATGTACCATGGCACTATGGTGCAGACCTTTACTGCAATGGAGAAAAAGTCCTTCTTGATTCTTTAGTTCCTACCTCACAAGTGGATAATGTCGGGGGAGGCGGAGGCTTCACCCGAAGCGGACGCCTCTTCGCGTCACAAGCTCCAAGAACTAATACTGAGGCAGAGGCTGCTGCCAAAGCCAAAGGAAAAAGTGTGATACCTGAAGAATCTGCACCAAAAGAGACTCATAAATCATCCTTTGATCAGGATGTGGATGAATTTATGAGGATGATTAAAAGAAGTGACTACAAAGTTGTGGATCAGCTCCACCAGACTCCTTCTAAGATCTCTATCTTATCCCTGCTGATGTGTTCCGAAGCTCATCGGGATGCACTACTCAAGGTCTTGCACGCTACCTACGTGCCAGAGGAGATCACAGTGAATCAGCTTGAGGCAGTAGTGTCCAATGTTAATACTAGCCATAGGCTAGGTTTCACCAATGCTGACTTAACAACGGAAGGACGTCACCACAATAAAGCTTTACACATCACCCTAGAGTGTAAAGGAGTTGTGCTCTCTCATGTTCTTGTTGACACTGGGTCTTCACTCAATGTCCTGCCGAAGAAAGCTCTTGTTAAGCTCGAATATGATGGTATAGCTCTTCGGCCAAGCAATCTGGTGGTCAGGGCTTTTGATGGCTCCAAGAGGTCTGTTCTTGGAGAGGTGGAGCTGCTTGTGATAATTGGTCCGCAGGTCTTTCAGACTACTTTCTATGTGATGGACATACAGCCGGCCTACAGTTGTTTGTTGGGTCGACCATGGATTCACGCCACTGGCGCAGTTACGTCGACCCTTCACCAGAAGTTGAAATATGAGTGGGAAGGACAGATTATCACCATCTGTGGTGAAGAGGACATCTTTGTTAGCCATCTGGCTACATACAAATACATTGAGATGGATGGTGAAATCCATGAAACTATGAGCCAAGGGTTCGAAGCACTGAACTTCAATGAGGCGACGACTGAAGTATTTGCTGCATCCCAGGAGGATAGGATAGGTACTTCAATTGTCTCCTATCAGCAGGCCCAGAAGGTTGTTGAAGCTGGAAATGCCCAAGGCTGGGGCAAGTTGCTACCGGTAGAGAAGAAGGAGGACAGATTCGGTTTGGGTTACAAACCATTCCGACAAGATCAAGCAGAGGCTTCTAAAGAGCCCAAGTTCATCAGTGGGGGGATGCTCACCCCAAATATTGTTAACAATGTGGAAGACGAGGCGGAAAGCGACCTCAGCCTGGAGAGCTGGATACGTCCAAGGATCCCGGGTCATCAAGTCCTTAACTGGTCTTCCCAGGAAATTATAAGGGTTACTCCTGCAGAGTAATTATTATTTCCTGCTTTTTTCAGCATGCATCAAGTCCTACATCTTGCCCAAGGTGTCAGGACTCATTTTGTAATAGGGCCATGTTGTAATTTTGTGCAAATGGATTATCAATGAATATCGGACATCTTTTACAAACAAGTCTCTTTTTCTCTCACTGTCTTTTCATTTTTCACTTTTGTACAAAACAATAAAATGGCAATGTTTTCAAAATAAATAACTTCATTTTTACACTTTTCTAAACAAGATTAAAATTGATCACTAAAACGAACAAATCTCAACCCTTGTAGAGATTATCCTCCAGATTGCACTGACAACAGCACTGCTATGACCTTGTATGACTTCGACAATCCAATCAATCAAGTTGATGAAGGGGTTGAAGAAGACTACGAGTTACTTGAAGAGTTAGCCAGGTTGTTGAGGCCAGAAGAGAAAGTGATTACTCCTCATCAGGAGGAGGTTGAAACAGTTAATCTTGGTACCGAAGAGGATTTGAAGGAAGTGAAGATTGGGGCCAGTCTGTAGGCATCAGTAAAAGAACAGCTTATTGACATGCTTCGAGAATATGTCGACATCTTTGCTTGGTCCTATCAAGACATGCTAGGTCTAGATACAGACATTGTTATGCATAAGCTGCCATTAAAAGAAGATTTCCCTCCAGTAAAGCAAAAGTTACGTCGTACTCGTCCAGATATCGCCATGAAGATTCAGGAAGAGGTACAAAAATAGTGGGACGCCGGTTTCCTTGTTGTAACTAGTTACTCGCCGTGGGTCGCTAACATTGTACTAGTGCCTAAGAAAGATGGCAAAGTACGTATGTGTGTGGATTACCGGGACCTGAACAGAGCTAACCCGAAGGATGATTTCCCATTACCTCACATTGATGTATTGGTCGACAACACATCTCAGTTCTCGGTGTTTTCTTTTATGGATGGTTTTTCTGGGTATAATCAGATCAAGATGTCACCCGAAGACATGGAAAAAACAACCTTCATCACACCTTGGGGCACTTTTTGTTACAAGGTAATGTCGTTTGGACTGAAGAATGTCGGTGCGACTTATCAACAGGCTATGGTAACGTTATTCCAGGATATGATCCACAAAGAAATTGAATGCTACATGGATGATATGATTGCCAAGTCCCTCACTGAGGAAGATCATCTGGTAAATTTGTTGAAGTTGTTCAAGCGTCTGAGAAAGTATCAGCTGAAGCTAAACCCCAACAAATGCACATTCGGGGTGCATTCTGGTAAGTTGCTGGGATTTATAGTAAGTGAAAAGGGAATTGAGGTTGATCCCGACAAAGTCAAAGCCATTCAGGAGATGCCTGCTGTAACCCGGTGAACTGACTTTAAGGAATGTTGCGGATAGCAAGAGTCGCCACCGACTTTTATTTTATCCATAAGGAAAGGTTATAAAAGAACAGGAAAGACCTTAGAGAATATTTTGGGTCCGGGGGGTAGGTTATGAAAAGGGAAGGTATTAGCATCCTTTTCATCCATGGTTATCCATGGGCTCTTAGGTACTTAAGCTCACTTTAAATTGTTTTGAAAGTGTAGTGTGTGAATAAAAAAATTTCAGAATAGTTAATAAATAATCCATGTAAGGATGTGTTAAAGACTTGTTTGAAAAATTGTTGAAAATTTGTTTAAGTGTGAAAAAGTTTTGAAGTGAGCAAGTATCTAGGAGTAACCTACCCTAATGTTTAAGGTCTTTCTTATTCTTTATCCTTTCCTTAGTAAGACTATCCCTACTATAATGGAGTAGGTAGTCCTTACTTTGGAAGTTAAGGGACATGTGAGGGACAATTTGATTTTTAAGGCAATGGTGGGGTGTAATAAGCAAACTGGAGGGACTATCATCATTTTTCGAAAGGGACTCGATTCGTAAAGGCAACCATAAGGGACTTTGATGATTTTCTATTTGAGGGACTTGCTTTATACACCCCACTTAACCATTATTCGTAGGCAACGAGAGGGATACCCTTAGAAAGTGAGACGGCGATTAAAATCGACTTACGTGTGTGAAGTGTTTAATTTAATTATCTTTGATTAAAAATTATCTAAAATTTATTTTAACAACATATATGTTTTTGCACTCCCTAATTACTAACCAAAAATAATTAAACAATTACAAATTTTACATCCAAGAAACAATTACAAAATTATAAAAATAATAAGCAAAATAATTAAAAATAATTAAAAATAAATAAAATATAAATAATAAAAAATAAATGATAAAGGGGTTAGTGATAATAAAATAATAACAATAATAATTTAGAAGTAATAAACAAGGTTAGAATAATAATAAAAATATAATAATAAATAATAATATGGTTAGTAAATAAGAATAAACAAAATTAATCAAAATATTATAATAATAAGAAATTAATAATTTTTAATATAAACAACTAAAAAAAAAAACAAATATAAACGAACAATTATTTTAATTCACAAATTATTAAATAAAGTTACTACAAAAATCTAATTATTATAAACACAATGATTTATAAACAAAAATTATATATAAAAAAATGTTTATAAGTATATTTACAAAAATTTGTAAGAATTATAGTAAACACACATATATAATAATTATTTTAGAAAGTAATATTGAAAAAAATATAATTAGATTTGTATTTTTTTTAAAAAAATATTTTTAGAGTTTTATAAGATTAGGGTTTTATTAGAAAAATAATTTTTAGGGTTTGGAATATACAAAATAATTTTAGCTAATATATACATATATAATTTTTAATTTTTATAAGCACATACATTTATATTTTATAGTTTAAAGAATATTCTAATATAATATGGAAAATATAGTAATAAAAGAAAATAAATAAAAAAAATTGGACCTGGGATTTGAACCCAGGTCCCTAACCTGGAAACTGAAGAAGTCTACCAACTGAACCACACGCTGGCAATGCAACAAGGATGAGCATCCATTGAGTTTGTTCTTTAAACCTGGAATTTCATAAAAAATAATAAAACAACAAAAGGCCTGGGTATAGAATCGAACCCAGGACCTATTAGGCAAAGAGACGTGCGTATAACCAATCCTGCTGGGTGAGCTATCCTGATAATACATTGACCACAATATAATATATATGGTACATAATAATTAAATTGGTAAAAACAAGCAAAAGTTATAAAACCAAGATTCGAACCCAGGCTCAACAACCTACACGCGCGTGCACTTTTCCACCAGGCCAAGCGTACATTGGTGAAATACATTCAGGAGCAATTCATATTATTTTTCAATAGAATTTGAATTTGAAAACAGGCGCGAACTGGCCTTCTTCTTCCTCCCATTACCTGCGAATTTTGTAACGTTTTCTCCTGCGAATGTTGTTACGAGTTCTTCCACCCTGCGAAACACAAACTTCATCCAAACGGCAAAATTTCACAAAATTGATTGTACCATTGTATTGCTACTGAGTTTTGCAATCGTCCTATGTTTCTCAAATCCATTTATCATTTGAAAATCGTAAAACCCTAAAGAGGGCCGAAAACCCTAAACATGGTGGATTCTTGTACCTGCAATGAAAATCCAATTGAATCACCCAGAATCGTTCTAGGGTTCATTCTAAACATCATACAATGATCAAAAACAGTTTAAACATGATAAATCAATGGATTCGAAAACAAAATATTCAAGGTCAAGATGAACTCGGGTTTAGCCATTGAGTGAGTATGTGATGCATATGGATAATGATTTATGATCAGAAGAGTCCAAGGAAGCTTGCTATGTCTTCCAAATACCTTGCAATGCTCTGAATTTGAGAACCCGAATATGACTTTTTGAAAGATTTTTGTGTTTTTGATCTTACCTTTAGGCTGCTGCAAAATCGTGAATGAGGCTAGGTTTGTGTTTGTTATATATATGTGATTCATTCTAGGTCAAAAGTTTGATTGATTTAGTGGAAGAATTGATATTTTGAGATTGAGAAAGATCATGCCATGAAAGTACAATATTTTTATACCAAAGCTTTCTATTTTAAGTCAATTCATATAATTCTTGTATCAATTTGCTCTATATTGACTTTATGACTTTCTAGAATCAACAAACCACTTAAATCTTCAAATTTAATATTTTATTTAAATTTAAAATGATTTTAAGAATAAAAAATCATAATAAATAAATTAAATAAAATAAAAATTATGAAAGTATTATGGGAATTTCGTGCAAGCCATTATGAAGTGAATTGGGTCACAATTTGGGCAGCCCACTTGAAAAGAAATGATTTTGAACCTCCCTTTTCAACATAAACCATCACAAAATTTCTTAACTTTGCAAAGGCACATCTCCCTCAATTTTAAAGGTATGAGGGTGTTCTTGGACTTTTTGGAAAGCTTGAAGAGTCCTCTAAACAACCCCATTGGTTTCAGGTCCATACCATTTACCAATCTCAAGTTATGCCCTTTTGAAGTTGTTGACTTTTTGTTGACTTTTGAAATGACCTATAATGTCTTAGGTCATATCTTTCAAATGAAGCATTTTTGAGCTTAACTTCCAACATCAAAGTTGTAGAGAATTCAATTTCCTTCAAAATGAGCTTTGGATGGAGACTTGGTGATGAAGCATGTGAAAGTTATGGCTGGTCAAAGTTCAGTTGACTTTTACTGAGGAAACCCTAATTTAGAAACTCCTGATTATTGATGATCTGGAATCTCCTTGATGAATCATGATCAACCCTTGATCAAATGATGAATTTTACTTCATATACTTGATGTTGGCAAAAAATCATGAAGTTTGACTTTGGTTTGACCACAGTTGACCTTAGTTTGACTTTTTAACTGCATTGACTGATTTTGACTTATCTGATCATCTGACTGAGCAAACTTTTGAGAAAAGTATTGAAACTTGACATGGGGGTTCTTATACACATATAAGATGTTATGAAACTCACTTGAGGTATTGGAAGTCCATTTAGCCTGATTAAAGTCAAAACCCTAGTTATGGATGCCCTGCTTAGGAGGGAATTGTCAACTTCCTTGACCAATTGTGAACTATATGAACTTTGTGAATCTTCATAAAATGTCTTGTGATACCCATGGGAGGTATTGTGAATTTTGTGAATCTTGTGAACCTCATGAAGTGGCTTTGTAGACCTCATGAACCTTAGGAAAGCTTTGTAAACATTGTGTAACTTGTGAACCTTGTGAACCTTCAAGAAGTAACTTGTAGACTTCCTGAACTTCATGAAAGGTATTGTAAATGTTGAGAAGCTTGTGAACCTTGTGAACCTCATGAAGTGGCTTTGTAGACTTCATGAACCTCATGAAAGGTCTTGAAAGCATTGTGGGACTTGTGAACCTTGTGAACCTTCTTAGAACACAAAGTCTTGTATTGTGAGGGCAAATTTTGGGGTGCAACAGCTGCCCCTGTTCAATTTTCTGAAACCTGAGGGGTTAGATTGGTATATTTGCCAGTCGTAACCTGGAAGGTTGAAGGGGATTGAACACAAAAGCCCAAAAATTTGCACTCACCAGTGCATGGAGTGATATTGATGGTTGGTTGAACATGATTGAGTGGGCTTAAAGATGCCACTAGGGGGAAATTCTTCAGTAGTATAATGAGAGCTGTCAGGAGCTTGGAGTAATACTGATGTATGAGCATGTCTTCATGAAGATAGAGCAATCAATAGTGATAACCCTAAAGCAATCTTGAAGTACTGATATGATCTCAGGAGGATAGAGCAATGAATGGCTCTAAAGCAGTCTTGAAATAATAATGTGATATGTCTTCAGGAGGATAGAGCAATCAATAGCTCTAAAGCAGTCTTGAAGAGATGATTTCAGGAGGATAGAGCAATGAATAACTCTAAAGCAGTCTTGAAATAATAATGTGATAGGTCTTCAGGAGGATAGAGCAATGGATAGCTCTAAAGCAGTCTTGAAATAATAAGATAACTTCAGGAGGATAGAGCAATGAATAGCTCTAAAGCAGTCTCGAAGTAGTAATATGACCTCAGGAGGATAAAGCAATCAATAATGATAACTCTAAAGCAGTCTTGAAGTAATGAGATGATTTCAGGAGGATAGAGCAATGGATAGCTCTAAAGCAGTCTTGAAGTAATGAGATGATTTCAGGAGGATAGAGCAATGGATAGCTCTAAAGCAGTCTTGAAGTAATGATATAATTGTCTTCAGGAGGATAGAGCACTGGATAGCTCTAAAGCAGTCTTGAAGTCATGAGAAGTTATCAGGAGGATAAAGTAACCCTGAGGTTACAATAAAGCAGTCCCAAAAATAAGAAGTTCATCAGGAGGATAAAGTAACCCTGAGGTTACAATAAAGCAGTCCTGGAGACCATAATTTTGTTTGTTGGATAATTAACCTGAAACAAGGTAGCTTTTGTATAATAACATTAGTTTATGCTTTATGTATGCATGTATGATATGATGTACTTAGGTAATGTACTATATGTCTATGGATATATATGCTATGGTATGATGTAAATGATGTATGTATGATATGATACTGCCGGAAGCGTCTGGATATCTTCGTATAACAACTGCTGGCCAGGGAAAATAAATCCCGATTTGTTGTTGAAGAATATATAACCTTCTGTCTGCTGGGGATAATAAGGTATAGATATAACCTCCCGTTGGTGAGGATGGCAAAGTATATATAACCTCCCGTTGTTGGGGATAGTAGGGTATCTATAACTTTCGCCTTCATTTGATAGTAGGATAAGTATAACATCCTGTCTTCGTTCGTCGTACCCTTATTGGAAAGTAATTTTCCGAATATCCGTATGAGGATAAAAGAGATGGATATAAATTCCAGGGGAGATGAGACTTTATGAAGATGGATTAGTCCTACTGAGGATTTGTAACTGTCTTGCAAAGGTGAACCGGCGAAGCTTCGTTGAAATCCTTCTCTCGTTTGTCCTTAGTAAATACTATTACTGCATTTTCATGCATTTCTGGTAAACATCAATCATATTAAAAGCATACATACATTCAAACACAACCAATGGACGTTTCGCTTATGTAAATAGGGTAAAAGTAAATCTGGATTCAAAAGATGGAATTTATTTATATCAAAAAGTGACCCATACACAGGTAAGTTTGTACAAGGAGACATAAACCCTAGTAAGAGGATTTTGCCATAAAGTTTTACAAAAAGAATCAGCTATATGGGAAACAATCCTATTGAGTTTCAATTCTACTATTGCCACTCAAGTATCTCATCTTCTTGCTGTTGAGACGGAAGCGATTGAATTGAGCTTTAACTGTTCGAGCTTGAGTAAGTAGTACAACTGGTTGCAGTTTCATGGGTGATCCAAACGAGACATAGTCATACACTTTAATCCCTAACTTTTGCCTGGATTGCCCTTTCAGGTTTTCAATCCACCGGGATACCCTTTTTTGCCCAAGCCGCCTTTTCAGGTTTTCAACTTGCCGGGTGTACATCTTTTTATATATATCCCTAACTTTTGCCCAAACCCTTTTGGTTTGCCGGGATGCCCTTATTTTTGCCTAGGCCTGTCAACCTAGCGGATCTCTTTTTATGCGTAGTATTTTTTAACTATGTCTGCGTTTACAGGCTGTGGGAAGTCTTCACCATCCATTGTAGTCAGTATCATGGCACCTCCTGAGAACACTGTCTTGACTACAAATGGTCCCTCATATGTTGGAGTCCATTTGCCCCTAGGATCACCCTGTGGTAATATGATACGCTTGATTACCAAGTCACCGGCCTGATATACCTTTGGCTTAACCTTCTTGTTAAAAGCCTTGATCATCCGTTTTTGGTACATCTGGCCATGACAAACTGCTGCTAACCTCTTCTCATCAATCAAATTTATCTGGTCCAGTCGAGTCTGAATCCACTCATCTTCATCCAAGCCTGCATCCTTCATAATTCTCAAGGAGGGGATCTGAACTTCAATGGGCAGAACTGCTTCCATACCATAGACTAAGGAGAATGGGGTTGCCCCTGTTGAAGTACGTATTGTGGTACGATAACCATGAAGAGCAAATGGTAACATCTCATGCCAATCCTTGTAAGTAACAGTCATCTTCTGTACAATCTTCTTAATGTTCTTATTAGCAGCTTCAACTGCCCCATTCATCTTTGGACGATACGGAGAAGAGTTGTGATGCTTAATCTTGAACTGCGTGCAGAGATCAGTGATCATAGTGTTGTTTAGATTAGAGCCATTGTCAGTGATAATCCTTTCAGGGATGCCATACCTACATATGAGATTATTCTTAATGAACCGAGCCACAACATTCTTAGTCACAGATGCATATGAAGCTGCCTCTACCCACTTCGTAAAATAATCAATAGCCACCAGGATGAAACGATGCCCATTAGAAGCAGTAGGCTTGATCTCACCAATCATATCAATGCCCCACATGGCAAAGGGCCAAGGAGCAGTCAACACATTCAAAGGTGATGGAGGTACATGAACTTTATCAGCATAGATTTGACACTTGTGACAAGTTCTGGAGTGTTGATAGCAATCAGCTTCCATGGTAGACCAATAGTAACCTGCTCTCAATATCTTCTTTGCCATAGTATGACCACTAGAATGAGTGCCAAAGGTCCCATCATGCATCTCTTCCATAATTTCTGTAGCTTCATTCTTATCCACACAACGAAGCATAGTTGAATCATGATTACGCTTATACAGAATGCCATTACTCAGAAAGAACTTAGCAGAAAACCTTCTCAGGAACTTCCTATCTTTGACAGATGCCCCTTCAGGGAACTCCTGAGCTTCAAGATAGTTTTTCACTTCATAGAACCAAGGCTTCTCCTCTGCCCCTTCAGTGTCAATCTCATTGCAGTATGCAGGCTTCTCAAATCTATCAATAGTAATCTTGGGAGCTTCATCATCCCAGCTAATCTCAAACATAGATGCCATGGTGGCCAAAGCATCTGCCAACTGATTTTCTCTTCGTGGAATATGTCCAAAGGTAATCTCTTTGAAATGTGGGATCAAAGACAACACATGTTCTCTGTAAGGAATGAGATTATCATGCTTGGTATCCCAATCTCCTTTAATCTGACTCACTACCAGGGCTGAATCTCCATACACATCAAGGAACTGAATCTTCATATCAATAGCAGCTTTCATACCCAGGATACATGCCTCATATTCAGCCATGTTATTGGTACAATGGAAACAAAGTCTGGCAGTAATCAGGGTATGACAACCTTCGGGGGAACTAATCACAACACCAACACCATTACCAAGTGCATTAGAGGCACCATCAAAAACCATAGTCCATCGGGATCCTTGTTCAGGTCCGTCATATTGTCCAGGTTCTTTGGTAACAGTCATAATGTCTTCATCAGGGAACTCAAAATTCATTGACTGGTAATCATCTACTGCTTGATGAGCCAAATGATCAGCAACAACACTTCCCTTAATGGCCTTCTGAGTAGTATACTGTATATCATATTCTGTCAAGATCATTTGCCATCTTGCAATTCTTCCGGAGAGAGCAGGTTTCTCGAATATGTACTTGATTGGATCCATCTTCGAAATCAATAAGGTAGTATGGGTCAACATATACTGTCTTAGTCGGCGAGCAGCCCATGCCAAAGCGCAGCAAGTTTTCTCGAGCAGTGAGTATCTTGTTTCACAGTCGGTAAACTTTTTGCTAAGGTAGTATATTGCCTGCTCTTTTCGACCAGACTCGTCATGTTGCCCCAACACACACCCCATTGAGTTGTCTAACACTGTTAAGTACATAATCAAGGGTCTTCCATCAACTGGTGGCATCAAGATTGGAGGTTCTAGCAGATATCTCTTGATTTCATCAAAGGCAGTCTGGCACTCGTCATTCCATTCCATCACCTGATCTTTCTTCAACAACTTGAAGATTGGCTCACAGATGGTAGTTAATTGGGAAATAAATCTTGCAATGTAGTTCAATCGTCCCAAAAAACCTCTAACCTCCTTCTCAGTACGGGGAGCTGGCATCTCTTGTATAGCTTTTACTTTTGCAGGATCCACTTCAATACCTTTTCCACTGACAATGAAACCCAGGAGTTTTCCAGACCTAACTCCAAAAGTACACTTGTTTGGATTCAACCTCAACTTGTATTTCTTCAACCTCTCAAACAACTTGTGCAGATGATCAAGATGTTGCTCTTCATTCTGAGATCTGGCTATCATATCATCCACATATACCTCTATCTCATGATGAATCATATCATGAAACAAAGCCACCATAGCACGCTGATATGTTGCCCCTGCATTCTTCAAACCAAATGGCATTACCTTATAACAAAAAGTGCCCCACTGTGTCACAAATGTTGTCTTCTCCATATCTTCAGGTGCCATCTTGATCTGATTATAACCAGAGAAACCATCCATAAAAGAGAATACCTTATACTGAGCAGTGTTGTCTACCAGAATATCAATATGAGGAAGTGGAAAGTCATCTTTGGGGCTAGCCTTGTTCAAATCTCTGTAGTCCACACACATACGTACCTTACCATCTTTCTTTGGAACCGGTACCACATTTGCAACCCACTGAGGATAAGAAGTCACTGCTAAGAACCCTGCATTGAACTGTTTCATTACCTCTGCCTTGATTTTTTCTGACATTTCAGGACGCATCCGACGAACCTTCTGCTTCTTTGGACGACAATCTTCTTTCACTGGCAAACGGTGAACCACAATGTCTGTATCCAACCCTGGCATATCTTCATAAGACCAAGCAAAGATCTCCACATAGTCACGTAACATCTGAATCAACCTGCTCTTGACACTGTCCTCTAAATCAGCCCCTATCTTAACCTCTTTTCTGTTTTCTTCAGTTCCCAAATTCACAACTTCGACTGGCTCTTCATGTGGCTGTATAGCTTTCTCTTCCTGTTGTAACAACCTAGCAAGCTCTACAGGTATTTCACAATCGTCCTCATTTCCGTCTTCAGTTTGATAGATCGGATTCTCGAAATTGTAATTGGCAATAGTAGAACTGTTATCAACAGGATCCAGAGTGGATGAGGATCTGCATTTAGTGATGTGGGTGTGTGTAAGAACACATAGCTGATAAAGCAAAAATAAAAGAAAAGAAAGACAAGGAACACAATATTTACTAAAACGAAACGTCCACTGATTTTATTGAATGAAGTATGCAAATGAAATGACAGCCCGTAACAAGCACACCATTGTGCCCCGGGTAAGGCACATGGCTTGAAAGTTTTATTGTTCAGAAATTACAAATTTAAAACATAACACAGTAATAGTATTTACTCCTGACTAAAGGAGATAGGGATAACATCTTCAGCTTTCCAATTATTGAGTCCAGCACCCACAGTAGGAAAAATCCATGCATCCAAGTTGTAGTCTTCATCTTGATCTCCCACAGCATTAATCACCCCTTGATTGGTGATACGAGCAGCACGAGCACGACGAACAGCCTTCTGGGACTCTGCAGTGAAACCCAAACCAAACTTGTCAGACTTGTATGGAATATCAGGAAGCTGACCCCAAATAGTACAACCACCTTCATCCACCACAGCTCTAGCATCATTGAGGGAGGCCATTGCCATTGTTGGAGATTTTCTGATGACCACATGAACCTTCTTCACAGCAGGAGGAGTCTCACAATCATTACCAACCCAAGGAACCACCTCAAATGACTGACACGGAGTCTCAATGTATTCACCTTCCACTTCCAGATACTTGAAAGTGTTTACATGGCTGACAAAGTATTCTTCCTCTCCAAAGACAGTAACAACCTTTCCATTCACCGGATATCTCAACTTTTGGTGTAATGTAGAGGTCACAGCACCCGCCCCATGGATCCAGGGACGACCGAGCAGACAAGAGTATGAAGGTCGAATATCCATCACATAAAATGTAACAGTAAACATCTGAGAGTCAACCTTGATTGGAAGATCAATTTCCCCATGCACTACTCTTCTAGAACCATCAAAAGCCTTTACCACAATATTACTGGGCTTTAACACAGTATCTTCAGGACTCAGCTTGTTAAGGACTTCCTTGGGCAACACATTCAGAGAGGAACCATTGTCTATCAGCACATGAGACAGGGTAGTGCCCCTGCATTCAATTGAAATATGCAAGGCCCTGTTATGATCCCTCTTGGCAGGGGTCAAGTCAGCATCAGAAAATCCTAACCCATTGTCATAGGTCAGGTGGGCAACACAGTTTTCAAATTGGTCCACAGAGATTGCACTGGGCACATGAGCAGACTTCAGAAACTTGATCAAGGACTTGGCATGAGCTTCAGAACACAGCAACAAGGACAGCATAGAAATCTTTGAGGGAGTATGCCCCAATTGATCAACAATGTCATAATCACTCTTGCGAATGATTTTCAATACTTCTTCCATCTGCTTAGAGAGATCATCAGCAGCTGGCACATCAGTAGATACAGGCTCAATAACAGGACCTTTGCCCCGAGCATCAGTGGTGGTAGTAGCAGCAGGAGTAACTGCACTCTTAGAAGCAACTGGAGGAGAGAAGACTCTTCCACTACGAGTGATCTTGCTAGATCCAGCAATATTATCAATGTCAGCAGGTATATCAGGTAAAGGCTCTTGCTTGACACCATGGATGTAAACATCAGACCCATAGTGCCAAGGCACAGCTTTGTCAGATGTATAAGGGATAGGACCAGGAGTGGTAATGATCAGAGGAGCCACTCTGGCTTCAGCAACAACTTTCACAGGACCTTCAGCAGTAATCTTGATTGGGCCCTGACGAGTGATTTTAATGGGCTTTTTTGAAGTGATTCTTACCGGTACTTTGTCAACCATGTCAACCTCTTCAATCTTCTTACCCCGAATCAGATGATCCATCATACTTTCTACAGATGCTGGTCTTCTTTCAAACACTATAGTATACTTATCCATGAGACGCTGAATACCATCTCTCAAAATGAAGCAACTATCCGGCTTATATGTACAATACAGGCAATCTTCACGACAACCTGGAAAGATCCCGGCTCGTACTAACCTCTCTTTGATAATGGACAATGGTGTGTTCAACTCCATAACTGAATAGACATGCAGATCTTCCTCAATGTCTTCATCAATGGCGTTGACAGTCTTCTCGTGATTTGGCAGTGGTGCTGTAATCACATTTGGTGGATCAAATTCAATTTCTCCAGCGTCAATCATATCTTGAATTTTGTTCTTCAAGACCCAGCAGTTATTAGTATCATGTCCTGGACAGTTTGAATGATATGCACATCGTGCATTGGGATTGTACTTGGGAGAGGTAACATTGGGATTCTGAGGAGCCTCCCTCAAGGTAATAAGTTCAGCCTTCAACAAGTGTTGCAATGCCTGAGCCATTGACATGTTGATCTTCGTGAACTGTCTTCTAGCCCTCTGTTGGTTGCCTTGAGGCTGCTCCGTTGTTGCAGGAGTTGGATTTGAAATATGAACTGCACTAACAGACTGATGCCTTCTATTACGATCAGGTTGACCATAAACAGCATTGGATTCCTTCTTCCCAGTGGGAGGCTTCTTTGCAGCACCTGATGAAGAAGTGCCCACTTGGATCTTTCCATTCTTGAT
Source organism: Lathyrus aphaca (assembly GCA_963966055.1). Classification (NCBI taxonomy): domain Eukaryota; kingdom Viridiplantae; phylum Streptophyta; class Magnoliopsida; order Fabales; family Fabaceae; genus Lathyrus; species Lathyrus aphaca. The sequence continues at coordinate 442,455,162 of OZ014519.1, forward strand.
ACCATTCTCTACCCGTTCTCCTGTCATGATCAACTCAGTGAAGCCAGATGATGAGCTTCCAATGAGATGACTGTAAAACGGACCATTCAGCGTACACATGAACATATCAACCAATTCCCTGTCAGTCAAAGGGGGTTGAACTCTTCCAGCTAAGTCTCTCCACTTCTGAGCATACTCCTTAAAACTTTCTTTGGCACCCATAGACATGCTCTGAAGCTGCATGCGAGTGGGGGCTAAGTCAGCATTGTATTGGTACTGCTTGTAGAAAGCTTCAGCAAGATCATTCCAGTCTCTGATGTTGACACTCTCCAACTGATAATACCACTCCAACTGAGCTCCAGATAAGCTCTCTTGAAAAAAGTGGATCCACAACTTCTTGTCAGCAGTGTGGGGTTGGATCCTTCTGACATAAGACCTCAAATGCAGCTTGGGACAGGAGACCCCGTCATAAACAACAAAGGTAGGAACCTTGAAACCAATGGGTATCACAACCCCAGATATCAAACTCAAATCCTCAAAATCCAGCCCAGATGATTTCTGTAATTCCATAGCATCCATCCTATCCACCAGCATCTTGAATTTGTCTTCATTATGCTCATGGTAGTAGTTAGCCTCAGAATCAGAGTCCCCCACTGTGTTGTGGAGACTGCCTCTCTCTTGCTCAGATTCTTCAGATTCATAGTCTTCAACCTGTTCCTTGGTCTTGATAGAACCTTTGAACCTTCTTCCCATGTTGAGCAACCCAGCAGACCTTCTAGTCTTCTTTGTCTTCTTGGCCAGCAGTGCCTTCAAATCATCTTGCCCCTTGGACAAGTTCAAGATCAGCTCTTGGAACTGTGCATTCTGTGCTTGAAGATCCTTAACTGATTGTTCAAGTGCCATTGCTGAAATAAACAGCGAGAAGATGAGAAACCTGTGCGCAATTATAAACCTGTGATGCAATGAAATGATATGGGAATGCATATGCAATGTTTTCAAGGACCGCAGAATTTAAATTTGCTTAAACAAACAAGAAAGTAACTTTTTATTAGTAATAACTCGTTTTGCCTTTGAGGCTTACAAAAAATGAAAGTGAAATAAGTACAAAAGATGGGGTTTTAAGTCTCCCATGGACGTTTCCTCTTTGTGTTGAGGTATGAATTGAGGTTTCGTTCCTCGTGAAGTTGCTTTGTTAGCTCTAGGATCCTTGCTTGGCTTGTTTTGTAATGAGCCTCGAAAGTATCCCTTTGCTCCTTCAGTTGGATCCATGATCTCTGCAAGTCTTCCTTATCAGTAGGCATGTCTGGGTGAAGGATGGTATAAGCTGTGTCTCCTTCAGCAACAGGTTCCATGGTAACTGGTAGGACGGCAGGATATGGCATCATGAATGTCTGAGCACGAGATCGTACCCATCTGAGATAAGCCTCCATAGGAATAGTGTACTTAGGCTCCAGTGTCTTGCTGTCAACCTGTTTACCTTTCCCCAAGCTCGTATGAATCTCTGACGGTAACCCTGAAGATCGTTGTCATAATCAAACACAATGCCCTGAATCAACATGTCATGTGGACCATCACTTCGGGCGTAACCAAACTGTCGTAAAGCTAGAGATGGGTTGTAGGTGATGCCTCCTCTTATGCCTAGAAGTGGCACATTAGGAAACTCCCCACAACGGTCAATGATGGTGACATTCTCCATAGATCTGGAGCACCAATGGATGTCTGATTGAGAAAGTGACATGATCCTCTTGGACCATCTGAACCCTTGCTCATTCTTCATTACTGAGCGAGGAAGGTGAGAAATAAACCACCTAGAAAGTAAAGGTATGCAGCACATCAAGGTTCCTCTTGCCCTTGTAGTACGGGTATGAAGAGAATGTAAAATGTCTCCAAGCAATGTAGGCACTGGGTTGTGACTCAGGAGAATGTTGATGGCATGAACATCTATGAACTGATCTGGATTGGGGAACAATACTAAGCCATATATCAGCAAGGCTAAGATCTCCTCAAAAGCATCATAGCTCATGGCCTTCAAGAACATTTGAGCCTTATCCATTAGTACCTTGGCAAGAATACCCTTAACTCCACTTCTCGTCTCTAGAACAATGTCAGACTTCTTCAGATGTAGAGCTGCAGCAATAATCTCTGGTTTAAGCTCCTTCTCAAAACCTGTGAATGGTTTCTGATCAAGAACAGGGATACCCAGAAGTTTAGAGAACTCCTCCATGGTAGGAACCAACTGGTAGTCGGGGAATGTGAAGCAATGGTGCTTAGGGTCAAAGAACTGAAACAGGACACTCATCATGTCTTCACTGAACCCTGAAGTAACTAGGTCCAATAGGTGACCATGTCTCTTGTTGAACCGGGAGTGATCAGACACTTGAGAAACCAACTCTTTAAGCTTGGGAGGTATCCCCACAAAGTTGATCCTAATGGTGTTTCTACGAGCTGAAGCCATGACCTGCAACAAAGAACAAAGATAAATCCTTTGGTCCTTGAAATGGTTAGGAAAAATGGTATGCTCATGATGCATGATGATGTCATGATGTTATGTTCAATCACAAACATGTGGCACACACAAACAAGTCACACCATAGCCCTAGGTTTAAAGGCTTGCATGAGGTTCAAAGGTAAGTACCCTCCCCTGAAGTTAGATGGTTCATCCTGTCCTACAAAAGTAACCAGGTTCTAAGGGATCTCAATATCATTGATCCTTCACAAGGGTGGTTGATCAGAAGGCAACTTACTTGCCAACCAAAACCCTCCAAGTTTAAGATCTCAATGAGCGTAGCATCGAGTGTCAACCAACTTCAGTCTTCACCAAAGCCGGTTACCTCACTACTTTCTAAAGGCCAAGATGAGTTAACTAGGGTTCTAAAAGTCAGTTAGTGCATTGACAACATATGGCAGCCTCAATATTATCCTCAACTTGACTTAAGGAATATAAGCACCAACCAAGAAGTCGCACTAACTATGGCCACCAGATCAACCGTATCGATATACGTCGTACAGTTTCCTTGGTCTATTGCCATTTACCTAAGGTACACTAGATCCGGGTTAGGACCTTTCACACAGAAGAGCACCCCACAAGTAATATAAAACAAACAAGGCAAACAATTCAAAGTGATCTTAATCCCTAAGGGTACCCCTCTTTAATTTAGATCCCCAGCAGAGTCGCCAGTTCTGTAACCCGGTGAACTGACTTTAAGGAATGTTGCGGATAGCAAGAGTCGCCACCGACTTTTATTTTATCCATAAGGAAAGGTTATAAAAGAACAGGAAAGACCTTAGAGAATATTTTGGGTCCGGGGGGTAGGTTATGAAAAGGGAAGGTATTAGCATCCTTTTCATCCATGGTTATCCATGGGCTCTTAGGTACTTAAGCTCACTTTAAATTGTTTTGAAAGTGTAGTGTGTGAATAAAAAATTTTCAGAATAGTTAATAAATAATCCATGTAAGGATGTGTTAAAGACTTGTTTGAAAATTTGTTGAAAATTTGTTTAAGTGTGAAAAAGTTTTGAAGTGAGCAAGTATCTAGGAGTAACCTACCCTAATGTTTAAGGTCTTTCTTATTCTTTATCCTTTCCTTAGTAAGACTATCCCTACTATAATGGAGTAGGTAGTCCTTACTTTGGAAGTTAAGGGACATGTGAGGGACAATTTGATTTTTAAGGCAATGGTGGGGTGTAATAAGCAAACTGGAGGGACTATCATCATTTTTCGAAAGGGACTCGATTCGTAAAGGCAACCATAAGGGACTTTGATGATTTTCTATTTGAGGGACTTGCTTTATACACCCCACTTAACCATTATTCGTAGGCAACGAGAGGGATACCCTTAGAAAGTGAGACGGCGATTAAAATCGACTTACGTGTGTGAAGTGTTTAATTTAATTATCTTTGATTAAAAATTATCTAAAATTTATTTTAACAACATATATGTTTTTGCACTCCCTAATTACTAACCAAAAATAATTAAACAATTACAAATTTTACATCCAAGAAACAATTACAAAATTATAAAAATAATAAGCAAAATAATTAAAAATAATTAAAAATAAATAAAATATAAATAATAAAAAATAAATGATAAAGGGGTTAGTGATAATAAAATAATAACAATAATAATTTAGAAGTAATAAACAAGGTTAGAATAATAATAAAAATATAATAATAAATAATAATATGGTTAGTAAATAAGAATAAACAAAATTAATCAAAATATTATAATAATAAGAAATTAATAATTTTTAATATAAACAACTAAAAAAAAAAACAAATATAAACGAACAATTATTTTAATTCACAAATTATTAAATAAAGTTACTACAAAAATCTAATTATTATAAACACAATGATTTATAAACAAAAATTATATATAAAAAAATGTTTATAAGTATATTTACAAAAATTTGTAAGAATTATAGTAAACACACATATATAATAATTATTTTAGAAAGTAATATTGAAAAAAATATAATTAGATTTGTATTTTTTTTTTAAAAATATTTTTAGAGTTTTATAAGATTAGGGTTTTATTAGAAAAATAATTTTTAGGGTTTGGAATATACAAAATAATTTTAGCTAATATATACATATATAATTTTTAATTTTTATAAGCACATACATTTATATTTTATAGTTTAAAGAATATTCTAATATAATATGGAAAATATAGTAATAAAAGAAAATAAATAAAAAAAATTGGACCTGGGATTTGAACCCAGGTCCCTAACCTGGAAACTGAAGAAGTCTACCAACTGAACCACACGCTGGCAATGCAACAAGGATGAGCATCCATTGAGTTTGTTCTTTAAACCTGGAATTTCATAAAAAATAATAAAACAACAAAAGGCCTGGGTATAGAATCGAACCCAGGACCTATTAGGCAAAGAGACGTGCGTATAACCAATCCTGCTGGGTGAGCTATCCTGATAATACATTGACCACAATATAATATATATGGTACATAATAATTAAATTGGTAAAAACAAGCAAAAGTTATAAAACCAGGATTCGAACCCAGGCTCAACAACCTACACGCGCGTGCACTTTTCCACCAGGCCAAGCGTACATTGGTGAAATACATTCAGGAGCAATTCATATTATTTTTCAATAGAATTTGAATTTGAAAACAGGCGCGAACTGGCCTTCTTCTTCCTCCCATTACCTGCGAATTTTGTAACGTTTTCTCCTGCGAATGTTGTTACGAGTTCTTCCACCCTGCGAAACACAAACTTCATCCAAACGGCAAAATTTCACAAAATTGATTGTACCATTGTATTGCTACTGAGTTTTGCAATCGTCCTATGTTTCTCAAATCCATTTATCATTTGAAAATCGTAAAACCCTAAAGAGGGCCGAAAACCCTAAACATGGTGGATTCTTGTACCTGCAATGAAAATCCAATTGAATCACCCAGAATCGTTCTAGGGTTCATTCTAAACATCATACAATGATCAAAAACAGTTTAAACATGATAAATCAATGGATTCGAAAACAAAATATTCAAGGTCAAGATGAACTCGGGTTTAGCCATTGAGTGAGTATGTGATGCATATGGATAATGATTTATGATCAGAAGAGTCCAAGGAAGCTTGCTATGTCTTCCAAATACCTTGCAATGCTCTGAATTTGAGAACCCGAATATGACTTTTTGAAAGATTTTTGTGTTTTTGATCTTACCTTTAGGCTGCTGCAAAATCGTGAATGAGGCTAGGTTTGTGTTTGTTATATATATGTGATTCATTCTAGGTCAAAAGTTTGATTGATTTAGTGGAAGAATTGATATTTTGAGATTGAGAAAGATCATGCCATGAAAGTCCAATATTTTTATACCAAAGCTTTCTATTTTAAGTCAATTCATATAATTCTTGTATCAATTTGCTCTATATTGACTTTATGACTTTCTAGAATCAACAAACCACTTAAATCTTCAAATTTAATATTTTATTTAAATTTAAAATGATTTTAAGAATAAAAAATCATAATAAATAAATTAAATAAAATAAAAATTATGAAAGTATTATGGGAATTTCGTGCAAGCCATTATGAAGTGAATTGGGTCACAATTTGGGCAGCCCACTTGAAAAGAAATGATTTTGAACCTCCCTTTTCAACATAAACCATCACAAAATTTCTTAACTTTGCAAAGGCACATCTCCCTCAATTTTAAAGGTATGAGGGTGTTCTTGGACTTTTTGGAAAGCTTGAAGAGTCCTCTAAACAACCCCATTGGTTTCAGGTCCATACCATTTACCAATCTCAAGTTATGCCCTTTTGAAGTTGTTGACTTTTTGTTGACTTTTGAAATGACCTATAATGTCTTAGGTCATATCTTTCAAATGAAGCATTTTTGAGCTTAACTTCCAACATCAAAGTTGTAGAGAATTCAATTTCCTTCAAAATGAGCTTTGGATGGAGACTTGGTGATGAAGCATGTGAAAGTTATGGCTGGTCAAAGTTCAGTTGACTTTTACTGAGGAAACCCTAATTTAGAAACTCCTGATTATTGATGATCTGGAATCTCCTTGATGAATCATGATCAACCCTTGATCAAATGATGAATTTTACTTCATATACTTGATGTTGGCAAAAAATCATGAAGTTTGACTTTGGTTTGACCACAGTTGACCTTAGTTTGACTTTTTAACTGCATTGACTGATTTTGACTTATCTGATCATCTGACTGAGCAAACTTTTGAGAAAAGTCTTGAAACTTGACATGGGGGTTCTTATACACATATAAGATGTTATTAAACTCACTTGAGGTATTGGAAGTCCATTTAGCCTGATTAAAGTCAAAACCCTAGTTATGGATGCCCTGCTTAGGAGGGAATTGTCAACTTCCTTGACCAATTGTGAACTATATGAACTTTGTGAATCTTCATAAAATGTCTTGTGATACCCATGGGAGGTATTGTGAATTTTGTGAATCTTGTGAACCTCATGAAGTGGCTTTGTAGACCTCATGAACCTTAGGAAAGCTTTGTAAACATTGTGTAACTTGTGAACCTTGTGAACCTTCAAGAAGTAACTTGTAGACTTCCTGAACTTCATGAAAGGTATTGTAAATGTTGAGAAGCTTGTGAACCTTGTGAACCTCATGAAGTGGCTTTGTAGACTTCATGAACCTCATGAAAGGTCTTGAAAGCATTGTGGGACTTGTGAACCTTGTGAACCTTCTTAGAACACAAAGTCTTGTATTGTGAGGGCAAATTTTGGGGTGCAACACCTGCACCTAGGACTGAAAAGGAAGTTCGAGGGTTCTTGGGTAGATTGAACTACATATCAAGGTTCATATCTCATCTCACTGCAACCTGTGAACCCCTGTTCAAGCCATTAAGAAAGGAACAAACGGTCAGGTGGAACGAAGATTGTCAGAAAGCTTTTGACAAGATCAAGGAGTACCTACAAGAACCTCCAATTCCCATGCCTCCAATTGAAGGAAGACCTCTAATAATGTACCTGACAGTATTAGAAGGATCAATGGAGTGTGTGTTGGGCCAGCATGACGAGTCTGGTCGAAAAGAGTATGTGATATACTACCTAAGCAAAAAGTTTACCGACTGTGAACAACGTTATTCACTGCTCGAGAAAACTTGATGTGCTTTAGCGTGGGCTGCTCGCCGGCTAAGGCAGTATATGTTGACTCACACTACTGTGAGCAACTCTTTAGTTTTGTATGATAATAAATTTTATGCGTTTGTGCTTCTAACATATGCTTTGTATTGATACACTCCATATGCATTGCAAGCCTTTAACTCATGTCTTATTTTAAACAAAAATAATTTGACTTTTTCTTCTGTATGTATCGATTCATTCGCAAGATGTATCGATACATAATGTCCTTGAATTTCTAAAATAAGTCAAATGTATCGATTCATTCACATCATGAATCGATTCATGCTGTAGAGATGATTCTGGAATTTCTGCTACGAATCGATACATCAGCACATGCATCGATTCATACTGTAGAAATGATTCTGGAATTTTTGCTATGAATCGATTCATACGCAAAATGCATCGATTCATTGTATTTTCATTTCTCTGTTTTTTTTGCATTGGTTCAGTATGTATCGATTCATTCCATTATGCATTGATACATAACAGTGTAAAAACTATCATGTATCGATTCATTCGCATTTCGAATCGATTCATTATTCTGTTTCTATTTCTAACAGATTCTGTCAAGTATATGTATGTTATTTGTCAGTGCAGTAAGGAGTCAGAGAAATTGCAAGTGAATTTCAGTGTCAAGAAAATTGAAGAACACATCAAGAAAAGGAGTTTTGTGTGTGCATTCAATTGTGAGCAGGATTGAAACCTAAGAAGTGAATTCATCTTCATCATCTTCTCAATTACCTTGATTCAAGAACATCAACACATAATCAGTGTTGTTCTGTGAATTAGAGGGTCAAGAGATAACGTTCAGTGGTACGATCGGTGATCCAGCTGAGTTGAAGAGTGAAAGAAGGTTTCAAGGGAAAAACCATCCGGGTTTTCCTTCAAGAACGGGCGTGTTCTTGAGGGTTTGTCAGTCATGTTTACAAGACAGATTAAGCCGCAGCGTAAGATTTGGAAATTGGGAGATTTCGCAAATAGATCGTGGAACCGGTGAATTGTTTGTATTACTTGCAAGGGAATCTTGATTTGGCTCAGATCAAGTGAAGGTTCATACAATAGGAAGATCTAGGTGTATAGATTTCTGGTTTTTGTATAGCAACCTTGTAAACGACGATTTCAGCAATATCGATATAAAAGTTCTCAATTTCGGTTTAAAATTGAGAGGGAGACGTACCCACACGCGAGGACGAACGTGGGGAACTTCCTTACCAAATCTCTGTGTATTGTATTCCTTCTCCATCTCTATTTACGTTTTTAATCGGTTTTGATTCATTGCAAATAGTTTTTGTGATAGGTGCATTCAATTCTTTTACAGCTTGTGTGTTTAAGTCTTTAACATCTCAATTGCAAATCCAACACTTTATCACATGTCCGGTCTTCTAGTGGCTGGTCCAGAATAGACGAAAGTATATTAGGGACCGTGTTTTCCGCTAATCTTTAAAAAACTCTGAAAAATCTTTTAAAACCTTGTAAACAAGGAGGTGATCCATTCACCCCCCCTCTAGATCACTAGCCACAATGCCTAACAAGTGGTATCAGAGCTCCGGTTTGCTGGTGCTTTGTGGCTGCCTGTAACGATATGGATTCTGAACCAAAGGGGGCGTATAATAGAGCTTCTATGTCTTTTTCTGAATTGAAAATAGCTTTTGAAAAACTGCATAATGAAGCTATAGAAGCGTTTAAAAGATTATTTTCTGATAAACAAATTTTTTCATACTTGGAAGGTAAAGTACAACATGCTGAAAAAGATCTAGAATACTTGAAAGCTAGCATTGCAGAAAATTCAAAAGCTATTGATATTGATGGTTGTAGTAAAATGAGGCATTGTGAAGCTTGTCACATTTGGCAACAAGAGGTTATTTCTCTTAAGGTCAAATTGGAAAAAGCTTTACAACCTAAGATTACTTATGCCATTGACACTAGGTTGTTTAAAAAGTCATTAAATCCTCCATATGCAAGATACTCTTTTATTCCAAAGGATTTAAGGACCAAACATAAACAAAAACATTGTCGTAGTGTATGTCATTATTGTTGTCATGCTGGCCATACCATTGAGAAATACAAATTTAGAAGATTTCTAGTGCCTAAAGGTATTTATAAATGGAAGCCTAAAGACAACCATGTTACCACTTACCCACTTGGACCCAATAAAAATTGAGTACCTACCTCTCTCTTTTGATATTGTAGGATGTGTGTCTTGCATCCGTGGAAAGAAGATGGTTTCTGGACAGCGGGTGTTCAAGGCACATGACGGGTGACATATCTCTTTTTATTGACTTCAAAGCAAAGAAAAAGGGGTATGTTACTTATGGAGACAATAACAAAGGAGCTATACTTGGCAAAGGTAGTGTAGGTAATCCCTCTACCACTACTATTTCTGATGTCCATCTTGTAGAGGGACTTAAACACAATTTGTTGAGTATAAGTCAATTATGCGACAAAGGTTATAAAGTTTCTTTCACAAAAACTTGTTGCAAAATTGAACATACTGAACATAATGTTGTGTTTAAAGGTATAAGAGTAAACAACATTTATATGCTTGATCTTTTGAATGTATCTTTAACAAGCACTAAATGTCTAGTTGCCCTAAATGATGATTCATGGCTATGGCATAGACGCTTAGCGCATGTTAATTTCGATTTGCTTAATAAGGTTGTATCTAAGGATCTAGTAATAGGTCTTCCAAAAATAAAATTTTCAAAAGACCACCTATGTGATGCTTGCCAAATGGGAAAACAAACAAGGGTCTCCTTTAAATCTAAAAACATAATTTCAACTTCAAGACCCCTTGAGCTTCTCCATATGGACCTCTTTGGACCATCTAGGACAAAGAGCTTAGGTGGAAACTATTATGGTTTCGTAATAGTAGATGACTACTCTAGATTCACTTGGACTATATTCCTTCATAGCAAAGATGAAACTTTTTCTGCTTTTAAAAGTTTTGCAAAGCTGTCCCAAAACAAAATGAATTTTAAAATAGTTACAATTCGAAGCGATCATGGAGGTGAATTTCAAAATCATTTCTTTGATAAGTATTGTGACAAGTATGGCATTGAGCACAACTTTTCAGCTCCTCGAACTCCACAACAAAACGGTGTTGTGGAGCGCAAAAATCGAGTTTTAGAGGAATTGGCAAGAACAATGCTCAATGAGGGTGGATTACCAAAATATTTTTGGGCTGATGCAATTAGCACAGCTTGTTATGTTCTGAACAGGATTTTAATTCGTCCCATTTTGAATAAAACCCCTTATGAAATTTTAAAAGGTAGAAAGCCAAACTTGTCTCATCTTCACGTGTTCGGTTGTAAGTGTTTTGTTTTAAATAATGGTAAGGAAAACCTTGGGAAGTTTGATGCCAAAGCTAATAAAGGTATTTTTCTTGGATACTCTCAATCAAGTAAAGCATATAGAGTGTATAATAGGCGTTTACTTTCTGTTGAAGAATCTGTCCATGTTTCTTTTGATGAGTCTTATCCAAAAATTGTCGGAAAAGGTATCTCTTTTGATGATGCAGGTGTATCTACAGAAGACATACTCAAAGAAGCTGCTACGGAAATTGATCAATCCGAAACTGCTGAAAATGAGAAGGAGGAAGATACTAGTCATGAAAAAGATAAAGAGGAAGGAACATCTGAAGTGAATAAACTTCCACCAGCTTGGAAATCCTCTAAAGACCACCCTATAGACAATATATTGGGAGATATTTCAAAGGGAGTGTTGACTCGTTCTAAGATAAGTAACTTTTGTTCTCACTTCGCTTTTGTATCACAAGTAGAACCTAAAAATGCTAAAGAGGCCTTGATTGATGAATTTTGGCTAATGGCCATGCAAGAAGAGCTTAATCAATTTAAAAGAAATGACGTTTGGGAACTTGTCCCTCGTTCGCGAGATCATCATATCATAGGTACTAAATGGGTGTTTAGGAATAAACTTGATGAAAACGGAGTGATTACTAGGAACAAGGCATGCTTAGTAGCACAAGGGTATAACCAAGAGGAGGGCATAGATTATGAGGAGACTTATGCTCCAATGGCTCGCCTTGAAGCTATACATCTCTTGCTTGCTTATGCGTGTTCTATGAATTTCAATCTTTACCAAATGGACGTAAAGAGTGCGTTTTTAAATGGTGTCATAAATGAAGAAGTATATGTTTCACAACCTCCCGGTTTTGAAAATTCTGAATATCTAGATCATGTTTACAAATTAAAGCGCGCTTTATATGGTCTTAAGCAAGCACCTCGTGTGTGGTACGAAAGACTTAGCAAATTTCTAATTGATCATGGATATTCTAGAGGTAAGGTGGATAATACACTCTTCATTAGACATAAAGGAAAGCACATTCTTTTAGTTCAAGTTTATGTAGACGATATAATTTTTGGTTCAACTAACATACACTTGGTCGAAGAGTTTTCTAATGTTATGCAGGGTGAGTTTGAGATGAGTCTTATGGGGGAGTTGAACTACTTCTTAGGCCTCCAAATAAAGCAACTCGATCAAGGTACAGCAGTATGTCAAACAAAATACTACAGAGAACTGCTCAAGCGCTTTGGAATGAATAATTCAAAATCAATCGACACCCCCATGCCTACCAACGGAAACTTGGACAAAGATGAACATGGTAAGTGTGTTGATGTCAAAAGGTATAGAGGTATGATAGGGTCTCTCTTGTATCTAACTGCTTCTAGACCGGACATTATGTTTAGTGTTTGTATGTGTGCACGATATCAATCAAACCCTAAGGAATCTCACTTAAAATCAGTCAAGCGTATATTTAGGTATCTTCATGGAACACCTAAATACGGGCTTTGGTATTCCAAAGGGAGTGATTGTAGCTTATTAGGTTACTCTAACTCTGATTTTGCTGGCTGCAAATCAGATAGGAAAAGCACTAGTGGTACATGTCATCTATTTTCAAATTCTTTAATAAGTTGGCATAGCAAAAAGCAAGTATCTGTAGCGTTGTCTACTGCAGAGGCTGAGTATGTTGCAGCCGGTAGCTGTTGCGCTCAAATTTTGTGGCTTAGACAACAACTACAAGATTTTGATATTGAACTTAAACGCATTCCAATAAAGTGTGACAACACTAGTGCCATTAATCTCACTAAGAATCCTATTTTACACTCACGCACCAAACATATAGAGATTAGACAACACTTCCTTCGCGATCATGTTGAAAAAGGAGATGTTGTTTTTGAGCATGTTGATACTAAAAATCAACTTGCTGACATTTTTACTAAACCATTGGCAACTGAACCATTCTTCAACATTCGTCGTGAATTAGGGATTCTTGATCTCTCCGCATTGGTGTCTTAAGTTTGTTTGATTTAGTTTATACTTTTCTCATCGTGTTTACTAAGATCTGAATGTAGACTTCACTCGTACCTCATGAGATTACTACGACGGAGGTAATATTGTTCCTCTCTACACCTTGTTTATATTGTGTGATAAGTGTATGTTTGAGCAATTATTTCTCGCTTACATGTATTTCTTTACATATGATTGTTTCAGCATTAATAGTTAGTTTGTAATGTATTCTTAAGCATCATTACAATGTTATGATTCATTCTGCATTCTGCATTCTGCATTCATGTTAAAATCTCTTTTATAATTATAAAATTTGTTACAGTATGTATCGATGCATCTCCATTTGTGTCGATTCATAGCCACTTGAAAATCCAAATTTCGCAGTATGTATCGATGCATCTCCATTTGTGTCGATTCATGTTCAATTTCTTTTAAATTTGTCAAAATTGTTACAATATGTATCGATTCATTCGTGGTTTGTATCGATACATAGCAACTTGAAATTCCAAAATTTCGCAAAATGAATCGATTCATAAGGTCATGTATCGATGCATACTGTTATAAAATCCGTTTCTTTTTTTGTATCGACACATCAGCATCAGTTATGACATTTGCACCAGTTATAATCTCTATTCTATCTCATTCTTCATTCCATTTGCATCATTTACGGTTCCATAACCCTATCACCACAAAACCCCTTTTCTTTCAAAACCCTAACTTCATCATCATGCCTCCAAGAGTTATGCTTCCTAGAGCAAAAGGTAAAGGTAAAGGGAAAGAACTTGTTGAGGCTTCACATCAAGCCCCTCCTGTTCCAGAAATTCCTCCCTCTGGGTCATCCATTCTCCATCCTGCCATTGCTGAAGAGTTTGAGGTTTCCTTCAAGACCAGGTTAGTAATGAAACCCCATGTCTTCAATACTCAAGATGTGCGTACTCTTTGTTTAGAAGAAGTTGCTGATTTGATTGATTCACAAAAACTTGGGTCCTTTTTAACTGTTAATGATGACTATCATGAGGACTTTATTCGTGCTTTTTATGCGGGTGTGAAATCTGGTAAAGGTTACATGTTCAAGTGCTCTATTGGAACAAGAACTTACCGTTTTGAGGCTGATGATTGGCCCAAAGTGTTCAAAATGCCATCCCTGTCGCCTGAGTTGCAGATGTGGCATGATCAGAATTTTGAAACTCAGTTTAAACTGAAGGAATATTGTGCATCTATTTCAAAACTGGAAAGGCCTCTAGATGATGATGAGCATTTAACTTCTGGAGTGATTAAGAGTACCCCCAGAATTCTGCATTGGATTCTCTCGCATATTTTACGTCCGAGGTCCGGTGGGCACTCTAGATTGGATAAGCCAGACATACATCTCTTGTATATTCTGCAGAAGAAGATTCCTTTAAATTGGCCCAATTATTTTGTGAAGCGTATTTTTCTTACAAGAAATAGCTCGAAGAACATCACTCTTGCTTATGCCGCACAGATTATGAGGATTCTTAAGTTCTGGAAGGTGGTCTTACCCCCTGTTCCTCTCGTATCTTCATCTAGTGTTCAACAATTCAATAGTGCTACTCTTTCTCATATGGGATATAGGTGGGACACCGAGCGTCGATGCTATTACTTCTTTGAACGCAGCTCTAGAACCAGAATTTACAACTTTGATGACCCTTCTGAACAAATTTTTGTTGCTGAAGAACAAAGAGATGAAGATATGGAGGATGTAAATGAAGAAAATTCTCCTGAGGAAAATGTCAACACTGCTTGGGGTGAGTGGCTGCCACAAAGGTGGTCTCCTACTAACTATGAACCGGTTCCTCCATCTGTTCCACCGACATCATCTACTACTGCTCCTGCATATCTCACTCAAATGTTTGAGCAAATGAAAATTGCCAATAATGCCCGACATGAAGAAGCCCGTGCATGGCATGTACAACAAACGGAGTGGCACAAAGAGCACCGAGAATGGCATGATGAACACACTAGGATGTATCATAACCAACACTCATGGCATACAGACTTGGTCAAGTGGCATCAAGTGTTCTACAATGAGATGTTTGGTTTCATGGATGATTGTCGTGCACATCCGGGTATTATGGAAAGATTCAGAAGCACCATGGTTCAGAATCGGTTCCGGCATTACAACTTCATGGGGCAAAATCCTGATGAGATGCCTCCTCCACCTCCTCATGCTGTAGAGATGATTCTGGAATTTCTGCTATGAATCGATACATCAGCACATGCATCGATTCATACTGTAGAAATGATTCTGGAATTTTTGCTATGAATCGATTCATACGCAAAATGCATCGATTCATTGTATTTTCATTTCTCTGTTTTTTTTTGCATTGGTTCAGTATGTATCGATTCATTCCATTATACATTGATACATAACAGTGTAAAAACTATCATGTATCGATTCATTCGCATTTCGAATCGATTCATTATTCTGTTTCTATTTCTAACAGATTCTGTCAAGTATATGTATGTTATTTGTCAGTGCAATAAGGAGTCAGAGAAATTGCAAGTGAATTTCAGTGTCAAGAAAATTGAAGAACACATCAAGAAAAGGAGTTTTGTGTGTGCATTCAATTGTGAGCAGGATTGAAACCTAAGAAGTGAATTCATCTTCATCATCTTCTCAATTACCTTGATTCAAGAACATCAACACATAATCAGTGTTGTTCTGTGAATTAGAGGGTCAAGAGATAACGTTCAGTGGTACGATCGGTGATCCAGCTGAGTTGAAGAGTGAAAGAAGGTTTCAAGGGAAAAACCATCCGGGTTTTCCTTCAAGAATGGGCGTGTTCTTGAGGGTTTGTCAGTCACGTTTACAAGATAGATTCAGCCGCAGCGTAATATTTGGAAATTGGGAGATTTCGCAAATAGATCGTGGAACTGGTGAATTGTTTGTATTACTTGCATGGGAATCTTGATTTGGCTCAGATCAAGTGAAGGTTCATACAATAGGAAGATCTAGGTGTATATATTTATGGTTTTTGTATAGCAACCTTGTAAACGACGATTTCAGCAATATCGATATAAAAGTTCTCAATTTCGGTTTGAAATTGAGAGGGAGACGTACCCACACGCGAGGACGAACGTGGGGAACTTCCTTACCAAATCTCTGTGTATTGTATTCCTTCTCCATCTCTATTTACGTTTTTAATCGGTTTTGATTCATTGGAAATAGTTTTTGTGATAGGTGCATTCAATTATTTTACAGCTTGTGTGTTTAAGTCTTTAACATCTCAATTGCAAATCCAACACTTTATCACATGTCCGGTCTTCTAGTGGCTGGTCCAGAATAGACGAAAGTATATTAGGGACCGTGTTTTCCTCTAATCTTTAAAAAACTCTGAAAAATATTTTAAAACCTTGTAAACAAGGAGGTGATCCATTCACCCCCCCTCTAGATCACTAGCCACAACGTCTAACAACTACCTTGTTGATCTCAAAAATGGACCCCGTCAAGTACATATTTGAGAAGCCAGCACTTACCGGACGGGTTGCAAGATGGCAAATGATTCTGACAGAATATGACATTCAATATACATCTCAAAAGGCCATCAAGGGCAGTGTATTGTCTGACTATTTAGCTGAGCAACCCATTGATGATTACCAGCCCATGAGATTTGACTTCCCTGATGAAGACATCATGTACTTAAAAGCAAAAGATCATGAAGAGCCTGTTCACACTGAAGGGCCTGACCCAGAAGAAGAGTGGGCAATGATGTTTGATGGGGCTGTCAATATAAATGATCGTGGAGTTGGTGCAGTGCTCATTACACCTAAGGGAGTTCATATGCCTTTCTCGGCAAAACTCACCTTTGCCTGCACTAACAACGAAGCTGAATATGAAGCTTGTATCATGGGTCTTGAGGAAGCCATTGACCTCAGGATCAATATTTTGAATGTATTTGGAGATTCGGCTTTGGTAATCAATCAGACCAACGGCAAATGGTACACTCACCAAGAGCATCTGATTCCATACCGTGATTATACGAGGAGACTATTGACTTTCTTCACAGCTGTAATACCCATATACAAAAGACATGCATACAGCATACTTTTCATATATAATATTAATAATTTGGTACTGAAATACAAATAAGTTCTTAGCAACACATTGTATTAAATATAGCCACTACAACATAAGGTGCTAAACAAGGCTATATAATAGTTCAAGATGTTCAGCTACAAAAAGATCTAAGAGCTAGATCTGAAGATCGCAAAAGTCCATAGCGGAAGATTAAGCCAACAACTAGTAAGGATAATCAAGTCGCCTTATCCTTACCCTGAGCGGAACCTGAAGTACCTGAAATAACAACATCAACATGGGATGAGATAAAACATCTTAGTGGGTTCACTATCTTAGAGTTCTTTCGGCTCTAAGGGTCATTTCCAACGAAACTCGCATGTTTCACCAATCAATTTACACAAGGAACAAGGACATAGGGGAAACTAGGGTCCACATACGATTTCAAAACACAAAAGGGAAATGTCTACCTCAAGTCCTTACGGATGCTCTAGTGAAACACATAGTAACTACATAGAGACTTATACAAGACCTTACGGAGGAAAAGACATAACACGCGCTTCAATCCTTACGGATGCTTCCCGTGGGACTAAAGGTAACCCACCTCAAGGCTTACTCAAGATTGACACATAACTAGCATAGTACTTGCCCCAAGTCCTTACGGATGCTTCACGTGAGACTAAGGATAACCCACCTCAAGGCTTACTCAAGACCTTACGGATGACTTATAATCTACACTTCTCAAATTAACGCCCATGCATACACAACGGACGCCTCAAGTCCTTACGGATGCTCTAGGGAAACACATAGTAACCGCATAGAGACTTATACAAGACCTTACGGAGGATCCTAAAAATGAAACATAAAACATAAATCAAATGAGTTTAAGGGAAACCTATATACCTCACAAGTCGTACCTTTTCTCCATTTCCATTCATTCACAGGTTCCATTTTATCAAGTTTTGGTCATTTGAAAAATAGTCGGGTAAAAGTCGGCTCGAAATTAATTTTTCTCAATCTTAATAGATAGATTATGCTTTAAGCTTCAAAATGATATGTGAAACGCTCAAAACGGACACCCGAATCATAAGTTACGAATTAAAAACCAAAGTTTGAAACTACAAGTCTCGCTGAGCGAGCTCCTTCTCGCTGAGCGAAAATCGCCCTGGAACTTTCACTGAGCGAGTTTACATCCTCCCCCCCTTAAATAAA
Source organism: Lathyrus aphaca (assembly GCA_963966055.1). NCBI lineage: Eukaryota > Viridiplantae > Streptophyta > Magnoliopsida > Fabales > Fabaceae > Lathyrus > Lathyrus aphaca. The sequence continues at coordinate 442,473,316 of OZ014519.1, forward strand.
ATTCTTCCACGAATTTGAAAGATTACCTGAACAGGTGAGGATATGATTCCCGCATTTCTGATTCTAACTCCCACGTAGCATCACCCGGATGCGTCTCGTCCCATTGCACTTTATCAAGTGGTATTTCTTTATTTCTTAGTACCTTGGTTTCTCTCCCAACGATACGGCTTGGTTTGGGTTCAAAGGTCAAATTCGTTTCTATCTCAATAGAATCCGGCAGAATAGGCTGAAGAGGATCGGGGATGAACCTACGAAGTTGGGATACATGAACGACATCATGCATTTCAGATAGAGATGGCGGTTAGGCTAAACGGTAAGCGACTTCACCAATCCTTTATAGGATCTGATACGGTCCTATGTATCTCGGACTTAACTTACGCGACTTAAACGGTCCTTTAAATCTTAATCTCGGAGTGACTTTCAAATACACATGATCGTCTTCCCCGAATTCCAGGGGTCTCCTTCGATTGTCAGCATAACTCTTCTGACGATCTTGGGCCTGCTTAATCTTTTCTCGAATCATACGAATCTTTTCCGTAGTCTCTTGAATAATTTCCGGTCCTAGAATTCTATCTTCACCCACTTCTGACCAACACAACGGTGTTCTACACTTTCTTCCATACAAAGCCTCATACGGAGCCATTCCGATGGTCGCGTGATAACTATAATTGTACGAAAATTCGATCAATGGCAAAAGTTCTTTCCAATTTCCTCTGCTCTCTAAAACACATGCCCTCAACATATCTTCCATTGTTTGAATCGTACGCTCCATCTGACCATCCGTTTGAGGATGATTAGAAGTACTCAAACGCAAATTCGTACCCATGGCTTGTTGGAACACCTTCCAAAATCTCGAAGTGAACTTCGGATCTCTATCTGATACAATACTGGATGGAACACCGTGCAATCTCACAATTTCAGTAATAAACAACCTTGCAAGATGATTTGCCTTATATGTAGTCCTCACGGCTAAGAAATGCGCAGATTTCGTTAGTCGGTCCACAATCACCCAAACAGAGTCATAGCCACCCTGAGTACTCGGTAAACCTACTGCAAAATCCATAGAGATACTATCCCATTTCCAAATTGGAATGTCCAAAGGTTGTAACAATCCACCTGGCCTTTGGTGCTCAATCTTCACTTGCTGACACACCGCACATTCTGACACAATTACAGCAATGTCCTTTTTCATTCCGGACCACCAATACTCTCTCTTCAAGTCTTGATACATCTTCGAAGAACCCGGATGTATCGTAAAAGAACCTTTATGTGCTTCTTCCAGAATTCTTCTCTTTAACACATCGTCATTTAGAACACAAATTCTTTGATTAAATAGGATGACCCCATCTAATGCTCTCACGAAACCCGGTTGGAGTAACATTCCTTGCAGCTTCTCATCCAAAACTTGCGCTTGTTGAATATCATTCCTCAATGTAGAACTAATATTCAAGTTTCCCATGATTACGCCATTCAGAGTCCAAACAAACTGAAGGTTAAGATCTCGAAACTTTTCTAACAATGTATACTCTAATACTATCAATTCGGCACTACGAATCGCTTTTCTACTCAAGGCATATGCCACTTTGTTTGCTTTTCCGGGATGATACTTCAACTCAAGGTCATAATCCTTCAAATACTCCATCCATCTTCTCTGTCTCATATTCAGCTCCTTCTGATCAAAGAGGTACTTCAAACTCTTATGATCACTAAACATCTCAAAACGCACACCATACAAATAGTGTCGCCACACCTTCAAAGTAAACACCACGGCCGCTAATTCCAAATCATGTGTAGGATAATTCTTCTCATGAACTCTTAACTGCCTGGAAGCATACGCCACCACCTGCCCCTCTTGCATGAGAACACCTCCTAAACCCATCTTTGAAGCATCGCAGAACACTTCATAAGATTTGTTCTTCTAAAGATGAAATTCGTTTCTTTTGGGATGAAATGCTTTTATACAAAGTGTTGCATTCTTTTAGAAGTTCATCTATAACTTCTTGTGCATCATTCTCATAAATTGAAAAATTGCTACTAACTTCATCGATTTCTTCATCGGAGTGATGTGAAGCCATAACAGCCATATTCGCACATTCATCGCTTTCCGATTCCGACGAGGAACTTATCTCATTATCGTCCCAAGCAACATAGGCCTTCTTATTCTTGAAATCCTTCTTGCCTTTGAATCCTCCTTTCTTTGCAAGTTTCGAGCAATCCGGATTTATGTGACCTTGCTTCCCACATTCGTAACATGTGACTTCTTGAATCGATATGGATGCATCCTTTTTCTTGAAATGTTTATTCTTTTTAGGATAAGAGGAATTTTTATTTTTATTAAAAAACTTACCAAGCTTTTTTACAAGAAGCATGAAATTCTCATCTTCGGAAGTCTCGTCATCTTTGTCATCCTTAGTATTAACCTTCAAGGAAATTCCCTTGGACTTCTTTTCTTGACTTTCGTGCTTCTCGAGCCTTCCAAGTTCCAATTCGTGCTCTTGAAGTCTACCAAATAAGGACGCGAATGCCATCGTTAAGAGACTCTACTTTTCTGAAATAGCGGTCACTTTCGGTTGCCATTCCCTTGTCAAAGATCTTAGGACTTTCAAGTTGAGATCATCATTGGTAAAGGTTTTCCCGAGAGCAATCAAGTGATTTGTTAGATGGACAAATCTCTTTTACAAGACAAAAATAGATTCACCGGGCTGCATACGGAACATCTCATATTCTTGACTCAATGTGTTTAGCCTCGATCTCTTTACTTCAGTGGTTCCTTCATGCGTTTCTACCAAGGTGTCCCAAATCTCTTTTGTCGATTTACACTGTGATACACAGAAGAACTCGTTCATACTGAGAGCGCTTTAGAGTATGTTGATTGTCTTTTTCTCGTTTAGAATCTTTTTCCTATCATCTTCATCATATGTGCTTTTCAACTTCGCGGTTCCAACATCATTGATCATGTTTACAGGATTATGTGGACCTTCTTAGATTGCTTCCCATATACCTTCTCCTTGGGCTTCAAGATGTGCTTTCATTCCTATTTGGTTAACCGGTTAACACTGTTAAAATTCAGAAAAATACTAAATTTTAAAGTGTTAAACCATATCCAAAAATTTCTAAAAATGGTGAATGCAATATGCTTATTTGAAAAACTATATTTGATATACCCAAATCTTGTATCCAAGTCTTTAAAGCTTAAGAACATTTGCATACGGAGTTTGATTCGCACGATAACATTTCCATTGATGATGCATATCCTTGTTCTTGATCTTATTGAAAGATTGACTTTTTGCAAACATGGAATGAACTTGAATTTTTTTGTCTTCATCAAAATCTTTAGATTGAGGCATGCTTCTACAGCTACCTGGGATACTTATTATCTCCTTATCAGGAGATCTCTTTGCATTCGCATGTGCATAATCTTCATTGCATTTGCATCCTCTAACGCATAGCATTTCCATCATCGTGGAGCATTACGCCATAAATCCATGCATGTGCATGCCAGCATCGCTCACACTCCACATGAGCACACGATACTACAACGGATTCACAAAGAATCCCACAACACAAGAATACATACATTATGCTTCACATGCAGAATGACACACAACATTCTTGAAAATGTATATATTATTCACAACATAATCATGCACTCATCTCATTTAATTAGCACACATTTGCATTCAATTCAAGCAATGTATTCATTTTCCAAACGGCCACAACATCACATCAAACCCACATTTCCATAATTAACTCATTTACGTTTTATCGGAAAAATCGGGCAAAAGTCGGCTAAAAATTACATTTCTTAACGTCATTAGTTTCTACATGTTTTTAGCTTCGAATCAATATAAAGAACGCCTAAAACGGATAACCGTAACTAAAGTTATGAATTAAAACGCAAAACTCCCAAAAACCCTCCAGGCTCGTTGAGCGACCTCCTCGCTCGCTGAGCGAGGAAATCCCTGGAAAACTCGTTGAGCGACGGATTGCTCGTTGAGCGACGAGTGCGATTCTGTAGCAACTCAGTTGCGCAACAGTCATCCAAAAACCACCCAAAACTCAAATAAACCTCCACAAACATGATCAATGACATATATTTAACATCATACTTCGATTATAACAACTTCTAACCGATTAATCTACCATTTCTTACAATTTCATCAAAAACCCTAACATTTTATTCTCTCTAAACTTCACCAAAATAAAAACCAAATCATTCTCATACATACATAATCATATACAAGATTAAGATAACAATGTTTATCACCCTTACCCGATTGTTTTGATTCCTAGGAGCAATCTTGATGATTTTCCAACTTTTCCTCTTTTCTCTTCTCTTCCTTTTCTTTCTCCTCTTTTTCTTTCTATTCTCTCTTTTCTTTTCTTTCCACTCTTATATCTTTTTCTTTTTATCTTTCTTTCTATTTTTCTCTCTTACTAACTATTTCTACACTTAACTCATTTTCTTCTCTTTTTCCACCAAATATCATTTTCTCACAAAATAATAATTCTACACAAATTCTAATTTATTATTAATTAGCAAATGTCTAAAATATCCTCCAATCTAATTTTACCTGAAAATTCACAAAATGATAAAATCACATATCATACCAACATACCACATTAACATATCAACATATCATATTATCATGTCAATTTCACAAATAATACAATCATCACTCAAATAAAATAAAAGACTCAACAAAATTGGGAAATATCGAATTGGGGCGTTACACAGGTCACCCCAAGAGCACTAGAAGTTACTCTCTCTTGAAGACGGTTAATCAGAGGCACCTATCCAGGGGTCAAAATACTGGGGCAGAATATCTCATAATGATATGAGGTTTTTCGTTGATCCTCACGAGGCAAAAAATTTGCATAGACCATGCAGACCAGGGCAGTTATTTCGAGATCCGACGAAAATCTCCAAGAGTTTGAAGACACTGAGGCATTTCAGATGTCAGTTTTCTGTAAAATCCTCTTGAGACATTTTCTTCCAGTGGACCTTAGGTTGAGACGAGTTTAAAATTGCAAGGGATCATTGTTCAATCATGATCAGTGAGCAGGAAATCACCCTAGAGGCCAACAAAGCCATCGCCAGCACAGAGCTTTGAGAAGCCTCTTCCTTATCAGATCCCGAAGAATTACTCCTTAGCAAGTCTCGTTGCCTCTTCGACAGAGCAACAACAAAGAGAATAAGACATCCGAAGCAGAAGGATATCATTATCCCTTATCCCCGGTAAAGGACGCATTCCACTTCTCATCTCCAACATGAGATACGTCCTACCTCTCACTCCCAGCAAGGGGCGATCAATCTTTTATTTCTAGTAAGGAGTATCCCCAGCTGAGTTCTCCATCCTCTCCAGCAGGAAAGATACCTCTCGAACAGAAGGATGTTATGATCTCCTTATCCCCAGCCAGAGACGATTCAAGACTCTCAGCATCATCAGGAAATGTCCCCCATCGGCACTCTCCATTATCCCCAGTAGAATCATAATTGGAAAAGGCAAGCATTCTCCCCAAGCGGAGAGAATTCCTTCAACAAGGAGATTCCCTAACCAGAGTCTTCTTATCTCCAGCAGCACGGGAGAATTCATCATTCCCCAGCAGAGGTGAAGATACAGAAGAGCCTGAGTTCTCTTCTCTACCCAACAGTGGCTACCATCTCCCCCCAGCGGGTTCGTCGAATGAAGATCAATCCTCATTGGCATCTCTTCCCAAGTAGTAGATTGCGCGTCGGGCAGATTCCCCAACAGATCTCTTCCCCAAGCAGAAGGGTGCACTTAAAGGATCTTCCCCAGCAGGTCTCTTCCTCAACAAAGTACCAACACATTTGATGCCCCAGCGGGGTCAGAGAGACATCATTTTCCCAACGGAGTTTGACGGGTAGTGTACCTTCCAGACCAAGTTCATCCCCAACAGGGTCTTGGCTCTCCAATCTCGAAGTCCAATTTATTTTTGGCAACAATGGCAGTTCAGAGCCGGTGGATCATTAACACTATCTCTCTGCAGAGTTGCTTATTCCCTGCAAAGTTGCTCTTTCCCACAGGGATTCATCGCCATCAATGCAGAAATTGGTTCTTCCCCGGCGAAGCCGTCGAGGATACATGTTGTCTCCTCGTCAGGAGATCTCCCTTGCATTTGAAGTTAGTAATCATCATTACATTTTCATCCTCTAAACGCGTAGCATTTCCATCACTATGGAGCATTACGCCATGGAAAAATTCAAACATATGCATACGAAGCATAAGCCAGTTTTGGTACCTTGTACAAAAGCCCAAAACATCAGTTATTCAATCAGACCAAAGTATCCCCATAGAATGCCGAGTTCATTTCCCAATGTGGTTATTTCTACCAGAGTCTTGTTTGCCATCCTCAATCGTGTCTCCGTTTAAGTACAATGGTCTCTCATCTTTTTTGCGTCTCCGTTTAAGTACAACGGTCGTGTCCTGGGCTCTCGTTTAAGTACAACGATCCTGCTCCTTTCGTGTGTTCCGTTTCAGTACAATGGTCTCCCCAGTGAGTCTTGTTTAAGTACAACAGTCTCTCTTCTTTTCGCGTCTCCGGTTAAGTACAACGGTCGCGTCCTGGGCTCTCGTTTAAGTACAACGATCCCGCTCCTTTCGGGTGTTCCGTTTCAGTACAATGGTCTCCCCAGTGAGTCTTATTTAAGTACAACAATCTTTCTTCTTTTCGTGTCTCCGTTTAAGTACAACGGTCGCGTCCTGGGCTCTCGTTTAATTACGACGATCCCGTTCCTTTTGGGTGTTCCATTTAAGTACAATGGTTCCCCATTTGAGTCTTGGTTAAGTACAATAGTCTCATCTTTTCGTGTTTCCGTTTAAGTACAACGGTTGCGTCTCAGGCTCTCGTTTAAGTACAACGATCCCATATTCTTCGATTCCATTTAAGTATAATGGTCTCGTCTTTGAGTCTCTGTTTAAGTACAACAGTCTCATCTTTTCGCGTCTCTGTTTAAGTACAATGGTCGCGTCTCGGGCTCTCATTTAAGTACAACAATCATGTATTCTTCGATTCCATTTAAGTACAATGGTCTCGTCTGTGAGTCTTGTTTAAGTACAACAGCCTCTCATTTTTTCGTATCTCCGTTTAAGTACAATGGTCGCATCTCGGGCTCTCTTTTAAGTACAAAGATCCTGTATTCTTCAATTCCATTTAAGTACAATGGTCTCGTCTTTGAGTCTCTGTTTAAGTACAACAGTCTCATCTTTTTGCGTCTCCATTTAAGTACAACGGTCGCGTCACGGGCTCTCATTTAAGCCCAACAATCCTGTATTCTTCGATTCCATTTAAGTACAATGGTCTCGTCTTTGAGTCTTATTTAAGTACAACAATCTCATTTTTTCCGCGTCTCCGTTTAAGTACAACGGTCGCGTCTCGGGTAATCATTTAAGTACAATGATCCCGTTTTCCTTGACTTCATCTAAGTACGATGATTTCAGGTCTACGACTCCATTTAAGTACAATGGTTTCGTGTTGTCGAGCTCCCATTTAAGTACAATGGTCTCGTTCTTTCATTTCTGTTTAAGTACAACGATCACGTCTCGGGTTATCGTTTAAGTACAACGATCCCATCCCTTCTGATTTCGTGTCAGTACAAGGATTCCATTTTCGATTCCGTCTAAGTACGATGGTATCGTTTCCCTTGAGTTATCATCTAAGTACGATGAACTCATTCCTTTCGTCCTGCTAGAGGTCAATCCCATGTGTCTTGTCATCCAAGAATGGCATTTGTTCCAATCACCTTTTCATTCCCGCAAAGTCCAAATTTTCCAGTTTATTTAGGTATTTAATCACTCCATACCTCGAAGGTCTGAAAGACATTGCTATCATTCGTTCAGGTCTGTAGATTATTGAATAGGGGCAACTGTAATACCCTAAAATTTTCCCTCTTAATTTATTGTCAACCTCAAGCGGTTTATGCTTCATCATTTCGCATGACCGTCCGAGCATCGCATTGCATTCAAAAATAATAAAAAATAAAAAATAAATCATGATCATTTGCATATGCATGAGGTATGTGATTGGATAAGGCTTGCCAATGTTTGAAGATCAAGGAGAAGCAAAAAAATATATCACAAAAATATCCAAGCCATTTCCAAGAGATGCCACCAAGGAAAAGAAAATTGAAGTTTTTAGGCCGTTAACCGGTTAACACATTTGGTTAACCGGTTAACGGGCGCGAAAATGGGAAAAATGCTTCAAAAAGTGGTTGTTCCTCTCATTTCCCTCCATATTTTCCTTTTGTGTTTCCCTCATTCACTTCACATTTCATTTACACTCTATTCACTAGAAATGTCTACCACATTCTAGACCCTTTCACACTCTTCCAAGGAATATTCCCTAAGCCCTAACCAACTTTAACTAACTACATACCTAACCCCAAACATAACCTAATTCCCAAGCAAGCTCCCAACCTAGTTTCATACCAAACATACACACTATATAAACCCTAATCATGCCATAGCAAAGGGTTGGAACCTCATTCTCATCATTTTAATCTTCAAATCTCTCATTTCTCTCTTAATTCTCCCACTTTTTCACCAAAGCTTCTTCATAGAAGTTCTTCAAATTCTTCATTGGAATTTGAAGAACTTGAAGCTAAATCTTCATCAATCATCAATTGTGGAGCTTAATTGATGAAGCACTTCTATTTTTGGATTAATTTTGAGCATTGGAAGTGATTAATCGAGAAGCATCAAGATCGAATCACATTTATTTTGCATTCACGGATCTTCGGTTTTCTTCTTCGCTTGCATTTCGATTCACACCGCAACACTGACCGAAGCAATCCTCCGCTTCGTAGGTTGGTGATCTAAAACCACTTTTCGCTTTAACTTATTCTCTTCATCTCGTTGTAACGAAATTCTTTGCATCTTTATCATTTCGATTACGTTTTACCATTCAATTACTTTTTGATTGCGATTTGTGCATTTCAATTGTTAGAAGCTAGATTCTTAGCTTAACCTAGGTCCTAATAGGTGTTAGAATACCTCCTATAAGTAGAAAATTCGAGTTAACATGTTCATGTATGTGTTAGGGGTCCTTAGAAGTAGCTTCATGACCATAAGTGTTTATTTCTTCACTTTTTTCACTATTATGTTCAGTGTTAACCGGTTAACGCATTTGGTTAACCGGTTAACACGTTGAAAAATGCCCAGAAATTGCAGATTTTAGGGTGTTAACCGGTTAACATATTTGGTTAACCGGTTAACGCTGTTGAAACTTGGAAAAATGCTTTTGTTTCATTGTGAGTTTGCATTGCATTGTGTCTTGATCCTTCATGTAGTGATAGATCATGATTTTAGGGAATTTTTAAGAGCACTTTTGGTATCTCATCCCATCGTTTCGACGCGTTTCCGTTGCTTTTTGCATATTGTGCATTTACTTGTTGATTGTGCATAAATTGACTTGTAGATCATAGTTGTCATGTTCAAGCCTTTCCGTTAGCATGCTTACATGTGTTTCATATTTTGTTTGTGCATCCATTGCATGATCTATGCATGATTCGTTAGCCTATACACATAATTGCATCGCATTCTTGCATATTGCATTCTTGAAGATACATGATCATAAATATGTATGTGTTGACATTTTGTTTGTATGTTTGATCACACTTGCATACTAATCCAATTCTAATTTTTGCATCAAGTTGCATGATTTATTATGTTGATTTTTGGCATGTGTTCATAATCCATGTTCATGTGTTTATGTGCAAATAATTGGAAATGCATACTTGTTGCACATTTAGTGTTAGTGCATTCTTCCATAAGCACTCATTAAAAATAATAATGTTCATTTAGTCATGAATATTGATTCCATTTAATCATGTTGCGTGATAATTGTGCATTTTACCATTGGTTTTGTGCATAAAAAATGAAATAATCAAATCTGCCTTTTGCATTTCATAGCTTTTTTTTCATACAGTAGCTGTAAAATGTATGCTGATTGATGCATTTTCTCACTTCTTACACCTATTTTGCATGCTGTTTGTGAGCTGTAAAAAGTTGTTTATACATTGCATTGCATTTCATTGTTGTTTGTGCATTTAGGAGTTGTAGTAGGCTGCTGAATTTTACTTTGCATTATTTTTACGTCCACTAAACTTAGGATAGAGTCTAGTTTAGGTCCTAGATCCCTTAGGAATTGTTTGGTAATTGTTTACCATATTTCTCATTCATGTTTTACCATGCCAACCTTTGTTTTGTAGGGAGGTTGAGGTAAGTTCTTCAAAACTTATTATTTTTACTTCTTTATGCATTTAATGTGCATTTTTTCATGCTTTCAAAGTGTGTATGCTTTAGCATTTTTGCATAGTTTCACAACTTCATGCTAATCCCCTTGTTAGAATCAACTTAACTTCATTAAGAAGTAAGTTGTATTCTATTGCTTTTCTCCTTTCCTTTTCATTAGGATTAGAAAAGCACACTAATCATTAGGACCTCCATGGAATAAATAATTTAGGGTTGTGTCTTAATCCCCCTAGTTTGTCCTTTTGCAACTTGAGTCCTTTTTTCTCATCTCATGAAGAAAATAAAAAAAAAACACCTAATAAAGGTTGAATGTTCTCATACAACACGAAACTTTGCCGTGGGTTACTTATGCACGTCTTGTCTCGGGGTGAGGTGTAAGTCATCTACCATGATGAACAAGTCTTAGTACGAGAAGGTTCACAAAAAATAAATTCAAAACACTTCTCTAAAAGATAAAACAACAAACAATAATCGTCTTTTCCTTCGGGAATTCTTTCCTCGCCTCACTCACTCTCAACGCGAACTTGCGACGACTTGTCTCATTTGCAAGAAGGTAAACACACTCGTTCAAGGCGAGCCTGCAACACCTGAGCATAGACATACGCAGTTCCAGCGCATAAAAAACACAAACAAATAGTTCCCGCCTTAGTTAGGCGAACTACATCGACTCTGATCCTCATATTCCCTATGAGGTACGTAGGCAGCGGGGTAGGGCCCGTTCGAGCACATTCTTTATTTTCCCTACATTTCCCCCCTGTTCTTTTTGTTCTCTTTTTCCAGTTCCCACTCGTATTCCAGTTCTAGTAGCGGTTTTTGTTCAACGACATCTTATTTCTCACCCTTTGAAACAAACTAACAAGCGTGGATCCCGTCGGGTACGACAGACGATCTGGGGTGCTAATACCTTCCCAGGTCGTAACCGACTCTCGAACTCAGATCTTTGGTTCGCAGGACCTCGTCCTTTCCTTTTTCCTCAGGTTTGTGCAACATTACCTTTCCCATTCATTCGGGATAAAAATGTCTGGCTGGCGACTCTACCTTTTCCATGCCACTTTCGCGTTTGTACTAGGATGAAAATCCCGTGAGCGACAATAATCACCAATGGACTTGTTGAACTTGCGTTTAACACTGGCCAACTCTTTCAAACTAATCTTGGTCTGACCCATGTAGAATTGCTCATGAAACAAACGCTCCAATTGAGTACAGTTACATATTGAACCAGGTGGCAACGTAGTAAACCAAGTGTAATCATTCTTGGTGAGAGAGATAGGGAAGTATTTAATTCTTAGACTCTCATTATTAGCAATCTCACTGGCCTCTATCATGTAACGCGTGCCACATGTTCAACTGTAGATTAAGTCGTATCCCCTGAGAACTTAGTGAACTTGGGCACTTTTGTCCTAGGAGGCAGTTCTGACTGAAGTATATATTCTACTATTGGTGAAGTGAAATTTGGCCTGACAAAACCTTTATTTATCCCACTTCTGGCCATTATTCGTTCTATAAGGGCTGCTAAATTATTTTCTACTGCCAAATTATTTTGTCGAACTTGATGAACTACATGGTCTACATCTTGTTGCCTATTCACCACTATCACCCTTGGTTCCTCTTCTACTGGAATTTGCCTTTGATTCCTGATGGGTTCGACTTCTAATGGTTCGACCACAGGTGGATTCTCTTGGTTTGGTGGCTGCATAGCCTCTCCTACATTTGGTATGTAATTGGGTTGTCGAACTGGTGTTGGGACTCCCATGAATTCTGCTATTCGCGTCATTTGAGACACTATTTGTTGATTCGTCTGAGTCATATTTTGAATCAGGGGCTGAAAAATTTCTACCATAGTTTGGGATAGAGTATGAACCATTTGCATGTTGCTCTCATCCAGTTGTTGCCTTAAATAGGCTGCAAACTCATTTGTTAGAGCATGACCCTGAGTCGAATGCCCAAAACCAACAGTTTGGCTATTCCTTCTCATGTTTATTGCAGAACCATATTCTTGCAAAAGGCGAAGAAGCAACATTGTCTGAAAAAAGTGAGGTGCCTTTCTTAGGTTCGCCATCATGGTTGTTGGCATGCCATATGGTGGATTTCTAATCACAGGTTAAGAAAATCCTGCAGGTATGTAAGGTTTGAAAACAGACGAATTTGGTGGTGGAGTTTGAGCATTTGGCCCAAGGTACTCCAACACCGGTTGATCATAGCAACTAGCATATGTGTTAGCAACTACTGCTCCTGGCCTCGTCGAAGGGGTTGGCTCTGACACCATATTTGGTGTTGTCAAAGCCCATGTCAAAAGGGTTGGAGACTGGGATGACCTCACTTCTAGGAACATCTTATGTATTCGTACTATAAACATTTGAACTGCTCACTTGGGGATTCAACCCACTTGTTGGGGGAATTGAATCACTTGGGTTTCCTTGGCTAGACGTCATCTTCCTTGTATTTCTTCTTCTAGGTATATAATGATCTGTGTTGGCTACTTTCCCACTTCTCAAATGTATACAACAAAAGTAACTACTTTCTCGACCAGTATGCCCACATAACAGAAGTTACTAGAGAAGTTATAAAAAGGAAGTTATATATAAAAAGGAAGTTACAAATCTTCTAGAAACCGTTTTTTAGCACTGTCCCACTGGGCGTGCCAATTTGTTTACCCCCAAAATTGGTAAAAAAACCGTTGGTCCACTGAAGATACCAAAGTACCTCAATTACTTACAGGATCGACCATATTGATCCTAGGACATGTGCTAAAAGGGTTGGTTGGTTTATAAGGTTTTTGGGAAGAAAGAGTCTTGAATCCTTCAACAGGATTATGAAGGTATTTTAAAATAAAAGAAATGAAGTAAAGCAAGAACTTTCAAAGTAAAATAAAAGAAAGGGCAAGGCTTGAAGATTTAAATAAAAAATAAAGACAAGACTTGAAGGTAAATGGAAATTAAAGGAAAGGCATGGAAACTTAAATGACTGAAAATATAAAGGAAAGATAAATGCAAGGCAAAACGTTAAAATGCTGGAAAAGTAAAGTGAGAATTGTAAAGGAAATGCAGTAAAAGTGTTTGAAAAGGTAAATGCTTTAACATAAAAGACTTGAAAGTTTAAATGGCTTCAAAGATAAAAAACTTGAAGATAAATTGACATTTAAAGATAAATTGGTGGTGTTTCAATCACGTACATTCTCACTACACTCTTTTCTCTACACACGGATACTTTGAGTATACAGAGTTAATAGTAGATATGATTTCCACACACTTATTCTAACACTAGACTAAGCTATTTATATACATTACAAAGTAACCGTTTTCAACGGTTTACTCCTAAGACTATCCTAAGATGGTGACACTTATCCCACTAACATGTTGAAGAAGCTTGATCTTGCGCCACTTGTCTCTGCCCTTGAATTGAAAATTACATAACTTCCATCCAAGCTTGAACGTGTCAAACTCATTTAACTGACATTTTCGTCGAATATCAGCGTGGTCAAATCATCTCAACACTTAGAAAATATTTAACTTATAAATTCTCTAAGTACCAAATTTGTAAGTAGGTTCCTTCGACTCTCATCCTTTTAATGAGTAAGCTCGAAAACCTCACTTTTAGCTCATAATGAGAAAATTCTTATTAAGCCAAATGACCTCATTAATTGCTAGCATCGAAATTTAGGGATAATAGAGTGTCTAATGTACCGGGTGTGTTTATGGAATACATGAACCATATTTTCCATTCCTATCTAGATCAGTTTATTATGGTATTTATTGATGACATCTTGATTTATTCTAAGTCTGAAGAAGATCATGTAAAACACTTGAGAATTGCATTGCATGTATTGAGAAATAATAAATTGTTTGCAAAGTTCTCGAAGAGTGAATTTTGGTTTAAGACTGTGAGTTTCTTAGGACATGTTATTTCTGGTGAGGGTAGCGATGAACCCATCTAAAGTAAGTGCAATACTTCAGTGGGAACCTCTGAAGACATTAACAAAGATTAGAAGCTTTTTGGGTTTGACAGGTTATTACCGAAGATTTATTGAAGGGTTTTCTAATTTGGAATTACCATTGACTCAGTTGACTAGAAAGAGTCAAGCTTTTGTGTGGGATGCGTCGTGTGAGGAAAGTTTCAAAGAGCTGAAAAAGAAATTGACTTTAGCACCAGTGTTGGTTTTACCAAGTCCAAGTGAACCAGTGTTGATTTGAATAAAAGTTTATTTCCGATGTTTTATTTCATTAATAAAAAGAAGTTTCGTTGATTGATTTTTATGATGTGGCATCCTACTTTTTGGTGTAAACTCTGGTTATTTTCGTATCATTTATGTATTTTATAAAATGGGAAAGTGGGGTGTTACAAGCGATTTCATGAGGAAACCACTCATAACAAAGAAAGTGGGAGAATGTGGTGGTTGGTTATTAAAATAGTGGGATTACACGTGTCATGACCAGAGTCGATAGAAGGGTCTGACAGTTACCTTTTTTATTGTTTATTCAAGCATCGTTCATTGTCAGAAATAAGGGTCACATTTCTTTACATTGTACAAGGGAAACACTCAAAGTACCAAGCGTTAAGAGAAAAGAGTTAACCCTAGCCAAAATGTATGATATCGTCCAGTCCTTTATTCATTCAAGTCATTTTAATTACAAGTCATTTTAATACTTGCCATTTGTTTATCTTGTTCTTTACATGCATTTCATTTCATTGGCCAAGTATTTTACCGTCCTTTCCAAAACAAACACCGTACGATCATCTGACACTATAAAATCATCATGTAAACTCAAACAACAAAAGTTATCCTGAGATTCATGTGGCTGATCCCGCAAGTAAACCTTCGATAGGAGTTCAACGATCGTTCACGCAAAAATCGCGTGAGAACAACGTTCCACGACAGTTGTTACGTATAACCGTTGTGATATTCAATATATATCACAACGATTGTTATACATAACCGTTGTAATATATCGTGCGCTTTTCAGAATACAACGGTCCCAAGACCGTGATTATAAGTAACGTATTTACGACAATACTCTACATAACAACACATTGATCTGTGTGATTATATATACATTTTCTAAATGTTGTTAAATGAATTTGTCGTAGTAGTGTATCATGTTGGTTAATTTCATAACAACAACAAATTATTAAATCAAAATGGAATTAATAAATAGATTTAAAAAAATTAAAAATAAGAATAATTAATTATCAAATCAAAATGGAATTAATAAATAAATTTAAGGCTTAATTATAATTTTAGTCCCTCTATTTTTATTTTTATTTTTAGTTTTAATTCCTCTATTTTAAAATCCAGAATTTTTATCCTTTATTTTCTTTTTCTTTTTTAATTTCGGTCTCCCTATTTTAAAATCTGAAAATTTGGTCCATCTATTTTTATTTTTTTGAGTTTTGGTCCCCTATTTTAAGTTTTGTTTTGGATTTTAGTCTCCTTTCTAATTTGATAATTTAATAAGGGATCAAAAGTAAAAAAAAAAAAGGACCAAAACTAAAAAAAATAGAGGAACAAAAATTCTAAATTTTGAAATAGGGGTATCAAAACTAAATAAAATAAAATAGAGGTACACAAATTTCAAATTTTAAAAGAAGAAAGAAATAAATAAAAATAAATAAAGAGATCAAAATTACAATTAATATAGATTTACAAAATTTAAATTTAAAAAATTTAAATATAACAATAACTAATTAAGAAAAATATCCCACTAAATTGTAATCATGCTTTAATTTTAAAAATATATTTATGACACATTAAATTAATGAAATTGTATTGAATTAGATTGGTAAAACTATTTTAGATTATCAATTCACTAATTTTAATCTTATTAATTATCGTATCAAAATAGGATTAATAAATAATTGGATTAAAGAACAAAAATTCATACAAATATTTGAAGAGAACAAATACATAGGGGTGTTCATGGGTACGGGCCAACCCGCGAACCCACTCACCCAACCCAACCCAACCCTTATTTTTACCCAACCCAATCATGCACGGGTCCAACCCGAACTAACCCATTCAAACCCATTGGTGTTTGGTTCGGGTAACGGGTTTGAAATTTTAAATCCAAGAACCCGCAAACCCAACCCATTAATATATCTCACACTATTTTTATTTAATTTTATTTATAAATTATCTAGCATAATTCTTAGAATGCATATATTTTTTAATATAATTATAGTTTTTATTAATGGTAAAAACATAAGTCTAAATCAAATTTGAGAGATCAATTTTATCTATTCAAAGATAGATATATCTTACTTTTTATATTATACTCTACACCGTTTGTATATTTTTCTAATTTTTTATTAACCAATAAATTTTATTCAAATTGAATACTAAAAGTTTATGATTTTTTAAATTTTTTTGTAATATAAATAAGTTAATTAAATGATAGATTTTATTTAGAATTTGAAAATTATGTTTAGTAGATGACCCACGAATCCAACCCAACCCAACCCATTGATAAGCGGGTTGGATTGGTTCGGGTATAATCTTGAAATTACGGGTTGAACACTCAACCCAACCCAAAGAATATTGATCGGGTCGGGTATTGGATTTAATCAAATTAGACCCAACCCAACCCGCGAACACCCCTACAAATACATTATACCCAAAACAAACGTTTCCGACGATTGGAAAGAACAAGACTCTTCTCACTATATTCTCTCATGGTAGTGGATCCCTCTTTTCCTCAACCATCCAAAAGAAGAAGAATCAACCACTTTTATTCCATGGTATTCTTCTCAATTACCTAAAATCTCTTCTTTCTTTCTTCAATTTTGTATGAATAATTGATTTTTAGTTTTATTTTTGTATTTCATCATCTGGGTTCTTTTGTTTTCTTATTTACCATATGGGTTTGGTTTATATTTGCCAGTGATTTTGTTGAAGTTTTAATTTTCTTTTTTATTATCTTATAAATTTGTGGATTGACATTGCTGGGGTAATTGATTTGTACAGAAAGTTGTAGTTGAAAAGATGAATTATTTGGTTACTAATTAAATTAGGTTAATCTCCTGTTACTAGGGTTGTTCCTAAATTTCGACAAAATCCAAAATCTGGTAGTTTTTTGATGGAGTTCAATGGAATGTATATTGTTATATTGAAGTTGAAGTTGAATCGACATAGTAAGATGCTATTGCTGTGTGTTGGATTTGAACTCAATTGATCCTTTTGGTAATGTTTTTTTTTTATTTGAAACTCAGAAGAACATTCTAATGATTAAAGAATCATGAAAATAGTTTCATTGAAGTTGATTGCATTCCGAGTTTAAAATGCATAATACATGTGTAGTTCTTAAAACGCTATTAGCCAATTATATCGTTTCGATTCAATGTACTTAAAGTTAATGTGTAGAGAGAAACTCAACCTTTTTTGTTAATGTGGTTGAAACTTGAAATAAGGGGTAAAATAAACTGAAAACATTGGTTATCAAGAATTCACTTTCAAGTTTCAACACTGGATTTCTCTGATAGTTGATGAGTCATTATGCACTGATATTTAGCACATCTCATGCTCGATCTGCTATTTTATTTTAGTTAATCATCAGCATAGCTTCTAACTCGATCTGCTGTTTTTCCCTAACACTTTTTTTTCCTATGTCATGTTTTATGGAACATGCCACAAATACTATTCTTCTAGCTTGATCCGCGTATCGCTCCTTATCATTTTTGTCAATAAGGTCAAAATAATGAGGTTAAGGTGTATACCATAGGTTATTCATTGAAAAAAGAGGATTAGAAACATTGTTATGAATAATTCCCTTTCAAGTATCACCACTGAATTTCTTTGATAAATTAATTATTTACAACCCTATTTTTTTTTCTCATCTTCAAATTCTTTTGCAAGGAATTGGAATTTGTGTACATAGCTCTATAGCACCGACACCTCTGAAAAAAGGTGTGTCCGTGTCCATGTCCGAAATAGACACCGACACTTGTGATTAGATTTAATTTATTCATTTTTTCCAATTACTACTGGTGTCGATGTGTCGTGTTTCCGGTGTCTGTGCTTCATAGGTACATAGGTTATTCACTGGATTTCTTGCACCGTGTCCTTAAACGTCTAGTTGTTTTTCGTTCATCCCTCTTAGCTGATGAATCATTCCGCACTCAAATTTAGTAGATGTCATGTTTTGAACAAGAATCTGTTCATGATAAAAGAAATCAAGGATAATTGTAAAATTGAACAATTGTAATTTTTTTTTTATCTTCTGTGAATCCATCTTGTTTCTGATATAACTGCAATCTCTAGTCATTTATGAAAGCACTATTCCGCTTTCCAGTGGCTTCTAACTCAATATGCTGTTTGTACATTTTTTTCTCTTCTCACTATCATGTTTTATGGAAACAGGCAACAATTAGAGAGATGAGTGAAAGATTTGGACGAGAGATTCGTGTTTTTGAAACATTTTCACTTTCTCCAACTCAAAATGATGCAGCAAACAAAGGTAATAAACTAATAGCAATTAGCAAGTTTGCTTCTTCGGTCTTAATGCCCTCCTATGAAGCACTGACACACACGTGATACCGGAACTAACACGTCGACACATGTCTGTATCAATGTCGAACATGTGTCAGTGTTGGTGTCAATATCAGACACTGACTCACCTTTGTTCAGAGGGCTACACTTGAAATCATAGTTGTGCATTTAGAATCTCAAATGTTATGTTTGTATATTTAATCTTCCTAATGTATTCTGATTAAGCTTATATTTCTTGTTGGTGGTATTCCGGAAGAAGAGGAGACTGACGAGTTCTACGAGTTCACTGCTGCAGATTATTACAAACTCTTGGGTACTAAAAAAGAAGGTAAATTGATCCTAATCATTTTGTTTGATGAAGAAATGACCCAATTTTTCTGCACTTTTTCATATCAGTATATCCTAACAAATATACCCAATTTCGAAATATTGACAACTCAGATAAATATCTAAAGACCCGAAAACTCCGAGAAGCAGATGAGGCAGCTCGCAGGTCTAAAATAACAAAGGTAATTAGATTTTCATGAACAATGAAACAAATCAAATAAAAAAAAGGGGCGGATATGTTTTTTTTCCCTTGAAGATCTCAAGATTTTCAAGAATATTAGATCGATAAGAGGCAAACGTATTTTATCATTTGCTTTTGTCTTTGTTTTTAGGCTGTAATTAGAGTTCGCTTCCCTGATAATCATACATTGGAAGCTACATTTCATCCATCAGAAACTATCCAAAGTTTAATCGATCTTCTCAACAAAGTGATTGCACAACCAGAGAAACCCTTTTATTTATGTAAGCATTTCAATATAT
This sequence comes from Lathyrus aphaca, assembly GCA_963966055.1. Classification (NCBI taxonomy): domain Eukaryota; kingdom Viridiplantae; phylum Streptophyta; class Magnoliopsida; order Fabales; family Fabaceae; genus Lathyrus; species Lathyrus aphaca. Next base: position 442,492,876 of record OZ014519.1, read on the forward strand.
GTATCAACTTTTGATAGTCTTTGCTACTACATTCGTGTCTATAATTGTAAATTGACAGTGATCAACTGTATAAGGGGATGTTTGGAAGAGCTTATGAAAATAACTTATGCTATGCTCATAAGTTGTTATTTAGCTTATTTCAATAAGAATATTAACATAGCTTATGGAAATATCTTATGTAGAGCTTACTTCTATCCTCTCTCCGATTCTCATCCACCCTAAGTTCTATATTTATCGGAAAAACTAAACTTTAGAAAGCAAATTGCTTTTCAACGTGCAAACCCAAACACAAATAACTTAATTTGTCTTTGGAAAACTTGAAAATCATGGTGGAAAATCACGGTGGCACGGAAGCTACACATACCAGCTTATCAAAATCATGGTGAAAAAGACCTTAAAAGTGTGGCAGCGGTGGCCCACCGTGTTACAAAACGCTGCCTAGTTCATAGCTACTCATCTTTTTATACGAATTTGAAGATTTCATTGTCTTGAAAGAAAGTTGATTTGATTGTGCACTGAACTTAAATGAATCACATGTTCTTGTTTTATAATGTAGATACTACTCCGCCCAAGAAGGTGATCAAAGACTTTTCTCAGGATTTCTATACCGTCGGATTTTGTCCTGGTGCCATTGTGTACTTTTCATATGATGTTTCAAAAGGTGAGTTCTCTGTTCAGCACAAAATTATATTTCTTCCCTGATGATGATGATGTTAATCTATTAGATGTTATTAACTTGGTGTTAATGGGATATTTAGGTAATAGCAGCGATGACGGCCCTTACCTACTAGAAGAAGTGATGTCTTTGAAGGGTGCTATAGATCAAGGTGAGCCGTCAGAGCCATTACAGTCTGAACCGGTGTCTGCTGAGCCTGTTGTGCAAGCTCCTGCCGTTGAAGAACGGAAACCGGCCGAGAAAAAGATTGTTAAGCCAAAGTGGTTGAGAATGTGATACCATTTGCCCAACAGAGGAGTTAAGTGGAGGGAACTTTACTTGTTCTGTGCATGTATGTATGTTCAAAGTTTATCCATTTTGGTGATTTGAATCTCATAGCTAATGTTAATTGGATTGTGGATCTTGTTGTATCATGGTAAATCTAAAAGATTGAACCAAACTTTTGTTCTTTTCTCTTCTAAAGTTTCTTAAATTGAAAGCGACTTCTTAAAGTGAAACTTATTAATCATTATAGCATCTTCTTTTTCAATTTCTCTCTTAAATATTCCATTAGTTAAAAGCCGCCATGATGATGATATTTTAGCTGCTAAAGAAAGTGCTAAAACGATAATGCAAATATATACACTTTAAAATTTTGGCAAACAACTCTTTTTGTTTTCTTGTATAATAAGCCGAATAATAATCCTAGACATGTTCACTTTTTAATTTTTTTTTATTCGTACATGAATAATCATAACTACTAAAAACTTCATAGACATAATAACAGTAAGAGTGAAGAAATTCTTCTTTCTGAAATAATTTTAGATCTTGAGTGGATTTTTCAATAGGATTCAAATTCAGACGAAGTTCTGACCATCTGTCGGCGAAAAAAGAGCAATTATCTCTCTCAGAGATCTTTTTTTTTCTTCTTTCGGACCAGATAGAAACAAAACAATCAATCGGAAAGTTATACTTGATTCTGAATGTCTAACTTTTAATTGTGAAAATAGGTATTTTTTCTATAAACTTATTATTCTTTTTTTTTTCTTATTATTATTATTTTTTATTTTCACTCTCTTGTTTCGAGAAGTATAGAGTCCTAGTAATCCAGAGTTCAATCTGATAGTTCATAGATTTCACCAAATATTATTTGAGAATTTCTTATAGTACCCTTAATAGTTCTACTGCACCATCTAAAATTTCATAAATGCCCTCTGATTCAAAAGATATATCTTCGGATGCACTCAAATGTATGTAAACATTGAAATATTTCAGAGATACATCTCCGAAACATTTTGGGCATAAGTCGTGCTAGACTCTTCTCTTTCCTCATTTCACATTTTTCTTCTAACTCAACTCAATCTTTCGTTACACTTCAACTTCACCAAATCAAATTTCATCAAGACTCAAAAGAACTCAAGGGAACATCAAGTATCATCTATAACACGATCAACTTCATAAAAACCATAAATTTCAAGTAAGTTTTTCGAATTTTCGATAAATTTTGAGTTTTAGTGTAAATGTGTAGAAATCAATGATTAAGGTTAAATGTGTACGAATCACATGTAGCATTGTTTAGACTTAGTGTATAACTTGTTTGTTGGTTGACATTTGTGATTAAATCATTTTTTTGTCAAGTTGCATGTATAACATTCGCCATTGACGCAACTTCTGAGTTGCAAAACATTCCACTGATGCATCTCCGATATTGTTGAGCGTTTCAAATACTTTAGGAAATTCCGGAGATGCATCTCCGAAATTGTTCAACATTTTAGTTTAATGGTGCTTCCGGAGATGCATCTCCGGAATTGTTTAACATTTTAATTTAATAGTGCTTCCGGAGATGCATCTCCCAAATTTTCTATGTTTTTTTGTGTGTAAATTTTCTTGCTTGTGTGTGTTGTTTCTGGACTAAAGGACCTATGCATGACTGGTTACACTCTAGTCAACCGCGAGATGCTTAAGGCATTAGTAAAGAGATGACACTTTGAGATCCCTTTGTTTCATATATGGCATGGTGAGATCTCTATTACACTAGACAATGTCTCGTGTTTGTTGCATCTTCCGATCAGGGGGAGATTCCTCGATCATGGGAGGATGACCAGAGACCAGGGTCGGCCCAACACATATTGTGACCTGAGGCGAATATTAAAATGAGGCTTTTTTAACTTAATGAAATTTTTTATTTAAAATTTTCTTTTACGAGCTTTTTGAGACGCAAAATCATTTATTAAATTATTGTAATCGATTTCATTTAGTATTTCTTTTTCAATCGACAATAAAGCCAATCCATTCAATCTTTGTTGAGACATTGTTGATCTTAAATAAGATTTAATTAATTTTAATTTTGAAAAACTTATCTCGGCAGATGCAACTGTTATAGGAATTGTTAACATTATTCTATAAGCAATAAATGCATTTGGAAAAGAATCAAGTCTCTTTATATAATTAAGTATATCAATTGGTGTGTCATTTTCTATTTTTATTATTTCTTTTAAAATTTGTAATTCCATAAATAAATCTAATCCATCAATATCAGTTTTGTCATTATGTTTTAATGACCTTTCAAGGTTAAAACAATTCTCTTTTAAATTTTCAACTTCAATGGATTTTAAAATCTCAATACTGAATAAAAAACCAAAAATATCACTATATATTTTAAATTGTTCAAATCTACTTTGAAATGAAGTGATTGCTTGATCCATTATATATAATAAGTAGTCAATTTTAAATGATTCTTCAAGAGATTTTTTAAATTCATTGTAAATAATCTCATCAAATTGTTTTTTTTCTACGAATAGTACGTTTTTCACGAAATTTTGGTTCTATATCCATTTCAAAAGCAATTTCTTTTGCATAAATCATAACATTTTCAAATCCATTTTCCCTATATTTTTCAAAAAATAAAATAAGTCCTTTCAATTGTTCTATAGCAACATCAATACGCATATCTTTTGATTGCATATTTTTACTAATAGAGTTTACAGCAAATAATATATCATACCAAATAATCATGCCTAATAAAAATTCAAAATTTTCAAGTTCATAAGTTGCTAAACATTCAGCTTCACTTTTTATTTTAGGTTCATCGGTAATTTCACATAATTTCAATAAAGCATCTCTTATTTGTAAAGTTTGAAATCTGAAAGCTTTCACACTTTCAATATGACTTTCCCAACGTGTTTGTGACAATGATTTAAGTGTTAGGCTAGGGATATGATCTTGTAAAATTTTCTATCTTTTAGTAAGCGATGAAAATAATGTATACATACGTTGCAACACTCCAAAAAAAGATGTAGCTTTAGGACAACAATTAGCCATATCACAAAGTAATAAATTTAAACTATGACAACCACATGGAGTATAAAATGATCTAGGATTAATATCTAAAAATCTTTTTTGCACTCCTTGATGTTTTCCTTTCATATTAGACTCATTATCATAACCTTATCCTCTTAGGTTACTAATATCAAGTTCAATAATATTTATCTCATTTATAATTGTATCAAAAAGACCTTTTCCAGTTGTATCATTTACTATTATAAATTCTAAAAAATGTTCAGAAATTTGTATTGGAGTAGTAGAAATATCAACACATCGTAAGACAAAAGTCATTTGCTCTTGATGACTTATATCAGGAGTGCAGTCAAGTATAATAGAAAAATACTTTGCATTTTTTATTTTTTGAATAATTTTTGTTTTAATTTCATTTGCTATCAAACTTATTAATTCATTTTGTATCTTATGCCCAAGGTAATGGTTATGAATTTCTTTATCTTTAATTCGAAGAATGTGTTCTTGCATTATAGGATCAAATTCAACAATCATTTCAATAAGACTTAAGAAATTTCCATTATATTCTTGATAAATCTTTTCATTTGTTCCACGAAAGGCTAAGTTGTTTTTTCCAAGAGTTTTAACAACTGCAATTATTCTAAATAAAACATTTCTCCAATGTTCTCTATCTCTATTTATTTGTTATTGAACATGCGTGCCAATTGTTTTATTCTTTAACAATCTTGTTTCTAGATCAACCCAAGAACACATATTAACGATGTGTTCATTACTCATCTCATGACTCCTCAACTTAGAGCCCATATTTTTCCAATCCTTAATACCACAACTTGCTAATTTGCTTGTACTAGAAAGAGTATTAAACAATTTACAACAAAAACAAAATACTTTATCCAAATCTTGAGAATATATTAGCCATCTTCTTTCACGTTTTTCTCCATTTGATAATTTTTTAATATAAAATGAGGATGAAAAATGTCTTGAAGATTCATCCTTAGGAAAATCTATATCGGTAATTTTAAGGGGGTCTTTTTCTACTAATAAATCTCTCAAATTGGTACTAATATTTGTCCATTGACTTGGATCACATATTTTTTTAACGGTGTCTACACTATCAAATTCTTCTATTGATAAATCACTATTTGTATTTTCATTACTGTCTAAATTGTTAACTTCATTTATATTGTTAAGTTCTTCTTCAAATTTACTTTTTTTACTTGTTTTGATAAATTTATCTAAAACTCCCTTTTGTGATTCAACTAAAGATTCAATTCTTTCTTTTTTCTTCAATTTTGAACTTCCTGATTCAAATTTTCGAGTTGACATTCTTCTATTCTAAAATAAAATAAAAACTATTTTGCAGTAAACACTAATATAAAACAAATAAAATTTACCAATAATAAAAATAAATAAAATAAAATTCACCAATAGTAAAATTAAAAAAAATAAGAATATTAAAAATTAAAATTAAAATATCAAATATCAAATAAATAAAACCTGGTTTTTGTAATACTTCTTTAATCTTGTAAAGGTGTATACAAATAATAGAAATAGGAGGGAAGAAATTAGAGAAAGTGAAAGAAGGAATGAAGGATGACAATAAAGTTAAAACAATTGTACTACTATCTATTAGTATTAATATGAATTGATTTTGAGAGAGAAGAATTGATACCCATAAATGAATGAAATCATTATATTTAAAAAGTGGCTCTTGAAATTACCAAAAAAAAGTGGTTGTTAGTATTATTGCAACGTCTAGAATTTAATTACCAATAGCATTATTGCAATGAATTAATGTTATATAATTATAATACCAATAAACATTAATTAAAGTTACATCATAGCATTATATTGTATTATATTGTATTGGCCATAGTTTAAAAGAAAAAAATTGAGGCTCTAGGCAAAGGCCTCACTTGCCTAGCCTATGGGTCGGCCCTGCCAGAGACAAGGCATTCAAGATGATGATAGAGCATCTGTGGCTGATCTAGGGGAGATGATGAAGGAGATAGATAAGACTATGTGTGCTCATGCTAGATTTGATTTTCTGGGGAAACTCTACAAGATTGAGATCCTGAAGGCACATCGAGCTCATGATGATGATGATGAGTAGGTGGCAGTACATAAGGTTCATGCTTTAAGATCATACTTTCTTTTTTTGGTTGAAACTTGCATTTTTGTGGGCACAAGTTCCACTTATAATGACGTTACCTACCTATGGTACTTCTTAGATCTCACTCGGATCCATGAGTACAACTGGGGAAAATTTATCTGGTGCATCTATATTCGAAGTTGAGAGAGGGTTGTATGCGGAAGACGAAGCATGTCATAGGCAGCGTGACACTTCTGGTGGTAATAATTTTTTATCCTTGAATGTTTTTTTTGTCATTTTCATTTCATATTTGCGACACCATTGCCAATGATTCGTGTGTTCCAAACTTTTTTATTCCAGGCTTGGATCCTTCAGCATTTCCCGCGCATCGTTGACTGGGAGAGTGTGCCTGAGTACAATGAGGATATGTCACATGCATGTGATTTTATCTCGCTCAAAAGGAACTAGGAGGTCGAGCCTTTTAGAGTCAATCTTGACCGATTGGTTGCTGAGGACATGCACTTCAACATCCACATGTATCACCGTCAGACGCAGCCATTTGACGAGATAATGTTATACTGTAGATGGTTGGCCTACGAATCGCGTCTCACTACTCCTCATTTGTCTGAGCGTGTCATGTAATAATTCGGGTACACCCAAACCATCCCAGACACCCTACTGTCTCTACACCTCTTGCCTGACATGTAGAATGATTGAGGAGATGTTTGATGATTATGAGAGTCATCTGATACCGAAGGAGGCACACGTTACCATAGCTCCGAGTGATGGGAGCTATGTCGACAGGTACATTAGATGGTTCTTCATAGTGTCACATTCATACATGCTGCATTCTGATGATGTCTTGCCTAAGTGTCGTTGCATAATGGAGATTGCGTAGTCAGACTTTAGCGATGGTATCTTCCTTGATGAGTCTGGTGTCAGGAGAGTCCTAGATGTAACACCCCCTTTCTATACCCCCAAATAATCATTTTAGGCATATATCAAAATTTCATCAGAGTATAATTTAAACATAGTATAAAAGAGGCATGTCACATTATACATGAAATTAAAACATCCAACACATGCTCATTCAAAGATATGCAACAATGGGGTAACTTGCAACAGAGGAATTTAATCCTTACACCCATGTTCAACATTAAAATAACAGCCGAAACTAAATATTAATCACATCAAACATATATATATATATATATATATATATATATATATATATATATATATCATCAAGTTTGATTCACCACATAATTCATGTTTACATAAACATTCATCACCAAGATACATATACAAATGCATCACAAAAAGGTATCAAGCCGACCCTAGCTACCCGGTGCTACATATCAGAGCCGACCGACCAAAAGAATAAAGACACACTTCACAAAAAGACCTCCAGCAAACCTACTCTACAATGCCTCATAGAGCATCATAAAACAACAGAAGGGTGAGAAACATTATCATAATAACAATGCATATAATTATATATCTTAACATAAAAATATACATATACATATTCTCACCACAATTCATTATTCATCCCACATATACATCACAATGTATATAAATAAACCAAGCATATTCATCATGCACAATCTCACATCATTCTACATAAACATATATTATTTATGTTTATTCATCAATTTCTATCACTCCGCATAAACATACATTATTCATGTTTATTCACCTATTTCAATTATAGATGATAAATGCAAATCATAGAGACCGACTCACGACTCTATGCAAATGCAATGCGGTACCGCCTCAATCATCTCGATTTCACTCAGGAACGTATTGGAACCATCGCTCGTTACCTAAAATAACTCCCCGTCGGGCATACGATGTTTACCCATTATTCACACCCCACATGGGCACACAATGTTTATGGATTGCTCACACCCCACACGGGCACACAATATGATTGCTCACACCCCACACGGGCACACAATCATTCGTGATTAAATCACTCATTTCTCACACCCCACATGGGCACACAATGTTTATGGATTGCTCACACCCCAAACGGGCACACAATTTGATTGCTCACACCCCACACGGGTACACAATCATTCGTGATTAAATCACCCATTTCTCACACCCCACATGGGCACAAAATGTTTATGGATTGCTCACACCCCACACAGGCACACAATCTGATTGCTCACACCCCACACGGGCACACAATCATGTTGTAATCATCGCTCACACCCCACATGGGCACACGATGTTACAACGGGTTCACATAGAATCCCACAACACAAGAATGCATACATTATGCTTCACATGCAAAATGACACACAACATTCTTGAAAATGCATACATATTCACAATATAATTATGCATTCATCCCATACAATCACAAACAAACTATATACATTCACATCAATTACGCCAAACGGAAACAAACTCTTTCACTATCAACATGCATTCATATTCACTCCAGGAAATGCATTTATTTGCCACACGACTACTATTCCACCATCAATCTCACAATTCCTTAACTAACATAATTACGTTTTATCGGAAAATTCGGCTAAAAACTACATATTTTAGCATCATTGATTTCTACATGCTCTTAGCTTCTAATCGATATGTGGAACACTTAAAACAGATACTCGAATCAAAAGTTATGAATTAAAAACACAATTTCCCACTTCCAGATCTCGCTAAGCAAAAAATGTTCTGGAAAGCTCGCTGAGCGAGGACTGCGATCCCAACAGCAGCTCAGTCACGCAACAATCAACCTCAAGACTCCCAAAACTCAACCAAACCTCAATAAACATGATCATTAACATATATTAGTTATCATACTTCGATTATATCAAGTTCTAACCGATTAATCTATCATTTTTCTTAGATTTTCATCAAAACCCTAAAACCTAATATTCTCTAAACTCCTCCAAAACAAAAACCCAATCAATCTAACACATACATAATCATACACAATGATAGGATAACAATATTTCACACCCTTACCCGATTATTTCGATTCCTAGGAACAATCTTGAAGATTTTCCAAGTTTTCCTCTTTTCCTTCTCTTTTCTCTTCTCCTCCTTTTCTTTCTCTTCTATTTCTTTCTATTCTCTCTTTTTCTTCTCTTTCTATTTTTATAACTTTTCTTTCTATTTCTATTTCTTTCTTTCCACTCAAATATTCATTTTCTCACAAAATAATAATTCTACATAAATTTCTAACTTAACATAAATTAGCAAATGTCTAAAATACCCTTCAATCTAATTTTACCCGAAAATTCTCAAAACGGTAAAATAATATAACACATCAACATATCACATAAACACCAATTTCATAATTAAAACAATTATCACTCAATTCAAATAAAAGACTCAACAAAATGGAATAATCGAATCGGGGCGTTACACTAGATGCCATCATGGTGGAGGCACATATGACATTGTTGTACCGAAGACATCAACGAAGGACGAGAGATTGATGACTAAGGGGGTAGAGCAGACAAAAGAGGTAGAGGAGATATTGTCATACACAGAGTAATAGTCTCTAATTGTTTTATTGTAATACTATACTCTCTATTTTATTTTGACAGTTTTACTACATTTTGGATCTGGATTGTGCAACATTTTCTACATTTATTGTTATTTTATTTTCAACACACCCATTATTAGTCTTTATTATTTTATATATATATATATATATATATATATATATATATATATATATATATATATATATATATATATATATATATATATATATTTATATATTTATATTTTGGATCGTGCATTATACTTCATCTGAACACAAATACACAACTTATAGTAATATAAATCTGTTCTGATACACTTCGGAGATATAACTTCGGAATATGTCAACGTTTATTCAGTGATGTAAATGGCTTATGAGTGACATGTTTTGAATGTTTAAAATGGTTCCGAAGATGTATATTCAAAATTAACCAACTTTTATTCAAAAATAGATGACGTTTAAAAATATATCTTCAAAATCTAAGAACATTTAAATAATTTCGTTTAATACCTAAAACTATATTGGATGTATTAAGTAAGAAATTCTTCATTATTTCTATTAGAAATCCTAGTGAGTATTCCCCCAACCTTAATTCCTTACGAGAGCTCGTTTCCTTGGAAGAGTAACTATTCATTTATATTATGCATTGAATAAGTTGTATATTATATCACCACCATTATGTTGTGTCGGATTCACTTCATGATTACAGATATATAATAAAAAACTAAACGCCCCATTATTAAGAAGCCACTCACCTTAATATATTATTAATTTATGATTGCCTCCTATTATTGTAGTAATTTATTTTATGAAATCATTTCTTTCTTTTAGTGACAAGAGTGTCTCATTCTTACTATATCTTTACTAGAATTTTATTCATAAATTAGCTTATTTATTTATTCCACTACATAAGTTAATTTTATTTTTTATGAATATGTAAATTCTCTTAAAAAAATTAAACATTTTGAGGCATAAGGATCTTTGAACACATTTTATTAAATTAATTTAATTGTTTTATTATTAAATCAAAATTTATAAAATAAATATAATTTTTTTCCAACAAATATTATATATACAGTTAAATACATCTAAACTTTTAAAATATATTTACATTAATTTAATTTATTTTATATTTAAAAAAAAGTAGTTTAGTCAATTTTGCTAAGCATTAATTTTCAATTGATAAAAAATTAATTAAATTAAAATTTAAATATACAATATTAGTTTTAAATAGAACTTTATTAATTATTATTTTAATATTAACAAACTAAAATCTTTAGTTTTTACCTTTTTCTCTTTATCTTTAAATATTTGTCTTTAATGAAACTCTAGAAAGGTAAGAAAGGACACATTTATGAGTAAATTTTGTAAATTCTCAATAGCTGATTAATGTAGTCGGCAAAATATAGTCCGTTGGATAAAGAGAGAGAAAGATAATTCTTTTTTAATCTAACGATAGGAAATCATTTGGTAAGAAATCAATTAAGTTTGTCATTTAGAAAGTTTGGGATGGGGGCATAAATGTAAATTAAGAGAAATTAAGGGGTGATGTGCAAATTGGAAAAGAATTGCAATTTGTTTCAGTGGCGTTGGTTGGACTCAAAAGGTTAAGTTTGTTAAAATAATTTTCAACTAACTCTTCCATTTTCGAACCTTACAACTTCCTAAGGCTTTGGATTTTTCATCTTCAACGTTATCTGCGTAATTTTCAATCTCTTCCTTTGATTTTTTATCCTCAAATTTTGAAATTTACATTTGAGATTTAAATTTAATAGCGTATCTATGATGATGATGATTTGATAAATGTTTTGTTTGTAATTTGAGATTTTGATCGGTTTATTTGATTGGTAAGATGTGAAATTTTAGGAATAATTGTCATTGATATTGGTGAAATTGAAATTAGGTCTCCAATTTTAGACATGTTTGGATAAACAGCTTATTTGCAGGCTATAGCACAAGTGCTTATGAATAAGTTTGCATAAACTGTTTTTATAACAAAAGATAAAATATGTTTAAATTGTATGTTATAAGTTGTTTTCACTAGCAATCTCGGAGAATTTATAAAAATAATTAAAAAAATTATATAAAAATATCATAAGCTGTTTTGATAAAGTCTTTCAAATAATGTCACAAATTTTTTAGCTGTAGATAAGCTCAAATAAGCCAATCCAAACAAGTCCTTACCGACACTGTTACTTATTTATGGGAACTTATCATTTTTGCAGTTATTTGGTACTGTTAGAGAATGGGAACGACCGACTGGCATTGTAAGAAAAGACTCAGTTTGAAGAATGAATCTCCTCTATCGGTAGATAATGAAAATGGACCTGAAACTGGATCACTCTCAATTGTTGTGCTTGGTGCTTCTGGTGATCTTGCTAAGAAGAAGACATTTCCGGCACTTTTCAACCTGTTCAAGCAGGTTCGGTAACACTTGGTTTCTGTTTTGAATTTTATGAAGCACCAATACAGATACTGGACACGACACTGATAATAATTTGAGAAATTAGAAGTGGTTGAATATGACCACACGCGTTGGTGTCGTGCCGGTGTTACACACTAGATTCGCCTTCAATCTGGAGTTTTAATTGAGATAGCCTTTGTAAAAAAGAAAGGAAAAGGGTATTGATATAGGACAGACGACGATGATTGAACTGTTTTTAGACCATTGAGGCACCCCTAATGGAATGTGTTTCAGAATGTTGTCAACTCTAATCAAGCACTGCTTTGTTTCTCTAAAGATTCAAATGCTTTTCTAAATTTTGCTTGCTATATATTGGCAGGAATTCCTACTTGAAACTGAAGTTTGTATTTTTGGCTATGCAAGAACAAAAATATCTGATGAAGAATTGAGAAACCGCTTACGTGGGTGAGGTTTTTTCTTTTTAATTTCTTTTAATTTTTTATGTTGATAGAACATTTGGTCCTAATGAACATGAGACCGCTGAAGCAAGGCCCAAAACAAGTGTTTGGAGAGTCTATACTTGCAGAGGAAAGAATGTCTGGGAAGGGGTGGTGGAAGTTAATTAGTGTCGTTGAGCATGGTTTTAAGAGAAATTGTTAGAAAACTGAAATATATTGCGAGTGGGAAGTAAGGAAGGGTCATTCACGTTTATTGTTAACAGTTTAGTTAGGAGATTCATTTCTCTGGCGGAGCTTCTTGCTCTCGCTATTTTCCTATTTCATAATGTAAGAGTCTTTGAGCCCCCATATACCATTAATAATACTATTCTATTATTCATAAATTTGTGAATTCTATCAAATGTTCTCCAATAATTATAAAATAAGTGGAAACATTTATGGAAATCAGTTGTTTCTTCTTCTACTTCACAATCATTGATTTGTTTTCACTAACTAGAATATGTTCATAATTCCAATAATATTCTGAGTTACTCAAATAATAACCAAGCACATTTCTTAGACCTCTATGTTTATGTTAATGTTAGCTGATAAAAGCATGATCTTCGATAGAACATTATGGAGGAAGTTGATCCATGTAGCCGACCCTAGTTAGTGGGATAAGGCTTGGTTGTTGTTGTTGATAAGTTTACTCAGAAGCTTGTTCTAGGATTGTCATGTCATAAGTTTCCTTGCCACATATTTTAATTGTTTAATGTTTAGTAACATACTTCATGATATCTTCTAGCATGTATATATCATCACCCTTGCTTGTTTGACCTGTTTATGAGTATAATAAATGGGAGGAAATTTGTTGTGATTTGATATGCAGCTATCTTATTAAGGACAAAGATGCTTCCTCTGAGCAATTGCTGGCCGTATCAAAGTTTTTGCAACTGGTTAGCATTGGCGTCATTGACTCATTTTATTACTTTCTACAAATTTCTCACCGAACATAATCTTATACTTGATCCGGTGTTCTTTTTCTTTCTCTTTCCTATAGATCAAATATGTAAGTGGCTCATATGATTCTGAGGATGATTTCCATTTGTTGGATAAAGAGATTTCCAAGCATGAATCTGAAACAAACACTGCAGAGGGCTCTTCTCGGCGCCTTTTCTATCTTGCACTTCCTCCTTCAGTGTATCCATCGGTTTCCAAGATGATCAAGACTACTTGCATGAATAAATGTAAGATGATTTAATTAATCATACCTTGTTTTCGAGATGATCTTTACACATTTGGTTGCAAATTTGTTTAGAAGGACCCTAGATGGGGAAAATTACGAAATCTTGTAACACTAGTGAGGAATTATTCGCGGTTAGCCAACTAATCTAGAATTCCCTTCAGAATCCACTTTAAGCTCTTTTCTTCTTTCAAAGTAAACACTAAAATGTAGATTAATTATCTGCTTTCTGTGAATTTTTTTCCGCAAATTACGGAGCTGAATTAAGTCACCGTTGTTAGTGTATCAGTATCAATTAGTTTTTTTCATTGATTAAAATATCAATATCACATAGTCGACTTGTCTATTGCTATATCATGTCGTGTCTAGTGTCCGTGTCTATGTTAGTGCTTAATAATGTTTTATTGATACTTGCATATATTTCAATTTTGTAGCTGATCTTGGTGGGTGGACACGTGTTGTTGTTGAGAAGCCTTTTGGTAAGGATCTGGAATCTGCAGAGCAACTCAGTACCCAAATTGGAGGGTTGTTTGAAGAACCTCAAATTTATCGTATTGATCACTACTTGGGAAAGGAATTAGTACAAAACATGGTAGTGAATTGAATGATCACAATCACATTATGGACCAATACATGCTCTATTAAAAACACTTCCTAATCTCTCTGTTTGACTTATATTCCAGTTGGTACTTCGTTTTGCAAATCGCTTGTTCTTGCCTCTATGGAATCGCGACAATATTGCTAATGTGCAGGTGAGAAACTGTTGTGAAAGTTGTGTAGGGTTGACTGTTGAGGGTTAAGCTTCAGTGATACTTTTGAAATTTAGGAAGGTGCTGTTAATTAAACTTTTAAGTTTTTGGATGTTTTTTCTTTGGCAGATAGTTTTCAGAGAAGATTTTGGAACTGAAGGCCGGGGTGGATACTTCGACCAATACGGGTATGCATATTAAATTGGTAAATTTCTGCTTTTAATATTTTGTCTGTTGAAGTTTTCCAATGACAAGTCGTAGCCGTAATAGGTTGCAAAATGAAGTGGTATTAAGAAAACAAATTTCGTTACTGGAATGTTTCAAATGTGATTTGTGATGGTAAAGTAGAACTTAAAATTAAAGGAAACATTTTTATGCCTAACAGTTAGAATATGTAATTGAATGTTTGGAAGTAAGCAGGTATGTAAATTCAGTTCTGCATAAATTGAATTTTTAAGTGAATGAGAATGGTCACATAAGACACATTTTTTTTATCAGTAGGAGATAATCTGGTTATCAAAGGATTTACAATGTCTCTCACACACAAACACTGCACACCAATCCCTTATGAGTGGTCGCATGCTAAGACAATTAAAAATGTAATTATTAGAGAAATAATTGGAGTAGTTCCATTGTAGTGAAGATAGTAGAATCAACTTAGGTGGTTTTGACATGTGAGAAAGACTTATAAAAACATCAGAAAGGTGAATTGCCCGAATGAATAGTTCAATAGTTAGACATGGAGGGACTCCAAGAAAAAAATGTAGACATAAATAACCCTCAAGAGAGACTTATATGTAAATGACCTATCCATAGAACTAGTACATTATAGGGAATTATGGTATCTTCTAATTCATGCAGTCAACTCCATCTAGTGGCAAGGGGTGGAAAAATAAGTCGTGGCCCGCGCATCTACCAAAAAATGGTGGGTTGGGAATTTTGCCCGTCTACCCGCTCAGCCCGCCCCGCCTTAAGCCTGCCAATAAAAGGAGCGGATTGGCCCGCCAACCTAGTTATCAAGCACTCAATATTTATTTTGGTTGGTTGAAGGTTAATACTTGAACTATAGTTTTGAAATATTTGTTGATGATTATATTTTATACATTTATTTATAAATATATGCAATATTTTTTTAAGTAAAATTTGTTAAGAGATGCTTTATAAAAAATTGTTCTTAAAATTAAGTGAAAAATCTAATTGAAATGTAAAAATAAGCCTATTAATCTATTAAAAAAATGTAAAATAAATTAATAAAAAAATAGGTGGGTAAGTCCGTCGTCCGCCAACCCGTCACCTTGGCGGGGCAGGTTAGATTTTTAAGCTAAATTTCACTTGGTGGGCTTGCCCGCCCCACCCCCTTTTTTGGCGGGACGGTGCGGGCGGCCCGTTTTGCCACCCTCGAATAGGACTTAGGGTTGGTTGGTTATTATATTTTGTAATAATTTTTATCATTATAATCAGAAAACCTTAATAAATAATGTATTTTGTTTCTATTTGGCAGAATTATCCGAGATATCATTCAAAATCATCTGCTACAGGTGATGCCTTCGTTTCAGACTGAAATATACTTATATATTTTGATATTGTTTTTTTGTTGTTGATATCATGATATGACCTAATGTGAGTTTTACTGTTTTTTGACAAACTCAGATTTTTTGCTTGGTTGCTATGGAAAAGCCTGTTTCTCTCAAGCCTGAGCACATCCGGGATGAGAAAGTGAAGGTTTGTTTGTTTCCCTTCAATTTATATGGATATTATTACCCTTTGCTATCATTTAATTCAAGCCTTTCTGGTCTTCAGGTATGTAATCAGTGTTTGTATTCAGTATAGTACCAACATCTTGCTCTTCTTTTATTTAATTCGTTTTATCATGCGAAAGATGATGATATATTTCGAAGTTGTAAATAGAGTACATGCATAATATGGTTAAATAAACTATTTTATAAGTTATTTACAACATAGTGCATACTCACAAGTGTAGCAAAGACGCATATTTTATTACTATATACTTGAGAATTTCCAGTAGCCCTTTTACGTATACCTAGAATCATCTTTGAGTTCAAACTTGCCTCAATATAATTTTCTGGTTGATTCATAAAATGCAGGTTCTTCAATCCGTACTTCCTATTAAAGACAATGATGTTGTTCTTGGACAGTATGAGGGCTATAGAGATGATCCAACTGTACCTAACAATTCCAACACTCCAACTTTTGCATCTGTTATTCTGCGAGTACACAACGAAAGATGGGAGGGTGTGTAAAAAGCTTTAGCATTCTTTTTTCTAAATCACAAATTTGCATTTTAGATTTAGGGGAAATGTTTGAACCTCCATTTAAATTATTTGTATATGTGCTTGAGTAGTGTGCATGCGTGTTTTATAATCTGTTGTATTTTTCTTTGCATTTGAGCAATCAAATACTGGAGATATATTCATTTGAATCTCCTTTTTGGGTTTTAGGTGTTCCTTTCATACTTAAAGCAGGGAAAGCCCTAGAATCAAGAAAAGCAGACATACGGATTCAGTTCAAGGATGTTCCAGGCGATATTTTCAAGTGTATGGCACCTTACCTTTTTCGATCCTTGAATGATTTGTGTTAATGCATGTTAATACTTTTTATTGCATGGTTTTCCTGTTCAGGTCAGAAGCAGGGTAGAAATGAGTTTGTTATACGCCTGCAACCTTCCGAAGCTATGTACATGAAGCTTACGGTACGTCTATCATCCTGATTTTCTGAACTCTGCAACTATGAATCACAAACACGGACACCTGAAACTACTTTGACATGTTGACACCAATAATAATTAGATAATTGAATTAACATGTGTCCGTGTCAGCGTGTCAGTCACCAGACACACCTTCATCTAAATTGTTCATGCTACATAGCTCTGTAATGAGAAATGTCGTACCATTTGTTTGATCTGGTCATACAATGACAGTTTCCAATTTGTCTCGTGAAGGAAAGTATTTTTATTAGGAATTATGACATCCGATAGTTGTTTATTAAAAGCGGTAAGCTATAGATATACATGACTGTTTGGAATTAATTTTTTTCAAATGTGACTGGCAACTTTGGTGTTTAACATGTGGTTATCTTAGGCAAACATCATAAAATGCAAAAATAATTAAACGTTTCTTAGAGTGGACTGACTTGTTCGATGTCTCGTGTAGGTCAAGCAACCTGGTCTGGAGATGTCAACTGCTCAAAGTGAACTTGATTTGTCATACAGACAACGCTACCAGGGGGTAACCATACCAGAGGCCTATGAGCGTCTAATTCTCGACACGTATGTTATCTTTTCCTAGTTGATGTTTACAACATATTTTGTTGCTTCTAAACACTCAAATTTATTCTTCAGCTCATTTTTACTATTTTACTTGAATGTATCTAAACATAAATCATTTTACCATAAACTCACTTTTAAATAAATCCATTTTACAAAATCAATTTTCAGCACCATAGAACCAAACACATGCTTAACAATCAAGCTCATTTGTTTGAAATAATTGGACTTAACTTTGCACTAATGAAAATCGGAATTTGTTTTGCAGAATTAGAGGTGATCAACAACATTTTGTTCGCCGAGATGAGTTAAAGGTAAGATCAGTATATGCTTCAATTCATATGTTATTGCAAAAGGGTTTTGTTTTGTTTTGTTTTTCTGAAAACTCGGTATCCGACCTAAAAACCGACTAATCCAGGAGACCGATCCCACTGTCCACTAGTCGAGTCCAATTGTAGTAAGAGCGAATTTTTGTATGGACTAACTCAACTCAACACCAAAATTGTTGGCACATGAAGGATTCGATAATAAGAAGGGTCTTGTTGATGGACTAATGTTTGTATTTTGTCTCTAATGCAGGCATCTTGGGAGATCTTTACACCACTTTTGCACAGAATCGACAAGGGTGAACTCAAGTCAATCCCTTACAAATCTGGAAGCAGAGGTCCCGCAGAAGCCGATGAAATGCTTGAAAAAGCTGGATATGTTCAAACACACGGTTATCTATGGATCCCTCCTACTCTGTCTCCCACTCTCTAAAAAGATTGGCATCTTCATACACTGCACGACGATTTTCAGTTGCTTATACTCAATAAACTCGAGAAGATTACATTGGAACTGTGACTTTCTCTGACAAGGTTAATTATTTGCATTAAGCTTTCAAAATAATATGTCTTTGATTGCAAAAGAAATGGAAAATAAAGTTCATTTCTGTTTTGTATAGTTTATCTTCATTTTCTCTTTGATTGTAAAAGCAATGAATACATAAACACTTATTTGATATGCTCTTTCTATTGTGATATAAACTCGTGTGCCTAAAAATTTGGAGAAAGATCAATATAAATATATTTTTATTTCCATTATATCCGATAGAAATGTATCAACATGTGTTATGATCCATATTGCTTTCATCACATGATTCTGTTAAAAATAATACATTATAATACATATAAAAAACATCTTCTACGCACAAATAGAGATTAATAATTTGAATCCAGAAGCACAATGAACGAAAAAATTCTCTCAAAAGATTTAATTCTATTATATTTTTAGAGTTACACTCAGAATTTAAAACTTTTGATTAAACTGAAAGAAATTTGATCATTTGCCATAGAATTTTTCTGAACATCATCTCTTGTCCCCTTGTCAATGAATTGAGAAGGTGGGTTGTTGAAATAATACATCACTTTATTTAGGTTCACTGAAAAATGCATATGCTATTTCTCTTTAATGTTATTAACTTGGTAGGGATATGGATCTTGTGAACTTTTTAATTGCTTTATCTAAGATAGTAGTAGTAGATATGCATATGGACATAATGTGTATGGATCATAATTTAGTGGTCCCTCAATTCTTATATATTTAATCCTTTTTCATGGTTGTGGTCCAATGATTAGAGGATTAGGAAAATAAAGGAAAAAAATAGTAAAAACTAATTAAAATTAATTTATCTAAAATAATTTATGTTTGATTTTGCTCATCTAAAATAAATTTGAATATTAAAATTATAAAAAAACATTGCATTCACCCATTTATGCATAAATAACCATTCCACTAAAATCAAACTATTCTGATTTTAAATTAATAATTAAAAAAAATTGTTTTTTTTCTTAAACCTGCAATCGAGGTCTAATGATCAGTAACATCTTAATTTAATTTTGAGATAAAGCATATAATTAATTAAGACCCAATAAATTATAATCTTATAAAACCTTAAAATATATTAAAAATCAATTTTAAATCTTCAAAATCACTTTAAAATAAAGATATTTGAGTGACAATTAGTGATTGATAAATGTATTGATATAAGCCCATGTGAAGCTGAATTTTCATGAGCCCCATGAAAGCAAGAAAGAGACTAGAAGTTAAAAGAAGAAGCAAGAAAATGCTACATGATGAATGTAGATTTGGACAAGACATATTGACATACATAATTATTGTTGTCAAAAGCATGCAACATGTCCTATAAAGCACTTTTAGATGTAGTACCTATGTTAAAAGCTATCTTCCACATGTTAACTTTTGCTTTTTGTGAGAACTAATTGATTTCAAGATCAATGAACATGAATGGTTGGACTTAGGTCACCATTATACACCTAGCAAAGACAGCTCAACAAAAAACCTTTTGGAGTTTTTGATGCCATTATGTACTAAACATGGTGAATTAACATTGTCTAAGGGAATTAATTACCAACTTTCATTTAATTTAAGGTCATTGTTATTACTCATAGTATGGTAATTACTCAATTTGTATGTTTGTTATGGTGACAAGATTTATTGGTTTAGGTAATGGTGGCTTAGTTGTGTAACTACATAGTGAAATGCTAACCTCTTACTTCATTTGTAGTGAAATAAAAAAAAACATTTTTCTAAAGTGTATTTTGTCAAAATTTAAATTAAATAGATAAATTTTTATTTCATTACCAATAGAGTAACTGTAATTAGGGGTGTTCATGGGTACGGGCCAACCCGCGAACCCACTCACCCAACCCAACCCAACCCTTATTTTTACCCAACCCAATCATGCACGGGTCCAACCCGAACTAACCCATTCAAACCCATTGGTGTTTGGTTCGGGTAACGGGTTTGAAATTTTAAATCCAAGAACCCGCGAACCCAACCCATTAATATATCTCACACTATTTTTATTTAATTTTATTTATAAATTATCTAGCATAATTCTTAGAATGCATATATTTTTTAATATAATTATAGTTTTTATTAATGGTAAAAACATAAGTCTAAATCAAATTTGAGAGATCAATTTTATCTATTCAAAGATAGATATATCTTACTTTTTATATTATACTCTACACCGTTTGTATATTTTTCTAATTTTTTATTAACCAATAAATTTTATTCAAATTGAATACTAAAAGTTTATGATTTTTTAAATTTTTTTGTAATATAAATAAGTTAATTAAATGATAGATTTTATTTAGAATTTGAAAATTATGTTTAGTAGATGACCCACGAATCCAACCCAACCCAACCCATTGATAAGCGGGTTGGATTGGTTCGGGTATAATCTTGAAATTACGGGTTGAACACTCAACTCAACCCAAAGAATATTGATCGGGTCGGGTATTGGATTTAATCAAATTAGACCCAACCCAACCCGCGAACACCCCTAACTGTAATGTCCATTAATATTGAACCGAGAATGTTTTTTCCACATAACTATAGAGATTATAATCGATTATTAGGAGTAAATAACAACCTATTGATATTATTTTTTTCATCTTTATATAAAAGCATATTGACACAAAAATTTAATTTTTCTTAATAAATATGAAAATATCAACATATTTGAAAAATACAAATATTTAAATTTTCTTATTAAATGTAAAAATATTTTACTTATAAATTACTAATATTGAGGGAATATAAATTAGTACTTCCTCTGTCTTATAATAGGTGTTCTCTATGAGATTTTCACATATTTTAAGATAATGATTGATTGTGTTGATTTCAATAATAATAAAATTAATATCATTTACTAAAATAATCCTATTAATAATAGATAATGATGTAGTTATATGAATTAAAATACAATAAATAAGGATAAATTAGTGGAAAAAATAAATAAATATCACATTGATAATCTAAATAGACAAATAATTTGAAGCAAATTAAAATAGGAAAGATGACACCTATGAGACTGAGAAAGTAGTTGTTATGGATTGGGCTTTAGGCTGTTCTACCGTCGGATACGATCCAATCCATCGTTGTCATGCAAGGCTCAACAAGATGGCCTAAATCAACATAGTCATTGGGGCACTTCCCCCACACGCTCTTTTATGAACACATGGTCAACTGTTCCGTAAAAAGTTGATCTTTCATTACTCCGAAGACCACGGGGCAGTTGGACTAAAATGAAGATCATGAATTAGGTCTTTCATGTTTTTACGTAGATTCTAACAGTCTTTCATTGTAGGCCTGCGGATTCAATCCACAATGAGACATTGGCTCAGTGTTGTGATTCTCTATAAATACATTCTTTTACTATAGAATCAAATATTCTAAGTATTATCTCTTTTATCTTTTGTACTTATTATTCTACATTTCGATAATGCCTTGCAGATATATCCTCCTATCAATTTATCAATCAACGGGGGGAACTATAAGTAATAATATAATATAAGAATCTCTTTTTGTGAGATAAGTAGTAATGTAATATAAGAAGAATATTTATATGGTTAAATATGTATTTAATTGGTATAGACTTTTTTAGCCCCTACACTACAAATTGAGGAAGAGGGCATATCAGCATATGTCCCCCACGCACGCATTGCTTTCTTCTCATTTACATTTTCTAAAATCATTTTGTCAAATTACCATATCTTATCTTCACACGTTCATTACATTAATAAATCTTTCTTTATTTAACCTTTGCAACAGTCCTAAATTCCTAATAGATTTATTATTAGAAGATTAAATTCACACATTAAAGATGATAGAAATAATGAAAATGTAATTAAGCCATTGTAACATACAAACGTAATTTAAATTATTTTTTGTATATATAATTCGTTGATTGTACGACAAAATTTTACAAACACTATACACTTTTTGTGGCCGGTGGGTTTGGATGCTATTATTAGAATGCCACTCACAATTCTAAAAACTACTTTATAAAGCAATTAATATTTTCTATAAATAATACATAAATAAATTAAAATACCCCTTTATTATGTATTAATGTAAAGAAATTATTGATATTGATAAATAACAAATTTTAGAAAAATGTAGAAATAAATGATTTATTAATAAAAATATTTTATTTAATTTTATGAAGTATGTAAGCATGATAAGATTACATTTGATATCAGTATATTTTAAGTCAAATTTGAAACCTAGTTAACTTAGCCAATGCAATTTATTTTCCATTTACGCCAACCATTTCTAGCCACATATACATAAATTTCTTTGTATTAATTAATAAATCAGAAAGAGGCATAGAAAATGAGTGCTATAAAAAATATGACAACCTATATTTTATTTATTTTTTATTTTCATGAATTCCATATTCTATACATATCACAAACGTGTAGCCATGCTATGTTGTGGTAAATTGGTAAAAGTCAATTACAATAAACTTTGCCATAAACATTATAATAGAATTTGCAAACACATTATTTATTTAATTAATCCACCATGTCTTCATGGAATATAATTGATTGTGACAAAAGACTATATGATAATTTAATTTAATTTAATACAAGTGGCACACAACATTTTGATAGTGCCATGAGCTATGTCCCTAAAAGTATAAAGCAAAAGCTTTCTATTTCAGATTAGCTTCCATGATTACTTCAAATATCTTTATGAATAGTGAAATCTCTTTTTTGCACTATGACCAACCTCTCATGATTATTCATGTGCTCTTCATAACCATATTTAATTGTGTTAAGTAGAATTATTAATTTGGTTTATAAATTTAACAAAAATTAGAATATATTTATAAATTGAAAATTTTATATGACTATAGTTCTTTCACTTAATCAATATAGTTTTGAAATTGTCTCAAAAGACTATTATAATTAATAGGATAGAACAGTCATAACTGATGTTCAAAACTTTGATTTAATCGATAAAAATTACAGAAACAGACGTGTCCAACCCTTTTTGTCATGTGAATTGAAAAATTCATCTCATCGCCGTCGCTTTAAAAAAAAAATCAAATTATGTAATTTTTTAAAATCATTTGAGTTGATAATTGTATATAAATATTTAAATATAAATATGCGAATTCAAATCTACACTATTTTTTTAAAATTTATTATTAAAATAAAATTCAAATTATTTGTTTATTAAATTAAAAAATTACAATTACTTGAGAGTTAAAATATCAAACCAAAACTATAATTAAATATAATTTCAAAGGCTAATTTAATTAACATTTCTAAATTTAGAGACTAAATTCATGAGTCACTCATCTATATAAGATTTCTATTAGCATCTTAGAGCCCCTTTTAAGATTCCAAGCTAAATATAAAAATAAAATAAAAATTCTTGGATCATCCTTTATCTATTCTCATCTACAATTCATTTTATGATCACATAAAAAAACTATATTCTTCCACTCTTCTCTTTTCCTTTTATGTGCCTATTGTTCCCTTTTCTATGCAAACTTTGTGACAACAATTATGACTCTTAAAAAGACACAACACCTTTCTCTTCATTTCTTGTACTCATATAATCCCTATCATATTTAATTTGTTTGGTGTTGTAATTTATGTCTCCTTACAATAGGTTCATTTTCTACCCTTAATATCTTCTATCATAGGATAAATTTCATTAGTTTTTTCAAAGTGAGATTGAGTTTTATTTGATTTGTTCATCTTAAGGTTGTTTTTGTTCATTTTAAGATTGTTTTGTTTTATGTAAAATTGTTAAAATGATCTCGTTTTGATTAGGTAAAATCTGATCGTAAATTTGATATTAGTTTTTCGAGTTTTAGTGTTTTGAGAAAAAATATTTGAAATGTCTCCACCAAATTTTCCTCTCCGTTGGGAGAGTACCGGCGATCAATGGTGGTATGCATCGCCGATAGATTGGGCTGCAGCGAACGGTCACTATGATTTAGTTCGCGAAATGCTTAGAATTGATAGTAATCATTTATTCAAACTTACTTCCCTACGCCGAATCAGGCGTCTGGAAGTAGTTTGGGATGATGACGAAGAACTCTTCAACAATGTAGCAAAGTTTCGTTCGCAAGTAGCACATAAACTTCTTTTAGAGAGTGAATCCAAAAAAGGGAAGAATTCTTTGATCAGGTCGGGCTACGGCGGATGGCTGATGTACACGGCTGCATCGGCCGGAGACGTGAACTTTGTTCAAATACTTCTTGAGAGGAATCCTTTGTTGGTTTTTGGTGAAGGAGAATATGGTGTTACTGATATACTTTATGCTGCTGCAAGAAGCAAGAATTGTGAGGTTTTTCGGTTACTTTTCGATTATGCAGTTTCGCCGAGGTTTGTTAATGCTAGAAATGGGATTATGGAAGAACATGTTGGAGAGATTCCAGATGTTTATAGATTGGAGATGGTTAATAGAGCTGTTCATGCCACGGCTAGAGGCGGAAATTTGAAGATTTTGGAGGACCTTCTTGCAAATTGTTCAGATATTTTGGCTCTTAGAGATGCTGAAGGTTCAACTGTTTTGCATGCAGCTGCAGCTAGAGGAAAAGTTGAGGTGATTTTTTCTTCTCTTTTAAAACTAATCTTAGTTATGAAGAACCTAATCAAACTAGTGTTTCAAAACTCAATCGAACCGATCGGTTCAACCTGTACATACCAGTTTGTTGATTGGTTCGATCTGAGTTGAATTAGACTGAACCAATCAACTGTGATTGGTTCAACCGATTTTTAAATACATTTGTTTTTTACCCTATACATAACCACGATTTTCAGATTTTCAATTCTACATGTAATTGAAAAAACTGATATCGTGGTTAAGAAAGTTCAAATTCGTAGCTAAGACCATAGATAAAATTTTCAATCTCGATATATCCATTACCATTCATTGAGTTGCGTTAATCGCGTAAAAAGTTATCGAATTCGGGTAATCGAAATTCATGAATCTCATAATGCAGGTAGTTAAATATCTTGCATCAACCTTTAACATACTCATCAACTCAACAGATCATCAAGGAAACACGGCTTTACACATAGCCGCTTCGCGAGGCCAATTATCGGCTGCTAATGCTTTAATCGCTTCGTCTCCGTCGTTAATCTCTTGTAGAAACAATGCAGGAGCAACTTTTCTCCACAAAGCTGTTTCCGGTTTCCAAACGCCTGCATTCCGAAGATTCGACCGACAAGTTGAGCTTCTAAGAAACTTATTAACCGCAAACCACTTTCACGTCGAACAAATCATCAATCTCAAGAACAATGACGGAAGAACAGCGCTTCATATGGCGATCATCGGTAACATTAACATTGATCTTGTTCAACTTTTGATGACAGCGCCGAGTATAAATCTCAACATATGCGATGTTCATGGCATGACACCACTTGATTACCTTAAACAAAATCCTAATTCGAAAAATTCGGATTTCTTGATCAAGAAGTTATTATCGGCCGGTGGAATGTTCAGTTTTAGAGGTCATGATTCGAGAAAAGCTATAGCTTCGCATTTGAGAATGCAAAGCAATATTGGAACTAGTCCTGGCACGAAGTTTCGAATACAAGACTCGGAAATATTTTTGTACACCGGAATCGAAAATATGTTATCAAATCATCATCGCGGAATCATTGGAGCGAGCAATTCGTCTTCGTCCGAAAACATTCCGTATGAACCATCAACCAATGAGAGTTCTGCTAAAAAAACAAGTTCTGTTAACTATGCAGCATCAAGGTTGAAAAAAGCACTTCATTGGAGCACGAAACCGAAAGACCAGAAAAAAGTCGAAAGATCGAAGAAATTATCAAATGACGAAGTTTCATTCGATTCATCATGCAAGAAATTGAGTACTAATAGTGTCGATGAAATTTCACTCAGACAAAGATTTTCTCCGGCTTCTACCTCGAAACCGAACACGATTCCAAACAACAAAAGAACACTTTCGGTTCGAAGTTATCAATCGAGTCCCAATGCTAAGAAGAGATTCGCCTCGGGAAGATCAAGATCAAGTTCATTCTCAAAATCGTCATTTTCTTCGCCGAAATCATTTGATTATAAACAAAAAGGTGTTTATATCGATCACAACGAAATTGCTGCTGGCCCGTCTTGCTTGAATCAACAACTACCTCGTTATGAGGACGATGACGAATCGCCGAAATTGGTTAAGAGAAATTCTGTTGGCAGGAAGTTGAAGGGTCACTATTTCTGTTTTGGTGCACCTGGTCTTAATATGAAGAATTCAGTTCATAAAGCAAGTGTTGTTGCTGTGGCTTAATTGAAATGAGGTAAGATTAGTTTATGATTAGACTAATGTGAAATAATGAAGGAAAAAATGTGATTGCTTGGTCAATAAGTAACATGAATTATAGGTTGTATGATTATAGTTTGTTAAAATTGAGATTAGCTTAATCTCATAAACTTCACATTTAACTAAAAACTTATGTGTTGTAATATGTTTCTTATCTTTTCGGAATCAATTTAGTATTGTTTAACTATGTAATATCGAGACTTTAAATCGAAAATGTGTCAAACTGTTTGACAATTGACACAATACCGACACTTGCGATTAATTTTTTATTTATTTTTGTTTTAAATTAGAGTATCATTTGCAAGTAAATGTAAAGATTAATTTGCAAGTAAATGTAAAGATTAATTATTATTTTTTAGATAACTAAGATTTTTATTTAAAGAAATGACATTTTCTAACATATATTACCATAGACTCACTCTCCTAAATGGTTCCCACACAAAATATTAGACAATTTGAATTTACCTTTTTGCTTGTAATTTTTACAATGAATTATTCATTTTTAGTTTGCAAACAAAAAAAAAGTGCAAGCCCAATAGATATTAGGGGTGCAAAAAAAAAATGCCTTTTAAGAAACTCAACATCTTAAAAGTTTAAGATAAAACACATTAAAAAATATGGTATCCAAGATAAAGAGGACAAACAATGCACATACATATTTTTTTTACCATGTTAATTGAAAAATATTTACTATGGAAAAAAGAGCAATTATTGATCTATTACCAATCAAGAGTTTTTAGCAAGAGAATAATATATTTGAGTTAAAAGAAAATAGCTCCTCATGTTTATAAAACATTTCTTATTTTCTATCTAATTTAGCACTCCATCTTTTCTCTTCTCAATACACTAATCGTTTAATTTCAATATACATTAATTGCTTAATTTCAATATTTAGAAGTGTTTTCAACTCTTAGAAACCTCTAAATATCTTTCAATTCTTAAGATTAACTGTTAATGTGGTGATAAATCCAGGAAAAAGTTACAACAAACTTGCAACAAACTATAACTACAAAACCAAAAATAGTTGGAGAAGAAGATGAAAAGTATTTACTCTTTCATTCATTGAAGTGAACCAATACAATATATCCATATATATACATTGTGAACCATACAAATAATATGTAAATTGGTGTATTCTAGCTGTACACGTGTCACTCACTAAAATATAAAAACTATATAAAGTTATATATGTTAATAGCCCCCTCAAGTTGGACTATGTATACTACAAAGTAACTTGACCAAAATTGAATTCAAGGATGGGGAGTGAAGAAGTTTAGTGAACATGTCTGCAAGTCGTGCATTAGTGGAGACTGGCAGCATGTGAAGAAGCTTAGATTGCATGTTTTCACGAATAACATGACAATCAAGCTCAATATGTTTACTTCTTTCATGAAACGTAGGATTATGCGCTAAATAGATAGGTGACTTGCTATCACAATAGACTGAAGCAGGTTGAGACAAGGCAATGAGCAGGTCTTTAAACAAGTAATTGAGCCATTACAATTCACATGTAAGTGAAGTTAGAGCCTTATATTCTGCCTCAGTGGAATACCTGGAAACAGTATGTCGCTTCTTTGATTTCCAACATAATAAGGATGATCCAAGGATTACACAATAGCCATTAACTGATTTCCTTGTATTAGGGCATCTGGCCCAATCAGAGTCAGTAAAACTATAAAGTTTCAAAGAGCTTGCTGTTGAAAAGAGAATGCCTTTAGCAGGCACAACCTTTAAGTATCTCAGAACATGTGTAGTAACATTATAGTGAGGCAATAGATGATTGGCAACAAACTGACTTAGGTGCTGAACAACAAAAGAGATGCCAGGCCTAGAATTGGTGAGATAAATCAATTTTCCAATCAATCTTCTATAAGAAGAAGGGTCCTCCAAAGGATTACCTTCAGTAGCTGAAAGTTTGAGAGTAGGATCAAAAGGTATAGAAGATGATTTTGAGGCAAGAAAACCAGATTCTTCAAGAAGTTCAAGGGTATATTTCCTTTGGTTAAGAAAAATTCCTGTGCTAGACCTGGTAATTTTAAAACCTAGGAAGAACCTTAAGTGGCCTAGGTCCTTAATCTTGAAATGATGGTCCAAAATATGTTTGACATGTTGAATCTCTTGCATATAATTGCCTACAAGGACTATGTCATTAACATAAACAAGGAGAGCTGTGAAATTATGTTGAGTAGCTTTAGTGTACAAGGAATGATCAACTTGTGATTGTTGATAGCTATAACACCCCAAATTTTCCCTCTTCCGTCTAGCATCATTATCATGTCATAATCATCATAAACATGGCATATCCTTAGCATCTTTGCATAGAAAAATAAAGCATAACATTCTCATGTTCTAACATTGGGCATATGATCAATCATTGGTGCATTTGAGGCCTTATAAGTCAAAGCAAGAAGTCAAGTGACCTTATCCAAGTCCCATGAAGTGTCTCTATGTCATGTACAATCTCAAGATCCTCTACAAGAGCCCAGAAGGTTGGGAGATTATCAGATGATCCAAGGAATGGCAAGCTCCTACACAAATGGTCCTCAAATTATGGTTTCATGTTCAAGCAGGGAGTCTTTGTGACTTTGGCCATTTCATGCGGGCAAAGTCCTTCATATGATATGTGAATGTTATGGATGAAATTTGGTGAGAAAACTCTTTGTGGAAGGCAGTCAATTCATCAGTTGCTTGCATAA
Organism: Lathyrus aphaca; assembly: GCA_963966055.1. Classification (NCBI taxonomy): domain Eukaryota; kingdom Viridiplantae; phylum Streptophyta; class Magnoliopsida; order Fabales; family Fabaceae; genus Lathyrus; species Lathyrus aphaca. The sequence goes on from OZ014519.1 coordinate 442,522,397, forward strand.
GAAGAAATTGATCAAACTGATTATTTGAAAAGTCAACTGTGACAATTCAAGGGTTCCAGTCCTATTTTTCAAGCCAAGGGATGTTCTTAAGGTCATAGAAGAATTTTGGCAAAGTCAAAAGTCAAGTATTTAGGGTTTTGGCAAGGGTTTCTATTTTTGGCATATGGCATGTAACTAAACTTTCCAAATTTAGCAAGTTTTTCCCTAATCTTCAAGACATTCTTTCATGACCAAAATGACTCCAAATGAATTTTCCTTGAACATGAAAGTTGTAGAGTATGATCTCCCATTTCTAAAAAGTATAAGAACATGTTCATAGCCCTCATGGTTTGAAAGTTATGGCCAATCAAAATTCACACATTTTTAGGGTTTACATGAAATGCAAGTTTCTATAACTTTGCAAATTGCTTTGTAACTCATTCTTTGGTTATCCCATGTACCAATTCTGATCATAACATCACATTGCATTGCTCTAAGATCATTTGGCTTAACAAAAGTCATGGAATTCGTGTATGGACAAGTGAATATTTCATAAAGTGCAAAAATGCAAGATCATTCACAATGCATGACTCAAGCATTCAATGGCCAGGATTAAATCACTTTTGAATTGGTGAATCAAGCATGACCAGCATGTGCAAAGAGAGAGGGAATCACACAAGGAAATGAGGAGATCACACTTCTCATGCCAATTTGCAAAATCACCTCAACCTCATGATTCTCACGTGCATCCTTTCAAAAAACTCTATTCAGTATGATACATGGATCATATAAAAGCTATTGCACACAAACTTCAGCCCTAGCTCTCTCTCATTCATCAACTTCAAAGTTTTATGGACAAAAAGAAAAGCCTTCGAATCTCTCTCTTCAGGATCTCATTCTCCAATCTCTTTCCATATTCTTGTTCAGTGAGCTCTAAGGATCATAAATATACCATCAATTCTAGCTGAAAGCAAGGTTTTCTCCCATTTCCATTCAAGTGCAGTTGGTGTTGAATCTCAAGATCTAGGAGGTTTCAAGGCTTATTTTGCATTTATTTTGCAAATAGAAGTTAGAAGGAGTGGATCTGCAGCTAGAGGAGTCTTTTCTTGAAGGTTTAAAGGATCTTCAATCTCAGGTATGCTCTGGAATTTTTTAGATCTGGATTTGAAATTAGATGCTTGCAATGTAATCTACGTGATATGTTGATGATTCTGATGTATTTAGATTTTGATTTGAGTGAGAAATGAATCTGTATGATTGAATTTCAGTTTAATGTATGTTTATGTTTTGTTTCGATTTGGCTTGTACATTGATCTATTGGAAAAACTAAGCTCATATTTGAACTCAGAGTGCTTGATTTATTAGATCTGGAGAGTTTTGTTTATTTTTGTGATGATTTGTTCTTGAGGATGAACTTTCCAGTGTCAGAGCTAGGGCTCCGTTCACCGGATTCTGGAATTTTGCTTTGAGTTTGAAATGGAGAAGATGACTTCAGGACCACACGATCGCTTGATCTGGACGCTCATCATGCTGACAACGCATTAAAATCACTGCCTCTCACTCACGTGCTCTCTTTTATGTTATAATTTCTGATTAATCAATGTGTGTGGCTCCACATGATAGCTATGGTGCACTCAAATGCTGGCATATTGTTTTGTGGACTTAGGATTTTTGTTGACTTGATCTGGTGTGTTCATGTGATCCATTGGTTTATTATTTTTCCAGTTATTATCTGAATTTCCACTGTAGTATTCATAAGCCTGCTATTCACACCCTCCCTTTTATAATCCCAATTGATTTGAACTAAGATCTTTACTGACTGCACCCCTCCGTCATTTGCCATTTATTTTATTTTCATTTTATTTTCAATTTGGTTTCTAATTTTTAAAAATAGTAAAATGCATCTAAAAATTCCAAAAAAATTCATGACTATTTCTTTTAATTTTCTTTAATTTGTGATATTTTTATTTTCCATTTATTTTCATTTTCCACGTAGGATTTAATTTTCACTTTTATTAATTGTTTTTAATCCATTTTAAATACATGCTGACTTGTGGATTTTATATCTTGATCATCAATTTGAGCTTTGAGTTTATTCTTTTTGCATTTGATTCATATTAATGTGTAGTTTGTGGATGATGTTTCTTCTGATTTTTAGAAGCTTGTGTGAGTATTTTTGATAGTTGACTTGAGCTTGAAGTTTCAAACCCTAATTGGTGTTCTTGAGGTCCTTTGACCTAGCTTGCTTATGATTCTGACTTTTCCCTTTTGGTATGATGTTATCAATTGGTTAATGAACACTTGTGCTTATTTGCATAATTTTTGCATGAGTTTGTGATTTGATTTGAATTTTCATGTGAGATTGCTTCAATTTTGCTTCTTCTTGCTAGCATGCTTAGTTCTTATGCTAGGAGGGCACTTGTGCCAACTCCTATGGGGTGTTTAGAGGTCTTTTTATATGAAGTTTGATCCCTGGTCCTTTCTTAGTATGTATGCTTTGAGAAGTTTCTTTGTTACTTGCCTTTAAAGTTTCTCACAAGTATATGCATGTTCACCTCACCTTCTTTGTTCATCCCTTCTCTTTGATGCTTATAATTGATTTGTGTGCTTCTTCCCCATGCTTGCTCATGCTTCTTAGGCACATCTTAACATGATTAGATCCCTGGTTTTTCACATGATGCTTATGCCATGATTTGGTTTGTGTTGTTTGTCCTTACACTTGTGCACATGTTCATTTCACTTTTCATTCTTATATTGTTTGTGTTTGAACTTATATGAACCTTTATTTGGTATCTTGAGTTGTTTGTGCACATTCTTGTGTTGATGTGATTCTGGTCTTGATGATTGAGAAGCATATGTAGCTTGTGTGATCTTTTCTATTTCATGTTTGCTTTTGGTTCTTTCATGGTAGCTTGTGGTGATTTATTGTGATTTGATTGACCCACTTCTCATCTTATGTTGTATGCTTGATCTTGGAACTTGAGAGTGACATTTCAATTCTGGTTGTGATGTATTGGTATGATCTTTTGTTCATTTTTATCTCATTTGATTTCACTTGCTTTTGTCTTACCATTTCTTTATGCTACTAACCATTTCAGGGGCTCATGGTAAGTGAAGTGTGGATGTCATCCACATTTCAATTCTTCACCTCTTCCTTTACTTTGTTTTCTATTTTGTATTTATTGATGTGCCTTATGCCATCTTTTGTTTCAATCCTCCTTCATCCCCCTTTAGAAGCAACTTATTTCCTTTAGAGGAGTAAGTTATCCTCTAGCTTTCTTCCTCCTTTCTTCTTCTTTTCTTTCTTAAGTTAGTTCAAACCACACTAACCTAGGATTATCCAAGCATGCTAATATTAGGATTAGTTTTTTTCCCATTAGACTTTTACCTTTAAGATCCTCTTTTGTCTCTTTCTCTTCTCATCTAAAAACAAAAATCTAAAAGTCCTTAATAAAGAAAGAAGTGACCTCTTGTGAAATAGCCTTATTCCATGGGGCATATGTATTCATTCCATCTTGGAATAGTACACTTGTCTAGCATGATGCACAAGTCTGATCATGAGGTCATCTTCATCAAGAAAAACCATAAAAAATACTTCTTCATTTTAATCACTAAAGCACCTAATAAGTTCAATAAGTCAATGAGCTTAAGCCCTTGCCCTTGGAAACAAGTCTTGGATAAATTCTCCTTACTTGGTGTGCTTGTTCTATGATTCAATCTTGGAATGTAGTAGCAAGTTCACATTCCATGCAAAATATCTTGAGTTCATTCTATTGTGCCACACAAATAAAAAATTCATAAAAAGCTTTGAACAAAGAATAAGCGTCTCTCCTTCGGGAATTCTTTTCTCATCACCTTCACTCCTTTTGTAAGAACTTGCTCCTACTTGTCACTTTGCAAGACAGTTACGCACTCGTCGTCCGAGCCTGCAACACCTGAGCATTTACATAGGCAGTTCAAGCCTTAAGACATAGGCAATATTTCCACCCCTAGTTAGGGGAACTACGGCGTCTCTGATCCTCATTGTCTAGATGAGGTACGTAGGCAGCGGGGTAGGGCCCGTTCGAGCACACTCTTTTATTTTCCCTACATTTCCCCTTTCTTTTCTTTTCTTATCCAATTTCAGTTTCAGTTTTGCAGCAACTTTCATTCTTACACCCTTTGAAACTTTTTCTTTGCAAGCATGGATCCCGTCGGGTACGGAGGACGATCTGGGGTGTTAATACCTTCCCAGTTCGTAACCGAGTCCCGAACCCAGTCTCTTTGGTTCGTAGTACCTGTGTCCTTCCTTTTCTTTTCTTTGGTTTGTGCAACATTACCTTTCCCGTTCCTTCGGGATAAAAATGTATGGCTGGCGACTCTACCTCTCTTCCGCGCCACTTTCGCGTTTGTACCAGGATGGAAATCCAGGGAGCGACAGCTGGCGACTCTGCTGGGGATCGAACCCAGAATCTCTGGTTCCCTTGAGAGTCTCTCCTAGCGCTTGCGTTTTTCTGTTTCATTGGGTGTTGATTGTTTGTTGTTGCGTGTTTATTTTACTGTTATTTTATTTACAGTTTTATTTACAGCTTTATTTACAGTTTTCAGTATTTTATTTTCATGCATCATATATTATTACTGGACTATCTGGCTGCTGGTTTTCTGTTTGGTGGGTTGGGGATTGTTACTGTGAGATGAGCTCGTAACCGGGGCTTGAGTGCACCCTAGGACTTAGAGTGGTTCCACTTTGGCTTCATGGCATCTTGCTATGTTGGTATTAGTGAGTTCCACGCCCAGACTTGCGACCATCTTGGAAATGTATTGATATCAAAATATTTTTGGATCATTACAGGACCTTGATAGTTATGTGCATCTGGGGACCGATCATTGAGGACCTTTGTGGAAACATCCCTCTCCAGTGGTGACAATGGCAGACCACATTTTGTGGCAAACCCATTCGCACCCGAGGGCCCACTGGGAACTTGCATAGGATGGCCTGGTTCTTTTATAGGAACTCAGTTAAAAGCATCTGGTCGTATGACGATAGTATTGTACCCTTCGGGATGAGTGTACTGTTGTTTCTCGATTTCAGCGCTTGAAGCTGGGAACTTATAAAGGATGCTTGTTTTCCCCGGACTCACGCTGAGACCTCCCTGAGTAGTACATAATGCCAAATCGATTCCCTGATCTGGTCATGAGCCATTTCTCGGAAATGGTAAACGTATTATTGCTATTCGGCTTTGAGAGTCCGTGATGTTTGACCCTGAGCACACCTGTGAGATTAGGAGGGGTTTATTGGTTTGCAGGTTTGCAGGAACCCTTGACCTCATCATACCTCATTTCCAGTACAGTCCTATGATTTGATATGGCTACATGGATTCTGAAGTTCTTAAGCCATCTGATATCTGATTTGGGGCTTATTTAAGACTGAGTTCTTGTTCATGGGATTTTAATCAGAGGGTTTTGGTTCTTCGTCACTTGGGTCCAGTTTTCAGTATCCAGACAGTCCCAGTTGTTGATCATATGCCTGCATTGCATTTGCATCACATCATACTTGCATTAACTGTTTGTGTTTCCATTTTAGGTTATCATTTATCCATTGTACCCAGTTCTGGTATTCATTATCTCTCCAGATGGCAGAAGTCCAAGAGTTACATAGAAAAAGAAATATGCATTACACTTTCCCACAACCAGGGACCGGGAGTATTCAGAAGCTGATAGATTTGATGACTGATAAGGTTTTAGCAGACTTCAGGAAGACATTTGGGAAGGTTTTGAATTATGTAAGTAAGCCAACTGCTGACCAGAGGGATAGTCTCCATTCATTACTGCAGTTTTATGATCCTCAATTGCGAGTCTTCATATTTCCAGATTACATCTTGGCTCCTACCTTGGAAGAGATTGCTAGCATCTTGAAGATTCCTATTGGAAAGGGTATTCCTTATTATGCTTCAGGGAGAGCTACCTCATATGCAGACATAGCCAGTGTCTGCCACCTTAGTGTGCTCAGAGTCAAGATGGGTTTAGAAGCTAGTGAAGGGAAGGGAATTGCCTTGGACTTTCTAGTAACAGAGGCTCATTTGTTTGCTCTTGGGAACAAGTGAGAGGGATTCAATGCATTACTTTCTTTGATGGTTTACGTGATAAGTTTGTTCCCAGGGGAGAAGGGATTAATTGGTATGGAGGCGATTTCCATTTTTATTTAGAAGAATCTAGTACCTACTCTGTTGGGAGATTTCTACTATAATGTTCATTACAGGAACGAGAGAAGAAAGGGATTCGTAAACTGTTGTGCACCCTTATTCGCTGATTAGTTTGCTAGACAACTTCCAAAGTCAGGACCGTTCAAAGATCTGAAGCAAGAGTGGAAATGGGCTAGAAGATTGATGGGCTTGACTTCAGATGATATAGCTTGGGGGAGTAACATAGACTTATTGGGAAAAGAGATGATTATCAGTTGTGGAGAGTTTCCCAATGTAGCTTTGCTTGGTAGGAGAGGGATGATCAATTACAATCTCGTGCTGGTTCGAAAACAATTTGGTTACTCTTTGAAAGATCCTCCATCTGCTGAAGAGATTTTGGAATGACTGTATACACCTTTGGAAGGGAATGAGAAGCTAGTCACTCAGGAGTTTCAGGCTTGGGAGGTAAGATTGAGTAAGGGAAAGAAAGAGTTGGGAAAGGTAGATCCTAGGACATATCCCCCTTTTGCCGCTTGGATACAAGGTAGGGTTGACACTTTCTTCCGTCCATTTTCAGCTGAAGCTCCACTATATCCAAAAGAAACACCTGCTCAAGCCACTGTCTCTGTTGAGAGTTACAAGAAGTTGGAGTCATTAATACATGAATTAAGAGTTGAGAATATGGAGATGGCTAGCTTGTATCATCGTGTAACCCGTTCTAAGGCAGAAGTAGAAGAGAAACTCCAAAAAATACAAGGGGCCCAGGAAGCGAAAGAGAAAGAGTTTGCTGGAAGGGAAGCCTATTTCCAAAGGAGAGGGTTGATGGACTCAAGAAGGGAAGCAGGGCACAAGAAGCTTCAGAAGACCCTTAGGGAGGCTAGACAATCCGTCACTTGGTTGAAGGAGATGAAAGACAAAGATCAGAAGGAGTTTAAAGAGAAAGAGAAGGTGTACAAGCTACATCTCCAAGAAAAGAAGGTTGAATTGGAGAAAATTCATATGATAAGAAGGGAAAAACCCCAATAGTTGGCACAAAGCCAACAAGCTTTGGAAGAGGTAGTTAAGGAGAATGCAGAGCTCAAGTTGAGGGCTGGGGGTGAAGAAAGCTAGGGCAGAGTTGGGACTTTCAGGAAAGGAGCCAGAGTCTTCTTGTAGTTTAGATTTTTAGAGTTTTTTCTTGCATTTTGGATTACCTACAGACTTGTTGTAGGAATCTCATTTTATTTTTCCTCGCACTTTATTTGTAGAACTTGTAATCCTTCGGGAAGTTGCTGTTACTCTTGCCTATTATTATGATCATGTTAGTTTCCCATGGTAATCTTATGAGTATGCTAAAACTTGTTTGTCCAAAAACATCAAAATTTGAATACCTCTCAAGAAAAGCTAATGATAGGAAGTCAATTTCTACAACAAAGGCCATCTAGAGTACTTTCTGTCAAAAATACCAGAACTGGGGCATATTAATGCCTGAACATGGAAACATGAATAGTTACATTGCATGCATATAACGTGTTTGTTTTTTTGCAGGTAATCCATCAATTTTCTAACGTTTATGCCAATTTCAGGCACTATAGCTCCCAAGAAGGTTCAGAGACAGTCAACTGTACACAGATACCCTACAAAGGTGAACAGAGAGAGAGAAATGGATCAGATGCAAGCAGATCTGGCTGACTTGAGGACAAGAATGGACAACTTCATGACCCTCATGGCTGAGATGGGTCAAACTCAAGAGCGCTTGAGCGAACTGGTAGAGAACAATTAAGCCAGGAACAATGGGACGGAAGATGGAGGTAATCGCAATGAGGCTGGCGCCCGTCACGTTGAAATCCCTGTGGTGCAACCAGGGGTCACTATTATCAATGATGAAGTGAATAACATGCAGATGGATGGGCAGGATGAACAGTTCACTTTGCTGGATGAGGCGGAAGGCCAGGGAATTGACATGAATAGGAGGTTTGAAGAAATGGCTGAGCAAATTCGCGCCATTCAATCTCAGAGTTCTCTAGGGTTTGACATCATTGATCTGGGCTTAGTGCCAGGGGTGAGAATTCCCTACAAGTTCAAGGTCCCTACTTTTGATAAGTACAACGACACAACTTTCCCGAAAACTCATCTTCAGTCTTTTTTGGGAAGAATTGTTGCACATACAGATGATGAAAAGCTGTGGATGTATTACTTCCAGGATAGTCTTGTAGGAGCTTCCTTGGAATGGTACATGAAGCTGAGCAGAGTCAATATTCGAAGCTGGAAGGATTTAGCTGAGGCGTTTGTGAAACATTATCAGTATAATTTAGATATGGCTCCAAATTGTACCCAGTTGCAGACAATGGCTCAGAATGCTAAGGAAGGATTCAAAGAGTACGCCCAGAGGTGGCGTCAGCTTGCTGCTCGAGTACAACCTCCCTTGTTAGAGAATGAAATGGAAGGCATGTTTATGGGAACACTGCAGGGTGTGTTTATTGAGAGACTGGCATCTTGTTCAGCAACAAAGTTTAATGACATTGTGATAGCCGGAGAAAGCGTTGAAACTCTGTTGAAAATGGGGAAGATCCAAGACAGTGGTGCAGGTAGCTCAAGCGGTGTTAGAAAAGCTTTCAATGGACCTCCAAGAAGAAGGGAGGGAGAAACTAATGTTGTGTATGGCCGAGGCCGGGGCCGTGGATACAAGGGATCTTATGAGCAGGTGGCAACTGTCACCATTCCAACAAGTCCTGTGCAACAAACACAACAACAACAGCAACAACAACAGCCGCATCGTAACAACTATCAGCAAAGACCTTATCAACAGAGACAAGCTCGTCCAGCTAACAGGGGGCTTGAGGCCATCCCTATGACATACACAACACTACTTCAGAGATTGTTAGATTTGAATTTGGTTCAGTTGAGGACATTAGCACCACCACCACCTGGAGAGCTTCCAGTGGGGTATGATGCTAATGCAAGATGTGCATTCCATTCAGGAGCTCCCGGGCACTCAATAGAGAAGTGCAGGGCATTACAGCATAAGGTCCAAGACTTGATTGACTCGAAAGCAATTAACTTTGCACTGCCTCCAAATGTTACATCAAACCCCATTCCAAATCATGGAGGGCCCAAGATAAACGCTGTTGATGGTGGCGAGGGGTTAAACTTGATTTTGAGTGTGGATGAAGTGAAGACTTCATTGTTAGTGGTGAATGACAGATTGTTGAAAGGACAGGTTTTTCCAGGTTATGATTTTGACTGTGAGGGTTGCATGAAGTAAGTTAACGGTTGCGGGGATTTGAAAGCTGGGTTGCAGTGTTTGATTTACGAGGGGTCTCTACAGTTTGACAGGGTTGACAATAGAAGTGATTGTGTGTCTACAGTAACAATTTATTTTGATCCTGCTGAAGTTCCTTCCCGGAGAGAGCCTGTGACTATCTATGTTCCAGAAGTGAGTCCAATGACCATTACTGTTCCAGGACCGGTTCCTTATGCTAATGACAATTCCATCTCTTGGCACTATGGCTCAGACGTGTATGTAGAAGGTCAGAAGGTGGAAAGTAAAGCGGTGACAATTGACTCGACTGTGGTGAATGTCGGAGGAGTTGGTGGATTTACACGGAGCGGACGTCTCTTTGCTCCTCAAGCTCTTAGAGGTGATCCTGAAGCTGAAGTTGCTGCAAAGGCTAAGGGTAAACAGATAGTGACTGAAGTGGTGACAATTCCTGCTGCCGGTCAGGGCACTTTTGAAAAGGAAGTTGAGGAATTCATGAGAATAATTAAGAAAAGTGACTATAAGGTGGTTGAACAGCTGTATCAGACCCCATCCAAGATATCCATTATGTCGTTGTTGATGTGTTCCCAAGCTCATCGGGAGGCTTTGCTGAAAGTGTTGCGAATGGCGTACGTACCACAAGAGATAACTGTTAACCAGTTGGAGGTTGTGGTAGCCAGTGTGAACGCCAACCATGGGTTGGGATTCACAGATAGAGATCTCACTTATGAGGGACGTAATCACAACAAGGCCTTACACATCACCATGGAGTGTAAAGGTACTGTTCTATCACATGTCTTGGTAGATACAAGATCTTCTCTCCATGTGCTCCCTAAGAAGGCCCTCATGAAGCTGAATGTTGATGGCATTGTTTTGAGACCTAGTGATTTGATTGTGAAAGCCTTTGATGGGTCATGGAGGCCTGTGTTTGGGGAGGTGGAGCTACCGGTAAAGATTGGGTCTCAGGTATTCAAGAGCACGTTCTATGTTATGGATATCCAACCCGCTTATAGCTGTCTGCTGGGACGTCCTTGGATTCATGCTGCTGGCGCAGTAACATCCACGCTGCATCAAAAGTTAAAGTATGTGGTAGACGATCAAGTTGTTACTGTATACGGAGAAGAGGATATTTTCAAAAGTCATATGTCGACCTTCAAGTACGTGGAAATGGACGGGGAGATCCATGAAACACTTTGCCAGGATTTCAAGACTGTTAATGTTAGTACTTTGTCTCCGGTTGCTGCAGTTCAAAGTCATGAGAAGGAAGAGACTCCTATCTACTCCTACAAGCAAGCTAAGGAAGTAGTCCAATCCGGAAACACCTAGGGATGGGGCAAGTTATTAGAAGTGGACAAGAAGGATGACAAGTTTGGGTTTGGATATCAACCTGGTAGGTCTGGCTGGTCTCAGGGCAGTAAGTCCATAACGTTCACTAGTGCTGGAATGCTCGACTACAACAACGTTTGTGCTACAGAGGAAGAGGGGGATAGTGACTGCGACTTGGATAACTGGATTCACCCATGTGCACCTGGGGAGGAGCTCCGGAACTGGTCTACTGAAGATTTTGTTCAAGTTACTTGGCAGTCAAAGTAATTTTCTTGTTTCTATTTTTATCATACTGCATGTCAAATCCTGCACTCTGCCCAAGGTGCATGGATCCATTTGTAGGGCCACCATTGTTTTAATGCATTTACTTTTTCCATGAAATAAAGGACATTTTTCAAGCAAATTGTGTTCTCTTTCTTTCGTTTTAAATTTTTTCACAAAAAACAAATAAAATGGCAATGTTTTCTTTTCAGTGTTTTTGTGTGTTTGCGTCTCTTGAAAAAAAAAAACAGATTCTGAAATAAGCACATCATTTGTGCAGTGTTGATCATTCGGATTCCTGTGATAACGTTCCTGCTATGACTATGCATGACTTCGACAATCCTATCTACCAAGCTGATGAAGGGGTTGAGGAAGACTATGAACTCCCGGAAGAATTGGCTAGGTTGTTGAAACAAGAGGAAAGGGTCATTCAGCCTCATCAGGAAGAAATAAAGATCATCAACATCGGGTCTGAGGATGTAAGGAAAGAGATAAAGATTGGGGTCAGTCTGTAGGCCGAGGTAAAGAAGGAGTTGATTGGTATGTTACGTGAATATATGGATATCTTCACCTGGTCGTATCAAGATATGCCAGGGTGGGATACTGACATTGTTGTACATAAGCTACCACTAAAGGAAGACTGTCCTCTTGTAAAGCAAAAGCTGAGAAGAAATCGCCCTAATATGGCAATGAAGATCAATGAGGAAGTTCAAAAGCAGTGGGATGCCGGGTTCCTTGCTGTAACTAGTTATCCACCTTGGGTAGCTAACATTGTGCCTGTACTAAAGAAAATGGCAAGGTCCGGATGTGCATCGATTATCGGGATCTAAACAGAGCAAGTCCAAAGGATGACTTCCCATTATCTCACATTGATGTGCTGGTAGACAACACCGCTCAGTTCTCGGTATTTTCTTTCATGGATGGCTTCTCCGGGTACAATCAGATTAATATGGCACCGGAAGACATGGAGAAAACGACGTTCATTACCCCGTGGGGTACATTCTGTTATAAATTTATGCCCTTTGGGTTGAAGAATGCCGGGGCAACGTATCAACGGGCTATGGTAACTTTGTTCCACGACATGATACACAAGGAAATTGAGTGCTATGTGGATGATAGGATTGCCAAGTCCCGGGACGAAGAAGAACACCTGGTCAATCTTAAAAAGTTGTTTGACAGGTTGATAAAGTACAGATTGAGGTTGAATCCAAACAAGTGCACTTTCGGAGTGCGTTCTGGTAAATTGCTGGGTTTTATTGTTAGCCAGAGGGGGATTGAGGTAGATCCTGCAAAAGTAAAAGCAATACAAGACATGCCTGCACCGAAAATAGAAAAAGAAGTGCGTGGGTTTTTAGGGAGATTGAACTACATTTCACGGTTTATATCTCATCTAACTGCCACATGAGAGCCAATATTCAAATTGTTAAGAAAAGAACAAACGGTCAGGTGGAATGAGGACTGTCAAAGAGCCTTTGAAAAGATAAAATAATATTTGCAGGAGCCTCCGATTCTAATGCCTCCAGTCCCAGGACGGCCCCTTATCATGTACTTGACTGTGTTAGAAGGGTCGATGGGGTGTGTGCTAGGCCAACATGACGAGTCTGGTCGAAAAGATCATGCTATTATTACCTTAGCAAAAAGTTTACCGACTGTGAATCTCGTTACTCACTGTTCGAGAAAACTTGCTGCGCTTTGGCATGGGCTACTCGCCGACTGAGACAGTACATGTTGACTCACACGACGTTGCTAATCTAAAAAATGGACCCCGTCAAGTATATTTTCGAGAAACCAACGTTAACCGGAAGGGTTGCAAGGTGGCAAATGATCTTAACAGAGTATGACATACAATATACTTCCCAGAAAGCCATCAAAGGAAGTGTATTGTCAGATTATCTTGCACAGCTACCGCTTGAGGACGATTACCAGCCAATGAAATTTGACTTCCCTGATGAGGACATCATGTACCTCAAGGAAAGAGATTGCGAGGAACCACTTCCGGAGGAGGGGCCTGACCCTGAATCCAAATGGAAGTTGATGTTTGATGGGGCAGTCAATATCAATGTGTCATACCCTAATTTTTGACCCTAAGATTTTTCGCATCTCATCTGCATTTGCATACAAACAAGATCACGCACTGGTTCGTTTATCCTTTTTCAGGTGCAGATCTATGTTTCACAGGGAATCACCATGTTTAATTGCTGTTATTTGTTCATAATTACTAACTTCTAACCAAAATATAAAAAAAATGTTGCAGTTTGCTTCTTCTTCTTCTCTGTGTTGCAGGATTTAAAAGACAGGGCAGTGATTTTAAGTCAGAGGCATTTGTTCAGTTATGATCTGATTCAAATGGATGTTTGACCTAATATTGGTCAAACTATCAGAAGATTGTTCAACTGCAAGTTATGTGTGCCAGTAGTTTATTCCTCAGACAATGCGTTTTCAAAGTTCAAGTTGTGTTGTGTGCGAAGTCATCAGTTAACAGACAGTGTTTTGTGCGAAGTTTGGTTTGAATCTGCAAGATCACCAGTTTATCAGTAGTTCATCTGAGGATTTATTTTCCTCAGTACGGTTTCGAATTATCAGGACTGATTTCAGATTTCAAGTGATTGCAGTATAAATGACAAGTTGTGCAGTGGTTCAGAAGTGTTTGTGATCATTTTATCAGTGGCTTGTGAAGGAAAATCAGGATTTGTTGTGGGCTTAAAAATCAATTTCATATCCATCATCCATTTTCCGATTAAACATTTCTTTTATTTTCAATTTTTTTCTATTGTTCATTTCTACCCATTTTCTAATTCATATTGATTATTCACTTTTATTTCACAAAAATACCAAATTCCATCCATTATCCATTTTCGATATCCATTCTAATCATCTTTTTTTATTATCCGATTCATTTCTTTTATTACTCAATTAGCCAAGTTATCATTTTTTTTATCGATTTCTAATTCTCCATTTTTTTTTATACTCAATTGTCAAATATTTTTCCTAAATTTTTAACCATTTACTTTTATTAAAAAAAAATACTACAAGCCCATACATTTTTTTAGAGCCCATTTACACTGTTATGACAATAAAATTGTAAGGAAAAAATCATTTGACTAAAGCCCCATTGTATTTTTTTCGGCCCACTTGTTCCCAACCACACATCCCAGTGCCACAGCCAACACAATGCCAAGCCTTCCCCCATGCGACTTCAACTCAATTCACAAGATGTCATTCCGCATGCAACACACTTCATCCACACAAACAGCAAGCCGTCACACGCAAAGTCAGCAACTAAAAACACAAGCCGAAAAAAAGCAAAAACAAAGTCAAGCCAAACATAAGCTCACGCCAGCGCCCAACAAGCCTCACACATTCACAGCAGCCAATACTTTCGTACACCAACCCAGCAACGTCATCAATAGCTTCGCAGCCCTCAACTCAAGCATACCAAACGAAGCCATAAGCTTCTAGCCAACAACATCAGCTTCTCAATTCACAAGCTGCAATCCAAACCACATCACATCAGCTGCACAAAACGCAACACCCAACTGAGTAATCAAAACGCAAGGCTGAGCAAGATTAAACGCACACGCGGAAAAATTCAAAAAAACTCAGCAAGAGCACGATCTTCCCGTGAATTCAAAACGCGTATAATCAGTCATAAAACGGAAGCCTTCAAATGCTCCCTTTCCTCTATAAAAGCAACCTTCCTCTCCTTTCAATCACAAGCTTTGACAGCCCCATAAATCCCTGCACAAATAAAAAACAAAGCTCCATATTCATTTCAATTTCTCTTTCAAAACCATAAATCTAACCTTCAATTCAAATTTTCAATCTAACACTGATATTCAAAAATCAGAGTTACCTTCATCAATTTCCAATCCTTCATCTCACACCAAATCAATTGAAATATAAGGAGAAGGGAATGAGAGTCAAAAAAAATTTGAAATCGAGAACGGTGGGAGCTATCGGCGGAAAGGGATCGGTGGATCCGAAGAATACCACAGTGACGGTGGTTTGATTCATAAAGGAAGAAACGAAGAACAAGAGTAGTAACAGCGGAGGTTGTTATTGATCCTTTTCGGCAAGAATATTTTCTGCGGAGCTTCGGAGAAGAAGATTTGTTACGGTGGCATTTCCTCTTTCTCGAAGGTGAATAGTATGAGGAAGAGTTTCACGAAGGAGATAGAATACTGATCTTTTTTTTCTTTTTTATTATAATGGTTTTTTTAATTTATTTTGTTAAATAAAAGAGGAGGAGTGTGTGTGTTTGGGCCTCGGGCCGAATTCTGTTAATTTCCACTATCTCCACCACATCTAATTCATGCGCCATACTCCTTTCTTGGCTTCTTTTTTTTTTTTATATTTTGTTTTAATTTCTAAATGTTTTTTTTAAATTGTTTACTAATGTCATTTCTTTTAAATATTTTCTACTATTTTGGAATTTGATTCATTTGATAAAAATATTTTAAAAATATATTTTAATACTTCATTTAATTTCTTTTGGCATTTTATATAGTTAATTGTTTTTTTATGGTTTTTTTTATATTAAAGATCCACTTTCCTCTTTTTTTTTTTTTGGTCGATGAGATCTCCGATTCGCGATTATTGTTTTTCGAAGATGTTTAATCTTCATTATTTCAAATCTATGGATGAATGATCATTTGGATCACTCTCCATACTTTGAAATCGTGATAGGTTGCCTTCGATGATCTAATATTAAATCTCGATTAAGATTAGACCGTTACCTTTTCTTTTCGTGCGACATGTTTTCGGAGAATGATTAATAATATCATTTCTCTAACATGTATTAGCACAAATATTTTCCACCTTAATTGGTGGTGGCCGGCCTCATTTGTAGGATAATTACTCCGTAAATTACTCGGCGATTGCTTAACATAGACCTAAACTTGTCCCGAATTCGGAATAAGATCCATTTGGATCCGGTTGCCTCGATTTTGGTTCTCTTTTTGTGGTTGTGTTTGATTAAGTTCATCATACCATTTTCTATGTAAATATTATAATAATATTAATATACTAACATTTTAATTCAATCTCTCGCACCTTATCCTCTTTATTTCAATTTCTCGCTCCTTATCTCTCTTATTATGCTTATTATACTATATCATTCATCATATTGCTTATTGTTTATATTGTTATGCTTGTGATTTTTCTTTTGTCCATTTTGGACACAAAAACATTAATAACGGATTAAACATCTAAAAGATTGGTGACTTTAATTTCGGACTATGGTTACTATCCTTAGCATTGGACTTGGAGTTGGACTTAGATTCTAGGATCATTCCTTTGCTTGAGCTATTATGGATTGAAGACTTTGGCTCCGATTGAGTTCACTTGATTATGAAGATGGAAATCCGATGGTTTCAAAGAATGCTTGCCATATGGTTTGATCGTTCTTCCTTTAGCTTTTATTTTCAAGTCTTAGGATAGTCCCTTCATCTCTTCCCATCTTCTTCAATTTTCAAATCTTCTTCCTATTTTCAAAATATTCTTTGTTTTCAAACTTCAAACATTTTCGCAATCAAACCTTGACTTAGGTCATGCGGTTTTACTTTTTCATTTCATTTCTTAATAAATGCTAAACCACATAAGCATATCGAAACTTTCTTCTCAAAAACTTTTAAAAATATTCAAACTCATTCAATTATTTTTGTGCCCTCGTGCACGTTTCCTTTTAACCTTTTTTTATGTTTAGATATGATTCATTCTTTCTAGCGGAATTATTCGCTAAAGAATGACGACTTATCTTTACATTTTAAAATCAATTCAACTCATTTGTCTTTTCACAATTTGTACTACGAACTACGGGGTTTTGATCTCGCATTGCACTTTGTGGGTACGTAGGCATGAGACGTTCGTCTCTTCAAACACAAAAATCTTAAAAAACATTCTTCTTCTCATCTCTTCAATTTTTTTTCAAGCAAACCATTTCAAACCAAAAATGCAGTAAATATTTCAAAGGGTTCCCGTGGAGTACCACAGACAAGTCGGGTGCGTAAAACCTTCCCGATTTGTAACCTATCCCCTTACCCATTCTCTGTTTGTTTCTTTTAGCTTTTGCTTTTAGATTCATTAGGTTTTGTTCGTTCTTTTTCCTTTTTCCTTTTGGAAATAAATAAAAGCGCGGTGGCGACTCTGTGTATATTGAGTTAAGTTAATCAATAGCTTACACTCACAATTTTACCGCTACACAATGGACGCGGAGTTGGGGCTGTTCTTATCACTCCCGAAGGTGTTCACTTTCCCTTCGCTGCCAGAATTACTTTTGGCTGCACCAACAATGAAGCGGATTACGAGGCATGCATAATGGGAATAGAGGAGGCCATTAATCTTCGGATTAAGACCCTTGATATATTCGGAGATTCATCCCTCGTTATCAACCAGATTACCGGTAAGTAGTATACACATCAAGAACACTTAATTCGTTATAGGGATTATGCCCGAAGAATGTTGACGTTCTTCACAACAGTTAAGCTTCAATATATACCATGATATGAGAATTCAATTTTCCGATGCATTGGCTACTCTTTCTTCGTCCATTAAAGTCTTGTGTAAGAACTATGTGCCCAGGATTGACATTTCCAGGCTTAACGCACCAGCTTATGCTTTCTCTGTAGACGCAGTGTCTGATGTGAAACCTTGGTACTTTGATATTAAGCTTTTCCTGGAAAAAATAGAATACCCAGCTGGGGCAGCATCCAATGACAAGAAAACTTTGAGACGACTTGCTGCTAGCTTCTTCTTGAATGCAGACGGAGTTCTGTATAAGAGGAACTTTGACATGGTCTTGCTCAGATGCGTGGATAGACACGAAGCAGACTTGTTAATGCAGGAAGTCCATGAGGGATCCTTCGGTACTCATGCAGGAGGGCATGCAATGGCAAAGAAGTTATTGAGATCAGGGTACTATTGGCTAACAATGGATGCAGACTGTTGTTCGTACGCCCATAAGTGCCACAAATGCCAGATATATGCAGACAAGGTGCATGTTCCTCCTAGCCCGCTCAACATCATGTCATTTCCTTGGCCATTTTCTATGTGGGGCATTGACATGATCGGGAAGATAGAGCCTACTGCTTCAAATGGTCATCGTTTCATCTTGGTTGTGATTGATTATTTCACTAAATGGGTTGAAGAAGCATCTTATGCCAATGTCACTCGCCAGGTTTCTGAAAAGAGACATCATTTGCAGATACAGAGTGCCCAGCGAATCATTACTGATAATGGTTCCAAACGAATAATTTCTTTTCAAACTCATGCTATGGCATTTTATTATAATTCCTTTCTATGTTTCTTTCACTAACATTATAATATAATCTTTCATATGGGATACATAAAACTAATTTGCAATTATTGTGGCGTTGTTCATTACATTGTTATACACCATACATATTTGTTAATACAATACTTTAACATTTTGTCATTTATGTGTTGTTATTCAATTTTCCTCTTTCTGCTTTTACCTTTAGCTTACCAAATGCTACAACGAGCTCACACATCTATTGAATTAGATGTTTCTCCCACTGTCCAATGCTTGGTTTCCAGAGTTTGTTTTCCATCTACTACATCCTTTTACCCACTGCATTTCAATTTAAAACAATACAAATAAACCAATACATGATTTCTAATACATATCATCCATGTTTTTATCTTCAATGAGTATAAATATTAAATGTATACCATATCTTAAGATAATTTCATCATAAATATATGGGTATATACATCGATACACGCATGCAAGAACTACTTTATTTCAAAAACAAGCATATTCATCTTAGGATTATTTTGCAAGACTCAACAACTAAACGGATGAAATTTAATATACCATACATTGCATGCAATGATCTTTTCGACACCAAATACCTGATTTTGGTTTTTCCCCACAACTATCAAGTCTCGAACTTTGTAGGTCAACACAAACTTTGGATCCAGAGATTCCTCCCGCATTCATAGCATTTGCATGTGGAGTTTTTCCTTTCTGATTCTCCTGCTTTCTACCACCATTGTTATTGTATTTGTCCCCAGATTTAATTTCATCGATCATTTCTTTTATGATGGATTTAATAAACTCTTCATCCATTGCAGATTCAGAGGAAAAGTTGTATCAATTTCAAAAGATCCAACATCAAAATGAAAGACTAACCAACAAATTTTTGAAAACGATTGATGGAAACAAAAAAATTCTCTTACCCGCTTGAGACATAGATGGGTTATTGATACATTCTTCCTCTTCAACCCTGTTTTGTTTTTCTGTTTCTCTCACTAAGATTAAGGAGTTTACTTTTCCCTAATGTTCTTCAAATTGTTAGCTTTTGGGCCAAAGATCCTAATGTATAACACACTACCAAAATGAGAAATGTAACCCACTTTTTTTTTGGATTAATTTTTATTTTATAACAATTGACTTTTTATTTCCCAATTCTTAACAATATATATATATATATATATATATATATATATATATATATATATATATATATATATATATATATTTGTTTCATTTATTATTTATAAACCTATTTTTGTATTATTATTTTGATATCTATTTTAATTATAATATTCATACTTTATTGCATCATTATAATATATTTAAATAATTAATTGATTTCCTTCTATGGTAGTTAATTCATATGTATTTTTCTAATTGACATTTATTTTTACCTAGAAAATTACTCTGGGAAGTTGAGAATATCAGAAGTTCTAAATCCATTGGTTATTTTGAATAAGTATACACCTTCAAAATTGATACAATTCTATTTTTGAATTCAGGTTTACTTTTCCCCTTTTACTTAAGCGAAAATGTCTGTTGATTATGTTTGAATGTATATATGCTTTTGAACATGATTGATGTTGACCAGAAATACATAAAATACAATAATAGTATTTACTAAGGACGATCGGAGGTAGGAATCCAACGAATCTTCGCTGGTTCATTCCCACAGAGTAATCTTTATGAATATTCTAACGAAATACTCCGAGTATCTTCTTGTACTTCCAATTCTACGAAATCCTCAAATAGATATCCTCCGAAGAATTGATACTTGACCGGATAAGTCTCCTAGGGGAATGTCCATCTCTTTTATCCTCAGTTAGGATATTCAGGAATTTAATCCTTCAATAAGAAGTACGATGAATGAAAACAGAAGGTTCTAAGTACGATATTCCAAAACAAGACAGGAACGAAGTCTTTATATTCCTCATCAACAAATCAGGATTTATTTTCCCCAGCCAGAAGTTGTTATACGAAGCTACTTATGCGTTTCAACTACATAATTCATGCATACATCATTTACATCATATCATACGCATATAACATTCTCATAAGGATATCATCTTGCAAAGTGTTATATACATCATGACATCTGCATAAAACTAACCTTGTTTTTCAGGTTAATTCCCCAACAGACGAACGTCATCAACAACTTATTCTTGGGCTGCCATGTCCCCCCAAGGGTTACCTCAAAAAATATCTTGGACTGCTCTATTCTCCAGGAGTACATATAACAACATCTTGGGCCGCTACATCCCTCAAGATTACATCCATCAACGCCTTGGGCTGCTCTATCCCCCAGGACCACAGAAACCAATATCTTAGGCTGCTACATCTCTTGAGATTACATCTATATCCATCTTGGGCTGCTATATCCCCCAAGGGTTATCTCAAACAATATCCCGGGCTGCTATAAACCCCAGGATAACATCTTGGACTGCTCTATCTTCCAAGATCACACCAAACAACATCCTGGACTGCTCTATCCTCCAGGATCACACCAAACAATATCTTGGGCTGCTACATCCCCCAAGATTACAACAATCTACGTTTTCGACTGCTCTATCCTCCAAGAGGTATATCTGAAGAACATTTTTACTCCAAATGGCATATTTAATCCCATTCAACCAATACAACCAGCAACATTACTTCGCGCATCGGCGAGTGCAAATTTTTGGGCTTTAGTGTTCAATCCCCTTCAACCTTCAAGTCACGAATGGCGTACATGCCAATCTAACTCCTCATGTTTCAGAAAATTGAATAGGGGAATATTTTGTACCCCAAAAGTTTCTCTCCCATGTTAAATACAATGTGACCCAAGAGGTCTCCTAATAGTCACAAGATTCTCAATTGGTCAATGGGATTGAAGGTTTCATCAGACAAAGCCTCCTCTTGAACAATGGATCTTAGAACTAGCGTTTTGAGTTTCTCCAAGAAAAGTGGACTTCCAAATCCTCAAGTGGACTTTATAACATGCAACATACCTCAAAGAATCCTAATGTCAAGCTTCAAGGCTTTCCCAACAAGTTTGGCCAATTAGATGCTCAAATACCTAAAAAATCAAGTAACTTGATCAACAAGTCAACTGTGGTCAACCTAAAGTCAAACTTCAAGATTTTTGGTCAACATCAAGATCATGAGTTAAAATTCATCATTTGATCAAGGATTGATCATGATTCATCAAGGAAACTTCAGATCACAAAGAATAAGAAGTTGCTAAATTAGGGTTGTGTAGGAAAAGTCAACTAAACTTTAACCAATCATAATTTTCACATACTTCATCAGAAATTTCCCATCCAAAGCTCATTTTGAAGAAAATTCAATTCTCTACAACTTTGTGTCTCATAAGCCATGTCCAAAAATGCTTCATTTGGAAGGTATGAGCCAAAACATTATAGGTCTTTTTGAAAGTCAACAAAAAGTCAACTTTTTCCAAAGCTCATAATTTGAAAATGGTAAATGATATGGACATGGGACCAAAAGGGTTTATTAGAGGACACTCTAACCTTAATAAAAAGTCATAGAACACCTCCATAGCATTAAAATTGAGGAAGTTATGCATTGTCAAAGTTGGGAATTTTTCAAGGGATGTATGAAGTAAAAAAGGCCATAACTCCAATTCTTTCCAAATGGGCCCATAAAATTGCAACCCAAACTTGAAGATGAAGTCATGCACGACCCAATGATCAATTATTCTGATTTTTATTATTTATTTTACATTATTTTGGATTTTTATCATTAAAATTCATTTTCAATTAAAATAAAATATGAAAATAAAATATTTGATCTAATGTCTATTTTTGGATCAAAGACTTGGTGTTTAAGATGATTGGAATCACACAAATTCATGCAAGACCTTTGAGGAATATGGAGATTTTTTTTTTGTACATTTATGATCACGGATTTCTTGAAACTCAAGTAATCCACAAAAACTTATCAAAAGCCCAAAATCTTTACCCTAATTCATTCCATTATAAAAACATAACAAAACCAAAGCATAAGGGGACGATTTTCTGCAGACCAATCACCATACCAACTTCAAACTTTTTCCAAAAATTCAACTTTCGGTTTTGAATTTCCAAAGGTCCTCAAGGTGTTTTAAAGGTTTAAACATGTTCTTTAGAACCCCCTGAACACATTGCACTCATCACCATCATCAAACTCATCCAAATTCATGCAAACCGAATCATTTTTTTCTTTATTTTTATGCTTTTCGATTTCACATGTTTGGGCATTATAAATTATATTTGATCATTGATTTATGTTTGTTTTGAAGCATAAAAGCTTTATGGATAAACCATTTGAAGTTTCATGGCCGAATTCGATAGTTGCCATTATTAGGGTTTGCAGTTTCAATTTTTGGGGCCTTTGATTTGAAGCAATTTCAGATGAAATTGATGCCTTTAATAGACTCCTGGAGTTATTTATAACTAACATGTGCCTTTAAATCACATTAACAATGCTTGTATTGATTTTTTTGAAATATCCAGGTGATTTAGCGACGAATGAAACCGTCGTCACTAAAGGCTTTAGTGACGACCAGAAACCGTCGGTAAAAGTGGTGGACGGATGAGGAAGAAGAAGGAGTTCAGGGGGCGCGTTTTTGTTTTCAAATTTTTTTTAGATTTTATTTTATTATATAATTTATTTGTTTCATTATTATTATCAAAGAAGGCTGATGGTGTAGTGGAAAAGACGCACGCATATAAGGCTTAGAGACCTGAGTTTAACATTTTTTAAATATAATACTTTGGTTGTTTTGCAGGTTTTAAATATAATATATTTCGTTCATTCTAGTCACCAGGAGAGACGCTTGGCCCAGTGGAAATGCATCTGTGTGTTTGAGGTACAGGGGATGGGTTCGCTTCCCACCTCCACCATTTTATTTTTCATCAATTTATTTGATTTGATTTTATATTTTCTTATTTTATTACGTATTATTATTAAACTAAAAATAACTATTTTCATAATATAAAAAAAAACTTAATCTATTTTTTCTCAAATATTTTATTAATCATAAAGTTTAATTTCTTACAATATTTTCTTATAATATTTTTTATATTAATTTTTCTTTTAAAGTATATATATATATATTTTTAGGTTTAATTTTTTTTAAATCTTAATTTTTTATATAAACCCTAAAAATGTTTAACCCTAACCCTAAAGTTTTCTTTAAACCTTAGCCTTTTCTTGAACCCTATTTTTCAAACCCTTAAAAAATTTCTCAAACCTTAAACCTTTTTCCTCCTTTTTATATTATTCATATAACCTGCCTTATTATTATTGCTCTGAAATTTTTATTATTATTTATTTATTTTTCCATTATTTTCATGTATCTGCCCCGAAGCCCTGTAATAGTTAGGATTATTTATCTTTCCTGTTTTTTTTATTATTCCTGCTTTTATTTTATTTTATTATAACTGCGTGGGTTAGTAATATAGGGCGTGAAAACCTAATTGAATTAACCTGGACATAGATCACTAAACAATAAGATAAATATCTGAAAAATAACACTCACACACGTAAGTCGATCATTCTATGATCGCCATCTGCACTTCCTAGGGTTCCTCTCTTGGTTGCCTTAATATGGTCAAGTCCCTCGGATAAGGGGTGTCTAAGAAGCAATGTCCTTTAATAGAAAAATCATCAAGTCCCTCTCATATTCAACAGATCTTAAGTCCCTTCGATGTTGCCTACGAGAAAAAATATGGTCCATACGGAAAGATGACGATAATCCCTACGAATCGCTAAAGACACCCCTACAAGTTGCCTTTTATGACCATATGATGACCCTACGCCCGTCCCTTATAACATCCAAGATAATGACTACTTACTCCTTAATAGGAAGGACAATCTTACCCTTTTAAGGAAATAAATAACAAGAAAGACCAACTTAGGGTAGGTAGCACTTAAATTCTTGCTCACTCTTTCAAAAAACACTCTTTACATCCCACTTTTCAAAACATTTTCCAAAGCTAAACACTTTGTATATATCCATACGAGGATCATTACAAAGTTAAGGTCTTTATGAAAATATTTTCTAAACACACACTACACATTTCTCAAACAAATAAGTGAGCTAAGTAACTAAGAGCCCATGGATAACCATGGATATAAAGGATGCTAATACCTTCCCTTTATATAACATACCCACCGAACTTAGAATTTTAAAAAGGTCTTTCCTGTTCTTTTATCCCCTTTCCTATTGGATAAAATAAAAGTCGGTGGCGACTCTTGCTATTCGCAACATAAATAAAAAGTCAATTCTCCCATCGTGTTACAGAACGGGCGACTCTGCTGGGGACTACTTAGTAAAAGAGGGGTTACCTTAGGAATTAAGATCACTTACTTGTTTGCTTTGCTTGATTTATATTTAAGGGATTTTTATGGGGTTACTGTGTGAAAGATCCTAACCCGGATCTAGTGTTAAAGACTCTTGCTATTCGCAACATAAATAAAAAGTCAGGATTATTCAACTATAAGAAGCCTGGTCACTTCATTGTTGAATGTCATGAACTACAAAAGGACAAGCCAAAGAAGGGAAGCTTTCAGAAAGAAAGCTTCAAGAACAAATTTAACAAAAAGTATTATGACAACATGGGATGAAATTGACAACAAGGACGAATTTGAAAAGGATGAAGAACAAGACAACCTTCCATTGATGGCTCTTACATCATCTGAAGCGGAATCTGACTCAAATTCTGGTTCAGAGTCTAAGGAAGAGGATGATGTATTTTCTAAACTATATTGTTATGATTTAATTACTTTCATTCAAGATCTCACGGGAAAGTGTTAAGAGAAAGCCAAACACATGAAAACATTGAAAAAACAATATGATCTTTTAAAAGATGAATTAAAATATGTTCAAAATAAAAATGATGCTCTGGAGAAAGATTATATTTCTATAGTAATGGAAGTGTCTGACAAACCTCTTGATGAGCGTGGAATGGATCTTTAAGAATTTCTCATAAATGGCTTCAATATAATTAAACTTGCATCCATGATTTACGAAGTAAGTAGAAGTAAAGGTGAATGTCTTGGTTACTATAAAAAAACTTTTAATCCTAAGAGAATGAATCAGACAAGTCCATAGTGTTCAAAGGTAAGAGAAAGGAGAATGTTTATAAAAATTAATTCTTCTGAATTGGTTGATCAGAAGGTACTTTGCCTTTTATCAGTGAGTGATGAGAAGTGGATATGGAATAAAAGGTTAGGTCATGATAAGTGGAGATTCATCTCTAAACTTAGAAAGCTAAAACTTGTTAAAGGATTTCAAGATCTCAATTATCACTCAGATGCTCTTTATGGAGCATTCTAAGTAGGGAAAATAAGTAAAACTTCTTTCAAAACTAAAAACACTGTCTCTATCTCTAGACCCTTAGAATTACTTCACATTAAATTGTTTGGTCCTATTAGTATTGCATCAATAAATGAGATGAAATATGGACTAGTTATTGTTGATGACTATAGAAAAGTGACTATGGTTAAATTCCTTAGAACCAAGGATGAACCATATGATGTGTTCAACATTTTATATTTACAAGTACAAACTTAAAAGGAATCTAAAATTTTAAAGGTAAGAATTGATCATGTTGGTGAATTAGAAAATGAGCCATTTGACTATTTTGTGAAAAACATAAAATTCTCTATGAGTTCACTTCTCCTAGAAATACAAAACAAAATGGAGTTGTAGAGAGAAAGAACAAATCTTTACAAGAAATTGCTAGAACCATGATCCATGAAAACAACCTATCTAAGTAATTGTGGGCAAAAGCTGAGAACACAACATGTTATATTTAGAATATAATCTACATTAGACCTATTATTAACAATACTTCAAATGAGTTGTTCAAAGGAAGAAAGCCAAATATTTCTTATTTTCATCAGTTTGGATGTGCATGTTACATCATAAATAATAAAGTTTATCTAAAGAAATTGGCTGCTAAAGTTAAGAAGAGTATCTTTTTGTGATACTCTGAATGCTCTAAGGCATACAATGTGTATAACGTAAAGACCAATATGGTTGAAGAGTCAATACACATTAAATTTAATGACAAAGAGACTAACAATAAAATGTTAGAGCTAATTAACTTTTTTTTCCAAAAAATTGTATCTAAAGACACATCAGAAGCTAGAGGTCCACTAGTTGGAAGTTCATAAGCTAACAATCCATCAGAAGTTGGATCTACAGAAGCTATCATAACTCCAGAAGCTGGTGATTCAGAAGTTAATCCTACCTTAGAAGCTAATCTAAAGATTGAAGAATCTAAAGAAGCTCGAGATGGCTCCTCAGATGCATCACAATCCAATAAGACCTTCAAGTACAAGTCTTCTCATTATTGAAAATAAAGATAGTCCCAAAAAGATAAGGAATGCCTTCAGAGAAGAGCATTTAATGCTAGGACTACTCTCAATGACTAAACCTACTTTTGTTGATGAATCACTTTTTTATGATGGTTGGATTGTGGCTATGTAAGAAGATTTTGACCAATTTCAATGGAATGATGTATGGAATCTTGTACCCAAACCTTCTTAGAAAATCATTATTAAAACAAAATGGGTATTCATAAACAATTCGAATGAGCAAGGAGAAGTGGTAAGAAATATTTCTAGACTAGTAGCTCAAGGTTACTGTTAGAAAAAGGTATATATTTCTCTGAAACCTTTGCAACAGTTGCAAGGTTAGAGGCAATTAAGTTACTGATCTCTTATGCAATTAATCATGATACTATTTTATATCAAATGGATGTTAATAGTGCATTCTTAAATGATGTTATTTATGAAGAAGTGTATGTCAAACAACCACCCGGTTTTGAGGATTCAGTCCACCCAGATTATGTTTTCAAATTGAAGAAATCACTATATGGACTCATACAAGCTCCTAGAGCTTGGCATGAGAGACATTGTAATTTTTTGTTAAAAAATGGATTTTATAAAGGACAAGTAGACACTACACTCTTCAGAAAGACACTTAAGAATGATAACTTAATATTCCAAGTTTATGTTGATGATATCATATTTGGTTCAACTAATGCTTTTCTTTGCCAAGAATTTTCTTAGACATTGCATGCTAAATTTGAAATGAGTTTGATGGGGGAGCTGAAGTTCTTCCTTGGCATTCAAATAAATCATTGCAAATAGGGAGTCTATGTTCATCAGACTAAGTATACAATGGAGCTTCTGAAGAAGTTCAATCTAGATGATTTCAAGATCATGACCAATCCTATGCATCCAATCTACAACATGAGCAAAGAGGAAAGCAACACTAAGGTCTGCCAAAATTTGTACAGAGGTAATGATTGGCTCTCTTATTTAATTAACAACTTCTAGACTAAGTATTTTATTCAGTGTGCAAGATTTAAGTCAGATCCTAGAGAGACTCACTTAATAGTTGTTAAGAGAATCTTTAGGTATCTGAAGGAAACAACCAATCTAGGGTTGATTTATAAAAAAAATCCCTGAATTATAAGCTTGTTGGATTTTGTGATGCTCACTATGTTGGGGATTTAATTGAGAGAAAATTCACTAATAGAAGCTGTAAATTTATAGGTGAAAACTATTGCATTATCTACAACAGAAGCAGAATACACCTCATATGTAAATTATTACATACAACTAGAGTTGTTGAAATGGGCTAGCCCATATGGACCGGCCCTCCAGACCTGAAAAACCATAGGGCTTGAGCCTTAAAATTAGAGCTCATATTTTTAAAGACCTTTTTAGCCCTAAAAAAACCGCTACCCATTAGGGCTAGCCCATATGGGTATACATTTTTAAAAATTATATCAGTACTTATATTTTCTTACTCCAAAATAAAACATTGATTTTTCTCTTCTCACTAAATTTTATCTCTATTCTATTAAATCTTTCTCTTTTAAATATTATACATTAATATAATCAACACTCTTTTATCGTATTTTATTAGTTTCTTTTATGTTAAATATTCGAGTATTATTTTATACAATTTCAACATGTATTGTATTTAAAAACACATTATAGTATTTATAAAAGATAATAGATTACTTAAAATGTGTTATGTTTAAAATAATATAGTTTTAAATTTTATTTATAATAAATATCATGGCATTTTTTAATTTAATTTTTTATTTAAAAAATCCCATTTAGGGCCAGGTAGCTCGAAGTCCATCTAGGATCGGGCACATGTAGTAATTTTCGAGCCCATATTAGAAATAGGCTTTTTTGACCCAACCCTAAAAAGCCTGAGCCCATAAGGCCTGACCTGTTTTGGACTAGGTAGCTCGTTTTGACAGCTCTACATACAACTACTCTGAATGAAATATCTGTTGGAAGACTATCAGATAGTCGAAGCAGTATTCCAATATTTTATGATAATATTGTTGCTATTTGTTTCGATAAAGAATCCTATTCAACATTCCATAACCAAGCACATATAAATAAAACATCAATTTATAAGTGACTATGTTCAGAAGGATGTGATAGATATACAGTTCATTGATACATATCATCAATGGGCTAATATATTTACCAATCCTCTTACTATCGAAATATTTGAATTCATCAAAAAGAATTTGAACATGCCTTTTATCAAAGATTGGTGCTTGCTTCTGAAATGGAGCATCAGAGTCTGATGATGATTAGAAGCTACTGTGTCCAAAAGCTCCAAACAAGCTTATGATGAATAGAAGAATCTAAGCAACTCGGCCTTTGATATTCATAATTTGATTAATTGCCTCTGATAGCATATAAGTGGAAATCATGTTTGACATATGTCCACTTATGTGTCATGAATCTGAAAGGTTTTCTAACTCTTAATTTTGTGTCTGTTGGATATTAATTGTTGGTTAATGATGTAAAAGTTTTTGTATGCTTTGTCTTTTCTCCATCTGTCTTTAAGTTATGCTTTATCACCATCAAATTCCTTGTATTTCTGAGTGATTGCTTTATATTTCTAAGTTATTTGACTCTGATGTAGTCAGTTAAATTAGAAGATTTTCTGATTCAGAAGGTCCTAAAGTCAGAATTCTTATGAGAATTTTCTGTCTTTTGATTTTTTAGTTATATTAATGAATCTAACCAATCATGTTTGTTTAAGAAAAGACTCTGACTTATATCATTCTTTTTCCTGCCTCTTAACAAATGGTTGTGTTACCTTTAGGAATCAGCGTTTCTGGATACAATATTAGTTTGTTTTGTTTTCCCTTTAATGATATATTTTATAGTTGTGTGATTAATATTTTGTTTGAACTCTCAAATTTTTCTTAAACTCACACAACAAAAAATTGGTTGGAATGGTTAAAAAAACTTCTTTAAATCATTCTTCTTTGTGGCTCAAATGAAATGGACGCAATTGATTAAAAGTAATATATGTAAGAAGAAAAAAAGTCATATTATTATTCAAAAAAGCAGGGGTAAAATTGCGATTCATCCTTATATAGATCAAATTGAACTACATTTCCTACACTTCTCTAAATTCTTCAGGGAAATAAGAATGACGATTAAGGAAGTTTGACCAGGTAAAGTTAAACTCATTAACATCTAAATCATATTCAGAAGATGAATTAGAGTTTTTCTTATGTCTCTTTGTCATAGCCATTGATGTTCTCCTCACTTTAGATGCTCTTGTTGATGAACAAGTCTTTGTTCTTAAGCATCCAGTCTTTTTGGATTTACCCTTGAACTTTCTTCCTACATATTTTTTAACGACCATGTCTATTTTATTTGAAGTGCTCTATTTGGATTTTTTTTGGAAGAATTGGTCATAGTTTCTCTTTTGAGAAAAAGGTTGTTGAGATATAGTGGGATATGATATTCCTTGTATTAATTATGCTCTTATAGAGAGTTTTGGTTAAAGAGAAATCATTTTTGCATATTTTGCACCATTGGACAATAGAGATAAATAATTGCATAGTCTTCAAGCACATCTCTCTAGAATTGACTACCTTATTTCTCTCGGAGCCTAGCTGAAAGTACTTATCTTGACCATCTTGAGAAGTACATAAGTTATTTTCCAACCATTCTAACTAATTATGAAATCTCTTTCTCATTAAAAAAAGGAAAATAAAAAAATATTTTTGAAGGCTCCTGTGAGTTGGCATTGATTTTGGTAAACCGAACTGCTTGAAGATGTTGGACAAGATGCCCTATGTTGGTTATTATGGAGATGTCAGACAAGATATCCTAACTTTGTTATTCGACATCTTGGTCTACTAACTGATATATATATATATATATATATATATATATATATATATATATATATATATATATATATATATATATGCATATATTCTATTATGATTGATTTAATATTTCAGGTTATTGGATAGTTATCCTATGTGGCACTTAGAATAAGGAATCATGAGGATTCTTAGAAGTGAAAAAGGTTGTGCAAGGGTTCCTAAAGATGTGGAGATATTTGAGGAAACTTGTGATTGAAGAAATGATTTTTGAAGGAATATTTTGCAAGATTCATGGTTGTGCTTAACTCCAGATTGGAAGCCCAAGTCCAGTTCTGTTAGGGTTTTAAATAGAATGGACTTTACCTAGTTGAGGTATCGAAAATAAGGATTTGTATTTTCGTAGTGCTAGGGTTTTAGCCGTGTGAGCCTCTCTTGTATTGCATTGAATACTTGTTGAGGAATGTGTTATTTTGAGTTGTAATTTTGTTTTATCATTGCTGTGATAGAAAGGGATTTCAGATTGGTCTTATACATTGGAAGAGTCTTAGGTAGAAGACTAAGATTGGGTAGTTTAGGAAAATTTACAAACGGTGGAGTTTGACTTTATCAAATACTTCATAGTGAAGATCCTGGATTGGTATCCCCCATAGTAGGTTGTTAAAACCGAACTGGGTAAACATTTTCTATGTGTTCTTTATTTTCCATACTATTACTAATCTTGTGGTTTTAGCTCTTGTCCTACTAGGCAGAGATCAAGTGTTATAACATCTTGTTAGGACATCTTCGAGTATCTGCTATACCCGAATTTCAATTTTTAATTATTTTTATCCAGATCCATTTCAATCCCAAACATTATCTTTTTAATCATGTTTTCTGTTATTTGAATCTTTCTTTGGCTATATGAAATTATTTTTCTTTAGTATCTTTTTTGTTCTCTATTTTTTTATTGATGACAAAAAGGGGAGAAGATATAGAAGTATTTAAGCTCCTGAAATCTGACAGTTATTAGCTTACATAAAATCTGAAATTTTTTACATGTGCTTTAATTGTTTAAATTTAATTAACCTACATAGCACTTGGGGGAGCTTAATAACCCCAAACCTTAAATTCAACTAGTTAATTAAACTATCAAGCATTGTTCTTAAATACTAATGTTTGTCAACATAAAAAGAAGGGCGATTGTTGGAAAAAAAATTGATTTGTCCCATATCCTTTAGGTTTTGATGATAACAAGTATTTAATGAACAACTGGGCATACTAATGTTTGTTCAAGTGTGCAAGACCATAGACTAAATTTCATATAGAAACCAAGTATTGGCTCTGACTATAAACATTCAATGAGAAGCTTGAAGGTAAAATGTGATGGATCAGAAGGTGAAGACAAGACTCTGAAGAAGTAGTCTTTTGAAGAAGTCAACGTCTGAAGGAGTCAGCCTCTGAAGATCACACTTTGAAGAAGTCTGCATCTAAAGATCAGATTTTGAAGAAGTCTACCTCTGATGATCAAAACCTGATCCAGTCAAACCGCAAGGACCAAGGTTACACTAATTGGCCACTGTTCATTTTTTAACATACTTTGTCTCGTGATGACCTAAGCTCGAATTTTTTTTGAGTCGTATGGGATTCAACTACTAATTCCTTTTATAGCTAATAGTTTTCAAACTAGCCTTAACCTAACCTGACAGTTTGGTGAAACATCCCAACGTCTCTTTTGAAGCATCTCAAAGGACTCTATTGTGTTGCATCTTCAACGATTCTTTTTCTTCTCCATTTAAGGAGCTAAAATGACTTGAAGATATACACACACATTACAATATACAACAATTGACAACAAAAAATGAAGTTACTTTATCAAATCAAAACACAAACTAAACTTAGGATTCATTATCCTTGTTGATAACGCGAAATTATATCGTGTATTTGACTTGACTTGCATGAATTTCAATAGTATTTTATTCATTTTTTTCCCGATTTATGCTTTATATTACTCACATTTATTTATGATTTTTTAGGTACTCGAGTCGGAGCGGGATTTATTTAAAAGTGAAGATTTAAGGAAGAAAATGAAGGAAAGAAAATAAGAAGAAGGAAAGAAAATAAGAAGAAGGAAAATAAAATATAAAAGGGGTGGGGCCCACCACACCCGTACACATGTGGCGCAAGCCACATGGGGGGTGGCGCCCACCACCTTAACATCATGTGGTGCAAGCAACGTTTATGAAAGGGGGAGGTGGTGCAAGCCACCTAACCTCCTCCTCCTCCTCCTTTATTTTCCCCACTCTCCCACTTTCTCCGTCCGGTCTTCAAGTGAAACCCAGAATTCCTTGCACGTTAAAACCCATGAAGCCCAGTTTTCACAAGCAGTTTTCATGCCAACTGAAACGATTTTTCCGCCACCACCTTCACTATAAATTAAACAGAAACTTTCCATTAAAGGGGTCAGAGAATTTCTGCAACTTTATTTTGTTTCTTTAGTTTTATTTTTTCGTCATCGCGTTGTAATAGGATCCAACAAGCTTGCCGGAATCATCCTTCAAGTATTGTTTCAAGATTTATACAAGTAATTTATTTTCTAGGTTTAATTTATTTGCTTTTGAATTATTGATTTTTATTCTGTTAAGTATGCTTATTGTTAGTACTTGTTACTTTAATAGCATGTTTAATTCCTAAATCATGTCCAGCTAAATCATTAATATCAGTATGTGACAAAATCAATCGGAAGGGGTTAAATAAAATTCGGTGTTAAATTTTTACAAACTATTATTTAGGCTATGATTTCTTATTTTTAATAAAGTCAACTTTTGTTACGAGAGTAAAAAAGGGGTAGTTAAGGTTAAGGTCAAGATAAACGAGAGTTTGAGAGCTTAACCGAATAGCTAAAACTAGGCATTAATTTTAAATACAACAGAAGCACTTTAGAATCAATTAGGATTTATTTATTTTCAAAAAGTATTTTTAAATGAAAAATGATATAGCGAGAGCGCTAATTCTGATTTAACGTTATAGTCTGAATCAATAAACATGAGAGTGT
Organism: Lathyrus aphaca; assembly: GCA_963966055.1. NCBI lineage: Eukaryota > Viridiplantae > Streptophyta > Magnoliopsida > Fabales > Fabaceae > Lathyrus > Lathyrus aphaca. The sequence goes on from OZ014519.1 coordinate 442,555,833, forward strand.
GAGACAAGGTCTTTTAAATGAATATTTTCTACTGAAGAGTAGTTTAACCCATAAACCTACACCAAAAACCTATTAAATCTCTGAAGATTGATGTGCTGCATACTAATATCTCTTTATTAATTATTTTTATTAAAATTTTAGTTTTCTTAGATTTATTTCTCGTTGCTCATACCTTCTTTAAAACGATTCGCGTTAGCTAAATGTAGTAACAATCCGATAGCGTTAGTTTGATTATTAGTCCTTATGGGTTCCATATCTTTTAAAACTAAGCGATTAGACTGTGCACTTGCAGTTAGTATACCTGATGTTTACTAAGTACTCACTCACAAGACGAAGACCTAGAGCTACTGATTGAGGAAGTAGAGCGTTTCTTAAGATTAAGACACTGAATACATGAAATCCATATCAGGTCTGATCTACCTGACCCAAATATTATGATATCCAAACCAGTTGAAGAACCAGTCATAGCCAAAGAAGGACGACAAGATCGTCCTCTTAAGTCATACGCTACCCCATCTCTACATGAACCACATAATAGTATTGTTGCTCCAGCTATTAACCGAAATGATTTCGAGCTAAAATCCTCATTGTTATCTGCCGTACAACAACACCAATTTTTTGGAAATGCCCCAGACGATCCGAATGAACATCTGACCAAGTTTATACAGTACATAGACACAGTGAAGGCGAACAGTGTAACCCAAGACGCAATTTTATAGGCCAATTTTAGAGAATGCTTCAGTATGTATAGGCCAATTTTATATTCCTGCGAATTTCATAATCATGGACATTAAAGAATATGCCATTACTTCTATTATATTAGGAAGGCCCTTCTTAGCTACTGTCGGAGGTATTATAGATGTGAAGAAAGGTAGGCTAACATTCAAAGTCGGAGAAGAAAAAGTCGAGTTCATCTTGACATAACTCTTACAAGCACAAGTTATGGATGATACTTAATATCTGTTAGATGTCATTGACGAGTGCGTAAGAGAAATAGAGATGGAACAGACTACTTATTTTGATATAATAAAAATCCAGATCCCTCCGATTTTCAAAGATAATGACTGGCGTGAAACTTACCAAGATGATAGTCTAAGCGGATGCTTATCACTTATGCCTGATAACATGCCTTGCCCAAAGGAACCATCTCTAGAACTCAAAGTATTACCTAAAAATATGAGGTATGAATTCCTAGACAAAGAACTTGAATAATCAGTTATAGTTAACGCAGACTTAGGACAGATCGAAACTGAAAAAATACTTGATATCCTAAGAAACTATCCAACTGCGTTAGGATAAAACATCGTTGACCTTAAAGGAATAAGTCCTTCCACATGTATGCATCATATTATGCTAGAGGAAGACTGCAAAACCTCAAGAGAACATCAAAGAAGGATAAATCCAATCCTGAGCACTGTAGTCAAGGATGAAGTGAAGAAGTTATTAGACGCTGGTATCATATACCCTATCTTCGATAGTCAATGGGTTAGCCTTATACATGCCGTACCTAAGAAAAGGGGAATTACAGTTGTGAAGAACTCAAAAGGTGAGTCTATAACACAAAGAGTGGTGACCGAAAGTAGAATGTGAATTGACTACAGAAAATTGAACAAAGCTACCAGAAAAGATCATTTCCCTTTATGCTTCATAGATCAAATGTTGGAGAGACTGGCTAAGCACTCTTATTTCTTCTATCTAGATAGTTATTCGATATTCTTCAAAATTCCTATTCATCCTGATGACTAAGAAAAGACTACCTTCATATGTCTTTATGGAATATTTGCTTACCGACAAATGCCATTTGGATTATGTAACGCTCCCGCAACATTTCAACAATGTATGATGTCGATTTTTGCCGACTTTATATATGACAACATGGAAGTGTTTTTGGACGATTTTTCCGTTTGAGGACAGAGTTTTCAAGGATGTTTGTCAAACCTAGAAATGGTTCTCGAGAGATATGTAAAGGTGAACCTAGTACTTAACTGGGAAAAGTTCCATTTCACGGTCAAACAGGGAATCATGTTAGGACACGTGATATCTGACAAGGGGATTGAAGCTGACAAAGCCAAAATAGAAGTTATAAAGAACCTTCAACCTCCAAGACAATACGAGAAATACGAAGTTTCTTAGGACACGCCGGTTTCTACCGACGATTCATTAAAGATTTCTCGAAAATCATGAAACCTCTAACCGGTCTATTAATGAAAGACGCTGAGTTTATCTTCTATGAAAATTACCTGAAAGCATTTGAAAAACTTAAAACAGCCTTTATCACTGCACCCATTATGCAACCTCATGACTGGAGATTACCGTTTGAAATCATGTTCGATGCGAGTGACTATGCTGTAGGTGCAGTTCTAGGTCAGAGAAAAGATAAGAAACTTCTTGAAATCTACTACGCCAATAAAACCCTAGACCCTGCCCAAATGAACTACGCCACCACGGAGAAAGAACATCTAGTCGTTGTGTTCGCTCTTGATAAATTTCTTTCCTACCTGGTGGGAGAAAAAATAATTATTTACACAGATCATGCCGCTATTAGATACTTATTGACCAAAAAGGACGCAAAACCAAGACTTCTAAGGTGGATCCTACTTTTACAAGAGTTTGATTTAGAGATCAAAGATAAGAAAGAAACTGAAAACATAGTACCAGACCCATTGTCACGAATATAAGATATTAAGCCAGACCAAATGTCTATCAATGACGATTTCACTTATGAACGTCTGATTGCCCAAGTAGAAAGTGGAATGTCTTCCTTGACTCTAACCGAACCAAAAACAAAAGAAGAAGTGGAAGCGATTCATACACATACAACCTTGCCTTGGTATGATGACTTTGTCAACTACCTAGCTGCTGGATTACTTCCACCTGATCTAACTTATTAGCAAAAGAAGAAGTTATTTCATGATTTAAAACAATATTATTAGGATGAACCGCTGTTTTTAAAGAGAGGAGCCGATGGTATTTTTTGTTGATGTGTCCATGAAGAAGATATAGAAAACATTATCTCTCATTGTCATTCTACTCCATATGGTTGACATGAAAACACTTCAAAGACTTGCGCTAAAATCCTACAATCCAACCTTTTCTGGCCTAACCTTTGGAAAGATGTCCATATCGCAATATTAAACTGCGACCGATGCCAATGCACCAAAAATGTTTCCAGATGCGATGAAATTCCCCAAAAAGGTATTTTGGAAGTAGAAGTTTTCAATGTACGAGGAATCTATTTTATGGGACCATTCCCATCTTCTTTTGGTAAAACGTATATACTCGTTGCTATCGATTATGTTTCCAAATGGATCGAGGTTGTAGCCTCTCCAACAAATGAGACACGAGTTGTAATTAAACTTTTCAAGAACATAATCTTCCCTAGATTTGGTGTGCCAAGACTTGTCATAAGTGACAGAGGCTCCCACTTCATTTCAAAAATATTTGAAAAACTGCTATTAAAGTATGGAGTCAAACACCGTGTCGCAACACCATATCATCCACAAACTAGTGGACAGGTCGAGGTCTCTAATAGAGAAATCAAAAAAATCTTAGAGAAGGTTGTTGCCACCTCTAGGAAGGATTGGTCATCTAAATTACATGAAGCTCTGTGGGCATATAGGACTGCTATAAAACCCCAATAGGAACTACACCATTCAAGTTAGTTTACAGTAAGTCATGTCATCTGCCTGTAGAATTAAAGCACAAAGCTTACTTGACCATAAAGACCCTAAACTTAGACCACATTTCCGCAGGCTAGAAAAGAGTCTTAGACATTCATGAACTAGAGAAACTTAGACTAGACGCATACGAGAATGCTAGGATATACAAAGAACGGACTAAAAAATGGCATGATAAACGTATTTCACGGAAAGAGTTTAATGAAGGAGACGTAGTGCTTTTATTTAATTCATGCCTTAAACTTTTCCCAGGAAAACTAAGGTCTAAGTGGTCAGGCCCTTTTATAGTAACAAAAGTTTTTCCAAGAGGTGCCGTAGAAATAAAAGGTAAATCTAATCAACCATTTATCATAAACGGACAACGTTTAAAACACTACCATTACGTAGACAATAGAGACTACACAACTAACCATAGGCTAGTAGCATTGCCCGTTCACACTAAAAACTGACGTTGATTTAGAAATTTGTCAGGCTTATGATGTTAAAAAAACAACGCTTGATGGGAGACAACCCGCATTTTCATTTTTGTACTTGGATTTTATTTGATTTCTTTTGTTATTTCTAATTTTTCTCCTAATTTCTCTCTTTCATCTCCATTCTTAAAGCCAGAATTTTATTTGTTCATTACTAACTTCTTATTATTGTCTACTCACTTACAGGCTAACTTAATTTTAGTTAGTTACTAACATTCAGGATGCAAGTAGACTACATGGATATTGTTTTCAGAGGAAGAGGCCAGAGAATGAGATTTGAAGCTTTATCCAGGAAAGATATGGAACTAACCATTTACTATGATGGATTCACCATGGATACACTAGGTATCCGCGATAGTGTTTTGTTTTTGTTCAGCCAGTTGGAATGGGAGAGAGCAACTATCAGCAAACAGTTCGCTTCTTATCCTAAGCTCACCCTTGAGTTCCTAAGCTCTCTTGTTTACCTGCCTAACCACGGTTTTGAATTTACCAGAGGGTAGATTTCTTTCAGAATGTTTGGTAATGACTATAGTTATAATAACATAGAACTGGCTGGCCTTTTAGGATTCCCTAGTGGCCTATTTGTGTTTACCGTCACTCAAGAAAAACTTTTCATGGACCTTGAATTGAATAATTTTTGGGGTAGTATCACTGGGGATAATGGCCCTGAACCTGATCAAATGTATTCTGAGAACATCCACAACCCAAAAATCCGGTACTTCCATAAGATCTTAGCTAGGGTTGGGAATAGGTCAGGCCGGCCTACATGGGCCTATAGCCTGGCCTATCTAAGGCCTGGCCTAGCCTGACCTATTTAATTTAAAGGCCAGACTTAGGCTTTTTAAAAATCCTATTTAAATAAATAGACCAGACTTAGACTATTAAAAAAACCTATAAAACCTAATAGGTCGGCCTGATATACATTATTTTTAGTTTTCTCTCCCAAATTTTTATATTCTCTTTTTTCTTCTTTCTTTTTTAAAGATTTTAATTAAGCTAATTCTTTAAATTTCCAAAAAGATATTGTCTATTTTTTTAATGCAATTTTCTTAATTTATTTTTATAACAATATATATATATATATATATATATATATATATATATATATATATATATATATATATATATATATATATATATATATATATATATATATATATATATATATATATTAATTTTATAAAAAAATGTCATTAATAAAAGTTTAATCACTATAAAAAATAGTAATATTTCCCCCCCTCAATCACACTAAATCATTCTTTTTTTTATGTCAGTCTTAATTCTACCATCGTTTATAAGTTTAGTTAAGATTTATTTTAATTAATTTTTTAATATTTTCAAATATTCTCTCTATTACATCAATTTATTTAAATGATATTTAGTGTCATATATGAATGATAATCATTGTTTTTAAAAGAGAATCACACTATTTTAACAGAAAACATCATAATCATAATTCTAATGAATATAATATATTTTCCATTAATGTTACATTAAAAAAATTTCTTAATGAAATTCAATTTTTAAATGATAATTGATACTAAAATGACAATTCACAAACTTTACTTTTTTGTATGTCAATTCCTTTAAAATATCAATTGGTGTAATATATTTATCTAAATGAATTTATTGACATGTACGTAAAACAATTGTAATTTATAAACACAAAAATAAAATAAAATTATGTAAGAGTTTATTTACTTATACAATAAAATGTTAATTAACAATATTATATTTTAATTTTTAATATTTCATTAAGTTTGTTCTTCTTTGATGGATATTTTGTGAAAACAAAAAGAAAAAAACGATTAAGATGTGAAAAAATTAAATATAGAGATTTTGAAATTTATGGAAACAAAATATTAATAAATGGAGATTTTAATATTAATAAAATATAGAGATTTTAAATTATATATTATATAAAAATATTAATAAAAAGTATGTCAAATATTGATAATATTTAATTTAAAAAATATATATACATGCATAATTAGTGTAAAGGAATTTATGACTATAATAAATAAATAATCTTGGAATTTGAAAGGATTTATTTTAAAACCATTTATATTTTCCAAATCTCATTCACATAAAATATAGAAGGAAAAAATATATTGGAAGTTGAAAGGATTTGTTTTAAAACTAGAGCCTCTTAAAAAAGATAAGAAACCCTAAACTAGCAAATAGAACGACAAATTGAAACACATCTCATTCACAAATTGAAGAAAATACAGTGACCTCCATTGAAGCTACAAAAATTAATTCAAAGGTAGATGAATAATAAATTTAATATTTTTATTGTTTGATTTTGTTTACAATCTACTTTTAAAATTTCATATATGATAATTGTTATTAGAGTTTTTACTCTTCAACACAATATTAACTATTATTTATATACTATACATATTATTTTATTTACTATTATATATTCTAATTTATGTTTTACTTTGTATAGAAAATGTCTTCGTCTTTGATTGATAATGAGGTGAATGAACAAGTGCTTATAGATTCAACTCAAGTAGAAGCAAACATAACACAAGAAAATCAAAAACATGAACCAAAACCTGAACCTGAATCAAAATCAATTGTTGGGAGAAAGAAGAGAAAAACATCAAGTATTTGGAACGATTTTGATGAAGTTGAAATTAAAAAAGGTGTGAGGAAAGGTGTTTGCAAATACTGTAAACTCCAATTTGCTACTGGGGGCGGGGATCTAGCATTAGTCATATGAGAAGATATATTGACAAATGCCTGCAAAAGAAGTTGCACGAGTCTAACGAAAAGAGATAAACCATCATTCCGTTTTAGCCTTCAAATCCAAGTAATCCCTTTCTTACTCCTGGTGCCAGATACTCTAATGAAAAGATGAGAGAAATAATTGCAACTACTATCATGGTTCATGAATATCCTTTTAGTGTTGTTGATGATTATGTTTGGATGTGGGGTTTCCAATATGCAAACCCAGATTTTCGTAAGGTTAGTCATAAAACAACAAGAAGTGATTGTGTAGCATTATTTGAGAAGGAGAAGAAAGTGTTGAAGAAACTTTTAGAAAGTGTGAGTAAGATAAGTTTAACTACAGATATGTGGAAATCTAGCCATCAAGTAGTTGAGTATATGGTTATTACAGGACATTTTATTGATTCAGGATGGAATCTTCAAAAAAGAGTTTTGAGTTTTGTGAAAGTCCTTGCACCAATGCATGGTATTGATGTAGCTAATTCTATTTATAAATGTTTGAAAAATTGGGGGATTGAAAATAAGGTTATTTCAGTATCTGTTGACAATGCTTCTTATAATGATTCATGTTTAAGATATCTCAAAGATGATTTATCTCTAAGTAGTAAGTTAATCCTTGATGGCTCTTTGTTTCATGTGAGATGTTGTGCTCATATATTGAATTTGTTGGTGCAAAACGGTCTTAGTAAAATTAAGGAAATCATTTTCAATATTCGTGAAAGTGTTAAATACATTAACCACAATGATGCAAGATTAAAGGCATTTTGTGATGTGGTTGAGCAGAAGGGTTTGAAAGAAAGAAAACTCATCATTGATTGTCCAACAAGATGGAATTCAACCTTTAATATGTTGTCAACTGCTTTGAAATTTAAGATTGCATTTTCATCCTACAAAGAAAGAGAGCCTCATTATGATTATGCCCCTTCACTTGAAGAATGGAACAAAGTTGAGAAAATTTGTAAACTTTTAGAAGTGTTTAATCATGCTACTCATGTAATCTCAGGTAGTTTATCATATTTTTTTGTACTTTATTATTATATTCCTATAATTGTTTATTATAACTACTATTTTAAATGTAGGTAGTGAGTATCCGACTGCTAATTTGTATTTGTCAGAAGTTTGGAAATTGAAAGAAATAATTGATAAGGCATATCAATATAAAGTTCTCTTTATGAGAGAAATTGAAAGTCCAATGAAAATAAAATTTGATAAATATTGGGGGGATGTAATATGTTGATGGCTATAACTAGTATTTTGGATCCTAGGTGCAAATTTCATATGGTGCGTATATGTTTTCCCAAAATATATAAATCTAAAGAAGTTGCAGATGAGAATATAAAGAAGGCCGAGTGTTCACTAGAAGAGTTATATGATAAGTATGTAGCTATATCCTTGGCTGAGTCTTCTTCTTCTTCTTATTCTTCTTCTTCTTCTTCTATTGTTGTTAATTTGGATAGTAATAATTCATCATCATCTCAAGTGAATGTTGCACCTATCAGAACTGGATTTGATTAAATTATGAGCATTATTCAAGAAAATGAAGCCATTCCTCCAATAAAATCAGAATTGCAAGATTATCTTGATGAAGGTAGTTACATTCCTAAAAGTACCTCTTTTTGTGCTTTGGATTGGTGGAGGAACAATAACATGAAATATAAGATATTGTCTAAGATGGCTGCTGATATACTAGCTATTCCAATTTCAACTGAGTCGTCTGAGTCTACATTCAGTGTTGGAGGTAGAGTTATAGATGAGTTTCGATCTAAACTAAATGAAGAATCTGTTGAAGCTCTTATTTGTGGTGGAGATTGGTTCCGCCATAAGTATAATATGAAGAAAAAATCAAATGTTATTATTTTATATTTTATATGATATCTTATTAAGTAATATTTATTTATTTTTATCATATTTTGTTTATTTATTTATATAGTATTTTTATATTTTTCCCCTTTTTATTTTGAAGGTTGAAAAAGAGGAGACACATATCACCTTGAGGATCTGATATCACTTTGTTTGGATACTAGAATTAATGAGCTATTCATATTTGGTTTTAGAATTAAAGAAGTTATTCTAATCAATGCATAAGTTATCAAGCTTTTTGGAGTTTTTTTTAATGTTCTTTTAGTATCTTTGTAATGTTAAAATGTGACCTATATATATTATTATCTTGCTACAATGATATGAAAGGTTTGCAATTTTAAAATATTGGGTTGTTTGTTTATCATGTCAATTAGCCTACAATATAATGTTTAGCCTTGCTTCTAATAATTAAATGGTAGCGGATTTGTAATCTCAATTTATTTAGATCTGTATATCTTTAGGTACATGAATGTTGTTATAATTTTTTATTTATTTATAAATTTTAAGAAAAAATAAACCAAATTATATATATATATATATATATATATATATATATATATATATATATATATATATATATAAATGCGAAAAAATAAACAATTTAAATAAGCTTTTAAATAGGCTCTAAGGCCAGGACAGGCCAAAATAAATGGCCTATAATAGGTCATAGGCCAGGCACATGCCTTTAAAAATTTTCATAGGCCAGGCTCAGGCCTTCTAAAGCCTGGCATGACCTGGTCTATTTCCACCCCTAATCCTAGCCCACACCTTATTTGTAAAAGAGGAAAACAACACCTCAGTGTCCAGAGATGAGTTTTTCTTCTTATTTTGTGCTTCACAAGGCCGTCCTCTTAATGCTTCTACGTTTATGATAACTAACTTTGTTCGCCTTGAACAAGACACTCGTGCACCTATCTTCAAAGGCGGTTTAGTGACAATGATAGCAAAGGCCATAGGACTGAGACATCCACTTAACCAGCTTAATCATTTAGGTGGCATCCGACCCATGAACATTGATTTCTGCTTCGACCGATGCATAATAGGAAACCTTGGGCCATGCACCTTTGACTACCTAATTGATAATGTGGTTGTACGTCTATTCACCTTACCAAACCATGAGCGAACTAGTGTCCATAACCGAGAAAATTGGCTATATGACTTAAGTGAACCATAGAATGCTCCACCATCACCTCCTGAGATACCGAAAATTTATGAATATTATGAGGATTATAGATCTGATGTTGAATCGAGAGCGCATTTGGTAACCGCCGCTCCACCCGCAGATTTCACTTTTTCAATTAATGCTCTTGAGAACCGAGTGACTAATTGAATGTAGTAACCAACAATTTGCGCACCGATTTTTATGGATTCATGGATGTAGTAACCGAGCAGATGGATCGTTTCCATCAACAACTTTTTTCTATTGGACTCGCTATAAATCCTAACCAACGTGGCTACGAGAATAAATTTCATCGCGTTATGCCTCTAACACTTTAACAATGAGGTCACTGTTGATTTTTAAGTCTGGGGGAAGGACGATTTAATTAGGATTTCCAGTTTTCTAAGTAGGAAAATTTTTATCATTATTCGCACTTTCAATTCTTACTGTTATTTATGTATTTCTGTTTGGAATATTTGTTCCAGTTTTGAACCTTAGAAATTTAATTAATCTATTTCTAGTTGAATTTAATTTTACCTCGTTACAGTTTTAATTTTTACTATTAACTAATATAGCACTGATATGCTGAGTTACTGCTGCTAACTACTGATATATAAATTCATTTCAGTACACTACTATACCAGTGCACCAATTTATGATCTGCATTTAATTTTTATATCAGTTAACTTGCTTTTTGTTTATTAGTATTATTATGTATGTACTTTCTTATTGTAACACCCAAAATTTTCCCTCTTGATTTTGACCTAGCTTATGTTCATTGTATTGCATTTGCATATCATTTCATCCTATACATACCATGCATAGTGCATAAGGGCATGTGATCAGTTGATTTCAAGAATCTTGATCATACAAAGAAAAGAATGAGAGCCAAAGGCTTGAAAATAGGTCTCAAAGTTTTCTTATGTCCAAGTTAATCTCATTTGTTGCCTCAAGGCATTTCAAGTTGAGAAATTTATCAAGAAGGTCATCAGTGACAATTCTCCTACACAAGGCACCCAAATTAGGGTTTTGCACAAAGGCAAGAAATCTTCAAAGCATTGATCTAATCTTGTTGTAAGGGTATTTACATGTTATATAATGCATAGGGTTGAATTTTGGTTTTAGTATTCAAGGTAAAAGGCATCCAGTTGCTTAATTACTTGTACAGTAAGAAAAAGTCAACAGATCAAGAGAAAAGTCATCCATGGGATCTCAAAGGTTCAAATCATGTTTCCCAAGTCCATGGACCTTTATTTGGTCAAGTAATGGCATGGATAGCATCATTCATCAATAATCAAGAGTTTGTGAAGAGTTAATTACTAAATTTGGAAATGACCTATAATTTGGAACTTTCCCTTTTTGGCAATTTTTACATCACCTTCAATTCAACTTTCCATCACCAAAGAAGCTTCAAATGGATTTTTGATACACATTAAAACTGTAAATCATGGTTTTTCCTTTTCAAAAAGTACAAGACCATATTCATAGAATTTATGGATATAAAGTTATGGCCAAGGGAAGTTAAGGTTTGGTTTATGTATTCTCATGCATAGCAAATTTTTACACTTTGTGCAATTTGATTCTAATTGATTCCAAATTACTTCTATTGTTAAATTCAAGTTATCACATCCAAATGCATATCATAAGGACCAATTTTGGCCTTTAGATCAAGCAATTTTGTGCCATGCTAATCATGTGTACAACATTCCTTCAAAATGCAAAACCATTTCAAACTTCAAATTAGTGCCTTTCACTCCAAGGCAATAATCCACATGCATCCAGAGTTGATTTTAAGAGTGAAGCAAGGTAATTGCATGAATCAAGCACGTGGAAACAAGCACACACATCACATTTTGCAAATTTGCAATTTCCCTCCAATTTTCTTAACCAAGGGTTTACACAAGCTTTAACCATGATCAAACCCTTAACCAAGCATATATAAGTCAATTTACACATTCAAATCAGATCCATGCACCTTCATTTGATCAAATTCACAAAATTCTTTAAGAGCTTCTCTCCTTCAAATCTTACTACACACTGAGTGTTTCTTCAATTCAATATCATATTCTTGATCCTTGAAGTAAGAGGAAGTTAGATCCATCATTGTTTGGAGTTAAGAGTGAAGATTCAGAGCAACACGATTTTGAAGAATTTTTCTTTAATTCTCAATATCCACACAAATTGAAGCCTCTAATTGCATTTGTTTTGCAATTAGAGAATGAAAGAGGAAGACCTGCAGTTGTACATTGGATTTCTGAAGGTATTTCAAAATCTGAACAACTTCAGGCGAGTCCAAATTTCTATTCCTATTTCTCAAGTTTCTTGCATGCATTAGACTCTCTGTGGTTAGTAGATCATGCTGATATAATTTGTTTTGGATTTGGACGTGTTGCATGGATGAATTTGATGATTGAAGTTTTTAGATCTGAATTTGTTTCCTTGGATTTGCATTGTGTGTTGTGTGTCTGTTAATTTGAGTTGTGGATTCGTGATCCTTGTGAAAATCTGAGTGAAACAGTTTTGATTTGAGAAATTTATGGAGATTTTATGTGAACCTCACCGTTGGAGGTCACCAGAGAAGGTGACCGGAGCTAGGGCTCCGACACTTGTGAATCTCCAAGGAATTTGCAGGTTTCTTGGGGAAGAGATAATCCCCATCGTTCTTTGTTTTGATCTAACCGTTGTAAGCGTGACAACACATTAAAATAGTCACATGCCTATCACGTGGTTGTCCTGTTAATTCAGTTAAAAACGCGTCTGTTTGATTGCCATACCTTTGATTGACTCGTTGTGATCCGTTTGATCTGGCTACTTTGCTTATGTTGACTGATTCTAACGCGTTTTATTGATCCTGAGGCTGGCATTGAGTCAATTATTTTGAAGTTTGCTTTTGTTATAAGCGTTGATGGGCCTTTTTTATTATTTGCACTCCCCATTTTGATCCAACCCAAACATGAACTGATTGCGCCTGCTTATTGCACCCCTAATTGCTTTTGTTTTTTTTTTGTTTTTTTTTCATTTAAGTACATGTTTCATTTTTAATTTTTAAAAATATCTAGATGCATTAAAAAATTCTCAAAAAATTTATGAATCACTCTTAGGAATATATAAAATCTTAGCAAATTTTATTTTTCATTTATTTCATATCTTTGATGTCTGAATTAATTTTGTTTTGAATTTCTTTTTAAAATGTTTCATTATGAATACTTTGCATTATTGATTTTATTTCTGGACATTGGTGCACAGTTGGAGTTCCATTATTTTTGCATCATCTTAGGGACATGTTAGGGCATTTAAAAACATTTTTTTTCCATATTTTCAAGTAATTTTTGCATACTTTTTAACGATATTCTTTGTGCATGTTGATGTGAAGCCCTAGTTGCTTTGATGTGCATGTTTGATTGAGTTTCTTTGTGATTCTTTGCATGAGTTTTGGGTATGATATTTTCCCCTGGTTGAGGTCTTTTAAGACCTAATTTGATGATTTTTGAATATTGTGTGCTAATTGTTTGATGACTTTTGTTTGAGGTCCTCTTTTGTGAACTTATTTGTCATGCTTTGATTGCTTGCTTGAGAAGGCACTTGTGCCATTGTATGAGATCATTTTTGTGAATTCTTGAGGCATTTTTATACCATTATTGGTCTTCCTTGATGTAATTATAGGTCATTGGTTTGAATTTGATGCTTGCTTTGTATACATGTTCAGTACTTGTTTCACATGTCTCTTTTTGACCTAATTCCACATCCTTTCTCATCTAAGTTTCTTCTTGCCTTGTAATTGGTTTGTTTATGCCATTCCATATCATCCATTTGCATTTCATAGGATGTATGCCTCTGAATTTAAAGGATCTCATTCATTTCATATTCCATTCATGTCTCACTTTGCATACTTGAACATGTTTCATCCAAATGCATGTTTCTACTTCTTCTAGCTTCTAAATGACTTGTAATTGCTTGAATGCGATTGGTTTGCATGTTTTATTTGCATCTTAACATGTTATATCACTTCTAAATTCTATACTTGAGTTTCATATTGAGCTCCTTTAGGTTTGACTTATGTTTTAAGTAACTTGTCTCCATGTTTAATTCATGTTCATATCTTCTCACTTCTTCTCCTAATCACTCTTAATGCTTGGATACTTGATTATATGCCTTATGTGACATTTGTACATCATGTTTAGGCACATGTTTAGGTCATCCACATTCTGACTTTGACATTTCTAGAAACATTATTGTATGATCATCTTGCATATCCACTCATTCTTATTCCACTCCTTCTTTAATGATCTTCTTGGTTGTTTTTGCACTTGTTTGCATTCTTATTATTTGAGTTTTCTTGGTAGACATTATAGGTCATGTTTGGGGTTTACATTATAACTTTGATGCTTTTGGTTTGAGTCATAGCCTTTTCTCTTTGAGTTGTTTTGTTTGAAGTTTGTTTGCCTTAGTTTTGCTTGTGTTTGCTTTTGCTAACCATGTAGGGGATAAAGGTAAGTCAAAGGGATGTGGATATGCTTCCACATTCCAACTTCTCCTTTCTATTTTACATTTCAAATATGTGGTTGTTAAGCATTCAATATGCTTTGTTTTGTACAACTGCATTCCTTCCCCTTTAGTGGCAACTTATAAAATTCCATCTTGGAAGTAAGTTGTTTTCTAATCCTCTTCTCTCTTCTTTTTTCCTCTCTTCTCTCCTTCTTCTTCATTAGGATTAGATTTTATTTCAAACCTCACTAACCTAGGTTTATCCAAGCATGCCAACTTACTTGGTTTTGTTAGTTCCTTACCTTTGGTTCTCTTTTGGTGTTTTCTCTCTCTCTCTCTCTCTCTCTCTCTCTCTCTCTCTCTCTCATCTCAAAACAAAAAGCTCAAAACATATAATAAGGGTTAAAGCTTTCTCATGTGCCAAGGGAATTTGCCATGGGATACTTTCACACATTCCATTTGGGGATGAGGTGTATGGTATCTATCCTGATGAATAGGTCTTAGCATGAGGATGCTTCACAAACATAAACTAAAAAAACTTCTTAATCAAAAAACAACAAAAACACATAATAAGTATAATAGGCTAGTGTGTTTGAGCCTTAATCTTTGGGACTAGGCTTGGAGATATCCTCCATACTTAGGTGTGCTCCTTATCCGTTCCATTTTGGGATGATGTAAGAAGTACACATCCCATTGAATGAGACTTAGATACACTCTTCTATGCAAACTCCCAAATAAAAAGCTTTTAAAAACATTCAAACTAACAATAAACGAATTTCCTTCGAGAATTGTTTTCTCATCTCATTTACTCTTAATGAAAGAACTCGCTTCGACTTATCTTTTGCAAGACGGTAAACACACTCGTTCTAGACGATCCTGTAATACCTGAGCATAGACATAAGCAGTTCAATCTTAAAAAAAACACAAACAAGTTTCCTCCCTAGTTAGGGGAACTATGTCGACTCTGATTCTCATTCCCCATGAGATACGTAGGTAGTGGGGTAAGGCCCATTCGATCACTCTCTTTATTTTCTCTACATTTTTCCCTTAACTTTTCTTTCTCTTATCCAGTTCCAGTAGCAGTTCCAATTCAACAACAGTTTACCCTCACCCTTTGAAATAGTTCTAGCAAGCGTGGATCCCGTCGGGTACGGCAGACGATCTGGGGTGCTAATACCTTCCCATTTTGTAACCGACTCCCGAAGCTAGTATCTTTGGTTCGCAAGACCCTGCTCTTTCCTTTTCCTTCGATTTGTACAACATTACCTTTCCTTTTCCTTGGGATAAAAATTCCTGGCTAGCGACTCTTCCTTTTCCGCGCCACTTTTGTGTTCGTACCAGGATGGAAATCCAGGGAGCGATAGTTGGCGACTCTTCTGGGGACCTCCTAACCAGAGTTTCTCTGGTTCCCTAGCGAGTCAATCCTAGCGCTTGCCTATTTTTGTTTCTTTGAGTGTTTATATGTTTGTTAATGTGTGTTTAGTTTACTGTTTTTAATTACAGTTTTATTTTACCGCTTTATTTACCATTTTCAGTATTTATTTATCATGCATCATTATTATACTGTCTAGATTGTCTGATTTTTTTGGCGGGATGTGGGTTACTGTGAGATGAGCCCAATACCACGGCTCGAGTGCACCCTAGACTTTAGCATGAACAAACACTGTACTTCCATGATATATCATCATGATGTGTGGCGGTGTGTTCCACACCCAGATTGCGACCGTCTTGGAAATATTCTGTGTGGGGATTTCCTCCACTTCAGGATACTGCCTTGATAGTTATGTGCGTCTAGGGTCCGATCATCGAGGACCTTTGTGGAAACATACCTCTCCAATGGTGACAGTGGCATACCACATTTGTGTGCAAACCCACTCGCACTTGAGGGCCCACTGGGAACTCGCATAGGATGGCCTTGTTCTATTGTAAGAACTCAGTCAAATCACTTTTTGCATGAAGATAGTATTGTACCCTTCAGGATTAATTTACTATTGTTTCTCGATCTCAGTGCTTGAAGCTGGGAACTTATGAGGGATGCTTGTTTTTTCTGGACTCAGTTGAGACCTCCTCTTTTAGTGAATAATGCTAAACCATTTCTCGAAGATGGTGAACGTATTATCGCTACTCGACCTGAGAGTCCGTGATGATGACCCGAAGTAGAATACTAGTGAGTTTGGGGGATGTTTAAAGGTTTGCAGGAACCCTTAAACCTTCAACTTACCCATGTCATCAGTGTCTGTTCTATGTTCTGATTTGGTTTTCTGAGGCTCTATGGTTCTTGGTTCTGCATTATTATTTAGAGATCCTGTTATTGTGATTATTCAGGCACTTGGTCCTTGATCACATGCCAGTGCATTGTTGTAACACGGTGGGAGAACTGACTTTTAATTTATGTTGCGGTAAGCAAGAGTCGCCACCGAATTTTATTTTATCCAATAAAGAAAAGGAATAAAAGAACAGGAAAAAGCTTTTTTTAAAATATTTGAGTTCGGGGTGTAAGTTATACAAAGGGAAGGTGTTAGCACCCTTTGTATCCATGGTTATCCATGGGCTCTTAACTACTTAGCTCACTTTACTTTTGTTTGAAAAATAGTGTAGTGTGTGTTTAGAAAATATTTTCATAAATCTTTAACTTTGCAATGATCCTCGTTTGGATGTATACAAAGTGTTTAGTTTGAAAGTATTTTGAAAAGTGGGGTGTAAAGAGTGTTTTGAAAAGAAGTGAGCAAGTACCTAAAAACTACTTACCCTAAGTTTGTAAGGTCTTTCTTGTTATTTATTTACTTTAGGGGTAAGACTGTCCTTACTATTAGTGAGTAAGTAGTCTTTACCTTGGATGTTAGGGATGGTTGTAGGGTCATCGTATGGTTATAGAAGGCGGCCTTTAGGGGTATCTTAGTAATTCGAATGGACTATCATCGTTTTTGTAGGGTCATCGAGGGACGAGATCATTTATTCGTAGGCAACTCGAAGGTACTATGATCTTTTATTTAACGGAACTTGATGATATTGTTCGTAGGCAACTTTACTAAGACACCCCCATGTTCGAGGGACTTGACCATATTTTTGTAAGGCAACCAAGAGAGGAAACCCTAGGAGGTGCAGATGGCAATTGTAAAACGATCGACTTACGTGTGTGAATATTGATTTCAGATATTTTATCTTGTGAATTAGGGTTAGCTAACGGTTGATTTTAGTCTTTCCATACAATTCTATTAAGCATACATCTAACAATTTATAGTGCAGAAAAATAAAACCCTGGTTTAAACTATTACATGGCTTTGGGAGATATACATAAATATAAAAAATCCTGACAGAAAATGTAAAGTGCGGAAAATAAACCTAAACTATTACAAGGCTTTAGTAGTTACATTATCTTTAGAAATTGTAAAATAATAGAAACGAAAAGATCGGAAGAATATTGAGTCTTTGAGATAACAGGAGTATATTTTTTTATCATCATATTAGAAGAATAAAAAATAAATAAACAGAGTCATATAAAATCACTACAGATTTTAAAATAATGGAAAATAAAAAAAGCGATTAAAATAAAATCTAAAAAAATATTAAAACGATGCTAAAAATCTAATAAAATCAAATAAAGAGCGCATAATTTTAAAAAATTTTTTTTTTTGAAAATATGGAAATAGAAAATAAATCAAATAAAATAGAAAAAAGAGGAATTTGCGATTTTGAGGGTCGAAATCTTTTAGAATTCTATTCTAAAAGAGTATTGTTCTTCGATTTTTTTCTGAACTTGTGGAAAAAATTCGGAGTAAATCGAAACAGTAGCACTTACCCGACTTACCTGTCAGACTTGAATTCTTATTACTATTGCAGCCTTCAAAGTATCGGAGAAAACGAATTACAACAGATTAACCAACAATTTAGTTCTCCATGGTGCCCTAAACTTCAATTCAATCGCCCAGATAGCTTAATCACATCATAAGAAACACAAATATACAAAGAGATTAGATGTATCATGCGTATAAATATGAAATCGAAAAATTGAAGAAAAAAAACCAAAAAAGCAAATTCGTTTATGGCGTTTTATGAGTTTTGGAGCAATGGTACGCCTTCAGAAGAGTCTAAGGAATGTTCTTGGACCTTCAAACCTCCTTAAGAATGGCTACAACCCTAAAACCGAATCCAACTTACTCTTGAGTTTTTTGAAGTTTTGCATGCTCTCTTTGATAAAACATTTCCTACCTTTGACTTGTGGAGATGATAAGTATTTATAGAGGGTTTAATTTAGGTCAGATTTTGGGCTTTTGTGATGGATTGAGAGGTTAGTTGAGGATGAAGAAAATATGTTTCCAATTTGGTCAAAAAATCAGATGAAATTATACTCTTTTGATCTTGCACGAATTTGAACACTTACAATAATCATAAACATCAAATATTTGATCCCAAAATAGACCTAAGATCAAATATTTGATTTTCCAATATTTATCTTAATTAAAATTGAATTTAAATGAAATAAATCCAATATAATATAAAATAAATATAAAAAATCAGATATTATGATCTATGGGTCGTGCATGATCTTATAATTGAGTTTGGGTTGGAAAAATATGGGCCCATTTGGAAGAAACTTGAGTTTTGGTCATTTTTGCTTCATACACCTCCTCAAAATTGTCCAACTTCAACAATGCATAACTCTCTCAATTTTTATCCCATGTATGTGTTCTAGTACTTTTTAGAAATCTTAGAATGTCCTCATAACTTCCATTTTTATATTATGAGCTTTTGAAAAAGTTGATTTTTTGTTGATTTTTAAAAGGACCTGTAATGTCTTGGCTCATATCTCTCAAATGAAGCATTTTTGGCCTTGGCTTGTGAGACACAAAGTTGTAGGGAATTGAATTTCCTTCAAAATGAGATTTGGATAGAAATTTTTTGATGAAGCATGTGAAAGTTATGGCTGGTCAAAGTACAATTGACTTTTCCTACAAATACCCTAATTTAGTAACTCCTTATTCTTGATGATTCTGAGGTTTCCTTGATGAATTATGATCAATACTTGATCAAATGATGAATTTAACCTCATAATCTTGATGTTGACCAAAAATCTTGAAGTTTGACTTTATGTTGACCACAATTGACTTTTTGACCAAGTTAACTGATTTTTGGATCATCTAAGTATCCAACTGACCAAACTTGTAGGGAAAGCCTCTAAACTTGACATGAAGATCCTTTGAAGTATATGGGATACCATGAAGTCCACTTGAGGCTTTGGAAGTCTAATTTTCTTTGAGAACTCAAAACCCTAGTTTAAGATCCGTTGCTTAGGAGGAGGCTTAGTCTGATGAAACCTGGAATTCCTTTGAGCAATTGAGAATCTTGTGATCATTAGAATACCTCTTGAGACATATTGTCTTAAATATGTGAGGTAAAATTTTGGGGTACAACAAGTGCCCCTGTTCAATTTTTTGAAACCTGAGGAGTTAGATTGGCATGTACACCATTCGTGACCTGAAGGTTAAAGAGGATTGAACACTTAAGCCCAAAAATTTGCACTTGCCGGTGCGCAAAGTAATATTGTTGGTTGATCGTATTGCTTGAATGGGATTACAGATGCCATTCAGAGTATTTGGAGATGGGCTTATAGATTCCATTCAAAGTATCTATGGGTAGGAGTGTCAGAATGTGTCTATGTTTGACTTTATCTGAATATATTACTGCACTAAGTATCAGAATTAGATATCTGTCTCGACCATCTCTGAACTGTCTCTGTAACATATCTGAACTAAGTATCATCACTAGATCTTCATTTAGATCGTCTCTGAACTGTCTCTGGGGGAAAAGATACTTTGAACTAAGTATCAGCACTAGATCTTCGTCTCGATCATCACTGAACTGTCTCTGGGAAAATATCTTGAGTTAAGTATCAGAAATAAATCTTCGTTTTGATTATCTTTGAACTTCTTCTGGAAAGTATCCTACACTAAGTATCAGCACTAGATCTTCGTTTAGATCGTCTCTGAACTGTCTCAAGGAAAATTTCTTGAATTAAGCATCAGAAATAAATCTTCGTTTCGATTATCTCTAAATTGCTTCTGGATAATATCCTGCACTAAGTATCAACACTAGATCTTCGTTTAGATCGTCTCTGAACTGTCTCTAAGACAATATCTTGAATTAAGCATCAGAACTAAATCTTCGTTTAGATTATCTCTGAATTGCTTTTGGACAATATCCTGCACTAAGTATCAGCACTAGATCTTTGTTTAGATCGTCTCTAAACTGTCTCTAGGACAATATCTTGAATTAATCATCAGAACTAAATCTTCGTTTAAATTATCTCTGAGTTGCTTCTGGACAATATCTTTCACTAAGTATCAGCACTAGATCTTCGTTTAGATCGTCTCTGAACTGTCTCAGGAGAGTGTCAGCACTAAGTACCAGGACTAGATCTTCGTATAGATCGTCTCCATACTGTCTCTAGAAAGAAAAGCATCATGCACTAAGCATCAACACAAAATCTTCATTTAGATCGTCTGAACTGTCTCAGGAAAATGTCAACACTAAGTACTAGGACTAGATCTTCGTATAGATCGTCTCTGTACTGTCTTTGGAAAGAAAAGCATCTTGCACTAAGCATCAGCACTAGATCTTCGTTTAGATCGTCTCTGAACTGTCTCAAGGAGTTGGTAATGTTTATCTGACTGCAAACTATCCTAAAAAGGAAAAGTTAGTTTATGCAAGATTATTTGATGTATGCATGTATGACATGATGTTCTTAATATGAGAAAGAATGTCGTATGCATTATGGATGTGTATGACATGATGTTCTTAATATGAGTGAGAATGTATGTATGAATTATGTAATTGAAGAACACTAGCATCTTCATGTAACAACTGTTGGCTGGGGAAAATAAATCCTGATTTGTTGCTGAGGAGTATGAAGACATAGTTCTCGTCTTGTTTCAGAATATTGTACTTAGGTTCTTTCGATTTCCGTTTGTTGTACTTTTTTATTGGAAGATTAGATTCCTAAATACCCTGACTGGGGATAAAAGAGACGGACATTCCCCTGAGAGACTTATCCGACCAAGTGTCAATTCTTCGGAGAATATTAGGTTAGAGAGAAATCTTTCTAGGACTTTGTAGAGCTGTAAGTACAAGAGGCTACTTGAAATACTTTGCTGAAATAAATTCGTAAAGATTACTCTGTTGGGATGAGCCTGCGAAGATCTGTTGGATATGAACTTTGTTGAGGATTCCTACCTCCAAAGGTCCTTAGTAAATGCTATTATTGTAATTTTATGCATTTTGGTAAACATCAATCATATTTGAAAGCATATATTCATTCAAAGTAACCAATGGATTCAAAACTTCTGATATTCTCGACTTCCCCAAGTAATTTTCTTGGAATTATCATGACTGAATTCAAAGACATGATACTGACACCATCTGATACTATTGGCACAGACAATTAATTTCCACAATGGCTTTTGCTGAAATCCGGTATCAAGGCAATGTAATGAGAGGGATGTGCTTTCAGACCGCGGTGGATCGTGTATGCCCGATGTAATGGTTAAGGAGCTTACAACTGAATTTGATCTGATTAAATTTGAAAAGAGAGCATTGCTCCTAACTGAGGATGATTTGTCCCATAATGGAAGTATTTGAAAAGGGCTACCTCAAGAGAAATAAACAAAATTCCCTACAATAATATGACTCTGGCATCGTGAACTAATTAATGTTACCTCTGGTATATCAGATGTGGAGACCTGCCCCTGGCTATTTAAGCATTGTTGAATCTTGACCTGACTGCCCCAGATGAATTGGACAGTAACATGGCATTCCCCATTGATTGGAAGATAGTGACTATGCCCCTTGTATACATTGGCTTTGATCCAACTGAGTCATGTCCAGGAAGCAACTTTGTCTGTCAAGAGGACTTTGGCTTATTGAATGTTCATCATGTAAGCTTATCTGCTGTCAAACACTTAGTTATATGCAAACAATGATATTCAAAATGCAACGCTTATGTCTGTCTTGATGTTTTGAAAAAGAATTATTTTAGCAAAATAATGTTTGTAAACACTGTGATATTAACTCAAGATTTATAATAAGCCCTAAAGGAGTCAGGATACCTTTTTGTAGCAGTGCACTTTCGAACTAACCATGCTTCAGTTAGGACTTTTAAAGGGTTGTAATGTGGTCTGGTTCACGGTTTAAGAAACAAAGGATAAAGGATCAAATTTTATTTTTACCCAACCCATCCTTCGTGATGTTCTTCAGTCCTATGTTCGGTTAACATATGCATTGAGGCTCCAAAGGAGTTTTGAATTGTAACACTGACAGTAGTTTATTTGAAAAGCCAGTCATTTTTTTGTTGAGGATTTGTAGTGACCTCTTTTTCTTTTGACTTTGTTATCCCTTCCTTTTTCCTGAACTGTTTGTTTCAAGATTACAGTCAGCGGGATGTCTCAACTTTTACTAAGTCTCCTTCATAGGTTTTGACTTAGTGAGATTTTCTTTTGCTAGATATTGACTTACAGGGAACCATCATTAGTTGTGTACAAAACAGACAACTGGAATAATTGAGTTAACCAAGGAACTACCCTGCCCCAGGTTATGATTAAGGGTTTTAATTTATATGAGAATGAAAACTCCTACTTCATAGGCTCAAAAGGGTTGACTAGGGATTAACTTCCTTATATCTCCACTGTTTAGGAATTGAAACAATGCTTGTACATCGTCAGCATAGTCTGTTCAAAAGCATACTATATGAAATTATGATATCGTCTTCGTCATCCTCCCTCTAAAGGCTTACAGCTTTATCAAGAGTTAAATATCACAAAAGAGAAGTAAGAAGCATAATTTAAATATAGTGAAACGAATGGATTAATTCAAGACAAAAATATGCAATGCATTATCATGAAAACAAAAGTCTGACATAATAGTAAGTGTTTAAGTCGACAAAAGAAATTACAAATGAGAATTCAAACGATCTCAAAGCCTCTTCCTCTAAACTTGTCACTCCGAATTTTTGGCAGCTTCGATGTTTGATGGATGATAGGAGAATTCAATCTGGTCTCCTAGCGTAACCTCGAGGATTCCCTCGTCAACCAGGTGCCGCTCCCCGGACTTTCGTCCCGATGCAAACGCGAACTGTCGGCGAGAACGGTCGGATGATGAAGGTTGAATAGAGTTTCCAGCTAGGCATTTTTATCCCGAAGAAAAGGTAATGCTGCATAAACGTAGAAAGATATGGATAAGATGGTTGCGAACCAAAGAGATTGGGTAAGGGGGTTGGTTACGACCTGGGAAGGTATTAGCACCCAGATCGTCCGTCGTACTCGACGGGATCCACGCTTACCTGATTGTGTTGAAGGGGGATAGTGTATGTGCTAACTGTGTTATAAAAGAGATGGATGTACAAAGTGACAGTGCAAAAAGGACATGATTTCAAACTGAGGTCAAGAAAGGAAAGCTAAAAAGAGAAGAGGGGGGAGACCTGGGGACTTTTGTTTGATAACCGTTAAGTTATGCCTACGTATTCTATCGCGAAATGAGGAAGTCAGAACACCGTAATTCGACTCAAAGAGACTTAGATGTTTTGGTGTGAACTGCTTGCTTGTATATGCTCAAGTGTATGACTCGTCTGGCTAGAGTGCTACTGTCTTGCATTAGACGGAAGAAGCGAGTTCTCGTTTTCAGAGTGAGTGTGATGAGAAAAGAATCCCGGAGGAGACATTTATTGTTTATTTTTGTGTTTTCAAATTTTTATTTGTTTTTGGTGTTTTGAATAGGATAATGAGCTTAAGCCTTAATCAAGGATTGTAAACTCATTATATCACCCCGATTAGGGATAATGAGTCTACTCAAGTGTGAGATGAATATCTCAACTTAATTACCCTGATGATACATGATTAAGATCATTAACCCACTTGTAATTATTAAGTGTTTTTGGATTATTGTTTTGTGTTAAGTAATGAGTTTAATCTCTAATCAGGGATTAGTGAACTCATTACACCATCCTAAGAGAAGGATGATAAATGAGGACACTTAAGATGAGGAAGATACCTCAACTTAATCCATGGTCAGGGATTAAAATCATTATATAAAAAACCTTTATTAGAGTGTATCTTGATTAGAGATTAGATTAAGAAGTGAATTTAATATTTGTAAGACTAAACCTGAGGGGGACTTGTCCATTAAACACTAGGGTTAATCCCTCTGACCCAAAGGCAGAGATGTAACCCTAATATAAGGCCCAAGTTACAAGCTTAAGTCTTAATGATTATTAGGTGTTTTGATTAAGAGGTGAAAACAACTTAAAGGTTTAACACTAAGTACTAAAGTTCTACACTCCATCCTAAGATAATGATACATGCATAACCCTAACACAGAGCCCCAAAACTTTAACTGTTTAGCCTTTGTTATTGAGATGAGAAGCAGAAACTCAAGGAGACTCAAAAGGTAAAAAACTAAGGGAGACTATTTACAACCCTAAAGTTATCATGCTTAGATGTTCCTATGGTTTGTGATGCTTAAATAGAAATCTTCAGATGGCCACCAAGGAAGAAGTAGATGAAAAAGAGAAAGAGAGAGAAAGATAGGTTACTTACTTCCTGAAGAAGTTAAGTAACCTAGGAGTGGGAGAGAAAAAAACACAAGTGAATCAAATTCACTTCAAACACAAATAAATAAGAGGGTGAGAAGAGATTGGATGTGGATGCACATCCACATCCTAATTAACTTACCATATGCACCTGAAAAGTTAGTATGTACATACACAAAGTCCATGATCAAAATAAGAAGCAAATCATATGATAAAAAATTGAAATTGCATCCAAACAAACCCCAAACCTACATTAGAACACCCTCCAAAGGTGGAGGTCTAAAGCTAAACCAAAGTCAAGTTATGGTTTTCCTAAGTTTGGCTAGGGTTTTAGACACTTTGCAAAGAAAAAGTCAAAACAAATTGAAAATGCAATTCAAAAATATGATTTAAATGTCCTAGATACTAGATGCAACATGTAAAAGAATGCAAAAAGAACCAAGTACAAACTCATTTTGGTTAGGCAGGAATGAATTTTGGAATTAGGGTTATGAAAAACGGGATTTTCAAAACCCTAAGTCAAGTTTAATTGTCAAAACATGATCAAACCCTAAAATAAATTTGTGAAATGAGTTTGTAAACTGATTATAATGTTCAAGGATGCTTCATGATTTTTTTGGTTATTTTTAAATACCTAAAAGTTTTTTTAATTAATTAAAATGAATTAATTAATTAAATAATACAATTAAATGATTTAAAAATAAAATTTTAATGCAAAAAATGAAAATAAAAATGTTTTTTGGGTTTTTTTAAAATGAATTAGAGTGAAAGTGTAAAAAATCAGAATTTTTGAAAGTGTTTTGCTATTTTTAATAAATAAAGGAAAACAAAATGAAATAAATAAAATAAAATGAAAAGTAATTAAAATGAAAGGCTCAGATTGCATGGAAGAGAGATCAAGGGCTGTGGGCGCAAGTCAGCTTGACTGAGGGTATGTAGATCCTAAGGTTCAGATTCAAACTCCCTAAACATGCGCAATCCAAAGGCTCATATTTAATCT
Source organism: Lathyrus aphaca (assembly GCA_963966055.1). Taxonomy (NCBI): domain Eukaryota; kingdom Viridiplantae; phylum Streptophyta; class Magnoliopsida; order Fabales; family Fabaceae; genus Lathyrus; species Lathyrus aphaca. Next base: position 442,581,799 of record OZ014519.1, read on the forward strand.
GAACTAATTAATTATAATTTGTTTTAATTAATTAAAATTAGGGCTAACGAATTATCTGGGCCGTCCATCACTTAAACTAATCAATATCCAATGGCTCACCCCCAAACCCTAATCACCTTCAGATGACCGGAACAGTGCTCCGGTCATCTTCTCCGGCGAGTCCAAACACACATCTTCTTCCCTAGGTCACTACAAGACCTCTAACTTGCCCATAATCCATCCCCACACTCCATGGAACACAAATCAACAATCAAACAACATTTATAACACTTGAATCAAGAGAATCTAAGCAAAAATCAAAACACGGGTAAACTTTCAGAACAACATAAAATGATCATTTCTTGCTCATTTTCAAATCTAAACATATCTAGATGATCAGTGCAACATGTAGATTCATTCTATGACAAGAAATTAAAGCTTTGAGACAAAAATTTCTTGAGTATACCTGAGCCGGTGACCTGCAAATGTGAGCTTTCAGAGCCTCCCTCTTATGCAAATGGCCTCCTTTGAACCTCCCGAGGCTAATGGAATGCTTGGAATGCTTTGAAAGTGGCTGGTTTGAGAGGTCCAATTCTGATATGGCAAAAATGGAGGTTTGGATATGTGATGTTTCAGGCCATTTTAATGGTTGATTCTTGTTCTATGAATGATGTGTGGTTGATTGGTGAAGGAATTTTCGAAGTTTGATGGCTGGATTGGGAGAATCGAAGAGAGGAAGTTTTTGGGGATTTTTGTGCAAACTGAGTGTGTATTGGCTCTGGGTTCTTGTGAGCCCTCTTTTATGATCCTTAGGCTTTGCATAAACAAATGGAATGAGTCAGAAGAGTTTCTATGCAATGTGGGATTGGTATGGTTCAATTGGCCAAAAAGTCAAAAGGTGTGTACTTGAGGTATGGGCCATGGAAGAACTGATTTGAGGGATTGAGCTGCTTCAGCTAGCTTCAAGGAGAACCATAGGATCAATTGCTATGAGTTGTATGGCTTGGATCAAGAGTTTGCATAGGTTTTGCAATTTTGCAACTTTGTGATTTCTTGAGAAACAAGTCATGAAATCCCTTGGTTCAAAGCTCAAATCTGACTTTGAGATGTTGTTTGATCATGCCATGATGTATTTGAGTGGATTAGAAGTCACATAGAGGCCTGAAATTCACTTTTGCACATTTCCCTCTTTGGCCTAAACTTGAAAATTACAAGATTTTTCCCAACTTTGACTAGCCATATCTTGAGTTCTAGGATGAATAATGAGGAGTTCTTGTACTTTTTGAAAATGGGAAGATTCAATCTACAACTTTCATGTTTAACAAAATTTCATTTGAAGCATTTTTGATCAAGAAAGAGGATGTTGAAAATCTTTCCCAAAATGGAAAGTTTGCATTTCAAGTAATGTCCATTTTTGGCAACTTTTGACTTGGCTCAAAATTCTTCAATCTTGTGATCATACAACCTCTCCTAAGACCAAATAAAGGTCATAGGCTCTCAAAATGATGGAAATGAACCTTTGGAACCCTTGGTTGAGGCCTCAGATGCCCTAATCCTGACTTTTCTTGCACAACGAGTTACAGCTTGATCAGATGACTTCCTCAGTGAATTTTTTCATCAAACTTCATCCACACACTCCTTATATCATATAAAGACCATTTGAATCAAGAATGACCAAAAAATTTCGTTGTAAGGGCCTCAAACCCAAAACCCTAATTTTAGGTCATCTGTGTAGGAGCCTTGGGCCTGCCTGGGTGGCTCTGCAATCTCTTGTGATCTTTTGACTTCAAAGAAACCTTGGGGGTATAAAACAACCATATAACACTCAAGGACCCTCTTGGAATTCTTCAAGGCCTCTGAGATTGCTCAAATCACTTCTCGGGTTCACCTGATCACAAACCCTGGTTATGCAGTTATGCAGTGAGTTGCTAAAGGATAATTATGCAATGTGAGATGTAATGATATACTATGCAATATGTGTGATCATAAACCAAGGCATGAGAAAGTGAGAGGGAAAATTTGGGGTGTTTACACCAGGTCTTGAATCTTATTCCTCAATACCCAACAGTTATTAGTGTCATATCCAGGATAATTGGAGTGATATACACACCTTGCATTGAGATTATAGCCGGGAGAGGAAGTATTGGGATTATGAGGAGAATTTTTCAAGGTAATCAGCTTCATCTCCAACAAGCATTGCAAAGTTTGCGACATTGGCGTGTTGATTTTGATAATCTGTCTTTTATATTCCTTGTATTGAGGCAGATTAACCCTATAAGACCTTCTTCCTTCAATTGAAGAACTATCAATAGTAGCCTGTCTCTTTCCTTCTCTTATCCTCATCTTTCTTTCAACTAAGTCATCTTGTTTAATCAGAGGTTGACTGATGATTAGATTCCCTACTCCGTTACCTTGAAGTTTATTGACAAAGACTCTCAGCTCTTCATGCCCCTAGGCTATGTTTTGGATAAGAGCCACCTGGCCATTCATCTGGATTCTCATCTCTGCCATCTCAGCTTACAGTTGTTCCAACTGATTATCCTTGTTGTCTTTAGGATTCTTCTTTTTCGCGTCCTTAGTGAGGAGGGATTTCAACTCTTCTTGCCCCTTGGACAAATTCAGGATCACCTCTTGAAATTGGGCATTCTGGGTTCGGAGATCTTTGACAGTCTGTTAGAGAGCCATTTCCACTGAAATAAACAGCGAGAAGATAAGAAACTTGTCACGAAAACTTGTTATGCAATGGTATAGTATGTAGATGCATATGCAATGTTTTCAAGGACCACGTAGGATTTAAATTTGTTAAGGAAAACAAAAATAAAACTTTTATTAGTAAGTTTAAAATATAATTGCCCATTGGGCTTACAATGAAACAAAAAGTTGCAAAGAAAATAAGAACATCTGAGACTCAAGTCTCCCATGGACGTTTTCTCTTTGGGTTGAGATATGTATTGAGGTTTCACTCTTCGTGAAGTTGCCTTGTTAGCTCCAACATTTTCTCTTTGTAATCATGGAACTGAGCCTCAAAAGTATCCCTTTCCTCCTTCATTTGAATCCAAGATTTTTGCAGCTCTTCTAGATCCGTGGGCATGTCAGGATGAAGAATGGTATAAGGAATATCTCCTTCAACAATTGGCTCAACAACTACTGGTAGAATAGTAGGATATGGCATCATAAGAGCCTGAGCACGAGATCACACCCATCTGAGGTAAGGTTCCATAGGGATGGAGTGTTTCGGTTCCAAAGTATTGATGTTGATCTTGTTCACCTTGGTCCAAGCTCGTATAAATCTTTGACGGTAACCTTGATGATCATTGTCATAATCAAACAAAATGCCTTGAATAATCATATCATGAGGACCATTACTCCGAGCATAACCAAACTTACGTAGTGCTAAAGAAGGATTGTAGGTAATGCCCCCTCTTATGCCAAGGAGTGGTACATTAGGGAACTCTCCACAACGGTCAATGATAGTAATATTCTCCATAGATCGGGAACACCAATGAATGTCTGAATGAGAGAGTGACATTATCCTTCTAGACCACCTTAAACCTTGTTCATTTTTCATCACAGATCGAGGAAGGTGTGAAATAAACCACCTTGATAGTAGAGGTATCCAACACATCAAAGTTCCTCGTGCCTTCGTAGTACGAGTTTGAAGAGAGTGCAAGATATCTCCAAGAAGGGTAGGCACCGGATTGTGAGTCAGAAATATGTTGATGGCGTGTAGAACTATGAATTGGTCTGGATTAGGGAACAAAACCAAACCATAAATCAACAAGGCTAAGATCTCCTCAAAAGCATTGTAACTTATAACATCCAAGAACACCTGAGCTTTCTCTATCAATACTTTAGCAAGAATACCCTTAGTTCCACTTCTGGTTTCCAATACAATGTCTGATTTCTTCAGATGTAAGGCTGCTGCAATAATTTCAGATTTAGGCTCATTCTCTAAGCCTATGAAAGGTTTCTGATCAAGGATAGACACAACAAGTAATTTGGAGAATTCTTCCATTGTGGGTACTAGTTGATAATCGGGAAATGTGAAACAGTGATGTTTAGGGTCAAAGAACTGGAGCAAAACACTCATCATGTCTTCACTAAACCCTGAAGTAACCAAATCAAGTAGATAACCATGTTTTTTTATGAACTGAGAGCTTTTAGGAACTTTTGAGACGAATTCCTTAAGCTGGGAAGGTATCCTTACAAAGTTGATCTGGATAGTGTTCCTACGAGCGGAAGCCATAACCTGCAACAAAGAACAAAGATAAATCCTTTGGTCCTTGAAATGGTTAGTGAAAATGCTATGTTATGATGTTATGATGTCATGTTCAAAACAAGAAGATGACAAACACAAACAAGTCACACAATGGCCTTAGGTTTAAAGGCTTGCATGAAGTTCATAGGTAAGTACCCTCCCCACTGAAGTTAGTTGGTTCAACTTGTCCTAGCAATAGTAATCGGGTTCTAAGGGATCTCAATATCACTGATTCTTCCACTATGCCAAATAAGACCTTAGACAACGTTTTTTTTGTCCTTAGACAGTGCTTTAAAGCGCTGTCTAAACCTCCGCTGCTAAAGGTTTAGACAACACTCTTTTAAATCTTAAAAGCGTTGTCTAAAGGGTGGTATATTTTATAAAAAGCGCTGTCTATGGTACCATGATACAACGCTTTATATCTTTTTTTAGGAATACCTTAGACAACGCTTTTGGTGAAAGCGCTGTCTAAGCCCCACCTTTTTTAATTTTTTTAGGTATACCTTAGACAGCGCTTTTGGTAAAACGCTTTCCAATCCCCCCCTTAGACAACACTTTTGGTAAAAGCGCTTTCTAAGCCCCACCTTAGACAACGCTTTTTGTGTAAAGCGTTGTCTAAGGTATACGAAAATTTTAGTATAAATTTTTTTAAACCACTTTTTTTTCCAGGTTTTTCAACCAGAATTTTGACCTGTTTTTCATCCAATTTTTTTCCACAAAAAGGGTTCTAAACTCAACTTATAAACTCATTTTCTACAAAAAAATCTAGAATGAATCAAAACAACTTCAACAGGACTAATGAGTCAAAACTCAGTTTCTATAAGTTATAACAATGTCAACAACAATGTTAACTACAACAAAGGGTTCTAACAATGTCAGCTAGAATGAATCAAAACAACTTCAAACACTAAACTCAATCAATAAAGTAAAAGATTCTTCAAACACCAGTAAAAAAAAGCTAGAAACGAAGAACATACCACAAAAAGGGAAGAACACCAGAAACCAAAAACTCAGTCAACTCCCAAATGTACGTTCGCGGTGAAAGATTCTTCAAACACTTCTTCAATGATCGATTCAAGGTTTATGGAGGTTCTGTTGTTTAGGTTTATCGTGTTTCGCTGGAGGGAAATGAAAGAATAGAAAGAACGAAAATAGAAACCGAGTCTAATATTTTATTTTAATTAGACCTTAGACAGCGCTTTTGAGAAAGCGTTGTTTAAGGGTGACATCTAAAAGTGCTGTCTAAGGTTGACCTTAGACAATGCTTTTGATATTTTTTTAATTTTAAGACCTTAGACAGCGCTTTATCAAAAGCGTTGTCTAAGATATACCTTTAAAAGCGCTTTGAGAAAGCGCTGTCTAAAGGGCACCTTAGACAACGCTTTTTAAGATATTTTGTGAACAGTTTCTGTGTTTTAAATTTTTTTAACTTATAGCAGCGCTTTTTCACATAAGCGCTGTCTAAGGTGCGCTGTTAAATGTGATTTTTGTTGGAGTGTTCTCAAAGGCAGTAGTTCAGTATGGCAACTGACTTGCCAACCAAAACATCCCAAGATTAGAATCTCAATGAGCATAACATCGAGTATCAACCAACTTTAGACTGCACCAAAGTTGGGTATCTCACTACTTTCTACTGGCCAAGATGGGTCAATTAGGGTTCTAAAAGTAAGTTAGTGATAATGACAACATATGGCAGCCTCATGTTATCCTCAACTGACTTAAGGAACATAATAACCAACCAAGAAGTCACACTAACTATAACTACCAGATCAACCATATCGGTATACGCCGTACAATTTCTTTGGTCTATTTCTACTTACCTAAAGTACACTAGATCCGAGTTATGATCTTTCTTACAGTAACCCCACAATAAGCCATTAAATATAAAGCAAACAATTAAAACAAGTATAGTGATCTAATCCTAAAGTAACCCCTCTTATACTTAGTATTCCCCAGCATAGTCACCAGTTTTGTAACACGGTGGGAGAACTGACTTTAAATTTATATTGCGGTAAGCAAGAGTCACCACTGACTTTTATTTCATCCAATAAAGAAAAGGAATAAAAGAACAGGAAATACCTTTTTTTTTAAAATATTTGAGTTCGGGGGGTAAGTTATACAAAGGGAATGTGTTATCACCCTTTGTATCCATGGTTATCCATGGGCTCTTAACTACTTAGCTCACTTTACTTTTGTTTGAAAAATAGTGTAGTGTGTGTTTAGAAAATATTTTCATAAATCTTTAACTTTGCAATGATCCTCGTATGGATGCATACAAAGTGTTTAGTTTGAAAGTATTTTGAAAAATGGGGTGTAAAAAGTGTTTTGAAAAGAAGTGAGCAAGTACTTAAAAACTACTTACCCTAAGTTTATAAGTTCTTTCTTGTTTTTTATTTCCTTAGGGGTAATATTGTCCTTACTATTAGTGAGTAAGTAGTCTTTACCTTGGATGTTAGGGACGGGCGTAGGATCATCGTATGGTCATAAAAAGCAACCTGTAGGGGTATCTTAGTAATTCGAAAGGACTATCATTGTTTTCGTAGGGTCATCGAGGGACGAGATCATTTATTCGTAGGAAACTCGAAGGGACTATGATCTTTTATTTGAAGGGACTTGATGATATTGTTCGTAGGCAACTTTACTAAGATACCCCACGTTCGAGGGACTTGACCATATTTTTGTAAGGCAACCAAGAGAGGAAACCCTAGGAGGTGCAAATGGCAATCGTAAAATGATCGACTTACGTGTGTGAATATTGATTTCAGATATTTTATCTTGTGAATTAGGGTTAGCTAACGATTGATTTTAGTCTTTCCATACAATCCTATTAAGCATACATCTAACAGTTTATAGTGCAGAAAAATAAAACCCTAGTTTAAACTATTACATGGCTTTGGGAGAGATACATAAATATAAAAAAATCCTGACAAAAAATGTAAAGTGCGGAAAATAAACCTAAACTATTACAAGGCTTTAGCAGTTACATTATCTTTAGAAATTGTAAAATAATAGAAACGAAAAGATCGGAAGAATATTGAGTCTTTGAGATGACAGGAGTATATTTTTTTTATCATGCTATTAGAAGAATAAAAAATAAATAAATAGAGTCATATAAAATCACTACAGATTTTAAAATAATGGAAAATAAAAAAAGCGATTAAAATAAAATCTAAAAAATATTAAAACGATGCTAAAAATCTAATAAAATCAAATAAAGAGCGCATAATTTTTTTTCATGTTTTTTTTTGAAAATATGGAAATAGAAAATAAATCAAATAAAATAGAAAAATGAGGAATTTGTGATTTTGAGGGTCGAAATCTTTTAGAGGGTCGAATTCTATTCTAAAAGAGTATTGTTCTTCGATTTTTTTTCTGAACTTCTAGAAACAATTCGGAGTAAATCGAAATAGTAGCACTTACCTGACTTACCTGTCATACTGGAATTCTTATCACTACTGCAGCCTTCAAAGTATCGGCGAAAATGAATTACAGCAGATTAACCAACAATTTAGTTCTTCATGGTGCCCTAAACTTCAATTCGATCGCCCAGATAGCTTGCTCACATCATAAAAAACACAAATATACAAAGAGATTAGATGTATCATGCGTATAAATATGAAATTGAAAAATTGCAAAAAAAACCCAAAAAAGCAAATTCAGTTATGGCGTTTTATGAGGTTTTGGAGCAGTGTGATGATTGGTACGCCTTCAGAAGAGTTTAAGGAATGTTCTTGGACCTTCAAACCTCCTTGAGAATGGCTGCAACCCTAAAACCGAATCCAACTTACTCTTGAGTTTTTTGAAGTTTTGCATGCTCTCTTTGATAAAAAATTTCCTCCCTTTGACTTGTGGAGATGATAAGTATTTATAGAGGGTGTAATTTAGGTCAGATTTTGGGCTTTTGTGATGGATTGAGAGGTTACTCGAGGATGAAGAAAAGATGTTTCCAAATTGGTCAAAAAATCAGATGAAATCATACTCTTTTGGTCTTGCACGAATTTGGACACTTACAATCATCATAAACATAAAATATTTGATCCCAAAATAGACCTAAGATCAAATATTTGATTTTCCAATATTTATCTTAATTAAAATTGAATTTAAATGAAATAAATCCAATATAATATAAAATAAATATAAAAAAATAAGATATTATGATCTATGGGTCGTGCATGATATTATAATTGAGTTTGGATTGGAAAAATATGGGCCCATTTGGAAGAAACTTGAGTTTTGGTCACTTTTGCTTCATACACCTCCTCAAAATTGTCCAACTTCAACAATGCATAACTCTCAGTTTTTATCCCATGTATGTGTTCTAGGACTTTTTAGAAAACTTAGAATGTCCTCTAACTACTAATTTTAGTACCATGTCCATTTGATCTTCGATTTTTAAATTATGAGCTTTTGAAAAAGTTGACTTTTGTTGACTTTTAAAAGGACCTGTAATGTCTTGGCTCATATCTCTCAAATGAAGCATTTTTGGGTTTGGCTTGTGAGACACAAAGTTGTAGGGAATTGAATTTCCTTCAAAATGAGCTTTGGATGGGAAATTTTTTATGAAGCATGTGAAAGTTATGTTTGGTCAAAGTACAATTGACTTTTCCTACAAAAACCCTAATTTAGTAACTCCTTATTCTTGATGATTCTGAGGTTTCCTTGATGAATTATGATCAATACTTGATCAAATGATGAATTTAAACTTATAATATTTATGTTGACCAAAAATCTTGAAGTTTGACTTTGTGTTGACCACAATTGACTTTTTGACCAAGTTAACTGATTTTTGGATCATCTAAGCATCTAACTGATCAAACTTGTAGGGAAAGCCTTGAAACTTGAAATGAGGATCCTTTAAAGTATGTGGGATACCATGAAGTCCACTTGAGGCTTTGAAAGTCCAATTTTCTTTGAGAACTCAAAACCCTAGTTTAAGATTTGTTGCTTAGGAGGAGGCTTAGTCTGATGAAACCTGGAATTCCTTTGAGCAATTGAGAATCTTGTGTCATTAGAAGACCTCTTAAGACACATTGTTATAAAGATATGAGGGAGAATTTTGGTGTACAACAATTTCATAAAATCATTTTCATGCTTGCATTCCGGACACATGTCTATTCATTTGCAAAGTTGCATATCGCATCCTCGATTCTAAATATGGGTAGTATTCTTTGAGCATGGAAGAGTTCAACAAAATAAAGGCGGAAAGGGACGAATTGTTAAAACAGAATGCACATTTGAGTTGAGAACTTGCTAGGATTGAGCACACTGTAAACACCCAAAATTTTCCCTCTCCTTTTTCTCACACCATGGCTTATGATCTTTCATATTGCATTTGCATAAGCATATCATCTCACACTGCATATTTATTTCACTGCATAAGTTGCATAGCTAGGGTTTGTGATCAGGAGAATCCAAGAAGTGACCTGAGCTATCTCAAAGGCCTTAAAGCTTTTAAAGAGGGTCCATGTGTGTTCCATGATCATAATATGCTTCCCAGGGTTCTTAAAAGTCAAAATGTCACAAATCATTGCAAGGGTTTTCAGGCAGACTAAGCAGTTTCTACACAGATGACCTAAAATTAGGGTTTTGGGTTTGAGGCCCTTAACCTCAATTTTTTTGGTCATTCTTGATTCCATTGGTCTTAATATGTTATAAGGATCATGTATACCAAATTTGATGAAGAAATCCATTGTAGAAGTCATCTGATCAACTGGTAACTTATTGTGCAAGAAAAGTCAGAATCAGGGCATCTGAGGCCACCACCAATGGTACCAAAGGGTCATCTTCATCATTTTGAGGTTATATGATATTTATTTGATCTTATAAGTGATTATAAGTTCACAATATTGAAGAATTTCAAGCCATTTGTAAACTTTCCATTTTTGGACATGACTTGTAATGAAAACTTTCCATTTTGGGAAAGATTTTCAACCTCCTCTTTCTTGATCAAAAAGGCTTCAAATGAAAAATCTTTAAACATGAAAGTTGTAGATTGGATCTTCCCATTTTCAAAAAGTACAAGAACTCCTTTTGATTCATCCTAGAACTCAAGATATGATGTTTCAAAGTTGGGAAAATCTTATAATTTTCAAGTATGTGCCAAAGAGGGATTTTTGCAAAACCAAGTATTAAGACTTCTTGTGACCTCTAATTGACTTATAAGCATCATAACATGATAATGCAACATTGCATGACAAAATTTGTGCCTTGGATCACAAGATTTCATGCCTTGCTCTTCAAGAAAATCCAAAGAAGGAAAATTGCAAAACCACTTCAAACTCTTGATCCAAGTGCTGCAGATCCTCAAACTCAATCCAATGGCTCTCCACAATGCTAGCTGAGGCAGGACAAGCCATAAGATCTCCTCTGACCCGTGCCATACTTGTGGTATACATTCTTTGACTTTTTTTTTTGCAAAACACACCATACCAATCACACTATGCCACACCAACTCTCTGAACCAATCAGGATGACTTATACAAACCTCAAGGACTCCAAAGAACACAACATTCAAGCTTGAAACATCACACACATTCAGAATCACAAAAAACCTCAAAAACCTTCATCTCTTCGAAACTCAACACACAACCATCAAAACTTCAAACTTCTTCCACCAATCAACTCAAAAACACTTAAAGATCATTTCCCACCCATTGCCATGGCCTGAAAGCTTCTAAAAAAAACACGATTCCTGCACTATCAGAACTAAAACACACAAACCAAGCCATTTAAACTCCATTCAAGCCTTCCATAAGCTTAAGGGGATCAAGTGGAGTGGATTAACATCAAGGAGAGGTCCAGAAAGCACCAAACTGAAAAGCTTCATCTCAGGTAGCTCACTCAAACTTTTTTTTTCCAAAACTCCTTTTTTAAGTTTCAATATGGTAGAGTTTGTATTGCTGATCATGTTGAGCTTTGAATTATTGAATATGATGAAGTATGTTGAATGTATTTAGCTTCTGAATTTTTTGCAAGTTTTCCATTTTGGTTCGATTCTCTTGTTTGATGCAAAATAAATAGTTTTTGTGGCTTGATTCTTGTTTAGTGTTATTAGAGGATGGATTCTGGAGATTTTGGGGGCTTGGGGTGGCTTGTAGAGAGAGATAGGGTGATGGTGTAGCCGGAGAAGACGACTAGAGCTTACCTCCGGTCGCCTGAGATTAGTTTTCCCTAATCCCATTTAATTAGCAAGTTTTCATTTCATCCCTTAAATCTCATGTTTACCGCGCGTGTGGACGTCCCAGATTAACCATTAAAACCCTAATTGCATTTAATTAATATTAATTAAGTTAATTAGCTCAGAGTGAATCCTGACCACACAATCACGCGCCAAACCTCAACTTCAAATCCTGACCACTGATTTTGCATACTTTTTAATTTTCTTTTATTTTCTTGCATTTCTTTTTATATATTTATTAAAAATAGCAAATTAATTTATAAAATCATCATTTTCTGTATTTTCATTTAAATATTTTTCTAAACTCAAAAACATTTTTATTTTTAATTTTTGCATTAAAAATGTATTTTTAAATCATTTAAATGTTATATTTAATTAATTAATTGATTTTAATTATTTAAAAATACATATAGGTATCTAAAAATCACAAAAAATATTATGAAGCATTCTCATACATTTAGAACAATTTACAAACCCATCATACAAATTTCTTTTTAGGTTTGATCATGTTTTCACAATTTTCTTTGAATTAGGGTTCATAAATTCACATTTTTCTAACCCTAACTTGAAAAAATCATTTCTGATCAACCATGATGAGTTTGCATTTGGTTCTTTTTGCATTGTTTCATACTTTGCATCTAGTATCTAGGTTATTTAAATCACAATTTTTCATTTCATTTTCAAATTGTTTAGCATTTTTCATGAAGAACCACCCAAAAAACCATAGTTAACTTAGAAAATTCATAACTTCCTTTAGGTTTAGCTTCTGACCTCCACCTTTGGGGAGTGACCTTGTGTGTGTTTAGGGTTTGTTTGAGTTCATTTTCAAATTTTTATCATGATGTATGCTTTTGTTTTGATCATGTGCATCTCATACATTCATAAAACCCTAATTTTCTATGTTCATTTGCATTCATCTTTGCATATCATCATCATGTGAACTTGCCATGACATTCCATGTTCTTGTATGCCATCTTAGACATCTTAAGACATGTTTGAACATCACTCGATCATTGCATCATTCATTTGATATGTTTTGCATTCATTACATTTCATGTTTCTTCATGTGTTTTCAAGCTCCTAACATGCTTCCTTTGCATCTCATCTTTTGTATGAACATTCATAAGTATATCACATGTCTTTGCATCATCTCATGACACATTTACATTGCATTATTGCTTCTGGTCTTGGTCATTGCATCATTACTTGTTGCATTTCATTTCATTTCTTTCCTTATGCATCTCACACTAACATTTCAGGGGCTTATGGTAGGTTGTTTGGGATGTGGATTTGCCTCCACATCCTACCTCTTCTTATCTCTTCATATGCATTCTATTTGTATTTGAAGTGAACTTGCTTCACTTGTGCTCTCTTTCTCCTATATCTTTCTTTTAGGTTACTTATCTTCTTCAGGAAGTAAGTAACCTATTCTTCTTTCTCTTCTCTTTTCATCTGCTTCTTCTTCCTTGGTGGCCTTTTGAAGATCTTTCTTTAAGCCTCACAAACCATAGGAACCTCCAAGCATGATAATTTTAGGGTTGTATATAGTCTCCCCTAGTCTTTTACCTTTAAGTCTCCTTGATTCTCTTTTCTCATCTCATAATCAGAGGCTAAACACTTAAAGCTTTAGGACTTTGGATTAGGGTTATACCTGCATCCTTGTCTTAGGATGGAGTGTATAACTTTAATCCTTAGTGTTAAACCTTTAATTTGTTTACACCTCTTAATCAAAACACCTAATAACTATTAAGACTTAAGTTTGTAACTTGGGCCTTATATTAGGGTTACATCTCTTCCTTATGGTTTAGAGGGACTAACCCTAATGTTTAATGGACAAGTCCCCCTCAAGCTAGTCTTACAAACATAAAAAACACTTCTTAATCTCACCTTTAATTAAAATCCATCTTTAATAAAGGCTTGTTATCTAATGAATTTAGTCCCTAACCATGGATTAAGTTGAGGTATCTTCCTCAGCTTAAGTGTTCTCATCTATCATCCTTCTCTTAGGATGGTGTAATGAGTTCACTAATCCCTGATTAGAGATTAAACTCATTACTTAACACTAAACGAAAATCCAAAAACACTTAATAAATACCAAAGTAGGTTAATGATCTTAATCCTATATCATCATGGTAATTAAGTTGAGATCTTCATCTCATGCTTGAGTAGGCTCATTATCCCTAATCAGGGAGGATATAATGAGTTTACAACCTTTGATTTAGGCTTAAGCTCATTATCCTATGCAAAACACCAAAAACAATAAAAAACTGAAAACACAAAAATAAACTATAAACGTCTCCTCCGGGATTCTTTTCTCATCACATTCATTCAAAATACGAGAACTCTCTTCTTCCGTCTAATGCAAGACAGTTAGCACTCGAGCCAGACGAGTCACACACTTGAGCATAGACAAGTAAGAAATTCACAACAAAATCACCCAGTCTCTTTGAGTCGAACTACAGTGTTCTGACTTCCTCATTGCACGAGAGGATACATAGGCATAACTTAACGGTTATCGAACAAAAGTCTCTGTGTCTTCCCCCTTTTCCATCTTTCCTTTCTAAGCCTCATTCTTGAGCATTCACCCTCTCTTTTTGCGCTGACACACTGTACATTCATCCCTAGCTTTTCATACACGGTCAGCACATACACTACCCCTTTTAAACACAATCAGGTAAGCGTGGATCCCGTCAAGTACGACGGGAGATCTGGGTGCTAATACCTTCCCAGGTCGTAACCAACCCCTTTACTCAGTTTCTTTGGTTCGCAACCGTCTTATCCATACCCTTCCAGGTTTATGCAGCATTACCTTTCCTTCGGGATAAAAATGCCTAGCTGGCGACTCTATTCAACCTTAATCTCGAACATCACCGACCGTCCGCGTCTGGATCGGGACGAAAGTCCGGGGAGCGACAACTTGGCGACTCTGCTGGGGAATACTTTGCAACCAGGGCTTCTGGTTCTTTTGTGGGTTTCTCCTAGCGCTTGTTTGTTTGTGTTTACTAGGGTGTTTTGTGCTATGTGTGCTTTTGTATTTGCTTTATTTATTGCTTTATGTATAACTTTATTTACTGCATTTACTTTATCGCTTTCATTTACCGCTTTATGCATTTCATTTTATTATCATATCATCTGTGTTGGTTTGCTGGTTTGCTTTGGTGGGAGGGGTATTCCAGTGAGAAAGGTCCAACACAATGGCCTGAGTGACAGACATAGGATTATAGTGGATTCATATTCTTTCCCATTCCATTCGGTCTGGTGCGGGAATATGAAAACACGGTTCAGACATGGGTTTCTTCTTGAGAACTCTGTGCTACAGATCTCCTGTAGTTCTAGGGCTATCTGGGAAGCCTTCTAAGTATGGATGACCTTTTTAGATGACTTTCAACATGTGAGGTGAATTAGAGGAGGATCCTTTATGATTAGGGTAAACACTGTACCTCCGGGTTAGAAGTGCTTACACTTCTCATAATAGATTCGAACCTGAGGATCCTTTTTCTAGAACAATACCTGTGAGTGGGTGGGGTTGTTTACAGGTTTGCAGGAACTCTTGGCCTCAACATACCCTGTTACTGGATATTGTTTTAAGGTTACACTATTTTGGACTAGCTCTTTGAAACCCTGGTCAAGTGACTCTTTATTTGAGTCCCCCACCTGGTTACTGGTTCTCAGACCTTCATCTGGAATTCTGAACACTCAAGGACCCTATCAAAGCAACTGACAATCCAACACCTGATCGCAAACCCTTGCATATCATTCAATATACATCATATTGCATCATTTAACATTTGTCTATTTGTTTTACAGGGTATCCATATTTTCTTTGGTTTGGTTTTGACCGTTCTTCTGCTCAGACATCTTCTCCAACACTTCATCAGCTATCTTCTTCAGCTATCTGCTTCAGCTGTTTTCTTCAGTTATCTTCATCAACACCCATTGTCAGTATGGATTCAACTAGGAAGAGCAATATCACTTATCATTTCTTTGAGTACCCTCTGGCAGGCATCAGACAGATACAAGCCATTATCACTCCTGATCATGTTCCCTTATTTAGAGAGCATTATGGTGGGATCCTAGACATGATCATGGACTTGGATGCATCACAAATGAGCATGATTCACACTTGCCTTCAGTTTTATGACCCTCCTCTCCGTTGCTTCACTTTCCCAAATTTTCAAATAGGCCCTCTGTTGGAAGAGTATTCTATGTTGTTGGGTGTCCCTATCAGAGGAGGAATCCCTTTCACCCCTGAGATGACTGCTTCTAAGAATGAAGACATAGCCAAAGCTTTACAGTTGGAGGCAACTATCATTGATGAGCATATGACCACCAAGGCTGGAATCCTAGGCCTTCATCTGGACTCCTTGGTCACACAGGCTACAAAGCAGGCTGCAACAGGAAATTGGGAATCTGTTTGTGCTCTCTTGGCTTTCAGTATATATGGTATCATATTGTTTGCAGATGAGACTAAGTTTGTAAGAAAGAATTCCATACACATCTTTATGCTCAGGAATCTAGTTCCTACCTTGCTAGGGGATTTCTACTACTCAGTTCATCAGAGGAATGAGAAGCAGAGAGGGAGACTAGTCAGATGTTGTGCACCTCTTTTCTACAGTTGGTTGATAAGACATATGCCAAAGACGGAAGCTTTCCTGAATCCACATCAGTCAAGGAATTGGGCTAAAAGAATGATTTCCCTTACTTCAGAAGATATCAGATGGTGTACTCAGAACACCAAGGGTAGAGACATAATTACAAGCTGTGGACAATATCCTATTGTACCTCTTATTGGAGTAAAGGGTTGCATCAATTATAATCCTTTGCTATTTAAAAGACAGTTAGGGTATGCCCTGGTGCATCCACCTCGAGAGCAAGACTTAGCAGAGTCTCTTTACTGTGTTATTCTGAACAATCATGCCACCGTCTGACAAGTAGCCCGGGCTTGAGACCATATACAGACTAAAGGGACTGCTATTTTGGGGAAATGCAACAACATAACTTCAGCTCAGTACATTGAATGGTCGCACATCAGAGGACAGATCACTCGCATGCCATTCACCCTGGAAGATGTGTCAGTGCCATCAGCACTTTAGCCCATAGCTACAGTGAGTCTGGAGGAGTTTGAGAAGCTGAAAGACAGGAATGCCCAGCTTGCTGAAGCCTTGAAGAAGACCCTTTGGGAAAGGAATGACAGTCGTTTGGACAATGAAAGGTTAGAGAAGCTCTGTATCGAGCACATGACTAAGATAGAGAAAATAGAGGACTTCATCAGAAAAGCCCGAGCAGGGGAGTTGGTATTGAAGAATGCTTGCAAAGAATCCAAGATTCAGAAAGCTAGAGCTGAGCACTATCTGGAAGAGAGTTAGGCTAGATGGATCAGAATAACTGAAGCTCGTTTGCAAGAAGATCAGAAGACGCAGGCTAAGATAGAGCAGCTGGAAGCCAATGAGAAGAAGAGTCAGTAAGCACTGCTAGCAGCACAGAAGGAAATCTCCAAGCTGAGACTCCGGGCAGGTTTAAAGAGATCAAAAGAACAAGACAAGTACCAGAAGTTGACAAACGCCATTGCAACCAGAAACCTTCTTATCAGGACCATCACAGAGCATCCAGTTGGACTAGTGATTGATGTTTTCCTGAAAGAAGTCAAGGAGGATGAATTTGGGCTGAATGTTTGATTTCTCTTTTACTTGTATTTTATTTTGGTTGTACTTTAATTCTCCATGGTGATTTTGTTTGTATTCCTGACTTGATTGTATTTTGACCCACCATGAGAACTTGTCGTAATCATAAACGATGTACTTTGGCATTTTGTAATGTATGGTTTATGTGTTACCTGGATTTTCTCTTGGACTTCATTCACTTCAGCACCTCCATCATTCCCAGAGGTCTGGAAGGTCAAAACCAAGAACCAAACCGGATACCCTCTGAAGATAAATAGACATACTGC
This sequence comes from Lathyrus aphaca, assembly GCA_963966055.1. Classification (NCBI taxonomy): domain Eukaryota; kingdom Viridiplantae; phylum Streptophyta; class Magnoliopsida; order Fabales; family Fabaceae; genus Lathyrus; species Lathyrus aphaca. Next base: position 442,599,160 of record OZ014519.1, read on the forward strand.
ATTGCATGCTAACCTCATCCTCATTTGTTTTGCAGGTGTTTTGTTGTTGTTTTCTCACATTGCTGTGTGTTTCAGGAAATATTGCTCATAGAAGGGTCTTTCTCGTCAATCGGTTCCACAGATATCCAACTAGACACAACCTTCCGAGCTTACAAATGGATCAGTTACAATAAGAACTGACAGATGTGAGGACTCAGATGACTGATGTGAGGACTCAGATGAATCAATTCATGGCTGTGATGATTGGGCTAACAAAGACCCAGGAAAGATTGAGAGAGTTAGTCGAGCGGCAAACTCCAGAAGATAACCATGCAGGTACTGGGGGTACAAGTAACAACGCGCGTGATCGGCTGCAAACAAATCCACCAGAGTTTGGGACCCACATCAACCCTGAAGTCAATGTTATTGGAAATACCCATAGAAACACTGGAGATCGTGTTCTACAGGAAGATCCTCAGGACGAGCAGTTTACAGTATTAGGTGCTAGGGGTGATGAAGTTTATGATCGTCGTCTGGACGAGATATCTGAGAAGTTGAGATCCCTTGAATCACATAACTCTTTGGGATTTTATGTGATGGAGATGGGTTTAGTGGAAGGAGTTAGGATCCCCCACAAGTTTAAGCCTCCATGCTTTGAGAAGTACAATGGTACCTCCTGTCCTCGTACCCACCTTCAATCTTTTCTAGGAAGATTGAAAGCTTATACCATGGATGAGAAGCTGTGGATGTTTTACTTTGAAGATAGCTTGACTGGGGCATCCAGAGAGTGGTATTCTCACCTGTCAAGGGCTACTGTCAGAAACTGGAAGGACTTAGCCGAGGCCTTTATACGCCAATATCAGTACAACTTGGATATGGCTCCCAATAGGACCCTCCTGATGGGTATGTCTCAATCCTCAAGAGAAAGTTTCCGGGAATATGCCCAAAGGTGGAGACAACTTGCTGCTGTTGTCCAACCACCTAGGTCTGAAAGGGAAATGGCTGACATGTTTATGAACACCTTGCAAGGGACCTACATTGACCGACTTGCTGCCTTCTCTTCTACTAGCTTTGCTGATGTGGTTATAGATGGTGAGAGAATTGAAATCCTACTGAAGATGGGTAAGATTTCTGACAATGGTGCTAGCTCCAGCAATGCAAGGAAACCTTTCTCTAGACCTAGAAGAACATGAGAGACTAATGCAGTACATGTTAATAGAGGTAGACCCCAGTACTTGCAAAGATCAGTAGCTTCAGTCACCCTTCCTGCTCCAGCACCTCAGCAATAACACTTCCCACAGCAATAACAGTTTCCTCAATAACAAAGATCTTAAAACAATAACAACGTCGGTTCCAGCAAAGGACCTCACAAATCAACAGGGTTATCGATCCCATCCCGATGCCCTATGCAGCTCTACTTCCACAGTTGTTGAAGCTCAACCTGATTGAATTGAGGACTCTGGCTCCACCAGATCCTCAGAATCTTCCAAGGAACTAAGATGTCAACGCCAGATGTGCTTTTCACTCCAATGCACCTGGCCATACAACAGAGAAATGCAGGGCATTGCACATGAAAGTTCAAGACTTAGTTGATTCCAAAGCTTTGAATTTTGCACCTCCGCCAAATGTCACAAAGAATTGCAAGTATCCAAACACCACTAGCCGAAGTTAAAGCTCAGCTATTGAAGTGCCAAGTGTTTCCAGGTTGTGAGGCCTATTGTGAAGCTTGCAAAGTTTCTACCAATGGTTGTGCAAATCTGAAGATTGGTATTAGCAGTCTTATCAAAGAAGGCATCCTGCAAATCACTTCAACTGTTCCAACTCCTACAACTCCAACAAACATCTCTCCTACAACATCAACAAACACCATTTCAAATGTATCTCCTACAACATTAGCAAACATTATTCCAACAGAGTCTACTACAACAACAACATTCATCAGTGACGACATTTCCACAGTCACCATTTATTATGATCCAGCAACAGTTCATGTCTCGGATTCTTTCAACAACTTTCAGCAACATCAAAATCAACATCAACATTAACAACTTCCTGCAACTGCACCACCTGCAATCAGACCTCTTGTTACCATCTACTATGATCCGCAAATTGTCACAACTCCTTCTTCCGCAGCAATCAGTCTGGTCACCATCACGGTGCCTGGACCAGTTCCATATGACAGCAGCAGTGTCGTGCCTTGGCACTATGGCTCAGATCTTTATTGCAACATAAATAAAGTCACTCTTGACTCTTCAACTTCTACACCACAGATTGATAATGTAGGGGGAAGCGGAGGCTTCACTCGAAGCGGACGTCTCTTTACCTCACAGTTCCCAAGAGTTAATGTTGAAGCAGAAGCTGCTGCCAAAGCTAAAGGCAAGAATGTGGTTCCAGAAGAACCAATTGCCAAAGAGACTCAGAAGACGTCCTTTGATCAGGATGTAGACGAGTTCATGAGGATTATCAAGAAGAGTGACTACAAAGTTGTTGATCAGCTCCATCAAACTCCCTCCAAGATCTCTATACTATCACTGCTCATGTGTTCCAAAGCTCACAGGAATGCACTTCTCAAAGTCTTGCACGCAGCTTACGTGCCTGGGGAGATTATAGTTAATCAGTTAGAAACGGTGGTTTCAAATGTTAATACTAGCCATGGGATAGGTTTCACCAATGCTGATCTGACTACGGAGGGCCATAACCACAATAAGGCTTTACATATCACCTTGGAATGTAAAGGTGTTGTACTTTCTCATGTCTTGGTTGACACTGGGTCATCTCTCAATGTTCTTCCAAAGAAAGCCTTGGTCAAGTTAGAATATGATGGTCTTGCACTCCGCCCGAGAAACCTAGTTGTGAGAGCCTTCGATGGTTCTAAGAGATCGGTTCTCGAAGAAATTGAGCTGCCAGTGATAATTGGCCCACAGATTTTCAAAACTACCTTCTATGTGATGGACATTCAGCCTTCCTACAACTATTTGTTGGGTCGACCCTGGATTCATGCTGCTGGCGCAATAACGTCTACCCTTCACCAGAAGTTGAAATACGAGTGAGAGGGCCAAATTATCACCATTTGTGGAGAAGAAGACATCTTTGTTAGTCATCTGGCCACCTACAAGTATATTGAAGCTCTCAATGTCAATGAAGCAACAATTGAAGTCTCTGGTACTTCAATTTCTTCTTACAAACAAGCTCGGAAGGTTGTTTAATACGAGAATGCCCAAGGCTGGGGCAAGCTGCTACAAGTTCAAATAAAAGAAGACAAATTCGGTTTGGGTTACAGACCATCCCGACAGGTCCAAGAGGAGGCTGCTGAAGCTCCCAAGTTCATAAGTGGGGGAATGTTGACCCCGAATGCTATCAACAATGTGGAAGACGAGGCTGAAAACGACTACAACCTGGAAAGTTGGATTTGTCCAAGAGTCCCGGGCCAACAAGTCCTCAACTGGTCTTCCCAGGAAATATAAGGGTTACTGCTGCAGAATAATTATTATTTCCTGTTTAAGCATGCATCAAGTCCTGCATCTTGCCCAAGGTGTCAGGACTCATTTTGTAATAGGGCCGTATATGTATTTTGTGCAAATTGAAATTAATGAACAATGGACATCTGTAACACGGTGGGAGAACTGACTTTTAGTCATGTTGCGGATAGCAAGAGTCGCCACCGACTTTTATTTTATCCAAGTGGAAAGGACATAAAAGAACAGGAAAGACCTATTTTAAAAGACTTGGGTACGGGGGGTAGGTTATACAAAGGGAATGTGTTAGCACCCTTTATATCCATGGTTATCCATGGGCTCTTAGTTACTTAGCTCACTTAAATTGTTTTTGAAGAGTGTAGTGTGTGATTAGAAATTTTCTAAGTACTTTGTAATGATCCTCGTATGGATGTATACAAAGTCTTGTTTGAAAATGTTTGAAAATAGTGAGGTGTGAAAAGTATTTTGAAATGTGAGCAAGCAACTAGGAGGTACCTACCCTAGATTAAGTCTTTCATGTTCTCGTATGTTCTTTCAATGGTAAGACTATCCCTATTATTAAGGAATAGGTAGTCATTAGCTTGGATGTATTAAGGGACAAGCGTAGGGTCATCGTATGGTCATAGAAAGTAACTTAAGGGATGTCTTTAGCAATTCGTAGGGACTATCATCATTTATTCGAAGGGACAAGATCATTATTCCGTAGGCAACCTCGAAGGGACTTGATCTTTTAAACTATAGGGACTATGATGATTTATACTTGAAGGGACTTTTCTTAAGACATCCCTATATTCGAGGGACTTGACCATTTAAAGGCAACCAAGAGGCATACCCTAGGAAGTGCAAGATGGCGATCAAAGATCGACTTATGTGTGTGAGTGTTTATTTTCAAATATTTATCTTTTTAAAGTTAATTATCTAAATTAATTTTAATTACAAATAGTTTCCACACCCTATTTACTAACCACGCAATAAATATTTATAATGAAAATAATGACAGAAAATAAATCTACGAATTATTACATGGCTTTGGGATAGTTACAATATAATCGGATAAAATAAATAAATAAGAATAAATAAAGCAAATATAAATAAGCAATAATAATAAATAAAGCAATAATAATAAATATTAGAAAAAAAAGAATAATAATGAAGCAATAAAGAAAAATTAGAATTTTTAAATAAATCATTTTAAGTTAAATAAGTTAGAATTTTAAAGATTGTTAGAAAAAATAATATAAATTTAAAGGATTTATTTATAATAATAAAAGGATAATGTGTTAAAATTTTATACAAAATAAAAAAAAATTTATTATAAAAGAATATTTAGGGTTAAAGAAAATTAGGTTAAATTTTTAGGATTAGAAGATAATTAGAGTTTTAAAATAATTAGTTAAAATAAATTAGTTTTTATTTACAAAATATATATATAATAAAAGTTATATACAAAAATAATATTAGGAAAATAATATTAAGAAAAATATAAAACTTAGTTATATATAAGAAAACATTATTAGTTTTAGATTTAATAAATTAATTAAAATAAAGTTAAAAAGAAACATAAGGAAATATGAAGAAAAATGAGGAAAATGATCAAAAAGATTGGACCTGGGAATTGAACCCAGGTCCTTTTCCTCAATCACACAACATAAAAACCAATCAGACCAGCACGCGCTGGTGTTAATGCAATCACCTTGGCCAATAATATATGAAACCTGTTGGAAAAAAAAGGAAAAACCAAAAAATTGGTCCCAGCCAGATTCGAACCTGTATCCTTATTCTCACAAACCAAATGCCTTGCCAATAAGCCACATGGGGCCCGTCTGCTAGTAAACAGCAACAAATAATTATATAGTAAACTTGTTGAATAATGAAAATAATGAGAAAAAGGAATAGCCTCACCCAAATTCGAACTCAGGACCTTCTATCCACACGCGTATGCTCTGACCACTGGGCCAACCAACGTTTATTGAAATAAAATAGAAAACAATTGTAAAAATATTAAAACAAATGTTGAATTTCCAAATGGCGCCAAAACTTCATCTTCCTCATTTGAATTTCCTGTGAATTTCTCTTTGATTTTTCTTGCGATATTTCCTGCGAACCTGGTTTCGTAGGATTTCCTAGCCTTATGTCAAGAACATCAAACCTGCAAAATTTCATCAAATTGAGGGTACCATTGTACTCCCCATAACAAGGCCAGTTCATTTATATGCTTAGAATTCATTTATATTAGTTATTTCGCAAAGTCCCAAATTTAGAGCAAGACCCTAACAATGGCATCTAATGAATTCATCCATGAAAGCTTCAGGTTTTTGCCCAGAAACGATCTATACACCATTATAAACAACATTATAAAATCAAAAAGCAATAATAACGCATGAATTAAGTGAATCGAAAAAATCAAAAACACAAGCTAGGAGGATTCGGTTTAGTCATATGAAGGTGTTTTTGATGATGCAAATGATCAAGATAGCTTCAAGAAGAATCCAGGATCATGTCTCTACCTTTAAAATGTCTGAAAAACAAAAAAAAAGTGAGAATCTGAATTTAAGTTTTCTTTGAAAAATTTGAAGATTGTTCTTGGTTCTTGGAGGCTCAAATTCGTCCCTCTTGCTTGCATTAGGTTTGTCTATATGTCGGGATTGGATTTAGGTCAAAAAACCTATGGATTTATGGGCTTATGTGATAAATTGATCATGAAGATTCCAATCACCATAAAAGTTCACAAATCATATGAAAACTTGATATTTTAGGTTCAATCTGACTTTAGTTGATTTCCAGTCATTCTAAATATAATTCAAATGATTTTCAATCAAAGATTTCATGCTTTATTTGTTTTTTCATATTTTATATATATTTAAATTGAATTTTAATGAATAAAATCCAAATAAATATAAAATAAACTATAAAAATCTGAAAAAATAAGCATTGGGTCGTGCATGATGTCATTGTGAAGATTGGATTACAAAATTGCAAGCCCATTTGGAAAAATTTGGTTTTAAGACCTCATTTGCTCAATATACCCCTAAAAAATTTCCCAAATTTGCCAAGGCATAAATCCTTCAATTTTAAGGCTATGAAGGTGTTCTTGAACATTTTGGAAAGCTTAAAGAGTGCTCTAACCAAGATCTTTGGTCTCATATCCATATCCTTTACTCTTTTCAAATTATGACCGTTGGAAGATGTTGACCTTTTGTTGACTTTTGAAATGACCTATAATGTTTTAGCTCATACCATCTAAATGAAGCATTTTTAGGCTTGGCTTGTGAGACACAAAGTTGTAGAGAATTCAATTTTATTCAAAATGAGCTTTGGATGGAAATTTTTTGATGAAGCATGTGAAAGTTATGGCTGGTCAAAGTTCAGTTGACTTTTCCTTAGAAAACCCTAATTTAGAAACTCCTGATTCTTGATGATCTGAAACTTCCTTGATGAATCATGATCAACCCTTGATCAAATGATGAATTTACTTCATAAACTTTACTTTGGAAAAAAATATTGAAGTTTGACTTTGATTTGACCACAGTTGACCTCAGTTTGACTTTTTAACTGCTTTGAATGATTTTTGCATATCTGATCATCTGACTGGTCAAACTTATTGGGAAAGCATTGAAACATGACATGGGGATTCTTGAATACATGTGGGATGTTATGAAGCTCACTCGAGGCCTTGAAAATCATTTTAACCTGAGGAAACACAAAACCCTAGCTTTGGACATTTTGTTTAGGAAGAGGCATTGTCTGAGGAAACTTCCATACTTCTTGACCAATTGGGAGTCTTGAGGATCTTATGATCATTTAGAAGTCTTGAGAGAGGTTGTCTTGATTGTGGGAGGGGAAATTTTGGGGTGCAACAACATCTTTTGCAAACAATCTTTTTCGCTCACTGTCTTTTCAGTTTTGTTATTTTCGCACAAAATAATAAATGACAATGTTTTTCTTAATAAACTTCATTAACTTTTTCTAAATAAGATAAAATCAATCACTAAAATGAACAAATCTCAACCCTTGCAGAGATAGCCTTCCAGAATGCACCGACAACGACACTGTTATGACCTCGTATGACTTCGGCAATCCGATTAATCAAGCAGATGAAGGGGTTGATGAAGACTATGATTTTCCTAAAGAGTTGGTCAGGTTGTTGAGACAAGAGGAAAAGGTGATTGCTCCTCATCAGGAGGAGGTTGAGACTATCAATCTTGGTACCGAGGAAGATGTGAAAGAGGTGAAGATCGGGGCCAATCTGCAAGCTCCAGTGAAAGAACAACTCACCAGTATGCTTTGAGAATATGTCGATGTGTTCGCTTGGTCTTATCAGGATATGCCAGGTCTGGATACGGATATTGTCATGCACAGACTGTCATTGAAAGAAGATTGTCCGCCAGTTAAACAGAAGTTGCGCCGTACTCGCCCAGACATGGCCATGAAAATCAAAGAGGAAGTACAAAAGCAGTGGGACACCGATTTTCTTGCTATAACTAGTTACCCGTCGTGGGTTGCTAACATTGTACCCGTACCTAAGAAGGATGGCAAGGTGCGTATGTGTGTTGATTACCGGGATCTGAACAGAGATAGCCCGAAAGATGATTTCCCATTACCTCACATTGATGTATTGGTAGACAACACAACTCAGTTCTCGGTATTTTCCTTCATGGACGGATTTTCTAGATACAATCAGATTAAGATGTCACCTGAAGACATAGAGAAGACAACTTTCATCACACCTTGGGGCACGTTCTGATACAAGGTAATGTAGTTTGGTCTGAAGAACACCAGTGCAACATATCAACGGGCTATGGTAACATTATTCCACGACATGATCCATAAAGAAATCGAGTGATATGTGGATGATATGATTGCCAAGTCCCAAACAGAGGAAGAGCATTTGGTAAACCTACTAAAATTGTTCAAGCGTCTGAGGAAGTATCAACTGAGATTAAACCCCAACAAATGCACATTTGGGGTACATTCAGGTAAGCTGCTGGGTTTTATCGTAAGCGAAAAAGGAATTGAGGTTGAAACCGACAAAGTCAAAGCTATTCAAGAAATTCCTGCACCTAAGACTGAGAAAGAAGTTCGAGGGTTCTTAGGTAGATTGAACTACATCTCAAGGTTCATTTATCATCTCACTGCAACCTGCGAACCCTTGTTCAAGCTGTTAAGAAAAGAGCAAACAGTCAGGTGGAACGATGATTGTCAAAAAGCTTTTGACAAGATCAAGGAGTATCTGTAAGAACCTCCAATTCTCATGCCTCTAGTTGAAGGAAGACCTCTAAGCATGTACCTGACAGTATTAGAAGAATCAATGGGGTGTGTGTTGGGCCAGCATGACGAGTCTGGTCGAAAAGAGTATGCAATATACTACCTAAGAAAATGTTTTACCGACTGTGAGCAACGTTATTCATTGCTCGAGAAAAGTTGTTGTGATTTAGCATGGGCTGCTCTCCGACTAAGACAATATATGTTGACTCATACTACCTTATTGATCTCAAATATGGATCTAGTCAAGTACATATTTGAGAAGCCATCACTTACCGGAAGGGTTACAAGATGGAAAATGATTCTAACAGAGTATGACATTCAGTACACCTCTCAGAGAGCCATCAAGGGTAGTTTATTGTCTGACTATCTGGCTGAGCAACCCATTGATGATTACCAGCCTATGAGATTTGACTTCCCTGATGAAGATATCATGTTCTTAAAAGCAAAAGATTGTGAATAGCCTATTCACACTGAAGGGCCTGGCCCAGAAGAAGCATGGACTATGATGTTTGACGGGGCAGTTAATTGCAATGATCGTGGGGTTGGTGCAGTGCTTATTACACCTAAAGGGGTTCATATGCCTTTCTCAGCAAGGATCATCTTTGCCTGCACTAACAACGAAGCAGAATACGAAGCTTGTATCATGGGTCTTGAGGAAGCCATTGACCTCAGGATCAAAACCTTGAATGTATTTAGAGATTCAACTTTGGTAATCAACCAGACCAACGACAAATAGTACACTCATCAGGAGCATCTGATTCCCTACTGTGACTATACGAGGAGATTGTTGACCTTCTTCACAACAGTCAAGCTTGAATACATCCCTCGAGATGAGAATCAGTTTGCAGACGCTTGGCTACCATTTCATCCATGATCAAAGTACAGACTGCCAACTATGTGCCTCAAATTTTAGTATCCAGACTGGACAGACCGACATATGTATTCTCTGTGGGCACTGTCACTGATAACAAGCCTTGGTTCCACGACATCAAATGCTTCTTGGAAACTCAGACATACCCACCTGGGGCATCGTCAAACGATAAGAAGACATTAAGAAGGCTAGTTGGTAGCTTCTTCCTCAATACTGATGGTTCTTTGTACAAGCGAAACTTCGACATGGTCTTGCTCAGATGTGTTGACAAGAAGGAAGCAGACTTGCTGATGCACGAAGTACATGAAGGTTCTTTTGGTAACCATGTCGGAGGATATGCAACGGCAAAGAAGTTATTAAGGTCGGGTTACTAATGGATCACAATGGATGCAGATTGTTGTGCTTATGCCAGAAAATTCCATAAATGCTAGATCTACGCAGATAAAGTGCATGTGCCTCTGAATCCTTTGAATATAATGTCTTCACCTTGGCCCTTCGCCATGTGGGGCATTGATATGATTGGAAATATTGAACCGACTGCTTCAAATGGTCACAGATTCATCCTGGTATCCATTGATTACTTCACCAAATGGGTTGAAGCAACTTCGTATGAAAATGTCACCAGGCAAGTGGTAGCTCGATTTCTGAAAAGGGATATCATCTGTCGATATGGAGTTCCCGAGCGAATCATTACTGATAATGGTTCCAATTTGAACAACAAGATGATGGCAGAGCTTTGTCGGGACTTCAAAATTCAACATCACAACTCTTCTCCTTACAGGCCGAAGATGATTGGCGCTGTTGAGGCAGCTAATAAGAATATCAAGAAGATTGTGCAAAAGATGGTAGTCACCTACAAAGACTGGCACGAAATGCTACAACTTGCCTTGCATGGGTACCGAACCTCTATGAGAACATCTACTAGGGAAACACCTTATCAGCTTGTGTATAGTATGGAAGTTGTCCTACCTGTTGAAGTTGAACTACCCTCCTTACGGGTAATGATGGATGTGAAACTGGACGAAGCAGAATGGGTCTGATCTCAATATAATCAACTGAGTCTGATCAAAGAAAAGAGATTAGCAGCCATCTGTCATGGGCAGTTATATCAAAAGTGAATGAAGAAAGCCTTCGATCAGAAAGTCAGACCTCGAGAATATCAAGTGGGAGAGCTTGTTCTGAAAAGACTTCTTCCTCCTCATACAGACCACATGGGCAAATGGACGCCAAACTACGAAGGCCCATTCATAGTAAAGAAAGTTTTCTCTGGTGGGGCACTGATGCTCACTACTATGGATGGGGAGGATTTCTTATCTCCTATGAATTTAGATGCAGTTAAAAAATACTTCGCATAAAAGACCCGCTGGACATAAAAACAGAATGTAAGTCCAGGAAAAAATAGGGCATCCCGGCGAGTCAAAAACAGAATAAAAGACTCGGGCAAAAATAAGGGAAAATTTCCAAAACATGTACACCCACTGAGTTGAAAAGCCACATTGGACAGCTCAGGCAAAAATGGGTATTCCGGTGGATTGAAAACCCGAAAGGGCGATCCATGCAAAATCAGGGAATAAGGGAACAACTGCATTCTGAATTCGTCTGTATCACTCACAACATGGCAAGCTTCGAAAGGATAAAGCGTCGGTCAGAATCAACCTTCTTCAGAAAGCAAGATAAGAAGAACGTCAAGGTCATACAGGTCATGGCAAAGGAAGCTCACTGGAGAGCCAACTTCAACATTGCCAACACTTTTATTTTCTCAATTTACAGCAATCTCCTCCTTTCAGGGATTCACTTCTTCACTGTACTTGCCCATTCAGGGCACACAAATCAATAAAATCAGAATATTCAGTCACACTTTGTTTTATACATTTTTGTTTCGTTTGCAAAATGTCCAAAGTTCATAATACAACACTTGCATGAAAACATATAAGCCATTTTAAATATATGCTTGCAGGAAATATGCACTCTTGAGCAAATCTAACTCCTATGACGGAATCCGATTGAGGATACCTCGGGACACTTGTACTTTTCCTTAGTTTAACAGGTTGCAGGTACTCAAGGCGGACAATCTCACAACATGGGGGTATATCAAGCCTCGTATCCCCAGCCAAGTCAGCAATCACCTCATCAGCAAGGTTACTTGACAAAAGTTTACCCCCACGAAGCTGTCATCCCCTCAGAGGATCCTTCAAGAAACTCATTAAATCCCCAGCGTGTCGCTTGGACGAAGGAGTTACAACAGATTACTTCCCAAAAGTTCTCTTCTCCCCAAGCAGGATCTCCCGAGCAATGCCTGAACTGCTCCTCCCCAGCGGAGTTATCGAAGCCTCCTCATCCCCAGTATGAGTCTCTTCAACAGAAGCTTCCCCAGCCAAGATCCCCGCAGAGTTCTCCAGAAAGATCGTTCAGTGATCCTTTCTCCCCATAGATCGGCCAATGATCTCTTCCCCCAGCGGAGTTCGCCCTCCAGAAAGATCGCCCAGAGATCTTTCTCCCTGCAGGATCCGGATCTCGGATTGGTTCTCTAATTTTTGCATAATTATAGCATTCGCATCATATTCACCAAACAAAGCGTAGCATTCCGTCTAATATGGAGCATTACGGCAAAAATCAAACATTTGCATGATCATAAGCCAGGTTCGAGCCAATCACCTGCAAACATCAGAATCACTTCACCAACAATATACAAAACTTATCCCCCTCAGACAAAGCAAGAATACCTTTTGCACTCTCAATACATACACTTGTTCATACTTGTACATATTCTTTTGACACTCGCCCGTGTCATACTTCCTCAGCAAGTCAAACACTCGTATGTGTCGCTTGCTCAATCTTTTTGACACTTGTTCGTGTCTTGCACATATTTCCCCAACAGGTCAAACACTTGTACATACTTATACACAATCCTATGATACTCGTTCATATCTTGTATGTGTCATCTCCTCAGCAGATCAACACTTGTCTGTGTTCCTTGCTTAACCGATTGATACTCGTTCGTATCATCATCCTTAAACACGTGCCAGCGTTTGCTTCTATCGATACTCGTCTGTATCGTGGTCCTAAGGATGCTTGTCCGCATCTTTAGTCTATACATACTGTCAAACACTTATACCTTTTATTTCAAAAGCATAAGCACTCGTCCGTGTTTACCATTCCCCAGTAAGTCACCAACAAAACAACTTTTCTATCCATTCGTGATATTTTCGGCAGCCGTCCCCTGCCAGGTGATCGTCCTTCACCTTTGGATGACCGTCCCTCATCCTTTTCCAAGTGGAATCCCCATTGTTGGAACTTTCTATCCGACATTCGTCCTATGTCGCGATATCTTTTCGGCAGCCGTCCCTGCCAAGTGATTGTCCTTCACCTTTTAATGACCGTCCCTCATCATTTTATCTGATGGTCATCCCCATCGTTGATCTTTCTATCCGACATTCTTCCTATGTCGCGATACTTTCAGCAGTCGTACCCTGCTAGGTGATCGTCATTCACCTTATGATGACTGTCCCTCATCATTTATCTGATGGCCGTCCCCATCGTTGATCCTTTTATCTGGCATTCGTCCTATGTCGAGATAATCCCTAATAGAAGTTGTCCCCTTCTAGGTGATTGTCCTTCACCTCTTGATGATCTTCCTTCATCATGCTTATCCGATGGTCGTCCCCATCGTTGATCTTTTCTATCCGGCATTCGTCCTATGTCGTGATATTTTCAGCAGTCGTCCCCTGCTAGGTGATCGTCATTCACCTTTTGATGACCGTCCCTCATCATTATTTCATTTATTCTTTTACCCGATGGTCGTCCCCGTCACGGTTTATTTACCCTTTAACCTGATGGCCGTCCCCGTCAGTGCTTTCCTCATTTCTTTAATCCCCAGAGAGTTTTATTTCTTTACCCGATGGCCGTACCCGTCATTGCTTTACTTACCATTTTTCATCCCCTGCAGTCGTCCTCTGCTCAATGGTCGTCCTCCATCGCTTTTAATTGATATTCAGTCTATACTGCCTGTTACAATTTATATCCATTTTATTCTTTTAATAAAGAGTGCAAATTTCGGACTGTCTTTGGTATTCAACTTCAAGTTATCTTGTTTGTCTGTTAAGCCAGGCGCTTACATCCTGCACATCTAACTCATGCTTGAATAGGGGCAGGTGTAAACACCCCAAATTTTCCCTCTCCTTTTTCTCACACCATGGCTTATGATCTTTCATATTGCATTTGCATAAGCATATAATCTCACACTGCATATTTATTTCACTGCATAAGTTGCATAGCTAGGGTTTGTGATCAGAAGAATCCAAGAAGTGACCTGAGCTATCTCAAAGTCCTTAAATCTTGTCAAGAGGGTCCATGTGTGTTCCATGATCATAATATGCTTCCCAGGGTTCTTAAAAGTCAAAATGTCACAAATCATTGCAAGGGTGTTCAGGCAGACTAAGCAGTTTCTACACAGATGACCTAAAATTAGGGTTTTGGGTTTGAGGCCCTTAACCTCAAATTTTTTGGTCATTCTTGATTCCATTGGTCTTAATATGTTATAAGGATCATGTATACCAAATTTGATGAAGAAATTCATTGTGGAAGTCATTTGATCAACTGGTAACTTATTGTGCAAGAAAAGTCAGAATCAAGGCATCTGAGGCCACCACCAATGGTACCAAAGGGTCATCTTCATCATTTTGAGGTTATATGATCTTTATTTGATCTTATAAGTGGTTATAAGTTCACAATATTGAATAATTTCAAGCCATTTGCAAACTTTCCATTTTTGGCTTGTAATGAAAACTTTCCATTTTGGGAAAGATTTTCAACCTCCTCTTTCTTGATCAAAAAGGCTTCAAATGAAAAATCTTTAAACATGAAAGTTGTAGATTGGATCTTCCCATTTTCAAAAAGTACAAGAACTCCTTTTGATTCATCCTAGAACTCAAGATATGATGTTTCAAAGTTGGGAAAAATCTTATAATTTTCAAGTATGCGCCAAAGAGGGATTTTTGCAAAACCAAGTTTTAAGACTTCTTGTGACCTCTAATTGACTTCTAAGCATCATAACATGATAATGCAACATTTCAAGACCAAATTTGTGCCTTGGATCACAAGATTTCATGCCTTGCTCTTCAAGAAAATCCAAAGAGGGAAAATTGCAAAACCACTTCAAACTCTTGATCCAAGTGCTGCAGATCCTCAAACTAAATCCAATGGCTCTCCACAATGCTAGCTGAGGCAGGACAAGCCATAAGATCTCCTATAATTCGTGCCATGCTTGTGGTACACATTCTTTGACTTTTTTTGCAAAACACACCATACCAATCACACTATGCCACACCAATTCTCTGAACCAATCAGGATGACTTATACAAACCTCAAGGACTCCAAAGAACACAACATTCAAGCCTGAAACATCACACACATTCAGAATCCCAAAAAACCTCAAAAACCTTCATCTCTTTGAAACTCAACACACAACCATCAAAACTTCAAACTTCTTCCACCAATCAACTCAAAAACACTCAAAGATCATTTCCCACCCATTGCCATGGCCTGAAAGCTTCTCAAACAAAAACACGATTCCCACTATCAGAACTGAAACACACAAACCAATCCATTTAAACTCCATTCAATCCTTCCATAAGCTTTAGGGGATCAAGTGGAGTGGATTAGCATCAAGGAGAGGTCCAGAAAGCACCAAACTGAAAAGCTTCATCTCAGGTAGCTCACTCAAACTTTTTTCCAGAAATCCTTTTTTAAGTTTCAATATGGTAGAGTTTGTCTTGCTAATCATGTTGAGCTTTGAATTATTGAAAATTATGAAGTTTGTTGAATGTATTTAGCTTCTGAAATTTTTGCAAGTTTTCCGTTTTGGTTCAATTCTCTTGTTTGATGCAAAATAAATTGTTTTTATGGCTTGATTCTTGTTTAGTGTTATTAGAGGATGGATTATGGAGATTTTGGGGGCTTGGGGTGGCTTGTAAAGAGAGATAGGGTGATGGTGTAGCCGGAGAAGACGACCGGAGCTTACCTCCGGTCGCCTGAGATTAGTTTGCCCTAATCCCATTTAATTAGCCAATTTGAATTTCATCCCTTGGATCTCATGTTTACCGCGCGTGTGGACGGACCAGATTAACCATTAAAACCCTAATTACATTTAATTAATATTAATTAAGTTAATTAGCTCAGAGTGAATCCTAACCACACAATCACGCGCCAAACCTCAACTTCAAATCTTGACCACTGATTTTGCATACTTTTTAATTTTCTTTTATTTTCTTGCATTTCTTTTCATATATTTATTAAAAATAGCAAAAAAATTTATAAACTCAAAAACATTTTTATTTTTAATTTTTGCATTAAAAATGTATTTTTAAATCATTTAAATGTTATATTTAATTAATTAATTGATTTTAATTAATTAAAAATACATATAGGTATCTAAAAATCACAAAAAACATTATGAAGCATTCTCATACATTTAGAACAATTTACAAACCCATCATACAAATTTCTTTTTAGGTTTGATCATGTTTTCACAATTTTCTTTGAATTAGGGTTCATAAATTCACATTTTTCTAACCCTAACTTGAAAAAATCATTTCTGATCAACCATGATGAGTTTGCATTTGGTTCTTTTTGCATTGTTTCATACTTTGCATCTAGTATCTAGGTTATTTAAATCATAATTTTTCATTTCATTTTCAAATTGTTTAGCATTTTTCATGAAGAACCACCCAAAAAACCATAGTTAACTTAGAAAATTCATAACTTCCTTTAGGTTTAGCTTCTGACCTCCACCTTTGGGGAGTGATCTTGAGTTCATTTTCAAATTTTTATCATGATGTATGCTTCTATTTTGATCATGTGCATCTCATACATTCATAAAAACCCTAATTTTCTATGTTCATTTGCATTCATCTTTGCATATCATCATCATGTGAACTTGCCATGACATTCCATGTTCTTGTATGCCATCTTAGACATCTTAAGACATGTTTGAACATCACTTGATCATTGCATCATTCATTTGATATGTTTTTCATTCATTACATTTCTTGTTTCTTCATGTGTTTTCAAGCTCCTAACATGCTTCCTTTGCATCTCATCTTTTGTATGAACATTCATAAGCATCTCACATGTCTTTGCATCATCTCATGACACATTTACATTGTATGATTGCTTCTGGTCTTGGTAATTGCATCATTACTTGTTGCATTTCATTTCATTTCTTTCCTTATGCATCTCACATTAACATTTCAGGGGCTTATGGTAGGTTGTTTGGGATGTGGATTTGCCTCCACACCCTACCTCTTCTTATCTCTTCATATGCATTCTATTTGTCTTTGAAGTGAACTTTCTTCACTTGTTCTCTCTTGCTCCTATCTCTTTCTTTTAGGTTACTTATCTTCTTCAGGAAGTAAGTAAACTATTCTTCTTTCTCTTCTCTTTTCATCTGCTTCTTCTTCCTTAGTGTCCTTCTGAAGATCTTTCTTTAAGCCTCACAAACCATAGCAACATCCAAGCATGATAATTTTAGGGTTGTATATAGTCTCCCCTAGTCTTTTACCTTTGAGTCTCCTTGAGTCTCCTTGAGTCTCTTTATCAGAGGCTAAACACTTAAAGCTTTAGGACTTTGAATTAGGGTTATGCCTGCATCCTTATCTTAGGATGGAGTGTATAACTTTAATCCTTAGTGTTAAACCTTTAATTTGTTTACAACTCTTAATCAAAACACCTAATAACTATTAAGACTTAAGCTTGTAACTTGGGCCTTATATTAGGGTTACATCTCTTCCTTATGGTTTAGAGGGACTAACCCTAGTGTTTAATGGACAAGTCCCCCTCAAGCTAGTCTTACAAACATAAAAAACACTTCTTAATCTCACCTTTAATTAAAATCCATCTTTAATAAAGGCTTGTTATCTAATGAATTTAGTCCCTAACCATGGATTAAGTTGAGGTATCTTCCTCAGCTTAAGTTTTCTCATCTATCATCGTTCTCTTAGGATGGTGTAATGAGTTCACTAATCCCTGATTAGAGATTAAACTCATTACTTAACACTAAACAAAAACCCAAAAACACTTAATAAATACCAAAGTAGGTTAATGATCTTAATCCTATATCATCATGGTAATTAAGTTGAGATCATCATCTCATGCTTGATTAGGCTCATTATCCCTAATCAGAGAGGATATAAGGAGTTTACAACCTTTGATTTAGGCTTAAACTCAGTATCCTATGCAAAACACCAAAAAGAATAAAAAACTGAAAACACAAAAACAAACAATAAACGTCTCCTCCAGGATTCTTTTCTCATCACACTCATTCAAAAAATGAGAACTCGCTTCTTCCGTCTAATGCAAGACAGTTAGCACTCGAGCCAGACGAGTCGCACACTTAAGCATAGACAAGTAAGCAGTTCACAACAAAATCACCCAGTCTCTTTGAGTCGAACTACGGTGTTCTGACTTCCTCATTGCACGAGAGGATACGTAGGCATAACTTAACGGTTGTCGAACAAAAGTATTTGTGTCTTCCCCCTCTTTCAGCTTTCCTTTCTAAGCCTCATTCTTGAGCATTCACCCTCTATTTTTGCACTGACACATTGTACATTCATCCCTAGCTTTTCATACACAGTCAGTACATACACTACCCCTTTTAAACACAATCAGGTAAGCGTGGATCCCGTCGAGTACGAAGGGCGATCTGGGTTCTAATACCTTCCCAGGTCGTAACCAACCCCGTTACTCAGTTTCTTTGGTTCGCAACCGTCTTATCCACACCCTTCCATGTTTATGCAGCATTACCTTTCCTTCGGGATACAAATTCCTAGCTGGCGACTCTATTCAACCTCAACCTACAACATCGCCGACCGTCCGTGTCTGCACCGGGACGAAAGTCCGGGGAGCGACACACACTAAGCTTGAGATTGAGTGGAAACCTCAGGAAGCTGCTGAGAGGCATGATGTCGCTGAAAAAAGGTATGAAACTGAGTTAGCCTGGTTTGCAAGATTCGAAGTTTCTACTAGGAATTCTTCCAAGGAGCATATCGATGCTAGAAGGGAATTGGATCAAAAGACTCTGATGTTTGAAAACATGAAGAAGAGACATGCTGCCTACAGGGTAAAAAGAGAGGAACATGATAGATTTCAATTTGAAGAAATTGCGAACAAGTTGAAGAAGAAAGAAAAAGGTGTAGAACTTGTTAAGGCTCGGGAGGAGGCTGCTTACTACATGCGTATGATGGTCTATTATCAGAAAAAGTTGAAGAGTTTTGAGAACGACCAGATACAAATGAAGACATTGGTAGAAGTACCAAAGTCAGGATCGATTGTTGGCTCAAGAAACCCAGGCATAGACGGAGGATCATATTGAGGGGTCATTATTTCTATTTGCTTATACGCTACGGGATTACCATCAGGGTTGTTGATGGAATCTCTTTATCATTGTACTTATGCTTAAGACTCATGTTCCTTGTATTCTGACCATATCAGCAGGTGTTTGTTAATGAAGGATATTTTGACTATCATTCTATGTGTTCTCACTTTATGGTCACTGGCACATCTTACACATTGTCAACACACACTGGCCTTCATGTTCTTGGCATTACATGGCACATCTTCTACACACACTCACCTTATATTATCAACACCACTTTTGTTTGCAGCAAATAACAAGTGTTTCTATCTTCGACAACTCCACAAAGCTGGAATCAGGGGATGGGATGCCCTAAAAATGAATATACATGTCATACGCATTCATTGCATGAATTTCGTATTTGCATTTTAATTGGTTATCTGAATTTCTTAACTTATTCAACTGCAGGCAGTATAGCTGATCAACTCATTCATCGATATCCAACCCGAAGAAACCAAGTAAGAATGGTTGAGCAAATGTAGAATGATCTCACAGAGCTCCGATAGAGGATGAATCGGTTCATGGAACTGATGACCGGTATGGCCCAGAATCAGGAGCGCCTTAGATTGATGGTTGAGCAACCCCGAGAAAATGTTAATAATAAAACACTTGCTGGAAATATGGATTTGAATGCTGCATGTAATAGAGTGTCGATTCCAAATGGGGTTGCTGCCCATAATAAGACTTTGGAAGACACACAAGAGGACCAGTTCACCCTATTGGAAGTTGATGTGGGTTATAACACCCCAAAGTTGATTCTGATTTATTTGATGTGTTTCTTGCAAATTTTGATGATTTATGATGTTATTTGATGTTTAGTGGAGTTTTGAGGGTAACTTAATATTTTATTAATATTAGAATATTAAGTATAATGGGTTTAGTTAATTATTTAAGATTAAATAAAATAAGAGGAATTAGAGGATAAGGGTAATGTGGTCTTTTGATGGAGGATTAGTGAGGGTATTATGGGGAAAGTCTATTGAGGTCTTAGGGGAAAGAGTGACTAAAGAGTAAAGTTGGGTTTGGTACGATCATTTGGAACGATCGCACTTTTGGGAGAAGAGCTCTGAAGAGGAAAACCTAGGGCTTGAAGGTTGGAGAGATTTTCGAGAAGATTATCAAAAATATTAAGGAACCTAAGGTATGAGGAGTAACTCTATTTCGGTATTATAATGTAGAACTAGGAATTCTGGGGATTTGAGGGAGAAGACTTAGGTTTATGGGTTTTTGTGATGAATTGGTTATTGGTGATGATTTTGTGATGATTTTGAATGAATATAATGATGTTAGATGATGTATATGATGTTATTATGAGTAATGTTGATGTTGATTATGGTTTTGCAGTTATGCTGATGCTGAATGTGGATTTTTATAAATGAAATCGCAGAAAGGGTGTTTCTGAAAATCGTAGAAAATCGCGAAGCTCGCTTAGCAGGAAAGTCAGCATTTTGGAAATCCAAAACCCGAGAGTTGGTCGCTTAGCAAGCAAGGTGTCTCTCTTAGTGCGACCTGGAATGTTTGAAAAATGATTTTTTTCTTCAGAAAAACATTTTCTCGAGGTGATTTATGTCTGAAGTTACTATGATGTTGTAGAGTTGTTGTATGATGTGTTTTAGAGGCTATGTGAGTAGACATAGTGATTAAATGATGTATGATGACTTATATGATCTTTTTGAGTTATGAAGTATGATGACATGATGTAGAAGTATGATGTTAGAGGAGTATGTAGTATGATTTTAAATGAGTATGTAATATGATGGTATGAGTGAGTATGTGAAAATGATGATTGATAATGAATGCGGATGTAATTCTTATGAGGTTTTGATGATGGTGTGTGTAAATTATGTCTTGCATTCATGTCATGATTTATGAGGGGACTTCGGTTCGTTTGGCAGCTTCAATTCCATTGTGCGGATTGAAGTGATTTGATGTTATGATGTGCTCCCTTAGTGGAGGGTTGATGGCCCAGTGTTCATCCATGAGGATGTTTCGATACCCCATGCATAATAAGAGGTTGCATATCATTCTAAATGATATAGTGTCGCTCCCTGGATTTCCATCCTGGTAAAAATGCGAAAGTGGCACGGAAAAGGTAGAGTCGCCAGCCAAGAATTTTTGTCCCGAAGGAAGGGTAATGTTGTACAAACCCGAAAAGAATGAGAAAGCAGGATCTTACAAACCAAAGAGACTGGGTTCGGGAGTCGTTTACGAACTGGGAAGGTATTAGCACCCCAGATCGTCCGTCGTACCTGACAGGATCCATGCTTGAAAGAACCCTTTTTAAAGGGGTAAGAATGAAGCTGCTGCAAAAACTAAGACTGAAACTGGAGAGAAGAAAAGAAACGGGGAAAATGTAGGAAAAATAAAAGAGTGCTCGAATGGGCTCTACCCAAATACCTACGTACCTCATCGGGAAATGAGTATCAAAGTCGACATAGTTCCCCTAACTAGGGAGGAAATCTTTTTGTGTTTTTTAAAGCTTGAACTGCTTATGTCTATGCTCAGATGTTGCAGGCTCATCTGGAATGAGTGCATTATCGTCTTGCAAAAAGACAAGTAGGAACAATTCTTATGTTATGAATGAATGATATTAGAGAAGAATTCCCGAAGGAAAGATGATTATTCTTTGTTCAGTGTTTTTTAGGAGTCTTTTCTTTGAGGTTTGCATAGGTGAGTTTATCTAAGTCTTATTCAATGGGATGTGCACTTCTTACATCATCCAAAAATGGAATGGATAAGGGGCACACCTAAATATGGGGGATATCCCCAAATCTAGTCCTTAAGATGAAGGCTCAAGCACACTAGCCTATTTGAACTTTATTAAGTGTTTTTGTGGTTTTCGGATTAAGAAGTGTTTTTTAGATTTTTTGTTTGTGAAGCATCCCCATGCTAAGACCTATTCATCATGATAGATACCATACACCTTACCCCCCATATGGGATGTGTGCAAGTACCCCATGTTAAAGTCCTTTAGCACACAAGAAGACTTATCATTTATTAGGTGACTTGAAGTGTTGTTTTAAGATGAGAAGAGAAAGAGAGATCAAAGAGAACCAAAGGAAAAATTCTAAAGGGGGAACAATAATCCAAAGAGTTATCATGCATGGGATACCTAAGTTAGTGTAGCTTGAGTTCTATCCTAATGAAGAAGGAGTAAAGAAGAAAGAAGAAGAAGAAAGAAGAATAGGATTCAACTTACTTCTTAAGAGAAGATAACTTGATCCTAAAGGGGATGATGAAGAATTAACCAAAGATGGAATAAAAACATCTCAAACACAAGTATGAAAACTTAAAATATATGAAAGAAGAGGTTGATATGTGGAAGCAACACCCACACCTCTCAAGCTTACCAATGCCCCTACAAAGAGAAATATTCACATAAGTGCAAATAAAACTCACACAAACATAAGACAAGAAAGAACAAATATATAAGTCCTAAAACTCAAACAAATCATAACCTACAAGTCTTATATAACCCCTAAAGTTAGTCATGCAAACTTAAGCAAAAATAAGTGGGACAAGTCTCACAAACATCCAACAAAGCACCAAAGAAAGAGTGAGATGAAAAGAAGTGATCAAGTAAAACAAACAAGTCAAAATGAAACAATTAAGATCAAAGTCAGAAGCTAAACACCTTTAAGAATGTCACATTATGTCAATTAAATGTCATACAAGTCATGTGTTATGGTATATGAGCATATGAGATGAAATGGGGATGAATGGAGATGAGGATGCAAGTATATGTTCATGAAACAATGTCACTTAATGAGATGAGACAAGCATACAAGCATGATATGAGATAAATATGAGCCAAGGTCAGAGGTGTATCAACATATTAAGATGCACATAAGATGCACAAGTAATCACATTTGAAGCATGGATGGAACGTTAAGAAATTAGATGAAGAGATGAGATGAAGTTAGGTCATTTAGGATTCATATGATTCATGCTTGGAAAACATACATCAATGCAAGTCAACAAGTAAGCAAATGCTTCATACAATCCCTAAGGATGCCTAAAATGATGTCAAGATGCACAATTAGATCCTAACATGATGGAACAGGTGCCTACTAAGGCAAGTAAGCAAAGCACAAACAAATTATGCATCATAAAGTTCACACAATGAAACAACCTCAAATGATGATCAAAGATGACACAAAAATTCACAAACTAAGCTCAAAGATTCCTCAAACAGAAGAAATTTAAGTATTAAAAGATGGATCAAAGAATCACAAAGAAGTTAGGTCAATCAAGAAAATTAATAGAACTAGGGTTTCTAAGGACCACTCACAAATAACCAATGCAAATGCTATGAAAAATGGAATTTAAAAGTATGAGAAAAACAGTTTGGGATGCTTTTAGATGTTATAGATACAGTGCAAAACGATTGAGGTGCATACTATGTTCTATGAATGCGAAACAATTCATGAAAGTTCAAGTGTTCAAATGAGAATGCATATGGAATTAATTGAGGAAAATATTCAAAATAAAATATTAAAATAATGCAAAAATGCAAAATAAAACAATGAAATATTATTTTAATATATGAGGATGCAACATGATATTTTGTAAGATTTTTAAATGCTTAGACATATTTTTATGAATTAAAATGTAAATGATATGCAAATAAAATAAAAAGGAAGCAGCCCAAACACGTTCAAACATGAATCGGGCCCAAAAACTGAGGTTTCAATAGCATTACAAGCCCAATGCGCTTCTTCACAAGGCTCAGAGTCAACACATTGACTCTCTCATTGCCATTAGATCAATCTGAAGGCTAAAGCACAGTCAACAAGGGTAAAAAGTAAACACCATCAATGTTCCACAATCCAGTCAAAATAAAGTAAACAGATCCAACACATATTAATCACTCGAGCCAAAACGTATGAAAATCCAACGCGTCAAAGCAAGTCACACAATTAGTCATCTCATCTAACGGTCATGTTATGTTTGAATTAACACATAGAGCACATGTGTGGTGTGTGCATTCATTTATGTGGTGTCACAATTGTATGCGTTAGATCAAAGAAATCAAGGGCTAGGATTGTGTCTTCCCCAGCCAGACCTGCAAACACATGGAGAGCTCAGGTGGCCGGAGCCCTAGCTCTGGTCACCTCCGATCAACCTGCAACAAGCTCAAACAGAAAAATCTCCAGAAATGCATGATTCCTATACCATAATAATCAGAGAGACTTCACAAACTCAAATCCACACACAAAATTCATAGATCTATCACATATGAAGAGAATCAAAGAGAAACATTTAGATCTGAAAATATGTAAACTCAAAATTCAAGCAATATGAACGTCCAAACTTCATGCAAATCATATCAGCATCATCAATGTATTTCATAGATCAAAATTCCAGCCATAAAATAAAGAAATAGAAGGTGCAATGAAGCTTACCTGAAAATGTGTTTGAGCTAAAATACTCCTAGAAACCAAGTGTAAGAGTGCAGACCTTCCTCTTTTGAGTTCTATTTGCAAAATAAATGAAAATATAGGCTTGAATCATGCTGGATCTTGATGTTTGATGAAGTTCACTCCAAACTCAGTTATGGAGAAATCTGATGCAAAAGCTTCAAATGATGGATGATTCTTGCTCCTTGAAATGTGTAGATCAAGAATATGGAAGAAAAGTGTAGTGAAACCTCAAGAACAAAGAGAATCGAAAGAGATAATGTAAGAGGAAAAAAATTAAATCTGGAAAATGATAGTGCATGAGGCTGATTCAAACACATTGGGAGCTTATATATGGTAGGTTAAGGACATGACTATGGTTTAAGAGTGAACGAAATTGTGGTTAATGAGATGTGGATCAATTTGCAATTTTGCAAATTTGTTTGGATGTGATGATATGCGCGTGCAACATCAGCATGAAGGGCATGAACACTCATTATTTGATCCACTGAGGGCCATTAAATTGATCTTGGGGCTGGAAATGTCTTGCTTGACAAGTTTCAAATGGTTTTGCAAAATTGCATAATGACATGTAAGTGATGAATATGCCATGAAAAAACTTGATTCAAAGGCCAAAGTTTGTCATTATGGTGTGTACTTGAGTATGATGATGTGAATTGGTCCATGTGAAAAGCTTACAAGTCATTTGGAATCATTTTGCTCAAGGTATAAAAAATGGACACTTTAAAAACCCTAAAATGCACATTGCCTTTCTTTGATCATAACTTTTGATCCATTAGGGCTATGAAGGAATTATTGTACTTTTTGAAAATGGGAGAGAAAGCCCTAAAACTTTGATGTTTAAGGAAAAATAATTTGGAACTTCTTTGGTCATGAAAGAATAGGTTGAAGTTGATGCATAAATTGCCAAAAATAGAAACTTCTCATTACAAGTCATTTTCCATTTTTAGTAACTTTTTCCCAAACTCTTGATTTTTGACATTTGAGATCATTCATGTTATCCCTAGCCCATATGAGGGTCCATAAGCTTGAAAATCATGATTGGAACCCTTAAAAACCCTCGGTTGACTTTTTTCTGCACTGTTGACTTTTCCTTGTTCCACAAGCAATTGAGCCACTGCCTGACTTTCTCAATGATTCTTTTAGCCAAATTGAAACACTAGGCCATGTATCACATATAGAAGCCTTTGACCACAAGAATTGATCAAATCCATGAGGATAGATTTCCCTGAGGAAAACCCCTAATTAGGGTTCCTTGTATAGGGGAAGATGCAGTGATGAAATTCCTGATGAACCATCCCCTTTTTAGAGACTTTAGGAAAAGCTTGAGCTTGTATAAAACATGAGGACATCTTGTAGGCTTGTTTAAGGAAAACTTGGCTCTCATTTGTGGCTTTGAAGAATCACAAATTGATAGATCAATGATCACATTCCATATGCTTCTAACCATGAATGTTATGCTTTATTTTTCTATGCAAAGATGCAATGGTATGTATGCTATGCTATATGACATGAAATGAGAGGGAAAGTTTTGGGATGTTACACATAGCATGATTTGCATTTATTTGTGTGATGATGTGATGTGTTTGATGTTGTGTATAAATGAGCTTTGTGAAGATTGATGTTGTGATGTGATGTAATTGACATTGTGTATATGATGAGGTTTTGTGATGAATGATTCCGCTTTTCTAGCCCATGTTTATAAATTCTCATTTTTATATTACCTTATTGAATATGAATTTACTCACCATGTCTGCCTTCTGGTGATGGTCTATTATGCCATCCTGCAGATACTCAAGGTTAGCTCGGTGTGCGTTTAGCTCGGAGTTAGTGAGTTGTCTGGTTAGTTAGAAGTGAAGTCATACTCTGTGTCCAATAACTTCGGGATGGGTTTCACTTGAGTTGTTTTTTCTATTTGAATTAAGATGTTATTTCTTTTGATTACTTTTGGTTTAAACGATGCTTGGATTAAATTATGAAGTTTTATTTTATTAAATATGAAAGATGATGTTTGTTTTCCGCTGCGTATTTGTTGAAAAGAGATTTAAAGTGTTTCATGATTTTATTAACCCGTGTTACGGGACAGGACTCAATGAGATGTTTTATGATGTATGGGTTATTTGAAGAATGTGATACCCTTTGTACGAGGAAACTCTGATTTTATGATTAAAATGTATTATAATTGTGATAGGGTAGGAAGGGTGTTACATTTAATGGTATCAAAGCAGGTCGGTCTGTCGGTCGTGTCATGTTGTTGTCAGTCGTGTCGACTATTGCGTTTGAGTGTTTGAAGTTGAGTTATTTTCTGATGTTGTTGGTGATTTGTAGAATGGCTTCGAATTGTGCTCTTGTAGATGCGATAGCTGCACTTGCTCAGGCTACGACACAGAAAAATGTTCGTGATGAATTTCATGCCTTAGGGGTATTTCAGAGGAATAATCCGCCTAAGTTTGAGGGTACTCATGAACCGGAGAACACACATAAGTGGCTTAAGGCTATTGAGAAGATTTTCGAGACTATGGAATGCTTCGATGCTCAGAAGGTGCAGTTTGGCACCCATATTTTGGATGAAGAGGCTGAGGATTGATGTCATGATACCTGCTAGAGATTAGGGGGAGTTGGTGCTGTAATAACTTGGAATGTGTTCAGGAGGGAATTTCTGAGTAAGTACCTTCCTGAAGATGCTCGTGGCAAGAAAGAGGTTGAGTTCTTAGAGATGAAACAGGGGAACATAACGGTGGCAGAGTATGCTGCCAAGTTTTAGAGGTTAGTGAAGTTCTATCCTCACTACAACTGTGATGATGCTGAGTTGTCCAAATGTTTGAATTTTGAGAATGGGCTAAGACCAGAAATCAAGCAAGTGATTGGGTGTCAGCAGATCCTCAAGTATGATGAGCTTATGGATAAGAGTTGGATCTACGATGAGGATAGTCGAGCTCGGTCTGCTCACTATAAGTAGGTGACTAAGAAGAAAAACAAGGGTCAGTTTCGAGGGAAACCTTATGCGAATCCAAATGACAAAGGGGAGTCGAAGGTTACTAATGGGAAGAAGCCAAGTGGGGGAGCGGGTTCTACTCCTCTTAAGTGTTATAAGTATGGTGAAGCGGGTCACAAGTCTGATGTGTGCAATGCTACAGTGGTTAGATGCTACAAATGTGGTAAGAGGAGTCATATGAAGGATGAGTGTCCAAATGCAGGACCAACTTGTTTCAATTGCGGTGAAGAGGGACATATCAGTACTCAGTGTTAGAAACCGAAGAAGGTTGCTACTGCTGCTCAGACTACTGGTAGAGTGTTCGCTTTGAGTGGCTCATATGCAAAGAAAAAAGATAACTTGATTATAGGTACTTGTTTTATTAATGATGTTAAGTTGGTTGCTATAATTGATACTGGTGCTACTCATTCGTTTATTTCGGTTGAGTGCGCGACCAGGTTGAATTTGCCTTTGATTGTTATGAATGGTAATATGTTGATTGAGATGCCTGCTGACGGTTCAGTTACGACTAACCCTATGTGTTTAAAGTGTCCTTTGACCATTTATGGTAAGGATTTCTTGATAGATTTGGTGTGTTTACCTTTACGCCATATGGATGTTGTAATACCCCGTATTTTAATTAAATGCTCTGGATAATATTAATTAAGATTAACAGGGTTCCGGCGTGCTCTGAGAGTTTTCAATTAAAATAATTAGAGCAACCAATGAACTTAAATTAATTAATTAGTATTATCTGACTCAAAGGTTTTATTAAATATTTGACTCAGAGATATTTTTGGATACTCATAATTTGGACCCATTAGTTAGTTTTACTAAGTAATGATAGTATATCAATATTATTTTCCTTTTCTTTCCTCATTTTGGAAAAGTATAGAAAACAAGTTATGTGATAGAGAGAAAAGAGGAGAAAGAAGAGAAAGAGGAAAGGAAGAAGAAAACCTAGAACTCAAGATCAAGAAGCATCACCATTTCTTCATCAATCATTTTCATCTTCACCAAACTCCTCTTCATTGTCAAGGTGGGTTCTAGTTAGTACTTTTGTTTTAGAAGTTTTCTTGAGTTTAGAGTTTTAGGTCAATTTGATAAAATTGCTAAATCGAAGTTTCTAACGGATAAAATGCTGAAATAATTGGGTAGAATAGTCTGGTTACAAGTATATTAAACCTACTAAGATTGTCTGGATGATCCATTATGTTTGGATTGAGTTTGGAGAGGTTTTAGGTGTGTAAAACGCTCATTTTCAGCTTCTGGTGCAGTGGTAATTGGTTAACCTATGGGTAGTAACCGGTTACCCATTGAAAAATTAAGTTTCAGGGAAACTTTTACACTGGTAATCGGTTACCCTCTGGGTAGTAACCGGTTACCACTGTTGTGTTCTGAAAAAATGACAATTCTTATAAAATCCGTAACTTTTCACTCGGGAATCTGATTGAGGCAAACATTATATCATTGGAAAGCTAACACAAAGTACTATCCAATGGTAGAGGAAAATATTACTTTTGAAGTGGTAAATATTTATTTATTTTTATGCCGATTAAAAATACTATTTCAATCCTTCTTTGAAAAACTCGTAACTCATTCATCGTTTATCCGATTTAACTGTTCTTTATATCGATTTGAAACTAATAATATGTTCTATCTTATGATACCAAGAAATATTATTTTTATCCTAATTTTACCCCACTTTTCTAATTAACCGTAATTATGTTAGTTCGGGAATTGTGAGCTATTGGAAATAAAAAGAAGTAACTTGTGAGATAGTTAGGATTACCCTAGGTTGTTGCGAAACGTTACCGTGAATACGCTAGGTCCTCCATAATAATCTGAGTAAGTCTTGAGGTGGGTTGTCCTGAGTCCCACGGGAAGCATCTATAAAGGCTAGAGGTGTGTATTTCATGAGGGTCCTCCGTAAAGTCTGAGTAAGTCTTGTGGTGGGTAGTTTCGAGTCCCACGGGAAGCGTCCGTAAAGACTTTGAGGCATGTACGTACTAGATCCCTATGGGAAGTCTGAGTAAGTCTTGAGGTGGGTTGTTCTTAGTCCCACGAGAAGCATTTGTAAAGGCTTGAGGTGAGTACTACACGGGGTTACGTGGTAAGTCTGAGTAAGTCTTGAGGTGGGTTGTACTGAGTCCCACGGGAAGCGTCCATAAAGACTTTAGGTGAGTGTCACATCGAATCCTCCGTAAAGACTTGTGTAAAGGCTTGAGGTAGATGTTATACTTGTTTAGTGTCGAGAGTGTTGTATGGATTTTCTATTCCATCTTGTTTTGCTTACTTGAGAGGTTGTGATCAAAGACTCGAGTTATGTTTAGATTGAACCTTTAGAGGTGAGAGAACTCTAAGATAGGGAACTCACTGAGATGTTGATATCCCACCCCCACTATTATTGTTGCTTTTCAGGTTTCTTTTGCAGGTTGATTTACAAGTGAAGTTATGCTTTGGATGTTTCAATAGAAGCATATATTTAGTTTCCGCTGTGTATTTATCTTTGTACAATAACGGATATTGTATTGATCTTAGTATTTTTATTTTGTATAATTTTCATGTCTTGCACCATAGATTGTATTGTTTTTAGAATTGGTCACGAATGTGAATTGTACTATTAGGTACTTATGATGGTGTCAGTACCAAATAAACACTTGTATGATATAATTCTAGATATATATTATATGAGGCGTTACCGATGTTGTGTGGGAATGAACTGGCTGGAGTACAAATTTGTGTATATCAATTGTTATGCAAAGACGGTGGAATTTCCAGAGTTAGATGATTGTGGGGAAATGATGTTTCTATCTGCAAAGCAAGTGGATGAACTTCTAGCAGATGAAGCTCAGATGTTTGCTTTGTTTGCGGCGTTACAATTTGACCGTGAACAAGCGAGTGTTGAATTGCCTGTTGTCCGAGAATTTCTTGATGTGTTTCCGGATGACATTAGTGATTTGCCTCCAGAGCGTGAAGTAGAGTTTGCTATGGATTTGGTACTAGGTATTAGTCCAGTGTCAATGGCTCCATATAGGATGTCAGCTTCAGAACTGAGTGATTTGAAGAAACAACTTGAAGAACTTCTTGAGAAGAAATTTGTTCGTCCGAGTGTTTCTCCGTGGGGTGCTCCTGTGTTATTGGTTAAGAAAAAGGATGGTAGTATGAGGTTGTGCGTCAATTATTGACAACTAAATAAGGTGACTATTAATAATAAATATCTGCATCCGAGGATTGATGATTTGATGGATCAGTTGGGGGAGCTTGCATTTTTAGCAAGATTAATTTAAGGTCGGGTTATAATCAGATTCGAGTTAAAGCAGATGATATTCTGAAGACAGCTTTCCGGACGAGGTATGGTCACTATGAATATACTGTGATACCTTTTAGTGTATCAAATGCACCTGGTGTATTCATGGAGTATATGAATTAGACTTTTCATGAGTATTTGGATAAGTTTGTAGTGGTTTTCATTGATGACACCCTAATTTATTCAAAGTCAAAAGAAGAACATGAAGGACATCTGAGGATTGTATTACAAGTGTTAAGAGAGAAGAAGCTTTATGCTAAGTTGTCGAAGTGTGAGTTCTGGTTGAAAGAAGTGAGTTTCCTTGGCCATGTGATTTCTAGTGGTGGGATTTCAGGGGATTCTTCGAAGATTGATGTTGTGTTAAAGTGGGATACTTCGAAGTCTGCTACGGAGATTAGAAGATTCCTTGGTTTGGCCGGTTATTACTGAAAGTTTATAGAGGATTTTTCTAAGTTGGCATTTCCTCTAACTCAACTGACTCGAAAGGGTCATACTTATGTGTGGTATGTTACATGCGAGAAGAGTTTTGTTGAATTGAAGAAGAGGTTAATAATTGCTCCAGTATTGATTTTGCCTAATCTGAATGAATCCTTTATGGTATACTGTGATACTTCGAAGATGGGTCTTGGTAGTGTATTGATGAAGAATGGTTAAATGGTTGCCTATGCTTCTAGACAGCTACATGTTCATGAGAGGAACTATCCTACCCATGACTTAGAGTTAGCAGCCGTGGTTTTTATGTTAAAGATTTGGAGACACTATCTGTTTAGATCGAGGTTTGAGGTGTTCAGCAATCATAAGAGTTTGAAATACTTGTTTGATCAGAAGGAACTAAAGATGAGGCATATGAGATGGTTAGATATGTTGAAAGACTTTGATTTTGATTTGAGTTACGACACTGGTAAGGCTAATGTGGTTGCAGATACTTTGAGTAGAAAGACTTTGCATATGTCGATGTTGATGGTAAAAGAACTTGAGACGATTGAGCAATTCAGAGACATGAGTTTGTTGTGTGAAACTACATCTGAGAGTGTGAAGTTAGGGATGTTGAAATTGACTAATGATATTATGGAAGAGATCCGTTTATGATAGCAATTAGATTTTGAAGTTGGTGGATCAAATGACTTTGATTAACCAAGGGAACGGAGGAGAGTTCCGAATTGATGAAAATGGTATGATGAGGTTTCGGGATCATGTGTTTGTTCCTGATATTCCAGAATTGAAGAAAAGTATTCTAGAAGAAGGACACCGAAGTAGATTGAGTATTCGTCCTGGCGCTACTAAGATGTATCATGACTTACATAAATTGTTTTTGTGGCCGGGTATGAAGAGAGATGTTGCAGAATTTGTGTATACTTGTTTGATTTTCCAGGAATCAAAGGTTGAACATCAAAAGCCTTTAGGTATGATGAAACTATTGAGTATTCCAGAATGGAAATGGGATAGCATTTCTATGGATTTTGTGACAGGTTTTCCGAAGACGGTGAAGAGAAATTATTCCATTTGGGTGATTGTTTACCGATTGACTAAGTCAGTGCATTTCTTACTGATGAAGATTAATCATTCCATGTCAAAGCTAGCAGAGATGTATATTGATAAGATTGTGAAGTTGCATGGGATACCTTCAATTATTGTGTCGGATAGAGATCTGCGATTTACATCGAGATTTTGGAAGAGTTTACAAGATGCTTTGGGCACCAAGTTGAGGATGAGTTCCGCTTATCATCCACAGACAGACGGTCAGACAGAACGGAGTATCCAATATTTAGAGGACTTGCTGAGGGCTTGTGTGTTGGATTATGGAGGTGTGTAGGATAATTGTTTTCCATTAATTGAGTTTACTTATAACAACAGTTTTCATGCGAGCATTGGTATGGCTCCGTATGAAGCATTGTATGGGACGAGGTGTAGAACTCCATTGTATTGGTATGAGTCAGGAGAGTGTGTTGTGCTCGGACCTGAGATTGTGAAAGAGACGACTGAAAAGATTAATATGATTCAAGAGAGAATGAAGACTTTGCAAGTCTTCAAAACATTTATCATGATAAGATGAGGAAAGCACTTGAATTTCAGGAGGGAGATCATGTGTTTTTGAGGGTTACTCTAGTGACTGGTGTCGGGCGAGCTTTGAAGTCAAGAAAGATCACTCCACGTTTCATTGGACTGTATCAGATTTCTCGGAGGGTCGAAGAGGTGGCATATCAGATTGTATTACCAGCGTCACTTGCAAATTTGCATGATGTGTTTCATGTGTCACAACCGAGGAAGTACATTGCAGATTCGTCGCACGTGATTCAGATGGATGATGTTCGAGTAAGAGATAATTTGACGGTGGAGGTTTCGCCAATACAGATAGATGGTAGAGAGATGAAGTGATTAAAAGGTAAAGAGATTGCCTTGGTAAAGGTATTGTAAGGTGGACCAGCTGGTGATAGTTGGACTTGGGAACGAGGGATCAGATGAAGGAATCGTATCCGATGTTATTTGCTTCAGGTACATTTTCAAGGACGAAATTTCTTAAGTAGGGGAGACTTGTAACACCCCAAAGTTTATCTGATTTATTTGATGTGTTTCTTGTGAATTTTGATTATTTATGATGTTATTTGATATTTAGTGGAGTTTTGAGGGTGACTTAATATTTTATTAATATTAGAATATTAAGTATAGTTGGTTTAGTTAATTATTTAAGATTAAATAAAATAAGAGGGATTAGAGGATAAGGGAAATGCGGTCTTTTGATGGAGGATTAGTGAGGGTATTATGGGGAAGTCTATTGAGGTCTTAGGTGCAAGAGTGAGTAAAGAGTAAAGTTGGGTTTGGTACGATCATTTGTAACGATCGCACTTTTGGGAGAAGAGCTCTGAAGAGGAAAAACTAGGGCTTAAAGGTTGGAGATATTTTCGAGAAGATTATTGAAAAGATTATGGAACCTAAGGTATGGGGAGTAATTCTATTTCGGTATTGTAATGTAGAACTAGGAATTTTGGGGATTTGAGGGAGAAGACTTAGGTGTATGCGTTTTGTGATGAATTGGTTATTGATGATGATTTTTGATGATTTTGAATGAATATAATGATGTTAGATGATGTATATGATGTTATTATGAGTAATGTTGATATTGATTATTGTTATGCTGTTATGCTGATGCTGAATGTGGATTTTTATGAGTGAAATCTCAGAAGGGTGTTTTTGAACATCACAGAGAATCTGCAAAAATCACGAAGCTCGCTTAGCGATCTACAACTTGCTTAGCGAGCAAGTCATAATTTTGGAAATCCAAAACCCGAGAGTTGGTCGCTTAGCGAGCAAGGTCTCTCACTTAGTGCGACCTGGAATGTTTGAAAAATGATTTTTTTTTCTTCAGAAAAACGTTTTCTCAAGGTGGTTTATGTCTTAAGCTGGTATGATGTTGCAGAGTTGTTGTATGATGTGTTTTAGAGGCTATATGAGTAGACATAATGATTAAGTGATGTATGATGACTTATATGATCTTTTTGAGTTATGAAGTATGATGACATGATGTAGAAGTATGATGTTAGAGGAGTATGTATTATGATGTTAAATGAGTATGTAATATGATGGTATGAGTGAGTATGTGAAAATGATGATTGATAATGAATGCGGATGCAATGCTTATGAGGTATTGATGATGATGCGTGTAAATGGCATCTTGCATTCATGGCATGATTTATGAGGGGGCTTTGTTCCGTTTGGTAGCTTTAATCTTATTGTGCAGATTGAAGTGATTTGATGTTATGATGTGCTCCCTTAGTGGAAGGTTGATGGCCCAGTGTCCATCCATGAGGATGTTTCGGTACCACATGCATAATAAGAGGTTATATATCATTCTAAATGACATAACATGATTTGAATTGATTTGTGTGATGATGTGATGTATTTGATGTTGTGTATAAATGAGCTTTATGATGATTGATATTGTGATGTGATGTAATTGACATTGTGTATATGATGAGGTTTTGTGATGAATGATTCCGTTTTTGTAGCCCATGTTTATAAATTCTCATTTTTATATTACCTTATTGAATGTGAATTTACTCACCCTTCCTGCCTTCTGGTGATGGTCCATTATGCCATCCTACAGATACTCAAGGTTAGCTCGGTGCACGTTTAGCTCGGAGTTAGTGAGTTGTCTGGTTAGTTAGAAGTGGAGTCATGCTCTGTGTCCAGTAACATCGGGATAGGTTTCGCTTGATTTGTTTTGTCTATTTGAATTAAGATGTTATTTCTTTTGATTACTTTTGGTTTAAATGATGCTTGGATTAAATTATGAAGTTATATTGTATTAAAGATGAAAGATGATGTTTGTTTTTCGCTACGTATTTGTTGAAAAGAGATTTAAAGTGTTTCATGATTTTATTAACTCGTGTTACGAGACAGGACTCAATGTGATGGTTTATGATGTATGGGTTATTTGAAGAATGTGATACCCTTTGTATGAGGAAACTTTGATTTTATGATTAAAATGTATTATAATTGTGATGGGGTAGGAAGGGTGTTAAATAGGTAATATGAATGAGATTAATGATCTAAGGTATGAAGAGCTGGTAGAGAAGATTAAGGCCATGGAATGTCATAATTCCCTGGGCATTGATGTAACCAATCTGGGGTTGGTGCCTGGTGTCAGAATCCCTCCTAAGTTACAGGTGCCCTCATTCGACAAGTACAACAGAAGTATGTGCCCTAGAACTCACATTCAGCCATATTTTGGAAGAATCTCAGTGTGAGACATGGCATGAATTTTAATGTGTCAAAAACTTGGCATGATTGAAAGCATAAGTGGTTCTCTAAGAAAAATCAAGAAATGGCATTTTTGGAAAAATGAACTGAATGAGCCGACTCAAATTCCACAATGAGCCGACTCATTCAGTGTATTTTGGTGCCCAAACACACGGGTCCCAACCGGCTACCTGAGACATCATTTTGGTCGACTCATGGGTATGGATGAGCCGATTCAAACTCCTTCATGATTTGACTCATCAAAAATATTTTTCTTCTCAATTCCTGCGGGTCTCAACAGGCCGTCTCTCTGTTATTTTTGGTCGGCTCACCTGGAAATTTGAGTCAGCTCATTTAATGATTTGAGTCGGCTCATTACTGTGCTGGCTCAATTTTTCATTTAATTTTCCTTTCTATTATGTTACAATCACTAACCAATATAAATAGAAGGTTTCATTTCTTTTGATAGGTTAACAAGAAAAGTGAAAGATATACACACATCTCTCTTCATCTTCTTCCTTCTTGCATCAATCAACAATCACACACAAAAATATTTGTTTGATTTTGGTGGTTGTTTCGAAGATAACGTTCATTCGTGAATTAGTGTTTCAGATTGGATCTAGAGTGTGCGGGTTATTCTTGGAAAAATCTGAAGGTTTTTCTCCTCCTAGATCGTTGAAGGTTTGGGGGGTTTTGCACACAACGATCGTTCGTAGATTCAGCCGAGTGAGCTAGATTGAAGATCAAGTGGATCGTTCTTTCATATCACGGTAGAAGGAGGATTGTGAAGGTCTTTGTGGGTTCACAGGTGTTGGAGAAACTCAGTCGTGCTCAAAGTTTGGAGGATCGTGAATCCTTGCAAGAAGGGAGAAATTAATCGGAGGCTTTCTCGACACGCGTGGAAGACTTGATTCTACTTTAGATCAAGGTACAAGAAGAAGATTTGAAAACATATTCAATGTGGTTCGGTTTGTTGGTTCATTTATTTTTCTTCTTGTAAAACAATTGCAATTTAATAAAATTGCCCAATTTGATTGTGAATTGGGGGCAGAGTACTTCGAGCAAGGACGACGAAGGAACTGCCTCAACAAATTCCTTATGTTCTTTACGTTTCTCGTATTTTACTTTTTCTCATCTTGATCTTGTGTGCTTTAAAATTCTGGTGTATCAAATTAGTGCACTCAAAGTGTTTGATAAATTGTTACACTCAAAAGTGATAACTAGAGTGGGTAAAATTTTGCACTATTTGATACAACAAAATTATCCTTGGTGTGTGCACTCCAAGTGTTTGGTAAAAAGCCTAACCACATAAAATCAATTTGATTGTGCCTAATTTCTTCTCTATATCATTGTTAAGAATAGTTTTATCAAGTGTTGATTTATCAAGTGAATCATTTGTGAAATATTAATTCTTCTAGTCATCATTTCAATTCCAATTGGGTTTAGCGTATATCCGATCTTCGGTGACTTCAAATTTAAACTAGACGATTTTCCGGGAAAATTCCGCAATACATTTTCAATTAAATTTTGAAAAGTAATTTTTTAAAAAGGGATCTATTCAACCCCCCTTCTAGATTCGTGCTATCGTCTAACACTCAGCTCATGCTGATAACGAGAAGTTGTGGATGCACTTCTTCCAAGATAGCTTATTTGGAGCTTCGTTGAGCTGGTACATGAAGCTGAACAGGGTCTCTATCTGGATTTGGAAAGACTTAGCTGAAGCTTTTCTCAAGCAGTATCAATATAATATTGATATGGCTCCAAACCGCACCCAGTTACAGAACTTGTCTCAAGGATCTAAAACTTGCTGAAGTTGGGAAAGATCTAGGATGTAAGTGGTACTAGTTCTTTTGGCGTGAGGAAGCCTTTGGCCAACAGCCAAAGGAGAAGGAAAGGAAAGACCAATGATGTGTATAGGGGACAAGGTAGAACTTCATACCATGGGACTCCTTCGGCTGAAAATTTACCACCGAATTTTGATACAAACGCCAGGTGTGAATTCCATTCGGGTGCCCAGGGGCACACTATTGAGAAATGTTGGGCTTTTTAGAATAAGGTACAAGACCTAATTGACTCCAAGGCAATCAATTTTCCCCTCCCCCAAATATACTTCGGAATCCAATGCCAAATCATAGTGGAGCTGGAGTGAACATTGTGAATGAAGGTGCAGTGTTTGATTGATGCAAAGGTTATTACACCAGATGGTCTATTTTAAGCTAAAATCTTCGAATTAATCAACCGGTTTGCAAGAGTATCCGCATAAGCAATAAAGTCAAAAGTATTCCAATACTCTTGGTAATGACAATTGTGTGTTTGTTTTTCTTCAATGCATCTTCATCCCTAGTGAGGGGAACTACATTGCTCTGATTCTTCATTGGTCTTGGGTCAATGGAGATATGTAGGCAGAAGATCTTCAGGTCTTTGCGAGCAACCTTATAGGGAAACTTATTTCTCAGCTCTACTCTTTCCTTCAGACGTCTCGTGTTAGTGGTCAGTTTCAGAGCCTTAAGGTCAGAATAACTGGAAGAGGAGGTATGATTGCCATGTTGGGTATGTGGATGTTTAATTGAAGATCGCAAGCCCACGGAAAAGATATTGATCGCTGAAAGTATCCAAGACTGATAAGCCCAGATGGAGTCAAGTCTCCTCAATGATGTCAATGATTTAGCTTATTTACTGCATTTACATTTGTAGTTTCTTTTATTTGCTAAACATTTGTATACATGTATGAAAGTTGTTTAATTTTGAATATTAATAATAATAAAACGCACATGTTTTCTTGAAGTAATTCATTTGTATTCACTTATAATTTTCTATATGTGAATTGCAATGCCAACTCTCGTGCTTGAACTCTATGAGGGAGAATGACGAAACAAAAGCGCAAAAATCTCTAATTGTATTCTCTTGGATAAGACCCTGTTGACGATGTGTAGGCTTTGTTTCAAATCCTAAACACCAGATATATAAGGGAGATAAATCCTTGCTAAACCTTTTGAGCCTTGAAGTAGAAGTTTCTTTTCCCATGAAAAAACCCTTACGGTTAACCCATGGGCAGGGTAGGTGTCAGCTAGTTGGAACGAGCGTTCAGACTTTCATAAAGGAATGTATCTAAGGATCCATTACATTTCATTATACCAATCAAGAGGTCTAAGGACCAGAAACCACAATGGTTATCCTAATCAAGATGGCCAAATACTGGAAGCCACAATGGTTATCCATCACCGACCAAAGAATGAGGCAGTCACAACCCTCACAAAGCAATCAAAACAACCAGTGTCACGCGATTTGTTCAAAAAAAAGAGAGAATAAAAAAAAGTGAAAAAGGCCGCTAAGTCGAAATTTGAAAACAAGCGACTTAGGCAAAAATTAGGGTGTCCCGTTGGGCTTCGCAATCAAAGATTCACAAGAATCAGTCCAAGCAAAAGTTAGGGATAAGCAAAAAAATGCAAAAGCGAAAGAAGAAAATCATTACACAAGAAAGATCCTTAAGCAAGAACAAAGTTGTGTGATACAGACACAAAAGACAAAGAGGACTAACTCCAAAAAAACAACCTCAATAGTGCTTAAATCGTTAGCGTCATTGGTTCCCCAACCATCACAAAACCCTTTTGAGAGGTGAGCGCTCGTGCCAAATTAGTTGAACGTAGGAATGAAGAACATCACACAGAGTGGGTGGGTACAAATAAACTTTTAGCCATAAATCCTTATTTCTAAACCCATGAACTAGACCACGATACAACCCTTGAAAGTCCTAATTGAAACAGGGTTATTTCGAGAGCGTGCTACCACGAGACAACGTTCCTGACTCCTATGAGTTGTGCTAAAAGTTCTTTGCTGGTATTGCATGTGCATGCTTTCTATTATTCAAAAAATAATGATGTATCTTAACCAGTGATTCACTCACAAAGGTTTGCAACATCTTTTCAATATGAACTTCAAGATTAACATGTGTGTTGCATTAGAATTTTCATTCTCAAAATAACCATTTTCTGCTTGCATACATTTGTTTGGCATCATAAAAGTTCACATATGGAACCTCAGTCTAGAAGCTTAATCTTGCTAAGTTGAGAAGTCTGAAACTTCTGAAGGACAATCCTGTCGAGGTTCACTTTTCCAAGAAACTCCATTGAGTAGGGACTTTCCCAACCAGTCGTAATAAGAGCCAGCCAAACTGGGACAATCACTTCGAGATTCAAATTTCTCCAAGAGCATTTAGTATGGGTAGTCACCTAAAGATCATTTAATACAGGGCAATTACTCAAAGGCTAGTACTGGGGCAGGCTACCCCAAGAACACTAGAAGTTACTCTCTCTGAAAGACGGTTAATCAGAGGCAACCTATTTAGGGTTCAGAATACCGAGGAAGTTGTACTCATAAAGGGTTTTTGTGTCACCCTTTTGTCATAACTATTTTGATTGAGTCTGTTACCCATCTAGTGGTCGCTCGTCAAGCCAATTCCCTCGTTTATCACTTCTAACAGCTACAAACTTATCTATGTTAACAATGGCTACCTCCCCAACAAGGTCATTATGCCAATTCATACGATCTCTATGGTACCTAAGAGTTTAAAGACACCATGTATTTTGTAAAATCCTATTGAGATAAAGTCTGGGCAAAAGCAAATGACCCCCAGCACGAGACTACTTGAAATCTTTCCTCCCTAGCAGGATGTGTTTCGGTTTAGTTATTCCCAACAGATGGATGGAAGTTATGTCCAGCAGAGGATATCACAAATTTTTTCTCTTCAGCAGGTTTCCTTGATTTGGTTCCTCAGCAGATCTAGGGTGGCTCCCGTTTGCCCAGCAAATTTCAAACGAATATTTTTCTCTTCCCCAACAGATCTCGGAAGATTTCCTTGCTCCAGCAGATCAATAAGGATTGATAATCCCCAAGTAGAGAGTCGTCTTCCCACGGTGAAATATTTCTTACAAGGATTCAAGTATTCCTGACAGCCAGTTGAATGTTTCCCTTCCCCACAGAGGTTTGGAAAATTCAGGTTGACAGAGAGTTCTCCTCAGTAGAGCCTTGACAAGACTTTTCCCCAACTAAGTCGGGAATTTGTCGATCCCCCAACAGAGTCTTATGGGTGAGATTCATTCCCCATTGGTTGAAGTATCCCCTAGCAGGGTCCTCAGATCTAAAGTGCAATTTATTTTTGGCAAAGGTAATAATTCAAGACAAACAGATTATTCACGCCCTTCTCCAGTAGAGATGTCATCCCCGCAGGGATTTCCGGTCAGCGATCATTTGTTTTCTCAGTAGAGTCAGCAGGGACTTATTACTTCCTCGTCAGAAAATCCCTTTGCATTTGCATCATTTCATTGGCATACTCAGAACATAACATTCCTAGTGTCATGGGGCATTATGCCATGCAATTCAATATATGCATACCCAACATAATCCAGGTTTTATATCTTGCTAAGTCCAACCGCAGATTGGCAAAAGTCCATCCTCAGGGTGGCAAAGCATCAAAAGTACAACCGCAGACTAACAGAAGTCCACCGTAGTGTGGCAAAAGTCCCTCGTAGTGTGGCAGAAGTCCCCCGTAGTGTGGCAAAAGTCCCCTGTAGTGTGGCAAGTCAGTAGTCGTCTGACGTTAATCTAAAATACATTCTTGAAGTCCAATCACAGATTGGCAGAAGTCCCCAGTAGTGTGGCAAAATTCCCCCGGTAGTGTGGCAAGTCAGTTATTTGGAGTTAATCTAAAACACATTCTTGAAGTCCAACTGCAGATTGGAAGAAGTCCCCCGTACTGTGGCAAAAGTCCCTCATAGTGTGGCAAGTCAGTAGTCGTCTGACGTTAATCTAAAAGACATTCTTGAAGTCCAACTACAGATTGGCGAAAGCCCGTCCTCAGGGTAGCAAAGTATATGAAGTCCATCTGCAGATTGACTAAATTTCGTCCTTAGGATGGCAAAGTATTTGAAGTCCACCCGCAATGTGGCAAGTCGATAGTCATCCGATTCCATCCAAAAGACATCATTAAGGCATTATTGCAGCCTATCGAAAGTCCATCCGTCGTGTGGCAAGCCAGTTGTCACCCAGTGTAGTTCAAAAGATAGTTATATGTTGTTATTGGTTACTATTCACCACACCAGAGTTATCTCCAAGCAAAATTTAGTTGGTTGAGTTTATATCCCTTTTTCTTCTTCTCCACCATAGTGCAAATTTTTGTGGTTATTTTGGTATTCAATCACAGTTTATCTCAAACATCTTATAGTCGTTGCACTCATCCTTTTCAGATTAACAGAT
Source organism: Lathyrus aphaca (assembly GCA_963966055.1). NCBI lineage: Eukaryota > Viridiplantae > Streptophyta > Magnoliopsida > Fabales > Fabaceae > Lathyrus > Lathyrus aphaca. The sequence goes on from OZ014519.1 coordinate 442,640,853, forward strand.
GATTAAATAGGGGCAGTTGTAACACCCCAAAATTTTCCCTCTTGATTTTGACCTAGCTTATGTTCATTGCATTGCATTTGCATATCATTTCATCCTATACATACCATGCATAGTGCATAAGGGCATGTGATCAGTTGATTTCAAGAATCTTGATCATACAAAGCAAAGAATGAGAGCCAAATGCTTGCAAAGAGGTCACAATGTTTTCTTATGTCCAAGTTAATCTCATTTGTTGCCTCAAGGCATTTCAAGTTGAGAAATTTATCAAGAAGGTCATCAGTGAACATTCTCCTACACAAGGCACCCAAATTAGGGTTTTGCACAAAGGCAAGAAATCTCCAAAGTATTGATCTAATCTTGTTGTCAGGGGTCTTTACATGTTATATAAGGCCTAGGGTTGAATTTTGGTTCAAGGATTCAAGGTAAAAGGCATCTAGTTGCTCAATTACTTGTACAACAAGAAAAAGTCAATAGATCAAAAGAAAAGTCAACCATTGGATTTCAAAGGTTCAAATCATGTTTTCCAAGTCCATGGACATTTATTTGTTTAAGAAATGACATGGATAGTATCATTCATCAATAATCAATAGTTTGTGAAGATTTACTAAATTTGGAAATGACCTATAATTTGGAACTTTCCCTTTTTGGCAATTTTTACATCACCTTCAATTCAACTTTCCATCACCAAAGAAGCTTCAAATGGATTTTTGATAAACATGAAAGTTGTAGATCATGGTTTTTCCTTTACAAAAAGTACAAGACTATCTTCATAGAATTTATGGATCAAAAGTTATGGCCAAGGGAAATTATGGTTTGGCTTATGTATTATCATGCATACCAAATTTTTACACTTTGTGCAATTTGATTCCAATTGATTCCAAATGACTTCTAATTTTTCAATTAAGTTATCATACAAATGCACATCATAAGGACCAATTTTGGCCTTTAGATAAAGCAATTTCATGCCATGCTAATCATGTGTACAACATTCCTTCAAAATGCAGAACCATTTCAAACTTCCAAATTAATGCCTTTCCCTCCAAGGCAATAATCCACATGCATTCAGAGTTGATTTTGAGAGTAAAGCATGGTAATTTCATGACACGAGCACGTGGAAACAAGCACACATATCACATTTTGCAAATTTTCAATTTCCCTCCAATTTTCTTAACTAAGGGTTTACACAAGCTTTAACCATGATCAAACCCTTAACTAAGCATATATATATATATATATATATATATATATAAGTCAATTTACACATTCAAATCAGATCCATGCACCTTCATTAATCAAATTCACAAAATTCTTTAAGAGCTTCTTTCCTTCGAATCTCACTACACATTGAGTGTTTCTTCAATTCAATAGCATATTCTTGATCCTTGAAGTAAGAGGAAGCTAGATCCATCATTGTTTGGAGTTAAGAGTGAAGATTCAGAGCAACGCGATTTTGAAGCTTTTTTCTTAAATTCTCAAGATGCACACAAATTGAAGCCTCTAATTGCATTTATTTTACAATTAGAGAGTGAAAGAAGAAGATCTGCAGTTGTAAATTGGATTTCTGAAGGTATTTCAAGATCTGCACAACTTCAGGTGAGTCCAAATTTCTCTTCCTATTTCTCAAGTTTCTTGCGTGCATTAGACTCTCCGTGGTTAGTAGATCATGTTGATATAATTTGTTTTGGATTTGGACGTGTTGCATGGATGAATTTTATGATTGAAGTTTTTAGATCTGAATTTGTTTCCTTCGATTTACATTGTGTGTTACTTGTTTGTTAATTTGAGTTGTGGATTCGTTATCCTTGTGAAAATATGAGTGTAACAATTTTGATTTGAGAAATTTATGGAGATTTTATGAGAACCTCACCATTAGAGGTCACCGGAGCTAGGGCTCTAACACCTGTGAATCTCCAAGGAATTTACAGGTTGGTGTGGGAAGAGATAATCCCCACCGTTCGTTGTTTTGATCCAACTGTTATAAGCGTGGCAACACATTAAAATAGTCACATGCACATCACATGGTTGTCCTATTAATTCAGTTTAAAACGCGTTCGTTTGATTTCCATACCTTTGATTAACTCGTTGTGGTCCGTTTGATCTGGCTACTTTGCTTATGTTAATAGATTGTAACGCGTTTGATTGATCCTGAGGCTGGTATTGAGTCAATTATTTTGACTTTTCCTTTTGTTATAAGCGCTGATGGGCCTTTTTTATTATTTGCATTCCCCTTTTTGATCCAACCCAAACATGAATTGATTGCGCCTGCTTATTGCACCCCTGGTTGCTTTTGTTTTCTTTTTTATTTTCATTTAAGTACATGTTTCATTTTCAATTTTTAAAAATAGCTAGATGCATTAAAAACTTCTCAAAAAATTAATGAATCACTCTTAGGCATTTATAAAAATTTTGCAAATTTTATTTTTCATTTATTTTATATTTTTGATGTCTGAATTATTATTTTTTTAATTTCGTTTTAAAATGTCATTATGAATACATTGCATTGTTGATTTTATTTCTAGACATTGGTGCATAGTTTTAGTTCCATTCTTTTTGCATCATCTTAGGGACATGTTAGGGAATTTAAATTTTTTTTCTCCATATTTTGAAGTAATTTTTGCATACTTTTTGAAGGTATTCTTTGTGCATGTTGATGTGAAGCCCTAGTTGCTTTGATGTGCATGTTTGATTGAGTTTCTTTGTGATTATTTGCATGAGTTTTGGGTATGATATTTTCCCCTGGTTGAGGTCTTTTAAGACCTAATTTTATGATTTTTGAATATTGTGTGCTAATTGTTTGATGACTTTTGTTTGAGGTCCTCTTTTGTGAACTTATTTGTCATGCTTTAATTGCTTGCTTGAGAAGGCACTTGTGTCATCGTATGAGATCATGTTTGTGAATTATTGAGGCATGTTTAGACCATTATAAGTATTCCTTGATGCAATTATAGGTCATTGGTTTAAAGTTTAGGCTTGCTTTGTGTACATGTTCAGTACTTGTTTCACATGTCTCTTTTTGACCTAATTCCTCATCCTTTCTCATCTAAGTTTCTTCTTGCCTTGTAATTGGTTTGTTTATGCCATGTCATATCATCCATTTGAATTTCATAGGATTTATGCCTATGACTTTAAAGCATTTCATATGTCATTCATGTCTCACTTTGCATACTTGAACATGTTTCATCCAAATTCATGTTTCTACTTCTTCTAGCTTTTAAATGACTTGTAATTGCTTGAATGTGATTGGTTTGCATGTTTCATTTGCATCTTAACATGTCATATCACTTCTGACTTTGATACTTGAGTTTCATCTTGAGCTCCTTTATGTTTGACTTGTGATTTAAGTAACTTCTCTCCATGTTTAATTCATGTTCATATCTTCTCACTTATTCTCCTAATCACTATTAATGCTTGGATACTTGATTGTATGCTTTATGTGACATTTGTACATCATGTTTAGGCACATGTTTAGGTCATCCACATTCTGACTTTGACATTTCTAGAAACATTATTGTATGATCATCTTACATATCCACTCATTCTTCTTCCACTCCTTCTTTAATGATCTTCTTGGTTATTTTGCCACTTGTTTGCATTCTTCTTGTTGAGTTTGCTTGGTAGATATTATAGGTCATGTTTGGGGTTTACATTCTGAATTTGATGCTTTTGGTTTGAGTAATAGCCTTTTCTCTTTGATTTGTTTTATTTGAAATTTGTTTGCCTTAGTTTTTCTTGTGTTTGCTTTTGCTAACCATGTAGGAGCTAAGGGTAAGTCAAAGGGATGTGGATATGCTTCCACATTCCAATTTCTCCTTTCTCTTTTACATTTCAAATATGTGGTTGTTAAGCATTCAATATTCTTTGTTTTGTACAATTGCATTCCTTCCGCTTTAGAGGCAACTTATCTTCCATCTTTGAAGTAAGTTATTTTCTAATCCTCTTCTCTCTTCTTTTCTTTACTCTCTTCTCTCCTTCTTCTTCATTAGGATTAGAGTTTCTTTCAAAACTCACTAACCTAGGTTTATCCAAGCATGACAAATTACTTGGTTTTTTTAGTTCCTTACCTTTGGTTCTCTTTTGGTGCTTCTCTCTCTCTCTCTCTCTCTCATCTCAAAACAAAAAGCTCAAAACATCTAATAAGGTTTAAAGCTTTCTCATGTGCCAAGAGACTTTTCCATGGGATACTTGCACACATTCCATATGGGGATGAGGTGTAGGGTATCTATCGTGATGAATAGGTCTTAGCATAAGGATGCTTCACAAACATAAACTAAAAAAAAACTTCTCAATCAAAAAACAACAAAAACACATAATAAGTACAATAGGCTAGTATGTTTGGGCCTTAATCTTTGGGACTAGGTTTGGGGGTATCCTCCATACTTAGGTGTGCTCCTTATCCATTCCATTTCGGGATGATGTAAGAAGTACACATCTCATTGAATGAGACTTAGATACACTCTTTTATGAAAACTCCCAAATAAAAAGCTTCTAAAAGCATTCAAACCAACAATAAACGACTTTCCTTCGGGAATCATTTTCTCATCTCATTCACTCTTAACGAAAGAACTTGCTTCGACTTGTCATTTGCAAAACTGTAAATGCACTCGTGCCAGACGAGCCTACAACACCTGAGCATAGACATAAGCAGTTCAATCTAAAAAAACATAAACAAGTTTACTTCCTAGTTAGGGGAAATACGTCGACTTTGATTCTCATTCCCCATGAGATACGGAGGCAGTGGGGTATGGCCCATTCGAGCACTCTCTTTATTTTCCCTACATTTTTTCCCTTAACTTTTCTTTCTCTTATCTAGTTCCAATAGCAGTTCCAGTTCAGCAGCAGTTTACCTTCACCCTTTTAAACAGTTCTAGCAAGCGTGGATCCCGTTGGGTACGACGGACAATCTATGGCGCTAATACCTTCCCATTTCTTAACCGACTCCTGAACCCAGTCTCTTTGGTTCGCAAGACCATGTTCTTTCCTTTTCCTTCGGTTTGTGCAACATTACCTTTCTCTTTCCTTGGGATAAAAATGCCTGGCTGACGACTCTTCCTTTTCCGTGCCACTTTCGCATTTGTACCAGGATGGAAATTCAGGGAGCAACACTTATAAGAATTTATTTATCTCATTTCATCATTAACTTATTCAAACTATATAAATTATGAATGGTCAAAAGTTACATGAAAATTAATTTTCTTGGTCCAATCAATACACATGCATAGAAAACACAAAGGTCCTCACTCTGCACAAGGTTATGTGGCTTGCGCCACTATTTGTGAGAGAGAGAGAGAGAGAGAGAAAGAGAAGTGGCTCTCGCCACTTTTGGAGTGTGCCACCTTACATAGTGAGAACATGTGGCTCTCGCCACTTTTATATGTGGCTCTCTCCACCTTATATGTGCCCATGCCACCTTGCATGACCAGCATGTGGCTCTCGCCGCCAACCATACCTAATGCATGTGCCACACTTGTCCTTAATTTTTTTTCTTTGACCAAATTAAAATTTTACCTGTCGCTCCCAGGATTTTCATCCTAGTACAAACGCAAAAGTGGCGAGGGAAAGGTAGAGTCGCCAACCAGGAATTTTTATCCCGAAGGAATGAGAAAGGTAATGCTGCACAAACCTAAGGAATAAGGAAAGGACGAGGCCTTGCAAACCAAAGATCTGGGTCCGGAAGTCGGTTACGAACTGGGAAGGTATTAGCACCCCAGGCCGTCCTCCGTACCCGACGGGATCCACGCTTGTAAGTCTGTTTCAAAGGGTGAGAAATAAGATGTGTTGAACGAAAGAGTTTCTATCTGGAATAGAAGTGAAATGAGAAAAGGGAATTCGGAAAGATAATGGAAAGAAAGAATGGGGAAAATGTAGGGAAAATAAAGATTGTGCTTGAATGGGCCCTACCCCACTGCCTACGTACCTCATCGAGAAAATGAGGATCAGAGTCGTCGTAGTTCGTCTAACTAAGGCGGATATTTGCTTGTGTTTTTTAGGATGACGTTGCCATATCTCTAGCTCAGGTGTTACCGGCTCTTACTCGAGGGTGTTTACCGTATCGCTATTTGAACTGTCAAGGCAAGTCGTGTTTGTCTTCAAAGAATGGGAGATGAGAAGAGAAGATGTGTTGTCTGGTTAGTTTATTTGTTTTAGAAGAAGTGTTTTGACTTTATGTTTATCGCGGGTACAACACTAAAGACTATGATACAGGAGCGAATACTTTCCAAGATCGCCCCCAATGGGACGTTTGTAAAGTATCTTGGACGAATGGAGGAGACCTCCACTAATCATTTCCTATATGGCTTAAGGCTCGTGGCGTATTGTACCTACTTTCCTTTTAAATGTTTTTGATTTTTATTTAAAGGTGAGAAGTGAGACTCAAATTATAAAAGGACAAACTCTAAGGGAAGCTAGACTTTATCCTAAGTTAATTGAGTTTAATGGTGACCTATGGTTAGTGAAGCTTGAAAGATTTAAAGCTTCCTAAGTGGATATTAGACTAGAAATGCGAATACAAAAGTTAATAGTGAATAATATGGTCCTCCTACGTCATGGCGGGTAAAAACGTGTGTAAATCGTAAATGGGATGAAACAATGGATCGGGTGGGTCGGTTGCATGGTGCTGAGACGCACGACTTATGGTGTGCAACATACAAGGCTTGCTTTTGGGTGCATTGGCGTGGAGCGTTGATAATCGAGGGATCCTAATGTCACATGAAACCTTATTTATTTATTTGAAATTCTTCGATTTTGGATCAAATAACTCCTTTTCTTTATTTTTGAAAATTGGTCATCTAACGCTTCATTTTATCTTTTTCTATCCTAATTATTGGTATCACATATAAAGTTCTAACTTTTACATCACAAAGTATAAACCACAAAGAATATCAAAACAAAATGAAAAGAAAATAATCCAAATCCATAAGCGAATCCTCGCATAATACCTTGCACCACAAAAAGAGTGTTAGTAAATAAAATGAAGATGAGGATGCAAAAATATGGACAAATGAATAAAGGTGTAACAATTTGCAAGAATTTCTAAAATGCACATAAAGTACATAAAACAAATATAAAGGCTAATCACTTCATGTAAACACACTTGAACGGTTTCTAAGCCCAAGTCCTAAAACTAAAGGATCTTGCATGATATCAACATTCTAAAATCAGTGGCTAAACCACACTAAGGCTTTTTTATATTCTAAGATCAAGCCTAATTAAACTAAGTCTTAATGAACCATAAAATCCTAAGCTAATCTAGGTGAATTTACAATGGAAAAGTTGACTATAGTCAATGCACTAATTTTTTTTTAAACGTTATGTAAAAAATATGAAATTAATTTCCTAAGGTCTCTAACCTGAACCTAACATTGTGCTAAAAAATCTCCTAAAAATTCATAGCCTAACTATGTCAAATGGTCACTAAAATCTACCTAAGATTCAACCACAAATTTACACAAACAACACTATCAAAACAGTGGATAAAATGGCCTAAAAAATACAACAAAAATTATTCCAGGTTCTATTATAAGTCCTCTAATCATAGCAACAATAATGAGAGAAAAAGATTAAAGGAAGTTGGAGAAATAAAATGTACAAAATGAAATGTTCATGAAAGAATTCAATATATCACTAATTAAAAGGAAAATCGACTTAAAATTGGAAAATGGCAAAATTCAGAAAGTAAAAATATAGAAAATTTCTAAAATGAGTTAGAAAGCTCATATATTTTTTGTAGAATTTTATTATGAATTTTGATATTTTTTATGTATTAAAATTGAAAAGGTATGAAAATAGAAATTAAAAAAAAAAGATTAGAAATAGGAGGGGGTGAAAAAGCAGTAATTTATTAGTTAAAATAACAAATGGGCTTGCTGAATGGGGGGTACGGATAGCAAGTTGTAAAGGCCCACTAGCGTAGGATTGGGAGCTCTATGGTATGGACCCTCAGTCGATGTTGTTGACCGAATCATGGTAGTTTGATTCGTTGATGGAGAGATGGAAGCCTGAGAATGAGGGCGTATGGTAGTTGAAGTGGGGTCATGCGCAGGAACCACCTTCTCTGGTCCTACCGGACGGTGACACTTGTCACCGCAAGAATGGACCACAAACGCACAATCTTATCCTGAAGAATCTGAATTAATGGTGGAAGATAATGAGGTTTTAATGAGTTTAATGCATCATTCATTTGATTATGAATTTTAATTTTCCAATCAAACTAAAATTAAATCCTAATAAATCACCTTAATCGTGTTATCAAAAAAACAAAAAGAACACAAAAAATCAGATTATAAACATCTCTCTCTCTCTCTCTCAAACATAACACGCTCTACTTCTTACTAAGCAACCCTAGCCTCGCCGCCGTAACAAAAATGCGTCACCGGAGAAGACACTTGCGGCCGTCGTCGACTCCGTTTCATCCTCACCCAAATATTACAATCTAAGACAACACTTAACCCTAACACGAAGCCAAGTTGTAGAGAACCCTAAACACGAAGCCAAGTTGTAGAAACATTAAGACTTACTGATAGCGTAGAATATTTGCTAGATTGCGTAAATTTAAAAGAATTCTTGTCTTCTAAAGACCATGTATATGTTCAACTTACTTTAGAATTTCTTAGCTCTATGATTTTTTATCCAGGTGAAGAAAAAGTCCAATTTAGAATGTTTAGTAACGAATATAGGTTCACTTTTGATGAACTTGCTGCTTTACTAAATTTTCCTTATGGAGAAAAGGGAGTATGTTATAATGTGTCGAGTGGACCTGCATAGGTACATACTTATGATTACCTATGAAAGGAAATAACGGGAATGCACACATAACTTGTGAAGGAAATAAGGACACACTAATTCAAAACCCGACTATAAGATATTTTCGCCAACTGTTGGCTCAAACGATGTTCGGCCGGTCAAATTCCAACAAGGTAAATGAGAAAGAACTTATTTATCTTATTACTTCCTTTGCACCTAAACAAATTAATCACGTCTCATTCATGTTTAATAATATGCGTACAATAGTCAACTCGAATAAGGGTCCTATCACTTTTGGTGGTCTGATAACCACAATAGCCTGAACTCTTAAGCTCGAAGATAACTTCTCACCCATGCCACCACTACCTCCCAGTACTATTAGTCTTAAGATGACTGAGCGTATGAAATTGGTAAAGAAAAGGAAAAATGGTACTTATGAGTTGATGATTGAGAACAAAGTTTTCCCGAACTTCATTCTTCCAAATCCCAGTCACACAAATGTGCGTGATGAAATAAACTATTATTATGTTCCTAACCCAGTTCCCGCACACATTCCTGATAATGTTGCTGCTGGCGGGGCCGGCGCTAACACACATGCACACACCGCACCACCATCTTTTGAATTTTTTGTAGGTACCACATCTAGACATATACCTAGAAGAAGGGAGGAAGAGTCATCCAAAACCCTTGATAGCATTTATGCTGCGATGATGAGACATAGCAAAGGAAACGCTTTACGCGATTAAAGGATACAAAGCATCAAAACTCAGCAAGCCCAAATGCTGACTCAACAAGCTCAAATGATGATGCAACAAAACCAAATGCACAAGATTCAAATCTAGGTACTTCAGACCAACAGCCCGGAAAGATTAGGCGGTCGTGAACTCGAGGAAAAGGTCATCAGTAGCCCGACGTTCTAGGTTTCTCCTTCCTTTTCTACCTTACATTGTTGCATTGGGGACAATGCTCAATTTAAGTGTGGGGAGGAAGTTTTATCACTTTAATTTTATTTATTTAATATTTTCTAGGTAGATTTAAATTTTTATGTTTATTTCCTTAGTATATTTTTCTAGTTAGTATCAATAAATAAAAAATTCTTGTATGGTCGAGTCTCTACACATAGTTTCTGCTATTATTTAGATTCTCCAAATTTTCTTGAGCCATAACAAAAAAAATTATTTTGGTTTGTTATATGACACGATATTTAGGCTAAGTTAGAAAGACCTGGGAAAGTGTTAATAATATCGGTACCGTCTTAACACCTAGAACCCCTTGATTATGCAAATTAATTTGAATGCTTATTATGCCGAGACCAACCTCTTGAGTAGTTTATACTAGCAGTCAACATCATCCTAAAGCACAACCTAAGTCATAAAACGATGCAAATATGTGGTTTGATCTCAAAAGTGCAATTGAACGATTTTAATGCCAAAGACGAAATTAAGATATGTTCCTTCTAAGTTAGGTGGTCCTTTTCCCGACCATTTAGCCCAATGGATCGGACTCTTAATTTTGAAACCAAATACAAAAGAAAAATGCAAAGCAATTTGAAAATTAAAAAAAATGAGATCATTAAACACAAATAGGTTTACTTACCATGGGAGTACAAGGATAATTGGCTTAATGTGATTGCACTAGAATGAAAGAGAGGTGAGAAAAAGTATAGGTCGAGCTATAACAAGATGATTCATATTTGTTTACATAGGATAAGCGTTCTTATTTGTGTCATTACGGTATCCTTAGTGTTAATATTTAGTACCTATCTTTTTTATTGAAGCTCAACATCGTATGTGTTTGTTTCGAACCCGTGCCTAAAATGTTTTATTTGCTTGAGGACAAGCAAAGGTTCAAGTATGGGGGAGTCTGATAACGTGGAATTATATCATGTATTTGACTTGACTTGCATGAATTTCCATAGTATTTTATTCGTTTTTTTCCAATTTATGTTTTATATTACTCACATTTATATATGTTTTTACAGGTACTCAAGTTGGGGGTGGGGCCCACCACACCCATACAGATGCGGCGCAAGCCACATGGGGGGTGGCGTCCACCCCCTTAATAACATGTGGCGCAAGCCACGTTTACGAAAGGGGGGAGGTGGGGCAAGCCACCTAACCTCCTCCTCCTTTATTTTCCCCACTCTCCCACTTTCTCCGTCCGGTCTTCAAGTGAAACCCAAAATTCCTCGCACGTTAAAACCCATGAAGCCCTGTTTTCATGCCAACTGAAACGATTTTTCCGCATCCACCTTCACTATAAATTATATGGAAACTTTCCATTGAAGGGGTCTGAGAATTTTAGCCAGATAGAAGTTTCCAGTTTTTATATTTTTCTGTTCTTATTTTTCTGCAACTTTATTTTGTTTCTGCAATTTTATTTTTTCGTCATCGAGTTATAATCGGATCCAACAAGCTTGCCGGAATCATCCTTAAATTATTGTTTCAAGATTTATACAAGTAATTTATTTTCCAGGTTTAATTTATTTGCTTTTGAATTATTGATTTTTATTTTGCTAAGTATGCTTATTGTTAGTAATTATTACTTTGATAGCATGTTTAATTCTCAAACCATGTCCAGCTAAATTATTAATATCAATATATGACAAAATCAATCGGAAGAGGTTAAATAAAATTCAGTGTTGATTTTTTATAAGCTATTGTTTAGGCCGTGGTTTCTTATTTTTAATAAAGTCAACTTTTGTTACGAGAGTAAAAAGGGGTAATTAAGGTTAAGGTCAAGATAAACGAGAGTTTCAGAGCTTAACCGGATAGCTGAAACTAGACATTAATTCTAAACACAACAAAAGCACTTTAGAATCAATTAGGATTTATTTATTTTCAAAAAGTATTTTTAAATGCAAAATGATACAGCGAGAGAGCTCATTTTGGTTTAACGATATAGTCTGAATAAATAAAGACGAGAGTGTGAGACAATGTCTTTTAAATGAATATTTTCTACTGAAGAGTAGTTTAACCCATAAACCTACACCGAAAACCTATTAAATCCCTGATGATTGATTCGTTGCATACTGATATCTCTTTATTAATTATTCTTATTAAAATTTTAGTTTTCTTATATTTATTTCTCGTTGCTCATACCTTCTTTAAAACGATTCGCCTTAGCTAAACGTAATAACAATCTAATAGTATTAGTTTGATTATCAGTCCTTGTGGGTTCGATATCTTTTAAAACTAAGCGATTAGACTGTGCACTTTCAGTTAGTATACCCAATAGATTCTTAAATTCGCGATCACTTGTATATCTTAAAAATCCCTAACTTTTAAAGAGTTTATTTGCTATGTATTATTTATACACATTTGATTATATATCAAGTGTATTTTTCCAATAATCATTTATTTGTTAGGTAGATTGTTAAAAGTATCTTAGTTTAGTGTTTGAGCAAAAGAAGTTTCTTGCTTGTACTCTTGAGCAAAGAAGTCTTTTACATATGTGTTTGAGCAAAGAAAGTATCTTTCTTGTGTGCTTGAGTAAATTGTAATTTTGTGTGATTATAGTGAAAATATATTGTAAGTACAAGGAGACTGGATTACTCTCAAGTTGTGAGAGGAATCAAGATAATTCGGTGTGTTATTCTTCTTTCTTGCATTTTATATTTGTTGCCTACCTCTGACTAAATCAGATTCTACAACCCTGTGTTTAGAATTTGACTTTATAGTTTAAAAGAAAGAAAAATCAATACAATCCAACCCCCAAATTCTTGTGCTTTTCTCACCTTCAGACGGACCTTCTCCAAGAGTAGATTATTTTCCTTATCATCAAGTCTTACCTTAATATTTTGCACGTTATCGATAATTGTGAAATTTTGTCAATTGCCCCCACAATGGATTTGTTCTCCACCATCCAAAATGAGGTGAGTTATTGTTCCAAACACAACATACAAGCCAAAGACTTGATAATATATAATGAGTTAAGATTGACTAACATTTTTATTAAGGTCTTCTCCCTTACGACTTCTCCTAGCACTTTACCTTTGAGGCACAAAATAATGGCATTTTTGCCCTTATCATCCAAATCATTATTTTTTATTTGTGTCGGACTTATCGTCATTGATGTCTCACCTTTCAAAACTTCTAAAAAAATTTTGTTGAATCAAGATTTCTTGCATATTTACTTTCAAGAACCCAACATCATTACCTCGAAAAAAACTTCTCATTATTCTATGTAGAATCATTGATGTTTTAGACTCGTTCCACGATGGACGCTATATGTTATAAAAATTTAAAGATAAAATACAAATATATATATATATATATATATATATATATATATATATATATATATATATATATATATATATATATATATATATATATATATATATATATATGTGTGTGTGTGTATGACAAAGAATAGGAACAACAATTCTTAATAGTCACAAGAAAAAATAATCTATCTAATAGTGGAAAAAAAATTATACGAGAAAGAGCAAGATAAATAATTTATTTATCGAGTTCGATAAAAAGAAAAAATACTCTAAAAGAGAGCATCTATTTAATCTACTTTCAATCAAAAGTATTTAACAAAATATGAAGTATAAATCACAAATATTAGTTCTCCAAATTAATAAAAACATGTTTTATTTTCAATCACAAAAGTATTTGAAAGTGTTTCTCTACTTTTAAATACCTCTTAATATTTTTCAATTCTTAGGATTACAAATTCTTAAGAATCACCTTTTTTTTTTCTTCTAAATTTTTCTATTTAAAAAACATTCTGTTTGCTAAAAAATTACAAAAAAAAAAAATAGGCTTTAAAATATAGTACATGTTTTGAGACAGAACGCGCTTAAAACACCTCAGAGAAGAATGAATTAAGCAAAATTTTAATTTCTTAATGATTTTTCTTAAAGTAAACTCTCCATATAATATTGTCATCTAATTATTATCAAAATTATTCTAAGTTCATAAAAAAAAATGTGTTCTTCTTAAATTTCCTTTAATAAAAGTGAGTCTATCAATAATATAATAAGGTTTAAATATGTTTTTAGATACTATAAATATCTTAATTTTAGTTTTTAAATCTCTATAAAAAAAATATCGAGTTTTAATTCCTATAAAATTATTTTATACGTAGATTTAATCTCTGTAAAAGGACTAAATCTCTATGAAAAAATAATTTTATAGGGATTAAAATTCGACATTTTCTTTATAAAGACTAAAAAAATAAAATTGAGATATTTATAAAGATCAAAAATATATTTAATACATGTAATAATAATAAACAAGTTACTTGTGAAGAGGAGAACATCAGCTGCCTTTTAAGACGCCAGAAAGATGATGTATATTTGGTTGATTTTTTTTCACTTTAGATAGAACAGAAATTGCTATAAATTTTAAAAATGATATGAAAGAGACATTTATGCAGAGAGAGAGAGAGAGAAAAAAATACAAAGATATGTGATATCTTTGACGTCTTAAAGACACCAAAGTCCATCCGCTTTAAAACAAAGTCTAAAATTATTTTTTTCAGTTTAAAATAAAATTATATTTTAAAAATAAAATTTATAAAATTATTTTACACAGTATAATAATTTTTTATATTTATTTTTTTAAACTTAAAAGACTAATTTTGACATCCAATAATATAAACATACATTATTGAAGATAAAAAATAATCAAAATCGCAATTTTTTCAAAAAATAATATCTTAAATATGATTTTTATGAAGTCTTTCAAAATTAATAATTCAAACACAAATTAGAGTCCACCAAGTTGCACAAATTAGAATTAATAAAGGAAAAAAAAGGTAGAAACCGTGTGGGACTATGATGTCAAAACAAAATGATTTGAAGCAACACAACACAAAAGAACATAAATGTCAATTATGGATGAAGCATATGGTTGACTGACTATTCACAACTGACTAAACCGAACAAACTATTGGGACACATCAGGTTGAGTATTCACTATAACTATCCTTATCACTTTCCTCTCTCGTCAACCTAAGTCTTTTTCTTTTTTCTCATTTTTTTTTTATTTTAACAAATTACAATCCAATTGTGTGGTGTGTGTATGAGATAAACACACATACTATATGTTGTTTCTTTCTTATATTTACTATGCAATATTGCATACACTAATTTCAACTAACCAATTAACAAAATAAAAAAAAGTTTTTACTCTGATATTCCGTTACTACAAGTTACTTTTGACTACCAAGAAAGTTAAATTATAAGTTTTACAATATATATATATATATATATATATATATATATATATATATATATATATATATATATATATATATATATATATATATCACCTTAATTTAAATTTTCTAATGCCTCCAATCTCATTAATTTCTTCAATCTATTGTCACAATTGCTAGGTTAGTAGGTCATCCACTTCATCTTATGTTCCAACTTCAATCTCATTCACTTACTTACCCCCTCAAGTAATAAAATTTTAGAGAATTTTTTAACACAGACTATAATTTTCTTAGGTATTTTGTATGCTTACAAAAATACTCATATATTCTGGATGTGCAAATCAGGACGCACTTTTTTTTTATAAAATTTATTCAGTTTTTTTCGGATGTACACATCCAGTATAAATTTGCATTTGCAAATACGGAAGAAAACCAGATGCAGAATACAAAAATCCAACATTGTTTCTCACATTCATAACATAAAATCGGAATTACATTCAATTTGGCATTACATTAATAGAAATTTAAAAATTACGAACATCAATAGCTCGGTGGACGCTTGCACATCTCTAAGATGTCATCGACCATTCTTCGGACACGGACGGTCGCCTCGAACTCGAGCGGGAATCGGTCTTCGTAATCGAAAATAGTTTGCTACATCGTTGTAACATCCTCTTGATTCTTGAGCTCAACAATGTTGTAAGCGACGTTCCCTTCGTTGTTAATTTAAGGTGAACGATACTCAAGTTTCGCAACTTTCCATTTGTCTCGGTAAGGTAGGAGATGTTTGATCTCGTCAATGATCTCGCCGATGGATTGGTGCGTCATTATCTTAAACGTGCGACGGCCCAATATTTTGCCATCGGTGTAGGAGACACTTGTGACACACCAACGGATCTTGATTTCATACGATTGAGATATTTTGTGTTTGTGTGAAAGATATCAAATGAAACCCCTAATTTATAGAAAATCTAGGTGATAACGAGAAAATGTATCGATTATATTGCTAAGTTTCATTACCGTTTTATCGCATAATCGTCGTTTTAACACCCGATTCCTCGAGTTTTCCTTACCATTTTGCAGGTACATCGTATAAAGAGCTAAATCATGAGCCAAGAGCAAAAGGAGCGAAAACAACCATAAAAAGATGAAGAAATGGAGAATGCTGCAAAACCTGCATATGTTGTAACACTCACGGTCGTCACCTAGGTGTCACGACCGTGACACCCCAAAAGGAGCAATCACGATCGTGACATATCACTCACGACCGTGACATATCACTCACGACCGTGACACTTAAATTACAAGGGACACGAACGTGACGCCCTTGTCACGAACGTGACAAGGGAAAAATAGGTTATTTGACTGAGACTTGGTCACAAGGTTACGTGCACATGAAATTACCTACTTTCCAGCTGACCCTGTATCCACGTTCCTGGATTCTCTCCTACAAGGCCCAAGCAACAAACCAACTACCAAGCCCATTTAATCTTCTATAAATAGCTTAAATTTTATGAACAAGGGGGAGAGCATTTATTTTATCAATTTCTTGCGGAAGCTCTGCCGAATTATTTTGCACCCTTATTATTTCTTTTTCAGTATTATTTTTATTGCTCTATTTTTATTGTATCCAAACCCAACCTATAACAATTTCCAACATCAGGAAATTGTTATAAAAATTTATTTGTTTCAAAGCCTTCAGAATTTTTAGTTTATTTTCGATTCCGCCAAATACTCCGAGCTTTCCGGTCTGTGGAAGAAGGAGTCTGCCATTTTTATTGTTAACCAGGTTTATATTAATTTGCAATTTTATATTTATGTTATTTATTTATTTTTCTGCCATGAATATTTTGTTTATTGTTTCTCTGCCTCTGTCTGGTTCAACAAAAATGAGTAGCTAATTATCTTAGGGCGGTATGTAATTAAAACAAACTAAATCGGTAAAATCAACTATAGGCTTAAAATAATTAATAGCTTAACATTCTGGCTGATACTTTTTATTATAAATCGACATTTTCGTTACGAGAGTAAGAAAAGTGTATTAGGTTAGGTCAAGACCACGAGAGTGTGAGATTTTAACCAGATAGCTAAAGTTAGGCATTTAAATTAAACACAGCGAGAGCGCTTTAAAATAAATTAGAATTACTAAGTTTCCAAAAATTATCTCTAAACACTTATGGGCTAGCGAGAGCAGGCATATGGCTTTAGGGGTAAGATCTGAGATAAGACCACGAGAGTGTGAGTTAAAGGTATTTAAACTGGTAACCTCTACAGAATAGATTAAGTGAACCATCTTTATAAGCCTAGGTTAGATTGACCCGCCTAAGTTAGCAATAATTACATACCGACCGCCTTAGTATTATTTTATTAAACTTAAATTTAATTCCCGCCTTTAATCTTTAAAAACAACAAAAAATCGTGACAACCCTTCACCTTAGCTAAACTAGAAGTTCATCTAGCACTAAGTAACCATAGAGTCCCTGTGGATCGATAATCTTAAATATTACTTCGATAGGCTGTGCACTTGCAGTTAAGATACCGCTAGACACATAATTAGATACGTCTTTAGCCCATCAAGTTTTTGGCGCCGTTGCCGGGGACCTTAATTTAGTTACTAGTGCACTTTAGGTAGCATTGTCTAGACTAAGGTAACAACTATTTTCTTTTCTTAATTTAAATTCCCGAGTGTATGCCAAGTACTCGCTCTAAAGGCGAAGACTTGCAACCTCTAATCCCAGAATCGGAACGCTTCTTACACGTAAGAAGACGGATATTCGATTTCGAACAAAATTACAATATTCCAGATCTTCAATTAGATCCACCTAAACCAGTCGTAACATCAAAGGACGCAGAGATGGCTGAAGAACAGAATCACCCACTCAGGTATTACGCCAGTCCTTCGCAAGCTGAACCGCATTATAGCATTGCCGCACCGGCTATCAACCGAAACGATTTCGAACTAAAACCTTCGTTGATATCAGCCGTGCAACAAAATCAATTCGTCGGAAATCCTACCGAGGATCCGAACCTTCATCTATCGATCTTTGTGCAATACGCAGATACCGTAAAAGCCAATGGAGTTGCCCAAGAAGCTATTAGACTATGTTTGTTTCCTTTTTCACTTCGAGACAGAGCAAGAGCCTGGCTTCAATCTCTGCCTTCGAACTCAGTAACTACGTGGGAGGAACTAAAGAGAGTTTTCTTGACCAGATATTTCCCACCTAGCAAGACAGCTATGCTGAGAGCTCAGATCAACGGATTTAAGCAAAGGGAAAACGAATCACTATTCGAAGCTTGGGAACGCTATAAGGATATGCTGAGACTTTGTCCACATCACGGATTAGTAGAATGGATGGTCATCCATACCTTCTATAATGGACTCTTGTACAATACAAGAATGACAATTGACGCTGCCGCAGGCGGTGCACTGATGGACAAAGAATATAATAATGCCTATGCACTTATCGAAAGTATGGCTCAAAACCATTATCAATGGGGAAGCGAGAGGGTCGCAACTGAGAAACCAACAAAAGGAGGTATGTACGAAGTGAGTAGTATGGACCAAGTCAATGCAAAGTTTGACCAACTAAACCAAAAGATCGACAACTTGGCCATAACACCAACAGCCACCGTGGCTGCAGTAACACCTAACTGTGAGTTATGTGGAGTTCTAGGACATGAAGTTCCTGACTGTCAACTATTGACAGGAATTCCGACATATCAAGTGAATTATGCTCCAGGAAACCCATACTCAAACACATACAACCCAGGTTGGAAGAATCATCTGAACTTCTCCTATAAGAATAACAATGCTTTATACGCACCAGGTCAAGCACCAGCTACACCACCAGGATATCAAAAGACTGCTCCTAATGTTCCTAGAAAATCGAACCTTGAGTTGATGATGGAGAACTTTATAGCTAACCAATCTCAAACGAACAAGGACTTTTTAAACCAAAACATTCACACTAGTGAGCAGATTAAGCAATTAGTAAGCAAAGTAGATGCATTAGCTACACATAACAAAATGCTTGAAACTCAGATTTCACAAGTAGCTCAACAACAAGCACCTACTGCTGCACCAGCTGGAGTATTTCCTGGACAACCTCAACCTAATCCGAAAGGACATGCAAATGCTGTAATATTAAGAAGTGGCAAGGATCTTGACGGACCTACCGATCCAAGACTTGACAATCCAGCCATGTACCAAAAACCAGATAAACCGACTGAAGTGGTGAATAATCCAGAAGAAAAGGAAGATGATAATCAAGAGGTAGTGGAGAAAGAAAAGCCTTATGTACCTCCACCACCCTATAAACCACCAATTCCGTACCCTCAGAGATTAACCAATTCCAAGACGATGGGTCAGTTTAAGAAATTTGTCGAACTTCTGAAACAGTTGAATATTACTATTCCGTTTACAGAAGTGATCACTCAAATACCCTCGTATGCTAAGTTTTTAAAAGAGATCTTATCCAATAAGAAAAAGATAGAGGATAACGGAACAGTTACACTTACTGCTGAGTGTAGCGCCATAATTCAGAATAATATGCCTCCTAAGCTAAAAGATCCAGGAAGTTTCTCTATACCCTGTGTAATAGGAAAATTCATCATTGACAAAGCTCTATGCAATTTAGGAGCCAGTATCAGTGTTATGCCCTTAACGATTTGCAGAAGGCTAGACATGGGAGACCTAAGACCAACTAAAATGTCTGTTCAACTAGCCGATCGCTCTGTTAAATATCCTGTAGGCATACTAGAAAACGTCCCAGTACGTATAGGACAATTCTACATCCCTACTGATTTCATAATCATGGACATCTCTGAAGACTCCACTACACCTATCATACTAGGAAGACCATTCTTAGCTACTGCCGGAGCTATAATAGACGTAAAAAGAGGAAAGCTAACCTTTGAAGTAGGTGAAGAGAAAGTTGAATTTATTTTAACACAATTCTTACAATCACCAGCTATAGAGGATACATGCTATCTATTAGACGTAATTGACGAATGTGTAAGAGAAATGGAACTGGAAGAAACTACCTATTCTGAAATTATGAAGATTCAAATCCCTCCAATTTTAGAAGATGATAATTGGCGTGCACCGTATCAAGACGATAGTCTAAGCGAAAGTTTAGCACTTACACCGGATCCCATGCCAAGTAAAGATAAACCTACATTAGGATTAAAAACTTTACCTAACAACCTAAGGTACGAATTCTTAGACATTGAATGTAAAAGACCAGTTATAATAAATTCCAGTTTAGGAACTATCGAAACAAAGAAACTTTTAGATGTCTTAAAGAAATATCCAACTGCATTAGGATATAACATATCTGATCTCAAAGGAATATGCCCTTCAATCTGTATGCATCGTATTCTGCTAGAAGAAGATTGCAAAACCTCCAGAGAATCTCAAAGAAGAATTAACCCAATCCTTAGCACTGTGGTAAAAGAAGAAGTTAAGAAACTACTAGATGCCGGAATAATATATCCAATCTCTGATAGTAAATGGGTTAGTCCAGTACATGTAGTACCAAAGAAAGGAGGTATCACTGTAGTGAAAAACGCTCAAGGCGAATCGATATCGCAAAGAGTAGTGACAGGACATAGAGTGTGCATAGATTATCGTAAACTAAACAAAGCCACTCGAAAAGATCATTTCCCACTACCCTTTATAGATCAAATGTTAGAACGATTAGCCAAGCATTCATATTTCTGTTATCTTGACGGTTACTCATGGTTTTTCCAAATCCCTATCCATCCAGATGATCAAGAAAAGACTACATTCACATGCCCCTATGGAACGTTCGCTTATAGACGAATGCCCTTTGGATTATGCAACGCTCCTGCAACCTTTCAAAGATGTATGATGTCAATCTTCGCAGATTTTATAGACAACATCATGGAAGTGTTCATGGACGACTTCTCTGTATGCGGGCAAAGTTTTGAAGGATGCCTATCAAATTTAGAAATGGTATTAGAAAGATGTGTAAAAGTAAACCTCGTGCTTAACTGGGAAAAATGTCATTTTATGGTCAGAGAAGGAATCGTATTAGGCCACGTTATATCCGACAAGGGAATTGAAGTTGATAAAGCTAAGATAGAAGTCATAAAAGATCTTCAACCCCCTAAAACAATTCGAGAAATACGATGTTTTTTAGGACACGCCGATTTCTACCGACGATTCATCAAAGATTTCTCGAAAATCACTAAACCTCTTACTAGTTTATTAATGAAAGATGCTGAGTTCATATTCAATGAAGATTGTCTTAAAGCATTCGAAACTCTAAAAACAGCCCTCATCACCGCACCAATCATGCAACCCCCTGACTGGAGATTACCTTTCGAAATCATGTGCGATGCGAGTGACTATGCTGTAGGCGCAGTTCTAGGCCAGAGGAAGGAAAAGAAACTTCATGCGATTTACTACGCCAGTAGAACCTTAGATTCTGCTCAGATGAACTACGCCACTACTGAAAAAGAACTGTTAGCAGTTGTCTTTGCGCTTGACAAATTCCGTTCTTACCTAGTGGGAGCGAAAATAATCGTTTACACAGACCACGCTGCTATCAGATATCTATTGACTAAGAAAGATGCTAAACCGAGACTCTTGAGATGGATTTTACTCTTACAAGAGTTTGATCTCGAAATAAAAGATAAGAAAGGTACTGAAAACGTCGTAGCGGACCATTTATCTAGACTAGAAGGTATTAAACCCGAACAAGTGCCGATTAACGATGATTTTCCGTATGAACAGCTGATAGCACAAATAGGAAGCGACCCAGTTCAGTTAGACTTAAATGAACCAGAACCCGTGGAAACAATCCAAACGACTGTAGGACTGCCATGGTACGCTGACATTGTTAACTACCTAGCCGCAGGAGCTCTTCCACCTAATTTAACCTATCAGCAGAAAAAGAAATTCTTTCACAATCTCAAACATTACTATTGGGATGAACCATTATTGTTCAAAAGAGGACCCGATGGAATTTTTCGTCGATGTATTCCCGAAGAAGAAATAGAAGATGTCATTGCTCAATGCCATTCATCTCCTTACGGTGGACATGCAAGCACTTCCAAGACTTGTGCAAAAATCTTGCAAGTCGGCCTATTCTAGCCTAATCTATGGAAGGATGTCCACATCGCTGTTATAAATTGCGGTCGGTGTCAACGCACCGGCAATATTTCAAGAAGAGATGAAATGCCTCAAAAAGGGATATTAGAAGTAGAAATCTTTGACGTCTGGGGAATAGATTTCATGGGACCATTCCCATCATCTTTCGGTAATAATTACATACTCGTAGTTGTTGATTATGTTTCAAAGTGGATCGAAGCTATAACTTCTCCTACAAATGACACACGAGTAGTAATAAAGCTTTTCAAAAATATAATTTTTCCCAGATTTGGTGTGCCTAGACTCGTCATAAGTGACGGTGGCTCGCACTTCATTTCAAAAATCTTTGACAAATTACTATCTAAGTATGGAGTAAGACACCGTGTGGCAACACCATATCACCCACAAACAAGTGGACAAGTCGAAGTCTCAAACAGAGAAATCAAACAAATCTTAGAAAAGACTGTCGCCATATCTCGGAAAGATTGGTCATCTAAACTTAATGAAGCTTTATGGGCCTATAGGACCGCTTACAAGACACCCATAGGTACTACACCTTTCAAATTAGTTTATGAAAAATCTTGTCACCTCCCGGTAGAACTAGAACACAAAGCTTATTGGGCGATCAAAACTCTCAATATAAACTATAATGCTGCAGGAGAAAAGCGAATCCTAGATATTAACGAATTAGAAGAATTAAGGCTAGATGCTTATGAGAATGCTAAGATATATAAAGAAAGAACTAAGCGATGGCATGATAAACGCCTATCTAGGAAAGCATTTAGTGTGGGAGACGTTGTACTCCTCTTTAATTCAAGACTTAGGCTCTTTCCTGGAAAATTAAAATCTAGATGGTCAGGACCCTTTGAAATAACTAAAGTATTCCCAAGCGGAGCGATAGAAATTAAGGGTAGGAATAGTGAACCATTCATAGTAAACGGACAACGTTTAAAACATTATCATAAAGTTGAAAATAGAGATTATGCGAATAGTCTAAGGCTTTTAGAGTTGTCCACTAATTCCCCTGATTAATCTACACCTAAGCATTACGTCAGGCTTTTGACGATAAAAACAGCGCTTAGTGGGAGGCAACCCATTTACTCATTTAATCATTTAATTATTTAAATCATATTTATCATTCTATTATTTTGTCATTTATCTATTTTATTTTCTTATTTTTCCTTATTTTAATCTAAAATCACTTTTACAGATTTTCTAAAGTCTTTTCCATTTTCCTTCTCCCCCTGATTTGTTTCCTCCATATTTGCACTGACCATGGCTAACCAACCGATAAACCATATGGAAACCAAATTTAGAGGTAGGAACCAAAGAATGAAGTTTGAAGAGCTATCACAGAGGCCAATGGATTTGACCCTGTACCCGGATGATCTGACTATGGAAACCCTAGGTATACATGATAGCATCCTGTACTTGTTTAACCGACTTGGATGGGAGAATGCACTGATTCAACATAAGTTTGTGACTTACCGCGAGCTCACCCTTGAGTTCCTTAGCTCCTTAGTTTACCTACCTGAGCGCGGTTTTGGATTCAGAAAGGGATTTATCAGTTTCCGCCTATTTGGAATAGAATATGACTTTAACCATAAAGAGCTAGCTGACTTATTAGGATTCCCTAGTGGACCCTTTGCTTTTACTACCACACAGGTAGAATTGATGGACATTGAGCTGGATTTCTTTTGGGGAACATTAACCGGAAACTACCACCCTGAACCAAATAGCATGAACAATGATGAGATCCATAACCCAGCTATCCGTTACTTCCATAAGATTCTTGCCCACACCTTCTTTGGAAAAGAAGAAAACCTTACCGGAGTATCTAAAGATGAGATATTCATTATGTCATGTTTCACTAATGGACAGCCTGTCAATGGTGTGCCTTTCATGATGCAAACCTTCACCCGAATCCAAGAAGAACCTGAATTACCTATATTAGTAGGAGGTCTTGTAACCATGATTGCTGATGCCTTAGGACTTAGGTACCAATTGCACAGGTGCAACCGTTTAGGTACCATCCGTCCCATGAATCTTAACTTTTGCTTTAATCGCCATATCATAAGGAATTTAGGACATCCACCTTTCGAGTACCTAATCCGGAATGAGGTAGTAACCCTGTTCACACTACCAAACCATGATAGAGTAAGTGTTCACAATAAGGATAACTGGCTTTATGAGTTAACCCCACCTGATTATCCAAATACTCCTGAAACACCTCAGTCTTACAAGATAAAAGATGATATAATGACTGATGTCGAAAGTGACCCTGAGACACCTCCTGGTTACCATGACATTGACCACACTGACGTAGTGATTGAAACCCCTGAAGTGAATCAAGGAGATTATGCTAACAACTTACAGAATATCATGAACACTCTTGAAGCTTACCAAACTGATATAAATACTGTTAAGAATGAGATTAAGAGCATGCGATTGGACATTATAGGTCTAACTGACATAACCTGTGAACAATTTTATCACCTGAACTCCGCAATAGAAGATTTGAAGAAACACTTTTGAAAATGCTATAAGTGATCTAGTTTATTTTACTTATTGTTTTCGTTTCTAGTTAGTTTTACTTTTCGCAAACAATTTCGTACCGTATTTTCATTACTGTAATTTCATTTCAATTACCATATGCAATGCACTTCTAGTTTACAAATTTTTCCATTTTAATCAATTTATATGTTTTCATTCTATATACTGTTATGCTTGAATTGAATTCATATTCTATACAATCCCTCGTGTCATGCAAATTTACAAGTACTATATTGAAATTAATTATTATATGGTGTTTATATTTAATATTGAGTGAGTTGTGATCAAAAATATTATATAAAGTATATGAAGCGTGAGAGATAATGCTTTTTGGAAATTATTCAAGGAATTCAACCCTCACGGTCGTCACACCCCCTAACGATCGTGACAAGCCAAATTAGCGTGTCACGACCGTCATCTCCTTGTCACGACCGTGACAACCCTAAATATAGAATTCGTGAGAAACAGAACTGTTTCTTTTTCGAACCCTCTTCATCTTCTTCCTCCATAACTTTCAAAACCACCCATTATCTCCCTAACTTTCAAAACCACCCATTATCTCCCCAACTTCCGTAACCTCCCATTACCAAATTAAAACTCATTAACCTATCACATTCTCACCTTCCAATATTTATCCGAACCATTATTTCTCTCATTTTATCACTTTTTCACAAAAATCCAAACTCCTCATCTCCCACTTTAGTTCTTGCATGCAATGGATGCTATACAATTCAGAGAGGGTGAGAATGGAGAAAACCAGAGAGAAAGATTCATCCGATTCCAGAACCGCGGTGTGCAACCTACGCGTTATATCGACAGTGTCTGTTTGAGAGAATTGGGAATGCTTAACAGTGTCAAGAGCCTGCTTCAAAAAGTCGGTCTGTGGGATCTTTGCAGTCAGCCCCAGCCCACATTCGAGTTTCTGACACTGGAATTCCTAAGCTCATTCCATTACATCACTCCTACCGGTTCTCAGAGTCAACTCACAGGTTTCGCCAAATTCAGATTGCATGGCCGAGAGTTCGAACTTTCGCAAAGCAGGATAGCCGAGTTGCTAGGCTTCGATCATGGGAATGAAGCTCACCTCCGCGTGCCGGATAATTTCAGTGAAACCGCTTTCACTTTATGGCACGACATAACCAACACCCGTGTCTCAGCCTTCCAGAGCCTTAATGCTACACACATCCACAACCCGGCAATCAGATATTTTCACCGAATCATTTGCAACACCATCTTTGCACGAGAGAGTAACCATAAGCTCAACTCCAAGGAGCTTCTGTTCTTGCACTGCGCTCTAAATGACGAGCCAATCAACGCTGCCCCGTTCATGATTTCTCACATCCAGGCCATTGCGCAAAGAGGCTCAACCCCATTTTTCATAGGCGGCATTGTCACCACCCTCGCCATTCAGTTGGGGCTTGGTGACTTGGTCGTAGATTTGCCTTCCAGAGCCGCCGAGTTCCTTACGAAGAGCTATTGCAGGTCCGCACACTTGATTGCGCAAAGAGAGGATGGCAGGTATAGCCCTGTTATCCACGGCACTGTTTATCACCACATCATTCTGCCGTCCCGTGACCGCATCGATCCATCTAGCCGAGCCAACTGGCTCTTTGCTTTACCGGATGCTGCCGGCCACGCTCCCATTCATGATGATCAGGCCGATCCTCTAGCGGATGAGATGCAAGACACTATAGATGCAGCTGAGCCTATCCAGGACATTCCTGAGACATCCACCCGACAGCCTCCTGCACAGGTATACTCTCTTGAGGACGTCCTCCGTGCGATTCATCAACAAAACCAGATGAATGCCGCACTAGATCGAAGGCAGAAGAAGCAGCATGATGCTTTACTCCGCACTATTGCAACCAATCAGACAGCTACTGATGAGAAGCTCGATGAAATCTTTAGCGAGCTAGAGGCTTTACGCATTGACATCACTGCTATCGCTGGTACCGGTTCTGATCTTGAAGCGACTCCTACCAGACGCACCCGCACCAGAAGCCGAGCCCGCGGTCCTCAGCAGCCTTAGTTTTAGTTTTTGCTTATATTTGTTTTTCGTTTTCGTAGTTTGTATTTTTACTTTTACCGCTATTATATCACAACATTGAGGACAATGTCTGCTATAGTGTGGGAGAGGTACCTTTCATTTTCCGCATTTTCCCTTTTCGCATATTTCCATTCCATTGTATTTCTTTTCGTAAGTTAATGAAACAAGCAATTTTTGTGCTATTTTCTTTAGTTTCGAACTTTCCCCGTTTATTTAGCCATACCGAAAAAAATCTTTAATTATTCGCATTACCCGACTTACCTACGAAATCATAATTAGGAAGCTGAGAACGATTCAACAAGACCAATACAATCTTGACACCTTTGACTTCCCATTTTAGCAATTCCATTCCGATTATCGTTACGAGTACACCTTAAGTTCCAGTTCAAAAGTAACCCCTAGTAGTTTATACTAACACTCAGCACCGTCTGAACACAAACCACATGGGGAACCGATGAATATAAGCGTTTGATGCCTAATCTATAATGATCCTTCATATCTCGATGCAAATGAAAAGAAATTGCACCAAAGTACATGGTCGCATATAAGAAACGAGAAATATGAGAAGGAGTCCATTGCGGGTTGGTTCAGAGGTACTGGTTCTGAACTTGGTAGAGCGTGCTACGGCTCGATCCCCCACAACCTCCAAATCGGATTATGTATGTAGGGTTACCGCACTCGTGTACCAGACCCGTGTTTAAAAGGATCAAATTCGCTAACCGGCTACTCCACTACGTGCGTGCTAAGGCAAAGGGCTTAATGTGATTGTGCTAGAATGAAACCGGGCGAAATAAGATCGAAGAACTCTAGGTGAAATCGTAAGGAAATTGCCGAATGTTTCGTTTAACAGGAAGTCGACGACTTAGCTTGTTGCTTGTGTCATTAGTGTATCGTTAGTGTTTTATCAAAGTACCGGTTTGTCCGACAAAACGATCCCTCGTACGGTTTGTTATGTGTGTGTGTCGATAAAAGCTTGTCCACCGATTTTCAACCGACTATTTGCTTGAGGACAAGCAAAGGTTTAAGTTTGGGGAAGTTTGATAACGAGAAAATGTATCGATTATATTGCTAAGTTTCATTACCGTTTTATCGCATAATCGTCGTTTTAACACCCGATTCCTCGAGTTTTCCTTACCATTTTGCAGGTACATCGTATAAAGAGCTAAATCAAGAGCCAAGAGCAAAAGGAGCGAAAACAACCATAAAAAGATGAAGAAATGGAGAATGCTGCAAAACCTGCATATGTTGTAACACTCACGGTCGTCACCTAGGTGTCACGACCGTGACACCCCAAAAGGAGCAATCACGATCGTGACATATCACTCACGACCGTGACACTTAAATTACAAGGGACACGAACGTGACGCCCTTGTCACGACCGTGACAAGGGAAAAATAGGTTATTTGACTGAGACTTGGTCACAAGGTTACGTGCACATGAAATTACCTACTTTCCAGCTGACCCTGTATCCACGTTCCTGGATTCTCTCCTACGAGGCCCAAGCAACAAACCAACTACCAAGCCCATTTAATCTTCTATAAATAGCTTAAATTTTATGAACAAGGGGGAGAGCATTTATTTTATCAATTTCTTGCGGAAGCTCTGCCGAATTATTTTGCACCCTTATTATTTCTTTTTCAGTATTATTTTTATTGCTCTATTTTTATTGTATCCAAACCCAACCTATAACAATTTCCAACATCACGAAATTGTTATAAAAATTTATTTGTTTTAAAGCCTTCAGAATTTTTAGTTTATTTTCGATTCCGCCAAATACTCCGAGCTTTCCGGTCTGTGGAAGAAGGAGTCTGCCATTTTTATTGTTAACCAGGTTTATATTAATTTGCAATTTTATATTTATGTTATTTATTTATTTTTCTGCCATGAATATTTTGTTTATTGTTTCTCTGCCTCTGTCTGGTTCAACAAAAATGAGTAGCTAATTATCTTAGGGCGGTATGTAATTAAAACAAACTAAATCGGTAAAATCAACTATAGGCTTAAAATAATTAATAGCTTAACATTCTGGCTGATACTTTTTTATTATAAATCGACCTTTTCGTTACGAGAGTAAGGAAAGTGTATTAGGTTAGGTCAAGACCACGAGAGTGTGAGATTTTAACCAGATAGCTAAAGTTAGGCATTTAAATTAAACACAGCGAGAGCGCTTTAAAATAAATTAGAATTACTAAGTTTCCAAAAATTATCTCTAAACACTTATGGGCTAGCGAGAGCAGGCATAGGGCTTTAGGGGTAAGATCTGAGATAAGACCACGAGAGTGTGAGTTAAAGGTATTTAAACTGGTAACCTCTACAGAATAGATTAAGTGAACCATCTTTATAAGCCTAGGTTAGATTGACCCGCCTAAGTTAGCAATAATTACATACCGACCGCCTTAGTATTATTTTATTAAACTTAAATTTAATTCCCGCCTTTAATCTTTAAAAACAACAAAAAATCGTGACAACCCTTCACCTTAGCTAAACTAGAAGTTCATCTAGCACTAAGTAACCATAGAGTCCCTGTGGATCGATAATCTTAAATATTACTTCGATAGGCTGTGCACTTGCAGTTAAGATACCGCTAGACACTTAATTAGATACGTCTTTAGCCCATCACTAGGGTAAAGTAATTTCTACCTAACTTCTTTTCGGAGTTGCAGATACGAAAAAACCCTTTAAATATTGTTTTTGGATGTGCACATCCGGAACTTTCTCATATCTGTAAATCAGAATATTTTACTGATACATTTTTCAAACATAATTGACTATGTTATGCAATCAATTGCAATGTTTTCATTGGAAAAAAAGTCATGACTGCATTAAAAAGGCATATATATATAATCAATATATTTCACTTCAAAAAATTACATTTTGTCGTTCGATTATACAAAGGATTTAAAAAAGAAGTCTCCGTCTAAATATATCGGAGCTTGACCTTTAGACTTTTCCACATTTGATGCCTTTTCAATTTTGTTCAATCTATCGAATTCAACCATCCTTTCAACAAAAATATTCGGCCACGACTCGGCAATTGCGGTTGCACGTGTCGCCCATTATAGTGTTGTAGGTGGTATAGGGCATCTAGGTTTCAAGATAACTTGTACACAATGCCTTGATTTTGCAAGCCATCCAATACACATAATGCGATCATTTGGATTGCATGGTGGTGTAGTGCGGAGTGGAAAAAAGGTTTCCTAAAAACCGTACTATGTCAAGTCAATACACACCATATCATACGCACATGTGATAAGATGACCCATCTTAGGGTAGCTCATCCATTTCGACATCGGGGCCAGACCACTCAACCACGGAACAAGTGACTCGTAAAACTTGTCATAGTTTTATTTATTTTCATACAAACGCAAGTATGCTTCTTTATGCATCTCCAACTCTAGGATAAGTTGATGACGGACTAACTCATGACCTTCCTCTCCTCTACCAAGTAGAGCCGAAATGTCTCAGTAGCCGCAATTACCATCCCCTACAATATTGATGATAGCGTCAATATGTTTGTGCATAAAAATTGGCACCATGTCGATAAAGGAAATTATAGGTGTACTCAGTGTCGAAAGCGGTGCATTCGGAGTCCGAACCCGTGAAATCGGTGTCAGAGCCGGTTTGGTAATGCGAGATCCTTTCATGGAACTTTTTAGAGATTCAATAGTCGGTGAGTTCAAAAATAGTTTGTCAACGTGCTCACAATATGAAGAAGGCCGAGTTGTCGAGTTGTCATTCGGTGTAGGCTTCATCTTCTTCGAAGCACCTATTGTCTTTACCGGTTGAGACGAAGGTATCATGTCGGTTGTTTTGGGAAAAGCAATCTTCCTAAATTCTTATTTGATGTGTAGCTTCATGTTTTCATCGGCCTTCTAAAATCTTGCTTGAATCGCTTCTAATTCAGGAAAAATAGAGATATCTAGTTTATCTCCTTCCATGCAACCATCATCATCGAAGCTAAATCTCATCCAATGAGGGAAAACTTCGTCAACTTGTATTGACTCACCTAGTTTTAACTTAGTAGCAATAACACAAGCACACAGAAGACCGTAGGTTTTCACAATACTGCAACCACACTTTGCATTATCGAAAACTATCGTTTCGACTCGGTCAGCCTCGTAAAAAATATAGCTCAACCCCGCCCGAGACATGTTACCGATCAGTTGAGAGTAAAGAAAGTTACCTTTAAATCGATGTTCCAAAACCGTAATTCTTTGACCAAATATGGTTTGTATCTTGTTATGTTGGTTTTTAATCATGAGATCCACAGAGTCCCAATCTCGACATAAATATCCCTTGCTATTATCCAATCAATTCTTCAAAGTAGCATGTGTCGACTCAACTCTACTGGTTGTTGTATTTCCAAGGTGTCAGACATTATCCGTCAACGCACATACTATCTTCTCCTTCACTTGATCAAAAATAACGCTTTCAACGTATTTCAACAAAGTTGTGTACTTTTTGCACACTTTTTGGAGTTTCATGACTGAATCTGCATATAATTCTTTTGTTGAAGAATTTATAATACGATTCCATGCATCCATTATTTTTTTCTACAATGACACCGACCTTAACCAATTTTTCATCTTCCGACTCTACTTGTTTCACACCCACCATGGGTTTAACCCGACTTCTCACATTCTTTGTTATATGATATTGACAAATTAATGCATTAGAAGAAGGAAATACCTTTGCAACCACATTCATCAAAGTGGAATCGTGGTCCGTAACAATCACTTTAGGCATTGGAACATGTTTCTTCAAAAGTGACCGACACGTCTTCAATGCCCATGTAAAATTTTCCTTTTTTTTGTACTCCAAAAATGCAAAACCAACGACATATGTCTTATCCTTAGACGTAACACCAACCATCTCAAATAATGGAAGTCGATATGTGTTCGTCTTGTAGGTACAATCGAGAATGAGCATTGTCATGAACATGTTGAACAACTTTACGGAATCCGGATGAGTCCAAAAAATATCTCAGACAGTAACTCTATCATCACGATATCTGTACCGAGACACGTAATTTTTATCATCCAACAATTTCAATAGTTGATGCATCTCACATATATCTCCCCTAATTGTTTTGTTTGTATGATATAGAATGTTATACACTTTCTTTATATTTGCTACATTGTCATGTTCCTTCTATTTCAACGTCGTAAGTATATTTTTCGGTTGGACAAGATTCAAGGTCATGTCGGCAATACATGTCTTCTCCTCCTACTTGAGTCGGCATACACTAGGATGAACTTGAAACTTTGAGCACAATTTGTGATTATCTATACCACATAAAACACTAAATCACCATTTTTTGGAAGCTAAAATGTAACCACGGATCTTAAAAGGGAACTCACATTTTCTACTACCGGTGTTGTCTTTTTTTAACTCTTGTAGTGGAACCTGATATTTACCGCTTCTTTTGCATCCCAAAATTACAAATTCTTCTATCCGAACCATTATTCGATCTTCCGATATTCACACCGAAACCAAGGCCAATAGCCTTCCTACGAATATATGCAAGCATTCTTTCACGATCATCAAACTCTTGCTTATCATTAAAGTCACCGCCGACATCAACCGACTTTATGATAATCCCTTCAACTTTCGGAAAAATCATCGAAACTGATTCTTTTGAGATGTTATCGGGGTGCACCATATCTATTTATAAACAATAATATAATAATAAATATATATAACTAAAACCTATTAAAAATGGATGAAAATTAACATTAATAAGTGTCAGGCATTTTTTCGGATGTGCACATCCGAACAAGTTCATGCTAAATAGTTTTCGGATTTACACATCTGGAAGCTGCATAACTTTTTTTTCCAAAGGTTGATTGATAATGTGAGCAATGTAGTGGGTAAAGTTGAATATTTACCTAAAATTAAATATTCTATTTCTCCCTTTGATTTGTGCACCAAAACATTGGAGTTTTTGAGTGAGAAATGATATTGATGAAGTAAGATTTGTTTAGGTTGGTGAGGGTGAGTATGGAAGAAGAAAGGTTGAGAATGGAGAGAATGGGGGGAAACCTCATGCAGGTTCAAATATATCAGTAATTCTTATATTAAATTGATTCTTTAACCCAAGTCAATCAAACCTTTTCCAACATAAACATCTCCGATTATAACCGACAAAGTGACTCGCCCCAGATCCACTTCTTTCATTGGTAAAGTCCTTTGTATGATAACACTACAACTTGTATCAAGGATAATGGTTTCCGACTCCAAACATATCTTCTTCTTTGTAAGAATATCCTTCATAAACTTAGCATACTTAGGCATTTGTTCAAGCGCTTCAGAAAATGAAATATTGATTTACAATTGTTTGAATATGTCCATGAACCGAGTGTAATGCCTATCATTGTCTTTTTTCATAGGCGCATGCAGATAAGTTAAATTTTGAACAAGAATCAAATTATCTTTCTCTTTCTCTTTTCCTTTCTTGCTCCTCCTCATTTTATCCTCTACGTCTTCTTTTTCATTATTTTCATTTTCAATTACATTCTTTTTATCAACATTTTCAACGGCTTTTCAATGTTCCTCCGGGTTGACTTGAGTGTTGGCAGAAAAAGATGGCCTTGGTTGTTGATCGAATATTTGATTTCCAATTTACCCAACTTGATTCTCAAGGTTTTTAATTGTTGCATCATTATTCTTTTTATTGCTCATTGACATTTGAATGAATTGATTTATGGTATATTCCAACTTAGAACTTCCTCCTAGTGCTTGAGTAGTTTAATACGGATTTTGTCGATTCAAAGTTTCGGCCTCTTGCCTCCAACCTTGTTGGTTTTAATAGTTTCCTCATTGTTGATACCCTTGATTTTGGTAGGGTTGTTGAGAGTTTTGTTGGTATGATTGTTGTCTTTGTTGATATGCTTGTTGGTTTTTGTTTCCCATAAAATTCACTTCTTCATTAACCGAAGGACAAAGGCCAGTGGGGTGATATCCTTTACAAAGCTCACAACTAGCAACTTGTTGATTCTTGCTCAGAACTCCTTGTAATTCTTTGATTTGTTGTGGAAGTTTTGACATTTGTTGCGTCAATAACTCCACATATTGAGATAACAATTTATTATGAGCAAGAATGGCGTCATTTGTTCCCAATTCAAGAATTCCCCCCTTTTTTGTGTAGTTCCCCTATTATTTTGGCCTTGTAAGTCATTGAGAGCCATTTGATTAATGATTTCAACTACTTTATCCACTCTCTTTGATAATAAAGAACCGCCTGAAATCGCATCCAGAAGTGTCTTATTAGTTGGTTGGAGCCCATTTCGAAAGATATGGACTTGAGTCAATTCATCAAAACCGCGACCCTTACATTTTTGTATCATTTATTTGTATCTCTCCCAAGCTTCATTGAGAGATTCACTTGAACCTTGTGAAAACACGGAAATGGATGTTTTAGCATCCATGTAACAGTAATAAGGAAAGAACCTCTCCAGAAATTTTTCTTCCAACACGTTCCAATCTATCATCACATCAGTTGGTTGATCAAAGTACCATTCCTTAGCTTTCCCTATTAAAGAGTGAGGGAACAATCTTTTGAACAATTTCTCTTCTTGATTTTGTAAGATGAATAAAAGAATCCTCGTGATCCATCCCCATGAAAGGATTTCCATACAAGAGCTGAAGGATCCTTGTCTTCATTTCATCTTGTTTACTGTTGTTTAAGTTATGGGAAAATTATGCATTGTGTCTTGGACTATTGACACAAGGCGTTGAAGCAGATGGTGGTGGGGGTGGATCTGGTGCTGCCATATTTGGCGTGAACTGTGGTGTTGGTATTGGTGTCGAAGTAGAATCTTCCCCTCGTTCTCTTCTTTCTTTGGTAAGCTGCCTCCTTTGCCTAATTTTGCTATATACAGAGACTTTTGTTCGATAACTGTTAAGTTATGCCTACGTATCCTCTCGTGCAATGAGGAAGTCAGAACACCGTAGTTCGGCTCAAAGAGACTGAAAGATAAATTGACTTGTGAACTGCTTACTTGCCTATGCTCAAGTGTAAGACCTGTCTGGCTCAGGTGCAAACTTTTTTGTATTAGACGGGAGAAGCAAGTTCTCGTTTGTGGGTGAATGGGATGAGAAAAGAATCCTGGAGGAGACGATTATTGTTTGTTTTTGGTGTTTTCAATCTTTTATTGCTTTTGGATTTTGTCATAAGAAAATGAGCTTAAGCCTAAACCAAGGGTTAGTAAACTCATCACATCTTCCCTCTAATTAGGGGTAATGAGAAAACCTTAAGTATGAAGTAAACACCTTACACTTAATCACCATGATGTAGGATTAAGATCATTAACCTACTTGCATTTATTTAGATGTTTTTGGAGTTTTTGTTTAGTGTTAAGTAATGAGTTTAAGCCATAATCAAGGATTTAATGGACCCATTACACCATCCTAATAGAAGGATAATAGATGAGAATATTTAAGCTGAGAAAGGCTCCTCAACTTAATCCATGATTAGGGATTAACCTCATGACAAAACAAGGCCTTTATTAGAGTGGATTTTAGTTAATGGTAAGATTAAAAAGTGATTTTTATGGTTTGTAAGACAACTTGAGGGGGACTTATCCATTAACACTAGGGTTAGTCCTTCTTAACCAATTAAGGAAGAATTAGAACCCTAAAGCAAGGCCCAAGTTACAAGCTTATTGCCTTAGTGATTATTAGGTGAATTGATTAAGAGATTTAAACACATTAATGGTTTAGAACTTAGGATTAAAGTTATACACTCCATCCTAAGAGAAGGATGCAGGCATAACCTTAATCACAAAGCCTTAAAACCTTTAAGGTTTAGTCCCTGATTAAGAGATGAGAAGAGAAGACACAAGAGATGACACAAAGGTAAAACTAATGGGGGGACTAATCAAACCCTAATTGTGATCATGCTTGGGTATTCCTAAGGTTTATGAGGCTTGCAGGAGATCTTCAGGAAAAGCCACCAAGGAAGAAGAAAGATGGAAGGAGGAGAAGCAGAAAGAAGCAAGTCAACTTACTTCACTTAAGAAGATAAGTTGCTTGAAGAAAGAAGGTGAGGAGGGAACATGAATGAACAAGCTCAATATAATACACATACAAAATGCAGCAAAGATGGATGAGAGAGATGAGAAGAGACTATGAGAAGTGAAGGCAAATTCACTTCTCAAGGTAACTTACCACCTGAAAAGTTAGTAAAAGGAAATGAAAATGAAATGAAAATGAAAAGTATGCAATGATGCAAACCAAAACCAGAAGCATGTTCAAGATGCAAATGATGCTAAGAGATGATGCAAATGTATGTCATAAGATGTGAATGATCATACAAGGGATGAAGATGCAAATGAAGCATGAAAGGAGCATGAAAGTTCATGAATGCACATGAAATAAAATGAATGCATAACATGGCAAATGGATGATGCAATGATCAAACATGATTCTAATGTGTCCTAAGATGTCTTATATGTCATGTGAATGCACAAAATGTCATGGAAAGTTCATGGATGCAAGCATATGCAAGATGAATGCAAGTGAAGGTACAAAATTAGGGTTATATGAACATGTGAGATGCAAAACTCAAAACCAGAAGCAAATCATAAGATACAAAATTGAAAATTCACTCAAAGGAACCCTAAACCTATACTAGGTTACCATCCAAAGGGGGAGGTCAGAAGCTTAACCTAGAAGGAGTTATGAGTTTTTGAAGTTTATAGGGTTTTAAGGGTGATCCTAAATGTAAAATGCCAAATAAATTGAAAATGAAAGATAAAAATGAAACAAAAATGTTTTTAGAAACTAGAAGTCATGCATAAAACAATGCAAAAAGAACCATTCACAAATTCAACTTGGTTTAAAAGTTATGAATATTTGAAATTAGGGTTAGAAATAAACAAAATTAAGAACCCTAATTCATTGAAAAAATGTCAAAGTTTGATCAAAACCAAAAAGAAATTTGTGTGGTGAGTTTGTAAATGCTTCTAAATGTTCAAAGATGTTATCTGATTTTTTTGGTGATTTTTAAATACTTAAATGTATTTTTAATTAATTAATTTCCATTAATTAATTAAATAAAACATTTAAATGATTTAAAAATACTTTTTTAATGCAAAAAAATAAAAATAAAAATATTTTTGGGTTCTGAAAATTAATAAAAGATTTGATAAAAAATTTCAGAATTTTTTGATGTTTTTTACTATTTTTAAAAATTCGTACAAAAATAAATAAGAAAAGTGCAATAAAAATTAAATAAATGGAAAGTATGCAGGATGGATGGTTCAGATTGAAACTGGGTTTAAAAGCATTGACCACTCGCCAAATCCAAGGGACAGAATTTAAACTTCACTAAACCTGATTAATTAATTATTTAATCATAAATTAAAACTATTGATCTAATCCTAGCCACTCACTGCACGCGGGAAAGACACATCTAAGGGCCCAGATTCAAACAAGAAACCCTAACCCTAATTAGCATTTAATTACTTTCAGGTGGCCGGAAATGACCTCCGGTCATCTTCTCCGGCCACACCTCCCCTGAGAAATTTCCAAATCACTCTCTAGGTCATTTCTGGAGCTCTAAAGCTCCAGATTGACTCCTCTCACTCTCCTAAGATCAACCCCACCCTCAAAAACAATTTCTTTTCACTCAATCTCAAGATTCGAAGCAAATATCAAAAATGGTGAAACTTTCAGAAACTTCATACATGCTTAATACTCAATCATTTTCAAAACCAAAAGGTGCAGTGTGATCAGTGAAGCATGGAGAACAATCTAAGAACTTAAAAAAATCATTTCTGGAAAATTTGTTCTTGGGGTTACCTGAGTTGAAGCTTTCGAAACTTGCACTTTCTGGGCTCTTCTTTGGTGCTTTTCCACTCCAATGAACCCTTTGATGCTTCTGGTAAGCTTGAAACAAGTTTGTATGGAGTGTTTTGAAGGTTTCAGTTTTGAGGTGGTGAAAATCGTGTTTTTGTTTGAGGTGGTTTCAAGCTGTTTTGAGGGGTGATTTGTGATCAGTGATTGATTTGAAGATGAATGGTGGAAGAAGTTTGAAGTTTTGTTGAGTGTGCTGAGGGTTTCGAAGAAAAATGCAAAGGAGGTGATTTTTGTGAACTAGGGCAATGCTGAGGATTCAGGCTTGGTTCTTGTGTGAAATGAGTTCCATAAGGCATGTATGTGAAGCTGTGATAGGTCAGAATAGTTGGTGTGGGCTATGCTGATTGGTATGGGTGAAAATGCAAAAAGTCAAGGTTGGTTGTACTTGAGGTATGGGCCAATTCTGAGTTTTAGGCATTGCATGATATTTGTATGATGATTAGAAGTCAATTTGAAGTCACAAAATGGCTTGGCAAGAGGTTTTTCAAAAATCCCTCTTTGGCATGAAAAATGAAATTATGTGATTTTTGCCAACTTTGGAAAGCCATAACTTGAGTTCAAAAATGAATTAGATCTCGTTCTTGTACTTTTTGAAAAGGGAATGATCCAATCTACAACTTTCATGACCAATAATTTTTCATTTGAAGCATTTTTGGTTGAGAAAGAGGAGGTTGAAAAACTTTCCCAAAATGGAAAGTTTACATTACAAGTCATTTCCATTTTTGCCAACTTTTGGTTTTGCTCATTTTCCCTCAAATTTGTGAACTTCTAAGCACTTAAATGATCAAATAAAGACCATATAACTTCAATTTGATGAAAAATCCACTTTGGTTCCATGTTGGGGGGCCTCAGATGCTCTGATTTGGCTCTGACTTGCTCAAGAAGCTACCCAGTGATCAGATGACTTCTACAATGAATTTTTCCATCAAACTTGGTATGTATGATCCTTATAATATATTAAGACCAATAGAAACAAGAATAACCAAAAAAATTGGAATTATGGCCTCTGAAACCAAAACCCTAATTTCAGGTCATTTGTGTAGTTAAACCTTGGCTCTGCTTCCATGCCTTGCCAGTTCTTGTGATTTTTTGACTTCCTTGATATTTGGAGGATAAAATATGATGATTGAAAATACATGGACCCTCTTGAGATGATTGAAGAACTTTGGGGTGGCTCAAATGAATCTTGGATGGCTCAAGTCACAAACCCTAGATGCAGATGAACTTGAACTAATGCAGTGAAGCAAAAATGCAACATGATATGCTATGATTGAACTAATGCAAACATGAAAGATCACAAGCCATGGTGTGAACTTAGTGAGGGAAAATTTGGGGTGTTTACAATATGTATTTCTTTTAATCTTTTGTATGTGAACAAGGTTATGATTAATATATGATGAAGTAATTTTTGTTTCTTGGATTTGTGTGGTTTGGTTTGAGCTAGGAATAAGATTTTTAAACCTTGTTCTAGTTGCTTAATATATTAACGATCAAGAACCGGAAACGGACTTGTGAATAAATATTCGCTTTGTATTGAACTTCACGATTATTGTATTGATTGGTAATGTGCAAGAGAAATTATTGGATCGGTACAATAACACTCACGATATCGGGACCGAGATGATACATATTGATAGGGTACATGATTATATTAGTTGTAACCATGTTCACATGATTGATTGATTAAATACATATGAAAAGGGTTAGAAAACCTTTGGCATATCTTTTATAAAAATAAACAACTCTTTTATTTACAATCATTGTTACCAAAACAAGTGAAAAACTTATGATATCGAACAAAACTGATTTGAAAACGTTCGCTTACAACCTTTAAACTATTGAACTACGAGATATTTGAGCAATCCCTGTGGATACGATAACAAAAAACCCATACTAATACTCTTCCAACATCGCCACCGAACTTTATTTATTCCATAGTAAAGGGAAAATATCAATAAAACTCCTAAAGGTAAGGAAAATGGTCATCGTAACCAAATTCGGGTTCGAAAGTCGGTTATGCAAGGGGAATGTATTAGTACCCCCTCTCATATCTGTTGTACTCAATGGGAAGCATTTTAATTGTTATATGCGCGAATGAGTGTCGTTATCTAAAGATTACATGCGGAAGAAAAAAAAGGTTTTAAATTAGTGTGTTTTCCAAGATTTCACAATCACGTGCCTACGTATCATCATAGTGCGATAAGGAAATTAGAGCTCTATAGTTTGGGGTAAAAATGAGTGTTTGTTAGCAAAATTTTCAATAGTTCTCCAGTATATCTCCTAGATTTAGTCTTGCGCCTAAGGGTAGGACATGTAAACACTTCATCAACTAAGTTAGTAACTATCGATAACGAAATTTCTTTTAGGGTAGAATGTGTACATAATTTGATTTCATATGTTTCATTTTATAACAAGATTTTAGGTTTTAGGAGACCTAGAACTTTTAACGTATCGCAAATGTCAAAAGAGGGACACAATTGTTAGAAGATTATTCGTTTTGATAAACTGATCACTGCAAGAAAATCAAGATATAGCTGCATTTTTTAGCGTCGATCACGACTCCGACGCTAATAGTGGTGTCATAGTGTCCCTTTAAACCGTCTCTATATGCAAAAAAAAATCATTTGTTTTGTTTTTTATTGGGAAATTAAAGGTAGCGTCGGCCTAGACCGACGCTAATATATACGCGAAATATTTTCCTTTCCCTCCACAAATTTTATTTGTCTCCTTTCTATTTATTTTGTTTTAAATTTATTTGTATTATCAGTAGCGAAGGCTATGACCGACACTAATATATGCGCGAAATATTTTCCTTTCCCTCCACAGATTTTGTTTGCCTCATTTCTATTTATTTTGTTATAAATTTATTTGTATTTATCAGTAGCGACGGCCTGGACCAATGCTAATATATGTGTGAAGTGTTTATAATTATTAAAAAAACAAAATAAAGTTATTACTCTTCATCGTATTCAGGTTTTCTTCTTTGGTATTTTCTCACCTTCATCGCATCTTTCATTCTAACGAACGTATTTCTCACGAACGATTCATCTCAGCTTCATCACATCCTTCATTCTCACGAACAATTCATCTCAGCTTCATCGCATCCTTCATTTTCGTTCAAGTTCGTCTCCTTCATTTTCTCATGAACGATTCACCTTCATCGCATCTCAGCTTCATCTCAGCTTTTCTCAGCTTCACCTTCATCGTATTTTCTCAAGTTCGTCTCCTTCACAGTAACGATTTACTTGAACGCTTCTCAATCTCACAATTTCATCGTTTCGAGTGTAAGTGTTTCTCATCTCATTGCGTTTCTTGTCTCATTTTTCGTTCTAACTCATTTAGGGTTTTTCGCATAAATGCTCTCAGTCTCACGAAGCTTAATCTTCATTTGATTTGGTGTAAGTGTTTATTTGCATTTGATTTAGGGTTTTAGTCTGCGTTTCACTTAATTTTACACTCTAATATTCTTCGCATTTGAAATCGCAGTGAACTGTGAAGAAAAAAATTGTTCACAAATCGTTCTGTCTTCTTAGTTCGTTCTCTCAGCACCGTTTCTCTTTCGATTTCCAGGTTTGTGGTTTCTATTTCGTTTCTGTTATCTTCGATTACCATGTTCTGTTTGGTTTCTGTTATCTGTGTGGTTTATGTTTCTGTTTAGTTGTGATTACCATGTTATGTTTCTCTGTTTTAAGTTTGTTGCTTATTTAGTTGTGTTTATCTTAGTTGTTTGCCTGTTTCTCTATTTAGTTGTGTTTTTGTGTTTATTTTAGTTGTTTTAAGAAACCATAAAAAAATTCTTGCTAATAATTATAGAGAAACTCATAACATCCGATTTTCCTATGGCTACATAGTTTTAGTGAATTTACAGTTTGTGCTTCCTCAATGTGTGTCAATGGACGATTAGGATGATATGTATGGTTTTGACGCTTTTCCCATAGCTAGAGGACATAATAGTTTACTAGTTCTAATAACATTTTAGACAAACATGCGATAAAATACAAACCAAATACACTATTATTATAGGCACTCATATTGAAAGAAAACAAGAATAGATGAGAACAAAATACAAGAACTCACAAAAAAATGGAAACAAGAACATATGGGAACAAAATACAAAAGAAAGAAAAGCCTTTTTAAGACTCTTTTAACTCAAAAGATTCTTTTAACTCAAAAGAACCTTTTAAGCCACCAAAGTACATGTGAGCTATAAGTAGTTCCCAATGCCACTCCTGCAACAAGACCACCTACATACCCAATCAGACTTACTTTCCACTCAATTTCAATGAAAGACTCAGATACATGGTCACCTTCAGAGGAAGAAGGCCATGGATGCTCTACACACTTCTTTGACAATTGATCCCCGCACAGACCTTGATTACCCTCAAATGAATTTTCTTTAAATGTAGAAAACTGCTTATTTTGTGGTATAGGTCATGTGAGATTGTTGAATGACACATTAAAGAACTCCAGAAATGTGAGTTGTGTCAACTGTTTGAGGAATGAGACCGGACAATTTGTTCCCTTGTAACTCCAAGATTTTTATATACGGGCTAAAGTTACCGATACATGACGGAACATGGCCACTTAAATTGTTGTACTCTAAGGAAAGATGGATGAGTGACTTTAGATTGCATAAGGATGTGGATATTTCTCCTGCCAATGAATTGTAAGAAACATATAAGATTTGTAGACTTGATTTTCTCAATAACCAACTAGGTAGCATTGTTATACTGTTGTTTGACAAACTAACACATTCTAAATCACTAGAATATCTTATAAACGATGGAACCTCATGTAAATTGTAAGACATCAATTCTAATATTTGAATTCCAAAATCAGTCTCATGGGATAAGTTTTGGTTGTTGTACAATGAAAGTTTGTTGTATGATAAATCAAGAGAAAGTAGATTTTTCAGCTTGAGAAACATGTTAAGCTTTAGCTTTCCACACAGTAAATTGTCTTGTAAGTTCAACATTACTAAATTTGTTAGGTTCATCATCCAAGATGGAATTTCACCGTTTATATTGCTATTATCTGCAACAATATATTGTAGTTTGGTAAGATTTGCAAAAGACAATGGGATGCCATTACTTTACATATTAATTAAAATTCAGATATATGGATGCAGAAAATTAAAAACAGAACATTACTTTACATACTAATTAGAATTTTCTGGTATGAATTCTGCCTCAACAAAATCACCAAGATCCTTCATTGCTGGAAAATTAGTTCACAATTGCCATTACAATATCTCTAGAATTTAGAAATTACAAAATAGAATGTGTGCGTTTGAGAAGAATATGTGTTTTGAAATTACAGCATCCATAGTTATTTCTAGAAAAGAGAAGTGAATTGAGAGAATGATTAATGTTAACTTAGATTTCAAATAAGAAACTGCATAAGATTTTGCATCAGTAGTGGAGTTGTATATGTATAGGTGACATTTTGTTGGAAAAAAATTGAAAAAAAAAGTTTGCTTAAAATTAAAAGGTTTTATACTTAATGATGTTATATTTTAAGAAATGCATATAGATATAATTAGACTGATGCAAAATGGTACTGATGCAAAATTATATTTAATGATGTTTGCTTAAAATGGTACTGATGCAAAATACTTGCATTCTCTCCAACTTTTGTATTATTGACATTTTACATTTTTTCAACAAAATGTCACCTATGCATATACAACTCCACTACACCACTTGTTATGTCTCTGTTTTCAATTTTCTGTTAGCAGGGAATTGAAACTTGAAAGGGAGGATAAGTATTTCTAGTGTAAGTTTTTATTCAAATTAAAGAAACAAAATCAGAACTTATGATCAAATTTCATGTCATAGTTTTTTTCTATAAGAAATCACTTAGTATTTGGATGTTTGTACACTAAATTAATAAGAAATGACTTTCTATTTCAATCTATGCCGTATTATTTTTTATCGTATTAAAAAAATAAAAATAAAATTATAAATGTGGTAAATTAAGAAACCAAAATGTAATTAAAATCAAATACAAAAGAAAAATGTTGTCTAAATTTACTAGTGGCGGCCACGAGGCCCGCTACAAGAAGAAAATATGATGTCTAATATTATTAGTGGCGGCCATGTGGTCGACTCTACAATCAAATATCATGCTATCTAAAACCACGTGGCAAAAACTTTGATGACAGTCAACCCAATTAAAAAACGACACCTGGCAGTCTTTAGCGTCGCTGAACATCAACGCTAACTCAGTTAGCTGCGCAATTTTGGTCATCAATTAGCGATGATTTAGTGTGGGCTTTTGGTCGATGCTACATGAGTGTCACAAAAAAAACCGATGCTAATATTATTAACTTCCAGCTTTGGAAAGTCTGTCCCGACACCCACGCTAAGCCGACGCTAATCCTTTTTAGTGTCGGTTTTTTTATGTTAGCGAGAGCTTTTTGGCCGACGCTAATACTGTGTTTTCTTGTAGTGGATGACCCCTTCAATCATTCCATGATCAAGTGTCGTTCTATGGTAGGTCCATCAATGGTCCCTCTGTCTTAGAAGCTTCGTGTGGATCATAGTTGAAAAGATGGTGTCTTCGATCTGACATCATGGTTATGATGTCATAGTTGTGATGTCATTATCTAGTGTTTCTTGGTTGAGGTTTGTTATGTTCATATTTGTTGCTTGCACATTTCGTATTGGACCTCGTGATTGGAGCTTTATCCATGGATTTTGAGAACAATTCGGAACAAACGTTAACAACTAAAGTTTGTAGTTATCTTATCATATTTTTTATTGGGTATGAAAATGATATATTTTTTTAATTCATATAAAATAATCTTAATCTTGAAGAAGGAAAAATATTTTATTAAGAAACTAGTATAACACAAGTAATGTTAAGAATAGTAAAGAAAAACAAGTAGAAATAAAACTATTACAACTAAGGGTACAAATGGGTTTACTCACCCCATTTAGGCCCGCCTTGTTAAAGTCTGGAAAAAACAAGACACATGAGGATATACAAATCAGATATACAAATTAGAGGGAATGCACCATAAACTTTGGTTCAATTTGCGACAAAAAACGAGACAAGGTGGACAAAATAAAGGAGGAAGGTCGAAAAGTTTGGCTAAACCTGCAAAAAAAATATGGCAGGCTAGTAAGACATGTCATCCCCTAAATCCTAAAAGTTACAGAAAGTCATGTTCGTCCCATTTAGAGCGGTGTCCGCCAAAGACTACCAAAAAACAAGACAAAGAGGACAAAATAAAGTGGGTTAGACAAAAACCTTGGCTCGGCGTGCCAAAAATGACAAGATGAATGAGCAGACCGAACTCGTTGTTACACCTAATTACAATGAAGAAATAGTATTAATTAAAAAAACTAATATATATATATATATATATATATATATATATATATATATATATATATATATATATATATATATATATATATATATATATATATATATATATATATATATATATATATATATATATATATATATATATATATATATATATATAT
Organism: Lathyrus aphaca; assembly: GCA_963966055.1. Classification (NCBI taxonomy): domain Eukaryota; kingdom Viridiplantae; phylum Streptophyta; class Magnoliopsida; order Fabales; family Fabaceae; genus Lathyrus; species Lathyrus aphaca. The sequence goes on from OZ014519.1 coordinate 442,685,836, forward strand.
ATATATATATATCATACAAACTAATTATAAATACAAAACAATTATAATTACAATTATTTTTTAACCATAAAATAATAATATAATAAAAATTAACCATTCGCATGGATGGACATCTAATTAATACAATATTTTCCAACTCCAATCCGTATCACATGAATCACCCTCAATGTGTACATATTTTTGTTTTTGTTTGACTCAAATATTCTCAAATATAATAAAACCATACGATACTAATTTCTAAACTATTTCTCCGAAATTTCGGCCACGACCAACAAAATACGAATCTCAAAAACATACTTTCAAAGTCAATCATTCTTTTCAATTAATTTATACAATTTCATCTCCGTCACGTCTAATATCTCTCTTTTTCTTTGACTTTTATTCACCACCTGTCGCAACTGTTTTTTCTTCATAACATTATTTATTTATGTTTTTAATTAATGAAACGTAATAGTAAGAAATTTCCCTATAATTATTTTAATTTAGTTATGACTATTCTATCTACTAGTAAATAAATAGTATCTATCTTTTGAGAATTCAACAGGCCAAAAAATCTTATATATATATATAGATAGATAGACTCACACTCACCATAACATTATTTCAAGTTCAAGAGGTTTCTATTTTCCGACAAAACCAAAACGTTGTTTGTTTTCTTCAAGTTTAAGAATTATGGCAACTTTGGAAACTGAAGCATTAAATCATCATCATAATTCTAGTCCTGATCGTCACAAAACTGTAAGTTTCTCTAAATCATCACTTTTCATATACATATTTATAATATGCCATAATGGTTTGTTAAAAGTTTTGTATACTATCAACAATTATATTACACTGAAAAAAAATGTGTGATTTTTATCATAGAAACTCTTAAAGTTATGTATATGAATAACTGTAGTTTATTAGTTATGAATGATATTTTACTTGTTTTTTTCTTAAATAAGTAACCAATTAAAATATGAATTTAAAAATAAAATAAAAAAATTAGATACATCGTATAGGTCACGTATTACATTTTACTTTTCCTCAAAAGAGAAGATTCAACCTATCAATATCTTGTGTAAGCAACACACTTTTTTTGATTAAGTCAAAGTCATATTTTTCATGGAAGACTATAAATATATCTAAAGTCAAAATTTCAAGCTTAAGTTAGAGATAAGCACTTTTACAATTACATCTATCAAGTATTTGTACTATTTCAAAGCTTTGGAAACTAAAATACAATTAAAGTAATTAGAGTAGGATGTGATTGGATAATTGTGTAAAATATTTTTATATATTTTTTGAGAAAACATCCTTGAATAAAAATTCATTTATACATATTCTTAGTAAAATTAATATGAATGTTTTAAAAATTGTTATTGACAAAACAGATAGAAACAAAATCAGAGAGGGACAAAAGAATTGAAGAATGGCTTCCAATTACTTCAAAAAGAAATGCAAAATGGTGGTACTCAGCTTTCCACAATGTCACTGCAATGGTTGGAGCTGGTGTTCTTGGTCTCCCTCATGCCATGTCACAACTTGGATGGTAAATTTCAATCCAAATCTACGTAGTACAGACATCTCTACAGCATATCTGTGTTCGTGTCAGGATCAGACACTTACACCGACGCTTGGATTATGTTTATATATACATATTTTTAAATTATTATCGATGTCGCTTTGTCAGTGTCAGGATCGTGTAACTGTACCATGCTTCATAAATTCAAATCTAATTTTTATTTAACGCAAGCTTTTATCTTATACATATTAATCATAATTTATGAATTTATCTTTGATTCTACAGGGGTCCTGGTGTAACCATACTTGTTCTCTCATGGATCATCACACTATACACATTATGGCAGATGGTTCAGATGCATGAAATGGTTTCAGGAAAACGGTTTGATAGATATCATGAATTAGGCCAACATGCATTTGGAAAAAAACTAGGTCTTTATATTGTGGTGCCTCAACAACTTGTAGTGGAAGTTGCCACAAACATTGTTTACATGGTCACTGGAGGAACATCATTGAAAAAATTTCATGATACTGTGTGTCCAAGCTGCAAGAATATAAAATTGACATATTTTATTATGATATTTGCATCTGTTCACTTTGTGCTGTCTCATCTCCCGGATTTCAACTCCATTTCTGGTGTGTCATTGGCCGCAGCAATCATGTCTTTCAGGTATATTTCTATTGAATGACAGTCAGTGCATCACCGTTAAACCCTAAATTTTTTATATTCTTGAAAATATAAAAGGCTTAACTTTGCTTTATTTATTCCACAGTTACTCTACAATTTCTTGGGCCGCAAGTATAGATAAAGGTGTTCAAAAAGATGTACAATATGGATACAAGGCACATAGCACAGCAGGAACAATCTTTGATTTCTTTAGTGCTCTTGGATCTGTTGCATTTGCTTATGCTGGACACAATGTGGTGTTGGAAATCCAAGCAACAATTCCATCAACACCTGAAAAACCATCCAAGGTTCCAATGTGGAGAGGAGTTGTTGTTGCATACATTGTTGTTGCTTTATGCTACTTTCCAGTTGCTTTTATTGGTTATTATATATTTGGAAATGAGGTCAATGGTGATATTCTCCTCTCTTTGGAGAAACCATCATGGCTTATCGCAACGGCTAATATGTTTGTTGTTATTCATGTCATTGGAAGTTATCAGGTAAAATTCATTTTCTTTTATTATTAGCGTCTAGACAGATACTCTATCAGATAAAAATAAAAATTTATAATTTTTTTTTATGTTGTAGATTTATGCGATGCCCGTGTTTGACATGATTGAAACTTTATTGGTGAAAAAAATGAGATTTGAACCAACTACAACGCTTCGATTTATCGTGCGTAATATATATGTTGGTAAGTATGTTATTTCTTATTGAAATAAATTATTGTGTCTATTTTTTCAAATATTTTTCTTTAGATTTTCTATGCAATGACAATATTTTTTTCTTCTTTTTCAGCACTCACAATGTTCATTGCAATTACATTTCCATTTTTCGATGGCCTTCTAGGGTTTTTCGGAGGATTTGCTTTTGCTCCAACAACATATTTTGTAAGCCATGAAAAATTTAAAATTTTAATCTAATATATTTTCTCAATAATATTTATATTCATGTTATATTTTATTTTCAGCTTCCTTGTATCATGTGGCTCATAATCTACAAACCAAGAAAATTTGGCTTGTCGTGGTGGACTAATTGGGTATGTATTTGGTTTAGACTTTTGTTTCAAGTTTTTTTAATTTATAATTTATCACTTTAACTTAAAAAAAAACTAATATATTTTGCTTTATTTATTGCAGATATGCATTGTGCTTGGTCTATGTTTGATGATTTTATCACCTATTGGTGGATTGAGGACAATTATAATTCAAGCCAAGACCTACAAATTTTACTCATAAATTGCTTCCTTTTTTGAATAAGAAATCAGAATATGTTTATACATATAAGAGAAGTGAGAATATATTTCTAAATCACTTGTTTGAAAGTGATTTGTTGGATTTGTCTGTATTCCGATTAATCAGGATTAGTTTGTTTTCTTTTTATATTTTGACACTCCTTTCAACAAAATAGTTTTTTTTTTTTGAAGAATAATGTATTAATAGTAGGTTTTTTTTTTTTTTTTAAGAATGTGTAATATTTAATTTATATACATAGTTGGAATGAAAAAACACATACGTATTCAATCACATTTTATTACTTGGATAGAATTCTAGATTTTTATTATATTATTCTTGTATTAATAGTTCATATAAATTAAGAGAAAATACTCGTCAATCCTTTATCAAATTCAATATTACTTAACCAATTGAGTCACACACATGAACTATACTTTTAAAATATTTAGACTATTAAAATTATAATTTTAAATTTTAAAATCGAAGTTTTTTATATAAGCAAAAGCATCACTTATGAATTTAATACAATTTAATTCTAATATTTTATATATTTCAAACATCATTATTTAGAAAATAATTTTTAAATTAATTCGTTGAGATAATGAATATAAAATCTCATTAAAAACACTTTTTAAATTACTTTATATTCATATACTTTTTATTGAAATAGCGAGTATAAAAATGAGAGGAAAAAAATATGATTCTTTAAAAGATAAATTTAAATGCTAGTTGGAGAAACGCCTAAAAAATACCATAAATTAGTGAAAAATGTTTTAAACTCGTAAGTAAATATTGTTACTAAACAACTCTATTATGATGATAATAATATAAACTTATATATTTTTTGCTCTAGAATGAAATATAAATAAAAAACTTATTAATTATGTATGTTGAGTAAATTGTAGTTGGTCATATTTAATATATTCAATTTTAATAAGCAAAATTTTAGTTGCCATCGCATGTTACTTATGCTGGTTACCCTACAAAACAAATAACTTTGGAGTCATTAGAAATAAAATAAACTAAATAAAATGACGCGTATCATAGAGATATTTTTAATAAATAAAAAAGTTAATATTTACTTATATTTCATTCTAAGAAATTTTAGCTATTTTTACTTATAATTCTAGATGGGTATAAGTGATTATCAATTAATCTTTCATCATGCATTCCGCTCACCAATGACAAATTAATGAAAAATAAATGTTGTTCATTAACAATGAATTTAAGGCGTATTTGTTTTCATAGTGGAAAACCCACAAACGCATGTTTGAGGTAAGAAGCTACACTTTGTAGCTTCTATTTTTTTTTTACGGTGGTGGCAATGAAAAACCCATACCAAACATACACTTAATGGGTGAACTATATCAAATATATGTTTTAATGCATATAATTTTTATCTTCATTGTAAATAACTTTTCGGTCTTCAATATAAGAGATGAGATAAAGTCGTCCAACCTTCAATATGGATAACGAGATAAAATTTGTTAATTTTAAGCAATGAGGACGAGATATATCCACTTAAATTTTAATAACAATGACAACATAATTGTGAGAATAACAATATAGTTGACTATTTTAAATCATATATGAGATCATTTAAATCAACTCGCTAAGTTGAAATGTATTCATTGAAAAAATATATTATATCGTTTAAAATAGGTTGAATGAATCAGTGAAGTTGTGATGTACACATTAAAATGCCAATAAGAAAAAAATTATAAGATATGATCATCCGAGTAAACCTCTGAGATTATATCAATATTAAGAGTTCATGTTGAAATTATTAATCTGATCATAGGTCGTGTAATACCTCTCAATCTTCATCCTAACTAATAATATCATTAAGTTATGTCGTTTCTTTCCATAACCACATCGTCATTATAGCCCTAGCACTTGAGTGACAGACTGCTATGTCCTTCCTTAACCTCTTTTCCTCTAAGGACTTCGTGCTTGAAAAATTGTGGACCTTTAAGATATATAAAGATGCAAGCACACTTGATACCAACAAATATCAACCCACTTGCTTTAGATCACATGAAATGCTCTAATAAGACTTAATAAATAAGCATAAGCGAGGTGATGGACGCATCGAGTCATAAAGACGAACTTGCCACTTCACTCTACATCTTCGATGATAAGTTATCCACCACATTGCTTAGTGGAGAAAAGATAATTGAGGTGTGACTGAGATGTTCGTTGTAATACCCCGTATTTAATTAACGCTCTGGATAATATTAATTAAGATTAATTAGTATCATCTGAAACAGAGGCTTTATTAAATATTCAGTTCAAAGACATTTTTGGATACTCTCAAATTGGACCCATTAATATTACTAATTGATATATATAATTTGTTTGGTTAATAAGGAAAATAAGTTAAGTATTATAAAAAGGAAAAAAGAAAAGAAAAGAGAGAAAGTTAGTAAGAGAATTGGAAAGAAAGAAAAGAAAGGGAGAGAAAGAAAGGAGAAGAGAAGAAGAAGAGGAAGTGAACCCTAGAGCTTCAATCCATCATTCTCCATCATCCGTCCGTCGAATCGGCTCATTCTTTCCGCCAATCTTCAACTCTCGAGGTGGGTTCGTAGTTAGATACTTTTATTTTAGTTTTTGGTTAAGTTTTGGAGTTTAAGAGTTTTAGGGTTTTTGGTGGAAATCTTGAGAAATAATGGATTAACGATTAAAACTCGGCTAAAACCTAACTAAATTACTCGTATGATGTTTATGAACATGTTTGATTATGTTTTTCTGCATTGGTTGATGTTTGGGAGATATTTGGTGTGGGAGAAGTGTTTTCCCGTAAGGCTGGAACTTCCTGAACTGGTGTAGCTTGCTCAGCGAGCAGACCTCGCTCAGCGAAAGTTCCAGGGCGATTTTCGCTCAACGAGACCTGTAGGTTTCAATTTTGGTATTTAATTCATAACTTTCGATCTGGGTATCCGTTTTTAGCGTTCCACATATCGATTCGAAGCTAAAAACATGAACTATCTTTTGATACCGAAAAATGTTATTTTTACCCGACTTTTACCCGACTTTTCCGATTAACCGTAATTATGTTAGTTAAGGAATTGTGGTAATTATGTTAGTTGTGCAAGTTGTAAAAATATGCGATACTCGTGAGAATTGAATGGAAATAGAGACAATGAGATTAGTTTAATGATGATAATTAGACTAGAATGTTAGAGTTATATGTTTGGAAACTATATAACCAAAAGTATCAAGAATGGAGGGAGAGTTAGTAAATCTTACCATAAACTAATAGTGTGGCCTAGTATTGTAACTGGAAATTGTTAGATGGTATAACGTGTGAGATGCTTAGGTTCATCCTAGGTCGTTGCGAATCCATGATGCGTTATACGCGGTATCCTCCGATAAGTCTTGAGGTGGGTATTACATTGATTCCCACGGAAGCAAACGATAAGTCTTGAGGTGGGTATTACATTGAGTCCCACGGGAAGCAAACGATAAGTCTTGAGGTGGGTATTACATTGAGTCCTACGGGAAGAAAATGATAAGTCTTGAGGTGGGTATTACATTGAGTCTCACGGGAAGCAAATGATAAGTCTTGAGGTGGGTATTACATTGAGTCCCACGGGAAGCAAATGATAAGTCTTGAGGTGGGTATTACATTGAGTTCCACGGGAAGCAAATGATAAGTCTTGAGGTGGGTATTACATTGAGTCCCACGGGAAGCAAATGATAAGTCTTGAGGTGGGTATTACATTCAGTCCCACGGGAAGAAAATGATAAGTCTTGAGGTGGGTATTGCATTGAGTCCCACGGGAAGCAAATGATAAGTCTTGAGGTGGGTATTACATTGAGTCCCACGGGAAGCAAACAATAAGTCTTGAGGTGGGTATTACATTGAGTCCCACGGGAAGTAAACGATAAGTCTTGAGGTGGGTATTACATTGAGTCCCACGGGAAGCAAATGATAAGTCTTGAGGTGGGTATTACATTGAGTCCCACGGGAAGCAAATGATAAGTCTTGAGGTGGGTATTACATTGAGTCCCATGTGAAGTGTCGAGAATGTTATATGGATATTCCATCTTGTTTTGTTTCCTTATAGAGAAGTGACCTTAGGCTTGAGATGGGTGTTACACCGAGTCCCATGGGAAGTAAAAGGGTAACATCCTGGCTAGTGATAGTAGGATTTGTAGAACTTTTGGACGTGGTTCCAGCGAGAGTGATGCGTGTGAACTCAAGGTCGTTTTCCTCGAATGAAGACTTGAGTTAGGTTTTGATAGAATCCTTAGAGCCGAGGGAACTCTAAGATAGGTAACCCACTGAGATGTTGTTATCTCACCCCACTATTGTTGTTGCTTTTCAGGTTCATATGCAGGTTTGATTTACGAGTGGAGCTATGCTCGAGATGTTTCAAGTGAAGCTTAGTTTAGTCTTCCGCTGTGTATTATGTATCTTTTTACAATAATGAATATTGTATTGTTCTTAGTTTTTATTTTAGTATGATTTCCATATCTTGTGTCATATTTGTATAGTTTTAGAATTGGACGAGAATGTGAATTATACTAGTAGGTATTTATGATGGTGTCAGTACCAAAAATTAACACTATGATATTATTCTAGATATATATTATATGGGTGTTACATTCGCCTCAAGGAATAATGTGTTTCCTTAAAGCCTCCTCATGCTACAATCTTAGTGGCGAGTCATTATCCATTTTCCCGTTCAAATGTGGTCTTCCACACAACTTTGAGATTCAGCCTTGATATCCTATGAATTCAACTAGGTTAAATGGGATATATCTACATGCCTTAAAGGATAGATCATTGACGATTTCTTAAACATTTCTTCCTTAAAAACCTCATGTTTGGGGACTATGAACTCTTATAATTTTACCATTAACTCACCTGATGATATTCTAGATCCATATGATCATTATCCGAGTTGTATCTAAGAGATTAAGTTATGCATTTTTGAACTCGTTCTATGAGAGACTAACTTCCCAGCTAAATTCTCCACGAATCTCTGTAATATCTACATATAAAAACCTCATTAAATATAGAGGTTAACAAGAACGAAAAGGGGTCTGAAACATGCATACATATGTTCTTAGTTTCAGTGTTTTATCATTTTTTATGTTTTAGTTTTTTTTAATCTTTTCTTGGATCATGAATTAAACTATTTTAATGTAGCGAAAAATGAAAATTATATTTTTAGGCTATATAATTGTTGTTTAATGTTGACTAAATATTTTTATATTTGGAAACTAATTTAATTTATGAAATATTGTAATGTTGCAAAAGTATAAAATTTTCTTTAAGATTGTGATACTTTATAAATAATTCTTCATGGTTAAGTTCAAATAGAATTGGAAGAAATGTTGTAATGACCAATATTTTTCTACTTATGAAGGGTAAATAATTCAAGTGTGAGTATTAAGATATAACAAAAAATGTAAGCTTTATATTGATTTCATTTATATTTATAATTCAAAATTCTTTTCATGCATAAATTTAGGAGAAATTATATATTTACACCAAAAGCTACACTTATACCACCGTATACCTTACATTTTCAATTTTTTTATCATTAATTCTCTCTCCTATTTTCAAATGAATCCAATTTTTTATCATTAATTTTCTCTCATGTATATATTATATAATAACACTTACTCCCTCTGTTCCAAAATGAGTGATCCCATTGATTTTTCACACAGATTAAGAAAAGGAAAATAAATGAAGGAAAGAGAATGATATTTTTACTAAAATACCCTTATCATGTATTGAGAATGACAAAAGTAATATTAACTTGAGGGTAAAATTGAAAAAATGCATTGAAAATTAAAATGGATCATTCATATTAGGACACTAATTTATTCTAAAGGTCACTCATTGTGGGACGGAGGGAGTACTTTATATTTAAATTGATATATATTAATAACTACAATTACATAAATATATTTGAAATATTCTAGTAATAAATTATTGACCAACTTTAATAATATTTAAAATTATGGACGTTTACTACCTAATTTTATCACTACATTAATCAATTTTTTATTTTCATTAACCAACTTTGTTTTACTACTCAATCTTATTTTTAAAATTCTTAAAGTTTATTACCCAATTTCATCCCTTTATTAATCAACTTTTTCTTTTTCATTAACCAACTTTGTTTTACTACTTAAAATTATTTTTGAAATTTTGGGCGCTTATTAACAAACATTATCACTTTATTAATCAAATTTTTACATTTGATTAACCAACTTTGTTTCTCTACTTAAAATTACTATTCACGCTAACTATTCATTGGGGTATTGTTCACGATACTGTTCATAAATATAATTTTGTAAAATGTCATTAATCAATTTTCTACAATGCATTAATCAACTTTGTAGAGAGAGAGAGAGAGAGAGAGAGAGACCTACATATGGTCCACATATATAAACAAAGATAAAGAAAAAAAAGGTTGTATTAATATTTAATTCATTATTTTTGTACAAATGAACATGATTTATACGGTGTAGTGTAAGAAACTAATGTAGGAATAACAAAACTTTAAATTTTGATTACCTTTGTAACATAAGATTTTGAGACAAACATCTATTTCTTATGAGTCATCCGTGATCACTTTTTATTTAATACTTTATTTGATGTAATTTTATTTTTGTAAATATGATTTTTAAAACTATTTGATTTTGATTGATGTCAAGATTAATATTTTGTAAGAATATATGTATAACATGATATCAATTTTTGTTATTCTTATTATTTGAAATAAAAAGATTTAACAATTTTTATTAGAAAAAAAGTTGAAAAGTTATGTTCAATTGTTTAATTAAGAATTTAACACCTATTTCTACTAATAATATGTATAGAATGTCCTTTTTAATAATAGTTTTAATATAGGTGTCAAATCTCTCTATTTACCATGCATATAGCTATAACAATTGGAAAATACCGTCTATTTTCAATGGAGATAATGAATATTTTTTTAGTAAAAAGGCATGTTAAATAGTTTCTTCATGACTCAAAATTATTATCTTTGGGATATGGTTGAAAAAGGTCATAGTATAGTTATCAATAAGTAAAGAATATAAACATTTATCACATGAGGATAGGAAAAAATATAAACTTCATCACAAAGCGAGAACCATTATGGTGAATATTACCTCTTTTAAGGAGTTTACCAAATTTTTGATTAATCTACTACTAAGAGTACTTATAACTCTATGATCAACATATACAAAGGAGATTGACAAATCAAGGAAGACAAAGTTGGGCTTTTACATCAACAATATGATTTTTTAAGATTAAGAATGATGAATATGTTTATACAATGTTTTTAGGTTTCAAACTCTGGTTTCTAAACTTGGGTCATGTATAAGAACTACACTAGAACATATCATGTAAATAAGATTTTTTTGAAGTTTGTCTGTCAAATGGAGACTCAAAGTTATAATTATTAAGGAGACCAAAAATTTGATCAAATTTACACTTGAACATATTATTTTTATTTTGAAGAGTCTCTACCCTCATCTAGATGCAAATGAACCTCTTAAGAAAGTAAAAAAAAAAAAAACTACCCTAAGGGTAAAATTGTCAAAGACAAAGCATTTAAAGTTGAGAAAGTGTAGTTTGGAGAAGAGAACTCAAATTATGAAGTTGAATAAGATCACGATGAAGAGGAGTTGGTATTTCTCACAAAAAAAGATACAACATCTCCATACAAATAGTTTCTCTTAGAAGAAATTGCTACCTTTGCAACAATCCTAAACACTTTAAGAGTGATTGTCCTGAAATTCAAAATTATAAACTCAAAGATGGTAACTCCAAAGAAAGTAAAAAAGAAAGGTCTCATGGCTATATAGGATGACTCTGGAGAAAAAAATGATGATGAAGAAGCAAATATAACACTGATGGGTACAACATTTAACAATAATCCAGACACATACTATAACATCCTATAAACCTCGACTCTTTAATTTAAAAAGATAAATAATATTATTTTCAAATAAGGTGTTACACATTCACAACATGCATTTTCTTCCTATTAAAACAATTTAACATGAAGCAAAAATTCAACATTTAACAACAATACTTTAAATTATGTCTTCAAAATAAAATACTTAATTAAATAAACAATTCAAAATCTTCAACTCAAAACATTAACAAAACGACCAATTCTCAGTGTTACAGATCAAAGCAACTGAAAACTAAATAACGAGAAAACGATAAATAAACAAAGAAAACCTCAATATCATCTTCAAACTTACAACAAATATTACTCCTCATGAATATCTATACCACAACGTACAAAACACCACAAACAACAAAAGAGATGTGAGAATACGCTCAAATATGTTAGTGGTGTAAAACATAGTAAGGGTGGCATGGAATAACACAATCATCAAGCATAAAATTTATTTGCAACAACAAGAACGCAATGTGACTCAACCCTCGACTCAATGCATATGGTAGCAATTTGGACATCAGAGGTACGTTACTAATCTCGTCCACTAAACAATAGTTCCTCTTCTAACTGGGTCCCAACTTATGAACCCCACTCGTCATTGATCCCCATTTTTGAATCAAACACATGTCATTGATCCCCACTTATGAATCAATAACTTATCTCAGGACCGAAGTGTTAGAACATGATTTGGTTATGCATCTATACCTTTGAGTTTTTATGATAACAAGTTAGTATTTTATGTGAGAACAATTTTGGTACTCTAATGATTTGTTATTATGTAGCTTTAACAGCCAGATCTGATTCTAAAAATATGACGTGCAACGTCACCAATTTCTAAACTTTATGTTTTGAAATTTGTTTCTACGCTTATTCACTCCTAAGAAGCTTCTGAGAAGACGTTGTGTTGTTGTAATGTTCTCTCAGTTTTTGCTTTTAGATGTGTCTCTCGTCATCAAGCTTCTAAAGAATGACAAGCTTCTAAAGAATGACAAGCTTCTGAAGTTATTCGCTGAAGACTCTGAAGTTTCTGAAGATCTCAAGTCAGATGCTGATGCTATAAAGGTTCTGATTCGTGACTCTAAAGATTATGATTTCAGTTGTATGTCTCTTATGTTCGTGATTCATCAACTTTTCATCAGAAGGCAATGAATTTGAAGATAAGGTTAAAGGATACATGATCCAAATAGTACATAGTACAAAACGAAAATGTTCCTTTCACTACTTGATTTTGTGGGCGAAACAATTGTACTATTCTTCACACCTATCACTATTCCGTTAGTGGACAGGTGCAATTCTCTTATTCCTTATTTTCCCTCCAACGGTTCCTTTTTCATGATATATAAAGAATACTTGGAGACTTGAAGAAAGTTGTCAATTTTACAAGGCTATTTTTACGTGAAAAGCTCTCAACTTTGTGCAAACTTTTATTTAAGTATTTTGTGTATTTCATTTGTCTAAAATTTGCTTGTGTAAAAGAAACTTGTAACACACAATCTTTATTCAAACTTATTGTTTGTATTTCCTTGAGGGACCGGTTAGGTAAGTATCCTTGAGAAGACTTTGATAGTTTTTCATTATGGTTTGTTAGTCAGTAGTTGTTGCTAGTGCATTTGTAATTAGTTGATTATATTGGATTAAGTCCTTATGTATAAGGAGAAATCACCTTGGCGGGTGGACTGAATTAGCTTTGAGTTTTAAGCGGACTAGGATAAAAATCCTTGTTCTCTCTCATTGTTCAATCTTTTGATTGTTGAGTTTTTGAGTTGGTAAAAATCTTTTGTTTTTAAAACTCAATTCAAACCCCCCATTTTCTTGTTTTTCCGCACCTTCACGAAGTCCACACATCAATCAGTGACACATATGATGCATGCCATATAAAATAATGGAATAACACTAATGGAACATAAGGCAATCACAGTAGTTCTCACTCTGAACTATACATCTCAACATCAAAAACATATAATTATAACTCATCATATAATTATGCATGCATTTCACATCATATATTAACACATCGAACAAAGTGTTCACATAAAACTTAAGCATATCAACTCATCTCACTAGACACAAACAAACAACAACCAACAGTCGTTGGAATCGAAGACTGATTGACAATTTGAGTGAAAACAGCAGCTTTGCATTGTCACGTTCGCTAAGCGAGATCTAGCTCTCCAAGCGAGGACCAAAAACCAAAAAAACATCCCATTTTCCCATGCTCGCTAAGCAAGGCCCTTCCTCGCTATGTCAAGGCTCGCTAAATGAAGCTCCTTCCTCGCTAAGAAATATATCCCAGAATAACAACCAAGAAAATGCAAAATCCACCATAAGCCATATCGAAGCTCTAATTTTGATCGCCTGATCACCCAAAATCGAATTGAAAACAAAAAATATATATTATACTATAATTAAAACATCATATATGCACATATTAACATTCAAATTCATCAATTAATCATGAATCCAAGGTAATGATCATAAAATCAAAGCACTTCAGTGGCAACAACAACATTCATATTTATATCAATAATATCATGTATAATTTTCAGAGTATCCACTATTACCCCTATTACCATATTATCCATATCATTATTTACATAAAAAATGATTTTTTTACAACAACAAAAAAACACTTTTTCAAACCACTAAAAACAAAATTTCTGGTAGTTCAAATTGAAATTCCCGGTACCCTCTTCTATGGGTTTCCCTCAAAATGCAGTCTTTATTTTCGGGGAATCTAAAATTATCATAATTTCTTAACGAGAATTCTTAAATTACTGGTAATTATTACCGATAATTTCAATATTACCGGTGTGAGACTCATCATTTTGCAAACAAATACCGGAGATTTCTAAATTTTTGGGAAATTCAAATATCCGGTATACTGGGAATTTCAGTTTTACTTGAAATTTCTGGTAACATGCATGTTTCTTCAATTATTCTTGTGTTGTGCGCTCCGAAACCGTCAGGGTCTTCTACCGACTCGTGTAGCGATTACACTCAGTTCTTCACCACAGACAGGGTATATATTATATGTAGATGCTTCAAATTTAATATTATTTCGTTTGATTTCATATTTTTTAATATTGTATGCTGTTATGTTTTTGAACGACATTTTTTTAGAGTCGATTTGACGTATTAGCCTGGGCACAGAATATTGGGAAGCAACATGGTATATGTAACGCCCCGAATTTTATTTAAATTATTTATTCGGATTATTGTGTGTTGGTGTGTATATAATAATACATATTATCGAATATAATGGTGATATTAAATTATATTTTTGGTGGATAATTATATTATTAGGTGTTAAATAAAATAAATGGAATAAATAAGAGATAAGGACAAGGTGGTCAGTTGGTGAAACTAGTAAGGGTAAAAGGGGAAGATCATAAGTTGGGTCTTAAGGGTTATGTTGGAAATAAGGAAAAGGGGAAAACATAATCGTATTTGGGAGAGAACAAGAACGATCGTGAAAAGAGTGAGGAGGTGAAGAAGAGGAAAAAGGCTTAATCGAGAAGAAGAGTTCGGGAAAGAGAAGAATTCCTCAAAGAAACCTAAGGTAAGGGTGGGATTCTTCCATCTTAAGGGTTTATAATGGGAATTGGGTAAGTTGAGAATTAGGGATTGAGATTGTGATGAATGGTTGAAGAATTTCATTGAATTAAGAGTTGTTTGTTATTAATGTTGTTGGTTGATTATTACATGAATTGGAGAATATAATTGGTATTTGCTAAGAATTCCTTATGGTTTTGGTGTTGTGGAAAATTGTTTTCGTAGCAGGTTTTGAGTGCAGAGAGCGGTTGGGCGATTTGCGAAATTGCAGAGCTTGTTTAGCGAGCTGGAGCTTACTTAGCAAGCAGAGTCATGGATTTTGGCGCTTAGTGAGCAGTGTGAAGGGAAATTGCCGATAAATTTGCAGCGGAAAACAAAAATTTCCCTTTAGAGATCCTTAAGAAAGGGCATGATCTGTGATAAAATATTTACCTCTTGTGGTGCTTGAAACTTTTGATTCCGATTTGATCACGAGCATTGTACGGCGAACAACGCCTTTACTCAGTCGACACGAACAGTTTCCTTCAATCACAGTGCTAGCTGGTTACGAATGAAGGTTTAGAGTGAAATGAGAGGAAAAAGGAATACGGACAGGGTTTTAAAAACAACAACTTATGAGCTTTTTCACAAAGGTTTTATTTATAGAACTACTTGTGTGGACTTTAACCTAAAAGTACAACTCAATAATAATAACTATTATTATATTATTATAATAACTATTATTATATTATTATAATAACTATTATTATAATAACCATAATTTTATTATTATTATTATATTTTATAACTATTATAAAATTAATAATAAATATTATTATTATATCATATGGTACCTTACCATATTTCGTATTCCATTCTAGTGCATCATACCTTACGGTGTACCTCATTTATTTCACCTTTTCTCTAACTGTCCTTATGTGTGTGACCCTGTAGGATTTTGCAACATTAACAATTATATTAAATCATGTATTTAACATAATAAACAGTGAGTGGTATCTAGCAACACATCACTGCTACCCAAGTCCCAAAATTGTCATGTGATCTGACAAAACCTTTTGTGATAGTATTTGTGTGTACAATTACCCTCTTGCTTTTATGTCTATATTGAACACAAGGCATATACCATGTCATCCTTGTCCAGTTCAATATTGGGCCCTTAGACATTTATCATGTTATGCAGGATGGGCAAATTTCATATAGGATACTCATGTCCCTCAGCATGCTTTGTGAAGTACCCATCAACTGTCTTTATGATCATCCAGTTATGAACAACGTTTGATCAGAAATAAAGTACTTGACTCTACATCTAGGGTCCATAGTAGTTTCAGGTCGAATGGTGGTATACACCACTATCACCATGAGAGTAAGTTATGATACTTTGCATAACATTCTATATAGTACTCTCATAGTGGGTCAATCCAGTATAAATATTACTCCTAATATTCATACTTATGTCAAGACTTGATAACTTCTTATCCATTTTCCATGAGATGTGATCATCAGTCTATCTACATAATATTCTTAATGCTTTAAGGCTATCCCATTTCACATTAAAGCTCGACTATGGATGCTTTAAGAATAGTGTTTTTATGTTTAATGGAGTCTAATGATTAAGTCACACTTAATATTTCACTAAAAGAACTAGCTATTCTAGGGACTTTATCATTTTGGAAAAACAAACATAATAAAGAAATGTCTTTTATTATTAATAAATAATTCGATACGAGTACCAAAATCCTTCATAGAACACAAAACACCCATTTCCATGGTCTAAAAGCTCCCCAAACAGAAATACGATTTCTGAGTTATCAGAACCAAACCACTCAAACCAGCCATTACAAGCTTGTTCTAAGCTCTCCAGAAGCCTCAAGGGATTAAGTGGAGTGGTTTTGCATCAAGGAAAGGTCCAGAAAGCTCAGGTTGAAAAAGCTTCATCTCAGGTATCACCAAGAACTTTTTTTTCAGAACTTGTGTTTTAAGTTACAAATTGATTCTATGTGATGTGCTGATCATTTTGAGCTTTGAATCATTGAAAATGGTTGAGTGTGTAGGATGTATTTGGTTTCTGAACGTTTTGCATAATTTTTCGTTTTGCTTCGATTCATGAATTTGATGAAATATAAACGTTATTTGTTGTTGGATTCATGCTTAGGGATGTTAGAGGATTGATTCTGGAGCTTTAGAGGGTCTAGGGTGGCGTTTTGAGAGAGATAGGTTGAGGAGTTAGCCAGGTTTGAATGTAGGCCCTTAGATCTTTGCTTCCCGCGCATGTTGGACGGCCCAAATGCATCATTAACCCTAATCTTTTAATTAATTAGTTTTAATTAGGATTAATTAAGTTAAAATCTCATAATGAATCTCATCCCTCCATTCACGCGCGCAGTCAACTCATCTCCCCCATGTTTGAATCTTGGCCACTGGATCATCATACTTTCCATTTAATTCATTTTTAATTTCATTTTTATTGCATTTCTTTCATATAATTTTTAAAAATAGCAAAAACACATTAAAATCGCATTTTCTGCATTTTTGTTTCAAATATTTTTCTTTACCTAAAAACAATTTTTATTTTAATTTTTGCATTAAAAAGTATTTTTAAAATATTTAAATGTTTTATTTAATTAATTAATTGATTTTAATTAATTAAATATGCATTTAGGTTTCTAAAAATCACCAAAAAAATCATGAAGCATTCTTAAACATTTAGAAACATTTTCAAACTCGCCATACAAATTTCTTTTTAGGTTTGATAACATTTTCACAATTTTCTTTGAATTAGGGTTCTTAAATTTCACATTTTTTCAACCCTAACTTGAAAAATTCATTTCTGCCTAACCATGATGAGTTTGAACTTGATTATTTTTGCATTGTTTTTCATATTGCATCTAGTTTCTAGGTTATTTATCTCATATTTTTGCATTGCATTTTCAGTTTGATTTGCATTTTCCCTTTAGAATCACCCAAAAACCCTAGTTAACTTAGAAATTCCATAACTTTGCCTAGGATTAGCTTCTGACTTTCTTCTTTGGGGTGTGGTCTTGTATGTGATTAGGGTTTGTTTGAGTTTAATTTCAATTTTTTATCATGATGTTTGCTTCTGTTTTGGTCATATGCATCATGCTTGTTTATAAAACCCAAATTTTGCATCTCCATTTGCATTCTTCTTTGCATATCATGAACTTGTGAACTTGCCATGACATTTCAAGCATTTGTATGACATCTTAGACATCTTAAGACATGCTTGAACATTGCTTGATCATTCTTTCATTCATTTGCTATGTTTTGCATTCATTACATTCCATGAACATCCATGTGTTTTCATGCTTCTAAACATGCTTCCATTGCATCTCATTCTTGTATGATCATTCATATGCATCTTGTATGACTTTTCATCATCTCATAACACATTTACATTGCATAATCACTTCTGGATTTGTACTTTTCATCCTTATTCATCTCATTCCTTTGTGCTTTATGTCTTATGCATTCATGCTAACATTTCAGGTACTTTTGGTAAGTTATCTGGGAGGTGGATTTGCCTTCACCTCCCACCTCTTCTTTCCTTAGCATTTGCATCCTTCATTTGTCTTTGGAATGAACATGCTTCACTTGTGTTTCTCTTGCTCCTTTCTTCTCTCCTAAGTTACTTATCTTCTTCAGGAAGTAAGTAACTTATTCTTCTTCCTCCTTCTCTTTTCATCTGCTTTTTCCATGGTGGCCTTCTTGAAGATCTTTTCTCTTAAGCCTCACAAACCATAGGATATCCAAGCATGATAATTTTTAGGGTTGTGTATAGTCCCCCTAGTCTTTTACCTTTGAGTCACCTTGAGTCTCTCCTCTCATCTCAATAATCAGAGGCTAAACTCTTAAAGCTTTAGGACTTTGAATTAGGGTTATGCATGCATCCTTATCTTAGGATGGAGTGTATAACTTTAATCCTTAGTGTTAAACCTTTAATTTGTTTACACCTCTTAATCAAAACACATTAATAATCACTAAGACTTTATCTTGTAACTTGGGCCTTACATTAGGGTACTATGTCTTCCTTATGGTTAAGAGGGACTAACCCTAGTGTTTAATGGACAAGTCCTCCTCAAGTTGTCTTACAAATCATAAACTTCACTTCTTAATCTCATCCTTTAATTAAAATCCATTTAATAAAGGCTTGTTACATAATGAATTTAATCCCTAACCATGGATTAAGTTGAGGTATCTTCCTCAGCTTAAGTGTTCTCATCTATCATCCTTCTATTAGGATGGTGTAATGAGTTCACTAATCTGTGATTAGAGATTAAACTCATTACTTAACACTAATCAAAAACCAAAAACATCTAAATAATCACAAGTAGGTTAATGATCTTAATCCTACATCATCATGGTAATTAAGATGAGATGCTTATCTCATACTTAAGTAAGCTCATTATCCCTAATCAGGGAGGATATAATGAGTTTACAACCCTTGATTTAGGCTTAAGCTCATAATCCTATGCAAAACACCAAAAACAATAAAAAAACTGAAAACACCAAAAACAAACAATAATCGTCTCCTCCGGGATTCTTTTCTCATCACACTCATTCTATAAACGAGAACTTGCTTCTTCCGTCTAATGCAAGACAGTTAGTACTCAAGCCAGACGAGTCATACACTTGAGCATAGACAAGTAAGCAGTTCACAGTCAATTCATCCAGTCTCTTTGAGTCGAACTACGATGTTCTGACTTCCTCATTGCATGAGAGGATACGTAGGCATAACTTAACAATTATCGAACAAAATTCTCTGTGTCTTCCCCCTCTTTCAGCCTTCTTTTTAAGCCTCAGTTTCTGAGCAATTCACACCTTTTGCACTGACACCTGTACTTTCTTTCCCCTAGCTTTTGCACACAGATAGCACATACATTTACCCCTTTTAAACACAATCTTATAAGCATGGATCCCGTCGAGTACGACGGACGATCTGGGTTTTAATACCTTTCCAGGTTGTAACCAACCCCCTTTCTCAGTTTCTTTGGTTCGCAACCGTCTTATCTATCTCTTTCCAGGTTTATGCAGCATTACCTTTCCTTCGGGATAAAAATGCCCAGCTGGCGACTCTATTGAACCATTCTCTTCACCGACAGTTCGTGTTTGCACCAGGATGAAAATCTGGGGAGCGATACGAGCAATAAACACTTTTCCCTCAGAAGGATTGTAGAAGTAATACCCTATTGTTTCTTTAGGATATCCTACAAATAAGTATTTGTCAGATTTGGGATCAAGCTTAGTTGAAATTTGTCGTTTCACATAAACTTCACAACCCCAAACCCTTCATGTAAGACATATGTGGTTTCTTACCACTCCATATCTCATATGGTGTCTTTTCTACCTTTTTGGATCGAACACGGTTAAGCGTGTAAGCTGTTGTCAGTAGTGCATGTCCCTAAAAGGAGTTTGGAAGATCGGCGTGACTCATCATGGATCGAACCATGTCTAACAAGGTTCGATTTCTTCTCTCAGACACATCATTCCATTATGGTGTTCTAGGAGGAGTGAGTTGGGATAGAATCCCACACTCTTTTAGATGGTCATCAAACTCTAGGCTTAAATATTCACCACCTCGATCTGATCGAAGAGTTTTAATATTCTTACCAAATTGGTTTTGTACTTCATTCTTGAACTCCTTAAACTTTTCAAAGGATTCATATTTGTGTTTCATTAAATACATATAATCATATCTACTGAAATCATCAGTAAATGTGATGAAGTATTGAAAACCTCCTCTGGCTGGTATGTTCAGTGGTCCACATACATCAATATGTATGAGGGCCAAAAGATCATTTGCCCTTTCACCTTTTCCTGTGAATGGGGTCTTTGTCATCTTTCCAATTAAACAAGATCTGCATGTATCATATGATTCGTAATCAAAAGACTCCAATAGTCCACCTTTATGGAGTTTGGAAATGTGTTTCTCATTTATATGGCCTAAGCGACAATGCCAAAGGTAACTTGTATTTAACTCATTAGGTTTCATCCTTTTAGTATTAATGTTATAAAATTGGAATTTCAAGATCAAGGACATACAATCCATTGTTCATTTGTGCAGTAGCATATAATATATCATTTAAATAAATAGAGCAACATTTTTTCTTTATTATAAATGAAAAATCAAACTTGTCCAAACAAGATACGGAAATAATATTCCTGCTAATTGCATGTACATAATAACAGTTCTCTAACTGAATTATTAAACCACTAGGTAAAGTCAAATCATAAATTCCTACAGCTAAAACAACAACCTTTGCTCCATTGCCAACTCGTTGGTCAATTTTATCTTTTGCCAAATCTCTACTTCTTTTTAGTCCCTTCACATTGGTACAAATGTGAGAACCACGTCCAATATCTAATACCCATGATGCAGAAGTAGATAAATTAATTTCTATAACAAAAATACCTGAAGTTGAAGTCTCCACTCCATTCTTCTTATCTTCCAAGTACTTTGGGCAGTTTCTCTTCCAATGTCCGGTCTTACCGCAATAGAAACAAATTCCATCCTTAGATATGCCTCCACTAGGCTTCAAAGAAGGTGCAATATGTTTGGGTTTGACAACTTCCTTTCCTTTCCATTTACCACCCTGCTTGGTTGGCCTTTTGTTTAGTTTTTTTCCATTACTGACCATCATAATGGATTTCCCTTTTGACTTCAGATTTTGCTCAGCAGTTCTTAACATGCTTAGCAATTCAGGAAAAGATTTGTCCATATCATTCATATTGAAATTAAGGACAGATTGACCAAAATTATCCAGCAAATATTGCAGGATTAAATCAGTTGTAAGCTCTTTCATGAGGGGAAATCCCAATCTTTCAAGATTCTCCACATACCTAATAATCTTAAGTATATGGGGACCTACTGGGCTTCCCTCAGCTAGCTTGGCTTGGAAAAGGGCTTTCGAAACTTCAAACCTATCATGCCTTGCCTAATCTTGATAGAGCATCTTCAGATGTTCGATCATATCGAACGCTGCCATGTTTTCATGTTGCTTTTGCAATTCAGAATTCATGGTAGCCAGCATGAGGCAAGCAGTTTCATTGGCATCATCGACATGCATCTTATAAGCATATTTTTCAGCCTTAGAAGAAGAACTAGGAGGTTCCTCATCAGGATTAGGTGTCTCTAAGACATACAACTTTTTGTCATGTTTGAGGACAATCCTCAGATTTCGGTGCCAATATAGAAAATTTGTCCTAGATAATTTTTCCTTATCCAGGACCTTGTGCTGATCGTCTCACCTTGCGTGACGACCGTCACGTTCTCAAACCTTGTGACGACCGTCTCACCTTGCGTGGCGACCGTCTCACCTTGCGTGGCGACCGTCACGTTCTCAATGGTGACCGTCATAATGTGTTTTTAATTGCAGATGGCGCAACCTTTATATCATCACTCTCTAATGCAAAATTTCATACCATCAATACAACATGATCAACAATTCAATATGATTGATCTGTATGTTATTGCTTCACCATACTAAAGTCGGATTCCGAAGCATATAACCACAGATCGCACAACCGAATGATAATCATTACTCTAATTGAACTGATGAAATAAAATAGTATATCCAATATACCATCTTTGCATCAAAGTTATTCATATCATATATGAATTAGAGCGATCATATATGTGTAACTTATGGACGATTGATATATCGCTGCTTCACCATACTATTGCCGGATATCGAAGCATAGCCAATATCAACCATCCAAACCGTACACAATCTGATTCCAAAATTTAATATTCGGATTTGATTTAATTTTTGTTTATGTGTTTTAATCCAATTAAAACAAAATTTACAATTTTATGTGTTTTAATCCAATTAAAACAAAATTGATAGAAAGTAAACAATTACCAGATTCATGGTTTCGTAAGTGGCTCTGATACCACTGAAGGGAAATTACCGATAAAATTGCAGCGGAAAACAAAAATTTCCCTTTAGAGATCCTAACGAAAGGGCATGATCTGTGATAAAATATTTACCTCTTGTGGCGCTTGAAACCTTTGATTCCGATTTGATCACGAGCGTTGTACGACGAATAACGCATATACTTAGTCCACACGAACAGTTTTCTTCAATCACAATGCTAGCTGGTTATGAATGAAGGTTTAGAGTGAAAGGAGAGGAAAAAGTAATATGGCTAGGGTTTTGAAAACAACAACTTATGAGCTTCTTCACAAGGGTTCTATTTATAGAACTACTTGTGTGGGCTTTAACCTAAAAGTCCAACTCAATAATAATAATAATATTATATTATTATTATAATAACTATTATTATAATAACTATTATTATAATAACAATAATTTTATTAGTATTATATTTTATAACTATTATAAAATTAATAACAAATATTATTATATCATATGGTACCTTACCATATTCCGTATTCTATTCTAGTGCACCATACCTTACGGTGTACCTTATTTATTCCACCTTTTCTCTAATTGTCCTTATGTGTGTGACCCTGTAGAATTTTTCGACGTTGACAATTATATTAAATCATGTATTTAACATAATAAACCGTGAGCGATATTTAGCAACACATCACTGCTACCCAAGTCACAAAATTGTCATGTGATCTGACAAAACATTTTGTAATAGTATTTGTTTGTATAATTACCATCTTGCCCTTATGTCTATATTGAACACAAGGCATATACTATATCATCCTTGTCCAGTTCAATATTGGGCCCTTATACATTTATCTTGTTATGCAGGATGGGAAAATTCCATCTAGGCTACTCATGTCCCTCAGCATGCTTTGTGAAGTACCCATCAACTGTCTTTATGATCATCCAGTTATGAACAATGTTTGTTCAATAATAAAGTACTTGACTCTACATCTAGGGTCTATAGTAGTTTCAGGTCGAAGGGTGTAACTTATGACACTTTGCATAACATTTTATGTAGTACTCTCATAGTGGGTCAATCCAGTATAAATGTTACTCCAAATATTCATACTTATGTCAAGACTTGATAACTCCTTATCCATGATCCATGAGATGTGATCATCAGTCTATCTACATAATAGTCTTAATGCTTTAAGACTATCCCATTTCACATTAAAGCTCGACTATGGATGCTTTAAGAATAATGTCCTTATGTTTAATGGAGTCTCATGATTAAGTCACACTTAATATTTCATTAAAAGAACTAGCTATTCTAGGGACTTTATCATTTTGGAAAAACAAACATAATAAATAAATGCCTTTTATTATTAATAAATAATTTGATACGAGTACCAAAAGTATTAGCCTCTAGGGCTTACACCAACACAGTGACCCTCACTTAGCGAGCCCTGGAACGTGAAAATTCATTTTTAAAATTCTGAAAAACTATTGAAAAATTATTTAATGCTTAGTAAGGCCTAGGAACTGATGGGGTATAGTTAGAGGTAGTGAAAGTTGAGCTACATACTTAATTGTAGGGATAATTAGTGTGATTTTAATTTAAACATGATTGATGTGTTTGTTGTGGTTATTGTTGTGATGCTATGCTTCATATGCTTATTAATGTTATATGATTATATGATATGTTGTGATATATGTTATGAAATGCATGATAATCGTGATGATGATAATTAGTAGTATGTTGATCGATGTTGCGATATGTGGTTGCGTTGTTGTTGTTGCATGTTGTAGTTATTATGAGTATGCATGTATGTCATTGATGTTGCATGATATGTTGCATAGTTGTTTAACATACCACGGTTGGGTATGTCGTTGTTGTGATGTTGGTGCGGTCATGAAATAGGGATCGTACGTGGTCATGAAATAGGGGGCCGAGGGCGTGATCATGAAATAGGGATCATACTGGACCATGAAAGAGGGGTCGAGAGTTCCGACAGGAACTGGATCTTGAAATAGAGGTAGGATTATGGTACCGCATGCATAGAGTCAAGTTGAGTCTCATTGTATGATTTTTGTGGTTGTTGTGCATGATGTTGTGGTTTATGTGTCGTTGTTGTATGAGATGTCATTGAATAGTTGTTGTTGAAAAGTGATGTAGTTTTATAATACTTGCTTAATTCTTATTATATTATCTTTATGATTTTAAGTATCTCACCCCTTCTGTTTGAATGTTACCCTCCCATTGGTAACGTGCAGGTGAACAGGATAAGTCGAGTGGTGGTCAGTGAAGTCAGTGTACTTATCGTCCTTAGGGTGTCGGCTCTGATACGTCGCTTTGGGAGTTAGGTCGAAGTTGATTTTAATTTTTATTTCTTTTGAAAACACTTATGTAATTGGAGTTAAATCGTGTTGGTATAAAATTTATTTTCGCTGCATGTTGAATAAATGTTTTTGAAAACGTATTAGTGAGCCGTTTATGAAGTTGATTGTGACACTCAAATAAAAGTTGAAAATTTTACTCTGATTTTATTAATATTTCTATGGGGTGATTTGGGTGTTACAGTATCATAGTTGTGACCATTCGTTATGATGGTGCAACTGGCCAACGAGGAAGGAAGGATAAATTAATAATGGATTGTGCAAGAGGAGGAAATTATAAAAGAAAAAAGTCTGAAAGTAGTCAATCCTCGGATAAGGATGGTCTTTGTAGTATGAAAGTGAAATGTCCATTTCGGATGAGGTCTTCACCAAGTGGTATTGGTTGGAGGGCGAGTGTTATGTGTGGGTTTCACAATTATAGAGTAGCTCAAAATTTATCAGGGCGTGACATATTAGGCCGTCTAAAACTACATGAGATACAATTTGTGAATGACATGATGAAGTAAAACATGCCTCCGAGACACATAATTTCCACCTTGAAAGACCAAGATCCAGAAAACCTCGCGAGTGTTGAGCAAGTATATAAAGCTAGAGCGACGTACCATGAAAGCAAGAAAGGTTCATTGACAGAAATGCAAATGTTGTTGAGTCTTATACATAAATAAAAGTACATGTGTTGGACAAGAAATAGGGAAGACTCGAATGTTGTTGCTGATATTTTTTGGACACATCCTGAGTTAGTGAAGCTGTTGAATATGTTTCACTTGGTGTTGATTTTTTATTGTACATACAAGACCAATAGGTATCGGTTACCATTGCTTGAGATTGTTGGCGTTACGTTAACAAAGTTGATTTTTTTCGGTAGGGTCTGCCTATTGGGAACATGAAAGGGAGGAGAATTTTGAATGGGCAATGGAGAAGTTGAAAAGGTTTTTTTTTCTGAGAAATTGCTACCAAATGTTGTTGTGGCGGACAAAGAACTTACCTTGATGAATGCACTTGAAGATGTGCTTCCAAATTTAAAACATTTGTTATGTGTGTTCCATATTTAAAAAAATGTTAGCATGAAATATAAGGAATATGTTAAATCAGAAAGACATGAACATGTCATGGAGCTATGGAACAACATCATGTATGCAAATAGAGAGAGTGAGTATCTCGCACACTTGAAGCACTTTGAGGCTATTTATGCTGATATACCTTTGTTTGTTAAGTATGTGAATGAAACATGGTTGACACTGCATAAAGAAAGGCGTGTTTCTGCATGGACAAGCAGAGTTACTCATATGGGAAACACAACAACGAGCAGGTATACTGGCATCTATTTTGATTTAATTAAGGGTTAATACCTATTTTCACCCCTGCCATATGGGCGTATTTTGAACCCCCCCCCCCCCCCCCCGCGGCAAAAAAAAAGTTGCAAGACTGATCTTAACAAATTTTAAAAGTTTTGAGTTACACCTTTATCATGCCACATCATCATAAATAATGATGTGGCAGCCTTTTTTTAATTTTTAATAGAAAGAAATGCTACATCATTATATACCAACTTGCACGGTTTATGTCAAGACAATGTATACAACACATAGGGAATGAGCTAGAAAAGGTAAAATTTGTTGGTATAAACAAGGATATGTGTGGTTTCTTCATTAGATCTACACATGGTTTACCTTGCGTGTGCCAACTTGCTGGTTTTCAAATAAAAGGTTTGGCCATTCCTTTAGAACAAATTCATGATTTCTGGAAGAAATTACACATTCGCATACTAACGGTCCAGAGGATAGTGTTTCAAAGATTGATTTTAGACACAGAATGTGAAGATTTGAAGACATATTTCAATTATTTGGATATTGTAGGTCGGAGGGTGTTGAAGAAGAAAATTAGAGAACTGACGCATCCAACCACATCTTTTATGCATCCATATTCGGTGAAGTACAAGTCGAATAGAGGACTTAAGAACAGTAAAATGGGTGATGTATGTCTTGATCCCTCGTAGTGGGAGTATAGTGAGGCCTCGTAGGGGAGTCAGACTATAAAGACATCATGCACAAAACAACAGGAAGTTAACCTTCTAGTTAACCATCCAATGTATCTTCTAGGCATAAATACTTGTCTCAGTTTCCTCGTTTCATGCATCCATACATTGATGACATAATTAATGTAGATAACGATGGAAGTTGTGGTTTTCAGGTTATTGTAGCTTTACTTGGATGGGGTGAGGAGTCTTGGGCGTTGATTTTGAATCAGTTAGATGCTCAAATTTATCAACAACCAAAATTGTTTTTCAAGTTGTTCTATGACATTGTTGATGTAGTTCGAAATTCCTTAAAAGTAGCACACTTGGGTGTACAGGGTAGAGAGAAATGGATTATTCTCGATATGGGTTATCTTATTGCGACCTGGTACAGTTTGTTTTTTTGTACCGGTATAACATGTACTGATTGTTGTTGGCTTTGTCGACGACAATCATTGGGTTCAGGTAAAATTAAAACCTGATAGTTTTTTGCCTCTTGTCACGACCCGATGGCGAGAGAATTGTACCAAATAGGAAAGAGCATGGAAAACAGCATATGCAGGATGAATTAGGCACTGGGAGGAAGAACTTAGGAAGTCACTTTAATTTTATAGTAGTCTTGTTGATGTTATGCGTTTTTTACGTAGGACATCATCTTAATTTTATACATAATCTTGTTGATTTTCTTGTTGGTCAAGCACTGTGAGTAAAAAAAATAGCAGGGTTTTCAATGTTTTTCAAGTTCTAGACTGATACTGGAAATTTCAGGGTGTCTGAAATTTCTGGTATACTGGAAATTTCAAATATTCGGTAAAATCTTATTTCCTGTAAATTTGGAAAAATCGGTACATGTTATACCGGTAATTTTTAAATATCCGATGGATGTTACTGGGATTTTCAAAATTACCGGTACTAGTTGAAAATTTTGGTCAAAGCAAGAAAAATTGTTGAAAAACCCAGGTGTTGAGCAAATTTTCCGGTATGACACCCGTAATTTAAAAAAAAACGATATTTTTTGCAGGGATAAACTAGACTTTTTGCTTGTTAGGGGAATGCCATATCCAACTGGGAGGTGGCAGATAGAATTCTCGCGTTCTTTGGGAAATGTTTTATTTCCATTCCTTATCTGAATGTATTAATTTTTTCTTAAAGACTTTTTTATTTTTTATTTTGTGAAATTCATTTAAAATCTATTAGGCTTCATTCATCTTTTAGTCACGTAACTTAATTTAGTGTTTCTATTTGGTCCCACAACTTGAAAACATAGCATTCCAGTCCTTTAACCATACTCCGTTAGACCACTAAATCCATTCTGTTAATTTTTAGTTGATAACCGTTAACTAGTGTGCATATGGCATTTTTATTTAATTATCTAGCATTATTATAGATGATGTGGCTTTTTTAATTTAATTATCTGGAATTGATAGGTTTGAGTGTGTTGTTCACCATGGGGGTATGTTTGGTGAGTTTAACAGACTAGGTTACAATGGTTTGGAAGAGATATGGAGTGTTGACCCTGACTTTTGGAGTTATTTTGAGATCCTTGGTGGGTTAAAAGACAGGGTATCCTAAAGTTGATAGTTTGTGATATTATGATGCCATGGATGATAATGAGTTAGTGTTGTTAAAAGACGACGAATGGACAAATAGGATGAGAACTATTGCATTGATCAATGGGAGTGTGCATTTATATGTACTGCATCCAGAGAACTATTGCACTGATCAATGGGAGTGTGCATTTATATGTACTGCATCCAGTGTTTGGGGAAGAACAAATACTTCCAATTGAACACGAAGTAGGTCCCATTGATGAAGAAAATGACAACTTTTATGACACAATAGACGATTTAAATAATGTTGTGATAGGAACTTTTGATGACTTGAGGAAAATTGAAGATTTGAATAATCTAAGTAACAAATGTGATGAAGGAGGGCCCATGATTGACCAAGAAGGTGCATTTGAGGATGTTAATGTTGTTGGGACCACAAAAGTTAACTTTGAGGGGGACACTCTGTCTAAAAAAGTATTAGTGGATATTACTTTAGATGGGACCACTAACCAAGATGAAATATTGGATGGTACACCTTATTTGGTTAGGGTCCAAACTGATGAGGGACTAATCTGCAACACAAAAACTATTGAGGGACCTGATTCTAACAAGGAAGGTAATGGACCAGATTGTAACAAGTAAGGTAAGGGAGTAGATTGTGGGATTAGTGAAGATGATAGTTGTAAACACCCAAAATTTGCCCTCACTATTTTCACACAATGGCTTGTGATCTTTCATATTTGCATTAGTTTAAGCATACCATCTCATATTGCATATTTGTTTCATCTACATCTAGGGTTTGTGATTTGAGCAACCCAAGGATCCATCTGAGCCACTCCAAAGGTCTCCAATCATTCCAAGAGGGTCCATGTGTGTTCAATCATCATATTATATCCCTCAAAGATCAAGGAAGTCAAGAAATCACAATAACTGGAAAAGCATGGAAGCAGAGCTAGGGTTTTCACTACACAGATGACCAAAATTAGGGTTTTGGTTTCAGAGGCCTTAACTCCAAATTTTTGGGTCATTCTTGTTTCTAATGTTCTTAAGATGTTTTAAGGATCATGTGTACCAATTTTGATGAAGAAATTCATTGTGGAAGTCATTTGTTCACTGGGTAACTTCTTGAGCAAGTCAGAGCAAAATCAGGGCATCTGAGGCCCCCAACAATGGAACCAAAGGGGTATTTTCATCAAATTGAAGTTATAAGATCTTTATTTGATCATTTAAGTGATTGGAAGTTCACAAAATTGAAGAAATGTGAGCTAAACCAAAAGTTGCCAAAAATGGAAATGACTTGTAATGGAAACTTTCCATTTTGGGAAAGTTCTTCAACCTCCTCTTTCTCAACCAAAAATGCTTCAAATGAAAAATTGTTGGTCATGAAAGTTGTAGATTGGATCATTACCTTTTCAAAAAGTACAAGAACATGTTCTAATTCATTATGGAACTCAAGTTATGGCCTTGCAAAGTTGGCAAAAATCCTATAATTTTCACTTTCACACCAAAGAGGATTTTTTGCAATTTCACATGCCAAGTCATTTTGTGACCTCTAATCAACCTCTAAGCATCATACAAACATAATAAAACTCATTGAGATCAGAATTGCCCAAGGAATCACAAGTTTCTATGGCTTGCATCACAAGAAATCACAAAAGGGGCAAATTGCATAACACTTGCAAAACCTATGAAAGCCATGCCTCTAAGCCATCCAGCTGCATAAAATGAATCTCATGGCTCTCCTTGATCAATTCTGAACCATGACATGCCCTAAAACAGCTGCTACATGAGCCCATACCTCAAGTACACAAGTTGTTGACTTTTTGCAACTTGGCCCATACCAATCACCATAGGCCACCACCCACTTTCTGACCTATCAAGACATGTTATGTGGACTCAAAGCAAGCTACTTCACATAACATTGGAGCTCAGAACCTCTCATAAGCCAAGTTCACAAAAATCACCCTCAACCTTCTGTCGCTCCCACCAAATGAAGCTAAGTCAGATAGGGTACAGACGCGAACGGTCGGCGAAAGGGACAATGAGAACACACAGCAGTGAACTCACTGGAGATGAAAAGAGTCGCCAGCTAGGCATTTTTATCCCGAAGGAAAGGTAATGCTGCATAGACCTGGAAAGATAAGGATAAGACGGTTGCGAACCAGAGAGACTGAGAAAGGGGGTTGGTTACAACCTGGGAAGGTATTAGCACCCAGATTGTCCGCCGTACTCGACGGGATCCACGCTTAAAAGATTTGTGTTTTAAAGGGGGGGTGTCGGTGCAATCTGTGTATCAAAGCTGGAAAGAATGTACAGGTGTCAGTGTAAAAGGAGTGCAAAGTGTGACATATACAGTGTCAGTGTAAGGGCAAGAATGAAATGCTCATGATAATGAGGCTAAAGAATAAAGCTAGAAGGAGGGGGGATATACAGAGACTTTTGTTCGATAACTGTTAAGTTATGCCTACGTATCCTCTCGTGCAATGAGGAAGTCAGAACACCGTAGTTCGACCCAAAGAGACTGAAAGATAAATTGACTTGTGAACTGCTTACTTGTCTATGCTCAAGTGTATGACCTGTCTGGCTCAGGTGCAAACTGTCTTGCATTAGACGGAAGAAGCAAGTTCTCGTTTATGAGTGAATGAGGTGAGAAAAAGAATCCCGAAGGAGACGATTATTGTTTGTTTTTTTGAGTTTTCAGTCTTTTATTGCATTTGGAAGTTTGTCATAAGTCAATGAGCTTAAGCCTAAACCAATGGGTTAGTAAACTCATCACATCTTCCCTCTGATCAGGGGTAATGAGAATACCTTAAGTGTGAAGTCAGCTTCTCACACTTAATCACCTTTGATGCAGGATTAAGATCATTAACCTACTTGTGATTATTTAGATGTCTTTGGTGTTTTTGTTTAGTGTTGAGTAATGAGATTAAGCCATAATCAGGGATTAAACAGACTCATTACACCATCCTAATATAAGGATAATAGATGAGAATGTTTAAGCTGAGGAAAGCTCCTCAACTTAATCCATGATTAGGGATTAAACCCATGACAAAACAAGGCCTTTATTAAGATGGATTTTAGTTAATGATATGATGATGAAGTGAGTTTTAGGGTTTGTAAGACAACTTGAGGAGGACTTGTCCATTAACACTAGGGTTAGTCCTTCTTAACCAATTAAGGAAGAATTAGAACCCTAATGCAAGGCCCAAGTTACAAGCTTGATGTCTTGATGATTATTAAGTGGATTGATTAAAGGAGTTAAACACATTAAGGGTTTAACACTTAGGATTAAAGTTATACACTCCATCCTAATAGAAGGATGCAGGCATAAGCTTAATCACAAAGCCTTAAAACCTTTAGGGTTTAGTCCTTGATTATGAGATGAGAAGAGAAGACTCAATGAGACACAAAGGTAAAACTAAGTGGGGGACTAATCAAAACCCTAATCATTGTCATGCTTGGTTGTTCCTAAGGTTTGTGAGGTTTGCAAGAACAATCTTCAAAGGATCCACCAGGATGCAGAGAAAAGGATCAAGAGAAGCAAAGTGACTTGCTTCATTCAAGAAGTCAAGTCACTTGAAGAAAGAAAGTGGGAAGGAAAAGAATGAGCAAGCTCAAGCTCAAACACATATAAAAATGCAGCCATGGGTGCAAGAGAGATGAAGAGAAAAGTTATGAGAAGTGAAGGCAAATCCACTTCCCGAATTCACTTACCACCTGAAAAGTTAGCAAAAGAAATGAAATGCAATGCAAAATGAGATGCAATGTCATGATGCAAAACAAAGCTAGAAGTATTTACACGAGGTCAAAGATGTTGAAAGATGATGCAAACACATTGTCGCACCTCGAAAAACACGGTCCTAAAACAAACAGAGTGGTGCCTAATTCTATTTATTCTACCTAATCAACCATCATCATAATGCGAGAGCAAAATTCGAATTCGTACGAATCATAGACTAACCTCGCTCAACTAAATGAATTAATACACATAAATTGAGTAAAAATGAAATATGATAAAGTAATATATATATATATATAAAAAAAGAATAGAAATAAAAAGTTAAATAACTAAATTAACTACAAGATATTCAACTAATTAACAAAAATAAAAGAAAAATAATACACATATACATATATATATAATGACAAAAAAGAAATATCATAAAAAAGATGGTTGTGTTTATAAATTTCTTTTCAAAAAAAAACAAAACAAATGAACTTAATAATAAGAAAAAAAAGAAAAGGAAAGCGTGGCTGTGATGAGGCCCATATGGGGCGGTCCAAGTTTGGATTTGGGGGGTTGGGTCGGTCAAGGCTAGGGTCCGCGGGTTAAAACTGACCCGGCCAAATGCTGAAGAAAGAAGGGTTTTGAAAACCCTAATGGATACACAATAACAGCAAAACAAAAAATCAGAACTCTCAGCGTCATTCTCCACCGTTTCCCTCAAACCTGCTCGGCGTTCTCACCTCCCAAATCAACAACACATCTTCTGCCTCTCGATTTCTCAGACATCCTCACAAGACTTTCTCCTCTTCTCTCAACCTGAACAAAGAGACGATGCCTCCCTCAATCGCGTTCCTCTCTCACGATTGCTCACCCTCAAACGCTCCCTGTTCGCAAATCAAAACCTGTTTCTCGCCTTTACAACGCCGTTCATTCAGCCCATACGCTTGACATCTCCGTCTTCTCAACATTTCGACTGAAAAACCGAACCCTAACTCCTTCTAATCCCCCCCATTGAAAACCCTAAATCGTCGGAGAAGACGAAACGCGGCGGCAACCACCATCCTCTCCGTCAATACTCACTCAAAGCGCATAGGCCTAAACATTAATCCCCCCCAATCTCGTCCTCTCAACTCAATATTTGTCTTTCAAAAGCGCAGAAACCCTAACCCTAAATCAAAGCATAAAGAAACGGAAGTATCGCAACGGAAATTTGAGAGTTTTACCTCGGTTGTGGTGAAGCTGTATTGACACTTTGGTGAAGGTCAACAGATGATTGTTGAAGAGGTAAGCTTTCGGATTGATTTAAGCGGCCGGTTCGGGATACGGTTTGATGTTCGTTTTTTCGGTACAGGTGAGCTTTGGAGTTGCTGGGCTTGTCAAGAACAGCTCGTTGGTTCGTTATGGAAGACGAATCCCGTTCGTAAATTGATGGCCACTCCTTGTGAGGTAAGGTGTTTTGAAACTGCTCTGTTGTTCTGTGTTTTTGATCTTCAAACGTTTCTGTCTTTTTTCAAAGAAAAACCTCTCTGTTCCTCTTACATGAACAATTCTTTTATAGGAGAGACAAAAGGATGGGTACCCTTGACAGATCCTCTCTCTTCTTTTTTTTTTTAAAAAATGAAATGAACTAGTTCAGTTCTGACTGAATCCGTTGGCCTTGGATCGAACTCCTTTGTGTGGCTTTCCCTAGGCTATCATCAGTGTCCGCATTTCCTTATATCTCTCCCTGCATTTTCGGCACACTCTACCACTTTTTTTCAGCATAACTTGTCTGCTCAAGTTATCCTTTCATGCTTGCAGGTTCAGAGTGAACAATCGCATCAGCCTGCAGGGTGTTGTTGGGTCAGATACAACAGGTATAGGTCTGCTTATCCTTTTCAAACTTTCAGCTGCTTGTGAGAGAACAACAAAAACTATCCATGTACCTTCTACTTTATGTCAAAACACTTGTCCTTGTTGTTGTGACAATCTGCTTTAATTCTATTTGGTTTGAAATGAAACAAATAAGTTGTATTCGGGTTGGATTAAAAGTGATTTTCAAATGATTTGATCTTTGTGTTTTCTTTTCATGAACTCTCTGTTCTCACCGTTTATCCCCTATTTTACTGCGATGTGACATCAGTCTTTGTGTTGGAATTGAAATGGTAATGTCCTTTCGATAAGCCGTCCGAAATCTACGACTTTGACAACTTTCTCTTCTATTTGCAGGTCAGACCCCAAAAGTTTCAAAAAATGGAATGGACATAACAAAGCTATCGAAACTTAAACTGAAAATTGTCATGACAAAACTGCGGTGCCGTCCTGCTTCGACTTTTAATGGTAAACAAACTGATTATCATGGACAAATGCATTGTTGTTATTCTTATTGTTGCCAGCTTTGTAATTCCCGGCCTTTGAACATATCAGCGTCGCCTTCATTGTATTGGTTTCTATTCATCATGAAGTGTCTGAATTAACCGTTATCCTTTTTGTATGTAAACAGGTGAGAACGAGTCTTGGTACATTTGTGCGTATGCTTTACCTCATGTAAACACGTCGAATTGATGACAAGGTGGCTGCAGCAAATCGAGCCTGACTTTGCTTTCTCTTGGGGTTGGATTGTTGACAAGGTAAGACTCTGATCTTCCCATGTTTGCTACCATGAATTAGCTTGTTATAATCCTCTGAAAAGCATTTGGTTATTCCTGAATACTTCAACATATTTTCAATGTAAAACATGTTTGCATCAATCAATTTCTTCTCAAATCGCATCCTAACATCAGTGTTGATTTGGTCGCAGGTACCATTCCGTGGTGAACTGGGATTCCGTGAAGACATTTTCGAGCTTCTATGCCGTCATTCCCCTCGGGTGGATTTGGAAGAAACTACGGCAACAACATCTCTAAAAGGATCGGCATCCTTCCTTTGACCAAGGAAAGCAAAAATTATTGAGCTTGATGTGACAGTCTGGTTTGAATTGGTTGGAAATGAACTGAATCTTCTTTGCAGAAACTTTTTGTCCTTTTTTGTGATATTGATATTGTGATCTTGCAGGTCATAGCACATTGTGATGTGAGCTTAGCAGCTGACCTTTGGGCATTTGTGTATGCTGCCAGCAAGTAGGTGCAGCTATATAGCTCTTCCCGTGTATTCTTAGCTCCAGGATATAGTACCTTTTGTGTGCTGGTTTCTGCTTTCAAGGTATCTCCCTGTCCTTTTGTCCAAAACCTTGCTGATGTTAGAATTTAGATTTGGTCATGTTGTGATACGGTTATGTCTAATATGCTAATGCCCTGAATGAAGTTGTGTTGAAATATGCCGTAGAACTCATTCAAATTGAGACAGCAAGAGACCTTTTTTTGATACATGGAATAAATGTTTCTTTCCTTTTTTGTCTATTTGAGATTTTACTTGGAAAGGATGCTTGTTGTGGACCAATTTCAGCTTATGATCTTTTGTTTCTTTTTCATGTTCAACACGTTCGGAGCCGGCGATTGGGATTGGTGAAGGTTCGGATGGCTGAATTGATACGAGGCAACGTTTGCAAACCGTTTCGGACAATAAACAAATATGGTAGCGGCAAAGGCGTTTCTCCGTCTTGATTAAAAGATAGCATAGGCTGAAGAGCTTTGGAACTTTGAATTTTATTCTTGTAACTGTAACAGTAACAGCTTTTGTAGCAATGTAGCAATGTAACTATGAATTTTAACCTTGTAGCAATGTAACTAATAATTCTGGAATTGCTTTTGTAATATTTATGATGTGCTCTTGAAAATTCCGCCGTTCACTGCTCGATACAACTGAATATTGCTTCCTGGATTTGAATCTTTTTGGATGAGTAGCAATATATTCATGATGTAATCTTTTGATTAGTCACTTGCCCATTCAACAATCAGACTTGTTCCTTGAAATTGATGATATAGCCTTTTGACATTACTGAAATTGTAGTTTTGAATGCAGCCATCTTGACAACACTTAAGTCCTAATATTGTTTAAACTGGAAAATACTCCGGCAACACAACTCCAGTTCTTTGTATGATACATTAAACTTAAAGATAACTTGTAAAACTTGAATAATCATGGTTCTTCAAAATCAAACCTCAAAAGAGCGTGACTTGAAAGCAACAGGCATCAACTTGACAATGACCAACAAAAGAAATCTCTCATGACAAAAGGAGGAACTTCAAAATGACCTTGAAAATAATAATAATTCCAAGACTTTAATAACTTGAATGAGGAGGCAAAAAATCGGTTTCTTAAGACCTAAAAAACGATTTCTCAATTCAAAGTGCCCTAGTCCACAGTTCATTCTCCTCAGTCTGATCATAAATTTGCATGTTAAATGATCAGAGAGGTGATAGTCTCGGCCATAATGCGTCTTCAAACCATTTCTTCTATTACCGATCAATCTCCCCATGATCCCAGGTTACACAACCTCAACCTGACGATTCGGGCGAACTATATCCGGATGCTTGAAAAGTAAAGACCATCTTGAACTGAAGCTTTGGTTTCTGGTACTTTCTGGCTGGTTTCTTGCTTCCATGCCATTCTCAGTCCTTGTGCTTCTCTGACATTCTTGGCTTTGAGAGGGTATAATATGATGCTTGAACACACATGGACCCCTTTGAAGTGATTGATGACCTTTGGAGTAGCTCAAGAAGCTCTTGGATTGCTCAGATCACAAACCCTAGGTGCAGATGACTTAGAAACTATGCAGTGAATTAAAAATGAGATGTGAGATGGTATGTTTGTGTTTATGCATATGAGATGATCACAAGCCATGGTGTGAATGAGTGAGGGCAAATTTGGGGTGTTTACAGCTGCCCCTATTCAAACATGAGTTAGCTGTGCAGGTTGTAAGCAACGGCTTAACAGGCAAACAAGATAACTTGTGGTTGAATACCAAAGACAGTCCAAAATTTGCACTCACAAAATGAAGAAGAAAAGGGATATAGTTTGTAAAAGGGAAATAAAGTGTATTGTAAGGTGTGGGCGACGGAGGAAGACCGTCGAGCAGAGGACGACTGCTGGGTAAATAACAATGACGGGGACGGCCGACATGCTGGAAAAAGTGTGGAAGTAAAGCGATGACGGGGACGGCCGACATGCTGGGGATAAAAAAGTTAAGCCAAGACGGGGACGGCCGACTAGCTGGAAAAATAAGATATTAGGATGGGGACGGCCACCAAGATAAAGCTGTAAAATTTTCTGGGGGTTGATGAAACATGACGGGGACGACCATCAAGTTCATAAGGCGAAGTAACCAACGATGGGGACGGCCATCGGGCTAAAAGAAAAGGGACCACGACGGGGACGGCCATCGGGTTAAAGAATAAATGAAATAAACAGATGATGAGGTACGGTCATCAAAGGTGAAGGACGATCACCTAGCAGGGGACGGCTGCTCTGTTGGGGTTAAGATGAGGGACGGTCATCTAAGGTGGAGGACGACCACCAGGCAGGGTACGGCTGCCGAAAACAACGACGGGGACGGCCATCGGATGAGCATGATGGAGGACGACCATCAAGAGGTGGAGGACGACCACCTAGCAGGGGACGGCTGCTCTCGAGGTTTCTCATGACACAGGACGAGTGCCAGATAACCAAAAAAAAATCAACAATGGGGACGGCCATTGGATAACTGATGACGGACGATCATCAAAAGGTGGAGGACGACCACCTAGCAGGGGACGGCTGCTAAAAATCAACGATGGGGACGGCCATCGGATGAGCATGATGGAGGACGACCATCAAGAGGTGGAGGACGACCACCTAGCAGGGGACGGCTGCTCTCGAGGTTTCTCATGACACAGGACGAGTGCCAGATAAAAGGAAGATTACTTTGTTGGTGATCTACTGGGGACGTAGTAAACACGGACGAGCGTTTACAACCAAGAAAAGAAAGTATAAGTGTTTAGATGTTTGTGTATAAATTAAAAATGCGGACGAGCATCCTTAAGACTACGATACGGACGAGTATCGGGTAGAAACAAACTGACACATGTTCAGAGATGATGATACGGACGAGTATCAACGGGTTAACAAAGAACACGGACGAGTGTTGAATCTGAGGGGACTCCTGGGGAATAGTAGACACAGACGAGTATCTATATCCAAGAAGACAAAAGTGTTTGACACGGTGTATGGATTAAAGATACGGACGAGCATCCTTAAGACTATGATACGGACGAGTATCATGTAGAAACAAACATTTGATGCATATTCTGAGATGATGGTACGGACGAGTACCAACTGGTTAACAAAGAACAAGGACCAATGTTGAATCTGTGGGGATATAAACGGTGTATACCAGATACGGACGAGTATCTGTATAGATATAGATGAGTGTTTATCTGCTGGGGAGGGTGACACGGACGAGTGTCAAGAGAGAAAAGTATAATCAACAAGTATATGGGTTGTAAAAAGTGTAAGCGACTGCGTTGGGGAAATGACACGGACGGGTGCCAATAAAATATACAAGTATAAGTGAGTGCAAAGATGATGTCTTTGGCTTTCTGCTGGTGGTTTGACACAGACGGGTGTCAGGAAATATCTGTAATACGGGTGATCTTGTTTGTAAAGGGTGTTCGGGCGACCTGTTTGGGGAAGTGATGACACGGACGGGTGTCAAAAAGGAGTATAAACTGGTGTTTGTGATTTGTGAGGCAATTGTTTTTGCTGGGACTCTGGTGGGGATTTCTGTACAATGATGATGAACGGTTTATTATTCACAAGTGTTAATTCAGAACATGGCTTATGATTATGCTATGCGTTTGATTTTTGCCGTAATGCTCCGTATTAGACGGAATGCCACGCTCTGAGGGGATAGTATGATGCGAATGTTATGATCATGCAAAGAGGCACAAATCCGGGATTCGGATCCCGTTGCTGTGAAGATCTCTGGTCGATCTGCTGAAGTGGACATCCCAGCTGGGGATGTGATCATTGGTAGATGAGATGCATCTGCTTGGGGGTATGAGTTACTGATCGACATATCCTTGTAATATAGGACCCAGCTGGGGTTTGTAGAAGCTTTCTGTACTCTGTTGTGACTTCTTCATGCGTTGCTCTTCTGAATAGAGGCTGAGGATTCTGTGGGGAGATGGTCCCCTGACTTCCGCCTTCTGCTGAGGAAGAATAATGGGTACTACAACTGGGGAATGTTGTTGGCCACCCAGCTGGGGAGAGTAATGAGAGGCAACTCAGCTGGGGATAGAGCATTTTGAGTGCTAAGGCTGTTTGTTGATACCTGCAATCATGCAAAGATAAGGAAGTGCACAAACGGTCCCGAGGTATCCTCTACTGGATTCCGTCATAGGAGTTAAGCACTCTCAAGAGTAAGTATATTCCCCACAAGCATGTGTTTTTTTTATTTT
Source organism: Lathyrus aphaca (assembly GCA_963966055.1). Lineage (NCBI taxonomy): Eukaryota > Viridiplantae > Streptophyta > Magnoliopsida > Fabales > Fabaceae > Lathyrus > Lathyrus aphaca. The sequence continues at coordinate 442,725,632 of OZ014519.1, forward strand.
TAGAGAAAAGCATCTGTACTTATGCAATTGTATTTTTAGAGATATCAGACAATTCTTTTGCAAAATATAAATGTAAAAACGAAACATGACTGAAAAATTTGATTTTATTAATTCAAATGCCCTGAATTGGCAAGATACAGCCAAGGAAACATGTCTCCTGAAATGAAGAGACTGTTACAAACTGAGAAACAAATTGCTGGCGATGTTGACGACGCTTTGGAGGAGCTTCCTCTTCTACTATGACTCGTATGACAATGACGTTCTTCTCATCTTGCTTTCTGGAGAAGGCCGATTCTGATTGAAGCTTGATCCTTTAGAGCTTACCAAGTTGTAGATGATACAGACGAATTCGGAATGCAGTCGTTCGCTTATTCCCTTATTTTGCATGGATCGCCCTTTCGGGTTTTCAATCCATCGGGATACCCATTTTTGCCTGAGTTGTCCAATGTGGCTTTCCAACTCAGCGGGTGTACATTTTTTGTTTATTTCCCTTATTTTTGCCCGAGCCTTTTATTCTGTTTTTGACTCGCCGGGATGCCCTATTTTTGCCTGGACTTACATTCTATTTTATGTCCAGCGGGTCATTTTATGCGAAGTATTTTTTAACTGCATCTGAATTCACAGGGGACGGGAAGTCTTCACCATCCATGGTGCTGAGCATCAGTGCTCCACCAGAGAAAACTTTCTTTACAACGAATGGTCCTTCATAATTTGGAGTCCATTTGCCCCTGTGGTCTGTATGAGGAGGGAGGATTCTTTTCAGCACAAGATCTCCTACTTGGTACTCTCGGTGCCTGACTTTCTGATCGAAGGCTCTCTTCATTCTCTTCTGATATAGCTGCCCGTGGCAGATTGCAGCCAATCTTTTCTCTTCGATCAGACTCAGTTGTTCGTATCGGGAACGAACCCATTCTGCTTCGTTCAGCTTAACATCCATTAATACCCGTAGTGAGGGTAATTCAACTTCAACAGGTAGGACTGCCTCCATACCATACACAAGTTGATACGGTGTTGCCCCAGTGGATGTTCTGATTGATGTGCGGTACCCATGCAAGGCAAACGGTAGCATTTCATGCCAGTCTTTGTAAGTGACTACCATCTTCTGCACAATCTTCTTGATATTCTTGTTTGCTGCCTCAACAGCGCCGTTCATCTTTGGCCTGTAAGGAGAAGAATTGTGATGTTGGATTTTGAAGTCCCGACATAACTCAGCCATCATTTTGTTGTTTAAGTTGGAACCATTATCAGTGATGATCCGCTCGGGTACTCCATATCGACAGATGATATCTCTCTTCAGAAATCGGGCTACCACTTGCCTTGTAACATTTGCATATGAGGCTGCTTCAACCCACTTAGTGAAATAGTCAATGGCGACCAGGATGAATCTGTGGCCGTTTGAAGCAGTTGGCTCAATCTTGCCAATCATGTCGATGCCCCACATAGCAAAGGGCCAGGGTGAAGACATGATGTTCAAAGGATTGGGAGGTACATGCACTTTGTCTGCATAAATCTGGCATTTGTGGCACTTCCTGGCATAAGCACAACAGTCTGCATCCATTGTGATCCAGTAATAACCTGATCTTAACAGTTTCTTAGCCATGGCATGCCCTCCGGCATGGATACCAAAGGATCCTTCGTGCACTTCATGCATCAACAACTCTGCTTCCGTCTTGTCAACACATCTGAGGAGTACCATATCAAAGTTTCTTTTGTATAAAGACCCATCAGTGTTCAGAAAGAAACTACCAGCAAGCCTTCTCAAAGTCTTCTTATCATTGGAAGATGCCCCAGGTGGGTATGTTTGATCCTCCAAGAAGCACTTGATGTCATGAAACCAAGGCTTATTGTCTTTGACAATATCTGCTGCAAATACATACGCTGGTCTGTCGAGTCTGGATACTGAAATCTGAGGTACAAAGTTGGCAACTTGAACTTTGATCATGGATGAAATGGTAGCAAGAGCATCTGCAAACTGGTTCTCGTCCCGAGGGATATACTCAAGCTTGACTGTTGTAAAGAAAGTCAATAACCTCCTTGTATAATCCCTGTAAGGTATCAGATGATCTTGGTGGGTGTACCATTTGCCGTTGGTTTGATTAACCACCAGAGCTGAATCTCCGAATACGGTCAATGTCTTGATCCTGAGGTCAATGGCTTCCTCAAGACCCATAATACAAGCTTCGTATTCAGCCTCGTTGTTAGTGCAGTTGAAAGTGAGTTTTGCCGAGAAAGGCATGTGAACTCCTTTTGGTGTAATGAGTACTGCACCAACACCACGACCATTCATGTTAACAGCCCCGTCGAACATCATAGTCCATTCTCCTTCTGGGTCAGGCCCTTCAGTGCGAATAGGCTCTTCATGATCTTTTGATTTTATGAACATGATGTCTTCATCAGGGAAGTCAAATCTCATAGGCTGGTAGTCATCAATGGGTTGCTCAGCAAGATATTCAGATAACACACTGCCTTTGATGGCTTTCTGGGATGTGTATTGGATGTCATACTCTGTAAGGATCATCTGCCATCTTGCAACCCGTCCGGTAAGAGCTGGCTTCTCAAATATGTACTTGACTGGGTCCATCTTTGAGATTAATAAGGTAGTGTGGGTCAACATATACTGTCTCAGTCGGCGAGCAGCCCACGCTAAAGCACAGCAAGTTTTCTCGAGCAGTGAATAACGTTGTTCACAGTCGGTAAACTTTTTGCTTAGGTAGTATATTGCATACTCTTTTCGACCAGACTCGTCATGCTGGCCCAGCACACACCCCATTGACTCTTCTAATACTGTCAAGTACATTATCAGAGGTCTTCCTTCGACTGGAGGCATAAGGATTGGAGGTTCTTGCAAGTATTCCTTGATCTTGTCAAAAGCCCTCTGGCAGTCTTCGTTCCACCTGACCGTCTGTTCTTTTCTCAATAGCTTGAACAAGGGTTCACAGGTTGCCGTAAGGTGAGATATGAACCGTGAAATGTAGTTCAACCGACCTAGGAACCCTCGAACTTCTTTCTCAGTTTTCGGTGCAGGCATCTCTTGAATAGCTTTGACTTTATCAGGGTCAACTTCAATCCCCTTCTCGCTTACAATAAAACCCAGCAGCTTACCAGATCGCACCCCGAATGTGCATTTGTTGGGGTTCAGCTTTAGTTGGTACTTCCTCAGACGTTTGAATAGCTTCAGCAGATTTACCAGGTGCTCTTCCTCAGTAAGGGACTTGGCGATCATGTCATCCACATAACATTCTATTTCTTTATGGATCATATCGTGGAATAATGTCACCATAGCCCGTTGATATGTTGCACCAGCATTCTTCAGTCCGAATGGCATCACTTTGTAACAGAACGTGCCCCAAGGTGTGATGAATGTTGTCTTCTCCATGTCTTCAGGTGACATCTTGATCTGATTGTATCCTGAAAATCCGTCCATGAAGGAGAATACCGAGAACTGAGCCGTGTTATCGACCAATACATCAATGTGAGGTAAAGGGAAATCATCTTTCGGGCTGGCTCTGTTCAGATCCCGGTAGTCAACACACATCCTTACTTTGCCGTCTTTCTTGGGCACAGGCACAATATTAGCAACCCACGGCGGATAGCTAGTTACAGCAAGGAACCCGGCATCCCATTGCTTTTGTACCTCTTCCTTGATCTTCATTGCCATGTCTGGGCGGGTGCGGCGCAGTTTCTGTTTGACCGGTGGGCATTCTTCCCTCAAAGGCAGCTTGTGTACCACAATGTCGGTGTCCAACCCTGGCATATCCTGATAAGACCAAGCAAACACGTCCACATATTCTTGAAGCAGATCAATCAGTTGTCTCTTCACTGAGTCTTGCAGGCAGGCCCCAATTTTAACTTCTTTCACGTCTTCATCTGTACCAAGATTAATCACTTCAACCTCCTCCTGGTGAGGAGTAATAACTTTTTCCTCTTGTCTCAACAACCTGGCTAGCTCTTCAGGAAGCTCATATTCTTCATCAACCCCTTCATCAGCTTGATTGATTGGATTGTCAAAGTCATACGAAGTCATAGCCGTGTTGTTGTCGGTGCTGTCTGGAAGGCACTCTCTGCAAGGGTTCAGTTTGTTCATTTTAGTGATTGATTTTAATCTTGCTTAGAAAAGTGAAATAAAGTTATCATTTTGAAAACATCGCCATTTATTTTTTGTACAAAAAGAAAAATGGAAAAACAGTGAGCAGAAAAGAAAAAGACTCATTTGCAAAAAGATGTCTGATATTTCATTGATTAATCTTGTTTGCACAAAAAGCACAGATGGCCCGGTTACAAAATGAGTCTTGTCATCTTGGGCAAGATGCAAGACTTGATGCATGCTTATAAAAATACAGGAAATAATAATTACTCTGCTTGAGTAACCCTTATAATTTCCTGGGAAGACCAGTTTGAGATACTGCTCCCCGGGATCTTTGGACGAATCCAATTCTCCAGATTGCGTTCTTCTTCCAGCTCGTCTTCCAAATTGTTGATAGCGTCGGGGGTGAGCATCCCCCCACTGACAAAACCTGGCTTCTCAGCAGCCTTTGCTTGATGTTGAGTTGGTTTGTAACCCAACCCAAATCTGTCTTTCTTCTCCTCCATAGCTAAAACTTTGCCCCAGCCTAGGGTAGTTCCTTCCTCAACAACCTTTCGGGCTTGCTGGTAAGATGACATGGAGATCCCAGATACAGCAGATGCTTCATTCACATTCAAGGCCTCAAAACCTTGGCTCATCGTTTCATGGATCTCCCCGTCCATTTCAATGTACTTATAAGTAGCCAGATGGCTAACAAATATATCCTCCTCCCCGCAGATTGTAACAACTTGGCCTTCCCACTCAAATTTTAGCTTCTGGTGAAGGGTAGACGTTACTGCGCCAGCGGCGTGAATCCATGGTCTACCCAACAAACAGCTGTAGGCAGGCTGAATGTCCATCACATAGAAGATAGTTGTAAAGGTATGTGGGCCAATTGTCACAGGTAGCTCAATCTCCCCCAGAACCGATCTCTTAGAACCATCAAAGGCTCTTACTACCAGGTTACTGGGTCGCAATGCTAATCCTTCATACTCTAACTTCACCAGGGCCTTCTTTGGTAAGACATTAAGGGATGACCCCGTGTCTATCAGCACATGGGAAAGGACTGCGCCTTTACATTCCATGGTGATGTGCAAGGCTTTGTTATGGTTGCGGCCATCCGTTGTCAGGTCAGTATTGGTGAATCCTAGCCCATTGCTAGCAGTAACATTTCCAACCACGGTTTCCAATTGATTGACAGTGATCTCTTCAGGCACGTAGGCTGCGTGCAAGACTTTGAGTAGTGCATTCCGATGGGCTTCGGAGCACATAAGCAGAGATAAGATAGAGATCTTAGATGGCGTCTGGTGAAGCTGATCCACTATTTTGTAGTCACTCTTTTTGATGATCCTCATAAACTCATCAACTTCTTGATCGAATGGTGTTTTCAAGGCTTCCTTAACAGCTGGATCTTCCTGCACCGGACTCTTTCCTTTTGCCTTGGCAGCAGCTTCTGCTTCGGCAGTAGGTCTCTGAGCTTGTGAAGCAAAGAGACGTCCGCTTCGAGTGAAGCCTCCGCCTCCTCCCACATTATCTATTTGTGGTGCAGGTGTTGATGTATCAAGAGTGATTTTCTTTCCTTCGCAGTATACGTCAGAGCCATAGTGCCAAGGGATGGCCCTATTGCTTTCATATGGTACTGGTCCAGGCACTGTGACAGTGACCGGACTGATTGCAGCTGCTGAGGGGACTGTGATAGTTTGTGGATCGTAATAAATTGTGACTGGTGCTCTGATGGGAGCAGCACCTTCTGAGTTGTAGGCAGAGTTGTTTTCAGGATCATAAAATATCGTGACAGTTGAGACATCTTCATGATTTGTTGCTGGAGTTGTAGGAGACATTGTCGGAAGGACGGATGTTGTTGTTGTAGGAGATTCAAAATGGAGTGAAGCTGAAGTTGTAGAAGGAGAAAATGTTGATAACTGATCAGTTGAAATAATAGATGGAGTACTTGTTGATGAAGCAGAAGAATTGTCAGGAACAATGGTTGCTGTAGTTGTAGGAGGTTCTGAAACCGTTGCTGGTGAGATTGCTGGATTTGTTGGAAATGATGTGGTGATCTGAAGCTGGCCACTCTGAATAAGGTCGTCTATGCCATTCCTCAAATTATCGCACCCATTTACTGAGATGTTGCAGTAAGCACACCCTAACTCACATCCCGGGAACATGTTACATTCGAGGAGCTGAGCCTTGATTTCTACCAACGGTGTCCTGATCTGACCCACACTGGTTATTAAATAAGACGGCTTGTCTTCTTCAATAGCGTTAATTCTGGGACCACCGTGGTTTGGCATGGGGTTCTTATTGACATTAGGTGGTGGTGCGAAATTCAGAGCTTTCGAGTCTACCAGGTCTTGTACCTTCATATGCAGGGCTCTGCACTTTTCCGTACTATGACCAGGTGCGTTTGAATGAAAGGCACACCTAGCATTGGAGTCGTAGTTCCTGGGTAGACTGTTGGGATCCGGAGGCGCCAACGTTCTTAGCTCAACTAGGTTGAGTTTCAGAAGTTGTGGCAGCAAGGTAGCATATGGCATGGGGATCGGATCGATCACCCTGTTAGCTTGAGACGGCCTCTGTTGGAATGGCCTTTGCTGGTTGTTGTTGTTGGTGTTGCTGTTGTTGTAATTTCTCGGAGGATACTGATTTTGCTGATGGTACTGAGGTTGCTGCTGATAGTTTTGCTGAGGAGGTTGATAAGCTGGTTGTGGATGAGCTGGGGCAGGAATGGTGACTGCCGCTACTGATCTATGAACATATTGGGGCCTGCCCCTGTTGGTGTGGATGGCATTGGTCTCACCAGTCCTTCTCGGGCCTGCAAAAGGCTTTCTTGCATTACTGGATGAGCTTGCACCGTTGTCTGAGATCTTACCCATCTTCAATAGGCTTTCAATTCTCTCCCCGGCTATAACCACATCTGCAAAGCTGGTAGATGAGAAGGCAGCTAGCCTATCAATGTAAGTACCCTGAAGGGTGTTCATGAACATATCAGCCATCTCTCTTTCAGACATAGGTGGCTGGACAGCAGCAGCAAGCTGTCTCCATCTTTGAGCATATTCTCTGAAGCTCTCTCTAGATGACTGTGACATTCCCATTAGGAGGGTCCTGTTGGGTGCCATGTCCAGATTATACTGATACTGTCTGATGAAGGCCTCTGCCAGGTCCTTCCAGCATCTTATAGTTGCTCTCGTCAGATGGGAATACCATTCCCTCGAAGCTCCGGTCAAGCTATCCTCAAAATAGAACATCCACAACTTCTCGTCCATGGTATAAGCTTTTAATCTCCCGAGAAAAGATTGTAGATGGGTTCGGGGACAAGAAGTCCCATTATACTTCTCAAAACATGGTGGCTTGAACTTGTGGGGAATCCTGACCCCGTCTACCAAGCCCATATCCATAACGTCAAAACCCAAAGAATTTTGAGACTCTAAGGATCTTAACTTCTCAGCTATCTCATCCAATCTTCTATCATAAGCTTCTTCCCCAGCTCCCATTACTGTGAACTGGTCTTCTTGAGGATCTTCTTGCAGTACCCTCCCGGCTGTAGCAGGCCCTTGAATATTGACTGGTATATTGGCCTCTGGATGGAGGTGAGGGCCAAAGACTGGGGGATTAGCATGTGGTTGGACTCTTTCATTGTTGCTAGTCCCAGCAGTCCCTGGCTGATGATCTTCCTGATTTCTCCCTTCTACCAGTGCTCTGAGCCTCTCCTGGCTTTGAGCCATGTTGTTTATTACTTCCATAAACTGCGTCATTTGAGTTCTCATCTCCAACCTCTCGCTAGTCATCTGATTTCTGACCTCCGTAAGGTCCTGCTGCATCTGATCCATCTGTATGCCCGGAAGATTGTTTCGGGTGGGGTATCTGTGTGGCCTGTTGAGTGGAAACCCTCGTCGTTGAGCAATAATTCCTGAACATCACAACAGAGTTAGCAACAACAAAGCAAAAAACCTACAAAACAAACAAAGGGTTAGCATGCAATGCAGTATGCTTATTTGTTCTCAAGGTATCCTGGCTTGACATTCAGTTTTGACCCTTCCAGACCCTTGAAAATGTTGTTGATGTTGCTTTCGAAGTAAACTCGGATGGAACAAACTAGAACAAACATATATTACAGAAGGTGAAATAATACAACTTGTTCATTTTACAACACAAGCCCTCCAAGGGGTCAAAATACATCATAAGAAAAATAAAAGTACATGGAAAGAAAACAACAACAAGCAAATGGTCAAACACCAAGGCCAAACTCATCCTCCCGAACTTCCTTGAGAAGTGCCTCGGTCACAGGATCAGCCGGACGCTCTGTAAGGTTCCTGATGAGAAGACTCCTTGTAGTAACAGCTGTTGTTAACTTCTTGTGCTGACTTTGGTCTTTTGACCTCTTCACTCTAGCTCTGATCTTCAGCTCTGATATCTCCCTCTGGGCTGCTGCCAGGGCTTCTTGCTGCTCTTTTGCACTAGCTTCCATCTGCTCCATCTTGTCTTGGACCCTCTTGTCCTCCAGGGTACGAGCCTCGGTGATCCTGACCCACCTAGCCTGACTCTCCTTCAAATACAAGTCTGTCCTAGCTTTCTGGAATTGAGCTTCTTTGCAAGCATTCTTCAAGATTTGCTCTCCAGCCCTAGACTTCTTAATGTAATCTTCAGACTTCTCAATTCTAGCCAAATGCTCTACCCTCAACTTCTCCAACCTCTCAATATCCAGTCTGCCATCACTCCTCTCATAGAGGGTCTTCTGCAAAGCTTGAGTCAGCTTCTCATTTCTTTCTTTCAACTTCTCAAACTCCCCTAAGCTGACAGTTGCTGGAGGTGGTGTTGTGGAAAGCCCAGGCATATCTTCTATAGTAAAGGGCATCCCAGAGAATTGAGCCCTGGCATGGGACCAATCATAGTATTGTGCTGATGCCACATTGTTACACTTCCCCAGGATGGTTATCCCCTTAGTCTGCATATTGTCCCAGGCCCAAGCTGCCTGCCTAACAATAGCCAGACTAATCTTGTTCTCACAATAAAGGGTCTCCACCAAGTCTTGTGCCTTAGGAGTGTGGACCAGTGCATAGCCCAGTTGTCTTTTGAACAGCAGAGGATTGTAATTAATACTACCCTTAACTCCTATTAGGGGCACATTGGGAAAATGCCCACAGCTGGTGATGATATCCCTGCCTTTTGTGCTTTGAGTGCACCACCTGATGTCAGCTGAAGCAAGAGTAGTAAGTCTTCCAGCCCAGTTTTTCTGCTGACGAGGATTCAAAAATGCATCTGTCCTGGGTAGATGCCTGAGAAGCCAAGTATGGAACAATGGAGCACAACACCTCACTAATCTTCCCCTCTGCTTTTCATTCCTCTGATGCACTGAATAGTAGAGATCCCCCAACAAAGTGGGCACTGGGTTCTTCAAGATGAAAAGATGGATTGCATTCTGGCTAATGAATCGAGGCTCATCTGCAAACAACACAATTCCATATATACTCAAGGCCAGTAAAGCACAGACAGCTTTCCACTCTCCTAAAGAAGCTTTCAGGGTAGCTTGAGAGATCAAGAAGTCCAGATGAAAACCAGGGATTCCAGCTTTGGAAGTCATATGCTGTTCAATCAGGACAGGTTCCAGATGCAAAGCCTTTGCTACTTCTCCATTACCAGGAAAGACCATCTCAGGGTTGAAAGGGATCCCACCCCTGATAGGCATACCAACCAATGATGAGTATTCTTCTAGTAGAGGACCCAACTGAAAGTCTTGGAAAGTGAAACATCTCAGTGGGGGATCATAGAACTGAATGCAAGTGTGGATCAGGCTTCTCTGTGAAGGGTCCAGATCCATAACCATATCAAGTATATCTCCATAATGTTCCCTGAACAATGGTATGTGATCTGGAGTGATCAGGGTTTGAATCCTCCTGATGTCAGATAGCTCTGGCTGGAAAAAGTGATAGGTGATGTTGCTCTTTTTAGGAGCCATGATGCTGAAGATGAGTAGAGACAGGTGCTGATGACAACACTGAAGAACGAGCCACTGATTGGCTGGTGCAGATAACTGAAGTAGATAGCTGAAGCAAATGCTGATGAAGATAGGTCAGTACTGAAGATGGGGTCAAAACCAGAACCAAATGAAGATGGATACCCTGAAACACAAATAAGCAAATGGCAATATGATGCAATGAGTATGTATGCAAATGATATGCAAGGGTTTGTGACTGAGCCGGATCTGATCAAATGCCCTGATATAGGTCCAAGTATGTTCAAGAATTCCAGATGGAGGTCTATAAATCCAGTAACCAAGGTGGGGGGGCTCAAATAAAGAGCCACATGTCCAGGGTTTTAGAATCACAAGAACTATTCCAACATGGAGTATTCTTAATCAAGTCAAAGTAACAGGGTATTCTGAGGTCAAGGTACCTGCAAACCTGTAAACAGCCCAACCCCCTCACAGGTGGTGTTCTAAAACAAGGATCCTCAGACTTGGATCAGTTATGAGAAGTGTAAACACTTCTAACCCGGAGGCACAGTGTTTACAATAACCATAAAAGTTCCTCCTCTAATTCACCTCAGTTTCTGAAGGTCAATACTAAAAGGTCATCCAGACTTAGCAGGCTTCCCAGATAGCCCTAGCATTGCAGGAAATCTGCAACACAGAGTTCTCAAGAAGAAACCCATATCTGAACCGTGTTTCATATTCCCGCACCAGACCGAGATGGAATGGGAAAGAATATGATTCACTCTAGCCTAGGTGTCACTCAGGTCCCAGGTATAGGACCTTAACTCTCAATGGAACACCCACCCACCAAAACAAAAAAACCAGATCCAGCCAGCAGCATGACAGTATGATATATGAAAAGCAGTAAAGAAAGCAGTAGATAACTGTGCATAAAGCAAAAATAGATACAAAAATATAAGCACAAACAAGCACATAACACCCCAGTAAACACAAATCAATCAAGCGCTAGGGGGAACCCACAAAAAGAACCAGAAGCCCTGGTTGCAGTATAAGGTTCCCCAGCAGAGTCGCCAAGCTGTCGCTCCCACCAAATGAAGCTAAGTCAGATAGGGTACAGACGCGAACGGTCGGCGAAAGGGACAATGAGAACACACAGCAGTGAACTCACTGGAGATGAAAAGAGTCGCCAGCTAGGCATTTTTATCCCGAAGGAAAGGTAATGCTGCATAGACCTGGAAAGATAAGGATAAGACGGTTGCGAACCAGAGAGACTGAGAAAGGGGGTTGGTTACAACCTGGGAAGGTATTAGCACCCAGATTGTCCTCCGTACTCGACGGGATCCACGCTTAAAAGATTTGTGTTTTAAAGGGGGGGTGTCGGTGCAATCTGTGTATCAAAGCTGGAAAGAATGTACAGGTGTCAGTGTAAAAGGAGTGCAAAGTGTGACGTATACAGTGTCAGTGTAAGGGCAAGAATGAAATGCTCATGATAATGAGGCTAAAGAATAAAGCTAGAAGGAGGGGGGATATACAGAGACTTTTGTTCGATAACTGTTAAGTTATGCCTACGTATCCTCTCGTGCAATGAGGAAGTCAGAACACCGTAGTTCGACCCAAAGAGACTGAAAGATAAATTGACTTGTGAACTGCTTACTTGTCTATGCTCAAGTGTATGACCTGTCTGGCTCAGGTGCAAACTGTCTTGCATTAGACGGAAGAAGCAAGTTCTCGTTTATGAGTGAATGAGGTGAGAAAAAGAATCCCGAAGGAGACGATTATTGTTTGTTTTTTTGAGTTTTCAGTCTTTTATTGCATTTGGAAGTTTGTCATAAGTCAATGAGCTTAAGCCTAAACCAATGGGTTAGTAAACTCATCACATCTTCCCTCTGATCAGGGGTAATGAGAATACCTTAAGTGTGAAGTCAGCTTCTCACACTTAATCACCTTTGATGCAGGATTAAGATCATTAACCTACTTGTGATTATTTAGATGTCTTTGGTGTTTTTGTTTAGTGTTGAGTAATGAGATTAAGCCATAATCAGGGATTAAACAGACTCATTACACCATCCTAATATAAGGATAATAGATGAGAATGTTTAAGCTGAGGAAAGCTCCTCAACTTAATCCATGATTAGGGATTAAACCCATGACAAAATAAGGCCTTTATTAAGATGGATTTTAGTTAATGATATGATGATGAAGTGAGTTTTAGGGTTTGTAAGACAACTTGAGGAGGACTTGTCCATTAACACTAGGGTTAGTCCTTCTTAACCAATTAAGGAAGAATTAGAACCCTAATGCAAGGCCCAAGTTACAAGCTTGATGTCTTGATGATTATTAAGTGGATTGATTAAAGGAGTTAAACACATTAAGGGTTTAACACTTAGGATTAAAGTTATACACTCCATCCTAATAGAAGGATGCAGGCATAAGCTTAATCACAAAGCCTTAAAACCTTTAGGGTTTAGTCCTTGATTATGAGATGAGAAGAGAAGACTCAATGAGACACAAAGGTAAAACTAAGTGGGGGACTAATCAAAACCCTAATCATTGTCATGCTTGGTTGTTCCTAAGGTTTGTGAGGTTTGCAAGAACAATCTTCAAAGGATCCACCAGGATGCAGAGAAAAGGATCAAGAGAAGCAAAGTGACTTGCTTCATTCAAGAAGTCAAGTCACTTGAAGAAAGAAAGTGGGAAGGAAAAGAATGAGCAAGCTCAAGCTCAAACACATATAAAAATGCAGCCATGGGTGCAAGAGAGATGAAGAGAAAAGTTATGAGAAGTGAAGGCAAATCCACTTCCCGAATTCACTTACCACCTGAAAAGTTAGCAAAAGAAATGAAATGCAATGCAAAATGAGATGCAATGTCATGATGCAAAACAAAGCTAGAAGTATTTACACGAGGTCAAAGATGTTGAAAGATGATGCAAACACATTGTCGCACCTCGAAAAACACGGTCCTAAAACAAACAGAGTGGTGCCTAATTCTATTTATTCTACCTAATCAACCATCATCATAATGCGAGAGCAAAATTCGAATTCGTACGAATCATAGACTAACCTCGCTCAACTAAATGAATTAATACACATAAATTGAGTAAAAATGAAATATGATAAAGTAATATATATATATATATATATAAAAAGAATAGAAATAAAAAGTTAAATAACTAAATTAACTACAAGATATTCAACTAATTAACAAAAATAAAAGAAAAATAATACACATATACATATATATATAATGACAAAAAAGAAATATCATAAAAAAGATGGTTGTGTTTATAAATTTCTTTTCAAAAAAAACAAAACAAATGAACTTAATAATAAGAAAAAAAAGAAAAGGAAAGCGTGGCTGTGATGAGGCCCATATGGGGCGGTCCAAGTTTGGATTTGGGGGGTTGGGTCGGTCAAGGCTAGGGTCCGCGGGTTAAAACTGACCCGGCCAAATGCTGAAGAAAGAAGGGTTTTGAAAACCCTAATGGATACACAATAACAGCAAAACAAAAAATCAGAACTCTCAGCGTCATTCTCCACCGTTTCCCTCAAACCTGCTCGGCGTTCACACCTCCCAAATCAACAACACATCTTCTGCCTCTCGATTTCTCAGACATCCTCACAAGACTTTCTCCTCTTCTCTCAACCTGAACAAAGAGACGATGCCTCCCTCAATCGCGTTCCTCTCTCACGATTGCTCACCCTCAAACGCTCCCTGTTCGCAAATCAAAACCTGTTTCTCGCCTTTACAACACCGTTCATTCAGCCCATACGCTTGACATCTCCGTCTTCTCAACATTTCGACTGAAAAACCGAACCCTAACTCCTTCTAATCCCCCCCATTGAAAACCCTAAATCGTCGGAGAAGACGAAACGCGGCGGCAACCACCATCCTCTCCGTCAATACTCACTCAAAGCGCATAGGCCTAAACATTAATCCCCCCCAATCTCGTCCTCTCAACTCAATATTTGCCTTTCAAAAGCGCAGAAACCCTAACCCTAAATCAAAGCATAAAGAAACGGAAGTATCGCAACGGAAATTTGAGAGTTTTACCTCGGTTGTGGTGAAGCTGTATTGACACTTTGGTGAAGGTCAACAGATGATTGTTGAAGAGGTAAGCTTTCGGATTGATTTAAGCGGCCGGTTCGGGATACGGTTTGATGTTCGTTTTTTCGGTACAGGTGAGCTTTGGAGTTGCTGGGCTTGTCAAGAACAGCTCGTTGGTTCGTTATGGAAGACGAATCCCGTTCGTAAATTGATGGCCACTCCTTGTGAGGTAAGGTGTTTTGAAACTGCTCTGTTGTTCTGTGTTTTTGATCTTCAAACGTTTCTGTCTTTTTTCAAAGAAAAACCTCTCTGTTCCTCTTACATGAACAATTCTTTTATAGGAGAGACAAAAGGATGGGTACCCTTGACAGATCCTCTCTCTTCTTTTTTTTTAAAAAAATGAAATGAACTAGTTCAGTTCTGACTGAATCCGTTGGCCTTGGATCGAACTCCTTTGTGTGGCTTTCCCTAGGCTATCATCAGTGTCCGCATTTCCTTATATCTCTCCCTGCATTTTCGGCACACTCTACCACTTTTTTTCAGCATAACTTGTCTGCTCAAGTTATCCTTTCATGCTTGCAGGTTCAGAGTGAACAATCGCATCAGCCTGCAGGGTGTTGTTGGGTCAGATACAACAGGTATAGGTCTGCTTATCCTTTTCAAACTTTCAGCTGCTTGTGAGAGAACAACAAAAACTATCCATGTACCTTCTACTTTATGTCAAAACACTTGTCCTTGTTGTTGTGACAATCTGCTTTAATTCTATTTGGTTTGAAATGAAACAAATAAGTTGTATTCGGGTTGGATTAAAAGTGATTTTCAAATGATTTGATCTTTGTGTTTTCTTTTCATGAACTCTCTGTTCTCACCGTTTATCCCCTATTTTACTGCGATGTGACATCAGTCTTTGTGTTGGAATTGAAATGGTAATGTCCTTTCGATAAGCCGTCCGAAATCTACGACTTTGACAACTTTCTCTTCTATTTGCAGGTCAGACCCCAAAAGTTTCAAAAAATGGAATGGACATAACAAAGCTATCGAAACTTAAACTGAAAATTGTCATGACAAAACTGCGGTGCCGTCCTGCTTCGACTTTTAATGGTAAACAAACTGATTATCATGGACAAATGCATTGTTGTTATTCTTATTGTTGCCAGCTTTGTAATTCCCGGCCTTTGAACATATCAGCGTCGCCTTCATTGTATTGGTTTCTATTCATCATGAAGTGTCTGAATTAACCGTTATCCTTTTTGTATGTAAACAGGTGAGAACGAGTCTTGGTACATTTGTGCGTATGCTTTACCTCATGTAAACACGTCGAATTGATGACAAGGTGGCTGCAGCAAATCGAGCCTGACTTTGCTTTCTCTTGGGGTTGGATTGTTGACAAGGTAAGACTCTGATCTTCCCATGTTTGCTACCATGAATTAGCTTGTTATAATCCTCTGAAAAGCAT
This sequence comes from Lathyrus aphaca, assembly GCA_963966055.1. Taxonomy (NCBI): domain Eukaryota; kingdom Viridiplantae; phylum Streptophyta; class Magnoliopsida; order Fabales; family Fabaceae; genus Lathyrus; species Lathyrus aphaca. Next base: position 442,741,129 of record OZ014519.1, read on the forward strand.
TTGGTTATTCCTGAATACTTCAACATATTTTCAATGTAAAACATGTTTGCATCAATCAATTTCTTCTCAAATCGCATCCTAACATCAGTGTTGATTTGGTCGCAGGTACCATTCCGTGGTGAACTGGGATTCCGTGAAGACATTTTCGAGCTTCTATGCCGTCATTCCCCTCGGGTGGATTTGGAAGAAACTACGGCAACAACATCTCTAAAAGGATCGGCATCCTTCCTTTGACCAAGGAAAGCAAAAATTATTGAGCTTGCTGTGACAGTCTGGTTTGAATTGGTTGGAAATGAACTGAATCTTCTTTGCAGAAACTTTTTGTCCTTTTTTGTGATATTGATATTGTGATCTTGCAGGTCATAGCACTTTGTGATGTGAGCTTAGCAGCTGACCTTTGGGCATTTGTGTATGCTGCCAGCAAGTAGGTGCAGCTATATAGCTCTTCCCGTGTATTCTTAGCTCCAGGATATAGTACCTTTTGTGTGCTGGTTTCTGCTTTCAAGGTATCTCCCTGTCCTTTTGTCCAAAACCTTGCTGATGTTAGAATTTAGATTTGGTCATGTTGTGATACGGTTATGTCTAATATGCTAATGCCCTGAATGAAGCTGTGTTGAAATATGCCGTAGAACTCATTCAAATTGAGACAGCAAGAGACCTTTTTTTGATACATGGAATAAATGTTTCTTTCCTTTTTTGTCTATTTGAGATTTTACTTGGAAAGGATGCTTGTTGTGGACCAATTTCAGCTTATGATCTTTTGTTTCTTTTTCATGTTCAACACGTTCGGAGCCGGCGATTGGGATTTGTGAAGGTTCGGATGGCTGAATTGATACGAGGCAACGTTTGCAAACCGTTTCGGACAATAAACAAATATGGTAGCGGCAAAGGCGTTTCTCCGTCTTGATTAAAAGATAGCATAGGCTGAAGAGCTTTGGAACTTTGAATTTTATTCTTGTAACTGTAACAGTAACAGCTTTTGTAGCAATGTAGCAATGTAACTATGAATTTTAACCTTGTAGCAATGTAACTAATAATTCTGGAATTGCTTTTGTAATATTTATGATGTGCTCTTGAAAATTCCGCCGTTCACTGCTCGATACAACTGAATATTGCTTCCTGGATTTGAATCTTTTTGGATGAGTAGCAATATATTCATGATGTAATCTTTTGATTAGTCACTTGCCCATTCAACAATCAGACTTGTTCCTTGAAATTGATGATATAGCCTTTTGACATTACTGAAATTGTAGTTTTGAATGCAGCCATCTTGACAACACTTAAGTCCTAATATTGTTTAAACTGGAAAATACTCCGGCAACACAACTCCAGTTCTTTGTATGATACATTAAACTTAAAGATAACTTGTAAAACTTGAATAATCATGGTTCTTCAAAATCAAACCTCAAAAGAGCGTGACTTGAAAGCAACAGGCATCAACTTGACAATGACCAACAAAAGAAATCTCTCATGACAAAAGGAGGAACTTCAAAATGACCTTGAAAATAATAATAATTCCAAGACTTTAATAACTTGAATGAGGAGGCAAAAAATCGGTTTCTTAAGACCTAAAAAACGATTTCTCAATTCAAAGTGCCCTAGTCCACAGTTCATTCTCCTCAGTCTGATCATAAATTTGCATGTTAAATGATCAGAGAGGTGATAGTCTCGGCCATAATGCGTCTTCAAACCATTTCTTCTATTACCGATCAATCTCCCCATGATCCCAGGTTACACAACCTCAACCTGACGATTCGGGCGAACTATATCCGGATGCTTGAAAAGTAAAGACCATCTTGAACTGAAGCTTTGGTTTCTGGTACTTTCTGGCTGGTTTCTTGCTTCCATGCCATTCTCAGTCCTTGTGCTTCTCTGACATTCTTGGCTTTGAGAGGGTATAATATGATGCTTGAACACACATGGACCCCTTTGAAGTGATTGATGACCTTTGGAGTAGCTCAAGAAGCTCTTGGATTGCTCAGATCACAAACCCTAGGTGCAGATGACTTAGAAACTATGCAGTGAATTAAAAATGAGATGTGAGATGGTATGTTTGTGTTTATGCATATGAGATGATCACAAGCCATGGTGTGAATGAGTGAGGGCAAATTTGGGGTGTTTACACCTTCCTCTCTTCGAAACACTCTGCACAAGCATCAAACCTCCATTATTTTCCATAGATCAACTCACCATCACCCACAGATCATTTCCCAACCATTACCAAGCCCTAAAAGCCAGCCAAACACAAACACAATTTCAGATCAGTTGAGGTGCAACCACTCAAATCAGCTCATTTCAACTCATTCAAAGTCTTGCAACATCATCAAGGGATCAAGTGGAGGCCATTTGCACAAGAGAGAGGTCCAGATAGCTCAAACTGAGAAAGCTCAAGCTCAGGTATACCTCATGAACTTTTTTTCCAGAAATGTTATTTTAAGTTCTTAGATTGTTCCTTGTGTCTCCCTGATCATTATGATATGTTTGGTTTTAAAAATGGTTAAGTATTAAGGTTGTACCGTATCTCTGAAACGTTTTTCAGTTTTTGATGTTTTGATTCGTATCTTGAGTTTGATGCATTAGAAATTGATTTTGAGGGTTGATTCTTGCTGGGAAAGGTTTAGGGATGTGATTTGGAGCTTTAGAGCTCCTGAAATGACCTAGGGAAGAAGTTGATGTTGAGGTCTCGCCGGAGAAGATGACCGGAACATTGTTCCGGTCATCTGAAGGTGATTAGGGTTTAGTGTGAGTTTGAATGAAGAGCGTTGGATTAGGCTTCCCGCGCGTGTTTGGACGGTTGAGATGAATCATTAGGAATTAATTAGGATTAATTTAATTAATTAATTGGAATTAAGCCAGTTTGAATCCTGGCCTTTGATCTGCGCGCCAGTCAACCCTCATCTCTCAGCTTTGAACCTCAGCCTTTGGATCCTTATACTTTCATTTATTTTCATTTTTATTTCATTTAAATTGTATTTTCTTTATACTTTTATTTAAAATACCTAGAAAAATCATAAAAATATTTCCTTTTGCATTTCAATTCCAAATATTTTTCTTCACCCAAAAAAAGTTTTATTTTTATTTTTTGCATTAAAAAATCATTTTTTAAATATTTAAATGTTTATTTTAATTAATTAATGGAAATTAATTAATTAAAATACCATTTAGGTTTCTAAAAATCCCAAAAAAAATCAAATTGCATCTTAAGATAGTTAGAAACATTGTCAAACCATTCATTCAAATTTCTTTTTGGTTTTGATCCAATTTTGACATTTTTCTTGAATTTAGGGTTCATAAAATTCCCTTTTTGGAACCCTAACTTTGAAAATTCTTTTCTGCCTAACCATGAAGGGTTTGACAATGATTATTTTTGAATTGTTTTCTATATAACATGTAGTTTCTAGGGTATTTTTGTCATGAATTTATCCTTCATTTTCAAATTGATTTGCATTTTCCCTTTTAAGGTACCCAAAAACCCTAGGTAACTTAGAAAAATCACAACTTTCTTTAGGTTAAGAGTTAGACCTTCTCCTTTGGGGTGTGATATCATATGGGGTTAAGGTTTGTTTGAGCGCATTTGCAAATTTTTATCATGTGATTTGTTTCTTTTTTGACCATTTGCATCTCATCCTTTCATGTAACCCTAACTTTGCATCCTTACTTGCATCTTACATTGCATTGCATGAACATATGAACTTTTCATGACATTCTAAGCACTTTTATGCCATCTTAAGACATTGCTTGAACATTGCTTGGTCATTTATTCATACATTTGCTTTGCTTTGCATCCATTTCATTCCATAAACATCCATGTGTTTTCATACTTCAAAGCATGCTTCATTTGCATCCAATCTCTTATATGACCATTCATTGCACTTTGTATGCTCTTACATCATCTCATAGAATCATTTACATCATGTGTATGCTTCTGGTTTTGGTTTTTACCTTTACATATGTATCATTCCATTTCATTTCTTTCCTTATGCATATTGTGCTAACATTTCAGGTGGTAAGTAATTTGAGAAGTGAATTTGCCTTCACTTATTATTTCTCTTCATCTTCTTCATATGCATCCTTGCTGAATCTTTTCTTTTCCTTTGAGTGAGCTTGCTCATTCATGTTCATCTCTCACTTTCTTCTTCTAAGTTATTTATCTTCTTCAGTGAAGTAAGTAACTTATTCATCTGCTTCTTCCAATGGTGGCTTCTCTGAGGATCTCTTTTAATCCTCATAAACCATAGGAACACCCAAGCATGACAATAATTAGGGTTGTGATTAGCCTCCCTTTAGATTTTATCTTTGTGTCTTCTTTGTGTCTCTCTTCTCATCTCATTATTAGAGACTAAACCTTTAAGGTTTTAGGACTTTGGAATTAGGGTTATGCTTGCATCCTTCTCTTAGGATGGAGTGTATAACTTTAATCCTAAGTGTTAAACCCTTAATTTGTTTAAACCTCTTAATCAATCCATCTTAATAATCACTAAGACATTAACTTGTAACTTGGGCCTTACATTAGGGTTCTAATTCTTCCTTTATTGGTTAAGAAGGACTAACCCTAGTGTTTAATGGACAAGTCCCCCTCAAGTTGTCTTACAAACCATAAAATTCACTTCTTAATCTCACCCTTAATTAAAATCCACTTTAATAAAGGCTTGTTTTGTCATGAGGTTAATCCCTAATCATGGATTAAGTTGAGGTATCTTCCTCAGCCTAAGTGTGCTTATCTATTATCCTTCTATTAGGATGGTGTAATGAGTTCACTAATCCTTGATTATGGCTTAAATTCATTACTTAACACTAAACAAAAAAACCCAAAAACATCTAAATAATCACAAGTAGGTTAATGATCTTAATCCTACATCATCGTGGTAATTGAGTTGAGATGTTTATCTCATACTTAAGGTATTCTCATTATCCCTAATCAAAGGGAGGATATGATGAGTCTACTAACCCTTGGTTTAGGCTTAAGCTCATTAACTTATGACAAACACCAAAAACAAATAAAAGATTGAAAACACAAAAACAAACAATAATCGTCTCCTTCGGGATTCTTTTCTCATCATCTTCATTCACAAACGAGAACCTGCTTCCTCCGTCTAATGCAAGACAGTTAGCACTCGAGCCAGACGAGTCATACACTTGAGCATAGACAAGCAGGCAGTTCACAGTCAATTTATCTTTCAGTCTCTTTGAGTCGAACTACGGTGTTCTGACTTCCTCATTGCACGAGAGGATACGTAGGCATAACTTAACTGTTATCGAACAAAAGTCTCTGTGTCTTCCCCCTCCTTCAGCATTCTTTTTTAAGCCTCATTCCTGAGCATTTCACTTCACTTTTTGCACTGACACTTGTATATTATTTTCCAGCTTTTGCACACAGATAGCACACACCTACCCCTTTTAAACACAAACTTTCAAGCGTGGATCCTGTCGAGTACGACGGACAATCTGGGTGCTAATACCTTCACAGGTTGTAACCAACCCCCTTTCTCAGTTTCTCTGGTTCGCAACCGTCTTATCCATATATTTCTAGGTTTATGCAGCATTACCTTTCCTTCGGGATAAAAATGCCTAGCTGGAGACTCTATTCACTTCACCTTCATCTTCTCCTCTCGCCGACCGTTCGCGTCTATACCCTATCTGACCAGGTGTCTTTTCGGGGAGCGACAATAGTGTTTTGAAAGACTTATTTGAAGATTATGGTGATGATGTAAATGGACTTACTGAAGGATTATTTATTGATATAGATAAATGTAAAGGAAAGGGGAATGTCAAGACTAAGAAGAATGGTACAAAAAAAGGGTAAGAAGGGTAAGAAGAAGGGGAGACCAAGGAAACTAAAAGTGGTGGAAGAAATAGGTGAGGGTAGTGGTATATTTATTGATAAAGATGAATGTGAGGCTTCAAAGGAAACATTAATGGATTGAGTGATATTGAAGACTATGACACTGATGAGTTACCACTGACCTATGATAGTGAAGATGATGAGATAGTCAAAGATGATTTTCCAACTTTCAAGCTTCCAAAAAGTATGGATCATTACAAGTGGGATTTAGGGTCTTATTTTGCTTCTAGGGAAGAATTTAAAGAGGGAATCAGAACTTATGTTATTCATTCTAGTAGAATACTGATGTATAAGAAAAATGATCACATGAGAGTCATATGTAAGAAAGGATGTTCGTGGGAGTGCTACTGTGAAAACTACAAGATAAAAATACTTGGAAGTTGAGAAAGATTGTAAACAAGCACACATGCAATAGGGACTACAAGGTGAGGTTTCTAACTTCTAAATGGTTGGGCAACAAAATTCAAGGTAATGTAAGAGAGAATCCTAATTTTAAGTTGAGTGATATAATGGAGAAAACTAAAAAAAATGGAATGCAGGGATCAATAAGACACTTGCTTATAGAGCTAAGTCAATTGCTATTGACATTGTTGATGGTTTATTTAGGGAGAAATATACAATTCATGATAAAGGTTATGAGTTGTTAAGGTCAAACCCTGGTTCAACTATAAAGATTACTAGCCAACCAAGTGTAGGTTGTAACACCCCCTTTCTATACCCCAAATAAGCAATTAAATCACTTAGGCACATATAAAATTTCATCAGAGTATATTTGAAAAACGGTATAAAAGAGCAATGCCACATTATACTTGAAATTGAAACATACAACACCTGCTCAATAAAGATATGCAACAAACGGGGTAACTTACATACACCAGAATTTCATCCTTACACCCGTATTCATCAATTCATTAAACAGCGAAAACAAAACATCACAATTTCAAACTTATATACTTATCATAAATATATCTGCAAGTTTGAATCACCAAAATATTCCATGTTTACATAAAACATATCACATCAAAATACATATACAAATGTATCCACAAAAGGCATCAAGCCAACCCTAGCTACCCGGTGCTACATATCAGAGCCGACCGACCATATAGATGAAGACGAGCTTCACAAAAATATCATCCAGCAACCTACTCTGCAATGCCTCATAGAGCATCATAAAACAGCAGAAGGGTGAGAAACATTATCATAATAACATTGCATATAATTATATATCTCAACATATAAAAATGCACGTAAAACATATTCTCACCACACATTTCATTTCTCATCACCTATACACATCGCAACGTGTACATACACAAATCAAGCATGTTCATCATGCACCAATTCACTAATTCACATAAACTCATATTATTTATGTTTATTCCTCAATTCTATTCATTCCGCATAAACATACGACTAGCTATGCTTAATCACACATATACATTACAAATGTATAAATCACATACATATACACATATCAAACATGCATATATACAAACAAGTATGTTTCATCACACATATTATCATCTCCATAATACTCCAAATAAACATATACACATTCATGTTTATTTCTGCATATCATAATTAAAATGATAAAATGCAACTCATAGAGACCGACACACGACTCTATGCAGATGCAAATGCGGTACCGACTCAACATTTCAGCAGGTTCTCTCAGGAACCAAATGGAATCATCGCTTGTTACCTAAAGTAACTCCCCGTCGGGCACACGATGTTCCCCATTTCTCACACCCCACATGGGCACACAATGTTTATGGATTTCTCACACCCCACACGGGCACACAATCCGATTGCTCACACCCTACACGGGCACATAATCAATGTGAATAAATCACCCATCGCTCACACCCCACACGGGCACACGATGTTTCTGGATTGCTCACACCCACATGGGCACACAATCCGATGGCTCACACCCCACATGGGCACATGATCTTGTTGTAGTCATCGCTCACACTCCACATGAGCACACGATGCTACAACAGATTCACAAAGAATCTCACGGCACAAGAATGCATACATTATGCTTACATGCAAAATGATACACAACATTCTTGAAAATGCATACATATTCACAATATAGTTATGCATTCATCTCATACAATTAGCATACATTCGCATTTAATTCAAGCAATGTATCTACTTGCCAAACGGACACAACACAACAATCAAACCCACAATTCCATAATTAACATAATTACGTTTTATCAGAAAAGTCGGGTAAAAGTCGGCTAAAAATTACTCTTCTTAGCATCAATAGATTCTACATGTTTCTAGCTTTGAATCGATATAAGAATCACTAAAAATGGATACCCGAAACTAAAGCTATGGATCAAAACACATAATCCCTCAAAAACCTACAGACTCGCTAAGCGCCCTCTCGCTCGCTGAGCGAGAATCGCCTTGGAACTTTCGCTGAGCGAGGGATAGCTCGCTGAGCGACCACTGCGATTTCAGCAAAATACCAGCTGCGGACAGTCCATCTTAACCACTCCAAAACTCCTCTAAACTCATACAAACATGATAAACCACATATATCTAACATCATACTTCGATTATAACGATTTCTAACCGATTAATATACCAATTTCTCACATTTTCTCTCAAACCCTAACTATTCATCTTCTCTAACTTCCATCAAAACCAAAACTCAACCAATCAAACACATACATAATCATACACAATATTAAGATAACAATGTTTTTCACCCTTACCCGATTATTTTGATTTCTTGGAGTAATCTTGAAGCTTTTCCAACTTTCCCTCTTTTCTCTTCTTTTTCTCTTCTCCCTTTTCTTTCTTCTCTTTTTCTTTCTATCTTTTCTTTCTCTTCTTACCAACTTATAACTTCTATTTCTATTTTACTCTTTCACACTCTCTTATATTTATTTCTATTTTCTACTCTCTCCAACCAAATATCAATTCTACTAATTTCTAACTTATCATTAATTAACAAATACCTAAAATACCCTCTTATCCAATTTTACCCGGAAATTCATAAAACGGTAAAATCCCACAACATAATATATCATCACATTAATTCATCAACATCAAATATCACCACGATAATTTCACAAATAAAACAATTATCATATAAATAAAATAAAAGACTCCACAACATTTGGGAAAATCAAATCGGGGCGTTACATAGGTAGAGATGAAGGTAGTGAGAACATTGACAGGCCTTTGACTCCACATTTCCAAAGGATATATATCTGCCTCAAGGCTTGCCGAGATAGTTTCTTCAAGAGCATACCTATAATAGGTTTAGATGGGTTCTTTTTGAAAGACTATTATGGTGGACAGATTCTTGCATCCATTAGGAGGGATCTTAATGACCAAATTCTCCCAATAGCATATGTTGTAGTTGAGGGAGAAACCAAAGAATCTTGGAGTAGGTTTTTGGATATTTTGAATACTAATTTGGGAGGTGTCAGACTATGCCAAACATATACTTTTATAAGTGATCAACAAAAGGTGTGTATCAATACCTCTATATCTTTTGACCACTGTTTTGTATCATCTGTTTTTCGTATGTACTAATTTTTGTTGTTGGTATATCATATATGTACAGGGGTTGCTACCTGCACTTGATGAGTTATTACCACATCTTAACCAGAGGTTTTGTGTTAGGTATTACCTATTATATTACATTGTGATACCTTTATATATTATGATTTATGGTTTTGTCCTACCTACACTCTACATTGTAATACCTATCATATTTCATTTATGATTTTCAAGCACTTATATAGCAACTTGAGAAAGAGATTTCCTGGTATTAAATTAAATGAACTTATCTAGAAGGCTGTTAATGCAAGTTATCCAAATGCTTGGGAAAAAATTATGCGTGACATGAAAGAGGTTAATGAGGAAGCATTCAAACACCTTTGGAAGATCCCACCTAGATTTTGGAGCAAGTTTAGGTTCACAACTGGTCCAAGGTGTGACACTTTGGTCAACAATATATCAGAAGCATTTAATTCAGTATTTGTAGCTACCAGAGCCCATTGTTACCATGTTGGAGGAGATTAGAGTCCACCGGATGCAGAGGTGGGAGTCCAACAGACAAAAAATTGGTAAATGTGAAGATACCATATTGCCCAATTTCAAAAAGAAATTGGAAAAGGAATCACACAATACCAACAATTGGCTTATAAGGTAATTTGTTAAGTAAATTGTTAAGTAATGTTTAGTAAATTGTTAGGTAAATTGTTTAGTAATGTGTTACATATGTGTGTATTGGTAATATGCGTGCATGAGAAGTAGAATATGAGATTAGGCATACATTTGTTATTGAAGAAAAATATTATGTTAATCTGTCAAAGAAAGAGTGCTCATGTAGAAGGTGGATGTTGACTGGGTTACCATGCTGTCATGCCCTAGCATGTATGAAGGATCAAAGATTAGAAGTAGATGAATTTGTGTCTGATTACTACAAAAAGGAGTGTTATCAGGCTTGTTATGCACCATTGATTTATCCAGTCAATGGAGAATCACTTTGGACCAAGACAGATGTTATTGACCTCCAGCCACCCCTATCAAAAGACAGTCTAGTAGGCCCAAGAAGAAAAGGAACAAAAAGGTTGGGGGAACAAGTAAGTAATGCTACTCAACTTAAAGGGCCGAGTTTGGTATAAAGTGCAGTAGGTGCCATAAGGATGGCCACAATAAGTCAACCTGCAAGCTTCATATTGTTACTGTTACAACAAGTCAACAATCAACTGCTCTTGCTCCTGCTCCTAATTTCATCCAAGTTTCACCAGCTGCATCTACCCTACCAGCACCAGATGGATCCAAAAAGAGGAAAAAACTTCAAAAGGGTCTAAAGCCTAATGTTAGTCAACCCTAGAATTTATGTTTAACTTATGCTTATAAAGCAACTTCTACTGATATGTACTTAGGCATATAATGCCACTTTTGTGTACCTATGCTTATAAAGCAACTTTTGTGTACTTTGGTTTAATGTACTTATGCTTATAAAGCAACATATGACTACTTATTATAAAGTCACTTTTGACTACTATGCTGTTATACAACACATTGCAACTTCTATGTTTAAAATTTTTGTTTTGTAATTGCGTCTGTATCCACTGGTTATGCAATTTTGTAAGCAACTTTTATGATCAACATTTATCAAACAAACTTAACCACAATTCATCAAATAAACATACACATTTCATCAAACAAACTTAACCACAATTCATCAAATAAACATAGATCAAATACATATTTCATCAAACAAACTTAACCACAATTTAATAAATATGACAAAAACTGATACATTTCATTCATAATCATGGATAAATTACATAACCTAATACATTTCAACTAGTACAAAAAACCCTAACCATCCTAAAACAAACTTGTTGCAAATATGACATTACACAATAGACTTAGTATTCCAATAATTACACACAATTTCAATCATTCCCTAGTGTTCATTATCTCAGCCTTCAACTTGTATATTTTCTTCTTTTGCCTCTGGGTCTTCAAGTCTCTTTCATTGATAATGTCGTCGTCGAACCACTTGAAGAAATTGCATCCTTTATTGACATGATTTCTGAAATTTCTGCATCCCCATAACTTTTTTCCGAAATTCACACTATTCATGTCACCTACCGTACGCAGGACACAATCATTTTTGCAAAAGCATACCCTACACTTGTTTCTGCGAATAACCGGGTCAGCTGTTTCAACTGAATCAGAGCTTGAAAACTTAGACATGACAGTGATGAAGGAAACGAAAGACGAAGGTAGAAGAAAGATGAAGAAACGAAGGAACCCTAACAAATAAATTCAGTAACCCTAACAATGGAGAAAAATATGAACATCTCTATTAAAACGATTGTGAACACCTTCAAATAATATGTTATTCACTTATTTTATGACAAGGCACATTGTTGGCAACCCTACGTGACATAAACTAACGGATTAACACTGGAATTAACGAAAATGATTTTATTTGTTGACGGAACAAATATTATGGGACTAATTCGAAACTTTTTTTTTTGTTAGGGGACTAAATCGAAACTCAAAATTAAGTTATGGGACTTGAAGACTAATTATGTCAACCTATTATTATTACTCATTACACCCACTGTTTACATTTTCCTACTCCTTCAGATTCTCAAACCTTCTCTAGTAAATTTCAAAAATCATTTAGAACCTTTCAAAAATCATTTAAAACCATAATACCCCAATGTCTAGAAATGGCAACATCATCAAATGTTTCAAGAAAAGTGAAATTTTCCAAAGATAATCCTTTCACATATTTGAATTAAACTCCTAGAACAATAAATGCAGATTCGAAGAAACTAAAAGTTTTGGGTGATAATCTTGTTGGTGGGAGGATCTATCTTTGTCAAGTTGGTGGAAAAAAATTTGTTATATGTTTTAGGCATTGTGTGATTGTCTATTATAGATCATAACTTATAACTAAGTAAAATAGACTCGAATATTGAATAAACACAAAAAGGGGTTTTAAGTGAGTTACTTGTATTATAAGCAGCTAACTAAGTTGGTTTAAGTACTTAAGTTGTTTTTAGGCTTAATTAGTGTTTGTAACCAATTAAAGGAATGAAAAACCATCACACACAAAAATATAGAATATGCAAGATGATGAAAACGATGTGGCAAACCAAAAGTACCATACATTTCAGAAACTCTGCTAGCTATATTTTCATACAAGACTTCTTCCAGCTTTCCTAACAACATAACCTCCTTAGAAATATATGTTATATCCAACATTGCAGTCTTTTTCTGAAAAATATCTTATGCAGCAAAGATAACAGATGATGACGCATCGGTATGTTCTTGCGCTGAAGAGTCGTCAACGGCCGAAACGAATTTACTGACACCATTTTCACAATTTCTCGCAAAATTTCCACTATGCTTGGAGCATGTGAAGAAGTTTCTGGAGTTTCTTTATTGATATGATATAGTTATGATTTCCACTATGCTTGAATTCTTTGTGTCACAAATAGCAAGTAACAAATAAATTGCTTTCAAAATATATATAAAACAACATCAACAATTCATTACAAGATAACTCCTAATTATCAACTTTCCTTGAACAACCAACTCAACTTACACAAGAAAACCAAAATTAACACTACAAACTTGAAACACAAAATGGAACATGTTTTTATCGAAGTGAAGTATGAAACCGTGGATTAAACGTGGAGCTCGGGCCATTCTGTGATTCTTTGTAGCATCAAATTCTATGAAACACGGACACAGACACTCTGACATGTTAATGTCGTGTCAGTACTTCATAGATCAAACTTCAAAGACCAACAACATAAAGCAAATTCCAAATTGAGACATCCATTTAAGTCTCATCCAATTCAATATATACATTCAATGCTTGTAAAACCAATTTGGAGTAATTTTATACCAAACATTATCACCCTTTTGTATTTTCATGATCATTCATTCCAATTAGCCCTACTTGCCTTACCAGGAGATGCGTAATGGGATGCAGCTTTCGGAGAAACCAAAACCGGTTCGTTGGTTGGAGCTTTCATGCCTCCCATTTCTTCCAAACGCTTCCATCTGGCTTCACATTTTGACTTCATGTCATTCTCTTGCGCTTCATCTTCTCGGAATTTGATCATGCATTCTTCGTAGAATGCAGGATCAAAGTCCGAGAAGATCTTGCTGACGTTTATTGTCAAGCTTCGGACAGCTTGGTTCCAATGGTTCCGTGTGTTTTGCTCCAAAGCAGGTAAGACTATGGGAAGTATGACTTTGTTGTTCTGTTTGATCAAGTTCTGAATGTGGTCACTGTTCCATAAGAACAATGCCCTCTCTGCTACCTGTAAATTCAGACGCAATCAAATCATGTGATAAAGTTCGGTTATTCAGGTATCAGTGTTGTCGATTAGCTGATATAGCAGCGTTTGTGGTGATAGCATAGTCGACGTTACAAACTGCTTTTGTTCAGCGAATACGTGATTTAGTACTTAGTATTGCAAATAGCAGCTAAAGGTAGCATAGCGGAATTTGAACATACTAATATTTTGTGCTATCCCGCAAATGATAATCTCTGTAACATGGACACCTCTGAAAAGAGGTGTGTCTGTGTCTGTGTTAAAAACCGACAACACTTGTGATTACGTTTAATTTATTAATTTTTTTTCAAATTATTACTGGTGTCAACGCGTCAGTGCAGTGTTTCTGATTGTAAAAGCATCACGGAAAAACAAAAGAATGTGCAAGCTGACGAAAACTACTAGATTTACCGAACCTGGAAATGTAAACTGCTCAAGCAACGTCTTATTTGGCGAAACAAGTGAACCATACATTTCTGAAACTCTGGAGGTTGTGTTGCATCCAAGACTTCTTCCAGCTCTCCTAAGAACATAACCTCCTTAGAACTATTTGTTATCGGCCAGTATTTCAACAATCCCCGTATAACGGTATCCGCAAGCTTGCAGTCTTTTTCTACAAACTGTGTGATGCAGTAAGATAACTGCTGGTGATACATCGGTATGCATTTTGGTTTATGAAGAGGAATAAGAGCCCGAAGGAGAAACAGCTTGTGCTCTTCTTTCAACGGAAGAGCGAATCCGTTGATTATACTTCCCAAAATTTCCAACAGTTCTGCAATGCCGTTGTGTTTCTCAGTTTCGAAAATGAAACGGTAGAATATATTGTTGATTGCTTTTCTGATGAACGGTCGATGAACCATAAATTTCCCGTATATTCGATGAAGAACCGTCTTCAAGTAATCGCGCTCTCTGGGATCCTCTGAATCAAAAAGGTCTAGCAATCTCAGAACAAACGAATGATCAACATATCTTTTTGCTAACTTCGCATCGGTCTCGGGCGACGTGACAAACCTAAGAAGAAGTTCGTACACAATTTGCAAGTAAGGCCAAGCAGGGTCCATCGAAGGCTCTTCCTCGTCCATATCAAAGGCTTCAAGAATCTTGTTCTCGCGCGGCGGAGTAGACAACTTGCGGAACAAATTTACCGACACCGTTTTCACAATTTCTTGCATCATAACATCTGTAAACTTGCTGTTAGCCGAAGTAACATAATCCACAAGTTCAACTAGTGTTTGTCGCTTAATCTCCTTTTCTTTAACGTTCTTCGAAGGGTCGGTATAGTCAAATAGAACACAGCACATTTGCAACTTTCTTATAAACAAATTCGGCTTCTCGGAATTCTGAACATCACGAAAACTCGGCAAGGCTTCGTAAGAAGCCAACAAACTACCATTCAGATTCAGTTTCGAGTTCACTGCTTGTACAAGCATGTCGCCATGAGCTAGTCCAACGCTCGAGTTGGAATCAACGCCTGAAATCGACGAAGCCGTTGAGTTTCCATAAGTACTTCTTACACTGTTTGAGGCGGTTGAAGAAGAAGTTGATGTTCCACCTCCTTCATTATTTTCCACCGTTTTCGATACTTTCTTAGGGAGCCTATTTAGTATCTGCTTGATCATGCCGCAAATCTCTTCGACAAGATAACAGTTAAAACTCGTTCCTTAGTCCTTATTGATGCTCCTTCAAATCAAACAAAGCAGCAACCTCAATCTGCAATATGCCAATGAAATGCACAAAACTTAATCCCTTATACAGAAACAACACTTTTAGCATAAGACTCCATGATTTTTCCCTAAGCATGCGTTTGGTTATGCGGTGAAATATGGTGAAGAAAATTGATTTTGAATGAATTATGTCAAATTGATTATGGTTAGAAGTGAGTGGAACGTAAAATTATTTATGTTTAGATAAATTGCCGCAAAAGTGAATTGAATAATAAATTTCAGTATACAAATAACATTTATACTCAAAAGCTACAAACCGTATCTACTTGTCTAGAATCAATTTTGGATGCTCCAAACATGAAAACAAACATACATGTTTGGTTCTGCTTTGAAAAAAAATTATTTTGAGTGAATGGATTATGCTTCAAAGTGTGTTGAATGTTAAGTGATTTATGTTTGGATAATTTAATGCAAAATTGAGTTGAACATTAAATTTTAATTTCAATATAAAAAATCACATTCAAATTCAAAAGCTACAAACTCTAACTTCTAACTTCAAGTACAATCAATTCTGGAGGCAAAATCAATTCTACTTTAGAATAACCAAACACCTCAAAATCATTCCAAAATCAATTCTACACCTCTAGAATTACTTGACTTTCCAAAAGCTAAACCAAACATACACTAGTTAATTATATTTGGATAAATTGTTGCAAAACCGGGTAGAGCAATACATTTCAGCATAAAAATCACATTTAAACTCAAAAGCTACTAATCATAGTTTTAAGTATAATCAATTCTACTTGAGAGAAGCCAAACATTTTAAAATCAATTCTACAATTCCAAAATCAATTCTTGGTGCTCCAAACCAAACGGGAAATCAAATATAAGCTAAATTTATCAGCATAATATTCTAATTGAAGAAAGCCACGTGATTCATAGAAAAATCCTCATCAACATTCATAGTACTTCATTTTTGTAACAAATCTAAAACAAACACTACAAAGTTCAAAATTACACCAAACCCCAAACACACAACAAACAACACAATACCAAACATTCTTAACAAAAGAAACATAAACATCAAACTCAAATATAGAATAAAAAACCACCCTTGTTGATTGAGACCAACTAACCAATTTCAAAAACTGTGTGAAACTGAAACCAAAAAGACCCAGAAGCTTTGACTTGTAAATTCAACAAGAGTGAGCAAAAGGGTAAAAGAAAGTTACCTGCTTTTCCTTTTTCATATTGTTTCTTGATTATGATTATATGCAAGAAAATCATAAAAAATAGATGGATCAGACAAAAACAGGATCTGGGTCTGATCCAGAAAGACACCCAGATGAAATTTAACCTTAAAAAGTGTTTTGGGACAACGAAATACGATGATGGAACAACCTTAACCACCGAATTTTTCGAAGAAAAAAAATGGGTGCAATGAAGTAAGGGAAAAGATTTAATTTTTATTTTAAATATTTTTGAGTTATTACAAAGTAAAAGAATTTTTGAGAATGAAGGAAGCTGGTCTTCCAGGAAAGAGAAAATTCTACAACATTTTTTGGGGAGAGAGAGAATAAAGTGAGATGGAAAAAGCTTTCTCTCTCTTGGGCTGAACTTTAACTAATTTTTTTTTTTTTTATAGAAGTTGTAGTTTTCAATTTTTTTTTTAAAAATTTAAATGCATTTTTCATTTTTTATTTAGATGATATAATTTTTGGGAACACTAAGATATCTTGAATTTAGTTAGATATCTGTACCTTCAATCAATCAAAACTTAATATATTTAGTATTCAATGTTATATTATTTTATTATTTTATTTTATTTTAAAATAAATTAAAATTTTACCTCAATTTATACTAAAGTACCGATACTCAATTACTTATCATGACTATCTAAGAATTTGTCTTATTTTTTTTTAACTCTTATATTTAAAAATTCAGTATTTTTTATATATTTGATTATTTTTAAAAAATTGACTTCCTCAACTTTTGTAAATTTTGTAAATGTAATAATGATGATTAGGATAAAAATAATTTTAATGAAATTGACTAAGATGAAAAAGAAAAAGAATTATTAATCAAATTTATAATATTTTTTAATAATATTATACATGATTATTGGTTGTCTAATGTTATTCTTACCAAGCTGAAGGAGTTGAATAAGTATGTATTTAACAATGTTCATTCTAAGGTCAAGACGACTTAGGAGTGTCTAATTGCAATCCAGGTTCAACTTTTAGTGATAATGATCTCAAAGAGTATGAGTTAGAGTCATAGAAAGCTTGATGAGGCCTTACAAAGTAAGAAATAGTTTTGGCAGGAAAGGGTCGGAACAAATAGACATTTGGAAGGTCATAGAAACACAAAATTCTTCCATAGGCTATAACTAAAATAAAAAGCACTACCAAAAGTATCTCTTCCTTGAGGATTGCGGATAGAGTGACAATTGACAAGCAAGAGATTTCTAATCACATTGTTCAACATTTCTTTAATCTTTTTGGTTCAAATCTTCCTTCTTCTTTTTTTAAGGATATGGACCTGGTTGATAAGATGGTTTCTACGCTCATTAATGACGGAATAAATAATTTGATTTCTATGTTCCGCTCAAGAAATCAGGGCAGATGTGTATGGTCTCAATAAGGAGAGTGTCTATAGGTCTGGTGGCTTTGGCCCTCACTTTTTCCAAATATTTTTGGGTATAATCCACCATGATGTTGTGCATGTTGTCATAGAATTTTTCACAACAAGTTGGCTTCAACCAAACTTAAATGTTACTACTTTGATTCTTATCCCAAAAGAAAACATTGCAGACATCGTTGACCATTATAGGCCAATTGTTATGACCAATTTCAATTTCAAGTTTATTCCCAATATCTTGGCTAGCAAATTTTCTCTCATCCTTCCCAACATCATTTCTAAGGAGCAAAAAGGGTTCATCAATGGAAGGAATATAAAGGATTGTAATGCCTTGGCTTTTGAGCTTTCCAACGTGTCACATAAAAATACTTTTGGTTGTAACATTGCTTTGAAGATTGACATAACCAAAGCCCTTAACACAATTGAGTGGTCTTTCCCCATCAAAGTTCTTAAGTAATTTTGTTTTAAGGATACCTTTTGTAAGTGGATAGACACCATATTGCACTCTACTACCCTATCTAGCTCCTGGATTTATGCACGATTACTTTCATTGCAAAAGAGAAATGAGACAAGGGGGTCCCCTATTCCCTCTTCTATTTTGCATTGCTCAAGATGTCCTCAATAAACGAATTCTAAAACTTGTGATGGATGGACAACTCAAGCTCAGAAATGGTCTTATGTCTGCTACCATGTTTTCTCATTGCTTCTATGTTGATGACCTAATTAATGGTGTATTAAAATGGAAGTCATGCTAATTGTACTCACTAGGGTTTTACAACCCTATGCCTACGTACCCTAAAAATTGAAGGATCAGGGCTCCATAGTTCGTACTCCCTCTACCCCCTAATCTTATTCCTAATTCTAACCCTAATCTTAATCCTAATCCTTTATTTATGCTCTCAAATGTTAGAATTATTGGTGTAATCCCTAAAGGCCAATACTTTTGATACTTGTATCGAATTATTTATTAATAATAAAAGGCATTTCTTTGTTATGTTTGTTTTTCCAAAATAATAAAGTCCCTAGAATAGCTAGTCCGTTTAATGAAACATTAAGTGTGAATTAATCATGAGATTCCATTAAACATAAGGAAACTATTCTTAAAGTATCCATAGTCGAGCTTTACTGTGAAGTGGGATAACCTTAAAGCATTAAGACTATTATGTAGATAGACTGATGATCACATCTCATGGATCATAGATAAGGAGTTATTAAGTCTTAACATAAGTATGAATATTATGAGTAATATTTATATTGGATTGATCTGCTATGAGAGTACTACATAGTATGTTATGCAAAGTGTCATGAGTTACTCTCATGGTGATAATGGTGTATACCACCCTTCGTCCTGAAACCACTATGGATCCTAGATGTAGAGTCAAGTACTTTATTGTTGATCAAACATTATTCGTAACAGGATGACCATAAAGATAGTTGATGGGTACTTCACAAAGCATGTTGAGGGACATGAGTGACCTAGATGGAATTTTCCCATCCTGCATAACAGGATAAATGTCTAAGGGCCCAATATTGAACTAGACAAGGATGACACATAATATGCCTTGTATTCAATATAGACATAAGGGCAAAAGGGTATTTGTACACACAAACATTATCACAAAAAAGGTATTGTCTGATCACATGATATTTTCGTGACTTTGGTAGTAGTGATGTGTTGCTAGATACCGCTCGTTGTTTATTATGTTAAATGTGTGATTTAATATAATTGGCAACGTTGCGAGAACCTATTGGGTCACACACATAAGGACAAATTGATGAGAGAGATAGAATAAATAAGGAACACCGTAAGATACAGTGTGTTTAAGTGACATATGGAACATCATATGATATTGATCGTACCTGGAGATCAGGATCCGATGTGGTCGGCGTCGGACGTGGATGAAGCTCGGTTGATGGTGGAAAAAGGGGTGTACCTGCAAAGGAACTCCGATGCTAAAGTCAGAGAGCGAGCAATGAGTGAGCAAGTACTAGATTTAGGGTAAGGATTTGAATACCTGACCCTCTTAAATGAAAGGATTTTTATAATGTCCTTGGTGCGAGGCTATTGGTCCCTTCTATTGGGCCTGGATCGTGGATCCCCCAAAAATAGGTAACTATCAGAAACTAACCGTTGGGGGGAACGCTTGGATTGCTCGGGCGAGATCTTGCTCGGATGATGTTAATACTGATCGAAGGACTTATCTGGCAGACGTTCCTCGGTTGATCCTAGGGATTCGATCCATGATGGGCGTAAACCTTGGTCGGCGGTGCTGACGATCGGGTTGGAATGGACTTTCGGGCGGATCGAGGATGTGTCAGTTGCCAAAGAGTCGTTATGGGCTAGAAGACGGATTGGGTCTAATTCTCAGAATTGGGTCAGTCCGGAACAGGAGTCCCCCAAGTCGTTGTTTCTGGTTGAAGGAGAAATGACTTAAGGGTGATTTGCTGCTCGGAACTATTTTTCAGTGTCGACCGAATATCACTTGGTCCGATCAAACGGTTCCCTCTGTAGAAGCAGGAGATAACTCGAAAATCGAGCAACTTATTGGATGGTCGTACCGAGGGTTAGGAAACGAAGAGGTGACGTGTTTTGGAATTTGTGCCAATTTAATGCTTTTGACGGTTACTCTGGGGGCTAGGGTATAGGTTATCATTGCCTAGGGATAGAGGTCACGCATTGTTCCACGTGTTCTTCATCCTATAAATAGAGGCGATCTCTTCATTTTCACCCTTTTTCGCTTATGCTTTATTTCTTGGCGTCTCTCTTACTCTCCGGCTATCGTCTATCACTGTCGACCACCGCAACTTTCAATCCGACCACCGCGCGAGTTTCCTTAAAGTTACTCCAATCATGTCTCAACCATCTGGTAAGCATTTTTAATTGATTTTTGTCTTAGTTTTCTACGAATAGACATGCATGCGGTTAGGTTTTGGTTTTAGGAAGTAGATTAGGGTAGTCTAAACGATTTTTATGTTGTGACTGTAACGCTGCTTGCGTCAACCCTAGCTTGTACCCAGCTACGACTCTATTTGAGGCTCATCCGGAGTCATGGGTTTAGGGGTCGTTCCGATGGTTTGGTCGTTGAGACGTTCCCTCGTCGGCATGCTTTTTGTCGAGTGTGGGTCGACGGTTGTTTTGAGTGAGTCGTCCCTTTGAGGGTTTTGGCTAGGGACCTTGTCTCTTGGCCGTCGCACGCCCTTTCACTTGATAGGTAGTGGAAGGGTGGATTTGATGTCTTAATCGAATTCATTGATGCCTTTCCTCTACTTTTCAGGTGAAAATGTGCTCGTTGATCTGTACGACCTCTCCTTTGAGGAAGACACGTGAGAGGATTCGGGCTCCTCGGATACTACTCCGAGCAATTCTGAAAGCTCTTCTGAGGACTCTGAAGCTAATGGGGAGGATGACACGGCTACAACCTATGGAGGAGCGACTTGCACTCAAGGGGTTTCAAACGAAGAAGGAAAAGTTCTGGCGCCCGAAGAGTGGGTAATGGAAGATTTGTTGGATAAGGTGTCGACTTATGCTCGACCGCGGACGAAACCGTTGCCCATGGTGGGGAATCCTAGGCACTGGGGAGTTACGTGTCCGGGCGACGATGATAGGATCTACTCCAACTTTGGGGGGAGGAAGTTTTCAATGTACGAATATGCTTTCACGACCTTAGGGATCAGATTGCCTTTAGCGACATAGTTAGCTCGGTGATGGGCCATATGGGGGTGGCGCCCTCGCCGTGGCGCCCATGCAGGCATTTGAATTGACGTGCACACATCTCGGCGTCGGGGCCACCCTCCCTCTATTCTTTCGACTATTCTCTTTACAGTGCCAAGTCGGATGTGAGGATGCTCGGAAGGGCTTCATCTCTTTCAAGCAGCGGACCAAAATCTTCAAGGCACATTCAGAATCTATCCGGTCATTCAAGGGCGATTACTTCTTGGTCGAACCGGTGACCCAGGCAGAGACCAGGTTGATCAGCTTCATCGGGGTCGACACTGATGAGAATGATGTGCCCAAGCTTGATGCCCAAGGGAAAGAAGTCCCTCGGCGGATTTGGATGTTCCCTTTTTCTTGGGGCTATCTCCACTATGGACATGCGAGTGAGCGGGTTTGTCCAGATTGGGGACACGTTGAACGAAGATGACGGGGCTAGTTTTGAGGCATTTCGCAAACTGGTAACGTCCTTCACCCCCGTCCCGATGCTCGACGGGGAGGGTAAGATAATGCTCGATGTTGATGGGGGAGAAGTCGTGGATCGTCCAATGATCGACGTAACAACGCTTCTTGCGTGCGAAAACGGGCAGGAAGTGTCTGAGATTTTTGGTATTTGTAGTCGCGTCTTTATTTACTTTCGCTTTTGACGTATGATTTGTGTTTGCATTGTTCGGTACTAACAGTATCTCTTTTTGTCTTTCTGCAGCTTCTATGGCCAATCCCCTCGACAAGATCCAAGAAAAGTTACGGCAGAACAACAAAAGGAAAGTTAAGGTTGTTCAAACTCGGCTGACGGGAAATGCCACGAGCGGCTCGGGCTTGGGCCCAGTGGGTCAAGGTTCTTCGGGCGTGACTTCGGCCTCTCAACTAAAAAGGCACAAGGGTGGTTCATTTGTGCTAGATCTGACCACCAACGCTTCCCCCAAATCAAAATATGTCCTGCCCCCATGCTTAAAGCACAATTTTTTCGAAGATACGGCTTTGGAAGTCGAGGGAGCGGACACCTTGCAGGTCGAGAGGATGGATCGTCCTGCTCGAAGGATGTCGTTGGCTCAGGATGATAGCGCCATCATGAGGGTGTTGGCCATGGCCTCGAGCTTGGTCGAGGGAAACCCAGGGCATGAACGGGAGGTTAATCGTCTGAAGTCCCTTCTGGCGACGTCTGAAGAGAACGCGAAGAAGGCTGCCGAGGAAGCGACCAAATCTCTAAAGGAGCATGCTGAGGTGATTGCTAAGATGGAGGTGGATAAGAGGAAGGACCTCGACCACAACAAGAGGATGAAAGACGCTTTTATGCCCAAGGAAGATGAGGACGAGGACACCAAGAGCTTGATGACCCGTGCACACTTCCTTGCTCGGTTGGAGAAAGATTTGGAGGAGCTGAGGGATACGACCAAGCTGAGCTTCCAAAATGTTGTTGACCAGATCAAGGTGCTTTATCTCAAGGTGGATCTTGATACTGATCGGATCAACTATTTGTACAATGTCGAGGAGGGTCGGATCATTGTTCCTGATGACATGATAGTGGATGACACCCAGCCCAACGAGCCCGCTCAGCTAAATCTAGTCGAGGTCTAGCCACTCCAGAGTGAAGTTCAGCCTGACGTCCGCATGGAGGAAGGGAATTAACGCGGCCTGCATGTCGTAATGTTGTAATTTATTTTCTTTTCTTGCCCGAGGACTTGATCCCCTTTTTATGTAATCTTGAACAAGTTGTCCCCTTGGGGTCGCGATCTTTTAATTAAAGTTTCCGACCTTGGTGGTCGTTTTATCACCTTTGTATTGCTTTTATTGTTACAAGTGATTATTCGTCCGTCGGAAGACCGTTATCTAGAGTCTATGAAATTTCGCTAAGTATTTTATGCTCGATACTTGTTTGGTTGTAACGCTGATCGTTGAAACGCGAGGATCTGCTCGCATTGGGGGATAATGCTCGTTGAAGGTATAGTTCGTTGGTTGGGGGAACCGAACAGGTTATGCAGAGGTTTGCTCTGATGCGGCGCCCAGGTCAAGATTATGGATCGGGTTCTGTGGCTTGAACGTCCCATCGCGAGCTGGGGTTCTGCCTGGTCGTGGTACTAAGGCTCGACGGACTCGTTTGAGTATCCGTCCGTGCGGCAGTTACCTCCCTCGGGTACAAGGGCAGTTATCACACAGGTTGGTCGGACCGCTTGCTCCTCGTTTTGGAGTCGAGCAGAGGTGACGTTTGTACTAGTTGTAGTATTGTTTGAGTTTCTCGGCGTTCCATGGCCGAGCGAGCTCTTCCCCTTGTAGATTTTCTAAGTAATAGGCTCCATTTTCGGTATTCGCTCAAATGCGATATGGACCTTCCCAATTGGAGGCCAGCTTCCCCTCCCTGGAGTCCTTGTGGTTTTTACTCAAGATGAGACTTCCAACCTCGAACGCTCGTCTGATGACCTTGGCATCGTGTCGAGCTGCTATTTTTTGTTTGAGGGCAATTTCTCGAAGAGCAGCCCCCGATCGGATTTCTTCGACCAAGACGAGCTCTTCGCGAAGCATCTCAGAATTGGTGTCCTGATCCATGGGCGATTCTGTTCGCCTGGTCGGGATGTGCATTTCTATAGGTATGACCACTTCGGTCCCATAGGCTAATCGGAATGGGGATTCACCAGTCGTTGAATGGGGAGTGGTTTTGTATGCCTAAAGTACGTTATGCAGCTCTTCAACCCAACACTTTGTATGCTCGTCCAGCCTTCGTTTTAATCCCCTTAGGATCACCCTATTCGCAGCTTTTTCCTGTCCGTTAGTTTGAGGATGTTCGACTGAGGCGAAGTGTAGTTTGGTCCCTACCAAGGTTACGAACTCTTGGAAATTCCTATCAGTGAATTGGATTCCATTGTTTGTCACGATGGTGAGTGGTACTTCAAACCGAGCAAGGATGTTTCTTTTAAAGAAACGTAAAATTTTGAGTGCAGTGATTTTGGCCAAAGCCTCTGCCTCTATCCATTTGGAGAAGTAGTCGACGCCTACTATGAGGTATCTGTTTTGGCCTGAGCTGACGACAAAATAGCCTAGGATGTCCAGCACCCACCAGGCGAACGACCATGGGGAGGATAGCGACCTCAACTCGGTAGGTGGTGTTATGTGTATGTCACCGTGCCGTTGGAATTTATCGCATTTCTTTACATGCTCTTTTGTTTCGTTCTGCATTGTCGGCTAATAATATCCTACTTGTAGGACTTTTCATGCCATTGATCTCCCGCCCGGATGCTGGGCGTTAATTCCTTCATGGACTTCTCTCAATATGTGAGGTACGTTTTCTTCTTCAACGCACCTGAGGAGGGGTGTAGAGAAACCCCTACGGTACATTTTGCTCCCGACAATGACGTACGAGCAAGCCCTGCGTCACACGGTGTTAGCCGCCTTCGGGTCCGTCGGTAGCTCTTCTTTGGTCAGATAGTTGAACACCAGGGTCATCCAGCAATTGGCGTAGGTTGAGGGAGGAGGTTGTCTGATGCTAGGTCGAGGGAGTACCTCTTGTATGACAGATTTATTGCCTCCCTTCCTTTTAGTATTGGCCAATTTGGACAAGATATTCGCTCGGGTATTATCTTCATGTGGAACGTGCTTAACTTCTACAGACGCAAATCATTTTAGTTTCTCTTTGACCAAGGACAAGTATTCAGACATGTTGTCATTCTTAGCTTGGAAATTTCCCTGTACTTGGTTGGCGACCAGCTGGGAGTCTGTGCATATAATAATATCCTCGGCACCGAAGTCGTCCGCTAGGCGTAGGCCGGTCAGGAATGCCTCATACTTCGCTTGATTGTTGGAAGTGGGGAAGGATAGGGTTAAGGAAACCTCGATGATGGTTCCTTCTTTGTTTTCCAACATAATCCCCGCTCCGCTGCCTACCGAGCTAGAAGCTCCGTCTACGAAGATGATCCATTTGGACATGGTCGTTGGTGTTTGCTCGGGGAAGGTGAGCTCTGCTACGAAGTCGGCCAAAGCTTGGGCCTTCAGAGCTTGTATATCCTCATACCTAATGTCGAATTTGGACAGCTCCAATGACCATTTTAGCATCCGTTCAGCCATGTCTGGTCTACCGAGCAGTTGCCTAATGGGTTGGTCGGTTCTGACGACAATCGTTTGGGCCAAGAAATAATATCTAAGCCTTCTTGCGACGAAGAGGGGGGCCATTGCTACCTTTTTGATCAACTGATACCGCAGCTCTAGGCCGTGGAAAGCCTTACTCGTGAAGTAAATTGGGTTTTGTCCTTCAGGAAATTCACGAATGAGAGTTGCGCTTACAACCTCGTTTGCGACCGCGAGGTAAAGATATAGAACTTCGCCTTCGTTAGGCCTGGAGAGCACTGGAGGTTCGGATAGCGCTTTTTTTAAGTGGGCTAGGGCTTGCTCGTATTCATTTTTCCATTCGAAAGCTGACTCCTTGCGAAGGAGTTTGTAGAATGGAAGTGCGTGTTGGGCGGATTTAGCCACGAACCGAGCGAGCGAAGCAAGCACTCTGTTTAACAATTGTATAGATTTCTTAGAGTTTGGTGTAGGAATCTCCGTGAACGCCCGACATTTGTCGGGGTTAGCTTCGATTCCCCGCTCGGTCAGATAAAACCCGAGGAATTTGCCCGCTCGAACTCCGAACGTACATTTTTCGTGGCTGAAGCGCATTTTGTATTTTCGAGCTTGGTCGAATACCTTTCATAGGTGGGAAGCGTAATCCATCTCTTGTTGATATTTAATGATCATGTCGTCCATATATACTTCGAGCATGTCTCTGATTTCTGATCGGAAAATTTTATTCATCATGAGCTGATTAGTGGCGCCCGCGTTTTTCAGGCCAAAGGGCATAACGTTATAGTAGTAATTTCCCGATTCGGTCATCAAGGTCATGTGCTTTTTATCGGTCACGGCCATGGGGATTTGATTATATCCCGAATAGGCGTCCATAAATGATAGCAGTCTGAAACTGGTCGAGTTGTCGACCAGTTTGTCAATATTTGGTAAGGGATAAGCATCCTTCGGGCAAGCCCGGTTAAGATCAGTATAGTCAACACACATTCTCCACTTTCCATTCGACTTTTTAACGAGTACCATGTTTGAGATCCAGGTTGTGTACCTGGCCTCTGTTACAAAGTTTGCCTCTAGGAGGTCTTCTACAGCTTTTTCGGCCGCTTTAGCTTTCCCAGTCGACTGCTTCCTCCTGCGTTGGGCAATGGCTTTGTGAGTAGGATCAATGGAGAGATGATGGAAAGCAACATCTGGGTCGAGTCCAGGCATCTCTACTGCACTCCAAGTGAATAGGTCGGCATTCCCTTTCAGGCACGTCTCCAGTTGTCTTTTTGCCAAGTTAGGGAGATGAGCTCCGATCTTTACGCACCTATTTGGATCTTCCCTAGAGGGATCAGCTCGAATTCACCGTCCGAGATTGGTCGGGCTAATGAAGTGGATGGTTGCTGGGAGCTTTCGTCTTTGTTTGGGAATATACAGTCCAGGTCGACGGATTCGACCCGAGGCAGAGACTTGGGCACTTCTGTTTTCCCGGGAGATGTTGAGGCGGAAGCTTTGGGTTGGTTATGTAAGATCAAAGTGCGCCTAAGAGGGGGGTGAATTAGGTGTTATCAAATTTTTCGATTCTTTTTCTTCGATGGATGTATTTCGCTTTTACGGTTTAAGGAATAAAAATGGTAAAGCAGGAAAGTAAAGATGACACGGAGATTTATCCTAGTTCCCTTCACAATCCGAAGGTACATCCAGTCCCCTTTCAACACAAAAGAGATTTCCACTAGTTTCTTTAGAACAGTACAACCTATCACACCTTCAATGGTGAGGCCTACTTTCTAACAAACTATACACACAAGTGTGCAAGAACAATCCTCTTGCCACACTTACCCTTATGTCCAAACAATCCTTGGAACACAAGTCACAAATAGAAAACACTTTCTATAATTTTGTTTGAGTGAGAGTACAAAGAATAGTATCAATAAAAATTGATCTTCTCCTATATTCAAAAGTCACTACTTAAGATTCAATACAAGTGTTCAAGAAAAGTATGAAAATGATGAACTTACGAACACTTTTGAAATATGAAAATTATTTGAATTTAGTGATTTTGATTGTATGATAATATTTGAAATATTCTAGGAGGTGTTTATGAATTTGAAATTTTAAGAATTTATAATAGTTGAAACACCTATTCAAAAAGGTATGAGAATTTAAAAAGAAATTCTTTGAAAAGATGTAAAAGAAATTATGAAATAAAATCATGAAGAGGTATAACACTTAACAAAATATTTGAATTTTAAGAGAAACAATTTTTCAAAATTTCTTCAGTGTTAACCGGTTAACCATATGGGTTAATCGGTTAACGCCCAGAAACGTTACCACAGCATTGAAAAATTGAGACCGTTAACCGGTTAACACTGTTAAAACACAAAAAAATATTTCTGTTTAAAGTGATAAAACCAGTTCCAATACTTTTCAAAATGATGCACATGCATTAAAAATTATGATGAATATTTTGAACACTTGTATATCATATTAAGGAGTAAATTTTGATATACCTAAGCCTTGAGACAAGTCTTGAAAGTGTTGCACAAAAAACTGATACGATCGAAAGCATTCCATTGATGATGCATAGCCATGATCTTGATCGTTGTTGTCATCTCGACTTTTTGCAATCTTGAATGAGCTTGAATAATGTTGACGTCATCAAAACCATTGAGCTTGAAGTATGCTTCTACATTCTCCCCCTTTTTGATGATGACAACCGAACGAATTTTGCGTACAAGCTTTGATCGCTTGATGTTGTTCTAGGCTTGCTTCTCCCCCTATGTCCAGCAACCCCCCCTATCTAAACAGAGGCAAAATTCTGCACAGAGAGATATTAGAAACCAAGCTCTTCTCCCCCTTTGGGATTAGCAAAAAGGAAGAGAGGATCAAGCATAATCATGAAAAATACAGCATAAAGTTCAGCATGATGCACTTTAGCATGAAAACATACACGAAAGCACAAATATAACAAAAACATAATTTGATTAAAAACGGAAAAGAGTACGGAAACATAACCGAAACGAAATCAAAATTGCCTTACAAACTTAGGACTTATAACAGAATTTTAAAACTAAATAAAAACAACAAAAGCAACAAGACATGCATGTTCATTCCTCTTCCGACATATCATCACTTTCATCTTCACCATCTTCACCATCTTCACTACCAACTTCACTTTCATCATCCTCTTCGGTTTGGTTGTGAGAACCGATAATCAATTTCCGAAGGCTTTTGAGAGTGCGTTGGGTTTCACGGTGGTTTTGTTGAGCTTCTCGGTGGTGTGTCATGATGGTGGTGTAAAGGAAGTCATTGGTTATGCCACCTTCGGGAATAGGAAAGGATGGAGCGGCGGAACCATCGACATATTCATAAGAACCATCGTTGCGTAAAACAATTTCGGTATTCTTGACAATTGTAATCTCATTTATTTCATTTGCCGTAGCCTTCATGGCGATAAAAGGTTCCCTACCAATAACCAAGTCGGTTTGCTCAATGATTCGAGAAATGAGCCTAGCATACGGAAGTCTTGTCTTTAAAGAGAGTTGTTGCTTCAAATGATACATCATTGTGAGCATCCAATTAATATTTACCCTTTTCTTGATAGCAAACATCACCTGCATCTCCAAGTCATTGATTTGAGAGTGGTTTGAATCCTTCGGCAGCAGCACATAGCAAATGATATAGTGTAACAACCGATCATCAACGGTCAAATTCTTCGCATAGCAAAGAGTTCTTGAAGCGCGCTGTCCCGATGTCACAATATCCTTTGGAAAATGGTAGATTGAGTAATAATACTCCATTTTGTTGTAGCCGTACCAAACATCATCAATGTGATTCACGCCTTTGCGGAGAAACACACCGGAAAATGGAATGTTCAAGGATGCAGCCAAAGCACCTAAATCCTCCTTAATTTCACAATTTCTAACAAGAGTATGCAACTTATGTTTACCATGCCTATCCATGTTGAGAGAAAAGTTATGCATAAAGGATTGGACCAAATTCGGGTAAACTCTCCCGTTGTCAGCAACAAAATCAAGCATCCCTTGAAATTCTAGTAATGCAGGAAATTTAAAGGTTGGAGGTTTGAAAGATTTCAGTAGAACATATTTACCCTTAAGCAGTGGTCTGACTCTGACTTTGAAATCCAGCCCCCTCTTCTTGGTGGATTCCATTGTTTCTACAGCTGGAGCTTCTTCTGACACTGAAGCCGGTTCCTTTCCTTTCCTTTGGGGTGCCATGAACAATGAGGGAGTTAGGGTTTTGGTTTTGGAGGAGATGATATTTTCGGATTTGATGTTTGGTGAGTGGAATGTAGTTTGAAGAGTGTTATAAAGATGAAGAGATAGTGGGTTTTAATGGGGGTTTAAGTTGTTGAAGGTTGGAAGTTGGAAGAAGATGATAAATAGAGTTTATGGTAGTCAAAGAGTTTGAATAGTTAAAACATGTGGAAGTGAATGAACCAAATATGCAATACAATGTACTTGAAGAATATATTAAAAACATAGTAAAACAAAAATATAAAACAAACAAATAAAAAAAAACACAGAGTCTGAAACTTGCGCTGGAAATCCAAGTTTTGGATGTGTTAACCGGTTAACCTATTACATTAACCGGTTAACGGTTAAAAATTTTGATTTTTTTTTGAAAAATCCAGCAGCATGTTTTAGACCAAAAATAACCACTTTTTCATAAAAAAAAATTCATAAAGTGTTAGCACTCATCAAGACGCAACTTTCAATCAAAAAAGTTTTTGAAACCGATTATTTTCGGGTATACGAAAGTGAGAAAAACGAAAAACGGCGAAATGGAAGTGCTAGCATTTTATGACTAAAAAGTGAACAACCATACATATAATGCAATAATAACATACAATAAGCAATTTTAAAGTTAAGGTTAGATGTCACCTTCATTGAGAATACCAACTTCTCGTCGAATCTTGTAAAATTGCTCTTTAGCCAATGGTTTAGTGAATATATCGGCGAGTTGATTGTGTGTATCCACTAATGTAACATCGATATCTCCATTTAGAACATGATCTTGAAGGAAGTGATGTCGGATATCTATGTTCTTTTTTCTTGAATGCATGACCGGGTTCTTCGTGATATTGATGGCACTTGTGTTGTCACACCAGAGAGGGATACAACTGAGGTCTATACCGAAATCGAGGAGTTGTTGTTTAAGCCACAAGATTTGAGCACAACAACTTCCTGCTGTGATGTACTCCGCTTCGGCCGTGCTAAGTGCAACACATGCTTACTTCTTACATGCCCACGACACTAGTGCATTCCCGAGAATGTGACAAGTACCACTTGTACTTTTTCTGTCGGTCTTACATCCTGCATAATCAACGTCAGAATAACCAATTAAAGAACAAGTACTACCTTTAGGATACCATAATCTGACGTGCGTCGTTCCTTTGAGATACTTCATGATCCTCTTCACGGCGGTGAGATGTGATTCCTTCGGATTAGCTTGAAAGCGGGCACACAAACAAACACTAAACATAATGTCAGGACGGCTTGCCGTCAAATATAAAAGTGAACCGATCATACCTCGATACTTTGTAATATCTATTGAAGTGCCGCAAAGATCTTGATCAACATACGTTCCGGATCCCATTGGAGTAGACATTTCTTTGCAATTGTCCATATCAAATCTTTTCAATAATTCCTTGCAATACTTGGATTGGTTGATGAAGATGCCATCCTTTGTTTGCTTGATTTGTAAACCAAGGAAGTAGTTCATCTTTCCCATCATGGACATCTCGAATTCACCTTGCATCATAAGAGAGAATTCTTCGCAAAGATCTTTGTTCGTTGAACCGAAGATGATGTCGTCGACATAGACTTGAACAAGTAAGGTGTTGCCCTTGAGATTCTTGATGAACAAAGTCTTGTCAACCTTTCCTTTCGTAAAACCTTTCTCACATAGGAAGTTGCTAAGGCGATCATACCAAGCCCTTGGTGCTTGCTTTAAGCCATAAAGAGCCTTCTTCAACTTGTAGACATGAGATGGATTCTTGAAGTCTTCAAAACCCGGAGGTTGTTTGACGTAGACTTCTTCATTGATGTAACCGTTTAGGAAAGCGCTTTTGACATCCATCTGGTACAACTGAAAATTCATTGAACAAGCGTAAGCAAGTAATAATCTAATAGCTTCTAACCTTGCTACCGGAGCGAATGTTTCATCAAAGTTGATTCCTTATATCTCCACTGTTTAGGAATTGAAACAATGCATGTACATCGTCAGCATAGTCTGTTCAAAAGCATACTGCATAATATTATGGTATTGTTTTCGTCATCCTCCCTCTACAGGCTTATAGCTTTATCAGGAGTTAAATATCACAAAATAGAGATATGAAGCATAGTTTTAAATATAGTGAACCGAATGGATTAATTCAAGACAAACATATGCAATGTATTAATGAAAACAAAAGTTTAACATAATAGTAAGTGTTTAAACAAATAAAGGAAATTACAAATGAAAATTCAAATGTTGTCCCATCCAGTTGGCTGAATGTCTTCAATTGCAATCTGTGAACTTTCAGGAGCAGTATATTTCACCATGAAATCAAATTTTCCACTTGGATGTCCCAAGGTGCCCCATATCTCAACAGAAATAGGTAATCTTCCTTTCTTGCTACTTTGGGCAACTTGTCTTGCAGCTTCGATGTTTGATGGACGATAGTAGAACTCAATTTGACCTTCTGGAGTAACCTCGAGGATTCCTTCGTCAGTTAGGTCTTGAATCTTATTCTTCAATGTCCAACAACTATTAGTATCATGTCCAGGACTGTCGGAGTGATACTCACACTTTGCCTTGGAATTATAGTGAGGAGAGGCAGTATTAGGATTTTGAGGAGGACTTTTCAAAGAAATTAGTTTCATCTCCAACAAGCATTGTAGAACTTGTGACATTGGAGTGCTGAACTTGATAAACTGCCTTCTACATTCCTTGTGTTGAGGTAGATTAACCTTATCAGGTATTTCTTTTTCAACTGAAGAACAATCAGTGGCAACCTGTCTCTTACCTTCTCTTATCCTCATCTTCCTTTCAACCAAATCAGCTTGTTTTAATGGAGGTTGACTGACAATTAGATTCCCGACTCCATTATTTTGAAGTTTGTGGACAAAGGTTCTTAGCTCTTCTTGTCCCTGAACTAAACTTTGAATAAGAGCCACCTGGTCATTCATCTGGGTCCTCATTTTTGTCATCTCAGCTTGCAGTTGTTTCAACTGATTATCCTTGTTATCTTCAGGATTTTCAGAGAGGAGTGCTTTCAACTCTTCTTGCCCCTTAGAAAAATTCAGGATTACTTCTTGGAACTGAGTATTCTGAGCCTGGAGATCCTTGACAGTTTGTTCAAGAGCCATTTCTGATGAAATAAACAGCGAGAAGATAAGATATCTGTACATAAGAAACCTGTGATGCAATGATATGGTGTATAAATGTATATGCAATGTTTCCAAGGACCGCGAGATTTAAATTTGTTTAAACAACCCAAAAGGTAAACTTTTATTAGTAATAAATTTGTTTACCCCTTGGGCTTACAATAAAATAAAATGAATACAAAAGATGTTTAAGTCTCCCATGGACGTTTCCTCTTTGTGTTGAGGTATGAGTTGAGATTCTGCTCCTCGTGAAGTTGCTTTGTTAGCTCCAGGATTCTTTCTTGACTTGCTTTGTAATGAGTCTCAAAAGTATCCCTTTGCTCCTTCAACTGGATCCAGGACCTCTGTAACTCTTCCATGTCAGTGGGCATGTCTGGGTGAAGGATGGTATAAGAAGTATCTCCTTCAGCAACAGGCTCCATAATAACTAGTAGGATGGCAGGATATGGCATCATAAGAGTCTGAGCACGAGATCGCACCCATCTGAGATAAGCTTCCATAGGAATAGTGTACTTGGGCTCCAGAGTCTTGCTGTCAACCTTGTTTACTTTTCTCCATGCTAGTATGAACCTTTGACGGTAACCTTGAAGATCGTTGTCGTAGTCAAACACAATACCCTGAATTAACATGTCATGAGGACCATCACTCCGAGCGTAACCAAACTGTCGTAAAGCTAAGGAAGGGTTGTAAGTAATGCCCCCTCTTATGCCTAGAAGTGGCACATTAGGGAACTCCCCACAACGGTCAATGATAGTAACATTCTCCATAGATCGAGAGCACCAATGAATATCTGAATGAGAGAGTGACATAATCCTCTTGGACCACCTGAACCCTTGTTCATTCTTCATCACTGATCGAGGAAGGTGAGAAATAAACCACCTAGACAATAAAGGTATGCAGCACATCAGAGTTCCTCGTGCCTTCGTAGTACGAGTATAAAGAGAATGCAGAATGTCTCCAAGTAATGTAGGCACTGGATTGTGACTCAGGAATATGTTGATGGCATGAACGTCTATGAACTGATCTGGATTGGGGAACAACACTAAGCCATAAATCAACAAAGCTAAGATCTCCTCAAAAGCATCATAGCTCATAGCTTTCAGGAACACTTGAGCCTTCTCTATCAACACCTTAGCAAGAATACCCTTAACTCCTCTTCTTGTTTCTAGAACAATGTCTGACTTCTTTAGATGTAGAGCTGTAACAATGACTTCAGGTTTAGGCTCTTTCTCCAAGCCTGTGAAAGGTCTCTGATCGAGAACAGGTATACCCAGTAGTTTAGAGAACTCTTCCATTGTAGGAACCAGCTGATAATCGGGGAATGTGAAACAGTGATGCTTAGGATCAAAGAACTGAAACAGAACACTCATCATGTCTTCATTGAACCCTGAAGTGACTAGATACAGTAGGTGGCCATGTCTCTTGATGAACTGGGATTTTTCAGAAACTTGAGAGACCAATTCTTTAAGCTTAGGAGGTATTCCTACAAAGTTGATCCGGATAGTATTCCTACGAGCAGAAGCCATGACCTGCAACAAAGAACAAAGATAAATCCTTTGGTCCTTGAAATGGTTAGTGAAAATGCTATGCTTATGATGCATGATGATGCTATGATGTTATGCTCAATCACAAACATGTGGCACACACAAACAAGTCACACAACAGTCCTAGGTTTAAAGGCTTGCATGAGGTTTAAAGGTAAGTACCATCCCCTAAAGTTTAGTTGGTTCATCCTGTCCTACAAAAGTAACCAGGTTCTAAGGGATCTCAATATCATTGATCCTTCACAAGGGTGGTTGTTCAGTAGGCAACTTACTTGCCAACCAAAACCCTCCAAGTTTAGAATCTCAATGAGTGTAGCATCGAGTATCAACCAACTTCAGTCTTCACCAAAGCCGGTTATCTCACTACTTTTCTAAAGGCCAAGATGGGATAACTAGGGTTCTAAAAGTTAGTTAGTGTATTGACAACGTATGGCAGCCTCATATTATCCTCAACTTGACTTAAGGAACATAAGCACCAACCAAGAAGTCATACTAACTATGGCCACCAGATCAACCATATCGGTATACGCCGTACAGTTTCCTTGGTCTATTGCCATTTACCTAAGGTACACTAGATCTGGGTTAGGATCTTTCACACATAAGAGCACCCAACAAGATAAGTATAAAGCAAACAAGGCAAACAATTTTAAAGTGATCTAATTTCTAAGGGTACCCCTCTTTTATTAAGTCCCCAGCAGAGTCGCCAGTTCTATAACACGGTGGGAGAACTGACTTTAGTGAAATGTTGCGGATAGCAAGAGTCGCCACCGACTTTTATTTTATCCAAAGGAAAGGGCATAAAAGAACAGGAAAGACCTTAAAAGATTTTTGGGTTCGGGGGGTAAGTTATGTAAAGGGAAGGTGTTAGCACCCTTTACATCCATGGTTATCCATGGGCTCTTAGTTACTTAGCTCACTTTAAAATGTTTTGAGAAGTGAAGTGTGTGTTTAAAAATTTTCTTAAGTACTTTATAATGACCCTCGTACGGATATATATAAAGACTTTGTTTTGAAAATTGTTTAAAAATGTGAAGTGTTTTTGAAATGTTTTGAAAAGGTGAGCAAGTACATAAGAGGAACCTACCCTAAGTTAAATCTTTTCTGTTCTTAAATGTCCTTTAAATGGTAAGACTATCCCTATTATTAAGGAATAGGTAGTCATTACCTTGGATGTTATGAGGGACAAGTGAAGAGACATCTGTGATTAGGCAACTGTAAGGTGTATTAGCAATTCGAAGGGACTTATCATCTTTTATTCGAAAGGGCCAAGATCATTTACGAAGGCAACCATGAAGGGACTTGATCTTATAATCTTTAAAGGGACTAGATGATATTAATAAGAGAAGGGACTTTTCTTTATACACCTTACTTGACCTTTTCCTTTAGGCAACATGAGAGGGAACCCTTAAGAAGTGAGATGGCGATCAAAGATCGACTTACGTGTGTGCGTGTACAAATTCAAATATTTATCTTATAATTAGTGATCTAAATTCAAATTTTAAAAGCAAATATGTTTTCACTCCCTAATTTACTAACCATAGCAATTTAAATAAATAATGAAAATTCTACCACTATTACATAATTTGCACAATTACATTATAATAAAATAATTTAAATAATAAGCATATGATAAAAAGGTTAGTAATAATTAATAAAATAAATATAAGAGAAAAAGAGGTTAGCATAATAATATAATATAGAAAACAAATTAAAAGTTCAAATTTAAATAAATAATCATTTTTTTAAAGAA
This sequence comes from Lathyrus aphaca, assembly GCA_963966055.1. Taxonomy (NCBI): domain Eukaryota; kingdom Viridiplantae; phylum Streptophyta; class Magnoliopsida; order Fabales; family Fabaceae; genus Lathyrus; species Lathyrus aphaca. The sequence goes on from OZ014519.1 coordinate 442,777,557, forward strand.
TTTTTAAGAAGAGAAATAAATAATAATTATTATATATACAAATAAACATGATTAATTTAATAATTTAATTATATATACATATTAGAAATATTTACTAATTATAATTAAACAAACATAATGAAAATAAGAAATTAAAATCATAAAAGAAAATTAGGGTTTTTTGAATTGTTTAGAAAAATAAATTAGGGTTTATAATATAATTAGAGTTTTAAGTACAAAAATATTTTAATTTAATACCTAATACTAATTTAATTAATAAACAAATATACATATATTTTAATAAGAAATTAGCTTTAGAAAATATTTTTTTAGAAATTTTTTAGAATATATAAATATTAACCTAGAATTATTTACATATTAAACATAATTATATATTTTTTATAATAATTAAACAAAAGATTTAAATAAACAAATCATAAATAAAAAAGAACAAAAAATTGCAACTTACCTGGGGCTGGGATTCGAACCCAGGCCCTAGGCTTTACACATCCTGGACCAGCCTCCCTTCCACTGGGCTGCGCATGCGCTGGTGATATTGAATGAGCAACAATGCCTTTTGTTTTCTAACTTGCAAAATCATGAAAAAAAACAAAACAACACAAAATGGCCTGGTGGGAATCGAACCCAGGCCAAAGAGTCTCTAAACGCACGCATCCACCATCTGAGCCATCAACGCATTCATGAAATAAAATATAAACAATTCAATAAAATATTAAAACAAATTTTGAAAATCAGAAAGCGCGCGCTGGACTTCATCTTCTTCCTCATACCTGCGAATTTTGATTCGAATATACCTGCGAATTTTTCTGCGTTTTTCGCACCATCAAGAACCTACGAATTTGGATCTTGCTCAATACATAAAATTTCAACAAATTAATCATATAAACATGATCCTCACATCATTCCCGATTCATTTACGTTCTCAAAACTCATTTATATTTGTTCTATTGATAAACCCTAATCGGCTACCTCAAACCCTAACAATGGTGAATCACTCATCCTGTACCAAAACTCGAATCAAAGCATCCAGAAACGATTGTTAGCTCATCATAAACAAGAATCAACAGTCAAATATAATTTATTTTACACCAATGTATGAAAATGAAAAATTCATGAATGTCTAAAAACTTTGATTCGGTTTGACCAATTCGTGGGCTTTTAGATGCATATGGTTATTGATATATGCTCAGTGATATGTAAGGAAGAGATTGGCATACTCCATTCACCTGAAAAAATACAAATTAGAGGAATCCGAATTTAAAAAAATTGATGAAATTTTGAAAGTGCAAACTTATCCTTGAAGCCTTGAATCTGTCCCCTCCTATTGGCAATGTGTTTGTGTATATATATGGATTGAATTAGGTCAAAAAAAAGTTATAACTCTTTGGACTTTTTGGATGATTGAAGATTGAAAAAGATTTGTCATAAAATTTGATTTTTCTTTGATCCAACATTGCTATTTTGGGATAATCTTCATAACTCTTGTATCAATTAGATCCAAATGACTTTTATGACTTTCTAGAAGCAAAATAATTTTAAATCTTCACTATTTCATATTTTATTTGAATTTAAAATGATTTTTAATATAAAAAATCATAATAAATAAAAATAAAATGAATAAAATGATGAAAATATTAAATAAATTTCGTGCATGATGTCATGGAACACATTGGGTCACAAAAAAGTCAGCCCATTTGAAGAATTATGGTTTTAAGACCCCATTTACTTCATAAACCACTCAAAAATTTCCCAACTTTGCAAGGGCACAAATCCTTCAATTTTAATGCTATGAGGGTGTTCTTGGACATTTTGGAAATATTAAAGAGTCCTCTAACCAACCTCATTGGTCTCATGTCCATATCTTTTACCATTCTCAAGTTATGCTCTTTTGAAGTTGTTGACTTTTTGTTGACTTTTAAAAGGACCTATAATGTCTTAGCTCATACCTTCCAAATGAAGCATTTTTGGGCTTGGCTTGTGAGACACAAAGTTGTAGAGAATTCAATTTCCTTCAAAATGAGCTTTGGATGGAAATTTTTTGATGAAGCTGTCGCTCCCACCGAAATGAGATTAACTCAGAAGGGGTACAGACGCGAACGGTCGGTGAAAGAGGAAGAGAACACACAGGAGTGAACTCAAGAGAAAGAAAGAGTCGCCAGCTAGGCATTTTTTTCCCGGAGGAAAGGTAATGCTGCATAAACCTAGAAAAGAATGGATAAGACGATTGCGAACCAGAGAGACTGAGAAAGGGGGTTGGTTACAACCTGGGAAGGTATTAGCACCCAGATTGTCCGTCGTACTCGACGGGATCCACGCTTAAAAGATTTGTGTTTTAAAGGGGTAGTGTTAGTGCTATTCTGTGTATCAAAGCTGGAAATAATGCAAGTGTCAGTGTAAAAGAAATGTGAAGTGTATAAGAGAAGTGTCAGTGGAAGAACAAGAGTGAAATGCTCAAGACTGAGGCTTAAAAAATAATGCTGGAAGGAGAGGGAATATACAGAGACTTTTGTTCGATAACAGTTAAGTTATGCCTACGTATCCTCTCGTGCAATGAGGAAGTCAGAACACCGTAGTTCGACCCAAAGAGACTGAAAGGTGAATTGACTTGTGAACTGCTTACTTGTCTATGCTCAAGTGTATGACCTGTCTGGCTCAGGTGCAAACTATCTTGCATTAGACGGAAGAAGCAAGTTCTCGTTCGTGAGTGAATGAGATGAGAAAATAATCCCGGAGGAGACGATTATTGTTTGTTTTTGATGTTTTCAGTCTTTTATTGCTTTTGAAAGTTTGTCATAAGTTAATGAGCTTAAGCCTAAACCAATGGGTTAGTAAACTCATCACATCCTCCCTCTGATTAGGGGTAATGAGAATACCTTAAGTGTGAAGTCAGCATCTCACACTTAATCACCCTGATGTAGGATTAAGATCATTAACCTACTTGTGATTATTTAGATGTTTTTTGTCGTTTTTGTTTAGTGTCGAGTAATGAGCTTAAGCCATAATCAGGGATTAAACAAACTCATTACACCATCCTAATAGAAGGATAATAGATGAGAATGTTTAAGCTGAGGAAAGCCCCTCAACTTAATCCATGATTAAGGATTAACCTCATGACAAAACAAAACCTTTATTAAAGTGGATTTTAGTTATTGATAAGATGAAGAAGTGAGTTTTATGGTTTATAAGACAACTTGAGGGGGACTTGTCCATTAACACTAGGGTTAGTCCTTCTTAACCAATTAAGGAAGAATTAGAACCCTAATGCAAGGCCCAAGTTACAAGCTTGATGTCTTAGTGATTATTAGATGAGTTGATTAAAGGAGTTAAACACATTAAGGGTTTAACATTTAGGATTAGAGTTATACACTTCATCCTAATAGAAGGATGCAGGCATAAGCTTAATCACAAAGCCTTAAAACCTTTAGGGTTTAGTCCTTGATTATGAGATGAGAAGAGAAGACTCAAAGAGACACAAAGGTAAAAGCTAAGTGGGGGACTAATCATAACCTAATTGTTGTCATGCTTGGTCATTCCTAGGGTTTGTGAGGTTTAAGAGAAAGGTCTTCAAAGAGCCACCAAGGAGAGAAGCAGGACAACTTGCTTCACTTAAGAAGACAAGTTACTTGAAAAAAGAAGGTGAGATGAACAAGAATGAGCAAGATCAATACAAAGCACAAAACAAAATGCAGCAATGATGCATAATAGAGATGAAAAGAGATTGTGAGAAGTGAAGGCAAATCCACTTCTCAATACAACTTACCACTTGAAAAGTTAGTGAAAGAAATGAAATGCAATGCAAATGAGATGAAATGGCATGATGCAAACCAAAACCATAAGCATGAGTATGATGTTAATGATGCTAAAAGATGATGCAAACATGAGGCAAGGCCATAAAATGATCATACAAGCATAAGGATGCAAATGAGGCATGTAATAAACCATGAACATGCATGAAAAGTTATGGGATGCAAATGACATACAACATGGCAAATTAAAGATGTAATGATCAAACATGATTCTTATATGTCCTAAGATGTGTGGTGAATCAAATGGATGCACAAAATGTCATGGCAAGTCATGGTATGCAAGCAAAGGAGAAATGGATGCAAAGGAAGGCCCAAATTAGGGTTTATGATCAATGCACAAAACAAAATTCAAAACCAGAAGCAATCATCATGATAAAAATTTGAAAATGCATTCAAAGGAACCCTAAACCTATACAAACTCACTGCCCAAAGGAGGGGATCCAACTCTTAACCTAGTGAGAGTTATGAATTTCCTAAGATTTCTAGGGTTTTAAGGTATCTTGACAAGGAAAATGCAAAACAAATTGAAAATGCAAAATCAAATCATGCCAATTTAATCCTATAAACTACATGTTATGCAAGATGCAATGCAAGAATAATCATGATCCAACTCTCAAAGGTTAGACAGAAATGAATTTTTGAAGTTTGAATCAAAATAATGCCTTAAAATGAAATTAATTCCATTGAAAATGATCAAAATGCATCAAGATCAAAAAAGAAATTTGGTTTGAGAGTTGGACAATGTTTCTAAATGTTTTTAAATATTTCATGAATTTTTTTGTGATTTTTAAATACCTAAAAGCATTTTTAATTAATTAATTCTCATTAATTAATTAAAAATAATCTTTTAAATGATTTAAAAATATTTTTGAATGCAAAAAATAAAATGAAAATCATTTTCTGATTGAGAAAAATATTTGAAACAAAAATGCAAAAGGAAATATTTTTGAGATTTTTCTAACTATTTTAAAATAAATATGGAAGAAAATGCAAGAAAAATGAAATTAAAATTGATTTAATGGGAAGTCAACAGATCCAGTGGCCAGCATTCAAAGTTGAGACGCGGGAGTTAACTGCGCGCGTGATCCAGTGGTTGAAATTCAAACTGACTAATCTTAATTAATTAATTTAAATAAATGAGATTAGGGTTAAGTGAGGAATCTGGGCCATTGAAACGCGCGGGGAATTGACTTAGTCAGCCTAATCTACGCTCCACATTCAAACTTCAATTAATGACAAAATTAGGGCTAATGACTTTCAGACGGCCGGAACAGTGTTCCGGTCGTCTTCTCCGACGAGTCCAAAACCTTATCTTTCTCTCCAGGCGCCAAAAATGAAATCTCTCTGCCCAGAATCAAACCCCACTCATCACTGAATCAAAACCCCCAAACAAAAATCATTTTTCATTCATCAATCATGCAAATCGAAACAAAACATATTTAGGGCAGAAACTTTCAGACAACTCATACATACTCAATACTCCACCATTTTCATTTTTAAACACATCATGATGATCAGGATAACATGTAGAATCAATTTATAACAAGTAAATGAAGTTCTGGAAAATTTGTTCTTGATGGATACCTGAACTGAAGTTCTTCGAACTGGAGCTTTCTGAGCCTTTCTCTTATGCAAACTGACTCCTCTGGTCCCCCTGAGCTCAATGAAATGCTTCAAAACTTTTGTTGATGGCTGATTTGAGAGATTGCAGAAGTTCTGTTCAGTGAGGGGTGATGATCGTGTTTTGATTTCAGTGAGTTTCAGGCTGTTTCAATGGTTGGTTTGTGATCAGTGGAACATGTTGAGATCAATGGTGAAGTTTGTTTTTGTGTTTGAAGGTTGTGCTGTGTGTTTCGAATGGTTTTGCATATGGAGCATAAACTTGGAACTATGGCTATGAGAGAGTTTCAGCATGAATTGTTGTGTGTTATGGTTTGCCTTTGGTCCACTTATCACTCATGGATAGGTCTGTGGAGTTGGTGTGCCCTATTGTGATTGGTATGGGTCTTTTGCAAAAAAGTCAAGCTTTGTGTAAGAGAGGTATGGGCTCATGGCTAGCCAAGGACAAGAGGGTTGTCCTGCGCAGCAAGAAGTATGGAGAGCCCTTGGATCAATTCTGAAGTCAGCAAGCAAGTGGATTAGGGTTTGAGTGAGGTTTTGCAACTTGCTTCATCTTTGGCCCTTTTGGAGTTTCTTGCTCCACAAGTCATGAAAATGAGTGATCCTTTGATGCAATATGACTTTTAGGTCTTGGTTCATGTTTGTATGAAGATTAGAAGTCCATTTGATAGCTCAATTTGCCTTGGCAAGTGATTTTGCAACTTTGCCTCTTTGGTGGAAAACTTGAAATTATGTGATTTTGGCCAACTTTGAGAAGCCATAACTTTTGATCCAAAATGAATTAGAATGATTTCTTGTACTTTTTGAAAAGGGAATGATCCATTATACAACTTTCATGACCAAAGTTTTCCCATTTGAAGCATTTTTGAATCAAAAAGCAAGGGTTGAAAAAGCTTCCCAAAATGGCAATTTTCAATTACAAGTCATTTTCCCAAAAAGTCAACTTTGCAAATGTCTTGAAATTCTTCAAATTTGTGAACTTATAACATCTTCTATGATCAAATAAAGAGCATAAATAATCAAAATGATGAAGAACACCCTTTGGTTGGGTCATTGGGGGCCTCAGATGCCCTGATTTTGCACTGACTTGCTCAAGAAGTCAACTCTTGATTGGATGACTTCCCCATGGAATTTATTTATGAAAATTGATATGCATGATCCCTATACCATATAGAGACCAATAGAAACAAGAATGACCAAAAACTTTGGATTTATGGCCTTTGAAACCAAAACCCTAATTCTAGGTCATCTGTGCAGTTAAACCTGGCTCTGCTTCCATGCCAATTTCAGTTCTTGTGATTTTTTGACTTTCTTGACTTTGAGAGGATACAATATGATGCTTGAACACACATGGGCCCCTTTGAAGTGATTGATGACCTTTGGAGTGGCTCAAGAAGCCCTTGGATAGCTCAGATCACAAACCCTAGATGCAGATGACTTAGAATCAATGTAGTGAATCAAAAATGCAATATGAGATGCTATGGTTGAACTTATGCATATGAGAAGATCACAAGCCATGGTGTGAATGGGTGAGGGCAAATTTGTGGTGTTTACAGCTGCCCCTATTCAAACATGAGTTAGCTGTGCAGGATGTAAGCGATGGCTTAACAGGCAAACAAGATAACTTGTGGTTGAATACCAAAAGACAGTCCAAAATTTGCACTCACAGGATGAAGAAGAAAATGGATATAGATTGTAAAAGGAAAAATAAAGTATATCATAAAGTGCGGGCGACGGAGGACGACCGTCGAGCAGAGGACGACTGCTGGGGATGGAGCAATGACGGGGACGACCGACATGCTGGGGAAAATGCGGGAAATAAAGCAATGACGGGGACGGCCGACATGCTGGGAAAGACTGCGGGAAATAAAGCAATGACGGGGACGACCGACATGCTGGGGATATAAGAGATTATGATGGGGACGGCCATCAGGTAAAGATATAAGACTCTCTGGGGATCATAGGTAAGTGAAATAAATGATGAGGTACGGTCATCAGGTTCATAAAGTAATGCGAACAACAATGGGGACGACCATCGGGCTAAACTGATGAAGGACGATCATCAGGAAAAGGAAAAGGGACCACGACGGGGACGGCCATCGGGTTAAAGAATGAATGAAATAATGATGAGGGACGGTCATCAAAGGTGAAGGACGATCACCAGGAAAAGGAAAAGGGACCACGACGGGGACGACCATCGGGTTAAAGAATAAATGAAATAATGATGAGGGACGGTCATCAAAGGTGAAGGACGATCACCTAGCAGGGGACGGCTGCTCTGTTGGGGATAAGATGAGGGACGGTCCTCTAAGGTGAAGGACGATCACCTGGCAGGGTACGGCTGCCGAAAGTATCACGACATAGGACGAATGCCGGATAAAAAGTCGACGATGGGGACGGCCATCGGACGAGCATGATGAAGGACGATCATCAAGAGGTGAAGGACGATCACCTAGCAGGGGACGACTGCTCTCGAGGTTTATCATGACATAAGACGAATGCCAGATAACAAGATCAACGGTGGGGACGGCCATCGGATGAGCATGATGAAGGACGATCATCAAGAGGTGAAGGACGATCACCTAGCAGGGGACGAATGCTCTCAAGGTTTATCACGACATAGGACGAATGTCAGATAACAAGATCAACGATGGGGACGGCCATCGGATGAAATGATGAAGGACGATCATCAAAAGGTGAAGGACGATCACCTAGCAGGGGACGGCTGCTAAATATCACGACACAGGACAAATGCCGGATAGGAAAGATCAACGATGGGGAAGGCCATCGGATGAGCATGATGAAGGACGATCATCAAGAGGTGAAGGACGATCACCTAGCAGGGTACGGCTGCTCTCAGGGTTTATCTTGACATAGGACGCATGTCAGATAGAAGAGAAATTTTGCTTTGCTGGCGACCTACTGGGGAATAGTAAACACGGACGAGTGTTTATATCCAAGAAATAAAAGGTATAAGTGTTTTGAAGTTGTGTATAGATTAAAGATGCGGACGAGCATCCTTAAGACTACGATACGGACGAGTATCAATAGAAACAAACGCCGACGCATGCTCAGAGATGATGATACAGACGAGTACCAACTGGTTAACAAAGAACACGGACGAGTGTCGGATCTGAAGGGACTCTTCTGGGGAATAGTAGACACAGACGAGTGTTTATATTCAAGAAGACATAAGTGTTTGACACGGTGTATAGATTAAAGATGCGGACGAGCATCCTTAAGGCTATGATACAGACGAGTATCAGGTAGAAACAAACGCTTGACGTATGTTCTGAGATGATGGTACGGACGAGTACCAACTGGTTAACAGAGAACACGGACGAGTGTCGAATCTGCGGGGATTTAAGTGGTATATACAAGATACGGACGAGTATCTGGAACAGGAGCAATAAGTATGAGTGGTGTACAGATGAGTGTTTAACTTGCTGGTGAGAGTGACACGGACGAGTGTCGAAAGGAGAAAAGTGTATTATAAACAGGTGTCTGGGTAACTACGCTGGGGAAGGTGACACGGACGGGTGTCAAGGAATCTGTATATATGTATGTATCTGTGAGTGCAAAGGGGACGCTTTGGCTCTCTGCTGGGGATATGACACGGACGGGTGTCGAGAAGTATCTGTAATATACAAGTGTTTGTTTGTAAAGAAAAGTTTGGGCGACTTTACTGGGGATTGATGACACGGACGGGTGCCAAAAGGAGTGTGTACTGGTATTTGTGAGTGTGTGGCAAATACTTTAGCTTTCTACTGGGGATATGACACGGACGGGTGTCAAGGAGTATCTGTATTTGTGAGAGAAATGTCTGGGCTCTCTGCCGGGGAATTTTGGGGAGTTTTTTCTGTATACAGTTGATGGATTGTTAGTATTCAGAACATGGCTTATGATTATGCAATATGTTTGATTTTTGCCATAATGCTCCGTATTAGACGGAATGCTACGCTATGTGGGGAGAATATGATGCGAATGCTATGATTATGCAAAAATACCGATCCGGGATTCGGATCCCGTTGCTGCGAAAATCTCTGGCCGATCTGCTTTGAAGTGAACATCCCAGCTGGGGATGAGATCATTAGTAGATCTGACATATGGGACTCTGCTTGGGGATATAGGTCACTGATAGACCTATTCCAGTAGGTGAAGGACCCATCTGGGGTTTGTAGAAGCTTTCGTCACTCTGTTGTGAGATCTTCAGGTATTGCTCTTCTGGATGGAGGCTGAGACTCTGTGGGGAGATGGTTCCCTGTCTTTGCACTTGTCTGAGGAGGAAGGACGATTGGCAGTCCGGCTGGGGAGAAAACACCTCCGGTGCTAAAACTGAGTAGATAATGATTTGCCAGCTCGCTGGGGTGAAGCTTTCATGCCCCATGTTGTGTTTTGAATACCTGCAATCCTGAAAAGTCATAGAAACGCACAAGTGATCCCGAGGTATCCCTTACTGGGTTCCATCATAAGAGTTTAGGCACTCCTGAGAGTAAGTATATTTCCTGCAAGCACGTAGTTTCAGAAAAGCGCATCTGTATTTATGCAATCAATATGTTAACGACATCGGACATTTTTTGCAAATAAAAAAAGTACGAGACAATGTGTGACTGAAAATCTGATTTTATTAATTCGAGTGCCCTGAATTGGCAAGATACAGTCAAGGAAACAGATCCCCTGAAAGGAGGAGATTGTTGCAAATTAAGAAAAAGATGTTGGCAATGTTGATGAGGCTTCGAGGAGCTTCCCTTTTTCTATGACTCGTATGACACTTGACGTTCTTCTTGTCTTGCTTTCTGAAGAAGGCTGATTCTGAAAGAAGCTTGATCCTTTCGAAGCTCACCAAGTTGTAAGTGATACAGATGAATTCAGAATGCAGTTGTTTGCTTATTCCCTTATTTTGCATGGACCGCCCTTTCGGGTTTTCAGTCCATCGGGATACCCATTTTTGCCTGAGTTGTCCAATGCGGCTTTTCAACTCAGCGGGTGTACATTTTTGTTTATTTTCCCTTACTTTTGCCCGAGTCTCTTATTCTGTTTTTGACTCGCCGGGATGCCCTATTCTTGCCTGGACTTACATTCTGTTTTTATGTCCAGCGGGTCATTTTTATGCGAAGTATTTTTTAACTGCATCTGAATTCATAGGGGATGGGAAGTCTTCACCATCCATAGTACTGAGCATCAGTGCTCCACCAGAGAAAATTTTCTTTACTACGAATGGTCCTTCATAGTTCGGAGTCCACTTGCCCCTGTGGTCTGTATGAGGAGGGAGGAGTCTTTTCAGCACAAGATCCCCTACTTGGTATTCTCGGAGCCTGACTTTCTGATCGAAGACTTTCTTCATTCTTTTCTGATACAGCTGCCCATGACAGATTGCAGCTAATCTCTTTTCTTCGATCAGACTCAGTTGTTCGTATCGGGATCGGACCCATTCTGCTTCTCTCAGTTTAACGTCCATTTGTACCCGTAAGGAGGGTAATTCAACTTCAACAGGTAGGACTGCCTCCATACCATAAACAAGCTGATACGGTATTGCCCTAGTGGATGTTCTGATTGATGTACGGTACCCATGCAAGGCAAACGACATCATTTCATGCCAGTCTTTGTAGGTAACTACCATCTTCTGCACAATCTTCTTGATATTCTTATTAGCTGCCTCAACAGCGCCATTCATCTTTGGCCTGTAAGGAGAAGAATTGTGGTGTTGGATCTTGAAGTCCCGGCATAGCTCTGCCATCATTTTGTTGTTCAAGTTGGAACCATTGTCCGTAATGATTCGCTCGAGCACTCCATACCGACAGATGATATCTCTCTTTAGAAATCGGGCTACCACTTGCCTTGTAACATTTGCATAGGAAGCTGCTTCAACCCACTTGGTAAAATAGTCAATGGCAACCAGGATGAATCTGTGGCCGTTTGAAGCGGTCGGTTCGATCTTACCAATCATATCAATGCCCCACATGGCAAAGGGCCAGGGTGAAGACATCACGTTCAGAGGATTTGGAGGCACATGCACTTTATCCGCATAAATCTGGCATTTATGGCATTTTCTGGCGTAAGTACAACAGTCTGCATCCATTGTGATCCAGTAATAGCCTGATCTTAGCAACTTCTTGGCCATGCATGCCCTCCTGCATGGGTACCAAAGGATCCTTCGTGCACCTCGTGCATCAACAAGTCTGCTTCTGCCTTATCAACGCATCTGAGGAGTACCATATCAAAATTCCTTTTGTACAGGGAACCATCAGTATTCAAGAAGAAACTACCAACAAGCCTTCTTAGAGTCTTCTTATCATTGGAAGATGCCCCAGGTGGGTATGTTTGATCCTCCAAGAAGCACTTAATGTCATGGAACCAAGGCTTATTGTCTGTGGCAACATTTGCTGCAAATACATATGCTGGTCTGTCAAGTCTGGATACTGAGATCCGAGGTACAAAGTTGGCTGCTTGAACTTTGATCATAGATGAAATGGTAGCCAGAGCATCTGCAAACTGATTTTCGTCCCGAGGGATATACTTAAGCTTGACTGTTGTGAAGAAAGCCAACAACCTCCTTGTATAATCCCTGTAAGGTATCAGATGATCCTGGTGGGTGTACCATTTGTCGTTGGTTTGATTGATTACCAAAGCTGAATCCCCGAATACAGTCAAAGTTTTGATCCTGAGGTCAATGGCTTCCTCAAGGCCCATAATACAAGCTTCGTATTCAGCTTCGTTGTTAGTGCAGTTGAAGGTGAGTTTTGCCGAGAAAGGCATGTGAACTCCTTTAGGTGTAATGAGTACTGCACCAACACCACGACCATTCATATTAACAGCCCCATCAAACATCATTGTCCATTCTTCTTCCGGGTCGGGCCCTTCAGTATGAACAGGCTCTTCATGATCTTTTTCTTTTATGAACATGATGTCTTCATCAGGGAAGTCAAATCTCATAGGCTGGTAATCATCAATGGGTTGCTCAGCAAGATAATCAGACAATACACTGCCCTTGATGGCTTTCTGAGATGTGTACTGGATGTCGTATTCTGTGAGGATCATTTGCCATCTTGCAACCCGTCCGGTAAGAGCTGGCTTCTCAAAAATGTACTTAACTGGATCCATCTTTGAGATCAATAAAGTAGTGTGGGTCAACATATACTGCCTTAGTCGGCGAGCAGTCCACGCTAAAGCACAACAAGTTTTCTCGAGCAGTGAATAACGTTGTTCACAGTCGGTAAACTTTTTGCTTAGGTAGTATATTGCATACTCTTTTCGACCAGACTCGTCATGCTGGCCCAGCACACACCCCATTGACTCTTCTAATACTGTCAAGTACATTATCAGAGGTCTTCCTTCAACTGGAGGCATAAGGATGGGAGGTTCTTGTAAGTATTCCTTGATCTTGTCAAAAGCCCTTTGGCAGTCTTCGTTCCACCTGACCGTTTGTTCCTTTCTTAACAGCTTGAAGAAAGGCTCGCAGGTTGCTGTGAGGTGAGATATGAACCTTGAAATGTAGTTCAATCTACCCAGAAACCCCCGAACTTCTTTTTCTGTCTTCGGTGCAGGCATCTCTTGAATGACTTTAACTTTATCAGGGTCAACTTCAATCCCTTTCTCGCTTACGATAAAGCCCAGCAGCTTACCAGATCGCACCCCGAATGTGCATTTGTTGGGGTTTAATTTCAATTGATACTTCCTCAGACGCTTGAATAACTTCAGTAAATTCACCAGGTGGTCTTCTTCAGTGTGGGACTTGGCAATCATGTCATCCACATAACATTCTATTTCTTTATGGATCATGTCATGGAATAATGTTACCATAGCCCGTTGATATGTAGCGCCAGCATTCTTCAGTCCGAATGGCATCACCTTGTAACAGAACGTGCCCCAGGGTGTGATGAAAGTTGTCTTCTCCATGTCTTCAGGTGACATCTTGATCTGATTGTATCCTGAAAATCTGTCCATGAAGGAGAACACCGAGAACTGAGCTGTATTATCAACCAATACATCAATGTGAGGTAATGGGAAATCATCTTTTGGGATGGCTCTGTTCAGATCCCGGTAGTCCACGCACATCCTCACCTTGCCATCTTTCTTAGGCACAGGTACAATATTAGCAACCCACGGCGGATAGCTAGTCACAACAAGGAAACCGGCGTCCCACTGCTTTTGCACCTCTTCCTTTATCTTCATTGCCATATCTGGGCGAGTACGGCGCAGTTTCTGTTTAACCGGTGGGCAATCTTCTCTTAAAGGCAGCTTATGCATAACAATATCGGTGTCCAACCCTGGCATATCCTGATAAGACCAAGCAAAGACATCCACATACTCCCGAAGCATATCAATCAGTTGCTCTTTCACTGAATCTTGTAAGCATGCCCCGACCTTAACTTTTTTCACATCTTCTTCCGTAACAAGATTAACCGTTTCAACCTCCTCCTGATGAGGGGTGATAACCTTCTCCTCTTGCCTTAACAACCTGGCTAGCTCTTCAGGAAGCTCATAATCCTCTTCAACCCCTTCATCGGCTTGATTGATTGGATTGTCAAAGTCATATGAAGCCATAGCTGTGTTGTTGCCGGTGCAGTCTGAAAGGCACTCTCTGCAAGGGTTTAGATTGTTCATTTTAGTGATTGATTTTAATCTTGTTTAGAAAAAAGTGAAATGAAGTTATCATTTTGGAAAACATTGCCATTTTTATTTTTGTACAAAAAGAAAAATGAAAAACAGTGAGCGGAAAAGAAAAAGACTCATTTGCAAAAGATGTCCGATATTCATTGATTGATCCGTTTGCACAAAACTACAAGATGGCCCGATTACAAAATGAGTCTTGTCATCTTGGGCAAGATGCAAGACTTGATGCATGCTTAAAAAATACAGGAAATAATAATTACTCTGTAGGAGTAACCCTTATAATTTCCTAGGAAGACCAGTTTGAGATGCGGCTCCCCAGGATCCTTGGACGTATCCAGCTCTCCAGGTTGCGTTCATCTTCCGACTCATCTTCCAAGTTGTTCACTGCATCCGGGATGAGCATTCCCCCGCTGACAAAATTGGGCTTCTTGGCAGCCTCTGATTGATCTTGTTGAGTTAGTTTGTAACCCAACCCAAATCTGTCCTCCTTCTTCTCCATGGGCAGTAGCTTGCCCCAGCCTTGAGCAGTCCCTTCTTCAACAACCTTCCTGGCTTGCTGATAAGACGTTATGGAGGTTCCAAGTATAACAGATGCTTCATTAATGTTCAGGGCCTCAAACCCCTGGCTCATAGTTTCATGGATCTCCCCGTCCATTTCAATATACTTGTACGTAGCCAGATGGCTAACAAAGATATCTTCTTCACCACAGATGGTGATGATCTGGCCTTCCCACTCGAATTTCAGCTTCTGGTGAAGGGTAGACGTAACAGCGCCAGCGGCATGGATCCAAGGTCTACCCAACAAACAGCTGTAGGCCGGCTGAATGTCCATCACATAGAAGGTAATTTTGAAAGTTTGTGGGCCAATCATCACTGGTAGATCAATCTCTCCAAGCACTGATCTCTTAGAGCCATCAAATGCTCTCACCACCAGATTACTTGGACGCAGTGCCAAGCCATCGTACTCCAACTTCACCAAGGCTTTCTTTGGTAGAACATTGAGTGAAGACCCAGTGTCCACCAGTACATGGGATAGAACAACACCCTTGCATTCTAGAGTGATGTGTAAAGCCTTGTTGTGGTTACGTCCCTCAGTTGTCAAGTCAGCATTGGTGAAACCCAGTCCATGACTGGTATTGACATTTTCCACCATTGTCTCCAGCTGATTAACAGTGATCTCTTCTGGCACGTACGCCGCGTGCAGGACTTTTAGTAATGCATTCCGGTGAGCTTCAGAACACATTAACAGGGATAATATGGAGATCTTTGAGGGAGTTTGGTGAAGCTGATCCACCACTTTGTAATCACTTCTCTTTATAATCCTCATAAACTCGTCTACATCTTGTTCAAAAGATGTCTTCTGAGTTTCCTTGATAATTGGTTCTTCAGATATCACACTCTTCCCTTTTGCTTTGGCAGCAGCTTCTGCTTCAGCATTAGGTCTTTGCAATTGTGAGGCAAAAAGGCGTCCGCTTCTGGTGAAGCCTCCGCCCCCTAACATTATCAATCTGTGGAGAAGAAGTTGAAGAATACAAAGCGATTTTCTCTCTGTTGCAGTAGAGGTCAGAGCCATAATGCCAAGGGATGGCATTACTGCTTTCATATGGAACTGGTCCAGGCACCATGATGGTAACTGGACTGACTGCTGCAGAGGAAGGTATTGAGATGGTGTGCGGATCGTAGTAAATGGTGACCGGTAATCTGGCAGGAGGTGCCACTGTATGTTGTTGAAAGTTGTTGCTCGGAGGGACATCTGATGGATCATAATAAATGGTGACTGCTGAGATATCTTCATTAATGTCTGTTGGTGTTGTAGAAGATCCTGCTGGATAAAGGGATGCTGATGTTGTAGAAGAAATGGTTGTTGACATCTGGTTTGTCGAAGTAATGGATGAAGCTATTGTTGATGATATTGACGAATTGTTCGGAATGATTGTCGTTGCAGTTGTAGAAGACTCAGGAATTGTTGTCAAAGAGATTGCTGGATTTGTAGGTGCCGTTGTCGTGATCTGAAGTATGCCACTTTTGATAAGACCATCTATGCCGCTTCTCAAGTTATCACACCCGTTGACCGAAATGTTGCAATAACCACAACCGAGCTCACACCCGGGGAACATCTGGCATTCTAGGAGCTGAGCTTTAATTTCTACCAGAGGTGTCCGAATCTGCCCAACACTGGTGATTAAGAAAGATGGCTTATCTTCCTCAATGGCATTAATTCTTGGTCCTCCATGATTGGGCATGGGATTCTTGTTGACATTTGGCGGGGGTGCAAAGTTGAGGGCTTTGGAATCCACTAGATCCTGTACTTTCATTTGCAAAGCCCTGCATTTCTCCGTATTGTGGCCAGGTGCATTGGAGTGAAAAGCACATCTGGCGTTGGCGTCATAATTTCTTGGAAGACTGGAGGGATCTGGTGGTGCCAATGTCCTTAATTCAACCAAGTTGAGTTTCAGGAGTTGTGGCAATAAAGTGGCATAAGGCATAGGGATTGGATCAATCACCCTATTGGCCTGTGATGGTCTTTGCTGAAAGGGTCTTTGTTGTTGATTGATGTTGTTATTGTTGTTGTAGGCTCTCTGTGGCGGATACTGAACTTGCTGTTGATAGTGTGGTTGTTGTGGTGTTTGATATGCTGGTTGCTAAGGAATCGGAGCTGGAATGGTGACAGCTGCTACTGATCTGTGAAGGTACTGAGGTTTGCCCCTGTTAGCATGGATGGCATTTGTCTCACCAGTTCTTCTAGGTCCCACAAAAGGCTTCCTGGGATTGCTTGACGAATTTGCACCATTATCAGAAATTTTACCCATCTTCAGAAGGCTCTCAATTCTTTCTCCAGCTATAACTACGTCGGCGAAGCTGGTGGAAGAAAAGGCAGCTAGCCTATCAATATATGTACCTTGCAGAGTGTTCATAAACATGTCGGCCATTTCTCTTTCCGACATGGGTGGCTGGACAGCAGCAGCAAGCTGTCTCCACCTCTGGGCATATTCCCTGAAGCTTTCCCTGGAGGATTGAGACATTCCCATCAAAAGGGTCCTGTTAGGAGCCATGTCCAGATTGTATTGGTATTGCCTGATGAAGGCTTCAGCTAAGTCCTTCCAGCACCTGATAGTAGCTCTGGTCAAGTGAGAGTACCATTCCCTTGAAGTCCCAGTCAAACTATCTTCAAAATAAAACATCCACAGTTTTTCATCCATGGTGTATGCCTTAAGTCTCCCCAGAAAGGACTGTAAGTGAGTTCGTGGACAGGAAGTTCCATTGTACTTCTCGAAGCACGGGGGTTTAAACTTATGAGGAATCCTTACCCCATCCACTAACCCCATATCCATGACATCAAAACCCAAGGAGTTTTGAGACTCCAAAGATCTCAATTTCTCAGCAATTTCATCAAATCTCCGATCATAAACTTCATCCCCAGCTCCCATTACAGTAAACTGCTCTTCTTGAGGATCTTCTTGCAAGATCCTGCCTGCAGCAGTATTGCCTGGTACATTCCTTGGGATATTGGCCTCTGGATCTAGATGAGGTCCAAATACTGGTGGGTTAACATGAGGTTGACCTCCCTCATTGTTGCTGGTTCCTCCAGTGCCAGGATGATGTTCTTCGGGGGTCTGTCTTTCTACCAATGCCCTTAACCTCTCTTGGCTCTGAGCCAAGCCAGTCATTACAGTCATGAACTGGGCCATTTGGTTTCTCATCTCCACCCTTTCGTTAGCCATCTGAGTCCTGACCTCTGTCAGATCTTGCTATACTTGGTCGATCTGGATACCAGGAAGGTTGTTGCGAGTAGGATATCTGTGCGGACGGTTGAGAGGGAACACCCGACGACGAGCAATAATTCCTGAACCACAACAGAGTTAGAAACAAAATAAAGCAAGATCCTACAAAACAAAATAAGAGTTAGTATGCAATGCAGTATGCTTATTTATTTTCCAAGGTATCCGGCTTGGCTCTTGGTTTTGACCTTTCTAGACCCTGAGGAGTATGCTTTGATGCTGCTTGAGAGGAAGAAAACTTAATAAAACAAACTAACAGATATATTACAAATGGTGAATAATACATAGTCTATTTTTACAACACATGCCCCTGGAGGGTCAAAATACAACATAAAAGAAGAGTACATCAAATGGAAATAACAACAAGTGAAGTAATCAAACATCTAATCCAAACTCATCCTCCTTAACTTCCTTCAAAAGTGCCTCAGTTACAGGATCAACCGGACGCTCTGTGATGTTCCTGATAAGAAGGTTTCTGGTGGCAATAGCAGTGGTAAGATTCTTGTGTCTGCCCTGGTCCTTTGACCTTTTCACACCAGCCCTAAGCTTCAATTCTAAAATTTCCTTCTGGGCTGCCAGCAAAGCTTCCTGTTGCCTCTTCTCAATGGCCTCTAACTGCTCAATCCTGTCCTGAGTTCTCTTATCCTCTTGAGTGCGAGCTTCAGTAATCCTGACCCACCTAGCTTGACTTTCTTTCAGATAGAGATCAGTCCTAGCCTTCTGAAACTGGGCCTCTTTGCAGGCATTCTTCAATATTTGCTCTCCAGCTCTTGATTTCTTGATGTAGTCCTCTGATTTCTCAATCTTGGCTAGATGTTCCACCTTAAGCTTTTCCAACCTCTCAATGTCTAGACGACCATCATTCCTCTCCCAGAGGGTCTTCTTCAGAGCTTGAGACAGGTTCTCATTCCTTTCCTTCAGCTTCTCAAATTCTTCCAGGCTGACAGTGGCTGGAGGTGGTACTGTGGATGGTCCAGGTGCATCCTCAATGGTGAAAGGCATCCCAGAAATCTGAGCTCTGGTATGGGACCATTCATAGTACTGGGCTGAAGCAACATTATTACACTTCCCAAGGATGGCCATCCCTTTGATCTGGATGTTGTCCCAAGCCCAGGATGCTTGCCTGACAACAACTAGATTAGGCTTTATCTCACAATACAAGGTTTCAACCAAGTCTTGCACTTTAGGAGGGTGGATCAAAGCATAGCCCAATTGTCTCTTGAACAGCAAAGGATTGTAGTTGATGCAACCCTTCACTCCTACCAAAGGCACATTTAGGTACTGCCCACAGCTAGTGATGATGTCTTTGCCCTTGGTGCTCTGAGTGCACCATCTGATGTCATCTGAAGTCAAAGCAATAAGCCTCCTGGCCCAATTCTTCTGTTGGTGAGGGTTCAAGAAAGCATCAGTCTTGGGTAAGTGTTTGAGCAGCCAGGTATGGAATAGAGGAGCACAACATCTCACCAACCTCCCTCTCTGCTTCTCATTCCTTTGGTGAACAGAATAATAGAAATCTCCCAGCAAGGTGGGCACTGGGTTCCTCGGAAGGAAGATATGAATGGCATTCTTGCTGATAAACTTGGACTCATCTGCAAAAGTATAACCCCATATATACTGAGGGCTAACAATGCACAAACTGCCTTCCATTCTCCCAAGGAAGCCTTCAGGATGGCCTGAGAAGTCAGAAAATCTAGGTGCAAACCAGGGATTCCAGCCTTTGTTGTCATGTTCTGCTCAATCACAATAGGTTCCAAGTATAGTGCCTTTTCCACTTCTCCATTGCTGGGAGAAGTCATCTCTGGGTTAAAGGGTATGCCACCCTTGACAGGTACTCCAATCAATGATGAGAACTCCTCCAGCAGAGGTCCTAACTGAAAGTTCTGGAAAGTGAAGCATCTCAAAGGAGGGTCATAAAACTGTAGACAAGTGTGGATCAAACTCCTCTGAGAAGGGTCTAGGTCCATAACCATATCAAGGATGCCTCCATAATGCTCTCTGAATAATGGGATGTGGTCTGGAGTGATAAATGCCTGGACCTGCCTGATGCCAGTCAGCACAGGCTCAAAGAAATGGTATGAAATGTTGCTCTTCTTGGGTGCCATGATTGCTGATGCAGGGCTGAAAAACAGATGCTGATGATGAAGACTGGTACTGGAGATGAACCACTGATGGGCTGATGATGAAGATAACTGAAGCAAACCACTGATGAAGATAGCTGAAGCAGATAACTGATGAACAGGGGTCTATGCAGATGAAGGGGTCAAAACCAAGCCAAGATATAATGTGGATACCCTGAAAAACAAATAAACAAATGTTAAACGATGCAATGATGATGTATGCAAATGATATGCAAGGGTTTGTGATCAAGCTGGATCTGATTATCTGTTCTGGATACAAAAGGCCCATGTATGTTTAAGAAGTCCAGATGGAGGTTTAGAAATCCAGTAACCAAGGTGGGGGACTCAAATAAAGAGTCACATGTCCTGGGTTAAATCACAAGAACTGTCCAAAGTGAAGCATTCTTAAACACAATAAGTAACAGGGTATGATGTGGCCAAGGGTACCTGCAAACCTGTAAATAGCCCAACCCCCTCACAGGTGGTGTTCTAAAACAAAGATCCTCAGACTTGGATCAGTTATGAGAAGTGTAAACACTTCTAACCCGGAGGTACAGTGTTTACAATAACCATAAAAGATCCTCCTCTAATTCACCTCAGTTTCTGAAGGTCATAACAAAGGTCATCCAGACTTAGCAGGCTTCCCAGATAGCCCTAGCACTACAGGAAATCTGTAGCACAGAGTTCTCAAGAAGAAACCCACATCTGAACCGTGTTTCATATTCCCGCACCAGACCGAAATGGAATGGGAAAGAACATGAACCACTCTAGCCTAGGTGTCACTCAGGTCCCAGGTATAGGACCTTAAACTCTCAATAGAACCCCACCCATCAAAACAATAAACCAGATCCAGCCGGATAACAGTATGACAGTATGATGTATAAAGCTGTAAAGAAAGCAATAAATAACTGTACATAAAGCAGTAAACAAAGCAAATGTACAAACACAAACAACACATAACACCCCAGTAAACACAAATCAAACAAGCGCTAGGAGGAACCCACAAAAAGAACCAGAAGCCCTGGTTACATTATAATATTCCCCAGCAGAGTCGCCAAGCTGTCGCTCCCACCGAAATGAGATTAACTCAGAAGGGGTACAGACGCGAACGGTCGGCGAAAGAGGAAGAGAACACACAGGAGTGAACTCAAGAGAAAGAAAGAGTCGCCAGCTAGGCATTTTTTCCCCGGAGGAAAGGTAATGCTGCATAAACCTAGAAAAGAATGGATAAGACGGTTGCGAACTAGAGAGACTGAGAAAGGGGGTTGGTTACAACCTGGGAAGGTATTAGCACCCAGATTGTCCGTCGTACTCGACGGGATCCACGCTTAAAAGATTTGTGTTTTAAAGGGGTAGTGTCAGTGCTATTCTGTGTATCAAAGCTGGAAATAATGCAAGTGTCAGTGTAAAAGAAATGTGAAGTGTATAAGAGAAGTGTCAGTGCAAGAACAAGAGTGAAATGCTCAAGACTGAGGCTTAAAAAATAATGCTGGAAGGAGAGGGAATATACAGAGACTTTTGTTCGATAACAGTTAAGTTATGCCTACGTATCCTCTCGTGCAATGAGGAAGTCAGAACACCGTAGTTCGACCCAAAGAGACTGAAAGGTGAATTGACTTGTGAACTGTTTACTTGTCTATGCTCAAGTGTATGACCTGTCTGGCTCAGGTGCAAACTGTCTTGCATTAGACGGAAGAAGCAAGTTCTCGTTCGTGAGTGAATGAGATGAGAAAAGAATCCCGGAGGAGACGATTATTGTTTGTTTTTGATGTTTTCAGTCTTTTATTGCTTTTGAAAGTTTGTCATAAGTTAATGAGCTTAAGCCTAAACCAATGGGTTAGTAAACTCATCACATCCTCCCTCTGATTAGGGGTAATGAGAATACCTTAAGTGTGAAGTCAGCATCTCACACTTAATCACCCTGATGTAGGATTAAGATCATTAACCTACTTGTGATTATTTAGATGTTTTTTGTCGTTTTTGTTTAGTGTCGAGTAATGAGCTTAAGCCATAATCAGGGATTAAACAGACTCATTACACCATCCTAATAGAAGGATAATAGATGAGAATGTTTAAGCTGAGGAAAGCCCCTCAACTTAATCCATGATTAGGGATTAACCTCATGACAAAACAAAACCTTTATTAAAGTGGATTTTAGTTATTGATAAGATGAAGAAGTGAGTTTTATGGTTTATAAGACAACTTGAGGGGGACTTGTCCATTAACACTAGGGTTAGTCCTTCTTAACCAATTAAGGAAGAATTAGAACCCTAATGCAAGGCCCAAGTTACAAGCTTGATGTCTTAGTGATTATTAGATGAGTTGATTAAAGGAGTTAAACACATTAAGGGTTTAACATTTAGGATTAGAGTTATACACTCCATCCTAATAGAAGGATGCAGGCATAAGCTTAATCACAAAGCCTTAAAACCTTTAGGGTTTAGTCCTTGATTATGAGATGAGAAGAGAAGACTCAAAGAGACACAAAGGTAAAAGCTAAGTGGGGGACTAATCATAACCTAATTGTTGTCATGCTTGGTCATTCCTAGGGTTTGTGAGGTTTAAGAGAAAGGTCTTCAAAGAGCCACCAAGGAGAGAAGCAGGACAACTTGCTTCACTTAAGAAGACAAGTTACTTGAAAAAAGAAGGTGAGATGAACAATAATGAGCAAGATCAATCCAAAGCACAAAACAAAATGCAGCAATGATGCATAATAGAGATGAAAAGAGATTGTGAGAAGTGAAGGCAAATCCACTTCTCAATACAACTTACCACCTGAAAAGTTTGTGAAAGAAATGAAATGCAATGCAAATGAGATGAAATGGCATGATGCAAACCAAAACCAGAAGCATGAGTATGATGTTAATGATGCTAAAAGATGATGCAAACATGAGGCAAGGCCATAGAATGATCATACAAGCATAAGGATGCAAATGAGGCATGTAATAAACCATGAACATGCATGAAAAGTTATGGGATGCAAATGACATACAACATGGCAAATTAAAGATGCAATGATCAAACATTATTCTTATATGTCCTAAGATGTGTGGTGAATCAAATGGATGTACAAAATGTCATGGAAAGTCATGGTATGCAAGCAAAGGAGAAATGGATGCAAAGGAAGGCCCAAATTAGGGTTTATGATCAATGCACAAAAAAAAATTCAAAACCAGAAGCAATCATCATGATAAAAATTTGAAAATGCATTCAAAGGAACCCTAAACCTATACAAACTCACTGCCCAAAGGAGGGGATCCAACTCTTAACCTAGTGAGAGTTATGAATTTCCTAAGATTGCTAGGGTTTTAAGGTATCTTGACAAGGAAAATGCAAAACAAATTGAAAATGAAAAATCAAATCATGCCAATTTAATCCTATAAACTACATGTTATGCAAGATGCAATGCAAGAAGAATCATGATCCAACTCTCAAAGGTTAGACAGAAATGAATTTTTGAAGTTTGAATCAAAATAATGCCTTAAAATGAAATTAATTCCATTGAAAATGATCAAAAGGCATCAAGATCAAAAAAGAAATTTGGTTTGAGAGTTGGACAATGTTTCTAAATGTTTTTAAATTTTTCATGAATTTTTTTGTGATTTTTAAATACCTAAAAGCATTTTTAATTAATTAATTCTCATTAATTAATTAAAAATAATCTTTTAAATGATTTAAAAATATTTTTGAATGCAAAAAATAAAATAAAAATCATTTTCTGATTGAGAAAAATATTTGAAACAAAAATGCAAAAGGAAATATTTTTGAGATTTTTCTAACTATTTTAAAATAAATATGGAAGAAAATGCAAGAAAAATGAAATTAAAATTGATTTAATGGGAAGTCAACAGATCCAGTGGCCAGCATTCAAAGTTGAGACGCGGGAGTTGACTGCACGCGTGATCCAGTGGTTGAAATTCAAACTGACTAATCTTAATTAATTAATTTAAATAAATGAGATTAGGGTTAAGTGAGGAATCTGGGCCATTGAAACGCGCGGGGAATTGACTTAGTCAGCCTAATCTACGCTCCACATTCAAACTTCAATTAATGACAAAATTAGGGCTAATGACTTTCAGACGGCCGGAACAGTGTTCCGGTTGTCTTCTCCGACGAGTCCAAAACCTTATCTTTCTCTCCAGGCGCCAAAAATGAAATCTCTCTGCCCAGAATCAAACCCCACTAATCACTGAATCAAAACCCCCAAACAAAAATCATTTTTCATTCATCAATCATGCAAATCGAAACAAAACATATTTAGGGCAGAAACTTTCAGACAACTCATACATACTCAATACTCCACCATTTTCATTTTTAAACACATCATGATGATCAGGATAACATGTAGAATCAATTTATAACAAGTAAATGAAGTTCTGGAAAATTTGTTCTTGATGGATACCTGAACTGAAGTTCTTCGAACTGGAGCTTTCTGAGCCTTTCTCTTATGCAAACTGACTCCTCTGGTCCCCCTGAGCTCAATGAAATGCTTCAAAACTTTTGTTGATGGCTGATTTGAGAGATTGCAGAAGTTCTGTTCAGTGAGGGGTGATGATCGTGTTTTGATTTCAGTGAGTTTCAGGCTGTTTCAATGGTTGGTTTGTGATCAGTGGAACATGTTGAGATCAATGGTGAAGTTTGTTTTTGTGTTTGAAGGCTGTGCTGTGTGTTTCGAATGGTTTTGCATATGGAGCATAAACTTGGAACTATGGCTATGAGAGAGTTTCAGCATGAATTGTTGTGTGTTATGGCTTGCCTTTGGTCCACTTATCACTCATGGATAGGTCTGTGGAGTTGGTGTGCCCTATTGTGATTGGTATGGGTCTTTTGCAAAAAAGTCAAGCTTTGTGTAAGAGAGGTATGGGCTCATGGCTAGCCAAGGACAAGAGGGTTGTCCTGCGCAGCAAGAAGTGTGGAGAGCCCTTGGATCAATTCTGAAGTCAGCAAGCAAGTGGATTAGGGTTTGAGTGAGGTTTTGCAACTTGCTTCATCTTTGGCCCTTTTGGAGTTTCTTGCTCCACAAGTCATGAAAATGAGTGATCCTTTGATGCAATCTGACTTTTAGGTCTTGGTTCATGTTTATATGAAGATTAGAAGTCCATTTGATAGCTCAATTTTCCTTGGCAAGTGATTTTGCAACTTTGCCTCTTTGGTGGAAAACTTGAAATTATGTGATTTTGGCCAACTTTGACAAGCCATAACTTTTGATCCAAAATGAATTAGAATGAGTTCTTGTACTTTTTGAAAAGGGAATGATCCATTCTACAACTTTCATGACCAAAGTTTTCCCATTTGAAGCATTTTTGAATCAAAAAGCAAGGGTTGAAAAAGCTTCCCAAAATGGCAATTTTCAATTACAAGTCATTTTCCCAAAAAGTCAACTTTGCAAATGTCTTGAAATTCTTCAAATTTGTGAACTTCTAACATCTTCTATGATCAAATAAAGATCATACATAATCAAAATGATGAAGAACACCCTTTGGTTGGGTCATTGGGGGCCTCAGATGCCCTGATTTTGCACTGACTTGCTCAAGAAGTCAACTCTTGATTGGATGACTTCCCCATGGAATTTCTTCATGAAAATTGATATGCATGATCCCTATACCATATATAGACCAATAGAAACAAGAATGACCAAAAACTTTGGAGTTATGGCCTTTGAAACCAAAACCCTAATTCTAGGTCATCTGTGTAGTTAAACCTGGCTCTGCTTCCATGCCAATTTCAGTTCTTGTGATTTTTTGACTTTCTTGACTTTGATAGGATACAATATGATGCTTGAACACACATGGGCCCCTTTGAAGTGATTGATGACCTTTGGAGTGGCTCAAGAAGCCCTTGGATAGCTCAGATCACAAACCCTAGATGCAGATGACTTAGAATCAATGTAGTGAATCAAAAATGCAATATGAGATGCTATGGTTGAACTTATGCATATGAGAAGATCACAAGCCATGGTGTTAATGGGTGAGGGCAAATTTGGGGTGTTTACAGAAGCATGTGAAATTTATGGCTGGTCAAAGTTCAGTTGACTTTTCCTGTGAAAACCCTAATTTAGAAACTCCTGATTCTTGATGATCTGAAATCTCCTTGATGAATCATGATCAACCCTTGATCAAATGATGAATTTTACCTCATATAATTGATGTTGGCAAAAAATCATGAAGTTTAACTTTGGTTTGACCACAGTTGACCTCAGTTTGACTTTTTAACTACTTTGACTGATTTTAACCTATCTGATCATCTGATTGAGCAAATCTTTTGGGAAAGTCTTGAAACTTGACATGGG
The DNA here is from genome assembly GCA_963966055.1 of Lathyrus aphaca. Classification (NCBI taxonomy): domain Eukaryota; kingdom Viridiplantae; phylum Streptophyta; class Magnoliopsida; order Fabales; family Fabaceae; genus Lathyrus; species Lathyrus aphaca. The sequence goes on from OZ014519.1 coordinate 442,803,781, forward strand.
GATTCTTGAACACATATAAGATGTTATTAAGCTCACTTGAAGTCTTGGAAGTCCATTTAGCCTGATTAAAGTCAAAACCCTAGTTTAGGATGCATTGTTTAGGAGGATGCATTGTCTGAGGGAATTGTCAAACTTTCTGACTAATTGTGAATCTTGTGAACCTTGTGAACCTCATGAGATGTCTTATGAACCTTGTGAACCTTTTGAGCCTCTTAGTACACAATGAATTGTCTTATGGAGGGAAAATTTTGGGGTGCAACAGCTGCCCCTGTTCAATTTTCTGAAACCTGAGGGGTTAGATTGGTATATGTGCCAGTCGTGACCTGGAAGGTTGAAGGGGATTGAACACAAAAGCCCAAAAATTTGCACTCACCAGTGCATAGAGTAACACTGATGATTAGTTGTATATGCCTGAGTGGGCTTAAAGATGCCACTTGGAAGAATTGGAGATGGGCTTAGAGATGCCATCTGGAGATGGGCTTGGAGATGTCATCTAAAGTATCAGGATGTGATGTCTTTATGTTGATACTGGATATCTGTACAAGGTCTTCATATAGGCCGTCTCTGAATCATTTATGCAACATGTTTTGAGTTGTTCAGTAGAAATAAATCTTGTGATGATTATCTCTTCTGGAAGTATCTTGGATTAGGGAATTGATCTTTGTACAGAACGTTTGCCTACTCTCCAAGGTCAAAAGAACGTCAAGATTTGTTCTTCTGAAAAATATCTTGAACCAGGGAATGGATCTTTTTACAGACCGTTTGCCTGCTATTCAAGGGCCAAAAGAACGTCAGGATTTTTTCTTCTGAATAATATCTTGAACCAGGGAATGGATCTTTTTACAGACCGTTTGCCTGCTATTCAAGGGCCAAAAGAACGTCAGGATTTGTTCTTCTGAATAATATCTTGAACTAGGGAATGGATCTTTTTACAGACCGTTTGCCTGCTATTCAAGGGCCAAAAGAACGTCAGGATTTGTTCTTCTGAATAATGTCTTGAACCAGGGAATGGATCTTTTTACAGACCGTTTGCCTGCTATTCAAGGGCCAAAAGAATGTCAGGATTTGTTCTTCTGAATAATGTCTTGAACCAGGGAATGGATCTTTTTACAGACCGTTTGCCTGATATTCAAGGGCCAAAAGAACGTCAGGATTTGTTCTTCTGAATAATGTCTTGAACCAGGGAATGAATCTTTTTACAGACCGTTTGCCTGCTATTCAAGGACATCTTGAGTAATGTATGGATCATTTCTGACCTGTTGTGAATTGTTGATGCTATTTTATCTGCATATAACTATCCTGCAAGGAGAATGTTAGTTTATGCAATATGTATGCATGCATAGTATGATGCACCTAAGTAATGTATTATGTATTTATGGATATGTATGTTATGTAAATGATGTATGTATGAATCATGCAGCCTGAAGCGTCTGGATATCTTTGTACAACAACTGCTGGCTAGGGAAAATAAATCCCGATTCGTTGCTAAAGAATATGAGAAACTCGTTCCCGTCTTGTTTGATAGTATTGTATTTATAACTTCCCGTCTTCGTTCGTCGTACTTCTATTGAAGGAATAAGTTCCTGAGTATCCTGACCGAGGATAAAAGAGATGGCCATAAATTCAAGGGGAGATGTAACTCGAAGTATCTATAAAGATAGATTTGCCATTGCTGGGGATTTGTAGTTGTCTTGTGGGGATGAACCGGCGAAGCTTCGTTGAATTCCTACCTTCGTTCGTCCTTAGTAAATACTATTACTGCATTTCTGGTAAACATCAATCATATTCAAAAGCATACATACATTCAAACGCAACCAATGGACGTTTTGCTTATGTAAATAGGGTAAAAGTAAATCTGGATTCAAAGATGGAAAAGTAAAGCTGAACTTGAAAACAGAATCGTTTCAACTTTGAGAGTGTATAAACAATTGGATTTAGAGCTCCTGAGATTCTTAACTTTCCTGAATACCTTCCCAGAAATCCTCATAGCTGGATCTGAAGACATGATACTGACACCATCTGATACTACTGGCGTAGACAATTAATTTCCACAATGGCTTCTGCTGAGAATCCAATATCAAGGTAATACAATGAGAGGAACGTGTCTTCAAATTGTGATGGACCATATACGCTCCGGGTATTAGATTTGAAAAGAAAGCATTGCCCCTTGGTTGAGGATGAATTGTCCCATAATGGAAGTATCTGAATGTAGTTACCTCAAGAGAAATAAGCAGAATGCCCCACAATAATATGCCCCTGACATCATGAACTTTATAATGTTACCCTTGGTAATTCAAATACATGAGGAAAGCTGCCCCTGGCTATTAAGCACTGTTGAATCTGGACCTGATTGCCCCGAATGAATTGAACAGTAACTTGGTATGCCCCCTTGATTGGTAAACAGTGACTATGCCCCTAGCATTATGAACTCTGTAATGTTACCCTTGGTATCTTAGATAGATGAGGAGATCTTCCCCTGGCTACTTAAACATAGTTGAATCCTGTCCTGATTGCCCCAAATGAGTTAGGCAGTATCATGGCCTTCCCCCTTGATTGGGAGATAATGACTATGCCCCTTTGTATACATGGACTTTGATCCAGGAAGCAACTTTGTTTATCGGAAGGACTTTGGTTTATTGAACATTCATCCTGTAAGTTTCTCTGTTTATCAAACACTCAGGTATATGCAAACAAATATATTAAAAAATGCAATGCTTATGTTTGTCTTGAAGTTTTGAAAAAGAGTTATTTTAGAAAAACAATTTTTGTGAAAACTGTGATATTAACTCAAGTTTTATAATAAGCCCTAAAGGAGTCAGGATACCTTTTTGTAGCAGCACGCTTTCGAACTAACCATGCTTCAGTTAGGAATTTTAAAGGGTTGTAACGTGGCCTGGTTCACGGTTTAAGAAACAAAGGATAAAGGCTCAAATTTTATTTGTACCCAACCCAATCTCCATGATGTTCTTCAGTCCTATGCTCAGTTAACTTATGCATTGAGGCTTAAATGAGTTTGGAATTGTAACACTGACATTTGTGATGGTTCAGAAACCCAGAATTTACTTGAACATTCAGTCATCTTTCTTTATTGAGGATCTATAGTGACCTCTTTTCTCTTTTGACTTTTTTTTGGCTTTATTATCCCTTCCTTTTGCCTGAACTGTTTGTTTTAAGATTACAGTCAGCGGGATATCTCAATTTTTATTAAGTCTCCTTCATAGGTTTTGACTTAGCAAGCTTTTCTTTTGCTAGATATTGATTGTCAGGTTTAATGATTACAGAGAACCATCATTAGTTGTGTACAACGCAGATAATTGGCATATTTGAGTTAACCGAGTAACTACCCTGCCCCGGGTTATGAATAAGGGTTTTAATTTGTGCGAGAATAAAAACTCCTACTTCATAGGCTCAAAAGGGTTGACTAGGGATTAACTTCCTTATATCTCCACTGTTTAGGAATTGAAACAATGCATGTACATCGTCAGCATAGTCTGTTCAAAAGCATACTGCATAATATTATGGTATTGTTTTCGTCATCCTCCCTCTACAGGCTTATAGCTTTATCAGGAGTTAAATATCACAAAATAGAGATATGAAGCATAGTTTTAAATATAGTGAAACGAATGGATTAATTCAAGACAAACATATGCAATGTATTAATGAAAACAAAAGTTTAACATAATAGTAAGTGTTTAAACAAATAAAGGAAATTACAAATGAAAATTCAAATGTTGTCCCATCCAGTTGGCTGAATGTCTTCAATTGCAATCTGTGAACTTTCAGGAGCAGTATATTTCACCATGAAATCAAATTTTCCACTTGGATGTCCCAAGGTGCCCCATATCTCAACAGAAATAGGTAATCTTCCTTTCTTGCTACTTTGGGCAACTTGTCTTGCAGCTTCGATGTTTGATGGACGATAGTAGAACTCAATTTGACCTTCTGGAGTAACCTCGAGGATTCCTTCGTCAGTTAGGTCTTGAATCTTATTCTTCAATGTCCAACAACTATTAGTATCATGTCCAGGACTGTCGGAGTGATACTCACACTTTGCCTTGGAATTATAGTGAGGAGAGGCAGTATTAGGATTTTGAGGAGGACTTTTCAAAGAAATTAGTTTCATCTCCAACAAGCATTGTAGAACTTGTGACATTGGAGTGCTGAACTTGATAAACTGCCTTCTACATTCCTTGTGTTGAGATAGATTAACCTTATCAGGTCTTTCTTTTTCAACTGAAGAACAATCAGTGGCAACCTGTCTCTTACCTTCTCTTATCCTCATCTTCCTTTCAACCAAATCAGCTTGTTTTAATGGAGGTTGACTGACAATTAGATTCCCGACTCCATTATTTTGAAGTTTGTGGACAAAGGTTCTTAGCTCTTCTTGCCCCTGAACTAAACTTTGAATAAGAGCCACCTGGTCATTCATCTGGGTCCTCATTTTTGTCATCTCAGCTTGCAGTTGTTTCAACTGATTATCCTTGTTATCTTCAGGATTTTCAGAGAGGAGTGCTTTCAACTCTTCTTGCCCCTTGGACAAATTCAGGATTACTTCTTGGAACTGAGTATTCTGAGCCTGGAGATCCTTGACAGTTTGTTCAAGAGCCATTTCTGATGAAATAAACAGCGAGAAGATAAGATACCTGTACATAAGAAACCTGTGATGCAATGATATGGTGTATAAATGTATATGCAATGTTTCCAAGGACCGCGAGATTTAAATTTGTTTAAACAACCCAAAAGGTAAACTTTTATTAGTAATAAATTTGTTTACCCCTTGGGCTTACAATAAAATGAAATGAATACAAAAGATGTTTAAGTCTCCCATGGACGTTTCCTCTTTGTGTTGAGGTATGAGTTGAGATTCCGCTCCTCGTGAAGTTGCTTTGTTAGCTCCAGGATTCTTTCTTGACTTGCTTTGTAATGAGTCTCAAAAGTATTCCTTTGCTCTTTCAACTGGATCCAGGACCTCTATAACTCTTCCATGTCAGTGGGCATGTCTGGGTGAAGGATGGTATAAGAAGTATCTCCTTCAGCAACAGGCTCCATAATAACTGGCAGGATGGCAGGATATGGCATCATAAGAGTCTGAGCACGAGATCGCACCCATCTGAGATAAGCTTCCATAGGAATAGTGTACTTGGGCTCCAGAGTCTTGCTATCAACCTTGTTTACTTTTCTCCATGCTAGTATGAACCTTTGACGGTAACCTTGAAGATCGTTGTCGTAGTCAAACACAATACCCTGAATTAACATGTCATGAGGACCATCACTCCGAGCGTAACCAAACTGTCGTAAAGCTAAGGAAGGGTTGTAAGTAATGCCCCCTCTTATGCCTAGAAGTGGCACATTAGGGAACTCCCCACAACGGTCAATGATAGTAACATTCTCCATAGATCGAGAGCACCAATGAATATCTGAATGAGAGAGTGACATAATCCTCTTGGACCACCTGAACCCTTGTTCATTCTTCATCACTGATCGAGGAAGGTGAGAAATAAACCACCTAGACAATAAAGGTATGCAGCACATCAGAGTTCCTCGTGCCTTCGTAGTACGAGTATGAAGAGAATGCAGAATGTCTCCAAGTAATGTAGGCACTGGATTGTGACTCAGGAATATGTTGATGGCATGAACGTCTATGAACTGATCTGGATTGGGGAACAACACTAAGCCATAAATCAACAAAGCTAAGATCTCCTCAAAAGCATCATAGCTCATAGCTTTCAGGAACACTTGAGCCTTCTCTATCAACACCTTAGCAAGATTACCCTTAACTCCGCTTCTTGTTTCTAGAACAATGTCTGACTTCTTTAGATGTAGAGCTACAACAATGACTTCAGGTTTAGGCTTTTTCTCCAAGCCTGTGAAAGGTCTCTGATCGAGAACAGGTATACCCAGTAGTTTAGAGAACTCTTCCATTGTAGGAACTAGCTGATAATCGGGGAATGTGAAACAGTGATGCTTAGGATCAAAGAACTGAAACAGGACACTCATCATGTCTTCATTGAACCCTGAAGTGACTAGATACAGTAGGTGGCCATGTCTCTTGATGAACTGGGATTTTTCAGAAACTTGAGAGACCAATTCTTTAAGCTTAGGAGGTATTCCTACAAAGTTGATCCGAATAGTATTCCTACGAGCAGAAGCCATGACCTGTAACAAAGAACAAAGATAAATCCTTTGGTCCTTGAAATGGTTAGTGAAAATGATATGCTTATGATGCATGATGATGCTATGATGTTATGCTCAATCACAAACATGTGGCACACACAAACATGTCACACAACAGTCCTAGGTTTAAAGGCTTGCATGAGGTTTAAAGGTAAGTACCCTCCCCTGAAGTTTAGTTGGTTCATCCTGTCCTACAAAAGTAACCAGGTTCTAAGGGATCTCAATATCATTGATCCTTCACAAGGGTGGTTGTTCAGTAGGCAACTTACTTGCCAACCAAAACCCTCCAAGTTTAGAATCTCAATGAGTGTAGCATCGAGTATCAACCAACTTCAGTCTTCACCAAAGCCGGTTATCTCACTACTTTTCTAAAGGCCAAGATGGGATAACTAGGGTTCTAAAAGTTAGTTAGTGTATTGACAACGTATGGCAGCCTCATATTATCCTCAACTTGACTTAAGGAACATAAGCACCAACCAAGAAGTCATACTAACTATGGCCACCAGATCAACCATATCGGTATACGCCGTACAGTTTCCTTGGTCTATTGCCATTTATCTAAGGTACACTAGATCCGGGTTAGGATCTTTCACACATAAGAGCACCCAACAAGATAAGTATAAAGCAAACAAGGCAAACAATTTTAAAGTGATCTAATTTCTAAGATAACCCCTCTTTTATTAAGTCCCCAGCAGAGTCGCCAGTTCTGTAACACGGTGGGAGAACTGACTTTAGTGAAATGTTGCGGATAGCAAAAGTCGCCACCGACTTTTATTTTATCCAAAGGAAAGGGCATAAAAGAACAGGAAAGACCTTAAAAGATTTTTGGGTTCGGGGGGTAAGTTATGTAAAGGGAAGGTGTTAGCACCCTTTACATCCATGGTTATCCATGGGCTCTTAGTTACTTAGCTCACTTTAAAATGTTTTGAGAAGTGAAGTGTGTGTTTAAAAATTTTCTTAAGTACTTTATAATGACCCTTGTACGGATATATATAAAGACTTTGTTTTGAAAATTGTTTAAAAATGTGAAGTGTTTTTGAAATGTTTTGAAAAGGTGAGCAAGTACATAAGAGGAACCTACCCTAAGTTAAATCTTTTCTGTTCTTAAATGTCCTTTAAATGGTAAGACTATCCCTATTATTAAGGAATAGGTAGTCATTACCTTGGATGTTATGAGGGACAAGTGAAGAGACATCTGTGATTAGGCAACTGTAAGGTGTATTAGCAATTCGAAGGGACTTATCATCTTTTATTCGAAAGGGCCAAGATCATTTACGAAGGCAACCATGAAGGGACTTGATCTTATAATCTTTAAAGGGACTAGATAATATTAATAAGAGAAGGGACTTTTCTTTATACACCTTACTTGACCTTTTCCTTTAGGCAACATGAGAGGGAACCCTTAAGAAGTGAGATGGCGATCAAAGATCGACTTACGTGTGTGCGTGTACAAATTCAAATATTTATCTTATAATTAGTGATCTAAATTCAAATTTTAAAAGCAAATATGTTTTCACTCCATAATTTACTAATCATAGCAATTTAAATAAATAATGAAAATTCTACCACTATTACATAATTTGCACAATTACATTATAATAAAATAATTTAAATAATAAGCATATGATAAAAAGGTTAGTAATAATTAATAAAATAAATATAAGAGAAAAAGAGGTTAGCATAATAATATAATATAGAAAACAAATTAAAAGTTCAAATTTAAATAAATAATCATTTTTTTAAAGAATTTTTAAGAAGAGAAATAAATAATAATAATTATATATACAAATAAACATGATTAATTTAATAATTTAATTATATATACATATTAGAAATATTTACTAATTATAATTAAACAAACATAATGAAAATAAGAAATTAAAATCATAAAAGAAAATTAGGGTTTTTTGAATTGTTTAGAAAAATAAATTAGGGTTTATAATATAATTAGGGTTTTAAGTACAAAAATATTTTAATTTAATACCTAATACTAATTTAATTAATAAACAAATATACATATATTTTAATAAGAAATTAGCTTTAGAAAATATTTTTTTAGAAATTTTTTAGAATATATAAATATTAACCTAGAATTATTTACATATTAAACATAATTATATATTTTTTATAATAATTAAACAAAAGATTTAAATAAACAAATCATAAATAAAAAAGAACAAAAAATTGCAACTTACCTGGGGCTGGGATTCGAACCCAGGCCCTAGGCTTTACACATCCTGGACCTGCCTCCCTTCAACTGGGTTGCGCATGCGCTGGTGATATTCAATGAGCAACAATGCCTTTTGTTTCTAACCTGCAAAATCATGAAAAAAAACAAAACAACACAAAATGGCCTGGTGGGAATCGAACCCAGGCCAAAGAGTCTCTAAACGCACGCATCCACCATCTGAGCCATCAACGCATTCGTGAAATAAAATATAAACAATTCAATAAAATATTAAAACAAATTTTGAAAATCAGAAAGCGCGCGCTGGACTTCATCTTCTTCCTCATACCTGCGAATTTTGATTCGAATATACCTGCGAATTTTTCTGCGTTTTTCGCACCATCAAGAACCTACGAATTTGGATCTTGCTCAATACATAAAATTTCAACAAATTAATCATATAAACATGATCCTCACATCATTCCCGATTCATTGACGTTCTCAAAACTCATTTATATTTGTTCTATTGATAAACCCTAATCGGCTACCTCAAACCCTAACAATGGTGAATCACTCATCCTGTACCAAAACTCGAATCAAAGCATCCAGAAACGATTGTTAGCTCATCATAAACAAGAATCAACAGTCAAATATAATTTATTTTACACCAATGTATGAAAACGAAAAATTCATGAATGTCTAAAAACTTTGATTCGGTTTGACCAATTCGTGGGCTTTTAGATGCATATGGTTATTGATATATGCTCAGTGATATGTAAGGAAGAGATTGGCATACTCCATTCACCTGAAAAACTACAAATTAGAGGAATCCGAATTTAAAAAAATTGATGAAATTTTGAAAGTGCAAACTTATCCTTGAAGCCTTGAATCTGTCCCCTCCTATTGGCAATGTGTTTGTGTATATATATGGATTGAATTAGGTCAAAAAAAAGTTATAACTCTTTGGACTTTTTGGATGATTGAAGATTGAAAAAGATTTGTCATAAAATTTGATTTTTCTTTGATCCAACATTGCTATTTTGGGATAATCTTCATAACTCTTGTATCAATTAGATCCAAATGACTTTTATGACTTTCTAGAAGCAAAATAATTTTAAATCTTCACTATTTCATATTTTATTTGAATTTAAAATGATTTTTAATATAAAAAATCATAATAAATAAAAATAAAATTATGAAAATTATGAAAATATTAAATAAATTTCGTGCATGATGTCATGGAACACATTGGGTCACAAAAAAGTCAGCCCATTTGAAGAATTATGGTTTTAAGACCCCATTTACTTCATAAACCACTCAAAAATTTCCCAACTTTGCAAGGGCACAAATCCTTCAATTTTAATGCTATGAGGGTTTTCTTGGACATTTTGGAAATATTAAAGAGTCCTCTAACCAACCTCATTGGTCTCATGTCCATATCTTTTACCATTCTCAAGTTATGCTCTTTTGAAGTTGTTGACTTTTTGTTGACTTTTAAAAGGACCTATAATGTCTTAGCTCATACCTTCCAAATGAAGCATTTTTGGGCTTGGCTTGTGAGACACAAAGTTGTAGAGAATTCAATTTCCTTCAAAATGAGATTTGGATGGAAAATTTTTGATGAAGCATGTGAAAGTTATGGCTGGTCAAAGTTCAGTTGACTTTTCCTATGAAAACCTTAATTTAGAAACTCCTGATTCTTGATGATCTGAAATCTCCTTGATGATTCATGATCAACACTTGATCAAATGATGAATTTTACCTCATATACTTGATGTTGGCAAAAAATCATGAAGTTTGACTTTGGTTTGACCACAGTTGACCTCAGTTTGACTTTTTAACTACTTTGACTGATTTTAACCTATCTGATCATCTGACTGAGCAAATCTTTTGGGAAAGTCTTGAAACTTGACATGGGCATTCTTGAACACATATAAGATGTTATGAAGCTCACTTGAAGTCTTGGAAGTCCATTTAGCCTGATTAAAGTCAAAACCCTAGTTTAGGATGCATTGTTTAGGAGGATGCATTGTCTGAGGGAATTGTCAAACTTTCTGACTAATTGTGAATCTTGTGAACCTTGTGAACCTTGTGAGCCTCTTAGTACACAATTACTTGTCTTATGGAGGGCAAATTTTGGGGTGCAACACCATGTTCTTCACAAAAATCTTCAAATGATGAATTTTGAAATTCGCCACCATGGTTGCTTCTTATGGAAACTATGGAGAGTGACTTCTAATTTTGAATTTGCTTGGCATACTTCTTGAATGCTTTAAAGGCATCACTTTTCTGCACTAAAAACAAAGTCCAAGTGTATCTAGAGAAATCATCAACAATAACTAGTGCAAAAACGTTACCTCCGAAGCTTTTTGTTCTTGATGGACCGAAAAGATCCATATGTAACAATTGTAGTGGTCTTGAAGTAGATATTACTTTCTTCATCTTGAAGGATGTTTTGGTTTGCTTTCCCTTTTGACATGCGTTACAAAGCTTATCCTTGATAAACTTTATCTTCGGAAGACCAACAACTAGATCATGTTTTAATAATTTGTTCAAATGCTCCATGTGAATGTGAGCAATTCTCTTATGCCAAAGCCATGCCTCGTTGTTGTTTGCCATTAAGCACTTCACCTTCAAGGTAGAGTCATCAAAAGAAATCATGAAAATGTTATTAAAACGTTTACCTTTTAGCAAGAGTTCATGAGTGACTTCGTGTTCTATCAAGCATTCCTCCTTTGAAGTTGATTCAGAACCCTTTGTCACACAATTGACTTATGCTAAGAAGGTTGTGTTTAAGGCCTTCCACATAAAGGACGTATTCGATGATTGTATGAGGAGATGCACCAATGGTTCCAACTCCAAGAATTCTTCCTTTATTATCATCACCGTAAGTAACGTATCCTTTGGCCTTAAGTGTTAGACTTGAAAATTTGTTGATATCGCCCGTCATATGCTTTGAACAACCGCTATCGAGATACCATTGAGTAGAAGTTGTTTTCAAGCATACCTACAAAACAAAGTCAAGTATTGTTAGGTACCCAAATTGCTTTGGGTCCTTGATAGTTAGTACCCTTTTCAACCCACACATAATGCCCTTTAGCAACACCAATGATGCGCACATAGCAAGCATTAGGTGTATGGCCTTTGATTCCACAATAAAAACAAGTAGGTTGAAATTGACTTTTAAATCTAGGAACATATTTTTGTTTCTTAATGATCCTTTTCCTTTTATGACTTTGATGCATAGTTTTAGAATTGTTAGTCTTTTCCTTAACAATTTGTTCACTAGCTTTTACGAAAATGGTTTCACTTGTGCTTGGTTTGGAAAACTTAGAATATCCTACGCCACTTTTATCATTTGGATATCTTTGGTGCCTAAGAATTTCCTCCAAGCCAATTTGACCTTTTTTATATCTTTCTAAAACTCTTTTGAGTTGAACAATTTGAAAAGATAATGACTCACAATTTTTACATGCAAGACTTTGTTTTTCATCCATTATCTTTTGTTTTTCATTTTCAATGTACTTTTCAAAAGATGCATTTTGTTCTTCTAAAGATAATATTCTTTTCTTTTGGGATGAAATATTTTTGTACAAGGTCTTGCATTCTTTTAGAAGTTCATCTATGACTTCTTGTGCATCATTTTCATAAATTGAAAAGTTGCTACTAACCTCGTCATTTTCTTCATCGGAGTGATGTGATGCCATTAACGCCATATTTGCACATTCATCGCTTTCCGATTCCGATGAGGAACTAACTTCATTGTCATCCCACGCGACATAAGCCTTTTTATTTTTGAAGTCCTTCTTGCCTTTGAATCCTCCTTTCTTCGCAAGTCTTGGAAAATCCGGTTTTATGTGACCTTGCTTCCCACATTCATAGCATGTAACTTCTTGAATCGATGTGGATGCATCCTTCTTCCTGAAATGTTTATTCTTTTTAGGAAAGGAGGAATTATTATTTTTGTTAAAAAACTTACCAAGCTTCTTAACAGAAGCATGAAGTTCTTATCTTCGGAGATCTCGTCATCTTTGTCATCCTTCGTGTCAATCTTCAAAGCAATTCCTTTGGACTTTTTCTCTTGACTTTCGTGCTTCTCGAGCCTTCCAAGTTCCAATTCGTGCTCTTGAAGTTTGCCGAATAGAGATGCGGATGTCATTGTTGAGAGACTCTTCTTCTCCGATATAGCGGTCACCTTAGGTTGCCATTCCCTTGTCAAAGACCTTAGAACTTTCAAATTGAGATCGTCGTTGGTGAAGGTCTTTCCAAGTGCAATCAAGTGGTTGGTTAGATGACCAAATCTTTTTTGTAAGGCCACAATAGATTCTCCGGGCTGCATGAGGAAAATTTTATATTCTTGACTCAACGTGTTAAGCCTTGATCTTTTTACTTCTGTTGTTCCTTCATGTGTTTCTACCAAAGTATCCCAAATCTCCTTTGCCGATTTGCATTGTGATACGCGAAAGAATTCGTCCATACTAAGAGCGCTTTGAAGTATGTTTATTGCCTTCTTCTCATTTAGGATCTTCTTTTTATCATCTTCATCATACATATTCTTCAACTTTGCGGTTCCAACACCGTTGATCACATTAACAGGATTATGCGGACCTTCTTCGATTGCTTCCCATATGCTTTCTCCTTGGGCTTCAAGATGTGCCATCATTCTGATTTTCCAAAAGTCAAAGTATTCGCCAGAGAAGAGCGGAGGCTTGTTGCTACTTCCACCATCTTTGAAAATAGGATTCGAGTTTGCGGAAGCCATAGGATCTTGTAGGAACAGGTTACCTAAACCTGCTCTGATGCCAATTGTAAGATCAAAGTGCGCCTAAGAGGGGGGGTGAATTAGGTGTTATCAAATTTTTCGATTCTTTTTCTTCGATGGATGGATTTCGCTTTTACGGTTTAAAGAATAAAAATGGTAAAGCAGGAAAGTAAAGATGACACGGAGATTTATCCTGGTTCCCTTCACAATCCGAAGGTACATCCAGTCCCCTTTCAACACGAAAGAGATTTCCACTAGTTTCTTTAGAACAGTACAACCTATCACACCTTCAATGGTGAGGCCTACTTTATAACAAACTATACACACAAGTGTGCAAGAACAATCCTCTTGCCACACTTACCCTTATGTCCAAACAATCCTTGGAACACAAGTCACAAATAGAAAACACTTTCTATAATTTTGTTTGAGTGACAGTACAAAGAATGGTATCAATAAAATTGATCTTCTCCTATATTCAAAAGTCACTACTTAAGATTCAATACAAGTGTTCAAGAAAAGTATGAAAATGATGAACTTATGAACACTTTTGAAATATGAAAATTATTTGAATTTAGTGATTTTGATTGTATGATAATATTTGAAATATTCTAGGAGGTGTTTATGAATTTGAAATTTTAAGAATTTATAATAGTTGAAACACCTATTCAAAAAGGTATGAGAATTTAAAAAGAAATTCTTTGAAAAGATGTAAAAGAAATTATGAAATAAAATCATGAAGAGGTATAACACTTAACAAAATATTTGAATTTTAAGAGAAACAATTTTTCAAAATTTCTTCAGTGTTAACCGGTTAACCATATGGGTTAATCGGTTAACGCCCAAAAACATTACCACAACATTCAAAAATTGAGACCGTTAACCGGTTAACCCATATGGTTAACCGGTTAACACTGTTAAAACACAGAAAAATATTTATGTTTAAAGTGTTAAAACCAGTTCCAATACTTTTCAAAATGATGCACATGCATTAAAAATTATGATGAATATTTTGAACACTTGTATATCATATTAAGGAGTAAATTTTGATATACCTAAGCCTTGAGACAAGTCTTGAAAGTGTTGCACAAAAAACTGATACGATCGGAAGCATTCCATTGATGATGCATAGCCATGATCTTGATCGTTGTTGTCATCTCGAATTTTTGCAATCTGGAATGAGCTTGAATAATGTTGAAGTCATCAAAAACATTGAGCTTGAAGTATGCTTCTACAATATAATATCGAGTTGAGGCCTTTAGAGGCTGCCTCAAAGTAGCGACATTGCCGTGCAGGGTGGTTACTCTTTGATGTTGTTGAGTATTTCATCTTTAGATGGACAGTTGATGGAACGACAAGGAGTTCGGCCAACGTTAACCGACCGAGAATTCACTGGTATAGGGAAGGGCAATCAGCCACCAGAAACTGGACGCGGACAGACCGAGCGGTTTCTGCGGCCCCAAAAGTGACTATGAGGTCGACATAACCCCATGGTTGAGAGACTGCCCCATTAAAACCCTGTAGGTAGGATCCCATGTAAGGCTTTAGGTGAGTCTCGTTCAGATGAAGTGTCGAGAACAGTTGTGAATACATGATGTCCCACGAACTGCCTTGGTCGACTAGTATTCTATGAATGTCGAAATTGGCCATCTGGGCCTGAATGAGCAAAGGGATGTTTGCGTTAGGTGCTCCTCCTAGTAGTTCCTCTTTTCAAAAGGAAATGGGCACTGAGTTGTCTCTGGATGGGTCTAACGTAGCGTTCTGGGTCGGTCCCTTTGCAATCAGTTGGTCGAATTTCCTCTTCACGGACCCGACCGTGATCTTGTTAAATCCTCCTCCTGAAATCACCATTGCGGAGGGGAAGGCTTCCCAGGGGCTGTGTGATGATAGATATCCTGGACTTCCCTGATGATCGGGCAAAAAGAAATCCTCAGGCCGATAGATGATGAGGGCGACCTGCATGTTGGAGTCCGCGGGCACTACTACAGCTTCTTCGACCTTCTTGGTCTCTTGAGCCTCTGTCCTGGGGGTTTCTCTGGATTTCGTAAATTGTTTGAGGTGTCCGTCCTTTATGAGTATTTCGATTGCGTGCTTCAGATGGATGCAATCTTCAGTATTGTGTCTGTGGCTTTTGTGGAGTCTACAATATTTGGTTTTATCGGTGCTCGGCTTGTTAGGCAGCTGTTTGGGAAAGCGAACTCCAGCTTGTCGGAACTCCAAATTAGCGCACTCGAATAATATTTTCTCCAACGATACCGAGAGAGGTGTGTACTCATGAAAGCGATCCACTATTCCCCTCTGCTCCCGCGTTTCAAGGGGGAGATCTTCCTTTCTTTGGTCACCTCCCCGACGAAATGTCGAGGGCTCATCAGTTTTGGAAGGATTGGCGTCCCTCGACGCCTGGAATCACAAACAAAGTTGGACGCTTGCTTCTCCTCGTACTAGATGTACGCCTGGGCCTTCAGGAGGAAAGCGTCTAGAGTGGCGGGCGTCTCGATGCCTACTGTTTGGTGGAAATCGGTGGACGGGTGTAACCCGCGCTCCAGCAAATACTTCTTCATATCATTCATGGTGGAGACCTGGACGGCTTCTTTGTTGAACCTTAGGTTCTGAGGGGCTCATCCTTGCCCTAAATGATAGCTTCGAGTGACGCTTCTGTCTTGGGATGACGTCGGGAGGCGGTGAAATGCCTGGAGAAAATTCAATCGAGTTTCCTCCATGTGGTGATAGACTCGGGTTCGAGGCTCTTGTACCAAGTCCTCGCCCCTTTCCTTAAGGTGGTCGGAAAGAGATGATACTTGATTGCCCCCCGGACACCCCTGTAGTCGAGCAAGGCGTCGATGTTTTCGATGTGTTCATTAGGGTCCGTTGTCCCGTCATACGAACCAAGGGGCGGAGGCTTCTTGAGTCCTCTCGGTAGCTTGGTGGCCATGATCTCGGAGGAGAGTGGGCCTTTGATATCATCCTCATCACTAGATGTGAACGAGGGAGATCTTGAGTGGCGTCTTCTATTTCGTCGCGGAGACGGGGAGCTTGATATATTCTTTCTTGATCGTCTTGGAGATGGTGATCGAGATCGTCTCCTCTTCTGGGGAGGAGAGCGTTGATCTTCATTCTGCAAACCCTGGTGAGTCTTGGTTGGTATAGGCGAACAGCGTCCCTGAGGAGGTGATCAATCTCGTTTCCTGATGGAAGATTCTTCATGATGGCCCTTTCCCCTCCTTTTGTGGAGGGATGAACTGCATCATTCCCGGTGCTTTCTCGGAGAGAGAGATGATCGGAGGCCAATTTCTTCGAGGCGGTATATCTTCTCGCTGTGCGCGAGGAATAGGAGATTGGTCTGGTTGAGCGTCTCGGCTAACGCAGCAAAGTCTGACCCAACCGGTGCGGCCATTGAGGGAATGACCTCTGGATGACTCTCGAGCGGTCGATCGCGCTCGGGAGAGGGTGAAGTGGTTTTTCTGTCTTGGCGATCTTGGACGGTTTCTTCATTTGAGGGGGTGATCATGTTGCTCCCCCGTTGGGTAAGGAGGACACCATCAGCAGTTCGGGCTTTGCACGGGTTGCGCGAGCGACCAAGGATCTTTTAGAGAGAAAACTTTGGTTCATGAGAGTCTTTGAAGAAGAAGAACGGGGAAGTTGAGGTTCCCACAAACGGCGCCACCTAATCGTACCTGGAGATCAGGATTCGATGTGGCCGGCGTCGGACGTAGATAAAGCTCGGTTGATGGTGGAAAAGGGGTGTACCTGCAAAGGCACTATGATGCTAAAGTAAGAGAGCGAGCAACGAGTGAGCAAGTACTAGATTTAGGGTAAGGATTTGAATACCTGACCCTCTCAAATGAGAGGGTTTTTATAATGTCCCTGGTGCGAGGCTATTGGTCCCTTCTATTGGGCCTGGATTATGGATCCCCAAAAAACAGGCAACTATCAGAAACTAACTGTTGAGGGGGGGAACGCTTGGACTGCTCGGGCGAGATCTTGCTCGGATGATGTTAATACCGAGCGAAGAACATATCGGACAGACGTTCCTCGGTTGATCATGGGGATTCGATCCATGTTGGGCGTAAACCTTGGTCAGTGGTGCTGAAGGTCGGGTCAGAATGGACTTTCGGGCGGATCGAGGATGTGTCAGTTGCCAAAGAGTTGTTATGGGCTAGAAGACGGATTGGGCCCAATTCTCATAAATGGCCAGTCCGGAACAAATATAATAATAGTTATTATTATTATTATTATTTTATAATAGTTATAAAATATAATAATAATAAAATTAAGTTTATTATAATAATAGTTATTATAATTATATAATAATAATATTATTATATGATGCACTTGAGTTGGGCCTTTTAGCTTGCAACCCACAAAAGTGGTTTTATAAATATAACCCTTGTGTAGAAGCAAAATCACTTGATGAAAATTCGATTGTGAAACCCTAGCCGCATTTTCTATCTCTCTCTCTCTCTCTCTCTCTCTCTCACTCAAAGCCTTCAATTGTACCAGTTAGCACTGAGACTGAAGGAATCTGTTCGTATGGACTGAGTAGAGGCGTTGTTCATCGCTCATCATCGTTTGTGATCACTCATTCTATTCAGAATCAAAGGTTTCATCTCCACAAGAGGTAACCATTTTATCGATGACCATGATCATTCATAAGGATCACCAAAGGAAATTTTTGTTTTCCATTGTGTTTTAGATTGCAATTTCCTTCAGTTAGAACTTTATCTCATGTTATATCCCTTAAATGTATTTTCTTAAATCCCAAGTGTTCTAGAATGGGCCTCGAGGACACCGTTGGCCCATAGTCCAACATGCCGGGCAGAGGCCCATCCAATCAGCCAAGCCTTCTGCATTGTCAAACAGATTTACAACTGCCCGAACATGTGCTTGGCGCTTCGAGAAAACACCTTATCCATTGAACTATAATGGGGAGAACTCATCTCCCCATCACTTGCCACGTCACCTAACTTTCCACCTTATCTCCTGAAAGATAGGGGCAGTTGGACCAAGGGCAAGACCACGTGCTAGGTCTTACACGCTCCCATGCGTACCTTGGCATTTCTACCTTGGGCCTAACTAATCCAACCCAAGGAAGAACCTTGACCCAACGCTAGGGGCTCATTGTAAATACCCTTTTTCACTAAAGGTCAGGTATTCTAAAACACTCTCTCTCTTACCATTTTCTGTACGGTATACTCACTTTGGCATCGGAGTGCCTTGCAGGTACACCCCCTCCTCGCTTGTCAACCATCACCTTGTTCGTGCTCGACCTCTGGAGAGCTCTTCTGATCGGGTAAGATCACCAAGTAAGACCCCTAAAATATCTGTTGTAAAATCCCTTAAATCCTTTGTAAAAACCCCATTAATATCCCTTATGAAACCTCTTTAATATTCCTTATAAAACCTTTAACTATCATATTTCAATCCCTAAGTCAATAAAACCCATTAAAGTGGAACCCCAAATCATATAATCGATCTCTTAGATTAATTTCAATCCCTAAATCCATAAGACCCCTATAATAAAATTTAACAAATAAATTTTAATTCGAAAAAACAATAATTGAAATCCCATTTAAATTCAAAACCTTAATCTAAAAATCAAATTCCATAATTTTTAAATCCCCAAAATGAATATTTAAATCAATCCCCTAATTTTAAATCCCAAAATATATAATAAAACTAAGGGATAATAACTATTTTGCCCCTGCCATAGGGGCAAGGTTTGAAAAACCCCTGTAAAAAAAATTTAGATTCCCCCCTTGTCATTTGAAGATTCCACTGTTTTGCCCCCTCTTGAAATCAAGTCAGCTGAAAAAGTGACGTGGCATTGCGTTTTTTTTAATGTGACATGGTTTTCCAACTGGATATATATTTATTTTTCGTTTTATTTAATTACATGTGGCTTATTTTATTCTTATTTTATTGGTTATTAAAAGGTTAAATATGAAAACAAAAACAATTGCCTCATACAAGTATTGAACCCAAGATAATACATTTGCAAGGGGCGCCCCTACCACTAGGCTGCTTGACTTTCTGGGTTATATGCTTTAACATATTTTATATATTTCATGTTTACTTATTTGCATTCAAATATATATTAATTCCAAAAAAAATTAATATTAATTTTAATTTAATTATATATATATATATATATATATATATATATATATATATATATATATATATATATATATATATATATATATTTCCAGTTTTAATATATACTTGTTTTCCATTCAAATATATATATATATATATATATATATATATATATATATATATATATATATATATATATATATATATATATATATATACTGTAGTTTAGTAATATTAGTATATATATACTGTAGTTTAGTATATATATTTTCTATATTTTCAGCTGACTTGATTTCAAGAGGGGACAAAACAGTGGAATCTTCAAATGACAAGGGGGAATCTAATTTTTTTTATAGGTGGATTTTTCAAACCTCGCCCATATGGCAGGGGAAAAATAGCTATTATCCCTAAATTTAATACCCCTGTTCAGACATATCTGAACAGGTCCTCGTGGTCTTTAGTTGGGACTGTGATGATGCTGGTAGGAGAGGGGTGGTGTACTTGCAAGGTACTCCGACGCTCAAGTAATTTTTAGGGTGAAGCATACCAAAGTGTTAAGAAATAAATTGAGCAATTAGAATTAAATTTTTGGCCCTCCAAAGATGGAGGTTATTTATAAAGACACTTGGCCGTGATTTGTGGGCGCGTGGCCCTTGACTGGGTGCAACTTCCTCTAGAAGTTTCAGAGGACAATTGGTCGCGTAAGGGGCGTTAGAGAACGTGTGGAGGAAATCCTCAACGACTATATCTCAACGACTCTATATCCCAACGGTCATGAGGTCGCGAATCTCTTGATGGGCCTATGCCCAAAGCAAAACTGGATTGTGACTCAATTTGGCGTAGGGCACCTGCTAGTCCAGTCCAGAACAGGAGTCCCCCAAGTTGTTGTGCTCGAGTGAGGATAGTGACTTTAAGGTGGTCAAGTAACGAGGATTCAAGTCGGCGTTTTTTCACCTAGAAAGTCGCAGGAAAGTGATCGTACTTAAGCCCTAGTTATTGTAGCGGGAAGCTGATCGTGGGGAGAAGTTACACATACATAAGGAAGATGAATTTTTTAGAAGACAAAATGTTTTGCTTTAGTCACACGTGTTGGAAAGCTCAGTAATTCATTTATGACACCTGGGGGCTAGCCTTAGGCCATAATTACTTGGCTTTTGCGTTTCCCCACGTGAGCTTAGGACATTATAAAAAGGGGAAAGGATGTTCATTTTATTATTATGCACAAACTCTTCCTCTCACCATGAAATTTTTCTCTGCAACTTTCTACTGGAAACTTCATCATCGTCGTCGTTAATCTTCAACGGATTCTGACATGGACTAAGGTAATCTTCATCTTCGTCCTTTCAATTATTTCCTGGGTGATGAACATTCATTAGTTTCCTTATGAAGTTCTTGGGGTCCTATAACGTTTATGGGAATTTCCATGAACTTCTAGAAACTGGATGAGTGTTCTTCAAGGGCATATGAATCTTGTGATAAACTATGGTTAGATTTTTAGAAGATGAATAAATTGATACTTGATCTTCATTAGATTCTAAGTAGGATAATTTAGTGTCATTGACCGAGCATTAGGCCATCGTAGATTATGATCGCGTAGAAGGACATATCCCGGTAGGTTTCTCACTCTTTAATTCGAGGACAAATATGCTTTAGTGAGGGCGAGCCCAACATGTTGGGCTTGTTCCCTTTAATTTTTTATCTAAAAAAAGGGTTCTATCTGGGGACATGTCCTCGGTCCTAATCATCGCCCTTTCACTTGACCTGTAGTGGAAGGGTGGATTTGATCTCGTCGAATTCATTATGTTTCCTCTTCTTTTCAAGTGAAAGGATCCGAAAGGTCGATCATGGACTCGAAGAAAGCCTTTCGGGTGATGTCAGGGATGTCAAGGACATCGCCGCTGCTGATAAATTATGGATCATGGATGAGCCGCTCAAAACAACTTTTCAATTCGTCGTGAACAACTCAGATGCATGGGGTCATATCGAGAAGAGGAAAAAGAGGGATCCTATGAACTGGCGGGCATTACCATCGAAGCCTGATAAGAGGATATGCTCTCGTTTCCCCGCTCTTTGATTCCCCATGTACAAGTTCGTGTTTCACGAAGCTGGGTACCGCTTGCCTTTTACGGACTTCCAGGAGGCTGGTTTCACACATCTTGAGCTTGTGCCCTCTCAACTGCACCCAAATTCCCTAGAATTCATAAGGGCCTTTGAGTTGGTGTGTCGTTATCTAGAGATAGGTGAGACCGTAAGCTTGTTCTTCAGGATCTTCCATCTCCAGAGAAATTCTCAAGAGGATCGACACAGTTGGGTGTCGTTGAAGCAGACGAGCAGGATCTTCAAAGCATACATGGACTTTGTTCGCGACTTTAAGCATCGATTCTATGTTATTCAGTCGTGCACGCAGATAGACAAGGATTCTCTCTATTAATAAGAGGTCATTGGCGGTAAGGAGAGGCTGGTGGCCTATTTTTTATTAGAGTGGGTGTACGTCCATTTTCAGCATGTCAGTGACCATTATATAACGAAGCCCGAAGAACTCGGCGTCGATGATACATCGTTCTACAACACGTTTGTCAACCTTTTATCTAGTTTTCGCCTTCTGGACCTCGTGGATTCAGAATGGAATATCCTTCTGAAATCTGATGGAACACCGGCCACCCAGGTGTCGCTCCCGCTAAGTGACACACAGGGTCAGATAGGGTACAGACGTGAACGGTCGGTGAAAGAGGAATGAAGGTGAAGATGAATAGAGTCGCCAGCTAGGCATTTTTATCCCGAAGGAAACGTAATGCTGCATAAACCTAGAAAGATATGGATAAGACGGTTGCGAACCAGAGAAATTGAGAAAGGGGGTTGGTTACAACCTGAGAAGGTATTAGCACCCAGATTGTCCGTCGTACTCGACGGGATCTACGCTTGAAATTTTGTGTTTAAAGGGGTAAGTGTATGTGCTATCTGTGTGAAAAAGCTGGAAAAGAATATACAAGTGTCAGTGCAAAAGGTGAATGCTCAGGAACTGAGGCTTAGAAAAGGATGCTGAAAGAGGGGGGAGACACAACGACTTTTGTTCGATAACAGTTAAGTTATGCCTACGTATCCTCTCGTGCAATGAGGAAGTCAGAACATCGTAGTTCGACTCAAAGAGACTGAAAGATAAATTGACTGATGATCTGCTTGCTTGTCTATGCTCAAGTGTATGACTCATCTGGCTCGAGTGCTAACTGTCTTGCATTAGATGGAAGAAGCAAGTTCTCATTTATAGAGTTAATGTGATGAGAAAAGAATCCCGGAGGAGACGATTATTGTTTGTTTTTTTGTTTTCAATCTTTTATTGCTTTTTTGTGTTTGTCATAAGTTAATGAGCTTAAGCCTAAACCAAGGGTTAGTAAACTCATCATATCCTCCCTTAGATTAGGGATAATGAGAATACCTTAAGTAGGAGATAAACATCTCAAACTTAATTACCATGATGTAGGATTAAGATCATTAACCTACTTGTGATTATTTAGATATTTTTGGTATTTTTGTTTAGTTTTAAGTAATGAGTTTAAGCCATAATCAAGGATTTAATGAACTCATTACACCATCCTAATAGAAGGATAATATATGAGAACATTTAAGCTAAGGAAGATACCTCAACTTAATCCATGATTAGGGATTAACCTCATGACAAAACAAACCTTTATTAAAGTGGATTTTAATTAATGGTAAGATTAAGAAGTGAATTTTATGGTTTGTAAGACAACTTGAGGAGGACTTGTCCATTAACACTAGGGTTAGTCCTTCTTAACCAATTAAGGAAGAAATAGAACCCTAATGCAAGGCCCGAGTTACAAGCTATTGTCTTAGTGTTTATTAAGATGGATTGATTAAGAGGTTTAAACAAATTAAGGGTTTAACACTTAGGATTAAAGTTATACACTCCATCCTAAGAGAAGGATGCATGCATAACCCTAATCACAAAGTCTTAAAACCTTAAAGGTTTAGTATCTGATTATGAGATGAGAAGAGAGACACAAAAGACGACACAAAGGTAAAACTAAAGGGGGACTAATCAAGAACCCTAATTATTGCCATTCTTGGGTGTTCCTATGGTTTGTGAGGCTTGCAAGAGATCTTCAAAGAAGCCACCAATGGAAGAAACATGTGAAAGGAGGAGAAGCAGAAGAAACAAGTTAACTTACTTCACTGAAGAAGATAAGTTACTTGAAGAAATAAAGTGGATGATGAACATGAATGAGCAAGCTCACTCTAAAGCAAATGAAAATACAACAAGGATGCATAAGAAGAGTGAGAAGAGAAGTGAGAAGTGAAGGCAAATTCACTTCTCAAAGTACTTACCACCTGAAATGGTTAGCATAAAGAAAGGAATGAAGTGAAAATGGAATGTATGCAAAGATGCAAACCAAAACCAGAAGCATATACTTGATGAAAATGATGCTATGAGATGATGCAAAGACATGTCAAGTACTATGAATGATCATACAAGAGATGAGAATGCAAATGAAGCATGTAGGAAGCATGAAAGCACATGAAAGTTCATGGAATGAAATGAATGCATAACATGGCAAATGGATGAAGAAGTGATCAAGCATGATTCTAATGTGTCCTATGATGTCTTAGAAGTCATGTGAATGTATTAAATGTCATGGCAAGTTCATGTATGGATGCATATGCAAGATGTATGTAAATGAACATGAAAAATTAGGGTTTTAATGCAACATGAGATGCAAAAGTCAAAAACAGAAGCAAAAAATAAGATAAAAAATTGAAAATGCATTCAAAGGAACCCTAACCCCATATGATATCACACCCCAAAGGAGGAGGTCTAACTCTTAACCTAAAGAAAGTTGTGATTTTTCTAAGTTATCTAGGGTTTTAAGGTACCTTAAGGGGAAAAATGCAAATCAAATAAAAAATGAAAGATAAATTTGTGACAAAAATATGCTAGATACTACATGCTATGTGAAGATCAATGCAAAAAGAATCAAAGTCATACCATTCATGGTTAGGCAGAAAAGAATTCTTGAAGTTAGGGTTCAAAAATGGATTTTTATGAACCCTAAATTCAAAGAAAAAATGTCAAAGTTGATTCAAAACCAAAAAGAAATTTGTATGAATAGTTTGAAAATGTTTCTAAATGTCCTAAGATGCAATGTGAATTTTTTTGGAATTTTTAGAAACCTAAATGATATTTTAATTAATTAATTTCCATTAATTAATTAAAATAAACATTTAAATGTTTTTAAAATGGTTTTTAAATGCAAAAAATAAAAATAAAAATGTTTTTGGGTGGAGAAAATTATTTGGATGCAAAATGCAGAAGAAAATATTTTTTTGGAATTTTCTAACTATTTTTAATAAATTGTGCAAAACAAATGAGAAAAAATGAAATAAAAATTAAATAAAGGGAAAGTATGCTGATCCAGTGGCTCTCATTCAAATCTGGAGATGGAGGGAAGACCTGGCGCGCATCTAAACGGCCAGAATTCAAACTTAATAAAACCTAATTAATTAATTAATTAATTAATCCTGGTTTAAAGTTAATGAGCTAATCCTGATCGTTCACAGCCTAACCCTAATCCAGATCCTACGACCCAGATTTAAACCTAGCCCTAAACACGTCATTAGCGTTAATCACTTTTAGGTGACCGAAACAGTGTTCCGTTCATCTTCTCCGGCAGCACCCCAAGAACAAAATCTTCCCTAGGCCATTTCTGGAGCTCTAAAGCTCCAGATCAACTCCTCTCACCTTCCTAAACACGAATCCACACTCAAAACAAATTTTCCATGGCTGAACCTCATGATATGAATCAAACGCAAAAACTGGAAAAGTTTCAGAACACGCATACAAGCTTATTTCTCAACCATTTTCAAAAGTGAGAAGTGTAGTGTGATCAGTGAAGCATGAAGAACATTCTAAGAACTTAAAATAGCATTTCTGGAAAAAAGTTTGAAGAGGTTACCTGAGCTTGAGCTTCCTCAGTTTGAAGCTTCTGGACCTCCTCTCTTGTGCAAAAACACTCCAATGGTCCCTCTGATGAAGCTTTGCTGCTTAAAAAGCTTTGAGAGTGGCTGACTTGAGTGGTAGCAACTCAACTGGTCCAGAATCGTGTTTTGGCTATGGGTGCTTTGAGGCTTGTTTGAGGGTTGGTTTATGCTCTATGAATCATTTCTGAATGAATGGTGAAGTTTGTTTGGGAGTTTGATGGTTGGACAAAGAGTTTCGAAGGTTTTTGCTCTTGGGGTGATTTTGGTGAATGCTGAGTTCTTGGAGGTTTCAAGCTTGTGTATGTTATGAAATGAACTCCTTGAAGCATGCTTGTAAAATCCTGATAGGCCAGAGAGTGGGTGGTGGCTGCAGCTGATTGGTATGGGCTTTTTGCAAAAAAGTCAACAAAGTTTGTACTATAAGCATGGGCTGGAACATAAGTGGTTCAATGGGGTGTCTTGCTCAGCTTTGATCAAGGAGAGCCATAGAATTGAAATTGAGGTGCTGCAACAAGTTTGTGAGAAGTTATGTGCCCTTTTGCAAATTTGACAAAGTTTGGCCCTTTTGTGATTTCTTCATGTGCAAGGCATGAAAACTTGAGATTCTTGGTCGAATTCTGACTTTTAGGCAATGCACTATGTTGGTATTATGCATAGAAGTGTATTTGAAGTCACAAAATGGCATGGCATGTGGTTTTGCAAAAATTCCTCTTTGGTGCATTCTTGAAAATTATAGGATTTTTGCCATCTTTGAAAGATCATAACTTGAGTTCCATAATGAATTAGAACTTGTACTTGTACTTTTTGAAAAGGGAATGATCCAATCTACAACTTTCATGACCAACAATTTTTCATTTGAAGCATTTTTGGTTGAGAAAGAGGACGTTGAAAAACTTTCCCAAAATGGAAAGTTTACATTACAAGTCATTTCCATTTTTGGCAACTTTTGGTTTAGCTCACTTTTCTTCAATTTTGTGAACTTCCAAGCACTTCAATGATCAAATAAAGATCATATAACTTCAATTTGATGAAAACTCCACTTTGGTTCCCATGGTGGGGGCCTCAGATGCCCTGATTTTGCTTTGACTTGCTCAAGAAGTTACCTAGTGGACATATGACTTCCACAATGAATTTCTTCATCAAACTTGGTACACATGATCCTTATAACATATTGAGACCATTAGAAACAAGAATGACCAAAAAATTTGGAGTTATGGCCTCTGAAACCAAAACCCTAATTTCAGGTCATTTGTGTAGTGAAACCCTGGCTCTCCTTCCATGCTTTCCAAGCTCTTGTGATTCTTTGACTTCCTTGATCTTTGAGGGATACAATATGATTATTGAACATTCATGGACCCTCTTGGAATTATTGGAGACCTTTGGAGTGGCTCAGATGGATCCTTGGATTGCTCAGATCACAAACCCTAGATGCAGATGAACTTGAACTATGCAGATGAAACAAAAATGCAATATGAGATGATACACTTAAACTAATGCAAATGAAAGATCACAAGCCATGGTGTGAACTTAGTGAGGGAAAATTTGGGGTGTTTACACCAGGCTAGGTTGATTAATGTAAAGGTGATTCTCAACTACCCGAATGAGAATGCGGCGATGCAACTTTTGGTGGAGTTTTAGTTTGACTGTCTTGTATCCGAAGATTTAACCGGCAACTAACTTGTTTATTTTTGTCTTGTAGATAAAATGGTCGAGATGCGCGAACGTTTGGTGAAAGCCAACAAGGGAAATATGAAGAACGAACCCAAAGGAAGGGTCGAGGTAGTCAAAGACCAGGCCATCCTCGAGGGTTTTGTCATTAAGAGAAGTTCTACTCCCGGGAGCTCTCCGGAGGATGTCTCTCTTCTAGGGAAAAGGCCGAGGGTCGAAGAGAAATCCTCACCTTCGAGGACTTATGCGGTGTCTTCAGGCTCATTTGTTCTTCCTCCATGTGTAACCCAAAGGTCGTTATTTGATTAGGGGTCATCTGTTCGGGTTCCCAACTTGGACGCATCGACCATTCTGACAGCTGGTCGCAAGGATCTGAGATCGGAGTTGTTCCAGGATGTTGCGGGGTTGATGCGGATTCTTGAAGTTGCCCTTACCTTGAACGATGGTTACACCATTCCTCGCAAGGATCTCCATACTATTAAAGATAAACCTGACGAGCTGGATATCGAAAATTCCAAACTTGAGAATGATCTGCTTTAGGCGAAAGGGAATTACGAGAGTAAGCTCGAGCTAATGAGGGAAGTCATCGAGATTAGGAACAAGATGGAAGGCCTCACCACTGAGAACGAGTTCCTGAAGAAGCAGGCTACGAAGGCAGAGAGCAAGTTGGTCGCCAGGGAGGATGAGACTAAAGAGGAAGTTGCAATAACAACTAAGGACGATTTGATTGCTCAAATCCATTTATTGGTGCAGGACAACTCGGCGATGGCTTCATTTGGCTTCCACAACACTGTTGAGCAGCTTAAAGTGAAGAACCCTGGGGTGGAGTTGGTCACGGAAGGTATTGGTCCTCTCCATCGCATGGAGAATGGCGTGATTATCCCTCCCGATGAGGAATGAAGCTTTCTGATCTACGTGCCATTTCTATATTGGCATGCGTGCCATTTTGATGTACTTTTGGTGTATGGGACTTAGTCCCATTTTTATGTAAGTTATGACAATGTTCGGCCTCATGGTCGGTATTTTTGGATAAATATAATTATGGCCCTTTTTACCTTGTTTGTGCATATTTGTGACCATATGTATGCTTTAAATGTTTAGATATAGAACTGGGGATATGCTCGATGTATTATGATGAACTCGAAAGTGTATGGAACTTGTCGAGGGCCGAGATTTGTTCTCTCTAAAGGGGGTCAAGGACTCGATCAATTTCCTTATTCCCCTAAGTCTTAGACCTTTCCCATCGCGAGCTAGGGGTCTGCCACACTAGTATGGCAGCGACAGAGCTCGTTTGAGGTATCCCCGTTGGGCGAATCACTTGTCCGTCAATCGGGCGAGAGTTCGTTCACGTTTGTGTTTTAAGGGTTGTATCCATACCACGATACATTCTTGTGGCCGGGCACTTCCCCTTTGTTGACGAGGTAGATACGTCGACAGCTATTTCGTGCTTTGACTGGATTTAGCTGTAATAGTTTTTAAGATTTTTAGCGTTCCATGGTCGAGCAAATGGTTCTCTGTTAAGTTCTTCGAGGTAGTAGGCTCATGTGCCGGTTTTCGACTTGACCCGATATGGGCCCACCCAATTAGGTGCAAGCTTTCCCTCGCGAGAATCTTTCTAATTTTTGCGGAGGAAAGATTTCCTACTTGGAATTCTCTTTTGATGATTTTGGCGTCGTAGCGCAATGAGATCTTTTGCTTTAGGGATTCTTTACGGATAGTTGGCCCTGAACGGATTTCCTCGACTAAGTCGAGCTCCTCCCTTAATGCTTCATCGTTGAGTTCTTCTTCCAGAGGAGACTCTACCCGTCGTGAAGGTTCTCTGATTTCCATAGGATGATTGCTTCCATACCATATGTCATCCGGAATGGAGTTTCCCCGGTGGTCGAATGTGGAGTTGTCTGATTGGCCCATAGTACACTGTGGAGTTCCTCGACCGGCCTTTTATTTGCCTCACCTATTCTTCGTGTTAAGGCTCGTAGAATGAGTCTATTGGTGGCTTTGGCTTGTCCGTTGGTCTGGGGTGTTCGATTGACGCGAAGTGCTGCTTGGTGCCTGTCTTGGCGACAAAGTCTTGGAAATTCATGTCCGTGAACTGAGTTCCATTGTCTGTGATAAGGGATTGAGGTACGTCGAACCTAGCTAGGATATTTCTCTTATAAAATTGCAAAATGTTGAATGTAATGATTCTGGCCAGAGCCTCGGCTTCTATCCATTTGGTGAAATAATCGACGGTCACAATTAGATACTTGCTTTGAAATGACCCTACTGTGAAAGGTCCAAGGATGTCCATGTCCCACTGTACAAACGGCCATGGCGAAGACATTTTTTTGAGTGCGTCCAGGGGCGCGAGGTGCATCTCCTCATGTCGTAGGCACTTGTCGCACTACTTCAGGTGCTCTTTGGTGTCGTTCTGCATGGTTGGCCAATAGTAGCCTACCCTTAAAGCTTGGGCTAAGGATTTTCCGCCCAGGTGTTATGCGTTTATACCTTTGTGTATTTCATGCAAGATGTCTGACACGCTTTCTTCATCAACGCACTTGAGAAGTGGAATGGAGAATCCTCGCTGGTATAAATTAATGTCTATCAGGACATAGGAAGATGTGCGACGTCTGGTGGCACTGGCTTTCTTTCTATCTTCGCGCAGCTCGCCTATTGTTAAGTAGAGGTATACTGGAGTCATCCAACAATTATTGTCACCTATGATGTTGACGTTAATGACTTCGGAGGATTTCTCGATGTTGGGTTGTGGAAGCGTTTCCTGTATGACAGACTTGTTTCCACCTTTCCTTTGAGTGCTTGCTAATTTTGATAAAACATCCGCCCATGCATTGCATTCACGGGGAATATGTTGTACCTCCTAGGATTTGAACTATGCCAACTTTCATTATACCAATGCCAGATACTCGACCAAATGATTGTTATTTTCTTTGTATTATCCTTTGACTTGTGACACGACGAGTTGGGGATCAATGTAGATTTTAATTTCATGCTCGCCCATGTCTTCGGCCAAGCGGATTCCTGCTAGGAAAGCTTCATATTCAACCTGGTTATTAGATGTTAGGAATGAAAGGACTAGGGATACTTTGACTACGAGCCCCTCTTCATTTTCGAGGACGATCCCCCATCCACTACCTGATGGACTAGATGCTCTGTCGACGTAGATGACCCACTTAAAGGCACATTCAGGTGTAGCTTCTGTTGGGGTTATCTCGACCACGAAGTCGGCCAAGGCTTGAGCTTTTAGAGCTTTTCTGCTTTCATAGCGTATATCGAATTCAGACAGTTCTAGGGACCATCTCAGCATTCTCCCAGCCATATCTGGTTGGGCAAGTAGTTGCTTGATAGGTCGGTCAGTTTGTACGACCACAGTGTGTGCCAGGAAATAGTGCCTTAGTCTTCTGGTCGCATTCACGAGGGAGAGCGCAACCTTTTCTATTTGTTGATATCTGAGCTCCGGTCCTTGCAGTGTTTTTCTCATAAAGTATACAGGCTTCTGCCCTTCTGGATTTTCTCTAATGAGAGTTGCGCTAATGGCCTCGGTATTAATAGAAAGATACAAGTAGAGGATTTCCCCGATTGTTGGCCTGGACAAAACCGGCGGTTCTGACAATGCTCGCTTGAGGTGTTGTAGGGCCTGCTCACATTCTTCTGTCCATTCAAACGTTGCTTCTTTGCGGAGTAACTTGAAGAAGGGTGAGGCATGATGGGCGGATTTTTCCACAAAGCATGATAATTACGTGAGCATGCCATTCAAGAATTGAATCGACTTCTTCGAGTTAGGCATGGGAAATTCTGAGAAAGCGCGACACTTGTAGGGATTAGCCTCGATTTCTTTTTCCATAAGGTAGAAACCGAGGAACTTTCCCGCCCTTACACCAAAGGTGCATTTGTCAAGGTTAAAGCGCATTATGCACTTTCTCACCTGATTAAGACTTTCTGGAGGTGAGAAGTGTAATCAGATTCTTGGGTGGACTTGACGATCATGTCGTCCATGTAAAATTCGAGCATGTCCTCAATTTGTGATTGGAAGACCTTATTCGTCATGTGTTGATATGTGGCTCTCGCGTTCTTTAGCCCAAAGGGAATTACATTGTAGTAATAATTACCCGTCGGGGTCATAAACGCGGTATACATCTTATCATTCTCGGCCATGGGTATCTGATTTTACCCAAAATAAGCGTCCATGAAAGACAATAGTTTAAAACCTACAGAATTGTCTACCAATTTGTCTATGTTAGGTTGAGGGTAAGAATCTTTTGGGCAAGCCCGATTTAGATCGATGTAGTCAATACAGAGGTGTCATTTCCCATTAGATTTCTTTACGAGTACAGTGTTCGAGAGCCAGGTTGTATATGTGGTCTCAGTTACAAAATTGGCCTCTAGGAGATCTTTAACTAATTTTTCAGCAGCTAAGGTCTTCTCCTCGGATTGTTTGCGCCTATGCTAAGCAATTGTGCATGTTGATGAATTGATGGTGAGTTCGTGGCATGCGATCTCATAGGAGATGTCAGGCATATTGGTGGTGCTCCAGGCAAAAAGATCGGCATTTTTACACATGCAATGCTTCAGTTCCTCTTTCACATCGTCAAGAAGCCCTGCACCGATGCGAACTCCTCTGTCTGTGTTATCCCTGAAGGTTATTGATAACTCGAATTCATATCGATTATTTAATGTGGTTTTTGATTGTTTAACATGGTAATTTTTTACATTTTGGACGATATTATGTGAGAATTGTGTTTTTTTTGTAGATATTTGATCAAACATGACTTTTGGAGGCAAAAGTATAAAAGGAAGCTTATTGGACAAGAAATGAGGAAAAACAGAAGGAAAAGAGCAAGAAAAAGCCATTCTGCATAATTCATCTGTGGGACGCCCGTCTCAACTTTAAATTGGTCGTCTCATACGTGAGATGCCCGTCTCAATGCCAAGGTGACCGTCTCACGTCCAAGTTGCTCGTCTCACTTTTAAAACGCTCGTCTCAAGTCAAAATTCCAGAAACCTAAATTACGAAACAGAATTCAACAGAGAGAGCCGTTATGAGAACCTTTCGCTCCAACCAGAGAATTTTCCTCCACCCTAATCAGCTCAGTCCATGAAACTCATTTCAAAGCCCAATCGAAGTCCAAGCCTACAAATTCTCAACAAACCTAAGCCACTGCCTATAAATAGAAGCCGCTGCAATTTGCAAGGAGAGTTTTGTTCAAGTCCAATTTTCTGTCGTTTTCTTTCGTTCGAAGTTTGCATGTTTATTTTTCAGCATTCGTTTTTTATTTTCCTTTACCGACCCCTAATGATAGTTTCTATCATATCGTCATTTTAAGTGTTTCTAGCCACCAAATTATTGTTTACTTTTCAAGTTTTTGGAAGTTTAGTTGATCAAGAACATTGCAACCAGGTTTCTAATTTTTATTGCTTTATTGTTTATTTATTGTTGCATTTATTTATATTATGAATTCCTTTTCCATCTACCTTTCCTTGTTTTTATTTAATATGTCTGGCTAAACCGTTAATCGATATATAGTTGTCTAACCGGAACGAATTCGGTAGAATTAGGCTATTGCTTTAAATTAAGTTATTTTCCGGTTTCAATTTCTTGTTTTAAATAACTTTCGTTACGAGAGTAAGAGAGTATAAAAGATTAGGATTAAAACCACGAGAGTGTGAGATCATAATCAGATAGCTGAAATCGGGCATTTGTTTTAAATACAACGGAAGCGCTTTAAAACCAATTAGAACCTTTAGGTTTCCAAAAAATATTTTAAACTTGAATTGTCACAGCAAGAGCGCTCAATTGAACTTAGGAGTATAGTAATAGGCAAGACCACGAGAGTGTGAGTCAACGACTTTTAAACCGAGAGTTTCTACGGAGAGATAACTTAACAACGTTAATTAGCCGAACCTCTATTGAATTCGCGAAGTCAAATCAATTACATATCGATATCCTTACCATTAATTTAAATTAAGTAATTCTTCATTTTCCTTAAAACTTAAAATATCGCTCTCCTTAGCTAAACATAGTAACACCCGACTCCACAAGGTTGATTATCGATTCTCTGTGGGATCGATATCTTTTATTACTACGCGATAGACTGTGCACTTGCATTTAGTAACCGTTAGACTCAAAAAGTCGCGACCAAGTTTTTGCCGTCGTTGTCGGGGACCTCGATTTAGTCAATAGTGCATTAAGTTGTTGCATCGTCTAGACTAAGGAAACAAATTTAGCTATCCTTTGTCGATTGTATACCCAGTACTCGCTCCCGAGGCGAAGACTTAGAACCCTTTATCGATGAAGTAGAACGTTTCATAAGTTCGAGACGCCGAACCAAACCCAACGAAACCCTTATTCCTGAAATTATTATATCAGAACCAGTTGAAGAACCAAACATGGCCGAAAATGGAGCACCGCGTTCACTAAAGTCTTATGCAACTCCAAACCAACAAGAACCGCACAACAGTATTGTCGCACCAGCCATAACCCGAAACAATTTTGAAATCAAACCTTCACAGTTGTACAGCCGAACCAGTTTTCTGGAAACCCGATGGACGATCCAAATGAACACCTGACGAAGTTCGGACAATACACATATACCGTGAAAGAAAATGGTGTAACCCAAGACACAATTAGACTAAGACTTTTTCCATTCTATTTAAGAGATAGAGCTTGGGCTTGGTTATAATCATTACCAGCCAAATCTGTCATGACATAGGCAGAACTGAAGAAAGTTTTCTTATCTCGTTATTTCCCGCCAAGCAAGACAGCTATGCTGAGAGCTTAAATTAATGGATTGTGACAGAAAGATGCCGAATCACTTTACGAAGCGTGGGAAAGATACAAGGACCTGTTAAGATTATGTCCACACTATGGGTTTGAAAATTGGGTAGCCATCATAACCATCTATAATGGACTTCTATACAACACTAGGATGACAATAGACGTTGCCGCGGGCGGCGCTCTTATGGATAAACATTACGAAGAAGCCTATAAACTCATTGAGAACACGACTCAAAACCATTGCTAATGGGGAGGAGAAAGAACACCTGTAGAGAAGAACCAGACTAAAGGAGGAATGTATGAAGTGAGAAGTTTCAATCACGTAAATGCTATGATGGATGCCATAGTTCAGAAAATCGATAACTTGACCATAACACTGCCAGCCACCGTGGCTGCCGTAATTCCAAATTGCGAAATTTGTGGAATCCCAGGACACACATCACCGGAATGTCAATTACTTGCAGGATTAACCACAGAAAAGGTGAATTATGCTCAAGGAAACCCTTATTCTAACACCTACAGCCCAAGATGGAAAAATCACCCAAATTTCTCTTACAAGAATAACAACACCTTGTATGCGCCTAATCAAGCACCAACTGCACCACCAGGATATCAGAAAGTTGTTGCACCCAACCCAAATGTTCCTAGGAAATCAAACCTCGAACTGATGATGGAAAACTTCATTGCTGCTTAAGCTCAAACAAACAAGGATTTCCTGAATCAGAACATCCATACTAGTGAACAAATAAAGCAATTAGTGACAAAGGTAGATGCTTTAGCTACTCATAACAAGATGTTAGAAACCCAAATTTCTCAAGTAGCCCAACAACAAGCATCCACTGCTGCCCCAACTGGAAATTTTCCTGGACAACCATAACCAAATCCTAAGGGTCATGCAAATGCAGTCATACTAAGGAGCGGAAGAGAGTTGGACGGACCTGCCGATCCTAGAACCGAAAATCCAACCATGTACCAACAACCTGAGAAATTAACTGATAAAAATAATAAACCACAAGAAAAGGAAACCAACGAACAAGAGGTTGAGGAAAAGGAAAAACCTTAAGTACCTCCGTCACCCTTTCCGTACCCCCAACGGTTAACAAATTCTAAAACTATGGGACAATTCAAGAAATTCGTAGAGCTTCTGAAAGAGTTAAACATTACCATACCTTTCACAGAAGCTATTACTCAGATTCCCTCATACGCTAAATTCCTAAAAGAAGTCTTATCTAACAAAAAGAAAATCGAGGAGAACGAAACAGTTACACTCACTGCTGAGTGTAGCGCAATTATTCAAAATAATATGCCTCATAAACTGAAGGACCCTAGAAGTTTCTCTATTCCTTGTGTAATAGGAAAGTTTGTCATAGAAAAAGCCTGATGTGATTTAGGAGCAAGTATAAGTGTTATGCCGCTATCAATTTGCAAAAAACTTGATATGGGACAACTAAGACCAACAAAGATGTCAGTTCAGCTAGTCGATCGTTCAGTTAAATTCCTAGTAGGCATTCTAGAAAACGTTCCTGTACGATTAGGACAGTTCTACATCCCAACTGATTTCATAATCATGGATATCAAGGAGATGCTACAACCCTTATTATACTAGGAAGACCGTACTTAGCTACTGCATGAGCTATCATTGATGTAAAGAAAGGCAGACTGGCATTCAAAGTAGGAGAAGAGAAAGTCGAATTTATTCTAACCCAATTTCTCCAAGCTCCAGACATAGACGATACCTGTTATTTCATTGACGTCATTGACGAATGCAGACGAGAAATGGAAAAAGAAGAAATTACCTACTTCGATATAACAAAAATCCCATCTTCTGAGATCTTCCAAGAAGATACCTCAAAAGAACCTTATCATGACAAAAATCAAATTAAAGGATTAACTCTTACACCTGATCAAATTCCATTCCCGAAAAAACCCCATATTGAACTTAAAAATTTACCTAACAACCTTAGATACGAATTCCTCGATTCAGAACTTAGAAGACCAGTTATAGTGAATGCAGATTTAGGACAGCTTGAAATCAAAAAACTTTTAGACGTTCTAAGAAAGTACCCAACCGCGTTAGGCTATAACATATCTGATCTAAAAGGAATAAGTCCTTCAATATGCATTCATCTTATTATGCTAGAGGAAGATTGTAATACCTCTAGAGAGCCCCAGAGAAGGATTAATCCAATTCTAAGTACTGTAGTCAGGGACGAAGTAAAAATGTTATTAGACGCTGGAATTATATATCCAATATCCGACAGTCAGTGGGTCAGGCCAGTACATGTCGTGCCAAAGAAGGAATGCATTACAGTCACTAAGAATGCCAAAGGCGAGTCTATAACATAAAGAGTAGTAATCGGGAGTCGAATGTGTATCGATTACCGAAAACTGAACAAAGCTACCCGGAAAGATCATTTTCCTTTGCCCTTCATCGATCAAATGTTAGAAAGACTAGTCAAACATTCTTACTTTTGCTACCTGGATGGTTACTAAGGATGTTTCCAAATATGTATTCACCCTGATGACCAAGAAAAGACGACATTCACATGCCCCTACGGAACATTTGCTTATCGACGTATGCCATTCAGTTTGTGTAACGCTCCAACAACATTTCAAAGATGTATGATGGCGATCTTTGCTGATTTCATAGATGACATCATCAAAGTGTTTATGGATGATTTTTCCGTATGTGGCCTAAGTTTCGAAGGATGTCTATCTAACCTAGAAATTATATTCGAGAGATGTGTAAAAGTGAATCTTGTGCTAAACTGGGAGAAGTGCCACTTTATGGTCAGACAAGCAATTGTTTTGGGACATGTTATATCTAACAGAGGCATCGAGGTAGATAAAGAAAAGATAGAAGTGATAAAAGACCTTCAACCTCCTAAAACCGTGAAACATATAAGAAGTTTCCTAGGACACGCTGGTTTTTACCGACGATTCATTAAAGACTTCTCCAAAATCACTAAGTCGTTGACAGGTTTATTAATGAAAGATATTGAGTTTATCTTTGACGAAGACTGTCTAAAAGCTTTTGAAACCCTCAAAACAACTCTTATCACTGCATCCATCATACAACCGCCTAATTGGACGCTACCATTCGAGATTATGTGCGATGCGAGTGATTACGCTGTAGGCGCAGTTTTAGGTCAAAGAAAAGATAAGAAACTCCACGCTATATATTACGCAAATAGGACCTTAGACCTTGCTCAGATGAATTACGCCACAACAGAGAAAGAACTCTTAGTTGTAGTGTTCGTACTTGATAAATTTCGTTCTTACCTTGTAGGAGCTTAAATCATCATCTATACCGATCACGCAGCCATCAGATACCTTATAAGTAAAAAGGATCCAAAGGCTAGGTTATTAAGGTGGATATTATTGCTACAAGAGTTTGATTTAGAAATTAAGGATAAGAAAAGGACTGGCAACGTAGTAGCAGACCACTTATCACGTATGGAAGGAATTAAATCTGACCCGATACCAATTAACGATGACTTCCTTGATGAACGTCTTATAGCCCAACTAGAACATGATATATCTTCTTTAGACGAACAAATCCAAGAAGAAACAGTGGAATAAATTCGTGTGCAAACCACTTTTCCATGGTACGCTGACCTAGTCAACTATTTAGTTGTCGGGGTCCTTCCACCAGATCTCACTTATCAACAAAAGAAGAAATTCTTCCATGATTTAAAAAAGTATTACTGGGACGAACCGTTGCTTTTCAAGCGAGGACTCTATAGTATTTACCGTCGATGTGTCCTAGATGAAGAAATAGAAAACATGATTTCCCAGTGCCAATCTGCCCCTTACAGTGGACTTGCAAGCACTTCGAAGACTTGTGCGAAGATCCTTTAATCAAGCCTATTTTGGTCCACTTAAAGGAAAGATGTTCACCTCACCATTCTAAATTGCAACCGATGCCAACACACTGGTAACATCTCGAGGCGCGATGAGATGCCCCAAAAAAGGCATTCTTGAAGTAGAAGTTTTCGATGTGTGGGGAATTGATTTTATGGGACCTTTCCCATCTTCTTTTGGAAACAAATTTATACTCGTAGCTGTTGATTATGTTTCAAAATGGATAGAAGCTATAGCTTCTCCAACAAATGACACTCGATTAGTCATAAAGCTTTTTAAGAACATTATCTTCCCTAGATTCGGTGAACCAAGACTCATCATAAGTGATGGAGGCTCTCATTTCATATCTAGAATATTTGATAAACTCTTATTAAAATATGGAGTAAGATGCCAAATAGCTACACCTTACAATCCGGAAA
The DNA here is from genome assembly GCA_963966055.1 of Lathyrus aphaca. NCBI lineage: Eukaryota > Viridiplantae > Streptophyta > Magnoliopsida > Fabales > Fabaceae > Lathyrus > Lathyrus aphaca. Next base: position 442,841,694 of record OZ014519.1, read on the forward strand.
CTAGTGGACAAGTAGAAGTTTCAAATAAAGAAATAAAATAAATTCTAGAGAAAATTGTAGCTACATCGTGGAAAGATTGATCTATTAAATTACCTGAAGCTTTATGGGCCTACAAAACAGCTTTTAAGACACCCATCGGAACCACACCGTTCAAATTAGACTATGAAAAATCTTGCCACTTGCCAGTAGAATTAGAACATAAGGCCTATTAGGCAATTAAAACTCTCAACTTTAACTACACTAACGCAGGTGAGAAACGTATTCTAGACTTACATAAATTGGAAGAACTAAGACTAGACACTTATGAAAATGCCCACATATATAAGGAGAGAACCAAGAAATGGCATGATAAGCGAATCTCTAGGAAAGAATTCAGTGTGGGAGACGTTGTTCTTTTATTCAATTCTAGACTTAGGTTGTTTCCGAGAAAATTACGATCTAGATGGTCCGGTCCTTTCGAAATAGCTAAAGTTTTAAGTAGTGGTGCTATTGAAATTAAGGGTAGGTCTAGTGCACCATTTATAGTAAATGGGCAACGCCTTAAACACTATAATTGCGTAGAAGACAAAGAATTTTCAATGGGTTTGATATTGGCAGAATTGCCATCAGAAACCTTAGATTAGTTTCCCTTAAGTTGTGTCAAGCCTCGACATAAAATGAAGCACTTAGTGGGAGGCAACCCGCGATTTAATTTTTAAAATTTTCATTTTATTTATTTTTATAAATTTTTTATTTTTTAAATGTTTTAAACTCACTGATTTTTGTGTTGATTTGTTTTATTGTGTGATTCTAGGATTTTTGAAGTTTTTCTACCTTCTACTAATCTCTCTCTCTCTCTCTCTCTCTCTCTCTCTCTCTCTCTCTCCCTCTCTCTCTGTTTTTCACTAAATCTGATCATGACTACCAATATGACTGTAGAATTTAGAGATGGCGTCCAGAGGCGACGTTATGAAGTTTTAGCCCTACGGCCTATGTCCCTGACAAAATTTGCTCATGTACCTACCATGAAAGCTTTAGGCATAGGTGCCAACATTGACTACCTGTTTAGCCATCTAGGCTGGGAGGGATTTGCACTTAGAAACATAGAACCTACTATGAGATGACCTTAGAATTCCTAAGTTCATTGGTTTACAACCCAAACTGTGGAAAAGGCTTAACCAGAGGAAATATAACGTTTAGACTTTTTAGATACCCCTGTGAGTTTAACATTCACAAGATGGCTAACCTTCTAGAATTTCCAGATGGTCCTTCTGTTTTCTCAGAACCAAAAGAGGATTTGCTTGCACATGGTGAGTTATACCATTTTTGGAGTAGTATCTCAGGACGACCTGATCATGATTTATACCTTATACTGTCCACTGAGATTCATAACCCAACTATTAGATAATTCCATATGATTCTAGCATATTCATTGTTCGGAAAATATGAGAGTGATAACACTGTTTCGAGAGAGGAATTATTCATTATGTTCTGTACTTTCACCTCCAGAGAGGTTAATGTGGTGACTTTCATGTTTGCGAACTTTTGAAAAATTATTCAGAGTGAACACCGTCAAATCATGATAGGTGGACTAGTTACCAAGATTGCTGATGCAATGGAATTTAGAACCCACCTTGCAAATATTAAACCACTTGGAGAGTTTAGGCCCATGAATATCATATTTTGTTTTGAGAGGGAGATGCTCTATGACCGAGGTCCTGACCATTTTAAGCTTCTGACCAATGGTGTAATTGTGCCGCATTTAATGCTACCTGACCATGAGCGCACGAGTGTGCATAGTAAACACAATTGGCTTTATGATCTAGATGAGCCGATTTATGAACCGGGAGATGCTTGGTCTGAAGTTGAAATAGATCCAAAGACCCCCTCAAATTACTATAATTCGGATGATATGATAGAAGTCGAGAAGCCCAAAAAAGAGAAATTTAAACCTGCTGAGAAACCTACACCTACTACAAACAATCCTGAACTTACTTTAGAAAGTCTCCAAGCTGAAATGCAAGCCATGCAACACGACATCCGCGACCTGCGTATATATATATATATATATACTCACTCTAAGAGATATGATAATGGATCAGTTTGAATATTTGAGAGATGTGATAGACTCAATCCTCAAAAATCGTGGCTAAATTTCGACATCAACACTCATCAGAATTTTCTTGCATTTTTATAAAATTTCAGCATTTTAAATTTAGTTAAATTTGAATTCCAGTCGAATTTTAATTTTTAGCTTATTTTGAATTATGACTCTTGCAATTTTCTAAGCTTTATTGAAATACTTTGGTCTTGTTCTGAATTTGTGTGTACCTTAAATTATGATTGCTCAAGTGTGTTAAAAGTGCTTTAACCAAATATTAAAATTCATGTGTTATTGGTGTTTAAAAATATCAGTTTGATGAAATTATAATGCACTGTTAGTTTGATGCAAATATTGAAATATTGTTTACCTACTGCTATAAAAAAAATTTCAGTACTGATATAAGAAGTATACCTGCTACATTATTTATTCTATTACTTGCTACACTCACCAAATACATGAAAGTAGTGTGAAAATGCATTACGTGTATAACATACTAGGGAGAAGCACAAATTTGGAGTTGTTTAGAATTTTGAATTGAGACGAGCGTCTCAGGTTTATGACAACCGTCATAGAACCCATACAAGCGTCTCATTTTCTAGACCCTGTAATGTTCATCTTGCAACGGTCCTCACGACCGTTGCATCCCCACTACCTTTTTTTCCCAACGGTCATGATCCCCATCTCCTATAAAATCCCTACAATCAACTTCCATTTTTAAACAACCATTCAAAGCATCATTTTTGTAGCATTTTCTCAACCACCCCACTCACCCACTCTCTGCTTCTAATTTTTATAAATTGCAGGATTACTATCACAGTCCAAGCTTCACAAAAATTTTGTTTTCTTTGCTTTTCATCTTTTATTCTCCAAAACCTTTCTAAAATGGCAGAGCAAACACCCACAAACCTCATTTCAAGAGAAGGTGTCGTCAGAGTTCTCCAAAGGGCGCATTTTACAGAGTTCCATGAGAGAACCATCAACGTCACTACTTATGTTGAGGAGGAGTGCCTGACTCGTTTGGGACTCCTCGACAGTGTTAACTATATGATCGAGAAGACAAATCTCACGGCACTTTGCAAAAGCAACATGCCCACCTACGCCACACTTTCCTTGGAATTTCTAAGTTCCTATGAGTACCACACACCCAAAGATGCAACAAAATTCCCGGTGGGGAATCCCGTTCTGCCTTTTCAAAAGAGAGTTTTCTGTCACTCAGGAGCAGTTCAGTGAGTGGTTCGGATTTTCGCAAGGCGATGGTGTATATTTAACCACTCTAAATGATGGAGACTGGAAGATTAACGCTTTTAATCTGTGGGAAGAGTTAACAGGAGAAAGGCATCAGGCGTGGGATGAGTTATATGCAACTCATATCCATAACCCTGCCATCCACTATTTTCAGAGGGTGGTATCCAGTATAATCTTCGGAAGGTTCAACAACCATAAAGTAAATCAGAGGGAGCTGTTCCTAATTTACTGCGCCTTCTTCGACATCCGTGTGAACCCAGTGGCCTTCATTTTTCACAATATTGAGTACATATGCATTAGAGGGAAATCACCCTTTTGTTTTGGCGGCATGATCACTGACATCACACTTAAGTTGGGTATAGAGGAAAACCTAAACCAACTATATGAAGCACCCATCGTGTACCTTGATATGGAGTACTGCATAGCCAGATGCAGCAGAAGCATTACGAGGAGACGTCAGATAGGATGGGGAGGATGAAGCTCGCTCAGACAGAGCAAGGAGGAGTTATCGCTGCCAACATCAAAGCTTTGTGTGGCCTGACAAGTAAAGTTCAGGCGCTGCATGACTATATCCATCTTGAGGGAATATCGGACTATGTAGCAATATATGAACAGAGAGCCCTTCGAGGCAGAGCTAGAGGACGAGGCCAGAGACCACCACCACCACCACATGAGTAGTTTAGTTTTTTGTTTTTGTTTTTAGATTTTATTGTTTTCTTTAGAAGTGTACCTATATCTCGCAACATTGAGGAGAATGTCCGAGATAGTGTGGGAGAAGGTATTAGATTTCCCTTTCATTGTACGAAACAAAATTAAATTAATCGAAGTATTTTGGTTTTTAAATTCTCTCCAGTATTTTTAGCATAACCAAATTTTATTTATTCCTTTAGAATGTTTTCATTTAACACATCCTTCAAGTATATAGGTGAATAGGCTTTGTTAGAAACTGAGAAAAGACTTAACAAAATTTATACAGTCTTGACATCTTAGACCCTTATAAGTGATATCGATTTGGATACCTGTTATACTGAAATCTTAAGCTTTAGTTCTAAATTAGCCCCGAGAAGTTTATATTAGCAGTCAGCACCACCTGAAGTACAAGCTACGTGGAAGGTCGATGCAAATAAGTGATTGACCGAAAAATTGCCAAAAAGAAGAAAAAGAAAAATAATCTTAAGAATATGCAAGCCATTGGTAAAACAATTAAGCTGCACAAAAGGCAAAGAAAAAAGACTAATGTCAGTTGGTTCAGAGGAATCTGGTTCTAAACTCGGTAGGGAGAATTACTATTCGATCCCCCACGACTTACACTCAGTGTGATAAGGGGTTGCCGCACTTGTGTACCTGACCCCGTATGAAAAGAAGGATCAAATTCACTAACAGGCTATTCTACTATGCGTGTGCAAATGTAAATGGCTTAATGTGATTGCGTCGGAATGAAACCGGGTGAAATAAATACAGGAGCATTAGGTTGAGTTATAATAGCATGATTCAGATTGGATCGTACGAGGGGTTTAGGAACGTTATTCGTTTTAGTGTCATTATTGTATTTTTGGTGTTCGAGTTAGTATTGGTTCTTTTAACATAAAGCCACACAACCACATATGAATAAGTGATGTGTTTCGTGTCTGCGTATGAAGGTATTTTATACAAAACATATTTCATTGTTTTATTGAGGACAAGCAAAGATTCAAGTATGGGGGAATTTGATAACTCGAATTTGTATCGATTATTTAATGCGGTTTTCGATTGTTTAACATGTTAATTTATGCATTTTGGACGATATTACGCGAGAATTGTGTATGTTTTGTAGATATTTGATCAAACATAACCTTTGGAGGCTAAAGTATAAAAGGAAGCTTATTGGACAAGAAACGAGGGAAAAACAGAAGGAAAAGAGCAAGAAAAAGCCATTCTGCATAATTCATCTGTGGGACACCCGTCTCAACTTTAAGTTGGTCGTCTCATATGTGAGACGCCCGTCTCAATGTGAAGGTGACCGTCTCACATCTAAGTTACTCATCTCACTTGTAAAACGCTCTTCTTAAGTCAAAATTCCAGAAACCTAAATTACGAAACAAAATTCAACAGAGAGAGACGTTATGAGAACCTTACGCTCCAACCAGAGAATTTTCCTCCACCCTAATCAGCTCAATCCATGCAGCTCATTTCAAAGCCCAATCGAAGTCCAAGCCTACAAATTCTCAACAAACCTAAGCCACTTCCTATAAATAGAAGCCATTGCAATTTGCAAGGAGAGCTTCGTTAAAGTCCAATTTTCTGCCGTTTTCTTTCGTTCGAAGTTTGCAAGTTTATTTTTCAGCATTCGTTTTTTATTTTCCTTTACCGAACCCTAGTGATAGTTTCCATCATTAGGAAACTATCGCCATTTTAATTATTTCTAGCCACTGAATTATTGTTTACTTTTCAAGTTTTCAGAAGTTTGGTTGATCAAGAACATTGCAACCAAGTTTCTAATTTTTAATGCTTTATTGTTTATTTATTGTTGCATTTATATATATTATGAATTCCTTTTCCATATACCTTTCATTGTTCTTATTTAATATGTCTGGCTAAACCGTTAATCGGTATGTAGTTGTCTAACCGGAACGAATTCGGTAGAATTAGGCTATTGTTTTAAATTAAGTTATTTTCCGGTTTCGATTTCTTGTTTTAAATAACTTTCGTTACGAGAGTAAAATAGTATAAAAGATTAGGATTAAGACCACGGGAGTGTGAGATCATAATCAGATAGCTGAAATCGCGCATTTGTTTTAAATACAGCGAAAGCGCTTTAAGACCAATTAGAACCTTTAGGTTTCCAAAAAATATTTCTAACTTGAATTGACACAGCGAGAGCGCTCAATTGAACTTAGGAGTATAGTAATAGACAAGACCACAAGAGTGTGAGTCAACAACTTTTAAACCCTGAGTTTCTACGGAGAGATAACTTAACAACTGTTAATTAGCCGAAACTCTATTGAATTTGCGAAGGCAAATCAATTACGTACCAATATCATTACCATTAATTTAAATTAAGTAATTCTTCATTTTTCTTAAAACTTAAAACATCGATCGCCTTAACTAAACATAGTAACACTTGACTGCACTAGGTTGATTATCGAGTCTTTGTGAGATCTATATCTTTTATTACTACGCGATAGACTGTGCACTTGCAATTAGTAACCGTTCGACTCAGAAAGTCGCGACCAGTTATGACGTCGAATTCACCTACGTGCAAAGGAAGCAGGCTGGCTGAATTGTTTGATGATATGGTATCTTCGAATCTACCGGAATGCGGGAGTCAAGGGCGATTGTTTTGATCTAAAGAGTTGGCTTCTTCTCAGGCTGGGCCTCTTCGGCAGGCTTATCCTCGTCTCTTGGGTATTTGTTACTGTTAGGCGCGGTCTCGATCGTAACCTCAAAACATCTTCGTGCGGCCTCAATGTCTCTATGAAGTGTAGCTACATGTCCTTTCTCCTATATAATATTTCATTTTGAGATGGACGGGGGATGGGACGGTGATGAGCTCATCTAACGTTGGCCTCCCCAAGATGCATTGGTAAAGTGACGGGTAATCGATGACTAGGAAATATGTCTTGATTGTATTGGAGGCATCTCATTCCCCGAATGTGACCATCAACTCGACTTAGCCCCAGGGTTTAGATGTAGCCCCATTGAATCCTTGCAGATCAGTTCCGACGTATGGGGACAGGTTCTTCTGATCGAGTTTCCATGTTCGAAAGAGCGAGGTGTACATTATGTCGACCGAGCTTCCCTGGTCAACGCGTATCCTGCGAACATTTGTCCTTGCCATCTTAGCGCGGATCAGTAAAGGAATGTGAGAGTTCAGTGAACCACCAAGGAGTTCTTCCATGTAAAAAGTATTTGGTTAGGACTTCCCCCTTACTTTATCGATGGACAAAAGTTGGTTTAGTGACGAATCATCCAAATGCTCGAGCCTCCTTCTAATTGACCCGACGGTCATCTTGTTGTAGCCTCCACCCGATATGAGTATGGCCGACGGGAATGCCTCCCAGGGGATGTGTGCTACAAAATTTCTCGTGCTTCTGAGGTGTCGAAGAATGAAGAAATCCCTGGGTTTGGTGACTGACAAGATCACTGGCATGGGAGCAGCTACTTCAGAGACCTCGTCGACTCTCTTCGTTTCCTCCTGTCGAAGAGCTCCGTCTTTGACATACTTTTTGAGATGTACCTCCTTGATGAGAATCTCAATAGCATCCTTGAGGTGGATGCAGTACTCGGTGACATGTCTATGACTGTGGTGAAAGCGACAATATTTACTTTTATCGGTATTGGCCTTAAAAGCAGTTGGTTTGCGGAGGTGAATACCTCCCTGCTTGAATTCGGTATTGATGTACTCAGTCAAAATATTCTCACGGGGAGCCGTGATGAGGGTATATTATGAGAAACTACCTGCTGGCCCTCTGCTTTCGCGAGGACGGTCATCTTTGCATTTTTACGTCGATGAGCTTTAGTGTAGTCTCTATGCTTGTGAGTCCGCGAATTCTCTTGATTTCTTGAATCTCGTGTCTTGTACGCGACCTTTTTCTCTTCATATTAGATATAGGTTTGAGCCTTGTGGAGAAGCTTGACGAGGGACTCGGGAGGCTCGATCCCCATAGCTTTACGGAATTCGCTATTGGGACGCAGGCCCTTCTCCAGGATGTACCGCTTCATGCGGGTAGTAGTGTGTACTGTAAACACCCCAAATTTTCCCTCACCCATTCACACCATGGCTTGTGATCATTTCATATGCATAAACTCAATCATACCATCCCATATCACATTTTTGATTCACTGCATAGATTCAAAGTCATCTGCATCTAGGGTTTGTGATCTGAGCAATCCAAGAGCTTCTTGAGCCACTCCAAAGGTCATCAATCACTTCAAAGGGGTCCATGTGTGTTCAAATATCATATTATATCCTTTCAAAGTCAAGAATGTCAAAAAATCACAAGAACTGAGAATGGTGTGGAAGCAGAGCCAGGCTTGACTGCACAGATGACCTAAAATTAGGGTTTTGGTTTCAGAGGCCATAACTCCAAATTTTTTGGTCATCCTTGTTTATATTGGTCTCTATGTGGTATAGGGAGTATGCATATCAATTTTCATGAAGAAATTCCTTGGGGAAGTCATCTGATCAAGAGTTGACTTTTCAAGCAAGTCAGTGTAAAATCAGGGCATCTGAGGCCCCCAATGACCCAACCAAAGGGTGTTCTTCATCATTTTGATTGTGTATGATCTTTATTTGATCATAGAAGAGGTTGGAAGTTCACAAAATTGAAGAATTTCAAGTCTTTTGCAAAGTTGACTTTTTGGGAAAGTTTGACTTTTAATGAAATTGCCATTTTAGGAAACTTTTTCAACCCTTACTTTTTGATTCAAAAATGCTTCAAATGGAAAAACTTTGGTCATGAAAGTTGTAGAATGGATCATTCCCTTTTCAAAAAGTACAAGAACATGACCTAATTCATTATGGATCAAAAGTTATGGTTTGTCAAAATTGGCTAAAATCACAAAATTTCAAAGTTTCCACCAAAGAGGCAAAGTTGCAAATTCACTTCTCAAGGCAAATTAAGGCATCAAATGGACTTCTAAACTTCACAACATGATCATACATGACCTAAAATCAGAATTGGCCCAAGGGATTTCTCATTTTTGTGCCTTGATTTTCAAATATCCATAAGTCATTTTTCATAAAAGTGCAAAGAGGGATTCTTGGCAAAATCATTCTCCCATGAATTGTATGATCACTAGCTGGTTCTAACACATTGCCATGACCAAATGAAGCATCCCACATCAAAAATTCAGCAAGGATTATCTCATGTACATAGCCAAAAGTCATGAAATAACACAAGTGGGCAAGTTGCAAAATCTCTCTCAATTCATGATCCAAATGCTGCAGACTTTCATGAGCCATCCAATGGCCATCCTTGACTCAAGCTGAGGCAAGACAAGCCTTTAGACTGCTGCTGCCATAGCCCATGCTGCAAGTACAAATCAACTTGACTTTTTGGCAAAATCTCCCATACCAATCCCACAGTGTACACCTGCCCTCCTAGATTGCTGGGATTGTTTATAGATTGTCTAAGAGTCATAAAGAAAGAAGAGAGCAAGCCTGAAACACACACAACACAGCCCTCACAAAATCTGTCAAAAAACTCCTCTTCTTCGAATCTCTCTATACAGCCAGCAAACACTCATTTTCTCTTCACCATTGTATCACACACCTTCCATAGAACCAGAATCCACCATTGAAACAACTTGAAACCCCATAAATTCCAACTGTGAAATCTGCTACACCAGAGCTCATCTTCACAAACCAGCCATCAACAAGAGTTTTGAGGCATTCCATTGAGTTCAGAAGGGCCAAGGGAGTTCATTTGCACAAGTGGGAGGTTCTGGAAGCTCACTATTGAAGCTTTCCAGCTCAGGTATGGCCAAGAACACTTTCTCACAGAACTTATTTTTCTTGTTATAAAATGAAAGTGTATGTTGTGCTGATCATAATGATGTGTTTGAAATTGAAAATGAGTGGAAAATAAGGATGTATTGATGCTCTGAAACTTCACCCGTGAAACTTGTTTGATTCGATTCTCTCTGTTTTTGGATGATAAATGTTGTTTGAAGGGTGATTTGAATGGGGTTTGGGTAGAGGATCTTTTCCCTGGCTTCAATTTGATGAATGGTGGCCTGTAGCATGTTCTAGGGTTTTTGACCCGCCGGAGAAGACGACCGGAACCACTGTTCCGGCCGTCTGAGGTTAGTTTGCCCTAATTAGGGTTTAGCTGAGTCATTAGTGTGTTTTGAATCTGGACCCTAGGATGTTGTTTCCCGCGTGTGGACCAATGGCTTGGATCTTGTCATTAATTCATAATTTCCATTTAACTTAATTAATTAGGTTTAATTAGTTAATTAACCAGATTTGAATTGTGACCATTGGATTACGCGCCAAGTCAACAGCCCCTTCCCCAGTTTCAATCTGATCCGTCCATTGCATATACTTTTCATTTAATTAGTTTTATTTTCATTTTTATTCATTTAACTTGTGCATTTAATTTAAAATAGTAAATCCTTTTCAAAAATTCTGAAAATTTTTATATAAACTTTTATTAATTTTCAGAAACCAAAAACATTTTTATTTTTATTTTTTGCATTAAAAAATATTTTTAAATCATTTAAAAGTTTATTTTTAATTAATTAATGGGAATTAATTAATTAAAAATACTTTTAGGTATTTAAAAAATCACCAAAAATTCATGGAACCTTTAAAATCATTTAGAAACATTGTCCAACCCTCAAACCAAATTTCCTTTTTGATCTTAATGCATTTTGACAAATTTCCATGGAATTAATTCAATTTCAAAGCATTATTTTGATCCAAACTTCCAAAATTCATTTCTGCCTAACCATTGAGAGTTGGACTTTGATTCTTTTTGCATTGTGTCTTGCATATCATGTAGTTCATAGGATTAAATTGGCATGAATTGATCTTGCATTTTCAATTTGTTTTGCATTTTTCTTGTTAAGGTACCCTAAAACCCTAGAAATCTTAGGAAATTCATAATTCTCATTAGGTTAAGAGTTAGAACCCCTCCTTTGGGCAGTGAGTTTATGTAGGGTTAGGGTTCCTTGGAGTGCATTTTCAATTTTTTATCTTGATGTTTGCTTCTGATTTTGGTTTTTGTTTGTTGCATTGATCATAAACCCTAATTTGGGCTTCTTTTTGCATTCATCTTGCATTTGCTTGCATACCATGACTTGCCATAGCATTTTGTGCATCCATTTGATTCATTTGACATCTTAAGACATGTTAGAAGTATTTTTGATCATTGCATCTTTCATTTGCCATGTCGTATGTCATTTGCATTTCATAACCTTTCATGTATGATCATGGTTCTTAACTTGCTTCATTTGCATCCATAAGTTTGTATGATCTTCCCCATGCTTTGTTTCATGTTTGCATCATCTCATAGCATCATTAACATCATGTATGTACTTCTGGTTTTGGTTTGCATCATGCCATTCTATCTCATTTTGCATTGCATTGCATTTCTTTCACTAACTTTTCAGGTGGTAAGTTACTTTGAGAAGTGAATTTGCCTTCACTTCTCACAACTTCTTTTCATCTCTTTTATGCATCCTTGCTGCATTTTGCTATGTGTTTGAGATTGAGCTTGCTCTTTCTTCTTCATCTTACTTTCTTTCTTCAAGTGACTTGTCTTCTTAAATGAAGCAAGTTGCTTTGTTTCTCTTTGCCCCATTCATCTGCATTCCTGGTGGTTCCTCTGAAGACTTTCATGCAAACCTCATAAACCCTAGGAACAACCAAGCATGACAATAATTAGGGTTTGATTAGTCCCCCATTAGTTTTACCTTTGTGTCATCTTTTGTGTCTCTCTTCTCATCTCATAATCAGGGACTAAACCCTAAAGGCTTTAAGGCTTTGTGATTAAGCTTATGCCTGCATCCTTCTATTGGGATGGAGTGTACAACTTTAATCCTAAGTGTTAAACCCTTAATGTGTTTAAATCCTTTAATCAATTCATTTAATAATCATCAAGACATCAAGCTTGTAACTTGGGCCTTGCATTAGGGTTCTAATTCTTCCTTAATTGGTTAAGAAGGACTAACCCTAGTGTTAATGGACAAGTCCCCCTCAAGTTGTCTTACAAACCCTAAAACTCACTTCATCATCTCATCATTAAATAAAATCCACTTAACCAAAGGCTTGTTTTGTCATGAGTTTAATCCCTAACCATGGATTAAGTTGAAGAGCATTCCTCAGCTTAAACATTCTCATCTATTATCCTTCTATTAGGATGGTGTAATGAGTCTGTTTAATCCATGATTATGGCTTAATCTCATTACTCAACACTAAACAAAAACCACAAAAACATCTAAATAATCACAAGTAGGTTAATGATCTTAATCCTATACCATGGTGATTAAGTGTGAGAAGCTGACTTCACACTTAAGGTACTCTCATTACCCCTAATCAGAGGGAAGATGTGATGAGTTTACTAACCCATTGGTTTAGGCTTAAGCTCATTAACTTATGACAAACTTTCAAAAGCAATAAAAGACTAAAAACACAAAAAACAAACAATAATCGTCTCCTCCGGGATTCTTTTCTCATCTCATTCACTCATAAACAAGAACTTGCTTCTTCCGTCTAAATGCAAGACAGTTTACACCTGAGCCAGACAGGTCTTACACTTGAGCATAGACAAGCAAGCAGTTCATCGGTCAATTCATCTTTCAGTCTCTTTGGGTCGAACTACGGTGTTCTGACTTCCTCATTGCACAAGAGGATACGTAGGCATAACTTAACAGTTATCGAACAAAAGTCTCTGTATATTCCCCCTCTTTCCAGCATTATTCTTTTAGCCTCATTATCATGAGCATTTCATCTTTGTTCTTACACTGACACTTCTCCTATACACTTCACACTTCTCTTACACTGACACCTGTACATTCTTTTCCAGCTCTTTTATACACAAATTGCACTGACACTACCCCTTTAAAACACATATCTTTTAAGCGTGGATCCCGTCGAGTACGACGGACAATCTGGGTGCTAATACCTTCCCAGGTTGTAATCAACCCCCTTTCTCAGTCTCTCTGGTTCGCAACCGTCTTATCCATGTCTTTCTAGGTCTATGCAGCATTGCCTTTCCTCCGGGATAAAAATGTCTAGCTGGCGACTCTATTCATTTCCCGTGAGTTCACTCTTGTGTGTTCTCACATCCTCCTTTCACCGACCGTTCGCGTCTGTACCTTTATTTGGGGCCATTCCCATTTTATCGGGAGCGACAGCTTGGCGACTCTGCTGGGGACCCTTATACTGTAACCAGGGCTTCTGGTTCTTTTTGTGGTTTCCTCCTAGCGCTTGTTTGATTTGGTGTTTACTGGGTTGTTATGTGCCATTTGTGTTTGTATATTTGTTTTATTTATTGCTTTATGTACAGTTTGTTTACCGCTTTCTTTACAGCTTTACATACATCATACTGTCATATTGTTCTAGCTGGATCTGGTTTTGTTGCTTTGGTGGGTGGGGTTCTATTGAGAGTTGAGGTCCTATACCTGGGACCTGAGTGACACCTAGGCTAGAGTGGTTCATGTTCTTTCCTATTCCATCTCGGTCTGGTGCGGGAATATGAAACACGGTTCAGATATGGGTTTCTTCTTGAGAACTCTGTGCTACAGATTTCCTTTAGTGCTAGGGCTATCTGGGAAGCCTGCTAAGTCTGGATGACCTTTAGTATTGACCTTCAGAAACTGGGGTGAATTAGAGGAGGATCTTTTATGGTTATTGTAAACACTGTACCTCCGGGTTAGAAGTGTTTACACTTCTCATAACTGATCCAAGTCTGAGGATCTTTGTTTTAGAACATCACCTGTGAGGGGGTTGGGCTGTTTACAGGTTTGCAGGTACCCTTGACCTCAGCATACCCTGTTACTTTGTTTTGATTAAGAGTACTCCATTTTGGAACAGTTCTTGTGATTTTAACCCTGGACATGTGACTCTTTATTTGAGTCCCCCACCTTGGTTACTGGACTTATGAACCTCCATCTGGATTTCTTGAACATACATGGACCTATATCAAGGCAGTTAATCAGATCCAGCTTGATCACAAACCCTTGCATATCATTTGCATACATCATCATTGCATCATTTGACATTTGCTTATTTGTTTTTCAGGGTATCCATCATTATTTTGGCTTGGTTTTGACCCCTTCATCTGCATAGACCTACCTGCTTCAGTCACCTGCATCACCAGTCTCAGCCTGTCAGTGGCCCATCTTCAGTTTTGTTCTCAGCACCTGTCTCAGCTCTTCTTCAGCAACATGGCACCCAAGAAGAGTAACATCTCCTACCATTTCTTTGAGCCTGAGTTGGCTAGCATCAGGAAGATCCAGGCCCTGATCACTCCAGACCATATACCACTATTCAGAGAACATTATGGGAACATACTTGATATGGTTATAGATTTGGACCCTTCCCAGAGGAGCTTGATTCATACTTGCCTGCAGTTCTATGATCCCCCTCTGAGGTGCTTCACCTTCCAGAATTTTCAGTTGGGACCCTCGTTGGAAGAGTATTCATCACTGATTGGTGTACCTATCAGGGGTGGAGTCCCCTTCAACCCTGAGATGGCTTTCCCTAGTAATGAAGAGGTGGCAAAGGCATTGCATCTGGAACCAGTTCTGATTGGGCAGAACATGACAGCAAAGGCTGGAATCTCTGGTCTACACTTGGATTTCTTGACCTCTCAGGCTATTCTGAAGGCCTCCTTGGGGGAGTGGAAGGCAGTCTGTGCATTATTAGCCCTTAGCATATATGGGATTATATTATTTGCAGATGATCCTAAGTTTATTAGCAAGAATGCAATCCATCTTTTCATTCTGAGGAACCCAGTACCCACCTTACTGGGAGATTTCTACTACTCTGTTCACCAAAGGAATGAAAAGCAAAGGGGAAGATTAGTGAGATGCTGTGCTCCTTTATTCCATACCTGGTTACTCAAACATTTGCCAAAGACTGATGCATTCTTGAACCCTCACCAGCAGAAAAATTGGGCTAGGAGGCTTATTGCTCTAACCTCAGATGACATCAGGTGGTGCACTCAGAGCACTAAGGGCAGGGACATCATTACTAGTTGTGGGCAGTTCCCCAATGTACCCCTGATAGGAGTAAAGGGTTGCATCAATTACAACCCTCTGTTATTCAAAAGACAACTGGGCTATGCATTGGTCCACCCTCCTAGAGCACAAGATTTGGCTGAGACCCTTTATTGTGAGAGTAAGCCTAATCTAGCCGTTGTCAGGCAAGCATCCTGGGCTTGGGACAATGTTCAGACCAAGGGAATGGCCATTCTTGGAAGATGCAACAATGTGGCCTCAGCTCAGTACTATGAGTGGTCTCATGCCAGGGCTCAAATTTCTGGGATGCCCTTCACCATTGAGGACACCCCTGGGCCATCCACAGCACCACCTCCTGCCACTGTCAGCTTAGAGGAGTTTGAGAAATTGAAAGAGAGGAATGAGAATCTGACTCAGGCTCTACAGAAGACCCTCTGGGAGAGGAGTGACGGTCGGCTGGACATTGAGAGGTTAGAAAAGCTAAAGGTGGAGCATCTAGCTAGGATTGAAAAGACAGAGGACTACATTAAGAAGTCAAGGGCTGGAGAGCAGATCTTGAAGAATGCCTGCAAGGAGGCTCAGTTCCAAAAGGCCAGGACTGATTTGTATCTGAAAGAGAGTCAAGCTAGGTGGGTCAGGATCACCGAAGCTTGTACTCAGGAAGATAAGAGGACTCAGGACAAGATTGAGCAGTTGGAGGCTAGTGCAAAGGAGCAGCAGGAAGCCCTAGTAGTAGCCCAGAGGGAGATCTCAGAATTAAAACTCAGAGCTGGTGTAAAGAGGTCAAAGGACCAGAGTCGACACAAGAAGTTAACCACTGCTATCACCACCAGGAATCTTCTCATCAGGAACCTCACAGAATATCCAGCTAATCCTGTAACTGAAGCACTTTTGAAGGAAGTCCAGGAGGATGAGTTTGGTCTTGGTGTCTGACCTTTTGCTTGTTGTTGCTTTCTTTTCTTGTACTTTTCTTTTATGTTGTATTTTTGACCCCTCAGAGGGCATGTATTGTAAAGAACAAACTATGTATGTAATATATTCATTAGTTTGTTTTTATCTGAGTTCTTCCAAGCAACATCAAAAGCATCTTCCTCAGGGGTCTGGAAAGGTCAAAACCAAATGCCAAGCCGGATACTTTGAAAACAAATAAGCATACTGCATTGCATACTAACTTTTGTTTTGTTTTGTAGGTTTTGTTTTGTTGTTACTAACTCTGTTGTGATTCAGGAACTATTGCTCGACGAGGGGTGTTCCCACTCAATCGTCCACACAGATATCCCACCCGCAACAACCTTCCGGGCATACAAATGGACCAAGTACAGCAGGACCTTACAGAGGTCAGGACTCAAATGGCCAATGAGAGATTGGAAATGAGGAATCAGATGACACAATTTATGGAGGTGATGAATGGTTTAGCTCAGAGCCAAGAGAGATTGAGGGCTTTAGTAGAAAGGCAGACCCAGGAGGAACCCCATCTAGGGACTGGGGGAACGAGCAACAATGAGAGGGTTCAGCCTCATGTTAATCCTCCAGTGTATGGACCCCACCTTCATCCAGAGATCAACATCCCTGTTAATGTGCAAGGGAGTGCCACTACAGGAAGAGTATTACAAGAAGACCCCCAGGAAGATCAGTTCACAGTGATGGGAGCTGGGGAGGAAGCCTATGACAGACGGCTAAATGAGATTGCTGAGAAACTAAGATCCCTGGAGTCCCAGAATTCTGTGGGCTTTGATGTTATGGACATGGGCTTAGTGGACGGGGTCAGGATTCCCCACAAATTTAAACCTCCGTGCTTTGAGAAGTACAACGGAACTTCCTGTCCCCGGACCCACTTGCAATCCTTTCTGGGGAGGCTGAAGGCATATACCATGGACGAAAAGCTATGGATGTTTTATTTTGAAGATAGCTTAACAGGAGCTTCAAGGGAATGGTACTCTCACCTGACTAGAGCAACCATCAGGTGCTGGAAGGACCTGGCTGAGGCCTTTATCAGACAATACCAGCACAACTTGGATATGGCTCCCAACAGGACCCTCCTGATGGGGATGTCTCAATCATCCAGGGAAAGCTTCCGGGAGTACGCTCAGAGGTGGAGACAGCTTGCTGCTGCTGTCCAGCCACCCATGTCAGAGAGGGAGATGGCTGATATGTTTATGAACACCCTCCAAGGGACATACATTGACAGGCTAGCTGCCTTTTCTTCCACTAGCTTTGCTGACGTGGTCATAGCCGGGGAAAGAATTGAGAGCCTATTAAAGATGGGTAAGATTTATGACAACGGTGCGAGCTCATCCAACAACACAAGAAAGCCTTTTGTGGGCCCAAGAAGAGCTGGTGAGACCAATGCTATCCATACCAACAGGGGCAGACCCCAATATGTTCATAGGTCTGTGGCAGCAGTCACCATTCCCGCTCCAATTCATCCACAACCATCTTATCAACCGCAGCAGCAATCCCATTACCAGCAACAAACTCAGTATCCTCCTCAGAGAATTTATAACAACAACAACACTAGCAACAACAATCAGCAAAGACCGTTCCAACAGAGACCTTCTCAAGCCGATAGGGTGATCGATCCGATTCCTATGCCCTATGCCACATTATTGCCACAACTCCTAAAGCTCAACATGGTTGAGCTAAGGACATTGGCACCTCCAGATCCTACCAGTCTGCCCAGAAATTATGACGCCAACGCCAGATGTGCTTTTCACTCAAATGCACCTGGCCACAGTACAGAGAAGTGCAGAGCTTTGCACATGAAAGTACAGGACCTAGTGGATTCCAAAGCTTTAAACTTTGCACCACCACCAAATGTTAACAAGAACCCTATGCCACACCACGGAGGACCCAGAATCAACGCTATTGAGGAAGGTAAGCCGTCTTACTTGATAACCAGTGTGGGTCAGATTCGGACACCCTTGGTAGAGATTAAAGCTCAACTCCTTGAATGTCAAATGTTCCCGGGATGTGAGCTAGGGTGTGCTTATTGCAACATTTCAGTGAATGGGTGTGATAACTTGAGAGAAGGCATAGATGGTCTCATCCAGAGTGGCCTGCTTCAAATCACAACATCAATACCTACCAATCCAGCAATCTCCTTAACAACCATTCCCGAGTCTTCTACAACTGCAACAACCATTGTTCCAAACAACTCTTCAATCTCATCAACAAATGCTTCATCTGTTACTTCAACGGACCAAATATCAACAAACATCCCTTCTACAACTTCAGCACCCCTTCATTCAGAATCTCCTACAACAACAACATCCATCCATTCAACAGTGTCTCCTACAGCACCAACAGCAAACAATGAAAGTGTCTCAACGGTTACAATTTATTATGATCCTGCAAATGATTCTGCCTACAACTCACAAAATGCCACTCCTACCAGAGCACCAGTCACAATATACTATGATCCACATACTATCATGGTCTCTTCTGCAGCTGCCATCAGTCCAGTCACTATCACGGTGCCTGGGCCAGTTCCTTATGAAAGCAGTAATGCCATCCCTTGGCATTACGGCTCCGATCTGTACTGCGAAGGACAGAAAATCACTCTCGAATCATCAACTTCTTCACCACAAATAGACAATGTGGGGGGAGGCGGAGGCTTCACTCGAAGCGGACGTCTTTTCGCCCCACAAATTCCAAGACCCATTGCTGAAGCAGAAGCTGCTGCCAAAGCAAAGGGGAAGAGCATGGTGCAAGAAGATCAAGTTGCTAAAGAAACTTTGAAAACCCCTTTTGATCAAGAGGTTGATGAATTCATGAGAATCATCAAGAAGAGTGATTACAAGATAGTGGACCAGCTTCACCAGACGCCTTCCAAGATCTCCATTCTATCGTTGCTTATGTGCTCCGAGGCTCATCGGAACGCACTACTAAAAGTCTTGCACGCAGCTTATGTGCCAGAGGAGATTACCGTCAATCAGTTGGAAGCTGTAGTTGGAAATGTTAACGCTAGTCATGGACTAGGATTTACCAACACTGATTTGACAACGGAAGGCCGCAATCACAACAAGGCTTTGCACATTACCATGGAGTGTAAGGGTGCAGTTCTCTCTCATGTGCTAGTAGACACAGGGTCATCCCTCAATGTCTTACCTAAAAAAGCCCTTGTGAAACTGGAGTATGAAGGATTGGCATTACGCCCCAGCAACTTGGTAGTGAGAGCCTTTGACGGCTCTAAGAGATCAGTTCTGGGAGAAATTGAGTTGCCTATAACGATTGGCCCACAGACTTTCAAAACGACCTTCTACGTGATGGACATTCAGCCGGCCTACAGCTGTTTGTTGGGTAGACCATGGATTCATGCCGCTGGCGCAGTTACGTCTACCCTTCACCAGAAGTTAAAATTCGAGTAGGAAGGCCAAGTCGTTACTATTTGTGGAGAGGAAGATATTTTTGTTAGCCATCTGGCTACATACAAATACATTGAGATGGATGGGGAGATCCACGAAACGATGAGTCAAGGGTTTGAGGCCCTGAATATTAATGAAACATCTGCTGTACTTGGGACTTCCATGACATCCTACCAGCAAGCCAGGAAGGTTGTTGAGGAGGGGAATGCTCAAGGCTGGGGCAAACTGTTGCCTGTGGAGAAGAAAGAGGATAGATTTGGGTTGGGTTACAAACCAACTCAACAAGATCAAGCAGAAGCTGCTAAGAAGCCCAACTTTGTTAGTGGGGGGATGCTCACCCCTGATGCTGTCAACAACTTGGAAGATGAGTCGGAAGATGAGCGCAACCTGGAGAGCTGGATACGTCCAAGGATCCCGGGGAGCCGTATCTCAAACTGGTCTTCCCAGGAAATTATAAGGGTTACTCCTGCAGAGTAATTATTATTTCCTGTATATTTTAAGCATGCATCAAGTCTTGCATCTTGCCCAAGATGACAAGACTCATTTTGTAATCGGGCCATCTGTAATTTTGTGCAAACAGATAAATCAATGATAATCAGACATCTTTTGCAAATGAGTCTTTTTCTTTTCCGCTCACTGTTTTTCCATTTTTCTTTTTGTACAAAAATTAATGGCAATGTTTTCAAAATGATAACTTCATTTCACTCTTTCTAAACAAGATTAAAATCAATCACTAAAATGAACAAACTGAACCCTTGCAGAGAGTGCCTTCCAGACCGCACTGACAACAGCACGGCTATGACTTCGTATGACTTTGACAATCCAATCAATCAAGCTGATGAAGGGGTTGAAGAAGATTACGAGCTTCCTGAAGAGCTAGCCAAATTGTTGAGACAACAGGAGAAGGTTATCACTCCTCATCAGGAGGAGGTCAAAGCAGTTAATCTTGGTACGGATGAAGACGTAAAAGAGGTTAAGATCGAGGCCTGTTTACAAGACTCAGTGAAGAAGCAACTGATTGACCTGCTTCAGGAATATGTGGATGTGTTTGCTTGGTCTTATCAAGATATGCCAGGGTTGGACACCGACATTGTTATTCATAAGCTGCCTTTAAAAGAAGACTGCCCTCCAGTAAAACAGAAACTGCGCCGTACTCGCCCAGACATGGCAATGAAGATCAAGGAAGAGGTACAAAAGCAGTGGGACGCCGGGTTCCTTGCTGTAACTAGCTATCCACCGTGGGTTGCTAATATAGTACCTGTGCCTAAGAAAGACGGCAAAGTGAGGATGTGTGTTGACTACCGGGACCTGAACAGAGCCAGCCCAAAAGATGATTTTCCATTACCTCACATTGATGTACTGGTTGACAATACGGCTTAGTTCTCGGTGTTCTCCTTCATGGACGGATTTTCAGGATACAATCAGATCAAGATGTCACCTGAAGACATGGAGAAGACAACTTTCATCACACCCTGGGGCACGTTCTGTTACAAGGTGATGCCATTCGGATTGAAGAATGCTGGTGCAACATATCAACGGGCTATGGTGACATTATTCCACGATATGATCCATAAAGAAATCGAGTGTTATGTGGATGACATGATTGCCAAGTCCCTCACAGAAGAAGACCACCTGGTAAATCTGCTGAAACTATTCAAGCGTCTGAGGAAGTACCAACTGAAATTGAACCCCGACAAGTGCACATTCGGGGTGCGATCTGGTAAGCTGCTGGGTTTTATTGTAAGCGAGAAAGGGATTGAAGTTGACCCTGATAAAGTCAAAGCCATTCAAGAAATGCCTGCACCAAAGTCAGAAAAAGAAGTTCGAGGGTTCTTAGGCCGATTGAACTACATTTCAAGGTTCATATCTCACCTTACTGCAACCTGTGAACCCTTGTTCAAGCTGTTAAGAAAAGAACAAACGGTCAGGTGGAACGAAGACTGCCATAAGGCTTTTGACAAGATCAAAGAATACCTGCAAGAACCACCAATCCTTATGCCTCCAGTTGAAGGAAGACCTCTGATAATGTACTTGACGGTATTAAAAGAATCGATGGGGTGTGTGTTGGGCCAGCATGACGAGTCTGGTCGAAAAGAGTATGCAATTTACGACCTGAGCAAAAAGTTTACTGACTGTGAACAACGTTATTCACTGCTCGAGAAAACTTGCTGTGCTTTAGCGTGGGCTGCTCGCCGACTAAGGCAGTATATGTTGACCCACACTACTTTATTGATATCAAAAATGGATCCAGTTAAGTACATTTTTGAGAAGCCAACTCTTACTGGACGGGTTGCAAGATGGCAAATGATCCTCACAGAATATGACATCCAATACACCTCTCAGAAAGCCATCAAGGGCAGTGTATTGTCTGAATATCTTGCTGAGCAACCTATTGATGATTACCAGCCTATGAGATTTGACTTCCCCGATGAAGATATCATGTTCATAAAAGCAAAAGATCATGAAGAGCCTGTTCACACTAAAGGGCCTGACCCGGAAGAAGAATGGACTATGATATTTGATGGGGCTGTTAATATGAATGGTCGTGGTGTTGGTGCAGTACTCATTACACCTAAGGGAGTTCACATGCCTTTCTCGGCAAAACTCACCTTTAACTGCACTAACAACGAAGCTGAATACGAAGCCTGTATTATGGGTCTTGAGGAAGCCATTGACCTCAGGATCAAGACTTTGACTGTATTCGGAGATTCAGCTCTGGTAGTTAATCAAACCAACGGCAAATGGTACACCCACCAGGATCATCTGATACCTTACAGGGATTATACAAGGAGGTTATTGACTTTCTTTACAACAGTCAAGCTTGAGTATATCCCTCGGGATGAGAATCAGTTTGCAGATGCTCTGGCTACCATTTCATCAATGATCAAAGTTCAAGCTGCCAACTTTGTACCTCAAATATCAGTGTCCAGACTTGACAGACCAGCATATGTATTTGCAGCAGATGTTGTCAAAGATGATAAGCCTTGGTTCCATGACATTAAGTGCTTCTTGGAGGATCAAACATACCCGCCTGGGGCATCTTCCAATGATAAGAAGACATTGAGAAGGCTTGCTGGTAGTTTCTTTCTGAACATTGATGGTTCCCTGTACAAAAGAAACTTTGATATGGTACTCCTCAGATGCGTCGATGGAACAGAAGCAGACTTGTTGATGCACGAGGTGCACGAAGGATCCTTTGGTACCCATGCAGGAGGGCATGCAATGGCTAAGAAATTGCTAAGATCAGGTTATTACTGGATCACAATGGATGCAGACTGTTGTGCCTATGCCAGAAAATGCCATAAATGACAGATTTATGCGGATAAGGTGCATGTGCCTCCCAGTCCCCTGAACGTGATGTCTTCACCCTGGCCCTTTGCTATGTGGGGCATTGACATGATTGGCAAGATTGAGCCGACTGCTTCGAATGGCCATAGATTCATTCTGGTTGCCATTGACTATTTCACCAAGTGGGTTGAAGCAGCTTCCTATGCAAATGTTGCAAGGCAAGTGGTAGCCCGATTTCTGAAGAGAGATATCATCTGTCGATACGGAGTTCCCGAGCGAATCATTACTGATAATGGTTCCAACTTGAACAACAAAATGATGGCAGAACTATGCCGGGACTTCAAGATCCAACACCACAATTCTTCTCCTTACAGGCCAAAGATGAACGGCGCTGTTGAGGCGGCTAATAAGAACATTAAGAAGATTGTGCAGAAGATGGTAGTCACCTACAAAGACTGGCATGAAATGCTACCATTTGCCTTGCATGGGTACCGCACGTCAATCAGAACGTCCACTGGGGCAACACCATATCAACTTGTGTATGGTATGGAAGCAGTCCTACCTGTTGAAGTTGAAATACCCTCCCTACGGGTATTAATGGATGTTAAGCTAAACGAAGCAGAATGGGTCCGGTCCCGATACGAACAACTGAGTCTGATTGAAGAGAAAAGATTGGCTGCAATCTGTCATGGGCAGTTGTATCAGAAAAGAATGAAGAGAGCCTTCGATCAGAAAGTCAGGCACCGAGAGTACCAAGTAGGAGATCTTGTGCTGAAAAGAATCCTCCCTCCTCATACAGACCACAGGGGCAAGTGGACTCCAAACTATGAAGGACCATTTGTAGTAAAGAAAGTTTTCTCTGGTGGAGCACTGATGCTCAGCACCATGGATGGTGAAGACTTCCCGTCCCCTGTGAATTCAGATGCAGTTAAAAAATACTTCGCATAAAAATGACCCGCTGGACATAAAAACAGAATGTAAGTCCAGGCAAAAATAGGGCATCCCGGCAAGTCAAAAACAGAATAAAAGACTTGGGCAAAAATAAGGGAAATAAATAAAAAATGTACACCCGCTGAGTTGAAAAGCCGCATTGGACAACTCAGGCAAAAATGGGTATCCCGATGGATTGAAAACCCGAAAGGGCGATCCATGCAAAATAAGGGAATAAGCGAACAACTGCATTCTGAATTCGTCTGTATCACTTACAACTTGGTAAGCTTCGAAAGGATCAAGCTTCTTTCAGAATCAGCCTTCTTCAGAAAGCAAGACGAGAAGAACGTCAAATGTCATACGAGTCATAGCAAGAAGGAAGCTCCTTGAAGCGTAGTCAACATTGCCAGCATTTTGTTTCTCAATTTGTAACAATCTCCTCATTTCAGGGGATATGTTTCTTTGACTGTATCTTGCCAATTCAGGGCACATGAATTAATAAAATCAGATTTTCAGTCATGATTCATCTCGTACACTTCATTTTTATTTTGCAAAAATGTCTGATGTCTTTAAAATACTGATTGCATGAATACAGATGTTTATCTTCAAAAATAAAATACGTGCTTGCAGGGGATATACTTACTCTCGGGAGTGTCTAACTCCTATGACGGAATCCGGTAAAGGATACCTCGGGATTACTTGTGCGTTTCTCTGTCTTTACAGGATTGCAGGTATTCAAGGCACAACATGGGGCATGTAAGCTTCATCCCAGCAAGTTGGCAAATCAACACTCAGTCCTAGCACCCAAAGTGCTTTCTCCCCAGCTGAGTTGCCACTTGCTATTTTTCTCCCCAGCCGAGGCACCAATCATTCTTCCTCCTCAGCCAAGTACAAAAGCTAGGGAACCACTTCCCCACAGAGCCTCAGCCTCCATCCAGAAGAGCAACGCATGAAGGAATCACAACAGAGTGACGAGAGCTTCTACAAACCCCAGCTGAGTCCCTCATTTACTAGGATGGGTCTATCAGTGACCCATTTCCCCAAGCAGAATCATCTCATCAGATCTACCAATGATCTCATCCCCAGCTGGGATGTCCACTTCTAACAGATCAACCAGAGATCGTCACAGCAATGGGATCCGAATCCCGAATCGGTATCTTTTGCATAATCATAGCATTCGCATCATATTCACCCCACAAAGCGTAGCATTCCGTTTAAAACGGAGCATTACGACAAAAATCAAACATATAGCATAATCATAAGTCATGGTCTGAATCAAACACTTATGAATAATAGCAACCCATCAACAATATATGGAATGCTCCCCAGATTCCCCAACAGAGAGTTAAGGCATTTCCACTAACAAATACGGATACTTCCTGGCACCCGTCCGTGTCATGATTCCCCAGTAAAGTCGCCCGAGCTTTTCTTTACAAACAAACACTTGTATATTACAGATACTTCTTGACACCCGTCCGTGTCATATCCCCAGCAGAAATCCATAGCGTCCCCTTTGCACTCACAGATACATATATATACAATTCCTTGACACTCGTCCGTGTCACCTTTCCCAGCACAATTACTTAAACACTTTGTACATCGGATACTTGTCTATACTATACTCTTCTCCTTTTGACACTCGTCCGTGTCACTCTCCTCAGCAGGTGGAACACTTAAATATACACCAATCATACTTATGCAGATACTCGCCCGTATCTTATATACACCATTTACATCCCCGCAGATTCGACACTCGTCCGTGTTCTTTGTTAACCAGTTGGTACTCGTCCGTACCATCATCTCAGAGCATGCGTCTAGCGTTTGTTTCTACTTGATACTCGTCCTAGTCTTAAGGATGCTCGTCCGCATCTTTAATCCATACACGTGTCAAACACTCATTCCTTCTCGAACTTAGACATTCGTCTGTGTCTACTATTCCCCAGAAGAGTCCCTTCAGATTCAACACTCGTCCGTGTTCTCTGTTAACCAGTTGATACCCGTCCGTATCATCATCTCCGAACATGTATCAGTACTTGTTTCTACCTGATACTCGTCCGTATCATAGTCTTAAGGATGCTCGTCCGCATCTTTAATATATACACAATACCAAACACTTATACCTCTTATTTTCTTTTGGATGTAAACACTCGTCCGTGTTTACTATTCCCCAGTAGAGTAAATTTCTTCTTTATCTGACATTCGTCCTATGTCATGATAAACCTTGAGAGCAGCCGTCCCCTGCTAGGTGATCGTCCTTCACCTCTTGATGGTCGTCCTCCATCATGCTCATCCGATGGCCGTCCCCATCGTCGACTTTTTATCCGACATTCGTCCTATGTCGTGATATTTAGCAGCCGTCCCCTGCTAGGTGATCGTCCTTCACCTTTTGATGATCGTCCTTCATCATTTTATCCAATGGCCGTCCCCATTGTTGATTTTGGTTATCTGACATTCGTCCTATGTCATGATAAACCTTGAGAGCAGCCGTCCCCTGCTAGGTGATCGTCCTTCACCTCTTGATGGTCGTCCTCCATCATGCTCATCCGATGGCCGTCCCCATCGTTGACTTTTTATCCGGCATTCGTCATATGTCGCGATACTTTCGGCAGCCGTACCCTGCCAGGTGGTTGTCCTCCACCTTAGATGACCGTCCCTCATCTTTGGGATGACGTTTGGACGCAGTGAAATGCCTAGTGAACTGATTCTTCAAGACTCTCCATGAGGTGATAGATCCTACGGGGAGGTGTTTGTACCATGACATGGCGCTTTTTCATAACATGATGGGGAAAATCCTACACTTTATGGCTCCTTCCACGGTGTGATATTGGAGCATGCCTAGAGGTTTTCTATGTGGTCATCGGGGTTGGTGGTCCCGTCATAAGTGGCCAATGGAGGGGGTTTCTCGAGGCCGCGAGGGATGCGAGTTTCAATAATCTCGTGACTTAGGGGCCCACGATTGTCCTCGTCATCACTAATTCCAGATAAAGGATATGGGGACCTACTTAAGCAAGGACTCTAGCTACGTTGATGGGGACGATGATCCTCATCGTAATGGGACTTCTTGCCCTGGTTTTTGTTATTAGGTGAACGCCTTTTTCTTCGGGGAGGAGATCGAGTGCGTTTCTTGAACTTTTCTAGATGTGATCCTTCTGGCGTATCTTGATCCACCGAGAGAGAGAGAGATAGAGAGAGATTCATGGTGTCTTTCCTCTTGTGCTTCTATGGAGGAGACCGTGAGCAGTATGGGGGATTGCGAGAGTCTCTACGGCGACGTCTCCTGGAGGGAGAAGGGGAGCGACGATCACCTTTGAGCATTTGGATGCGTTTACTCTGCTGGAAGATAGCAAGGTTTTCCTTGTTAAGGGCGGTCATGAGAGCTTGAGTGCTAGCATCAGCATCAGACGGGACATGGATTAGTTTGAATACGTGATCCTGGTGAATGATAGATGGATGCTTCAGAGTATTGGAAGTTGGGGAGAGAGGATGCCCCTCATGATGATCAGTATTGAGATGGGTTGTTCCGTGGTTACCGATAATGTCTCAGTCATTGAGGATGATGGTAAGAAGATCTTTCACAATCTCGTTGAGCTGAGAAGCCATGAAGACGAAAAAAATAAGAGATGAGCTTTGATCTTGTTCATAAAAGATAGGGGGAGCTATTGTTTCCCAAAGACGGCGCCACTATTCAGATATGTCTGAACAGGTCCTCGTGGTCTTCAGCTGGGATTGCGATGATGTTGATGATGCTGGTAGGAGAGGGGGTGGTGTACCTGCAAGGTACTCCGACACTCAAGTAAGTTTCAGGGTGAAGCAAACCAAACTATTAAGAAAGAAAGTGAGTGATTAGAATTGAATACCTGGCCCTCCAAAGATGAAGGGTATTTATAAGGGCACTTGGCCGTGATTTGTGGGTGTGTGGCCCTTGACTGAGTACAATTTCCTCTAGACATTTTAGAGGGTAGTTGGTCACGTAAAGGGTGTTAGAGCGCGTGTGGGAGAAGTTCCCAACGACTCTATTTCCCAACGGTCATGAGATCGTAAATCTCTTGATGGGCCTATGCCCAGAGCAAAACTAGATTGTGCCTCAATTTGGCGTATGGTACCTGCTAGTCCAGTCAAGAACAACCCCAAATATTCAAATTAAATCCCAAAACATTTGATAATTTCAACCCCAAAAATTAGAATTTCAACCCAAAATTATTTAATAATTATTATTATATCCCATAACAGGTAAATAGACTTTTTATTTCAAAAATAAGTTTTTAAAATAAAAATAAATTTTCCACCCCAAAAATATTTTCCCAAATCAAAACCCAATTTCAATCCCAAAAAAATATTTAAAATTTATGTGGTAAAACCCTAAATATATATAAATCCCTTTTTAAAAATAAACTCAAATCCACATATTTGATAAATTAAAATTCCCTCAAAAATTCTATAAACAAATCCAGAATTATAATAAAACAAATGAAACCCTAAAAATTAATAATTGTATTTTTCTCATATTAATAATTCCTAAATCCTAATTTATTTTCCTAATAAACCCTTAAACCCTAATTAATAATTAAATTAATGAATTAATTTAATTAGTTAACTAAAACCCCAAGGGGTGCATCTTGAACATAATTAGTAGTGGGCTGCTGAAGATGGGTGCTAAAAGCAAAAGGAACAAACCCACTAATTTAACTCGTAAATAACTAAACCCTAATTACATGGGGGCGCCGCCCCCTCTCCACTAACTGTGTTTATTTTCCTTTTTTTATTCTATTTTATTTAAAAAAACAAAATAAATTAAAAAAAAACTCAACTATTCCCCTCCCTCTTCACGTGACTCCCTGCTCCCTCTATCACCTTTAGTTCTCCAATCCAAATCCCTCTTTTTCCATGAAAATAACAATAATCTCTATTTCCGTTTTTATTTTCTCATTTTTTCATTGTCCTCACCCAAACAAAACCATGTCTTCCCCAGAGATCAAACTTCATCTCACAACAAATCTATGAAAGCATAACCGAGAACGAAGTTGCAGTACGTCGCAAACCCAGGACGAATCCGATTTTCTTTTTCAGAGGTGGCACATAGAGAGAATGAAGGATCGGAAGACGCTGACGCATGGTGGTGCACGAAGGGACTGTGAGGTCGTGCAATGTTTCACACAGGGTGCGACGCGACTGTGGTGAAATGTTTCTCGGTGGCGCGATTGGTTCATTCCTCACAGATGGATGGTTGTATGCTTTCACAGTGAATTGCGGTGGTTGTTTGATTTTTATTTCGATTCTATGTTCTCTTTGCAGATTTGTTGCATTAAGTATTTTATCACGTTTTTGTAAATTTTGTTTTTTTCTTCTAGATTTTGTGTTTGGTTTAGGATTGAAAGGAGATTTTGAAACAGATCTCCGATTGGATTTTTCTACGGAGATAAACTTTAATTTGATTTAGTTTACACAAATTGATTTATTTGTTTCTAAATTTTTTATTTATGAGACTAATTAGAAAATTGGTTTATAGTATTAATTAGAAATAAATTAAGGTTATATATTAATTGAAAATATTGATTTAAATTATGGATAAAAAAACATAATATGATTGTCGATTTCCAAATCATAGATTGACTTATGGTTTCCAGCGGTTATTAGTAATTCGAAAAAAAATTTGGTACTTTTTATTTAAGAAAACTTAATAAAAACTATATAATGATCTCCTAATTGAAACTTATTGTTTTATATACAAACACCCAATTAATAATGAAAAACAACTGAAATTGAATACATATAACATATTTTTTGTTAAAATTTAAGACCCCAAAACCGATCCTTCAAACAAGAACAAACACACACAAATAATACATGCAAATATCAGATGTAGTATTCGAGATTCGATTTACCAACCTGACATGTCGTGCCGTGACCCACTTAAATTGCTTCCTCCCTTCCTTTCTTTATGTTCCTTATATTCTCATTTTCCTCTCCCTTTCCCTCCTTTTGTGTTCTCCTTTAGTGCTCCCTTTTGATCTTTCTTAATCAGCTTGATGTTGGAGGATAGAGTTTGGTTATTGTTGTTCTTCAATGTGAAGAACAACAATTTTAGGAGTTTTTTTATGTGAATAGTGGGTAAGAAAATAGGAGAGGCAGAAATTCTATTTATAGAACAAAATTAGGGTTTGGGGTTTGGGTCAACCAAAGTTGACTTGCCCCAAAATAAAATTATAAAAAATAATAATAATATTAATAATAATAATAAAATTTGATAAAAACCTAAATAATAATAATAATAATATAATTTCATATATAACCCAAAAATCTTATAATAATAATTAATAAGTAATAAAATCACACACACACAAACACACACACACATACACGCGCGCGCACACACACACATACGCATATATATATATATATATATATATATATATATATATATATATATATATATATATATATATATATATATATATATATTCTAAAAAAATATGTGCCACCTTTATAAATTCTAGATATATTTTTAAAATAAAAGAAATAAAAAAAAATACAAAAACCCTTTTTTTCTAAACCACACACCTTTTTCCTTATTTATTAAAATAAACCAAAATTAAATATTAACACCCTTAAAACTTACTAAAAACTCTTAATAATAAAATAACTTGTCTCTAAAAATCTAAAATTTTTAGATTTAAAACAATGAATCCCTTTTTTCTTATAAACTAAATATTATATTCTAAAATTCTAAAAACAAAACCAACTATTTCATAATATTAATTTCAAAACTTTAAATAACGAAAAATATACTCCACCCTTTATTTTATTTAAAAAATAATATATATATATATATATATATATATATATATATATATAAACCCTAAGAGAAAAGGAAAATATCTTACAAAATAAGGTATTTGTCCCTATTTAGATCATACAAAAAATAATCAATAATCCGAGTCAAATATTAGGGTACGATAGTTGTCCCTATTTAACCGGCTTCGAATTGGACGAATGTTGTTGATGAGCCTTCTTCCTTCTGAGGAGGAGACAATTAAATATAAGAGGACCCCTAATTTTGACGAACAAAACCCCATGGCTCTAGAGAGGATCCAATTCAGATGCTTTGATCAATCCCACATCCCTATATACGATACTCTTGATTGTAGAACTCAGATAGAACTTTTGCGAACCTGATTTTGTTTAGGTAAAACCTTTATGGAACCCCTGACTACAATTCCTGACAGTATTGCTTGATAAAACCCCGGTGGAACCCTTGATAAAACCCTGTGATACTCCTTGGTGGAACCGCTGACGATAATACCTGACAGAATTGCTTGGTAAAACCCCGATGGAACCCCTGAAAGAACCCTGTGATAATCCTTGGTGGAAGCCCTGACGATAATTCCTGACAGACTTGCTTGATAAAACCCTGATGGATCCCCTGATTAATATCCAATAGAACCCCTAATCCCTTTCAATCCTTCTAGATGAATATTGCCTATGATTCCTATGATCCTCTGATCATGTTGTCAGAATCAAATAGGACTTTAGTGACACCTTGATCACTCTGGATAAAAATCCCTGGATGGAACCCCCTCAACTCCTAATTAGAATCCCATAATAAATCCCTAATAATCAGGTAGAATCCCTGAAAAATCCCTTTAATCCAGTAAAATCCCCTTTGGTGAATCTCCCTGGTATAAAATTCAGAAATAACCCCTTGGTAGAACTCATTTTGGATAAAAACACCTTGATAAAACCCCTTGGATAAAAATATGGTAGAACCCCTTGAGAAAATCCCCATAGAACCCCTTTTGATGAAAATCCCTTAATAGAACCCCTTGGGTAAATCCCTTGGTAAAACCCCTTTGGTAAATCCCTTGGTAAAATCTCTTTTGAGAAATCCTTTGGCATAACCTCTTTTGATAAATCCCTTGATAGAAAACCCCTTGATAAGACCCCGGTGAAACCTTTTAATAAAACCCTTTGATAAAAACCCTGATAAATATCCATGATAAGACATTGGTGAAACCCTTTAATAACACTATGGTAGAAACCATGAAAGAAATACTATGATAGAACCCCTTTAAAAATCCTGATTAAAACACCTTGATAAATCCCTTGTATAAGAATCCAGTATAACCCCTTAATACAATTCTGATGAAATTCTATTTGTGAAAATCCCTTGATAGAACCCCTTAATTGGATAAAAATCCGGTAAAACCCCTATTTTTTTTGTAGAATCCCTTAATAAATCCCTTGATGAGATTTATAATAATACCCTTTGATAAAAGTCATTGATGATAAAAACCTTGGTGAAACCCCTTAATAACATTCTTTGATGAAACCCCATTGATAAGACCTTATTGATTAAATCCCTTGATAACATTCCTTGGTTGAATTCCTCGACAAAACCCTTGACAAACCCTTGATAGAATCCCTAATGAAACCCCGTTTAATAAATCCCATTGATAAAATACCTTTGGTAAAATTACTCGATAAAATCTCTTTTGATGAAATCCTTTTGATAAATTCCATTGATGAAACTCCTTTTTATAAACCCTATTGATAAATCCCCTTTTGATAAAACCCATCGATGAAATATGGTGAAACCCCTTGATAGAATCCCTTAATGACAATCCCAATAAACCCTTTTGATAAACTCCCTTGATAAATCCCTTTTGATTAAATCCTTTTGATAGAATCCATTGATGACAATCCCGATAAGCCTTTTTGATAAAATCCTTTGACAAAATTCTAATGGAACCCTTTGTTAGGAAATTTCGGTGAACCCTTTGATAAATCTCTGATGAAACCCGTTAATACCACTTTGTTGAAACTTCTTGATAAAATCCTAGTGAACCCTTTGTGGATAATGCCCCCATGAAAACCCCTTGATAAAACCCCTTTGATAAAATCCCTTTGATAAGATTTTGGTAGAATCCCTTGATGGAACCTCTGATGAGACTCTTGATAAAAACCCTTTTGAAAGAATCTCTTGATGAAAATCTCGATGAAACTCTTACTGGAAGCCTTGATACAAAAATCCTTAAAGGAATCCCAGGGAAGGCCATTAAGTATTCCAACTTAGGAATTGTACTGGTATAGCTGGGGATTTGACTTCTATGAGTGGTCACAAATCCTATGTTATGTATGTATTTTCATGTATGCATGTGATGTTATATTATATATGCATTATTTGTTACTAGATCATACCGACATAATTAATGCATGACAATGATTTGAATGTCTCCATAAGTGCCCCGGATAAACCATTTTTTGAAGCAGTTTTTTTATCAAGCCTTGTAACTTTCTGTCCCAGATTGATTATGCTTTGGAGGGTATTTCCCTTGATTAATTGAGTTTTGAAGGATTATTCCTGAAAAGGAACTTAGATCCCACCATGCCTTGATACGACCTTGAGATGAACTACCCCAATATTTGAGTCTTGGTAAAGTATACCCCTGATTGATTAACCTTTGGAATGATCGGTTTCACCATATAACTAAGGTGTCCGGCCCCAATATGGAATTTTTGAATGGTTTTCCCTTTGTTATATTGCCTGCAATAGTTACATCTTGAAAAGTGTGTCCCATTGTTTGAATCCTTGAAAGATATGCCCCATTATTTGAATCCTTGAAAAGTATGCCCCTAATTAGACTTATTCTTGGAGTGATTGGCCTTACTATGCTTTTGAGGTGACCTACCCCAGCTAGGCATTTTTATCCCGAAGGAAAGGTAATGCTGCATAAACCTGGAAGGGTATGGATAAGACGGTTGCGAACCAGAGAAACTGAGAAAGGGGGTTGGTTATGACCTGGGAAGGTATTAGCACCCAGATTGTCTGTCGTACTCGACGGGATCCACGCTGACCTGATTGTGTTTAAAAGGGGTAGTGTATGTGCTGACTGTGCATAAAAAAGATAGGGAGAAAAGAATGTACAGAGTGTCAGTGCAAAAGGGAAGGGTAAAATGCTCAAGACTGAGGCTTAGAAAAGAAAGCTGAAAGAGGGGGACGACAAAGAGACTTTTGTTCGATAACTGTTAAGTTATGCCTACGTATCCTCTCGTGCAATGAGGAAGTCAAAACACCGTAGTTCGACTCAAAGAGACTGGATGATTTGACTGTGAACTGCTTGTTTGTCTATGCTCAAGTGTATGACTCTTCTGGCTCGAGTGCTAACTATCTTGCATTAGATGGAAGAAGTGAGTTCTCGTTTATAAAATGAGTGTGATGAGAAATGAATCCCGGAGGAGACGATTATTGTTTGTTTTTGTGTTTTCAGTTTTTTATTGGTTTTGGTGTTTTGCATAGGATAATGAGCTTAAGCCTAAATCAAGGGTTTGTAAACTCATTATATCCTCCCTGATTAGGGATAATGAGCCTACTTAAGTGTGAGATAAGCATCTCAACTTAATTACCATGATGATGTAGGATTAAGATCATTAACCTACTTGTGATTATTAAGATGTTTTTGGGTTTTTGTTTAGTGTTAAGTAATGAGTTTAATCTCTAATCAGGGATTAGTGAACTCATTACACCATCCTAAGAGAAGGATGATAAATGAGAACACTTAAGCTGAGGAAGACTCCTCAACTTAATCCATGGTTAGGGACTAAATTCATTATATAACAAGCCTTTATTAAGTGGATTTGGATTAAAGGAGTGAGAATAAGAAATTAATTTTAAGTGTGTAAGACAACTTGAGGGGGACTTGTCCATTAAACACTAGGGTTAGTCCCTCTTAACCAAAATGAAGAGATAGAACCCTAATGTAAGGCCCAAGTTACAAGATTATGTCTTGATCATTATTAAGTGTGTTGATTAAGAGGTGTAAACCAATTAAAGGTTTAACACTAAGGATTAAAGTTATACACTCCATCCTAAGATAAGGATGCAGGCATAACCCTAATTCAAGGTCCTAAAACTTTAAGTGTTTAGCCTCTGATTATGAGATGAGAAGAGAGACTCAAGGAGACTCAAAGGTAAAAATCTAGGGGGGACTATATACAAACCTAAAGATTATCATGCTTGGATATCCTATGGTTTGTGGGGCTTAAGAGAAGAATCTTCAGGAAGCTACCAAGGAAGAAGAAGCAGATGAAAAGAGAAATAGAGAAAGAATAAGTTACTTACTTCCTGGAGAAGATAAGTAACTTAAAATAAAGAAATTAAGAAGGAGAGAGCATAAGTGAATTGAATTCACTTCAAATACAAGTAAATAATGCATATGAAGAGATGAGAAGAGGTGGGATGTGAAGGCAAATCCACATCCCAAACAACTTACCATAAGCCCCTGAAATGTTAGTATGAATGCATAAGACATAAAGCAAAAGGAAATGTGATGAATGAAGATGCAAAGACCAAAACTAGAAGTGCATATGCAAGGCAAATGAGTTATGAGATGATGCAAAGTCATACAAGATGCATATGAATGATCATACAAGGATGATATGCACTGGAAGCATGTTTAGAAGCATGAAAACACATGGATGTTCATGAAATGTAATGAATGTAAAGCATAGGAAATGAATTAAGAAATGACCAAACAATGTTCAAGCATGTCTTAAGATGTCTAAGATGTCATACAAATGCTTGAAATGTCATGGCAAGTTCAAATGATTGAGTTATGCAAAGATGAATGCAAATGAACATGAGAAATTAGGGTTTTAAGACAACATGAGATGCATATGACCAAAACAGAAGCATACATTATGATAAAAATTTGAAATTGAATTCAAACAAACCCTAAACACATACAAGATCACACCCCAAAGGAGAAAGTCAGAAGCCAATCCTAGACAAAGTTATGAAATTCCTAAGTTAACTAGGGTTTTTGGGTGCTTCTAAAGGGAAAATGCAAATCAAATTGAAAATGCAATGCAAAAATGTGAGATAAATAACCTAGAACCTTTATGAAATATGTGAAACAATGCAAAAAGAATCAAGTTCAAACTCATCGGTTAGGCAGAAATGAATTTTTCAAGTTAGGGTAAAAAAATGTGAAATTTAAGAACCCTAATTCAAAGATATTTGTGAAAATGGGATCAAACCTAAAAATAAATTTGTATGGTGAGTTTGAAAATGTTTCTAAATGTATGAGAATGCTTCATGAATTTTTTGGTGATTTTTAGAAACATAAATGCATTTTTAATTAATTAAAATCAATTAATTAATTAAATAAAACATTTAAATGTTTTAAAAATAGTTTTTTAATGCAAAAATTAAAATAAAAAATGTTTTTGGGTTAAGAAAAATATTTGAAACAAAAATGCAGAAAATGAGATTTTTTAAATTGTTTTTGCTATTTTTAAAAAAAATATGGAAAGAAATGGAATAAAATGAAATAAAAATAAATTAAAATGAGAAGTCAAATGATCTGGTGGCTGAGGTTTGAAGGAGGGTTGACTGCGTACGCAGATGGAGGGTCAGGATCTAATCTGGAAAAAATTAATTAATTAAACCTAATTAATCTAATTAATCAGAATTAGGGTTTTAATGATCTAATCCTAGCCACTCATACGCGCGGGAATCATGATCCAAGGGCCCAGATTCAAACTAAGTTGATTAACCCTAATTACAAACCCTAAACACTTTCAGGTGACCGGAGCAAGCTCCAGTCATCTTCTCCGGCCAACTCTCTCACCTGAATCCCTCCAAACGCCACCCTAAGCCCCATAAAGCTCCAGAATCAAACATCTAACAACCCTAAACACAAATCCAGCCCTAAAAACAATTTATCATGCATCAAATTCATGAATCGAACAAGAACATTTTCAGATAAAAAAGTTTCAGAACATCAATACATCCTGGTTTCTCAACCATTTTCAAAAATAATCATATCACCATGATCAAGGTGCATAAATTCATTTTAGAACTTAAAACAAGAGTTCTGGAAAAAAGTTTGAAGGTGACTACCTGAGATGAGGCTTTCTGACTTTGACCTTTCTGACCCTTCCTTTGATGCAAAACCACTCCAATGGCCCCCCTTGTGCTTCTGAAAGGCTTGAAACAAGTTTGTATGGCTTGGTTTTGAAGATTCAGTTCTGCTAAGGCAGAAATCGTGTCTTTGATTCAGAGGCTTTTAGGGGAAAATGAAGGGTGGTTTGTGATCCTTATGATGTGTGGGGATGATTGGTGGTGAAAGTTTTGAGGTTTGATGCTCGTGTGATGAGATTCGAAGAGATGAATGTTTTTGGGGATTTTTGTGAAACTGAGCTTAGGCTTGCATTCAGGCTTGTGTGTCTTGTGTTTTGTGTTGCTTGAGGTTTGTATAAACCAATAGGAGTGATCAGAAAGTGGGTGGTGGCACAACTTGATTGGTATGGGCAAAGTTGCAAAAAAGTCAATGTTGTGTACTAGAGGCATGACACGGGTCAGAGGTTGTTTGAAGGGGTGTCTGGCCTCAGCTTGATTCATGGAAAGCCATTGGATGAAGTTTATGCAGCTGGATGGCCTTGATCAAGTGTTCTCATGGTTTTTGCAATTCGACAACTTTTAAGTTTCTTGAGAAATAAGTGATGGAAATGCTTGGTACCAAGGCTAATTCTGATACTTGGAAGTTGTTTTGACATGTTGTGATACATTTGAGTGCATTAGAGGTCATTTGAATGCTTGAAACTTGATTTTGCAAAAATCCCTCATTGGCATGAACTTGAAAATTATAGGATTTTTCCCAACTTTGAAAGATCATATCTTGAGTTCTAGGATGAATCAAGAGGAGTTCTTGTACGTTTTGACAATGGGAAGATTCAATCTACAACTTTCATGTTTAAGGATTTTTCATTTGAAGCATTTTTTATCAAGAAAGAGGA
The DNA here is from genome assembly GCA_963966055.1 of Lathyrus aphaca. Taxonomy (NCBI): domain Eukaryota; kingdom Viridiplantae; phylum Streptophyta; class Magnoliopsida; order Fabales; family Fabaceae; genus Lathyrus; species Lathyrus aphaca. The sequence goes on from OZ014519.1 coordinate 442,879,068, forward strand.
GGTTGAAAATCTTTCCCAAAATGGAAAGTTTCCATTACAAGTCATGTCCAAAAATAGCAAGTTTGCAAATGGATTGAAATTATTCAATCTTATGAACTTCTAACCACTTCTAAGATAAAATAAAGATCATAGAACCTCAAATTGATGAAAATGACCCTTTGGTTTCATTGATGGGGGCCTCAGGTGCCCTGATTCTGACTTTTCTTGCACAACAAGTCACCAGTTGATCAGATGACTTCCACAATGAATTTCTTGATCAAAATTGGTACACATGGTACTTATAACATATTAAGACCATTATAATCAAGAATGACCAAAAAAATTGAGGTTAAGGCCTCTGAAACCAAAACCCTAATTTTAGGTCATTTATGCATGAAATCTTCAACCTGTCTCTATGCCTTTGCCATGCTTTGTGATCTCTTGACTTCAAAGAACTTTGGGAGGAATAATATGACCATAGGACACCCATGGACTCTCTTGTCAGGCTTCAAGACCTTTGAGATGGCTCAGATCACTTCTTGGATTGCTCAGATCACAAACCCTAGATGCAGATGAAATGAATTATGCAGTGAGATGATATGCTTATGCAATGCCATATGAAAAGATCATAAGAAAAAAATGTAAGAAAAAGTGAGGACAAATTTGGAGTGTTTACAGCTGCCCCTATTCAAGCATGAGTTAGCTGTGCAGGGTGTAAGCGCTTGGCTTAACAGACAAATAAGATAACTTGTGGTTGAATACCAAAGACAGTCCGAAATTTGCACTCAATGGGGATAAGAAGAAAAGGGATATAAATTGTAATAGATAGTATAAACTGAATATCAAATGATAGTGACGGAGGACGACCATCGAGCAGAGGCGACTGATGGGAGTGAAAAGCGGTAAATAGAGCAATGACGAGGACGACCATCATGCTGGAAAATAAAGAGATCGCGAAGGGGACGACCATCGGGCAAACCGATGAAGGATGATCATCAGGATAAAGGAAAAGAACATGACGGGGGCGGCCATTGGGTAAAGAAATAAAACTCTCTGGGGATTAAAGAGAGGAGGAAAGCAATGACGGGGACGACCATTAGGTTTAAAGGGTAAATAATCCGCGACGGGGACAACCATCGGGTAAAAGAATAAATGAAATAATGATGAGGGATGGTAATCAAAAGGTGAAGGAAGATCACCTAGCAGGGGACAGCTGCTGAAAATATCACAACATAGGACGAATGCCGGATAAAAGAGATCAACGATGGGACGGCCATCGAATAAGCATGATGAAGGACGATCATCTAGCAGGGTACGACTGCTCTCAGGGATTATCTCGACATAGGACGAATGCCGGATAGAAAAGATCAACGATGGGGACGGCCATCGGATAAATGACAGTTTCAACCTCCTCCTGATGAGGAGTAATCACTTTTTCCTCTTGTTTCAACATCCTGGCCAACTCTTCAGGCAAATCATAGTCTTCATCAACCCACTCATCTGCTTGATTAATCAGACTGTCGAAGTCATATAAGGTCATATCAGTGTCATTGTCGGTGCAATCTGGAGGATTATCTCTGCAAGGGTTGAGATTTGTTCATTTTAGTGATTGATTTTATATTATTTAGAAAAAAAGTGAATGAAGTTATTTATTTGAGAAAAACATTGCCATTTATTGTTTTGTGCGAAAATAACAAAAATGAAAGACAATGAGCGAAAAAAGATCGCTTGCAAAAGATGTCCATTGTTCATTAATCATTCATTTGCACAAAATACATATATGGCCCTATTACAAAATGAGTCCTGACACCTTGGGCAAGATGCATGACTTGATGCATGCTTATAATTTCCTGGGAAGACCAGTTGAGGACTTGTTGGCCTGGGACTCTTGGACGAATCCAACTTTCCAGGTTGAAGTCACTTTCAGCCTCGTCTTCCACATTGTTGATTGCATCCGGGGTCAGCATACCCCCACTGATAAACTTGGGAGCTTCAGCAGCCTCCTCTTGGACCTGTCGGGATGGTTTGTAACCCAAACCGAACTTGTCTTCTTTGACCTGAACTTGCAGCAGCTTGCCCCAGCCTTGGGCATTTCCGTCTTCCAAAACCTTCCGAGCTTGCTTGTAAGAAGAGATTGAAGTACCAGACACTTCAGCTGTTGCTTCATTGACATTGAGGGCCTCAAAACCCTGGCTCATCGTCTCATGGATCTCCCCATCCATCTCAATGTACTTATAAGTAGCTAGATGACTGACGAAGATATCATCCTCCCCACAGATTGTGATAACTTGGCCCTCCCACTCGTATTTTAACTTCTGGTGAAGGGTTGATGTCACGGCGCCAGGGGCATGAATCCATGGTCGACCCAACAAACAGCTGTACGCAGGCTGAATGTCCATCATGTAGAAGATAGTTTTGAAGATCTGTGGGCCAATTACCACAGGAAACTCAATTTCCCCAAGAACCTATCTTTTAGAACCGTCAAAGGCTTTCACCACCAGGTTACTTGGACGAAGTGCAAGACCATCATATTCCATCTTGACCAAGGCTTTCTTTGGAAGAACATTGAGTGAGGACCCAGTGTCAACCAAGACATGAGAAAGAACAACACCTTTACACTCCAAGGTGATATATAAAGCCTAATTGTGGTTACGGCCCTCCGTAGTCAGATCAGCATCAGTGAAACCTAGTCCATGACTAGTGTTGACATTTGAAACCACCATTTCTAGCTGATTAACTGTAATCTCTTCTGGCACCTAAGCTGCGTGCAGGACTTCGAGAAGTGCATTCCTGTGAGCTTCGGAACACATTAGCAATGATAGAATAGAGATTTTGGAGGGTGTCTGGTGGAGCTGGTCCACAACCTTGTAGTCACTCTTCTTGATTATTCTCATGAACTCATCTACATCCTGATCAAAGGATGTCTTCTGAGTTTCCTTGGCAATAGGTTCTTCAGGAACCACACTCTTGCCTTTAGCTTTGGCAACAGCTTCTGCTTCAGCATTAATTCTTGGGAACTGTGACGCGAAGAGACGTCCGCTTCGAGTGAAGCCGCCGCCTCCCCCAACATTATCAATTTGTGGTGTTGAAGAGTCAAGAGTGACTTTCTTTCCGTTGCAATATAGATCTGAGCCATAGTGCCAAGGCACGACACTGCTACTATCATATGGAATTGGCCCAGGTACCGTGATGGTCACCGGACTGATTGCTGCGGAAGAAAGGGTCGTGACAGTTTATGGGTCAAAATAAATTGTGACAGGAGGTCTGATGGGAGATGGTGTAGGTGATGAAGGTTGCTGATGTTGATGTTGATGTGAGTTGAAAGAATCTGGAACATGGATTGTAGCCGGATCATAATAGATGGTGATTGTGGAAATGTCTTCATAGATGGTTGTTGTTGTTGTAGAAGGATGTGTTGAACCGATGTCTGTTGAAGTTGAAGAAAGGATGGTTGTTGATGTTGTAGAAGAATCTGTTAGAATGATTGTTGTTGAAGTTGTAGGAGTGATATCTGTTATATTTGATGAAGTGATGTATGCTAGTGTTGTAGGAGGAATGGTTGTTGATGTTGTAGGAGCTGGAACTATTGAAGTGATATGTAAAACGCCTTCTCTGATAAGACTATTGATACCAGTCTTCAAATCTGCACAACCGTTGGTAGAAATCTTGCAAGCTTCGCAATGGGCCTCACAACCCGGAAACACTTGGCGCTTAAAAAGCTGGGCTTTAACCTCGGCCAGAGGTGTTTGAATACTTGCAACATTGTCAATTAGGCTTATTGGTTGGTCCTCCTCAATGGCATTTATCCTAGGCCCACCATGGTGTCACTCCCAGAAAAGACACTAGGTCCCACGGTGCAGACGCGAACTGTCGGTGAAGAGAAGGTTAAGGTTGAATAGAGTCGCCAGCTAGGCATTTTTATCCCGAAGGAAAGGTAATGCTGCATAAACCTAGAAGGGTATGGATAAGAAGGTTGTGAACCAAAGAAACTGAGAAAGGGGGTTGGTTACGACCTGGGAAGGTATTAGCACCCAGATCGTCCGTCGTACTCGACGGGATCCACACTTACAAGATTGTGTTTTAAAAGGGATAGGTGTATGTACTATCTGTGTGCAAAGGCTAGGGGAAGAAAGTACAGGTGTCAGTGCAAAAGGTGTGAATTGCTCAGGAACTGAGGCTTAAAAAGAAAGCTGAAAGAGGGGGAAGACACAAAGACTTTTGTTCGATAACTGTTAAGTTATGCCTACGTATCCTCTCGTGCAATGAGGAAGTCAGAACACCGTAGTTCGACTCAAAGAAACTGGAAATAAATTGACTGTGAACTGCTTACTTGTCTATGCTCAAGTGTATGACTCGTCTGGCTCGAGTGCTAACTGTCTCGCATTAGACGGAAGAAGCAAGTTCTCGTTTGTGAATGAGTGTGATGAGAAAAGAATCCCGAAGGAGACGATTATTGTTTGTTTTTGTGTTTTCAATTTTTTTTATTATTTTTGGTGTTTTGCATAGGATTATGAGCTTAAGCCTAAATCAAGGGTTGTAAACTCATTATATCCTCCCTGATTAGGGATAATGAGCCTACTTAAGTATGAGATAAGCATCTCAACTTAATTACCATGATGATGTAGGATTAAGATCATTAACCTACTTGTGATTATTTAGATGTTTTTGGGTTTTTGTTTAGTGTTAAGTAATGAGTTTAATCTCTAATCACATATTAGTGAACTCATTACACCATCCTAATAGAAGGATAATAGATGAGAACACTTAAGCTGAGGAAGATACCTCAACTTAATCCATGGTTAGGGACTAAATTCATTATATAACAAACCTTTATTAAATGGATTTTAATTAAAGGATGGGATTAAGAAAGTGGATTTTAAGTTTGTAAGACAACATGAGGGGGACTTGTCCATTAAAAACTAGGGTTAGTCCCTCTTAACCATAAGGAAGAGATATAACCCTAATGTAAGGCCCAAGTTACAAGATAAAGTCTTAGTGATTATTAATGTGTTTTGATTAAGAGTAGTAAACAAATTAAAGGTTTAACACTAAGGATTAAAGTTATACACTCCATCCTAAGATAAGGATGCATGCATAACCCTAATTCAAAGTCCTAAAGCTTTAAGAGTTTAGCCTCTGATTATTGAGATGAGAAGAGAGACTCAAGGAGACTCAAAGGTAAATATCTAGGGGGACTATATACAACCCTAAAAGTTATCATGCTTGGATATCCTATGTTGTGAGGCTCAAGAGAAAAGATCTTCAGGAAGGCCACCATGGAAGAAGCAGATGAGAAGAGAAGAAGAAAGAAGAATAAGTTACTTACATCATGAAGAAGATAAGTAACTTAGGATAAAAGAAAGGAGCAAGAGAACCACAAGTGAAGTAAGTTCACTCCAAAGACAAATAAAGGATACAAATTCAAAGGAAAGAAGAGGTGGGAGGTGAAGGCAAATCCACCTCCCAGATAACTTACCAAAAGTACCTGAAATGTTAGTATGAATGCATAAGACATAAAGCACAAAGGAATGAGATGAATAAGGATGCAAAGTCTAAAACCAGAAGTGATTGTGCAATGCAAATGTGTTATGAGATGATGCAAAATCATACAAGATACATATGAATGATCATACAATAATGAGATGCAATGTAAGCATGTTTAGAAGCATGAAAACACATGGATGTTCTTGAAATGTAATGGATGAAAAGCATACCAAAATGATGCAACAATGATCAAGCAATGGTCAAGTATGTCTTAAGATGTCATACAAATGCTTGAAATGTCATGGTAAGTTCACAAGTTCATGATATACAAAGAAGAATGCAAATGAAGATGCAAAATTAGGGTTTTAAGGCAACATGAGATGCATATGACCAAAACAGAAGCCTTCACCATATAAAAAAATTTAAATTGAGTTTAAACAAACCCTAAACCTATACAAGACCACACCCCAAAGGAGAAGGTCAGAAGCCAATCCTAGTAAAAGTTATGAAATTTCTAAGTTAACTAGGGTTTTTGGGTGCTTCTAAAGGGAAAATGCAAATCAAATTGAAAATGCAAGATAAAAATATGAGATAAATAACCTAGAAACTAGATGCAATATGTGAAACAATGCAAAAATAATCAAGTTTAAACTAATCATGGTTAGGCAGAAATGAATTTTTCAAGTTAGGGTTAAAAAATATGAAATTTAAGAACCCTAATTCAAAGAAAATTGTGAAAATGTAATCAAACCTAAAAAGAAATTTGTAAGGTATGTTTGAAAATGTTTCTAAATGTTTAAGAATGCTTTATGAATTTTTTGGTGATTTTTAGAAACATAAATGCATATTTAATTAATTAAAATCAATTAATTAATTAAATAAAACATTTAAATATTTTAAAAATACTTTTTTAATGCAAAAATCAAAATAAAAAATGTTTCTAGGTTAAGAAAAATATTTGAAACATAAATGCAAGAAATGAGATTTTTTGAAAGTCTTTAGCTATTTTAAATAATTATGGAAAAAATGGAATAAAATGAAAAATAAAATGAAAGTAATCTGATCCAATGGTCCAGGTTCAAATCCTACTTGACTGCGCGCGCAGATGAGGGGTCAGGATGCAATTTGGAAAAATTAAATAATTAAACCTAATTAATCTAATTTAGGCTTTTAAGTGAATCAATCTGGACCCTACAAACACACGTTAAACAAGATCCTACGGCCTACATTCAAACTGACAAGATTAACCCTAATTACAACCCTAAACATTTTCAGGTGACCGGAGCAAGCTCCGATCATCTTCTCCGATGACACCCTCAACCCAACTTCCATCATAGGCCATGAAACTTCACCAAAATCTCCAGAAATGATCTATGAACATCACTAAACAAGAATCCAACACCAAAAATCATTTATTTTCAAAAACCAGCATGAATTGAAGCAAACTTCTTTTAGGTCAAAAATTTCAGAGATACGGTTCATGCTCATTTCTTCACCATTTTCAAAAATAGCAAGTGCAGTGTGATCAGGGGAACATGGGGAACATTTCTAGAACATAAAATAAATCTTCTGGAAAAAAAGTTTGAGATGGCTATCTAAGCTGAAGCTTTCACTCCTTGAGCTTTCTGACCTCTTTCTTTATTTAATCCACCTCCAAATAACTCCCTGATGATGTTGCAATGCTTAGAACAAGTTTATAGGGCTTGGTTTGAGAGGTGCAACTCCTCTGCACCAGGATCGTGTGTTTTTTTGCTATGTTTCAAGGCTTTTTAAAGGGTGCTTTGTGTTATATGGACCATTTGGAGATGATTGGTGAAGTTTGTTTTGAGGTTTGTGGCTTGTGCAGTGAGAATCGAAGAAGGGAAATGTTATGGAATTTTTGGCAATCTCAGCTTGTGTGATGATTCCGGCTTGTGTGTGTTATGAAATGAGTTGCATAATGTTAGTATAGGCCAATGGGAGTGATCAGAAAGTGGGTGGTGGCATAGTGTGATTGGTATGGGCCAAGTTGCAAAAATGTCAATGGATGTGTACTTGAAGCATGGCATAGGTCAGAGGATGTTTGAAGGGGTGTCTGGCTTCAGCTTGCATCAAGGATGGCCCTAGGATTGAAATATGTGAGGTGGATGGCTTTGATCAAGTGTTTGCAAGCTTTATGCATTTTTCCCTCTTTGGAATTTCTTGAAGTGCAAGGCATAAAAACTTGTGATTTTTTTGTGCAATCTTGATGAAAATGTGTTGCATTATGTTGGTATGATGTTTAGAAGTTGATTAGAGGTCATGAAATGGCTTGGCAAGTGAAATTGCAAAAATCCCTCTTTGGTGCACACTTGAAAATTATAGGATTTTTGCCAACTTTGAAAGGCCATATGTTGAGTTCTAGGATGAATCAAGATATGTTCTTGTACTTTTTGAAAATGGGAAGACATAATCTACAAATTTCATGTCCAACGATTTTTCATTTGAAGCATTTTTGGTCATGAAAGAATAGGTTGAATATCTTTCCCAAAATGGAAAGTTTCCATTACAAGTCATTTCCAAAAATAGCAAGTTTGCATTTGGCTCAAATTTCTCCAACTTTGTGAACTTATAACCACTTCAATGATCAAATAAAGATCATAGAGACTCAAAATGATGATGATGACCCTTTGGTACCCTTGATGGAGGCCTCAGATGCCCTGATTTTGACTTTACTTGCTTAAGAAGTTACCCAATGATCAGATGACTTCCACAATGAATTTCTTCATCAAATTTGGTACACATGATCCTTATAACATATTGAGACCATTAGAAACAATAATGACCAAAAAATTTGGGATTAAGGCCTCTGAAACCAAAACCCTAATTTTAGGTCATCTGTGCAGGAAGTCTTCAGTCTGCCTTTGCCATGCTTTGTGATCCCTTGACATTTATGAACTTTGGGGAACATATTATGATAATGGAACACACATGGACCCTCTTGGCAAGCTTCAAGACCTTTGAGATGGCTCAGATCACTTCTTGGATTACTCGGATCACAAACCCTAGATGCAGATGAAATGAACTATGCAGTGGGATATGATATGCTTATGCTAATGCAAAAATGAAAGATCACAAGCCATGGTGTGAGAAAAAGTGAGGAAAAATTTGGGGTGTTTACAGCTGCCCCTATTCAAGCATGAGTTAGTTGTGCAGGGTGTAAGCGCCTGGCTTAACAGACAAATAAGATAACTTGTGGTTGAATACCAAAGACATTCCGAAATTTGCACTCACTGGGGAGAAGAAGAAAAGGGATATAAATTGTAAAAGATAGTATAGTATCCCTATCAAGTACAAATGACGGAGGACGACCATCGAGCAGAGGATGACTACTGGGTAAAACAGTAAGTAAGGCAATGACGGGGACGACCATCATGCTAGGAAATAAAGAAACCGCGATGGGGACGACCATCGGGTAAGGAAATAAAATTCTCTGGGGAACAAAGGAATGAGGGAAACACTGACGGGGACGACCATCAGGTTAAATAGAAAAGATCAACGATGGGGACGACCATCGGGTAAAACTGATGAAGGACGATCATCAGGAAAAGGAAAAGGGACCACGACGGGGACGACCATCGGGTTTAAAGAATAAATGAAATATTTGACGAGGGACGATCATGAAAGGTGAAGGACGATCACCTAGCAGGGGACGGCTTGCTCTACGACATAAGACGAATGTCGGATAGAAAAGATCAATGATGGGGACGACCATCGGATAAGCATGATGAAGGACGATCATCAAGAGGTGAAGGAAGATCACCTAGCAGGGTACGGTTGCTCTTGGAGATTATCGCGACATCAGACGAATGTCGGATAGAAAAGATCAACGATGGGGACAGCCATCGGATAAGCATGATGAAGGACGATCATCAAGAGGTGAAGGACGATCACCTAGCAGGGTACGACTGCTCTTGGGGGATTATCTCGACATAGGACGAATGTCGGATAACAAATATCAACGATGGGGACGGCCATCGGATAAATGATGAGGGACGGTCATCATAAGGTGAAGGACGATCACCTAGCAGGGGACGGCTGCTAAAAAAGATATCGCGACATAAGATGAATGCCAGATAGAAGGTTCTAACAATGGGGACGCCACTGGGGAAAGGATGAGAGACGGTCATCCAAAGGTGAAGGACGATCACCTGGCAGGGGACGACTGCCAAAAAATATCACGACATAGGACGAATGCCGGATAGAAAAAGTTGTTTGGCTTCTGTGGGGATGTAAACACGGACGAGTGCTTACGCCTTAAAATAAAAGGTATAAGTGTTTGACGGTGTATATATACTAAAGATACGGACAAGCATCCTTAGGACCACGATACGGACGAGTATCAATAGAAGCAAACGCTGACACATGTTTGAGGATGATGATACAAATGAGTATCAATTGGTTAAGCAATAGAACACGGACAAGTGTTTGATCTGCTGAGGAGGTGATATATACAAGATACAGACGAGTATCAAAGACTTCTGTATAAATATGTACAAGTATTGATCTACTGAGGAAATATGTGCAAGACACGGACGATTGTTTTGACTTGCTGGGGACGTATGACACAGACGCGTGTCAAAAAGAGCATGTATATATATGAACAGACATCTGTATTTGAGAGTGCAAAAGGGATGTTTTGGCTTTTACCTGCAGGGGATATGAGTTTTATATATTGTCGGTGAAGTGGTTTTGATATATGCAGGTGACTGGCTCGAACCTGGCTTATGATTATGCAAATGTTTGATTTTTGCCCTAATGCTCCATATTAGATGGAATGCTACGCTTTGTTTTGGGAAAAATGATGTGAATGCTATGATTATGCAAATGAGAAAACCAATCCGAGATCCGGATCCTGCGGGGATAAAGATCTCTGGTCTATCTGTCCGGAGGGAGAACTCTGATGGGGAAGAGGAAGTTTCAGCAACTCCGCTGGGGATGTATTTCAAGCATTGCTCTACTGGGGAGAAAATGGCAACTCTGGCGGGGAATAGAAAGTTCCCGGCTACTTTGCTGGGGAAAAGCCGTCAGGCATTTCTCGGGAGATCCTGCTTGGGGAGGAGATAACTTCTGGAAAGTAATCTATTGTCACTCCTCGTCCAAGTGATACACTAGGGATTGATGAATTCTTCAAGGGATCCTCTGGGGGGATGAAAACTTCGCGAGGAAATACTTCTTGTCAAGGAGTCCTGCTGATGATGTGATTGATGGCTTGGCTGGGGAATAATACTTGATATGCCCCATGCTGTGAAAGAGCACCTGACTTGAGTACCTGCAACCTGTTAAATAGAGACACACAAGTGTCCCGAGGTATCCTCAACCGGATTCCGTCATAGGAGTTAGATTTGTCTGAGAGCAACATATTTCCTGCAAGCATTTATTAAAATGGCTCATATGTTTTCATGCAAGTATTGTATTATGAATTTTGGACATTTTGCAAACGAAAAAAAAAAGTATAAAAACAAAGTGTGACTGAATATTCTGATTTTATTGATTTGTGTGCCCTGAATAGGCAAGTACAGTCAAAGAAGCGAATCCCCTGAAAGGAGGAGATTGTTGTAAATTGAAAAAATAAAAGTGTTGGCAATGTTTGAATTTGACACTCCAGTGAGCTTCCTTTGCTATGACCTGTATGACCTTGGCGTTCTTCTTATCTTGCTTTCTGAAGAAGGTTGATTTTGACCGACGCTTTATCCTTTTGAAGCTTGCCATGTTGTGAGTGATATAGATGAATTCAGAATGCAGTTGTTCGCTTATTCCCTGATTTTGCGTGGATCGCCCTTTCGGGTTTTCAATCCACCGGGATACCCATTTTTGTCTGAGCTGTCCGATGTGGCTTTTCAACTCAGCGGGTGTACATTTTTTTTCAATTTTCCCTTATTTTTTCCCGAGTCTTTTATTCTGTTTTTGACTCGCCGGGATGCCCTAATTTTGCCTGGACTTACATTCTGTTTTTATGTCCAGCGGGTCATTTTATGTGAAGTATTTTTTAACTGCATCTGAATTCACAGGAGATAGGAAGTCCTCGCCATCCATAGTAGTGAGCATCAGCGCTCCACCAGAGAAAACTTTCTTTACTATGAATGGGCCTTCGTAGTTTGGCGTCCATTTGTCCCCGTGGTTTGTATGAGGAGGAAGAAGTCTTTTCAGAACAAGCTCTCCCACTTGGTATTCCCGAGTTCTGACTTTCTGATCGAAGGCTTTCTTCATTCGTTTCTGATACAACTGCCCATGACAGATAGCTGCTAATCTTTTCTCTTACATCAGGCTCAGTTGATTGTATCGAGACCGGACCCATTCTGTTTCATCCAGTTTCACATCCATCATTACTCGTAAGGAGGGTAATTCAACTTCAACAGGTAGGACTGCCTCCATACCATACACAAGCTGATAAAGTGTTGCCCCAATAGATGTTTTGATAGAGGTTCGGTACCCATGCAAGGCAAATGGTAGCATCTCGTGCCAGTCTTTGTAGGTGACTACCATCTTCTGCACAATATTCTTGATGTTCTTGTTGGCTGTCTCAACAATGCCGTTCATCTTTGGCCTGTAAGGAGAAGAGTTGTGATGTTGAATTTTGAAGTCCCGACAAAGTTCTGCCATCATCTTGTTTTTCAAATTGGAACCATTATCAGTAATGATTCGCTCGGGAACTCCATATCGACAGATAATATCCCTTTTCAGAAACCGAGCTACTACTTGTCTGGTGACGTTTGCATACGGAGCTGCTTCAACCCATTTGGTGAAGTAATCAATGGCTACCAGGATGAATCTGTGACCATTTGAAGCAGTCGGTTAAATCTCTCCAATCATATCAATGCCCCACATGGCGAAGGGCCAAGGTGAAGATATTACATTTAAAGGATTCGGAGGCACATGCACTTTATCTGCGTAAATCTGGTATTTGTGGCATTTTCTGGCATAGGCACAACAGTCTGCATCCATTGTGATCTAATAGTAACTTGATCTTAACAACTTCTTTTCCATTGCATGTCCTCCGACATGTGTACCGAAAGAACCTTCATGTACTTCGTGCATTAGTAGGTCTGCTTCGTTCTTGTACAAAGAACCGTCAATATTGAGGAAGAAACTGCCGGCTAGCCTTCTTAATGTATTCTTATCGTTTGACGATGCCCCAGGTGGGTATGTCTGAGTTTTCAAGAAGCATTTGATGTCATGGTACCAAGGCTTGTTATCAGTGACAGTGTCCACAGAGAACAAATATGCCGATCTGTCTAGTCTGGATACCAAAATCCGAGGCACATAATTAGCAGTCTGTACTTTGATCATGGATGAAATGGTAGCCAAAGCGTCTGCAAACTGATTCTCATCTCGAGGGATGTATTCAAGCTTAACTGTTGTGAAGAAGGTCAACAATCTCCTCGTATAGTTACGGTAGGGAATCAGATGCTCCTGATGAGTGTACCACTTGCCATTGGTCTGGTTGATTACCAAAGCTGAATCTCCGAATACATTCAAGGTTTTGATCCTGAGGTCAATGGCTTCCTCAAGACCCATGATACAAGCTTTGTATTCTGCTTCCTTGTTAGTGCAGGCACAGGTGTACCTTGTTGAGAAAGGGATATGAACCCCCTTAGGTGTAATAAGCACTGCACCAAATCCACGACCATTGTAATTAACTGCCCCGTCAAACATCATAGTCCATGTTTCTTCTTGATCAGGCCCTTCAGTGTGAATAGGCTATTCACAATCCTTTGCTTTTAAGAACATGATGTCTTCATCAAGGAAATTAAATCTCATAGGCTAGTAATCATCAATGGGTTGCTCAGCCAGATAGTCAGACAATACACTGCCTTTGATGGCCTTTTGAGAGGTGTACTGAATGTTATATTTTGTTAGAATCATTTGCCACCTTGCAACCCTTCCGGTAAGTGCTGGCTTCTCAAATATGTACTTGACTGGATCCATCTTTGAGATCAATAAGGTAGTATGAGTCAACATATATTGTCTTAGTCGGCGAGCAGCCCACGCTAAAGTACAACAAGTTTTCTCGAGCAGTGAATAACGTTGTTCACAGTCGGTAAACTGTTTGCTTAGGTAGTATATTGCATACTCTTTTCGACCAGACTCGTCATGCTGGCCCAACACACATCCCATCGACTCTTCTAATACTATCAAATACATGATTAGAGGTCTTCCTTCAACTGGAGGCATGGGAATTGGAGGTTCTTGCAGATACTCTTTGATCTTGTCAAAAGCTCTCTGACAGTCATCGTTCCACCTGACTGTTTGTTCCTTTCTTAACAGCTTGAACAAGGGTTCGCAAGTTGTAGTGAGATGAGATATGAACCTTGAGATGTAGTTCAATCTACCTAGGAACCCTCGAACTTCCTTCTCAGTCTTAGGTGCAGGCATTTCCTGAATAGCTTTGACTTTGTCGGGATCAACCTCAATTCCCTTTTCACTTACAATAAAACCCAGCAGCTTACCAGAACGTACCCCGAATGTGCACTTGTTGGGGTTCAACTTCAACTGATACTTCCTCAGGCGCTTGAACAGTTTTAGAAAATTCACCAAATGATCTTCTTCTGTAAGGGACTTGGATATCATATCATCCACATAGCACTCGATTTCTTTATGGATCATATCGTGGAATAATGTTACCATAGCCCGTTGATATGTTGCACCGGCGTTCTTCAGACCAAACGACATTACTTTGTAGCAGTTTGTGCCCCAGGGGGTGATGAAAGTTGTCTTCTCTATGTCTTCAGGTGACATCTTAATCTGATTATATCCCGAAAATCCGTCCATGAAAGAAAATACCGAGAACTGAGCCGTGTTATGCACTAATACATCAATGTGGGGTAATGGGAAATCATCCTTCGAGCTAGCTCTGTTCAGATCCCGGTAATCTACATACATACGCACCTTGCCATCCTTCTTAGGCACGGGTACAATGTTAGCAACCCACGGAGGATAACTAGTTACAACAAGAAAACCAGCGTCTCACTGCTTTTGTACTTCCTCTTTGATTTTCATGGCCATGTCTGGGTGAGTACGACGTAATTTCTGTTTTACTAGCGGATAATCTTCTTTCGATGGCAACCTGTGCATGACAATATCCGTATCCAGACCTGGCATATCTTGATAGGACCAAGCGAAAACATCAACATATTCCCAAAGCATACTGATGAGTTGTTCTTTCACTGGAGCTTGCAGACTGGCCCCCATCTTCACCTCTTTTACATCTTCCTCGGTACCAACATTGACAGTTTCAACCTCCTCCTGATGAGGAGCAATCACTTATTCCTCTTGTCTCAACAACCTGGCCAACTCTTCAGGCAAATCATAGTCTTCATCAACCCCTTCATCTGCTTGATTAATCGGATTGTCGAAGTCATACGAGGTCATATCAGTGTTGTTGTCGGTGCAATCTGGAGGACTATCTCTGCAAGGGTTGAGATTTGTTCATTTTAGTGATTGATTTTATCTTGTTTAGGAAAAAGTGAATGAAGTTTATTTAGAAAAACATTTCCATTTATTGTTTTGTGCGAAAATAACAAAAATGAAAGACAATGAGCGAAAAAAAAGATCGTTTGCAAAAGAAGTCCATTGTTCATTAATCATTCATTTGCATAAAATACAAATATGACCCTATTACAAAATAAGTCAGACACCTTAGACAAGATGCATGACTTGATGCATGCTTAAACAGGAAATAATAATTACTCTACAGCAGTAATCCTTATAATTTCCTAGGAAGACCATTTGAGGACTTGCTGGCCTGGGACCCTTGGACGAATCCAGGTTTCCAGGTTGAAGTCGCTTTCAGCCTCGTCTTCCACATTGTTGATTGCATCCGGGGTCAGAATTCCCCCACTGGTAAACTTGGGAGCTTCAGTAGCCTCCTCTTGGACCTGTCGGGATGGTTTGTAACCCAACCCAAACTTGTCTTCCTTGATCTAAACTTGCAGCAGCTTGCCCCAGCCCTGGGAATTCCCGTCTTCAACAACCTTCCGAGCTTGCTTGTAAGAAGAGATTGAAGTACCACACACTTCAGTTGTTGCTTCATTGACATTGAGGGCCTCAAACCCTTGACTCATTGTCTCATGGATCTCTCCGTCCATCTCAATGTACTTATAAGTAGCTAGATGACTGACGAAGATATCCTTTTCCCTACAGATTGTGATAACTTGGCCTTCCCATTCGTATTTTAACTTCTGGTGAAGGGTCGATGTTACTGCGCCAGCGACATGAATCCAAGGCCGACCCAATAGACAGCTATAGACAGGCTGAATGTCCATCACATAAAAGATAGTTTTAAAGATCTGTGGGCCAATCACCCCAGGCAGCTCAATTTCCCCAAGAACCGATCTTTTAGAACCGTCAAAGGCTCTCACCACCAGGTTACTTGGACGCAGTGCAAGACCATCATATTCCATCTTGACCAAGGCTTTCTTCGGAAGAACATTGAGTGAGGACCCAGTGTCAACCAAGACGTGAGAAAGAACAACACCTTTACACTCCAAGGTGATATGTAAAGCCTTATTATGGTTACGGCCCTCCGTAGTTAGATCAACATCAGTGAACCCTAGTCCATGACTAATGTTGACATTAGAAACCACCGTTTCTAGCTGATTAACTATAATCTCTTCTGGCACGTAAGCTGCGTGCAGGACTTTGAGAAGTGCATTCCTGTGAGCTTCGGAACACATTAGCAGTGATAAAATAGAGATTTTGGAGGGTGTCTGATGCAGTTGGTCCACAACCTTATAGTCACTCTTCTTGATTATTCTCATGAACTCGTCTACATCCTGGTCAAAGGACGTCTTCTGAGTTTCTTTGGCAATAGGCTCTTCAGGCACCACACTCTTGCCCTTAGCCTTGGCAACAACTTCTGCTTCAGCATTAGTCCTTGGGAATTGTGAGGCAATGAGACGTCCGCTTCGGGTGAAGCCTCCCCCTACATTATCAATTTGTGGTGTAGGAGTGTCAAGAGTGACTTTCTTTCCGTCGCAATATAAATTTGAGCCGTAGTGCCAAGGTACGTCACTGCTGCTATCATATGGAACTGGTCCAGGCACCGTGATGGTAACCGGATTGATTGCTGCAGAAGAAGGAGTTGAGACAGTTTGGGGTTCATAATAAATTGTAACAGGAGATCTGACCAGAGATGGTGCAGGTGATGAAGGTTGCTGATGTTGATGGAGATGTTGATGTGAGTTGTTGAAAGGATCTGGAACGTGGATTGTTGCCGGATCATAGTAAATGGTAACTGTGGAAATGTCTTCATTGATGGTTGCTATTGTTGTAGAAGGATGTATTGAACTGATGTCTGTTGAAGTTGAAGAAGGGATGGTTGTTGATGTTGTAGAAGAATTTGTTGGAATGATTGTTGTTGAAGTTGTAGGAGTGATATCTGTCATATCAGATGAAATGATGTGTGCTGGTGTTGTAGGAGGAATGGTTGCTGATGTTGTTGGAGCTAGAACTGTTGAAGTGATCTGTAAAATGCCTTCTTTGATAAGATTGTTGATACTAGTCTTCAAATTTGCACAACCGTTGATAGAAATCTCGCAAGCTTCGCAATGGGCCTCACAACCTGGGAACACTTGGCACTTCAAAAGCTGGGCTTTAACCTCGGCCAGAGGTGTTTGAATACTTGCAACACTGTCAATTTGGATTACTGGTTAATCCTCCTCAATGACATTTATCCTAGGCCAACCATGGCTAGCCATAGGATTCTTGGTAACACTTGGAGGGGGTGCAAAGTTGAATGCCTTAGAATCAATCAAATCTTGAACCTTCATGTGTAAGGCTCTGCACTTCTCTGTAGTATGGCCAGGTGCATTGGAGTGGAAGGCACATCTGGCATTAACATCATAGTTTCTTGGAAGGTTTTGGGGATCTGGTGGAGCCAGAGTCCTCAATTCAATCAGACTGAGCTTTAATAATTGTGGAAGTAAGGCAGCATAGGGCATCGGAATAGGATCGATAACCCTGTTGATCTGTGAAGTCCTTTGTTGAAACGGACGTTGTTGCTGATTGTTATTGTTGTAAGATCTCTGTTGAGGAAATTGTTGTTGCGGTGGGAAGTGTTGTGGTTGTGGAGGATACTGTTGTTGAGGTGCTGGAGCTGGAATGGTGACAACAGCCACTGATCTTGGCATGTATTGAGGCCTACCTCTGCCCATTGTAAACACCCCAAACTTGCCCTCACCCATTCACACCATGGCTTGTGATCTTCATATGCATGAATCCAATCATAGCATCTCATACCACATTTTTGATTCATTGCTTTGGTTCAAAGTCATCTGCATCTAGGGTTTGTGATCTGAGCAAATCAAGAGCTTCTTGAGCCACTCCAAAGGTCATCAATCACTTCAAAGGGGTCCATGTGTGTTCAAGCATCATGTTATGTCCTCTCAAAGTCAAGAATATCAAAGAATCACAAGAACTGAGAATGGCATGGAAGTAGAGCCAGGTTTAACTGCACAGATGACCTAGAATTAGGGTTTTGGTTTCAGAGGCCATAACTCCAAATTTTTTGGTCATTCTTGTTTCTATTGGTCTCTATATGGTATAGGGATCATGCATATCAATTTTCATGAAGAAATTCCATGGGGAAGTCATCTGATCAAGAGTTGACTTTTCAAGCAAGTCAGTGCAAAATCAGGGCATCTGAGGCCCCCAATGACCCAACCAAAGGGTGTTATTCATCATTTTGATTGTGTGTGATCTTTATTTGATCATAGAAGAGGTTGGAAGTTCACAAAATTGTAGAATTTCAAGTCTTTTGCAAAGTTGACTTTTTGGGAAAGTTTGACTTTTAATGAAATTGCCATTTTAGGAAACTTTTTCAACCTTTACTTTTTGATTCAAAAATGCTTCAAATGAAAAAACTTTGGTCATGAAAGTTGTATAATGGATCATTCCCTTTTCAAAAAGTACAAGAACATGACCTAATTCATTATGGATCAAAAGTTATGGTTTGTCAAAGTTGGCTAAAATCACAAAATTTCAAAGTTTCCACCAAAGAGGCAAAGTTGCAAATTCACTTTTCAAGGCAAATTAAGGCATCAAATGGACTTCTAAACTTCACAACATGATCATACAAGTCCTAAAAGTCAGATTGCACCAAGAAATCTCTCATTTTTATGGCTTATGGAGCAAGATATCTCATAAGAATCAAAAGTGAACCAACTTGCAAAACTCATCATAAGTCACAACCCACTTGCTTGCTGGCTTGCTGATCAATCCTAGGGTTCTCCCCACATCATGCTGCGCAGGACACACCTTTTGTCCTTGGCTAGAAACTAGCCCATGCTTCTCTTACACAACTTTGACATTTTGGCAACTTGAGCCATACCTATCACAAAAGCACACATCACTTCTTCTGACCAATCCCAATTGTTTATACAAGCAAAAAGCAAGCCAAAGAAACTACAACACAAGCCTGAAGCCCTCTCTAACACAGCATTCTCATTTTCACACCATCTTGCAAGAGCATTCGAAACTCATCACACAAGCCTGAAACTCATAAACTAACTTCACAAATCAACTCAACACACTTCCCTGATCACAAAGCACCCCTCACCATGGCCTGAAACTCAAAGAATTAAAAACACGATCACCACTTGCCATTGAACAGAACTTCTGCCATCTCTCAAACCATCCATTCTAAACTTCAAACAAGCATTGCAAGCTTCTTAGGAGGATCATTGGAGTGAATTTGAGCCAAAGAAACAGCCAGAAAGCTCCTGAATCGAAAGCTTCAGTTCAGGTAGTCATCTCAAAACTTTTTTCCAGAAACATGTTATTAAGTTCTTAAAAGCTTCTATGCACTCCCCTGATCATGAATATGTGTTTACTTTTGAAAATGGTTGAGAAACCAGCATGTATGAATTGTCTGAAATTTTTTGCCCTAAGAATGTTTTGATTCGATTTGGCTGAGTTATGAATGAAAAATGATGTTTTATTGAGGGGTTTGATTCGTTTTTGGATGGGGATGAGTTCTGGGCAGTTAGATTTTGTTTTCATTGCGTGTAGAGGGAGATAGCAATTTCACCTTGCCGGAGAAGATGACCGGAACCACTGTTCCGGTCATCTGAAAGTAATTAGGGTTGGATTAGGGCTTAATCATTAATTAACGAAATTTGAATTTCCACCCTTGGATATGGCGCCAAGTCAAACGCGCGCGCTGCCAGTTCAAATCTAGGCCTTTGGATCTGATTACTTCTCATTTAATTAGTTTTTATTTTCATTTTAATTCATTTGTTTTCTCCATTTTATAAAAAATAGCAAAACAATTTTAAAAATTCTGAAAATCTTTGTATAAACTTTTATTAATTTTCAGAAACCAAAAACATTTTTATTTTTATTTTTGCATTAAAAAATATTTTTAAACCATTTAAAAGTTTATTTTTAATTAATTAATGAGAATTAATTAATTAAAAATACTTTTAGGTATTTAAAAATCACCAAAAAATTCATGAAACCTTTAAAATCATTTAGAAACATTGTCCAACCCTCAAACCAAATTTCCTTTTTGGTCTTGATGCATTTTGATAATTTTCCATGGAAATAATTCAATTTCAAAGCATTATTTTGGTCCAATCTTTGAAAATTCACTTCTGCCTAGTTTTTGAGAGTTGGACTTTGATTCTTTTTGCATTGTGTCTTGCATATCATGTAGTTTGTAGGATTAAATGGGAATGAACTGATCTTGCATTTTCCATTTGTTTGACATTTTTCTTGTCAAAGTCCCCCAAAACCCTAATAAACTTAGGAAATTCATAATTCTCATTAGGTTAAGAGTTAGAACCCCTCCTTTGGGCAGTGAGTTTGTATAGGGTTAGGTTTCCTTTGAATGCATTTTCAATTTTTTTATCTTGATGTTTGTTTCTGATTTTGGTTTTTGTTTGTTGCATTGATCATAAACCCTAATTTGGGCTTCCATATGCATCCATCTTGCATTTGCTTGCATACCATGACTTGCCATAGCATTTTGTGCATCCATTTGATTCATTTGACATCTTAAGACATATTAGAATCATGTTTGATCATTGCATCTTGTATTTGCCATGTTGTATGCCATTTGCACTTCATAACATTTCATGTATGATCATGGTTCTTAACTTGCTTCATTTGCATCCATAAGTTTGTATGATCATCCCCATGCTTTGTTTCATGTTTGCATCATCTCATAGCATCATTATCATCTCATATATGCTTCTGGTTTTGGTTTGCATCATGCCATTTCATTTCATTTGCATTGCATTTCATTCCTTTCACTAACTCTTCAGGTGGTAAGTAACTTTGAGAAGTGAATTTGCCTTCACTTCTCACAACTTCTTTTCATCTCTCTTATGCATCCTTGCTGCATTTTGTTATGTGTTTGAGATTGAGCTTGCTCTTTCTTCTTCATCTTACTTTCTTTCTTCAAGTGACTTGTCTTCTTAAATGAAGCAAGTTGCTTTGCTTCTCTTTGCTCCATTCATCTGCTTCCTGGTGGTTCCATTGAAGATTTCTTTCTTAAACCTCACAAACCTTAGGAACAACCAAGCATGACAATGATTAGGGTTTTGATTAGTTCCCCACTTAGTTTTACCTTTGTGTCTCTTTGAGTCTTCTCTTCTCACCTCACAATCAGGGACTAAACCCTAAAGGCTTTAAGGCTTTGTGATTAAGCTTATGCCTGCATCCTTCTATTAGGATGGAGTGTATAACTTTAATCCTAAGTGTTAAACCCTTCATGTGTTTAAATCCTTTAATCAATTCACTTAATAATCATCAAGACATCAAGCTTGTAACTTGGGCCTTGCATTGGGGTTCTAATTCTTCCTTAATTGGTTAAGAAGGACTAACCCTAGTGTTAATGGACAAGTCCTCCTCAAGTTGTCTTACAAACCCTAAAAATCACTTCATCATCATATCACTAATTAAAATCCATCTAATAAAGGCTTTGTTTTGTCATGAGTTTAATCCCTAATCATGGATTAAGTTGAGGAGCTTTCCTCAGCTTAAACATTCTCATCTATTATCCTTCTATTAGGATGGTGTAATGAGTCTGTTTAATCCCTGATTATGGCTTAACCTCATTACTTAACACTAAACTAAAGCAACAAAAACATCTAAATAATCACAAGTAGGTTAATGATCTTAACCCTACACCATGGTGATTAAGTGTGAGAAGCTGACTTCACACTTAAGGTATTCTCATTACCCCTAATCAGAGGGAAGATGTGATGAGTTTACTAAATCCATTGGCTTAGGCTTAAGCTCATTAACTTATGACAAACTTCAAAAAGCAATAAAAGACTGAAAACACAAAAACAAACAATAATCGTCTCCTTCGGGATTCTTTTCTCATCACCCTCACTCATAAACGAGAATTTGCTTCTTCCGTCTAATGCAAGACAGTTTGCACCTGAGTCAGACAGGTCATACACTTGAGCATAGATAAGTAAGCAGTTCACAAGTCAATTTATCTTTCAGTCTCTTTGGGTCGAACTACGGTGTTCTGACTTCCTCATTGCACGAGAGGATACGTAGGCATAACTTAACAGTTATCAAACAAAAGTCTCTGTATATTCCCCCTCCTTCCAGCATTATTCTTTAAGCCTCATGATCTTGAGCATCTTATTCCTGTTCTTACACTGACACTGTACATTTATACACTTCACATTTCTTTTACACTGACACCTGTACATCCCTTTTCCAGCTCTTGATACACAAATTGCACCGACACTACCCCTTTAAAACACAAATCTTTTAAGCGTGGATCCCGTCGAGTACGACGGACAATCTGGGTGCTAATACCTTCCCAGGTTGTAACCAACCCCCTTTCTTAGTCTCTCTGGTTCGCAACCGTCTTATCCGTATCTTTCTAGGTCTATGCAGCATTACCTTTCCTCCGGGATAAAAATGCCTAGCTGGCGACTCTATTCATTCCCTGAGAGTCCACTCCTGTGTGTTCTCACATCCTCCTTTCGCCGACCGTTCGCGTCTGTACCTTTATCTGGGCCAATTCCCATTTATCGGGAGCGACAGCTTGGCGACTCTGCTGGGGACCCTTATACTGTAACCAGGGCTTCTGGTTCTTTTTGTGGGTTCCTCCTAGCGCTTGATTGATTTATGTTTACTGGGGTGGTATGTGCTATTTGTGTTTGTATATTTGTTTTATTTTTGCTTTATGTACAGTTTGTTTTACTGCTTTCTTTACAGCTTTATATACATCATACTATCATATTGTTCTAGCTGGATCTGGTTTTGCTGCTTTGGTGGGTGGGTGTTCTATTGAGAGTTGAGGTCCTATACCTGGGACCTGAGTGACACCTAGGCTAGAGTGGTTCATGTTCTTTCCCATTCCATTTCGGTCTAGTGCGGGAATATGAAACACGGTTCAGATATGGGTTTCTTCTTGAGAACTCTGTGCTACAGATTTCCTGTAGTGCTAGGGCTATCTGGGAAGCCTGCTAAGTCTGGATGACCTTTATTATGACCTTCAGAAACTGAGGTGAATTAGAGGAGGATCTTTTATGGTTATTGTAAACACTGTACCTCCGGGTTAGAAGTGTTTACACTTCTCATAACTGATCCAAGTCTGAGGATCCTTGTTTTAGAACATCACCTGTGAGGGGGTTGGGCTGTTTACAGGTTTGCAGGTACCTTTGACCTCAGCATACCCTGTTACTTTGTTTTGATTAAGAGTACTCCATTTTGGAACAGTTCTTGTGATTTTTAACCCAGGACATGTGACTCTTTATTTGAGTCCCCCACCTTGGTTACTGGACTTCTGAACCTCCATCTGGATTTCTTGAACATACATGGACCTATACCAAAGCAGCAATCAGATCCAGCCCGATCACAAACCCTTGCATATCATTTGCATACATCATCATTGCATCATTTGACATTTGCTTATTTGTTTTTCAGGGTATCCATACTATATTTTGGCTTGGTTTTGACCCCTTCATCTACATAGACCTATCTTCACCAGTATCTGCTTCAGCTATTCCTCATCAGCTACCTGCTTCAGTCACCTGCACCACCAGTCTCAGCCTGTCAGGGGCCCA
This sequence comes from Lathyrus aphaca, assembly GCA_963966055.1. Classification (NCBI taxonomy): domain Eukaryota; kingdom Viridiplantae; phylum Streptophyta; class Magnoliopsida; order Fabales; family Fabaceae; genus Lathyrus; species Lathyrus aphaca. Next base: position 442,902,587 of record OZ014519.1, read on the forward strand.
TCTTCTGGTATCAGTCATCATCATCAGCATCTGTTCTTCAGCAACATGGCACCCAAGAAGGGCAATATCTCCTACCATTTCTTTGAACCTGAGTTAGCTAGCATCAGAAAGATCCAGGCCTTGATTACTCCGGACCATATACCACTTTTCAGAGAACATCATGGAGGCATACTTGATGTGGTTATGGATCTGGACCCTTCCCAGAGGAGCTTGATTCATACTTGCCTGCAGTTCTATGATCCCCCTCTGAGGTGCTTCACCTTTCAGGATTTTCAGTTGGGACCATTATTAGAGGAGTATTCATCATTGGTTGGTGTACCTATCAGGGGTGGAGTCCCCTTCAACCCTGAGCTGGCTTTTCCAAGTAATGAAGAAATAGCAAAGGCATTGTATCTAGAACCAGTTCTGATTGGGCAGAACATGACAGCAAAGGCTGGAATCTCTGGTCTACACCTGGATTTCTTGACCTCTCAGGCTATTCTGAAGGCTTCCTTAGGTGAGTGGAAGGTAGTATGTGCATTATTAGCCCTTAGCATATATGGGATTATATTATTTGCAGATGAGCCTAAGTTTATTAGCAAGAATGCAATCCATCTTTTCATTCTGAGGAACCCAGTACCCACCTTACTGGGAGATTTCTACTACTTTGTTCACCAAAGGAATGAAAAACAGAGGGGAAGATTAGTGAGGTGCTGTGCTCCTTTGTTCCACACCTGGTTACTCAAACACCTGCCCAAGACTGATGCATTCTTGAACCCTCACCAGCAGAAAAACTGGGCTAGGAGGCTTGTTGCTCTGACCTCAGATGATATCAGGTGGTGCACTCAGAGTACTAAGGGCAGGGACATCATTACTAGTTGTGGGCAGTTCCCCAATGTACCCCTGATAGGAGTAAAGGGTTGCATCAATTACAACCCTCTGTTATTCAAAAGACAACTGGGCTATGCATTGGTCCACCCTCCTAGAGCACAAGATTTGGCTGAGACCCTTTATTGTGAGAGTAAGCCTAATCTAGCCATTGTCAGGCAAGCATCCTGGGCTTGGGACAATGTTCAGACCAAGGGAATGGCCATTCTTGGAAGATGCAACAATGTGGCCTCAGCTCAGTACTATGAGTGGTCTCTTGCCAGGGCTCAAATTTCTGGGATGCCCTTCACCATTGAGGACACCCCTGGGCCCTCCACAGCACCACCTCCAGCCACTGTCAGCTTAGAGGAGTTTGAGAAATTGAAAGAAAGAAATGAGAATCTGACTCAGGCTCTACAGAAGACCCTCTGGGAGAGGAGTGATGGTCGGCTGGACATTGAAAGGTTGGAAAAGCTAAAGGTGGAGCATCTGGCCAGGATTGAGAAGTCAGAAGACTACATTAAGAAGTCAAGGGCTGGAGAGCAGATTTTGAAGAATGCCTGCAAAGAAGCCCTGTTCCAAAGAGCTAGGACTGATCTTTATCTGAAGGAGAGCCAAGCTAGGTGGGTCAGGATCACCGAAGCTCGCGCCCAGGAGGATAAGAGAACTCAGGACAAGATTGAGCAGTTGGAAGCTAATGCAAAGGAGCAGCAGGAAGCCCTAGTAGCAGTCCAGAGGGAGATCTCAGAATTAAAACTCAGAGCTGGTGTAAAGAGGTCAAAGGACCAGAGTCGACACAAGAAGCTAACTGCAGCTGTTCCCACCAGGAATCTTCTTATCAGGAACCTCACAGAGCGTCCAGCTGATCCTGTGACTGAAGCACTTCTAAAGGAAGTTCAGGAGGATGAGTTTGGTCTTGGTGTCTGACTTTTGCTTGTTGTTGCTTTCATTTCATGTACTTTTCATTTCCTTATGTTGTATTTTGACCCCTCAGGGGCATGTATTGTAAAAAACAAACTGTGTATCATTCACTTTTTTGTAATATATTCATTAGTTTGTTTCATTTGGATCTCTCTCTCCTAAGCAACATCAAACAGCATCTTCCTCAGGGGTCTGGAAAGGTCAAAACCAAGTGCCAAGCCGGATACCTTGGAAACAAATAAGCATACTGCATTGCATACTAACCTTTTGTTTTGTTTTGTAGGTATTGTTTCGTTTTTGTTACTAACTCTGTTGTGGTTCAGGAACTATTGCTCGACGTCGGGTGTTCCCACTCAACCGTCCACACAGATATCCAACCCGCAACAACCTTCCGGGTATACAGATGGACCAGGTACAACAGGACCTTACAGAGGTAAGGACCCAAATGGCCAATGAGAGATTAGAAATGAGGAACCAGATGACTCAGTTTATGGAGGTGATGAATGGATTGGCACAGAGCCAAGAGAGATTAAGAGCTTCGGTAGAGAGGCAGACTCAGGAAGACCCCCATCTAGGGACTGGTGGGACAAGCAACAATGAGAGGGTTCAGCCTCATATCAACCCACCTGTATTTTGGACCCCACCTTCATCCAGAGATCAACATCCCTGCTAATGTACAAGGGAATGCTACTGCAGGCAGAGTATTACAAGAAGACCCCCAGGAAGATCAATTTACAGTGATGGGAGTTGGGGATGAAGCCTATGACAGAAGGCTAGATGAAATTGCTGAAAAATTAAGATCCTTGGAGTCTCAAAACTCCTTGGGTTTTGATGTCATGGACATGGGCTTAGTGGACGGGGTCAGGATTCCCCACAAATTTAAACCTCCGTGCTTTGAGAAGTACAACGGAACCTCCTGTCCACGGACCCACTTGCAATCCTTTCTGGGGAGGCTGAAGGCATATACCGTGGACGAAAAGCTATGGATGTTTTATTTTGAAGATAGCTTAACAGGAGCTTCAAGGGAATGGTACTCTCACTTGACTAGAGCAACCATTAGGTGCTGGAAGGACCTGGCTGAGGCCTTTATCAGACAATACCAGTACAACTTGGATATGGCTCCCAACAGGACCCTCCTGATGGGGATGTCTCAATCATCCAGGGAAAGCTTCCGGGAGTACGCTCAGAGGTGGAGACAGCTTGCTGCTGCTGTCCAGCCACCCATGTCAGAGAGGGAGATGGCTGATATGTTTATGAACACCCTCCAAGGGACATACATTGACAGGCTAGCTGCCTTTTCTTCCACTAGCTTTGCTGACGTGGTCATAGCCGGGGAAAGAATTGAGAGCCTATTAAAGATGGGTAAGATTTCTGACAACGGTGCAAGCTCGTCCAGCAACCCCAGAAAACCTTTTGTAGGTCCAAGAAGAACCGGTGAGACCAATGCTATTCAGGCCAGCAGGGGCAAACCACAATATGTTCATAGGTCTGTGGCAGCAGTCACCATTCCCGCTCCAATTCATCCACAACCAGCTTATCAACCGCAGCAGCAATCCCATTACCAGCAACAAACTCAGTATCCTCCTCAGAGAAATTATAACAACAACAACACCAGCAACAGCAATCAGCAAAGACCGTTCCAACAGAGATCTTCTCAGGCCAATAGGGTGATTGATCCGATCCCTATGCCCTATGCCACATTATTGCCACAACTCCTAAAACTCAACCTGGTTGAGCTAAGGACATTGGCACCTCCAAATCCTACCAGTCTGCCCAGAAATTATGACGCCAGCGCCAGATGTGCTTTTCAGTCAAATGCACCTGGCCACAGTACAGAGAAGTGCAGAGCTTTGCACATGAAAGTACAGGACTTGGTAGATTCTAAAGCTCTAAACTTTGCACCACCACCAAATGTTAACAAGAACCCTATGCCAAACCACGGTGGACCCAGAATCAATGCTATTGAAGAGGATAAGCCACCTTACTTGATAACCAGTGTGGGTCAGATTCGGACACCCTTGGTGGAGATTAAAGCTCAACTCCTTGAATGTCAAATGTTCCCTGGATGTGAGCTAGGATGTGCTTATTGCAACATTTCGGTGAATGGGTGTGATAACTTGAGAGATGGCATAGATGGTCTCATCCAGAGTGGCCTGCTTCAAATCACAACGTCAATACCTACAAATCCGGCAATCTCCTTAACAACAGTTCCCGAGTCTTCTACAACTGCAACAACCATTGTTCCAAACAACTCTTCAATCTCATCAACAAATGTTTCATCTGTTACTTCAACGGACTAGATATCAACAAACATTCCTTCTACAACTTCAGCACCCCTTCATTCAGAACCTCCTACAACAACAACACCCATCCAATCAACATTATCTCCTACAACATCAACAGCAAACAATGAGGATGTCTCAACAGTTACAATTTATTATGATCCTGCAAATGATTCTGCCTACAACTCACAGAATGCCGCTCCTGTCAGAGCACCAGTTACAATATACTATGATCCACATACTATTGCAACACCCTCCGCTGCTGCAGTCAGCCCGGTTACCATCACGGTACCTGGGCCCGTTCCTTATGAAAGCAGTAATGCCATCCCTTGGCATTATGGCTCTGACCTGTACTGCGAAGGGCAGAAACTCACTCTTGAATCATCAACTTCTTCACCACAAATAGACAATGTGGGGGGAGGTGGAGGCTTCACTCGAAGCGGACGTCTTTTTGCCCCACAAATTCCAAGACCCATTGCTGAAGCAGAAGCTGTTGCCAAGGCAAAAGGGAAGAGCATGGTGCAAGAACAACAAGTTGTTAAAGAAGCTTTGAAAACCCCTTTTGATCAAGAGGTTGATGAATTCATGAGAATCATCAAGAAGAGTGATTACAAGATAGTGGACCAGCTTCACCAGACACCTTCCAAGATCTCCATTTTATCATTGCTAATGTGCTCCGAGGCTCATCGGAACGCACTATTAAAAGTCTTGCACGCAGCTTATGTGCCAGAAGAGATTACCGTCAATCAGTTAGAAGCTGTGGTTGGAAATGTTAACGCTAGTAATGGACTAGGATTTACCAACACTGATTTGACAGCGGAAGGCCGCAATCACAACAAGGCTTTGCACATTACCTTGGAGTGTAAGGGTGCAGTTCTTTCTCATGTATTAGTGGACACAGGGTCATCCCTCAATGTCTTGCCTAAGAAAGCCCTTGTGAAGCTGGAGTATGAAGGATTGGCATTACGCCCCAGCAACTTGGTAGTAAGAGCCTTTGACGGTTCTAAGAGATCAGTTCTGGGAGAAATTGAGTTGCCCATAACGATTGGCCCACAGACTTTCAAAACGACCTTCTTCGTGATGGATATACAGCCTTCCTACAGCTGTCTATTGGGTAGACCATGGATACACGCCGCTAGCGCCGTGACCTCAACCCTTCACCAGAAGTTAAAATTCGAGTGGGAGGGCCAAGTCGTTACTATTTGTGGAGAGGAAGATATTTTTGTTAGCCACCTGGCTACATACAAATACATTGAGATGGATGGGGAGATCCACGAAACGATGAGTCAAGGGTTTGAGGCCTTGAACATAAATGAAACATCTGCTGTACCTGGAACCTCAATGGCATCTTATCAATAAGCCCGGAAGGTTGTTGAGGAAGGGACTGCCCAAGGCTGGGGCAAGTTGCTGCCCGTAGAGAAGAAGGAGGATAGATTTGGGTTGGGTTACAAACCAACTCAACAAGATCAAGCAGAGGCTACTAAAGAGCCCAATTTTGTCAGTGGGGGGATGCTCACCCCTGATGCAGTAAACAACTTGGAAGATGAGTCGGAAGATGAGCGCAACCTGGAGAGCTGGATACGTCCAAGGATCCCGGGGAGCCGTATCTCAAACTGGTCTTCCCAGGAAATTATAAGGGTTACTCCTGCAGAGTAATTATTATTTCCTGTATATTTTAAGCATGCATCAAGTCTTGCATCTTGCCCAAGATGACAAGACTCATTTTGTAATCGGGCCATCTGTAATTTTGTGCAAACAGATCAATCAATGATAATCAGACATCTTTTGCAAATGAGTCTTTTTCTTTTCCGCTCACTGTTTTTCCATTTTTCTTTTTGTACAAAAATAAATGGAAATGTTTTCAAAATGATAACTTCATTTCACTCTTTTTAAACAAGATTAAAATCAATCACTAAAATGAACAATCTAAACCCTTGCAGAGAGTGCCTCTCAGACCGCACCGACAACAGCACAGCTATGGCTTCGTATGACTTTGACAATCCAATCAATCAAGCTGATGAAGGGGTTGAAGAAGAGTATGAGCTTCCTGAAGAGCTAGCTAGGTTGTTGAGACAAGAGGAAAAGGTTATCACTCCTCATCAGGAGGAGGTAGAAACGATCAATCTTGGTACAGATGAAGATGTGAAAGAAGTTAAAATCGGGGCCTGCTTACAAGAATCAGTGAAGAAACAACTGATTGACCTGCTTCAGGAATATGTGGATGTGTTTGCCTGGTCTTATAAGGATATGCCAGGATTGGATACCGATATTGTTATGCACAAGATGCCTTTAAGAGAAGACTGCCCGCCAGTAAAACAGAAACTGCGCCGTACTCGCCCAGACATGGCAATGAAGATCAAGGAAGAGGTACAAAAGCAGTGGGACGCCGGATTCCTTGCCGTAACTAGCTATCCGCCGTGGGTTGCTAATATAGTACCTGTGCCTAAGAAAGACGACAAAGTGAGGATGTGTGTTGACTACCGGGACCTGAACAGAGCCAGCCCGAAAGATGATTTCCCATTACCTCACATTGATGTATTGGTTGATAATACGGCTCAGTTCTCGGTATTCTCCTTCATGGACGAATTTTCAGGATACAATCAGATCAAAATGTCACCTGAAGACATGGAGAAGACAACCTTCATCACACCCTGGGGCACTTTCTGTTATAAGGTGATGCCATTCGGATTGAAGAATGCAGGTGCGACATATCAACGGGCTATGGTAACATTATTCCACGATATGATCCATAAAGAAATCGAGTGTTATGTGGATGACATGATTGCCAAGTCCCTCACAGAAGAAGACCACCTGGTAAATCTGCAGAAGTTATTCAAGCGTCTGAGGAAGTACCAACTGAAGCTGAACCCTAACAAGTGCACATTCGGGGTGCGATCTGGCAAGCTGCTGGGTTTTATTGTAAGCGAGAAAGGGATTGAGGTTGACCCTGAAAAAGTCAAAGCCATTCAAGAAATGCCTGCACCGAAGTCTTAAAAAGAAGTTCGAGGGTTTCTAGGTAGATTGAACTACATCTCAAGGTTCATATCTCACCTTACAGCTACCTGTGAGCCTTTGTTCAAGCTGTTAAGAAAAGAACAGACGGTCAGTTGGAACGAAGACTGCCAGAAGGCTTTTGACAAGATCAAAGAATACCTGCAAGAACCTCCAATCCTTATGCCTCCAGTTGAAGGAAGACCTCTGATAATGTACTTAACAGTATTAGAAGAGTCAATGGGGTGTGTGCTGGGCCAGCATGACGAGTCTGGTCGAAAAGAGTATGCAATATACTACCTAAGCAAAAAGTTTACCGACTGTGAACAACGTTATTCACTGCTCGAGAAAACTTGCTGTGCTTTAGCGTGGGCTGCTCGCCGACTGAGACAGTATATGTTGACACACACTACTTTATTGATATCAAAAATGGATCCAGTTAAGTACATTTTTGAGAAGCCAGTTCTTACCGGACGGGTTGCAAGATGGAAAATGATCCTCACAGAATATGACATCCAATACACCTCTCAGAAAGCCATCAAGGGCAGTGTATTGTCTGAATATCTTGCTGAGCAACCTATTGATGATTACCAGCCCATGAGATTTGACTTCCCTGATGAAGACATCATGTTCATAAAAGCGAAAGATCACGAAGAGCCTATTCACACTGAAGGGCCTGACCCGGAAGAAGAATGGACTATGATGTTTGATGGGGCTGTTAATATGAATGGTCGTGGTGTTGGTGCAGTACTCATTACACCTAAGGGAGTTCACATGCCTTTCTCGGCAAAGCTCGCCTTCAACTGCACTAACAACGAAGCTGAATACGAAGCTTGTATCATGGGTCTCGAGGAAGCCATTGACCTCAGGATCAAGACTTTAACTGTATTCGGAGATTCAGCTCTGGTAGTTAATCAAACCAACGGCAAATGGTATACACACCAGGATCATCTGATACCTTACAGGGATTATACAAGGAGGTTATTGACTTTCTTTACAACAGTCAAGCTTGAGTATATTCCCCGGGATGAGAATCAGTTTGCAGATGCTCTGGCTACCATTTCATCTATGATCAAAGTTCAAGCTGCCAACTTTGTACCGCAGATTTCAGTGTCCAGACTTGACAGACCAGCATATGTGTTCGCAGCAGATGTTGTCAAAGATGATAAGCCTTGGTTCCATGATATTAAGTGCTTCTTGGAGGATCAAACATACCCACCTGGGGCATCTTCCAATGATAAGAAGACTTTGAGAAGGCTTGCTGGTAGTTTCTTTCTGAACACTGATGGTTCCTTATACAAGAGAAACTTTGATATGGTACTCCTCAGATGCGTTGATAGAACAGAAGCAGACTTGTTGATGCACGAGGTGCACGAAGGATCCTTTGGTACCCATGCGGGAGGGCATGCCATGGCCAAGAAGTTTCTAAGATCAGGTTATTACTGGATCACAATGGATGCAGACTGTTGTGCCTACGCCAGAAAATGCCATAAATGCCAGATTTATGCGGATAAAGTGCATGTGCCTCCCAATCCATTGAATATAATGTCTTCACCCTAGCCCTTTGCCATGTGGGGCATTGATATGATTGGCAAGATTGAACCGACTGCTTCAAATGGCCACAGATTCATCCTGGTCGCCATTGACTACTTCACCAAGTGGGTCGAAGCAGCTTCCTATGCCAATGTTACAAGACAAGTGGTAGCCCGATTCCTGAAAAGAGATATCATCTGTCGGTATGGAGTGCCCGAGCGAATCATTACTAATAATGGTTCCAACTTGAACAACAAAATGATGGCAGAGCTATGCCGGGACTTCAAGATCCAACACCACAATTCTTCTCCTTACAGGCCAAAGATGAACGGCGCTGTTGAGGCGGCTAATAAAAATATCAAGAAGATTGTGCAGAAGATGGTAGTCACCTACAAAGACTGGCATGAGATGCTACCGTTTGCCTTGCATGGGTACCGCACGTCAATCAGAACATCCACTGGGGCAACGCCGTATCAACTCGTGTATGGTATGGAGGCGGTCCTACCTGTTGAAGTTGAATTACCCTCCCTACGGGTACTGATGGATGTTAAACTGAACGAAGCAGAATGGGTCCGGTCCCGATACGAACAACTGAGTCTGATTGAAGAGAAAAGATTGGCTGCAATCTGTCATGGGCAGTTGTATCAGAAAAGAATGAAGAGAGCCTTTGATCAGAAAGTCAGGCACCGAGAGTACCAAGTAGGGGATCTTGTGCTGAAAAGAATCCTCCCTCCTCATACAGACCACAGGGGCAAGTGGACTCCGAACTATGAAGGACCATTCGTAGTAAAGAAAGTTTTCTCCGGTGGAGCACTCATGCTCAGTACTATGGATGGTGAAGATTTCCCGTCCCCTGTGAATTCAGATGCAGTTAAAAAATACTTCGCATAAAAATGACCCGCTGGACATAAAAACAGAATGTAAGTCCAGGCAAAAATAGGGCATCCCGGCGAGTCAAAAACAGAATAAAAGACTCGGGCAAAAATAAGGGAAAATAAACAAAAAAATGTACACCCGCTGAGTCGAAAAGCCACATTGGACAACTCAGACAAAAATGGGTATCCCGATGGATTGAAAACCCGAAAGGGCGATCCATGCAAAATGAGGGAATAAGCGAACAACTGCATTCTGAATTCGTCTGTATCACTTACAACGTGGTAAGCTTTGAAAGGATCAAGCCTCTTTCAGAATCAGCCTTCTTCAGAAATCAAGACGAGAAGAACGTCAAAGGTCATACGAATCATAGCAAAAGGGAAGCTCCTTGAAGCGTCATCAACATTGCCAACAAACTTTTGTTTCTCAATTTGTAACAATCTCCTCATTTTAGGGGATTTGTTTCTTTGACTGTATCTTGCCAATTCAGGGCATATGAATTAATAAAATCAAATTTTCAGTCATGTCTCGTCTCGTACATTTTATTTTTATTTGCAAAGAATGTCTGATGTCTTAAGAAAAACTGATTGCATAAATACGGATGCTTTTCTTCTAAAAATACATGCTTGCAGGGAATATACTTACTCTCGGGAGTATCTGACTCCTATGACGGAATCCGGTAAGGGATACCTCGGGATTACTTGTGCGTTTCTATGTCTTTGCAGGATTGCAGGTATTCAAAACGCAAACATGGGGCACGAAAGCTTCATCCCAGCAAGCTGGCAAATCAACACTCACTCATTCTTAGCACCCGAAGTGCTTTCTCCCCAGCTGAGTTGCCACTTGTTATTTCTCCCCAGCCGAGGTGCCAATCATTCTTCCTCCTCAGCCAAGTACAAAACCCAGGGAACCATATCCCCACAGAGTGTCAACCTCTACCCGGAAAAACAACACACGAAGGAATCACAACAGAGTGACGAAATCTTCTACAAACCCCAGCTGGGTCCCTCATCAACCAAGGATGGGTCTATCAGTGACCTATTCCCCCAAGCAGATGCGTCTCATCAGATCTACCAATGATCTCATCCCCAGCTGGGACGTCCTTTCCAAACCAATCGAACAGAGATCTTCACAGCAACGGGATCCGAATCCCGGATCTGTATCTTTGCATAATCATGGCATTCGCATCATATTCACCCCACAAAGCGTAGCATTCCGTCTAATACGGGGCATTACGGCAAAAATCCAACATATTGCATAATCATAAGCCATGTCCTGAATCAAACACTTGTGAATAATAACAATCCATCAACATACGGAATTCCCCCCCAGATTCCCCAACGAAGAGCTAAAGATAAAGCAGTTGCCTTACATTCACAAACATCAGTATATACTCTTTGCGACACCCGTCCGTGTCATATCTCCAGCAGAAAGCCAAAGCGCCCCTTTGCACTCACAGATACATATGTATACAACTCCTTGACATCCGCCCATGTCATTTTCCAGCACAGTAATCTAAACACTTTGTATATCAGATACTTGTTTATACTATACTCTTCTCCTTTTGACACTCGTCCGTGTCACTCTCCCCAGCAGGTGGAACACTTAAATATACACCACTCATACTTATACAGATACTCGTCCGTATCTTGTATACACCATTTATATCCCCGCAGATTCAACACTCGTCCGTGTTCTTTGTTAACCAGTTGGTACTCGTCCGTACCATCATCTCAGAGCATGCGTCAAGCGTTTGTTTCTACCTGATACTCGTCCGTATCATAGTCTTAAGGATGCTTGTCCGCATCTTTAATCCATACGCTATGTCAAACACTTTTGTCTTCTTAAATATAGACACTCGTCTGTGTCTACTATTCCCCAGAAGAGTCCCCTCAGATTCAACACTCGTCCGTGTTCCTTGTTAACCAGTTGATACTCGTCCGTATCATCATCTTTGAACACGTGTCAGTATTTGTTTCTACCCGATACTCGTCCGTATCGCAACCCTAAGGATGCTCGTCCGCATCTTTAATCTATACACAAACATCTAAACACTTATACCTTTTATTTCTTGGATACAAACACTCGTCCGTGTTTACTATTCCCCAGTAGATCGTCAGCAAAGCAAATTTCTTTTCTATCTGACATTCGTCCTATGTCATGATAAACCTTGAGAGCAGCCGTCCCCTGCTAGGTGATCGTCCTTCACCTCTTGATGGTCGTCCTCCATCATGCTCATCCGATGGCCGTCCCCATCGTCGACCTTTTCTATCCGACATTCGTCCTGTGTCGTGATGTTTAGCAGCCGTCCCCTGCTAGGTGATCGTCCTTCACCTTTTGATGATCGTCCTTCATCATTTTATCCAATGGCCGTCCCCATTGTTGATTTTGGTTATCTGACATTCGTCTTATGTCATGATAAACCTTGAGAGCAGCCGTCCCCTGCTAGGTGATCGTCCTTCACCTCTTGATGGTCGTCCTCCATCATGCTCATCCGATGGCCGTCCCCATCGTTGACCTTTTATCCGGCATTCGTCCTATGTCGCGATATTTTCGGCAGCCGTACCCTGCCAGGTGGTCGTCCTCCACCTTAGATGACCGTCCCTCATCTTATCCCCAACAGAGCAGTCGTCCCCTGCTAGGTGATCGTCCTTCACCTTTGATGACCGTACCTCATCATCTGTTTATTTCATTTATTCTTTAACCCGATGGCCGTCCCCGTCGTGGTCCCTTTTCTTTTTTTTAGCCCGATGGCCGTCCTCATCGTTGGTTGCTTTGCTTTATGAACTTGATGGCCGTCCCCGTCATTTTTCATTAATCCCCAGAGAATCTTAAAGCTTTACTTGATGGCCGTCCCCATCATAACCCCTTTTTATCCCCAGCATGTCGGTCGTCCCCGTCATTGCTTTATTTTCCGCACTTTTCCCAGCATGTCGGCCGTCCCCGTCATTGCTTGTTCCTCAGCAGTCGTCCTCTGCTCGACGATCGTCCTCCGTCGCCCACACTTTATATTATACTTTATTTTCTTCTACAATCTATATCCCTTTTCTTCTTCATTCTGTGAGTGCAAATTTTGGACTGTCTTTGGTATTCAACCACAAGTTATCTTGTTTGCCTGTTAAGTCGTCGCTTACATCCTGCACAGCTAACTTATGCTTGAATAGGGGCAGCTGTAAACACCCCAAATTTGCCCTCACCCATTCACACCATGGCTTGTGATCTTCATATGCATGAATCCAATCATAGCATCTCATACCACATTTTTGATTCATTGCTTTGGTTCAAAGTCATCTGCATCTAGGGTTTGTGATCTGAGCAAATCAAGAGCTTCTTGAGCCACTCCAAAGGTCATCAATCACTTCAAAGGGGTCCATGTGTGTTCAAGCATCATGTTATGTCCTCTCAAAGTCAAGAATATCAAAGAATCACAAGAACTGAGAATGGCATGGAAGCAGAGCCAGGTTTAACTGCACAGATGACCTAGAATTAGGGTTTTGGTTTCAGAGGCCATAACTCCACATTTTTTGGTCATTCTTGTTTCTATTGGTCTCTATATGGTATAGGGATCATGCATATCAATTTTCATGAAGAAATTCCATGGGGAAGTCATCTGATCAAGAGTTGACTTTTCAAGCAAGTCAGTGCAAAATCAGGGCATCTGAGGCCCCCAATGACCCAACCAAAGGGTGTTCTTCATCATTTTGATTGTGTATGATCTTTATTTGATCATAGAAGAGGTTGGAAGTTCACAAAATTGAAGAATTTCAAGTCTTTTGCAAAGTTGACTTTTTGGGAAAGTTTGACTTTTAATGAAATTGCCATTTTAGGAAACTTTTTCAACCTTTACTTTTTGATTCAAAAATGCTTCAAATGAAAAAACTTTGGTCATGAAAGTTGTAGAATGGATCATTCCCTTTTCAAAAAGTACAAGAACATGACCTAATTCATTATGGATCAAAAGTTATGGTTTGTCAAAGTTGGCTAAAATCACAAAATTTCAAAGTTTCCACCAAAGAGGCAAAGTTGCAAATTCACTTTTCAAGGCAAATTAAGGCATCAAATGGACTTCTAAACTTCACAACATGATCATACAAGTCCTAAAAGTCAGATTGCACCAAGAAATCTCTCATTTTTATGGCTTATGGAGCAAGATATCTCATAAGAATCAAAAGTGAACCAACTTGCAAAACTCATCATAAGTCACAACCCACTTGCTTGCTGGCTTGCTGATCAATCCTAGGGTTCTCCCCACATCATGCTGCGCAGGACACACCTTTTGTCCTTGGCTAGAAAGTAGCCCATGCTTCTCTTACACAACTTTGACATTTTGGCAACTTGAGCCATACCTATCACAAAAGCACACATCACTTCTTCTGACCAATCCCAATTGTTTATACAAGCAAAAAGCAAGCCAAAGCAACTACAACACAAGCCTGAAGCCCTCTCTAACACAGCATTCTCATTTTCACACCATCTTGCAAGAGCATTCGAAACTCATCACACAAGCCTGAAACTCATAAACTAACTTCACAAATCAACTCAACACACTTCCCTGATCACAAAGCACCCCTCACCATGGCCTGAAACTCAAAGAATCAAAAACACGATCACCACTTGCCATTGAACAGAACTTCTGCCATCTCTCAAACCATCCATTCTAAACTTCAAACAAGCATTGCAAGCTTCTTAGGAGGATCATTGGAGTGAATTTGAGCCAAAGAAACAGCCAGAAAGCTCCTGAATCGAAAGCTTCAGTTCAGGTAGTCATCTCAAAACTTTTTTCCAGAAACATGTTTTTAAGTTCTTAAAAGCTTCTATGCACTCCCCTGATCATGAATATGTGTTTACTTTTGAAAATGGTTGAGAAACCAGCATGTATGAACTGTCTGAAATTTTTTGCCCTAAGAATGTTTTGATTCGATTTGGCTGAGTTATGAATGAAAAATGATGTTTGATTGAGGGGTTTGATTCGTTTTTGGATGGGGATGAGTTCTGGGCAGTTAGATTTTGTTTTCATTGCGTGTAGAGGGAGATAGCAATTTCACCTTGCCGGAGAAGATGACCGGAACCACTGTTCCGGTCATCTGAAAGTAATTAGGGTTGGATTAGGGCTTAATCATTAATTAGCGAAATTTGAATTTCCACCCTTGGATATGGCGCCAAGTCAAACGCGCGCGCTGCCAGTTCAAATCTAGGCCTTTGGATCTGATTACTTCTCATTTAATTAGTTTTTATTTTCATTTTAATTCATTTGTTTTCTCCATTTTATAAAAAATAGCAAAACAATTTTAAAAATTCTTAAAATCTTTGTATAAACTTTTATTAATTTTCAGAAACCAAAAACATTTTTATTTTTATTTTTGCATTAAAAAATATTTTTAAACCATTTAAAAGTTTATTTTTAATTAATTAATGAGAATTAATTAATTAAAAATACTTTTAGGTATTTAAAAATCACCAAAAAATTCATGAAACCTTTAAAATCATTTAGAAACATTGTCCAACCCTCAAACCAAATTTGTTTTTTGGTCTTGATGCATTTTGATAATTTTCCATGGAATTAATTCAATTTCAAAGCATTATTTTGGTCCAATATTTGAAAATTCACTTCTGCCTAGTTTTTGAGAGTTGGACTTTGATTCTTTTTGCATTGTGTCTTGCATATCATGTAGTTTGTAGGATTAAATGGGCATGAACTGATCTTGCATTTTCCATTTGTTTGACATTTTTCTTGTCAAAGTCCCCCAAAACCCTAATAAACTTAGGAAATTCATAATTCTCATTAGGTTAAGAGTTAGAACCCCTCCTTTGGGCAGTGAGTTTGTATAGGGTTAGGTTTCCTTTGAATGCATTTTCAATTTTTTTATCTTGATGTTTGTTTCTGATTTTGGTTTTTGTTTGTTGCATTGATCATAAACCCTAATTTGGGCTTCCATATGCATCCATCTTGCATTTGCTTGCATACCATGACTTGCCATAGCATTTTGTGCATCCATTTGATTCATTTGACATCTTAAGACATATTAGAATCATGTTTGATCATTGCATCTTGTATTTTCCATGTTGTATGCCATTTGCACTTCATAACATTTCATGTATGATCATGGTTCTTAACTTGCTTCATTTGCATCCATAAGTTTGTATGATCATCCCCATGCTTTGTTTCATGTTTGCATCATCTCATAGCATCATTATCATCTCATATATGCTTCTGGTTTTGGTTTGCATCATGCCATTTCATTTCATTTGCATTGCATTTCATTCCTTTCACTAACTCTTCAGGTGGTAAGTAACTTTGAGAAGTGAATTTGCCTTCACTTCTCACAACTTCTTTTCATCTCTCTTATGCATCCTTGCTGCATTTTGTTATGTGTTTGAGATTGAGCTTGCTCTTTCTTCTTCATCTTACTTTCTTTCTTCAAGTGACTTGTCTTCTTAAATGAAGCAAGTTGCTTTGCTTCTCTTTGCTCCATTCATCTGCTTCCTGGTGGTTCCATTGAAGATTTCTTTCTTAAACCTCACAAACCTTAGGAACAACCAAGCATGACAATGATTAGGGTTTTGATTAGTTCCCCACTTAGTTTTACCTTTGTGTCTCTTTGAGTCTTCTCTTCTCACCTCACAATCAGGGACTAAACCCTAAAGGCTTTAAGGCTTTGTGATTAAGCTTATGCCTGCATCCTTCTATTAGGATGGAGTGTATAACTTTAATCCTAAGTGTTAAACCCTTCATGTGTTTAAATCCTTTAATCAATCCACTTAATAATCATCAAGACATCAAGCTTGTAACTTGGGCCTTGCATTGGGGTTCTAATTCTTCCTTAATTGGTTAAGAAGGACTAACCCTAGTGTTAATGGACAAGTCCTCCTCAAGTTGTCTTACAAACCCTAAAAATCACTTCATCATCATATCACTAATTAAAATCCATCTAATAAAGGCTTTGTTTTGTCATGAGTTTAATCCCTAATCATGGATTAAGTTGAGGAGCTTTCCTCAGCTTAAACATTCTCATCTATTATCCTTCTATTAGGATGGTGTAATGAGTCTGTTTAATCCCTGATTATGGCTTAACCTCATTACTTAACACTAAACTAAAGCAACAAAAACATCTAAATAATCACAAGTAGGTTAATGATCTTAACCCTACACCATGGTGATTAAGTGTGAGAAGCTGACTTCACACTTAAGGTATTCTCATTACCCCTAATCAGAGGGAAGATGTGATGAGTTTACTAAATCCATTGGCTTAGGCTTAAGCTCATTAACTTATGACAAACTTCAAAAAGCAATAAAAGACTGAAAACACAAAAACAAACAATAATCGTCTCCTTCGGGATTCTTTTCTCATCACCCTCACTCATAAACGAGAATTTGCTTCTTCCGTCTAATGCAAGACAGTTTGCACCTGAGCCAGACAGGTCATACACTTGAGCATAGATAAGTAAGCAGTTCACAAGTCAATTTATCTTTCAGTCTCTTTGGGTCGAACTACGGTGTTCTGACTTCCTCATTGCACGAGAGGATACGTAGGCATAACTTAACAGTTATCGAACAAAAGTCTCTGTATATTCCCCCTCCTTCCAGCATTATTCTTTAAGCCTCATGATCTTGAGCATCTTATTCCTGTTCTTACACTGACACTGTACATTTATACACTTCACATTTCTTTTACACTGACACCTGTACATCCCTTTTCCAGCTCTTGATACACAAATTGCACCGACACTACCCCTTTAAAACACAAATCTTTTAAGCGTGGATCCCGTCGAGTACGACGGACAATCTGGGTGCTAATACCTTCCCAGGTTGTAACCAACCCCCTTTCTCAGTCTCTCTGGTTCGCAACCGTCTTATCCGTATCTTTCTAGGTCTATGCAGCATTACCTTTCCTCCGGGATAAAAATGCCTAGCTGGCGACTCTATTAATTCCCTGTGAGTCCACTCCTGTGTGTTCTCACATCCTCCTTTCGCCGACCGTTCGCGTCTGTACCTTTATCTGGGCCAATTCCCATTTATCGGGAGCGACACCCATGTGTACTGATTTGGTCTCACCTGTCCTTCGAGGTCCCGAGAAAGGTTTCTTTTCATTGCTGGAACTAGCACCATTGTCTGAGATTTTGCCCATCTTCAAAAGACTCTCAATTCTCTCTCCAGCTATAACTACATCCGCAAAGTTGGTAGACGAGAAAGCAGCAAGTCTGTCAATGTAAGTTCCTTGCAACGTGTTCATAAACATGTCAACCATTTCTCTTTCCGACATTGGAGGCTGGAAAACAGCAGCGAGCTGTCTCCACCTTTGGGAATATTCTCTGAAGCTTTCTCTTGAAGACTGAGACATACCCATTAGGAGAGTCCTGTTGGGAGCCATGTCCAAGTTATATTGATACTGGCGTATGAAAGCTTAGGCCAAATCCTTCCAGTTTCTGACTGTTGCTCTGGACAGGTGAGAATACCATTCACGAGATGCCCCGGTCAGACTGTCTTCGAAGTAGAACATCCATAACTTTTCGTCCATGATATAAGCTTTTAGTCTCCCCAGAAAGGACTGCAGGTGAGTACGTGGACAAGAGGTACCATTATATTTCTCAAAGCAAGGAGGCTTGAATTTGTGAGGAATCCTGACTCCCTAAACTAAACCCATGTCCATTACATCAAATCCCAAAGAGTTTTGGGACTCCAAAGATCTCATCTTCTCCGCTATTTCGTCCAAACAACGATCATAAACTTCATCCCCAGCACCAATTACTGTAAACTGTTCTTCTTGAGGGTCTTCTTGCAAGGCACGACCTCCAGTGTTTCCTTGGGTATCTTTGATAACATTGACTTCAGGATTGAGATGAGGCCCGAACTCTGGCGGATTTGTTCGTGGCTGCCCGTGATCATTGTTACTAGTACCTCCTGTACCTGGATGATTCTCTTCTGGAGTTTTCCGCTCGCCTAACTCTCTTAATCTTTCTTGGATCTGAGCCAACCCGGTCATCACTGCCATGAACTAGTTCATTTGAGTCCTCATCCCAGTTCTCTCATTAGCCATCTAAGATCTTACGTCAGTCAAATCTTGTTGAACTTGGTCCTTCTGTAAGCTTGAAAGGTTGTTTCTGGTTGGATACCGGTGAACTCTGTTGATGGGGAAAACCCTCCTACGAGCAATGTTTCCTGAGACACACAACAAAGTGAGAAAACAATAACAAAAATACCTACAAAACAAAGAATGAGGTTAGTATGCAATGCAATATGTCTATTTGTCTTCCAAGGGTATCCGGTTTGGATATTTGGTTTTGACCTTCCAGACCTCTGGGAATGAGGATGTTGAAGAGAAATGAAGTCAAAGAGATAATTTGGGTAACACATAAACCATATATTACAAATGAAAAAGATACATAGTTTATGATTACAACAAGCTCCCATGGTGGGTTACAATACAATCAAGCCAAGAAATACAACAAAATCACCATGGAGAAATAAAGTACAACCAAAATAAAATACAAGTACAAAGAAATCAAACTTCCAGCCCAAAGTCATCCTCCTTGACTTCCTTCATGAGAGCATCAGTCACTGGTCCAACTGGATGCTCTGTGATGGTCCTGATAAGAAGGTTCCTGGTGGAAATGGCACTTGTCAACTTCTGGTACTTGTCTTGGTCTTTTGATCTCTTCAACCCCGCCCGGAGTTTCAACTCGGAGATTTCCTTCTGTGCTACTAACAAAGCTTCTTGACTCTTCTTCTCATTAGCTTCCAGCTGCTTTACCCTAGCCCGTGTCTTCTAATCTTCTTGCAAACGAGTGTCAGTGATCATGATCCACCTAGCCTGACTCTCTTCCAAGTAATGCTCAGCTCTGGCTTTCTGAATCTTAGCTTCTTTGAAAGCATTCTTCAATACCAAATCCCCTGCTCGTGCTTTTCTGATGAAGTCCTATGTCTTTTCTATCTTGGTCATATGCTCGATCTGGAGCTTCTCTAACCTCTCAATATCCAGACGACCATCATTCCTTTCCCAAAGGATCTTCTTCAGAGCTTCAGAAAGCTGGGTATTCCTCTCTTTTAGCTTATCAAATTCCTCCAGACTCACTGTAGCTATGGTCTCTACTGATGATGGCCCTGGGACATCTTACAGGGTGAATGGCATGCGAGTGATCTATCCTCTGATGCGAGACCAATCAATGTACTGAGCTGAAGCTATGTTGTTGCACTTGCCAAGAATAAAAGTCCCCTTTGTCTGTATGTTATCCCAAGCCCAGGCTGCTTGTCGGATGATGGCATGATTATTCTGAACATCACAGTAAAGGGTCTCTACTAAATCCTGTTCTCTTGGTGGTTGTACTAAGGCATACCCTAGTTGCCTTTTGAAAAGCAAAGGATTGTAGTTGATGCAACCTTCACTCCAATAAGAGGTACATTGGGATACTGCCCACAGCTTGTAATCATGTCCCTGCCCTTGGTGCTCTGAGTACACTACCTGATGTCTTCTGAAGTGAGAACAATCATTCTCTTAGCCCAATTTCTTGACTGATGAGGATTCAGGAAAGCTTCTGTCTTTGGCAGGTGTCTCAATAACCTACAGTAGAAGAGAGGTGCACAACATCTGACTAGTCTTCCCCTCTGTTTCTCATTTCTCTGATGCACTGAGTAGTAGAAATCCCCTAGAAAGGTAGGAACTGGATTCTTCAGCAGGAAGATATGGATAGAATTATTGCTTACAAACTTAGGCTTGTCTGCAAACATGATGATTCCATACACACTAAGAGCCAGGAGAGCACAAACAGTTTCCCACTTCCCTGCTGCAGCATGACTGGTGGCCTGAGTGATCAAGAAGTCCAAATGGAGGCCTGGGATTCCAGCCTTGGTGATCATATGATGATCAATGATGGTGGATTCCAAGTGCAGAGCCTTAGCTATGTCTTCATTCCTAGGAGCAGTCATCTCAGGGTTGAAAGGGATTCCTCTTTTTGATGGGGACACCTAACAACATGGAAAACTCTTCTAACAAAGGACCTATCTGAAAGTCTGGGAAAGTGAAACATCTGAGAGGAGGGTCATAAAACTGAAGGCAAGTGTGAATCATTCTCCTCTATGATGCATCCAAGTCTATGATCATGTCCATAATACCACCATAATGTTCCCTGAATTAAGGGACATGATCAGGAGTGATAAGTGTCTGAATCTGCCTGATGCCTGCTAGAGAGGGCTCAAAGAAATGGTATGTGATGTTGCTCTTTCTGGATGAATCCATACTGACAATGGATGCTGATGAAGATAACTGAAGAAAATAACTGATGAAGACAACTGGAGGAGATATCAGCTGAAGAAGATCTCTGAGGAAGATAACTGATGAAGATGGTTGAGCAGAAGAACAGTCAAAACCAAACCAAAGATGTTGTGGATACCCTGTAAAACAAATAGACAAATGTTAAATGATGCAAAATGATGTATACAGAATGATATGCAAGGGTTTGTGATCAGGTGCTGGATTTTTCATTTGCTTTTGATAGGGTCCATGAGTTTTCAGAAAACCAGATGAAGGCTAGAGAACTGGTAACCAAGTGGGGGACTCAAATAAAGAGTCACAAGTCCAGGGTTTCATAAGATCAGTCCAAAATAGTGTAACCTTAAAACAATATCTAGTAACAGGGTATGATGAGGCCAAGGGTTCCTGCAAACCTGTAAACAACCCCGCTCACTCACATGTATTATTCTAGAACAAGGATCCTCAAACTTGGATCTATTATGAGAAGTGTAAACACTTCTAACCCGGAGGTACAATGTTTACATTAATCATAAAGGACCCTCCTCTAATTCACCTCAGATGCTGAAGGTCAACTAAAAGGTCATCCATACTTAGCAGGCTTCCTAGATAGCCCTAGTACTACAGGAAATCTGTAGCACAGAGTTCTCAAGAAGAAACCCATGTCTGAACCGTGTTTCATATTCCCGCACCAGACCGAAATGGAATGGGAAAGAATACGCAGCCACTATAATCCTATGTGTCACTCAGGCTCCCGGTGTGGAACCTTTCTCACTGAGATACCCCTCCCACCAAGGTAAACCAACAAATCCAGTACATGATATGATGATAATAACATGAAATGCATAAAAACAGTAAATGAAATAAAGCTGTACAGAAAGCAATAAATAAAGCAAAAATGAAAGCACACACAACACATAACACCCCCATAAACACAAATCAAACAAGCGCTAGGAGAAACCCACAAAAAGAACCAGAAGCCCTGGTTGCAAAGATAAATCCCCAGCAGAGTCGCCAAGCTGTCGCTCCCGGAAAAGACACTAGGTCCCAAGGTGCAGACGCGAACTGTCGGCGAAGAGAAGGTTGAGGTTGAATAGAGTCGCCAGCTAGGCATTTTTATCCCGAAGGAAAGTTAGTGCCTCATAAACCTGGAAGGGTATGGATAAGACGGTTAGGAACCAAAGAAACTGAGAAAGGGGGTTGGTTATGACCTGGGAAGGTATTAGCACCCAGATCATCCGTCGTACTCGACGGGATCCACACTTACAAGATTGTGTTTTAAAAGGGTTAGGTGTATGTGTTATGTGTGTGCAAAATCTAGGGGAAGAAAGTATAGGTGTCAGTGCAAAAGGTGTGAATTTCTTAGGAACCGAGGCTCAAAAAGAAAGCTGAAAGAGGGGGAAGACACATAGACTTTTGTTCTATAACTGTTAAGTTATGCCTACGTATCCTCTCGTGCAATGAGGAAGTCAGAACACCGTAGTTTGACTCAAAGAGACTGGAAATAAATTGACTGTGAACTGCTTACTTTTCTATGATCAAGTGTATGACTCGTCTGGCTCGAGTGCTAACTGTCTTGCATTAGACGGAAGAAGCAAGTTCTCGTTTGTGAATGAGTGTGATGAGAAAAGAATCCCGAAGGAGACGATTATTGTTTGTTTTTGTGTTTTCAATTTTTTATTATTTTTGGTGTTTTGCATAGGATTATGAGCTTAAGCCTAAATCAAGGGTTGTAAACTCATTATATCCTCCTTGATTAGGGATAATGAGCCTACTTAAGTATGAGATAAGCATCTCAACTTAATTAACATGATGATGTAGGATTAAGATTATTAACCTACTTGTGATTATTTAGATGTTTTTGGGTTTTTGTTTAGTGTTAAGTAATGAGTTTAATCTCTAATCACAGATTAGTGAACTCATTACAACATCCTAATAGAAGGATGATAGATGAGAACACTTAAGCTGAGGAAGATACCTTAACTTAATCCATGGTTAGGGACTAAATTCATTATATAACAAACCTTTATTAAATGGATTTTAATTAAAGGATGGGATTAAGAAAATGGATTTTAAGTTTGTAAGACAACTTGAGGGGGACTTGTCCATTAAACACTAGGGTTAGTCCCTCTTAACCATAAGGAAGAGATAGAACCCTAATGTAAGGCCCAAGTTACAAGATAAAGTCTTAGTGATTATTAATGTGTTTTGATTAAGAGGTGTAAAAAAATTAAAGGTTTAACACTAAGGATTAAAGTTATACACTCCATCCTAAGATAAAGATGCAGGCATAACCCTAATTCAAAGTCCTAAAGCTTTAAGAGTTTAGCCTCTGATTATTGAGATGAGAAGAGAGACTCAAGGAGACTCAAAGGTAAAAAGCTAGGGGGGACTATATACAACCCTAAAAGTTATCATGCTTGGATATCCTATGGTTTGTGAGGCTCAAGAGAAGAGATCTTCAGGAAGGCCATCATGGAAGAAGCAGATGAGAAGAGAAGAAGAAAGAAGAATAAGTTACTTACTTCCAGAAGAAGATAAGTAGCTTAGGAGAAAAGAAAGGAGCAAGAGAAACACAAGTGAAGCAAGTTCACTCCAAAGACAAATAAAGGATGAAAATGCAAAGGAAAGAAGAGGTGGGAGGTGAAGGCAAATCCACCTCCCAGATAACTTACCAAAAGTACCTGAAATGTTATTATGAATGCATAAGACATAAAGCACACATGAATGAGATGAATAAGGATGCAAAGTCCAAAACCAGAAATGATTATGCAATGCAAATGTGTTATGAGATGATGCAAAATCATAAAAGATACATATGAATGATCATACAAGAATGAGATGCAATGGAAGCATGTTTAGAAGCATGAAAACACATGGATGTTCATGAAATGTAATGGATGAAAAACATACCAAAATGATGCAACAATGATCAAGAAATGTTAAATCATGTCTTAAGATGTCTAAGATGTCATACAAATGCTTGAAATGTCATGGCAAGTTCACAAGCTCATGATATACAAAGAAGAATGTAAATGAAGATGCAAAATTAGGGTTTTAAGGCAACATGAGATGCATATGACCAAAACAGAAGCCTTCACCATGATAAAAACATTGAAATTGAGCTCAAAAAAACCCTAAACCTATACAAGATCACACCCCAAAGGAGAAGGTCAGAAGCCAATCCTAGTGAACGTTATAAAATTTCTAAGTTAACTAGGGTTTTTGGGTGCTTCTAAAGGGAAAATGCAAATCAAATTGAAAATTCAAGATAAAAATATGAGATAAATAACCTATAAACTAGATGTAATATGTGAAACAATGCAAAAAGAATCAAGTTCAAACTCATCATGGTTAGGGAGAAATGAATTTTTCAAGTTAGGGTTAAAAAATATGAAATTTAAGAACCCTAATTCTAAGAAAATTGTGAAAATGTAATCAAACCTAAAACGAAATTTGTATGGTGAGTCTGAAAATGTTTCTAAATGTTTAAGAATGCTTCATGAATTTTTTGATGATTTTTAGAAACCTAAATGCATATTTAATTAATTAAAATCAATTAATTAATTAAATAAAACATTTAAATATTTTAAAAATACTTTTTTAATGCAAAAATAAAAATAAAAAATGTTTTTAGGTTAAGAAAAATATTTGAAACAGAAATGCAAGAAATGAGATTTTTTGAAAATCTTTTGCTATTTTAAATAATTATGGAAAGAAAATGGAATAAAATGAAAAATAAAATGAAAAAAATGGAAGTAATCTGATCCAATGGTCCAGGTTCAAATCCTAGTTGACTGCGCACGCAGTTAGGGGCCAGGATGCAATCTGGCAAAATTAAATTATTAAACCTAATTAATCTAATTAATCAGATTTAGGGTTTTAAGTGAATCAATTTGGACCCTACAAACACGCGCTAAACAAGATCCTATGGCCAACATTCAAACTGGCAAGATT
The DNA here is from genome assembly GCA_963966055.1 of Lathyrus aphaca. Lineage (NCBI taxonomy): Eukaryota > Viridiplantae > Streptophyta > Magnoliopsida > Fabales > Fabaceae > Lathyrus > Lathyrus aphaca. Next base: position 442,927,233 of record OZ014519.1, read on the forward strand.
AACCCTAATTACAACCCTAAACATTTTCAAGTGACCAGAGCAAGCTCTGGTCATCTTCTCCGGTGACACCTTCAACCCAACTTCCACCACAGGCCATGAAACTTCACCAAAATCTCCAGAAATGATCTATGAACATCACTAAACAAGAATCCAACACCAAAAATCATTTATTTTCAAAAACCAGCATGAATCGAAGCAAACTTCTTTTAGGTCAAAAATTTCAGAGATACGGTTCATGCGCATTTCTTCACCATTTTCAAAAACAACAAGTGCAGTGTGATCAGGGGAACATGGGGAACATTTCTAGAACATAAAATAAAGGTTCTGGAAAAAAAGTTTGAGATGGCTACCTGAGCTGAAGCTTTCACTCCCTGAGATTTCTGGCCTCTTTCTTTTGTCAATCCACCTCCAATGAACTCCCTGATGATGTTGCAATGCTTAGAACAAGTTTATGGGGCTTGGTGTGAGAGGTGCTGCTCCTCTGCACCAAGAATCGTGTTTTTGTTTGGCTATGTTTAAAGGCTTTTTAAAGGGTGCTTTGTGTTCTATGGACCATTTGGAGATGATTGGTGAAGTTTGTTTTGAGGTTTGTGGCTTGTGCAATGAGAATCGAAGAAGGGAAGTGTTATGGAATTTTTGGAAATCTCAGCTTGTGTGATGATTCCGGCTTGTGTGTGTTATGAAATGAGTTGCATAATGTTATTATAGGCCAATGGGAGTGATCAGAAAGTGGGTGGTGGCATATTGTGATTGGTATGGGCCAAGTTGCAAAAATGTCAATGGATGTGTACTTGAAGCATGGCACGGGTCAAAGGCTATTTGAAGGGGTGCCTGGCTTCAGCTTGCATCAAGGATGGCCCTAGGATTGAAATATGTGAGCAAGATGGCTTTGATCAAGTGTTTGCAAGCTTTATGCATTTTTCCCTCTTTGGAATTTCTTGAAGTGCAAGGCATAAAAACTTGTGATTTTTTTGTGCAATCTTGAGCAAAATGTGTTGCATTATGTTGGTATGATGTTTAGAAGTTGATTAGAGGTCATGAAATGGCTTGGCAAGTGAAATTGCAAAAATCCCTCTTTGGTGCACACTTGAAAATTATAGGATTTTTGCCAACTTTGAAAGGCCATATCTTGAGTTCTAGGATGAATCAAGACATGTTCTTATACTTTTTGAAAATGGGAAGACATAATCTACAACTTTCATGTCCAAGGATTTTTCATTTGAAGCATTTTTGGTCATGAAAGAATAGGTTGAATATCTTTCCCAAAATGGAAAGTTTCCATTACAAGTCATTTCCAAAAATAGAAAGTTTGCATTTGGCTCAAATTTCTCCAACTTTGTGAACTTCTAACCACTTCAATGATCAAATAAAGATCATAGAGACTCAAAATGACGATGATGACCCTTTGGTACCCTTGATGGAGGCCTCAGATGCCCTGATTTTGACTTTACTTGCTCAAGAAGTTACCCAATGATCAGATGACTTCCATAGTGAATTTCTTCATCAAATTTGGTACACATAATCCTTATAACATATTGAGACTGTTAGAAACAAGAATGACCAAAATATTTTGGATTAAGGCCTCTAAAACCAAAACCCTAATTTTAGGTCATCTGTGTAGGAAATCTTCAGTCTGCCTCTATGCCTTTGCCATGCTTTGTGATCCTTTGACTTTTATGAACTTTGGGGGAGCATATTATGATCATGGAACACACATGGACCCTCTTAGAAAGCTTCAATACCTTTGAGATGGCTCGGGTCACTTCTTGGATTACTCATATCACAAACCCTAGATGCAGATGAAATGAACTATGCAGTGGGATATGATATGCTTATGCTAATGCAAAAATGAAAGATCACAAGCCATGGTGTGAGAAAAAGGGAGGGAAAATTTGGGTTGTTTACACATGGCTAGGCATAGGATTTTTTGTAACACTTGGAGGGGGTGCAAAGTTGACTGCCTTAGAATCAATCAAATCTTGAACTTTCATGTGTAAGGCTCTGCACTTCTCCGTTGTATGGCTAGGTGCATTATAATGGAAGGCACATCGGGCATTGACATCATAGTTTCTTGGGAGATTCTGGGGATCTGGTGGAGCCAGAGTCCTTAATTCGATCAGATTGAGCTTCAGTAACTTTGGAAGCAAGGCAGCATAAGGCATCAGAATGGGATCGATAACCCTGTTGATTTATGTAGGCCTTTGTTGAAACGGACGTTGTTGCTGATTGTTGTTGTTGTTGTAAGATCTCTGTTGAGGAAATTGTTATTGCTGTGGGAAGTGTTGTGGTTGTTGAGGATACTGTTGTTGAGGTGCTAGAGCAGGAATGGTGACAACAACTACTGATCTTGGCATGTACTGGGGCCTACCTCTTCCCATATGTACTGAGTTAGTCTCACATGTCCTACGAGGTCCAGAGAATGGTTTCTTGGTATTGCTGGAACTAGCACCATTGTCAGAAATTTTTCCCATCTTAAAAAGACTTTCAGTTCTCTCACCAACTATAACTACATCAGCAAAACTGGTGGAAGAGAAGGCAGCAAGTCGGTCAATGTAGGTTCCCTGCAATGTGTTCATAAACATGTCAGCCATCTCTCTTTCAGACATGGGTGGCTGGACAGTAGCAACCAGTTGTCTCTATCTTTAGGCATATTCCCTGAAACTCTCTCTCGAAGATTGGGACATACCCATCAACAAAGTTCTATTGGGTGCCATATCTAGATTGTACTGATACTGGCATATGAAAGCTTCAGCTAAGTCCTTCCAGTTTCTAACAGTAGCTTTGGATAGGTGAAAATACCACTCACGGGATGCCCCGATTAAGCTATCTTCGAAGTAGAACATCCACAACTTTTCATCCATGGTGTAAGCTTTTAATCTTCCCAGAAAGGATTGAAGGTGGGTACGAGGACAAGAGGTACCATTGTACTTCTCAAAGCATGAAGGCTTGAATTTGTGAGGAATTCTGACTCCTTCTACTAATCCCATATCCATTACATCAAATCCCAAAGAGTTTTGGGATTCCAAGGATCTTAGCTTCTCCGCTATTTCGTCCAGGAGACGATCATAGGCTTCATCCCTAACACCAATTACCGTGAACTGTTGATCCTGAGGATCTTCTTGAAGAACACGACCTCCTGCATTTCCTTGGGTATTTCCAATAACTTTGACTTCAGGATTGAGGTGGGGCCCAAACTCTGGCGGATTTGTTCGCGACTGCCCGTGATCATTGTTACTATTACCTCCAGTACCTGGATGATTCTCTTCTTAAGTTTGCCGCTCGACTAACTCTCTTAATCTTTCTTGGCTTTGAGCCAACCCAATCATCACTGCCATGAACTGGTTCATCTGAGCCCTCATCTCAGTTCTATCATTAGCCATCTGAGTTCTTACGTCAGTCAAATCTTGTTGAACTTGGTCCATTTGTAAGCTCGGAAGGTTGTTTCTGGTTGGATACCGGTGAACTCTATTGATGGGGAAAACTCTCCTACGAGCAATGTTTCCTGAAACAACAACAAAGTGAGAAAAAAACAACAACAATACCTACAAAACAAAGAATGAGGTTAGTATGCAATGCAGTATGTCTATTTGTCTTCTAAGGGTATCTGGTTTGGCTCTTTGGTTTTGACCTTCCAGACCTCTGGGAATGAAGATGTTGAAGAGAAATGAAGTTCACAAGCAGATCTAGGTAACACATAAACCATATATTACAAATGCAAAGGATACATAGTTTATGATTACAACAAGCTCCCATGGTGGGTCAAAATACAATTAAGCCAAGAAATACAACAAAATCACCATGGGGAAACAAAGTACAACCAAAATAAAATACAAGTAAAGGAAATCAAACATCCAGCCCAAAGTTATCCTCCTTGACTTCCTTCAGGAGAGCATCGGTTACTGGTCCAACTGGATGCTCTATGATGGTCCTGATAAGAAGGATTCTGGTTGCAATGGCACTTGTCATCTTCTGGTACTTGTCTTAGTCTTTTGATCTCTTCAACCCCGCCCAGAGTTTCAACTCGGAGATTTCCTTCTGTGCTGCTAGGAGTGCTTCTTGATTCTTCTTCTCATTGGCTTCCATTTGCTCAATCTTAGCATGTGTCTTCTGATCTTCTTGCAGACGAGCTTCAGTGATCCTGATCCATCTAGTGTGACTCTCTTCCAGGTAATGCTCAGCTCTGGCCTTCTGAATCTTAGCTTCTTTTCAAGCTTTCTTCAATACCAATTCCCCTGCTCGGGATTTTCTGATAAAGTCCTCTGTCTTTTCTATCTTGGCCATATGCTCGATCCAGAGCTTCTCTAACCTCTCAATGTCCAAACGACCATCATTCCTTTCCCAAAGGGTCTTCTTTAGAGCTTCATAAAGTTGGGTATTCCTCTCTTTCAGTTTCTCAAACTCCTCCAAACTGACTGTACCTATAGGCTCAACTGTTGATGGCCCTGGCACATCTTCCAGGGTGAATGGCATGCGGGTGATATGTCCTCTGATGTGGGACCATTCAATGTACTGAGCTGAAGCTATGTTGTTGCACTTCCCCAAAATGGCAGTTCCTTTAGTCTGTATGTTATCCCAAGCCCAAGCTACTTGTTGGATGATGGCATGATTATTCTAAACATCACAGTAAAGGGTCTCTACTAAGTCCTTCTCTCTTGGTGGATGTACTAAGGCATACCCTAACTGTCTCTTGAAAAGAAAAGGGTTATAGTTGATGTAACCCTTCACTCCCATAAGAGGCACATTAGGATATTGTCCATAGCTTGTAATTATGTCCATGCCCTTGGTGCTCTGAGTACACCACATGATGTCTTCTGAATTAAGGGCAATCATTCTCTTAGCCTAATTCCTTGACTGAAGAGGATTCAGGAAAGCTTCTGTCTTCGGCATGTGTCTCAATAACCAATAGTAGAAGAGAGGTGCACAATATCTGACTAGTGTTCCCCTCTGTTTCTTATTTCTCTGATGCACTGAGTAGTAGAAATCTCCTAACAAGGTAGGCTTGTCTGTAAACAAGATGATACCATATATACTAAGAGCCAGGAGAGCACAAACAGTTTCCCACTTCCCTGTTGCAGCATGGCTGGTGGCCTGGGTGATTAAGAATTCCAAATGAAGGTCTGGGATTCCAGACTTGGTGGTCATATTCTGATCAATGATAGTAACTTCCAAATGTAGAGCCTTAGCTATGTCTTCATTCTTAGGAGCGGTCATCTCAGGGTTGAAAGGAATTCCTCTTCTGATAGGGACACCTAACAACATGGAAAACGCTTCCAACAAAGGACCTATCTAAAAGTCCGGGAAAGTGAAACATTTGAAAGGAGGGTCATAGAACTGGAGACAGGTGTGAATCATGCTCCTCTGTGATGCATCCAAGTCCATGATCATGTCCAGGATACCACCATAATGTCTCTGAATAAGGGGACATGATCAGGGGTGATAAGTACCTGAATCTGCCTGATGCCTATCAAAGGGTAATCAAAGAAATGGTATGTGATGTTGCTCTTCCTGGTTGAGTCCATACTGACAATGGGTGCTGATGAAGGTTACTGGAGAAGATAACAGCTGAAGGAGATCTCTGATGAAGATAACTGATGAGGATACCTGATGAAGATGGCTGAGCAGAAGAACAGTCAAAACCAAACCAAAGATGAAGGTGGATACCATGTAAAACAAATAGACAAAATTTTAAAATGATGCAGTATGATGTATGCAGAATGATATGCAAGGGTTTGTGATCAGGTGCTGGATTGTCAGTTGCTTTTGATAGGGTCCATAAGTATTCAGAATTCCGGATGAAGGTCTGAGAATCAGTAACCAGGTGAGGGACTCAAATAAAGATTCACTTGTCCAGGGTTTCAAAGAATCAGTCCAAAATAGTACAACCTTAAAACAATATCTAGTAACAGGGTATGATGAGGCCAAGGGTTCCTGCAAACAACCCCACCCACTAACATGTATTGTTCTAGAACAAGGATCCTCAGGTTCAGATCTATTATGAGAAGTGTAAACACTTCTAACCCGGAGGCACAATGTTTACATTAATCATAAAGGATCCTCCTCTAATTCACCTCAGATGCTGAAGGTCATCTAAAAAGGTCATTCAGACATAGCAGGCTTCCCAGATAGCCCTAGTACTACAGGAAATCTGTAGCACAGAGTTCTCAAGAAGAAACCCATGTCTGAACCGTGTTTCATATTCCCGCACCAGACCGAAATGTAATGGGAAAGAATATGAAGCCACTCTAATCCTATGATGTCACTCAGGCCTTTGTGTTGGACCTTTCTCACTGGAATACCCCTCCCACCAAGGCAAACCAACAAACCAGCATAGGTATGATAATAAAATGAAATGCATAAAGCAGTAAATGAAAGCGATAAAGTAAATGCAGTAAATAAAGTTGTACATAAAGCAAAAACAAAAGCACACATAGCACATAACACCCCCAGTAAACACAAACAAACAAGCGTTAGGAGAAACCCACAAAAGAACCAGAAGCCCTGGTTGCAAAGATGTCCCCAGCAGAGTCGCCAAGCTGTCGCTCCCGAAAAGACTCTTACGTCCCCGGTGCAGACGCGAACGGTCGACGATGTTGGAGGTTGAGGTTGAATAGAGTCGCCATCTAGGCATTTTTATCCCGAAGGAAAGGTAATGCTGCATAAACCTGGAAGGGTATGGATAAGACGGTTGCGAACCAGAGAAACTAAGAAAGGGGGTTGGTTACGACCTGGGAAGGTATTAGCACCCAGATCGTCCGTCATACTCGACGGGATCCACGCTTACCTGATTGTGTTTAAAAGGGGTAGTGTATTTGCTGACTATGCATAAAAAATCTAGGGAGAAAAGAATGTACAGAGTGTCAGTGCAAAAGGGAAGGGTGAAATGCTCAAGATTGAGGCTTAGAAAAGAAAGCTGAAAGAGGGGGACGACAAAGAGACTTTTGTTCGATAATTGTTAAGTTATGCCTACGTATCCTCTCGTGCAATGAGGAAGTCAGAACACTGTAGTTCGAATCAAAGAGACTGGATGATTAGACTGTGAACTACTTGCTTGTCTATGCTCAAGTGTATGACTCGTCTGGCTCGAGTGCTAACTATCTTGCATTAGACGGAAGAAGCGAGTTCTCGTTTATAGAATGAGTGTAATGAGAAAAGAATCCCGGAGGAGACGATTATTGTTTGTTTTTGTGTTTTCAGTTTTTTATTGTTTTTGGTGTTTTGCATAGGATAATGAGCTTAAGCCTAAATCAAGGGTTTGTAAACTCATTATATCCTCCCTGATTAGGGATAATGAGCCTACGTAAGTGTGAGATAAGCATCTCAACTTAATTACCATGATGATGTAGGATTAAGATCATTAACCTACTTGTGATTATTAAGATGTTTTTGGGTTTTTGTTTAGTGTTAAGTAATGAGTTTAATCTCTAATCAAGGATTAGTGACATCATTACACCATCCTAAGAGAAGGATGATAGATGAGAACACTTAAGCTAAGGAAGACTCCTTAACTTAATCCATGGTTAGGGACTAAATTCATTATATAACAAGCCTTTATTAAGTGGATTTTGATTAAAGGAGTGAGATTAAGAAATGAATTTTAAGTGTGTAAGACAACTTGATGGGTACTTGTCCATTAAACACTAGGGTTAGTCCGTCTTAACCAAAAGGAAGAGATAGAACCCTAATGTAAGGCCCAAGTTACAAGCTTATGTCTTGATAATTATTAAGTGTGTTGATAAAGAGGTGTAAACCAATTAAAGGTTTAACACCAAGGATTAAAGTTATAAACTACATCCTAAGATATGGATGCAGGCATAACCCTAATTCAAAGTCCTAAAACTTTAAGTGAAGAATCCTATGAGATGAGAAGAGAGACTCAAGGAGACTCAAAGGTAAAAAGCTAGGGGGGACTATATACAACCCTAAAGATTATCATGCTTGGATATCCTATGGTTTGTGAGGCTTAAGAGAAGAATCCTCAGGAAGCCACCAAGGAAGAAGAAGCAGATGAAAAGAGAAAGAGAGAAAGAATAAGTTACTTACTTCCTGGAGAAGATAAGTAACTTAAAAGAAAGAAAGTAAGAATGCATAAGACATAAAGCAAAATGAAATGAGATGAATGAAGATGCAAAGACCAAAACTAGAAGTGCATATGCAAGGCAAATGAGTTATGAGATGATGCAAAGTCATACAAGATGCATATGAATGATCATACAAGGATGATATGCACTGGAAGCATGTTTAGAAGCATGAAAACACATGGATGTTCATGAAATGTAATGAATGTAAAGCATAGGAAATGAATTAAGAAATGACCAAACAATGTTCAAGCATGTCTTAAGATGTCTAAGATGTCATACAAATGCTTGAAATGTCATGGCAAGTTCAAATGATTGAGTTATGCAAAGATGAATGCAAATGAACATGAGAAATTAGGGTTTTAAGACAACATGAGATGCATATGACCAAAACAGAAGCATACATTATGATAAAAATTTGAAATTGAATTCAAACAAACCCTAAACACATACAAGATCACACCCCAAAGGAGAAAGTCAGAAGCCAATCCTAGACAAAGTTATGAAATTCCTAAGTTAACTAGGGTTTTTGGGTGCTTCTAAAGGGAAAATGCAAATCAAATTGAAAATGCAATGCAAAAATGTGAGATAAATAACCTATAAATTATATGCAATATGTGAAACAATGCAAAAAGAATCAAGTTCAAACTCATCATGCTTAGGCAGAAATGAATTTTTCAAGTTAGGGTAAAAAAATGTGAAATTTAAGAACCCTAATTCAAAGATATTTTTGAAAATGGGATCAAACCTAAAAAGAAATTTGTATGTTGAGTTTGAAAATGTTTCTAAATGTATGATAATGCTTCATGATTTTTTTGGTGATTTTTAGAAACCTAAATGCATTTTTAATTAATTAAAATCAATTAATTAATTAAATAAAACATTTAAAAGTTTTAAAAATACTTTTTAAATGCAAAAATTAAAATAATTTTTTTTTGGGTTAAGAAAAATATTTGAAACAAAAATGCAGAAAATGAGATTTTTTTAATTGTTTTTGCTATTTTTAAAAAAAATATGGAAAGAAATGGAATAAAATGAAATAAAAATAAATTAAAATGAGAAGTCAAATGATCTGGTGGCTGAGGTTTGAAGGAGGGTTGACTGCGCGCGCAGATGGAGGTTCATGATCTAATCTGACAAAAATTAATTAATTAAACCTAATTAATCTAATTAATCAGAATTAGGGTTTTAATGATCTAATCCTAGCCACTCATACGCGCGGGTATCATGATCCAAGGGTCCAGATTCAAACTAAGTTGATTAACCCTAATTATAAATCCTAAACACTTTCTGGTGACCGGATCAAGCTCCAGTCATCTTCTCCGGCCAGCTCTCTCACCTGAATCCCTCAAAACGCCACCCCAAGCCCCCTAAAGCTCCAGAATCAAACATCTAACAACTCTAAACACAAATCCAACCCTAAAAACAATTTATCATGCATCAAATTCATGAATCGAACAAGAACATTTTCAGATCAAAAAGTTTCAGAACATCAATACATCCTGGTTTCTCAACCATTTTCAAAAATAATCATATCACCATGATCAGGGGAGTGCATAGATTCATTTTAGAACTTAAAATAAGAGTTATGGAAAAAAGTTTGAAGGTGACTACCTGAGATGAGGCTTTCTGACTCTGAGCTTTCTGACCCTTCCTTTGATGCAAAACCACTCCAATGGTCCCCCTTGTGCTTCTAAAAGGCTTGAAACAAGTTTGTATGGCTTGGTTTTGAAGATTCAGTTCTGCTAAGGCAGAAATCGTGTCTTTGATTCAGAGGCTTTTAGGGCAAAATGAAAGGTGGTTTGTGATCCTTATGATGTGTGGGGATGACTGGTGGTGAAAGTTTTTAGGTTTGATGCTTGTGTGATGAGATTCGAATAGATGAATGTTTTTGGGGATTTTTGTGAAACTGAGCTTAGGCTTGCATTCAGGCTTGTGTGTCTTGTGTTTTTGTGTTGCTTGAGGTTTGTATAAACCAATAGGAGTGATCAGAAAGTGGGTGGTGGCACAACTTGATTGGTATGGGCAAAGTTGCAAAAAATTCAATGAATATGTACTTGAGGCATGGCACGGGTCAGAGCTTGTTTGAAGGGGTGTTTGGCCTCAACTTGATTCATGGAAGGCCATTGGATGAAGAGAATGCAGCTGTATCACTTAGATTAAGAGATATCATGTGTATGGGAAAAGTTGCAAAAAAGTCAATGAATGTGTACTAGGAGGCATGGCACGGGTCAGAGGCTGTTTGAAGGGGTGTCTGGCCTCATCTTGATTCATGGAAAGCCATTGGATGAAGTTTATGCAGCTGGATGGCCTTGATCAAGTGTTCTCATGGTTTTTGCAATTTGGCAACTTTGAAGTTTCTTGAGAAATAAGTCATGGAAATGCTTGGTACAAAGGCCAATTCTGATCCTTGGAAGTTGTTGTGACACGTTGTGATACATTTGAGTGCATTAGAGGTCATTTGAATGCTTGAAACCTGATTTTGCAAAAATCCCTCTTTGGCATGAACTTGATAATTATAGGATTTTCCCAACTTTGAATGATCATATCTTGAGTTCTAGGATGAATCAAGAGGAGTTCTTATACTTTTTGAAAATGGGAAGATCCAATCTACAACTTTCATGTTTAAGGATTTTTCATTTGAAGCATTTTTTATCAAGAAAGAGGAGGTTGAAAATCTTTCTCAAAATGGAAAGTTTCCATTACAAGTCATGTCCAAAAATAGCAAGTTTGCAAATGTCTTGAAATTATTCAATCTTGTGAACTTCTAAACACTTCTAAGATCAAATAAAGATCATAGAACCTCAAATTGATGAAAATGACCCTTTGGTTCCATTGATGGGGGCCTCAGGTGCCCTGATTCTGTCTTTTCTTGCACAACAAGTCACCAGTTGATCAGATGACTTCCAGAATGAATTTCTTCATCAAAATTGGTACGCATGCTCCTTATAACATATTAAGACCATTAGAATCAAGAATGACAAAAAAAAATTAGATTAAGGCCTCTGAAACCAAAACCCTAATTTTAGGCATCTGTGCAGGAAATCTTCTGTCTGCCTCTATGCCTTTGCCATGCTTTGTGATCTCTTGACTTCAAAGAACTTTGGGAGGCATAATATTACCATATAACACCCATGGACTCTCTTGGCAAGCTTCAAGACCTTTAAGATGGCTCATATCACTTCTTGGATTGCTCATATCACAAACCCTAGATGTAGATGAAATGAACTATGCAGTGAGATGATATGCTTATGCAATGCCATATGAAAAGATCATAAGCAAAAAATGTAAGAAAAAGTGATGAGAAATTTGGGGTGTTTACACTTATCATTAGAGTCATGAAGGTGATTCTGCATCGGTGTGTCAAAACCTAGGATGGTTTGCCCCTAGCTAGTAGGATCTTTAGATGATGTGCCCATATGATCATAAGGATTTCCCCTTAATTAGAATGATTCCTTGATGATTTGACCCTATTCAGAAGCGTCTTAAATCGATATGCCCTTGATTAAACCCTTATTGATATTCCTTCGATTCTAATTATTGATTTGTGCGTAAAAATTATTTCCTTTGAAAAGTAATAATAACGCCATGTTCATGCAAGTTTTCGAAATCGAAAATAGGTGTGGAAATAAGTATGATGATACTTGGCCATGAGGTTGGCACACATGAAGATGGGAAAATCATGATTTAACAAACCTTCTGATTTTGAGTCAGTATAACAACGAATTTGTCGAGTATGCTTTTATAGTTCCCCTAGCTTCAATTAGGACGTTTGTATGTTATAATGTGGTATGGTTCATGGTTTATGAAACAAAAGATATAGGTATCAAATTTTAATTTTAACCCACCCATTCTCCTTGATGTTCTTCATTCCTAAATCCAATTAGTCCAACAAATATGGTCATCCTGCAAGAGAATGTTTTCAATCACAGTGATAATGCTTAAAACACTTGATGACGTCTTTGAGGTGTTAGTCACCCACTTCCGTTTATAAGATTGTTCCATTTTTTTCTTTATTTTTTCTTCTTACTTTTAAATCCCTTATTTTTTTCATGGACATATCCTTTTGAATTTGTGGTCCATCAGGATGCCCTAACTTTTTCCTAAGTCAACTCCTTTTAATTTTTTTTCTTGACTTAGCAGGATCTTTTTCCTTCTTTTTTTGTTGGAATTTTTTTTTGTGAGAATTTAATTTTGGCTTTGAGAGGGTGTGACTGCCATGTTTGATATTATGAGCTTTTATCTCCTTTGATTCCTCAATGTTGAATGGTGTGAGGAAGAAGATGTGGTGAGCTTTATCTTCATTACTTCCTCGACCTTTGATGATGTACACGAGGAAGGAGATGTGCTTAAACCTTTATTCGTTTGATTAGATGTATTGATTTCTTTGCATTGAAATTCTACCCCGCCCTGGTTAATATTAAGGTTTTTTTTGAAAATAGAAAGAACACCAACTTCTGGCTCGAGGAGGTTGACTACAAATTATCTCCTTATTTCTCAAGTGTTTGGGGAGTGAAACAATGTCTTACATCGTCAACCAGGTCTTACTATTAAAAACATACATCAATAATTCGATTGTTTTAGTTTACCTCATTCTCCTCCTAAGTTTGTTAATAGGTGAGAAGTGAAAAGAAAATGTGTGATTTATTTTTTTTGTATTTCCATGATGGCATAAGAAAGAATGAAAACAATGGATGAATTCCCAAAAACATGTATGCTCGTTTTATTAAATTATTCCTCAAATAGTACAACTTTTAAATACAAAGAACACTTAGCAAAAAAGAAACTACAACTAAAAATGATAAAGTTTATAGATCCCAGGGATGCGCTTCATTGTTGATCCATTATCTTTAAGGGTTGCTCCTTAATGTTCTTCCATTTATGAAGGTGAAGGATGACTGTTCACCACTAGGACTCCTCCTTTGAAAGTTATTTGCTTGTTGTTAATCAGGTCTTAGACTTTGCATTCATTACTTGTAGGATTTGAATAGGATCATATAATTGCTTGCTTTATTAGGATACTTCCGTGTAAGTCATGAGACATTTACATAGGATCCGGTTCCCTTCCAAACTCCCTTTGTTGTGATTGATGAAGTACATGAGGTTGTTGCTGAATGTGATATTGTCATAGACTCTGTTGCGGAGGCATCATCTAGGATTGTTGTATTTGATGCATTAGGTTGGCATCTAGTTGGCATGAGGAAGGGTTACCTTCTCTATTAAATGATACTTACCCCTCTTGAGTTCCTCCAAAGCTTCTCGAGATCCTTTAAGGTTGCTTGTGAGAATCGATAAGCCTTTTATCTCTTGGTAGTTGGACAAGGGCAAAAGCGGAAAGGATTTGCAAATGTATGCATATGTCTGCAAATGCATGAAAATGCATGGGATATGCAAAAAGATTTTTATTAAGGTATGTTAAAAAGTTTTTTTTAGATGCAATGCAAGTGTTACATTATGATAGTAATAGATAAGGAAACCCTTATGTGTTTAGGGATTGTGACAAACACAAAGAAACCCCTACGAGCTTAAGATAGTTATGTACATAGGGAACCCTTATCCTGGAAGGCTCCCTATGGATACTGATAGGTATAGGAAACCCAACGAGTTTAGGGGTAGCATGACCTAGCTTGGGTGGATTCCCTATAATATGTTAGATATAGATTTTTTTCTACCCAATCCCCTCACGTGTAGGACATACGATATTGGTAGCCATAAAACTTACGGACTATACCCTTGTTTTACCATGAGAAGGAGCAATCCTTCCTATGGTAATCCTTCGAGATAAGTCCCATCTAGGTAGGAACCTAGTATCAACCCAATGGGATGGAATACACATGGTCACCAAAAGTTGGTTGGATATATAGGTTCTTGGAGTCACAGATCACATCAAAATCATTACCACGTTAGGGGCTAGCCCTTCAGATAATGACAATGTTGGAGGATCTATTCCAAGTGCGACCTCCATGAATTGTTAGGATGTCACATCCTACCAAAACATTTTCGTTCCACATCCTAATTCTAGGTTTTTCTCAAGTCGGAGTTTTAGCTTCACACAAATGCAATCTCAATCACGTATGAATGACAAATAAAAATAATAATATGACAATAATAATCATAATAAAAATAATACCCACATAATATATAATAACCCAAATATAATATAAAATAAACAAATATAAGATATACAAAATAAAATAAAAACCCAAAAATAAAAAATAAAAGAAAAAACCCTAGAAGCAAAAACCCTAAAAATCCTAAAGTTAGGTTTGACTCTCCTAAATAATCCCCAGCAGATTCGCCAGTTGTCACGGTCGGCCTAAAATTTTTGAGTCGCCATCACATTTTTAGGAAAATAAGTGATAAACCTTAATCCCAAAATAAGAGAAAACTAGGTAAGGAGTCGGTTAAGCGGGAGGAAGGTGTTAGGCACCTCTCACCTCTTTTGTACTCAATAGGATCCTCTTTAAGGTTCTAAGGGTATATTTTGTTTGTTTTAATTTCTTAATAAATCCAACTTAAATGATTCCCAAAACCCTAATTTTAATCCTAATTGTACTCACTAGGGTTTTACAATCATATGCCTACATACCCTTAAAATTGAAGGATCAGAGCTCTGTGGTTCGTACTCTCTCTACCCCTTAATCTTATTCCTAATCCTAACCCTAATCTCAATCCTAATCCTTTATTTATGCTCTTAGATGTTAGAGCTCTATCCCATGCTATAACTCATAAATGTATTTTCTTAAATCCCAAGTAAGACCCCTAAAATATCTATTGTAAAACCAGTTAAATCCTTTGTAAAACATGTAACACCCTTCTAACCCAACAAAAATTACACGATAAATAAATCACAGTACTTTAGAAAGAAGTCACATTTTCTTCTAAAAACATCATTATAAATATATCAAACTCCGTACCACGGGTTTTCAAAACATTTTTAAAATAATAGTACTTTCTCTTGAAATATCCACGACCAAATTCAAAATATCGCAGCGGAATCATAAATAAAAAATATTTTCTTTTATTTCATCAAAACATCAAGACCTTTTGGTCAATGTCAACAATTATCATTCAACTCAATTCAGCATATAACAATTCATAAAACTCATCCTAACAAAATAATAAATAATCACTTAAGTGTTTTTCCCCGATGTTACATCTACCAGAGTAAGACACCAGACATTCTACAGGAATAAGCTAAACAGATTCAAGCTATAACTTTAATCGGGACTTTCCGAGTCTAAAGATTCTAATTGCAAGTATACAGCCTAATCACGTAGTAGTAAAAGATATCGATCCCACAGAGACTCAATAATCAACCAAGCGCTATTGGGTGTTACTATGTTTAGCTAAGGCGAGTGGTATTTTAGTTTTAAGGAGCAAGGAAGTAATAATTTTAGATTAAATTAAATTATAATAAGGATATCGGTATCTAATTGGTACACCTTCGCGAATTCAATAAAAGGTCGGCTTATTAAGATTTGTCAAGTTATCTTTCTGTAGAAAATGTTGGTTCAAAAGTCGTTGACTCACGCTCTCGTGGTCTTTCCTATTATTATACTCCTAAGTTCAATTAAGTACTCTCGTTGTGTCAATTCAAGTTAGAAATACTTTTTGGGAACCTATAGATTCTAATTGGTTTTAAAGCGCTTCTGTTGTATTTAAAATCAATGCTCAATTTCAGCTATCCGGTTACAATCTCACACTCTTGTGGTCTTAATTCTAACCTTTTTTACTTCCTTACTCTCGTAACAAAAGTTATTTTTATAATAAGAAATCGAAACCAAAAAGTAGCTTGAGTTAAGGTTTTAGCCTAGTTCTATTGAATTCGTTCCAGTTATACAATCACATACCGATTAAATGGTTTAGCCAGACATATTAATTAAATACGAAGAAAGGTAGAAGAAGAAGGGCATAAAAATAAAAGACATAACAATTAAAAGGTAAATAATATAAATAAATTTAGAAACCTGGCTGAAGTATACTTAATCAATAACTCTTGCAGAAACTTAAACTAAAACAAATGCAGTGGCTGCAAATAAAATAAATGGTGATAACTTCCAAAGGAAAGAGGCTATCACTTTGGTTCGGGAATGAAAATTAACTTAAATGCTGAAAAGAAAACAATAGAAAACTATGAACTTAAGTAAACGACTTCTAATGCAAAAATGGCAGAAATTTAGTAAGGTAATCGAAGCTCCCCTTGGAACTTGTAATAGCTACTATTTATAGCTTCTGCGAATACAGTTGTTGAGAATTAGTTGGTGAATCTTTAGTTGGACCTTGACTGTGTAGGGTTGGACTAAGACTAGAACGACTGACGAAATATCTCTATTGAATGAGAGGAATTCGTATAACGGCCATCTGTCCTTGACTGAACTGAGGAGCACGTTTTAGGTTTTCTGATATAACACTTGAGACGATCGTCATGCTTTTGTGACATTCATTTGGGATTTTTAAGGTGTGACAATCGTCACCTTGATGTGACGGTTGTCATACAGTCAGAATGCAAAAACTCTGCTATCTGCTTCATTTCTTTTGCTAAAAATCCTCCTTTATGTCTCATTTTCATTCCTTTCTTCTAAAAGTCATGTATAACTTAATACCTACAAAATAAACATAAACTTTGCATAATATTGTTCGAAACGAGGAAAATAGTGTCGCTCCCGGAAAAGGTAGAGTCGCCAGCCAGGCATTTTTATCCCGAAGGAACGAGAAAGGTACTGCTGCACAAACCTGAGGAAGAAGGAAATGAGAAGGTCTTGCGAACCAAAAGATTTAGATTCGGGAGTCGGTTACGACCTGGGAAGGTATTAGCACCCCAAATCGTCTGTCGTACACGAAGGGATCCACGCTTGCTTGTTTGTTTCAAAGGGTGAGGAATAAGATGCTGCTGAACAAAACCGCTGCTGGGACTGAAATGAGAAAGGGAACTGGAAAAAGAGAATGAAAAGAAAGAATGGGGGAAAATGTAGGAAAAATAAATAATGTGCTCGAATGGGCCATACCCTACTGCCTACGTACCTCATCGGGAAAATGAGAATCAGAGTCGACGTAGTTCGCCTAACTAAGTCGGGAACTATTTGTTTGTGTTTTTTATAGCTGGAACTGCGTATGTCTATGCTCAGGTGTTGCAGGCTCATATGGTATGAGTGCGTTTATCGTCTTGCATGCGAGACAAGTCGTCGCAAGTTCACGTTCAGAATGAATGAGGTGAGAAGAAAAGTTCCCGCAGGAAAGTCACTTATTGTTTGTTGTTTGCTTTTTAAGAGTTTTGTATGAATTTGGCACAAGGAAGTGAATTCAAACTCTTTTCCATGAAATATGTACTTGCTACTACATTCCAAGATGGAATAATAGAACAAGCACACCAAGCAAGGAGAATTTATCCAAGACTTGTTTCCAAGGATTAAGGTCTAAGTTCACTAGCTTATTGAACTTATTACATGTTTTTGTAGCTTTTGAAGAAGTATATTTTTAGGTTTTCTTTGTGAAATAACCTCTTGATCAGACTTGTACATCATTCTAGACTTATACACAAGAGATTCTTTCATGCATTTATTAAGTGTTTTTTTTATCTTGTTTGAAGATGAGAGGAGAAGACTCAAGAGGAAAAAGGTCAAGGATAATGGGGGACTAAGACACAACCCTAAGTTATATTATTATGTACAAGAGGTGATCCTATGGTTTATGAAGTATTCTAAACCTAAGGAAAAGAAAAGCAAGTTAGAGTTCAACTTACATCCTAAGGAAGTTAAGTTGAATCTAAAGAACAAAAGGGAAGCCTATGAACAAAGCACCAAGTGCTAAGGAAAACACAACTAAAATGCATAAGAGATAGGAATGAAGTAATGCTTACCTCAATCTTCCTTCCTACAACACAAATGTTAGCATGATGAAGTAATTTGAACAATCATAACATGACAAAATTCAATTAAGAACTCACATTAGCTAATAATAGCCCTAATGAACTTCTAAGCCTAAAACTAAGTTCTAAAGAATTATACAAGTTATCTATCTTCTAAGGGAAGGATCTAAATCACATTAAAAGTATCTAAAGGGATGGAGTGAATCAAATTCAAACTATGCCCTAAAGTGTTATTAAACCCTAATGAAACCTAAGGATGACTTAAATTGGAAACCTAGGTGCTTTAACATATTAAAAATCTCCTAAAATCAAAAGTGAGTGAAAATTCCAGAACTTAACACTAAATGAAAGTGAAGGATAAGGTTAGATCATATGAGAAATAAGATATTCAAGTTAGGGAGATTCAAACATGAGATTGGAAGATGGAAGAATGCACATGGAAACATGGTTCTAAAAGTGAAAACAAATGACTTAGAAAGAAAAATAAAAAATTACCAAGGAAGCTTGAACTCCCCATACAAAAACCAGAGGCTTGATGAAGATTTAGAATGAAAATTAGACCTACAAAATATTCACAATGAAGTGGTAAGAATTGTCTTAAGGCTAAGTGTCACAAATTAGGGTTTTAAGGACCTTTAGGTGACAAATGAAGTTCAAAAGAATACAAAAGGGTCTAAAATTGAGGTAAACATGTGGATATGATCACAATACACCTATGAGACACAAAATAATGATATTACAAGCTTACTTTATGCACAAATGAAATTTGAGAAGCTAAAGTAGAGGAAGAAATGAAATTAGGTCAAAGTAAGACAAGTATGACTTATGACTTAAGAAACCCTAAAATAACAAAGGTGAAGACCTAATGAGGGTATTCAACACTTGAAGACATCCCATAGGACCTATTAGACTCAAAATAAAGATTCTAAGGTAATGGCATAAATGCCTTATTCAACTTGGATCAAAGGAAGTGAAGGAAAAGACCAAAAATGCTACTTATGACCTAAGCAACTTAAATAAATATCAAATGATTATGAAAAATTATGAAACTTGACAATTGGGATCACAATCCAGAAGGTAACTCATGTCTAAAAAATCTCACAAATATTCCTATTTTTGGATGGGCAAATGAGGTGTGGAATGAGATTAGGGTTTATGTGTACACATGTGAAAGGATGAGACCAAAACATGACCTATCATGACCTAAAAATCAAAACAAAAATATTTTTGGGAGGCTTAGGGAGTCCTCTGAATAATTCAAAAAGGATGGACCATTTATCATTCATGATTTAAAAGAAATAAAATGGACAAGTGGATTAATCAGAAATGAAGAAAATGAGAAGGAAATTAATTGGGAAATTAATTCTGCCTTAAAAATGGACAAAAATGAAAACAAAAATTATGGAAAATTAAAGGAAAATATGAGGATCACATATGAATTTTTGGGGAATTTTTAAAGGTGTTTGGATATTTTTAATAATCAAAAACGAAAATGAAATGAAATGAGAATAAAAGAAATTAAAGAAATAAAAGGATAAAAACAAGATTGGGCCTGGGGGTGAATATAGAAAGGAAATGAACTAGAATGGGCCTGACACACATACGCTGGGGGTGCAAACATGAACCTGAACTTTCCTTCACAAAATATACACGTGATTGGCATGCCGGTCATTAATGTGTTGGCGTGAGATGGACCCTTGGATGGAAATGAGATCAACGAATACGACTTAAAGTTACACAAAAACTAGGGCACACTGTTCAGGTGACCGGAGCTATTCTCCGGTCATATTCTTCGGCCGAATCTGATTAGGGCTTTCTAAAATTGGACCTAAAATGTAAACTAAGACCATAGCTAGACTCGCCTCACACCACTGATCAATAATCTGGCTTTAGATTTCATGTAAGGTTCCTATACTATGCAAATCGAAGGAAACAATTTCATCCCTGAAAATTGAAACTAAGCACCTAGGGTGCATATCAACTAGCCAACATCATCAAAGCTTCTAGCGAGCTCAACATCATACAAAACAATCAAAAATCATGGAAATCGTGCAATATAGATTCAGTGTGAAACCTGGAAATGCAGAGATGCTAAGGTTAAAGAAAACCAGATAGGAGGCTCTTATTGATGCTTTGCTTGATCTTGAATGCTTGCAGAGTGAAATAAACACTCAGTGAGTTGAGGATATTGAGAAGCTGATGAAAATGCATAGCAATCCCACTGGATGCAGTGATGAGCTTTTGGAGGATCCAGGCTGCAAGTTCCATGGATATGATGCAAAACTTGATGCTGGTGATGGCTTGAAGGAGGTTGAGATTGGAT
Source organism: Lathyrus aphaca (assembly GCA_963966055.1). Lineage (NCBI taxonomy): Eukaryota > Viridiplantae > Streptophyta > Magnoliopsida > Fabales > Fabaceae > Lathyrus > Lathyrus aphaca. The sequence goes on from OZ014519.1 coordinate 442,947,499, forward strand.
TGATGAAGTTTGAAGAACCTTGATCCAAAATGCAGTAGAAATTCAAGATTATGCAGTGAAGATCCATGATGAATCAAGCTGTGAATTCCATGGATATGATGCAAAGCATGGTGATGATGATGAACTGAAGAAGAATGGATCAATCAGGATGAAGATGAAGCTTCTTTGAATCCAAATGCAGAAGAAGAAATTGAGAGGATTTGATGAATGAAGAGTGAGATTTTGAGCAAAATGAAGTGTGTCCCTTTGATTCAATTAGAGAGGCCCTTATATATGTGAGGTTAAGCTTTTAACCAACTTAGTTAACAGTTGAAACCCTAGTTAACTGAGTCAAGTTAGTTATGGTGAGTGTAGGTTAGTTATGCCAACTGTAAACTCTAGAAGTTTCCAATGCTTGAATTAGATTCAATGTGATGATAAACATGGCTCTTATGGTGTATTTGAGGTGATGGATGGTGCATCAATGCAGCCATGAGTTATGATCTGGTATAATGATGAACATGTTAATTGAAGTAAGCTTGAGATGATGAAGTGTATGATGAATTTATTTGCCTCGAGCTAGATCAAATATGAAGTAGAGCATGGCATTTATGATGAGCTGCAGTGTAGCAAATTGCAACTGGTTTGGTCATATTTGCAGCCAGTCTAATCTCATTCCCTTGGCTTGAATTTGAATGGTGATGCATGGCAGGTGAGATGTACCAGCAGTCATGAGATCATACTCCCTCTAATGCAATGTATTATGACCATAGCATAGTGAATGGTGCAAATAAGATGAGTTGAACTGAATTTTTGATGCATAGGGAAATGCCTTACTACACAAGAAAAACAGTTTGTTACAATGATCTTCCATGTGAGATTTCTTCATGGCCAAGGCATCAATTGGAATGATTATTGTGAGCAAATTGAAGATCATATTTCATAGAACAACTTTGATGTTTGATCCATGATAGGATAATGCCATTTGGTACATTGAAAATGTCATGGAACCTTGAGTAAAAAAACTACACAATGGGCCTGCATAACTTGCCTTTCCTGGTGCCATTTGTTCCTATGCATGACCAGTTGTGAGACCTACACTTTGCCCCTCCATAACTCTTAAACTATTGATCAAATAAAAATTCCCTAAACATCAAAGTTGTAAGAAACATGCCAATAAACAACTTTGAAGTTTAAAGAAAATTCATTTAAAGCCTTTTTGATGGAGAAAAAAGGCTTGACATTTTGCACAAGACCTGTTTGATAAAATGCCAGGTAGGGCGCGCGCGCAGGCCAGCAGGCTGCCTCGCCCATGACTTGCTTTTTGCCTTGTTTTGCCCAATCTTTGCATGAGCATATCTCTCTCAATTTTAATGCTATGAGTGAGCTCCACATATGGATTTGCAGCTTAAGATGCTCTGTTTAATTGGATCAAGGTAGAATTTTCATAGCCCTTGTATTTTGGATGAAGGCCTCTCTTGAAGTGGCTGCAAAAATGGCCAAAACTTGCCATTTTTGAAACCCTAATTTTCCAAAAATGGTAAGTTTTGGTTTTTCTTGATTTCTCTTGATCCCTCCATCATATCTTAATCAAATTTTAACCATAGGATCCTTGTAACCCTAATTTCATGATTTTGATCTCAAAAAGTCAGGAGTTGACTTTTTCCTCAACATGGTTGACTTTTCCCCAATTCCCTGATTTTCAATCATCTGGACAATTGAACCACTTCCAAAATGTTTCCATGGATGAAATTTGAACCCTAGGCACTTGACATCATATAGAAGACAATGGAATCAACTTTGGATCAAAATTTCACTGAGAAGCCCAGTAGAATAGAAACCCTAATTTGGCCTCTTTTCATCAGGAGATGTTGCACTGCTTGCCTCCTTTGATCAATTCAATTCTTTTCAAGACTCGTGGCTTCAAATGAAGACTTATGAGATATTGTGAATGCTTTGCACAATGTTGAGAATCTTGGTGGCCCCTTGGTTGTCTTTGAATAACCTTCAATTGCTCCAATCAATGATCACATACCTATGCGTCAGCTATGAAGAACATGATGCAATGTTTTTTATTGTTACATGAATTTGTTTATGCAATATGCTATGCCAAATGTTGAGAAAATGAGAGGGAAAATTTTGAGGTATTACAAATAGTAACTTAAATAAATGGAAACCATGCTAAATAATCGATACAAAATTGTGTTATCAAACTCCCCCAGACTTGAATCTTTGCTTGTCCTCAAGCAAACAATCAAATAGATTTTTGAAAAATATCCTTCAAACACAGACATGAAACACATTATCTATCCATACGTGGTCATGCGACATTTTTCTAAAAGAACCAATAGTAACTCAAATACTAAAGATACACTACTGACACTAAAACATATAATGTGCTTAAACCCCTTATACAAACTAGTCCGAATCATTTTGTTATAGCTTAATCTAATGCTCCTGTTTCTATTTCACCCGGTTGCATTCTGATGCAATCATATTAAGCCTTTTACCTTCACACACGCATAATGGATTAGCTTGTTAGTGAATTTGATCTTTTTCTAACATGGGGTCTGGTACACAAGTGTGGTAACCCTTTAACGTACTGAGTGTAAGTTGTGGGGGATCGAATCGTAATTCTCCCTACCGAGTTCAGAACCAGATTTCTATGAACCAACTAACATCAGGATTTTGCTTTTCCTTTTTCTCATGTTTTTGAATTCTTAAGAATACGTGTAGCTTGGTTGTTTAATCACTGGTTTGTATAATCTCAAGATTCTTCTTTTTCTTCTTTTTGGCATTTTTATGATCAATCACTTATTTGCATCGATTCTCCATGTAGCTTGTGCTTAGGCGGTGCTGACTACTAATATAAACTACTCGGGGCTAATTTAGAACTAAAGCTTCAGATTTCGGTATAAAAGGTATCCAAACCGATATCGCATATCTAAGGGTCTAAGGTGTCAAGACTTTATGGATCTTGTTAAGTCTTTTCTCAGTTTTCTAACAAAGCCTATCAACCTATATACTCGTAGGGTGTGTCAAATGAAAGTATTCTTAAAGGATTTTTTTTGTTATGGCTAAAAATACTGGAGAGAATTTAAATAACGAAATATTTTGATTAATAATTAAGTTTCGTACAAGGAAATGAAATACTAATTACACTTCTCCCAAACTATCTCGGACATTGTACTCAATGTTGCGAGATATAGGTAAACAACAAAACAAAAAGGAAAAAAAATAAAAGAAAACTAAACTACTACTGTGGTCCTCTGCCTCTTTGTCCGCCTCACAAGTTCCTATGTTACATGATCAGGTATACCCAATTGATGGATATACTCATGCAGTTCCTGCACTTGCCTCCTCACAACATATAATCCTTCTATGGATCCTGAAATTCTTCTGCTTTAGGTAGCTTATTCTATCTGCATCTGTCCCATCCGCTCCATCAGCTCAATGTGTTGTCTTTGGTTTTGCTCATCACTTTGAATGATCGTCGTAAGGATGTCATCCATAGATGCGGGTTGTTGATTCCGTCGATGACATTTGGTAGAGGTGTTGGTGCTGGCGAAATCAGTTGCCGGAGTCTGCGTAGCCGTTTCATCATCCATAGCTTGCTGCATTTCATCAATCCTTTCATCCAGTTATGCTTCTGAAGCTACAGCATCTGGTGAAGGGGCATCAAGGTCGTAATGCCAGTTGGCTCTGGTCTGTGCTCTTGTCCGGGCTGGACAAGAGAGAATGATGCTTTGGATAACTTGGTTATGAACAACCAGGTTGTATCTTCTGTCTCTCCGCTGCTTGATGATATGAGCGTTCTTGCAATACTCTAAATCAAGGAATAATGTTGTTATGAACAACCAGGTTGTATCTTCCATCTCTCCACATGCTAACTGAATGTTGGACAACAAAAAGGAGATTTGGTTTACTGGGATGGATAGAAAAGCACAAGGGAGCAGAAATAATTCACTCTGATTCACCATATGATTGTTGAATCTCCCGAATACAACGTTGCTCAATACCCTATGAAAATAATGGATGGTGGGGTTTTGGATGTGTGAAGCATAAAGCTCATCCCATGCCATAGGTATTTCACCTGTCAGATCCTCCTAAAGCTGAAATGCTTTAGTCTGCCAAGCTGCGTCACCTGGAAGACGGTAGAACACATCGTCGCTGCATTGAAATCCAAACCACTCGTTGAAAGTGTCCTGCGTAATGGAATACTCTGTTCTGAATAGAAGAAACATAACATTATGAAATAGGTGCTTGGTTGCGTCGATAGGAGTGTTGTAAGCATAAGAGCTTAGGAACTCCAGTGTCAGCGTTGAAAATGTTGGACGGTTGCTCTTGCAAAGTGATGTGAAGCCGTTGGAGTTCGTCGGCTTTGCCACCACGAAGAAGGATGTTGGTAGGAACTGGATTTGCCATTAATTCAGAAGGTAGGAAAAAATGTGAAGGAGATGAAAAGAAATATGGTACTGTATCTGTGAACAAGAAAGTGATGTGGTGAAACAGTATGCTCGTACTGATTTTAAATAAAGGATGAAGTGGCTACAAAAATGGAAGTTGTGGAGTTGGTGAGAAAATGGGATCATGAGGAAGTTATTTATAGGAGTGGAAATATAAACGTTGGAGAGGAAATGGGGATAATGGAGGTCCAACGTTCATGTGAACGTTGAAGACAAGACCGTTATGGTTTTTAACTGTCTGACAATCGTCTGGCTAAGTTGACGGTCGTCAGGAAGCCAGGACGAACATCCTAAACTTGTGACGTTCATCACCCTTTCAGAGTGCGTGACGGGGTAACGACTCTCTCCTTGTTTTCTTTCACTTAATTCTATTATTTTTATTATTTATCCTCACAAATTAATTCATGTAATTAAATAACAGTAGTAAAAATAGTAGCAGTGCAATACAGAATGATCATGACAGTAGCAATACTAATGCCGTTAAATAACAGACAATGCTTAAATGCATTCGAGGTATAAATTGTAACAACGTATTAAATTAAAATACCACTGAACAATAATAATTGCAGGCATAGATAAATAAAATAGAACTGAAATATTTAATGAAACTTAGAGGGTAATGCAATAGTCAAAAATTTAAACAAACTAAAAATTGAAAAATCAAATCAAACTGAAATAAAATGCTGAATTAAACAAAAGTGCAATAAAAATTCCGATGAGTGTTGAAATCGGTCATTAGCGACGGTGTTGATGGATGGACTCTATTGCTTGACTCAGATGGTCAAATTGTTCTACGGCCATATCTCTCAGTGTGATGATGTTTATACGCAAATCATGTATCTCATGTTGCATGGTTGTCATCTTAGTGAGGAGAGTCTCTAATGTAATCTCATGATTAGTTGGTATAGGAGTAGGTGTAGGTATGATAGCTGGTTTAGGTTTTTCCTCTTCTTCAATCATATCCTCAGGGTAGTCTGAATCATAATAATTCGAAGGAGTCTTAGGATCAATCTCAACCTCAGATCAAGCATCTTGTGGTTCATAAATTGGATCATCTAGATTATAAATCTAGTTATACTTATTATACACACTCGTGCACTCATGGTCAAGTAAAGTAAAATGTGGCACAATTACACCATTGATCAGAAGCTTAAAATGACACAGTCTGCGGTCATACAACATAGCTCTTTCAAAAAAGAAGGTGATATTCATAAGTCTGAATTCTCCGAGTGGGTTAATCTGAGAAAGGTGGGTCCTAAACTCTATTGCATTAGCAATCTTGGTAACTAGTCCGCCTATCAGGATTAGATGGTGTATAGTTTGAATAATCCTACAGAAATTGGCAAACATGAAAGTTGCCCCCATTAACCCTTCGGGATTGAAAAACCCAAAACATGATGAATAGTTAATCTCTCGAGACATTGTTATCACTTCCAGTTTTTCCGAACAATGTGTAGGCTAGAATCATGTGGAATTACCTAATGGCTGAGTTATGGATCTCAGTGGACAACATAGGATATAAATCATGGTCAGGTCGTCCTGAGATGCTACTCCAAAAGTGGTCTAACTCACCTTGCACAAGCATGTTTTCTTGTGCCTCCGAGAAAACAATTGGGTCATCTGGGAAATCTAAAAGTTTGGTCATCTCATGAATGTTGAACTCATATGGATATCCAAATAGTCTGAATGATATCCTTCCTCTTGTAAAACATTTTCCACAGTTAGGATTGTAAACCAGTGAACTCAGGAATTCTAAAGTTAGCTCATAATAGGTTCTATGTTTCTTAGCTACAAATCCTTCCCAACCTATCTGATTAAACATGTAGTCAATGCTAGAACCTATGCCTAAGGCTTTCATGGTAGGTCCATGGGAAAATTTGGTGAGGGCCATAGGTCTCTGAGCTAAGGCTTCATAATGGCGCCTCTGGGTGCCATCTCTAAAGTCCACTATCATGTTGGTGGTCATTGTTAGAGTCAGTAAATATAATGAAATCAAAGAAGGAGTGGAAGGTAGAAAAACTTTAAAAATCCTGGAATTACACAATAGAATAAACCAACACAGCAATCAGTGAATTTAAAGCATTTTGAAAATCAGAATTTTGAAAAAAATAAATAAAATAAAAGATTAAAACAAAAATAAAGTCGTGGTTGCCTCCCACAAAGCGCTTCATTTTATGTCGGGGCTCGACACAACCCAAGGGAAATTTATTCTAAGGTCTCTGATGGAAATTCTGCCAGTTTTAGACCTGTCGAGAATTCTTTTTCTTCTACGCAATTATAATGTTTAAGACGTTGCCCATTTACTACAAATGGTGCACTAGACCTACCCTTAATTTCAATAGCGCCACTAAATAAAACTTTGGTTATTTCAAAAGGCCCGAACCATCTAGATTGTAATTTTCCAAGAAACAATCTAAGCCCACACTAAATTCTTTTCTAGATTTACGCTTTTCATGCCATCTCTTTGTTCTTTCCTTATATATGTGGGCATTCTCGTAAGCGTCTAATCTTAGTTCTTCTAATTCATGTAAGTCTACTACATGTTTCTCACCTGCGTCAGTATAGTTAAAGTTAAGAGTTTTAATTGCCCAATAGGCTTTATGCTCAAATTCAATTGGTAAGTGGCAAAATTTTCCGTAGACTAACTTGAATGGTGTGGTTCCGATAGGTGTCTTAAAAGTTGTTCTGTAGGCCCATAAAGCTTCATGTAACTTGGTAGACTAATATTTCCTAGACTTAGCAACAATTTTCTATAAGATTTGTTTTATCTCTCTATTCAAAACCTCTACTTGTCCACTGGTTTGTGGATGGTAAGGTGTTTCTACTCGGTGTCTTACTCCATATTTTAGTAAGCGTTTATCGAATATTTTAGATATGAAATGAGAGCCTCTGTCACTTATGACGAGTCTTGGCACACCGAATATCGGGAAGATAATATTCTTGAAAAGCTTTATGACTACTTGTGCGTCATTTGTTGGAGAAGTTATAGCTTTGATCCACTTTGAAACATAATCGACAACTACGAGTATAAACTTATTTCCAAAAGAAGACAAGAATGGTCCCATAAAGTCAATTCCCCACACATTGAAAACTTCTACTTCTAAAATGCCTTTTTGGGGCATCTCATCGCGCCTCGAGATGTTACTAGTGTGTTGCACCAGTCGTAATTTAGAATGGAGACGTGAACATCTTTCCAAAGAGTGGGCCAACAAAAACTTGATTGAAGGATTTTTGCGCAAGTCTTCAAAGTGCTTGCATGTCCACCGTAAGGAGCAGAGTGACAATGGGAAATTATGTTTTCCATTTCTTCTTCTGGGACACAACGACGAAAAATACCATCGTATCCTCACTTAAAAAGAAACGGTTCATCCCAGTAATATTTTAAATCATGGAAGAACTTCTTCTTTTGTTGGTACATGAGATCTAGTTGAAGTACTCCGGTAGCTAAATAGTTGACTATGTCAGCAAGGCTAAGATCTCCTCAAAAGCATCGTAACTCATCGCATCCAAGAATACATGAGCTTTCTCTATCAACACCTTAGCAAGAATACCCTTAGTTCCACTTCTGGTTTCCAATATAATGTCTGATTTCTTCAGATGTAAGCCTGCTGCAATAACTTCAAGTTTAGGCTCTTTCTCTAAGCATGTGAAAGTTATCTGATCAAGGATAGGCACACCAAGTAATTTGGAGAATTCTTACATTGTGGGCACCAGCTGAAAATAGGGAAATGTGAAGCAGTGATGTTTAGGATCAAAGAACTAGAACAAAATACTCATCATATCTTCATAAAACCCTGAGGTAACCAAGTCAAGTAGATAACCATGCTTCTTGATAAATTGAGAGCTCTCAGGAATTTTGGAGACCAATTCTTTAAGCTTGGAGGGTATCCTTACAAAGCTAATCCGGATAGTGTTCCTACGAGCGGTAGCCATAACCTATAACAAAGAACAAAGATAAATCCTTTGGTCCTTGAAATGGATAGTGAAAATGCTATATTATGATGTCATGATATTATGTTCAAACAAGCAGACAAATGGCACACACAAACAAGTCACACAATTGCCCTAAGTTTAAAGGCTTGCATGAAGTCCATAGGTAAGTACCCGCCCCGTTGAATTTTAGTTGGTTCATCCAGTCCTATCAATACTAACTGGGTTCTAAGGAATCTCAATATCACTGATCCTTCTCAAGGGTTGCTGCTCAGTAGGCAACTGACTTGCCAACCAAAACTTCCCAAGATTAGAATCTTAATAAGCATAGCATCGAGTATCAACCAACTTTAGACTTCACCAAAGTCGGTTATCTCACTACTTTCTAATGGCCAAGATGGTTCAATTAGGGTTCTAAAAGTAAGTTAGTGTTAATGACAACATATGTCAATCTAATGTTATCCTCAACTGACTTAAGGAACATAAGAACCAACCAAGAAGTCATACTAACTGTAGCCACCAGATCAAGCATATCGGTATACCCCGTACAATTTCCTTAGTCTATTACTACTTACTTAAGGTACACTAGATCCGGGTTAGGATCTTTCACACAGTAGCCTCATAACAGGTACCCTTAAAAATAAAGCAAACAAATCAAACAAGTAAAGTGATATAATCCTAAGATAACCCCTCTTTTATTTAGTACTCCCTAGTAGAGTCGCCAGTTCTGTAACACGGTGGGAGAACTGACTTGGGCGTTTTTGTTTCCGAAAACTATGTTGCGGATAGCAAGAGTCACCACCGACTTTTATTTTATCCAATAAGGAAAAGGAATAAAAGAACAGGAAAAACATTTTTTTAAAAAGATTTGATTTCGGAGGGTAAGTTATACAAAGGGAAGGTGTTAGCACCCTTTGTATCCATGGTTATCCATGGACTCTTAATTACTCAGCTCACTTTACTTTTGTTTGAAAAATAGTGTTGTGTGTGTTTAGAAAATATTTTCATAAATCTTTAACTTTGCAATGATCCTCATATGGATGTATACAAAGTGTTTAGTTTGAAAAGTATTTTGAAAAGTGGGGTGTAAAGAGTGTTTTGAAAGAGTGAGCAAGTATTTAAGAGTTACCTACCCTAAGTTTGTAAGGTCTTTCTTGTTATTCATTTCCTTTAAGGGTAGGACTGTCCTTACTATTAGTGAGTAAGTAATATTTACCTTGGATGTTTAAAGGGACAAGTGTAGGGTCATCTTATGGTCATAGAAGGAAACCTGTAGGGGTATCTTAGCAATTTGAAGGGACGATCATCATTTTCGTAGGGTCATCGAGGGATAAGATCATTTGTTCGTAGGCAACTCGAAGGGACTATGAACTTTTTTGAAGGGACTTGGTGATTTTCTTTTCTATTTGAAGGGACTTTTACTAAGACACACCCACATTCAAGGGACTTGACCATGTTTTTATAAGGCAACCAAGAGAGGGAATCCAAGAAGGTGTAGATGGCAATTGTATAACGATTGACTTACGCGTGTGAATATCAATTTCAATTATTTATCTTGAATTTAATGGGCTAAGTCCAATTATTTAAGCATACAATCTTTTACACACCCTATTTTACTAACCACGTAATAATATTTTGTAGAAAATAAAAGCAGAAAGTAAAGTCCTACGCTATTACATCATGGGAGGGGGGTACATTGGTTTTTTAAGGGGATTACATAAAATGCGGAAATTAAACCTATTTAACTATTACATATGAGGAGCAATTACATAATCGGAAAAAGAAGTGAGAGGAAATAAAATTACATAATATCGTGCGTCCTATACAAATTTTATAATAAAGTAAATAATTAAGTCAATTTAGAATAAATTAAATTAAGAAAAGAGATTAATTGTTTTTTATAAAAAAAATAGGGTTAGAAAAATAGGGTTTTGAAAATAAGGGTTTGAAAATTAGGGTTTATTAGATTAGGGTTTTCATTAGAATTAATCTAAACCTAATTATTAAATAAATATACAAATTAAATTAAAAACCTAAGAAAACTAATTTTTATTAAAAAAAAAATATTATTTGAAAATAATTGGAAGTTCATTATTGAAATAAAATTAAGGTGGCTAAGTTAATTAGTTTAGGGTTAATTGTAGTTAATTAAAAAAAACAAAACCAAACCAAGAAAATAAGGGAAAAATAACCAGGTTTTGAAAAAAAGTTGGAGGCTGGACTTGAACCCACACCCTTTTGTTTCACATATGCATCCTCCGTGCACTAGGCCACACTCGCACTGGTGATAACAAACACAAACAATTAATTATAAAATAAAATAAATTTCAAATTCTGAAGATTCGCGCGCAAAGAGTCATCTTCTTCGTGGATTCGTCTGGTTAGACTTTTAGCTATGCTTGTTCGTCTTAAAGCCTGTAGTGACGGATTTTGTTCGTCACTACATGTCCTGCAAATTCAAACATTCAAAATACACGAAATAAATGCATTTTAGTTATATAAATCAATCAATGTTGGTCTTCTAGGTCCAAATAAATCATCAATTTCGTATGAAATCGCGTTTAAACACAATCCCCAATTTTGAACTTTCAAAACCTAACAATGGTGTGCTACCTTCCATGTGTCGAAACTTGAATCAAACCAACCAGAAACATTGCAAAGATAATTATAAACAATATTATACAATAAAATTTGAGTTAGAAAGCATGTATAATGGAAATCGAAAATAAAAAATTTAAGACGAAATATGAATTCGGTTTCTATGGTTCATGAGGTTTTTGATGATGGTGATGATCAATATAGGTTCAGAACACATCAAGGAATACAATGGAACCTTTCAAACCTTTGAAAAATCACTAGAATGGAGAAACCGAATGGCCAATTTTCTTGGAAAATTTGAAGTTTGGTGAGGGTGTTCTAGCTCTAATTTTCCGTCCCTTGTCCTTTGTATGTGTTGTACATTTATAGAGGGGTAGAATTAGGTCAGAAACTTGGGCTTGATGGATTGGTTTTGGGTAGCTTGAAGATGAATAAAAGTGGTTTCTAAATTTTTCAAAATATTTGATAAAATCATGCCTATTTGATTTTGCACGATTTTGATCTTTTCCAATCATCATAAACATCACATATATGATCCCAAAATAGATTTTAAATCAAATATTTTGATTTTTTTTATGATTTATCTTAATTAAAATTGAAATTAAATGATTTAAATTCAATATAATATAAAATAAATAACAAAAATTAGATAATATGATTAATGGGTCGTGAATGGTCTTATAATTGAGTTTGGGTTGAAAGATTATGGGCCCATTTGAAGAAAACTTGAGTTTTGGCCTTTTTTGCTTCATACACCTCCTCAAAATTGCCCAACTTCAACAATGCATAACTCCCTCAATTTTTATCCCATGAAGGTGTTCTAGGACTTTTATAAAGCTTTAAGTTTCCTCTAAATTCTCCTTTTGGTACCATGTCCATTTGATCTTCCATATTTAAGTTATGAGCTCTTGAAAACGTTGACTTTTTGTTGACTTTTAAAAGGACCTGTAATGTCTTGGCTCATATCTATCAAATAAAGCATTTTTGGTCAAAGTACAGTTGACTTTTCCTACACAAAACCCTAATTTAGTCACTCCTGATTCTTGATGATTCTGAGGTTTCCTTGATGAATCATGATCAACCCTTCATCAAATGATGAATTTAACCTCATAATCTTGATGTTGACCAAAAATATTGAAGTTTGACTTTGTGTTGACCACAGTTGACGTTTTGACCAAGTTAACTGATTTTTTATTATCCAAGCATCTGACTGACCAAACTTGTAGGGAAAGCCTTTAAACTTGACATGAGGATTCTTTGAGGTATATGAGATGTCATGAAGTCCACTTGAGGCTTTGGAAGTCCATTTTGATTTGTGAAACTCAAAACCCTAGTTTCAGATCCATTGCTTAGGATGAGGCTTTGTCTAATGAAACCTTGAATCCTTTTGAGCAATTGTGAATCTTATGACTATTAGGAGACCTCTTGAGACACATTGTCTTGAATATGGGAGGGAAAATTTTGGGGTACAACAGATGCCCCTATTCAATTTTCTGAAACCTGAGGAGTTAGATTGGCATGTACGCCATTCGTGACCTGAAGGTGGAAGAGGATTGAACACTAAAACCCAAAATTTTGCACTCGCCAGTGCGCAAAATAATATTGTTGATTGATTGTATTGCTTGAATGGGCTTAGAGATGCCATTTAGAGTATTTGGAGATGGGATTATAGATGCCATCCAAAGTGTTTGTTGATAGGAGTATCAGATTATGTCTACGTTTGACTCTATCTGAATGTTGTTACTGTACTAAGTATCAGAATTAGATCTTCATCTCAACCATCTCTGAACTGTCTCTGTAACATATCCCGAGCTAGGTATCAGCACTAGATCTTTGTGTAGATTCTCTCTGAACTGTCTCTGGGGGAATATCTTGAGTTAAGTATCAGAAATAAATCTTCATTTTGATTATCTCTGAACTGATTCTGGAAAGTATCCTGCACTAAGTATCAACACTAGATCTTCGTTTAGATTGTCTCTGAACTGTCTCAAGGACAATATCTTGAATTAAATATCATAACTAAATCTTTGTTTCAATTATTTCTGAAAATATCCTGCACTAAATATCAGCACTAGATCTTCGCTTAAATCGTCTCTGAACCGTCTCAATGAAAGAAAAGCGTCATGCACTAAGTATCAGCACTATATCTTTGTTTAGATCGTCTCTGAACTGTCTCTAGGAGTTGATAATGTTTATCTGACTGCAACTATCCTAAAAAGGAAAGGTTAGTTTTATGCAAGATTATTTGATGTATGCATGTATGAAATGATGTTCTTAATGTGAGTGAGAATGTCGTATGCATTATGGATGTGTATGCCATGATATGATGTAAATGATATATGTATGAATTATGTAGTTGAAGCCCATTAGTAGCTTCATGTAACAATTGCTGGCTTGGGAAAATAAATCCCGATTTGCTGTTGAGGAGTATGAAGACATCGTTCCCGTCTTGTTTCTGAATATTGTACTTAGGACCTTTCAATTTTCGTTCGTCGTACTTTTTATTGAAAGATTAAATTCCTAAATACCCTGACTAGGGATAAAAGAGACAGACATTTCCCCGAGAAACTTATCCGGTCAAGTGTCAATTCTTCGGAGGATATTAGGCTTGAGAGAAGTATTCTAAGGGATCTCGTAGAGTTGGAAGTACAAGAGGCTACTTAGAATAAATCCGTAAAGATTACTTTGTGGGGATGAACCTGCGAAGATTCGTTGGATATGAACTTTACTGGGGATTCCTACCTCTGATAGTCCTTAGTAAACGCTATTATTGTAATTTTATATTATTTTATGCATTTTTGTTAAACATCAATCATATTCAAAAGCATATATACATTCAAACATAATCAACAGACGTTTTCGCTTAAGTAAAAAGGGAAAAGTAAACCTGAACTCGAAAATAGAATTGTATTAATAATGAAAGTGGCCTATAAACATGCAAGTTTGAACAAAGAGACAAGAATCCTAGTAAGAGGAATTCGTCGTAGAAAATTTAAAAGAGTACAAAAAACAGGGAAAAACAACTATGTGTAAGTGATCCCATCAAGTTTCAACTCTGCTATTGCCATTATCTTCAAGTTTATCATCTTTTGCTGTTGGAAGAGAAACGATTGGACATATCTACACATGTTTGAACTTGATATAGGTAGCACAACTAGTTGAGGTTACATGGGTGATCCAACGAGACATAGTCGTACGCTTTAATCCCTAACTTTTTCCGGGACGCCCCTTTCAGGTTTTCAGTCCACCGGGATACCCTTTTTTTGCCCAAGCTTCCCTTTCGGGTTTTCAACTTGCCGGGTGTACTTATATATATATATATATATATATATATATATATATATATATATATATATATATATATATATATATATATATACCCCTAATTTTTGCCCAAACCCTTTTGGTTTGCCGGGATGCCCTTATTTTTTCCTAGGCCAGTCAACCTAGCGAGTCTTTTTTTATGCATAGTATTTTTTAACTATGTCTGCGTTCACAGGTTGCGGTAAATCTTCACCATCCATAGTAGTAAGCATCATAGAACCTCTAGAAAATACCCTTTTTATTGCAAATGACACTTCCTAGGTGGGAGTCCATTTGACCCTAGGATCACCCTATGGTAATATGATACGCTTTATCACCAAATCTCCAGCCTGGTAAACCTGTTGCTTGACTTTTTTATCAAAGGCTTTGATCATACGCTTCTGATACATCTGGCCATGACAGACATCCGCAAGCCTTTTTTCATCTTCATCTAAATCTGCATCTTTCATAATTCTCAGAGAAGGGATCTGAACTTCAATAGGTAAAACATCCTTCATCCCATAGACGAGAGAAAATGGGTTTGCCCCAGTTGAAGTACGTACTATGGTGCGATAACCATGAAGAGAAAATGGTAACATCTCGTGCGAATCTTTATACGTTATTGTCATCTTCTGTAAGATCTTCTTGATATTCTTGTTGGCGGCTTCCACTGCACCATTCATATTTGGTCGATATGGAGAAGAATTGTGATGCTTAATCTTGAACTGCGTATAGAGTTCAGTAATCATAGTATTATTCAGATTAGTACCATTGTCTGTGATAATCCTTTCGGGGATGCCGTATCTACATATAAGATTATGCTTAATGAATCGATCCACAACATTCTTGGTAACAGAAGCAAACGAGGTTTCCTCTACCCATTTCATAAACTAATCAATAGCAATAAGAATGAAACAATGTCCATTGGAAGCGGTAGGTTTGATCTCACCAATCATATCAATGCCCCACATTGCAAAAGGCCAAGGAGCAGTCAGAGCATTCAAGGGGACTGGAAGCACATGTACTTTATCAGCATATATCTAGAACTTATGACAAGTTTTTGAGTGTTGATAGCAATCAGCTTCCATGGTAGACCAGTAGTAACCTGCTCTAAATATCTTCTTAGCCATCGTATGCCCACTAGAATGAGTACCAAAGATCTCATCATGCACGTCTTCCATAATCTCTCTTGCTTCCTTCTTGTCCACACAACGAAGCAAAGTTGAATCGTGATTGCGCTTGTACAAAATTCCATTACTCAGGAAGAACTTGGCAGGGAACCTCCTTAGAAACTTCTTGTCATTGATAGATGCCCCTTCAGGATACTCCCGAGCTTCGATATATCTTTTTACTTCGTGGAACCAAGGTTTCCCTTCTACTCCCTCAGTATCAACCTCATAACAATATGCCAGCTCATCCAATCGATCAATAGTAATTCTAGGAGCTTCATTGTCCCAAATGACTTCAAACATAGATGACATAGTAGCTAATGTGTCTGCCAATTGATTCTCTTCTCGTGGAATATGTTCAAAAGTGATATCTTCAAAGTATGGAATCAAATACAACACATGCTCTCTGTAGGGAATGAGATTTGGATGTTTTATGTCCCATTCTCCTTTAACTTGACTAACTACCAGGGCTGAGTCTCCATATACGTTCAAGAACTAGATTTTCATTTTAATGGCAGCCTTGATACCCATGATACATGCTTCATATTCGACCATATTGTTGGTACAATCAAAACAAAGTCTTGCAATAAACGGTATATAACAACCCTCAGGCGATATAATCACAACACCAACACCATTACCAAGCACATTAGAAGCTCCATCAAAAACCATAGTCCATCAGGATCCCTGTTCGGTTCCTTCATACGGTCTAAGTTCTTTACGACCACTAACAAGCATAATAACTTCATCCGGAAACTCAAAGTTCATAGAATGATAGTCATCCACCGCTTGATGAGCCAAATGATCAGCTAGCACACTTCCTTTAATTTCCTTCTGAGAAGTGTACTGTATGTCATACTCCGTCAAGATCATTTGCCATCTCGCTATTCGTCCGGAGAGAGCAGGTTTCTCAAATATGTATTTGATAGGATCCATCTTCGAAATCAGTAAAGTGGTATGGGTCAACATATATTGTCTTAGTCGGCGAGCAGCCCATGCCAAAGCGCAGCAAGTTTTCTCGAGCAGTGAGTATCTTGTTTCACAGTCGGTAAACCTTTTGCTAAGGTAGTATATTGCCTGCTATAAACACCCCAAATATGCCCTAACTTTTTCTCACACCATGGCTTGTGATCTTTCATATTGCATCTGCATAATCATATCATCTCACACTGCATAGTTCATTTCATCTACATCTAGGGTTTGTGATCTAAGCAATCCAAGAAGTGATCTGAGCCATACCAATGGTCTTGAAGCATTCCAAGCGGGTGCATGAGTGTTATATGATCTTATTACATCCCCAAGAAGTCTTTGAAGTCAAGAGATCACAAAGCATGGCAAAGGCATAGAGGTAGACTGAATATTTCCTACACAGATGATCTAAAATTAGGGTTTTGGCTTTAGAGGCCTTACACCCAAATTTTTTGGTCATTCTTGATTCTAATGGTCTTAATATGTTATAAGGAACATGTGTACCAAATTTGATGAAGAAATTCATTGTGGAAGTCATTTGATCAACTGGTAACTTGTTGTGCAAGAAAAGTCAGAATCAGGGCATCTGAGGCCACCACCAATGGAACCAATGGATCATTTTCATCAAATTGAGGTTCTATGATCTTTATTTGATCTTATAAGTGGTTATAAGTTCACAAGATTGAAGAATTTCAAGCCATTTGCAAACTTTCCATTTTTGGACATGACTTGTAATGGAAACTTTCCATTTTTGGAAAGATTTTCAACCTCCTCTTTCTTGATAAAAAATGCTTCAAATGAAAAATCCTTAAACATGAAAGTTGTAGATTGGGTCTTCCCATTTTCAAAAAGTACAAGAACGCCTCTTGATTCATTCTAGAACTCAAGATATGATCTTTCAAAGTTGGGAAAAATCCTATAATTTTCAAGTTCATGCCAAAGAGGGATTTTTGCAAAATCAAGTTTCAAGACTTCTAATGACCTCTAATCCACTTCTAAACATCATTACATGATAACACAACTTGACTTGATCATAATTGGGCATTGGACCTAAGGTTTTCATGACTTGTGATCCAAGAAATT
The DNA here is from genome assembly GCA_963966055.1 of Lathyrus aphaca. Taxonomy (NCBI): domain Eukaryota; kingdom Viridiplantae; phylum Streptophyta; class Magnoliopsida; order Fabales; family Fabaceae; genus Lathyrus; species Lathyrus aphaca. The sequence goes on from OZ014519.1 coordinate 442,964,996, forward strand.
TCAAAGAGGGAAATTTGCAAATCATGTGATAACTCTTGTATCATGCCATCCAGATCCTCAAATCCAATCCCAGGGCCATCCTTGATGCAAGCTGAGGCAGGACAAGCCCCCAAGCCAGCTCTGACCCGAGCCCATACCTCTTAGTACACAATCTTGACTTTTTGCAAAACCTCCCATACCAATCAGCCTGTGCCACAACAACTCTCTGGCCAATAAACTTTGTTTATGTGGATATCAAGGAGCTCATTACACAATACACACAAGCCTGAATCAAGCCCTAAGCTCAGTTTCACAAAAATCCCTAAAATCTTCATTTCTTCGAAACTCCACACACAGCCATCAAAACTCAGTTATTTCTTCACCAATCATCTCAACATCACTCAAGGATCATAAACCACCCTTCACCATAGCCTAAAAGCTCCCAAAACAAAAACAAGTTTTCTGCCTTAGCAGAACTGAAACACTCAAACCAGCCATCATAAACTTGTTCTAAGTTTTCCAGAAGCATCAAGGTGATCATTGGAGTGGATTGGCATCAAGGAGAGGTCCAGAAAGTTCAGATTGAGAAAGCTTCATCTCAGGTATCATACAAGAACAAATTTTCCAGAACTTGCGTTTTAAGTTATAGATTGATTCTATGTGATGTACTGATCATGGTGATATGTTTACTTTTGAAAATGGTTGAGTTTTAAGCATTTCATAGCCTTCTGAAATTTTTGTACATTTTTCTGTTTTGCTTTGATTCTATCTTTTGATGCATGATAAATGATTTTTTGTTGCTGGATTCTTGTTTGGTGATGTCTAGTGAGTAATTCTGGAGAGTTTGAGTTGTTTTCATGGCGTTTTGAGAGAGATAGGATGAGTGAGCTGCCGGAGAAGATGACCGGAGGTCTTCTCCGGCCACCTGAAAGTCATTAAACCCTAATCTGTAATTAATTCCTCAATTTAAATTTAGGCCGTTAGATTGTGATTCCCGCGTGTGTGGAGGGCCAGGATTAGTTCACTTAAACCCTAATCTTGATTTATTAAATTAATTAAGTTTAATTAAATATTTTTGCCAGATTCAATCCTAGCCCTTTAAACACGCGCGGAGTCAATTCCCCTTTGAATCTGGACCTTCGGATTGGCATACTTCTCATTTATTTGATTTTTATTTCATTTCAAAAACATTTCTTTTCTCATTTATTTGATTTTTATTTCATTTCTTTCCACATTTATTTTAAAATAGCAAAAACCATTTAAACAATCTCATTTTCTGCATTTTTACTTTAAATATTTTTCTTAACTCTAAAAAAAATTTTATTTTAATTTTTGCATTAAAAAAGTATTTTTCAAACATTTAAATGTTTTATTTAATTAATTAATTGATTTTAATTAATTAAAAATACATTTAGGTTTCTAAAAATCACCAAAAAATTCATGAAGCATTCTTAGACATTTAGAAACATTTTCAAACTCACCATACAAATTTCTTTTTAGGTTTGATCACATTTTCACAATTATCTTTTAATTAGGGTTCACAAAAATCACATTTTCTAACCCTAACTTGAAAAAATTACTTCTGGTCAACCATGGTGAGTTTGAACTTGATTATTTTTGCATTGTTTCACATATTGCATCTAGTATCTAGGATATTTATCTCATGATTTTACATTGCATTTTCAATTTGATTTTCATTTTTCCCTTAGAAGTATCCAAAAACCTTAGTTAACTTAGGAAATCCATAACTTTCACTAGGTTTAGCTTCTGACCTTCTCCTTTGGGTAGTGATCTTGTGTATGATTAGGGTTTGTTTGAGTTCAATTTCAAATTTTTATCATGATGTATGCTTCTATTTTCGTCATATGCATCTCATGTTGTCTTAAAACCCTAATTTCTCATGTTCATTTGCATTCATCTATGCATAGCTCAATCATATGAACTTGCCATGACATTTCAAGCATTTGTATGACATCTTAGACATCTTAAGACATTCTTGAACATTGCTTGATCATTTCTTCATTCATTTGATATGCCTTGCATCCATTGCATTTCATGAACATCCATGTGTTTTCAAGCTTCTTACTTGCTTCCATTGCATCTCATCCTTGTATGAACATTCATAAGAATTATGTATGACCTTGCATCATCTCATAACACATTTGCCTTGCATATACACTTCTGGTTTTGGTCTTTGCATCATTGTTCATTTCATTTCCTTTTGCTTTGCATCTTATGCATTCATACTAACATTTCAGGGGCTTATGGTAAGTTGTTTGGGATGTGGATTTTCCTCCACATCCTACCTTCTTCTTATCTCTTCATATGCATTCTTTACTTGTCTTTGAAGTGAACTTGCTTCACTTATGCTCCCTCTTTCTTACTTTCTTTCTTTTAGGTTACTTATCTTCTTCAGGAAGTAAGTAACTTATTCTTTCTCTCCTTCTCTTTCCATCTGCTTCTTTTTCCTTGGTGGCCTCCTGAAGACCTTTCTTTAAGCCTTAAAAACCATAGGATATCCAAGAATGATAATCTTTAGGGTTGTATATAGTCCCCCCTAGATTTTTACCTTTGAGTCCCCTTGAGTCTCTCTTCTCATCTCATAATCAGAGGCTAAACACTTAAAGTTTTAGGACTTTGAATTAGGGTTATACCTGCATCCTTATCTTAGGATGGAGTGCATAAATTTAATCCTTAGTGTTAAAACTTTAATTTATTTACACCTCTTAATCAAAACACTTAATAATGATCAAGACATAAGCTTGTAACTTAGGCCTTACATTAGGGTTCCATCTCTTCCTTTTGGTCAAGAGGGATTAACCCTGGTGTTTAATGGACAAGTCCCCCTCAAGTTGTCTTACAAACTTAAAATCCATTTCTTAATCTCATCCTTTAATTAAAATCCACTTTATAAAGGTTTGTTATATAATGAATTTAATCCCTAACCATGGATTAAGTTGAGGTATCTTCCTCAGCTTAGGTGTTCTCATCTATCATCCTTCTCTTAGGATGGTGTAATGAGTTCACTAATCCCTGATTAGAGATTAAACTCATTACTTAACACTAAACAAAAACCCAAAAACATTTTAATAATCAAAAGTAGGTTAATGATCTTAACCCTACATCATCATGGTAATTAAGTTGAGATGCTTATCTCATGCTTAAGTAGGCTCATTATCCCTAATCAGGGAGGATATAATGAGTTTACAAATCTTTGATTTAGGCTTAAGCTCATTATCTTATGCAAAACACCAAAAACAATAAAAAACACAAAAACAAACAATAATCGTCTCCTTCGGGATTCTTTTCTCATCACACTCATTCTATAAACGAGAACTCGCTTCTTCCGTCTAATGCAAGACAGTTAGCACTCGAGCCAGACGAGTCATACACTTGAGCATAGACAAGCAAGCAATTCACAATCAAAATCATTTCCAGTCTCTTTGAGTCGAACTACAGTGTTCTGACTTCCTCATTGCACGAGAGGATACGTAGGCATAACTTAACAGTTATCAAACAAAAGTCTCTTTGTCATCCCCCTCCTTCCAGCTTTCTTTTTAAAGCCTCATTCCTGAGCATTCACCCTCTCTTCTGCACTGACACACTGCACATTCTTCCTAGCTTTTCATACACAGTCAACACATACACTGCCCCTTCTAAACACAATCAAGTAAACGTAGATCACGTCAAGTACAACGGACGATCTGGGTGCTAATACCTTCCCAGGTCGTAACCAACCCCCTTTCTCAGTTTCTCTGGTTCGCAACCGTCTTATCCATACCCTTCCAGGTTTATGCAGCTTTACCTTTCCTTCGGGATAAAAATGCCTAGCTGGCGACTCTATTCAATCTCAAACTCCAACATCGCCGATGGTCCGCGTCTGCACTAGGACGAAAGTCTGGGGAGCGACACCTGCTCTTTTCGACCAGACTCGTCATATTGTCCCAATACACACCCCATTGAATTGTCTAGAACTATTAGGTACATAATCAAGGGTCTTCCCTCAACTGGTGGCATCAATATTAGAGGTTCTTGGAGATATTTCTTGATCTCATCAAAAGCTATCTGGCATTCGTCGTTCCATTCCATTACTTGATATTTCTTCAGTAATTTGAAGATTGGCTCACAAGTAGCAGTTAACTGGAATATAAATCTTGCAATGTAGTTCAGGCATCCCAAGAATCCTCTGAATTCCTTCTCAGTACGGGGAGCAGGCATATCTTGTATAAATTTTACCTTTGCAGGGTCAACATCAATACCTTTACCACTGACAACGAAACCCAAAAGTTTACTAGATCTAAGTCCAAAGGTACATTTGTTTGGATTCAATCTCAGCTTGTATTTCTTAAACATTTCAAACAACTTGTATAGATTATCAAGATGTTCTTATTCAGTCTAGAATCTGGCTATCATGTCATCAACATATACATCTATCTCGTGATGAATCATATCATAGAACAAAGCTACCTTAGCACGTTGGTATGTTTCCCCAACGTTCTTCAAGCCAAATGGCATTACTTTGTAACAAAAGGTTCCCCACTGTGTGACAAACATAGTCTTATCCATGTCTCCGGGTGCCATTTTAATCTGATTATAACCAGAGAAACCATCCATAAAAGAGAATACCATATGTTGAGCAGTATTATCTATCAGAACATCAATATGTGGAAACGGAAAATCATCTTTGGGGTTGGCCTTGTTCAAATCCCTGTAATCCAGGCACATGCGTACTTTACCATCTTTCTTAGGCACATGTACCACATTTGCAACCCATTAAGGATAAGAAGTGACAACTAGGAACCCTACGTCAAATTGTTTCATCGCTTTAGCTTTAATCTTTTCTGACATTTTAGGACGCATACGACGAACTTTCTGCTTTATCGGGAGACAACCTCCCTTCATTGGTAAACGGTGAACCACAATATCAGTATCAAGTCCTGGAATATCCTCATAAGACCAAGGAAATATTTCCACGTAGTCATGTAGCATTTGGATTAACCTTTTCTTAACACTGTCTTCTAATTCAACACCTATCTTGACCTCTTTCATGTCTTTCTCAGTTCTCAGATTCACAAATTCAATTGGTTCTTCATGCGGTTGTATAACTTTCTCTTCTTGCTGTAGCAACCTAGCAAGTTCAACAGGCACTTCACAATCTTCCTCATTTCCATCCTCGGCATGGTAGATCAGATTTTTGAAGTCATAATCAGCAATAGCAGAACCGTTATTAATAGGATCCATAGTGGATGAGGATTTGCAATTTAGTGACGTGGGTGTGTGAAAGAACCCATAACTTTTTGATAGAGAAAGAAAAATAAAATAAAGATAAAGAGCGCAATATTTATGAAAGGAAAAAGGTCCATTGATTTTATTGAATGAAAATATGGAAATGAAATGATATCCCTAACAAGCATACCATTATGCCCCGGGAAAGGCACAAGGCTTAAAAGTTTTAATTGTTCAGAATTACAAAATCAAAATTAGAAAAAAGAAAATAGCATTTACTCCTGACTAAAGGAGATAGGAATAACATCTTCAGCCTTCCAATTATTGATCCCACTGCCCATGGTAGGAAAGATCCAACTGTCTAGGTTGCAATCTTTATCAGAGTCTTCCACAACATTGACTTGATCTTTCTAAACTCCTATGTTGGTGATACGAATAGCATGGGAACGACAAATAACCTTTTGAGCCTCTGCAGTAAAACCCAAACCAAACTTGTCAGACTTGTAAGGAATATCAGGAAGCTGACCCCAAATAGTACAACCACCTTCTTCAACCACAACTTTAGCATCTTTCAGGGAGACCATTGCAGGAGTTGCTCTAGGAACAGCAGGAACTGGCTTAACAACAGGAGTAGTCTGAGGAACAACTTCAAATGTTTGACAAGGAGTCTCAACAAATTCACCTTCCATCTCAACATACTTGAAAGTATTCACATGGATGATCATGTACTCTTCTTCACCATAGACAGTGATAATCTTACTCTTCATGGATATTTCATCTTCTGGTGTAAAATGGAAGTCACAACACCTACCCCATGTATCTAAGAGCACCCAAGCAAGCATGAATAGGCAGGACGAATATCCATCACGTAGAAAGTAGAATCAAAGACTTGATAACCCACTTTGATTGGAAGATCAACTTCTCTGTACACCATTCTTCTTAAACCATCAAAGCCTCTCACCACCACGTTACTAGGCCTTAGCACAATGTCTTCAAAGTTGAATTTGTCAAGAACAACCTTTGGTAGCACATTCAACGAGGAACCATTATCCACCAACACATGAGATAGAGTAGTTCCCCTACACTCAATAGAGATGTGCAAAGCTTTGTTGTGATTCCTTTTAGCGGGAGTTAAATCAACATCAGAAAATCCTAAGCTATTACCGGTTGTCAAATTAGCAACACAATTTTCAAACTGGTCCACAGAGATTTCGTGAGGTACGTGCGCAAACTTCAGGAATTTCACCAAAGCTTTAGCATGGGCCTCAGAACATAATAACAAGGATATTATAGAGATCTTGGAGGGAGTATTCCCTAATTGTTCAACTATATTATAATCACTCTTGTGGATGATCTTCAGTACTTCTTCCATCTGCTTAATGGGATCTTCAGTAACTGGTGTCTTAACCAGAACAGGCTCAATCACTGGTACTTTGCCTCGATCTTCAACACTTGGTCCAGAGTTGGAGATATGAATTGGAGCAATAACAATCTTTGAAGTGTCTTCTAGAGAGAAAATCCTTCCACTTTGAGTAACCTTACTAGTCCCAACAATATTGTCAATATCAGGATTAGTATCTTCCTGTCGCTCCCGAAGATTTGCATCCCGGTACAAGCGCGAACGGTCGGCAAAAGGAGAAATGAAGGAGAATGAATAGAGTCGCCAGCTAGGCATTTTTATCCCGAAGGAAAGGTAATGTTGCATAAACCTAGAAGGGTATGGATAAGACGGTTGCGAACCAGAGAAACTGAGAAAGGGGGTTGGTTACAACCTGGGAAGGTATTAGCACCCAGATTGTCCGTCGTACCCGACGGGATCCACGCTTAAAAGATTGTGTTTAAAGGGGTAGTGTATGTGCTATCTGTGTGCAAAAGCTGGAAAAGAAATGTACAAGTGTCAGTGCAAAAAAGGTGAATGCTCAAGAACTGAGGCTTTGAAAGAATGCTGAAAGAGGGGGATGACAAAGAGACTTTTGTTCGATAACAGTTAAGTTATGCCTACGTATCCTCTCGTGCAATGAGGAAGTCAGAACACCGTAGTTTGACTCAAAGAGACTGAAAGATAAATTGATTGATGAACTGCATGCTTATCTATGCTCAAGTGTATGACTCGTCTGGCTCGAGTGCTAACTGTCTTGCATTAGACGGAAGAAGCAAGTTCTCGTTTGTGAGTGAAGATGATGAGAAAAGAATCCCGGAGAAGACGATTATTGTTTGTTTTTGTGTTTTCAGTCTTTTATTGCTTTTGGTGTTTGTCATAAGTTAATGAGCTTAAGCCTAAATCAAGGGTTAGTAAACTCATCATATCCCCCCTTTGATTAGGGATAATGAGAATACCTTAAGTATGAGATAAACATCTCAACTTAATTATCATGATGATGTAGGATTAAGATCATTAACATACTTATGATTATTTAGATGTTTTTGAGTTTTTGTTTAGTGTTAAGTAATGAGTTTAAGCCATAATCAAGGATTAGTGAACTCATTACACCATCCTAATAGAAGGATAATAGATGAGCACACTTAAGTTGAGGAAGATACCTCAACTTAATCCATGATTAGGGATTAACCTCATGACAAAACAAACCTTTATTAAAGTGGACTTTAATTAAGGGTGAGATTAAGAAGTGGATTTTATGGTTTGTAAGACAACTTGAGAGGGACTTGTCCATTAAACACTAGGGTTAGTCCTTCTTAACCAATAAAGGAAGAATTAGAACCCTAATGCAAGGCCCAAGTTACAAGTTAATGTCTTAGTGATTATTAGATGGATTGATTAAGAGGATTAAACAAATTAAGGGTTTAACACTTAGGATTAAAGTTATACACTCCATCCTAAGAGAAGGATGCATGTATAACCCTAATTCCAAAGTCCCAAAGCCTTAAAGGTTTAGTCTCTAATGATGAGATGAGAAGAGGGACACAAAGAAGACACCAAGGTGAAAACTAAGGGGGACTAATCACAACCCTAATTATTATCATGCTTGGATGTTCCTATGGTTTGTGAGGCTTAAGAGAGATCTTCAGAGAAGCCACCAATGGAAGAAGCAGAAAGAAAGAGGAAGAAGCAGAGGAATAAGTTACTTACTTCACTAAAGAAGATAAGTAACTTAGAGAAAGAAAGTGAGAGATGAACATGAATGAGAAAGCTCACTCAAAGACAAAGAAAGATGCAGCAATGATGCATATGAAGAAAATGAAGAGAATGATAAGTGGAGGCAAATTCACTTCTCAAGTTACTTACCACCTGAAAATGTTAGTACAAGATGTATAAAGAAAGAAATGATATGAAATGATGCATATGAATGGGCCAATGCCAAAACCAGAAGCAATCACATGATGCAAATGATGCTATGAAATGATGCAAAGGCATACAAAGTGTTATGAATGTTCATACAAAGAGAATGAATGCATATGAAGCATGTGGGAAGCATGAAAACACATGGATGTTTATGAAATAAAATGGATGCAAAGCATAGCAAATGTATGAATAAATGACCAAGCAATGTTCAAACAATGTCTTAAGATGTATAAGATGGCATACAAGTGCTTGGAATGTCATGGCAAGTTCATATGTTCATGCAATGCAATGTAAGATGCAAGTATGGATGCTAAATTAGGGTTACATGAAAGGATGAGATGCAAATGATCAAAACAGAAACAATTCACATGATAAAAAATTTGAAATAAGCTCAAACAACCCCTAACCCCATATGATATCACACCCCAAAGGAGAAGGTCTAACTCTTAACCTAAAGAAAGTTTTGATTTTTCTAAGTTAATTAGGGTTTTTGGGTACCTTAAGAGAAAAAATGCAAATCAAATTTAAAATGAAAGATAAATTCATGAAAAAAATATCCTATAAACTACATTCTATATAGAAAACAATGCAAAAAGAATCATTGTCAAACCCTTCATGGTTAGGCAGAAAAGAATTTCCAAAGTTAGGGTTCCAAAAAGGAATTTTATGAACCCTAAATTCAAAGAAAAATGTCAAAATATGTTCAAAACCAAAAATAAATTTGTATGAATGGTTTGAAAATGTTTCTAAATGTCTTAAGATGCAATGTGAAGTTTTTTGGAATTTTCAGAAACTTAAATGGTATTTTAATTAATTAATTTCCATTAATTAATTAAAATAAACATTTAAATATTTTTAAAATGATTTTTTAATGCAAAAAATTAAAATAAAATTTTTTTTGGGTGAAGAAAAATATTTGAATTTAAAATGCAGAAGGAAATATTTTTATAATTTTTCTAGGTATTTTAAATAAAATGGCAAAGAAAATGGGATTTAAATGAAATAAAAATTAAAATAAGTGGAAGCAATCCAATCCAATGGATCAGATTCAAACTGGGGAAGACTGCGCACGCAGATGGAAGGCCTGGATTGATTCTGGGTTAATTAACTGATTAACCTAATTAATTAAAAATTAAACTTAAGTGAAATGATATGAACCGTACACACGCGCGCGAAACCAAATCCAAGGGCTGATATTCAAACTGAGCCACTAAATCCTAATTAGGGTTCTAATCATTTTCAGGTGACCGGAGCTAGCTCCGGTCATCTTCTCTGGCTAGCCAAACATGCTATCTCACTCAAAACGCAACCCCAAGCCCTTAAACTCTCCAGAAATGATCCTCACATCACTCTAAACAAGAATCAACCAACAAAATCCATTTATTTCACATGAACAACATGAATCGAAGCAAAACGGAAAATCAACCAAAAAATTCAGAAGCTTGTGAAATGCTTAAAACTCAACCATTTTCGAAACAAATCATATCATGGAAATCAGGGGAACACATAGAATCATTCTATAACATAAAAGAGAAGTTCTGGAAAAAAATTTGAAGGTGGCTACCTGAGCTGGAGCTTTCACCTTTGGAGCTTTCAAACCTCTTCTCTTGTTCAAATCCACTTCACTTAACCCCCTGATGGTGTTGCAATGCTTGGAATGAGTTTAAAATGGCTGGATTGAGAGGTTGTAACACAGCTGGTCCAAAATCGTGTTTGTGTTTGGCTGGCTTTTAGGGCTTGGTAATGGTTGGGAAATGTTCTAATGATGATGGTGAGTTGAATGATGAAGTTTATTTGAAGTTTGAGTGGCTGGACAGAGTGTTTCGAAAGATTGAGGCTTGGAGGTGATTTTGTGAAACTTGGTGTATCTGAGGTTTCAGGCTTGTGTGTGTTATGCACTGGCTTGCTTTTGGTCCACATAACATAACCCTATTGGCCAGAGAGTGGTTGTGGCTGCAGCTGATTGATATGGGTCCTTTTGCAAAGTCAACAAATTGTGTACTTGAGGTATGGGCTCATGTAGCAACTGTTCTATGGCATGTCCTGGCTCAGCATTGATCAAGGAGAGCCATGGGATTGAGATTGTGCAGCTGGATGGCTTGGAGGGAAAGATCTCATAGGTTTTGCAAGAGTTATGGGATTTTCCCCCTTAGTGATTTCTTGTGATGCAAGCCATGAAAGCAAGTGGTTATTTGGGAAATTTTGGTCACAATGCAATGTATTATGTTGTTATGATGCTTAGAGAGTGATTAGAGGTCACAAAATGACTTGGTATGTGAAATTGCAAAAAAATCCTCTTTGGTGTGAAAGTGAAAATTATAGGATTTTTGCCAACTTTGCAAGGCCATAACTTGAGTTCCATAATGAATTAGAACTTGCTCTTGTACTTTTTGAAAAGGGAATGATTCAATCTACAACTTTCATGACCAACAATTTTTTATTTGAAGCAGTTTTGGTTGAGAAAGAGGAGGTTGAAGAGCTTTCCCAAAATGGAAAGTTTCCATTACAAGTCATTTCCATTTTTGGCAACTTTTGGTTTAGCTCAAATTTCTTCAATTTTGTGAACTTCCAAGCACTTCAATGATCAAATAAAGATCATATAACTTCAATTTGATGAAAATATCACTTTGGTTCAATTGGTGGGGGCCTCAGATGCCCTGATTTTGCTCTGACTTGCTCAAGAAGTTACCCAGTGAACATATGACTTCCACAATGAATTTCTTCATAAAACTTGGTACACATGATCCTTATAACATATTGAGACTATTAGAAACAAGAATTACCAAAAAATTTGGAGTTAAGGCCTCTGAAACCAAAACCCTAATTTTGGTCATCTATGTAGTGAAAACCCTAGCTCTGCTTCCATGCTTTCCCAGTTCTTGTGATTTCTTGACTTCCTTGATCTTTGAGGGATATAATATGATGATAGAACACACATGGACCATCTTGGAATGATTGGAAACCTTTGGAGTGGCTCAGATGGATCCTTGGATTGCTCAGATCACAAACCCTAGATGCAAATGAACCTGAACTATGCAGATGAAACAAAAATGCAATATGAGATGGTATGCTTATACTGATGCAAACATGAAAGATCACAAGCCATGGTGTGAAATTAGTGAGGGAAAATTTGGGGTGTTTACAGCTGCCCCTATTCAAACATGAGTTAGCTGTGCAGGATGTAAGCGCCTGGCTTAACAGACAAACAAGATAACTTGTGGTTGAATACCAAAGACAGTCCAAAATTTGCACTCACTGGGGAGAAGAAGAAAAGGGATATAAATTGTAAAAGACAGTATAGTATGATTATTAAAATGTGGGCAATGGAGGACGACCATCGAGCAGAGGACGACTGCTGGGGATAAGGCAATGACGGGGACGGCCGACAAGCTGGGGAAATAAGAAATCATGATGGGGATGGCCATCAAGTAAAGTAACAAGGTTCTTTGGGGATTAAAATAAAGGTAATGATGGGGACGGCCACAAAGTTCGCAAAATAAAGTAAACAATGATGGGGATGACCATCGGTTCAAAGAATAAATGAAATATTGATGAGGGACGGTCGTCAAAGGTGAAGGACGATCACCTAGCAGGGGACGACTGCTCTTTATCACGACATAGGATGAATGTCGGATAGAAAAGGTCGACGATGGGGACGACCATCGGATAAGCATGATGAAGGACGATCATCAAGAGGTGAAGGACGATCACCTAGCAGGGTACGACTGCTCTCGGGGTTTATCACGATATAGGACGAATGTCGGATAACAAGATCAACGATGGGGACGGCCATTAGATAAAAATGACGAGGGACGGTCATCAAAGGGTGAAGGACGATCACCTAGCAGGGGATGACTGCTCTTTATCACGACATAGGACGAATGTCGGATAGAAAAGGGTTCCAATAATGGAGATTCCGCTGAGGGAAAGGGATGAGGGACGGTCATCCAAAGGCGAAGGACGATCACCTGGCAGGGTACGGCTGTCGAAAGTATGACATAGGACGAATGTCGGATAGAAGAAAGTTGTTCTGCTGGGAAATGGTAAACACGGACGGGTGTTTACGCTTTCCAGAATAAAAGGTATAAGTGTTTGACGCTGTGTATAGATTAAAGATGCGGACGAGCATCCTTAAGACCCTGATACGGACGAGTGTCGGTAGAAACAAACGCTGACGCGTGTTCAGAGATGATGATACGGACGAGTACCAACTGGTTAACAAAGAACACGGACATGTGTCGAATCTGTGGGGAATGATATATATATATATATATATATATATATATATACGAGATACGTATGAGTATCTGTATAAGTATGAATGAGTATTGTGAAGTATGAGCAAGACACGGACGAGTGTTCAACTTGCTGGGGAAAGTATGACACATACGAGTGTCAAAAGAGAATGTATGGGTTATGAACAAACATTTGTACATGAGAGTGTAAAAGGTTTTCAGCGACCTGTGGGGATAGGATGACACGGACGGGTGTCAACAAGAGTGTATTATAAACAAGTACTTGGTTTGCAATAAGTATTTGGGCAACCGCACTGGGGAAATGGGACACGGACGAGTGTTAGAAGAGTATATAGGTATCTGTATTTGAGAATGCAAAGAGGGTATTTGGCTTATCTGCAGGGGAGTAGTATGACACGGACGAGTGTTGAAAGGGTATATATGAACAAGCATTTGCTGGAGAGTGCAAAGGGGACGCTTCGGCTTTTATTTGCAAGGCATTTGAGTTTTTATATACATTGCTGATGAAATACTGATGGTAATTGCAAGTGACTGGCTCGAACCTGGCTTGTGATCATGCAAATGTTTGATTTTTGCCGTAATGCTCCGTTTTAGACGGAATGCTACGCTCTGTGGGAAAAATGATGCGAATGCTATGATTATGCAAAAAGAAACCGATCCGGGATCCGGATCCCGCTGCTGTAGAGATCTCTAGCTGATCTGCTTTGAGGGATATCCCAGCTGGGGAAGAGATCATTGGTAGATCTGTTAGGAGGTGTAACTCTGCTTGGGGAAATGGATCATTGATAGATCTATCCGGTAAGGGAAAAACCCAGCTGGGGATAAGGAAGCTTTCGTCACTTTGTTGCGTGAGAATTTCAGGTATTGCTCTTCTGGGAGAGGCTAGAACTCTGCGGGGAGATGGTTCTTTGGGGAAGGAAAGATCACTGAACGATCTTCCTAGAGTTCTCTGTGGGGATCCCGACTGGGGATGCTCTTGTTGAATAAACTTATGCTGGGACGAGGAGGCTTTGACAACTCCGCTGAGGAAAAAGCATTCCAGATACTACTTGGAGGAAGTGTGTTGGGGAAGTGATGTTTGGCATGCCCCATGCTGTGTATTGAATACCTGCAATCTTGTTAAGACAAAGAAACACACAAGTATCTCGAGGTATCCCTTACCGGATTCCGTTATAGGAGTTAGATATTCCTGAGAGTAAATACATTTCCTGCAAGCATTTTATTAAGAATGGCTCATTTGTTTTATGCAAGTATCATATCATGAATACTGGACATTTTGCAAACGAAAGAAAAATGTACAAAAAGAGGTGTGACTGAAAATCTGATTTTATTAATCTGGGTGCCCTGAGTTGGCAAATACAGTCAAAGAAACAGATCCCCTGAAATGAGGAGATTGTTACAAATTGAGAAAATAAAAGTGCTGGCAATGTTGACGACGCTCCGGTGAACTTTCCTTGCTATGACCTTGACGCTCTTCTCATCTTGCTTTCTGAAGAAGGTTGATCCTGACTGATGTTTTATCCTTCCGAAACTTGCCGTGTTGTGAGCGATACAGACGAATTCAAAATGCAGTTGTTCGCTTATTCCCTAATTTTGCGTGGATCGCCCTTTCAGGTTTTCAATCCACCGGGATACCCATTTTTTCCTGAGCTGTCCAATGCGGCTTTTCAACTCAGCGGGTGTACATTTTTTAATTTTCCCTTATTTTTGCCCGAGTCTTTTATTCTGTTTTTGGCTCGTCGGGATGCCCTATTTTTCCCTGGACTTACATTCTGTTTTTATGTCTAGCGGGTCATTTTATGCGAAGTATTTTTTAAATGCATCTGAATTCACAGGGGATAAGAAATATTCACCATCCATAGTAGTGAGCATCAGTGCTCCACCAGAGAAAACCTTTTTTACTATGAATGGACCGTCGTAATTTGGAGTCCACTTCCCCATGTGGTCTGTATGAGGAGGAAGGAGTCTTTTCAGCACAAGATCTCCTACTTGGTATTCCTGAAGCCTGACTTTCTGATCGAAGGCTTTCTTCATCCTTTTCTGATATAACTGCCCATGACAGATTGCAGCTAATCTTTTTTCTTCAATCAGATTCAGTTGATTGTACCGAGAACGGACCCATTCTGCTTCATTAAGCTTTACATCCATCAGTACCCGTAAGGAGGGTAATTCAACTTCAACAGGTAGGACGGTTTCCATACCATACACAAGCTGATAAGGTGTTTCCCCAGTGGACGTTCTGTTTGAGGTACGGTACCCATGCAAGGCAAATGGTAGCATTTCATGCCAGTCTTTGTAAGTAACCACCATCTTTTGCACAATCTTTTTGATGTTTTTGTTAGCTGCCTCAACAACGCCATTCATCTTTGGCCTGTAAGGAGAAGAGTTGTGATGTTGGATTTTGAAGTCTCGACACAGTTTTGCCATCATCTTGTTGTTCAAATTGGAACCATTATCAGTAATGATTCGCTCGGGTACTCCATATCGACAGATGATGTCCCTTTTCAGAAATCTGTCTACCACTTGTCTGGTGACGTTTGCCTACAAAGCTGCTTCAACCCACTTGGTGAAATAATCAATGGCTACCAGGATGAATTTGTGGCCATTTGAAGCAGTCGGTTCAATCTTCCCACTCATGTCAATGCCCCACATGGCAAAGGTCCAAGGTGAAGTCATCACGTTCAAAGGATTTGGAGGCACATGCACTTTGTCTGCATAGATCTGGCATTTATGGCACTTCCTGGCATAGGCACAACAATCTGCATTCATTGTAATCCAGTAATACCCTAATCTTAATAATTTCTTAGCCATTGCATGTCCTTTAGCATGGGTACCGAAAGATCCTTCATGCACCTCATGCATCAGCAAGTCCGCTTCTTTCTTATCAACACATCGGAGCAGAACCATGTCAAAGTTTCGCTTGTATAATGAACCATCAGCATTAAGGAAGAAACTACCGGCCATCCTTCTTAATGTCTTCTTATCATTGGATGATGCCCCAGGTGGGTATGTTTGATCCTCTAAGAAGCATTTGATGTCATGGAACCAAGGCTTGTCATCTTTTGCAATGTCCACGGAGAATACGTATGTCGGTCGGTCTAGTCTGGATACCGAAATCTGAGGCACATAATTGGTAGTCTGAACCTTGATCATGAAGGAGATGGTAGCTAAAGCATCTGCGAACTGATTTTCGTCTCGAGGAATGTACTCAAGTTTGACTGTTGTGAAGAAAGTCAATAATCTCCTCGTATAGTCACGGTATGGAATCAGATGCTCTTGGTGAGTGTACCATTTTCCGGTGGTCTGATTGATTACCAAAGCTGAATCTCCGAATACAGTTAAAGTCTTGATCCTGAGGTCAATGGCTTCCTCAAGATCCATGATACAGGCTTCGTATTCAGCTTCCTTGTTAGTGCAGGCAAAAGTGAGTTTTGCCGAGAAAGGCATATGAACTCCTTTAGGTGTAATAAGCATTGCATCAACTCCACGACCATTCATATTGACAGCCCCATCAAACATCATTGTCCACTCTTCTTCTGGGTCAGGCCCTTCAGTGTGAATAGGCTCTTCATGATCTTTTTCTTTCAGGAACATGATGTCTTCATCAGGGAAATCAAATCTCATGGGCTGATAATCATCAATGGGTTGCTCAGCAAGATAGTCAGACAGTACACTTCCTTTAATGTCTTTTTGAGATGTGTACTGAATGTCATACTCTGTCAGAATCATTTGCCATCTTGCAACCCTTCCGGTAAGTGTTGGCTTCTCAAATATGTACTTGACTGGATCCATCTTTGAGATCAACAAGGTAGTGTGAGTCAACATATACTGTCTTAGTCGGCGAGCTGCCCACGCTAAAGCACAACAAGTTTTCTCGAGCAGTGAATAACGTTGTTCACAGTCGGTAAACTTTTTTCTTAGGTAGTATATTGCATACTCTTTTCGACCAGACTCGTCATGCTGACCCAACACACACCCCATTGATCCTTTTAATAATGCCAGGTACATTATTAGAGGTCTTCCTTCGATCGGAGGCATAAGAATTGGAGGTTCTTGTAAGTATTCCTTGATTTTGTCAAAAGCCTTCTGAAAATCTTCATTCCACCTGACCGTTTGTTCCTTTCTTAACAGTTTGAACAGGGGCTCACAGGTTACAGTAAGATGAAATATGAACCTTGATATGTAGTTCAATCTATCTAAGAAACCCCGAACTTCCTTTTCAGTCCTAGGTGCAGGCATCTCCTGAATGGCTTTGACTTTGTCAGGATCAACTTCAATTCCCTTTTCACTTACAATGAATCCCAACAGTTTATCGGACCGTACCCTGAATGTGCATTTGTTGGGGTTTAGCTTCAGCTGATACTTTCTTAGACGCTTGAACAACTTCAGCAGATTTACCAGATGGTCTTCTTCAGTGAGGGACTTGGCAATCATGTCATCCATGTAGCATTCAATTTCTTTGTGGATCATGTCGTGGAATAACGTTACCATAGCCCGTTGATAAGTTGCACCGGCATTCTTCAGTCCAAATGGCATTACCTTGTAACAAAATGTGCCCCAAGGTGTGATGAAGGTTGTTTTCTCCATGTCTTCGGGTGACATTTTGATTTGATTATACCCAGAAAATCCATCCATGAAGGAAAATACCGAGAACTGAGCTGTGTTGTCGACCAATACATCAATGTGAGGTAATGGGAAGTCATCCTTAGGGCTAGTTCTGTTCAGATCTCGGTAATCCACACACATCCATACTTTTCCATCTTTCTTAGGCACTAGTACAATGTTAGCAACCCACGGCGAGTAACTAGTTACAGCAAGGAAACCGGCGTCCCACTGTTTTTGTACCTCTTCCTTAATTTTCATGGCCATATCCGGACGAGTACGACGTAGCTTCTGTTTCATTGGAGGGCAATCTTCCTTCAAAGGCAGCTTGTGCATAACAATATCAGTATCCAGAACCGGCATGTCTTGATAGGACCAAGCAAAGACGTCGACGTATTCTCGAAGCATGTCTAAGTTGTTCTTTTACTGAAGCCTGCAGACCGGCCCCAATCTTCACTTCTTTCAAGTCCTCTTCGGTACCAAGATTAATTGTTTCAACCTCTTCCTGATGAGGAGTGATCACTTTCTCTTCCTGTCTCAAAAACCTGGCTAACTCTTCTGGTAACTCATAGTCTTCTTCAACCCCTTCGTCAGCTTGATTAATTGGATTGTCGAAGTCATACAAGGTCATAGCAGTGTTGTTGTCGGTGCAATATGGAGGATAATCTCTGCAAGGGTTGAGATTGGTTTGTTTTAGTGATCAGTTTTAATCTTGTTTAGAAAAAGTGAAAATGAAGTTATTTATTTTGAAAACATTGTCATTTTATTGTTTTGTACAAAAGTGAAAAATGAAAAGACAATGAGCGAAAAAGAGACTCGTTTGCAAAAGATGTCTGATATTCATTGATTAATAATTTGCACAAAATTACAATATGACCCTATTACAAAATGAGTCCTGACACCTTGGGCAAGATGCAGGACTTGATGCATGCTAAAAAGACAGGAAATAATAATTACTCTGCAGGAGTAACCCTTATAATTTCCTGGGAAGACCAGTTAAGGACTTGGTTCCCCGGGATCCTTGGACGTATCCAGCTCTCCAGGTTGCGGTCACTTTCTGCCTCGTCTTCCAGGTTGTTAACAGCATCTGGGGTGAGCATCCCCCTACTGATGAACTTGGGCTCTTTGGCAGCCTCTGATTGATCTTGTCGGAATGGTCTGTAACCTAAACCGAACAATCTTCCTTTTTCTCCACTGGCAGCAGCTTGCCCCAGCCTTGGGCATCACCGTCTTCAACAACCTTCCGGGCTTGCTGATAGGAAACAATTGAAGTACCCATCCTGTCTTCCTGGGATGCAGCAAATACTTCAGTCGCCTCATTGACATTCAGGGCCTCGAACCCTTGGCTCATTGTCTCATGGATTTCACCATCCATCTCAATATACTTGTATGTAGCCAGATGGCTAACAAATATGTCCTCCTCATCACAGATGGTGATAATATGTCCTTCCCACTCGTACTTCAGTTTCTGGTGAAGGGTCGACGTTACTGCGCCTGCGGCGTGAATCCAGGGTCGACCTAACAAACAACTGTAAGCAGGTTGTATGTCCATCACATAGAAAGTGGTCTTAAAGACTTGTGGACCGATTATCATTGGCAACTCCACCTCTCCAAGAACAGATCTTTTAGAGCCATCAAAAGCCCTGACCACCAAGTTACTTGGCCGGAGAGCTATCCCATCATATTCGAGCTTGACAAGAGCTTTCTTGGGCAAGACATTGAGTGAGGACCCAGTGTCTACAAGAACATGAGATAGTACAGCTCCTTTGCACTCCTGGGTTATGTGCAAAGCTTTGTTGTGGTGACGTCCTTCGGTCGTTAAATCAGCATCAGTGAAACCTAGCCCATGGCTAGTGTTAACATTTGACACCACTGTTTCCAGCTGATTTACTGTGATCTCTTTTGGCACATAGGCAGCGTGCAAAACTTTGAGTAGTGCATCCCGATGGGCTTTGTAACATAACAACAGAGATAAGATTGAGATCTTTGAAGGAGTCTGGTGGAGCTGGTCCATAACTTTATAGTCACTTCTTTTAATAATTCTCATGAACTCATCCACATCTTGATCGAAGGATGATTTATGAGTCTCTTTCGGCGCAAATTCTTCCAGTATCACACTCTTCCCTTTGGCTTTGGCAACAGCTTCTGCCTCAGTGTTGGTTCTGGGAGCTTGTGACGCAAAGAGACGTCCACTTCGGGTGAAGCCTCCACATCCCCCGACATTGTTCACTTGGGGAGTGAGAACTGGAGAATCAAGAAGGACTTTCTCTCCGTTGCAATACAGATCAGCACCATAATGCCATGGTATAGCACTGTCTTTATCATAGGGAATTGGTCATGGCACTGTGATAGTGATTGGACTTACTGCAGCAGATGTTGGGACTGTAATAGTCTGTGGATCATAGAAAATAATAACAGGACCCCTGGTGGGTGTTAGAGGTGATGAATTGAAGCTTGGTTGAAACTGTTGTTGAGATTGATGAAAATTGTTGGAATTCGGGACCGTTGTCGGGTCATAATAAATTGTAACTGTGGAAACATCATTGCTGATGGTTGCTGGAGTTGTAGAAGGAGATGAAATGGAACTGTTGTCTGTTGAAACGATGGAAGAAATGGTTGCTGAAGTTGTAGATGAATCATTAGGAACAATGGTTGTTGCAGTTGTAGAAGAACTAGTAGGAAAGATGGTTGTTGCATTAGTAGAAGATTCACTTGTTATTGACAAAAGAGTTGTTGGTGTTGTAGAAGCGGTGGTTGTAATTTGCTGAATGCCTTCGTTAATCAAGTCATTAATTCCACTCCTCAAGCTAGCACACCCATTCTCAGAAAGTTTGCATAATTCACAACAGGCCTCACAACCTGGGAACACTTGGCACTTTAAAAGCTGGGCTTTAACCTCTGCCAGAGGTGTCTGAATACATGCAATGTCTTCTATTAAACTCATGGGTGAGCCATCTTCTATAGCATTAATCCTCGGCCCACTGTGGCTTGGCATAGGATTTTTCATTACATTGGGAGGAGGTGCAAAGTTCAGGGCTTTTGAATCTACCAGATCCTGAACCTTCATATGCTGGGCTCTGCATTTTTCCGTAGAGTGACCAGGTGCGTTAGAGTGAAAAGCACACCTAGCATTGACATCATAGTTTCTAGGAAGGTTTTGAGGATCGGGTGGAGCCAATGTCCTCAACTCAACAAGATTGAGCTTCAGGAGTTGTGGAAGCAATGTAGCATACGACATTGGAATGTGGTCAATCACCCGGTTGACCTGAGATGGCCGCTGTTGAAAAGGGCGCTGTTGTTGATTGTTGTTATTATTGTTATAAGATCTCTATTGAGGAAATTGTTGTTTTTGCAGAAAGTGTTGTGGTTGTTGAGCATACTGAGGAGGTGGAGCAGGGATAGTAACAACAACAACTGTTATGGGCAAGTATTGGGGTCTCCCTCTTCCCATATGCACAGAGTTTGTCTCACCAGATCTACGGGGCCCAGCAAATGGTTTTCTTGTATTGCTTGAACTGGTACCGTTATCGGAGATCTTTCCCATCTTCAATAGGCTCTCTATTCTTTCCCCAGCTATCACCATATCTGCAAAGCTGGTAGAAGAAAATGCAGCCAATCTGTCAATGTAGGTTCCTTGGAGAGTATTCATGAACATGTCTGCCATCTCCCTTTCAGACATGGGGGGTTGAACTGCAGCAGCAAGTTGCCTCCACCATTGGGCATATTCCCTGAAGCTTTCACGGGAAGATTGAGACATTCCCATTAGAAGGGTCCTGTTTGGGGCCATGTCCAAGTTATACTGATACTGACGGATAAAAGCTTCAGCCAAGTCTTTCCAGTTCCTTATTGTGGCTCTAGTCAAGTGTGAGTACCATTCTCGGGATGCCCCTGTTAGACTATCCTCGAAGTAAAACATCCACAGCTTCTCGTCCATGGTGTATGCTTTTAACCTTCCCAAGAATGATTGAAGGTGGGTGCGTGGGCAGGATGTGCCATTATATCTTTCAAAACACGGGGGTTTGAATTTGTGAGGAATTCTCACCCCTTCCACCAGTCCCATGTCCATTACATCAAAACCTAGGGAATTTTGGGATTCGAGAGATCTCAGCTTCTCGGCAATCTCATCCAACCGACGGTCGTAAACTTCGTCCCCAGCCCCTACAACTGTATACTGCTCCTCTTGAGGGTCCTCTTGCAAGACCCTTCCTCCAGCAGTGTTACCTTGGGTATTCCTTATGGCATTAATCTCTGGATTCAGGTGAGGCCCAAACTCTGGTGGATCAGTGCGAGGCTGCACGTGATCGTTGTTACTGGTACCTCCTGTACCTGGATGGTGTTCCTCAGGAGTTTGTCTCTCAACCAATTCCCTCAGTCTTTCCTGGCTCTGAGCTAAAACAGTCATTACAGTCATGAATTGGGTCATCTGATTCCTCGTCTCAACCCTTTCATTGGCCATCTGGACTCTCACTTAATTCAAGTCTTGCTGAACTTAATCCATCTGGAGTCCCGTAAGGTTGTTTCTTGTCGGGTACCGGTGTGTTCTGTTGACAGGGAACACTCTTCTGCGAGCAATGTTTCCTGTAACCACAACAAAGTGAGAAACGACAATAAAACAAAAACCTACAAAACAAAGAAAATGTTAGTATGCAATGCAATATGCCTATTTGTCTTCCAAGGGTATCCGGTTTGGTTCTTTGGTTTTGACCTTTCCAGACCTTGAGGAAATGCTGATGATGTTGTAGAGATAGATAAAGCCCACTAATAATACAAACTGATATATTACAAAGAGTGAAAATACATAGTTTGATTACAATACATTCCCATTGTGGGTCAAAATATAACAACAAAATCAAAAGTACAACAAAAGAAAAGTACAAGCAAGAGTCAAACATCCAATCCAAAGTCATCCTCCCTAACTTCCTTCAGAAGGGCCTTAGTCACTGGACCTACTGGGTGCTCTGTGATAGTCCTGATGAGGAGGTTCCTAGTAGAAATGGCATTGGTTAACTTCTTATGCTTATCCTGATCCTTTGACCTCTTCAACCCCGCCCGGAGTTTCAATTCTGAGATTTCCTTCTATGCTGCCAATAATGCCTCCTGATGCTTCTTCTCACTAGCCTTCAATTGCTCTATCTTAGCCTGAGTTCTTTGATCTTCCTGTGCACGGGCTTCAGTGATCCTGATCCACCTAGCCTGGCTCTCCTCTAGATAATGCTCTGCCCTAGCCTTCTGAGTTTTTGCTTCTTTACAAGCATTCTTCAGTACTAACTCCCCTGCTCTAGCCTTTCTGATGTAGTCATCCGTCTTCTCAATCTTGGTCAAGTGCTCAATCCTGAGCCTTTCCAACCTCTCATTATCCAGACGGCTATCATTCCTCTCCCAGAGGGTCTTCTTCAAGGCTTCAGAGAGCTGAGTATTCCTCTCTTTCAGCTTCTCAAAATCTTCCAAACTGATAGTAGCTGCAGGTTGCACTGTTGAAGGTCCAAGTACATCTTCTAAGGTGAATGGCATCCGGGTAATATGTGCCCTGGTACGAGACCAATCAAGATACTGTGCTGAATCAATGTTGTTGCACTTGCCAAGGATAGCTATCCCCTTAGTCTGGATGTTATCCCAAGCCCAGGCAGCTTGTCTGACAACAGCAGAATTGGGCTGGATTTCACAGTAGAGGGTCTCAGTCAAGTCTTTCCCTCTTGGAGGATGAACTAAAGCATATCCTAATTGTCTCTTAAACAGTAAAGGGTTGTAGTTGATGCAACCTTTCACTCCTATCAAAGGAATATTAGGATATTGCCCACAGCTAGTAATGATGTCCTTGCCTTTGGTGCTCTGAGTGCACCATCTGATGTATTCTGATGTTAAGGCAATGAATCTCTTAGCCCAATTCTTTTGCTGATGAGGGTTCAGGAAGGTGTCTGACTTTGGCAAGTGTCTTAGCAGCCAAGAGTAATAAAGAGGAGCACAACATCTGACCAGTCTTCCTCTTTGCTTCTCATTCCTCTGATGCACTGAGTAGTAGAAGTCTCCCAGCAAGGTAGGAACTGGGTTCCTTAATAAGAACAGGTGAATGGCATTCTTGCTCACAAACTTTGGCTCATCTGCAAACAAGATAACCCCATATATACTGAGGGCTATAAGTGCACAGACAGCCTTCCATTCCTCTACTGCAGCATGCAGGGTGGCCTGGGAGATCAAGAAGTCTAGGTGAAGGCCTGGAACCCCAGCCTTGGTAGTCATGCTCTGATCAATGAGGGCAGGCTCCAAATGTAATGCCCTGGCTATGTCTTAATTTTTGGGAGCAACCATCTCAGGGTTGAAAGGAATCCCTCTCCTGATAGGAACTCCTAACAACATGGAAAATGCTTCTAACAGAGGTCCTAACTGGAAATCAGGAAAAGTGAAACATCTGAGAGGAGGGTCATAAAACTGCAAGCAAGTATGGATCATGCTCCTCTGAGATGCATCTAGATCCATGACCATGTCCAATATGCCTCCATAATGCTCTCTGAATAGTGGGACATGATCAGGAGTAATAAGGGACTGGATCTGCCTGATGCCAGTCAGGGTGGGCTCAAAGAAGTGGTATGTGATGTTGCTCTTTCTTGAAGTGTTCATGCTGATAATGGATGCTGGTGAAGAAGCTAAAAGCAACTGCTGATGAAGGTCACTGAATTAGATGCTGGAGATGGATCTCTGATGAAGATAGCTGGAGAAGAATCACTGACAAACTGATGAAGGTGCTTTAGAAGAATCTCTGACAAACGGATAAAGGTGCTGAAGAAGTCTGAGCAACAGAAGGGGTCAAAACCAAACCAAAGATAATAAGATGGATACCCTGTAATACAAATAGGCAAATGTTAAATGATGCGAAAATGATGTATGCAAAATGATATGCAAAGGGTTTGTGATCAAGTGCTGGATCTATTTATCTTCCTTAGTAAAAGTCCATGTGTGTTCAAAAGTCCGGATGGAGGCTTAGAAATCCAGTAACCAGGTGGGAGACTCAAATAAAGAGTCACAAGAACTAGTCCAAAATGATACAACCTTAACAAATCTAGTAACAAGGTATGATGGGGACAAGGGTTCCTGCAAACCTGTAAACATCCCAATCCCCCTCACATGTAATGTTCTAGAACAAGGATCCTCAGACTTGGATCAGTTATGGGAAGTGTAAACACTTCTACCCCGGAGGTACAGTGTTTACAATAACCATAAAAGATCCTCCTCTAATTCACCCCAGATGCTGAAGGTCATAAAAAGGTCATCCAGACTTAGCAGGCTTCCCAGATAGCCCTAGTACTACAGGAAATCCGTAGCACAGAGTTCTCAAGAAGAAACCCATGTCTGAACCGTGTTTTATATTCCCGCACCAGACCGAAATGGAATGGGAAAGAATATGAAGCCACTCTAGCCTATGTGTCACTCAGGTCCCAGGTATAGGACCTTAATCACTCAATGATCCCCACCCACCAAAACATGACAAGAGATCCAACACATGATAATGACAGTATGAAATGCATAAAACTGTAAATGAAAGCAGTAAATAAAGTTGTTCATAAAGCAATAAATAAAGCAAACAAATAAGCACACGTAGCACATAACACCCCCGTAAACACAAGTCAAACAAGCGCTAGGAGGAACCCACAAAAAGAACCAGAAGCCCTGGTTGCAATATAAGGGTCCCCAGCAGAGTCGCCAAGCTGTCGCTCCCGAAGATTTGCATCCCGGTACAAGCACGAACGGTCGGCGAAAGGAGAAATGAAGGTGAATGAATAGAGTCGCCAGCTAAGCATTTTTATCCCGAAGGAAAGGTAATGCTGCATAAACCTGGAAGGGTATGGATAAGACGGTTGTGAACCAGAGAAACTGAGAAAGGGGGTTGGTTACAACCTGGGAAGGTATTAGCACCCAGATTGTCCGTCGTACCCGATGGGATCCATGCTTAAAAGATTGTGTTTAAAGGGGTAGTGTATGTGTTATCTGTGTGCAAAAGCTAGAAAAGAAATGTACAAGTGTCAGTGCAAAAAAGGTGAATGCTCAAGAACTGAGGCTTTGAAAGAATGCTGAAAGAGGGGGATGACAAAGAGACTTTTGTTCGATAATAGTTAAGTTATACCTATGTATCCTCTCGTGCAATGAGGAAGTCAGAACACCGTATTTCGACTCAAAGAGACTGAAAGATAAATTGACTGATGAATTGCCTGCTTGTCTATGCTCAAGTGTATGACTCGTCTGGCTCGAGTGCTAAATGTCTTGCATTAGACGGAAGAAGCAAGTTCTCGTTTGTGAGTGAAGATGATGAGAAAAGAATCTCGGAGGAGACGATTATTGTTTGTTTTTTGTGTTTTCAGTCTTTTATTGCTTTTGGTGTTTGTCATAAGTTAATGAGCTTAAGCTTAAATCAAGGGTTAGTAAACTCATCATATACTCCGTTTGATTAGGGATAATGAGAATACCTTAAGTATGAGATAAACATCTCAACTTAATTACCATGATGATGTAGGATTAAGATCATTAACCTACTTATGATTATTTAGATGTTTTTGAGTTTTTGTTTAGTGTTAAGTAATCAGTTTAAGCCATAATCAAGGATTAGTGAACTCATTACACCATCCTAATAGAAGGATAATAGATGAGCACACTTAAGCTGAGGAAGATACTTCAACTTAATCCATGATTAGGGATTAACCTCATGACAAAACAAACCTTTATTAAAGTGGATTTTAATTAAGGGTGAGATTAATAAGTGGATTTTATTATTTATAAGACAACTTGAGAGGGACTTGTCCATTAAACACTAGGGTTAGTCCTTCTTAACCAATAAAGGAAGAATTAGAACCCTAATGCAAGGCCCAAGTTACAAGTTAATGTCTTAGTGATTATTATATGGATTGATTAAGAGGATTAAACAAATTAAGGGTTTAACACTTAGGATTAAAGTTATACACTCCATCCTAAGAGAAGGATGCATGTATAACCCTAATTCCAAAGTCCCAAAGCCTTAAAGGTTTAGTCTCTAATGATGAGATGAGAAGAGGGACACAAAGAAGACACCAAGGTGAAAACTAAGGGAGAATAATCACAACCCTAATTATTATCATGCTTGGATGTTCCTATGGTTTGTGAGGCTTAAGAGAGATCTTCAGAGAAGCCACCAATGGAAGAAGCAGAAAGAAAGAGGAAGAAGCAGAGGAATAAGTTACTTACTTCACTGAAGAAGATAAGTAACTTAGAGAAAGAAAGTGAGAGATGAACATGAATGAGAAAGCTCACTAAAAGGCAAAGAAAGATGCAACAATGATGCATATGAAGAAAATGAAGAGAAGTGAGAAGTGAAGGCAAATTCACTTCTCACGTTACTTACCACCTGAAAATGTTAGTACAAGATGTATAAAGAAAGAAATGATATGAAATGATGCATATAAATGGGCCAATGCCAAAACCAGAAGCAATCACATGATGCAAATGATGCTATGAGATGATGCAAAGGCATACAAAGTGTTATGAATGTTCATACAAAGAGAATGAATGCATATGAAGCATGTGGGAAGCATGAAAACACATGGATGTTTATGAGATGAAATGGATGCAAAGCATAGAAAATGTATGAATAAATGACCAAGCAATGTTCAAACAATGTCTTAAGATGTCTAAGATGGCATACAAGTGCTTGGAATGTCATGGCAAGTTCATATGTTCATGCAATGCAATGTAAGATGCAAGTATGGATGCTAAATTAGGATTACATGAAAGGATGAGATGCAAATGATCAAAACAGAAACAATTCACATGATAAAAAATTGGAAATGAGCTCAAACAAACCCTAACCCCATATGATATCACACCCCAAAGGAGAAGGTCTAACTCTTAACCTAAAGAAAGTTGTGATTTTTCTAAGTTAACTAGGGTTTTTGGGTACCTTAAGAGAAAAAATGCAAATCAAATTGAAAATGAAAGATAAATTCATGAAAAACATATCCTAGAAACTACATGCTATATAGAAAACAATTCAAAAAGAATCATTGTCAAACCCTTCATGGTTAGGTAGAAAAGAATTTCCAAAGTTAGGGTTCCAAAAAGGAATTTTATGAACTCTAAATTCAAAGAAAAATATCAAAATATGTTCAAAACCAAAAAGAAATTTGTATGAATGGTTTGACAATGTTTCTAAATGTCTTAAGATGCAATGTGAATTTGTTTGGAATTTTCAGAAACTTAAATGGTATTTTAATTAATTAATTTCCATTAATTAATTAAAATAAACATTTAAATATTTTTAAAATGATTTTTTAATGCAAAAAATAAAAATAAAAATGTTTTTGGGTGAAGAAAAATATTTGAAATTAAAGTGCAGAAGGAAATATTTTTATAATTTTTCTAGGTATTTTAAATAAAATGGCAAAGAAAATGGGATTTAAATGAAATAAAAATTAAAATAAGTGGAAGCAATCCAATCCAATGGATCAGATTCAAACTGGGGAAGACTGCGCGCGCAGATGGAAGGCCTGGATTGATTCTGGGTTAATTAACTGATTAACCTAATTAATTAAAAATTAAACTTAAGTGAAATGATCTGAAACGTACACACGCGCGCGAAACCAAATCCAAGGGCTGATATTCAAACTGAGCCACTAAACCCTAATTAGGGTTCTAATCATTTTCAGGTGACCGGAGCTAGCTCCGGTCATCTTCTCCAGCTAGCCAAACATGCTATCTCACTCAAATCGCAACCCCAAGCCCTTAAACTCTCCAGAAATGATCCTCACATCACTCTAAACAAGAATCAACCAACAAAATCCAATTATTTCACATGAACAGCATGAATCGAAGCAAAACGGAAAATCAACCAAAAATTTCAGAAGCTTGTGAAATGCTTAAAACTCAACCATTTTCGAAACAAATCATATCATGGCAATCAGGGGAACACATAAAATCATTCTATTACATAAAATAGAAGTTTTGGGAAAAAAATTGAAGGTAGCTACCTGAGCTGGAGCTTTCACTTTTGGAGCTTTCAGACCTCTTCTCTTGTGCAAATCCACTTCACTTGACCCCCTGATGGTGTTGCAATGCTTGGAATGAGTTTAAAATGGCTGGATTGAGAGGTTGCAACACAGCTGGTCCAAAATCGTGTTTGTGTTTGGCTGGCTTTTAGGGCTTGGTAATGGTTGGGAAATGTTCTAATGATGATGGTGAGTTGAATGGTGAAGTTTATTTGAAGTTTGAGTGGCTGGACAGAGTGTTTCGAAAGCTTGAGGCTTGGAGGTGATTTTGTGAAACTTGGTGTATATGAGGTTTCAGGCTTGTGTCTGTTATGCATTGGCTTGCTTTTGGTCCACATAACATAACCCTATTGGCCAGAGAGTGGTTGTGGCTGTAGCTGATTGGTATGGGTCCTTTTGCAAAAAGTCAACAAATTATGTACTTGAGGTATGGGCTCATGTAACAGCTGTTCTATGGCATGTCCTGGATTAGCATTGATCAAGGAGAGCCATGGGATTGAGATTGTGCAGCTGGATGGCTTGGAGGGAAAGATCTCATAGGTTTTGCAAGAGTTATGGGATTTTCCCCTTTTGTGATTTCTTGTGATGCAAGCCATGAAAACAAGTGGTTCTTTGGGCAATTTTGGTCACAATGCAATTTATTATGTTTGTATGATTCTTAGAGAGTGATTAGATGTCACAAAATGACTTGGTATGTGAAATTGCAAAAAAACCTCTTTGGTGTGAAAGTGAAAATTATAGGATTTTTGCCAACTTTGCAAGGCCATAACTTGAGTTCCATAATAAATTAGAACTTCTTCTTGTACTTTTTGAAAAGGGAATGATCCAATATACCACTTTCATGACCAACAATTTTTCATTTGAACCATTTTTGGTTGAGAAAGAGGAGGTTGAAGAACTTTCCCAAAATGGAAAGTTTCCATTACAAGTCATTTCCATTTTTGGCAACTTTGGTTTAGCTCAAATTTCTTCAATTTTGTGAACTTACAAGCATTTCAATGATCAAATAAAGATCATATAACTTCAATTTGATGAAAATATCACTTTGGTTCCATTGGTGGGGGCCTCAGATGCCCTGATTTTGCTCTGACTTGCTCAAGAAGTAACCCAGTGAACAAATGACTTCCACAATGAATTTCTTCATAAAACTTGGTACACATGATCCTTATAACATATTGAGACTATTAGAAACAAGAATGACCAAAAAAATTGGAGTTAATGCCTCTGAAACCAAAACCCTAATTTTGGTCATCTGTGTAGTGAAAACCCTAGCTCTGCTTCCATGCTTTCCCAGTTCTTGTGATTTCTTGACTTCCTTGATCTTTGAGGGATATAATATGATGATAGAACACACATGGACGCTCTTGGAATGATTGGAAACCTTTGGAGTGGCTCAGATGGATCCTTGGATTGCTCAGATCACAAACCCTGGATGCAAATGAACCTGAACTATGCAGATGAAACAAAAATGCAATATGAGATGGTATGCTTATACTGATGCAAACATGAAAGATCACAAGCCATGGTGTGAAATTAGTGAGGGAAAATTTGGGGTGTTTACACTTCCACAGGTATATCAGTCAAAGGTTCTTGTTTAAAATCATGGATATAAACATCAACACCATAATTCCAAGGGATGACCTTGTCAGAAGAATATGGGATTGGACCAGGAGTAGCAATAATCAGGGGAGCCACCTTTGGCTTAGTAGTAATCTTCACAGGACCTTTAGAAGTGATCCTCACAGGGGTTTTAGTAACAACAGACACGTCTTCAAGTTTCAGATCTTGGGACAGACCTTCACATAAACTCTCTACAGAAGGGGTCTTCTCAAACATTATAGTACGGTTCTCCATCAAACGTTGAATACCTTCTTTCAACTTCCAACAACCATTGGATTGAGAGGAACAGTAAAAACAGTCTTCATTGTGTTGCACCCCAAATTTTGCCCTCAACAAGATAAGACTTTGTGTACTAAGAGGTTCACAAGGTTCACAAGACATCTCATGAGGTTCACAAGGTTCACAAGATTCACAATTGGTTGACAAATTTGACAATTCCCTCAGACAATGCATCCTCCTAAGCAATGCATCATAAACTAGGGTTTTGACTTTTATCAAGCTAAATGGACTTGCAAGACTTCAAGTGAGCTTCATAGCATCTTATATGTGTTTAAGAATCCCCATGTCAAGTTTCAAGACTTTCCCAAAAGGTTTGCTCAGTCAGATGATCAGATAGGTTAAGATCAGACAAAGCAGTTAAAAAGTCAAACTGAGGTCAACTGTGGTCAAACCAAAGTCAAACTTCATGATTTTTTGCAAACATCAAGTATATGAAGTAAAATTCATCATTTGATCAAGGGTTGATCATGATTCATCAAGGATATTTCATATCATCAAGAATCAGGAGTTTCTAAATTAGGGTTTCCTTAGGAAAAGTCAACTGAACTTTGACCAGCCATAACTTTCACATGCTTCATCAAGAATTTTCCATCCAAAGCTCATTTTGAAGGAAATTGAATTCTCTACAACTTTGTGTCTCACAAGCCAAGCCCAAAAATGCTTCATTTGGAAGGTATGAGCTAAGACATTATAGGTCCTTTTAAAAGTCAACAAAAAGTCAACAACTTCAAAAGAGCATAACTTGAGAATGGTAAAAGATATGGACATGAAACCAAAGAGGTTGATTATAGGACTCTTTAAACTTTCCAAAATGTCAAAGAACACCCTCATAGCATTAAAATTGAAATATTTGTGCCCTTGCAAAGTTGGGAAATTTTAGGGAAACTTATGAAGCAAATAAGGCCTTAAAACCAATTTTTGCTAAATGAGCCCACCAAATTGTCATCCCATCTTTACAAAAACACCAAGCACGACCCAACCCACCTATTTTATGATTTTTTATTTTTTTATTTCATATTTATTTGAATTTTATTCATTAAAATACAATTTAAATTAAAATAAAATATAAAATCATATATTTGAAAAAGGATTTTGCTTCTAGAAAGTCATAAAAGTTAATTGGATTTAATTGATATGAAAATTATGAAGATTGTCTCAAAATAGCAATGATGGATCAAAGGAAAATCAAGTTTTATGACATATCTTTTTCAATCTTCAAACATCCAAAAAATCCAAAGAATCATAACATTTTTCTGACCTAATTCAATCCATATATATACACAAACACATTGCCAATGAGAGAGGACGAAATTGCAGCCTCCAAGGGTAAGAACAAAGTTTCAATTTTCACACTAAAAACACCAATTCGGTTTGATACTTAGAGCCTCTTTCAAGACAAACCAAAGGTTGCAACTTGTTCCTTGGAGTCCTTGGATTGATTCTGGATCATAACATCATTCATTTATGCCTTGAATCGTGAAAACCGAATGCATCTTCTTCATGTTTTAAAATTTTTCGATTTGAATGATTTGTGCACTAATATTGAAAACTAACTGTGGATTTGTGTTTGTTGTGATGTTTAGAAACTTTATGGATGATTTAATTCAATTATTGTGGACTGTATCGAAATTCACCATTGCTAGGGTTTGAAGCTTCAATTCGGGAACCAAGCATTTAGGACATCTAAATGAAATCTAAGCACATGGTTGTGACCTATGATACTTGTATAATTGATCTGGGCTTTTAATTTGAATTGACATTACGATTTTCTTGATGTTTGAAAATACATAGGATTCTGGTTTTAAAAACTTGCAAGGAAATTCGCAGGAGAAAGCATAGGAAATTTCGCAGGAAATTTGAATGAGGAAGATGAAGTCTGGCGCCAAATTTGTATTTAAAAATTGGGTATTATATTTTATGATATTGTTGTGGTTATTATTTCAGAAGAACAGCTTGGCTCAGTTGGTATGCGCGTTTGTTAGTGAGTGAATGGTCCTGGGTTCGATTCCCCCCAGGCCATTTTGTGTTGTTTTGCTTTTTTTATGATTTTTACAGGTTAAGAAACAAAACGCATTGATGCTCATTCAATATCACCTGCGCATGCGCAGCCCAGTGGAAGGGAGGCTGGTCCAGGAGAAGTGAAGCCTA
Source organism: Lathyrus aphaca (assembly GCA_963966055.1). Lineage (NCBI taxonomy): Eukaryota > Viridiplantae > Streptophyta > Magnoliopsida > Fabales > Fabaceae > Lathyrus > Lathyrus aphaca. The sequence goes on from OZ014519.1 coordinate 442,997,410, forward strand.
GGGCCTGGGTTCGAATCCCAGCCCCAGGTAAGTTCTTTTTTCTCATTTTTTTTCATTTATTTTATTTTGTTTATATTATATTTAATTAATTTAATTAATAATAAATGTCTAAAATAAAATACTTATATTATTTTCTCATATATAATTCAAAAAACTTATATTTTAAAAATTTAAACTTTATTAATAAAATTATTTATACTTATATATTGTAAATAAATTAGTTATATGTAAATTAATAATTAAAGAAAAACCTAATATCTTTATAGACCTTAATTTATTTTAAAAACCCTAATTATATTTATAAACCCTAATTTATTTTTCTAAACAATTCAAAACCCTAATTTTCTTTTATGATTTTAATTTCTTATTTTTATTATGTTTGTCTAATTATAATTAATAAATATTTCTAATATGTATATATAATTAAATTATTAAACTATTAATCATATTTATTAGTATATAATTATTATTGTTTATTCTTCTTCTTAAAAATTCTTAAAAAAATGATTATTTATTTAAATTTGAACTTTTAATTTGATATTATATTATTATGCTAACCCCTTTTTTTTCTTTTATATCATTACTAACCTTTTATTTATGTATTATATGCTTATTATTTAAATTGTTTTTTTTATTATAATGTAATTGTGCAAGCTATGTAATAGTGGTTGAATTTATATCGTTTATTTTAAATTGCCATGGTTAGTAAATTAGGGAGTGCAAACATGTTTGTATATTAAAAATTGAATTTAGATCATTAATTTTAAGATAAATATTATGAATTTGTACACGCACACACGTAAGTCGATCCTGGATCGCCATCTCACTTCTTAAGGGTTACCTCTCAAGTTGCCTAAATAAAAGGTCAAGTAAGGTGTATAAAGCAAAGTCCCTTATCTTATTTAATATCATCTAGTCCCTTAAAAGAATTATAAGATCAAGTCCCTTCATGGTTGCCTTCGTAAATGATCTTGTCCCTTTCGAATAAAAGATGATAAGTCCCTTCGAATTGCTAAATACACCTTACGGTTGCCTAATCACAGATGTCCCTTCACTTGTCCCTTATAACATCCAAGGTAATGACTACCTATTCCTTAATAATAGGGATAGTCTTACCATTTAAAGGATATTTAAGAACAAAAAAGATTTAACTTAGGGTAGATTCCTCTTATGTACTTGCTCACCTTTTCAAAACATTCAAAAACACTTCACATTTCAAACAATTTTCAAAACAAAGTCTTTATATATATCCGTACATGGATCATTATAAAGTACTTAAGAAAATTTCTAATCACACACTACACTTCTCAAAAACATTTTAAAGTGAGCTAAGTAACTAAGAGCTCATGGATAACCATGGATGTAAAGGGTGCTAACACCTTCCCTTTACATAACCTACCCCCCGAACCCAAAAATCTTTTAAGGTCTTTCCTGTTCTTTTATGCCCTTTCCTTTGGATAAAATAAAAGTCGGTGGCGACTCTTGCTATCTGCAACATTTCACTAAAGTCAGTTCTCCCACCGTGTTACAGAACTGGCGACTCTGCTGGGGATTTAATAAAAGAGGGGTACCCTTAGGAATTAGATCATTTTAAATTTGTTTGCTTTACTTTACTTGTTGGGTGCTCTTATGTGTGAAAGATCCTAACCCGGATCTAGTGTAGCTTAGGTAAATGGCAATAGACCAAGGAAACTATACGGCGTATACCGATATGGTTGATCTGGTGGCCATAGTTAGTGTGACTTCTTGGTTGGTGCTTATGTTCCTTAAGCAAGTTGAGGATAATATGAGGCTGCCATATGTTGTCAATACACTAACTGACTTTTAGAACCTTAGTCATCCCATCTTGGCCTTTAGAAAAGTAGTGAGATAACCGGCTTTGGAGAAGTCTAAAGTTGGTTGATACTCGATACTATGCTCATTGAGATCCTAAACTTGGAGGGTTTTGGTTGGCAAGTAAGTTGCCTACTGAACAACCACCCTTCTGAAGGATCAATGATATTGAGATCCCTTAGAACCTGGTTACTTTATAGGATAGGATGAACCATCTACACTTCAGGGGAGGGTACTTACCTTTAAACCTCATGCAAGCCTTCAAACCTAGGGCTATTGTGTGACTTGTTTGTGTGTGCCACATGTTTGTGATTGAGCATAACATCATGACATCATCATACATCATAAGCATAGCATTTTCACTAACCATTTCAAGGACCAAAGGATTTATCTTTGTTCTTTGTTGCAGGTCATGGCTTCTGCTCGTAGGAATACTATTCGGATCAACTTTGTAGGAATACCTCCTAAGCTTAAGGAATTGGTCTCTCAAGTTTCTGAAAACTCCCAGTTCATCAAGAGACATGGTCACCTATTGGATCTAGTCACCTCAGGGTTTAATGAAGACATGATGAGTGTTCTGTTTCAGTTCTTTGATCCTAAACATCACTGTTTCACATTCCCCGACTATCAGCTGGTTCCTACAATGGAAGAGTTCTTCAAACTTCTGGGTATACCTATACTTGATCAGAAACATTTCACAGGCTTGGAAAAAGAGCCTAAACCTGAAGTCATTGTTGCAACTCTACATCTGAAGAAATTAGACATTGTTCTAGAAACGAGAAGTGGAGTTAAGGGTATTCTTGCTAAGGTGTTGATAGAGAAGGCTCAAGTGTTCTTGAAGGCTATGAGCTATGATGCTTTTGAGGAGATCTTAACCTTGTTGATTTATGGCTTAGTATTGTTCCCCAATCCAGATCAGTTCATAGACGTTCACGCCATCAACATATTTCTGACTCGCAACTCAGTGCCTACATTACTTGGAGACATCTTGCACTCTCTTCATACTCGTACTACAAAGGCACGAGGAACTCTTATGTGTTGTATACTTTTACTATCTAGGTGGTTTATTTCTCACCTTCCTCGATCAGTGATGAAGAATGAACAAGGGTTCAGGTGGTCCAAGAGGATTATGTCACTCTCTCATTCAGATATTCATTGGTGCTCTCGATCTATGGAGAATGTTACTATCATTGACCATTGTGGAGAGTTTCCTAATGTGCCACTTCTAGGCATAAGAGGAGGAATTACTTACAACCCTTCCTTAGCTCTACGACAGTTTGGTTACGCTCGGAGTGATGGTCCTCATGACATGTTGATTCAGGGTATTGTGTTTGACTACGACAACGATCTTCAAGGTTACCGTCAAAGGTTCATACGAGCATGGGGAAAAGTGAACAAGGTTGACAGCAAGACTCTGGAGCCCAAGTACACTATTCCTATGGAGGCTTATCTCAGATGGGTGCGGTCTCGTGCTCAGACTCTTATGATGCCATATCCTGCCATTCTGCCAGTTACTATGGAGCCAGTTGCTGAAGGGGATACTTCTTATACCATCCTTCACCCAGACATGCCCACTGACATGGAAGATTTACAGAGGTCCTGGATCCAGTTGAAGGAGCAAAGGGATACTTTCGAGGCTCATTACAAAGCAAGTCAAGAAAGAATCCTGGAGCTAACAAAGCAACTTCACGAGGAGCGGAATCTCAACTCATACCTCAACACAAAGAGGAAACGTCCATGGGAGACTTAAAACCCCATCTTTTGTATTTATTTCATTTCATTTTTATTGTAAGCCCAAGGGGCAAACAAATTTATTACTAATAAAAGTTTACTTTCTTGGTTGTTTAAGCAAATTTAAATCCTGCGGTCCTTGAAAACATTGCATACGCATTTGCACACCATATCATTGCATCACAGGTTTCTTATGTACAGGTTTCTTATTTTCTCGCTGTTTATTTCAGCAGAAATGGCTCTTGAACAAACTGTCAAAGATCTCCAGGCTCAAAATGCACAATTCCAAGAGTTGATTCTGAACTTGTCCAAGGGACAAGATGAGTTGAAGACACTGTTGGCTAAGAAGAAGAATACTGAGGACAACAAGGATGATTATCTGAAACAATTACAAGCTGAGATGACAGAAATGAGGATCCAGATGAATGACCAGGTGGTTCTTATTCAAAGTTTAGCTCAGGGGCAAGAAGAGTTAAGAGCCTTTGTCCATAAACTTCAAAGTAATGGAGTCAGGAATCTAATTGTTAGTCAACCTCCATTAAAACAAGCTGATTTGGTTGAAAGGAAGATGAGGATAAAAGAAGGTAAGAAACCAGTTGCCACTGATTGTTCTTCAGTTAAAGAAAAAAGACCTAGTAAAGTTAATCCACCTCAACACAAGGGATGTAGAAGACAGTTTATCAAATTCAGCACTCCAATGTCACAAGTTCTGCAATGCTTGTTGGAGATGAAGCTAATTTCCTTGAAAACTCCTCCTCAAAATCCTAAAACTTCCTCTCCTCACTATAATCCCAAGGCAAGGTGTGAGTATCACTCCGACAGTCCCGGACACGACACTAATAACTGTTGGGCACTGAAGAATAAGATTCAAGACCTAATTAACGAAGGAATCCTAGAGGCTACTCCAGAAGGTCAAATTGAGTTCTACCATCGTCCATCAAACACCGAAGATGCAAGACAAGTTGCCCAAAGTAGCAAGAAAGGAAGACTACCTATTCCTGTTGAGATATGGGGCACCTTGGGACATCCAAGTGGAAAATTTGATTTCATGGTGAAATATACTGCTCCTGAAAGTTCACAGATTGCAATTGAAGAAATTCAGCCAACTGGATGGGACAACATTTGAATTTTCATTTGTAATTTCTTTTATTTGTTTAAACACTTACTATTATGTTAAACTTTTGTTTTCATTAATGCATTGCATATGTTTGTCTTGAATTAATCCATTTGTTTCACTATATTTAAAACTATGCTTCTTATTTCTATCTTGTGATATTTAACTCCTGATAAAGCTATAAGCTTGTAGAAGGAGGATGACGAAAACAATACCATAATATTAGGCAGTATGCTTTTGAACAGACTATGCTGACGATGTACAGGCATTGTTTCAATTCCTAAACAGTGGAGATATAAGGAAGTTAATCCCTAGTCAACCCTTTTGAGCCTATGAAGTAGGAGTTTTCATTCTCTCACAAATTAAAACCCTTATTCATAACCTGGGGCAGGGTAGTTACTCGGTTAACTCAAATATGCCAATTATTTGTGTTGTACACAACTAATGATGGTTCTTTGTAATCATTAAACCTGACAGTCAATATCTATAAAAAAAGGCTCACTAAGTCAAAACCTATGAAGGAGACTTAATAAAAAAATTAAGACATCCCGCTGACTATAACCTTGAAATAAAAAGTTCAGGCAAAAATAAGGGATAATAAAGTCAAAAGAAAAAAAAAAGAGGTCACTATGAATCCTCAATAAAGAAAGATGACTGAATGTTCAAATAAATTTTTGGTTTCTGAACCATCACAAATGTCAGTGTTACAATTCCAAACTTCTTGGAACCTCAATGCATAAGTTAACCGAACATAGGACTGAAGAACATCATGGAGATTGGGTTGGGTACAAATAAAATTTGAGCCTTTATCCTTTGTTTCTTAAACTGTGAACCAGGCCACGTTACAACCCTTTAAAAGTCCTAACTGAAGCATGGTTAGTTCGAAAGCGTACTGCTACAAAAAGGTATCCTGACTCCTTTAGGGATTATTATAAAACTTGAGTTAAAATCACAATTTTCACAAAAATTGTTTTTCTAAAAATAACTTTTTTCAAAATTTCAAGACAGACATAAGCATTGCATTTTTGAATATATTTGTTTTCATATACTTGAGTGTTTGATAAACAGAGAAACTTACAGGATGAATGTTCAAAGTCCTTCCGATAAACAAAGTTTCTTCCTGGATCAAAGTCCATGTATACAAAGGGGCATAGTCATTTTCTCCCAATCAATGGGGCATGCCATGATACTGCTTAACTCATTTGGGGCAATCAGGACAGGATTCAACTATGTTTAAGTAGCCAGAGGCAGATCTCCTCATCTATCTGAAGTACCAAGGGTAACATTACAGAGTTCATAATGCCAGGGGCATAGTCACTGTTTCCTAATCAAGGGGGCATACCAAGTTACTGTTCAATTCATTCGGGGCAATCAGGTCCAGATTCAACAGTGCTTAATAGCCAGGGGCAGCTTTCCTCATCTATCTAAATTACCAAGGGTAACATTACGAAGTTCATGATGTCAGGGGCATATTATCATGGGGCATTCTGCTTATTTCTCTTGAGGTAACTACATTCAGATACTTCCATTATGGGACAATTCATCCTCAACCAAGGGGCAATGCTCTCTTTTCAAATCTAATATCCGGAGCGTATATGGTCCATCACAATTTGAAGACACGTTCCTTTCATTGTATTACCTTGATATTGGATTCTCAGCAGAAGCCATTGTGGAAATTAATTGTCTACGCCAGTAGTATCAGATGGTGTCAGTATCATGTCTTCAGATCCAACTATGAGGATTTCTGGGAAGGTATTCAGGAAAGTTAAGAATCTCGGGAGCTCTAAATCCAATTAGTTATACACTTTCAAAGTTGAAACGATTCTGTTTTCGAGTTCAGCTTTACTTTTCCCTCTTTATTCAGGGTTACTTTTCCCCTTTTACCTAAGCGAAAACGTTCATTAGTTGTGTTTGAATGTATGTATGCTTTTGAATATGATTGATGTTTACCAGAAATGCATAAAATGCTTGAATATGATTGACGTTTACCATAAATGCATGAAAATGCAGTAATAGTATTTACTAAGGACGAACGAAGGTAGGAATTCAACGAAGCTTCGCCGGTTCATCCCCACAAGATAACTACAAACCCCCAGTACAGCAAATCCATGCTTCAAGTTACATCTCCTCTTGAATTTATGTCCATCTCTTTTATCCTCAGTCGGGATACTCAGAAACTTATTTCCTTCAATAGAGGTACGACGAACGAAGATGGGAGGTTATGAATATTATACTATCAAACAAGACGGGAACAAGTTCCTCATACTCTTCAGCAACGAATCGGGATTTATTATCCCTAGCCAGCAGTTGTTATACAAAGATATCCAGACGCTTCAAGCTGCATGATTCATACATATATCATCTACATCATACCATAACATACATATCCATAAGTACATAATATATTACTTAAGTGCATCATACTATGCATGCATACATAATGCATAAATTAACATTCTCCTTGCAGGATAGTTATATGCAGGTAAAACAATATCAACAACTTACAACGGGTCAGAAATGATCCATGCATTTGCTCAAGTTGTCTTTGAATAACAGGCAAACGGTCTGTAAAAAGATCCATTCCCTGGTTCAAGACATTATTCAGAAGAACAAATCCTGACGTTCTTTTGACCCTTAAGAACAAATCCTGTCGTTCTTTTGGCCCTTGAATAGCAGGCAAACGGTCTGTAAAAAGATCCATTCCCTGGTTCAAGACATTATTTAGAAGAACAAATCCTGACGTTCTTTTGACCCTTAAGAACAAATCCTGACGTTCTTTTGGCCCTTGAATAGCAGGCAAACGGTCTGTAAAAAGATCCATTCTCTGGTTCAAGACATTATTCAGAAGAACAAATCCTGACGTTCTTTCGACCCTTAAGAACAAATCCTGACGTTCTTTTGGCCCTTGAATAGCAGGCAAACGGTCTGTAAAAAGATCCATTCCCTGGTTCAAGACATTATTCAGAAGAACAAATCCTGACGTTCTTTTGACCCTTAAGAACAAATCCTGACGTTCTTTTGGCCCTTGAATAGCAGGCAAACGGTCTGTAAAAAGATCCATTCCCTGGTTCAAGACATTATTCAGAAGAACAAATCCTGACATTCTTTTGACCCTTAAGAACAAATCCTGACGTTCTTTTGGCCCTTGAATAGCAGGCAAACGGTCTGTAAAAAGATCCATTCCCTGGTTCAAGATATTTTTCAGAAGAACAAATCCTGACGTTCTTTTGACCCTTAAGAACAAATCCTGAAGTTCTTTTGGCCCTTGAATAGCAGGCAAACGGTCTGTAAAAAGATCCATTCCCTGGTTCAAGACATTATTCAGAAGAATAAATCCTGACGTTCTTTTGGCCCTTGAATAGCAGGCAAACGGTCTGTAAAAAGATCCATTCCCTGGTTCAAGACATTATTCAGAAGAACAAATCCTGACGTTCTTTTGACCCTTAAGAACTAATCCTGACGTTCTTTTGGCCCTTGAATAGCAGGCAAACGGTCTGTAAAAAGATCCATTCCCTGGTTCAAGACATTATTCAGAAGAACAAATCCTGACGTTCTTTTGGCCCTTGAATAGCAGGCAAATGGTCTGTAAAAAGATCCATTCCCTGGTTCAAGACATTATTCAGAAGAACAAATCCTGACGTTCTTTTGGCCCTTGAATAGCAGGCAAACGGTATGTAAAAATATCCATTCCCTGGTTCAAGACATTATTCAGAAGAACAAATCCTGACGTTCTTTTGACCTTGGAGAATAGGCAAACAGTCTGTAATCCAAGATACTTCCAGAAGAGATAATCATTACAAGATTTATTTCTACTGGTCCATTCAACAACTCAAATCATGTTGCATAAATGATTCAGAGACGGCTTATACAAAGACCTAGTGTTGATATCCAGTATCAACATAAAGACATCATCACATCCTGATACTTTAGATGGCATCTCCAAGCCCATCTCCAGATGGCATCTCTAAGCCCATCTCCAATTCTTCCAAGTGGCATCTTTAAGCCCACTCAAGCATATACAACTAATCATCAGTGTTACTCTATGCACTGGTGAGTGCAAATTTTTGGGCTTTTGTGTTCAATCCCCTTCAACCTTCCAGGTCACGACTGGCACATATACCAATCTAACCCCTCAGGTCTCAGAAAATTGAACAGGGGCAGCTGTTGCACCCCAAAATTTTCCCTCCACAAGATAAGACTTTGTGTACTAAAAGGTTCACAAGGTTCACAAGGTTCATAAGACATCTCATGAGGTTCACAAGGTTCACAAGATTCACAATTGGTTGACAAATTTGACGATTCCCTCAGACAATGCATCCTCCTAAGTAATGCATCATAAACTAGGGTTTTGACTTTTATCAAGCTAAATGGACTTTAAAGACTTCAAGTGAGCTTCATAGCATCTTATATGTGTTTAAGAATCCCCATGTCAAGTTTCAAGACTTTCCCAAAAGGTTTGCTCAGTCAGATGATCAGATAGGTTAAGATCAGACAAAGCAGTTAAAAAGTCAAACTGAGGTTAACTGTGGTCAAACCAAAGTCAAACTTCATGATTTTTTGCCAATATCAAGTATATGAAGTAAAATTCATCATTTGATCAAGGGTTGATCATGATTCATCAAGGATATTTCAGATCATCAAGAATCAGGAGTTTCTAAATTAGGGTTTCCTCAGGAAAAGTCAACTGAACTTTGACCAGCCATAACTTTCACATGCTTCATCAAGAATTTTCCATCCAAATCTCATTTTGAAGGAAATTGAATTCTCTACAACTTTTTGTCTCACAAGCCAAGCCCAAAAATGCTTCATTTGGAAGGTATGAGCTAAGACATTATAGGTCCTTTTAAAAGTCAACAAAAAGTCAACAACTTCAAAAGAGCATAACTTGAGAATGGTAAAAGATATGGACATGAAACCAAAGAGGTTGGTTAGAGGACTCTTTAAGCTTTCCAAAATGTCCAAGAACACCCTCATAGCATTAAAATTGAAAGATTTGTGCCCTTGCAAAGTTGGGAAATTTAGGGAAACTTATGAAGCAAATAAGGCCTTAAAACCAATTTTTGCTAAATGAGCCCACCAAATTGCCATCCCATCTTTACAAAAACACCAAGCACGACCCAACCCACCTATTTTCTGATTTTTTATTTTTTTATTTCACATTTATTTGAATTTTATTCATTAAAATACAATTTAAATTGAAATAAAATATAAAATCATATATTTGAAAAATGATTTTGCTTCTAGAAAGTCATAAAAGTTAATTGGATTTAATTGATATGAAAATTATGAAGATTGTCTCAAAATAGCAATGATGGATAAAAGGAAAATCAAGTTTTATGACATATCTTTTTCAATCTTCAAACATCCAAAAAAATCCAAAGAATCATAACATTTTTCTGACCTAATTCAATCCATATATATACACAAACACATTGCCAATGAGAGACGACGAAATTGCAGCCTCCAAGGGTAAGAACAAAGTTTCAATTTTCACACTAAAAACACCAATTCGGTTTGATACTTAGAGCCTCTTTCAAGACAAACCAAAGGTTGCAACTTGTTCCTTGGAGTCCATGGATTGATTCTGGATCATAACATCATTCATTTATGCCTTGAATCGTGAAAACCGAATGCATCTTCTTCATGTTTTAAAATTTTTCGATTTGAATGATTTGTACACTAATATTGAAAACTAACTGTGGATTTGTGTTTGTTGTGATGTTTAGAAACTTTATGGATGATTTAATTCAATTATTGTGGACTGTATCGAAATTCACCATTGCTAGGGTTTGAAGCTTCAATTCGGGAACCAAGCATTTAGGACATCTAAATGAAATCTAAGCACATGGCTGTGACCTATGATACTTGTATAATTGATCTGGGCTTTTAATTTGAATTGACATTACGATTTGCTTGATGTTTGAAAATACATAGGATTCTGGTTTTAAGAACTTGCAGGGAAATTCGCAGGAGAAAGCATAGGAAATTTCGCAGGTAATTTGAATGAGGAAGATGAAGTCTGGCGCCAAATTCGTATTTAAAAATTGGGTATTATATTTTATGATATTGTTGTGGTTATTATTTCAGAAGAACAGCTTGGCTCAGTTGGTATGCGCGTTTGTTAGTGAGTGAATGGTCCTGGGTTCGATTCCCCCCAGGCCATTTTGTGTTGTTTTGCTTTTTTTATGATTTTTATAGGTTAAGAAACAAAACGCATTGATGCTCATTCAATATCACCTGCGCATGCGCAGCCCAGTGGAAGGGAGGCTGGTCCAGGAGAAGTGAAGCCTAGGGCCTGGGTTCGAATACCAGCCCCAGGTAAGTTCTTTTTTCTCATTTTTTTTCATTTATTTTGTTTTGTTTATATTATATTTAATTAATTTAATTAATAATAAATGTCTAAAATAAAAAACTTATATTATTTTCTAATATATATTTCAAAAAACTTATATTTTAAAAATTCAAACTTTATTAATAAAAATATTTATACTTATATATTGTAAATAAATTAGTTATATGTAAATTAATAATTAAAGAAAAACCTAATATCTTTATAAACCTTAATTTATTTTTAAAACCCTAATTATATTTATAAACCCTAATTTATTTTTCTAAACAATTCAAAACCCTAATTTTCTTTTATGATTTTAATTTCTTATTTTTATTATGTTTGTCTAATTATAATTAATAAATATTTCTAATATGTATATATAATTAAATTATTAAACTATTAATCATGTTTATTAGTATATAATTATTATTGTTTATTCTTATTCTTAAAAATTCTTTAAAAAATGATTATTTATTTAAATTTGAACTTTTAATTTGATATTATATTATTATGCTAACCCCTTTTTTTTCTTTTATATCATTACTAACCTTTTATTTATGTATTATATGCTTATTATTTAAATTGTTTTTTTTATTATAATGTAATTGTGCAAGCTGTGTAATAGTGGTAGAATTTATATCGTTTATTTTAAATTGCCATGGTTAGTAAATTAGGGAGTGCAAACATGTTTGTATATTAAAAATTGAATTTAGATCATTAATTTTAAGATAAATATTATGAATTTGTACACGCACACACGTAAGTCGATCCTGGATCGCCATCTCACTTCTTAAGGGTTACCTCTCAAGTTGCCTAAATAAAAGGTCAAGTAAGGTGTACAAAGCAAAGTCCCTTATCTTATTTAATATCATCTAGTCCCTTAAAAGAATTATAAGATCAAGTCCCTTCATGGTTGCCTTCGTAAATGATCTTGTCCCTTTCGAATAAAAGATGATAAGTCCCTTCGAATTGCTAAATACACCTTACGGTTGCCTAATCACAGATGTCCCTTCACTTGTCCCTTATAACATCCAAGGTAATGACTACCTATTCCTTAATAATAGGGATAGTCTTACCATTTAAAGGATATTTAAGAACAGAAAAGATTTAACTTAGGGTAGATTCCTCTTATGTACTTGCTCACCTTTTCAAAACATTCAAAAACACTTCACATTTCAAACAATTTTCAAAACAAAGTCTTTATATATATCCGTACATGGATCATTATAAAGTACTTAAGAAAATTTCTAATCACACACTACACTTCTCAAAAACATTTTAAAGTGAGCTAAGTAACTAAGAGCCCATGGATAACCATGGATGTAAAGGGTGCTAACACCTTCCCTTTACATAACCTACCCCCCGAACCCAAAAATCTTTTAAGGTCTTTCCTGTTCTTTTATGCCCTTTCCTTTGGATAAAATAAAAGTCGGTGGCGACTCTTGCTATCCGCAACATTTCACTAAAGTCAGTTCTCCCACCGTGTTACACATTGCATCCCGGAAATAAACCGGCTTGCAGCAGCTTCTTCTTAACAATTGTCAGGGGAGTAGTCAAATCAGTCACAGTAGAAACATAAGAACCATCATCAGCAGCATTAAAAGTCTTCTTATGTTTAGGCATAGGAGCAGTAACCACATTAGGAGTCTTAGGAGGATCAAACTCAATTTCTCCAGCATCAATCATATCCTGAATCTTATTTTTCAACGCCCAACAACTATTAGTATCATGTCCGAGGCAGTTGAAGTGATATGCACACCTTGCATTGGGATTATAGCGAGGAGAGGTAGTATTGGTATTCTGAGGAGGGTCCCTCAAAGTAATCAGCTCCTCTTTCAACATGTGTTACAGAGCTTGAGCCAATGACATATTGATCTTGATGAATTGTCTCCTAGGTGTACCATGTTTAGGATGATTATTTTGTTTTTGATTTTGTTACGTAGGTGCAGGATTGGAGATCAGGACTGCACCCACATATTGGTTATGATTGTTCTTATGACCCTATTGGCCGTACACAACATTAGATTCCTTCTTCCCATTAGAAGGCTTCTTGGTGGTACTTGAAGAGGCAGCCATTTGTATTTTACCACTTTGTATTCCACTTTCCACATGTTCTCCAATCATTATCAGCTCAGTGAAACCAGATGATGAACTTCCAATTAGATGACGGTAGAAAGGACCGGTCAGCGTACTTATGAACATGTCAACCAATTCCCTGTCAGTCAAAGGAGGTTGAACTCTGCTTGCAAGATCTCTCCACTTTTGTGCATACTCCTTGAAACTTTCTTTAGAACCCATAAACATGCTTTGGAGTTGCATGTGAGTTGACGTTAAATCAGAGTTATATTGATATTGCCTATAGAAGGCCTCAGCAAGATCATTCCAAGTACGAATATTGGTACTCTCAAGTTGATAGTATCATTCCAATTGAGCTCCAGGTAAACTCTCTTGAAAGAAATGAATCAACAACTTTCTGTCAGTAGTATGTGGCTGGATCCTTCGGACATAGGACCTTAGATGCAGCTTTGGACATGAAACACCATCATATGCCACAAAAGTTGGAACTTTGAAACCAATAGGGTTGACAACTCCAGAAATCAAACTCAAATCTTCAAAATCTAACCCAAATGACTTCTGCATTTCCATGGCATTCACACGGTCTTCTGACCGGTAAAATAGCAAGTTTATTATTTTATCGATGTAATTATAAATGGGAAAACCCCAGTGTCGATCTCTTGAGGACTGCGCAGTGGATTAAGTTTATTTTTCGAATCGATTTCAATTGAACAAAACCTTGATTGGTGGTTTGTTTTGAATTAAAATTATAAAAGAAAGTAAAACAGGTAAATAGACAGGTAAAGGTTGTATGGATATGAGTAATGCACGGAGGGTGTGTAATTTGCAAAGTAATGACTTAATCATTTCTTGATTTTAAAAAATTTATGTTTACCCTTTTCTTTCCCTATGACATATATTATTTTTCCAAATTTCCTTTTAAGAAAAACATTTGGCATTCTTCCTTGGCCCTAATTCCTCATATACCAAGGAAGAACATCAAGCAATAGTTCTGACATATCAACAGGTTTCCACAAGGTATTCTAATTCCTTAGAAATATCTAAAATGATAAAAGATATGCAACTGGGTTAGGGTGGTTGGTCAGACTAATCCCTAACTACGATCACTTATCAATTTTTCCAAAAAGACAAAGCATTAAGAATGTTGCATACAATAAAGATAAAGGTTCAAACATTCAAACTCATATAAGAAACTCAAAATTCATTACAAAAGCATATCAAGGACACCCCCTGGAATTGGGGGGTCTAGCCGCTCGTGTTCATAACAAAAATAAAAACAGAATCAAGAAAAAAAGACATTATAATAGTATCTGCATTGGTTGGATCGTCAATTGCTTCCGCTTTTGATCGATCATTCTTCTCCCCAATTTTCTTTTATTCTCTCAAGTGTCCAATTATCAAAAATAAAACATAAGTCCTCTCAAACCACATTGTGCCTAGTATAACAGATCACCAATTACACCGCAAAATGCCCAAACTGCCCTTCGTGAAAGTCCAGGCTAGCATGCACTAAAAATAAAAATTATTTGCTTCCAGATGCCCTGACACGAGCCGTGTCAGGCGAAACGGGTAACCGTGTCAGGTTGCTGGATCCTTTAAGCATACACATCATCTTCAGGGTCCATGACACGGGCACCCGTGTCATGCTTCTGATTTGCTTCCAACCATCCTTAGGGCCTCCTTGTTGTGGACCTCCTGACACAGGCACCCGTGTCAGGCTTCTAATATCTCTTTTTCACCACTTTTCTGCACTCAGAAGTCTTCGCAATGGCGTCTGAATACCAGCTTACCGCGAGCCTGAAAATACACTGACAAAACAACCAAATCACACGCACCAATAGTAAAAATGATAAAAATAAGGAAACATGACCTTCTTGATAAAATATGAAAACCAAGATGAATACAAAACCAAAAGACTCAAAAACAAACGCAAAAATGCGAAACGAACAAAATAAAAAATTTGAAATATACTGCTAAATACCGCTGATCAAACTCCCCCGAACATGAACTTTTGCTTGACCTCAAGAAAAAAGCTTGCATAAACTCATTAATTAACCATCCACTGGCTTAAAACTTGCAAGATGGAATGATGATACTCATACGTGAGTTTTTGTTCCCAGTCACCGTACGAGTGCTTCCTGGTACTTCTCTCTCAATCAAAGTATCACACAAACACTGAACCGTGGTAACACCACAGACCTCAATCTTCTTTTCGATAACCTCTCTGACTATGCTTTGGGCTTAGGTCTTATCTTTCGATTTTCCACCCTTTTCATTCGGACAATCACTTTAAGGCTTATATGATTTTTCATTGCATGCACAAGATTGATCAACAAATTTGTTTTGGGCACCGTCATTTCTTTTTCTTTTAGGGACGACTTTTAGGTTCAACCGCCGTTAGGCTTTATAACCGAGCAAGGGTTACCCAACTTAGAAGGATTGATTGTCTAATTGTTTCTCCCTTTTTTTTCGGTACCTTTTATCACAATTGTTTCCGATCAACCTTAAGCAAACAATTAGTAAAGATTAAACCTGACTGTCAGTATAAACTACTTAGGGAGTACTTCTCAGATCAAAGTACCATGGCACAAATCTACATGTCAGACTCGTTCCTTACTCAGAAGACTCAGTGTGTTTATGTTATACCTCAACATCAAGATTTTTCTAGTTTCCTCAATCGGTTCCTTTTCACTCGACTCTATATACTTTCACCTCACCTCACTCGCCAAAACAAACCGTACTACCAGAATTACTTTTCTCAGTTCAGCTCGGGGGTGTTTTCACAAACGACTTAAATTGTAATTTCAAACAAAACAAACAAAACAAGCAAAAATAAATAAAATAAAACAAACAAAATATAACACCTAAATAAATACTCCCACACCTGAACTCAACAGTGTCCTCCCTGTTGAAGAACACTGAACCATAAAGAGTAAAAAATGCCCAAACTGCCCTTCGTGAAAGTCCAAGCTAGCATGCACTGAAAATAAAAATTATTTTCTTCCAGATGCTCTGACACGGCCCATTTCAGGAGAAACGGGTAAACATGTCAGGTTGTTGGATCCTTTAAGCATACGCATCATCTTCAGGGGCCATGACACGGGCACCCGTGTCATGCTTTCACGGAGGGCAGTTTGGGCATTTTGCGGTGTATGGTCATGCTTCTGATTTGCATCCAACCATCCTTAGGGCCACCTTGTTGTAGACCTCCTGACACGAACCGTGTCAGGTGACACAGGCACCCGTGTCAGGCTTCTGATATCTCTTTTTCACCACTTTTCTGCACTCAGAAGTCTTCGCAATGCCGTCTGCATACCAGCTTACCGTGAGCCTGAAAACACACCAACAAAACAACCAAATCACACGCACCAATAGTAAAAATGATAAAATAACGAAACATGACCTGCTTGATAAAATATGAAAACCAAGATGAAAACAAAACCAAAATACTCAAAAACAAACGCAAATATGCGAAACAAACGAAATAAACAGTTTGAAATATACTGCTAAAGACCGCTGATCATCTTCCAGTAACTTATATTTCTCATCACCAGTCGAATCATGGTAATAATTCTCCTCATAATCAGAATTCCCAATAGTACCATGCATACTTTCTTCTTCTTTCGCAGAATCTTCATCTCTAGGGTTTTCAACCTCATCACCTGTCTTGATTGGAGCTTTGAACCTCCTACCTAGGTTGATGAAGCCAACTGGTTTTCTGGCCTTTTTCTTCTTGGCCAGGAGTGCCTTCAGCTCTTCTTGTCCCCTGGACAAGTTTAGGATCATCTCTTGAAATTGGGCGTTTTGAGCTTGAAGATCCTTGACAGATTGTTCGAGAGCCATTTCTGCTGAAATAAATAGCAAGAAGATATGAAACCTGTTGCGGAAACCTGTTATACAATGGTATGGTATATAGATGCATATGCAATGTTTTCAAGGACCACACAAGATTTAAATTTGTTTAAAGGAAAACAAAAACAAAAACTTTTAATAGTAGGTTTTTTTTTAAATATAATTTCCCTTTTGTCTTACAATGAAAGAAACAAAAAAAGGTGCAAAGAAAATAAACATATGAGATTCAAGTCTCCCATGGATGCTTCCTCTTTGTGTTGAGGTATGTATTGAGGTTCCGCTCTTTGTGAAGTTGTTTTGTCAGCTCCAACACTCTTTCTTTGCTAGCATTAAACTGAGCCTCAAAGGTATCCCTTTGCTCCTTCAGTTGGACCCAAGATCTTTGCAGCTCCTCCATATCAGTAGGCATATCAGGATGAAGAATGGTATAAGGAACATCTCGTTCAAGAATAGGCTCAATAATCACCGGTAGAATAGCAGGATATGGCATCATAAGAGTTTGACCACGAGACCGCACCCATCTGACGTAAGGCTCCATAAGGATGGAGTACTTTGGTTCTAGAGTATTGTTGTCAATCTTATTCACCATGCTCCAAGCTCGTATAAACCTTTGACGGTAACCTTGAAGATCTTTATCATAATCAAACAAAATACCTTGAATAATCATATCATGAGGACCATTACTCTGAGCATAACCAAACTGATGTAGTGCCAAAGAAGGATTGTAGTTAATTCCCCATCTTATGCCAAGGAGTGGCACATTAGGGAACTCTCCACAACGGTCAATGATAGTGTTGTTTTCCATAGATCGGGAACACCAATGAATATTTGAATGAGAGAGTGACATTATCCTCCTAGACCACCTCACACCTTGTTCATTCTTCATCACACTTCGAGGAAGGTGTGAAATAAACCACCTTGAGAGTAAAGGTATGCAACATATCAGAGTTCCTCGCGCCTTCGTAGTACGAGTGTGAAGAGAGTGCAAGATATCTCCAAGCAAGGTAGGCACCGGATTGTGAGTCAGAAATATGTTGATGGCGTGTACATCTATGAATTGGTCTGGATTAGGGAACAATACCAAACCATAAATTAGCAAGGCTAAGATCTCCTCAAAAGCATCGTAACTCATAGCATCCAGGAATACCTGAGCTTTCTCTATCAATACCTTGGCAATAATACCCTTAGTTCCACTTCTGGTTTCCAGTATAATGTCTGATTTCTTCAGAAGCGAGGTTGTTGCGATAACTTCAGGTTTAGACTCTTTCTTTAAGCCTGTGAAATTTTTCTGATCAAGAATAGGCACACCAAGTAATTTGGAGAATTCTTCCATTGTGGGCATCAGCTGATAATCGGGAAATGTGAAGCAGTGATGTTTAGAATCAAAGAACTGGAACAAAACACTCATCATATCTTCATCAAACCCTGAGGTAACCAAGTAAAGTAGATAACCATGCTTCTTGATGAATTGAGAGCTCTCAGGAATTTTGGAGACCAATTCTTTAAGCTTGGAGGGTATCCTTACAAAGCTAATCCGGATAGTGTTCCTACAAGCGGTAGCCATAACCTACAACAAAGAACAAAGATAAATCCTTTGGTCCTTGAAATGGTTAGTGAAAATGCTATGTTATGATATCATGATGTTATGATTTTATGTTCAAACAAGCAGACAAGTGGCACACACAAATAAGTCACACAATTGGCTTATGTTTAAAGGCTTGCATGAAGTCCATATGTAAGTACCCTCCCCACTGAAGTTTAGTTGGTTCATCATGTCCTATCAATAGTAACCGGGTTCTAAGGAATCTCTATATCACTGATCCTTTTCAAGGGTTGTTGTTCAGTAGGCAACTGACTTGCCAACCAAAACTTCCCAAGATTAGAATCTCAATGAGCGTAGTATCGAGTAGCAACCAACTTTAGACTTCACCAAAGTCGGTTATCTCACTACTTTCTAATGGCCAAGATGGGTCAATTAGGGTTCTAAAAGTAAGTTAGTGTTAATGACAACATATGGCAGCCTCATGTTATCCTAAACTGACTTAAGGAACATAAGAACCAACCAAGAAGTCACACTAACTATAGCTATCAGATCAACCATATCGGTATACGCCGTACAGTGTCGTTGGTCTATTGCTACTTACCTAAGGTACACTAGATCCGGGTTAAGATCTTTCACATAGTAGCCCCACAACAGGGACCCTTAAAAATAAAGCAAATAAATCAAACAAGTAACGTGATTTAATCCTAAGGTAACCCCTCTTTTACTTAGTACTCCCCAGAGAGTCGCCAGTTCTATAACACGGTGGGAGAACTAACTTGGGCATTTTTGTTTCCAAAAACTATGTTGCGGATAGCAAGATTCGCCACCGACTTTTATTTTATCCAATAAGGAAAAGGAATAAAAGAACAGGAAAGACCTTTTTTAAAAAGATTTAAGTTCGGGGGGTAAGTTATACAAAGGGAATGTTTAGTACCCTTTGTATGCATGGTTATCCATGGGCTCTTAATTAGTTAGCTCACTTTACTTTTGGTTGAAAATAGTGTAGTGTGTGTTTAGAAATATTTTCATAAATCTTTAACTTTACAATGATCCTCGTATGGATGTATATAAAGTGTTTAGTTTGAAAAGTATTTTGAAAAGTGGGGTGTAAATAGTGTTTGGAAAGAGTGAGCAAGTATTTAAGAGTTACCTACCCTAAGTTTGTAAGGTCTTTCTTGTTAATCATTTCCTTTAAGGGTAGGATTGTTCTTACTATTAGTGAGTAAGTAGTCTTTACCTTGGATGTTTAAAGGGATGGGCGTAGGGTTATCGTATGGTCATAGAAGGCAACTTGTAAGGGTATCTTAGCAATTTGAAGGGACGATCATCATTTTTGTAGGGTCATCGAGGGACAAGATCATTTGTTTGTAGGCAAGTCGAAGGGACTATGGTCTTTTTTTAAGGGACTTGTTGATTTTCTTTTCTATTTGAAGGGACTTTTACTAAGACACACCCATATTCGAGGGACTTGACCATGTTTTTGTAAGGCAACCAAGAGAGGGAACCCTAGGAGGTGTAGATGGCAATTATATAATGATTGACTTACGTGTGTGAATATCAATTTCAATTATTTATCTTGAATTTAATGGGCTAAGTCCAATTATTTAAGCATACAATCTTTTACACACCCTATTTTACTAACCACGCAATAATATTTTGCAGAAAGTAAAGTCTTACACTATTACATTATGGGAGGGGGTACATTGGTCTTTTAGGGGGATTGCAGAAATTAAAATGTGGAAATTAAACCTATTTAACTATTACATATGAGGAGCAATTACATAATCGGAAAAAGAAGTGCGAGGAAATAAAATTATATAATATTGTGCGTCCTATACAAACTTTCTAATAAAGTAAATAATTAAGTCAATTTAGAATAATTTAAATTAAGAAAAGATATTAATTGTTTTTTATGGAAAAAAATAGGCTTAGAAAACTAGGGTTTTTAAAATCAGGGTTTGAAAATTAGGGTTTATTAAATTAAGGTTTTCATTAGAATTAATCTAAACCTAATTATCAAATTAATTTACAAATTAAATTGAAAATCTAAGAAAACTAATTTTCATTTACAAAAAAAAAATTATTTGAAAATAATTGGAAGTTCATTATTGAAATAAAATTAAGGTGGCTAAGTTAATTAGTTTAGGGTTAATTGTAGTTAATTATAGTTAATTAAGAAAAAAACAAACCAAGAAAATAAGGGAAAAATAACCAGGTTGTGAAAAAAAGTTGGAGGCTGGACTTGAACCCACGCCCTTTTGTTTCACATATGCATCCTCCGTGCACTAGGCCACATGCGCACTAGTGATAACACAAACAATTAATTATAAAATAAAATAAATTTCAAATTTTTATGATTCACGCACAAAGAGTCATCTTCTTCGTGGATTCGTCTGGTTAGACTTTTAGCTACGCTTGTCCGTCGCTAAAGCCTGTAGTGACAGATTTTGTTCGTCACTACATGTCCTACAAATTCAAACATTCAAAATACACGAAATAAATGCATTTTAGTTATACAAATCAATCAATGTTGGTCTTCTATGTCCAAATAAATCATCAATTGCGTATGAAATCGCCTTTAAACACAATCCCCAATTTTGAACTTGCATACCCTAACAATGGCGTGCTACCTTCCCTGTGTTGAAACTTGAATCAAACCAACCAGAAACATTGCAAAGATCATTATAAACAATATTATACAATCAAATTTGAGTTAGAAAACATGTATAATGGAAATAAAAAATAAAAAATTTAAGACGAAATATGAATTCGGTTTGTTTGGTTCGCGAGGTTTTTGATGATGGTGATGATCAATATAGGTTCATAACACATCAAGGAATACAATGGAACCTTTCAAACCTTTGAAAAATCACTAGAATGGTGAACCCGAATGGCCAATTTTATTGGAAAATTTGAAGTTTGGTGAGGGTGTTCTAGCTCTAATTTTTCGTCCCTTGTCCTTTGTATGTTTGATACATTTATAGAGGGATATAATTAGGTCATTAACTTGGGCTTGATGGATTGGTTTTGGGTTGCTTGAAGATGAAGAAAAGTGGTTTCTAAATTTGTCAAAATATTTGATAAAATCATGCCTATTTGGTTTTGCACGATTTTGATCTTTTCCAATCATCATAAACATCACATATATGATCCCAAAATAGATTTTAAATCAAATATTTTGATTTTTTTTATGATTTATCTTAATTAAAATTGAATTTAAATTATTTAAATTCAATATATTATAAAATAAATAAAAAAAATCAGATAATATGATTAATGGGTCGTGAATGGTCTTATAATTGAGTTTGGGTTGAAAGATTAGGGGCCCATTTTAAGAAAACTTCAGTTTTGGCCTTTTTTGCTTCATACACCTCCTCAAAATTTCCCAACTTCAACAATGCATAACTCCCTCAATTTTTATCCCATGAAGGTGTTCTAGGACTTTTTAGAAAGATTAATGTGTCCTCTAACTTCTCCTTTCGGTACCATGTCCATTTGATCTTCCATTTTTAAGTTATGAGCTCTTGAAAAAGTTGACTTTTTGTTGACTTTTAAAAGGACTTGTAATGTCTTGACTCATATCTTTCAAATGAAGCATTTTTAGACTTGGCTTGTGAGACGCAAAGTTGTAGAGAATTGAATTTCCTTCAAAATGAGCTTTGGATGGGAAATTTTTTATGAAGCATGTGAAATTTATGGTTGGTCAAAATACATTTGACTTTTCCTACACAAAACCCTAATTTAGTAACTTCTGATTCTTGATGATTCTGAGGTTTCCTTGATGAATCATGATCAACCCTTTATCAAATGATAAATTTCACCTCATAATCTTGATGTTGACCAAAAATCTTGAAGTTTGACTTTGTGTTGACCACAATTGACTTTTTGACCAAGTTAACTGATTTTTTATTATCCAAGCATCTGACTGACCAAACTTGTAGGGAAAGCCTTGAAACATGACATGAGGATTCTTTGAGGTATATAAGATGTCATGAAGTCCACTTGAAGCTTTGGAAGTCCACTTTGCTTTGTGAAAATCAAAACCCTAGTTTCAGATCCATTGCTTAGGAGGAGGCTTTGTCTGATGAAACCTTGAATCCTTTTGAGCAATTGTGAATCTTGTGACTATTAGGAGACCTCTTGAGACACATTGTCTTGAATATGGGAGGGAAAATTTTGGGGTACAACAGGATCCATCTTAGCAGTCTAGGTTTCGCATCCTTTTTACTTAGAAGGTATTTAATAGCGGTGTGATCAGTATAAATGATGATTTTAGCTCCCACTAAGTAGGAACGTAATTTATCGAGCGCGAACACGACGACTAAGAGTTATTTCTCTGTTGTGGCGTAGTTCATCTGAGCAGGGTCTAAATTTTTACTTGCGTAATATATTGCATGAAGTTTCTTATCCTTTCTTTGGCCTAAGACTACGTCTACAGCGTAATGCCTTACATCACACATAATCTCAAACAGTAGCGTCCAATCAGGAGGTTGTGTGATGGGTGCGATGATAAGAGTTGTTTTGAGTGTTTCAAATGCTTTTAAACAGTTTTCATCAAAGATAAACTCAGTGTCCTTCATTAGTAGACTGGTCAACGACTTAGTGATCTTAGAAAAATCCTTATGGAATCGTCGGTAAAAATCAGCATGTCCTAAGAAACTTCGTATTTATTTTACGGTTTTCAGCGGTTGAAGGTCTTTTATTACTTCTATTTTCACTTTGTCCACCTCAATGCCAATGTTGGATATAACATGTCCTAGAATGATTCCTTGTCTGACCATAAAATGGCACTTTTCCCAATTAAGTACGAGATTAACTTTTACGCATCTCTCGAGTACCATCTCTAAGTTTGATAGACATCCTTCAAAGCTTTGCCTGCATACGGAGAAGTCATCCATAAACACTTTCATGATGTCGTCTATGAAATCAGCAAAAATTTCCATCAAACACCATTGAAATGTCGTTTGAGCGTTACATAAACCGAACGACATACGACGGTAAGCAAATGTTCCATAGGGGCACGTTTATGTTGTCTTTTCTTGATCGTTAGGATGAATAGGAATTTGGAAAAATCCTGTGTAACCATCTAGGTAGCAAAAATACGAATGTTTGGCTAATCTTTCCAACATTTGATCGATGAAGGGTAAAAGGAAATGGTCTTTCCGGGTAGCTTTGTTCAGTTTTCGGTAATCGATACACATTCTATTCCCAGTCACTACTCTCTATGTTATAGATTCACCTTTTGAGTTCTTAGTGATTGTAATGCCTCCCTTCTTTGGTACGACGGGTACCGGGCTAACCCATTGATTGTCGGATATAGGATATATGATACATGCATCTAGTAACTTCTTTACTTCATCCTTGACTACAATACTTAAAATCGGGTTAATCCTTCTCTGGGGTTCTCTAGAGGTTTTACAGTCTTCCTCTGGCATAATATGATGCATACATATTGAAGGACTTATTCCCTTCAGATCAGATATGTTTTAACCTAACGCGGTTGGATACTTTCTTAAGACGTCTAATAGTTTTTTCGGTTTCGAGTTGTCCTAAGTTTGCATTCACTATAACTGGTCTTTTAAGTTCTGAATCTAGGAATTCATATCTAAGATTGTTAGGTAGTACCTTGAGTTCTAGAGGGGGTTCCGTTGGGCATAGCATATAGTCTGGAGTAAGAGCTGGGCATTCATTTAGACTTTCGACCTTATAAGGTTCTTGCCAATTATCATCTTCAAGGATCATAGGGGATGTGATCTTCATTATATCAGAATAGGTAGTCTCTTATTTTTCCATTTCCCTTCTGCACTTGTCAATGACATCTATAAGGTAACATGTATCGTCTATGGATGAAGCTTGGAGGAATTGGGTTAAAATGAATTCGGTCTTTTCTTCTCCTACTTCAAATGTCAACATGCCTTTCTTCACATCTATGATAGCTTCGGCGGTGGCTAAGAATGGTCTTCCTAATATGATTGGGGTCATAGCATCTTCCTTGATGTCCATGATTATGAAATCAATTGGGATGTAGAATTGGCCTATCCGTACAAGAACATTCTATAAATTACCAACCGGGAATTTTACTGAGTAATCGGCTAGTTGAACTGACATCTTGGTCTGTCTTAGTTATCCCATATCGAGCTTTTTGCAAATCGATAACAGTATAACACTTATACTGGCTCCTAAATCGCATAAAGCTTTGTCTATGAAAAAATTTCCTATCACATAGGGAATAGAGAAACTTCCTGGATCCTTCAGTTTATGAGGCATGTTATTATGGATAATAACATTACACTCAACAGTAAGTGTAATTGTTTCATTCTCCTCGATTTTCTTTTTATTGGATAAGATCTCTTTTAGAAATTTAGCATATGCATCTAAGTAATAGCTTTTGTAAAGAGTATCATAATGTTTAACTGCTTTAGAAGCTCTACAAATTTCTTGAATTGTCCCATAGTTTTAGAATTTGTTAACCATTGGGGGTACGAAATTGGTGGTTTATATGGTGTCGGAGGTACATAAGGCTTTTCCTTATCCCTGGCCTCTTGCTCATTATCTTCCTTTTCCTATGGTTGATCTTTCTTCTCAGTTGATTTCTCAGGTTTTTGGTACATGGTTGGGTTTTCAGTTCTAGGATCGGCAGGTCCGTCCAATTCTTTTCCACTTCTTATTATAACTGCATTTGCATGACCTTTAGGATTTGGTTGTGGTTGTCTAGGAAAAGTTCTAGATGGGGCAGCAGTGGATGCTTGTTGTTGGGCTACTTGAGAAATATAAGTTTCTAACATCTTGTTATGAGTAGCTAAAGCATCTACTTTGGTCACCAATTGTTTGATCTGCTCGCTAGTATGGATGTTCTGGTTCATGAATTCTTTATTTGTTTGAGTCTGTGTCTATGAAGTTTTCCATCATCAGTTTAAGTTTAGATTTACTAGGAGCATTTGGAGCGGGTGCGATAGCTTTTTGGTATCCTAGTGGTATAGCTGGTGCTTGGTTAGGCACATACAAGGTGTTATTGTTCTTATAAGAGAAATTCAGATGATTCTTCCATCCCGAGTTGTAGGTATTTAGAATATGGATTTCCTTAAGCATAGTTCACCTGGTATGTGGTTAATCCGGTAAGAAGTTGACATTATGATGGTGTGTGTCCTGGGATTCCAAATATTTCGCAATTAGGAGTTACAGTAGCCACGGTGGCTGGTGGTGATATGGTCAAGTTATCAATCTTCTGGATGATGGCACCCATCTTAGCATTTATGTGATATAAACTGCTCATTTCATGCATTCCTCCCTTAGTCTGGTTCTTCTCTACAGGTGTTCTTTCCCCTCCCTATTGGAAATGGTTTTGAGCAATGTTCTCAATGAGGTTGTAGGCTTCATCGTAGGTTTTATCCATAAGCGCGTTGCCCGCGGCAGCTTCTATCGTCATCCTTTTGTTGTATAGATGTCCATTGTAGAAGGTAATAATATTCACCCAGTTTTCAAACCCATGGTGTGGACATAGTCTCATCAGATCTTTGTATCTCTCCCATGCTTCATAAAGTGATTCGGCTTCTTTATGTAGAAATTTGTTAATCTGAGCTCTCTGCATAGTTGTCTTACTTGGTGGGAAATAACGTGATAGGAAGACATTCTTCAGTTCTGCCCAAGTTGTAACAAAGTTGGGTGGTATAGATTGTAACCATGCCCAAGCTATATCTCTTAAAGAGAACGAAAAAAGTCTTAATCTTATTACGTCTTGAGTTACACCATTTTCTTTCAAGGTATCTGCATATTGCACAAATTTCGTAAGATGTTCATTAGGGTCGTACATAGGATTTCCAGAGAACTGGTTCTGTTGTACAGCTTGCAATAGTGAAGGTTTCAGTTCAAAATTGTTTTGGGTAATGGTTGGTGCAGCAATACTGTTGTGCGGTTCTTGTTAAGTTAGAGTCGCATAGGACTTGAGTGGACGTCACGGTGGTGCTCCATTTTCTTCGGCCATGATCGATTCTTAAACTGGTTCAGGTATAAGGTCTTCCGATAAAAGGGTTTCGTTGGTTTCGGTTCGGTGTTTCAAACTTAAGAAATGCTTAACTTCGTCGATTTATGGTTCTAAGTCTTCGCCTCGGGAGCGAGTACTGGGCATACAATCGACAAAGGGTATAATATGTTGCCTTAGTCTAGACGGCGCAACAACGAGTTGCACTATTGACAAAATCTAAGTCCCCGGAAACGGCTCCAATAACTTGATTGCAACTTACCGACTCTAAAGATTCTAACTGCAAGTATACATCCTAATCGCGTAGTAATAAAATCTATTGATCCCACAGAGACTCAATAATCAACCTAGCGCTATCGGGTGTTACTATGTTTAGCTAAGGCGAGTGATATTTTAAGGGGCGAGGAAGTAATAATTTTAGATTAAATTAAATTATAATAAGGATATCGGTATGTAATTGGTACGCCTTCGCGAATTCAATATAAGGTCGGCTTATTAAGATTTGTCAAGTTATCTTTTTGTAGAAAATGTCGGTTCAAAAGTCGTTGACTCACACTCTCGTGGTCTTGCCTATTACTATACTCCTGAGTTCAATTAAGCGCTCTCGCTGTGTCAATTCAAGTTAGAAATACTTTTTGGGAACCTATAGATTCTAATTGGTGTTAATGCGTTTCCACTGTATTTAAAATCAATGCTCAATTTCAGCTATCTGGTTACAATCTCACACTCCCGTGGTTTTAATTCTAACCTTTTTTACTTCCTTACTCTCGTAACAAAATTTATTTTTATAATAAGAAATCGAAACCAAAAAGTAGCTTGAGTTAAGGTTTTAGCCTAGTTCTATTGAATTCGTTCCGATTATACAATCACATACCGATTAAATGGTTTAGCCAGACATATTAATTAAATACAAAGTAAGGTAGAAGAAGAAGTGCATAGAAATAAAAGACATAACAATTAAAAGGTAAAGCATATAAATATATTTAGAAACTAGGATGAAGTATACTTGATCAATAACTCTTGCAGAAACTTAAACTAAAACAAATGCAGTGGCTGGAAATAAAATAAATGGTGATAGCTTCCCAAGGAAAGAGGCTATCACTTTGATTCGGGAATGGAAAAATAACTTAAATGCTAAAAAGAAAACAATAGAAAACTATGAACTTAAATAAACGACTTCGAATGGAAAAATGGCAGAAATTCAGTAAGGTAATCGAAGCTCCCCTTGGAACTTGTAACAGCTACTATCTATATCTTTTGCAAATACAGTTGTTGAGAATTAGTCGGAGAATCTTTAGTTGGGCCTTGATTGTGTAGGGTTGGATTGAGACTGGAACGACTGAGGAAATATCACTGTTGAATGAGAGGAATTCGTATAACGGCTATCTGTCATTGACTGAACTGAGGCACGCATTTTAGGTTTTCTGATATAACACTTGAGACGGTCGTCATGCTTTTGTGATGTTCGTCTGGGATTTTTAAGGTGTGACGGTCGTCATATTGTCAGAATGCAGAAACTCTGCTATCTGCCTCATTTCTTCTGCTAAAAACCCTCCTTTCTGTATCATTTTCATTCCTTTCTTCTATAAGTTATGTATAACTTAATACCAGCAAAATAAACATAAACTTCACAAAATATTGTTCGAAATGAGGAAAATAGTAACTTAAATAAACGGAAATCATGCTAAATAATCGATACAAAATTGTGTTATCAAACTTCACGCATCGTGAACTAGTCTCGGATGTCTGCATATTACCCATGTAGAGGCAACATTCAAACAGGCAGGGTGAGTAATCACAATTCATTATATGAGATATAAGAAATACATATCATATGTATAACAATTAAATCACCACAACATATAATCATATGCTTCACAACTCAGAACAATAATAACTTCAAGGTCATCATATACAACACCATACTTCAAAGGTTAATCACATAATTCACCTAACACAAACATCATGCAATGCCACAAATAATGCATATGCAACATCATATAGACGCATGTGGTACCGAAAAACATCAATGATGACTTAGTCAATGTTATCTCCAAAGATCCCCACCAATAGGATCGATTCCAGCTTGGAACTAGATTACATCATAATTTGCACTTATTCCTCACAATGGGATTAAGGCCATCACTAGACCCGAGCGTCCTACAAATCGTCATTGGATATATCTGTTAGAACAAGATTTTGATTCTACCTCTCTAATTATTTTTTATGATAACAAATACTTTAAGAACAAAATATGATACCTAAAAATGTTATTGTCTATTTGTGCAGAATCAGAAGTTCTTGAAAAGAAGGAAATTCTAAGTCAAGCATCTTCTATACAAAAGCGAAGAAGCTACTATGAGAAGAACTAGAAAAAGAACTTAGAAGATCTCAGACATAAAAACGCTAAGATAAGCTGCTAAACTAATACTCTGATACATGGACTACAAGTTCTGATTATCAGAATCAGACGCATTTATTAAATACTTAGAATTTCAGCTGAAGACAAAGATCTTTATTTTTGGAAGGTTTTAATGGTATTCATCAAACAACCAAAAATAGCACAAGATGTCTCCAACAGATCTTTTCCTGCAAATCTATTTAAATGATTCATTGAAGAATTCTTGGGCTCTCTCTCACACTCTCGGATGAAGTTTTCAGAAACCAAAAATTCATTACTATTCTTTCAATTGTAAAAACTATCACATTAGTGATAATAGCTTACTAGAAGCAATCTTTTGTTACATTTTATCTTTTATCATTGTATTATCCCGTGAGTGACTAAGTGTAGTTAGTAGACTCAAGAAGACTTTGACAGTAGGTCTTAGTGTTGTAATCACTTTTGAATATTGGGTTAAGACCTCGTTGAGAGAGGAGAAATCACCTTGGCGGGTGGACTGGATGTAGTTTGAGTTTAAAAGAACCAGGATAAATCAAAGTGTTGTTTGCCTTTAATTTTTGAAGACCCAATTCCAACCCCCCCTTCCTTGTGTTTTTCCACCTTCAATTGGCATCAGAGCGCCTAGTTCTTAGTGCAGCACTTAACTGTGTCAGAAAAAGATCTAGAAGAAAAACACAATGGCAGATCCAGTTAACAACAACAACGATTATCAGAACGTAAATATTAATGGCAAACCACCTGTATTCAATGGAGACAATTTTGATTACTGGAAGGATGTTCTGGAAAGTTTCTTTCTGGCTCTAGAAGGAGATATCTGGGACATGGTGATTGATGGTTATGTTCATTCTGTTGGAGCATATGGTCAGAAAATCGAAAGAAAGAACATGACAACTCAACAGAAGAAAGAATTCATAAATCATCACAAAGTCAGAACTATACTTCTAAGTGTTATCTCATACACAGAGTATGAAAAAATCACAAATAGAGAATCAAACAAACACATGTTTGACTCCCTAAGAATGATGCATGAAGACAACACTCAAGTCAAAGAGACTAAAGCTCTGGCACTTATCCAGAAGTATGAGGCATTCAAGATGGGAGAAGATGAAACGATTGAGAAAATATTCTCAAGGTTTCGAATTCTGGTAGCTGGATTGAAAGTTCTGGACAAAGGCTACTCAACAGAAGATCATGTGAAGAAGATCATCAGAAGCTTGCCAAAGGCTTGCAGACCCATGATCAATGCTCTCAAGTTGTCATAGAATCTGAATGAGATATCTCTTGAAGAACTGATTAGCTCCTTGAGAAGTCACGATATAGACCTTGAAGAAGATGAACCTCAGAAGAAAGGTAAGTTTGTTGCTCTTAAATCTAAAAAATTTGAATCTAAAGCTTTTCAGGAAGAAGAAGAAAGCTCTGGAGGCTCATCAGAAAAAGACAAACTATCACTTCTCTCCAGAAGAGTTCAACAACTCTGGAAGCATCATCAGAAGAAATTCAGGAATCCCAGAAGATCAAACAATCATTCTGAAGCATCCTCTGGATACAAGAAGTCCAGAAGCAAAGAAGTTATATGCTATGAGTTCAAAGAACCAGGACATTACAAGAGTGATTGTCCAAAACTTCAGAAAGAGAAGCCCAGAAAGAAATTCAATAGAGAAAAGAAGAAAAGCCTTATGGCCACATGGGATGACTCAAAATCTTCTGAAGCCGACACAGAATCAGAACATGAACACGCTAACATTGAATTAATGGAAAAGATATCATATGACCTCAACACATCAGAATCAGAATCAGATTCTGAAACAGAAGAGGTATTTTCTAAACTCTCTAGAAAACAATTAGAAGATAGCCACTCAAAAATTCTTGAAAAATATCAAAACCTTCAATTCAAATACAAAAAACTAAAACAAGGTCAAGTATCTGAATCAGAGGAAACTAGGAAACTAAAATCAGAAAACTTTGAGCTTAAAGAAAACCTTCTAAAACTTGAAAATTCTTTTGAAAAAAATTATAACTCAGAAAGAATCTGAATCAGAAGTTTCATATAGTTCTGATAGTATCATAAAACAATATGATTACAGTTTTCAAAATTTTCTGGCTAAAAACATAGATAGAAGCAAAATTGCCTCAATGATCTATGGAGTTAGCAGAAACGGTAGAAGAGGCATATGATATGTCAAACCTATAGGAGAAGCACCAATGAAAAATAAACAATTTGATGACATGATTATAAAAACCAACACACCTTTAAGTTCTCATTTCACTTATGGTCATAATTATGATTTGAAATACACTAGTGAGTCATCTTGTTCTACAAGTTCTGATGAGAAATTCAAACTCAATCAGAAGTTTGTAAGTTCTAATGAACAAGGACCCAGAAAGATATGGGTACCCAAAGATAAACTGGTGGATATTGCAGATGTCTTTAACAGCAAGATTAAAACACTAATCTTGGTACCTGGACTCTAGATGCTCGCAACACATGATGGAAAGAAAGCATATGTTCCAAAGTCTTGAACTTAAAGCTGGAGGCTACGAATGTTTTGGAGGAAATCGGAAAGGAAATATTATTGGCTCTGGAACTATTGGTAATGGTACTCTTCCCTCTATCTCTAATGTTCTGTTAGTAGAAGGATTAATGCCTAACTTGTTATCAATAAGTCAATTAAGTGATAACGGTTATGATATAATCTTTATTCAAAAGTTTTGTAAAGTTGTTAGTCAGAAAGATGGATCAATCCTCTTTAGTGGGAAGAGAAAAAACAACTTATATAAAATAAAACAATTTGAACTAAAAAGTCAGAATGTAAAATGTCTTATGTATGTGGACAATGAGGAATGGGTCTGGCATAGAAGATTGGGACATGTTAATATGAGAAGATTATCTCAGATTAACAAACTCAATCTGGTCAGAGGACTTCCAAATTTGAAGTTCAACTCAGAAGCTCTGTGTGAAGCATGTCAGAAAGACAAATTTGCTAAACCTACTTTTAAATCTAAAAATGTTGTTTCTTCCTCTAGACCATTAGAACTTCTGCACATTGATTTGTTTGGATCAGTGAAAACTGTAACACCCCTTCTTATACCCCCAAATAAACAAATAAATCAAAATTCCATTAGAGTATAATTTAATCATGGTATAAAAGGATCATGCCACATTATACGTGAAATTAAAACATACAACACCTGCTCATATTCATATATGCAACAAACGGGATAACTTGCAACGAAAGGATTTCATCCTTACACCTGTATACAAAAGATTCAAATAACAGTGGAAACTAACAATTACCAACATCAAACTTATATACTTATAAATATATTATCACGTTTGATTCACCAAATATTTCATGTTCACATAAACAGCATCACCAAAATACATATACAAAATGTATCACAAAAAGGCATCAACCGACCCTAGCTACCCGGTGCTACATATCAGAGTCGACCGACCAAAAGAATGAAGATAAGCTTCACAAAAGACCTCCAGCAACCTACTCTGCAATGCCTCATAGAGCATCATAAAACAGCAGAAGGGTGAGAAACATTATCATAATAACATTGTATATAATTATATATCTCAACATATAACATACACATAAAACATGTTCTCACCACAAATCATTTCCAACATACATAACCTCAAGCATACTTATCATGCATACTTTCACCACTTCGTTCACATCACATAAACATACATCATTTATGTTTATTCACACATATACACTACAATATATACATACATATATACTCAAGCATGTTTCCATCCATACATACTTCATCTCCATATAAACATATATATATTTTCATGTTTATTTCATCAATTCATAATTTAGATGATAAATGCAAATCATAGAGACCGACTCGCGACTCTATGCAAATGCAATGCGGTACCGACTCAATCATCATCAAGTTCACTTAGGAACTAATTGGAACCATCGCTCGTTACCTAAAGTAACTCACCGTCGGGCATACGATGTTCACCCATTGCTCATACCCCACATGGGCACACAAAGTTTAAGGATTGCTCACAGCCCACACGGGCATACAATCTGATTGCTCACACCCCCCACGGGCACACAATCAATGTGAATAATTCACCCATTTCTCACACCCCACACGGACACACAATGTTTATGGATTGCTCACACCCCGCATGGGCACACAATCTGATCGCTCATACCCCACATGGGCACACGATCGTGTTGTAGTCATCGCTCACACTCCACATGAGCACACGATGCTACAACGGATTCACAAAGGATCCCGCAACACAGGAATGCATACATTATGCTTCACATGCAAAATGACACACAACATTCTTGAAAATGCATACATATTCACAATAATATCATGCATTCATCCCATACGATCACAAACAATTCATGCACATTCGAATCAATTACGCTAAACGGCAACGATTCTTCACAATCAATCATGCATTCATATTCACTCAAGTAATGCATCTAATTGCCAAACGGCCACCATACCACAATCAAACCCACAATTCCATAATTAACTCAATTACGTTTTATCTGAAAAGTTGGGCAAAAGTCGGCTAAAATTTACATCTCTTAGCATCATTAGTTCCTACACATTTTTTGCTACGAATTGATATAAAGAACGCCTAAAACGGATAACCGAAACTAAAGTTACGAATTAAAACACAAAACTTCCAAAAAACCTCCAGGCTCGCTGAGTGACCTTCTCGCTCGCTGAGCGAGGAAATCCCTGGAAAACTCGCTGAGCGACGTATTGCTCGCTGAGCGAACACTGCGATTTCAGAAATCTCAGTTGCACAACAGTCAGTCCTAAGCCACCCAAAACTCAAATAAAATTCCATAAACATGATCATCAATATTCATTTAACATCATACTTCGATTATAACACCTTCTAACCGATTAATCTACTATTTCTCACACTTTCATCAAAAACCCTAACATTTCATTCTCTCTAAACTTCACCAAAACAAAACCTACACAATCTAACACATACATAATCACATACAAGATTAAGATAACAATGTTTATCACCCTTACCCGATTGTTTCGATTCCTAGGAGCAATCTTGATGATTTTCCAACTTTTCCTCTTTTCTCTTCTTTTCTCTTCTCTTCCTTTTCTTTCTCCTCTTTTTCTTTCTATTTTCTCTTTTCTTTTCTTTCCACTCTTATATCTTTTTCTTTCTATCTTTCTTTCTATTTTTCTCTCGTATAACTCTTACTAACTATTTCTACACTTCACTTATTTTCTTCTCTTTTCCACCAATTATCATTTTCTCACAAAATAATAATTCTACACAAATTCTAATTTATTATTAATTAGCAAATGTATAAAATACCCTCCTATCTAATTTTTACCCGAAAATTCACAAAACGGTAAAATCACATATCATACCAACATATCACATTAAACATCAACATATCATATTATCATGTCAATTTCACAAATGAGACAATTATCACTCAAATAAAATAAAAGACTCAACAAAAATTGGGAAATAATCGAACCGGGGCGTTACAACTCTCCCCCACTTTAGAAATTTTCATCCTCGAAAATATTACCTGATTCAAACAACTCCGGATACGAATCACGCATCCCACTCTCTAATTCCCAAGTCATATTGCCTTCCGTAACGCCTCCCCACGCTATTTTCAAGAGTGCAATATCCTTGCCTCTTAGCTTCTTGATTTCACGGTCCAAAATCTTAACCGGCAAAACTTCCACCGTAAGGTTATCTCTCACTTCAACCTCGTCCATAGGAATAACATGTGATGGATCCGGAACATACTACCGAAGTTGCAAAACATGGAACACATCATGCAAATTCAAAAGATTCGGAGGCAACGCCACACGATAAGCCACAGCAACAACTCGTGCAGTAATCTGATACGACCCAATAAAACGAGAAGTCAACTTCTTCGACTTCAAAGTACGACCCACACCCGTAACCGGTGTAACTCTCAAAAACACATGGTCTCCTTCCTGAAACTCAAGATCCTTCCTTCTCTTGTCATGATAACTCTTTTGCCTACTTTGAGAAGCTCCCATCTTCTCCCGAATAAGCTTTACCTTTTCCGTCGTATGTTGTACCATCTCCGGTCCAACTACCGTTCTCTCTCCGGTTTCATGCCAACACAAAGGTGTTCGACATCTCCGACCATACAAAGCCTCAAATGGTGCCATACCAATACTTGAATGAAAACTGTTATTGCAGGTGAACTCAATCAACGCTAAATAACTATCACTAACACCACCTTGTTCTAGCACACAAGCACGCAAAAAATCCTCCAACGATTGAATTGTCTTCTCGGTTTGACCATCCGTTTGCGGATGGTAAGCCGAACTCAATCTTAGCTTAGAACCCAAAGCCTTTTGCAAACTTTCCCAAAACCTCGATGTAAATCTAGGATCTCTATCTGATACAATACTCTTAGGAACTCCATGTAACTTCACAACACAGAAACATAAATCTTGGCTAGCTTCTCCAAAGGATAACTAATATCAATCGGAATAAAGTGAGCAGATTTAGTAAGCCTATCAACAATCACCCAAATAGCATTATGACCTCTTTGCGTATTCGGCAATCCCGTAACAAAATCCATTGATATACCATCCCATTTCCATTCCGGAATATCCAACGGTTGCATCAAACCACTAGGCTTATGATGTTCCACCTTAGTCTTCTGACAAGTCAAACACGCATAAACAAAATGAGCTACATCTCTCTTCAATCCGGACCACCAAAAGAACTTCTTCAAATCTTGATACATCTTATTCGCTCCTGGATGAATACTTAAGTTACTTCAGTGTCCCTCTTCCAATATCATGTTTTTCAACTCCACATCATCGGGAATACAAATACGACCACGGAATCTTAAAACTCTAAAATTATCAATCTTGAAATCCTCATTCTCATTCATCATCAAATCGACAAATTTCAAATCCAACTTTTGCTTCTTACAAACGGTTGCAAGAAAATCATTCGTAATATGTAGCATACCAAGTACACATTTCTCGACGTCATCTCACAAACCAAACTCAAGTCTATAAAATTCTCCAAAAGTTCTCATTCTCTTATCATCAATGCGGACATATGTAACAACTTACGACTTAAGGCATCGGTCACTACATTTGCCTTACCCGAATGGTAATTCAAACCAAAATCATAATCCTTCAAAAGCTCTAACCACCTCCTTTGTCTCATGTTCAATTCCTTTTGATCAAATAAATACTTCAAACTCTTATGATCACTAAAAACTTCGAATCTTGTACCATAAAGATAATGCCTCCAAATTTTTAGAGCAAAAAATATGGCCACTAATTCCAAATCATGTGTAGGATAATTCTTTTCATGCACCCTCAATTGTCTTGAAGCATAAGCCATAACTTTTCCATCTTGCATCAAAATACCACCTAACCCAAACAATGAAGCATCACAAAACACCACAAATGGTTCCGTCGGATTCGGCAAAATCAAGATCGGAGCCATTGTCAACCTTCTCTTAAGTTCCATGAAACTCTCTTCACAATGAATATCCCAAATGAAAGCCTTTCCCTTACAAGTCAATTGCGTTAACAGAAGTTCCAACTTTGAAAATCCTTCAATAAACCTCCGATAATAACTCGCCAAGCCTAAAAAGCTTTGAATCTCCGTAACCGATCTAGGAACTTCCCACTGCATTACCGCATCAATCTTGGATGGATCAACACTAATACCACCATCGGAAATAACGTGTCCAAGAAAACTTACTTTTGACAACCAAAACTCACACTTTGACAACTTAGCATACAATTGCTTTTCTTTCAAAATCTGTAACACAATCCTTAAATGTTCTTCATGTTCCTCTTGAGACTTAGAATAAATCAAAATTTCGTCGATGAACACAACCACAAAACGATCCAAATATTCATGAAAAATACGATTCATATATTCCATAAACACACCCGGCGTATTAGAAACTCCGAATGGCATCACGAAATATTCGTAATGACCATACCGTGTTCTAAAAGTTGTCTTTTGAATATCCTCCTCTTTAACACAAATCTGGCGATATCCTGATCTCAAATCAGTCTTATTAAAACACGCGCACCAACCAATTGGTCCATCAAATCATCGATCCTCGGAAGCGAATACTTGTTCTTAATTGTCACCTTGTTCAACTGTCGATAATCAATGCATAACCGCATACTTCCATCCTTTTTCTTTACCAGCAATATCAGAGCACCCCAAGGAGAAACACTCGGCCTAACAAATCTCTTGTCCAACAAGTCATTCAATTGATTCTTAAATTCTACCAACTCTGAAGCTGACATATGATATGGTGCCATCGAAATCGGTCTAGTACCTAGAACTAGATCAATAGAAAACTCAACTTCTCTTTCCGGCGGTACATCCTTAATATCCTAAGGAAACACTTCTGGAAAATCACACACCACTGGAAACCTACTGAGCTCCACTTCACTCTCTACTAACAATGATGCAAACAAACCAAACAATTGAGCTCCGTCCACTAAAAGTTTCTTCAACTCTTTCGTGGATATGAAACTTTCATCTTCATCATCATCCAAATAAGGAAACCTTACTAACTTATGATAGCAATCTATATGAACTCAATTAAATTGCAACCAGTTCATACCCAAGATTACGTCCAAACCCTCCAACGGCAAACAAACTAAATCCATAACAAAATCTTTACCATACATGGTCAAAGAACAACTTACACACACCAAAGAAGTAGTTACCGACCCTGAAGTAGGAGTCTCAATAACCATTTCTTCACCCCAAGAAGTTAAAAACAAATTCAAACACTTAGCACACTCAAGAGAAATGAACGAATGAGTCGCTCCCGTATCAATAATAGTAACTAAAGGCGTATTATTAATAAAGCATGTACCTTTAATCAAACGGTCTGCACTAGTAGTGTCATTCCCAGCTAATGCAAACACCTTTTCGCCCGCTTGAGCTTGCTTCAGCTTAGTACACTTAGTACTAATGTGACCCACTTCTCCATAATTGAAGCACTTCACAACATTCCTTCTGCACTCGATAGTAGCATGCCCAAGGCCTCCACAATTTCAACATTTCACTATGTTCTTCCCATACTCAAAAGACTTATGACCCAAATCACCACACTTGTAACACTTAACAGGACCAGAACTCCCTCCACCATATCTCTTATCAAAGTTTCCCCTATGCTTGCCCTTATCAACGGGTGTCACATAAGGTCCACTTCTAGCTTGTTGCTTTCCTTTCCTCTCATTCAAACTCTTGTAATGTGTAGAACAAGCTTTGCTATCTTCCTCAAAAATTGTACAACATTCCGTCAAATCCGAAAACCTTCTAATTCTTTGATATCCCACAACTTTATTAATCTCAGGACGCAAACCATTCTCATACTTAATACACTTCGAAAAATCAGCAGTCGCAGCAGCATAATGAGGATGAAATTGAACAAACTCCACAAACTTAGCAGTATAGTCAACCACTGACATACTACCTTACTTCAGTTCAAGGAATTCCATCTTCTTCTTTCCTTTCACACTCTCAGGGTAATACTTCCCTAAGAACTCAGTACGAAAAACTTCCCAAGTTATCTCTTCATCATCTTCCTCAAGGGCTTGACTTCTACCGACCCACCAATCATCGGCTTCTTCCTTCAGCATGTGAGAACCAAGCCTCACCTTACTCTCTTCAGCACAGTCCATGACTCTGAAGATTCTTTCAATCTCTTTCAACCAATTCTGAGCACTATCGGGATCAAATCTTCCTTTGAAGATCGGTGGTGGATTCTTCCTGAACTCATCATTAGTGTTCACATTCGGCACTCCCTGCACCGCCCTAGCCATCACTTCCAAAGTAGCAGACATCACATTGTCATTTCTACCAGCCATATTCTGATCATTCCCAAAAACAACAACAATGGTAAACAACAGTTCAACCATCACAACAACAAGACAGACACAACTGACTCGAACACTGGCTCTGATACCACTTAATGTAACACCCCCTTCTTATACCCCCAAATAAACAAATAAATCAAAATTCCATCAGAGTACAATTTAATCATGGTATAAAAGGAGCATTTCACATTATACGTGAAACTAAAACATACAACACCTGCTCATATTCAGATATGCAACAAACGGGGTAAATTGCAACTGAAGGATTTCATCCTTACACCCGTATACAAAAGATTCAAATAACAGCGAAAACTAACAATTAACAACATCAAACTTATATACTTATAAATATATCATCAACTTTGATTCACCAAATATTCCATGTTCACATAAACAGTCATCACCAAAATACATATACAAAATGTATCACAAAAAGGCATCAAGCCGACCCTAGCTACCCGGTGCTACATATCAGAGCCGACCGACCAAAAGAATGAAGACAAGCTTCACAAAAGACCTCCAGCAACCTACTCTGCAATGCCTCATAGAGCATCATAAAATAGCAGAAGGGGGAGAAACATTATCATTATAACATTGTATATAATTATATATCTCAACATATAACATACACATAAAACATGTTCTCACCACAAATTATTTCCAACATACATAACCTCAAACATACTTATCTTGCATACTTTCACCACTTCATTCACATCACATAAACATACATCATTTATGTTTATTCACACATATACACTACAATGTATACACACACACACACACACACACACACACACACACATATATATATATATATATATATATATATATATATATATATATATATATATATATATATATACACACACACACACATACATATATACTCAAGCATGTTTCCATACTCACACACACACACACACACACACACACACACATATATATATATATATATATATATATATATATATATATATATATATATATATATATATATATATATATATATATATATATATATATATATATATATATATATATACACACACTCACATACATATATACTCAAGCATGTTTCCATACATACATACTTCATCTCCATATAAACATATATATATTTTCATGTTTATTTCATCAATACACAATTTAGATGATAAATGTAAATCATAGAGACCGACTCACGACTTTATGCAAATGCAATGCGGTACCGACTCAATCATCATCAAGTTCATTTAGGAACTAATTGGAACCATCACTCGTTACCTAAAGTAACTCCCCGTCGGGCATACGATGTTCACCCATTGCTCACACCCCACATGGGCACACAATGTTTATGGATTGCTCATACCCCACACGGGCACCCAATCTGATTGCTCACACCCCACACGGGCACACAATCAATGTGAATAATTCACCCATTGCTCAGACCCCAGACGGGCACACAATCAATGTGAATAATTCACCCATTGCTCACACCCCACATAGGCATACAATCTGATCGCCCACACCCCACATAGGCATACAATCTGATCGCCCACACCCCACATGGGCACACGATCGTGTTGTAGTCATCGCTCACACTCCACATGAGCACACGATGCTACAACGGATTCACAAAGAATCCCGCAACACAAGAATTCATACATTATGCTTCACATGCAAAATGACACACAACATTCTTGAAAATGCATACATATTCACAATAATATCATGCATTTATCTCATATGATCACAAACAATTCATGCACATTCGAATCAATTACGTCAAACGGCAACGAATGTTCACATTCAATCATGCATTCATATTCACTCAAGCAAGCATCTAATTGCCAAACGAACACCATACAACAATCAAACCCACAATTCTATAATTAACTCAATTACATTTTATCGGAAAAGTCAGGCAAAAGTCGGCTAAAATTTACATCTCTCGGCATCATTAGTTTCTACACGTTTTTAGCTTCGAATCGATATAAAGAACGCCTAAAACGGATAACCGAAACTAAAGTTACGAATTAAAACACAAAACTTCCAAAAAAAACTCCAGGCTCGCTGAGCGACCTTCTCGCTCGATGAGCGAGGAAATCCCTGGAAAACTCGCTGAGCGAACACTGCGATTTCAGAAATCTCAGTTGCGCAACAGACAGTCCTAAGCCACCTTAAACTCAAATAAAACTCCATAAACATGATCATCAACATTCATTTAACATCATACTTCGATTATAACAACTTCTAACCGATTAATCTACTATTTCTCACACTTTCATCAAAAACCCTAACATTTCATTCTCTCTAAACTTCACCAAAACAAAACCTACACAATCTAACACATACAAGATTAAGATAACAATGTTTATCACCCTTACCCGATTGTTTCGATTCCTAGGAGAAATCTTGATGATTTTCCAACTTTTCCTCTTTTCTCTTCTTTTCTCTTCTCTTCCTTTTCTTTCTCCTCTTTTTCTTTCTATTTTCTCTTTTCTTTTATTTCCACTCTTATATCTTTTTCTTTCTATCTTTCTTTCTATGTTTCTCTCTTATAACTCTTACTAACTATTT
The DNA here is from genome assembly GCA_963966055.1 of Lathyrus aphaca. Lineage (NCBI taxonomy): Eukaryota > Viridiplantae > Streptophyta > Magnoliopsida > Fabales > Fabaceae > Lathyrus > Lathyrus aphaca. The sequence goes on from OZ014519.1 coordinate 443,038,737, forward strand.
CTACACTTAACTCATTTTCTTCTCTTTTCCACCAATTATCATTTTCTCACAAAATAATAATTCTACACAAATTCTAATTTATTATTAATTAGCAAATGTCTAAAATACCCTCCAATCTAATTTTTACCCGAAAATTCACAAAACGGTAAATCACATATCATACCAAAATATCACATTAACACATCAACATATCATATTATCATGTCAATTTCACAAATAAGACAATTATCACTCAAATAAAATAAAAGACTCAACAAAAATTGGGAAATAATCGAATTAGGGCGTTACAAAAATTGCCTCAATCATTGGGAAAAAGTATGGATTAGTGAATGTAGATGACTATAGCAGATGGACATGGGTAAAGTTTCTTAGACACACGGATGAGTCTATCTCTGTATTTTATAACTTCTGTAAACAAGTTCAAAATAAAAAAGAGTTTAGAATTGTCAAAGTTAGAAGTGATCATGGTGGAGAATTTGAAAACAAAAAATTAGAACTATTTTTTAACGAAAATGATATCTCTCACAATTTCTATTGTCCTAGAACTCCACAACAAAATGGAGTTGTAGAACGTAAGAACGGAATATTGCAAGAGATAGCCAGATCCATGATCAATGAGACTAACATGGCTAAACACTTTTGATAGAAGAAGTAAATACAATGTGTTATATTCATAATAGAATCTCTATAAGACCTATTTTGGAGAAGACTCCTTATGAATTGTGGAAGAACATAAAGCCCAACATCTCTTACTTTCATCCTTTTGGATGCATTTGCTTTATTCTGAATACTAATGATCCTCTGAACAAGTTTGATTCTAAGGCACAAAAATGTCTTATGTTAGGATACTATGAACGTTCAAAAGGATACAGAGTATACAATACAAAAACACGAATTATGATAGAATATATCTATGTCAGATTTGATGATAAGCTTGGTTCTGAAAAACCAAAGCAAAATGATTCTCTTACAGATTTAGAAGTTCAAATCACTGAAGCAAGAACATCTGAAGAACAGTCACCTACATAATAAGACAAGACAACTACCTCAACAACTTCTGAAGAACCCAGTCAGAAGAAACTATCCACAAGCACGTTGGACCATCCAGAAGATAAAATCCTAGGAAAGAAAGATGATCCAATCAGAACAATATCCTCCTTCATAAACTCTGAAGAATCACTAATGGAATTAGTTTCACTAATCGAATCAACTTCTGTTGATGAAGCTCTATCAGAAAATGATTGGATACTTGCAATTCAAGAAGAACTAAATCAATTCACCAGGAATGATGTATGGGATCTAGTTCCTAGACCCAGAGGATTCAACAGCATTGGAACTAAATGGGTCTTCAAAAACAAACTCAATGAACAAGGAGAAGTTGTCAAAAACAAAGCACGAATGGTCGCATAAGGTTATCGTCAGCAAGAAGGGATAGACTATACAGAAACCTTTGCACCAGTCGCAAGGTTAGAATCTATCAAACTTTTAATTTCTTTTTCAATAAACCATGACATCACTCTATATCAGATGGATGTTAAGAGTGCATTTTTAAATGGTTATATTGATGAAGAAGTTTATGTGCATCAACCCCCTGGTTTTGAAAACAATAAATATCCAGAACATGTCTAAAAACTTAAAAAGTCTTTATATGGTCTGAAACGAGCTCCCAGAGCTTGGTATGAAAGATTAAGCAATTTTCTTTTAGAAAATAATTTTACCATAGGGAAAGTGGACACAACTCCTTTCTGTAAAACATTTTAAAATGATATTCTGATTTGTGAAATTTATGTAGAAGATATAATTTTTGGATCTACTAAAATCTCTTTGGGCAAGGAATTTTCTAAGTCTATGCAGACAGAATTTGAAATGAGTCTGATGGGAGAATTAAAGTTCTTTATGGGAATCCAAATTAATCAAACATCAGAAGGAACTTACATTCATCAAAGCAAATACGTCAAAGAACTTCTTAAGAATTTTGACATATCAGAAAGTAAAATCTCCAAAACTCTAATGCACCCCACTTGTATTATGGAGAAGGAAGAGGTAAGTAAGAAAGTAGATCAGAAGATCTACAGAGGTATGATTGGATCTCTCTTTTACTTAACTACCTCAAGACCATATATTTTGTACAACGTTTGTCTATGTGCTAGATTCCAATCAGATCCTAGAGAAACTCACTTAATAGTTGTTAAGAGAATCTTCAGGTATCTGAAAGGTACTACTAACCTTGGCCTTTGCTACAGAAAGTCCAAATAATATAAACTTGTAGGGTACTACAATGTTGATTTTGCTAGAGAAAGAATAGAAAGAAAAAGTACTTCTAGAAGTTGCCAATTTCTGGGAGACAACCTTATATATGGGTCCAATAAAAGACAATCAACTATTGCACTCTCAACTCCTGAAGTTGAATACATAGCAGTAGTTGGATGCATTACTCAGATGCTCTGGATGAAAAATCAACTTGAGGACTTCAACATATACGAGAGTAACATTCCTATCCTCTGTGATAATACTTCTGCCATCTGTCTTTCTAAGAATCCTATTTTACATTCTAGATCTAAACATATAGAAGTTAAACATCATTTCATTAAGGACTACACCCAGAAGAGAACTTTATTTTTAAAATTTATAGATACAGACCATCAATGGGCTGACATCTTTACAAAATCCCTTGCTGAGGATAGGTTCAATTTCATTTTGACAAATCTCAGTATGGAATTATGTCCAGAATGATTGTGTTTAAGTCTTTATATTTAACTTTCAGAATATTACTATTTTTATCTTTTGATCAATAATTCCTCTTAATAGAAGAAAAATTCTATCAGAAGTTTTACAAAAGATCTGACTGTTTGCTTCTGAGAACTTTTGTGTCAAGGAAAGAACATGCAGATCAATACATCAACACCTGTCAATGAAGCTCCAAGTGTCCTTTTGAATCTTATTATGTGTTCCAACTCTGATAGAGGACAGAACATACATTTTAGCACTTGAACAGTTGTCCTCTGAGGCAGAATACGTGTTCAAAATTCAGGGAAACTGAAACGGCTGAATGACAAAGTTGAGGGTTAGTCACATTGGTAACTGTTCCAAAATCTTTTACGCCATTCCCATGTCAGAATTCATTAAATGCATTTAATCATTATGTTTTTCAATTTAATTTTTCCACTATTATGTTTTTTTACCAATGTAACTACTATATATATATCTATGTGTTTATTTTAACCTCACAAACATTTTTCACCCTTCTCTTTTACTCTCACTTTCACTCTTCACTTGTCTACTATTTTCGCTTTCTCTCTGCATTTTCATTTGCATTCAAACCCTCTTCTTATGAATAATGGCCTCCACTTCAAAGAATGTGCAACCATCTTCTTCATCTCAACAAGCTCCTGCAACTCAAGCTTCAAAAGAACTTCATGCAACACCAGTCAGAACTCTACTCACCCCTATTGAAAATTTAGAAGTTCTATGTGAATTGTTCGTTGATTTTAAATGTATGAAGGAGAATGGTTATGATCTTACTCCAGAAGTCAACTTCCAAGGCTGGGCAAAATACTTTGATTATCCGATGGGACCAATCTTTCCAAAATTGGTTAAGGAATTCTAGATTTTCGCTTCAGCTTCCAACCATCAAGTTACTTCTTATGTGATGGGAAAGAAGATCATCATCACCGAAGATCTCTTTGCAAAGCTTATTGAATCTGATGGCAGTGGTATAAAATGCAGAGATGTGGACAAAAGTTCTGACCTTACCCTAGTTTCTAAAGAAATCTTTACAAATAGGCAACACTCCAACAAAATCAAGGATCTGAAGGATCGTTAGAGATTTTGGGCCAAAATTATTATGGGTTGCATCAGCCATAGAAAACCAACCAGATCCCCATATTATATCAACGTGGATCAAAAATTTCTATTGTACTTCATTGTAACAAACAAGAAGATCAACCTTGTTCACAGTTTGTTCAACCATCTGAAGAATAGTGTCAAAGAAACAAGGGAATATGAGAAAACAAAAAGAGACGGGATTCCTCTTGGAAGGCTTATTTCATACATTCTAACTGAAAATAAACTAGTGGAGAACTTGGTTGCAGCCCAGCAGATAGAAGATCTAGAAGCTACTGCTGGAAGACCACTCAATGTAAAGAATCTCAAGAAGATGAAATTCATTGATACAATCAAGAAAGACCCCCTTCTGCATTCCAAGGAAGTAATCACAACCAGGAAAATACCTCTGAAGGATTTTCCTCTTTTTTCTGCTGATACACCTCCAGAAGTTATAGTGAGATATCTGGAATCCTGCAAATAAGATGGAACTGGCCCTAGGTTCAATCCAGAAGAACTACGCAGACCTGCTCCAGAAGTTGCCTTGAAGAAATCCAAGAAAAGAAAAGCTTTTGAGGGAACTTCTCAGAAGACAACAAAGTTTGCCAAAAATAAAGGTAACCCTTCAACTTTTGTCTCTGTTATTGAGTCAGTGATAACATCAACCTATGATCCTCCCCTAGAAACCCCTGCTACTGAAAACCCTTCATCTTTTTTTCCTGTTCCCTTAAACCCAAACACTTCTGAAGCCCCATCTTCTAATATTCCACATCTTGTTAATCCTCAACCAGAAATTCCACCCTCATCATATATTCCACAACCATCAGAAACACCTTAACCATCTGAAATTCCACCACCAGAATCTACCCAATCTGCAATCACTCAACTTGAAACCATTTCTTCTCAAACTTCTCAATATGAACACCACTCTCCACAAACTTTAGATGATTTTGACATGCCCATTGACCCAATTCCACCATTTGACCTCAACACCACCTCCTTTGTTGAAACTCATTCAGAACTTCAAAAAGTTCTGTCTAACATTGATTTTTTCAACCCTACAATACAGCCTCTCAATCCAACACTTCTAACGTACCACCACCTACCTACACTCAAAAAATTCCTGGCATCAACTACCCTCTGAACTCTTCCTTATCCACACTTATTTTTGACATCCCGTCTATAGCAGAAGAATCCCTACCTTCTTATGAATTCACTCCTCCTAGATCAACTACTTTCATCACCATTCCAGATACTCCCACAGCCACCAACAAACCAGAAGATCCTCTGAAAATAGTCATTGACATTGATGCCCTTCAAAAATTAGCATCCATCCCTAAGAAAATAGTAATCCCAAAACCTAAACCAACACCAACCAAAGAAGATGTTGGTGACTTGTTACTGGCTTTTGAAGAAGAGATAAAAAACAGGATAGACATCTTGAAGACTGCTTGCGTAGAAAATCTGGATCCAGCAACTTCAGATTATCTTTGGACTTCTTTCAGAAAATGGTTTACCTATGAGTCCAAAAAGCTGAAGGATATCTTTTATGATATTGCTCAGCAAAACTTCTGCAAGAAGTTCTCAGCTGCTTAGAGAAGAAGACCCAACATCTTCTGGACTCTAAACCCTGGACTGAACCAGCGCCAAAGGACTTACTGAACTTCAGATTGTTGTTGCACCTTCTGCTGAAGACAAAGAGAAAGCATTTGCTGAGTCATCCTCTGCTGAAGTAACTCCTGCTCCAAATTCTAATCAAGCTACTACTTTTGTTGAAGAAACTCCTCCAACTTCTTTGGTTTTGAAAACTCTGGAAGAACTAAAGAAATAGAATGAGGTTGTGAAAATCAGATTGGACAAGCAAGATGAGACAAACTCTGAACTCAAGAACATGATTGGTCAATAGGTGGAATCAATTTCTCATATCAAGCCTATTCTGGAAGCGTTGTTCATAAAACTTAATCCCCAACCTTAGATCATGTTTCTTTGTTTTTCTGTTCTATGTTTCTGATTTTTTTGATGTGCTCACTTGCTTAAATTTGCTTAATGAAAAATTTTCTTTTGTTTAATTTGTCTAATATCTTTTTCTGATTATATGCTTTTTGAATTATGACAAAAAGGGGGAAAACGTAAATTATTTTGATTCATAACAGCTCACCAAGACTAAGCCTCAAACATTATAATTCTGGTAATTTTTTTATTCTTAAGAAGAGAACAAGTCTTTAACTCAGGAGGAGCTTCGACTTTAATAACTTCTTATAGAAAATTATGAAGGATCATCTCAACATCTCAAAGGGAGTTTTCTATTACTTTTTGATCTTTTGTTCTTAATTAAATCTATCAAAATATAATGTTTTGTCATCATCAAAAAGGGGGGATTATTAGAACAGGATTTTGATTCTACCTCTCTAATTAGTTTTGATGATAACAAATGCTTTGAGAACAAAATATGATACCTAAAAATGTTATTGTCTATTTGTGCAGAATCAGAAGTTCTTGAAAAGAAGAAGGAAATTCTAAGTCAATCATCTTCTATATAAAAGGGGAGAAGCTACTATGAGAAGAACTAGCAAAAGAACTTAGAAGATCTCAGACATAAAAACGCTAAGATCGGCTGCTAAACTAATACTTTGATACATGGACTACAAGTTTTAATTATCAGAATCAGACGCATATATTAAAGAATCAGAATTTCGGCTGAAGACAAAGATCTTTATTTTTGGAAGGTTCCAACGGATCTTTTCCTGCAAATCTATTTTAAGGAGTCATTGAATAATTTGTGGGCTCTCTCGCACACTCTCGCGTGAGCTTTCAGAAACCAAAAATTCATTACTATTATTTCGATTGTAAAAACTATCATTCTATTGATAATAGGTTACTAGAAGCAATCTTTTGTTACATTTTAAACAATAGGTCTTCGTGTTGTAATCACTTTTAAACAATGGATTAAGACCTCGTTGAGAGAGGCGAAATCACCTTGGCGGGTGGACTGGATGTAGTTTGAGTTCAAACGAACCAGGATAAATCAAAGCATTGTTTGCCTTTAATTTTCGAAAACCTAATTCCAACCCCCTTCCTTGTGTTTTTCCACCTTCAATATTATTCTGCAAAACATCATTGGACTATTCGTCCTAAAGAAATGCTATGAATGCATGATGCGCAACAACACAAAATTTACAACCACGGCTAGTCAAAACGCATCATCATTCATCATAATCATCATATTCACTTCATGCATCTTATATACATACATCATAGTAATCACATCATCATTTATCATAATCATCATATTCTCATCATAACAATTTATATAATAAAACACACACACCCACACTTAATTTGGCATGTCATCTCGTCACTTAATTACGACACAATCACTGGATAATCACATTCTATACTTCATGTTATTTTACTAAATTATTGAACGTTGCGACATCTATCTAACGCATCAAACAGCTTGTAAAACCGACTCGCAATTTAAAATCTAAAGTCACATATTTCACATAATTCATACACATACTACACACAAGTCATAGTCAACACAGTAAATCACAACATCATTTCCATCATTCATCATAAACCATCATGTTCACTTCACGGGATATCACACACATAGTCAGGCATACAACATTTTGCTCACAAGAATCCCTTAGCAATAACATATTAATCAATCATATTTCACCCCTTACTGTCAAGACAGCATCAATTATTTATAACAGACATCAATAATTCATTCTCAACGATTACATCATCATCAATACTATTTCACACTGAAGACACACAAATATTGTCATCATAAAATTCCTCTATTAATCTTATTCTGCTATTAATCCCATTCCTCTATTAATCCCAGCATACAAGTCTCAATTACTTATTGCATACAAATCCTCAGTTAATTTCTCAATATAATTTCTTATTATTTTCTTTACTTGGTAAATTATTATGATGGCCTATAAATATGTCATATTAAAACAAAATTATAGTTTAGGAATTATGCTTACTAGAATATATAAAAATAATGAAAATTACATAGACCCAGAACCCCACAAGAATGTGGCACCCGCCACATTATAAAGTGGCACTCGCCACTTACTACTAAGCCAAATGTGGCGCTTGCCACATAAAAAAGTGGCAGCCGCCACCTTCCATCCATAAAGGTGGCTTGTGCCACCACCTACGCCCACAAAGGTGGCTTGCGCCACTTTCCACCCAAGGAATGTGGCTTTTGCCACCTTATAACAATTTAGGGTGGCATCCGCCACCCACTCCTTTTTCTCATGGTGGCACTCGCCACCTCTATAGGGAATTCATTCCCCGTCTTAACTTGCCGGCTTCGTACCATTTTCATTCTAACATCGATCATCCACTTCTATCGCACGAATAATCTCTCCAACTTCCTATGTATCTTTTCAAAACTCATCACATTCTTTCAATCACCATCATCGGTTAAAACTCAATTAATCTAACAATTACATAAAATCGATGAACATGAGTTCTACCTCTTTCTCGTACTTCTAAGGTCTTCCAACTATCCTCATTTTTCACCCATCTCTTAAATTAATCTGAATTCAATCTAATTATACTCAAGGCATGATAGCCTACCAATTGGTCTATCAAATCGTCAATTCTTTGGATTAGATCCTTAATCTCAATCATCTCCTTAATCGACCATCAATAATCTACGCACATCTCATATAATAGTTATCACATACATGCACTCATATAAGCTTCATTCTCTAAGAGTCATCTTACTCTCTTAACAGACAAAAAACACCATTTCTCAATTGTCTCCAAACTCAAATTTACACTACAGAGGCAAGTCACAATTATCTTTTAGAGACATCAAGAATTATACTCCAGTTCCATATCACTATTCGTCACATTACTCTCTATTCTCCGAGAAACAAACATCAACCATACTGGTCCACTCCCTCCAAAGTCATCTCAAACTTGATCGGAAGTAAATAATTCATGAATATGTGCTCTCATCGGTTCGCGAAAATACAACTCCAACAACACTTGCACTCTTGCAATCAATATCACCTTGAACCAATTCATCATGCCAGAAATATCTTCAGGAAGCAACTTCCAGAGGCAAGTCACAATTATCTTTTCGAGACATCAAGAATTATACTCCAGTTGCATATCACTATTTGTCACATTACTCTCTATTCTCCGAGAAACAAACATCAACCATATTGGTCTTGTAACGCCCCGATTTTATAAAGTATTTTTATAAAATAAATATTAAGGATATGATGGTGTATTTGGAATAATAAGTGGAGGAGGTATTTTATTTAAATAATGATAATATAATAAGGTGGTATTATTATTGTAGTATTGTTATTTAATAAATAAAATAAAATATAAGTTGGAGGTTTGAGGGGTAAGGTTGTAATTTGATTCTGTTATGAAAAGGGGAAAACCCGATACATTTTCTCATTATCGTATTTTGACGAAGGAAAGAGGGCTCTGGAGAAAAGAGAAAGAGAAAGGAAATCAAGGATCGTAAAGCTTCAAGATCAAGGCTTTGCAAGGAATTTGTCAAATTTGAGGTAAGGGGGGAGAAAGGGTTCTATATTGGTGATTTAACATGAAAGGGTAGTTGGGAGTTCCTTACTCTCTTAGGAATTGCATGAATTTGATTGATTTTGGTGAAATTGTGATATGAGTATGAAGATTATAATTGTTGATTGTGCGTATTTGAAATTTTGATGTTGAATTGTATGGTATGTGTATTATAAAAATTTGTTTATAACATTGTTGATGATGATGTAAATTGAGAAGATGAAGTAAAACCTAGAACTTTCCTAATTGATTAGTGATGTTAGGTTGAGAAGATAATGAGGAATTAGAAGTATAAAATAAGTATAAGAACAATATTTGGATTTTTTTGGGTGATAAAGGTAAGATAGAAGTGATGGAATTCGAACTGGCATGAAATTGAGGGAGAAAAGTGATTTTCGAAAAAGCTGATTTTTGGGTGCAGGTGGTCTGACACGGGCAGTGTCAGCTGACACGGGGGCAGTGTCAGCTGACACGGGCAGTGTCAGCTGACACGGGGGCAGTGTCAGGCTTCTGGTTTGAAGAATTATGTTGTGATTTTGGAATTTTTGCTACAGGTGGTCTGACACGGGCAGTGTCAGATGACACGGGGGTTGTGTCAGCCTTCTGTATTTGCATGAATTTTTTGTTTTAGATGGGAGTGTTCAGGCCATGTGACACGGGCCGTGTCAGGGGACACGGGGGCCGTGTCAGGTCTCTGTATTTTGGAAAATCAAGGAATTTTGATACAGTTTTGACCCATTATTTTAGTTTAGGTTCCTCCGAGTATTTAAGGCAATAAATTAAGGTTTAGTAATAAGTATAGGACTTGACAACTAAACTTTAGTGAATGAAATTGTGATGATTGTATTAGAGGCATAAGTTGCTACTATTGAAATTGAGTTGTGTGAGTTATGAGCATGTGTTATGTGTTTAACATAAAGATATGATGATGTGATTGATAATTGATGAGATCATTTGGATCATGAAGGCATGATCGTTGTCATGCGTATTTGTATTATGGTGTATGTGTTTGAGTCTGCATATGCATACACATTTGGTGGAATGATCATGTCTCGATGGAGCGTAAGTGATCATTCGGATTCATTGTGAATCGTTGGTGCAAGGATGATCGTGTCTCGGTGGAGCGTAAGCGATACATTCGGGTTCGAATTAATGAACCATTGTTGAAAGTCGGTACCGCATTGTTGCATTATGTCAGTGAGTCACATTGCATCTGTTTGAATGATTGTTGATGTTACTTGATGTGTATTTAAGTGTGATTATCCTTGAAATGTTATTTGCACCGTTAATATATTAAATTGTTTTCTCACCCTTTTGTTGTTTGGTTGCGTCTGTGCTTCTTCGGAAGTACAGATGATTCAGGTACTTGAGTGTGCTCGGAGTCCGAGTTGTTGGTCGAGTCCTAGGAGTCGCTCTGATACGTAACATGGGAAATGGGGAATAATTGTTGTTTAATTACTCTTGTTAATAATAGTTACGTATCATGTTTTCTTGAAATTTGTAAATCAAGAGTGTTGGATAATTTTTTATGGAATTGTGGCGAATTGCCGTTGGTTGAATAAAAAGATAATTTCTGCTGTTTTAATAAATAACTATATTTATGTTTGTGTTGAAAAAGTAACATTTCACTTTTGATGGAAACTCTTATTTTTCTTAAATAAATAGTTAATTTACTTAATTGGGATAAGTGGGTGTTACAATTGGTATCAAAGCAGGTTGGTCCGTCTGGCCAAGTTGTCGTGTGTCGTTTGTCCAGGAGTATACAATATGTGTGTGAAACACTATCAGTACTTGCTTGTTTTCTAGCTGTTTGTTTGCAGATGTTTGTTGAGTATAAGTGGGGGAGAATTTATTGCTTCTCCTGAGAGTTGGCTTGTAGTGAGTTGGAATGGCAGATGTCGCTAAGGTTTGCGTTAACTAAGGATTCGTTTGTGAAGCAACTTAGTTCACAAGATGCACGGAACTCTATTAGAGTTCGGAGATATGGCTTATGACCATCATGATTGTCGGCTACTTATTGACAACTTGAGGAACTGATCACCCTCAACCCCTTGTCAATAGTAAACGGGATCGTTTTGGATGCAAAAGACACATTTCTCAACTGAGATAATATGTTCAGTAGACCAGTTGGAGTGAAGTCGGAGTTATTAGTGGCTTAAAAGAGAAGATGCATATTCTGGTATCTGAAAAAGAGATGGATTTAAGGATTGATTATGTTGATTAGATATTACTAATGGTTACTCCTCAGTGAGTAGGAAGTGAATTTGAGATGGATGATTGTAAACAGTTGAATGTTGTATCTACTGGGTACGTAGAGGAACTTTTAAGAGAGGACTCCGACGCCGGATTTTGTAGCGTATATGGTATTGATTGGGAGTAAGGTTACAGTGATGGGTCGGTTGTAAATCCTGAATTGTATTTGTGTTTTGAAGAATATTTTAGCGGTTTTGTTATAAGTAAAGAGGGGACTATTCCTTGGTCGGCCATGGTGCTAAGAAGAATAGTTAGAAGAATCATCGACAAAAAGATTGTAAGAGTAAAGGTGCCTTCTGGGGAATACTTCGGTGTTATTGATATAGGAAGATGAGGATGTGAAGGTGCATGTCGATTAGTGAATATTATGAGGATTCACAATTATGAAGGGAATAAATTGGACTCGATTGATGAAGGGTCAAGAGTGAGTTGGTATTCATCCGTAGTATTGATGTTGTTGTGAGTTAGATTATAATGCCTACCAGGACCTTGAGTTAGTTGGAATTTCGTAAGCATGTTATAAAGAGAAGGTGATAATTGGAACCAAATGTTAACAGGTCATGTTGGATGAATTTACTTTGTTGAAGGTTGTAGAATAGAGATTGAGGAAGTAAGTATTGAGCTATGTTTTGGCATAGTATGATAACAAATGGATGAGTTTTTAAAAGTATGAAGGTATAATGTTTGTGGAAATTAATTATAACCAGGTGTCTGCACAATGTAGTGACGTTGAGTTATTGCCTTAGTAGTATGGTGTACGTTGATACAGCAGAGTATGGATAGTTTCATAGATGTTTGAAACGGTGAACCGTGAGTTATGGGATGAAGCAAGGGAAATATAAGTATCACTGTATGTGTTGGACTATTAAGTCAAAGGTAAAATAATAAGTGTGCAATATTTATTTTTCTGGAATTTATGAATTCAGAGTCTCGTTAATGTGGAATTTGAAACGTTGGAAGGATGATCCAACGAGAGAGTATAAGTAATGTGTAACTGTGAAATGATCATAGATGTTGCGTAGAAGATAGTGGTGACTGGTATGTATTAAGGAGGGTACGGAGTATGGATTGTGCCTTTCAAGGTGGCTTGGATAATTTCGAGATGGTGACTTTTGGAAGATGTCATGATTTATGATGAAAGTAGAAAAAGGATTTGTAAAATGTTGGAAAATTGAAATATGAGAATTAGAAAATATACAGTTATATACTAAGTAATCAAGGATGATTTTATGATCAGGTGTATAAGTGTTTGATTGTGTGGTTCGGAGAAAGTATCGGTATGAGTTCGTCCGAAGTGAATACGAATCTATAATGATGGAAATGAGTAGGTTATAAGAGGTTAGAATGTAATTGGATTTATTTAGTGGTTATTGCAGGTTATAAAAAGGTTTCCCAAGTTCGTATTTTATTATTTCAGATAAATTGTGAAAGCTAAGTTGTTCGTTGAGAATGGATGTTGTGAAAGAAAGTGCTAAAGAGCCGGAATAAGAGTTAGCTACGGTTGTAGTCTGATTTTGTTTGATTCTAACAAGTTGTGGATAGAATTTGGAATAATGATTGTGATAAGCTGATAAGTTATTAGTGCCTGATCGTAAAACCGTAGTTGGTATTATACGGGGAGAGAATGGAATTATGGGAGTGTTTATCTCACCCATGGATTGGAAGTGGATGAGGGTGTAATTGTGTTACGCATCCGATGAGAATGTTATTAAGATTAGAGATTGAAGTACTTGGTGTAATACCTCAAAATTTTCCCTCTCATTTCCTCAACATTTTGCATAGCATTTTGCATACATGGCTTCATAAAATAACCAAAAACATTGCATCATGCATTGCATAGTTGAGGCATAGGCATGTGGTCAATGGATGGAGCAACTGAAGGCATTACAAAGGCGATCAAAGGGCCACAAATCTTCTCAACCTTGTGAAAAAGGGTTCACAATATCCCACCAGTCTTCACTTGAAGCCACGAGCCATGGAAAGATGGGGTTTAATCAAAGGAGGCAAGCAGTGCAACATTTCTTGATAAAAAGGGCCGAATTAGGGTTTCATTTCTACGGGGCTTCTGGATGAAGTTGTGATTCCAAGAGGATTCCTTTGTCTCATATATGATGTCAAGTGCCTAAGGTTCAAACTTCGTCCATAAATTCATTTTGGAAGGGGTTCAATTGGCCAGAAGACTAAAAATCGAGGAATCGGAGAAAAGGCGACCGAGCTAGGTAAAAGAGGGTCGACTCTGGACTTTTAAGATCGAAATCATGAAATTAGGGTTACAATGATCCTATGGTTCAAATTGGGTCAAGAAATGATGGAGGAATCATAAAAAAATCAAAGAAAAATCATTTGAAAAGTGGTTGGTTTTGCATTTCCCTCCACTTTTCCTTCCACTTTCTTTCCACACTTCCTTTCATTCTTTCCCTCTTGTTTTTCCATTTCAATTCCACTCCATTTCCCTTGGAAACTTCTACCATGTTCTACCATCTTCTAGAGTGTTCCAAGGAATATTCCAAGGAATATTCCCTTTTCCAACCCTAACCCTAACTAACAACCAAACCATAATTTTGGATCCCAAGCCTAATTTTGGGCCCCAAACCTAACTCCATTCCCAAACCTAGCTCCAAACCTAGCCTCTATATATTCATTAATCACTTCAATGCAAAGGGTTCCCACAATTTTCCAACTTTTCATTCTCTCACAATCACTTTTTCTCTCTCACTTTTCCTCTTTTACCCTCCTTTCACCAAAGCTTTTTGAATAAGCTCTTCACGTTTCACATTGAAACTTGAAGATCTTGAAGCTTAGCCTCAACCTCCATTGATTTTGTGGATTGTGGAAGAAGAAGCTACTGAATTTTGGTGAAGGTTTCGACTTATCGGAAGCACGCGAAGGTTCAAGCATCATGAACGCATTTATTTTGCGGTTTCGTGGTTTTCGTGGTTTTCTCTTTGATCAAGCTCCGATTCTTGCAACATTCACCGAAGCACTTCTCCGCTTCGTAGGTTGGTGATCTAAATCACTTCTTCTTTAAGTTATTCTCTTCATCTCGCCATTTCGACATTCTTTAATTGCTTTTTTTTCGTTGTGCTTGCGATCGATTATGTTTCATTATGCGTTGCTTGTGATTTGTGGTTTTTTGATGGATTTGGATTTAAGGTGTTGATAGTTATAGGTTTTAGCATGTGTAAATAAGCCCTAATTAAGTAGAAATTAGTGTTATCATGTTCCTAGATATGTTAGGGATCATTAGAAGTGAGTTTGTGGCCAAAAGCACTTATTTCAAAAGTGTTTTTCACATTTTGTTCAGTGTTAACCGGCTAACGCATTTGGTTAACCGGTTAACACGTGCGTTTAGCCACAAATTTCTGTTGTTTTAGGTCCGTTAACCGGTTAACGCATTTGGTTAGCCGGTTAACGTTGTTGATTTTTGGATTTTTACTTTATTTGATTGCTCATTCTTGCTTTCTAGTGCCTCTATTGTTCATACATGTTTAGGTATTGATTTTAGGGAATTTTTGGGTCCATTTCCAGTAGCTCATTCCCCCATTTTGAGTCGTTTCAACATGATTCCGTTCATGTTGCGTATTATGCGTTTTTGTGTTCTTTGGTGTATAGCTTGAGTTCTTGCATTTTGTTTCCATGTTTGTGCATTATTTGGCATATGAATAATCATGTTGCATTCTGTTTTTACACCTTTTGCATTGCATTAAGTCATTTTTCATTTCATTTGTATCAAGATATGTTGCATTTTGCATAATCATGGATGTATGTGCATTTGGTTGCATTTGTTTGCATGCTTGATCATACCATTTACATCAATTCACTTCTGAATTTTGCATTGGGTTTGACATTATGTTTGAGCTATCATATTGCATGTTCATAATCAATAATCATCATGTTCATATACCATATTCGTGTGCCACATTTTTGCATTACTTGTTGCATAATCAACCATGTGATGCATTCTTGCATAATCTCCCAAAAATGTTCATTGATCTTTCATTTGTGTATGTTGATTTAGGTTCAAATGCATGTTCATGATGGATTTAGTGCATGTTTTATTGAGTTTGTGCATTAGAAAATAAAAATAATCAATTCTGGATTTTGCATTTCATAGTTGTTTTTGCATATAAGTGCTCTAAAATGTATGTTGTTTGTTTGTTTGCATGATGTATTTGACCTTTTACACCTACTTTTTCATGCTGCATGTTGGCTGTAAAAAGCTTCTTTGTATTATGCTTTGTTTTCATAGGTGTTTGTGTATTAGGGGCTGTAATAGGTGTTGTATTTTTGTCCTAGCATTTTTTTAGTTTCTTTAGAATAAAAATAGAATTTTGATTGAGTCCTAAAGTCATTAGGATTTTATTAGGGTATGTTTGCCTTGTTATTTTAAATAAAAAATGCACATTAACCTTTGTTTTGTAGAGGGGAAGATTGAGGTAAGTTTCCTTACCTTATCCTTTATTTTATTTTTATGCATTTTCTTTATGCATTTAATTCATTTCCTTCTTTTCATACTTGTGTTTGGTAGGATTTCCCCCTCTTTTGTGGAATCAACTTAACTTCTCTAGGAAGTAAGTTGCATTCTTTTCCTTTTCTCCTTATAATTAGAAAACCTCACTAACCATTAGGATCTCCCTTTTGTAAATAAATAAACAAAATTAGGGTTGTGTCTTAGTCCCCCTTAGTTTTTTTCCTTTTCCCCATTTGAGTCTTCTTTCTCATCTTCAAACAAAATCAAAAAAGACTTAATAAATAAATGAAAGGATCCCTTGTGTATAGCTTTATTCCATGGGGCACTTACATTCATTCTATCTTGGAATAGTGTAGACTTGTCTAGCATGACGTATAAGTCTCATCAAGGGGTTGTTTCACAAAGGAAACACAAAATACATTTCTTCACAAAAACAACAAAAACATGTAATAAGTTCAACAAGCTAGTGAACTTAGACCCTAATCCTAGGAAACAAGTCTTGGATAAATTCTTCTTGCTTGGTATGCTTGTTCTATTATTCCATCTTGGAATATAGTAGCAAGTACACATTCCATGGAAAAGAGTTTGAATTCACTTCCTTGTGCCAAATTCATACAAAACTCATAAAAGACAAAAGCAAATAATAAGCGACTATCTTGCGGGAACTTCTCTTTCTCATCTCATTCACTCATAACTTGAACTTGCGACGACTTGTCTCGCATGCAAGACGGTAAACGCACTCGTACCAGACGAGTTTGCAACACCTGCGTATAGACACACGCAGTTCCAGCTGTAAAAAACACAAACAAATAGTTCCCGCCTTAGTTAGGCGAACTACGTCGACTATGATCCTCATTATCCCGATGAGGTACGTAGGCAGCGGGGTAGGGCCCGTTCGAGCACATTCTTTATTTTCCCTACATTTTCCCCATCCTTCCTTTTTGTTCTCTTTTCCAGTTCCTTTCTCATTCCCATTCCAGTTAGCAGTTTTATTCAGCAGCAACTTTATATTCTCACCCTTTGAAGCAAACAAGCAAGCGTGGATCCCGTCGGGTACGACGGACGATCTGGGGTGCTAATACCTTCCCAGGTCGTAACCGACTCCCGAACCCAGATCTTTGGTTCGCAAGGCCTCGTCCTTTCCTTCTTCCTCAGGTTTGTGCAACATTACCTTTCCCGTTCCATTCGGGATAAAAATGTCTGGCTGGCGACTCTACCTTTTTCGCGCCACTTTCGCATTTGTACTAGGATGAAAATCCCGGAAGGGGTGGGGTATGAGACGACTGAGATAGTCGGTGTGTATGAGGTAGGAGTCAGGAACTTTCCTACGGTTGCATCGTTATTTAAAGAGTTGAAATTGAGTTAGAAATCAAGAGACTTGAGTTTGGATATTGAGGTATGCTAGGTGATTGGTTATAATTGTAGTGAAGGTTAGAAAGAGTCTAAGTTAGTGGCGAACTTCATAGAATAGATAGTTGTGAGTAACTAGAGTGTGCAGCGGAAGAGTGGAGTGGTGTAATTGATTATATGTGAATGTTTAGTAAAGGCTCAAGATAATGTATGATAAGATCTATTGAGGTATTGAGACTATTGGGCGTTCCGAAATGGATAATGGTAAGCGAGTATCTACATAGTGCGGATGGCGAGATATGTAGAAATATTAATATGAATGATGTATGTGCTTCTTTGATGGGTTATAATTATGTTGTTTTAGTAGAGGGAAACTAAAGGTTTAGTCCGTTATCAGTGTTGTTATATCTAGAGGATGTATATTGTGAAATTTTGGGTTTGTCCTGGTTGTCGCCTCGTTACCTACGGTGATGGTACGAGTGCGGGTGACTAATTCCTACGATGGGGAATTAGGAGAGTGTTACCTACGGTGATGGTAGCGACTTTCATTGTGTCCTTTTTCAGGTGTATACCTGCGTGTTGAGAAGTGATGATGGTGATGTTTGTTGTCGTGGAGGTTGTCCTGACACTAGTGTTGTGGTTTTGAGCTGTTTACAGAGTCGACGATTTTGGCAAGGGAGTGATTAGTCAGGTGCAAGAGTATATCTAAGTGATGCCATTGAGTACTATTTTGGAGGACGAAAATAAAATAAGTGGGGGAGAGTTGTAATGCCCCGATTTTATAAAGTATTTTTATAAAATAAATATCAAGGGTATGATGGTGTATTTGGAATAATAAGTGGAGGAGGTATTTTATTGAAATAATGATAATATTATGAGGTGGTATTATTATTGTAATATTGTTATTTAATAAATAAAATAAAATATAAGTTGGAGGTTTGAGGGGTAAGGTTGTAATTTGATTCTATTATGAAAAGGGGAGAATACAATACATTTTCTCATGGGGTCTAGAGAAAAGGGAAAAGAGAAAGGAAATCAAGGATCGTAAAGCTTCAAGATCAAGACTTTGTAAGGAATTAGTCAAATTCGAGGTAAGGGGGGAGAAAGGGTTCTATATTAGTGATCTAACATGAAAGGGTAGTTGGGAGTTCCTTACTCTCTTAGGAATTGCATGAATTTGATTGATTTTGGTGAAATTGTGATATGAGTATGAAGATTATAATTGTTGATTGTGCATATTTGAAATTTTGATGTTGAATTGTATGGTATGCGTATTATAAAAATATGTTTATGAACATTGTTGATGATGATATAAATTGAGAAGATGAAGTAAAACCTAGAATTTTCCTAATTGATTAGTGATGTTAGGTTGAGAAGATAATGAGGAATTAGAAGTATACAATAAGTATAAGAACAATATTTGGATTGTTTTGGGTGATAAAAGTAAGATAGAAGTGATGGAATTCGAACAGGCATGAAATTGGGGGGGAAAAGTGATTTTTGAAAAAGCTGATTTTTGGGCGCAGGTGGTTTGACACGGGAAGTGTCAGCTGACACGGGGGCAGTGTCAGGCTTCTGGTTTGAAAAACTATGTTGTGATTTTGGAATTTTTGCTACAGGTGGTCTGACACTGGCAGTGTCAGCCTTCTGTATTTGCGTGAATTTTTGGTTTTAGATGGGAGTGTTCAGGCCGTGTGACACGGGCCGTGTCAGGCCTCTGTATTTTGGAAAATCAAGGAATTTTGATACAGTTTTGACCCATTCTTTTAGTTTAGGTTCCTCCGAGTATTTAAGGCAATAAATTGAGGTTTAGTAATAAGTATAGGACTTGACAACTAAAGTTTAGTGAATGAAATTGTAATGATTGTATTAGAGGCATAAGTTTCTACTATTGCAATTAAGTTGTGTGAATTATGAGCATGTGTTATGTCTTTAACATAATTATATGATGATGTGATTGATAATTGATGAGATCATTTGGATCGTGAAGGCATGACCGTTGTCATGCGTATTTGTATTATGGTGTATGTGTTTGAGTTTGCATATGCATACACATTTGGTGGAATGATCATGTCCCGATGGAGCGTAAGTGATCATTCGGATTCATTGTTAATCGCTGGTGCAGGGATGATCGTGTCTCGGTGGAGCGTAAGCGATACATCCGGGTTCAAATTAATGAACCATTGTTGAAAGTCGGTACCGCATTGTTGCATTGTGTCAGTGAGTCACATTGCATCTGCTTGAATGATTGTTGATGTTACTTGATGTGTATTTAAGTGTGATTATCCTTGAAATGTTATTTGCACCGTTAATATATTGAATTGTTTTCTCACCCCTTTGTTGTTTGATTGTGTATGTGCTTCTTCTGAAGTACAGATGATTCAGGTACTTAAGTGTGCTCGGAGTTCGAGTTGTTGGTCGAGTCCTAGGAGTCGCTCTGATACGTAACATGGGCAATGGGGAATAATTATTGTTTAATTACTCTTGTTAATAATAGTTATGTATCATGTTTTCTTGAAATTTGTAAATCAAGAGTGTTGGAAAATATTTATGGAATTGTGGCGAATTGTCGTTGGTTGAGTAAAAAGATAATTTCTGTTGTTTTAACAAATAACTATATTTATGTTTGTGTTGAATAAGTAACATTTCACTTTTGATGGAAACTCTTATTTTTCTTAAATAAATAGTTAATTTACTTAATTGGGATAAGTGGGTGTTACAAGTCCCTTCCCCTCAAAGTCATCTCAAACTTGATCGGCAGTTAAGAATTCATGAATATGTGCTCTCATCGGTTCGAGACAATAAAGCTCCAACCACACTTGCACTCTTGCAATCAATATCACCTTGAACCAATTCCTCATGCGAAAAATATCTTCGGGTAGCAACTTCTCCCCCCACTTGTTTCAAACTAACTCCTGGAGACAAACAGTTAGAAAACCAACACGCAAGTACCGACAATGCTTCACACACATGTCGCATACTAAGGAATAAGCAACATTAGACACTTGACAGAACGGACCGACTTGCTCTGATACCACTAATGTAACACCCTTCTAACCTAACAAAAATTACGCGATAAATAAATCAGACTACTTCAGAAAGATGTCATATTTTCTTCTAAAAACATTTTTATAAAAATATCAAACTCCGTAACACGGGTTTTCAAAATATTTTTAAAATTATATTACTTTCTCTTGAAATATCCAGGACCAAATTCAAAACATCGCAGCGGAATCATAAATAAAAAATATTTTCTTTTATTTCATTAAAACATCAAGACCTCTTGGTCAATGTTAACAATTATCTTTCAACTTAATTCAACTTATAATAATTCATAAAACTCATCCTAACAAAATAATCACTTATGCGTTTTCCCCCAATGTTACATCTACCAGAGCAAGACACCAGAGATTCTATAGGAATAAGCTAAACAACTTCAGGATAGAACTTCACGCACCGCGAACTCGTCTCAGATATCTACATGTTACCCACAACATTCAAATAGGCAAGGTGAGTAATCACAATTTATTATATGAAATATAAGAAATAGATATCATACGTAAAACAATTAAATAACTATAACATAACAATCATATGCTTCACAACTCATAACAATAATAACTTCAAGGTCATCATATACAACATCATACTTCAAAGGTTAATCACATAATTCACCTAACACAAACATCTTACAATGCCACAAATAATGCAAATACAACATCAAATAGACGCATGCATGTGGTACCTACAAACATCACTGATGACTTAGTCATCATTATCTCCAAAGATCTCCATCAATAGGATCGATTCACGCATGGAACCAAATTACATCATAATTTGCGCTTAATCCTCACAAAAGGATTAAGGCCATCACTAGACCTGAGCGTCCTACAAATCATCATTGGATATATCATCCTGCAAAATATCACTGGACTATTCCTCCTAAATAAATGTTATGAATGCATGATGCACAACAACACAAAATTTTCGACCACGACTAGTCAAAACGCATCATCATACATTATAATCATCATATTCGCTTCATGCATCTTATATACATACATCATTATAATCACATCATCATTTATCATAATCATCATATTCTCATTATAACAATTTATATAATAAAACACACACCCCCACACTTAATTCGGCATTTCATCTCCTCACTTAAATTATGACACAATCACTGGATAATCACATCCTATACTTCATCTTATTTTACTAAATTATCGAACGTTGCGACATTTATCTAACGCATCAAACGACATGTAAAATCGACTTGTAGTTTGAAAGCTAAAGTCACATAATTCACATAATTCATACACATACTACATATAAGTCATATTCAACACGGTTAATCACAACATCGTTTCCATCATTCATCAAAAACCATCATGTTCACTTCACGGGATATCACACACATAGTCAGGCATACAACATTTTTTTCACAATAATCCCCTAACAATCACATATTAATCAATCATATTTCACCCCCTTACTGTCAAGACAACATCAATTATTTATAGTAGACATCAATAATTCATTCTCAATGATTACATAATTATCAATACTATTTCACATTGAAGGTACACAAATACTATCATCATAAAATTCATCTATTAATCTCATTCCGCTATTAATCGCATTCCTCTATTAATTCCAACATATAAGTCTCAGTTACTTCTTACATACAAATCCTCAGTTAATTTCTCAAGATAATTTCTTATTATTTTCTTTACTAGGTAAATTATTATGAAGGTCTCTAAATATGTCATCTGAAATCAAAATTATAGTTAAGGAATTATGCTTACCAGAATATATAAAAATGAAAATTACACAGACCTAGAACCCCACAAGAATGTGGCACCTGCCATATTATAAAGTGGCATTCGCCACTCACTGTTAAACCAAATGTGGCGCATGCCACATAACAAAGTGGCAGCCGCCACCTTCTATCCATAATGGTGGCTTTCTCCACCACCTACCCTCACAAAGGTGGCTTGTGCCACTTTCCACCCAAGGAATGTGGCTTGCGCCACATTATAACAATTTAGGGTGACATCCGCCACCCACCCCTTTTTCTCATGGTGGTACTCGCCACCTCTGTAGGGAATTTCTTCCCCGTCTTCACTTGCCTGCTTCGTACCAGTTTCATCCTAACACCGATCATCCACTTCTATCACACGAATAATCTCTCCAATTTCCTATGCATCTCTTCAAAACTCATCACATTCTTTCGATCACCATCATCAGTTAAAACTCAATTAATCTAACAATTACAAAAAAATTAATAATATTATTCTATTATAAACACATCTTAATTCATTGGTTCCTTCTCTCATTTTAAATAATAATATTAATAATAAAAATAATCTCAATAATATTAGTATTATTAAAATAACTTCAGTTAATCACTTAATTCATCAAATCACACAACACTCATCATAAACACATCTTGCACCTTAATATCTCACCAAGTTCACCTATAAATCTCGAATATTTATTATAAACCAATATATATATATATATATATATATATATATATATATATATATATATATATATATATATATATATATATATATATTAATTATTTTGGGGTGTTACAAAACACCATTAATATCCCTTATGAAACCCCTTTAATATTCATTATGAAACCCCTTAATTATCATAATACAATCCCAAAGTCAATAAAACCCCTTAAAGGGGAACCCCAAATCATATAATCGATCCCTTAGATTAATTCTAATCCCTAAACCCATAAAACCCCTAGAATAAAATTTAACAAATAAATTTTAATAAAAAAAACAATAATTGAAACCTCATTTAAATTCCAAACCCTAATCCAAAAATCAAATTTCATAATTTTTAAATCCCCAAAATAAATATTTAAATTAATCCCCTAATTTTAAATCCCAAAATTTTTAATAATATTAATACCCCAAATATTCAAATGAAATCTCAAAACATTTGATAATTTCAACCCCAAAAATTAGAATTTCAACCCAAAATTATTTAATAATAATAATTATATCCCAAAACAGGTAAATAGACTTTTTATTTCAAAATTAAGTTTTTAAAACCAAAATAAAATTTTCACCCCAAAAATATTTTCCCAAATCAAAACCCAATTTCGATCCCTAAAATTATATTTAAATTTATGTGGTAAAACCCTAAATATATTTAAATCCCTTTTTAAAAATAAACCATAATCCACATATTTGATAAATTAAATTTCCCTCCAAAATACCTTTTCCATAAAAAAAATCTAGAATTATAAACCCTCTATATTTATATAAATAATTTTTTTCTATTTCTAATAATAAAACAAATGATTTACAAGTAAATATTTTAACCTTAAAACCCCAAATAAAACCCCTAAAGTAAAATAAAACCCTAAAAATTAATAATTGTATTTTTCTCATATTAATAATTTCTAAATCCTAATTTATTTCCCTAATTAACCCTTAAACCCTAATAAATAATTAAATTAAGGAATTAATTTAATTAATTAACAAAAAACTCAGGGGTGCATCTTGAACTAAATTAGTAGTGGGTTGCTAAAGATGGGTGCTAAAAGTAAAAGGATTAGACCCACTAATTTAACCCCTAAAAAACTAAGTTTTTTTTTTAAATAACCTAGTTTTATAAAAAAATATTTCCAAAATAACATATGTCTCAAAAAAAAATACCAAAGTGACTTAGTTTGCACACATGGTCGCCATACCATTTGGCGAACATGTAAAAAATGCTTTGGCTAATGCAAGGAATTTTACACAAATTCACCAAACCATTTGGCGAATGTGTGCTTTAGGTTTAGGCAATTCGCCACTTGGTTTGGCGAAAGTGTATAAATGTGATTTTTTCCCTGTAAATAGATGCTCCCCGTAAACAAGTTATCTCACATCTACACCAACATTTCAACCCCTCTCTCTTTCATTCCTTTCAATCTCTCCCTCTCACAACATGGCTTCTCCTCGTCCATATACTTTTGCATCGACACCATCATCCTCAACATCAGAAGAACCGCTTCCAAAATTTGATATTTTGAAGAAAAATGCTTTGGTGTTTTTCTCACCAACAAAGCCTCCTTTGAAGATGTTGTTATGGAACCCGCAAACTTTGGAACACTTGCATAGAGAATTAAACTGCTGGTTATAAGGAGAAATCGGTCCTAAAGTAAAGATAATTAAAATCGAGAAGCGGGTTGTGGAGTCTGGTGTGATGAAATGGAGAAAAGTGGTCAATGATGCAGGTGTTCTTTCGATGATGTTAGGTCGAGATGAAGTTGTCCTGATGGTTGTAATAGGCTAGATATGTTGAATGTTCTAATTGTTTTATATATGTATGGTCATGTTTTAAATTATGTATTTTCTTGTTTTATTTATGTATGGTCATGTTTTAAATTATGTATTTCCTTGTTTTACTTATGTATGTTCTTGTATGTGGTTGTAATATTTTATTGGTATGAATGAAACGAATGAGGCTTTTATTATAAATAGATATGGTTACAATAGTTTAAATTATGTCGTTGTGCTTGGTCCAACATTGGGACATTTTTTACGATTGTGCTCGGGTTGACGACATGAACTGCATAGTCTCACCATTTTGTTCGCCGTATCCATTTTTGTGCGAATACGTGTGTTGTTAGGACGCCCATTTTTCTTTCTTCGCATGTTTTCATTGTGCATGACTATTTCCCCGTTGTATGTGGGCCAATAGTCCTTATTTGCAACAACCGGAAAGCTTTTGTTGTAGACGTTGCAAAGATTGTGCACTTGGTAAACAGGGGACATTAAGCTTGAAGGGTCCAGTCGAACCTTTGAACATGCTGCTATAACATGGGAGCAAGGCATACGAAAGGCTTGAAATTTTCCACAGTCGCACCAATTGTTATCAAGTTCTACCCGATAGGATCCCCTCGGTCTCCCTTCGTGGTGATCCATTATCTCAGGAACATTGAAATGTCCTTTATTGCGGTTAAACACTGTGACCACATGTGTGTTAGATTTGGAAGCTTCATCTTTAATGAATGTCATTGAACTATCGCTGAACACTTGACCAGACTGTAGGATAGAACTCCATTTTGAACGCCTGGTGTCAAAAACTTCCCAAAGCCTAAAGTAGGTTGACCTTACCAAAGCGGTTATCGGTAGGTTACGAATTCCTTTAAAAACAGAGTTCATTGATTCCACGAGATTAGTGGTCATGTGACCCCATTGTTGTCCTTTGTTGTAGGCCCTGGTCCACTTATCCAATGGAATTTGGTTGATCCATCTGAATGCATCTACATTTGTCAGTCTGATTTCGTCACGATAGTGTTTGAATGATGGTTTGGTTAATGAATACCCCGCATTCATGACCTTCTTCCGCAATGCCTTGTCCTTGATCTCTCTCATGAAATTTTGAGCGATGTGTCTAATGCAATAGACATGTGTTGAAAGAGGATCTTGCCATCTGTTATCAACATTCTTCCATGCACTTTCAATTGATGCATGTCTATCCTAAATCAAACATAAGTTAGACTGGGGAGCCACGTGAAGTCGGAGATTTTTCAGGAAAAAACTCCATCCCTCAGCAGTCTCCCCCTCGACTATAGCGAATGCAATTGGGAAGATGTTGTTATTTTCGTCCTGGGCCACTGCCATCAATAAAGTTCCTTTGTATTTACCGTAGAGCCATGTTCCATCAATTTGGATTATAGGCTTGCAGAAGGCAAAACCCTTTATACATGGGTCAAATGCCCAAAAGATTCGGTGGAATATGCCATTTCCACTAACACAGTGACTTTCTAGAGTATACGCCGGCAAGGTCTCAAGAATGACAACAGTCCCTGGAGCGTATTGCTTTAGTGCCAACAAAAACATTGGGAGTTCTTTGTATGAGTCCTCCCAATTTCCAAATACAACAACAACAGCCTTCGTTCTAGCTATCCATGCTTTCCTGTATGACAAAGTATACTTGTGTTTATGAACTATGTGCTTAATTATCGTGCTGACCTTTATAGAAGGGTCGTCGCCAACGATTGATAAGATATCATTGCATATTAGCTGAGAGCTCAGTTGCCGATGATCCTACAATGCATTAGTTATCACACAAGTATGCTCTGGACCCATAGACGCAACCTTCCAATCCTCACTTCTCTTTCTGTATGATGTTGTCAATCGAAACGGACACATCACGTCACGACAGTATATCTTATATAGTGTCAGGTTCGTTCGATCGACCTTATAATCAGCTGATAAATCCATGTGGTAATATTTGATCGCTCAGACGCAGTCTTC
Source organism: Lathyrus aphaca (assembly GCA_963966055.1). Taxonomy (NCBI): domain Eukaryota; kingdom Viridiplantae; phylum Streptophyta; class Magnoliopsida; order Fabales; family Fabaceae; genus Lathyrus; species Lathyrus aphaca. The sequence continues at coordinate 443,065,488 of OZ014519.1, forward strand.
TTTTGTTCGAAAATGGTTGCCCTCCTTTAATGCACCTTGTCTTTGAGGATACGGATCGTAAAATATATCAGAAGATGGGTCATCACCTCCCAAGTTCAGGCTTTTCATGTGTTGAGGAGGACAATATTCATGACTGGCCGGGACCTCAGGTTCATTGACCATTTTATCAACAATTGCCTCCTCTTCTTCCCCATCCTCATCAACAACATCGATTTCAGCTAAATTATTGTCAGATTCGCAAAACACTTGCGAAGGATCAATGGTTTGAGACATTTGTTGTTGGTGTAGCGTAACGTAAAGCTCAATATCATTGAAACCAGAATACTCATGGCTGAGAAACATAGTACAAACACTTTCGTCATCACATATAGTTAACTGGAAAAACATGACCTGGTTATCCTCATAAAAGACTGGATTTTTGTAAATGATGACGTCTACTGGACCACGCTGCAATTTCTTTTCCAACCTCTGTTTCAGATGAGCAAAATTGGATCGTCGGGTGATTGAGAACCGCGTAAATTCGATGTTACGAAAATTGAACCCAGATAGGTTACAATCGAATATTTCACCATTTATATGGGCGTTGACCATGTACTTGGGTGATTGAGCCATAGATCAAATACAAAGAAACGTTTAGAGATGTTTTATGTTTTATAGGTTTTTGGTATATTGAAACAATGTTACATGTCTATAAATAGAATTGTGAACAATTACTTTATAATATATTTTCTTTTCATCATTAAAGTTGTGCACAAGTTTTGGGATTATTTTACACAAGTTGTGGAATTATTTGGTAGGCTTATCTTATATAGTTTTCCTATTGAATTAATTTCGTAGGCTTATGTTATACAGTCTACAGTTTACCTACACAATTATTTTGGTAGGTTTATCTTATACAATTATTTTGGTAGGCTTATCTTATACAATTATTTTGAAAACCTATATTTATTATAAACAAGTAACATGCTACTTCAATCATACAATAAAAACATACTATAATACATACCATATTTTCGTACATTAAAATATCCAAAAACATACTATAATACGTTCACCAATCAAGGTGGCGAATTAAGGTAGGAAATTGTATGGATTCGCCAATCAACATGGAGAATTAGTGTAGGGCTTTTCAAGGATTCGCCAATCAAGGTGGAGAATATGTGTAAGGTTAATAAAGCTGAAGATTCCTGCTCCCTGCATGTATGCTACGCCATAGAGATTCTTGCGTGCTGCTTTCTTGCCTGCCATGTATGTCATTTCTTGTCACCTGCATGCATCCATTAAATGTGGTCAACAACTTCATTGAATGCATGTGACAAAGTTCAACAACATATTCAATGCATGATCCTCTTTTGCATGCTGCTCGCCAATCAGAGTGGAGAATGGGGTGCATGATCCTCACAAATTGCGTTGCACCAATCAGAATGTTGTAGGACTGCAAATTTTTGAACCAATTCACCAATCGGTGTGGCGAATTCACATACACCCTACACACGTTCGCCATTTCATTTTGCTTATGCGTGTACTGATTTTTTTCTCTATAAATCAACCCTCCAATAACATGTTTTTACCACACACTAAACACTTTAAACACTCTAGCTTTATAAACACTCTAGAAAATCAATATTCAATGGCTCTTCTAACTATGGGTGATCAACATAGAGGAACACCTGAAAATATTGCTAATTTTGTATGTTTCATTCTTTCCATAATTATTTTTACATGTTTTAACTTATGTCAATTTTATTTAAATTTTACTTATCTCGATTATATATAATTTTAACTTATATCATGTTTGTCTACTGAATGTAAAAATATTTTGTTGTCGGGTGCATGACTACATAGCGTATGATCCGATCATAGAACCATATCTACGTTCATGCGGATTTGGTGATGTCATTAAGGTTTACAACAATTCGATAGACACAAAATTTATTTTGGCACTACAAGAGAGGTGGAGACCGGAGACACATACTTTTCACCTGCCATTTGGTGAATGCACGGTAACACTCTAAGATGTCTACATGCTTTTGGGTTTACGTGTATCTGATAAAGCTGTTTTTGGTAAGATCAACCATGAAATACGTATAGTAGAGGATTTGCTAGGTGCCCCTCTCATTGACGAGGAGCAGCCAGCAAATACTCGTAGCAGGGGTTCGGGGATTAATCTAGGAGTCCTTATAGCCCATTATGATAGTTTAATTTTAAACGATCAATCAACTGAGTTAGAAAAAATTATTAAGACGAGGTGTTATATTATGCTTTTATTTGGTCATTTTTTATTTCCTGACGGTATCGGTAACACAATAAATATGATGTATTTACCGTTGTTGCGAGACATCAACAAGGTAAACACATATAGTTGGGGTTAGGCTGTTTTGGCCCATTTGTATAGTAGTCTTTGTAAAAATGCCGCAAAGGATACTTGTACATTTTTTGGTTGTGCTTTTCTGTTACAAGCATGGGGGTATTCACGACTGCCGATGCTCGCCCCACGCAATATGAATCCATGTCCGTTCCCATACGCCAACCAGTAAGTCTGCTATTATAATTCTTTTCTTTAAATATTAAATTTTAATTTTCTCTGATTATTCTACTTAAATATTATACGATTATTGTAACTAATTTCTTTTAAATCTTTTTTGTTTAGCTGGTCCGATCTTGGGATGGATTACAGTATGAATCCTAGAAGTTCCATAGTTCTCTATCGTAATTTGTTAGAGCACGTGGGTGTTGCCAGGTATTTTAAATATTCTACTTAAAAAATTCTCTTCTAAAAATATTCATTTTCTTCTAAAAATATTCATTTTCTTTTTAATGCAATTTATGTACCCAAAAAATTCTCTACTTACAAAATTATCTTCTAAAAATATTCTTTTCTTTTTATTGCAGTTTATCTGGCGGCCATATTTAGGCCTGGACCACGAACCTAACCCCGAAGATGTTGAAGTTTGGACAGCGAAAACACCAATAATCCGGTTCACCATAATTGAAATGCACCAGACAGATCGGGTGATAATGCATTTCGGAATGCAACAAGATATTTTGGGTCCTCCGACATGTTTGGGAGAATGTCATTTGAGAAGAGTAAGTAACATGTGGAATATGGATGATTGGAGGGACTTTGCTAGGGAGTTGTGTCAACAATGGAGAGATCGCCACCAACATATCCTAAGGTTTCCAGTCCTACAAAATGTTAGACCAACTAGAGAATATTTAGTTTGGTTTAGGTCAGTTACTACGCAATAGTGGGTGTCTGATAACCCATACTCGATTGACCTCCGATCGCAGGCCGCAGGATACGCCCAACCACCTACCCCACACCATGAATTACCCACCCAATTCCATCCATCAACTTCAAACACCCATAGACCCTTCTTTCAAACCCTTAACCCATTCATGCCACAAACCCAAGCACAACAACAAGAGCCTAACCCATTCCAATATACCCCTGATAACTCCTTCAACCCCAGACTAGCCTACCATAGCCTCCCACCTTTGTTTTGTTCTCAAAATGAGGCAATATCCTCATTCGGTCAAGTGTATCGTCTTCACCAAACCCAATCCAACCCAACCCAACCAATACGACCCAACTTTGAAACATGGGCACTCAACTGAGTTACGGCAGCGCCTTTGGCAGCAACCCTCCTGGTTATTGGGGACAAACAGTTGCAAACATAACAGAATCATCGGCTCAACAACAACCGCCTCCAGCAAACACACAAAGACAGGAGGTACCTCAACCACCTCGTGGTAGAGTTCGAAGGCGGGATCATCCTCGTGGATATGGTACTGGGGGACATTTAGATCGGGCGGGAAATTAATCTTTTGTAATACCATTGTTGAATTATCAATAATAATTTTCTATTAATTTTTTCGTTGTCGAATTCTTTTAATTAAATTTATTAACTCATCATTATTAAGTAAAACAAATTATAATTTTATCATATATAGTAATAAAAAATTAAATATAAGTGTTTCACATAGAGAAAAAAAGTTTATATATATATATATGCCTGCCACATATTCAAATATTCTCATTAGGAAAACACTAAAAAAATTCAAATATTCTCATTGCACATGTTCGCCAGATGGATTGGCGAATTACTTTGATATTTTCACTCGTTCGCCAAATGGTTTGGTGAATTTGTGTAAAATTCCTTGCATTAGCCAATGCATTTGGAGAATTGGTTCAACATTTATACATGTTCGCCAATCAGTGTGGCGACCATGTGTACAAACTATGTCACTTTGGTATTTGTTTTGAAACATATGTTATTTTGGAAATATTTTTATAAAACTAGGTTATTTTAAATAAAAAAATCAAAAACTAAACCATAATTACATGGGGTGCCGCCCCCTCTCCACTTATTGTGTTTATTTTTCTTTTTCCTTTTTTATTCTATTTTATTTTTAAATTTAAAAAATTAAAAAAAAATTAAAAAAAACCCAATTATTCCCCTTCCTCTTCACGTGAGTCCCTGCTCCCTCTATCACCTTTAGTTATCCAATCCAAATCCCTATTTTTCCATGAAAACAACAACAATCTCTATTTCCATTTTTATTTTTATTTTCTCATTTTTTCATTGTCCTCACCCAAACAAAAACCATGTCTTACCCAGAGATCAAACTTCATCTCACAACAAATCTATGAAAGCATAACCGAGAATGAAGCTGCAGTATGCCGCAAACCTATGGCGGGTCTAGATTTCTTTTTCGGAGGCGACGCACGAAGAGAATGAAGGGTCGAACGACGCCGACGCACGGTGGTGCACGAAGGGACGGTCGCGTGGTGTTTCACACAGGGTGCGGCGCGTTCATGGTGACACGTTTCCCGATGGTGTGATTGGTTCGGCTCTCGCGGATGGAGGGTTGCATGCTTTCACGGTGAATCACAATGGTTGTTTGATTTTTGTTTCGATTCTATGTTCTCTTTGCAGATTTGTTGTTTGAAGTATTTTATCACGTTTTTGTTAAAAAAAAAAATTTCTGGATTTTGTGTTTAGCTTTGGATTATAAGGAGATTTTGAAACAGATCTCCAATTGGATTTTTCTACGGAGATAAACTTTAATTTGATTTGGTTTACACAAATTGATTTATTTGTGTCTAAAAAAATTATGGGACTAATTAGAAAATTGGTTTATAGTATTAATTAGAAATAAATTATGGTTATATATTAATTAAAAACATCGATTTAAATTATGGATAAAAAACACAATTTGATTATCGATTTCCAGATCAAAGATTGATTTATGGTTTCCAGTGGTTATTAGTAATTCGAACAAAATCTTTGGTAAATTTTTATTTAAGAAAACTTAATAAAAAAACTATAAAATGATCTCCTAATTGAAACTTATTGTTTTATATACAAACACCCAGTTAATAATGAAAACAACCCAAATTGAATACATATATACATATTTTTGTTTATAACTTAAAGACCCCACAACTGATCCTTCAAATAAGATTTAACACACACAAATCATACATGCAAATATCAGATGTAGTATTCGAGATTCAATTTACCAACCTGACATGCCATGTTGTGACCCACTTAAGCTGTTTCCTCCCTTCTTTTCTTTATGTTTCTTGTGTTCTCATTTTCCTCTCCCTTTCCTTCCTTTTGCGTTCTTCACGTATTCTTTATTGTTCCCTTTTGATCTTTCTTGATCAACTTGATGTTGGAGGCTAGGGTTTAGTTATTGTTGTTCTTCAATGTGAAGAACAACAATTTTAGGGTTTTTTTATGTGAATAGTAGGGTTTGGGGTTTGGGTCAACCAAAGTTGACCTGACCCAAAATAAAACTATAAATAATAATAATAACAATAATAATAATAAAATTTCATATATAACCCAAAATCTTATAATAATAAGTAATAAAATCTTATATATATATATATATATATATATATATATATATATATATATATATATATATATATATATATATATATATATATATATATATATATATATATATATATATATATTCTAAAAAGATAGGTGCCTCCTTTATAAATTCTAGATATATTTTTAAAATAAAAAATAATAATAAAAATAAAATAAATACAAAAACCCTTTTTTCTAAACCACACACCCTTTTCCTTATTTATTAAAATAAACCAAAATTTAAATATTAACACCCTTAAAACTTACTAAAAACTCTTAATAATAAAATATTATTTTTCTAAAATCTAAACTTGTAAAATTTTTAGATTTAAAACAATGAATCCTTTTTGTTCTTAAAAAATAAATTTTATATTTTAAAGTTCTAAAAACAAAACCAACAAATTCATAATATTATTTTCAAAAATTTAAATAAAGAAAAATATACTTCCACCCCCTTATTTTATATATAAACCCTAAGAGAAAAGGAAAATATCTTAAAAAGTCAAAAGAGTCTCTCTTTGACTTTTTAGATCATACAAAAAATAACCAATAATCCAGGTCAAAATTTATGGTACGATAAAGTCCAAGCAACTTGAAGCCTCTGGCATAATCGGTTGCGGTCGGGAAACGTTAATAAAATCTTTGGCCTAACTGGAGTCCAAGCAACTTGAAGCCTCTAGCATAATCGATTGCGGCCGGGTGACGTTAATAAAATCTCTAGCCTAACTAAAGTTCAAGAAACTTAAAGCCTTTGGCATAATCGGTTGTGATCGGGCAACATTAACAAAACCTCTGGCCTAACTGAAGTCCAAGCAACTTGAAGCCTCTGGCATAATCAGTTGCGGCCAGTCAACGTTAATAAAACCTTTAGCTTAACTGAAGTCTAAGCAACTTGAAGCCTCTTGCATAATCAGCTGCAGTCGGGAAACGTTAATAAAACCTCTGGCTTACCTGAATTCCAAGCAACTTGAAGCCTCTGGCATAATGGGTTAACGTTTGGAAATGTTAATAAAACCTCTGGTTTAACTGAAGTTCAAGAAACTTGAAGCCTCTAGCATAATCAGCGGCGGTCAGGTAAACGTTAATAAAGCTTTCGATCTAAAAATATTTTGTGACCAAGACAGGTAAATATGTATGTCGACTTATGCAGCTAGCTAAAGTTTATGTCTATGGGCTCAAAATATGTGACTCATATAAGGGACAAACAAGATACTAGAAATCAAATGAAACACACAGAAAAATAAATAAATAATATCATCATAAAAAGAGCTTTTGAAAGGCTTAATTGTTTGACAAAGAAAAAGCAAAATATCGTTCAAATAAATACAAAGTGCGCGTCACCACTAATGGCCAATAACAAAACTTAAATAAATTCAAAGTTCAGGTTCGTCCACCTGAGCTTCCGATGTCGGATTTTTCATCGTCGCGTCCTTGGTGCTTTATGCTTCACGAGAAACTTTTTCCATATTGAATAGCTTCCTATCCATCATCGCTTTGAAAAAAAATCCATCATTGACACATCCAAGTCTGATGTGATGCATAAATCATGGGCTTTGGCCCTTTCAAATGCCTCATCACCAACGCAAAGAAGGTCCATCTGGACATCTTGTAGAGATTTCTTTAAAGTTTCCAAATCCAAGCATTTTGAATCAACGACTTCATTTTTTTTGTCATCTCCGATAACTAGCATTCACAGGTCTTCTTTTTCTTATTAATCTCTAACAAATACTTATTTAACTCCTCCACTTTATTGGTATGAACCTTAAAATTGGCATTCAGCTGAGTTACATCCTTGGAAAGGCGAGCCTAATTTTTCTCATGAGCATCACCCACTTCAAACACACCCCGAGTCATCACTGCACATCTCATCAAGTAGGCCCTGGGTTATTTGAGCGCCTATATACTTCACCTTATCAATGTCCTTGGTTGCATTTAGGTGATCATATAGATATCTCAATTCGTCAAAGCTATTGAACCAGAACTTAAACTTGAAAGAGGATTTAGATTGATGACTGCTACCTGAATCCTGCATCCGGGTGGTAATTATAAGGTCATCCTGGCTAACATTCTCACTCATCAGGGTCCTCATTTCCATTGAAGAACTTGGCTATGGGTCCTTATGGATAGAATTAAAGATCGATTGGGGCTCTGATACGATAGGAGTCGCTTTAGCATCATCCAACTTATTTCTTTTGAGGGTCCAGGTCTAAATACTCATGAGGTCACTCTTAAAAGCGGATCAATCTCAACGTCTTGCCCTGGATTCGACTATCAACTTCTTTTGTTCGAAGAGTTTTATATCTGTCATATTGTCTGAAATAAAAGGACCAGAATCAGTGAACAAGATGACTAATAATGTCATAATATAACAATAAATAAATGTGCAAGCATTACCCAAAAAAATAGAAATTTGTTCGGGGTCATCAGCCATCTGTAAAAGATATTTGACTTTCACTATGAGGAAAGCATCCAAAACAGCCAAAGACCAGAGTTCCAAGTCATTTAATTGTTATAGTCAAACAGAGATAGGTTCCAAGTCATCCATAACCTGGGACATCTTTTCCCAGTTTTAACTTGGAGGAATTTGTCTTTAAAACCCTTATAATTGGTAGTGTTGGCTTGTAGGAAGCTCTTTCCCGGAATTTCGCTTAGGGAAACCCAACCTCCTTTTTCTGCACCATTTAATTCAAAAAACAAGAAAAATAAACCTAGGGTCGGCATTATGTCCATTGTATTACAAACAATCTCAAAAGCCTTGATAAAGCCCGAACCATTGGGGCGTAAGTAAGAATGGGCTTTATTTAGGGTTTTAAGAAGACTGGACTTGAAATCTGTAAATGGAATACAGATCTTAAAGTCTTTGATGACTCCTGAATAGAAATAGAAATACTCCTCTATCACTCCTTTAGGATGAGTGATGAAAACACTTTCACCAACTATCCAGGGTTCCAGTATAACATCTTCCTTACTTTCGATTGAAGAGATTAAGGTAGTGGAAAGAAACTTCGAGATATAGCTTTCGTCGATAATACTATGGTCATAACTCAGAACCTCTTTGTCTATTAAAGATCCCCTCGCTTCCATCTGAATATCCGAAAAACCTGATGAGGAAGACTTTGAATCAGCGTTAATAGTAGGTTAAGGGATTTCAGTATAAACTTCTCTAATAATTCGGTCAAAATCCGCTCTACTCAAGTAACCATCACATTCTTGCATACAAGCCTTCCAAATCTTATTTATATCACTAGTAGTAAGAAAAATTGAACATTCTTTGGAGTAATTATCATTTTGAAATGAAGACATAATAAAAGGAGTATAAATAAATCATACATGGAGCTTTAAGGAACAAACGACGGAAGAAGGAAGATCAGTTTCTTAATGCTCATGAAGAAGATCGCTTGGAAGAGATATTTGAATAAAAACTAAGCCTTTTAAAGTAATATAGTTGTAACGGTCAATAATTTGTAACAAATGGTATTGATGAAAGTGGAAGTTCCTTTAAAAAATCAACATGAAGATGAGAGAGAAAGGTTTGTCATCATTAAATAGTTGATAATCATTGCGTAAGAAGCCGGTCTCGAAGAAAGGGAATCCCGAGATGTTTTTGTCTGAAGACTTCACATTAGTAGGACTTCGTGATTGGGGGCTTATGTACATTCCAGAATTCCTTGAAACCGAGTTGGTGGAAAATTCGTTTAGGAGGAGGCTAGATTGTCAGATGATCATGTTCATACCTACAAATAGGAATCCGGTTAGGAGCACTAAAATAAGAAAATTGGAGTCGACCTCATTCATACAAGCCGAGGCAAACTCATTCATACAAGTAGGGGGCTACCTCGTTCATACAAGTTGGGGGTGACCTCGTTCATGCAAGTCAGGTTTGATGTTAATGCTAGGATGCCACTTGAAGATTGGTAAGAGATAGTTACAGAATTTTGTATGATGACTTGAGAGATATAATTATTATTATGAGAGACGTTACATGGTGTAACACGGTGGGAGAACTGGCTTTCTATATATGTTGCGGATAGCAAGAGTCGCCACCGACTTTTATTTTATCCATATGGAAAGGGCATAAAAGAACAAGAAAGACCTATTTTTAAAGACTTGAGTTCGGAGGGTAGGTTATATAAAGGGAAGGTGTAAGCACCCTTTTATATCCATGGTTATCCATGGGCTCTTAGTTACTTAGCTCACTTATTCGTTTGAAAAAGGAAAGTGTAGTGTGTTTAGAAATTAGTCTAAGTACTTTGTAATGATCCTCGTATGGATGTATACAAAGTCTTGTTTTTGAAGATGTTTGAAAAGAATGAGGTGTGAAAAGTATTTTTGAAATGTGAGCAAGTAACTAAGAGGTACCTACCCTAGACTAGTCTTTCATGTTCTTTTATTTTCTTTCAAGGGTAAGATTGTCCCTACTATTAATGAGTAGGTAGTCATTACCTTGGTTTTATTTGAGGGACAGGCGTAGGGTCATCGTATGGTCAATGAAGGCAACTTAAGGGGTGTCTTTAGCAACCTGGGAGGGACTATCATCTTTTACCGAAGGGACAAGATCATTATCATAGGCAACCTCGTAGGGACTTGATCTTTTAAATCTGAAGGGACTATGATGATTTTATTCTGTAGGGACTTTGCTTTTTAAGACACCCTCATTTTCGAGGGACCCGACCATTTGTTTTAAGGCAACTGAAAGGGGTAACCCTAGGAGGTGCAGATGGAGATCGTAAGACGATCGACTTACGTGTGTAAGTGATTATATTCAAGTGTTTATCTTTATTTTTGAATTATCTAAGTCCAATTTATTTTCAATTATGTTTTGCACTCCCTATTATTACTAACCACGCAAATTAAATAAAAATAAATAAAATGCGAGAAAATAAATCCTACGCTATTACACGGCTTCGGGGTAGTTACATAATAATCAAGCATGAAAAATAAATTACATAATAAAAGGCCTATACAATTTTTCTAAACAATTTAAGTAAGGAAAAATAAATAAAGAAAAATAAATAAAGAAAATTATTATAAATAATTAAATAAGACAAAATAAATGAAAAACAATTAATTAGATTTTTGAAATTAGGGTTAGAAAAGAAATATTAGGGTTTTTTAAGAAAATTTAAATTTATTAAGAAAAAAAATACCTAATTACTAATTATTATAAATTGATTAATTTACATAAGAGAAAAAAAGCTTACATATTAATAAAAAGAATTATTAGTGGAATTAAAGAAAAATTAAGATTTTTAAGAAAATTAGAGTGATTAAAAAAAATTAATCTAATTAATTTATATAAGGAAACTATTATTATTATTTTTATCTAAACCTCTTTATTTCATTAAATATTGTCACGCCCTAAATTTACTAACCACGTAATTAGAATAGGATCAATGACAGGAATTTAAGGGGCAGGAATAAAATGGCAGAAAATAAAAATCTAACTATTACAACGCCTTGGGACAATTACATAATTATAATGGCAGAAAAGAGATAAATAATGATAAACAAACTCAGAGTAATAATAATAAGGCAGGCGGTGAATATAACAGGAATGATTGAAAATAAGAAGGTTTAGAGCAAAAGACTTAGGAAAAATGTTTAGGATTTGAAAAAATTTAGGGTTACTAAGAAAATAAAATTTTTAGGTTTATGAAATTAAGGTTTAATACAAATAATAAATAAATAAAGTTAAAAAGTTTTTTTTATGGTTATCTATAACAAAAAATAAGTTTTAAAAGTGAATAAAAATAACTCTAACATGACTAAATTATAAAATGGTTTATAAAAATATATTAAAAAAATTGTTGTTAAAAAACTATATTGAATTATTAATTTACAATAAAAGAAATAATTAATTAATATTATGAATGGATTATGAAGATAAAAAAAAAAAATTTAAGAGTTTTTTAGAAAATAAACAAGTAAAATTAATCTAAAGATTTAAGGTTAGTTAATTTAAGAAATTAGAGAATTGAAAAAAAAAATAGAGGAAATTAGGAGAAAGAAGATAAAACTCATGTTTCTTTGTCAAAATGTCAAAACCAGGATTTGAACCTTGATCCTGCCCTTCACCAACCAAGCCCTTAGCCACACCACCAGCCTTTCATTCTTGCCACTAAGACATGCGCGCACATGTGAATGTACCTGGAAAATAGTTATGGTATGAAAAAAATGGTTGAGGCAAAATCGTCAAGGTTTATGAAAAAATCAGGGTAGTTAGTTATTTGTGCAGATCTAGATATATAACATAAAAAAAATATGAATAAAAAAAAACAACGACGTTGCTAACGCAAAAATTATGATCATCGCAATAGAATCAAAACCGTGCAGATCTAAATCTTTTTATAAAAAAAAATGTAAATATAAATATATATATATATATATATATATATATATATATATATATATATATATATATATATATATATATATATATATATATATATATATATATATATAAACCGCAAATAATATTAAAAGTACTTCTGCAACTTTCGGTGTAAGAATTTGACTTTCTCCTGTATGTACCTATAATGAACACATTTACATAATTTCAAAAAAAAAAATTGTAAAAGAAAGGATAGTAGTAGTATGAGAAACTTTATGAAAAGTTGCAAACTTAACCGATATATATATATATATATATATATATATATATATATATATATATATATATATATATATATATATATATATATATATATATATATATATATATATATATATATATATATGCATATTTTAGAGAATACATATATGTACTATGAGAAAGATAAAACAAAAAGAATGTAATGGTTAAGGGTGATCCGCCGTTTCTGTATTTTTTCCTGGTCTTTTTTCTGTCTTCCACTAGTTAGTATATATAGGGATCAATTAGGGTTAATTATAATGGGCCTTAATGTTTATTTTGGAACCCAATAAAATATTCATTTAAAAAATTAAATAAAGTTTAATAATTAAAATAGTTAAAATTAAAATAAAAACTAACAATTTTATTTATTTATTCTAGACCCAATATAAAAATAAACGTACTCAAAAAATAAAAATTGGGCGCCAAAGTGCTCGAAAAAATAAAATGAACACATCAAAATAATCAACACGAAATAAATGACTCGAAAAAATACAGCGTTTGGTCGGATTTTGAAATAAAAATTATGACCGTTTAAGCTGCTCAGACTGATCAACATATGACCAAAAATAGTCGTAAAAATATTTTTAGCATTTCAAATTAAACCACGTGAACCGCAGATTAATATTACTGACATTTGCAAACTTAAACTTGAAATTTTTTCGTTCACTGATTTTAGACACATTTAAAAAATTAATTTGACCAGTCTATCTGTAAATTCCGAGAAATTATTCCGACTAATATTAAGAAAAAAAATGTTATGCTATGAAGATGATGCAACTGAATGCGAAACAAAAAGTCGGTAAGAGTTAAAAATAGAGGGCAAATTTTGGGGTACAACACATGACAATTATAGGGGTGACATATGTTACTTAAGGATGTATATATGAGGAATATGAAAGAGTAAACATGGATGAAGGAGGGGAAGGTCGATCGATATGCATATGAGATGTCTTTGAGGGTGAAAGGCGGACAAAAATCAACAAATAAACATATAACAGACACTCCAACCAGTCATTTTAGACTCTCCTTGAGTGATAACAAGGAAGTCAAACTTTTAGTGTTTTTTAGCAAGAATAGGGTTATTAGATAAAACTGATGCAATAACCACCATATCCACTCTTCATTATAGAGCAACATCAAATATGAATTCCTTGTGGTGCAAGAAAACCCATGTCTAGTTATTGGGTTTGATTCAAAGATCAATTTTTCGAAAGATAGATGGCTTGGTTCACAGGCTATTGATCAATTGTATACCATTCCCCCTCAACTGCAATACATCATCAATAATAAGGCTGGTGAGTACTTAGTGAATAAGAGTGGTGATTTTTTCAAGAAGCCTTGCACTTCTTCCTTGACATGCTTAATTGGGTTGAACATGTTATGATCCCTGATGGCACTCAACCTAACCAACTAGTTTGGTCCAGTTTGGATAATGGTGACATGTCTCTAAAGGAGGCCTACAATTTCAAAAGGTCAAAAGGCACAATTAATGGTTGGTCCAAACATGTGTGGTGCTAGGATATTTCTCCTTTAAAGTCCAGCATAGCCTAGAGATTGATTCGTGACAAACTGGCCATATATGACAACCAGTAAATCATGGGTTGTAATATTCCTTCTAATTGTTCCTTGTGCCTTAAACATGAAAAAAAACTCTAGGAACCTCTTTTGTAACTATGAGTATGCTTCAAAGCTCTGGAATTGGCTCGCTCATAGGCATGGTGTTCTTTGAAAAATCAATTCAATCTTGGACCTGTAGAAAATTTGTGACCATCAGAGATCCCATAAATGTCTTATCATCTATAAATTAGCCATTTTCAACATGGTGGCCACCATTTGGTATGTCCAAAATCAAAATCATATCAGATTTAATAAGAAAAACATCAGTTGAAAATGTGCATTCACTCTTATCTCTTCATCCATTTTCTTGGTTGGGAACATGGCATCTCTCCATTACTCTTCATCTTTAATACATGATTTTGGCTTGCTCAAGTCCTTTAAAATCAGCAACCATCCTTCAATTGGACCATCTATCAATGAGGTCATATAGAATCCTCTCATCCTAAATTGGATTAAATGTAATGTTAATGATATTTTAGCTCAACCATGGTGGTATGTGGTGGTGTCTTTAGAAACCCAAATGCAAATTTATGGGTGCATTTATTGAACCTATGGGACATCAAACAACCTTCTTTGCAAAGATTTTAGATCTTTATATGCCATTAAGCTTGCACATCATCTTCAATTCTGCAATCTTTGGATTGATAAGGATTCAAATCTTATGGCTTTAGCTTTAAAGAACTATGTCAACATACATGGAAACTTAAGGAATCAATGGTTAAATTGTTTACCTATCATAGCAACATGAATTTGATTGTCTTATGACATTTTAGCAAGTATACTAAAAATTATCAAAGTAATAAAAATTTAAGTTTGTATTCACATAAATTGTTATATTTTAACAAGGTGACTGTCATTCTATGAAAGTAAATGGGAAAATAGAACTTCTTAAAAAAATCATGTCTCATATAAAGTTAACATCAATTTCTTACACAAGTCCTCTTAAAAGTTTTAGACGGTTCTACTTATTACTCTTTGACTCAGTAATCATGGAAGCCATCAAATTTGAAAACCAATTATTGTTATTTGTCATGAGTGAAGCAACAAAAGTAAGCAAGAAGGGAAAGAAACACTAAAAAAAATATTTAGATAAAGAAATGTAACGAACTAAAGTTAGTTGCAACTAACTTCCCATAAAATAGAGTGTGTTTGAATGTGGTAATTGAAAAATTCGAAAGAATTTAAAATTTTAAGCAATTCAAATTATTCAACTTAAATTCATTATTTTATTTTTTTTGGATAGATTATTAAGTTATTGGTATATTTTTAGGATAATTTTTTTTAAAGGGGTCAATTTAAAAATTATTAATGACTAATTTGCAATTTTTAAAAAGTTTTAAGGGTCAATTTCTAAATTTTATAAAGTATGGGAATCATTTTGTAAAATATGATAATAGTATTTAATTTGATATTCACATTCTAATGAGTTTGAGAGGAATTAAAAAAAAAAGTTTTGAGTGTCATTTCAAATCATTAAATTTAATTTGGATAAAATATTTGATAAGTTTTTATTATTTTAAAAATTATTTTTATTTTTATTTATATAATAAATAAATTTTGTCCAAATCATTTTAAATTACCTTAAAATATTACTTTCTTAGTCTTTTCCATAACATAGTCTTAACTTTTTTTTGTTAATTGACACTAACTTAGGTTTGAGCTTGAAACTTCTTTGGTGAAAACATCAACATTTACTAGATGCTTTATATATGTCCAAATATACCAACATATTATTACATAGTAATGTCAATGCAATTCCTAGCATGTTTTGCCCAAAATTCCTAACATGTTTTGCCCAAAATAATAACGTTAGTGTGTGTTTGCCTAGTCACAAATGTCAAATAATTTATGTTTAAATATATTTATTTAAAGTTTAATTGAACAATAAGCATCAATATAAATATCACTGTTTAGAGAAATAAATTAAAATAAAGATAAAATTAGAATCCATTTATTTCAACTTTTAAAAAAGTGATTTTATAGTATTAAATATTTTTGTTGAAAAAAACTGACAATTTGTTTTGAAAAAAGTTTTAAATAAAAAATTAATTTAAAATATTATTTTAGATATTTTCTTACTGTTCGATAATTTTTTTTGATATCAAAATTTCAAAAAAAAAAATCACTTCAAATTGAATCTATTTTTAATATTATTTCATAAAAATTATTTTTGAAATCAACTTTTTATTTATAAAATTGTAACTTTTGCTATGTTTAAATCTTCAATAATATATATTTAAATTATATAATACCAAAATTAATCTTTTAATTTATAAAAAAATTAATAATATATATATATATATATATATATATATATATATATATATATATATATATATATATATATATCATTTTTTTTTTAAAAAGATCTTTTTAAAACTAAAACAAATTACCATAATTGTGCTCTAACAGTTTTAGTCATGTTTGCAAATTTAATTCTCAAAATTTTAAAAGACAAATTAGTCCCTATTAAAAAGTGAATAAACTAAAGGTCTTTAATTTTTTATAAATAATTTATGTCTAGATAAATCTGAGTTTTTTAGGCTATTTAATCCAACCTCAATAATTTCAAACAGAAAATTATGATTTGCTTGCTCCATGGGATCAACAATCGGTTTGGCAACATGCATTAGTGGGCAGCTCGTTTGTGGTCCCATCTTTGTAGCTACTATGATGTGGATAAAATAAAAATCTTGACTTTCAAAATCTTACTCAAATTTCAAGACAAGTGATTGGTTTAGGATTTGTTTTGGATAATAACTCATATTTAATGGTAGTGACATTTTACTTCTATTTGTGATTATTACTCATAAATGAAACTTTTAATATAGACATGTTAAAATCAATCCGTGACTCACTTGAATTAATTACTACTCCTTTGTTTAAAAATTGAATAAATAATTAAAGACAAATATATAAGGACAAATGGATTGGTAAGCATTATTCCTATATTTATTTTTTGTTTTATTTATTTATTTATTTTTGGTAAAAGGAAGTCTAAGTCTAAAAGAAACAATAACTATCCAGAAGTATATCTAGCAACTGCGATGTCTAAGAGATTACTCTCATACAAATGTTTGATTGACGAAGGACACGAGTCAAACAAACACCTTTAATTTGATGAATTCTTTGTTTAGCCAAACCATCATCACACAAATTGGCTTCTGTATAAACGTGCATGATTCAGATCTCCATATTATTATTCATGATCGACCTAATCTTCTCAATGATGCTCTTCCCCAAAATATTGTTAGCTTGACATTAATATTGTGCACCACTTGGGAGGACTCCACACAAATATCTATTTTAGTAAATCATGTCCCAATAACTAGTTGGAGGCCTTCAAGCACTCCCCATAATTTTGTTGTATAAACATCACATTGGCCAATATGTTAAAAAAAAAAACCCAAGCCACTCTCCTCCATTTCCTCTGATAATACTTCCATAACCTGTGATTCCTTGATTATCTCTGGCCCCATTCGAGTTTAGTTTCACCCTACCCACACTAAGTGTTTCCCATTTGACATAAACCCAATCTTGTCTGTACATTTTAGTGACTTTAGATGTAATCATTGCTTGAGAATATCCTTGGATATTATAGATCATGTGGTTCATCATATTCGAAGGTCTGGAGAAATTTTCTTTATGAATCTCCTTATTAGCCATTTCCAAATATTATAACATGTCGTGACCCAAAACGACCTCCACTTGATATTGGAATTACATCACATATTATTGATCATATTGATTTCCATCCATTGCTTTAGGTTATCTGCAAAAAAGGAGGGACGCTTGTTAGTGTGCTCCGCCGATGGCCAAAGTGACATAGTCAGCGGGCAGTCCCAGAGCACGTGGATGCCATCTTCCTCCTCATCTCTACAGAACTGACACATAGCAATACCTAGCCCCATTTTATTTTTCCTCATGTTGGTGAGAATACCATTATATCTAAGAATCCAAAGAAAGCTTCGAACTCTTTCAGTTGTTTGTAACCTCCAAATTTGCTTCCAATTATCATCCTTCTCATGTATGTTGTCTTTTTCTAGAATCTCATACATGTCTCAAATAGTGAAGTTCATTCCTTTAGTGTCAAAACTAAGAGTATTTCTTAAGGCACCTCATGCCTTTCTTAGATACCATTCGTGTTTTTTTTAATGCCCTTAGTTTTCGGAGATATATCTTCGGATGCATCCTTTTTTCATCTAAGGAAGGCCAATATGGATGGCGCCCCATGCATTTGGTTTTGACTAGTTCCAGAGATGTATCTCCGGAACTATTTGGAGAAAATATTAAAATTAATTAGTTCAGGGAATTTTTCGAATATACATTTTTCGGAGATACATTTCTGGAAGGTTCTAAAATTTGACCGGTTCAAGGAAAGTTTCGGCGATGCATCTCATGAAGTAGAGAATATGGTGTCGTTCCGTATATATATCCAGAATTTTAATGACAGTAATTGAGTGGTCCATATTGAACTAGGTCTTCTATAAATTAGGGTGTTCTTGTGATATCTTCACACATAACTCAAAATGTCTCAAATGTGTGAAATTAATATTTGTTGGAAGGTCGCAAGTGTCTCATACTCCGAAGGTAAAACACCTGGGAGGACGTCCAAACTTATCAATCTCACCCCCTTGAAGATATTCTCGACGAAATCCATTATCTCCTTCCTTATGGAGACAAGCGAATGATTCTGAAGCTCGAGTACCATTCACCTTCAATTAACAACGAATGGAAAATTGTGTTAGTAAATTTGAGCTCAAGAATCGAGCAGATATTGTGGCGATGTGGCAAACGTTTTTCCAGTTTCTAAGAGAAAGTTTCGCTTAAACTGGAAATGACACTACGAAGAACGGTCGAAGATATCTTGGAGATGTGCAAGCATCCACCGGGATATTGAAATGTAGTATTTAAGTTTCTATTGAAATCATCATAGTAATGCTCATTTTATGTTTGCAAAGTTCATTTTGTGTTGAATTTGTCTCTGGTTTTGTTCTAAAAATATAACTACGACAAGCTTCCGAAAATGTATCTTCGGAACAAATCAAAACCAAGTGAAAAATGGTGCATATATATATATATATATATATATATATATATATATATATATATATATATATATATATATATATATATATATATATATCCAGAAACTGGGAAGAATTTTCGGAAATGGACATTGTGCCTAAGAAGCTTATGGGGTGCATTAAGATATTCTCCAAAACTAATCATGCAATTTGGACTGAACTCACTTGAACCTAGGTGCATTTTTGGAAACGTGTATGGCGGCTAATAACATCAAGGGGTGCCATAAGAAATTCTCTTAAATGCACAAATGTTGAGACGTGGCCGAATCTTTTTATGGAAAAGATGCGAGAATTTCAGAGATTTAATAAATTCAAATGGAAACAAATGCATAAAAATCCAAGGGAGTGACACATGTTTTGATTCGTTTTGATTTCTTGTATAACCAGACAACTAACTGTAATTTTTTGAAGTGCAATATAATAGTCACTTTTTATTCATATTTGGTGTTTATGAAGATTTTCTTTGTAACTGTCTCTTATGTACTGTCTTCCATTTAGTTCTGTTGTGAATATATAGCAGAAAAAGTTCAAGAAATACATCTCCAGAAGATTCTAAAATTATGTTCTTTTAATAGCTTCAGGAAAAGTTCTGGAAATACATTTCCAAAACAAGATAATATGGTATTGTTCCGTAAATATATCTCCGAAATAAAAATAATATAATTGAATGGTCCATATCCATCTAGATCTTTTATAAATTTGGGGTTTGAATTGATATGTTTCACACAAAATTAAAATGTCTTAATTGTGTCAACTATATTATTTTTGTCAATTGCGTAGACATGTCAAATATAGTTGAGTAAAAAAAAAATTCTCTTATCATTTTTCTTCTCATTCTCATTATTTAATATTTTGATTCATAAATATCAATATTTTATATATCAATAAAAATATTATAGTAAAAATTATATTATTTAATGTATAGATATATCAAACCAAATTAATAAAAAATTATTTATTGCATTATTTAATGTATAGATATATCAAACCAAATTAATAAAAAATTGTTCAGTGCATCGATCATCAAACAGAGTACAAACCAAAAAATTGTCTTGTACTGTTTTATATTGTTATGTCCAATACTTCTTATTTTACAAATCAAACGCACCCTTAACATAAAACAATTTATTAACTAGAATTTTATTTAAGAAAATTTTAAAGGCTTAATATGAAATAGACTAATAAATACCTTATAACGATCATACCCTTAATTAACTCTCAACCCATTTCAACAAATTGTACAGATCAATAAATAAACTAAGATAATAATTAACTCTCGGCCGATTTCAACAAATTGCACAGATCAATATATAAACTAAGATAATAATACATCATATTTCAACTAACCCATGTCAACAAATTGTACAGATCAATAAATAAACTAAGATAATAATACATCATATTTCAATAGTTCCAAAACTGTAAAATTCATTTTCCACAAATAGAGACAATCTAATCTCAATTTTTAGTTATGCTATATGATTATGCTAAACAAACAAATAATGTAATCATAAAATCAAAGAATCATATTCCACTAATCGGTCAATGTTTTGCACAAAGTACTGGAAATCACCAAACCATATTTAGAAAAACAATGTATGTCACTGCACAATACAAGAAAATAAAGTGATTTTCATTTCTAATATACATATGCCAAGATACAAGATACAAGAGTGTCGTGTCATAAAACGTGAAGGGGGTGAAATCCCAGCAAAAGAATACCAATTCACTGCATCAATCATGTCATTTCTTCAATTAAGTTTCAGAGGATGCCCAGAAAATTTTCAATGGTCTATCAATGCCGAGTCGGTCTCGGAGAGAGGGGCTGCAACAACAAAATTCCAGACTCGTCAATTAACCAACAAAATTCCAGACTCGTCATTGAGTGATTAGAAGAACTAAAAGATAAACTCCTAAAACAAAATCAGGTTGAAAACTCAACATACCAAGCAAGTCTTCATAATGTTCAGAGTCCATTATCATAGGTGGCGACAAAACTTCTTGTGCATCTTCGAAGTCAAACATTGACCTTCGTGGATCGGATGTTTCATTTGAACCGGCATACGAGAGAAACCCGTTTACATTGTCATAATCAGAAAGCCCTTCCAAGTCATTCAACATATCTGGATATTCATCAAACGTGCTCTCCTGTCCATCTGATGCATGGCTCTGAAGCAAAGGATCATCCAACGGAGATACAAATAACCTTTTGCTCCTCACTGCCTTTTTTTCTGCATCCAAATGAGAAAAGCTACTCTCTGAAAGAGGGACAAAGACGTGCTCAGAATATCCGTCAGATTGGCTATCCAGAGATGACTCTAAATTGTATGATTGCAATGACAGTGCAGCTTCTCTTACCGACCTCTTCAAATTCTGGACAAAGAAACTATCACTACCTACAAAATAGAGCCATTATCAGAAACTTTGTTTCCAAGATACAGACAATGAAATTTCCTCAGAGCCATAAGCTTCAATATAATGAAGTGTGTCAAAGATCAATAATCAATTCTCCTTAGACGCTGAGCTCTTCTAAATCGCTGAGCTAAAATGAGTATAGTATGATTTGATATCTCTTAACATACCCCCTCGTGGCTCATGCAAGAGTCCTTTTAGCATTAGAATGGACAGTGGACGAGCTCGCTTCACTTTGTGCTTGTTAGAATATAAGAAAATATTTTTTATATGTTAGAGTACAACAGCAAGCATCAAGTCTTATCCCCCCACTAAATGGGGTCAGCTATGGTTACCACTTCAGGTTTCGTAGAGGACCAAAGGATGATATTTATTTTATCCCCAACAAAATCTTTTGGCAGAAATTATGAAAGCATAGCGCACCTTCTGAGCTTGCGACTTCATTATTTGAAGGAGCATCCAAAGATTTACTAACAGAAAGGTTCTCCGGTTGGCTGGTTTGAGAAGCATTACCATGCCGCCTTTGCACATTTCCAGCTTTCCCAGAAGATGGGGTCATGCTAAATAACTGAGGAAGTTTTAATGTGGAGGGACTAACAGAAACCTTGTCAAGCTGAACATTAGACATTCTTGAAGTCAACTCACTAACATCATCGGTACTACTTTCCTGAATAATATAATTTGATAATTGAAAATATGGGTAAAATCAGATTTCGTATTGTGAAAGCATCAAAGAAGCAATAGTTGTATCATAATCAAATAGTAGATTACCATCCTCCCACTGCTCTGTGCTTGGATAGGTGGTGTTGACTGGCTATGATGTCTGTTCAATAGATGTGGAGTTAGATTGGAGGTCAAGCAATTCACCGTTTCTGTACACTCTGATATAGACTTCTGAATTGTTGGGGCAACGTCTTTGAGTTGGTTAATAAGAACCTGCAAATTAAAATTTCAACAATGTCAAATTCCTGGAGAGGAACCTTTTGAGTATGAGAACAGTATTTTCAAGCCAACTCTGTATAAGTCTATAAGATATACTAAACCCCCCTAGTGTGAAGATGTTGCAAGTATGCAAACACTTGGAAAACCCTCCTTTAAAAGCTAGATATTAAGGAGGACGAACCAAGGAACTTATTTGATAAGAACTTTTTGCGTAAGTGCTTAATTAAGTTGTTTACCCAAATGCCTAATGATAAAACGATAAATATTATTATCTTCATATACATGCAGCTGTTAACAAAGCATAAATAAAGTGTCTGTTTGCAACTTAAAAGAAGATACTGTCCACATACACTGGGATTGAGACAAGGCATATAACGCAAAAAAAATTCAAACCCTGAGTCAAGGCATACTTCAAAGATTTCTAAACAGAAGTTTTATATACTCTCATAAATAGCAACCCAAAACAAAAGTGAGGTTTTTTCTATGTCAATTGTAAATCTCTGCAAATACAAGTTCCAAAAAGGTCGATTAACCAATAGTGTTTAAAATCATTAAGGACATTATTTCTCCCATCAACAAAAAGCAGCAGGATCAATGAAGTGTGGTAGAGGTTTGTCTAAAAACGTTGTGAAAAAGCTCACGACAAATATAAAATGAAGCTGCCTTTAGAAGCACTTCAACAAATGCCGACAGTAATTTGCATATTTTGAAACATGTTTTAATGCTTCACCTGGAAGCTGGCCAAATGTTGCTGATGCTCTGCAAGGGTTGCTGCTAAAGACTCAGCGTGGCCACTTGAACCGCCTTCCTGTGCACTGCGCAATATATCTGGACCCTCTCCATCATTTGCTTTTGCCTACAGACAGTTAAAAGCTTCAATATGTAATAAGAGTGAACAGTGTAAACAATTTATTACCACTAGGCATTGTGACTCTCAACAGAGCACAATTGCATCAATAAATCAAATTGCCAAGTTTTTGGCGCAACATGGATAGGATGGTCCCGTTATTCAAGATTTTGAACTATAAACAACAGCCACTAATTATTGAAATATTAAACAAACATAATAAAAATATTGGCACAGACATATTTATTAACCAGCCATCATATGTGGAAGCAAGAAAACTTTAAAAAGATTTTAGAGTTTCATAATTCTCTCGAGTCTTTCTTACAGAAATATAACTGTAACAAAAGTAGAATCCTAGCTGACAAGATAAAGATGAAAACATGCCCAAGGTTTGACAAAAGTAAAGACATTTGACAAAGAATATAATAAAAGTTATTCCCTAAATAAAAGTCATTAGGTCAATACAAAACTTGTAGGATAGAAGTACAAATACAGGTCAAACACAGGTAATGATCAAAAGTAACTTCAACCAATCTCACACCTCATAAAGTAGTTATCTTATTCATAAACCACAATATATTGAAGCATCCAAATATTCAAATGCCAACATTCTGTCCAAGCATTAGGAGGTTGACTGACACTAATCTGATTTCACTTTTGGAAGTTGTTCGTTTTTTGTGCCATAGTTTAAGAAAAGTTCGAATGAGTTAATGACTTCAAAGTAAAAAAACTAGTTGATGAAAAACTCACGCCTCATCTCCAATTAATCGTTAAACAAGGTTTCCAAAATTAGATATAGCTACATTTAGCAAGGTGTAATGGAGAACTTTAAGGATCATTTAGTTATCCAAGTGAATGCAATGTACAACTTCAAAAATCAAGCTCAATACTGAAACATTGGGGGCTAACAGGGTGATTTACTGATTCTCTTGGCACAGACCACCCCAAAATTATTATAGATACAGGATTCAGATGTGGTTGCAAAGTTGCCAAACACAAATTTGATTTTGGCCTTATCATGCTTGACAGACCATGCTATTCAGCTCAATTTAAAAAAATATTGGGAAAAATAATAGAATAGCATGGCAGGTAAAGATTATAAAAAGCACACCAGATGAAGTGATTGTCTATGGATACGTTGCAAAGCATGTGTCCATCGCCGTATAACTTCTGCTATGTCAACAGTTTGGTGGACTCTCCCATTTCTGTCATCTACTGTTGTCAATGTTTCACTACTAAAATGAGATCCATCAATTGCCTCTTTGGTGTCCATTTGTATTGAAGACAAATCCCCAGCCTCACCAGATAATATATCTGAATAAGGAGCCTGGGAACTCTGGTCCATGGCTGCAAGCAGAGATGATCCAGAGATTCGGTACCTGAAATTTATGTACAAAACAAAATGGTTAGGAAGAATATTTGATCGACGGATATTGGAAAGGCAAGGAAAGTTGCATCCTACATTACCTATGTTCACGATGAGCTATCAAGTCTTCAATAGGGCCTGATGCAAGAACTTCGTGTTGACCTATACATTAATATTGACAAAAATTAAATTTCATTACTGGGCATTTACTTGACAAGTGCTGAGGTGGGAGCAAAATATAAAAGTTTGCATTTACTTTTACGAGCTACTAACGAATCCCATAGGCGAGTAGCCTTTGAAACTAAATGGGAATTCTGACTCGAACTTGATACGAGATCATCCCATTGTTCTCCTTCCAATTTGACTTTATTCCTTAAGTCATGCAGCTTTTCCAGCTCTTGTTGCAAATAAGCCTGAATTCAGGTTTTACATTATAATCTCTTAAGACAAAGATGCATAAGGAAATGTCTAGACTGGGAGAGGTAATACGAACTATATCTAAATAAACTTGGAAAATAGACTTCAGCTATTGATGCACCTCTTCAGCGCATAACCCACGAAATTCGGCAGTCATTTCATGAGCCAAATTAGACCACATCGCCTGCCGTTGCA
Source organism: Lathyrus aphaca (assembly GCA_963966055.1). Classification (NCBI taxonomy): domain Eukaryota; kingdom Viridiplantae; phylum Streptophyta; class Magnoliopsida; order Fabales; family Fabaceae; genus Lathyrus; species Lathyrus aphaca. The sequence goes on from OZ014519.1 coordinate 443,090,896, forward strand.
CAGCCATTTCTGCACTTTCTAAAAATTTCCTTCTTTCAAGGGCTATTCTTGCCTGTTAAAGACAAAGGCTCCACTAAGTTACTTAAGAGAAAGTGGTGTATCAACACAAGAACATGGAAGTAGAAACAATAATAAAATATAATATAATCCAGTTATAAAACATTTATAATCATGATGAGCAATGATTTAATGAATTGCAGACGAAATGGACAGAGAAAACGAGGTATGAACCGTCTGATACTTTTGTACCACGTCAAAAGTCTTAGAAACATTTACTTACTCCGTTTCATATTAAGTGTCTTGTTCTAAATATTTCTGTCTTAAATTATGTCATTATAAAATTTGGAAAGAACAGTAGTTTCATTTGTTCCATAACATAACATCCTTAATTATATGTATCTCAAGTTCTAAACTACTCTACATTAATTATTCATTCCACCTAACCCCAATAACAAGGACATTTTAGTCAAAAACGATTATTTTACTTTGGAAATGGGTGCAATAAATAATTTTCTTAAATCTTGTACATCACCTTAAACAACATTTAATATGGGATGAAGGGAGTACACCAAAGAAACAACTGTCTTTTGTAAAACATCAGAGTTCAAACTAACATTTTTTTTATTCCACAGAGAGCATGACAAGCTCCTCATAAGTGTATCTATTATCACAATGACGATACAAGAACATAACGAGAACCAATTCATTCTATCTTAAAATTTTATAGATTATTACTAATACCTTTGTAACTGGAAGTAGAGTAGCTGCATGTGAGAATGCTACATCAGTCAATGGCGTAGGCAGTGGATTAGACGCTATGTCTGAAGTAAATGTCCGTCGATGAACCTCTCTCAAGGCATGCAACGAAAGTTGCCACAAAAGCTCAACAAACCTACATTAATATGAACATTCAAATGATTTTAGAAATGCAATCATAGGGAAAAGGTAAGTATCATGTAATAATGAGTGTGGTAAGGATATATGATAAATAAAGAGTGAGTTAGGATTCTTAGTTGGCAGGTTAGTTATGCCTTAGTACTATAAATAGTAATGTTAGTGAATTGTATGATGTGAGACCATAGAAAAGAACCATTATGGTTAGGCAGAGGGAGCTTATCTCCTCTGGGGTAGATTGGAATTCATTCTTTTCTATATTGCTCTCTTTCTTCCTCTATTGAATAGTTTATATTGTTTATATTTTCTTTACTTAATTTCTTACAATGGATTTTAGATTTCCATCATTCTGTAACCAGCTTACCACTTGAGATTACCTCATCCAATTCTAATATAAGAAGAACAATAGAAATCTCTTCCCAAGGTGGGTCTCTCTTCTCAAATGGTTTCACTTGGTGTTTTTGTTGGTCTCTCTTCTCTCAAATAATACTTACACTACCATCACGTCTTACTAGGCTGGGTTTCTATTGGACTTCTTCTCGTATGATTTTACATAAAATTATACCAGACTTTCTTTATATAATATGTGCTACCTTGTCTATTCACTCTCAATCTTATCTTGTTCTGGATGTCCAGTCATGTACCAAAATATCCTCATGATATCGAATACAACACTCGACTAATGCTCTTATGAATTCCTTACCACCCAACATTAACTATCATAAAATATCATATGAAAAATATTCCTATTTTTCTGATATTTTCTAGAAGGTAAAACTCTAATTACTCAATACAGCGAAGTAGTTTGTTTGCACAGCGCACAAGTTCTATTTAATATGACCAGTCAATATCTCTTTCACTAACTACGAAAGAACTTCACTTCTTGCAACTAACAACGTATCTAGGTCTTTTATTTTGGAAAAACAAATTGAATTAAAACACCACAACACCAAACACAAGGAGTGCAAGGAATTGGCAAAAATAAAAAGATCCAAACTCCAGTTACAGCACAACGGAGGACAACAACCCCCTAACACCATTACACATTCGATGACCCCACAACAACAATCAAGTTACACCACAACGGAGGACAACAACCCCCTAACACCATTACACATTCAATGACCCCACAACAACAATCAAGCTTTATACTACTAAGTGGGGCTGGCTACATGGATCAACTTCCATCATAATGTTCTATTTAAGACCATGCTTCAATCCAAATTGTTAATCTTCCTCTACATCTAGTTGTCTGACTCGTCTTGATCTGATTTACTCTCCTTGTCACAAAATCTACAGGTCTTCTCTTTAATGCCCAAAACACCTAAGTCTATTTTCCACCATCTTTTTTCTACAATAGGTGTTACCCTAACACCACCACACCTTCAATGACTCCACAACAACAATCAAGCCTTATTCCACAAAGCGGGGTTAGCTACATGGATAAACTTCCACCATCTTTTCTACTATAGGTGTTACCCTAACACTCTCTAATATTGTCATTTTTAATCTTATCATGTCTAGTCTTACCCCCACATTCTCTGCTACACTTATTTTATTCTCGTATTGATTCTTAACCGCATAGAATTTTGTCTCGTACAATATCACAGGTCTTACCGCAATCCGATAGAAATTTCCCTTCAGCTTGAGTGATATCTTTGTGCCACATAAAATCCCTGAAACTCTCCTCTATTTCAGCCGCTCTCTTGAAATCGATGGTTTACATCCCCTTCTATTTCTCCATCGTTTTGTATTACGGACCCAAAGTATTTAAACCACGTGACATGTGGGATGATATTGTCTCCACCTTTCACCTCTAGGTTAGAAATGCTTCTCCTTTTGCTGAACTTACATTCCATATACTCCGTCTTACTTCTACTTAGTCGAAAGTCATGTATTTCTAAAACTCGTCTTCAACCTCTCACTTAAATCCACCTTTGACTTTCCAAGTATGACTATATCATTCACAAAAATATTTATCTCAATGCTAACTCTTGGATGTGTTCCGTAAGTACATTCAAAATTAAAGTAAAAACGTAGGCGTTTAGGGTTTAACCTTGATGCAAATCTATTGTAATAGGAAAATCAATTGTCTCTCCACTTTGTGTCCGCACACTAGTTGATATCCCTTGATACATATTTTAGATATCTCAAATATATGCATTCCTAACACCTTCAATGACCCCCTTAGCCTAAAATAATTACAAGACAACAAACTACCCCAAACATATGCTAACAAAGGCGAGCCCAAACTGTTACACCCAAAGTCATGGAACCAAGGATACACATAACTAAAAAAATAAATAAATAACTGCCTATCAAGAAGCCATATAGAGATATTTCTAAACAACACTATTGAAGACCGCCACCTAGCATCACCACCCCAACAAGCCACGGCATAAAAAGAAGCAGAAAAGAGTAACAACAACCAGCAATGACATCAACAAGCTTCCTAACTCACAACCTCCTTATATTAGAGCTAAGAGAGGGATACATCCTGCAACCTAAATTAATAAATCAATCCCAGCAAGTGCACAACCATTCTCAGTCATCACTAAATCCAACTAGGCCGACAGTATACAATTATTTACTCATAAATTAAAAAAGACAAACAATTACAATTATTTACTCATAAATTAAAAAAGACAAACAATTACAATTATTTACTCATAAATTAAAAAAGACAAACAATTGCATTAGCCATTTAGTCATCTTGAGGGGTTAGATAATTCAACTGGTTTGAGCTATGAGCTAAGGGCTACAGAAATTGGAGAACCTGGATTCAAACCCAGGTGAAAGATAAATACTAACCCGTCAAGTAATCACTAGCGTTGGGCGTTTTGAAACAACAAAAAATAAATAAGGCAAACCCTTAAAATAAACTCATTTTCCGAAATAATCACCCACAACACAAGCACAAAACACAAATACAAATCACAAATCAACTCAACCTTCTGCAATCAACAACTACATTCAAACACCAACCTAGGTCCACAACAAGTAGCAAGTGAAGAAACCCTTGAATTGCTTCTAGGAAGCGCTCCTTGTGACTCAAGCTCACTAATAATCCCTTGCACAACCTACCAAACACATTCCACCACACTATTCAGAATCATTCCACCAAATCCATTCAAATTCACAACAACATCAACAAAAAATCCTAAATCTATACCTTACGAAAATCACGCGATTGAGCGGAATCGAAAATCGGCCAAACTTTATCAAAATCCTGAAAGATCCACAAGAAAAAAACAAGTTAAAGCAACAGATCAAAGAGTGACAACGAAAATGCATAAGAATCTCGAGAGAGTGGAAAAATTACTTTGGAAGATTGAATTGGTCCTCGAAGAGAAGAAAGAATGAAATACAGAAGCTGTTCTCCTAATTTAGGGTTAGAATGACGAAATGCTCCAACACGAGGAGTTGAATTCGATGCTCCGATTCCGATAACCGATGGATCCAAACCTAAAATCAAACAATTCGTATACATTGCACTTTCGAGTTCAATTTCTCGTTCTTTCTCTCTGTCCATCGTCATTACCTTCTTAAACGCACGTTTGTCTCCGCCGTGGAAAATACTCAAACGCGCGATTAAGAAAAAGCTATAATTTGCTTTTCTTCTTGTTCTCTTTCTGCGTTTTTCTTTCAGTGTTTATGATTTTTTGTTTCTTTATTTTTATTTTTTTGAATATTTTATTTTTTTTCTTGGGGAAAATGGGTCCTTGTGTTGTTTGTAAATTGCGAAACGATGTCGTATGGATGGTGTTTTTTTGAATTTTTTGGAGGATAGTGGAAGGTTAACACCGTTTTTGGGGCAAAGTAGATTGCCGATCGTTGCCGGCACTACTAGTTGTCGTTTTGCGCAACTATTTTTTACTCTATCTTTGTATTATCTTTCAAAGGAATTTTACATTGAACACAAAGTCCTATTTTACTTGAATTAACTTTGTTATGCGTAGATTTTTGGATTTCATTTGTGTCTCTGTTTGTAGAATTAATTTTTTTGGTATCACAATAATACATGATTGTATATTGTCACCACTTGATTGTTAGAATAAGTCGATTATCAAATTGCTACAAGATATCCCTATCTCATTTGAGTGTTTTGTTGTTTGTCATTTTTTTTTATTATTAACAATTATTTCCTTCAAAATAGGGTTATTTGCAAATCTCTTATAAAATGGGTTTTCATGCATAAAATGTTTTTAGTGCATAAAACACCTCTTTGACTAAAAGTCAACGCAACATGATTTAAATCAAAAGGTTTGTGACCTTAATCAAGAAATTCTAGCATGCATGTTTGAACAACAAAAAGCCACATTCTTATATTTTTAATCTAACCATAAGAAAACTGGTTTCAAAAGAATTACTTAACTTAATCCCTATAAAAAGTCTAAAAAATGTATAGTAACTCAAATTCGATAAAGATTATGCTAATAATATTAGTGATGAAACTCATGGAGTTTGACAAAATCTAGAAGTGATTTTACAATGTTTTCATGATTCTTAAAGATTCTACAATATGGATATTAGAGAGTAGAAGTTGTTTTATTATTTCTGGCAGGGATGAGTGAACATTTTAACTGATAAACCAAAGACATTCATTGTCCAAACAAAAAATACATACTTTATAAATTTATCAATCAAATTAATGGTCATTTCTTTTACTATTTTTACTATTTGATAGCATGTCTATTTACAAAAATGTCTTTATTGTAATTTGGATCCCATTAAAAAACAATAAAAGTGTGTTTGGATGGGATAATTGAAAATTTTTAAGGAATTCAAAATTATAATCATTTTAAATAATTCAATTGAAATTCATTCATTTTAAAATTATTTTGTTTGGATGGAGTATTAAAGTGATTCATTGTTAAATTTTTGTGGTCATTTTCATAAATTTTAAATTTTTGGACAAAATTAAAAATAAGAAAAAATAAGGACTAATTTGCAATTTTTAAAAGTTTGAAGGACTAATTTGTAAATTTTGAAAAATTTAGGGACCTATTTACAATTTTTTAAAATTTTAGGGGTCAATTTGAAATTTCATAAATTTAACTTAAACAAAATACTTAAATATATATTATTTTAACAATTCTCCATATTTTTTTATCCAAACAATAGACTTTTGACAAATCATTTTAAATTCCTTCAAAAAAATTATTTTTCCTCATTAAAATGCTTCATCCAAATACACTTTTAAGGTATTTTTCCAAGGCATTTTTTTAGTTATGTGCCGAGCCTATTTGTGCCATAAATTCAAGATCCAAATCTTATGATCGTCCATTTTCAAGCCTTGTTTTAATTGTTAGTCGTGAATGGAAGTTGCCCGCAAGTAATGAATGGAAGTACTCCAAATCAAGTTTCAAGGCATGATTATTTCCAAGTTTAAGCCAAACCATTTGAGCTAAGTCAAAAATGATTGATTTTCAAATTATGAACATGCCATTCTCGAGCCATGATTTTAATTTGGTTCAAGGTATCTAAAAATTGGCTAAATTGTGTCAAATGATAAATTGCTATGTTTCTAGTCAGGACATGAGCAAATCGTAACAAAAACAAAGGGATTATTTTCTAGTTGAACACGGGTTTGTGGCTTTGGTTCAGAAGCCATGTTCAAATTTGTTTCAATTTTCAGGCTGACACATGATTTGTGATTAAAGATCTAGAAGTAATTAGGAGGCAAAACTTATAGGACAGTTTTTTAGTTACAGGGATTGAAGCATGTTACAAGTGATCACAAAACAAGAGTTCTAAAGTAAGTCTCAAAGATGATTGATTAAATTTTATAGGGGAAAATATATACTGAGTGAGACAAATCCAACAAAGTAGTCCAACAAAGATGATTTGAGCTTGGTTGAATTTGTGAAACATGGGAGAGAGACGAAGAGAGAAGAGAGAGGAGTGAGGGAGACTGTGTGGGATTTCATAGCCCATATGTTCCATTTTGATTTCTATTTTTTTGTTTTATAGATTTTGATAAACTTTAATTTTGATGTTGGTTTTTATATGTTAATTTTGAGTACTATTAATATTAATTTTGACATTTTTTTTAATATTGATTTTGGTTAAACTTTGTTACAAGTTTCGATGATGATTAGAGTTTTGATATTGGTTTTTTGAGATTAATTTCGATCTAGTTTCGATCTTGCCTTGATGATTGTTTGTTTAAAACTTTGATATCGATTTTGCTTTGACCTTACTTGTAGGTTGATTTTGATTTTGATGCCAAACATGGATATTCATATTGATCTTAATTTCATCTAAAATGTTGATCTTGATGTCGATTGAATTTTCTTATTAACCTTGTTGCTAGTCTCTGATTAAATTATGTTGTTGCTTACTTACTTGTGTGTTTTGCATGTTCCCTTAGGATCATGATTTAATTTTAATCTCGAATTAAATTAAATTAAGATAGACCTTAGGCTTTGATCCTATGCACGATAACTTTTAGGATAATCTCCCTTGTAAACCTAATTGTAGGTCCATCTTTTGCATGAGAACATTTAGGTTGAGTCCCTTTTAGTTTTTTTCTTTTAACCTTTGAGTCTCTCTTCTCTCTCTAAAACAAAAGAAAAAACATGCAACAAATACAATGTGCATTGCATGTCATGAACCTTAAGCACATGGAAAAAGGTGAACGAATGCAGATCCAAACTCACCCTAGGGTACTTTGTGCGTGAGACGTTTGGATTGTTAGTGCAAAGTAATTTCTCTTATGCCATAGTCTTTAGCACGATGCACATTACAAACAAAATCAATTAAAACACTTCTTCTAAAAGACTTCAACAAACTTTCACTTGTCTTCCTTTGTGATTCTTTCTCCTTCCATCTGCAAGGACATGTTACCTTCGTTCTATTGTAAACAGGTATACGCGTAAGTATCCACACAATGATCGACAACACTTTACTACTAGAACGTGAACATTAACATCGTCCACTTAAAACACCAGCGAACTACGAACGCTTTGATTCTTCATTGGATAATGAAGATACGTAGGCACAAGACGACGAAGTCTTGGCGAGAATAATCTCCACAATTCCTTTTTTCAATCATAGTCCTCTGAACTACATTGACTATGACTTTCCTATTACATGAGGGAATACGTAGGCATAGGATTACGAGATCTTATCGAGTCCCCTTTTTTATTTTCTCCTTTTTGTTTCCGTTCTTCTTTAGCAAGTAGGCTTTAGATATTCACACCCTTTGATTAGAAAAACAAGAGTGAATCCCGTTGAGTACAACTGATGCGAGGGGGTGCTAACACCTTCCTCTCGTATAATCGACTCTCGAACTCCGAATTTGGTTACGATGACCATGTCTTTCCCTTTTTGAAGTTTCTTCGATAGTTTCCTTTCCCCGTCGGGATAAATAACATTCGGCGACGACTCTGTTTTACGCCGATTGTTTTTCGCATTACGACAACTGGCGACTCTACTGGGGACTGGTTTCCCCTATACAAGTCAATCATATCACTTGTTTCTTCCTATTTACATTATGTGTATATCTCTACGTTCTATTTGCTTTATTTATTACTTTTACTGCATTTTATTGTGTTAATGTTGCTATATTATTTTGGATTTGCTATTGTGTTATTGTTGGGTGGATGTTCTATGAGAGATAAGTCCAGTACCCAGGCTTGAATATACACACAGGATTAGCGTGGACTCTTGTTGGCATGCGTGGTGTATGACACATATTATTGGTCTGAGCCCACATTCATACGAGGTTTTCTTGAGGATACTCTGAACGACATGCTTATGTAGTAACCAGGGTGGTCCAGTAGAGGGCTATCGACTCTAGAGGCTGTTCTTGAGAACTCAGTGGAGGTACTCCTCAAATGGTAATAATACCAAACCAGAAATGGTGAAAGTATTATTATTTTTTGACCCTTGTGACTAAGAAGCTGAGGACTTATGTTAGGAGGCATTTTGAGGGAAATCAATGGAAACCTCCTCGATTGGTAATAATGCCAAACCATAAATGGTGAACGTATTATTGCTTCTCGACCTGAGAGCTAGAGAAGCTGATGAACCTCGATATTTTAGAACCCACACGTGAGAAGGAATGGGTTTTGCAGGTTTGACAGGAAACCTTGAGCTTCATCATACCTGATTTTCTGGTTTTCTTATAGAGGCAGACATTTAATCATGTTATGTTCGAGTAGTTTAGTTCTCAGCACAACAGTATTCAGGATATTTGTGGCAACTTTGATCCCATGTTTCTGCATCCATAACATTGTATCATGCTCGCATTTTAAAACATGTTTTCTTATTTCTAGGGTTTATATCTTACCTTTGATTCCAGTGTAGGACTTCATCAATGGATACTGTCAGAACGAATAACATCACTTACAGGTTTTAGTCACCAGATCTGGTCTTGCTCCGTAGTTTGATTGGTAAGTCTACTCCGGACAACCGGGCAAGTTTCAAAGAAGACTATGGGATGATTTTGTCCTTGGTTCATAACATCACTGATGATGCAAAGTGGGCCATTTATACCTTATTACATTTCTCTCCCGGGATTTTCATCCTAGTACAAACGCGAACGTGGCGCGGAAAAGGTTGAGTCGCCAGCCAGACATTTTTATCCTGAATGAATGGGAAATGTAATGTTGCACAAACCAAAGAGAAAAGGAAAGGACAAGGTCCTATGAACCAAAGATCTGGGTTCGGGAGTCTGTTAGACCTAGGAAGGTATTAGCACCCCAGATCGTCCTCCGTACCCGAAGATATCCACGCTTGTTTGTCTGTTTCAATGGGTAAGAAATAAGATGCTGCTGAACAAAAGAAATGTTAACTGGAACGGAAGTGAGAAAAGTAAGGGAACTGGAAAAGAAAATGGAAAGAAAATGGGAAACGTAGGGAAAATAAATAATGTTCTTGAACGGGCCCTACCCCGCCGTTGTCGCTCCCGATAAATGGGAAATGGCCCAGATAAAGGTACAGACGCGAACGGTCGGCGAAAGAGGGATGTGAGAACACACAGGAGTGAACTCACAGGGAACGAAAGAGTCGCCAGCTAGGCATTTTTATCCCGAAGGAAAGGCAATGCTGCATAGGCCTAGAAAGATACGGATAAGACGGTTGCGAACCAGAGAGACTGAGAAAGGGGGTTGGTTACAACCTGGGAAGGTATTAGCACCCAGATTGTCCGTCGTACTCGACGGGATCCACGCTTAAGAGATTTGTGTTTTAAAGGGGTAGTGTCAGTGCAATCTGTGTATAATAGCTGGAAAAGAATGTACAGGTGTCAGTGTAAAGAAGTGAAGTGTGTAAATGATGTGTCAGTGTGAGAACAAGAATGAAATGCTCAAGATCATGAGGCTAAGAAAATAATGCTGGAAAGAGGGGGAATATATAGAGATTTTTTTTTCCCGATATCTGTTAAGTTATGCCTACGTATCCTCTCGTGCAATGAGGAAGTCAGAACACCGTAGTTCGACCCAAAGAGACTGAAAGGTGAATTGACTTGTGAACTGCTTACTTGTCTATGCTCAAGTGTATGACCTGTCTGGCTCAGGTGCAAACTGTCTTGCATTAGACGGAAGAAGCAAGTTCTCGTTCATGAGTGAATGAGATGAGAAAAGAATCCCGGAGGAGACGATTATTGTTTGTTTTTGAGTTTTCAGTCTTTTATTGTTTTTTTGAAAGTTTGTCATAAGTTAATGAGCTTAAGCCTAAACCAATGGATTAGTAAACTCATCACATCTTCCCTCTGATTAGGGGTAATGAGAATACCTTAAGTGTGAAGTCAGCTTCTCACACTTAATCACCCTGATATAGGATTAAGATCATTAACCTACTTGTGATTATTTAGATGTTTTTGTGGTTTTTGTTTAGCGTTAAGTAATGAGATTAAGCCATAATCAGGGATTAAACAGACTCATTATACCATCCTAATAGAAGGATAATAGATGAGGATGTTTAAGCTGAGGAAAGCTTCTCAACTTAATCCATGATTAGGGATTAAACCCATGACAAAACAAGCCTTTGGTTAAGTGGATTTTATTTAATGATATGATGATGAAGTGATTTTTATGATTTGTAAGACAACTTGAGGGGGACTTGTCCATTAACACTAGGGTTAGTCCTTCTTAACCAATTAAGGAAGAATTAGAACCCTAATGCAAGGCCCAAGTTACAAGTGTGATGTCTTGATGATTATTAAGTGAATTGATTAAAGGATTTAAACACATTAAGGGTTTAACACTTAGGATTAAAGTTATACACTCCATCCTAATAGAAGGATGCAGGCATAAGCTTAATCACAAAGCCTTAAAGCCTTTAGGGTTTAGTCCCTGATTATGAGATGAGAAGAGAGACACAAAAGATGACACAAAGGTAAAACTAATGGGGGACTAATCAAACCCTAATCATTGTCATGCTTGGTTGTTCCTAAGGTTTGTGAGGTTAACAAGAGAAATCTTCAGAGGAGCCACCAGGAAGCAGATGAAAGGAGCAAAGAGAAAGCAAGGTAACTTGCTTCATTCAAGAAGTCAAGTCACTTGAGGAAAGAAAGTAAGAAGAAGAATGAGCAAGCTCAATCTCAAACACAAGATAAAATGCAGCAATGATGCATAATAGAGATGAAAAGAAGTTGTGAGAAGTGAAGGCAAATTCACTTCTCAAAGTTGCTTACCACCTGAAAAGTTAGTGAAAGAAATGCAATGCAATGCAAGATGGAATGAAATGGCATGATGCAAACCAAAACCAGAAGCACATATGAGATGATAATGATGCTATGAGATGATGCAAACATGAAACAACACATGGGGATGATCATACAAACTTATGGATGCAAATGAAGCAAGTTTAGAACCATGAACATACATGAAAAGTTATGAAATGCATATGGCATACAACATGGAAAATGCAAGATGCAATGATCAAACATGCTTTCAAAATGTCTTAAGATGTCAAATGAATCAAATGGATGCATAAAATGTAATGGCAAGTCAAGGTATGAATGCAAATGCAAGATGGATGCATATGGAAGCCCAAATTAGGGTTTATGATCAAAGCATCAAACAAAAACCAAAATCAGAAGCAAACATCAATATAAAAAATTGAAAATGCACTCAAAGGATCCCTAAACCTAATCTAACTCACTGCCCAAAGGAGAAGTTCCAACTCTTAACCTAATTAGGGTTATGAATTTCTTAAGATTTTTAGGGTTTTAGGGTTCCTTAACAAGAAAAATGTCAAACAAATGGAAAATGAAAGATCAAATCATGCCCATTTAATCTCACAAACTACATGATATGCTCAACTCAATGCAAAAAGAATCAAGGTCCAACTCTCAATGGTTAGGCAGAAATGATTTTTGGAAGTTTGGATCAAAATAATGCTTTAAAAATGAATTAATTCCATGGAAAATTCTCAAAATGCATCAAGATCAAAAAAAAATTTGGTTTGAGGGTTGGACAATGTTTCTAAATGTTTTTAAAAGTTTCATGAATTTTTTGGTGATTTTTAAATACCTAAAAGTATTTTTAATTAATTAATTCTCATTAATTAATTAAAAATAAACTTTTAAATATTTAAAAATATTTTTAAAATGCCAAAAAATAAAAATAAAAATGTTTTTGGTTTCTGAAATTAAATAAGAGTTTGTACAAAAAATTTCAGAATTTTTAAAATGATTTTGCTATTTTTAATAAATTGGAGAAATTAAATGAATAAAAAGGAAAATAAAATTGAATTTATTCTGAAAATAGAAAAGTAATCAGATCCAAAGGCCCACATTTGAATTGGCTGCGCGCGCGTTTGACCTGGCGCCATATCCAAGGGCTAGCATTCAAACTCACTAATTACACTGATTAAGCCCTAATTCGTGCCCTAATGACTTTCAGGCGACCGGAACACTGTTCCGGTCGTCTTCTCCGATCAACCAAAACTTCAAACTCTCTCTAAACGCATCTAAAACGAAATCTAACTGCCCAGAACTCTTCCCCACTCACACACGAATCAAACCCCTCATTCAAACAACATTTATCATTCCTAAATCGGCCAAATCGAATCAAAACAGTTTTAGGGCAAAAAGTTTCAGAGCATTCATACATCCTGGTTTCTCAACCATTTTCAAAAATAATCACATATTCATGATCAGGGAAGCATGTAGATTCATTTAGGAACTTAAAATGCACGTTCTGGAAAAAAAGTTCATGAAGCTACCTGAGTTTGAAGCTTTTCAGTTTGCAACTTTCTGACCTCTTCTCTTTGTGCAATCCACTCCCTTTAGGCCCCTGATGAAGTCTTGATGCTTAGGAAGAGTTTGTGATGGCTGGTTTGAGAGTTTGCAGCAGTTCTGTTCAAGGTAGTGTGAGAATCGTGTTTCTGATTCTGGGGGTTTAAGACAATGGTGATGGGTGCTTTGTCATCAGGGAAGTGTGTTTAGTTGATTGGTGAAGTTGGTTTGTGTGTTTGTGACTTGTGTGATGAGTTTCGAAAGCTTTTGCTCAAGGGAGTGAAAATGAGAAAGCTGAGTTGTGCTGTGTTTCAGGCTTGCTTGTTCTTATGTTTGGCTTGCATTTGATTCACATAAACAAATGGGATTGGTCAGATGACATGACATGTCCTTTATTGATTGGTATGGGTGCTTTTGCTAAAATGTCAACTTTGTGTAAGAAGGGCATGGGCAACTTGCTAGCCTAGTACAAGGAGGGTGTGCTGTGCAGCATGATGAGGGAAAAGGGCTAGGGTGGTTCAGCAAACTAGCCAGCAAGTGGGTGAGGAGCTATGATGACTTTTGCAACTTGGTTCACTTTGGTTCTTATGAAAGAAAACTTGATCCATGGGCCATGAAACATGTGATTCCTTGGGTGCATTCTGAACTTTAGATGTTGTGTGATCATGTTATGTGGATTAGAAGTCCATTTGATGACTTAATTGGCCTTGAGAAGTGAATTTGCAACTTTGCCTCTTTGATGCATGACTTGAAATTTAGTGATTTTTGCCAACTTTGATGAGCCATATCTTTTGATCCAAAATGAATTAGGTCATGTTCTTGTACTTTTTGAAAAGGGAAAGATCTATTCTACAACTTTCATGACCAAAGTTTTCCCATTTGAAGCTTTCTTGAATCAAAAAGTAAGGGTTGAAAAAGTTGCCTAAAATGACATTTTCATTAAAAGTCAAACTTGCCCAAAAAGTCAACTTTGCAAAAGACTTGAAATTCTTCAATTTTGTGAACTTCCAACCTCTCCTATGATCAAATAAAGATCATATACAATCAAAATGATTAAGAACACCCTTTGGTTGGGTCATTGGGGGCCTCAGATGCCCTGATTTTGCAGTGACTTGCTTGAAAAGTCAACTCTTGATCAGATGACTTCCCCATGGAATTTCTTCATGAAAATGGATATGCATACTCCCTATACCATATAGAGACCAATAGAAACAATAATGACCAAAAAACTTGGAGTTATGGCCTCTGAAACCAAAACCCTAATTTTAGGTCATCTGTGCAGTCAAGCCTGGCTCTGCTTCCATACCATTCTCAGTTCTTGTGATTTTTTGACATTCTTGACTTTGAGAGGATATAATATGATGCTTGAACATACATGAACCCCTTTGAAGTGATTGATGACCTTTGGAGTGGCTCAAGAAGCTCTTGGATTGCTCAGATCACAAACCCTAGATGCAGATGACTTTGAATCTATGCAGTGACTCAAAATTGTGGTATGAGATGTCATGATTGTGTTTATGCATATGAAAAGATAACAAGCCATGGTGTGAATGGGTGAGGGCAAATTTGGGTTGTTTACAGCTGCCCTTATTCAAACATGAGTTAGCTGTGCAGGATGTAAGCGACGGCTTATCAGGCAAACAAGATAACTTGTGGTTGAATACCAAAGACAGTCCAAAATTTGCACTCACAGAATGAAGAAGAAAAGGGATATAGATTGAAAAAGAAAATAAAGTATATTGTAAAGTATGGGCGACGGAGGACGACCGTCGAGCAGAGGACGACTGCTGGGTAAAGAGCAATGACGGGGACGGCCGACATGCTGGGAAAAGTGCGGGAAATAAAGCAATGACGGGGACGGCCGACATGCTGGGGATAAAAGGGATTATGATGGGGACGGCCATCAGGATAAAGCTGTAAGATTCTCTGGGGATTAATGAAACATGACGGGGACGACCATCAAGTTCACAAAGTAAAGTAACCAACGATGGGGACGGCCATCGGGCTAAAAAAGAAAAGGGACCACGACGGGGACGGCCATCGGGTTAAAGAATAAATGAAATAAACAGATGATGAGGTACGGTCATCAAAGGTGAAGGACGATCACCTGGCAGGGGACGACTGCTCTGTTGGGGTTAAGATGAGGGACGGTCATCTAAGGTGGAGGACGACCACCTGGCAGGGTACGGCTGCCGAAAATATCGCGACATAGGACGAATGCCGGATTAAGGTCAACGATGGGGACGGCCATCGGACGAGCATGATGGAGGACGACCATCAAGAGGTGGAGGACGACCACCTAGCAGGGTACGGCTGCTCTCAAGGTTTATCATGACATAAGACGAATGTCAGATAACCAAAATCAACAATGGGGACGGCCATTGGATAAAATGATGAAGGACGATCATCAAAAGGTTAAGGACGATCACCTAGCAGGGGACGGCTGCTAAATATATCACGACATAGGACGAATGTCGGATAAAAGGTCAACGATGGGGACGGCCATCGGATGAGCATGATGAAGGACGATCATCAAGAGGTGGAGGACGACCACCTAGCAGGGTACGGCTGCTCTCAGGGTTTATCATGACATAGGACGAATGTCAGATAAGAAGAGAATTGTTTTACTGGGGAATAGTAAACACGGACGAGTGTTTACATCCAAGAAATAAAAGGTATAAGTGTTTGGTATTGTGTATAGATTAAAGACGCGGACGAGCGTCCTTAAGACTATGATACGGACGGGTATCAGGTAGAAACAAATACTGGCATGTGTTCCGAGATGATGATACGGACGAGTATCAACTGGTTAACAAGGAACACGGACGAGTGTTGTATCTGAAAGAACTCTTCTGGGGAATAGTAGACACAGACGAGTATCTATATTCAAGAAGACACAGTGTATGGATTAAAGATGCGGACGAGCATCCTTAAGACTATGATACGGACGAGTATCATGTAGAAACAAACGCTTGACGCATGTTCTGAGATGATGATACGGACGAGTACCAACTGGTTAACAAAGAACACGGACGAGTGTCGAATCTGCGGGGATATAAATGGTGTATACAAGATACGGACGAGTATCCGTATAAGTATGAGTAGAGAGTATGAATGATGTATAGATGAGTGTTCAATTTGCTGGGGAGAATGACACAGGCGAGTGCCAAAAAGAGGAAACAAATATCTGGTATACAAAGTGTTTATGTTACTGTGCTAGGAAAACGACATGGACGGATGTCAAGAAAGTTATATATACAAGTATCTGTGAGTGCAAAGGAGGTGTCTTTGGCTTTCTGCTGGGGGATATGACACGGACGGGTGCCACAAGGAGTATGTATTTGTACTGGTGAATGTGAGGCAACTGCTTTTGCTGGGGAATCTGGGGGGTATTCCGTATATTCTTGATGGATTGTCATTATTCACAAGTGTTTGATTCAGACCATGACTTATGATTATGCAACATGTTTGATTTCTGCCGTAATGCTCCGTGTTAGACGGAATGCTACGCTTTGTGGGGTGAATATGATGTGAATGCTATGATTATGCAAAAGATACCGATCCGGGATTCGGGTCCCGTTGCTGTGAAGATCTCTGGCCGATCTGTTTGAAGTGGACATCCCAGCTGGGGACGAGACCATTGAGATGTATCTGCTTGGAGGAATAGGTCACTGATAGACCCATTCTTGGTGATAAGGGACCCAGCTGGGGTTTGTAGAAGCTTTCGTCATTCTGTTGTGATTCCTTCGTGCGTTGCTCTTTCGGATAGAGGCTGAAACTCTGTGGGGAGATGATTCCCTGGCTTTGGTACTTGACTGAGGAAGAATGATTGGCAACTCGGCTGGGAGAAGCAACAAGTGACAACTCAGCTGGGGAGAAAACACCTTGAATGCTAAGGCTGAGTGAGTGTTGATTTGCCAGCTTGCTGGGATGAAGCTTTCATGCCCCATGCTGTGCTTTTGAATACCTGCAATCCTGAAAAGACAGAGAAACGCACAAGTAATCCCGAGGCATCCCTTACCGGATTCCGTCATAGGAGTGAGACACTCCTGAGAGTAAGTATATTTCCTGCAAGCACGTGCTTTATTTTTTAAAGATAAACATCTGCATTCATGCACTCGATTTTTCTTAAGACATCAGACATTCTTTGCAAATAAAAATGTACAAAACGAAACATGACTGAAAAACCTGATTTTATTAATTCATATGCCCTGAATTGGCAAGATACAGTCAAGGGAACATATCTCCTGAAATGAGGAGATTTGTTACAAATTGAGAAACAAAGACGATGGCAATGTTGTCGACGCTTTCAAGGAGCTTCCCCTCTTGCTATGACCCGTATGACTGTTGACGCTCTTCTCGTCTTGCTTTCTGAAGAAGGCTGATTCTGACAGAAGTTTGATCCTTTCGAGGTTTACCAAGTTGCAGGTGATACAGACGAATTCAGAATGCAATTGTTCGCTTATTCCCTTATTTTGCATGGATCGCCCTTTCGGGTTTTCAATCCATCGGGATACCCATTTTTGCCTGAGCTGTCCAATGCGGCTTTTCAACTCAACGGGTGTACATTTTTTTTTTTGTTTATTTTCCCTTATTTTTGCCCGAGTCTTTTATTCTGTTTTTGACTTGCCGGGATGCCTTATTTTTGCCTGGACTTACATTCTGTTTTTGTGTCCAGCGGGTCATTTTTATGCGAAGTATTTTTTAACTGCATCTGAATTCACAGGGGACGGGAAATCTTCACCATCCATGGTGCTGAGCATCAGTGCTCCGCCAGAGAAAACTTTCTTTACCACGAATGGTCCTTCATAGTTCGGAGTCCATTTGCCCCTGTGGTCTGTATGAGGAGGGAGGATTCTTTTCAACACAAGATCTCCCACTTGGTACTCTCGGTGCCTGACTTTCTGATCGAAGGCTCTCTTCATTCTTTTCTGATACAACTGCCCATGACAAATTGCAGCCAATCTTTTCTCTTCAATCAGACTCAGTTGTTCGTATCGGGACCGGACCCATTCTGCTTCGTTCAGCTTAACATCCATGAATACTCGTAAAGAGGGTAATTCAACTTCAACAGGTAGGACTGCCTCCATACCATACACAAGCTGATACGGCGTTGCCCCAGTGGATGTTCTGATTGACGTGCGGTACCCATGCAAGGCAAATGGTAGCATCTCATGCCAGTCTTTATATGTAACTACCATCTTTTGCACAATCTTCTTGATATTCTTATTAGCTGCCTCAACAGCGTCGTTCATCTTTGGCCTGTAAGGGGAAGAATTGTGGTGCTGGATCTTGAAGTCCCGGCATAGTTCTGCCATCATTTTGTTGTTTAAGTTGGAACCATTATCAGTAATGATTCGCTCGGGAACTCCGTATCGACAGATGATATCTCTTTTCAGAAATCTGGCTACCACTTGCCTTGTAACATTTGCATAAGAAGCTGCTTCAACCCACTTGGTGAAATAGTCAATGGCTACCAGGATGAATCTGTGGCCATTTGAAGCAGTCGGTTCGATCTTGCCAATCATATCAATGCCCCACATGGCAAAGGGCCAGGGTGAAGACATTATATTCAAAGGATTGGGAGGCACATGTACTTTATCCGCATAGATCTGGCATTTATGGCACTTCCTGGCGTAGGCACAACAGTCGGCATCCATTGTGATCCAGTAATAACCTGATCTTAGCAATTTCTTAGCCATGGCATGCCCTCCTGCATGGGTACCAAAGGATCCTTCGTGCACTTCATGCATCAACAAGTCTGCTTTTGTTCTATCAACATATCTGAGGAGCACCATATCAAAGTTTCTCTTGTACAGGGAACCATCAGTGTTCAGGAAGAAACTACCAGCAAGCCTTCTTAAAGTCTTCTTGTCATTGGAAGATGCCCCAGGTGGGTATGTTTGATCCTCCAAGAAGCACTTAATGTCATGGAACCAAGGCTTATCATCTTTGACAATATCTGCTGCAAATACATATGCCGGTCTGTCAAGTCTGGACACTGAAATCTGCGGTACAAAGTTGGCAGCTTGAACTTTGATCATAGATGAAATGGTAGCCAGAGCATCTGCAAACTGATTTTCATCTCGAGGGATATACTCAAGTTTGACTATTGTGAAGAAAGTCAATAACCTCCTTGTATAATCCCTGTAAGGTATCAGATGATCTTGGTGTGTGTACCATTTGCCATTGGTTTGATTAACTACCAGAGCTGAATCTCCGAATACAGTCAATGTCTTGATCCTGAGGTCAATGGCTTCCTCAAGACCCATAATGCAAGCTTCGTATTCAGCTTCGTTGTTAGTGCAGTTGAAGGTGAGTTTTGCCGAGAAAGGCATGTGAACTCCCTTAGGTGTAATGAGTACTGCACCAACACCACGACCGTTCATATTAAC
Organism: Lathyrus aphaca; assembly: GCA_963966055.1. Taxonomy (NCBI): domain Eukaryota; kingdom Viridiplantae; phylum Streptophyta; class Magnoliopsida; order Fabales; family Fabaceae; genus Lathyrus; species Lathyrus aphaca. The sequence goes on from OZ014519.1 coordinate 443,110,375, forward strand.
AGCCCCATCAAACATCATAGTCCATTCTTCTTCCGGGTCAGGCCTTTCAGTGTGAATAGGCTCTTCATGATCTTTCGCTTTTATGAACATGATGTCTTCATCAGGGAAGTCAAATCTCATAGGCTGGTAATCATCAATAGGTTGCTCAGCAAGATATTCAGACAATACACTGCCTTTGATGGCTTTCTGAGATGTGTACTGAATGTCGTATTCTGTGAGAATCATCTGCCATCTTGCAACCCGTCCGGTAAGAGCTGGCTTCTCGAAAATGTACTTAACTGGGTCCATTTTTGATATCAACAAAGTGGTGTGGGTCAACATATACTGTCTCAGTCGGCGAGCAGCCCACGCTAAAGCACAACAAGTTTTCTCGAGCAGTGAATAACGTTGCTCACAGTCGGTAAACGTTTTGCTTAGGTAGTATATTGCATACTCTTTTCGACCAGACTCGTCATGCTGGCCCAGCACACACCCCATTGACTCTTCCAATACTGTCAAATACATTATCAGAGGTCTCCCTTCAACTGGAGGCATAAGGATTGGTGGTTCTTGCAAGTATTCTTTGATCTTGTCAAAAGCCTTCTGGCAGTCTTCATTCCACCTGACCGTCTGCTCTTTTCTTAACAGCTTGAACAAGGGTTCACAGGTTGCTGTAAGGTGAGATATGAACCTTGAGATGTAGTTCAATCTACCTAGAAACCCTCGAACTTCTTTTTCAGACTTCGGTGCAGGCATTTCTTGAATGGCTTTGACTTTATCAGGGTCCACTTCAATCCCTTTCTCGCTTACGATAAAACCCAGCAGCTTACCAGATCGCACCCCGAATGTGCATTTGTTGGGGTTCAGCTTCAGTTGGTACTTCCTCAGACGCTTGAATAGTTTCAGCAGATTCACCAGGTGGTCTTCTTCTGTGAGGGACTTGGCAATCATGTCATCCACATAACACTCGATTTCCTTATGGATCATATCGTGGAATAATGTTACCATAGCCCGTTGATATGTTGCGCCAGCGTTCTTCAATCCGAATGGCATCACCTTTTAACAGAACGTGCCCCAAGGTGTGATGAAAGTTGTCTTCTCCATGTCTTCAGGTGACATCTTGATCTGATTGTATCCTGAAAATTCGTCCATGAAGGAGAATACCGAGAACTGAGCCGTATTATCCACCAATACATCAATGTGAGGTAATGGGAAATCATCTTTCGGGCTGGCTCTGTTCAGGTCCCGGTAGTCGACACACATCCTTACTTTGCCGTCTTTCTTAGGCACAGGTACTATATTAGCAACCCACGGCGGATAGCTAGTTACAGCAAGGAATCCGACGTCCCACTGCTTTTGTACCTCTTCTTTGATCTTCATTGCCATGTCCGGGCGAGTACGGCGCAGTTTCTATTTGACCGGTGGGCATTCTTCCCTCAAAGGCAGCTTGTGCATAACAATGTCGGTGTCCAACCCTGGCATATCCTAATAAGACCAAGCAAACACATCCACATATTCCTGAAGCAGGTCAATCAGTTGTCTCTTCACTGAGTCTTGTAAGCAGGCCCCGATTTTAACTTCTTTCACGTCATCATCTGTACCAAGATTAATCGTTTCCACCTCCTCCTGATGAGGAGTGATAACCTTCTCCTCTTGTCTCAACAATCTGGCTAGCTCTTCAGGAAGCTCGTAGTCTTCTTCAACCCCTTCATCAGCTTGATTGATCGGATTGTCAGAGTCATACGAAGTCATAGCCGTGCTGTTGTCGGTGCGGTCTGGAAGGCACTCTCTGCAAGGGTTCAGTTTGTTCATTTTAGTGATTGATTTTAATCTTGTTTTAGAAAAGTGAAATAAAAGTTGTCATTTTGAAAACATTGCCATTTATTTTTTGTACAAAAAGAAAAATGGAAAAACAGTGAGCGGAAAAGAAAAAGACTCGTTTGCAAAAGATGTCTGATATTTCATTGATTAATCTTGTTGCACAAAAATTACAGATGGCCCGATTACAAAATGAGTCTTGTCATCTTGGGCAAGATGCAAGACTTGATGCATGCTTAAAATATACAGGAAATAATAATTACTCTGCAGGAGTAACTCTTATAATTTCCTGGGAAGACCAGTTTGAGATACTGCTCCCCGGGATCTTTGGACGAATCCAGCTTTCCAGGTTGCGTTCATCTTCCGACTCATCTTCCAAGTTGTTGACAGCATCGGGGGTGAGCATCCCCCCACTAACAAAGTTGGGCTTTTTGGCAGCCTCTGCTTGATCTTCTTGAGTTGGTTTGTAACCCAACCCAAATCTATCTTCTTTCTTCTCCACAGGCAACAGTTTGCCCTAGCCCTGAGCATTTCCTTCTTCCACCACCTTCCGGGCTTGCTGGTAGGATGTCATGGAAGTCCCAAGTACAGCAGAGGTTTCATTAATATTCAGGGCCTCAAACCCTTGACTCATCGTCTCGTGGATCTCCCCATCCATCTCAATATATTTGTACGTAGCCAGATGGCTAACAAAAATATCCTCCTCTCCACAGATAGTAACGACTTGGCCCTCCCACTCGAATTTTAACTTCTGGTGAAGGGTAGACGTAACTGCGCCAGCGGCATGAATCCATGGTCTACCCAACAAACAGCTGTAGGCAGGCTGAATGTCCATCACGTAGAAGGTCGTTTTGAAAGTTTGTGGGCCAATCGTTACAGGCAACTCAATTTCTCCCAGAACTGATCTCTTAGAGCCGTCAAAGGCTCTCACTACCAAGTTACTGGGTCGTAATGCCAATCCTTCATATTCCAACTTCACAAGGGCTTTTTTAGGCAAGACATTGAGGGATGACCCTGTGTCTACCAGTACATGTGAAAGAACTGCACCTTTACATTCCATGGTAATGTGCAAAGCCTTGTTATGATTGCGGCCTTCCGTAGTCAAATCAGTGTTGGTGAACCCTAGTCCATTACTAGCATTAACATTTCCAACCACAACTTCCAACTGATTGACCGTGATCTCTTCTGGCACATAAGCTGCGTGCAAAACTTTTAGTAGTGCGTTCCGGTGAGCCTCGGAGCACATAAGCAATGATAGAATGGAGATCTTGGAAGGCGTCTGGTGAAGCTGGTCCACTATCTTGTAATCACTTTTCTTGATGATTCTCATGAACTCATCAACTTCTTGATCAAAAGGTGTTTTTAAAGCTTCTCTAACAACTTGCTCTTCTTGCACCATGCTCTTCCCTTTTGCCTTGGCAGCAGCTTCTGCTTCAGCAGTGGGTCTTTGAATTTGCGGGGCAAAAAGACGTCCGCTTCGGGTGAAGCCTCCGCCTCCCCCCACATTGTCTATTTGTGGTGAAGAAGTTGATGATTCGAGAGTGATTTTCTGTCCTTCGCAGTATAGGTCAGAGCCGTAATGCCAAGGGATGGCATTACTGCTTTCATAAGGTACCGGCCCAGGCACTGTGATAGTGACTGGACTGACGGCAGCTGCAGAAGGGACCATGATAGTCTGTGGATCATAGTATATTGTGACTGGTGCTCTGGTAGGAGTGGCATTTTGTGAGTTGTAAGCAGAATCATTGGCGGGATCATAATAAATTGTAACCGTTGAGACGCTTTCTGTTGAAGTTGTAGGAGACATTGTTGGAAGGATGGGTGTTGTTGTTGTAGGAGATTCTGAATGAAGGGGTGCTGAAGTTGTAGAAGGGATGTTTGTTGATATCTGATTCGTTGAAGTAACAGATGAAGCATTTGTTGATGAGACTGAAAAGTTGTTTGGAACAATGGTTGTTGCAGTTGTAAGCGATTCTGGAACTGTGGTTAAAGAGATTGCTGGATTGGTAGGTATTGATGTTGTGATTTGAAGCAGGCCACCCTGGATGAGACCATCTATGCCATCCCTCAAGTTATCATAACCATTCACTGAAATGTTGCAATAAGCACACCCTAGCTCGCATCCCGGGAACATTTGACATTCAAGGAGTTGAGCTTTAATCTCCACCAAGGGTGTCCGAATCTGACCCACACTGGTTATCAAGTAAGACGGCTTGTCTTCTTCAATAGCATTGATTCTGGGACCACCATGGTGTGGCATTGGGTTCTTGTTAACATTTGGTGGTGGTGCGAAGTTTAGAGCTTTGGAATCTACCAAGTCCTGTACTTTCATGTGCAAAGCTCTGCACTTCTCTGTACTATGGCCAGGTGCATTTGAATGAAAAGCACATCTGGCACTGGCGTCATAATTCCTGGACAGACTGGCAGGATCTGGAGGTGCCAATGTCCTTAGCTCAACTAGGTTGAGTTTCAAGAGTTGTGGCATAGGGCATAGGGATCGGGTCGATCACCCTATTGGCCTGAGAGGGTCTCTGTTGGAATGGTCTTTGCTGATTGTTGTTGCTGGTGTTGTTGTTGTTATAATTTCTCTGAGGAGGATACTGAGTTTGTTGCTGGTAACTTTGTTGCTGGTAACCTTGTTGCTGTGGCTGATAAGCTGGTTGAGGATGAATTGGAGCGGGAATGGTGACCGCTGCCACAGACCTATGAACATATTGGGGTCTGCCCCTGCTGGTGTGGATTGCATTGGTTTCACCAGTTCTTCTTGGGCCTACAAAAGGCTTTCTTGGGTTGCTGGATGAACTAGCACCGTTGTCAGAAATCTTTCCCATTTTTAACAGGCTCTCAATTCTCTCCCCGGCTATGACTACATCAGCAAAGCTAGTGGAGGAAAAGGCAGCCAGCCTGTCAATGTATGTCCCTTGGAGGGTGTTCATAAACATATCAGCCATCTCCCTCTCTGACATGGGTGGCTGGACAGCAGCAGCGAGCTGTCTCCATCTCTGAGCGTACTCCCGGAAGCTTTCCCTGGATGATTGTGACATTCCCATCAGAAGGGTCCTGTTGGGAGCCATATCCAAGTTGTACTGATACTGTCTGATAAAGGCCTCTGCCAGGTCCTTCCAGTATCTAATGGTTGCTCTAGTCAGATGAGAGTACCATTCCCTCGAAGCTCCGGTTAAGCTATCCTCAAAATAAAACATACATAGCTTCTTATCCATGGTGTATGCCTTCAGCCTCCCCAGAAAGGATTGTAAATGGGTCTGGGGACAGGAAGTCCCATTGTATTTCTCAAAACATGGTGGTTTAAATTTGTGGGGAATCCTGACCCCGTCCACTAGACCCATGTCCATAACATCAAAGCCCAAAGAATTCTGGGACTCCAGTGATCTCAGTTTCTCAGCAATCTCATCTAGCCTTCTGTTATAGGCTTCCTCCCCAGCTCCCATCACTGTGAACTGATCTTCCTGGGGGTCTTCTTGCAGCACTCTACCTGCAGTGGCAGTCCCTTGCACATTAACAGGGATGTTGATCTCTGGATGAAGGTGGGGTCCATAGACTGGGGGATTAACATGAGGTTGGACTCTCTCATTGTTGCTTGTCCCAGCAGTCCCTGGATGAGGGTCTTCATGATTCCTCCCCTCTACTAGTGCTCTTAACCTCTCTTGGCTTTGAGCCATATTATTCATCACCTCCATAAATTGTGTCATCTGATTCCTCATTTCCAACCTCTCGTTGGCCATTTGATTCCTGACCTCTGTAAGGTCCTGCTGTACTTGGTCCATTTGTATGCCCGGAAGATTGTTGCGGGTGGGATATCTGTGTGGACGGTTGAGTGGAAACCCTCGACGTCGAGCAATAGTTCCTGAAGTCACAATAGAGTTAGTAACAATAAAACAAAAACCTACAAAACAAAACAAAAGGTTAGTATGCAATGCAGTATGCTTATTTGTTTCCAAGGTATTCGGCTTGGCACTTGGTTTTGACCTTTCCAGACCCTTGAAGAAGATGCTTGTGATGTTGCTTGAAGAATTCAGATAAGACAAACCAACACATATATTACATAGTCTGTTTCTTTTTACAATACATGCCCTTTGAGGGGTCAAAAATACAACATAAAGAAAAGTACATGAAATGAAAGCAACAACAAGCAAAAAGTCAGACACTAAGACCAAACTCATCCTCCTGAACTTCCTTTAGAAGTGCTTCAGTCACAGGATCAGCTGGACGCTCTGTGAGATTCCTGATAAGGAGATTCCTGGTAGTAACAGCTGCAGTTAGCTTCTTGTGTCGACTCTGGTCCTTTGACCTCTTCACACCAGCTCTGATCTTCAATTCTAAGATCTCCCTCTGGGCTGCTGCCAGGGCTTCCTGTTGCTCTTTTGCACTAGCTTCCAGCTGCTCAATCTTATCCTGAGTCCTTTTATCCTCCTGAGTACGGGCTTCGGTGATCCTGACCCACCTAGCCTGACTCTCCTTCATATACAAATCAGTCCTAGCTCTCTGGAATTGAGCTTCCTTGCAGGCATTCTTCAAGATCTGCTCTCCAGCCCTAGACTTCTTAATGTAATCCTCAGACTTCTCAATTTTGGCCAGATGCTCCACCCTTAGCTTTTCTAGCCTTTCAATGTCCAGGCGACCATCACTCTTCTCCCAGAGGGTTTTCTGTAGAGCCTGAGTCAGTTTCTCATTTCTCTCTTTCAATTTCTCAAACTCCTCTAAGCTGACAGTTGCTGGAGGTGGTGCTGTGGAGGGTCCAGGCACATCTTCAATAGTGAAGGGCATTCCAGTAATTTGAGCCCGGGCATGGGACCACTCATAGTACTGAACTGAGGCCACATTATTGCATCTCCCAAGAATGGTTATCCCCTTAGTCTGCACATTGTCCCAGGCCCAGGATGCCTGCCTGACAATAGCCAGATTAGGCTTGTTCTCACAATAAAGGGTCTCTGCCAGATCCTGTACCCTAGGAGGGTGGACTAATGCATAGCCCAGTTGTCTTTTGAATAGCAGAGGGTTGTAGTTGATGCAACCCTTCACTCCTATCAGAGGCACATTGGGAAATTGCCCACAACTAGTAATGATGTCTCTGCCCTTGGTGCTCTGAGTGCACCACCTGATATCATCTGAGGTTAGAGCAACAAGCCTCCTAGCCCAGTTCCTCTGCTGGTGAGGGTTCAAGAATGCATCAGTCTTTGGCAAATGCTTGAGCAGCCAAGTATGGAACAAAGGAGCACAGCATCTTACTAATCTTCCCCTTTGCTTTTCATTCCTTTGATGAACAGAGTAGTAAAGATCTCCCAGTAAGGTGGGCACTGGGTTTTTCAGGATGAAAAGATGTATTGCATTCTTGCTAACAAACCTAGGCTCATCTGCAAAGAGTATGACCCCATATATGCTAAGGGCCAACAAAGCACAGACTGCCTTCCACTCCCCCAAAGAGGCCTTCAGAATAGCCTGAGAAGTCAAGAAATCCAGGTGAAAACCAGAGACTCCGGCTTTAGCTGTCAAATTCTTCCCAATCAGAACTGGTTCCAGATATAAGGCCTTTGCTACCTCTTCATTACTAGGGAAAGCCATCTCAGGGTTGAAGGGGACTCCACCCCTGATAGGTACACCAATCAGTGATGAATACTCTTCCAACAAGGGTCCCAACTGAAAATTCTGAAAGGTGAAGCACCTCAGAGGGGGATCATAAAACTGCAAGCAAGTATGAATCAAGCTCCTCTATGAAGGGTCCAAATCCATAACCACATCAAGGATTCCTCCATAATGTTCTCTGAAAAGTGGTATATGGTCTGGAGTAATCAGGGTCTGAATCTTCCTGATGCTAGCCAACTCAGGCTCAAAGAAATGATAGGAGATGTTACTCTTTTTAGGTGCCATGCTGAAGAAGAGCTGAGATAGATGCTGAGAATAATACTGAAGATAGGCCTCTGACAGGCTGAGACTGGTGATGCAGGTGATTGAAGTAGGTAGCTGATAGCTGGAGTAAGCACTGATGAAGATAGGTCTATGCTGAAGAAGGGGTCAAAACCAAGCCAAAATGTATGATGTGGATACCCTGAAAAACAAATAAACACATGTTAAAATGATGCAATGAGAATGTATGCAAATGATATGCAAGGGTTTGTGACTGAGCTGGATCTGATTAAGTGCTCTGACATAAGTCCATGTGTTCAAGAAATCCAGATGGAGGTTCATAAGTCCAGTAACCAAGGTGGGGGGACTCAAAATAAAGAGTCACATGTCCAGGGTTAAAAATCACAAGAACTGTTCCAAAGTGGAGTACTCTTAAACAAAACAAAGTAACAGGGTATGTTGAGGTCAAGGGTACCTGCAAACCTGTAAACAACCCAACCCCCCTCACAGGTAATGTTCTAAAACAAGGATCCTCAGACTTGGATCAGTTATGAGAAGTGTAAACACTTCTAACCCGGAGGTACGGTGTTTACAATAACCATAAAAGATCCTCCTCTAATTCACCTCAGTTTCTGAAGGTCAATACTAAAGGTCATCCAGACTTAGCAGGCTTCCCAGATAGCCCTAGCACTACAGGAAATCTGCAGCACAGAGTTCTCAAGAAGAAACCCATATCTGAACCGTGTTTCATATTCCCGCACCAGACCGAAATGGAATGGGAAAGAACATGACCCACTCTAGCCTAGGTGTCACTCAGGTCCCAGGTATAGGACCTCAACTCTCAATAGAACACCCACCCACCAAAGCAACAAAACCAGATCCAGCCAGATAACAGTATGACAATATGATGATATAAAGCTGTAAAGAAAGCAATAAATAACTGTACATAAAGCAGTAAATAAATCAAATATACAAACACAAATAGCACATAACACCCCAGTAAACACAAATCAAACAAGCGCTAGGAGGAACCCACAAAAAGAACCAGAAGTCCTGGTTACAGTATAAGGGTCCCCAGCAGAGTCGCCAAGCTGTCGCTCCCGATAAATGGGAAATGGCCCAGATAAAGGTACAGACGCGAACGGTCGGCGAGAGGATGATGCGAGAACACACAGGAGTGAACTCACAGGGAACGAAAGAGTCGCCAGCTAGGCATTTTTATCCCGAAGGAAAGGCAATGCTGCATAGGCCTAGAAAGATACGGATAAGACGGTTGCGAACCAGAGAGACTGAGAAAGGGGGTTGGTTACAACCTGGGAAGGTATTAGCACCCAGATTGTCCGTTGTACTCGACGGGATCCACGCTTAAGAGATTTGTGTTTTAAAGGGGTAGTGTCAGTGCAATCTGTGTATAATAGCTGGAAAAGAATGTACAGGTGTCAGTGTAAAGAAGTGAAGTGTGTAAATGATGTGTCAGTGTGAGAACAAGAATGAAATGCTCAAGATCATGAGGCTAAGAAAATAATGCTGGAAAGAGGGGGAATATACAGAGATTTTTTTTTTCCGATAACTGTTAAGTTATGCCTACGTATCCTCTCGTGCAATGAGGAAGTCAGAACACCGTAGTTCGACCCAAAGAGACTGAAAGGTGAATTGACTTGTGAACTGCTTACTTGTCTATGCTCAAGTGTATGACCTGTCTGGCTCAGGTGCAAACTGTCTTGCATTAGACGGAAGAAGCAAGTTCTCGTTCATGAGTGAATGAGATGAGAAAAGAATCCCGGAGGAGACGATTATTGTTTGTTTTTGAGTTTTCAGTCTTTTATTGTTTTTTTGAAAGTTTGTCATAAGTTAATGAGCTTAAGCCTAAACCAATGGATTAGTAAACTCATCACATCTTCCCTCTGATTAGGGGTAATGAGAATACCTTAAGTGTGAAGTCAGCTTCTCACACTTAATCACCCTGATATAGGATTAAGATCATTAACCTACTTGTGATTATTTAGATGTTTTTGTGGTTTTTATTTAGCGTTAAGTAATGAGATTAAGCCATAATCAGGGATTAAACAGACTCATTATACCATCCTAATAGAAGGATAATAGATGAGGATGTTTAAGCTGAGGAAAGCTTCTCAACTTAATCCATGATTAGAGATTAAACCCATGACAAAACAAGCCTTTGGTTAAGTGGATTTTATTTAATGATATGATGATGAAGTGATTTTTATGATTTGTAAGACAACTTGAGGGGGACTTGTCCATTAACACTAGGGTTAGTCCTTCTTAACCAATTAAGGAAGAATTAGAACCCTAATGCAAGGCCCAAGTTACAAGTGTGATGTCTTGATGATTATTAAGTGAATTGATTAAAGGATTTAAACACATTAAGGGTTTAACACTTAGGATTAAAGTTATACACTCCATCCTAATAGAAGGATGCAGGCATAAGCTTAATCACAAAGCCTTAAAGCCTTTAGGGTTTAGTCCCTGATTATGAGATGAGAAGAGAGACACAAAAGATGACACAAAGGTAAAACTAATGGGGGACTAATCAAACCCTAATCATTGTCATGCTTGGTTGTTCCTAAGGTTTGTGAGGTTAACAAGAGAAATCTTCAGAGGAGCCACCAGGAAGCAGATGAAAGGAGCAAAGAGAAAGCAAGGTAACTTGCTTCATTCAAGAAGTCAAGTCACTTGAGGAAAGAAAGTAAGAAGAAGAATGAGCAAGCTCAATCTCAAACACAAGATAAAATGCAGAAATGATGCATAAGAGAGATGAAAAGAAGTTGTGAGAAGTGAATGCAAATTCACTTCTCAAAGTTGCTTACCACCTGAAAAGTTAGTGAAAGAAATGCAATGCAATGCAAGATGGAATGAAATGGCATGATGCAAACCAAAACCAGAAGCACATATGAGATGATAATGATGCTATGAGATGATGCAAACATGAAACAACACATGGGGATGATCATACAAACTTATGGATGCAAATGAAGCAAGTTTAGAACCATGAACATACATGAAAAGTTATGAAATGCATATGGCATACAACATGGAAAATGCAAGATGAAATGATCAAACATGCTTTCAAAATGTCTTAAGATGTCAAATGAATCAAATGGATGCATAAAATGTAATGGCAAGTCAAGGTATGAATGCAAATGCAAGATGGATGCATATGGAAGCCCAAATTAGGGTTTATGATCAAAGCATCAAACAAAAACCAAAATCAGAAGCAAACATCAATATAAAAAATTGAAAATGCACTCAAAGGATCCCTAAACCTAATCTAACTCACTGCCCAAAGGAGAAGTTCCAACTCTTAACCTAATTAGGGTTATGAATTTCTTAAGATTTTTAGGGTTTTAGGGTTCCTTAACAAGAAAAATGTCAAACAAATGGAAAATGAAAGATCAAATCATGCCCATTTAATCTCACAAACTACATGATATTCTCAACTCAATTCAAAAAGAATCAAGGTCCAACTCTCAATGGTTAGGCAGAAATGATTTTTGGAAGTTTGGATCAAAATAATGCTTTAAAAATGAATTAATTCCATAGAAAATTCTCAAAATGCATCAAGATCAAAAAAGAAATTTGGTTTGAGGGTTGGACAATGTTTCTAAATGTTTTTAAAGGTTTCATGAATTTTTTGGTGATTTTTAAATACCTAAAAGTATTTTTAATTAATTAATTCTCATTAATTAATTAAAAATAAACTTTTAAATATTTAAAAATATTTTTAAAATGCCAAAAAATAAAAATAAAAATGTTTTTGGTTTCTGAAATTAAATAAGAGTTTGTACAAAAAATTTCAGAATTTTTAAAATGATTTTGCTATTTTTAATAAATTGGAGAAATTAAATGAATAAAAAGGAAAATAAAATTGAATTTATTCTGAAAATAGAAAAGTAATTAGATCCAAAGGCCCACATTTGAATTGGCTGCGCGCGCGTTTGACCTGGCGCCATATCCAAGGGCTAGCATTCAAACTCACTAATTACACTGATTAAGCCCTAATTCGTGCCCTAATGACTTTCAGGCGACCGAAACACTGTTCCGGTCGTCTTCTCCGATCAACCAAAACTTCAAACTCTCTCTAAACGCATCTAAAACGAAATCTAACTGCCCAGAACTCTTCCCCACTCACACACGAATAAACCCCTCATTCAAACAACATTTATCATTCCTAAATCGGCCAAATCGAATCAAAACAGTTTTAGGGCAAAAAGTTTCAGAGCATTCATACATCCTGGTTTCTCAACCATTTTCAAAAATAATCACATATTCATGATCAGGGAAGCATGTAGATTCATTTAGGAACTTAAAATGCACGTTCTGGAAAAAAAGTTCATGAAGCTACCTGAGTTTGAAGCTTTTCAGTTTGCAACTTTCTGACCTCTTCTCTTTGTGCAATCCACTCCCTTTAGGCCCCTGATGAAGTCTTGATGCTTAGGAAGAGTTTGTGATGGCTGGTTTGAGAGTTTGCAGCAGTTCTGTTCAAGGTAGTGTGAGAATCGTGTTTCTGATTCTGGGGGTTTAAGACAATGGTGATGGGTGCTTTGTCATCAGGGAAGTGTGTGTAGTTGATTGGTGAAGTTGGTTTGTATGTTTGTGACTTGTGTGATGAGTTTCGAAAGCTTTTTCTCAAGGGAGTGAAAATGAGAAAGCTGAGTTGTGTTGTGTTTCAGGCTTGCTTGTTCTTATGTTTGGCTTGCATTTGATTCACATAAACAAATGGGATTGGTCAGATGACATGACATGTCCTTTATTGATTGGTATGGGTGCTTTTGCTAAAATGTCAACTTTGTGTAAGAAGGGCATGGGCAACTTGCTAGCCTAGTACAAGGAGGGTGTGCTGCGCAGCATGATGAGGGAAAAGGGCTAAGGTGGTTCAGCAAACTAGCCAGCAAGTGGGTGAGGAGCTATGATGACTTTTGCAACTTGGTTCACTTTGGTTCTTATGAAAGAAAACTTGATCCATGGGCCATGAAACATGTGATTCCTTGGGTGCATTCTGAACTTTAGATGTTGTGTGATCATGTTGTGTGGATTAGAAGTCCATTTGATGACTTAATTGGCCTTGAGAAGTGAATTTGCAACTTTGCCTCTTTGATGCATGACTTGAAATTTAGTGATTTTTGCCAACTTTGATGAGCCATATCTTTTGATCCAAAATGAATTAGGTCATGTTCTTGTACTTTTTGAAAAGGGAAAGATCTATTCTACAACTTTCATGACCAAAGTTTTCCCATTTGAAGCTTTCTTGAATCAAAAAGTAAGGGTTGAAAAAGTTGCCTAAAATGACATTTTCATTAAAAGTCAAACTTGCCCAAAAAGTCAACTTTGCAAAAGACTTGAAATTCTTCAATTTTGTGAACTTCCAACCTCTCCTATGATCAAATAAAGATCATATACAATCAAAATGATGAAGAACACCCTTTGGTTGGGTCATTGGGGGCCTCAGATGCCCTGATTTTGCACTGACTTGCTTGAAAAGTCAACTCTTGATCAGATGACTTCCCCATGGAATTTCTTCATGAAAATGGATATGCATACTCCCTATACCATATAGAGACCAATAGAAACAAGAATGACCAAAAAATTTGGAGTTATGGCCTCTGAAACCAAAACCCTAATTTTAGGTCATCTGTGCAGTCAAGCCTGGCTCTGCCTCCATGCCTTTCTCAGTTCTTGTGATTTTTTGACATTCTTGACTTTGAGAGGATATAATATGATGCTTGAACATACATGGACCCCTTTGAAGTGATTGATGACCTTTGGAGTAGCTCAAGAAGCTCTTGGATTGCTCAGATCACAAACCCTAGATGCAGATGACTTTGAATCTATGCAGTGACTCAAAATTGTGGTATGAGATGTCATGATTGTGTTTATGCATATGAAAAGATCACAAGCCATGGTGTGAATGGGTGAGGGCAAATTTGGGGTGTTTACAGCCGCCTACGTACCTCATCGAGAAAATGAGGATCAGAGTCGACGTAGTTCGCCTAACTAAGGCTGGAACTTGTTTGTGTTTTAAAAGCTTGAACTGCTTATATCAATTCTCAAGTGTTGCAGGCTCGTCTGGCACGAGTGAGTTACAGTCTATCAAAGAGACAAGTAGGAGCAAGTTCTTACGTTAAGAGTGAGTGAGATGAGAAAAGAAGTTTCAAAGGAGAGACGATTATTCTTTGTTCAGTGTTTTTTAGGCGCTTTTATGAGTTTGGCACAAGAAAGTAAACTCAAGTCCTTTTCCATGGAATGTGTACTTTCTACTACATTCCAAGATAGAATAATAGAACAAGCACACCTAAGTAAGGAGAATATCCCTAAAACTTGGTTCTAGAGATGAGGGTCTAAGCTCACTAACTCATTGACTTTATTAGATGTTTTGTGATTAAAATGAAGAAGTATCTTTTAAGATTTTCTTTGTGAAAGTAGTCCCATGATTGGACTTGTACATCATGCTAGACAAGTATACTATTCCAATATGGAATGAATACAAATGCCCCATGGTATAAGTCCCTACACACAAGACTATTTCAACCTTTATTAAATGTTTTTTAGGTTTTTGTTTGAAGATGAGAAAGAGAGACTCAAATCGAGAAAGGGAAAAACAAATGGGGACTAAGACACAACCCTAAGTTGTTTACTGTATACAACAGGAGATTCTAATGCTTTATGTGGCTTTCTAATCCTAATGATAAAAGGAAAATAAGAAAAGAGCATTAGAACTCAACTTACTTCCTAAGGAAGTAAGTTGTTTCTAAGAAAGGGCGGAACCTATACAAGTAAAGCACATAATGCTAAGGCAAATGCTTTTAGAAAGCATAAAGAGATGAGGGAGATGTTTATAACCAAAGTCTTACCTCAACCTCCCTACAAAACAAAGATTAGTTTCATGATGCATATTAAGCACATATAACAAATACAAAGGCTAAACAAGTCAAAGAAACGCCCTAAGGGATTCCTAAGCCTAAGTCCTAAAACTAAAGGATACTAAATGATAACAAGCTTCTAAAGTCGGTAGATAAACCAAATTAAGGCACTTTAAGGTTCTAAGATCAAACATAATCAAACTATGTCCTAATGAGGTGTTAAAACCCTAAAGGGAACCTAAGTGAAAATAGATGAATAAAGTTGAATGAAAGCAAGGCACTAAAAAAATAGCAATGGCCCTGGAAAAAATATGAAATTAATTCCCTAAAGTTATCAACCAGAAGCTAATGTTGTGTTAAAATATCTCCTAAAAATTCCAAACTTAACTCCACTAAATGATCACTCAAAATTACCTAAGGATTACCTACAAACTTGTGCAAACAATACTACCAAAACAGTGGACAAAATGGATTTAAAAATATAACAAAAATATTTTTAGGTTCCTTTATGAATCCTCTAAAAGGTGCAAAAAGAATGGGGGTGAAAGTGTTACTGGAGGTGGAAGAAATAAATTGTACAAATTGAAGTGTGAATATAGAAATTCAATGGAAAAAAATCAAATTAAAAATCAGAATAAAATCGAAAAATCACTGAAATCAAAAAATAAAAACATGGAAAATTTCTAAAATGAGTTAAGATGTCTCTGTAATTTTAATAGAATTTTATTACGAATTTTACTATTTTTTATGAATTAAAACTAAATCTATACAAAACAGAAATTAAAAAAGAATTAAGAAAATGAATGGGGTGCACCAGAAGTAATTCATTAGTTCAAAACACACTGAGCTTAGGAGATGCGGGTGCGAATAACAAGGAATAATAGGCCCAACACAAGAAGCTAAAAGTGTATACGGTGAGTGTGCGGTCAACACGGTTGACCTCGTCTGAGTCGTGTGATCTATGGTTTGAATAGGTCCTCACATCTGAAGGCTGGAGAGCGCAGGTGTACGTTAGTTACCACGTAGAGCACGCACAGGATCACTGCGGAAGCAACCTACCGGACGGTGACAAGTGTCACCGCTAGTATGGTGAAGAATCCAAAAGGCTTAATCCTTATCCCTTAGAAACCAATAACGGTGTGATTAAATCGTTTTATTATTGTTCTTTACAATTCCAACAATGCCATTAATTATGGTTTATGATTTTTGATTGCATTAAGCCAAATTAACTTAAACAAATCATGAATTAAAGCATCCTAAACAAATTAGATTCCCATGCCTCTCTCACTCTTTATGTTATTTCTCTTAACATTACATAAAACACAAAGAACAAAACCCTAAATTCCTCTGCTTCTTCCGTCGTTATCCCCTTCTCTAACCTAGCTGTCGCCCGAAAACAAACCGCCGGAGAAAACAAAGGTAGACGACAATCACATACTCTCCATGATTTCCATCCTAATCCTGACCTAACCTAACCTCTTCTCTCAACTTCAATCCGAAAACTAATTTTTCAAATCGCTATTTCGAAGATCAAACAAATCACATCATATTAAACATCACGCAAGAACCACAAACGATTACACTCGCAAGAATGTTCAGTTCGTACCTGGAAACTGAGAGAATTCGTCAAAGACTATGAGCGATCAAGAGCTCTATGGAGATGTCGTTCGACGAAGAAGATGATGATGCACAATGTTCAAGTTTGTGAAGGTGAAGATACATTGAGATACTGATTGAAGAATGGAGAAGAAGCTTGATGAAGGATGTGACGCATAGTGCGGTTTCGGGTACGATACCTCTTTCGATCTCCTTCTTCCTACCTATTGTTCTTCTTCTGCACTCTTCGAAATCTGAAATTGTTGTTATTGTTAATTTGGTTTTCTCGATGCATAATTATGAATGCTTGTGTTGATGATGATGCAGGTGATTGGAGGTTAATGCAGCTGATGCAGGGAGTTTGAAAGAGTGATGACGATTTAAGGTTGATGAATGATGAAGTTCCAGATGATGGAAAAGGTTCGGATTGGGGGAGCTAGATGAAGGTTCTTGGTAATCCAGGCTTGAAGAAGATGAAAACCAATTGAAGAACGAATGGAAAGTTGGTTAGCCTTTTTCTATTAGAGTTTTTTGAAGAAGAAGAATGGGTGAGAGATGAATGAAGAAAGTTTTGCAAAGATGAAAATAGAAGAATGGACCAGAGAGCTTGAAGATGAAAATCAATGGGGCTTTATAGGAGATCTGTGAGGGATATAATGGGGATTTTAGGTATGAATTCAGTTAGAGTTTGTTAAATTTCTGTTAGAGTTTGCAATTGTTTTCAATTTTGTGAAACTTTCCTGAGTTTTGTTTGAAATTGTATAACTGATCTTTTGTACTGATCTTTTGCCTCTATAATTTCTGAGATTTTGTGAAGAGTTTACTGTTATACTCACCTAACTAATTTCTGTTAGGTTCCTTTTGCAGAAGAGTCTTTGTTATTGATTTCGGATGGAGGGTTCGAAGAAAATGATCGAAGAAAGGTTTTAGAGTGAAGATTGAGTGAAGGTTGAAGTGTGATGTTGAAATTGCAGAAAATTGATGACAAAGCCGAGCTTGAAGCATTTTTTCGGTGAGCCCTTCCGTGATTCCACTTTTGAATTCTTCATGACTAATTTGTGTTATCAGTTTCTTTCCTTTCACTTTCTTATGTTTTTTTGATTGTAATCCTCGTATATCAGTTTTGTACTTCTCAACTTACTCGACATGAAGTTGTTGTTAATTATTGAAGATGAATCTTGCAGGTTCATTGTTGTTGAATCTTGAAAGATTAATCTCAAGAGGATGATTGCAGGTTGGTCAATTGTTGAAGATAATTGTTGAAGATGGAGGTTTTGATTGAAGGTTTTGAAACTGGTTGATGAGGATGGCAGTTATTAATAATGAAGAGAGTTATGAGATAGAAGCCATGAAAGTTGATGTGATTGAAGCCATGAAAGTCTTTGATGGGATTTTGAACTGGAAACGATTATATCCCCCTATTTATAGACTTTGTTTACAACAACAACAAACACTTGGTTTTCCACCTGATACGATCCAAACTGAGCACGAGTTGTTGCTAGACTGTCTTCTTATGGAAATCCAAGATAATGAAAAATGGGGCCACAAAATGTTATTGCAATAACCATTATAGTACTGAGGCACAATATCTTAATGTCCATGTAAAGCCCTCTTTGAGTATTGAAAAATAACAACAAATCAAAAAGCCTTTTATGGAATGATTCCGCACTAGAAATTGTACTCTTGATTCAACACCGACTCAATTGCACGATCCTCAAAGCCTCTATATGTTGGTCACCGTTTAAGCATGGGGAGTAAAAAATGTGATAGATAACATGAAGAAGCATTGAAAATTTGTAGTATGGAAATGGGTTTTAGTGATGACAATGGTTTAAGGGCTTAGTGATTTATCATTTTGGTGATAAATGATGTGCGGATCTAGAGAGTATTTTGGACTTGAACTCTATTTGGTCTTGAATTTAGATATTTGGAATTGGAAAAAATTAAAAAAGACATGGACATAGACATGAATATTGGACCAAAGGAAAGTTAAAGATAGATACAGGTGTGGGCTTGAAAAACAGATATAAGAACGAATATCTTGCCATGTTCATTTCGTATCAAATCGTGTTCTCCGCCAATTTTTAATCTTAGCACAAAGCCCTCTCCACTGAAATTCATGCCACTTGATACCCTTTGAGAAATTTTGAAGACAATAAACCTGATGATTTGACAGGAAAACAAGCATGACATTGATGGCTCAACCTTTTATATCACTCTGAACGTAATGGCCAGATAAGTAACCTTTGGACAGGAAACATCCCACCACAAGAAAATGCTTCAACCTCATGTCTTAGGAGCTTTATGAAATGCATGATTGTGATGTTATGATTTAATGTAATATGCAAATGAGTGTAAACATATACCAGTTAGATGGTAATAAATAAGAGGGAAAATTTTGGGGTGTTACAGCTGCCCCTATTCAATCACTGTAGACCTGAATGGATGATAGTAGTTGCTTTCAGACGTTTGAGGTATGAAGGGATTGAATACCCGAATAAATCGGAAAATTTGTACTCTGTGGGAAATAAAATAAATTGGGGAAGAATGCCATACTCGAATGACAACTCACAAAAGATCCTCAGATCTAACAAGAAACCATCCTCAAATGGAAACACAATGGTATACCGGCCTCAGACGATAACACAAAGACTGACCTCGGACAGACATTGCAAAAGAGACATGCTGACTTTGATCAATAAGCTCCAAATGGATACAAAACCAAGCTGAAGGTGGA
Organism: Lathyrus aphaca; assembly: GCA_963966055.1. NCBI lineage: Eukaryota > Viridiplantae > Streptophyta > Magnoliopsida > Fabales > Fabaceae > Lathyrus > Lathyrus aphaca. The sequence continues at coordinate 443,129,245 of OZ014519.1, forward strand.
ATCATAAACATAAAGGCTAAGTCGAAGGTAGAATCAAACAAATATACGAAACCAAGCCAAAGGTGGAGTCGTAAAATTAAGACTAAGCCGAAGGTAGACTTACGAAAGAATTCGAGAACAAGTCGAAGGTGAACTCGAAAAAAGGTAAGACCAAGCCAAAGGTGGACTTAAAAAGAATGAGACTAAGTCGAAGGTAGACTCAAACAAATATATGAAACCAAGTCGAAGGTGGAGTCGTAAACGTAAGACTAAGTTGAAGGTAGACTTACGAAAGAATTCGAGAACAAGCAGAAGGTGAACTCGGAAAAAGGTAAGATAGAGCCGAAGGTGGACTTACAAAGAATGAGACTAAGCCGAAGGTAGACTCAAAAAAATATACGAAACCAAGTCGAAGGTGGAGTCGTAAATGTAAGAATAAGCCGAAGGTAGACTTACGAAAGAATTTGAGAACAAGCCGAAGGTGAACTCAAAAAAAGGTAAAACCAAGCCGAAGGTGGACTTAAAAAGAATGAGACTAAGCCAAAGGTAGACTTAAACAAATATACGAAACCAAGCCGAAGGTGGAGTCGTAAAATTAAGACTAAGCCGAAGGTAGACTTACGAAAGAATTCGAGAACAAGCCGAAGGTGAACTCGAAAAAAGGTAAGACCAAGCCGAAGGTGGACTTACAAAGAATGAGACTAAGCCAAAGGTAGACTCAAATAAATATACGAAACCAAGCCGAAGGTGGAGTCGTAAACGTAAGACTAAGCCGAAGGTAGAATTATGAAAGAATTCGAGAACAAGTTGAAGGTGAACTCGAAAAAAGGGTAAGACCAAGCCGAAGTTGGACTTACAAAGAATGAGACTAAGGACCATTCTGTTGGGGACAACAAGTATCTGAAGGCAATATTAACAAATCCCTGATCCCTTGATCATACCTAAAATTCTGTCTGGTAATGTATTGGGTATCCTTTGTGGGGATGCTTTGGTCTGATTGCAGAAATATTGTTTCGGGCTTTTGTCGGGTACCGAAACTAGCTTATGCTTCGTATGCATATGTTTGAATTTTTCCATGGCGTAATGCTCCATAATTATGGAAATGCTACGCTTTAGAGGATGCAAATGTAATGATGATTACTAGATGAAAATGCAAAGAGATCCCTTGGTGAGGAAATAACAGGTATTCCTGGCGAATCCACCGGGAGAGATAATCACTGTACTGATTTAAAGAATCCTTGTGGGGAAAAGCCACTCTGTGGAGATAGTGTTAATGATATACTGGCCCTAAACTGCTGCCATTTCCAAAAATAAATTGGACTTTGAGTTTGGAAAGCCAATACCCTATTAGAGATGAACTTGATCTGAGAGGTACGCTACCCATTGAATTTCGTTGGGGAGGTGATATTCTTCTGACTCGGCTGGAGAGACAAATATGCTGGTACTCTACTGAGGAAGAAATCTGTTGGAAAATCCCTCAGATACACAATTTTCTGCTTGAGGTGGAGGCTCCAATGAGGATTGGACTTTGGTTAGCAACTTCCCTGGGGAAAGTTACGAACAATGTCGTGTATGAAGGAAAACCACCAAGCTTCTCACTATCTTCACCACTGCTAGGGAGTAATGAATCTTCATGTACTGGTGGGGACAAGAAGACTCTAGTGAGAGATATTTCTCCGTTGAAGGATAACTCTCTGCTTGGGAGAACATTAGTCTTCAGTTATCCTGCTAGGGAAGATTTCCACTTCCCAATCTACTGGGGGTAATGAAAGACATCAAAAAGGATATTCCTGAGGAATCTTGCTCAATAATCTGCTAAGGAAGGCTTCCTGAAGTTCTGTGTTGGCCATGACTTTGCAAGCAACACGTATACCTGCATGAACACGATTGATAGCGCCTGCAAAATGAAGAGTTAGTTTGGCCTGCATGCCCCAGATTCTTGGTCCAAATCATGAATTAAAGCATCCTAAACAAATCAGATTCCCATGCCTCTCTCACTCTTTATGTTATTTCTCTTAACATTACATAAAACGCAAAGAACAAAACCCTAAATTCCTCTTCTTCTTCCGCCGTTATCCCCTTTTCTAACCTAGCCGTCGCCCGAAAACAAACCACCAGATAAAACAAAGGTAGACGACGATCTCATCCTCTCCATGATTTCTATCCTAATCCTGACCTAACCTAACCTCTTCTCTCAACTTCAATCCGAAAACTAAGTCTTCAAATCCCTATTTCGAAGATCAAACAAGTCACATCATACTAAACATCACGCAAGAACCACAAACGATTACACTCGCAAGAATGTTCAGTTCGTACCTGGAAACGGAGAGAATTTGTCAAAGACTATGAGCGATCAAGAGCTCTATGGAGATGTCGTTCGACGAAGAAGACGATGATGCACAGTGTTCATGTTCGTGAAGGTGAAGATACATTGAGATACTGATTGAAGAATGGAGAAGAAGCTTGATGAAGGATGTGACGCATAGTGCGGTTTCGGGTACGATACCTCTTTCGATCTCCTTCTTCCTACCTATTGTTCTTCTTCTGCACTCTTCGAAATCTGAAATTGTTGTTATTGTTAATTTGGTTTTCTCGATGCGTAATTACGAATGCTTGTGTTGATGATGATGCAGGTGATTGGAGGTTAATGCAGCTGATGCAGGGAGTTTGAAAGAGTGATGACGATTTAAGGTTGATGAATGATGAAGTTCCAGATGATGGAAAATGTTCAGATTGGGGGAGATAGATGAAGGTTCTTGGTAATCCAGTCTTGAGTAAGATGAAAACCAATTGAAGAACGAATGGAAAGTTGGTTAGCCTTTTTCTATTAGAGTATTTTGATGACGAAGAATGGGTGATAGATGAATGAAGAAGGTTTTGCAAAGATGAAAATAGAAGAATGGACCAGAGAGCTTGAAGATATAAATCAATGGGGCTTTATAGGAGATCTGTGAGGGATATAATGGGGATTTTAGGTATGAATTCAGTTAGAGTTTGTTAAATTTCTGTTAGAGTTTGCAATTGTTTTCAATTTTGTGAAACTTTCCTGAGTTTTGTTTGAATTTGTATAACTATTCTTTTGTACTGATCTTTTGCCTCTATAATTTCTGAGATTTTGTGAAGAGTTTGATGTTATACTCACCTAACTAATTTCTGTTAGGGTCCTTTTATAGAAGAGTCTTTGTTATTGATTTCGGATGGAGGGTTCGAAGAAAATGATCGAAGAAAGGTTTTAGAGTGAAGATTGAGTGAAGGTTGAAGTGTGATGTTGAAATTGCAGAAAATTGATGACAAAGCCGAGCTTGAAGCATTTTTCGGTGAGCCCTTCCGTGATTCCACTTTTGAATTCTTCATGACTAATTTGTGTTATCAGTTTCTTTCCTTTCACTTTCTTATGTTTTTTTTGTTGTAATCCTCGTATATCAGTTTTGTACTTCTCAACTTACTCGACATGAAGTTATTGTTAATTATTGAAGATGAATCTTGCAGGTTCATTGTTGTTGAATCTTGAAAGATTAATCTCAAGAGGATGATTGCAGGTTGGTCAATTGTTGAAGATAATTGTTGAAGATGGAGGTTTTAATTGAAGGTTTTGAAACTGGTTGATGAGGATGGCAGTTATTAATAATGAAGAGAGTTCTGAGATTGAAGCCATGAAAGTTGATGTGATTGAAGCCATGAAAGTCTTTGATGGGATTTTGAACTGGAAAAGATTATATCCCCCTATTTATAGACTTTGTTTACAACAACAATAAACACTTGGTTTTCCACCTGATACGATCCAAACTGAGCATGAGTTGTTGCTAGACTGTCTTCTTGTGGAAATCCAAGATAATGAAAAATGGGGCCACAAAATGTTATTGCAATAACCATTATAGTACTGAGGCACAATATCTTAATGTCCATGTAAAGCCCTCTTTGAGTATTGAAAAATAACAACAAATCAAAAAGCCTTTTATGGAATGATTCTGCACTAGAAATTGTACTCTTGATTCAACACCGACTCAATTGCACGATCCTCAAAGCCTCTATATGTTGGTCACCGTTTAAGCATGGGGAGTAAACAATGTGATAGATAACATGAAGAAGCATTGAAAATTTGTAGTATGGAAATGGGTTTTAGTGATGACAATGGTTTAAGGGCTTAGTGATTTATCATTTTGGTGATAAAAGATGTGCGGATCTAGAGAGTATTTTGGACTTGAACTCAATTTGGTCTTGAATTTAGATATTTGGAATTGGAAAAAATTAAAAAAGACATGGACATAAACATGAATATTGGACCAAAGGAAAGTTAAAGATAGATCAAGTGTGGGCTTGAAAAACAGATATAAGAACGAATATCTTGCCACGTTCATTTCGTATCAAATCGTGTTCTCCGCCAATTTTTAATCTTAACACAAAGCCCTCTCCACTGAAATTCATGCCACTTGATACCCTTTGAGAAATTTTGAAGACAATAAACCTGATGATTTGACAGGAAAACAAGCATGATATTTGATGGCTCAAACTTTTATATCACTCTGAATGTAATGGCCAGATAAGTAACCTTTGGACAGGAAACATCCCACCACAAGAAAATGCTTCAACCTCATGTCTTAGGAGCTTTATGAAATGCATGATTGTGATGTTATGATTTAATGTAATATGCAAATGAATGTAAACATATACCAGTTAGATGGTAATAAATAAGAGGGAAAATTTTGGGGTGTTACAGCTGCCCCTATTCAATCACTGTAGACCTGAATGGATGATAGTAGTTGCTTTCAGACGTTTGAGGTATGAAGTGATTGAATACCCGAATAAATCGGAAAATTTGTACTCTGTGGGAAATAAAATAAATTGGGGAAGAATGCCATACTCGAATGACAACTCACAAAAGATCCTCAGATCTAACAAGAAACCATCCTCAAATGGAAACACAATGGTATACCGGCCTCATGCGATAACACAAAGACTGACCTCAGAAAGACTTTGCAAAAGAGACATGCTGACTTTGATCAATAAGCTCCAAATGGATACGAAACCAAGCTGAAGGTGGAATCATAAACGTAAAGGCTAAGTCGAAGGTAGAATCAAACAAATATGCGAAACCAAGCCAAAGGTGGAGTCGTAAAATTAAGACTAAGCCGAAGGTAGACTTACGAAATAATTCGAGAACAAGTCGAAGGTGAACTCGAAAAAAGGTAAGACCAAGCCGAAGGTGGACTTAAAAAGAATGAGACTAAGTCGAAGGTAGACTCAAACAAATATACGAAACCAAGTCGAAGGTGGAGTCGTAAATGTAAGACTAAGTTGAAGGTAGACTTACGAAAGAATTCGAGAACAAGCAGAAGGTGAACTCGAAAAAAGGTAAGACAGAGCCAAAGGTGGACTTACAAAGAATGAGACTAAGCCGAAGGTAGACTCAAACAAATATACGAAACCAAGTCGAAGGTGGAGTCGTAAATGTAAGAATAAGCCGAAGGTAGACTTACGAAAGAATTCGAGAACAAGCCGAAGGTGAACTCAAAAAAAGGTAAAACCAAGCCAAAGGTGGACTTAAAAAGAATGAGACTAAGCCAAAGGTAGACTTAAACAAATATACGAAACCAAGCCGAAGGTGGATTCGTAAAATTAAGACTAAGCCGAAGGTAGACTTACGAAAGAATTCGAGAACAAGCCGAAGGTGAACTCGAAAAAAGGTAAGACCAAGCCGAAGGTGGACTTTTAAAGAATGAGACTAAGCCAAAGGTAGACTCAAATAAATATACGAAAACAAGCCGAAGGTGGAGTCGTAAACGTAAGACTAAGCCGAAGGTAGACTTATGAAAGAATTCGAGAACAAGCTGAAGGTGAACTCGAAAAAAGGGTAAGACCAAGCCGAAGTTGGACTTACAAAGAATGAGACTAAGGACCATTCTGTTGGGGACAACAAGTATCTGAAGGCAATATTAACAAATCCCTGATCCCTGATCCCTTTATCATACCTAAAATTCTGTCTGGTAATGTATTGGGTATCCTTTGTGGGGATGCTTTGGTCTGATTGCAAAAATATTGTTTTGGGCTTTTGTCGGGTACCGAAACTAGCTTATGCTCCGTATGCATATGTTTGAATTTTTCCATGGCGTAATGCTCCATAATGATGGAAATGCTACGCTTTAGAGGATGCAAATGTAATGATGATTACTAGATGCAAATGCAAAGAGATCCCCTGGTGGGGAAATAACAGGTATTCTTGGCGAATCCACCGGGAGAGATAATCACTGTACTGATTTAAAGAATCCTTGTGGGGAAAAGCCACTTTGTGGAGATAGTGTTAATGATATACTGGCACTAAACTGCTTCCATTTCCAAAAGTAAATTGGACTTTGAGTTTGGAAAGCCAATACCCTATTAGAGATGAACTTGATCTGAGAGGTACACTACCCGTTGAATTTCGGTGGGGAGGTGATATTCTTCTGACTCGGCTGGAGAGACGGATATGCTGGTACTCTACTGAGGAAGAAATCTGTTGGGAAATCCCTCAGATACACAATTTTCTGCTTGAGGAGGAGGCTCCAATGAGGATTGGACTTTGGTTAGCAACTTCCCTGGGGAAAGTTACGAACACTGTCGTGTATGAAGGAAAACCATCAAGCTTCTCACTATCTTCACCACTGCTAGGGAGTAATGAATCTTCATGTACTGGTGGGGACAAGAAGACTCTGGTGAGGGCTATTTCTCCATTGAAGGATAACTCTCTGCTTGGGAGAACATTAGTCTTCAGTTATCCTGCTAGGGAAGATTTCCACTTCCCAATCTACTAGGGGTAATGAAAGACATCAAAAAGGATATTCCTGAGGAATCTTGCTCAATAATCTGCTAAGGAAGGCTTCCTGAAGTTCTATGTTGGCCATGACTTTGCTAGCAACACGTGTACCTGCATGAACACGATTGATAGTGCCTGCAAAATGAAGAGTTAGTTTGGCCTGCATGCCCCAGATTCTTGGTCCAAATCACCATCTACAGTCACCCAACACATCATATATGTGTCAAATGTTTTTACTCTCCTGTATGTGTTATAAGGCATTCATGTATTCGCAATGCAATATTTATCACAATTTGTTGGACGTTTTCGCAATCAATCAATGGTAGATGAAAAACAAAAACATATGGAAGCAAATTTGAATGAAATTGCACTTTTATTGATTGAAGAATGACCATGAATAGACATTACATCGGGAAGCAATCCCTAGAAAGAGGAAATTGCATAAAAGGAAAATAAATTATCCTAATGGTAATGTGAAAATCAGATATCATCGAGCTTCGACCCAACTATGACTTGTATGTCCTCAAGACTCTCCACTTGCTTAGCTTTCGAGGAAGAAGATTGAATTTATTCTCAACCCTCGAATTACCTTGATTGCAAATGACGAATCACAGATCTCGCAGATCGCAGTTGTTCGTTTTAGTCCATATTTTGTGTGGATCTCCCTTTCGGGTTTTCAATCCACCAGGATACCTTTTTTTGCCTGAGCTGTCCAATGTGGCTTTTCAGCTCAACGGGTGTACATTTTTCAAATATTTCCCTAACTTTTGCCCGAGCCTTTTATTCTATTTTTGGCTCGCCGGGATGCCCTTTTTTTCCTGGACTCTTATTCTGTTTTTGTCCAGCGGGTCTCTTTATATGAAGTATTTTCTAACTACGTCTGCGTTGACAGGGGATTGGAAGTCCTCGCCATCCATGGTTGTTAACATTAAGGCTCCGCCCGAGAAGACCTTTTTAACCACGTATGGACCTTCATAGTTGGGTGTCCACTTTCCCCTGTGATCGTTTAGAGGAGGAATAATCCTTTTCAACTCTAAGTTATCAGGTATATAGCGTTGAGGTCGTACTTTCTTGTCGAAAGCGTGTTTCATTCGCCTTTGATACAACTGTCTATGGCATATAGCTGCAAGGCGTTTCTCCTCAATGAGGCTCAGTTGATTGTACCTGGATCAGAGCCACTCAACTTCATCAAGCTTGACATCCATCATTATTATCAGCGAAGGAATCTCGACTTCGACCGGTAGGACTGCCTTCATACTGTATACCAGTGAGAATGGGGTTGCCCCGGTTGAAGTGAGCACGGACGTCCGATACCCATGTAGTGCAAACGGTAGCATCTCATGCCAGTCCTTGTATGTCACAACCATCTTCTGCATGATCTCTTTGATGTTCTTGTTGGCCGCCTCGACGACACCATTCATCTTCGGGCGGTACGACGAAGAGTTGTGATGCTCAATCTTGAAATCCCGACACAAGTCTGCCATCATTTTGTTGTTGAGATTAGAACCATTTTCAGTAATTATTCTCTCGGGAATTCCATACCGGTGGATGATATCCCTTTTGATGAATCGGGGCTACCACCTATTTGGTACATTGGCATAAGAAACCGCTTCGACCCACTTCATGAAATAGTCTATGGAAACTAAGATGAATCGGTGACCATTAGAAGCAGTTGGTTCAATCTTGCTAATCATATCAATGCCCCACATGGAGAATGTCCAAGGTGAAGACATGACGCTCAACGGATTTGGAGGTACACGAACCTTATCAACATAGATTTGGTACTTGTGGCACTTGCGGGAATATTTTCCGCAATCGGATTCCATGGTGATCCAATAATACCCCGATTTGAGAAGTTTCTTTACCATAGTGTGCCCTCCAGCATGGGTACCAAAGGAGCCTTCGTGAACTTCTTGCATCAACAGGTCTACTTCGTGTCTATCCACGCATATGAGCAGGACCATGTCGAAGTTCCGTTTATATAGAACATCATCTTGGTTTAAGAAGAACCCGCCTGCCAACCTCTTGAGGGTCTTCTTGTCTTTGCTTGATGCCCCTGCCGGGTATTCCCGAGACTTCAGAAATTGCTTGATATCATAATACCATGGTTTGTTATCATCAGTACTGTCAACTGTGAATACCTAAGTTGGTCTCTCAAGACGAGATATATCAATTCTAGGCACATAGTTCTTTTGATGAACCTTGACCATGGAAGACAAGGTCGCCAAAGCATCAGAAAATTGATTCTCCTCCCGAGGTATATGGTGCAACTTGACCTTTGTGAAGAAAGTTAACAATCTCCTGGTATAGTCCCTATAAGGGGTTAAATGAGGTTGATGAACCAGCCATTTGCCATTAACTTGGTTGACGACTAGAGCAGAATCGCCAAATATCTCAAGGTTCTTGATTCTCAAGTTGATTGCTTCCTCGATCCCCATTATGCATGCTTCATACTCTGCTTCATTGTTAGTGCATTTGAATGTCAGTCGGGCATTGAAGCGCATATGGATCCCTTCAGGCGAGATAATGACAACACCAACTCCACTTCCATTCATGAACATGATGTCTTCATCCAGAAATTTGAACCTCATTGGTTGGTAATCATCAATTGGCTGCTGGGCCAGATAGTTCGACAATACACTTCCCTTGATAGCTTTTTGTGAAGTGTATTGGATATCATATTCCGTCAGAATCATTTGCCATTGGGCTACTCTTCCGGTTAGAGCTGGCTTCTCGAAGATGTACTTTACAGGGTCCATCTTGGAAATCAGTAGGGTGGTGTTAGTCAGCATGTACTGTCTTAGTCGGCGAGCAGCCCATGCTAAAGCGCAACAAGTTTTCTCGAGTAGTGAGTAACGGGTCTCACAGTCGGTAAACTTTTTGCTAAGGTAATAGATTGCATGCTATTTTCGACCTGACTCGTCCTGCTGACCCAGTACGCAACCCATTGATCCTTCGAGTACTGTGAGGTACATGATTAGAGGTCTCCTTGGCACTAGTGGCATGAGAATCAGAGGTTCTTTTGCAAATACTTCTTGATATGGTCAAAAGCTTGTTGGCAATCATCATCCCATCTAATGGCCTGATTCTTCCTCAGAAGCTTGAAGATAGGTTCACACAAGGCTGTTAGGTGGGAAATGAATCGTGCAATGTAGTTCAACCTCCCTAAGAAGCCCCGTACTTTGTTATCAGTTTTTGGTTCAGGCATCTCCTGGATTGCTTTCACCTTGGCGGGGTCGACCTCGATTCCTCGTTCTCTAACAATAAAGCCTAGCAGCTTTCCGGAACGCACCCCAAATGTGCATTTATTCGGGTTCAATCTCAATCTAAACTTCCGGAGTCTGTCAAACAACTTGGCTAAGTTGACTAGATGTTCTTCTTCCGTCTGTGACTTCCCAATCATGTCATCGACGTGGACCTCAATCTCGTGATGAATCATGTCATGGAATAGTGTCACCATTACGCGTTGGTATGTTGCCCCTACATTTTTCAAACCAAGCGGCATGACCTTGTAACAGAAGGTGCCCCATGGGGTAATAAATGTAGTCTTCTCCATGTCCCCTGGTGACATTTTGATTTGATTGTAGCCTGATAAGCCATCCATGAAGGAAAATACATAAATCTAGGCAGTGTTGTCAACTAACACATCAATATGCGACAACGGGAAGTCATCTTTGGGGCTTGCCCGATTCAGGTACCTGTAGTCCATGCACATTCTGACTTTACCATCCTTTTTAGGGACCGACACAATGTTCGCAATCCGCGGAGGATAACTTGTCACGGCCAAGAATCTAGCGTCAAACTGCTTTTGAACCACTTCTTTGATTTTGATGGCCATATCAGGACGTGTTCGTCTCAATTTCTGCTTTATCGGTGATCAATCTTCCTTGATAGGTAGCTTGTGCACTACAATATCGGTATCCAACCCGGGCATATCCTGGTAAGACCAAGCGAAGATGTCAACATATTCTTGAAGCATGGCAGTCAGAAGGCTCTTGATAGTTTCTTCCGATGCGGCCCCGATCTTGACCTATTTCTTGTCTTCTTCAGTACCCAAGTTTACCACCTCAATGGCTTCCTCATGTGGCTGAATCATCTTCTCCTCTTGCTTGAGCAATCTGGCTAGTTCTTCGGGTAGTTCACAATCTTCTTCACCTTCCTCATCGGCTAGGTAAATCGGATTGTCAAAGTCATACTGAGCCATAACAAGATCGTCATTGATGAGACCCAATGAAGAGCATCTGCATGAATGATGATTCATGCTAGATTTTAGAAATGGTGGAAGACATGAAAAACATTGCCATTATTCATTTTATTATTATTATTATTATTATATTATTATTTTTTTAAAACAAAAATAAAAATGAAATACAAGGAACAACATGAGTGAATGCAAAAACGTCCATATTATTAATGATTATGATATTGCATCATGAACAACAAACCCTTACAATGAGCTGCTATGCCCCAGGTAAGGCATAGAGCTTGCATACAAGAGAACAAAAACATAAAACTATTACTCTTCAAGTTGAGTGACAGAGATGAGTGTTTCGACCGACCAATTGTTAAGTTACATGCCTGGGACACATGGCTTTATCCACTCATCCAGCTCGCAATCACTATCAATTTCTTCTTCCTGCACCGCACAAACGTTGCTATGATCAAACCATCTCGCACTGTTGAAGGTAATCGGGCCTCTCCGACCTCCAGCGATTTTCCCTGGTGTTGACTGACTAGGTTGATAGCCAACCCCGAACATATGCTTTGCTGAAGTGTATGTGGATTCTCCTTGAAGTTCAGTGAAGTTTAGTTCAAAGGGGAAAAAATCGTGTTTTGTGTATGGTGGGAAATGTTCAGTGATTGATGCTGAGATGAATGGTGGTGTTGGTTTGAAGAATGAGTGTCCGAGCTGTGTGTTTCGATAGAAAATGCAAAGAGGGAGGTTTTTGTGAATGCTGAGTTATGGGAGAGTTCAGGCTTGCTTCTTGTTATGTTTGGCTTGCTTTTGATTAGTATAAGGTAATGTGATTGGTCAGAAAGTTGGTAATGGCATAGTGTGATTGGTATGGTGCAAAATGCAAAAAGTCAAGGTTTGTTGTCCTTTGAGGTATGGGATGTTTCAGGCCAACGACAAGGGGGTGTCTGGTGCAGCTTGATTCAAGGATGACCATATAAACCATTTTGAGGCAAATCAACAAGTGTGTGAGAAGTTGTGGGAGGTTTTGCAAATTTGACAAAGTTTGGCCCTTTCTTGATTTCTTCATGTGAAAGTCATGGAAATGTGAAATTCTTTGGGCAATTCTGAGTTTTATGTCACGTGTTATGTTTGTATGATGATTAGAAGTCAATTTGAAGTCTCAAAATAGCTTGGCATGAGGTTTTGCAAAAATGCCTCTTTGGCATGAAACATGAAATTATGTGATTTTTACCAACTTTGGAAAGCCATAACTTGAGTTCCAAAATGAATTAGATCTTGTTCTTGTACTTTTTGGAAAGGGAATAATCCAATCTACAACTTTCATGACCAACAATTTTTCATTTGAAGCATTTTTGGTTAGGAAAGAGGAGGTTGAAAAACTTTCCAAAAATGGAAAGTTTACATTACAAGTCATTTCCATTTTTGGCAACTTTTGGTTTAGCCCACTTTTCTTCAAATTTGTGAACTTCTAAACACTTCAATGATCAAATAAAGACCATATAACTTCATTTTGATGAAAAATCCACTTTGGTTCCATGTTGGGGGGCCTCAAATGCCCTGATTTAGCTCTGACTTGCTCAAGAAGTTACCCAATGATCAGATGACTTCCACAATGAATTTTTCCATCAAACTTGGTATGCATGATCCTTATATCATATTGAGACCAATAGAAATAAGAATGACCAAAAAATTTGGTATTATGGCCTCTGAAACCAAAACCCTAATTTTAGGCCATCTGTGCAGTTAAACCTGGCTCTGCTTCCATGCCTTGCCAGTTCTTGTGATTTTCTGACTTTCTTGATCTTGGGAGGATATAATATGATGATTGAACATACATGGACCCTCTTGAGATGATTGAATACCTTTGGAGTGGCTCAGATGGTTCATGGATTGCTCAGATCACAAACCCTAGATGCAGATGACTTTGAACCAATGCAGTGAAGTAAAAATGCAATATGAGATGATATGATTGAACTAATGCAAGTATGAAAGATCACAAGCCATGGTGTGAACTTAGTGAGGGCAAATTTGGGGTGTTTACAACTGCCCCTATTCAAACATGAGTTAGCTGTGCAGGATGTAAGCGACGAGCTTAACATACAAACAATATAACTTGTGGTTGAATACCAAAGACAATCCAAAATTTGCACTCACTGGGTGAAGAAGAAAATGGATATCGATTGTAAAAGGAAGTAAAGTATGATTATAAAGTGCAGGCGATGGAGGACGACCGTCGAGCAGAGGATGACTGCTGGGGATAAAGCAATGACGGGGACGACCGACATGCTGGGGAAATAAAGAGATCATGATGGGGACGGCCATCAAGGAAAGTAACAAGATTTTCTGGGGATTAAAGGTAAAGGCAATAATGGGGACGACCATCAGATTCATAAAGCAATGATGAGGTACGGTTATCAAAGGTGAAGGACGATCACCTAGCAGGGGACGGCTGCTCTGTTGGGGATAAGGATGAGGGACGGTCATCCAAGGTGAAGGACAATCACCTGGCAAGGTACGGTTACCGGAAGTATCACGACATAGGACCAATGCCGGATAGAAAAGGTCGACGATGGGGACGACCATCAGATAAGCATGATGAAGGACGATCATCAAGAGGTGAAGGACGACCACCTAGCAGGGTACGGCTGTTCTCGGGGTTTATCATGACATAGGACGAAGTCAGATAACAAGATCAACGATGGGGACGGCCATCGGATAAAGTGATGAAGGACGATCATCAAGAGGTGAAGGACGATCACCTAGCAGGGGACGACTGCTAAATATCACGACATAGGACGAATGTCGGATAGGAAAGGGTTCCAATAATGGAGATTCCGCTGGGGGAAGGATGAGGGATGGTCATCCAAAGGTGAAGGACGATCACCTGGCAGGGTACAGCTGCCAAAAGTATCATGACATAGGACGAATGTCAGATAGAAATGAGATAATTTATTGGGATTTGCTGGGGAATAGTAAACACGGACGAGTGTTTACACCCAAGAAATAAAAGGTATAAATGTTCGAAACTTGTGTATAGATTAAAGATGCAGACGAGCATCCTTAAGACTATGATACAGACGAGTATCGGTAGAAACAAACGCTGACGCATGTTCAGAGATGATGATACGGACTAGTACCAACTGGTTAACAAAGAACACGAACGAGTGTTGAATCTGAGGGGAAATAAGTGTGTATACAAGATACGGACGAGTATCTGTATGAGTGAAAATAAGCATGAGTGAGACACAGACGAGTGTTCAACTTGCTAGGGAGAGGTGACACGGACGAGTGTCAAAAGAGAAAGTGTATAAGTTATGAACAATATGTGAAAAGGTACTCTGGTAACCTGTGGGGATAGGATGACACAGACGGGTGTCGAAAGGAGTATATAAAGAAGTGTTTGGTTTGCAGCAAGTGTTTGGCAACCGTGCTGGGGAGAGGTGACACAGACGGGTGTCAAGATAGTATATATAGGTATCTATTTGTGGTTTGTATTTGTAGGGGAATAATATGACACAAACGGGTGTCGAAAGAGTGTATAAGATCATGTATTTGTGAGTGCAAAGGGGACACTTTGGCTTTTTGCTGGGACTGTGAGTCTTTATATACATTGCTGATGGAGTGTTGGTATATACAGGTGTCTGATTCAAAACATGGCTTGTGATTATGCAATATGTTTGATTTTTGCCGTAATGCTCCGTATTAGACAAAATGCTACACTTTGAGGAGAAATATGATGCAAATGGTATGTTTATGCAAAGATACCGATCCGGGATTCGGATCCCGTTGCTGTGAAGATCTCCGGTTGATCGACTTAAAAGAACATCCCAGTTGGGGATGAGATCATTGGTAGATCTGATAAGCTGATTCCGCTTGGGGAAATAGGTCAATGATAGACCCATCTCGGTAATGAGGAGCCCAGCTGGGGCTGTGGAAGCTTTCGTCACTTTGTTGTGTGGGAAATTCAGACATTGCTCTTCTAGAGAGGCTGAAGCTCTGTGGGGAGATGATTCCCTGTCTAACACTTGGCTGGGGAAGAACAATCACTGAACGATCCTCCTAGGGATTTCTGTAGGGATCCTGCTGTCGCTCCCACTAAATGAAGCCGGGTCAAATAGGGTACAGACGCGAACGGTCGGCGAGAGGAGGGTGTGAGAACACACAGGAGTGAACTCACAGGGAATGAATAGAGTCGCCAGCTAGGCATTTTTATCCCGGAGGAAAGGTAATGCTGCATAGACCTAGAAAGATATGGATAAGACGGTTGCGAACCAGAGAGACTGAGAAAGGGGGTTGGTTACAACCTGGGAAGGTATTAGCACCCAGATTGTCCGTCGTACTCGACGGGATCCACGCTTGAAAGATTTGTGTTTAAAAGGGGTAGTGTCAGTGCAATTTGTGTATAAAATAGCTGGAAAAGGATGTACAGGTGTCAGTGTAAGAGAAGTGAAGTGTATAAATGTACAGTGTCAGTGTAAGGACAAGGGTGAAATGCTCATGATAATGAGGCTAAGAAAATAAGGCTGGAGAGAGGGGGGATATACAGAGACTTTTGTTCGATAACTGTTAAGTTATGCCTACGTATCCTCTCGTGCAATGAGGAAGTCAGAACACCGTAGTTCGACCCAAAGAGACTGAAAGATGAATTGACCGATGAACTGCTTACTTGCCTATGCTCAAGTGTATGACCTGTCTGGCTCAGGTGCAAACTGTCTTGCATTAGACGGAAGAAGCAAGTTCTCGTTTATGAGTGAATGAGATGAGAAAAGAATCCCGGAGGAGACGATTATTGTTTGTTTTTGAGTTTTCAGTCTTTTATTGCTTTTGAGAGTTTGTCATAAGTTAATGAGCTTAAGCCTAAACCAATGGGTTAGTAAACTCATCACATCCTCCCTCTGATTAGGGGTAATGAGAATACCTTAAGTGTGAAGTCAGTTTCTCACACTTAATCACCTTTGATGCAGGATTAAGATCATTAACCTACTTGTGATTATTTAGATGTTTTTGGTGTTTTTGTTTAGTGTTAAGTAATGAGATTAAGCCATAATCAGGGATTAAACAGACTCATTACACCATCCTAATAGAAGGATAATAGATGAGAATGTTTAAGCTGAGGAAAGCTCCTCAACTTAATCCATGATTAGGGATTAAACTCATGACAAAACAAAGCCTTTATTAAGATGGATTTTAGTTAATGATAAGATGAAGAAGTGAGTTTTATGGTTTATAAGACAACTTGAGGGGGACTTGTCCATTAACACTAGGGTTAGTCCTTCTTAACCAGTTAAGGAAGAATTAGAACCCTAATGCAAGGCCCAAGTTACAAGTGTGATGTCTTGATGATTACCAGATGGATTGATTAAAGGAGTTAAACACATTAAGGGTTTAACACTTAGGATTAAAGTTATACACTCCATCCTAATAGAAGGATGCAGGCATAAGCTTAATCACAAAGCCTTAAAGCCTTTAGGGTTTAGTCCCTGATTATGAGGTGAGAAAAGAAGACTCAATGAGACACAAAGGTAAAATCTAAATGGGGAACTAATCAAAACCCTAATCATTGTCATGCTTGGTTGTTCCTAAGGTTTGTGAAGTTTACAAGAGAAGTCTTCAATGGAACCATCAGGAAGCAGATGAATGGAGCAAAGAGAAAGCAAAGTAACTTGCTTCATTTAAGAAGTCAAGTCACTTGAGGAAAGAAAGTAAGGATAAGAAGAATGAGCAAGCTCAATCTCAAACACATAACAAAATGCAGCAAGGATGCACAAAGGAGATGAAAAGAAATTGTGAGAAGTGAAGGCAAATTCACTTCTCAAAGTTGCTTACCACCTGAAAAGTTAGTGAAAGGAATGCAATGCAAAATGGAGTGAAATGGCATGATGTAAATCAAAACCAGGAGCACATACATGATGTTAATGATGCTATGGGATGATGTAAACATGAATCAAGGCATGGGGATGATCATACAAACTTATGGATGCAAATGAAGCAAGTTAAGAACCATGATCATACATGAAAAGTTATGAAGTGCAAATGGCATACAACATGGCAAATGCAAAATGTGATGATCAAACATGTTTACAATATGTCTTAAGATGTCAAATGAATCAAATGAATGCACAAAATGCTATGGCAAGTCAAGGTATGCAAGCAAATGCAAGATGGATGCATATGGAAGCCCAAATTAGGGTTTATGATCAAAGCATCAAACAAAAACCAAAATCAGAAGCAAACATCAAGATAAAAAAATTGAAAATGCATTCAAAGGATCCCTAAACCTATATTAACTCACTGCCCAAAGGAGAGGTTCCAACTCTTAACCTAATTAGGGTTATGAATTTCCTAAGTTTTCTAGGGTTTTAGGGTACCTTAACAAGAAAAATGCCAAACAAATTGAAAATGAAAGATCAAATCATGCCAATTTAATCTCACAAACTACATGATATGCTAAACACAATGCAAAAAGAATCAAAGTCCAACTCTCAATGGTTAGGTAGAAAAGATTTTTGGAAGTTTGGATCAAAATAATGCTTTGAAAATGAATTAATTCCATGGAAAATTATCAAAATGCATCAAGATCAAAAAAGAAATTTGGTTTGAGGGTTGGACAATGTTTCTAAATGATTATGAAGGTTTCATGAATTTTTTGGTGATTTTTAAATACTTAAAAGGATTTTTAATTAATTAATTCTCATTAATTAATTAAAAATAAACTTTTAAATGATTTAAAAATATTTTTAAATGCAAAAAATAAAAATAAAAATATTTTTGGCTTCTGAAATTAAATAAAAGTTTATACAAAAAATTTCAGAATTTTTAAAAAGGTTTTACTATTTTTAAATAAATGGAGAAAAGAAATGAATTAATATGAAAAAGAAAATGAATTTAATCTGAAAAATGGAAAAGTAATCAGATCCAAAGGCCCAAGTTTGAACTGGCTGCGCGCGCGTTTGACCTGGCGCCATATCCAACGGCTGACATTCAAACTCTCATAATTGTGATTAGCCCTAATTAATTATGCCCTAATGACTCTCAGGCGACCGGAACACTGTTCTGGTCGTCTTCTCCTGCAAGCTCAAACTTCTAACTCTCTCTACACGCAATGAAAACAAAATCTAACTGCCCAGAACTCATCCCCACTCAAAAACGAATCAAACCCCTCAATCAAACAACATTTATCATTCAAAATCAGAGAGAATCGAATCAAACATTTTTTTAGGGCAAAAGTTTCAGACATTGCATACATCCTGGTTTCTCAACCATTTTCAAAAGTAAGCACATATTCATGATCAGGGAAGCATGTAGATTCATTTAGAAACTTAAAATACACGTTTTGGAAAAAAAAGTTCATGAAGCTACCTGAGTTTGAAGCTTTTCAGTTTGGAGCTTTCTGACCCCTTCTCTTGTGCAAAACCACTCCTATGACTTCCCTTGTGCTTCTGAAAGGCTTGGAGCAAGTTTATTTTGGCTGGTTTGAGAGTTTGCAGAAGTTCTGTTCAAGGTGGTGTGGTGATCGTGTTTTTGATTCAGGCAGTTTAAGGCAAGGATGATGAGTGCTTTGTGACCAGGAAGGTGTGTTGAGTTGATCTATGAAGTTAGTTTGTGTGTTTGTGACTTGTGCAAGCAGTTTCGAAAGCTTTTGCCAATGAAGGTGAAAATGAGAATGCTGTGCTATGGAGTGTTTCAGGCTTGCTTCTTGTTATGTTTGGCTTGCATTTGATTAGTATAAACAATTGCCATTGGTCAGAAGAAGTGACATGTGCTTTATTGATTGGTATGGGTCCTTTTGCCAAAAGGTCAAGTTTGTGTAAGAGAAGCATGGGCCACTTGCTAGCCAAGTACAACAAGTGTGTCCTGCGCAGCATGATGAGGGAAAAGGCCTAGGATGGATCAGCAAGCTAGCAAGCAAGTGGATGAGAAGCTATGATGAGTTTTGCAACTTGGTTCACTTTTGCCTCTTATGAAAAATCTTGTTCCATAAACCATAAAAATGTGTAATTCTTTGGTCCATTCTGAACTTTAGATGTCACATGATCATGTTGTGTGGTTTAGAAGTCCATTTGATAGCTTTAGAACACTTGATCAAGTCATTTTGCAAAATGCCTCTTTGGTAGAAACTTTGAAATTTTGTGATTTTTGCCAACTTTGACAAGCCATAACTTTTGATCCAAAATGAATTAGGTCATGTTCTTGTACTTTTTGAAAAGGGAATGATCCATTCTACAACTTTTATGACCAAAGTTTTTTCATTTGAAGCCTTTTTGAATCAAAAAGTAAGGGTTGAAAAAGTTGCCTAAAATGACAATTTCATTAAAAGTCAAACTTGCCCAAAAAGTCAACTTTGCAAAAGACTTGAAATTCTTCAATTTTGTGAACTTCTAACATCTTCTATGATCAAATAAAGATCATACACAATCAAAATGATGAAGAACACCCTTTGGTTGGGCCATTGGGGGCCTCAGATGCCCTGATTTTGCACTGACTTGCTTGAAAAGTCAACTCTTGATTAGATGACTTCCCCAAGGAATTTCTTCATGAAAATTGATATGCATACTCCCTATACCATATAGATACCAATAGAAACAAGAATGACCAAAAAATTTGGAGTTATGGCCTCTGAAACCAAAACCCTAATTTTAGGTCATCTGTGCAGTCAAGCCTGGCTCTGCTTCCATACCACTCCCAGTTCTTGTGATCCTTTGACATCCTTGACTTTGAGAGGATGTAATATGATACTTGAGCATACATGGACCCCTTTTGAAGTGATTGATGGCCTTTGGAGTGGCTCAAAAAGCTCTTGGATTGCTCAGATCACAAACCCTAGGTGCAGATGACTTAGAATCCATGCAGTGAATCAAAAATGTAAATTGAGATGCTATGATTGTGTTTATGCATATGAAATGATCACAAGCCATGGTTTGAATGGGTGAGGGCAAATTTGGGGTGTTTACAGCTGCCCCTATTCAAACATGAGTTAGCTGTGCAGGATGTAAGCAACGGCTTATCAGGCAAACAAGATAACTTGTGGTTGAATACCAAAGACAGTCCAAAATTTGCACTCACAAAATGAAGAAGAAAAGGGATATAGATTGTAAAAGAAAAATAAAGTATATTGTAAAGTGCGGGCGACGGAGGACGACCGTCGAGCAGAGGACGACTGCTGGGTAAAGAGCAATGACGGGGACGGCCGACATGCTGGGAAAAGTGCGGGAAGATAAAGCAATGACGGGGACGTCCGACACGCTGGGGATAAAAAGAATTATGATGGGGACGGCCATCA
The DNA here is from genome assembly GCA_963966055.1 of Lathyrus aphaca. NCBI lineage: Eukaryota > Viridiplantae > Streptophyta > Magnoliopsida > Fabales > Fabaceae > Lathyrus > Lathyrus aphaca. Next base: position 443,149,492 of record OZ014519.1, read on the forward strand.
AGTAAAGCTGTAAAATTCTCTGGGGATTAATGAAAAATGATGGGGACGGCCATCAAGTTCATAAAGCAAAGTAACCAACGATGGGGACGGCCATCGGGCTAAAAGAAAAGGGACCACGACGGGAACGGCCATCGGGTTAAAGAATAAATGAAATAAACAGATGATGAGGTACGGTCATCAAAGGTGAAGGACGATCACCTAGCAAGGGACGGCTGCTCTGTTGGGGTTAAGATGAGGGACGGTCATCTAAGGTGGAGGACGACCACCTGGCAGGGTACGGCTGCCGAAAATATCGCGACACAGGACGAATGCCGAATAAAAGGTCAACGATGGGGACGGCCATCGGACGAGCGTGATGGAGGACGACCATCAAGAGGTGGAGGACGACCACCTAGCAGGGGACGGCTGCTCTCGAGGTTTATCATGACGTAGGACGAACGCCAGATAACCAAAATCAACAATGGGGACGGCCATTGGATAAGAATGATGAAGGACGATCATCAAAAGGTGAAGGACGATCACCTAGCAGGGGACGGCTGCTAAATATCACGACATAGGACGAATGTCAGATAGAAAAGGTCAACGATGGGGACGGCCATCGGATGAGCATGATGAAGGACGATCATCAAGAGGTGGAGGACGACCACCTAGCAGGGTACGGCTGCTTTCAGGGTTTATCATGACATAGGACGAATGTCAGATAAAAAGAAATTCGCTTTGTTGGCGATTTACTGGGGAATAGTAAACACGGACGAGTGTTTATACCCAAGAAATAAAAGGTATAAGTGTTTGGTATTGTGTATAGATTAAAGATGCGGACGAGCATCCCTAGGACTACGATACGGACGAGTATCAGGTAGAAACAAAAACTGACACGTGTTCAGAGATGATGATACGGACGAGTATCAACTGGTTAACAAGGAACACAGACGAGTGTTGAATCTGAAGGGACTCTTCTGGGAATAGTAGACACAGACGAGTATCTATATTCAAGAAGACAAAAGTGTTTGACACGGTGTATGGATTAAGGATGCGGACGAGCATCCTTAAGACTATGATACGGACGAGTATCAGGTAGAAACAAAAGCTTGACGCATGTTCTGAGATGATGATACGGACGAGTACCAACGGGTTAACAAAGAACACGGACTAGTGTTGAATCTGCGGGGATATAAAAGGTGTATACAAGATACGGACGAGTATCTGCATAAGTATGATTGGTGTAAATTTAAGTGTTCTGCCTGCTGGGGAGAGTGACACAGAGGAGTGCCGAAAGGAGTATAGTATAAACAAGTATATGGTATACAAAGTGTTTGAGAGAATATGCTGGGAAAAGTGACACGGACGGGTGTCAAGAAAGTTATATATGTATCTGTGAGTGCAAAGGGGATACTTTGGCTTTCTGCTGGGGAATGATGACACGGACGGGTGCCACAATGAGTGTGTATTCGTATTGGTGAATGTGAGGCAACTGCTTTTGCTGGGGAATCTGGGGGGTATTCTGTATATTGTTGATGGGTTGATAATATTCACAAGTGTTTGATTCAGAACATGGCTTATAATTATGTTTGATTTTTGCCGTAATGCTCCGTATTAAACGGAATGCTACGCTTTGTGGGGTGAATATGATGCGAATGCTATGATTATGCAAAAGATACCAATCCGGGATTCGGATCCCGTTGCTGTGAAGATCTCTGGCCGATCTGTTGAAGTGAACATCCCAGCTGGGGATGAGACCGTTGGTAGATCTGACGAAATGATTCTGCTTGAGGAAATGGGTCGATGATAAACCTATTCCTGTAAATGAATGACCCAGCTGGGGCTTGTAGACGTTTTCGTCACTCTGTTGTGATTCCTTCGTGTGTTGCTCTTCTGGAGAGAGGCTGAGACTCTATGGGGAAGTGGTTCCTTGGCTTTTTGTATTTGGATGAGGAGGAGTAACGGATGGCAACTCAGCTGGGGAGAAACAACAAGTGGCAACTCAGCTTGGGAGAAAAGCACTTTGGGTGCTAAAATTGAGTGTGTGTTGATTTGTCAGCCTGCTGGGATGAAGCTTTCATGCCCCATGTTGCGCTTTTGATATCTGCAATCCTGCAAAGACAGAGAAACGCACAAGTAATCCCGAGGCATCCCTTACCGGATTCCGTCATAGGAGTTAGACACTTCTGAGAGTAAGTATATTCCCTACAAGCACGTGCTTTATTATCATTTTTTTTGAGGATAATCATCTGTATTCATGCAATCAGTATTTTAAAGATATCAGACATTCTTTGCAAATAAAATGAAGTATACGAGGTGAAACTTGACTGAAAGTCTGTTTTTATTAATTCATATGCCCTGAATTGGCAAGATACAGTCAAAGAAACATATCTCCTGAAATGAGGAGATTGTTACAAATTGAGAAACAAAATGCTGGCAATGTTGACGACGCATTAAGGAGCTTCCTCTTTTGCTATGACTCGTATGACATTTGACGTTCTTCTCGTCTTGCTTTCTGAAGAAGGCTGATTCTGAGAGAAGCTTGATCTTTTTGAGGCTTACCAAGTTGCAGGTGATACAGATGAATTCAGAATGCAGTTGTTCGCTCATTCCCTTATTTTGCATGGATCGCCCTTTCGGGTTTTCAATCCATCGGGATACCCATTTTTGCCTGAGTTGTCCAATGCGGCTTTTCAACTCAGCGGGTGTACAATTTTTTTGTTTATTTCCCTTATTTTTGCCCAAGTCTTTTATTCTGTTTTTGACTTGCCGGGATGCCTTGTTTTTGCCTGGACTTACATTCTGTTTTTATGTCCAGCGGGCCATTTTTATGCGAAGTATTTTTTTAACTGCATCTGAATTCACAGGGGACGGGAAATCTTCACCATCCATGGTGCTGAGCATCAGTGCTCCACCAGAGAAAACCTTCTTTACTACAAATGGTCCTTCATAGTTTGGAGTCCATTTGCCCCTGTGGTCTGTATGAGGAGGGAGGATTCTTTTCAGCACAAGATCTCCTACTTGGTACTCTCGGTGCCTGACTTTCTGATCGAAGGCTCTCTTCATTCTTTTCTGATATAGCTGCCCATGACAGATTGCAGCCAATCTTTTCTCTTCAATCAGACTCAGTTGCTCGTGTCGGGATCGAACCCATTCTGCTTCATTCAGCTTAACATCCATCAATACCCGTAGGGAGGGTAATTCAACTTCAACTGGTAAGACTGCCTCCATACCATACACAAGCTGATACGGTGTTGCCCCAGTGGATGTTCTGATCGACGTGCGGTACCCATGCAAGGCAAATGGTAACATTTCATGCCAGTCTTTGTAGGTGACTACCATCTTCTGCACAATCTTCTTGATATTCTTATTAGCTGCCTCAACAGCGCCGTTCATCTTTGGCCTGTAAGGAGAAGAATTGTGATGTTGGATCTTGAAGTCCCGGCACAGCTCTACCATCATTTTGTTGTTTAAGTTGGAACCATTATCAGTAATGATTCGCTCGGGCACTCCATACCGACAGATGATATCTCTCTTCAGAAATCTGGCTACCACTTGCCTTGTAACATTGGCATAAGAAGCTGCTTCAACCCACTTGGTAAAATAGTCAATGGCTACCAGGATGAATCTGTGGCCATTTGAAGCAGTCGGTTCGATATTGCCAATCATATCAATGCCCCACATGGCAAAGGGCCAGGGTGAAGACATTATATTCAAAGGATTGGGAGGCACATGCACCTTATCCGCATAAATCTGGCATTTATGGCATTTTCTGGCATAAGCACAACAGTCTGCATCCATTGTGATCCAGTAATAACCTGATCTTAGCAATTTCTTAGCCATGGCATGCCCTCCTGCATGGGTACCAAAGGATCCTTCGTTCACCTCGTGCATTAACAAGTCTGCTTCTGTTCTATCGACACATCTGAGGAGTACCATATCAAAGTTTCTCTTGTACAGGGAACCATCAGTGTTCAGAAAGAAACTACCAGCAAGCCTTCTCAAAGTCTTCTTATCATTGGAAGATGCCCCAGATGGGTATGTTTGATCCTCCAAGAAGCACTTAATGTCATGGAACCAAGGCTTATCATCTTTTACGATATCGGCTGCAAATACATATGCTGGTCTGTCAAGTCTGGACACTGATATCTGCGGTACAAAGTTGGCAGCTTGAACTTTGATCATGGATGAAATGGTAGCCAGAGCATCTGCAAACTGATTTTCGTCCCGAGGGATATACTCAAGCTTGACCGTTGTGAAGAAAGTCAATAACCTTCTTGTATAATCCCTGTAAGGTATCAGATGATCCTGGTGAGTGTACCATTTGCCGTTGGTTTGATTAACTACCAAAGCTGAATCTCCGAATACAGTCAATGTCTTGATCCTGAGGTCAATGGCTTCCTCAAGACCCATAATGCAAGCTTCGTATTCAGCTTCGTTGTTAGTGCAATTAAAGGTGAGCTTTGCCGATAAAGGCATGTGAACTCCCTTAGGTGTAATGAGTACTGCACCAACACCACGACCATTCATATTAATAGCCCCATCAAACATCATAGTCCATTCTTCCTCTGGGTCAGGCCCTTCAGTGTGAACAGGCTCTTCATGATCTTTTGCTTTTATGAACATGATGTCTTCATCGGGGAAGTCAAATCTCATAGGCTGGTAGTCATCAATAGGTTGCTCAGCAAGATATTCAGACAATACACTGCCCTTGATGGCTTTCTGAGATGTGTACTGAATGTCATATTCTGTGAGAATCATTTGCCATCTTGCAACCCGTCCGGTAAGAGATGGCTTCTCGAAAATGTACTTAACTGGGTCCATTTTGGAGATTAATAAGGTAGTGTGGGTCAACATATACTGTCTCAGTCGGCGAGCAGCCCACGCTAAAGCACAGCAAGTTTTCTCGAGCAGTGAATAACGTTGTTCACAGTCGGTAAACTTTTTGCTCAGGTAGTATATTGCATACTCTTTTCGACCAGACTCGTCATGCTGGCCCATCACACACCCCATTGACTCTTCTAATACTGTCAAGTACATTATCAGAGGTCTTCCTTCAACTGGAGGCATAAGGATTGGTGGTTCCTGCAGGTATTCTTTGATCTTGTCAAAAGCCCTCTGGCAGTCTTCATTCCACCTGACCGTCTGTTCTTTTCTTAACAGCTTGAACAAAGGTTCACAGGTTGCTGTAAGGTGAGATATGAACCTTGAGATGTAGTTCAATCTACCTAGAAACCCTCGAACTTCTTTTTCTGACTTCGGTGCAGGCATTTCTTGAATGGCTTTGACTTTATCAGGGTCAACTTCAATCCCTTTCTCACATACAATAAATCCCATCAGCTTACCAGATCTCACCCCGAATGTGCACTTGTTGGGGTTCAGCTTTAGTTGGTACTTCCTTAGACGCTTGAATAGCTTCAGCAGGTTTACCAGGTGGTCTTCTTCTGTAAGGGACTTGGCAATCATGTCATCCACATAACACTCGATTTCTTTATGGATCATATCATGGAATAATGTTACCATAGCCCGTTGATATGTTGCACCAACATTCTTCAATCCGAATGGCATCACCTTGTAACAGAACGTGCCCCAAGGTGTGATGAAGGTTGTCTTCTCCATGTCTTCAGGTGACATCTTGATCTGATTGTATCCTGAAAATCCGTCCATGAAGGAGAATACCGAGAATTGAGCCGTATTATCAACCAATACATCAATGTGAGGTAATGGGAAATCATCTTTCGGGCTGGCTCTGCTCAGGTCCCGGTAATCAACACACATCCTTACTTTGCCGTCTTTCTTAGGCACAGGTACTATATTAGCAACCCACGGCGGATAGCTAGTTACAGCAAGGAATTCGGCGTCCCACTGCTTTTGTACCTCTTCTTTGATCTTCATTGCCATGTCTGGGCGAGTACGGCGCAGTTTCTGTTTAACCGGCAGGCAATCTTCTCTCAAAGGCAGCTTGTGCATAACAATGTCGGTGTCCAACCCTGGCATATCCTGGTAAGACCAGGCAAACACATCCACATATTCTTGAAGCAGGTCAATCAGTTGTTTCTTCACTGAGTCTTGTAGGCAGGCCCCGATTTTGACTTCTTTCACGTCTTCATCTGTACCAAGATTAATCGTTTCTACCTCCTCCTGATGAGGAGTGATAACCTTCTCCTCTTGTCTCAACAATCTGGCTAACTCTTCAGGAAGCTCGTAATCTTCTTCAACCCCTTCATCAGCTTGATTGATCGGATTGTCAGAGTCATACGAAGTCATAGCCGTGCTGTTGTCGGTGCGGTCTGGAAGGCACTCTCTGCAAGGGTTCAGTTTGTTCATTTTAGTGATTGATTTTAATCTTGCTTAGAAAAGTGAAATAAAGTTGTCATTTTGAAAACATTGCCATTTATTTTTTTGTACAAAAAGAAAAATGGAAAAAACAGTGAGCAGAAAAGAAAAAGACTCATTTGCAAAAGATGTCTGATATTTCATTGATTAATCTTGTTGCACAAAAATTATAGATGGCCCGATTACAAAATGAGTCTTGTCATCTTGGGCAAGATGCAAGACTTGATGCATGCTTAAAATATACAGGAAATAATAATTACTCTGCAGGAGTAACCCTTATAATTTCCTGGGAAGACCAGTTTGAGATACGGCTCCCCGGGATCCTTGGACGAATCCAGCTTTCCAGGTTGCGTTCATCTTCCGACTCATCTTCCAAGTTGTTGACAGCATCAGGGGTGAGCATCCCCCCACTAACAAAGTTGGGCTTCTTAGCAGCCTCTGCTTGATCTTGTTGAGTTGGTTTGTAACCCAACCCAAATCTATCTTCTTTCTTCTCCACAGGCAACAGTTTGCCCCAGCCTTGAGCATTCCATTCTTCCACAACCTTCCGGGCTTATTGATAAGATGTGATGGAAGTCCCAAGTACAACAGATGTTTCATTAATATTCAGGGCCTCAAACCCTTGACTCATCGTTTCGTGGATCTCCCCATCCATCTCAATGTATTTGTATGTAGCCAGATGGCTAACAAAAATATCTTCCTCCCCACAGATAGTAACGACTTGGCCCTCCCACTCGAATTTTAACTTCTGGTGAAGGGTATACGTAACTGCTCCAGCGGAATGAATCCATGGTCTACCCAACAAACAGCTGTAGGCAGGCTGAATGTCCATCACGTAGAAGGTTGCTTTGAAAGTTTGTGGGCCAAACGTTATAGGCAACTCAATTTCTCCCAGAACTGATCTCTTAGAGCCGTCAAAGGCTCTCACTACTAAGTTGCTGGGACGTAATGCCAATCCTTCGTACTCCAGCTTCACAAGGGCTTTTTTAGGTAAGACATTGAGGGATGACCCTGTGTCTACCAGTACATGTGAAAGAACTGCACCCTTACACTCCATGGTAATGTGCAAAGCCTTGTTATGATTGCGGCCTTCTGAAGTCAAATCAGTGTTGGTGAATCCTAGTCCATTACTAGCATTAACATTTCCAACCACAGCTTCCAACTGATTGACCGTGATCTCCTCTGGCACATAAGCTGCGTGCAAGACCTTTAGTAGTGCATTCCGATGAGCCTCGGAGCACATAAGCAATGATAGAATGGAGATTTTGGAAGGCGTCTGGTGAAGCTGGTCCATTATCTTGTAATCACTTTTCTTGATGATTCTCATGAATTCATCAACTTCTTGATCAAAAGGTGTTTTCAAAGCTTCTTTAACAATTTGCTCTTCTTGCACCATGCTCTTCCCTTTTGCCTTGGCAGCAGCTTCTGCTTCAGCAGTGGGTCTTTGAATCTGCGGGGCAAAGAGACGTCCGCTTCGAGTGAAGCCTCCGCCTCCCCCCACATTGTCTATTTGTGGTGAAGAAGTTAATGATTCAAGAGTGATTTTCTGTCCTTCGCAGTATAGATCGGAGCCGTAATGCCAAGGGATGGCCTTACTGCTTTCATAAGGTACTGGTCCAGGCACTGTGACAGTGACTGGACTGATGGCAGCTGCAGAAGGGACTGTGATAGTCTGTGGATCATAGTATATTGTGACTGGTGCTCTGATAGGAGTGGCATTTTGAGAGTTGTAGGCAGAATCATTTGCAGGATCATAATAAATTGTAACTGTTGAGATACTTTCGTTGCTTGCTGTTGATGTTGTAGGAGACATTGTTGGAAGGATGGGTGTTGTTGTTGTAGGAGATTCTGAATGAAGGGGTGCTGAAGTTGTAGAAGGGCTGTTTGTTGATATTTGGTCCGTTGAAGTAACAGATGAAGCATTTGTTGATGAGATTGAAGAGTTGTTTGGAACAATGGATGTTGCAGTTGTAGAAGACTCGGGAACTGCTGTTAAGGAGATTGCTGGATTGGTAGGTATTGATGTTGTGATTTGAAGCAGGCCACTCTGGATGAGACCATCTATGCCATCCCTCAAGTTATCACACCCATTCACCGAAATGTTGCAATAAGCACATCCTAGCTCACATCCAGGGAACATTTGACATTCAAGGAGTTGAGCTTTGATCTCTACCAAAGGTGTCCGAATCTGACCCACACTGGTTATCAAGTAAGACGGTTTGTCTTCTTCAATAGCATTGATTCTGGGGCCACCATGGTGTGGCATAGGGTTTTTGTTAACATTTGGTGGTGGTGCGAAGTTTAGAGCTTTGGAGTCTACCAGATCCTGTACTTTCATGTGCAAAGCTCTGCACTTCTCTGTACTGTGGCCAGGTGCATTTGAGTGAAAAGCACATCTGGCGCTGGCGTCATAATTTCTGGGTAGACTGGCAGGATCTGGAGGTGCCAATGTCCTTAGCTCAACCAGGTTGAGTTTTAGGAGTTGTGGCAGTAATGTGGCATAGGGCATAGGGATCGGATCGATCACCCTATTGGCTTGAGAAGGTATCTGTTGGAATGGTCTTTGCTGATTGTTGTTGTTGGTGTTGTTGTTGTTATAATTTCTCTGAGGAGGATACTGAGTTTGTTGCTGATAATTTTGTTGCTGTGGTTGATAAGCTGGTTGAGGATGAATTGGGGCGGGAATGGTGACTGCTGCCACAGACCTATGAACATATTGGGGTCTGCCCCTGCTGGTATGGATAGCATTGGTCTCACCAGTTCTTCTTGGGCCCACAAAAGGCTTTCTTGGGTTGCTGGATGAGCTAGCACCGTTGTCAGAAATCTTACCCATTTTTAACAGGCTCTCAATTCTTTCCCCGGCTATGACTACATCAGCAAAGCTAGTGGAAGAAAAGGCAGCTAGCCTGTCAATATATGTCCCTTGGAGGGTGTTCATAAACATATCGGCCATCTCCCTCTCTGTCATGGGTGGTTGGACAGCAGCAGCAAGCTGTCTCCACCTTTGAGCGTACTCTCGGAAGCTTTCCCTGGATGATTGAGACATCCCCATCAGGAGGGTCCTGTTGGGAGCCATATCCAAGTTGTACTGATATTGTCTGATAAAGGCCTCAGCCAAGTCCTTCCAACACCTGATGGTTGCTCTGGTCAGGTGAGAGTACCATTCCCTCGAAGCTCCTGTTAAGCTATCCTCAAAATAAAACATCCATAGCTTTTCGTCCATGGTATATGCCTTCAGCCTCCCCAGAAAGGATTGTAAATGGGTCCGGGGACAGGAAGTTCCGTTGTACTTCTCAAAGCACGGTGGTTTAAATTTGTGGGGAATCCTGACCCCGTCCACTAAACCCATGTCCATAACATCAAAGCCCAAAGAATTCTAGGACTCCAGGGACCTCAGTTTCTCAGCAATCTCATCTAGCCTTCTGTCATAGGCTTCCTCCCCAGCTCCCATCACTGTAAATTGATCTTCCTGGGGGTCTTCTTGCAGCACTCTACCTGCAGTGGCAGTCCCTTGCACATTAACAGGAATGTTGATCTCTGGATGAAGGTGGGGTCCATAGACTGGAGGATTAACATGAGGTTGGACTCTCTCATTGTTGCTTGTTCCAGCAATCCCTGGATGGGGGTCTTCCTGATTCCGCCCCTCTACCAGTGCTCTTAATCTCTCTTGGCTTTGAGCCATATTATTCATCACCTCCATAAACTGAGTCATCTGATTCCTCATTTCCAATCTCTCATTGGCCATTTGAGTCCTGACCTCTGTAAGGTCCTGCTGTACTTGGTCCATTTGTATACCCGGAAGGTTGTTGCGGGTTGGATATCTGTGTGGACGGTTGAATGGAAACACCCGACGTCGAGCAATAGTTCCTGAAGTCACAACAGAGTTAGTAACAATAAAACAAAAACCTACAAAACAAAACAAAAGGTTAGTATGCAATGCAATATGCTTATTTGTTTCCAAGGTATCCGGCTTGGCACTTGGTTTTGACCTTTCCAGACCCTTGAGGAAGATGCTTTTGATGTTGCTTGAAGAATTCAGATAAAACAAACCAACACATATATTACAAAAAGTAAATGGTACATAGTTTGTTTCTTTTTACAATACATGCCCTCTGAGGGGTCAAAAATACAACATAAAGAAAAGTACATGAAATGAAAGCAACAACAAGCAAAAGTCAGACACCAAGACCAAACTCATCCTCCTGAACTTCCTTTAGAAGTGCTTCAGTCACAGGATCAGTTGGACGCTCTGTGAGGTTCCTGATGAGAAGATTCCTTGTAGTAACAGCTGCAGTTAGCTTCTTGTGTCGACTCTGGTCCCTTGACCTCTTCACACCAGCTTTAATCTTCAACTCTGAGATCTCTCTCTGGGCTGCTGCCAGGGCTTCCTGTTGCTCTTTTGCACTAGCCTCCAGCTGCTCAATCTTATCCTGAGTCCTCTTATCCTCCTGAGTGCGAGCTTCGGTGATCCTGACCCACCTAGCCTGACTCTCCTTCAGATACAAATCAGTCCTAGCTCTCTGGAATTGGGCCTCTTTGCAGGCATTCTTCAAGATCTGCTCTCCAGCCCTAGACTTCTTAATGTAGTCTTCTGACTTCTCAATTCTGGCTAGATGCTCCACCTTTAGCTTTTCTAACCTTTCAATGTCCAAGCGACCATCACTCCTCTCCCAGAGGGTCTTCTGTAGAGCCTGAGTCAGATTCTCATTTCTCTCTTTCAATTTTTCAAACTCCTCTAAGCTGACAGTAGCTGGAGGTGGTGCTGTGGAAGGTCCAGGCACATCTTCAAGGGTGAAGGGCATCCCAGAAATTTGAGCCCTGGCATGAGACCACTCATAGTACTGAGCTGAGGCCACATTATTGCATCTCCCAAGAATGGTTATCCCTTTAGTCTGGACATTGTCCCAAGCCCAGGATGCTTGCCTGACAATAGCCAGATTAGGCTTGATCTCACAATAAAGGGTCTCAGTCAGATCCTGTGCTCTGGGAGGGTGGACCAATGCATAGCCCAGTTGTCTTTTGAATAGCAGAGGGTTGTAGTTAATGCAACCCTTCACTCCTATTAAAGGTACATTGGGAAACTGCCCACAACTAGTAATGATGTCTCTGCCCTTGGTGCTCTGAGTGCACCACCTGATATCATCTGAGGTTAAAGCAACAAGCCTCCTAGCCCAGTTCTTTTGCTGGTGAGGGTTCAAGAATGCATCAGTCTTTGGCAAATGCTTGAGCAACCAAGTATGGAACAAAGGAGCACAGCATCTCACTAATCTTCCCCTTTGCTTTTCATTCCTTTGGTGGACAGAGTAGTAGAGATCTCCCAGTAAGGTGGGCACTGGGTTCCTCAGTATGAAAAGGTGGATTGCATTCTTGCTAACAAACTTAGGCTCATCTGCAAATAAAATAACCCCATATATGCTAAGGGCTAATAATGCACAGACTGCCTTCCACTCCCCCAAGGAGGCCTTCAGAATAGCCTGAGAGGTCAAGAAATCCAGATGTAGCCCAGAGATTCCTGCTTTGGTAGTCATATTCTGCCCAATCAGAACTGGTTCCAGATACAAGGCTTTTGCCACCTCCTCATTGCTAGGGAAAGCCATCTCAGGGTTGAAGGGGATTCCACCCCTGATAGGTATACCAATCAGTGATGAATACTCTTCCAACAAAGGTCCCAACTGAAAATTCTGGAAGGTGAAGCACCTCAGAGGGGGATCATAGAACTGCAGGCAAGTATGAATCAAGCTCCTCTGTGAAGGGTCCAAATCCATAACCACATCAAGGATTCCTCCATAATGTTCTCTGAAAAGTGGTATATGGTCTGGAGTAATCAGAGTCTGAATCTTCCTGATGCTAGCCAACTCAGGCTCAAAGAAATGATAGGAGATGTTGCTCTTCTTAGGTGCCATATTGCTGAAGAAGAGCTGAGTCAGATGCTGAGAATAACACTGAAGATGGGCCACTGACAGGCTGAGACTGGTGATGCAAGTGACTGAAGCAGGTAGCTGATAGCTGGAGTAAGTGCTGATGAAGATAGGTCTATGCTGAAGAAGGGGTCAAAACCAAGCCAAAATGTAGGATGGATACCCTGAAAAACAAATAAACACATGTTAAAATGATGCAATGAGGATGTATGCAAATGATATGCAAGGGTTTGTGACTGAGCTGGATCTGATTAACTGCCTTGATATAGGTCCATATATGTTCAAGAAATCCAGATGGAGGTTCATAAGTCCAGTAACCAAGGTGGGGGACTCAAATAAAGAGTCACATGTCCAGGGTTAAAAAAAATCACAAGAACTGTTCCAAAATGGAGTACTCTTAATCAAAACAAAGTAACAGGGTATGTTGAGGTCAAGGGTACCTGCAAACCTGTAAACAGCCCAACCCCCTCACAGGTGATGTTCTAAAACAAGGGTCCTCAGACTTGGATCAGTTATGAGAAGTGTAAACACTTCTAACCCGGAGGTACAGTGTTTACAATAACCATAAAATATCCTCCTCTAATTCACCTCAGTTTCTGAAGGTCAGTACTAAAGGTCATCCAGACTTAGCAAGCTTCCCAGATAGCCCTAGCACTATAGGAAATCTGTAGCACAGAGTTCTCAAGAAGAAACCCATATCTGAACCGTGTTTCATATTCCCGCACCAGACCGAAATGGAATGGGAAAGAACATGAACCACTCTAGCCTAGGTGTCACTCAGGTCCCAGGTATAGGACCTCAACTCTCAATAGAACACCCACCCACCAAAGCAACAAAACAGATCCAGCCAGCACAGTATGACAGTATGGTATATGTAAAGCTATAAAGAAAGTAATAAAACAACTGTACATAAGGCAGTAAACAAAATATACAAACACAAATAGCACATAACACCCCAGTAAACACAAATCAAACAAGCGCTAGGAGGAACCCACAAAAAGAACCAGAAGCCCTGGTTACAGTATAAGGCTCCCCAGCAGAGTCGACAAGCTGTCGCTCCCACTAAATGAAGCCGAGTCAAATAGGGTACAGACGCGAACGGTCAGCGAGAGGAGGGTGTGAGAACACACAGGAGTGAACTCACAGGGAATGAATAGAGTCGCCAGCTAGGCATTTTTATCCCGGAGGAAAGGTAATGCTGCATAGACCTAGAAAGATATGGATAAGACGGTTGCGAACCAGAGAGACTGAGAAAGGGGGTTGGTTACAACCTGGGAAGGTATTAGCACCCAGATTGTCCGTCGTACTCGACGGGATCCACGCTTGAAAGATTTGTGTTTAAAAGGGGTAGTGTCAGTGCAATTTGTGTATAAAATAGCTGGAAAAGGATGTACAGGTGTCAGTGTAAGAGAAGTGAAGTGTATAAATGTACAGTGTCAGTGTAAGGACAAGGGTGAAATGCTCATGATAATGAGGCTAAGAAAATAAGGCTGGAGAGAGGGGGGATATACAGAGACTTTTGTTCGATAACTGTTAAGTTATGCCTACGTATCCTCTCGTGCAATGAGGAAGTCAGAACACCGTAGTTCGACCCAAAGAGACTGAAAGATGAATTGACCGATGAACTGCTTACTTGCCTATGCTCAAGTGTATGACCTGTCTGGCTCAGGTGCAAACTGTCTTGCATTAGACGGAAGAAGCAAGTTCTCGTTTATGAGTGAATGAGATGAGAAAAGAATCCCGGAGGAGACGATTATTGTTTGTTTTTGAGTTTTCAGTCTTTTATTGCTTTTGAGAGTTTGTCATAAGTTAATGAGCTTAAGCCTAAACCAATGGGTTAGTAAACTCATCACATCCTCCCTCTGATTAGGGGTAATGAGAATACCTTAAGTGTGAAGTCAGTTTCTCACACTTAATCACCTTTGATGCAGGATTAAGATCATTAACCTACTTGTGATTATTTAGATGTTTTTGGTGTTTTTGTTTAGTGTTAAGTAATGAGATTAAGCCATAATCAGGGATTAAACAGACTCATTACACCATCCTAATAGAAGGATAATAGATGAGAATGTTTAAACTGAGGAAAGCTCCTCAACTTAATCCATGATTAGGGATTAAACTCATGACAAAACAAAGCCTTTATTAAGATGGATTTTAGTTAATGATAAGATGAAGAAGTGAGTTTTATGGTTTATAAGACAACTTGAGGGGGACTTGTCCATTAACACTAGGGTTAGTCCTTCTTAACCAGTTAAGGAAGAATTAGAACCCTAATGCAAGGCCCAAGTTACAAGTGTGATGTCTTGATGATTACCAGATGGATTGATTAAAGGAGTTAAACACATTAAGGGTTTAACACTTAGGATTAAAGTTATACACTCCATCCTAATAGAAGGATGCAGGCATAAGCTTAATCACAAAGCCTTAAAGCCTTTAGGGTTTAGTCCCTGATTATGAGGTGAGAAAAGAAGACTCAATGAGACACAAAGGTAAAATCTAAATGGGGAACTAATCAAAACCCTAATCATTGTCATGCTTGGTTGTTCCTAAGGTTTGTGAAGTTTACAAGAGAAGTCTTCAATGGAACCATCAGGAAGCAGATGAATGGAGCAAAGAGAAAGCAAAGTAACTTGCTTCATTTAAGAAGTCAAGTAACTTGAGGAAAGAAAGTAAGGATAAGAAGAATGAGCAAGCTCAATCTCAAACACATAACAAAATGCAGCAAGGATGCACAAAGGAGATGAAAAGAAATTGTGAGAAGTGAAGGCAAATTCACTTCTCAAAGTTGCTTACCACCTGAAAAGTTAGTGAAAGGAATGCAATGCAAAATGGAGTGAAATGGCATGATGTAAATCAAAACCAGGAGCACATACATGATGTTAATGATGCTATGGGATGATGTAAACATGAATCAAGGCATGGGGATGATCATACAAACTTATGGATGCAAATGAAGCAAGTTAAGAACCATGATCATACATGAAAAGTTATGAAGTGCAAATGGCATACAACATGGCAAATGCAAAATGTGATGATCAAACATGTTTACAATATGTCTTAAGATGTCAAATGAATCAAATGAATGCACAAAATGCTATGGCAAGTCAAGGTATGCAAGCAAATGCAAGATGGATGCATATGGAAGCCCAAATTAGGGTTTATGATCAAAGCATCAAACAAAAACCAAAATCAGAAGCAAACATCAAGATAAAAAAATTGAAAATGCATTCAAAGGATCCCTAAACCTATATTAACTCACTGCCCAAAGGAGAGGTTCCAACTCTTAACCTAATTAGGGTTATGAATTTCCTAAGTTTTCTAGGGTTTTAGGGTACCTTAACAAGAAAAATGCCAAACAAATTGAAAATGAAAGATCAAATTATGCCAATTTAATCTCACAAACTACATGATATGCTAAACACAATGCAAAAAGAATCAAAGTCCAACTCTCAATGGTTAGGCAGAAAAGATTTTTGGAAGTTTGGATCAAAATAATGCTTTGAAAATGAATTAATTCCATGGAAAATTATCAAAATGCATCAAGATCAAAAAAGAAATTTGGTTTGAGGGTTGGACAATGTTTCTAAATGATTATGAAGGTTTCATGAATTTTTTGGTGATTTTTAAATACTTAAAAGGATTTAACTGCCCAGAACTCATCCCCACTCAAAACAAAATCTAACTGCCCAGAACTCATCCCCACTCAAAATCTAACTGCCCAGAACTCATCCCCACTCAAAAACGAATCAAACCCCTCAATCAAACAACATTTATCATTCAAAATCAGAGAGAATCGAATCAAACATTTTTTTAGGGCAAAAGTTTCAGACATTGCATACATCCTGGTTTCTCAACCATTTTCAAAAGTAAGCACATATTCATGATCAGGGAAGCATGTAGATTCATTTAGAAACTTAAAATACACGTTTTGGAAAAAAAAGTTCATGAAGCTACCTGAGTTTGAAGCTTTTCAGTTTGGAGCTTTCTGACCCCTTCTCTTGTGCAAAACCACTCCTATGACTTCCCTTGTGCTTCTGAAAGGCTTGGAGCAAGTTTATTTTGGCTGGTTTGAGAGTTTGCAGAAGTTCTGTTCAAGGTGGTGTGGTGATCGTGTTTTTGATTCAGGCAGTTTAAGGCAAGGATGATGAGTGCTTTGTGACCAGGAAGGTGTGTTGAGTTGATCTATGAAGTTAGTTTGTGTGTTTGTGACTTGTGCAAGCAGTTTCGAAAGCTTTTGCCAATGAAGGTGAAAATGAGAATGCTGTGCTATGGAGTGTTTCAGGCTTGCTTCTTGTTATGTTTGGCTTGCATTTGATTAGTATAAACAATTGCCATTGATCAGAAGAAGTGACATGTGCTTTATTGATTGGTATGGGTCCTTTTGCCAAAAGGTCAAGTTTGTGTAAGAGAAGCATGGGCCACTTGCTAGCCAAGTACAACAAGTGTGTCCTGCGCAGCATGATGAGGGAAAAGGCCTAGGATGGATCAGCAAGCTAGCAAGCAAGTGGATGAGAAGCTATGATGAGTTTTGCAACTTGGTTCACTTTTGCCTCTTATGAAAAATCTTGTTCCATAAACCATAAAAATGTGTAATTCTTTGTTCCATTCTGAACTTTAGATGTCACATGATCATGTTGTGTGGTTTAGAAGTCCATTTGATAGCTTTAGAACACTTGATCAAGTCATTTTGCAAAATGCCTCTTTGGTAGAAACTTTGAAATTTTGTGATTTTTGCCAACTTTGACAAGCCATAACTTTTGATCCAAAATGAATTAGGTCATGTTCTTGTACTTTTTGAAAAGGGAATGATCCATTCTACAACTTTAATGACCAAAGTTTTTTCATTTGAAGCCTTTTTGAATCAAAAAGTAAGGGTTGAAAAAGTTGCCTAAAATGACAATTTCATTAAAAGTCAAACTTGCCCAAAAAGTCAACTTTGCAAAAGACTTGAAAGTCTTCAATTTTGTGAACTTCTAACATCTTCTATGATAAAATAAAGATCATACACAATCAAAATGATGAAGAACACCCTTTGGTTGGGCCATTGGGGGCCTCAGATGCCCTGATTTTGCACTGACTTGCTTGAAAAGTCAACTCTTGATTAGATGACTTCCCCAAGGAATTTCTTCATGAAAATTGATATGCATACTCCCTATACCATATAGAGACCAATAGAAACAAGAATGACCAAAAAATTTGGAGTTATGGCCTCTGAAACCAAAACCCTAATTTTAGGTCATCTGTGCAGTCAAGCCTGGCTCTGCTTCCATACCACTCCCAGTTCTTGTGATCCTTTGACATCCTTGACTTTGAGAGGATGTAATATGATACTTGAGCATACATGGACCCCTTTTGAAGTGATTGATGGCCTTTGGAGTGGCTCAAAAAGCTCTTGGATTGCTCAGATCACAAACCCTAGGTGCAGATGACTTAGAATCCATGCAGTGAATCAAAAATGTAAATTGAGATGCTATGATTGTGTTTATGCATATGAAATGATCACAAGCCATGGTGTGAATGGGTGAGGGCAAATTTGGGGTGTTTACACCTGCTGAGGATGATGATATCTGACAACTCAGCTGGGGAAATGAACACCTTCTGATGCTGCTCTGAAGAAAATGCTGGAGAAGTGATACCCGACAACTCTGATGGGGAGAAAGCATCTCTGGTGCTGTTTGGAAGATGTGCTGAGGAAATAATGATTTGGCAGCTTGTCGGGAGAAACTTTCATGCCCCATGTTGCGCTCTGAGTACCTGCAATCCTGTTAAGACAAAGAAACGCACAAGTATCCCGAGGTATCCTTTACTGGATTCCATCATAAGAGTTTTAGACACCCCGGAGAGTAAGAAAATATTTCCTGCAAGCATATGGTTTAGATAGGCACACCTGTTTTTATGAAAACATTATATCAAAGATATCAGACATTTTTCGTAAATGAAATAAAATGTACAAGACGAATTGTGACTGAAAATCTGATTTTATTAATTTGGGTGCCCTGAATTGGCAAGTACAGTCAAAGAAACAAATCCACTGGAATGAGAAGATTGTTACAAAATTGAGAAATAAAAGGTGCTGGCAATGTTGATGAGGCTTTAGCGAGCTTCCCTTTGCTATGACTCGTATGACTTTTGATGTTCTTCTCATCCTGCTTTCTGAATAAGGTTGATTCTGACCGATGCTTGAACCTTTCGAAGTTTTACCATGTTGTGGGTGATACAGACGAATTCAAAATGCATTTGTTCGCTTATTCCCTTATTTAACGTGGATTGCCCTTTCGGGTTTTTGACCCACCGGGATACCCATTTTTGCTTGAGCTGTCCAATGCGACTTTTCAACTCAGCGGGTGTACATTTTTTGATTATTTTCCCTTATTTTTGCCCGAGTCTTTTTATTCTGTTTTTGACTCGTCGGGATGCCCTATTTTTGCATGGACTTACATTCTGTTTTTATGTCCAGCGGGTCATTTTATGCGAAGTATTTTTTAACTACATCTGAATTCACGGGGGAGAGGAAATCTTCACCATCCATAGTACTGAGTGTCAGACCCTAATTTTTGACCTAAGATTTTTCGCATCTCATCTGCATTTGCATACAAACAAGATCACGCACTGTTTCGTTTATCCTTTTTCAGGTGCAGGTCTATGCCTTGCAGGGGATCACCATGTTTAATTTCTGTTATCTGTTTATATTTTACTGACTTCTAACCAAAATACAAAAAATATGTTGCAGTTGCTTCTTCTTCTTCTGTGTTGCAGGATTTCAAAGGCAGGGCAGTGATTTCAATTCAGAGGCGTTTGTTCAGTCACGATTCGATTCAGATGGACGTTTGACATAATCTTGGTCAAACTATCAAAAGATTGTTCAACTGCAAGGTAATTGTGCCAGTGGTTCATTTCTCAGGTAGTGCGTATTCAAAGTTCAGGACTGTGTTATGTGCGAAGTCATTAGTTATCAGACAGTGTTGTGTGCGAAAATTCTCTGGTTTATCGAACAGTGGATTGTGAGAAGTTTGGTTCAGGTTTCATCAGTTCATTAATGGTTCATCTGAGGTTTCATTTTCCTCAATGTGGATTTGAATTATCAGGAAAGTGATCAGACAATTTCAGTGATTGTGGTTGAATGGGCAAAGTTGTTCAGTGGTTTAGTGTTGGCTACATTCATCATTAATCAGTGGCTTGTGCGAGAAAAATAAGAATAGGTTGTGGGCTTAAGACCAGTTTTCATGTCCATTATTCAATAATCATTTCCATTGTTCCAAATCCAATTCTTTTTCCCAAATTCAATTCATCAACTATTTTCGATTCCCGATTATTTCATCCCATTTTTACATTTTTTTGATTTCCATTATTTTTCTATCCATTTTTAATTCCCTTTTTATTCACTTTTATCCATTTAAATCCAAATGTTCATTTTTTTTGTTATCCATTTTATTCAAATTTCCATTATCACCTTCAATTCAAAGTCATTTCCCATAAAATTACTATAATCAAGTTCATTTCTTTTTTTTATGTTTCTAACCATTTGTCACCAAAAAATAGTTATTAAGAAAAATCCTTCCAAAATAGATATATAAGCCCATTTACAATCCAAAAAAAAATCTATTTATTTTATTCATTTATCATTCCAAATATTGATACAAAAACATATATATAAAAAAAAAGAAGAGATCCGTTGGCCCATCTCTATTCATCACATATTAATCCAATTTCCTTTCACACTGCATTAACTCACCACATGTGACTTTCCCATATCTCATCAGCCAGCCAACCCTGCTTCACGTGCCAATTTTTCTAGCTAGCCATTTCAGTTACTTTCACACCTCACAAGCCTAACATCAGCTAGCTAACAACAATTTCCAGCCGCATACAATTCCAAAGCTACCAACATACATACACATCCACCAGCATCATACGCCGTACGCACGTGTGCAAGCCACAGAATGCAAATGCCAAACAAGTCTCGGCTAAAGCATTTCACGCTAGCCAAATCTTCACCAAAGTTGTTCACGCCGAAGCCATCAGCTACTTTCAGCCTCACATCAGCTGCCCGCAAGTTTCACTTCAGCTTTAACAACCAAACAGCCTCATGCGGCCCAAACTCAAACAACACGCATACTGCACCTAAAAAAAATCATCAACAAGCCAAGGCTTCAATCCGGCTCTGTACGCACGCCGCAAGCTCAAGATGCTGCCAGCCAAAACATATGTGGACTAAGTGAAAACAAATTGTACGAACGTATCTCGCAATACATCCAGCGCTAGCCAGCCCACAGTTTTCCACCATCGGCTAATGTTTCCAGCCTCACCTGCCAAAATTCAAACAATACAACTAACATCAAAACGCATAGGAGAACTACACAAAACGCAGCTTCAAAAGAGAAAAGGCTAGCACGCGAAACACACCACGGCAACACATCACGCAGAAAATTCCCAGCAATCTTCGAATAAGACTTTGCAAGCCAAGCCGTTACTCTCATCAAAACGCGTACGTCAGCACACAAAACGCAAGTCAGAAGGAGCTAACACGAGATAACCATGAGGCCTCAAAACGCAAAGCTAATAGCGTCAAAACGGCATCTGTTTCTCACCTTCTTCCTCTATAAAAACAACCCCCATCCTCCTTCATCCGGAAGCTTAGAGAGCCAAATCCAACCCCTGCAGAAAATCAACCCCAAGTTTCAGTTAATCTATTTGAAATCTTTACCAATTTCATAAAATCCCCAATTCCAGAAATTCGAATTCGTAATACCAAATTCCTCCTCCAAAACCTCTCACCATATTTCTTTAATCCTTTTCCATAACACTTCACCAATCTTTAAATCAGATCCACAGAAATTTCATCTTCAATGAATTTGTAACAAACTAATTCACGGTTTCGTTGTAATCCGCTAGCAAACGGTAATCCATTCGGTATCATCAAAGCAATAACGGATTTGCGAACGGAGAAGAAGGATGAGTTTGTGATTCGGAAAAGGTGAGGAAAGAAGGATTTCTTTTGAACTCTGTTTGTGCATGTTTGCGGCGGAGAAGGAGAAGTTGACTTTGGTTATTGTTCCTCTGTTTTGCTTGAAATAAAGAAGAAGACCTAGTTATGCTTCTTTTGTTTTTTTTTTGTTTCTTTAAATTACTCTTTTGTTTTGTGTATTACTAAAGTAGACATATGTTTGGTTTGGGTCATTGAGCCAAGTCCTTTGCTATCACCACCTCATACCTCTGCGTGTTACCCTCCCTCTTGCGCCACCTCCTATTTCCTTTCCTTTTCTTCTTTTTTTTGTGTTTTGTTTTTTTAATCCTTTTAATTAGTTTTGTTTTAAGTTTCTTTAAGAAGATAATTTTTATAACATTTCTTTTAATTTTCAATGGAAAATTCTTTCAATAAATGTATTAAGAAATATTAATATTTGAATTTCATTTTCGTTATTGCAAGTTGATTTTAATTCTTTTGTTTTTTTGAGTGGATTCTATTTTTAGATCCATTTCTTTTTCATCCTTCATTTTTTTTTCTTTTTGGTCGATGACAATCTCCGATTCGAGATTGTTGATTTCCGATAAGTTTAACCTTCATTATTTCAAATCTATGGATGAATGATCATTTGGATCATTCTCCATACTTTGAGATCGTGATAGGTTTCTTTTCGAGAAATTCAACGATAATCTCGATTAAGATTAGACCGTTCTCTTTCTTTTAGTGTGGCATGTTTTCGGAGAACGATCCATAATATCGTTTCTCTAACATGTTTTAACACGAATATTTTCCACTTTAATTAGTGGTGGCCGGCCTCATTTGTAGGGTAATTACTCCGTAAATTACTCGACAATTGCTTAACATAGACCTACATTGTCCCGATTCGGAATGCGATCCACTTGGATCCGGTTGCCTCGACTTTATTTTTCTTTTCGTGGTTGTGCTTGATTAAGTTCATCATACCACTTTATATTGTAAATATTAATAATGTGAATATACTAACATTTAATTAAATCTCTCGCACCTTATCCTTTTATTTTAAATCTCTCGTTCTCTACCTCTCTTATTATGCTTCTATATTCATCATATTGCTTATTGTATATATTATTGTTGCTTGTTATTTTCCCTTTGTCCATTTGGACACCAAAAATATTAATAATGGATTAAACATCTAAAAAATGAGTGACTTCTAATTTTGGACTTATTGTTACTATCCCTTGCTCGGAGTTTCGGACCTAGATTCTAGGATCATCCCTTTGCTCATTTGTTATGGATTGAAGACTTTGGCTCCGTTGAGTTACTTGTTTATGAAGATGGAAATCCAATTGTTTCAAAAGTGCTTGCCATATGGTTTGATCATTCTTCCTTTAGCTTTTATTTTTCAAGTTTTAGGATAGTCCCTTCATCTCTTCCTATCTTCTTAAATTTTCAAATCTCCTTCCTATTTTCAAAACTTTCTTTGTTTTATAACTTCAAACATTTTTCTCAATCAAACCTTGACTTCGGTCATGTGCTTTTACCTTTTCATTTCATTTCTTAATAAATGCTAAACCACATAAGCATATCGGAACTTCTTTCTCAAAAAACTTTAAAACATTCGCAACTCATTCAATTGCTTTTGTGCCCTCGTGCACGTTTTCTCTTAACCTTTTTTGTGTTTAGATATGATTCATCCTTTCTAGCGGACTTATTCGCTAAAGGATGACAACTTATCTTTACATTTTAAAATCAATTCAACTCATTTGCTCTTTTTACAATTTGTACCACGAACTACGGGGTTTTGATCTCGCATTGCACTCTGTGGGTACGTAGGCATGAGACGTTCGTCTCTTCAAACACCAAAATCTTAAAAAACATTCTTCTTCTCATCTCTTCAATCTTTTTTCAAGCAAACCATTTCAAACCAAAAAAATGCAGTAAACATTTCAAAGGGTTCCCGTGGAGTACCACGGACAAGTCGGGTGCTTAAAACCTTCCCGATTTGTAACCAATCCCCGTACCCATTCTCTGTTTGATTCTTTTAGCTTTTTAGCTTTTAAGATTCGTTAAGGTTTTGTTCGTTCATTTTCCTTTTTCCATTTGGAAATAAATAAAAGTGCGGTGGCGACTCTGTGTATATCGAGTTAAGTTAATCAATAGCTTACACTCATGATTTTACCGCTACAGAAAAGTGGCGACTCTGCTGGGGAGTCAATCTCTAAGTGGATTCGGCCTACTTTGATTTGTTTACTGTTTTAGTTTGATTTGCTTGTTACTTGTTTGTTCTGTTTTGGTTTTGGTGATTCTCTGTGAGATAGATCCTAACCCGGATCTGAGTGACACTTATGATAGGACGGCGATATTCGAAGTGATATGCGATGGAGTAGTCCAAAGCAATATCAATTCGATAATCTCCATTCAGTTAGGCTCTCTTGGACTATCAATGTCATGACGAGTAATCGTACGTGGCATTATTTTCCGACCTTGAGCTGATCATACTGAGGACCGTAGAACCCTTAACCAATCTAAGCCAATTTAGGAACGTAGTGCGGAAGCTGTCTGGATGTAAATCTAAGGTGGTTGTCACGCGATACTACACTCGGACGAGGTCTATTTTAAGAATGTTATCGGTTGGGGAGTAATCCAACGTACCGATGATATTCTAAAGATGGCTGTTAACTCCGGGAACCTCTGTTAGCACCCTTCTGGTTTTTTGCAGGTACAATGAAGACAAACCTTAGTACATACCTGTGTGGGTTGGTGTTCTGTTACCATGACTCCATGCTCGTGATCTGAACCTTTGAACCTGTGTGCTTTGCGTGATCTTGTTTGTGCTTGTTGCATCTACATATTCATCATGATCATTATCACGACCATTTTTCAAGGAAGACAATTCCGATTATTGCAAATATTGGAAAGAATAAATATTCCATTTTTTTGTCAAGATTTTTCATGACAGTATTCTCGATGTTGATCATGTTTGCAATAATCGAGTTGTTTTTCTGAAAATGGAAGTGAGCATGGCATATCATTGCATCCTCGCATATTCTTGTGTTCATCCGAGTTGTGTGGGAACTCATCCCGGTTGTTTCTTTCCTCAGTTGTCTGTTGATCCGTCAAGCTGACTCCTCACCACAGATACAGTACTAGAGCTGCTAACAGAGTGAGAGCTATCAGATTGAGAATGGAAAGTCAAGCCCAACACAACAAGAAAGTTAGGGAAGACCTTGATGAGTTGAAAAGCGATGTGAGTCAGATCATGTAGATGCTACAGGCTTTGATCATTAGGGAAACTCAACCTCAGAGGATTATCATGCCTCAAGTCAATGTTTTTGCTGGTGAAGCAAGTGTTGTTGGAATAACTCGTCGCAGACAACAACACCATGAACAATCATACCCTACTGCAGTTGCTCCGACGATCAATGGTCCATCTATTCAAAGGAATGTTGGCCAGAACCAGAATCGTAATGCCAGGAGCAGGCCAAACTTTGATCCTATTCCGATGACTTATGCTGAGTTGTATCCTTACTTGGTCCAGAATGGTTGGATTACTACTAGGCCTGCGCCTCCTGTTCGAAATCCTCTTCCGGTTGGTTTTAGAGCAGATCTTCGCTGTGAGTTTCATCAAGGTGGAACTGGTCATGACTTAGAACATTGTTTTGCATTGAAGGCTAAAGTAAAAGAGCTTGTCAGAAATGGGACGATCACTTTTGAGGATACAAATCCTAATGTTGTCAACAATCCTTTTCCGAATCATGGGAAGTGAATCTTCTAGAAGAATTCAACTGTCAAATTTTCTTCAAGGCCAGAATATCAGACGGGACAGCTCATCCTTATTGTTGATTGATCACTAGGCCATTGTTTCTTTATGTTTGCAAATTTTCTTCAATCATATTAAGTTGTTTTCTTTTAAGCTTGTTTGTACTTTCATGATGGTTTTAATGAAATGAGCATTGCTTTGTTTTGATTCAATTTCATTTGCTATTTGCATCTTTATGCTTTACATTTCAAGTTCATTTATCTTTTCTCAAAGTTTTTACAATGATTGGAGGGAGGATGATGAAAACGGAATACCCATAACTGTTGATTGGTATGCTTTCAATTAAGACTTGGTTGATGATATACATGCATTGTTTCAAATCTTAAACACTGGAGAAATAAGGAAGTTAACCCTTTGTTAACCCCTTTGAGCCTTGAAGTTGGAGTTTCTTTCTATTCGGAAAAAAACCCTCAATTTTAACCCGGGGATGGGTAGTTCTCAATTAATTCAAATGTGCATTCAAGTACAAGAGAATCATTCAAGACACCTTTCAACAAAGGTTGCAATCTCAAGCTTTCCTTCACACACATCAAGAAGTGTTGAAGATGTTTCTCAATTCAAAAGCCAATGATGGTTCATCGTAATCATTAAGCCATGCAGTCATTATCTTTAAAAAAAAAATGATATCGAAAAAAAATTATTGAAAAAAATCAAAGCCCGCTAAATCAAAACCTATGAAGGAAACTTAGGCAAAAAACTGGGGCATCCCGCTGGCTGTAAGTTGAAATGACACAGTTCAGGCAAAAGTTAGGGATAATAAGAAGAAATACTTATCAAGAGGTCATCAAAATCCTCAGCAAAAGCAAGTTGAGTTGACTAAAGTCCTCACCGGAAATAACAAAAGGAAGATGTGACTGCTATCTCAAATCCTTTGGCTTATGAACCATCTTCATCTGTGCAATCCTAAAGTTCAGGGAACTTGAATGCATAGGGTGAATTAATTGAATGTAGGACTGGAGTTCATCACGAAGTTGGGCTGGGTACAAATAAACTTTGAGCCTATATCCTTTGTTTCATAAACCGTGAACCAGGCCACGTTACAACCTTCAAAAGTCCTAATTGAATCCAGGTTTCTTTTGAAAAACATACTACAACAAGGTTGCGTAAACTGACTCCCAAGTTCTTTACCAATCATTTGTTTTTTTTTGCTGTTGCTTTATCTTTAATTGTTGTCTCAACCGCCATGTTGTGACAAGTTTTCATTTACTTTACATCAATAAATTTCATTCCAAAAAATGATTCTTGATTTCAAACTTTGTATTGAATTTTGCATTAAAATTACCAAGTTTGTACAAACATTTTTTATTTGCAAATAAACTTTCTTCATCAAAGAATTTTCAAACAGTTAAGAAACTTGGTCAATGATCCTGCCAAGGGGCAAATTTTTCTCAGTTCCCATTGTTTCAAGAGTTGTTGCTCAGTGCAAGTTATTCTCAGATTGGGTTGGTCAGAAGATTCTCTGCAAGATGTATACTGGATTTATTTTCTCAACATTTTCTCAAAGATTGAAGCCATGATCAGTTTCTTCTCAACAGTTATCTCAAAGACGTGATTATTTTCTCAGCAGTCATTTCAAGAACTGGAGCCATGAACAGTTTATCTTCTCAGCAGTTATTTCAAATATTTGATTATTTTCTCCAGCAATAATCATGAACTGAATCCATTATCACTTTACCTTCATCAGTCATTAAACTGGGGGCAATTTTCTTCAAGAATCCCCAAGCAGCTTTGCATGACTTCTTTCAAAAGATTTTCAAATTGGTACAGTTTACTGGTGTGACAGAGATTTGTTCAGCAGTAGCATCTCTGATATTCGAGCAGAATGGCAATGACTTCTGTGTTGAGGAATCAGTCTTTCATTTTTTCACTCCTCTAAGAGTATAAACTGGTTGTCATCTTTTGCACTCCTCTAAGAGTATAAACTGGTTGTCAGCATTTCCTTTCACTCCTCTAAGAGTCTAAACTGGTTGTCATCATTTTTCTCATATTATGTCCTTGGGTGTGTTATTCCCCATGTTTGAAAAGTTTGCATATTTGAGTGTTTTAGTCCTCATTATGCATATCCTTAGGGTGTGTTATTCCCCGTTGTCGAAAAAGTTTGCATATTTGAGTGTTTTAGTCCTCATTATGCGTTTTCTCGGGTGTGTTATTCCCCAGTCTGGTCTATGTTCACATATTTGAGTGTTTTAGTCCTCATTATGTGTGTCCTTGTGTGGTTTAGTCCCCATTTTCGTAAATGTCCGCATACTGAGTGTTTTAGTCCTCATATGCATTTCTCAAAGTCTTGTTGTTGTCAACTTCTTACTTTTTGGTCAAAGTCCAACTTATTTGGCATTTGTCTGTCTCTCCAGAACTTTTCCTTCCCCTACTTGTTGTGTCTTCTCAAATATTACACCCTTTTATCCGATTGCCATTCTCGGATCTTAATGTTGGAATCATCACTGAGTTGATGTGTTTTCCTGAATTTTCCCATTTCATTCAGTTCTGTTCCTGAATGTTGTGATTCATGTTATCTGATTGCCATTCTCAGATGTTGTGATCACTTCCTATCCGATTGCTATTCCCGGATGTCCATAGTGAAGTCATCATTGATTTGATGTACTGTCCCGGACTTTTTTCCATCTCATTCAGTTCTTTTCCTGAATGTTGTGATTCACATTTTTATCTGATTGCCATTCTCAGATGTTGTGATCACTTCCTATCCGATTGCTATTCCCGGATGTCCATAGTGAAGTCATCATTGATTTGATGTACTGTCCCGGACTTTTTTTCCATCTCATTCAGTTCTGTTCCTGAATGTTGTGATTCATGTTATCTGATTGCCATTCTCAGATGGTGTGATCACTTCCTATCCGATTGCTATTCCCGGATGTCCATAGTGAAGTCATCATTGATTTGATGTACTGTCCCAGACTTTTTTTCCATCTCATTCAGTTCTGTTCCTGAATGTTGTGATTCATGTTATCTGATTGCCATTCTCAGATGTTGTGATCACTTCCAATCCGATTGCTATTCCCGGATGTCCATAGTGAAGTCATCATTGATCTGATGTACTGTCCCAGACCTTTTTCCATCTCATTCAGTTCTGTTCCTGAATGTTGTGATTCATATTTTTATCTGATTGCCATTCTCAGATGTTGTGATCACTTCCTATCCGATTGCTATTCCCGGATGTCCATAGTGAAGTCATCATTGATTTGATGTACTGTCCCGGACTTTTTTTTCATCTCATTCAGTTCATTTCCTGAATGTTGTGATTCACATTTTTATCTGATTGCCATTCTCAGATGTTGTGATCACTTCCTATCCGATTGCTATTCCCGGATGTTCATAGTGAAGTCATCATTGATTTGATGTACTGCCCGAACTTTTTCCCATGTCATTCAGTGCTGTTCCTGAATGTTGTGATTCATTTTTTATCTGATTGCCATTCTCAGATGTTATTGATCACTTTCCTTCCGTTTGCCATTCTCGGATTTTCATGTTGGAATCATCATTGAGTTGATGTGCTTTCCCGAACTTTCTCCCATTTCATTCAGTGCTGTTCCTGAATGTTGAAATTCATATTTTATTTGATTGCCACTCTCAAATGTCTTGTTTATCTTTATCCGATTGCCATTCTCGGATATCCCTATTAAAGTCAGTAATGTCATCCTTGGATGCTTCTGGTGTACTGTTTCGGGACTTTTCTCACTTCATTAAGTGCCATTCCTGGATGTTGTGATGTTTTCTATCCAATTGCTATTCTTGGACGTTTTCATATTTGGCTGAGCCATGTGTTGGTTTATAGCATGTTGTTTTCTCGTCGGAGTTTTATTCTCCTTATCCCCAGTGTTATTTCTTTGTTATGTGTTGTCTTGTTCCTCACGGACTTCTCTGCATTTCATTCGGTTCCATATACATTTCATATCATCTCATAAATTTTCTCATAATATTTCATATGTTGTCACATATTTTCTCTGCATTTTATATTTTTCTCATAATATCTCATACGCTTCATATCATTTCTATGTCATCTTCATATCATTTCATATCGTTCATTTCATTTCATTCCAGTTTTTGGCATCTTAGGATCAAAAATTGGGTTTTTTGATATTTAAGTATCTTCCATCTTGTCGAAACGAAGATTTTAATCTTCATTATCTCTGGATTGAAGAAACTTAAATAGGGGCATCTGTCAGACCCTAATTTTTGACCTAAGATTTTTCGCATCTCATCTGCATTTGCATACAAACAAGATCACGCACTGTTTCGTTTATCCTTTTTCAGGTGCAGGTCTATGCCTTGCAGGGGATCACCATGTTTAATTTCTGTTATCTGTTTATATTTTACTGACTTCTAACCAAAATACAAAAAATATGTTGCAGTTGCTTCTTCTTCTTCTGTGTTGCAGGATTTCAAAGGCAGGGCAATGATTTCAATTCATAGGCATCTGTTCAGTCACGATTCGATTCAGATGGACGTTTGACATAATCTTGGTCAAACTATCAAAAGATTGTTCAACTGCAAGTTAATTGTGCCAGTGGTTCATTTCTCAGGCAGTGCGTATTCAAAGTTCAGGACTGTGTTATGTGCGAAGTCATTAGTTATCAGACAATGTTGTGCGCGAAAATTCTCTGGTTTATCGAACAGTGGATTGTGAGAAGTTTGGTTCAGGTTTCATCAGTTCATTAATGGTTCATCTGAGGTTTCATTTTCCTCAATGTGGATTTGAATTATCAGGAAAGTGATCAGACAATTTCAGTGATTGTGGTTGAATGGGCAAAGTTGTTCAGTGGTTTAGTGTTGGCTACATTCATCATTAATCAGTGGCTTGTGCGAGAAAAATCAGAATAGGTTGTGGGCTTAAGACCAGTTTTCATGTCCATTATTCAATAATCATTTCCATTGTTCCAAATCCAATTCTTTTTCCCAAATTCAATTCATCAACTATTTTCGATTCCCGATTATTTCATCCCATTTTTACATTTTTTTGATTTCCATTATTTTTCTATCCATTTTTAATTCCCTTTTTATTCACTTTTATCCATTTAAATCCAAATGTTCATTTTTTTTGTTATCCATTTTATTCAAATTTCCATTATCACCTTCAATTCAAAGTCATTTCCCATAAAATTACTATAATCAAGTTCATTTCTTTTTTTTATGTTTCTAACCATTTGTCACCAAAAAATAGTTATTAAGAAAAATCATTCCAAAATAGATATATAAGCCCATTTACAATCCAAAAAAAATCTATTTATTTTATTCATTTATCATTCCAAATATTGATACAAAAACATATATATAAAAAAAAAGAAGAGATCCGTTGGCCCATCTCTATTCATCACATATTAATCCAATTTCCTTTCACACTGCATTAACTCACCACATGTGACTTTCCCATATCTCATCAGCCAGCCAACCCTGCTTCACGTGCCAATTTTTCTAGCTAGCCATTTCAGTTACTTTCACACCTCACAAGCCTAACATCAGCTAGCTAACAACAATTTCCAGCCGCATACAATTCCAAAGCTACCAACATACATACACATCCACCAGCATCATACGCCGTACGCACGTGTGCAAGCCACAAAATGCAAATGCAAAACAAGTCTCGGCTAAAGCATTTCACGCTAGCCAAATCTTCACCAAAGTTGTTCACGCCGAAGCCATCAGCTACTTTCAGCCTCACATCAGCTGCCCGCAAGTTTCACTTCAACTTCAACAACCAAACAGCCTCATGCGGCCCAAACTCAAACAACACGCATACTGCACCTAAAAAAAATCATCAACAAGCCAAGGCTTCAATCCGGCTCTGTACGCACGCCGCAAGCTCAAGATGCTGCCAGCCAAAACATATGTGGACTAAGTGAAAACAAATTGTACGAACGTATCTCGCAATACATCCAGCGCTAGCCAGCCCACAGTTTTCCACCATCGGCTAATGTTTCCAGCCTCACCTGCCAAAATTCAAACAATACAACTAACATCAAAACGCATAGGAGAACTACACAAAACGCAGCTTCAAAAGAGAAAAGGCTAGCACGCGAAACACACCACGGCAACACATCACGCAGAAAATTCCCAGCAATCTTCGAATAAGACTTTGCAAGCCAAGCCGTTACTCTCATCAAAACGCGTACGTCAGCACAC
Source organism: Lathyrus aphaca (assembly GCA_963966055.1). Classification (NCBI taxonomy): domain Eukaryota; kingdom Viridiplantae; phylum Streptophyta; class Magnoliopsida; order Fabales; family Fabaceae; genus Lathyrus; species Lathyrus aphaca. The sequence continues at coordinate 443,180,624 of OZ014519.1, forward strand.
AAAACGCAAGTCAGAAGGCGCTAACACGAGATAACCATAAGGCCTCAAAACGCAAAGCTAATAGCGTCAAAACGACATCTGTTTCTCACCTTCTTCCTCTATAAAAACAGCCCCCATCCTCCTTCATCCGGAAGCTTAGAGAGCCAAATCCAACCCCTGCAGAAAATCAACCCCAAGTTTCAGTTAATCTATTTGAAATCTTTACCAATTTCATAAAATCCCCAATTCCAGAAATTCGAATTCGTAATACCAAATTCCTCCTCCAAAACCTCTCACCATATTTCTTTAATCCTTTTCCATAACACTTCACCAATCTTTAAATCAGATCCACAGAAATTTCATCTTCAATGAATTTGTAACAAACTAATTCACGGTTTCGTTGTAATCCGCTAGCAAACGGTAATCCATTCGGTATCATCAAAGCAATAACGGATTTGCGAACGGAGAAGAAGGAGGAGTTTGTGATTCGGAAAAGGTGAGGAAAGAAGGATTTCTTTTGAACTCTGTTTGTGCGTGTTTGCGGCGGAGAAGGAGAAGTTGACTTTGGTTATTGTTCCTCTGTTTTGCTTGAAATAAAGAAGAAGACCTAGTTATGCTTCTTTTGTTTTTTTTGTTTCTTTAAATTACTCTTTTGTTTTGTGTATTACTAAAGTAGACATAGGTTTGGTTTGGGCCATTGAGCCAAGTCCTTTGCTATCACCACCTCATACCTTTGCGTGTTACCCTCCCTCTTGCGCCACCTCCCATTTCCTTTCCTTTTCTTCTTTTTTTTTGTGTTTTGTTTTTTTTAATCCTTTTAATTAGTTTTGTTTTAAGTTTCTTTAAGAAGATAATTTTTATAACATTTCTTTTAATTTTCAATGGAAAATTCTTTCAATAAATGTATTAAGAAATATTAATATTTGAATTTCATTTTCGTTATTGCAAGTTGATTTTAATTCTTTTGTTTTTTTGAGTGGATTCTATTTTTAGATCCATTTCTTTTTCATCCTTCATTTTTTTTTTCTTTTTGGTCGATGACAATATCCGATTCGAGATTGTTGATTTCCGATAAGTTTAACCTTCATTATTTCAAATCTATGGATGAATGATCATTTGGATCATTCTCCATACTTTGAGATCGTGATAGGTTGCTTTTCGAGAAATTCAATGATAATCTCGATTAAGATTAGACCGTTCTCTTTCTTTTAGTGTGGCATGTTTTCGGAGAACGATCCATAATATCGTTTCTCTAAAATGTTTTAACACGAATATTTTCCACTTTAATTAGTGGTGGCCGGCCTCATTTGAAGGGTAATTACTCCGTAAATTACTCGGCGATTGCTTAACATAGACCTACATTGTCCCGATTCGGAATGCGATCCACTTGGATCCGGTTGCCTCGACTTTATTTTTCTTTTCGTGGTTGTGCTTGATTAAGTTCATCATACCACTTTATATTGTAAATATTAATAATGTGAATATACTAACATTTAATTAAATCTCTCGCACCTTATCCTTTTATTTTAAATCTCTCGTTCTCTACCTCTCTTATTATGCTTCTATATTCATCATATTGCTTATTGTATATATTATTGTTGCTTGTTATTTTCCCTTTGTCCATTTGGACACCAAAAATATTAATAATGGATTAAACATCTAAAAAATGAGTGACTTCTAATTTTGGACTTATTGTTACTATCCCTTGCTCGGAGTTTCGGACCTAGATTCTAGGATCATCCCTTTGCTCATTTGTTATGGATTGAAGACTTTGGCTCCGTTGAGTTACTTGTTTATGAAGATGGAAATCCAATTGTTTCAAAAGTGCTTGCCATATGGTTTGATCATTCTTCCTTTAGCTTTTATTTTTCAAGTTTTAGGATAGTCCCTTCATCTCTTCCTATCTTCTTAAATTTTCAAATCTCCTTCCTATTTTCAAAACTTTCTTTGTTTTCTAACTTCAAACATTTTTCTCAATCAAACCTTGACTTCGGTCATGTGCTTTTACCTTTTCATTTCATTTCTTAATAAATGCTAAACCACATAAGCATATCGGAACTTCTTTCTCAAAAAACTTTAAAACATTCGCAACTCATTCAATTGCTTTTGTGCCCTCGTGCACGTTTTCTCTTAACCTTTTTTGTGTTTAGATATGATTCATCCTTTCTAGCGGAATTATTCGCTAAAGGATGACGACTTATCTTTACATTTTAAAATCAATTCAACTCATTTGCTCTTTTTACAATTTGTACCACGAACTACGGGGTTTTGATCTCGCATTGCACTCTGTGGGTACGTAGGCATGAGACGTTCGTCTCTTCAAACACCAAAATCTTAAAAAACATTCTTCTTCTCATCTCTTCAATCTTTTTTCAAGCAAACCATTTCAAACCAAAAAAATGCAGTAAACATTTCAAAGGGTTCCCGTGGAGTACCACAGACAAGTCGGGTGCTTAAAACCTTCCCGATTTGTAACCAATCCCCGTACCCATTCTCTGTTTGATTCTTTTAGCTTTTTAGCTTTTAAGATTCGTTAAGGTTTTGTTCGTTCATTTTCCTTTTTCCATTTGGAAATAAATAAAAGTGCGGTGGCGACTCTGTGTATATCGAGTTAAGTTAATCAATAGCTTACACTCATGATTTTACCGCTACACTGAGCATCAGTGTTCCACCAGAGAAAACTTTCTTTACCATGAACGGATCATCGTAATTCGGAGTCCACTTGCCCCTGTGGTCTGTATGAGGAGGGATGAGTCTTTTCAGCACAAGATCTCCTACTTGGTATTCCCGAAGCCTGACTTTCTGATCGAAGGCTTTCTTCATTCTCTTCTGATATAACTGCCCATGACAAATCGCAGCTAATCTCTTCTCTTCGATCAGACTCAGTTGATTGTAACGAGATCGGACCCATTCTGCTTCACTCAACTTGACATCCATCAGTACCCGCAAGGAGGGTAATTCAACTTCAACAGGTAGGACTGCCTCCATACCATACACAAGCTGATACGGTGTTGCCCCTGTGGATGTTCTGATTGAGGTGCGATACCCATGCAGGGCAAATGGTAGTATTTCATGCCAGTCTTTGTATGTGACCACCATCTTTTGCACAATCTTCTTAATGTTTTTGTTAGCCGCCTCAACAACGCCATTCATCTTTGGCCTGTAGGGAGAAGAGTTGTGATGTTGGATTTTGAAGTCCCGACACAGTTCTGCCATCATTTTGTTGTTCAGATTGGAACCATTGTCATAATGATTCGCTCGGGTACTCCATATCGACAGATGATGTCTCTCTTCAGAAATATGGCTACCACTTGTCTGGTGACGTTTGCATATGACGCTGCTTCAACCCATTTGGTGAAATAGTCAATGGCTACCAGGATGAATCTGTGGCCATTTGAAGCGGTCGGTTCGATCTTTCCAATCATGTCAATGCCCCACATGGCAAAGGGCCAAGGTGAAGACATCACGTTCAAAGGATTTGGAGGCACATGCACTTTGTCTGCGTATATCTGGCATTTATGGCACTTTCTGGCATAGGCACAACAATCTGCATCCATTGTGATCCAGTAGTAACCTGATCTTAACAAATTCTTAGCCATTGCATGTCCTCCAGCATGGGTACCGAAAGATCCTTCATGCACCTCGTGCATCAGCAAGTCTGCTTCTTTCTTATCAACACATCTGAGAAGAACCATATCAAAGTTTCGCTTGTACAAGGAGCCATCAGCATTCAGGAAGAAACTACCAGCCATCCTTCTTAGTGTCTTCTTATCATTGGACGATGCCCCAGGTGGGTATGTTTGATCCTCCAAGAAGCATTTGATGTCATAGAACAAAGGCTTATCATCTTTAACAACGTCTACTGAGAATACGTATGTTGGTCTGTCCAGTCTGGATACTGAAATCCGAGGCACAAAGTTGACAGCTTGAACCTTGATCATGGAAGAAATGGTAGCCAGAGCATCTGCAAACTGATTTTCGTCTCGAGGGATATACTCAAGTTTGACTGTAGTGAAGAAAGTCAATAATCTCCTCGTATAATCCCGGTATGGAATCAGATGCTCCTGGTGAGTGTACCATTTGCCGTTGGTTTGATTGATTACCAGAGTTGAATCTCCGAATACAGTTAACGTCTTGATCCTGAGCTCAATGGTTTCCTCAAGACCCATGATACAGGCTTCATATTCAGCTTCGTTGTTAGTGCAGTTAAAAGTGAGTTTTGTCGAGAAAGGCATATGAACTCCTTTAGGTGTAATGAGAACTGCACCAACACCACGACCATTCATATTAACAGCCCCATCAAACATCATTGTCCATTCTTCTTCTGGGTCTGGCCCTTCAGTGTGAACAGGCTCTTCATGATCTTTTGCTTTTATGAACATGATGTCTTCATCAGGGAAGTCAAATCTCATAGGCTGGTAATCATCAATGGGTTGCTCAACAAGATAGTCAGACAATACACTGCCTTTGAAGGCTTTCTAAGATGTGTACTGAATGTCATATTTTGTGAGAATCATTTGCCATCTTGCAACCCGTCCGATAAGTGCTGGCTTCTCGAATATGTACTTAACTGGGTACATATTTGAGATCAACAAGGTAGTGTGGGTCAACATATACTGCCTTAGTCGGCGAGCAGCCCACGCTAAAGCACAACAAGTTTTCTCGAGCAGTGAATAACGTTGTTCACAGTCGGTAAACATTTTGCTTAGGTAGTAAATTGCGTACTCTTTTCGACCAGACTCGTCATGCTGGCCCATCACACACCCCATTGACTCTTCTAATACTGTCAAGTACATTATTAGAGGTCTTCCTTCAACTGGAGGCATAAGGATCGGAGGCTCTTGTAAGTATTCCTTGATTTTGTCAAAAGCCCTTTGGTAGTCTTCATTCCACCTGACCGTTTGTTCTTTTCTTAACAACTTGAACAAGGGTTCATAGGTTGCAGTAAGGTGAGATATGAACCTTGAAATGTAGTTCAATCTACCTAGAAACCCCCAAACTTCTCTTTCAGTCTCTAGTGCAGGAATTTCTTGAATGGCTTTGACTTTGTCAGGGTCAACTTCAATTCCCTTCTCACTTACAATAAATCCCAGCAGCTTACCGGATCGTACCCCGAATGTGCATTTGTTGGGGTTTAGTTTCAGCTGGTACTTTCTCAGACGCTTGAATAGTTTCAAAAGATTCACCAGGTGGTCTTCTTCTGTGAGGGACTTGGCAATCATGTCATCCACATAACATTCGATTTCTTTATGGATCATGTCGTGGAATAATGTTACCATAGCCCGTTGATAGGTGGCACCAGCATTCTTTAGTCTGAACGACATTACCTTATAACAGAATGTGCCCCAGGGTGTGATGAAAGTTGTCTTCTCCATGTCTTCAGGTGACATCTTGATCTGATTATATCCTGAAAATCCATCCATGAAGGAGAACACCGAGAACTGAGCCGTATTGTCGACCAATACATCAATGTGAGGTAATGGGAAGTCATCTTTTGGGCTGGCTCTGTTCAGATCTCGGTAATCCACACACATTCGTACTTTGCCATCCTTCTTAGGCACAGGTACAATGTTAGCAACCCACGGCGGGTAACTAGTTACAGCAAGGAAACCGGCGTCCCACTGTTTTTGTACCTCTTCTTTTATCTTCATGGCCATATCCAGACGAGTACGGCGCAACTTCTGTTTTACTGGCGGACAGTCTTCTTTTAGTGGCAGCTTGTGCATAACGATGTCAGTATCCAGACCTGGCATATCCTGATAAGACCAGGCAAAAACATCCACATACTCCCGAAGCATGTGAATAAGTTGCTCTTTTACTGAATCTTGTAGACGGGCCCCGATTTTCACTTCTTTTAAATCTTCTTCGGTAACAAGATTAATTGTCTCAACCTCCTTCTGATGAGGAGTGATAACCTTATCTTCTTGCCTTAGGAGTCTGGCTAGCTCTTCAGGTAGCTCATAATCTTCTTCAACCCCTTCATCGGCTTGATTAATCGGATTGTCAAAGTCATACGAAGTCATAGCAGTGTCGTTGTCGGTGCAGTCTGGAGGGCACTCTCTGCAAGGGTTTAGATTTGTTCATTTTAGTGATCAGTTTTATCTTACTTAGAAAAAGGTGAAAATGGAGTTATTATTTTTAAAAAACATTGCCATTTTATTTTTGTACAAAAAATGAAAAATGAAAAACAGTGAGCGAAAAAAGAAGAGACTCATTTGCAAAAGATGTCCTGATATTCATTAATTGATCATTTGCACAAAATACAAGATGGCCCGATTACAAAATGAGCTCTGACATCTTGGGCAAGATGTAGGACTTGATGCATGCTTAAAGACAGGAAATAATAATTACTCTGCAGGAGTAACTCTTATAATTTTCTGGGAAGACCAGTTTGAGACTTGGTTCCCCGGGATCCTTGGACGTATCCAATTTTCCAGGTTGCGTTCGTCTTCTTCCTCATCTTCCAAACTGTTCACAGCATCCGGGGTTAGCATTCCCCCGCTGACAAATTTGGGCTCCGTTGCAGCCTCTGGTTGATCTTGTCGAGTTGGTCTGTAACCTAACCCGAATCTGTCTTCTTTCTTTTCTACTGGAAGCAGCTTGCCCCAGCCTTGAGCGGTACCCTCCTCAACAACCTTCCGGGCCTGTTGATATGAAGTGATGGAAGTCCCAGACACAACAGATGCTTCATTGATGTTAAGGGCCTCAAACCCCTGACTCATGGTCTCATGGATCTCCCTATCCATTTCTATATACTTATACATAGCCAGCTGGCTAACAAATATATCTTCTTCCCCATAGATGGTGATGATTTGGCCTTCCCACTCGAATTTTAACTTCTGGTGAAAGGTAGACGTATCAGCGCCAGCGGCGTGAATCCAAGGTCTACCCTACAGACAGCTGTAGGTCGGCTGTATGTCCATCACGAAGAAGGTAGTTTTAAAGGTCTGCGGGCCAATCAACACAGGCGGATCAATCTCCCTAAGCACCAATCTCTTAGAGCCATCAAATGCTCTCACCACCAAATTACTTGGACGCAATGCCAAGCCATCATACTCCAGCTTCACTTAGGCTTTCTTTGGTAGGACATTGAGGGAAGACCCCGTGTCCACCAGCACATGAGACAGAACAACACATTTGCATTCTAAGGTGATATGTAAAGCCTTGTTATGGTTGCGTCCCTCCGTTGTTAAATCAGCATTTGTAAAGCCCAGCCCATGACTGGTATTGACATTTGCAACCACAGTTTCTAACTGATTAACAGTAATCTCTTCCGGCACGTATGCTGCGTCCAGGACCTTCAACAATGCATTCCTGTGAGCTTCGGAACACATTGTCATACCCCAAATTTGTCCTACCCGCACCATTTTTATTTGTCTGTCTAACCATTATTTCAAAAATCCAAAAATATGTATCATTTTATTTTCTTCTAACAAATATTCGAAAATCTCCAAAAAATATATGTCATTTCTTTTTCCAAATTTGTGGTTTGTGCGTAAATCGAGTCAGTTTGAGTTTGTCAGTGTGTACATATGCTGTGTTGTCTATAAGTCGGTGTCGTATAAAGATTCTTTTGCCCGATTATCGCTTCTATTTTACATTTACAATTTTGTAAACACCCCAAATTTTCCCTCACTCATTCACACCATGGCTTGTGATCATTCCATGTGCATAAGTTCAATCATACTATCTCATATTGCATTTTTGATTCATTGCATTGCTTCTAAGTCATCTGCATCTAGGGTTTGTGATCTGAGCAATCCAAGAGCTTCTTGAGCCATTCCAAAGGTCATCAATCACTTCAAAGGGGTCCATGTATGTTCAAGCATCATATTATATCCTCCCAAAGTCAAAGAAATCAAAGAATCACAAGAACTGAAAAAGGCATGGAGGCAGAGCCAGGTTTGACTGCACAGATGACCTAGAATTAGGGTTTTGGTTTCAAAGGCCATAACTCCAAATTTTTTGGTCATTCTTGTTTCTATTGGTCTCTATATGTTATAAGGATCATGCATATCAATTTTCATGAAGAAATTCCATGGGGAAGTCATCTGATCAAGAGTTGACTTTTTGAGCAAGTCAGTGCAAAATCAGGGCATCTGAGGCCCCCAATGACCCAACCAAAGGGTGTTCTTCATCATTTTGATTGTGTATGATCTTTATTTGATCATAGAAGATGTTGGAAGTTCACAAATTTGAATAATTTCAAGCCATTTGCAAAGTTGACTTTTTGGGAAAATGACTTATAATGGAAACTTGCCATTTTGGGAAACTTTTTCAACCCTTGCTTTTTGATTCAAAAATGCTTCAAATAGGAAAACTTTGGTCATGAAAGTTGTAGAATGGATCATTCCCTTTTCAAAAAGTACAAGAACTTGTTCTAATTCATTTTGGATCAAAAGTTATAGCCTTGCAAAGTTGGACAAAATCATTGAAATTTCACTTTTGCACAAAATGGAAAACTTGCAATTTCTCATGGCAAGCCTTTATGTGACTTCAATATGACCTCTAATCATCATACCAATGCAATGCATGACCTAAAATCAGAATTGGCCCAAGGGATTTCTCATTTATTTGCCTTGATCTTCACATAACCATAGGCCATTTTTCATGAAAGTGTAAAGAGGGATTTTTGGCAAAATCATTCTCAAAGGAATTGTATGATCTCTAGCTGGTTTTAATACATTGTCATGACCTAATGAGGCATCCCACATCAGAAATTCAGCAAGGTTTCTCACATTCACATAGCCAAAAGTCATGAAATGTCACAAGTGGGCAAGTTGCAAAAACTCTCTCAACTCATGATCCAAATGCAGCAGCCTCTCATGAACCATCCAAGGGTCATCCTTGACTCAAGCTGAGGCAGGACAAGCCTCTAGACTGCCTCTGCCATAGCCCATGCTTGAAGTACACCAACTATTGACTTTTTGGCCAATTGCTCCATACCATTCCCACAGTACATGTCAAGTCTTCTGACTCATTCCAATAGTTTAGGACTTGTATATGGATCATAAAACAAGCCTCACACAAGCCTGGAACACACACATTGCAGCACACTCCAAAAACTGTCAAAACTTTCCTCTCTTCGAATCTCCTTCCACAGCCATCAAACTGCAACAATTCCTTCACCAATCAACCAGAAATCCTCCATAGAACGAAAACCCACCATTGAAACAGCCTGAAACCCCCTAGAACACAACTGTAAAATCTGCTACACCAGAACTCATCTTCACAAATCAGTCATCAACAAAAGTTTTGAAGCATTCCATTGAGCTCAGGGGGACAAGAGGAGTCAGTTTGCATAGGAGAAAGGCTCAGAAAGCTCCAGTTTGAAGAACTTCAGTTCAGGTATCCATCAAGAACAAATTTTCCAGAACTTCATTCACTTGTTATAAATCGATTCTACATGTTATCCTGATCATCATGATGTGTTTAAAAATGAAAATGGGTGGAAAATGAGTATGTATTGATGTTCTGAAGTTTTTCCCGTGAAAAATGTTTGCTTCGATTTGCTTGATTCATGTAGTTTAAATGTTGTTTGATGGTTGATTCATGTTCCATGATGTTAGAGGATCATTTCCCTGTGTTTAATTTGAGGTGGGGTGGCCTGTAGCGAAATCTAGGGTTTTGGTTCGCCGGAGAAGACGACCGGAAGTCTTCTCCGGCCACCTGAGAACCATTAGCCCTAATCTGTGTAATTATGAGAGTTTGAATTCTGGCCCTTAGATGCGTTGACCCGCGCGTGTTTGGATGGTCAGGATTCCACCATTTTGCCCTAATCCTCATTTGACTTAATTAATCCAGATTAAATAATTTAAAAATCAGGTTTAACCAGGTTTGAACTTGGGCCATTGGATGTGGCGCCAAGTCAACCTTCCCTTGCCCAGAACCCATCTGATCCGTCCATTGCACATACTTCTCATTTTATTAATTTTATTTCACATTTTTCTCATTTAATTTGTACATTTAATTAAAAATAGCAAAAAATGTTTAAAAATTATGAAAATTTTTGTCAAGATTTTCATTATTTTTCAGAACACAAAAATATTTTTACTTTTATTTTTTGCATTAAAAATTATTTTTAAATCATTTAAAAGTTTATTTTTAATTAATTAATGAAAATTAATTAATTAAAAATGCTTTTAGGTATTTAAAAATCACCAAAAAATTCATGTAACCTTTAAAAACATTTAGAAACATTGTCCAACTCTCAAACCAAATTTCTTTTTTTGTTCTTGATGCCTTTTGATAATTTTCTTTGGAATTAATTTCATTTCAAGGCAATATTTTGTTTCAAACATCAAAAATTCATTTCTGCATAACCATTGAGAGTTGGATGATGATTCTTTTTGCATTGCATCTTGTATAGCATGTAGTTTATAGGATAAAATTGGCTTGATTTGATCTTGCATTTTCAATTTGTTTTGCATTTTTCTTGACAAGGTACCTTAAAACCCTAGCAATCTTAGGAAATTCATAACTTTTGATAGGTTAAGAGTTAGAACCCCTCCTTTGGGCAGTGAGTTTGTATAGGTCTAGGGTATCTTTGATTCAATTTTCAAATTTTTATCATGTAATTTGCTTCTGGTTTTGGATCTTTGCTTTGTATGTTGCATATAACCTTAATTCATGCCTTCCTTTGCATCCATCTTCCATTTGCTTACATACCATGACTTGCCATGACATTTTGTGCATCCATTTGATTCATAATACATCTTAGGACATATTAGAATCATGTGTGATCATTGCATCCTTCATTTGCCATGTTGTATGTCATTTGCATTCCATAACTTTTCATGAACATCCATGGTTCAATACATGCTTCTCTTGCATCCATATGTTTGTATGATCATCCTCATGCCTTGCCTCATGTTTGCATCATCTCTTAGCATCATTAACATCATACTCATGCTTCTGGTTTTGGTTTGCATCACCACATTTCATCTCATTTGCATTGCATTTCATTTCTTTACTAACTTTTCAGGTGGTAAGTTGTATTGAGAAGTGAATTTGCCTTCACTTCTCATAATTTCCTTTCATCTCCTTTATGCATCATTGCTGCATTTTTGTATGTGTATGGAATTGAGCTTGCTCATTCTTGTTCATCTTACTTTCTTTCTTCAAGCAACTTGACTTCTTAAGTGAAGCAAGTTGTTTTGCTTCTCTTTGCTCCCCTCATCTGCTTCTCTCCTTGGTGGTTCTTTGAAGATCTTTCTCTTAGACCTCACAAACCCTAGGACTCCCAAGCATGATAACTTTTTTAGGATTGTTTAGTCCCCCACTTAGCTTTTAATTTTGTGTCTGTTTGAGTCTTCTCTTCTCATCCCTTAATCAAGGACCAAACCCTAAAGGCTTTAAGGCTTTGTGATTAAGCTTATGCCTGCATCCTTCTATTAGGATGGAGTGTATAACTTTAATCCTAAGTGTTAAACCCTTAATGTGTTTAAATCCTTTAATCAATCCACTTAATAATCATCAAGACATCAAGCTTGTAACTTGGGCCTTGCATTAGGGTTCTATTTCTTCCTTACTTGGTTAAGAAGGACTAACCCTAGTGTTAATGGACAAGTCCCCCTCAAGTTGTCTTACAAACCATAAAATCCACTTCTTCATCTTATCATTGACTAAAATCCATCTTAATAAAGGCTTTGTTTTGTCATAAGGTTAATCCCTAATCATGGATTAAGTTGAGGAGTCTTCCTCAGCTTAAACATTCTCATCTATTATCCTTCTATTAGGATGGTGTAATGAGTCTGTTTAATCCCTGATTATGGCTTAAGCTCATTACTTAACACTAAACAAAAACCCCAAAAACATCTAAATAATCACAAGTAGGTTAATGATCTTAATCCTACATCAGGGTAATTAAGTGTGAGATACTGACTTCACACTTAAGGTATATTCATTACCCCTAATCAGAGGGAGGATGTGATGAGTTTACTAACCCATTGGTTTAGGCTTAAGCTCATTAACTTATGACAAACTTTCAAAAGCAATAAAAGACTGAAAACACTCAAAAACAAACAATAATCGTCTCCTCCGGGATTCTTTTCTCACCATGTTCACTCACAAACGAGAACTTGCTTCTTCCGTCTAATGCAAGACAGTTTGCACCTGAGCCAGACAGTTCTTGTGATTTGAACCCTGGACATGGGACTCTTTATTTGAGTCCCCCACCTTGGTTACTGGACTTCTGAACCTCCATCTGAACTTCTTGAACATACATGGACTTATACCAAGGCAGTAATCAGATCCAGCTTGATCACAAACCCTTGCATATCATTTGCATACTCATCATTTGCATCATTTTAACATTTGTTTATTTGTTTTTCAGGGTATCCACATATTATCTGGCTTGGTTTTGACCCCTTCATCTGCATAGACCTCTGTTCATCAGTTGCCTACTTCATCTATCTTCATCAGCTACCTGCTTCAGTTACTTTCATCATCATCCTCAGCCTATCAGAGGCTCATCTCCAGTATCAGTCTTCATCATCAGCATTTGTTCCAGCTCTTCATCAGCAGTCATGGCACCCAAGAAGAGCAACATTTCATACCATTTCTTTGAGCCTGTGCTGGCTGGCATCAGGCAGGTCCAGGCACTTATCACTCCAGACCACATCCCATTATTCAGAGAGCATTATGGAGGCATCCTTGATATGGTTATGGACTTAGACCCTTCTCAGAGGAGTTTGATCCACACTTGCCTACAGTTTTATGACCCTCCTTTGAGATGTTTCACTTTCCAGAACTTCCAGCTAGGACCTCTGCTGAAGGAGTTCTCATCATTGATTGGAGTACCTGTCAGGGGTGGTGTCCCCTTCAACCCTGAGATGACCTCTCCCAGTAATGAAGAAGTGGCAAAAGCACTGCACCTGGAACCTGTTTTGATTGAGCAGAACATGACAACAAAGGCTGGAATCTCTGGTCTACACTTGGATTTCTTGACTTCACAGGCCATCCTGAAGGCCTCCTTGGGAGAATGGAAGGCAGTTTGTGCATTGTTAGCCCTCAGTATATATGGGGTTATACTTTTTGCAGACGAGCCCAAGTTTATCAGTAGGAATGCTATTCATCTTTTCCTTCTGAGGAACCCAGTGCCCACATTGCTGGGGGATTTTTATTACTCTGTTCACCAAAGAAATGAGAAGCAAAGAGGGAGGTTGGTGAGATGCTGTGCTCCCCTGTTCGATACCTGGCTGCTCAAACACCTACCCAAGACTGATGCCTTCCTGAATCCTCACCAACAGAAGAATTGGGCTAAGAGGCTTATTGCTCTGACTTCAGATGACATCAGATGGTGCACCCAGAGCACCAAAGGCAGAGACATCATTACTAGTTGTGGGCAGTTCCCCAATGTACCTCTGATAGGAGTGAAGGGTTGCATCAACTACAACCCTTTGCTGTTTAAAAGACAGTTGGGCTATGCTTTGGTCCACCCTCCTATAGTGCAGGACTTGGCTGAAACCCTGTATTGTGAGATAAAGCCTAATCTAGCTGTTGTCAGGCAAGCATCCTGGGCTTGGGACAACATCCAGACCAAAGGGATGGCCATTCTTGGGAGATGCAACAATGTGGCCTCAACTCAGTATTATGAATGGTCTCATGCTAGGGCTCAGCTTTCTGGGATGCCCTTCACCATTGAGGATGTACCTGGACCATCCACAGTACCACCCCCAGCCACTGTCAGCCTGGAAGAATTTGAGAAACTGAAGGAGAGGAATGAGAATCTGTCTCAAGCTCTAAAGAAGACCCTCTGGGAGAGGAGTGATGGTCGTCTAGACATTGAGAGGTTGGAAAAGCTTAAGGTGGAACATCTAGCCAAGATTGAGAAAGCAGAGGACTACATCAAGAAATCAAGAGCTAGGGAGCAAATTTTGAAGAATGCCTGTAAAGAGGCCCAGTTTCAGAGGGCTAGGACTGATCTCTATCTGAAGGAAAGTCAAGCTAGGTGGGTCAGGATCACTGAAACTCGCACTCAGGAAGATAAGAGAACTCAAGACAAGATTGAGCAGTTGGAGGCCAATGAAAAGAAACAGCAGGAGGCTCTGCTAGCAGCCCAGAAGGAGATTTCAGAGTTAAAGCTTAGGGCTGGTGTGAAGAGGTCAAAGGACCAAGACAGGCACAAGAAGCTGACCACTGCTATTGCCACCAGGAACCTTCTTATCAGAAACATTACAGAGCATCCGGCTGGTCCCGTAACTGAAGCACTTCTGAAGGAGGTGAAAGAGGATGAGTTTTGTCTTGGTGTCTGACTTTTTGCTTGTTGTTGTTTCCATTTCATGTACTTTTCCTTTTATGTTGTATTTTGACCCCTCAGGGGCATGTGTTGTAAAAACAAACTATGTGTTGTGCACCATTTGTAATATATTTATCAGTTTGTTTCATTTGAGTTTCTTTTCTCAAGCAACATCAGAGCATCTTCCTCAGGGGTCTGGAAAGGTCAAAACCAAGAGCCAAGCCGGATACCGTGGAAAACAAATAAGCATACTGCATTGCATACTAACTTTTGTTTTGTTTTGTAGGTTTTTGTTTTGTTTGTTACTAACTCTGTTGTGGTTCAGGAATTATTGCTCGCCGTCGGGTGTTCCCTCTCAACCGTCCGCACAGATATCCTACTCGCAACAATCTTCCTGGTATCCAGATGGACCAAGTACAGCAAGATCTGACAGAAGTCAGGACTCAGATGGCCAATGAAAGGTTGGAGATGAGAAACCAAATGACCCAGTTCATGGAAGTAATGAATGGCTTGGCCCAAAGTCAAGAAAGGTTGAGGGCATTGGTAGAAAGGCAAACCCAGGAAGAACCCCATCTAGGGACTGGAGGAACAAGTAACAATGAAAGGGGTCAACCCCATGTTAACCCACCAGTATATGGGCCTCATCTTCATCCGGAGATCAACATCCCGACTAATGTGCAAGGAAATACTATTGCAGGCAGAATCTTACAAGAAGACCCCCAGGAGGAGCAATTCACTGTGATGGGAGCTGGGGATGAAGTTTATGATAGAAGGCTTGATGAAATTGCTGAGAAGTTGAGATCTCTGGAATCTCAAAATTCCTTGGGTTTTGATATCATGGATATGGGGCTAGTGGATGGGGTAAGGATTCCCCACAAGTTTAAACCCCCGTGCTTCGAGAAGTACAATGGAACTTCCTGTCCACGAACTCACTTACAGTCTTTTCTGGGGAGACTCAAGGCATACACCATGGATGAAAAACTGTGGATGTTTTACTTTGAAGACAGTTTGACTGGGGCTTCAAGGGAATGCTACTCTCACTTGACCAGAGCTACTATCAGGTGCTGGAAGGACCTAGCTGAAGCCTTCATCAGGCAGTACCAATACAACTTGGACATGGCTCCTAACAGGACCCTTTTGATGGGAATGTCTCAATCCTCCAGAGAAAGCTTCAGGGAATATGCCCAGAGGTGGAGACAGCTTGCTGCTGCTGTCCAGCCACCCATGTCGGAAAGAGAAATGGCCGACATGTTTATGAATACACTACAAGGAACGTATATTGACAGGCTAGCTGCCTTTTCTTCCACCAGCTTCGCTGACGTAGTCATAGCTGGAGAAAGAATTGAGAGCCTTCTGAAGATGGGTAAGATTTCTGATAATGGTGCAAGTTCATCCAGTAATCCTAGGAAGCCTTTTGTGGGACCTAGAAGAACCGGTGAGACAAATGCCATTCATGCCAGCAGGGGCAGACCTCCGTATGTCCACAAAACAGTAGCAGCTGTCACCATTCCAGCTCCGATTCCTCAGCAACCGGCATATTAACAACAACAACAACTTCATTATCAGCAGCAAGTTCAGTATCCGCCACAAAGGACCTACAACAACAATAACAACAATCAGCAGTAAAGACCCTTTCAGCAAAGACCATCACAGGCCAATAGGGTGATTGATCCAATCCCTATGCCTTATGCCGCTTTATTGCCACAACTCCTGAAACTCAACTTGGTTGAATTAAGGACATTGGCGCCACCAGATCCCTCTAATCTCCCAAGAAATTATGATGCCAACGCCAGATGTGCTTTCCATTCCAATGCACCTGGCCACCATACGGAGAAGTGCAGGGCTTTACAAATGAAGGTACAAGACCTGGTGGATTCTAAAGCCCTCAACTTTGCACCCCCGCCAAATGTCAACAAGAATCCCATGCCCAATCATGGAGGACCAAGAATTAATGCCATTGAGGAAGAGAAGCCATCTTTCTTAATCACCAGTGTTGGACAGATTCGGACACCTCTGGTAGAAATTAAAGCTCAGCTTCTAGAGTGCCAGATGTTCCCCGGGTGTGAGCTCGGTTGTGGGTATTGCAACATTTCGGTTAACGGGTGTGATAACTTGTTAAAGCGGCATAGATGGTCTTATCAAGAGTGGCATACTTCAGATCACAACATCGGCACCTACAAATCCAGCAATCCCTTTGACAACAATTCCTGACTCTTCTACAACTGCAACAACAATCATTCCGAACAATTCATCAATATCATCAACAATGGCTTCATCCATCACTTCAACAAATCAGATGTCAACAACCATTTCTTCTACAACATCAGCATCCCTTTATTCAGCAGGATCTTCTACAACGCCAACAGAAAATAATGAAGATATCTCAGCAGTCACCATTTATTATGATCCATCAGATGTTCCTCCAAACAACAACTTTCAACAACAAACAGTGGCACCTCCTGCCAGGTCACCAGTCACCATCTACTACGATCCGCACACCATTTCAGTACCCTCCTCTGCAGTAGTCAGTCCAGTTACCATCACGGTGCCTGGACCAGTTCCATATGAAAGCAGTAATGCCATACCTTGGCATTATGGCTCTGACCTCTACTGCAACGGGGAGAAAATCACTTTGGACTCTTCAACTTCTTCTCCACAGATTGATAATGTCGGGGGAGGCGGAGGCTTCACCAGAAGCGGACGCCTTTTTGCCTCACAATTGCAAAGACCTAATGCCGAAGCAGAAGCTGCTGCCAAAGCAAAAGGAAAGAGTGTGGTAGTGGAAGAGCCAACTTTCAAAGAAACTCAGAAGACATCTTTTGAGCAAGATGTAGACGAGTTTATGAGGATGATAAAGAGAAGTGATTACAAAGTGGTGGATCAGCTTCACCAAACTCCCTCAAAGATCTCCATATTATCCCTGCTGATGTGTTCTGAAGCTCACAAGAATGCATTACTTAAAGTCCTGCACGCAGCATACGTGCCAGAGGAGATCACAGTTAATCAGCTAGAAACCGTGGTGGCAAATGTCAACACCAGTCATGGACTGGGCTTTACCAATACTGATTTAACAACTGAGGGACGTAACCACAACAAGGCTTTACACATCACTCTGGAATGCAAGGGTGCTGTTCTATCCCATGTACTGGTGGACACTGGGTCTTCACCCAATGTTCTACCAAAGAAAGCCTTAGTGAAGCTGGAGTACGATGGCTTGGCATTGCGTCCAAGTAATTTGGTGGTGAGAGCATTTGATGGCTCAAAAAGATCAGTGCTTGGGGAGATTGATCTGCCTGTGATGATTGGCCCGCAGACTTTTAAAATTACCTTCTATGTGATGGACATTCAGCCGGCCTACAGCTGTTTGTTGGGTAGACCTTGGATCCATGCCGCTGGCGCTGTTACGTCTACCCTTCACCAGAAGCTGAAATTCGAGTGGGAAGGTCAGATCATCACCATCTGTGGTGAAGAAGATATCTTTGTTAGCCATCTGGCTACATACAAGTATATTGAGATGGATGGAGAGATCCATGAAACTATGAGCCAGGGGTTTGAAGCCCTGAACATTAATGAAGCATCTGCTGTACTTGGAACCTCCATGACGTCTTATCAGCAAGCCAGGAAGGTTGTTGAAGAGGGGACTGCCCAAGGCTGGGGCAAGCTGCTACCCGTGGAGAAGAAGGAAGATAGATTTGGGTTGGGTTACAAACCAACTCAACAAGATCAATCAGAGGCTGCTAAGAAGCCCAATTTTGTCAGCGGGGGAATGCTCACCCCGGATGCAGTGAACAACTTGGAAGACGAGGATGAAAGTGACCGCAACCTGGAGAGCTGGATACGTCCAAGGATCCCGGGGAGCCAAGTCCTTAACTGGTCTTCCAAGGAAATTATAAGGGTTACTCCTGCAGAGTAATTATTATTTCCTGTATTTTTAAAGCATGCATCAAGTCTTGCATCTTGCCCAAGATGACAATACTCATTTTGTAATCGGGCCATCTTGTAATTTTGTGCAAACAGATCAATCAAAGAATATCGGACATCTTTTGCAAATGAGTCTTTTTCTTTTCCGCTCACTGTTTTTCATTTTTTATTTTTGTACAAAAATAAAATGGCAATGTTTTCCAAAATGATAAACTTCATTTCACTTTTTCTAAACAAGATTAAAATCAATCACTAAAATGAACAATCTAAACCCTTGCAGAGAGTGCCTTTGAGACTGCACCGACAACAGCACAGCTATGGCTTCGTATGACTTTGACAATCCAATCAATCAAGCCGATGAAGGGGTCGAAGAAGATTATGAGCTTCCTGAAGAGCTAGCCAGGTTGTTAAGGCAAGAGGAGAAGGTTATCACTCCCCATCAGGAGGAGGTTGAAACGGTTAATCTTGGTACGGAGGAAGACGTAAAAGAAGTTAAGATCGGGGCCTGCCTACAATAATCAGTGAAAGAACAACTGATTGATATGCTTCGAGAGTATGTGGATGTCTTTGCTTGGTCTTATCAGGATATGCCCGGGTTGGACACCGATATTGTCATGCACAAGCTGCCTTTGAGAGAAGACTGCCCGCCAGTAAAGCAGAAACTGCGCCGTACTCGCCCGGATATGGCAATGAAGATAAAAGAAGAGGTACAAAAGCAGTGGGACGCCGGGTTCCTTGCTGTAACTAGCTATCCGCCGTGGGTTGCTAATATTGTACCTGTGCCTAAGAAAGACGGCAAAGTGAGAATGTGTGTGGACTACCGAGATCTGAACAGAGCCAGCCCGAAAGATGATTTCCCATTACCTCACATTGATGTATTGGTTGATAATACGGCTCAGTTCTCGGTATTCTCCTTCATGGACGGATTTTCAGGATACAATCAGATCAAAATGTCACCTGAAGACATGGAGAAGACAACTTTCATCACACCCTGGGGCACGTTCTGTTATAAGGTGATGCCATTCGGACTGAAGAATGCTGGTTCAACTTATCAACGGGCTATGGTAACATTATTCCATGACATGATCCATAAAGAAATCGAATGTTATGTGGATGACATGATTGCCAAGTCCCTCACAGAAGAAGACCACCTGGTAAATCTGTTGAAGCTATTAAATCGTCTGAGGAAGTACCAACTGAAGTTGAACCCCAACAAGTGCACATTCGGGGTACGATCCGGTAAGCTGTTGGGCTTTATTGTAAGCGAGAAAGGGATTGAAGTTGACCCTGATAAAGTCAAAGCCATTCAAGAAATGCCTGCACCGAAGACTGAGAAAGAAGTTCGGGGGTTTCTAGGTAGATTGAACTACATTTCAAGGTTCATATCTCACCTTACTGCAACTTGTGAACATTTGTTCAAGCTGTTAAGAAAAGAACAAACGGTCAGGTGGAATGAAGACTGCCAGAGGGCTTTTGACAAGATCAAGGGATACTTACAAGAGCCTCCAATCCTTATGCCTCCAGTTGAAGGAAGACCTCTAATAATGTACTTGACAGTATTAGAAGAGTCAATGGGGTGTGTGCTGGGCCAGCATGACGAGTCTGGTCGAAAAGAGTATGCAATATACTACCTAAGCAAAAAGTTTACCGACTGTGAACAACGTTATTCACTGCTCGAGAAAACTTGCTGTGCTTTAGCGTGGGCTGCTCGCCGACTAAGGCAGTATATGTTGACCCACACTACTTTATTGATCTCAAAGATGGACCCAGTTAAGTACATTTTCGAGAAGCCAGCACTTACCGGACGGGTTGCAAGATGGCAAATGATCCTCACGGAATATGAAATCCAGTACACATCTCATAAAGCCATCAAAGGCAGTGTACTGTCTGATTATCTTGCTGAGCAACCTATTGATGATTACCAGCCAATGAGATTTGACTTCCCTGATGAAGACATCATGTTCATAAAAGCAAAAGATCATGAAGAGCCTATTCACACTGAAGGGCCTGACCCGGAAGAAGAATGGACTATGATGTTTGATGGGGCTGTTAACATGAATGGTCGTGGTGTTGGTGCAGTACTCATTACACCTAAGGGAGTTCACATGCCTTTCTCGGCAAAGCTCACCTTTAACTGCACTAACAACGAAGCTGAATACGAAGCTTGTATTATGGGTATTGAGGAAGCCATTGACCTCAGGATCAAGACATTGACTGTATTCAGAGATTCAGCTCTGGTAATTAATCAAACCAACGGCAAATGGTACACCCACCAAGATCATCTGATACCTTATCGGGACTATACAAGGAGGTTGTTGAATTTCTTTACAACGGTCAAGCTTGAGTATATCCCTAGAGACGAGAATCAGTTTGCAGATGCTCTGGCTACCATTTCATCCATGATAAAAGTTCAAGCTGCCAACTTTGTGCCTCGAATCTCAGTATCCAGACTTGACAGACCGGCGTATGTATTCACAGCAGACATTGTCAAAGATGATAAGCCTTGGTTCCATGACATTAAATGCTTCTTGGAGGATCAAACATACCCACCTGGGGCATCTTCCAATGATAAGAAGACATTAAGAAGGCTAGCCGGTAGTTTCTTCCTGAATACTGACGGTTCCCTGTACAAAAGGAACTTTGATATGGTACTCCTCAAATGCATTGATAGAACAGAAGCAGACTTGTTGATGCACGAGGTGCACGAAGGATCCTTTGGTACCCATGCAGGAGGGCATGCCATGGCCAAGAAATTGCTAAGATCAGGTTATTACTGGATCACAATGGATACCGACTGTTGTGCTTATGCCAGGAAATGCCATAAATGCCAGATTTATGCGGATAAGGTGCATGTGCCTCCCAATCCTCTGAATGTGATGTCTTCACCTTGGCCCTTTGCTATGTGGGGCATCGATATGATTGGCAAGATTGAACCGACTGCTTCAAATGGCCACAGATTCATCCTGGTAGCCATTGACTATTTTACCAAGTGGGTTGAAGCAGCTTCATATGCAAATGTTACAAGGCAAGTGGTAGCCCGATTCCTGAAGAGAGATATCATCTGTCGGTACGGAGTTCCCGAACGAATCGTTACTGATAATGGTTCCAACTTAAACAACAAAATGATGGTAGAGCTATGCCGAGACTTCAAGATCCAACACCACAATTCTTCTCCTTACAGGCCAAAGATGAATGGCGCTGTTGAGGCAGCTAACAAGAATATTAAGAAGATTGTGCAAAAGATGGTAGTCACCTACAAAGACTGGCATGAAATGCTACCGTTTGCCTTGCATGGGTACCGCACGTCAATCAGAACATCTACTGGGGCAACACCGTATCAGCTTGTGTATGGTATGGAGGCAGTCCTACCTGTTGAAGTTGAATTACCCTCCCTGCGGGTACTAATGGATGTTAAGCTGAACGAAGCAGAATGGGTCCGATCCCGATACGAACAACTGAGTCTGATCGAAGAGAAAAGATTGGCTGCAATCTGTCATGGGCAGCTGTATCAGAAAAGAATGAAGAAAGCCTTCGATCAGAAAGTTAGGCTCCGAGAATACCAAGTAGGAGATCTTGTACTGAAAAGACTCCTCCCTCCTCATACAGACCACAGGGGCAAGTGGACTCCAAACTATGAAGGACCATTCGTAGTAAAGAAAGTTTTCTCTGGTGGAGCATTGATGCTCAGCACTATGGATGGTGAAGACTTCCAGTCCCCTGTGAATTTAGATGCAGTAAAAAAATACTTTGCATAAAGTGACCCGCTGGACATAAAAACAGAATGTAAGTCAAGGCAAAATAGGGCATCCTGGCGAGTCAAAAACAGAATAAAAGGCTCTGGCAAAAATAAGGGAAATAAATAAAAAAATGCACACCCGCTGAGTTGAAAAGCCGCATTGGACAACTCAGGCAAAAATGGGTATCCCGATGGATTGAAAACCTGAAAGGGCGATCCATGCAAAATAAGGGAATAAGCGAACAACTGCATTTTGAATTCGTCTGTATCACTCACAACTTGGTAAGCTTCGAAAGGATCAAGCTTCTTTCAGAATCAGCCTTCTTCAGAATGCAGGGCGAGAAGAACGTCAAATGTCATACGAGTCATAACAAAAGGGAAGCTCCTTGAAGCGGCATCAACATTGCCAACATCTTTTGTTTCTCAATTTGTAACAATCTCCTCATTTTAGGGGGTTCGTTTCTTTGACTGTATCTTGCCAATTCAGGGCACTTGAATCAATAAAATCAGATTTTCAGTCACGTTCCGTCTCGTATATTTTATTTTCATTGGCGAAAATGTTCGATGTCTTTAAAATACTGATTGCATAAATACAGATGCTTCTCTTCTAAGAATACATGCTTACAGGAAATATGCTTACTCCTGGGAGTGTCTAAACTCCTATGACGGAATCCGGTAAGGGATACCTCGGGATTACTCGCGCGTTTCTCTGTCTTTTCAGGATTGCAGGTATTCAAAGCATAACATGGGGCATGAAAGCCTCACCCCAGCAAGCTGGCAGATCATTATCCACTCAGTCTTAGCACCAGAAGTGCTTTCTCCCCAGCTGAATTGCCATCCGTTATTCCTCCTCAGCCAAGTACAAAAGCCAGGGAGCCATCCCCCCACAGAGTGTCAGCCTCTACCCGAAAGAGCAACGCGTGAAGGAATCACAACAGAGTGAAGAAAGCTTCTACAAACCCCAGCTGGGTCCCTCATTACCAAGACAGGTCTATCAGTGACCTATTTCCCCAAGCAGAGTCATACAGATCTACCAATGATCTCATCCCTAGCGGGGATTCCCACTTCAAACAGATCAGCCGGAGATCTTCACAGCAATGGGGATCCGAATCCCGAATGGTCACCTTTTGCATAATCATAGCATTCGCATCATATTTTCCCCACAGAGCGTAGCATTCCGTCTAATACAGAACATTACGGTAAAAATGAAACATATTGCATAATCATAAGCCATGGTCTGAATCAAACGCTTGTGAATAATGACAATCCATCAACAAATACA
This sequence comes from Lathyrus aphaca, assembly GCA_963966055.1. Classification (NCBI taxonomy): domain Eukaryota; kingdom Viridiplantae; phylum Streptophyta; class Magnoliopsida; order Fabales; family Fabaceae; genus Lathyrus; species Lathyrus aphaca. The sequence continues at coordinate 443,203,781 of OZ014519.1, forward strand.
GATACTTCTCGACACCCGTCCGTGTCATTTCCCTACCAGAGAGCCAAGGCATTTGCCCTACACTCATAAATACCAATGCACACTCCTTTTGGCACCCGTCCGTGTCATGATTCCCCAGTAAAGTCGCACGAGCTTTCTTTACAATCAAACACTTATATGTTACAGATACTTCTTGACACCCGTCCATGTCATACCCCCAGTAGAAAGCCAAAGCGTCCCCTTTGCACTCACAGATACATATATATATACACGATTCCTTGACACCCGTCCGTGTCACTTTCCCCAGCATAATTACCCAAACACTTTGTAAAGCATATACTTGTTTATAATATACCTTTTGACACCCGTCCGTGTCACTCTCCCCAGCAAGTTGAACACTCATCTGTACACCGTTCATACTCACTACTCCTATTTTACTCATACAGATACTCGTCCGTATCTTGTATACACCACTTATACATCCTCAGATTCAACACTCGTCCGTGTTCTTTGTTAACTAGTTGGTACTCGTCCGTACCATCATCTCTGAACACGCGTCAGCGTTTGTTTCTACCTGATACTCGTCCGTATCATAGTCTTAAGGATGCTCGTCCGCATCTTTAATCTATACACCGTGTCAACACTTATGTCTTCTTGAATTTAGACACTCGTCCGTGTCTACCACTCCCCAGAAGAGTCCCCACAGAATCAACACTCGTCTGTGTTTCTTTGTTAACCAGTTGATACTCGTCCGTATCATCATCTCTGAACATGTGTCAGCATTTGCTTCTACCTGATACTCGTCCGCATCTTTAATCTATACACAATGCCAAAACATTTATACCTTTCATTTCTTGGATATAAACACTCGTCCGTGTTTACTATTCCCCAACAAAGTCCTCAACAAAACTTGTTAAACTATTTCTTTTCTATCTGACATTTGTCCTATGTCATGATACCTTTTCGGCAGCCGTACCCTGCTAGGTGATCGTCCTTCACCTTTGGATGACCGTCCCTCATCCTTTCCCCAGCGGAGTCTCCATTACTGGAACCCCCTTCTATCCGACATTCGTCCTATGTCGTGATTTTTAGCAGCCGTCCCCTGCTAGGTGATTGTCCTTCACCTCCTGATGATCGTCCTTCATCATTTTATCCGATGGCTGTCCCCATCGTTGATCTTGTTATCTGACATTCGTCCTATGTCATGATAAACCCTGAAAGCAGCCGTACCCTGCTAGGTGATCGTCTTGATGATCGTCCTTCATCATGCTTATCCGATGGCCGTCCCTATCGTCGACCTTTTTACCCGGCATTCGTCCTATGTCGTGATCTTTTCGGCAACCGTACCTTGCCAGGTGATCGTCCTTCACCTTAGATGACCGTCCCTCATCTTATCCCCAATAGAGCAGCCGTCCCCTGCTAGGTGATCGTCCTTCACCTTTGATGACCGTACCTCATCATTTATTTATTTTACCTATAATCCCCAGAAAGTCTTATAGCTTTACTTGATGGCCGTCCCATCACTATCTCTCATATCCCCAGCTTGTCGGCCGTCCCCGTCATTGCTTTATTTCCCGTATTTTCCCCAGCATGTCGGTCGTCCCCGTCATCGCTTTATCCCCAGCAGCCGTCCCCTGCTCGACGGTCGTCCTCCGTCGCCCGCACTTTATAATATACTTTATTTTCTTTTTACAATCTATATCCCTTTTCTTCTTCATTCTGTGAGTGCAAATTTTGGACTATCTTTGGTATTCAACCACAAGTTATCTTGTTTGCTTGTTAAGCCGTTGCTTACATCCTGCACAGCTAACTCATGTTTGAATAGGGGCAGCTGTAAACACCCCAAATTTGCCCTCACTCATTCACACCATGGCTTGTGATCATTCCATGTGCATAAGTTCAATCATACCATCTCATATTGCATTTTTGATTCATTGCATTGCTTCTAAGTCATCTGCATCTAGGGTTTGTGATCTGAGCAATCCAAGAGCTTCTTGAGCCACTCCAAAGGTCATCAATCACTTCAAAGGGGTCCATGTATGTTCAAGCATCATATTATATCCTCCCAAAGTCAAAGAAATCAAAGAATCACAAGAACTGAAAAAGGCATGGAGGCAGAGCCAGGTTTGACTGCACAGATGACCTAGAATTAGGGTTTTGGTTTCAAAGGCCATAACTCCAAATTTTTTGGTCATTCTTGTTTCTATTGGTCTCTATATGTTATAAGGATCATGCATATCAATTTTCATGAAGAAATTCCATGGGGAAGTCATCTGATCAAGAGTTGACTTTTTGAGCAAGTCAGTGCAAAATCAGGGCATCTGAGGCCCCCAATGACCCAACCAAAGGGTGTTCTTCATCATTTTGATTGTGTATGATCTTTATTTGATCATAGAAGATGTTGGAAGTTCACAAATTTGAAGAATTTCAAGCCATTGGCAAAGTTGACTTTTTGGGAAAATGACTTATAATGGAAACTTGCCATTTTGGGAAACTTTTTCAACCCTTGCTTTTTGATTCAAAAATGCTTCAAATGGGAAAACTTTGGTCATGAAAGTTGTATAATGGATCATTCCCTTTTCAAAAAGTACAAGAACTTGTTCTAATTCATTTTGGATCAAAAGTTATAGCCTTGCAAAGTTGGACAAAATCATTGAAATTTCACTTTTGCACAAAATGGAAAACTTGCAATTTCTCATGGCAAGCCTTTATGTGACTTCAATATGACCTCTAATCATCATACCAATGCAATGCATGACCTAAAATCAGAATTGGCCCAAGGGATTTCTCATTTATTTGCCTTGATCTTCACATAACCATATGCCATTTTTCATGAAAGTGTAAAGAGGGATTTTTGGCAAAATCATTCTCAAAGGAATTGTATGATCTCTAGCTGGTTTTAATACATTGTCATGACCTAATGAGGCATCCCACATCAGAAATTCAGCAAGGTTTCTCACATTCACATAGCCAAAAGTCATGAAATGTCACAAGTGGGCAAGTTGCAAAAACTCTCTCAACTCATGATCCAAATGCAGCAGCCTCTCATGAACCATCCAAGGGTCATCCTTGACTCAAGCTGAGGCAGGACAAGCCTCTAGACTGCCTCTGCCATAGCCCATGCTTGAAGTACACCAACTATTGACTTTTTGGCCAATTGCTCCATACCATTCCCACAGTACATGTCAAGTCTTCTGACTCATTCCAATAGTTTAGGACTTGTATATGGATCATAAAACAAGCCTCACACAAGCCTGGAACACACACATTGCAGCACACTCCAAAAACTGTCAAAACTTTCCTCTCTTCGAATCTCCTTCCACAGCCATCAAACTGCAACAATTCCTTCACCAATCAACCAGAAATCCTCCATAGAACGAAAACCCACCATTGAAACAGCCTGAAACCCCCTAGAACACAACTGTAAAATCTGCTACACCAGAACTCATCTTCACAAATCAGTCATCAACAAAAGTTTTGAAGCATTCCATTGAGCTCAGGGGGACAAGAGGAGTCAGTTTGCATAGGAGAAAGGCTCAGAAAGCTCCAGTTTGAAGAACTTCAGTTCAGGTATCCATCAAGAACAAATTTTCCAGAACTTCATTCACTTGTTATAAATCGATTCTACATGTTATCCTGATCATCATGATGTGTTTAAAAATGAAAATGGGTGGAAAATGAGTATGTATTGATGTTCTGAAGTTTTTCCCGTGAAAAATGTTTGCTTCGATTTGCTTGATTCATGTAGTTTAAATGTTGTTTGATGGTTGATTCATGTTCCATGATGTTAGAGGATCATTTCCCTGTGTTTAATTTGAGGTGGGGTGGCCTGTAGCGAAATCTAGGGTTTTGGTTCGCCGGAGAAGACGACCGGAAGTCTTCTCCGGCCACCTGAGAACCATTAGCCCTAATCTGTGTAATTATGAGAGTTTGAATTCTGGCCCTTAGATGCGTTGACCCGCGCGTGTTTGGATGGTCAGGATTCCACCATTTTGCCCTAATCCTCATTTGACTTAATTAATCCAGATTAAATAATTTAAAAATCAGGTTTAACCAGGTTTGAACTTGGGCCATTGGATGTGGCGCCAAGTCAACCTTCCCTTGCCCAGAACCCATCTGATCCGTCCATTGCACATACTTCTCATTTTATTAATTTTATTTCACATTTTTCTCATTTAATTTGTACATTTAATTAAAAATAGCAAAAAATGTTTAAAAATTATGAAAATTTTTGTCAAGATTTTCATTATTTTTCAGAACACAAAAATATTTTTACTTTTATTTTTTGCATTAAAAATTATTTTTAAATCATTTAAAAGTTTATTTTTAATTAATTAATGAAAATTAATTAATTAAAAATGCTTTTAGGTATTTAAAAATCACCAAAAAATTCATGTAACCTTTAAAAACATTTAGAAACATTGTCCAACTCTCAAACCAAATTTCTTTTTTTGTTCTTGATGCCTTTTGATAATTTTCTTTGGAATTAATTTCATTTCAAGGCAATATTTTGTTTCAAACTTCAAAAATTCATTTCTGCCTAACCATTGAGAGTTGGATGATGATTCTTTTTGCATTGCATCTTTTATAGCATGTAGTTTATAGGATAAAATTGGCTTGATTTGATCTTGCATTTTCAATTTGTTTTGCATTTTTCTTGACAAGGTACCTTAAAACCCTAACAATCTTAGGAAATTCATAACTTTTGATAGGTTAAGAGTTAGAACCCCTCCTTTGGGAAGTGAGTTTGTATAGGTCTAGGGTATCTTTGATTGAATTTTCAAATTTTTATCATGTCATTTGCTTCTGGTTTTGGATCTTTGCTTTGTATGTTGCATATAACCTTAATTCATGCCTTCCTTTGCATCCATCTTCCATTTGCTTACATACCATGACTTGCCATGACATTTTGTGCATCCATTTGATTCATAATACATCTTAGGACATATTAGAATCATGTGTGATAATTGCATCCTTCATTTTCCATGTTGTATGTCATTTGCATTCCATAACTTTTCATGAACATCCATGGTTCAATACATGCTTCTCTTGCATCCATATGTTTGTATGATCATCCTCATGCCTTGCCTCATGTTTGCATCATCTCTTAGCATCATTAACATCATACTCATGCTTCTGGTTTTGGTTTGCATCACCATATTTCATCTCATTTGCATTGCATTTCATTTATTTACTAACTTTTCAGGTGGTAAGTTGTATTGAGAAGTGAATTTGCCTTCACTTCTCATAATTTCCTTTCATCTCCTTTATGCATCATTGCTGAATTTTTGTATGTGTATGGAATTGAGCTTGCTCATTCTTGTTCATCTTACTTTCTTTCTTCAAGCAACTTGACTTCTTAAGTGAAGCAAGTTGTTTTGCTTCTCTTTGCTCCCCTCATCTGCTTCTCTCCTTGGTGGTTCTTTGAAGATCTTTCTCTTAGAACTCACAAACCCTAGGACTCCCAAGCATGATAACTTTTTTAGGATTGTTTAGTCCCCCACTTAGCTTTTACCTTTGTTTCTCTTTGAGTCTTCTCTTCTCATCCCTTAATCAAGGACCAAACCCTAAAGGCTTTAAGGCTTTGTGATTAAGCTTATGCCTGCATCCTTCTATTAGGATGGAGTGTATAACTTTAATCCTAAGTGTTAAACCCTTAATGTGTTTAAATCCTTTAATCAATCCACTTAATAATCATCAAGACATCAAGCTTGTAACTTGGGCCTTGCATTAGGGTTCTATTTCTTCCTTAATTGGTTAAGAAGGACTAACCCTAGTGTTAATGGACAAGTCCCCCTCAAGTTGTCTTACAAACCATAAAATCCACTTCTTCATCTTATCATTGACTAAAATCCATCTTAATAAAGGCTTTGTTTTGTCATAAGGTTAATCCCTAATCATGGATTAAGTTGAGGAGTCTTCCTCAGCTTAAACATTCTCATCTATTATCCTTCTATTAGGATGGTGTAATGAGTCTGTTTAATCCCTGATTATGGCTTAAGCTCATTACTTAACACTAAACAAAAACCCCAAAAACATCTAAATAATCACAAGTATGTTAATGATCTTAATCCTACATCAGGGTAATTAAGTGTGAGATACTGACTTCACACTTAAGGTATATTCATTACCCCTAATCAGAGGGAGGATGTGATGAGTTTACTAACCCATTGGTTTAGGCTTAAGCTCATTAACTTATGACAAACTTTCAAAAGCAATAAAAGACTGAAAACACTCAAAAACAAACAATAATCGTGTCCTCCGGGATTCTTTTCTCACCATGTTCACTCACAAACGAGAACTTGCTTCTTCCGTCTAATGCAAGACAGTTTGCACCTGAGCCAGACAGGTCATACACTTGAGCATAGACAAGTAAGCAGTTCATCAGTCAATTCATTTTTCAGTCTCTTTGAGTCGAACTACGGTGTTCTGACTTCCTCATTGCACGAGAGGATACGTAGGCATAACTTAACAGTTATCGAACAAAAGTCTCTGTATATTCCCCCTCTTTCCAGCATCATTCTTTTAGCCTCATTCTCTTGAGCATTTCACTCCTGTTCTCACACTGACACTCTCATACTACACTTTACACTTCTTTTACACTGACACTTGCATTCTTTCCAGCTTTGATTCACAAATTGCACTGACACTACCCCTTTGAAACACAAATCTTTTAAGCGTGGATCCCGTCGAGTACGGCGGACAATCTGGGTGCTAATACCTTCCCAGGTTGTAACCAACCCCCTTTCTCAGTTTCTCTGGTTCGCAACCGTCTTATCCATCTTTTCTTAGGTTTATGCAGCATTACCTTTCCTTCGGGATAAAAATGCCTAGCTGGCGACTCTTTTCTTTTCTTGAGTTCACCCTTGTGTGTTCTCCCTCCTTTCGCCGACCGTTCGCGTCTGTACCCCTTCTGACCTTGGTTGTCATTTGGTGGGAGCGACAAATTTCTATCATTGTTTTTATCCTAAAAAAAATCTCTATAAAAAAAATCAATTCCTCTTTTATTTTTTATTTTATTGGTCTTTTTTTCTCAAATATAGATTTTACTACTTATTTCATTTTTTTTATTATCTCATTTGCTATTATATTCCATTTTATTATTAGCCCCTAATATCATAAATCCATTTTCTTTAAATATTTTTTTTATTATTATCATCATTTCTTAATATTTATTATTATTATTATTATTATTATTATAATTACTATTATTATTATTATTATCATATTCCATTTTTATTATTATCCAAATTTGTTTTTATTATTATTATTATTGGTATGCCAACTATGTCAACCCCATACAATTCACCCTACATAATTTTTTCCAAAATTCCTTCGCGTGATTCCTGCACATCACTTTTTGGTGCTACTCCAAACCATGTTCCAATTCCTTCCATAATTACACCAGCTAGCAAAAAACAATTTTCACAAAATATCTGCTATACACTCATCCCCACTCAGCAACACAAAGACCTGCATGTGAATCCCAAACACAACTCATTTTTTTCCACTACCTCCACTCAATAACAAACTCAAATTGCACAACCTGTAAAAACCAATTTCAGCTGCATTCTTATCCAAATCTTTCCACCAATCCATCACATTTTTACTAAAAACCAGAAACAACCTTCAGAATCATCTCCTCCACCACAAAAAAAGCAAATCCAACTCAAAAGAAATCAACCCGTAAAACATCAAACTGAAAATAACCCTTGACACAGAAGACTGAGGAACAAACAAAAACAGACGTGCTTTCGAAACCTGGAGGAAAACTGAATCTGAGCCACCGCGGACCACCCAACCGCGGAAACCCACCATCCGTCGTTCATCCCTAAGCTACCCCTCCTTCATCAAACCGCGGTCACCACCACCAACTACCATCGTCTTCCATTCTCAAGCACGCGAAATCCATAACCAAATCTGCGAAACCATTTTCCCTTCCACCGCCAGAACCCAGAATCCGAACAGAACCATATCCGCCGCGAACACCTCAAGCCGTTCACGAAACAAAAGCTACCGCCGCCGGCCATTTGCTTGGAAACGGACGCTACCGACGTACCCTTTCGTCTCCACCGTTTCCGAAACCCCCAAATCCGCCGTGAAACCCGCAAGCATCCGCATGAAATCTGGAAAACACAGAGATCCGAGCTGAGAACTTGTAACCGCCGCCGCGACTGAGAGAGAGACGATGAACAGAAACAGCGAGAAATAGGGTCGTTGAGAGCAGGGCCGACATCGTATTTTGAGGTTGAGCATTTTTTCTGAAACGTGTTTTAAAATAATGCTGAAGTTTCTTTCGTTTTTTTTTGTTTTTTTTATATAAACCCTTATGTCTTTTCTTCATATCCTGACTGGTCTTCCACCGTTTTTTTTTAGTAAATTAAAGTATCAATTTGTTCCTGGTTTGGGCCGCTGTAGCCCATTTGTTTTTAGCTATACATACACTAACAGTCAGAGCATGAAACCCTTTCCATATTCCTTGATTTTTTTTAATTTATTATTATTATTATTATTATTATTATTATTATTATTTATCTTGTTTTTTTTGTTTGTTTCATAATATTTGATTTTTTTTATTATTTGTTCTAATTTTAATTTTAACTTCTTGATAATAATATTTTTGTTTAGAAAATGCCTTAAAAAAATTAGTGAGTTATTTGATTTTAATTTTCGTTTCTTTATTTAGGGCCAATGACATAACAAAAGGCCAATTTTCGCCCGATTTCGTTAAATCGGTGATAGTCGGTCAATATGAGGCCCTCCTTGTAATTAGCTTTTTTTTCATTTTATTATTTTATTATTTTGACCAATAAATATTCACTTTAATTAATTTTATTCTTATTTCTCAAATATTACCAATTTAATTTATTATTTAATTTATTATTCTGTCTTAATTTAATTTTTACGAATTCAATTTAATTTATTCATTTATTATCGCATTTCAAAAGTAAGGTTTCGACTCCTTATAGAATGATTCCAATTTTGAATCGATTCTCAGGTAGTTCACGAACTAAATTTCGACGCGTCCCAAAAAGGTCCAACGCCTTCGAATAGTTGTTCTCGATTAAAAGGTCCAACGCCTTCGAATAGTTGTTTCCGATTAAAAAGGCCGAACGCCTTCGAACAGTTCAAAAACACTGCACACACACTTTCTCTTGGGCAAATTACAACGAGACCTCTTTATTTCTCGCAATCCCCTGTATTTATTTTGTATCCCTCTCCCATTACTTTGTACGTACTTTATTTTCCATATTCTATTTAATTCTGAATCCTTGGTCCAACGCCAAGCGATTGCACTTGCACACTTGCACTTTATTATTCAATTATCGTTTATTAGGATCCACCTTACCTTGCGAGCCGAGCGCTTTGTGCCTCGCTAAACAAACTACAAAATAAACCTCCATTTACATTCACCCTTTAACCTCAAAAAACCAAAATGTTTCGATTAGATCCAAACCCTTGATCCAACGTCAAGCGGTCTTAGGAAATAAAACACTCTAATAAAACGAGAAGAACTGTACGCCACGAGCCTTAAGCGGTAGAAAGGAGGATAACGAGCTCTCGTTACTCGCTCCGATTATTTCGACGCAGGACGCTCGTCTTGTTGGACGAGATAAACTATCCATAGTCTTTAGTACATTCCGACTCCTAAACCCTTTCATCGAAGAAAGGTAATAAAATCAACAACCATTACCCTTAGTAGGCCGAACTACGAGGCTCTGACTTTCCCATTGCACACGGGAGTACGTAGGCACGAGGATCTCCATCCTTTCCGAGCACCTAGGATCAATCTAACTTATATTTCAACTCTTTTCCCTCTAGCAAGCAATTCGTTCAAGCATAGACATCCTTTCGCGCGTGATAACTTAGATGGTTCCCATCGAGTACGATGGATGTAGGGGGTGCTAATACCTTCCCCCTGCATAACCGACTCCCGAACCCAGGCAATGGTTCCATTAACCGTTGTCCTCATCCTTTTCCTCCCGGGTTGTATCTATATCTCCCCTTTCCCTCTCCAGGAATAAATAGAATTAGGTGGCGACTCTTCAGTCTGTCCGGCGCGTGACTCCGTCCTTTCGGATCGCGTGAGGTCGTATTTTTTGGGGTACGACAACTGGTGACTCTGCTGGGGACTGGTTCACCCCTATGCGAGTCAAGCCTAGTCTAGGTTTTCCTGCTTGTTTGGATGTTTGCTTTTATGCCTTGCTTGTTTATTTTTTATCGCTTTCTTTATCGTATTCCATCTTATATATCTTGTGGCTCCTTGGTACTATAATTTGGATCGATACTTTGCAAGAGAAACTTGAGGGAAAGGCTTTATGCCCGGGCTTACGAGTGCAAACATAAGTTAGCGAGGTTGTGTAGTATGGGCTCCAGAGATAACCACTCTCGTGGGTTGTTGATACGAAAACCTCACTTGGAGTAGATTCTGATGAGAATACTGACAACCGTCAAGTCCTTGACGTGTGTGCTCAGTTGCTTTCATTAGGGTCATTAACTCCGAGGGCCCTTAGAACCTTTTGGTTAAAACATCGGTTGATGGTTGCGTAGTATTGGGCACCAGGGTTCACCCTCACGTGGCTCGATACGAAAACCTCACTTGGAATAGACTTACTCAATGGAGTTGATTGACTGTCAAGAATGTATGAAATTGACATGTGCATCAAACAGTTGAGAAAGTTCCATAACTCCAGGAATTTGTTTTAAACCTTGTGTCGATGATCACGTAGTATGGGGCACCAAGAGATTTCCCTTTCGCGTGGCTCGATACGAAGATCTCACCCAAAATAGATTCATATGACGGAGTCAATCAACTATCATGCTTATGGTGCGTGTGATGAACAGCCATATGAATTGATAACTTTGGGATCCCTAAAACTTTAGAGTCTACCTAGTGAGTTCTTGATCAGAGTATCCTCCATCTGTACCATGGGCTCGTGAGATCTTGATCTTTTGATCTTGGATTCTGACATTGCATATCATTTCATTTGCATCATTTATTCATCTTGCATTTCATTCAAAAAGCCAAAAACTCATTTCTTGTTCCTCCATCTTCAGTAAATCAAGCTGGTTTCCCGACGCCCGTATCGTGCTAGACACCCATACTTAACTCGAGCCAACACTAGAAGACTGATGGATGTGATTCAAGAAGAACAAGCTGCCACGAGGGAGGAGATTGACTCGGTCAAGAGCAAGATTGACCAGATTTATGAGACTTTGCAAGCTTTGACTAGAATGGAAGAACGTCGCGAAGCTGCTGCCGCAATGGACAATGCTCAAGTGCAAGGATCTACCTCACGATCAATGCCTTCAGTTCCCGTTCCAAATCCTTTGGTCTATGGTTTGCCTCCAGGTTTCACTCCTGCTGTTGAAGAGGTCACTTCCCAACCGATACCTGCTTCTGGTGTTACTGTTGGTGCTATTCCTCAAGCTCAACCTATTCCAACTCAAGTCCAGTTTCCTCAAGCTGAAGAGAATCATCAAGTTGAGTATGAGATGCATACTGCCGTCCCAATCACCAACCCTCATGCTGTTCAAGAGTCTGAAGCTATGAAGATGTGCCGCGAGTTAGCTGAAAAACTCCGAATCATGGAAGGACACAATTCAACTTCTCTGAGCGCCTCAGACATGTGCCTAGTTCCGGATGTTGTGATCCCTGCTAAGTTCAAACTGCCAGAGTTCGAGAAATACAAAGGCCTCAGCTGTCCTGAGCTTCATTTGAGGATGTACTGCAGAAAAATGGTCGCTCATGCCAAAGATGACAAGCTCATGATCCATTGCTTCCAAGACAGCCTGTCTGGAGCGTCTCTAGAATGGTACATGCAACTCGAGCGCAACAATGTTCGTACTTGGCTTGATCTATCCGATGCATTCAAAAAGCAGTACAAGTACAACACCGACCTTGCTCCTAACCGTACTCAACTTCAGAGTATGTCTCAAAAGGAAAGTGAATCCTTTAAGGAGTACGCCCAATGTTGGAGGGAGCTAGCCGCCAGAGTGCATCCTCCATTGGTTGACCGTGAATTGATCGATATCTTCATGGGTACCCTACAAGGACAATACTACGAGAAGCTGATTAGCAGTGTATCTTCTGGATTTTCAGACATGGTGATGGTAGGAGAAAGAATTGAAGAAGGTCTGAAAAGTGGAAAGATCCAAGGAGGATCTAGCAGCCAAAACAATGCCAAGAAACCTTTCAACGGGTATAAAAAGGGCGACACAAATGCCATTTCTGCTGCAAGTGGGAATCTTCAACAGAGTGCACCTACTCCAGTTCCCTACTATCAGTATCCCTATGTTGCTGCTGCGCAATATGCTCCTATGCCATATCAACCAGTTCCTCCAATGCCCAACCAGCCAGCTATTCAAGCTCCATTTCCACCTCAGATGGCTTATCAACCACGTCCATATCCTCTAGTTGCAGCTGCGCAGTATGCGCCCAATCTGTACCAGCAACCGGCTTATCCACAACGGCCTGGTCAATAACAACAACAACGTGCTCCTCAACAGCGCCCACCATATCAACAAAGAAGGCCTGAAAGAAATTTTGACCCACTGCCTTTAACATATGGAGAAATCTTTAATGGGCTAATGGCAAAAGGAACTCTTGTGTTGAAAGACATGCCACCTCAAACTGGTAACGCTCGAGATTATGATGCCAATGCTCTTTGTGAGTATCACAAGGGTGCTCCAGGTCGCACAATTGACAACTGCAGGGTATTCAAGCACAAAGTCCAGGATTTAATCAACTCTAAGGATCTCACCTTCACTCCGAGAAATCCAAATGTCCAGAACAATCCAATGCCTCCGCACGGTGCCAACAAGTGAAGACATTTGAAGGGGTTTGTTGAAGACCAAGCTGAGTAGTCTCCAACTTTGAAGCATTCAATCAAGAGAAGTTCATTCCTCAAATCAAGGCAGCCATCGCCATTTATTATTTCCACATTCCTGTTGTTTTGTAATGTTTGTTGAAGTACTATTTGCTCTGAACATTGTTATCGTTTGTACTTGGTTATGTTAATGTTATGTTTATGCATGTTTTGAATCAATTTATTCGCATTCGCTCATATTTATCATTTATCACAAAATCACAAAAAAATTTCCCTCACTTCACTTTAGCAAATATTTGAGGGAGGATGATGAAAACGAAATACCCATAACTGTTGTGGTATGCTTTCGGATAAAACCTCGTCAATGATATACAGGCATTTTTCAAATCCCCAAACACTGGAGATATAAGGAGTTAATCCCTAGTCCACCACTTCGAGCCTAGAAGTAGGAGTTTCTTTCGGATACAACCCTTACATTTAACCCGGGGCAGGGTAGTTGCTCAGTTAACCTGGCTACACCTTCGAATCGCAAGATGAGACATCCCGTCAGAGGACCATCAACAAATGACTTGGAAGTCACAATATTCAACAAAATACAAAAAGAGCCACTAAGTTGAGCACCCGAGGGGAGACTTAGTCGAAAAAGAAGAGTTCAAATCCTCAGCAAAAGCAAAACAAATATCAGGTGACCACCAAATCAAAATCAAAGGGTCACCAATAACAAAATAAGATGACTGCCACTTCCAAGCGAACTTTAAAGCTTCATCTTCATTCTTGCAAAGTCAAAAAAATGCATATGTAAAGTTAACTGAACGTAGGACTGAAGAACATTACGAAGAAAGGATGGGTACAAATCAAACTTTGAGCCTTATATCTTTGTTTCTCAAACCATTAACCAGACCACGTTACAACCCTCGAAAGACCTAATTGAGGCAGGGTTTATTCTGAAAGCATGCTACCAACAGGGTTGCATAAATTGACTCCCATATATTTGCTAATCTTCAATCTCGATTGCACAATATCCTCGTTGCATCTTTCACGCACTTTCTAAATCAGCACTTCGTTTGGACTAACGGTCCATTCGTCACACTGTCACAACATTCAAATAAATTGACTTTTTCAAAACTTACATGAACTTTACATTAACACTACTATTTGTGTATGAATAATTTAATTGCAATTCAGTACTTGACATCAGTGCAATCTCAACAAGGGGCAATCAAAAGAGAAACTTGAACTTCATTGATGCCAGTATGAGTCAAGACTACTTCAACAGTCCAATCAGGAGCAAAATCATCTTCAATGGCCCAATCAGGGGCAAATTATCTTCCAACATCTCAATGAGGGGCAGACGCTTATCAAATCCAGACTCTAGGGCAGATCATGCCATGGTCATTGTGAAAGCTTCCCCACCAGATTTATTTCGAATACCCTGCAAGCAGGGGCAAGCAAACAAGGAGCAAAGCTTCCTATCTCGTCTCCCCAGCTGGACAAGCAGATCTTGCCAGACATTGGCAACCATTCAAAGCAAAACCAGTCTTCATGTGTCAATTAAGTCGCTCCGCTCATCAGCAAGTGACCCAACTTGGAGCTTTCAGATCCATCTTCTGATCATACATCATCGAAGATCGAGTGTCGGGGAATCGATCCCTCCACCCATCCAAAGTCCAATCATTATTGGAAACTACCAGACCAAAAGTCCACCAAGCTGGCACCTTTCAGTCGCTCATATGCATCATTATGCATCATATGCAGTCATATGCATCATTTACATCAATCATTTACAACATGTGCATCATATGCATACCTAAATAAATCAGCTTTTCATATCCCCAACATTTTCAAACTTACATCTCAGTGCATAAACATTTGCATCGTATCTCCATCGTTATGGAATACCATTTCAAAAATCCAGCATAGTTGCATAGTTCAGGATCCAGGATCAGCGCAAGTTTCCAGTTCTCGCCGAAGCGGAAGTCAGGATCATATCAATCGAAGATTCCTGGCATCCCCTTGGCGGATACAATGGCCGTGTTTAATTTTTATTTGCCTTATCATCCTCTGGTGATAAGTGATTTTATTTTTCAGTTATTTGCCTTATCATCCTCTGTTGATAAGTGATTTTATTTTCAGTTATTTGCCTTATCATCCTATGGTGATAAGTGATTTTATTTTTTCAGTCATTTTCCTTATCATCCTCTGTTGATAAGTGATTTTATTTTCATGTCTGTTGCCTTATCATCCTCTATTGATAAGTGATTTTTATTTTTTCAGTCATTTGCCTTATCATCCTCTGTTGATAAGTGATTTTATTTTCAGTCTTTTGCCTTATCATCCTCTGTTGATAAGTGATTTTATTTTCAATCTTTTGCCTTATCATCCTCTGTTGATAAGTGATTTTATTTTCAGTCATTTGCCTTATCATCCTCTGTTGATAAGTGATTTTATTTTCAGTCTTTTGCCTTATCATCCTCTGTTGATAAGTGATTTTATTTTCATGTCTGTTGCCTTATCATCCTCTGTTGATAAGTGATTTTATTTTCATGTCTGTTGCCTTATCATCCTCTGTTGATAAGTGATTTTATTTTCATGTCTGTTGCCTTATCATCCTCTGTTGATAAGTGATTTTTATTTTTCTGTCATTCGCCTTATCATCCTCTGTTGATAAGTGATTTTATTTTCAGTTATTCGCCTTATCATCCTCTGTTGATAAGTGATTTTATTTTTCAGTCGGTTTCCTTATCATCCTCTGTTGATAAGTGATTTTATTTTTCAGTAGGTTGCCTTATCATCCTCTGTTGATAAGTGATTTTATTTTTCAGTCGTTTGCCTTATCATCCTCTGTTGATAAGTGATTTTATTTTCAGTTATTTGCCTTATCATCCTCTGTTGATAAGTGATTTTATTTTCAGTTATTTGCCTTATTATCCTATGTTGATAAGCGATTTTATTTTCAGTTATTTGCCTTATCATCCTCTGTTGATAAGTGATTTATTTTATCGATTTGTTTCTTGCTGTGTCACCCATCATTTCCAGTTTATTTCATTTGCTATTTTCACAATTTCTTTCTTTGTCGGAAAAATTTGGAGTCTGTTAATATCCAATTATCTTATACCTTGAAATATTGAACGCGAGCCAGTTCATCTTATTCGGTTTAAGCCAATTCGATATGAGCATCTGTCATACCCCAAATTTGTCCTACCCGCACCATTTTTATTTGTCTGTCTAACCATTATTTCAAAAATCCAAAAATATGTATCATTTTATTTTCTTCTAACAAATATTCGAAAATCTCCAAAAAATATATGTCATTTCTTTTTCCAAATTTGTGGTTTGTGCGTAAGTCGAGTCAGTTTGAGTTTGTCAGTGTGTACATATGCTGTGTTGTCTATAAGTCGGTGTCGTATAAAGATTCTTTTGCCCGATTATCGCTTCTATTTTACATTTACAATTTCTATCATTTTTTTTATCCTAAAAAAAATCTCTATAAAAAAATCAATTCCTCTTTTATTTTTTATTTTATTGGTCCTTTTTTCTCAAATATAGATTTTACTACTTTATTTCATTTTTTTTATTATCTCATTTGCTATTATATTCCATTTTATTATTAGCCCCTAATATCATAAATCCATTTTCTTTAAATATTTTTTTTATTATTATCATCATTTCCCAATATTTATTATTATTATTATTATTATTATTATTATTACTATTATTATTATTATCATATTCCATTTTTATTATTATCCAAATTTGTTTTTATTATTATTATTATTGGTATGCCAACTATGTCAACCCCATACAATTCACCCTACATAATTTTTCCCAAAATTCCTTCGCGTGATTCCTGCACATCACTTTTTGGTGCTACTCCAAACCATGTTCCAATTCCTTCCATAATTACACCAGCTAGCAAAAAACAATTTTCACAAAATATCTGCTATACACTCATCCCCACTCAGCAACACAAAAACCTGCATGTGAATCCCAAACACAGCTCATTTTTTCCACTACCTCCACTCAATAACAAACTCAAACTGCACAACCTGTAAAAACCAATTTCAGCTGCATTCTTATCCAAATCTTTCCACCAATTTTCCTTTTCTATCCTTTTCCAAATTTACTCTATAAAAACAACTTTCATTCTTCATTCAATCCAAGCTTGAGGAGCATAAAAATACTCTGCAAAAATCAAACTCAAGCTTCAACTTTACAAAAAAATTCCACAAAACAAATGCTTCATAAAACATAAAATCCGCAGAAGCTATTTCTGCACCAAAACCTTCAGCTTTATCAACTAAACACAAACAAATCCATCACATTTTTACTAAAAACCAGAAACAACCTTCAGAATCATCTCCTCCACCACAAAAAAAGCAAATCCAACTCAAAAGAAATCAACCCGTAAAACATCTAACTGAAAATAACCCTTGACACAGAAGACTGAGGAACAAACAAAAACAGACGTGCTTTCGAAACCTGGAGGAAAACTGAATCTGAGCCACCGCGGACCACCCAACCGCAGAAACCCACCATCCGTCGTTCATCCCTAAGCTACCCCTCCTTCATCAAACCGCGGTCACCACCACCAACTACCATCGTCTTCCATTCTCAACCACGCGAAATCCATAACCAAATCTACGAAACCATTTTCCCTTCCACCGCCAGAACCCAGAATCCGAACAGAACCATATCCGCCGCGAACACCTCAAGCCGTTCACGAAACAAAAGCTACTGCCGCCGACCATTTGCTTGGAAACGGACGCTACCGGCGAACCCTTTCGTCTCCACCGTTTCCGAAACCCCCAAATCCTCCGTGAAACCCGCAAGCATCCGCACGAAATCAGGAAAACACAGAGATCCGAGCTGAGAACCTGTAACCGCCGCCGCGACTGAGAGAGAGACGATGAACAAAAACAGCGAGAAACAGGGTCGTTGAGAGTAGGGCCGACATCGTATTTTGAGGTTGAGCATTTTTTCTAAAACGTGTTTTAAAATAATGCTGAAGTTTCTTTCATTTTTTTGTTTTTTTTATATAAACCCTTATGTCTTTTCTTCATATCCTGACTGGTCTTCCACCGTTTTTGTTTAGTAAATTAAAGTATCATTTTGTTCCTGGTTTGGGCCGCTGTAGCCCATTTGTTTTTAGCTATACATACACTAATAGTCAGAGCATGAACCCCTTTCCATATTCCTTGATTTTTTTTAATTTATTATTATTATTATTATTATTTATCTTGTTGTTTTTGTTTGTTTCATAATATTAGATTTTTTTTATTATTTGTTCTGATTTTAATTTTAACTTCTTGATAATAATATTTTTGTTTAGAAAATGCCTTAAAAAAAAATTAGTGAGTTATTTGATTTTAATTTTCGTTTCTTTATTTAGGGCCAATGACATAACAAAAGGCCAATTTTCACCCGATTTCGTTAAATCGGTGATAGTCGGTCAATATGAGGCCCTCCTTGTAATTAGCTTTTTTTTCATTTTATTATTTTATTATTTTGACCAATAAATATTCACTTTAATTAATTTTATTCTTATTTCTCAAATATTACCAATTTAATTTATTATTCTGTCTTAATTTAATTTTTGCGAATTCAATTTAATTTATTCATTTATTATCGCATTTCAAAAGTAAGGTTTCGACTCCTTATAGAATGATTCCAATTTTGAATCGATTCTAAGGTAGTTCACGAACTAAATTTCGACGCGTCCCAAAAAGGTCCAACGCCTTCGAATAGTTGTTCTCGATTAAAAGGTCCAACGCCTTCGAATAGTTGTTTCCGATTAAAAAGGCCGAACGCCTTCGAACAGTTCAAAAACACTGCACACACGCTTTCTCTTGGGCAAATTACAACGAGACCTCTTTATTTATCGCAATCCCCTGTATTTATTTTGTATCCCTCTCCCATTACTTTGTACGTACTTTATTTTCCGTATTCTATTTAATTCTGAATCCTTGGTCCAACGCCAAGCGATTGCACTTGCACACTTGCACTTTATTATTCAATTATCGTTTATTAGGATCCACCTTACCTTGCGAGCCGAGCGCTTTGTGCCTCGCTAAACAAACTACAAAATAAACCTCCATTTGCATTCACCCTTTAACCTCAAAAACCCAAAATGTTTTGATTAGATCCAAACCCTTGATCCAACGTCAAGCGGTCTTAGGAAATAAAACACTCTAATAAAACGAGAAGAACTGTACGCCACGAGCCTTAAGCGGTAGAAAGGAGGATAACGAGCTCTCGTTACTCGCTCCGATTATTTCGACGCAGGACGCTCGTCTTGTTGGACGAGATAAAATATCCATAGTCTTTAGTACATTCCGACTCCTAAACCCTTTCATCGAAGAAAGGTAATAAAATCAACAACCATTACCCTTAGTAGGCCGAACTACGAGGCTCTGACTTTCCCATTGCACACGGGAGTACGTAGGCACGAGGATCTCCATCCTTTCCGAGCACCTAGGATCAATATAACTTATATTTCAAATCTTTTCCCTCTAGAAAGAAATTCGTTCAAGCATAGACATCCTTTCGCGCGTGATAACTTAGATGGTTCCCATCGAGTACGATGGATGTAGGGGGTGCTAATACCTTCCCCCTGCATAACCGACTCCCGAACCCAGGCAATGGTTCCGTTGACCGTTGTCCTCATCCTTTTCCTCCCGGGTTGTATCTATATCTCCCCTTTCCCTCTCCAGGAATAAATAAAATTAGGTGGCGACTCTTCAGTCTGTCCGGCGCGTGACTCCGTCCTTTCGGATCGCGTGAGGTCGTATTTTTCGGGGTACGACACACATTAGCAATGATAATATAGAGATTTTGGAGGGTGTTTGATGAAGCTGGTCCACCACCTTATAATCACTCCTTTTGATTATTCTCATGAACTCGTCTACATCTTGTTCAAAAGACGTCTTCTGAGTTTCTTTAGCAGGTGGCTCTTCAGGTACCACATTCTTTCCTTTTGCTTTAGCAACAACTTCTGCTTCAGTATTAGGTCTTGGTGTTTGTGAGGCAAAAAGGCGTCCGCTTCTGGTGAAGCCTCCGCCTCCCCCGACATTGTCAATTTGTGGTGAAGAGGTTGATGAATCCATAGTGATTTCCTCCCCATTGCAGTAGAGATCAGAGCCGTAGTGCCAAGGTATGGCATTACTGCTTTCATAAGGAACAGGTCCAGGCACCGTAATGGTGACTGGACTGATTGCTGCAGCGGAAGGAACTGTGATGGTGTGCGGATCATAGTAGATCGTAACTGGAGATCTGACAGGAGGTATTGCAGTTTGTTGTTGGAAATTGTTGTTGGGATGAACATTTGCTGGGTCATAATAGACCGTGACCGTTGAGACATCTTCATTAGTGTTTGCTGGTGTTGTAGGCGTTTCCGTTGATAGGATGGGTGTTGATGTTGTAGAAGGAAATGTTTCTGAACTCTGATTTGTTGAAATAATGGAGGGAGTAACTGCTGGAGTTGTTGAAGAATCAGTGGGAATGATAGTGGTTGCTGTTGTAGGAGGATCTGATATCTCTGAAGAAAGAAATGTTGATGTTGTAGGAGAATCCATTGTTGCTGAAGAAAGGATTGTTGATGTTGTAGGAGAATCCATTGCTGCTGGAACAAGAGTTGCTGAAGGAGCTGTTGAAGTAATTTGTAAAATTTCGTCTCTGATGAGGCCATCTATGCCCAACCTTAGCTTCTCACAACCATTAATAGCAGTCTTGCACAATTCACAGCAGGCCCCACAGCCTGGGAACACTTGGCATCTTAAAAGTTGAACTTTGACTTCAGCCAGTGGTGTTTGAATCTGTGCAACATTATCAATTATTTGGTCCTCTTTAATGGCATTAATCCTGGGCCCACCATGATTAGGCATAGGATTTCTGTTAACATTCGGAGGAGGTGCGAAATTGAGAGCTTTGGAATCGACCAGATCTTGAACTTTCATTTGTAAGGCTCTGCACTTCTCAGTATTGTGACCAGGGGCGTTGGAGTGAAAGGCACACCTGGCATTAGCATCATAATTCTTCGGGAGATTGGGAGGATCTAGTGGTGCCAACGTCCTTAACTCAACCAAGTTAAGCTTCAGGAGTTGTGGCAATAAAGCAGCATAAGGCATAGGGATAGGGTCAATCATCCTGTTTGCTTGAGATGGCCTCTGCTGAAAAGGGCGCTGCCGTTGGTTGCTATTGTTGTTGTTGCTGTAAGTTCTTTGTTGAGGAAAGTGAGATTGTTGCTTATAGTGATGTTGTTGTTGTTGTTGAGGGTATAATGGTTGTTGTGGAACCGGAGCCGGGATGGTAACGGCTGCTACTGATCTGTGAGAATACTGGGGTCTGCCCCTGCTTGAATGGATAGCATTTGTTTCACCTGCCCTTCGGAGTCCTGCAAAAGGTTTTCTGGGGTTGCCGGAGGAACTTGCACCATTGTCAGAGATTTTGCCCATTTCAAAAGACTCTCAATTCTCTCACCAGCTATAACTACATCGGCAAAACTGGTAGAGGAGAAAGCAGCAAGTCTATCAATATTAGTTCCCTGCAAAGTGTTCATAAACATGTCAGCCATCTCTCTTTCTGACATGGGTGGCCGGACAGCAGCAACAAGCTGTCTCCACCTCTGAGCATAATCCTGGAAGCTCTCTCTTGAAGACTGAGACATGCCCATTAGAAGAGTTCTATTGGGAGCCATGTCTAGGTTGTACTGGTATTGCCAGATGAAGGCTTTGGCCAAGTCTTTCCAACATCTTACAGTGGCCCTTGTCAGGTGCGAATACCATTCTCTTGAAGCTCCAGTCAGGTTGTCCTCAAAGTTGAACATCCATAACTTCTCATCCATGGTATAGGCCTTGAGTCTTCCTAAGAAAGATTGCATATGAGTACGCGGGCATGAGGTACCATTATACTTCTCAAAGCATGGGGGTTTGAATTTTTGGGGAATCCTCACCCCATCTACCAGTCCCATATCCATTACATCGAAGCCCAAAGAATTCTGAGATTCCAAAGATCTTAACTTTTCAGCAATCTCATCCAATCTTCTGTCATATACCTCATCTCCAACCCCAATAACAGTGAATTGTTCTTCTTGGGGATTCTCTTGCAGGATTCTTCCCCCGACAGTATTACCTTGAACATTCCTCGGGATATTAACATCTGGATTCAAGTGGGGCCCATACTCTGGTGGGTCAATACGAGGCTTCCCCCGTTCATTATTGCTGGTTCCTCCTGTCCCAAGGTGGGGCTCTTCAGGTGTCTGTCTTTCTACCATCTCTCTCAACCTTTCTTGACTCTGGGCTAAGCCAGTCATCACAGCCATAAACTGGGTCATCTGGTTTCTCATTTCGACCCTTTCATTCACCATCTGATTTCTGACCTCATTCAGGTCCTGTTGTACCTGCTCTATCTGAATTCCTGGAAGGTTGTTACGCATAGGGTACCGGTGTGTGCGGTTGACAGGGAACACTCTGCGACGAGCAATGTTTCCTGAAATAACAACAAAGTTAGAAACAATAATAATAAACAAAACCTACAAAATAAAGAAAAAATAGAATTACTGTGGGTATAACTTTTCTTATGAAAGCTCTTTTGTATCCCGTAGTCATTGAGCAACCAACTATTGTGGGAATCGAGGAATACTACAAACTAAAGGATGAAAAAGAAGAATTCCAAAAAGAAAATGAAGAGCTGAATAGAAACCTTTCCCAAGCTTTACATGATAAAAATGAAGCAAAGCACCAAGCCAAGAGGGCAATAGAATTACGAGCTAAAGCAGAGCAGATCTTGCTAATGAGGTTAAGTTTAGCCAAAGAACTGGAAAGGATCTAGGATCCACCATCTGTGTTCTCAAGAATAAGAAGAAAGAGTTAAATAAGGCGTGTGTCGAGCTCTATAAATGGAAGCAATAGTGGGAATCCTTTCTTACTTCCACAAAGACTATGAAAGATGGGTACAAGACCCAAATTGATGAGTTAAAGAAGAAGATCAAAGGTAAAGATAATAATATTGAAGAGGAATATCATTAGAGAAACAAAACTAAGCATCAACATAGAAACTGTCAAGCCTAGCCGAATGAAGCCTTAGAAAAGATGAAAGAGCTGAAGATCTGGGCTGAGGTGAAGAAACCAAGAGTTGGATATGAATTTGGGTAAGAAGAGATTGATCTTAATAAGAAGAATTGTCATTACTTGGATGGAATTGTTCATAGAAGAGGTGTTCTTATTAAAGATATGATTGAAATGCCAAAGCATCTCGACACAAAATGCTATTCAAAGAGATCCAGAAGTGGAACATTTAACATCATGGATGGGTAGGACTGAACCATGTAGAGATGTAAGACTGATACACTTCATGGCTGCAGTTTCTTTTTTGCATTATTTTGATCACCATCAGGCATGTTAATGGGTGTCGCTCCCACAAAATGACACTCGATCAAGAGGGGTACATATGCGAACGGTCGGCAAAAGGAGAGAACACGAGGGTGAACTGAAAAGAGTCGCCAGCTAGGCATTTTTATCCCGAAGGAAAGGTAATGCTGCATAAACCTAAGAAAATATGGATAAGATGGTTGCGAACCAGAGAAACTGAGAAAGGGGGTTGGTTACAACCTGGGAAGGTATTAACACCCAGATTGTTCGCCGTACTCGACGGGATCCACGGTTGAAAGATTTGTGTTTAAAGGGGTAGTGTCAGTGCAATTTTGTGTGCAAAAGCTGGAAAAGAATACAAGTGTCAGTGCAAAGGAAATGTGAAGTGAAATAAAGGTGTGTCAGTGTAAGGAAAGAGTGCAGAGCTCAAGACAGTGAGGCTTAAAGAATTATGCTGGAGGAGGGGGAATATACAGAGACATTTGTTCGATAACTGTTAAGTTATGCCTACGTATCCTCTCGTGCAATGAGGAAGTCAGAACACCGTAGTTCGACTCAAAGAGACTGAAAGATAAATTGACTTGTGAACTACTTACTTGTCTATGCTCAAGTGTAAGACCTGTCTGGCTCAGGTGCAAACTGTCTTGCATTAGACGGAAGAAGCAAGTTCTCGTTTATGCGTGAAGATTATGAGAAAAGAATTTCGGAGGAGACGATTATTATTTGTTTTTGATGTTTTCAATCTTTTATTTCTTTTTGAGTTTCTCATAAGAAAATGAGCTTAAGCCTAAACCAATGGTTAGTAAACTCATCACATCTTCCCTCTGAGAATACCTTAAGTATGAAGTAAGCACCTCACACTTAATCACCATGATGTAGGATTAAGATCATTAACCTACTTGCATTTTGTAAACACCCCAAATTTGCCCTCACTCATTTCACCATGGCTTGTGATCTTTTCATGTGCATAAGTTCAATCATAGCATCTCATACCATATTTTTGTTTCACTGCATTGCTTCTAAGTCATCTGCATCTAGGGTTTGTGATCTGAGCCATCTCTGAGCCATTTGAGCCACTCCAAAGGTCTTCAATCACTTCAAAGGGGTCCATTTATGTTCAAGCATCATATTATATCCTCACAAGGTCAAGAAAGTCAAAGAATCACAAGAACTGAGAAAGGCATGGAAGCAGAGCCAGGTTTAACTGCACAGATGACCTAAAATTAGGGTTTTGGTTTCAGAGGCCATAACTCCAAATTTTTTGGTCATTCTTTTTTCTATTGGTCTCTATATGTTATGAGGATCATTCATATCAATTTTCATGAAGAAATTCAATGGGGAAGGCATCTGATCACAAGATGACTTCTTGAGCAAGTCAGTGCAAAATCAGGGCATCTGAGGTCCCCAATGACCCAACCAAAGGGTGTTCTCCATCATTTTGAATGTGTATGATCTTTATTTGATCATAGAAGGTGTTAGAAGTTCACAAATATGAAGAATTTCAAGCCATTTGCAAAGTTGCCTTTTTGGGAAAGTGACTTATAATGTAAACTTGCCATTTTGGGAAAGTTTTTCAACCTTCTCTTTTTGATTTAAAAGTGCTTCAAATGAGAAAACTTTGGTCATGAAAGTTGTAGAATGGATCCTCCCATTTTCAAAAAGTACAAGAACTCATTCTAATTCATTTTGGATCAAAAGTTATGGCCTTGCAAAGTTGGATAAAATCATTGAAATTTCACTTTTGCACAAAGAGGGAAACTTGCAATTTCACATGCCAAGCATTCTCATGACTTCAAAGTGACTTCTAACCATCATTCAAACACATTGCAATGCCTAAAAGTCAGATTTGTGCCAAGAATTTTTCATTTCCATGCCTTGGATTACAAGTTGCATAAGGCATTTTTCATGAAGGCTTCAAATTTGAAACATTGCAAAAGGGACCTTTCATGCTTGAATTGAAATCCAATTGGTACCAAAACATCATAACAACATCACATAACTCATTTTGTCATAAATTGCCCAAGAAATCATGAGGTTTCATGCTTTGATTCACAAGAAACTTCAAAGAGGGCAAAATGCAAAACTCATGCCATCTTGCTATCCAAGCCATCCAGCTGCATCTTGTTGATCCCATGGCTCACCATAAATCATGCTGAGGCAAGACACCCCTTTAGATCTCTTCTGTCCCAGCCCATACCTATAGTACACAATTCTTGACTTTTTGGCCAATCACCCCATACCATTCCCACAGTACATGTCACTTCCTCAGACCTCTTCCAATAGTCTAGGGATATGTTATGGAACATAAAGCAAGCTGGACATGAGCCAAGAACACACACACAAGCAGATTCACAAAAACTGGCCTGAACCTTCTCCTCTTCGAAACTCCTTCCTCAGCCATCAAACCTTCATTTTTCTTTCACCAGCAAGTCACAAATCACTCATAGAACAAAATCCACCCCCTGAAACAGCTTGAATCATCACACACAAAGACCTCCATTTCTGTTACACCAGAGCTGAATCATTTAAACCAGCCACTCCCCAAGTTTTCTAAGCTTCATTCCATCATCAGGAGGTTCAAGGAAGCAGGCTTGCACAAAAGAAAAGTCTAGAAAGCTCAAAAACAGAGAAGCTTCATCTCAGGTAACATGAAGAACATTTTTCCCAGAAACTAATTTTTAAGTTCTTTTATGATGCTATATGTTCTCCTGATCATGAATATGTATTTATTTTTGAAAATGGTGAAGAAACCAGCATGTATGACATCTCTGAACATTTGCCCGTGTTTTGTATTTTGTTTCGATTCGTGCTTGTAAGTTGAAATAAATGAATTTGGGATGAGGGTTTAGGTTTAGATTGATGAGAGGATCATTTTGGTGGAAGAAATTAGGAGTTTGGTAACCTAGGGAAGAAACTAGGGTTTTGAGTCATCGGAGAAGACGACCGGAACCACTGTTCCGGTCGCCTGAGGTTAATTAGGGCAAAACCTGTTTAATTAGCAACTTTGAATTCCAGCCCTTGAACTGGCTTTCCCGCGCGCGTGTGGATGGTCCAGATGATCCACATAAACCCTAATCAACAATTAATTAGTCTAACCTAGAATTAATTAATTATTAAATAAAATCAGCCAGGTTTGAACTTGGGCCCTTGGATGTGGCGCCAAGTCAACACCTTCAAACCCAGATCAAATCCTGACCTCTCCTTTTGCATACTTCTCCTTTTATTTAATTTAATTTTCATTTTCATTGCATTTATTTATACGAATTATTAAAAATAGTAAAACATATTTAAAAATTCTGATTTTTTTTGTCAAGCATTTCATTAATTTTCAGAACCAAAAATTATTTTATTTTTATTTTTTGCATCAAAAAATTATTTTTAAATCATTTAAATGTTTATTTTTAATTAGTTAATGAAAATTAATTAATTAAAAATGCATTTAGGTATTTAAAAATCACAAAAAAATTCACATTGCATTTCAAAACATTTAGAAACATTATCAAACTCTCAAAACAAATTTCTTTTTTGTTCTTGATGCATTTTGACAATTTTCATTGGAATTAAATTCTTTTAAAGGCAATATTTTTGTTCAAACTTGGAAAAATCCATTCTGCCTAACCATTGAGAGTTTGATGATGGTTCTTCTTGCATTGCATCCTTCATAGCATGTAGTTTATAGGATAAAATTGGTTTGAATTTATCTTCCATTTTCAATTTGTTTAACATTTTTCATTGTGAGATACCTTGAAACCCTAGTTGACTTAGAAAATTCATAACTCCCATTAGGTTAAGAGTTAGGTCCCCTACTTTGGGAAGTGAACTTGTGTAGGGTTAGGGTTACTTTGATCCCATTTTCAATTTTTTATCATGTCATTTGCTTCTGATTTTGAATTTTGTGTTACATGTTATGCATAAACCCTAATTCTTGCCTTTCTTTGCATCCATATCTCATTTGCTTGCATTTAAGAACTTGCCATGACATTTTGTGCATCCACATGATTCATAATACATCTTAGGACATATTAGAATCATGTTTGATCATTGCATCTTTCATTTGCCATATTATATGTCCATTCCATTTGATACACTTTCATGAGCTTCCATGGTTCAAAGCATGCTTCACTTGCATCCGCATCCTTGTATGATCATCCACAACTCTTGACATGTGTTTGCATCATCTCTTAGCATCATTAACACCATGTTTATGCTTCTGACTTTGGTTTACACCATGACATTTCATCTCATTTGCATTGCACTTCATTTCTTTTGCTAACTTTTCAGGTGGTAAGTTGTTTTGAGAAGTGGATTTGCCTTCACTTCTCACAATCTCTTCTCATATCTTTTGTTTATAATTACTGCATTTTATCTTGTGTATTAGAGTGGGCTTGCTCATTAATGCTCTTTCCCACTTTCTTCCTTCAAGCAACTTGTCTTCTTAAGTGAAGCAAGTTTTCTTGATTCTCTCTGCTTCTTTCTCCTTTCATTTGTTTCTTTCCTTGGTGGCTCTTTGAAGATTCTTTCTCTCTTAAGCCTCACAAACCCTAGGATCTCCAAGCATGATAACAATTAGGGTTTGATTAGTCCCCCATTTAGCTTTTACCTTTGTGTCATCTTTGAGTCTTCTCTTCTCATCTCATAATCAGGGACTAAACCCTAAAGGTTTTAAGGCTTTGTGATTAAGCTTATGCCTGCATCCTTCTATTAGGATGGAGTGTATAATTTTAATCCTAAGTCTTAAACCCTTAATGTGTTTAAATCCTTTAATCAATTCACCTAATAATCACTAAGACATCAATCTTGTAACTTGGGCTTTGCATTAGGGTTCTAATTCTTCCTTAATTGGTTAAGAAGGACTAACCCTAGTGTTAATGGACAAGTCCCCCTCAAGTTGTCTTACAAATCATAAAATCCATTTCTTCATCTTATCATTAACTAAAATCCACTTTAATAAAGGCTTTGTTTTGTCATGAGGTTAATCCCTAATCATGGATTAAGTTGAGGTATCTTCCTCAGCTTAAATGTTCTCATCTATTATCCTTCTATTAGGATGGTGTAATGGGTCCGTTAAATCCTTGATTATGGCTTAAACTCATTACTCAACACTAAACAAAAACAACAAAAACATCTAATAAATGCAAGTAGGTTAATGATCTTAATCCTACATCAAGGTGGCTAAGTGTGAGGTGTTTACTTCATGCTTAAGGTATTCTCATTACCCCTAATCAGAGGGAGGATGTGATGAGTTTACTAACCCTTTGGTTTAGGCTTAAGCTCATTAACTTATGACAAACACCAAAAGCAATAAAAGATTGAAAATACCAAAAACAAACAATAATCGTCTCCTTCGGGATTCTTTTCTCATCATACTCACTCACAAACGAGAACTTGCTTCTTCCGTCTAATGCAAGACAGTTTGCACCTGAGCCAGACAGGTCATACACTTGAGCATAGACAAGTAAGCAGTTCACAAGTCAATTTATCTTTCATTCTCTTTGGGTCGAACTATGGTGTTCTGACTTCCTCATTGCACGAGAGGATACGTAGGCATAACTTAACAGTTATCGAACAAAAGTCTCTGTATATTCCCCCTCTTCCAGCATTATTCTTTAAGCCTCATAGTCTTGAGCATTTCATTCCTGTTCTTACACTGACACTCTCATATTTCACTTCACATTTCTTTTACACTGACACTTGCATTCTTTCCAGCTTTGATACACAGATTGCACTGACACTACCCCTTTTAAAACAAAAATCTTTTAAGCGTGGATCCCGTCGAGTACGGCGGACAATCTGGGTGCTAATACCTTCCCAGGTTGTAACCAACCCCCTTTCTCAGTCTCTCTGGTTCGCAACCGTCTTGTCCATATCTTTTCTTAGGTTCATGAAGCATTACCTTTCCTTCGGGATAAAAATGCCTAGCTGGCGACTCTATTCATTTCTCTTTTCGCCGACCGTTCGCATTTGTACCCTATTTGACTTAGCCTCATTTAGTGGGAGCGACAGCTTGGCGACTCTGCTGGGGACCCTTATACTGTAACCAGGGCTTCTGGTTCTTTTTGTGGGTTCCTCCTAGCGCTTGTTTGATTTGTGTTTATTGTGGTGTTATGTGCTAATTGTGTTCATATATTTGCTTTATTTATTGCTTTATGTACAACTTTATTTATTGCTTTCCTTTACAGTTTTACATATTTCATACTGTCATACTGTCATTGCTGGATCTGGTTTGTTGTCTTGATGGATGGGGTTTCATTGAGAGTTTAAGGTCCTACACCTGGGACCTGAGTGACACCTAGGCTAGAGTGGTTCATGTTATTTCCCATTCCATTTCGGTCTGGTGCGGGAATATGAAACACGGTTCAGATGTGGGTTTCTTCTTGAGAACTCTGTGCTACAGATTTCCTATAGTGCTAGGGCAATCTGGGAAGCCTGCTACGTCTGGATGACCTTTATTATGACCTTTAGAAACTGAGGTGAATTAGAGGAGGATCTTTTATGGTTATTGTAAACACTGTACCTCCGGGTTAGAAGTGTTTACACTTCTCATAACTAATCCAAGTCTGAGGATCCTTGTTTTAGATCACTACCTGTGAGGGGGTTGGGCTGTTTACAGGTTTGCAGGTACCCTTGGCCACATCATACCCTGTTAGTTATTTGATTAAGAGTACCTCACTTTGGACAGTTCTTATGATTTAACCCTGGATATGTGACTCTTTATTTGAGTCCCCCACCTTGGTCACTAGATTTCTGAACCTTCATCTGGACTTCTTGAACACACATGGGCTTTATATCAAGACAGATAATCAGATCCATCTTGATCACAAACCCTTGCATATCATTTGCATACATCATCATTGCATCATTTAACATTTGTTTATTTTTTTTTCAGGGTATCCATATCATATCTGGCTTGGTTTTGACCCCTTCTTCTACATAGACCTCTGCTTCATCAGTTATCTGCTTCAGCTACCTTCTTCTTCACCAGCATCAGCCTGTCAGTGGCTCACCTTCAGTATCAATCTTGATCTTCATCAGCACCTATCTTCATCATCTTCAGCAACAGTCATGGCTACACCCAGGAAGAGCAACATATCTTACCATTTCTTTGAGCCTGTATTGACTGGTATCAGGCAGGTCCAGTCACTTATCACCCCTGACCACATCCCATTATTCAGAGAGAATTATGGAGGTATCCTTGATATGGTTATGGACCTAGACCCTTCTCAGAGGAGCATGATCCACACATGCCTACAGTTTTATGACCCTCCTTTGAGATGCTTCACTTTCCCAGACTTTCAGCTAGGACCTCTGCTGGAGGAGTTTTCATCATTGATTGGAGTACCTGTCAGGGGTGGAGTCCCCTTCAACCCAGAAATGACTTCTCCCAGCAATGGAGAAGTAGCAAAAGCACTGTACCTGGAGCCTACTCTGATTGAGCAAAATATGACAACAAAAGTTGGGATCCCTGGTTTACACTTAGACTTCTTGATTTCTCAGGCCATCCTGAAGGCCTCTTTGGGAGAATGGAGGGCAGTTTGTGCATTGTTAGCCCTCAACATATATGGGGTTATACTGTTTGCAGATGAGCCCAAATTTATCAGCAAGAATGCCATTCATCTTTTCCTTCTGAGGAACCCAGTACCCACATTGCTGGGAGATTTCTATTACTCCATTCATCAGAGGAATGAGAAACAAAGAGGAAAGTTGGTGAGATGCTGTGCTCCTCTGTTTCACACTTGGCTGCTCAAACACCTGCCTAAGTCAGATGCATTCCTGAACCCCCACCAACAGAAGAATTGGGCCAAGAGGCTCATTGCTTTGACTTCAGATGACATCAGATGGTGCACCCAGAGCACCAAAGGCAAGGACATCATCACTAGTTGCGGGCAATACCCAAATGTACCTCTGATAGGAGTAAAGGGTTGCATCAACTACAATCCTTTGCTGTTTAAGAGACAACTGGGCTATGCTTTGGTTCACCCTCCTAGAGTGCAAGATTTAGCTGAGACCCTGTATTGTGAAATAAATCCTAATCTAGCTGCTGTCAGACAAGCATCTTGGGCTTGGGACAACATCCAGACAAAAGGGATGGCCATTCTTGGAAGGTGTAATAATGTTGCTTCAGCCCAGTACTATGACTGGTCCCATGCTAGAGCTCAGATTACTGGAATGCCCTTCACTTTGGAGGACACACCTGGACCATCTACAGTACAGCCAGCAGCCACTGTCAGCCTGGAAGAATTTGAGAAGCTGAAGGAAAGGAATGAGAATCTGTCTCAAGCTCTGAAGAAGACCCTCTGGGAGAGGAGTGATGGTCGTCTGGACATTGAGAGGTTGGAAAAGCTTAGGGTGGAGCATCTGGCCAAGATTGAGAAAACAGAGGACTACATCAAGAAGTCAAGAGCTGGGGAGCAAATACTGAAGAATGCCTGCAAAGAGGCCAAGCTTCAAAAGGCTAGGACTGAGCTCTATCTGCAAGAAAGTCAGGCTAGGTGGGTCAGGATCACTGAAGCCCGGACACAAGAAGATCAGAGAACTCAAGCCATAATTGAGAAGTTAGAGGCCAATGAAAAGAAGCAGCAAGAAGCTTTGCTGGCAGCCCGGAAGGAGATTTCAGAGTTGAAGCTTAGGGCTGGATTGAAGAGATCAAAGGATCAGGACAGGCACAAAAAGCTGACCACTGCCATTGCCACCAGGAATCTCCTCATCAGGACAATTACAGAGCATCCAGCTGGTCCAGTGATTGAGGCACTTCTGAAGGAGGTTAAGGAGGATGAGTTTGGGCTAGATGTCTGACTTTTTGATTGTTGTTGTTTTCATTTGATGTACTTTTATTTTGAGTTGTATTTTGACCCTTCAGGGGCATGTGTTGTAAAAAACAGACTATGTATTATTCATCACTTGTAATATATTTTTAGTTTGTTTCTATTTGGGTTTTCTTTTCTCAACAACATCAAAGCATCTTCCTCGAGGTCTGGAAAGGTCAAAACCAAGAACCAAGCCGGATACCTTGGAAAACAAATAAGCATACTGCATTGCATGCTAACTTTTGTTTTGTTTTGTAGGTTTTTGTTATTATTTGTTTCTAACTCTGTTGTGTCTCAGGAAATATTGCTCGCAGAAGAGTGTTCCCTGTCAACCGTGCACACCGGTATCCTACTCTCAACAACCTTCTGGGTATTCTAATGGAGCAAGTACAGCAAGACCTGACTGAGGTCAGAACCCAGATGGCTAATGAAAGAGTGGAGATGAGAAACCAAATGGCCCAATTCATGACTGTGATGACTGGCTTGGCTCAGAGCCAAGAAAGGTTAAGGGCATTGGTAGAAAGACAAACTCCCGAGGAGCCTCATCCTGGCACTGGAGGAACAAGTAATAATGAGAGGGGTCAGCCCCATGTCAATCCACCTGTATTTGGACCTCATCTAGATCCGGAAGTCAACATCCCGGGTAATGTGCAAGGAAATAATACTGGGGGGAGGATCCTGCAAGAAGACCCCCAAGAGGAGCAGTTTACTGTCATGGGAGCTGGTGATGAAGTCTATGATAGGAGGTTTGATGAAATTGCTGAGAAGTTGAGATCTTTGGAGTCTCAAAACTCCTTGGGCTTCGATGTAATGGATATGGGGTTAATGGATGGGGTGAGAATTCCCCACAAGTTCAAACCCCCGTGCTTCGAGAAATACAATGGAACCTCCTGTCCACGAACTCACCTACAATCCTTCCTGGGAAGACTTAAAGCATATACCATGGATGAAAAGCTGTGGATGTTCTATTTTGAAGACAATTTGACTGGGGCTTCAAGAGAGTGGTATTCACACTTGACCAGGGCTACCATCAGATGCTAGAAGGACTTAGCTGAAGCCTTCATCAGGCAGTACCAATACAATCTGGATATGGCTCCTAACAGGACCCTTTTGATGGGAATGTCTCAATTCTCCAGAGAAAGCTTCAGGGAATATGCCCAAAGGTGGAGACAGCTTGCTGCTGCTGTCCAACCACCCATGTCGGAAAGAGAAATGGCTGACATGTTCATGAATACTTTGCAAGGAACATATATTGACAGACTGGCTGCCTTTTCTTCCACCAGTTTTGCTGACGTAGTTATAGCCGGTGAAAGAATTGAAAGTCTATTAAAAATGGGCAAAATTTCTGATAATGGTGCAAGTTCGTCCAGTAATCCCAGGAAGCCTTTTGTGGGACCTCGAAGGACCGGTGAGACAAATGCCATTCATGCCAGCAGGGGCAGACCTCAGTATGTTCATCGATCAGTAGCAGCTGTCACTATTCCAGCTCCAATTCCTCAGCAACCAGCATATCAACAACCACAACAACCACATTACCAACAACAAGTTCAGTACCCGCCACCGAGAACCTACAACAACAACAATAACAACAATCAACAACAACGACCCTTCCAGCAAAGACCATCACAGGCAAACAGGGTGATTGACCCTATCCCTATGCCTTATGCTGCTTTATTGCCACAACTCCTGAAGCTTAACTTGGTTGAGTTAAGGACATTGGCACCTCCAGATCCCTCCAATCTCCCTAAGAATTACGATGTCAACGCCAGATGTGCTTTCCACTCCAATGCACCTGGCCACAATACGGAAAAGTGCAGGGCCTTACAAATGAAAGTACAGGATCTGGTGGATTCTAAAGCCCTCAACTTCGCACCGCCTCCGAATGTCAACAGAAATCCTATGCCTAATCATGGTGGGCCAAGGATTAATGCCATTGAGGAAGACAAGCCATCTACTTTGATCACCAGTGTTGCACAAATTCGAACACCCCTGGTCGAAATTAAAGCTCAGCTTCTAGAGTGCCAGGTATTCCCCGGGTGTGAGCTCGGTTGTGGGTATTGTAACATTGCAGTCAACGAGTGTGATAATTTGAGAAGCGGCATAGATGGTCTTATCAAGGATGGTATCCTTCAGATCTCAACAACGACGCCTACAAATCCAGCAATTCCTTTGACAACAATTCCTGATTCTTCTACAACGGCAGCAACAATCATTCCTACCGATTCATCAATATCATTAGCAATGGTTCCGACCATCACTTCAACAAACCAGATTTCAACAACCATTTCTTCTACAACATCAACATCCATTTCATCAGCAGAATCTTCTACAACGCCAACAGAAATTAATGAAGATGTCTCAGCAGTCACCATCTACTATGATCCATCAAATGTTCCTCCAAACAACAATTTTCAACAACAAACAGTGGCACCTCCTGCCAGGTCACCAGTCACAATTTACTTTGATCCACACACCGTTACAGTACCCTCCTTTGCAGCAGTCAATCCAGTTACCATTACGGTACCTGGACCAGTTCCTTATGAAAGCAGTAATGCCATACCTTGGCATTATGGCTCTGACCTCTACTGCAATGGGGAGAAGATCACTCTGGATTCTTCAACCTCTTCTCCACAAATTGATAATTTCGGGGGAGGCGGAGGCTTCACCAGAAGCGGACGCCTTTTTGCCTCACAAGTGCAAAGACCTAATGTTGAAGCAGAAGCTGCTGCCAAAGCAAAAGGAAAGAGTGTGGTATCTGAAGAGCCAACTGCCAAGGAAACTCAGAAGACATCTTTTGAGCAAGATATAGACGAGTTTATGAGAATCATAAAGAGAAGTGATTACAAGGTGGTGGAGCAGCTTCACCAAACTCCCTCAAAAATCTCCATATTATCCCTATTGATGTGCTCCGAGGCTCACAGGAACGCATTATTGAAAGTCCTGCACGCAGCATATGTGCCAGAGGAGATTACTGTTAACCAGCTAGAAACCGTGGTGGCAAATGTCAATACCAGTCATGGACTGGGTTTCACCAATGCTGACTTAACAACAGAGGGGCGTAACCACAACAAGGCTTTACATATCACCTTGGAATGCAAGGGTGCTGTTTTATCTCATGTACTGGTGGACACTGGGTCTTCACTCAATGTTCTACCAAAGAAAGCCTTAGTGAAGCTGGAGTATGATGGCTTGGCACTACGTCCAAGTAATTTGGTGGTAAGAGCGTTTGATGGCTCCAAAAGATCAGTACTTTGAGAGATTGATTTGCCTGTGATGATTGGCCCGTAGACCTTCAAAACTACCTTCTATGTGATGGACATTCAGCCGGCCTACAGCTGTTTGTTGGGTAGACCCTGGATCCATGCCGCTGGCGCTGTTACGTCTACCCTTCACCAGAAGCTGAAATTCGAGTGGGAAGGCCAGATCATCACTATCTGTGGAGAAGAAGACATCTTTGTTAGCCATCTGGCTACGTACAAGTACATAGAAATGGATGGAGAGATCCATGAAACTATGAGCCAAGGGTTTGAGGCCCTGAACATTAATGAAGCATCTGCTGTACTGAGAACCTCCATAACGTCTTATCAGCAAGCCCAGAAGGTTATTGAAGAGGGTACTGCCCAAGGCTGGGGCAAGCTGCTGCCCGTGGAGAAGAAAGAAGACAGATTTGGGTTGGGTTACAAACCAACCCAACGAGATCAATCAGAGGCTGCCAAAGAGCCCAATTTTGTCAGCGGGGGAATGCTCACCCCAGATGCTGTGAACAACTTGGAAGACGAGGAGGAAAGCGACCGCAACCTGGAGAGCTGGATACGTCCAAGGATCCCGGGGAGCCAAGTCCTTAACTGGTCTTCCCAGGAAATTATAAGGGTTACTCCTGCAGAGTAATTATTATTTCCTGTATTTTAAAGCATGCATCAAGTCTTGCATCTTGCCCAAGATGTCAAGACTCATTTTGTAATCGGGCCATCTTGTAATTTTGTGCAAATGGATTAATCAATGAATATCAGACATCTTTTGCAAACGAGTCTCTTTTTCGCTCACTGTTTTTCATTTTTCTTTTTGTACAAAAATAAAATGGCAATGTTTTTCAAAATGATAACTTCATTTCACTTTTTCTAAACAAGATTAAAATTGATCACTAAAATAAACCAATCTAAACCCTTGCAGAGAGTGCCTTTCAGACTGCACCGACAACAACACTGCTATGACCTTGTATGACTTTGACAATCCAATCAATCAAGCTGATGAAGGGGTTGAAGAAGATTATGAGCTTCCTGAAGAGCTAGCCAGGTTGTTAAGGCAAGAGGAGAAGGTTATCACTCCTCATAAGGAGGAGATTGAAACGGTTAATCTCCGTACGGAAGAAGATGTGAAAGAAGTTAAGATCGGGGCCTGCCTACAAGATTCAGTAAAAGAGCAACTGATTGATATGCTTCGGGAATACTTGGATGTTTTTTCCTGGTCTTATCAGGATATGCCAGGGTTGGACACCGATATTGTCATGCACAAGCTGCCTTTAAAAGAAGACTGCCCACCGGTAAAACAGAAGCTGCGCCGTACTCGCCCAGATATGGCAATAAAGATAAATGAAGAGGTACAAAAGCAGTGGGACGCTGGTTTCCTTGCTGTAACTAGCTATCCGCCGTGGGTCGCTAATATAGTACCTGTGCCTAAGAAAGACGGCAAGGTGAGGATGTGTGTGGACTACCAGGATCTGAATAGAGCCAACCCGAAAGATGACTTCCCTTTACCTCACATTGATGTATTGGTTGATAATACGGCTCAGTTCTCGGTATTCTCCTTCATGGATGGATTTTCAGGATATAATCAGATCAAGATGTCACCTGAAGACATGGAGAAGACAACTTTCATCACACCCTAGGGAACATTCTGCTACAAGGTGATGCCATTCGGACTGAAGAATGCGGGTGCAACTTATCAACGGGCTATGGTAACATTATTCCATGACATGATCCATAAAGAAATTGAATGTTATGTGGATGACATGATTTCCAAGTCCCTCACGGAAGAAGACCACCTCGTAAATCTGTTGAAGTTATTCAAGCGTCTGAGGAAGTACCAATTGAAGCTAAACCCCAACAAGTGCACATTCGGGGTGCGATCCGGTAAGCTGCTGGGATTTATCGTAAGTGAGAAAGGGATTGAAGTTGACCCTGATAAAGTCAAAGCCATTCAAGAAATGCCTGCACCGAAGTTAGCAAAAGAAGTTCGGGGGTTTCTAGGTAGATTGAACTACATTTCACGGTTCATATCTCACCTTACTGCAACCTGTGAGCCTTTGTTCAAGCTGTTAAGAAAAGAACAAACGGTCAGGTGGAATGAAGACTGCCAGAGGGCTTTTGACAAGATCAATGAATACATACAAGAGCCTCCAATACTTATGCCTCCAGTTGAAGGAAGACCTCTAATAATGTACTTGACAGTATTAGAAGAGTCAATGGGGTGTGTGCTGGGCCAGCATGACGAGTCTGGTCGAAAAGAGTATGCAATTTACTACCTAAGCAAAAAGTTTACCGACTGTGAACAACGTTATTCACTACTCGAGAAAACTTGCTGTGCTTTAGCGTGGGATGCTCGCCGACTAAGGCAGTATATGTTGACCCACACTACCTTATTGATCTCGAAGATGGACCCAGTCAAGTATATCTTTGAGAAGCCAGCACTTACCGGACGGGTTGCAAGATGGCAAATGATCCTCACAGAATATGACATTCAGTACACGTCTCAGAAAGCCATCAAAGGCAGTGTATTGTCTGAATACCTCGCTGAGCAACCCATTGATGATTACCAGCCTATGAGATTTGACTTCCCTGATGAAGACATCATGTTCATAAAAGCAAAAGACCATGAAGAGCCTATTCACACCGAAGGGCCTGACCCAGAAGAAGAATGGACTATGATGTTTGATGGGGCTATTAACATGAATGGTCGTGGTGTTGGTGCAGTACTCATTACACCTAAAAGAGTTCACATGCCTTTCTCGGCAAAGCTCACCTTTAACTGCACTAACAACGAAGCTGAATACGAAGCTTGTATTATGGGTCTCGAGGAAGCCATTGACCTCAGGATCAAGACTTTGACTATATTCGGAGATTCAGCTCTGGTAATCAATCAAACTAACGGCAAATGGTACACCCACCAGGATCATCTGATACCTTATCGGGATTATGCAAGAAGGTTATTGACTTTCTTCACAACAGTCAAGCTTGAGTATATCCCTCGAGACGAGAATCAGTTTGCAGATGCTCGGGCTACCATTTCATCTCAGCAGATGTTGTTAAAGATGATAAGCCTTGGTTCCACGACATTAAGTGCTTCTTGGAGGATCAAACATACCCACCTGGGGCATCTTCAAATGATAAGAAGACGTTAAGAAGGCTAGCTGGTAGTTTCTTCCTGAATACTGACGGTTCCTTGTACAAGAGAAACTTTGATATGGTACTCCTCAGATGCGTTGATAGAACAGAAGCAGACTTGTTGATGCACGAGGTACACGAAGGATCCTTTGGTACCCATGCGGGAGGGCATGCAATGGCTAAAAAGTTGCTAAGACCAGGCTATTACTGGATCACAATGGATGCAGACTGTTGTGCATATGCTAGAAAGTGTCATAAATGCCAGATTTACGCGGATAAAGTGCATGTGCCTCCAAATCCTCTGAATGTGATGTCTTCACCCTGGCCCTTTTCCATGTGGGGCATAGATATGATTGGTAAGATTGAGCCGACTGCTTCAAATGGCCACAGATTCATCCTGGTTGCCATTGATTATTTTACCAAATGGGTTGAAGCAGCTTCCTATGCAAATGTTACAAGGCAAGTGGTAGCCCGATTTCTGAAGAGAGACATCATCTGTCGGTATGGAATTCCCGAGCGAATCATTAATGATAATGGTTCCAACTTGAACAATAAGATGATGGCAGAACTATGCCGGGACTTCAAGATCTAACACCACAATTCTTCTCCTTACAGGCCAAAAATGAATGGCGCTGTAGAAGCAGCTAATAAGAATATCAAGAAGATTGTGCAGAAGATGGTGGTTACCTATAAAGATTGGCATGAAATGCTACCGTTTGCCTTACATGGGTACCGTACGTCAATCAGAACATCCACTAGGGCAACACCGTATCTGCTCGTGTATGGTATGGAGGCAGTCCTACCTGTTGAAGTTGAATTACCTTCCTTGAGAGTACTGATGGATGTCAAGTTGAATGAAGCAGAGTGGTTCCGATCCCGATACGAACAACTGAGTCTGATTGAAGAGAAGAGATTGGCTGCAATTTGTCATGGGCAGCTATATCAGAAAAGAATGAAGAAAGCCTTCGATCAGAAAGTCAGGCTCCGAGAGTACCAAGTAGGAGATCTTGTGCTGAAAAGACTCCTCCCTCCTCACACAGACCACAGGGGCAAGTGGACTCCGAACTATGAAGGGCCATTCGTAGTAAATAAATTTTTCTCCGGTGGAGCACTAATGCTCAGTACTATGGATGGTGAAGACTTCCTGTCCCCTGTGAATTCAGATGCAGTTAAAAAATACTTCGCATAAAATGACCCGCTGGACATAAAAACAGAATGTAAGTCCAGGCAAAAATAGGGCATTCCGACGAGTCAAAAACAGAATAAAAGACTCGGGCAAAAATAAGGGAAAATAAGTAAAAAATGTACACCCGCTGAGTTGAAAAGCCGCATCGGACAACTCAGGCAAAAATGGGTATCCCGGTGGATTGAAAACCCGAAAGGGCGATCCACGCAAAATAAGGGAATAAACGAACAACTGCATTCTGAATTTATCCGTGTCACTTGCAACATGGTAAGCTTCGAAAGGTTCGAGCATCGGTCAGAATCAGCCTTCTTCAGAAAGCAAGATGAGAAGAACGTCAAAAGTCATACGAGTCATAGCAAAAGGGAAAGCTCCTTGAAGCGTCATCAACATTGCCAACATCTTTTTGTTTTTTTCAATTTGTAACGATTTCCTCATTTCAGGGGATCCGTTTCTTTGACTGTATCTTTCCAATTCAGGGCACACAGATTAATAAGATCAGATTTTTGTTTGCAAAAAATGTCCGACGTCTTTAAGATATTGATTGCATAAATATAGGTGTTTCCCTTCTAAAAATACGCGCTTGCAGGAAATATATTTACTCCCGGGAGTTTCTAAGCTCCTATGTTGGAATCCAGTAAGGGATACCTCGGGGTACTTGTGCGTTTCTCTGTCTTTACAGGAGTGCAGGTATTCAAAGCACAACATGGGGCATGAAAGCTTCTCTCCAGTAGGCTATCAAATCATTGTTCCTCAGCACACCTTCCAAACAGCACCAGAGATGCTTTCTCCCCATCAGAGTTGCCAGGCATCACTTCTCCAACATTTCCTTCAAAGAGCAGCACCCAAAGGTGTTCATATCCCCAACTGAGTTGTCAAGTATCATCCTCAGCAGGATCCCCACAGAAATCTCTAGGAAGATCTTCCAGTGATCTTTCTTCTTCCCCAGCCAAGTGCTAGACAGGGAACCATCTCCCCACAGAGTTTCAGCCTCTATTCAGAAGAGCAACGCCTGAACATCTCACAACAGAGTGAAAGAAAGCTTCTACAAGCCCCAGCTGGGTCTCACATTACCAAGATAGGTTTATCAATGACCTACTTCCCCATGCAGAGTCATATATGTCAGATTTACCAACAATCTCGTCCCCAGCTGGGATATCCCCTTCAAGCAGATCAGCCAGAGATCTCCTCAGCAACGGGATCCGAATCCCTGATCGTTATCTTTGCATAATCATAGCATTCACATCATATTTTCCCCCAGAGCGTAGCATTCCGTCTAATACGGAGCATTACGGAAAAAATCAAACATATTGCATAATCGTGAGCCATGTGTAAATCAAACACTTGTAATTACTGACAATATACGGAATATTTCCTAATTCCCCACCAGAGAGCCAAAGCATTTCCCTTACAAATACAGATACATGCTCCTTTCGGCACTCGTCCGTGTCATCACTCCCCAGTAAGTCGCCCAAACAGATGCTTATACTACAGATACTTCTTGACACCCGTCTGCGTCATATCCCAGCATAAAGCCAAAGCATGCCCTTTGCACTCACTAACACAAATACATATATATATACTTTTTCCGACACCTGTCCGTGTCACTCTCCCTAGCAAGTTAAACACCCGTCTGTGTCTCACTCATCACTTTTTCACTCATACAGATACTCGTCCGTATCTTGTATATACCACTTATATCCCCTCAGATTCGACACTTGTCCGTGTTCTTTGTTAACTAGTTGGTACTCGTCCGTATCATCATCTCTGAACATGCGTCAAGCGTTTATTGCTACTGATACTCGTCCGTATCATAGTCTTAAGGATGCTCGTCCGCATCTTTAATCTATACATAGTGTCAAACACTTATACCTTCATCTTTTGAATTTAGACACTCGTCTGTGTCTACCCTTCCCCCAGAAGAATCCCTAACAAAACTTGTTAAACTATTTTCTTTCTATATGACATTCGTCCTATGTCATGATACCTTTTTGGCAGCCGTACCCTGCTAGGTGATCGTCCTTCACCTTTTTGATGATCGTCCTTCATCGCTCCCGGAGGAGTCTCTATTCCTTGGAACCCCTTCCTATCCGACATTCGTCCTATATCGTGAAATTTTCAGCAGCCGTCCCCTGCTAGGTGATCGTCCTTCACCTCTTGATGATCGTCCTTCATCATTTTATATGATGGCCGTCCCCATCGTTGATCTTGTTATCTGACATTCGTATTATGTCATGATAAATCCCGAGAGCAGCCGTACCCTGCTAGGTGATCGTCCTTCACCTCTTGATGATCGTCCTTCATCATGTTTATCCGATGGCCGTCCCCATCGTCGACCTTTTCATCCGACATTCGTCCTATGTCGTGATACTTTCGGCAGCCGTACCCTGCCAGGTGATCGTCCTTCACCTTAGATGACCGTCCCTCATCTTATCCCCAACAGAGCAGCCGTCCCCTGCTAGGTGATCGTCCTTCACCTTTGATGACCCTATCTCATCGTTTATTTCATTCATGCTTTACCTATAATCCCCAGAGAGTCTTATAGCTTTACCTGATGTCCGTCCCCATCACAATCTCTTATATCTCCAGCTTGTCGGCCGTCCCCGTCATTGCTTTACTTCCCGCATCTTCCCCAGCATGTCGGTCGTCCCCGTCATTGCTCCATCCCCAGCAGTCGTCCTCTGCTTGGCGGTCGTCCTCCGTAGCCCGCACAATCTATATTCCTTTTCTTCTTCATTCTGTGAGTGCAAATTTTGGACTGTCTTTGGTATTCAACCGTAAGTTAGCTTGTTTGCCTGTTAAGTCGTTGCTTACATCCTGCACAGCTAACTCATGTTTAAATAGGGGCAGCTGTAAACACCCCAAATTTTCCCTCACTCATTTCACCATGGCTTGTGATCTTTTCATGTGCATAAGTTCAATCATAGCATCTCATACCATATTTTTGTTTCACTGCATTGCTTCTAAGTCATCTGCATCTAGGGTATGTGATCTGAGCCATCCCTGAGCCATTTGAGCCACTCCAAAGGTCTTCAATCACTTCAAAGGGGTCCATGTATGTTCAAGCATCATATTATATCCTCACAAGGTCAAGAAAGTCAAAGAATCATAAGAACTGAGAAAGGCATGGAAGCAGAGCCAGGTTTAACTGCACAGATGACCTAAAATTAGGGTTTTGGTTTCAGAGGCCATAACTCCAAATTTTTTGGTAATTCTTTTTTCTATTGGTCTCTTTATGTTATGAGGATCATGAATATCAATTTTCATGAAGAAATTCAATGGGGAAGGCATCTGATCACAAGATGACTTCTTGAGCAAGTCAGTGCAAAATCAGGGCATATGAGGCCCCCAATGGCCCAACCAAAGGGTGTTCTCCATTATTTTGAATGTGTATGATCTTTATTTGATCATAGAAGGTGTTAGAAGTTCACAAAATTGAATAATTTCAAGCCATTTGCAAAGTTTCCTTTTTGGGAAAGTGACTTATAATGTAAACTTGCCATTTTGGGAAAGTTTTTCAACCTTCTCTTTTTGATTCAAAAGTGCTTCAAATGAGAAAACTTTGGTCATGAAAGTTGTAGAATGGATCCTCCCATTTTCAAAAAGTACAAGAACTC
Source organism: Lathyrus aphaca (assembly GCA_963966055.1). Taxonomy (NCBI): domain Eukaryota; kingdom Viridiplantae; phylum Streptophyta; class Magnoliopsida; order Fabales; family Fabaceae; genus Lathyrus; species Lathyrus aphaca. The sequence goes on from OZ014519.1 coordinate 443,246,938, forward strand.
ATTCTAATTCATTTTGGATCAAAAGTTATGGCCTTGCAAAGTTGGATAAAATCATTGAAATTTCACTTTTGCACAAAGAGGGAAACTTGCAATTTCACATGCCAAGCATTCTCATGACTTCAAAGTGACTTCTAACCATCATTCAAACACATTGCAATGCCTAAAAGTCAGATTTGTGCCAAGAATTTTTCATTTCCATGCCTTGGATTACAAGTTGCATAAGGCATTTTTCATGAAGGCTTCAAATTTGAAACTTTGCAAAAGGGACCTTTCATGCTTGAATTGAAATCCAATTGGTACCAAAACATCATAACAACATCACATAACTCATTTTGTCATAAATTGCCCAAGAAATCATGAGGTTTCATGCTTTGATTCACAAGAAACTTCAAAGAGGGCAAAATGCAAAACTCATGCCATCTTGCTATCCAAGCCATCCAGCTGCATCTTGTTGATCCCATGGCTCACCATAAATCATGCTGAGGCAAGACACCCCTTTAGATCTCTTCTGTCCCAGCCCATACCTATAGTACACAATTCTTGACTTTTTGGCCAATCACCCCATACCATTCCCACAGTACATGTCACTTCCTCAGACCTCTTCCAATAGTCTAGGGATATGTTATGGAACATAAAGCAAGCTGGACATGAGCCAAGAACACACACACAAGCAGATTCACAAAAACTGGCCTGAACCTTCTCCTCTTCGAAACTCCTTCCTCAGCCATCAAACCTTCATTTTTCTTTCACCAGCAAGTCACAAATCACTCATAGAACAAAATCCACCCCCTGAAACAGCTTGAATCATCACACACAAAGACCTCCATTTCTGTTACACCAGAGCTGAATCATTCAAACCAGCCACTCCCCAAGTTTTCTAAGCATCATTCCATCATCAGGAGGTTCAAGGAAGCAGGCTTTCATAAAAGAAAAGTCTAGAAAGCTCAAAAACAGAGAAGCTTCATCTCAGGTAACATGAAGAACATTTTTCCCAGAAACTTTTATGATGCTATATGTTCTCCTGATCATGAATATGTATTTATTTTTGAAAATGGTGAAGAAACCAGCATGTATGACATCTCTGAACATTTGCCCGTGTTTTGTATTTTGTTTCGATTCGTGCTTGTGAGTTGAAATAAATGAATTTGGGATGAGGGTTTAGGTTTAGATTGATGAGAGGATCATTTTGGTGGAAGAAATTAGGAGTTTGGTAACCTAGGGAAGAAACTAGGGTTTTGAGTCATCGGAGAAGACGACCGGAACCACTGTTCCGGTCGCCTGAGGTTAATTAGGGCAAAACCTGTTTAATTAGCAACTTTGAATTCCAGCCCTTGATCTAGCTTTCCCGCGCGCGTGTGGATGGTCCAGATGATCCACTTAAACCCTAATCAGCAATTAATTAGTCTAACCTAGGATTAATTAATTATTAAATAAAATCAGCCAGGTTTGAACTTGGGCCCTTGGATGTGGCGCCAAGTCAACACCTTCAAACCCAGATCAAATCCTGACCTCTCCTTTGGCATACTTCTCCTTTTATTTAATTTTATTTTCATTTTCATTGCATTTATTTATACGAATTATTAAAAATAGTAAAACATATTTAAAAATTCTGATTTTTTTTGTCAAGCATTTCATTAATTTTCAGAACCCAAAAATATTTTATTTTTATTTTTTGCATCAAAAAATTATTTTTAAATCATTTAAATGTTTATTTTTAATTAGTTAAAGAAAATTAATTAATTAAAAATGCATTTAGGTATTTAAAAATCACAAAAAAATTCACATTGCATTTCAAAACATTTAGAAACATTATCAAACTCTCAAAACAAATTTCTTTTTGGTTCTTGATGCATTTTGACAATTTTCATTGGAATTAAATTCTTTTAAAGGCAATATTTTTGTTCAAACTTGGAAAAATCCATTCTGCCTAACCATTGAGAGTTTGATGATGGTTCTTCTTGCATTGCATCCTTCATAGCATGTAGTTTATAGGATAAAATTGGTTTGAATTTATCTTCCATTTTCAATTTGTTTAACATTTTTCATTGTGAGATACCTTGAAACCCTAGTTGACTTAGAAAATTCATAACTCCCATTAGGTTAAGAGTTAGGTCCCTTCCTTTGGGAAGTGAACTTGTGTAGGGTTAGGGTTACTTTGATCCCATTTTCAATTTTTTATCATGTTATTTGCTTCTGATTTTGAATTTTGTGTTACATGTTATGCATAAACCCTAATTCTTGCCTTTCTTTGCATCCATCTCTCATTTGCTTGCATTTAAGAACTTGCCATGACATTTTGTGCATCCACATGATTCATAATACATCTTAGGACATATTAGAATCATGTTTGATCATTTCATCTTTCATTTGCCATATTATATTTCCATTCAATTTCATACACTTTCATGAGCTTCCATGGTTCAAAGCATGCTTCACTTGCATCCTCATCCTTGTATGATCATCCACAACTCTTGACATGTGTTTGCATCATCTCTTAGCATCATTAACATCATTTTTATGCTTCTGACTTTGGTTTGCACCATGACATTTCATCTCATTTGCATTGCACTCCATTTCTTTTGCTAACTTTTCAGGTGGTAAGTTGTTTTGAGAAGTGGATTTGCCTTCACTTCTCACAATCTCTTCTCATCTCTTTTGTGCATCATTACTGCATTTTATCTTGTGTATTAGAGTGGGCTTACTCATTCATGCTCTTTCCCACTTTCTTCCTTCAAGCAACTTGTCTTCTTAAGTGAAGCAAGTTGTCTTGATTCTCTCTGCTTCTTTCTCCTTTCATTTGTTTCTTTCCTTGGTGGCTCTTTGAAGATTCTTTCTCTCTTAAGCCTCACAAACCCTAGGATCTCCAAGCATGAGAACAATTAGGGTTTGATTAGTCCCCCATTTAGCTTTTACCTTTGTGTCATCTTTGAGTCTTCTCTTCTCATCTCATAATCAGGGACTAAACCCTAAAGGTTTTAAGGCTTTGTGATTAAGCTTATGCCTGCATCCTTCTATTAGGATGGAGTGTATAATTTTAATCCTAAGTCTTAAACCCTTAATGTGTTTAAATCCTTTAATCAATTCACCTAATAATCACTAATACATCAATCTTGTAACTTGGGCTTTGCATTAGGGTTCTAATTCTTCCTTAATTGGTTAAGAAGGACTAACCCTAGTGTTAATGGACAAGTCCCCCTCAAGTTGTCTTACAAATCATAAAATCCATTTCTTCATCTTATCATTAACTAAAATCCACTTTAATAAAGGCTTTGTTTTGTCATGAGGTTAATCCCTAATCATGGATTAAGTTGAGGTATCTTCCTCAGCTTAAATGTTCTCATCTATTATCCTTCTATTAGGATGGTGTAATGGGTCCGTTAAATCCTTGATTATGGCTTAAACTCATTACTCAACACTAAACAAAAACAACAAAAACATCTAATAAATGCAAGTAGGTTAATGATCTTAATCCTACATCAAGGTGGCTAAGTGTGAGGTGTTTACTTCATGCTTAAGGTATTCTCATTACCCCTAATCAGAGGGAGGATGTGATGAGTTTACTAACCCTTTGGTTTAGGCTTAAGCTCATTAACTTATGACAAACACCAAAAGCAATAAAAGATTGAAAATACCAAAAACAAACAATAATCGTCTCCTTCGGGATTCTTTTCTCATCATACTCACTCACAAACGAGAACTTGCTTCTTCCGTCTAATGCAAGACAGTTTGCACCTGAGCCAGACAGGTCATACACTTGAGCATAGACAAGTAAGCAGTTCACAAGTCAATTTATCTTTCATTCTCTTTGGGTCGAACTATGGTGTTCTGACTTCCTCATTGCACGAGAGGATACGTAGGCATAACTTAACAGTTATCGAACAAAAGTCTCTGTATATTCCCCCTCTTCCAGCATTATTCTTTAAGCCTCATAGTCTTGAGCATTTCATTCCTGTTCTTACACTGACACTCTCATATTTCACTTCACATTTCTTTTACACTGACACTTGCATTCTTTCCAGCTTTGATACACAGATTGCACTGACACTACCCCTTTTAAAACAAAAATCTTTTAAGCGTGGATCCCGTCGAGTACGGCGGACAATCTGGGTGCTAATACCTTCCCAGGTTGTAACCAACCCCCTTTCTCAGTCTCTCTGGTTCGCAACCGTCTTGTCCATATCTTTTCTTAGGTTCATGAAGCATTACCTTTCCTTCGGGATAAAAATGCCTAGCTGGCGACTCTATTCATTTCTCTTTTCGCCGACCGTTCGCGTTTGTACCCTATTTGACTTAGCCTCATTTAGTGGGAGCGACACATTTATTTAGATGTTTTTGGAGTTTTTGTTTAGTGTTAAGTAATGAATTTAAGCCATAATCAAGGATTTAATGGACCCATTACACCATCCTAATAGAAGGATAATAGATGAGAACATTTAAGCTGAGAAAGGCTTCTCAACTTAATCCATGATTAGGGATTAACCTCATGAAAAAACAAAGTCTTTATTAAAGTGGATTTTAGTTAATGGTAAGATTAAGAAGTGGATTTTATGGTTTGTAAGACAACTTGAGGGGGACTTGTCCATTAACACTAGGGTTAGTCCTTCTTAACCAATTAAGGAAGAATTAGAACCCTAATGCAAGGCCCAAGTTACAAGCTTGATGTCTTAGTGATTATTAGGTAGATTGATTAAAGGATTTAAACACATTAAGGGTTTAACACTTAGGATTAAAGTTATACACTCCATCCTAAGAGAAGGATGCATGCATAAGCTTAATCACAAAGCCTTAAAACCTTTAAGGTTTAGTTCCTGATTATGAGATGAGAAGAGAAGACACAAAGATGACACAAAGGTAAAACTAATGGGGGACTAAAAAAACCCTAATTGTGATCATGCTTGGGTATTCCTAGGGTTTATGAGGTTTGCAAGAGACCTTCAAGGAGAACCACCAAGGAAGAAGAAGGATGAAAGGAAGAGAAGTAGAAAGAAGCAAGTCAACTTACTTCACTTAAGAAGATAAGTTGCTTGAAGAAATAAAGTTAGAAAGGAGTATGAATGAGCAAGCTCACTCTAATACAAAATTAAAATGAAGCAATGATGCATAAGAGAGATGAGAAGAGATTATGTGAGAAGTGAAGGCAAATTCACTTCTCAAACACTTACCACCTGAAAAGTTAGCAAAAGGAGATGAGATGAAATGAGAATGAAATGAAATGCAAAGATGGAAACCAAAACCAGAAGCATGTTCATGATGCTAATGATGCAAAGAGATGATGTAAATGTATGTCATGAGATGAAGATGATCATACAAAGGATGGGGATGCAAATGAAGCATAAAGGAAGTATGAAAGTTCATGAATGCACATGAGATGAAATGAAAGCATAACATGGAAAATGGATGATACAATGATCAAACATGATTCTAATATGACTTATATGTCATGTGGATGCACAAAATGTCATGGCAAGTTCATGAATGGATGCATATGCAAGATGAATGCAAATGAACATGAGAAATTAAGGTTTTAATGCAACATGAAATGCAAAAGTCAAAAACAGAAGCAAAACATAAGATAAAAAAATTGCAAATGAACTCAAAGGAACCCTAACCCCATATGATATCACACCCCAAAGGAGGAAGTCTAACTCTTAACCTAAAGAAATTTGTGAATTTTCTAAGTTATCTAGGGTTTTAAGGTACCTTAAGAGGGAAAATGCCAATCAAATGGAAAATGCAAGATAAATTTGTGACAAAAATATGCTAGATACTACATGCTATATGAAGATCAATGCAAAAAGAACCAATGTCAAACCCTTCATGGTTAGGTAGAAAAGAATTCTTGAAGTTAGGGTTCAAAAATGGGATTTTTATGAACCCTAAATTCAAGAAAAATGTCAAGATTGAATCAAAACCAAAAAGAAATTTGTATGAATGGTTTGACAATGTTTCTAAATGTTTGAAAATGTTCTCTGAATTTTTTGTGATTTTTAAATACTTAAATGTATTTTTAATTAATTAAAATCAATTAACTAATTAAAAATAACATTTAAATGATTTAAAAATAATTTTTTAATGCAAAAAATAAAAATAAAAATATTTTTGGGTTCTAAAAATTAATAAAATGCTGGATAAAAAATTTCAGAATTTTTTGGTGTTTTTTCCTATTTTAAAAAATTCGTACAAATTAAATAGAAACAAATGAAATAAAAATTAATTAAATGAGGGAAAAAGGAAAAGTCAGCTAATCCTAGGGTTGTGGTTCAAAGTTGGATTGGAGGGAATTGACCCCGCGCGCATCTGGACGGCTGAAATTCAAACTACACTAATTACGTGATTAAACCCTAATCTGAACCCTAATGACTTTCAGATGACCGGAACAGTGTTCCGGTCATCTTCTCCGGCAGCTCTCTCACTCAATCTCTCTTAAAATGCCATAAAAACTCACTAAACTATCCAGAATCAATCCTTGAACATCACTAAACACAAACCTCACAACAAAACTCATTTATTTTTCGTGAATCATGCAAAACGAATCAAAACACATTTCACGGGCAAAGTTTCAGAGGTTCATAAAGTCCTTAAAACTCAACCATTTTCAAAACGAAAAGCATCAGCATGACCAACATAACATGAGGAACAATTCTATAGCCTAAAATTAAGCTTCTGGAAAATTTGTTCTTGGGTTTACCTGAAATGAAGCTTTCGAAAATGGCGCTATCTGGGCTCTTCTTTGGTGCTTTTCCACTCCTCTTGACCCCCTCTTGCTTCTGGAAGGCTTTGCTGAAGTGTATGTGGCTTCTCCTTGAAGTTCGGTGAAGTTCAGTTCAAAGGGGGAAAAATCGTGTTTTGTGTATGGTGACTTTCAGGGCAAAGTGAAGGGTGGGAAATGTTCAGTGATTGATGCTGAGATGAATGGTGGTGTTGGTTTGAAGAATGAGTGGCTGAGCTGTGTGTTTCGATAGAAAATGCAAAGAGGGAGGTTTTTGTGAATGCTGAGTTATGGGAGAGTTCAGGCTTGCTTCTTGTTATGTTTGGATTGCTTTTGATTAGTATAAGGTAATGTGATTGGTCAGAAAGTTGGTAATGGCATAGTGTGATTGGTATGGTGCAAAATGCAAAAAGTCAAGGTTTGTTGTCCTTTGAGGTATGGACTGTTTCAGGCCAAGGACAAGGGGGTGTCTGGTGCAGCTTGATTCAAGGATGACCATAGAAACCATTTTGAGGCAAATCAGCAAGTGTGTGAGAAGTTGTGGGAGGTTTTGCAAATTTGACAAAGTTTGGCCCTTTCTTGATTTCTTCATGTGCAAGTCATGGAAATGTGAAATTCTTTGGGAAATTCTGAGTTTTAAGTCATGTGTTATGTTTGTATGATGATTAGAAGTCAATTTGAAGTCTCAAAATAGCTTGGCATGAGGTTTTGCAAAAATGCCTCTTTGGCATGAAACATGAAATTATGTGATTTTTGCCAACTTTGGAAAGCCATAACTTGAGTTCCAAAATGAATTAGATCTTGTTATTGTACTTTTTGGAAAGGGAATGATCCAATCTACAACTTTCATGACCATCAATTTTTCATTTGAAGCATTTTTGGTTAGGAAAGAGGAGGTTGAAAAACTTTCCCAAAATGGAAAGTTTACATTACAAGTCATTTCCATTTTTGGCAACTTTTGGTTTAGCCCACTTTTCTTCAATTTTGTGAACTTCTAAACACTTAAATTATCAAATAAAGACCATATAACTTCATTTTGATGAAAAATCCACTTTGGTTCCATGTTGGGGGGCCTCAGATGCCCTGATTTTGCTCTGACTTGCTCAAGAAGTTACCCAATGATCAGATGACTTCCACAATGAATTTTTCCATCAAACTTGGTATGCATGATCCTTATATCATATTGAGATCAATAGAAACAAGAATGACCAAAAAATTTGGTATTATGGCCTCTTAAACCAAAACCCTAATTTTAGGCCATCTGTGTAGTTAAACCTGGCTCTGCTTCCATGCCTTCCCAGTTCTTGTGATTTTATGACTTTCTTGATCTTGGGAGGATATAATATGATGATTGAACATACATGGACCCTCTTGAGATGATTTAAGACCTTTGGAGTGGCTCAGATGGTTCATGGATTGCTCAGATCACAAACCCTAGATGCATATGACTTTGAACCAATGCAGTGAAGTAAAAATGCAATATGAGATGATATGATTGAACTAATGCAAGTATGAAAGATCACAAGCCATGGTGTTAACTTAGTGAGGGAAAATTTGGTGTGTTTACAATGGGATCCCTTTTATCTTTGTGTTATGGCTTTTCTCTCTTGTATTTCAACTCTTTGAAACATTCTAGCATTTATTTTGCTATCTATGATATGAGTTATTTTGTTGGCGATTCACTTATCTCTTGGTTCTTGTGGTTACACTGGAATCAAAGTGTAGATTTTCCCTGGAAATGATTAAACATGGAATTTGCATGCATTCATGCATTTTCATAACTCATACATACATAACAGGTGTTCAAGGATTAGGATTCTTATTCTGAATTGGTATTCTTTCCACAACTACGAACTTGACTTCCCACCACTACTCTACTCACAACAATCAGAGGTTAGTGATGGAGAAGCTCCGTGCAAATTTGATTGAGATGAAAACCCAGATAGGTAAGTTTAGGGTCGACATGCAAGCGTTGTCCCGCGGTCAGGAACTGATAAGAGAGGAAGTTAGTCAATTGAAGACTTAGGTGATCCTGGTCATGGAAATCTTGAGGATAATGATGAGAAAGGAAGGAAATCTAATGTTTGCTGCTGCAATCAAAGTAGTGACAAAGAAGAAAACACATGGACCAATTGGATATCCAAATCAGTATCAACAAGAGAACTACTCGTAGTGGGTACACCAAAAATGAAGAAGGCCCGAGAGAAGGTACGATCCTATTCATGTCCCTCGCAGTCAACTACTCGCTCGTTTACTCCAAGGTTGTTTGGTTCAACTAAGAGAGGCCAAGCTTGTTCTAGATCCTATTCCTCCAAATTATGACATGGATGCTAGGTACGAGTAACACTCAGGAACCCTCGGGCATACTATTGATAATTGCAAAGTTTTCAAGAACAAGGTGCAAGATCTGTTAGACTCAAAGATCCTCACATTCATACCAAAGGATATGCACATTAATGGAAGTCTTCTTTCCCAAGTGAGCATCCAGACTGCCAAGCATTGTCAGAAGCAATAAGTTCAGACGGAGTCAAGCCTCTTCAATAATGGCGATTAATAGATTCTTTACTGAATTTTCATTTATAGCTTTTATGGTATGTTAATGTTTTGTTTGCATGAAGAACTTGTTTATTTTGAATTCTAATCTTACTACAATGAGTTTGTTTGTCTTGAAGTAATCCATTCACATTTGCTCATAAAATTGCCTTCCAACATTTAAAATACTAATTTCTTGTTTAAACTCTTTGAAAGAAGATGATGAAGTGAAAACGCAAAAATCTCGGTTGTGTGTGTAACACCCTAATATTTCCCCCTAAGATTGTGTTTTGCATTCGCATTATTTGCATACAAACAAGATCACCTATTGGTCCTTGTTTTTTGTTTGTTTTAGGTTTATGCCTCACAGGGGATAACCATTGCTTTTGTGTGGTTTTATTTGTTTATTTGTATTAATATCTAATCAAAATCCAAAAATATTTTGTCTTCCTTTATTAACATTTTTCAGGGGAAGAACAAGTCAAAAATACCAAAAAAAGCAGTTCCTCAGCTCGAACGAATTTCATCTGAATAAAGTCGAAGTTAATCCGCAATTATGTCAATTTATCTGTTCAAGGATTCCTCAAGTTTTAATTGATTTATTCAAGAAATTCCAAGGCTCATGTGTTTATTTCCATGCCTTCTTCGACAAGCAAAAGAATCGAGCCGAAACAACAACAATGCAATCATAAGAGAACAAAAATTCAAATTTTGACTTGGTTAATCGATTAACTAATGTGTTAATCGTTTAACCTGAGCGAAAATTTGAAAATTTGTTTGAATTCAACATCATCTCAGCCCTTGATCTCATTTGGAATATGCTAGACCACATCATTTTAATTCCCCTACATCACTTTGATCATTTTCCATCATATACCTTCACTAATCACCACTCTTTTATGAATTTCCCTCCAAATTTGAATTCCAAGCCTAATTTTGATTTTCCAAAGCAAGTTCCATTCCATCAAATTTCCATACCTAAACTTTTTAAATAGAGGCATCATTTCATTCATTTATGAAGCTTTTGATAGCCAAATTCACCTTGCTAAAATTTCTTTGAAGCTTTAGAGAGCCAAAAAACCCTTGCAAAATATCTCCTCAAACCACAAAATTCACCAAAGCTCATTTTATTCTTTTGAACGTTATCAAGAATTTGCATTAAATTCTTGATTAACTTTGAGCTAAACCTTCATCCTTTTCATTTTCTTCATCAATTTTAGTAGACCAAGCTTGCTTTTGGAGTAATTTGAAGTTTGTTCTTGGTAATTCATCTTCCTCCATTGTTACACTTCATCATCATCATCATCATCCAAGATGTAGATCCTTGGTGCTCTTTGTTGATCCTTTGGATCATATATTGTTGTTTGATTGCAGGGTTCTACTGTATTTTTCACTTTAAAATTTGTGTTAATTCAGTTCATGATCATAGGGTGTTTGGAAAATGTTTTAAATGAGGATCATGCTGAACTTTAGCCAATTTTCCGCCTCTGGTTCAGTTTTATCAATTAACCAATTGCAGTACAAACTGGTTAATCAATTAACCAGTTTATTTTGCGCAGTATTTCAAAATTTGAACGTGTTAATCGATTAACTAAATTGTTAATTGATTAACACTGATCCATAAGTGGTTTTGGCGCTGTTTTGGGACTGTTTTGCTTCCTCTTTGCCCCTTCCCCTCTCTTCTTATTTTTACCTTGGGAGACATTTTTGGGACTGATTTTCTTTAATTTCAGTGGCCTTTAGGTGTAGATTAGAGAAGATAATATACATTAGTTCAATTTGGTATTCATTTTTACTTTCGTGTGACATTGCATTCGGATGCCGATTTACATATCGTTCATCTCACATATATTAGCACACACATTATATTGGTTGACCTCATTTGTTGGGTAATTACTTCGTAAGTTACTTGGCGATTGCTTAACATAAACCTAAATGTGTCTCTATTTCGGAATAAAAACCAATTGGATACTTGCACTTTTATGGACCAGACCTAAATTGGTCGCGCCATCCCAATGTTGGTTAATCATTTGCATTAGATCCACGACTTTTGAAGCTTGATGGATAGTTGCTTTGGGTATCCCAATCTTCTTTCAAGTCTTTATCGAATTTTGGTTATGGATGATTAAGTTCACCATACCATTATTATGTTTATATTATTACTACTACTACTACTATATTACAATTTTACTTTTCCTCTTGCACCTTATCCTCTTTACTTTATCTCTTGATCTATTATCTATTTTATTTTTATTATGCTTTATCATTCATTATCATGTTTATGTTTATGTCATTATATCTTTGTTCTTTTCTTTTTCTTTTATCCTTTGGACGCCAAAAATATTAATAAATGATTAAACTTCTAAAAAACTTGTGATCTTGATCTTGGACTATGGTTACTATCCTTAATTTTCATTGAAATTGAAGTTTTGGACTTAGATTCTAGGAAACCTTCCCTTTGCTTTGATCATCATGGAATCAGTACTTTAGCCTTTATTTGGCCATTTACTAGCTTATGCTTATAAGGATGTAACTCTTTTTCTTATGCTTGGAAATATCATCAAGTTTGGTTAGATATTTCCTCCTTTATCTCTTTTATTTTATTTTTTAGGATAGCATCTTCATCTCTTCCCCTTTTCAATTTACAAAACTTCCTCTCTTTTTCAAAGGATTCTTGTTTTAGAAAACCTTCACCACTTTAATAGTCAAACCTTGACTTTTGTCAAATAACTTTCACTTCTTCTTTTCTTTAAAAAAATGTCAATGAACTTAATCATTTTGACTTCAATGCAAAAATTAAAAAGAACCAAACTCATTCAAGTTGTTTTGCTCCTTTATGCACCTTTTTTGCTTTCTTTGCAAGTTTAGACTATGAGTCATTTTTTTAGACGGGTGCAAGTCTCTCAATCTCCATGGTTGTAGTTTGATGTAATTGAGTCTCTTGTCATTCGTGGGGGTTTATTGGCATACTCGTCGATTTTATCCGAGTTGGCGCCCTCCCCATAATGATGTATGAGTCCATGCCCTCATTCTCATGGTATATTTGTGGGGGTATCCACTTGAATATAACAAATTATCTTCACTTATTAAAATTAATCAAAACCAACCAATTTTCATTATTTTAACCACGAACTACATGATTTTGATCTTACATTGCACATTGTGAGTACGTAGGCGAGAGGTGGTAAACCTCTCCAAACACAAAAACATTAAAAATTATTTCTTTTCTCATTCCCCACCTTCATTTACCAAACCATTTTCAAATCAAAGGCAATAATTTTTTTAAAGGGCTCCCGTGGAGTACTACAAACATTTTGGGTGCTAATACTTTCCCATATTGTAACCAACCCCTTACCCTTTCTCTACTTGTTTCTTTAGCTTTTTTTCTTTTAAATTCATTTTAGGATTTATTTGCTCTTTTTCCTTTTCTTTTTGGAATAAATAAAAGTGCGGTGGAGACTCTGTTTCCCTTAAGTTAAGTTAATCAATAGCTTACACTCACAATTTTTACTGCTACAGAAAAATGGCGACTCTGATGGGGAGTAATCTCTAAGTGGGTTTGGCCTACTTTGATTTATTTATTGCTTTGGTTTGATTTGTTTGTCATTGCATGTTCTGTTTTAGTTTGGTGATTCTCTATGAGTCAGATACACCCTATTCCCGGATCTGAGTGAACTTATGATATGACGATGATATATTCGAGGAGATACACGTGGGGTAATCCTTTGCGATGTCAAATTGAGAATCACCACTTGATTAGGCTCCCTCGGATTTCTGATTCCGTGACAAGTAGTCGTATCATGGCATTACTTTTCTGACCTCTGGCTTATCATACTGAGGACCGTAGAACCCTTAACCCATCCAATCCATTTTAGGAACGTAGTGTGGAATTTATCCAGGTGTAGACCTAGGGTTATTGTCACGCGATACTACACTCGGACGAGGCCCTCTCGAGGAAATTATTGGTTATGGAGTAGTCCAACGTACCAATGACATCCGAAAGATGGCTGTTAAGTCCGGGAACTGCTGTTATAACCCTTTTGGTTTTCTGCAGGTATAATGATGAAAAACCTTAGTACATACCTTTGTGGGTTGGTGTTCTCATCCCTTGACTCCATGCTCGTGACTCGGAACCTTGACCCGTGTGCTTTGTGTGATCTTGTTTGTGTTTGTTGCATACATGCACTCATGCGTTCATGTGCATTGTTCTCAAGATTTAAAGGGACCTATAGGCACTTTTGCAAATATTTTAGATGTCTTTGGTTTTGAATATCGAAAGGAGGAATAATCAGAAGTACCGTTTCAAGTCCTAATTTAAGAAAGTTAAGAAAGATCAGAACTTTGGTGATTGATACTAATGATTTCCAGAAACGTTATGGTAGACTTTTGTTCATTCTAAAGACCGATGTACTGGAGGGAGTTCTTAATACATTAGTTCAGTTCTATGATTTGTTGCATCATTATCTCACCTTTCCCGATTATCAGCTTGTGACGACCTTAGAGGAGTATTTCTATTGGATGGGTTTGCCGATTCTGGATAAGGAGTTTCTTTTCAGTGGATTAGAAGAGGAGCTTATGACCAAAGTTATTGCCAAGGCTCTTTGTCTTAAGGAAACCGATCTTAAGGGAAGATTTGTTCCTAAAGGGGATGTTCGTGTAATTAATTCTAAGTTATTAATAGGGAAATCTTCTACTTCTCTCACTATGGATAATAGAGATGCATTCAAGGCCCTTCTCGCTTTTCTCATCTATGGTATTATGTTATTTCCTAACCTAGATGGTGTGGTTGACGAGCATGCTATTCAGATTTTCTTGAAGAGAAATCTTGTGCCTACTTTTCTTGGAGATATGTATCATTCTATTCACCATAGGGCTTCCAAAGGTGATAAAGAGATTGTTTATTGTGCACCTCTTCTATATAGGTCTTCACTGAGAATAAAGAGAAGCAAAGATGGTCTCAAAGGCTTATGTATCTTACTCATGTGGATATGATTTGGTATTACTCATATTATGATACTGGAGTACTTATTGATGGTTGTGGAGAGTTTCCCAATGTTCCTCTTCTTGGTACACGTGGTGGAATTAGTTACAACCTTATTCTTTCTAGATGACAATTTGGGTATTGCTTGAAGGAGATACCAAGCAATCTTTCATTTTCGAGTTTCTTCTTTCTTAATGATGCAAATCATTTAGAGGTGAAGAAAAGGATAGCTCATTCTTGGCATTCTGTTCACAATAAAGAGAAGGGTCAGTTAGGAAGACAACATTATGCTCCTTCATAGTGTTATATTTAGGGGTTCGATCTAGAGCTTGCAAGCTTAAGATGCCTTATCCACCTGATGAATCTTTATTTCCTATTTTTCCTTTATCAGCTTTTCTTCATCCTGTTGATGAGAATGGTGCGCTTCAAAAAGAGTTAGAACAGATGAAGCGAGAAAAAGAAGCTCGGTTACTTGAGAAGTCAGCTATGTAAGAGTAATTGAAAGAGAAAAATGATCTTATTAAGCTACTTGAGTGACATTTCACAAAGAAGCCGAGAGTGCAAGAGGATTTATTTTCCTCTAGTACTTCATCTGTTATTCCTTCCGCTTCCGGTGCATGGAAAGCTGTTGTCGATCAGCTTGTGAAGGATAAGGAAGACATGGAGATTCATTACAAGAAAGAGATCAGAAGGATCCGTATGAAGTACCAACCTGGTTTTGGGGTTTCTTCAAATATGATCCCATATGCTTAGTTTTCTTTTTTTTTCTTCATGTATTAAAATTGTTGAGACTTGTACTTCAAAGTTGTAATATTCTCTTTCTATATTAATGAGAATGAGTTTTTCAGTATTTCAAAATGTGTTATCCTTTTTATAAATGTTGTAATTTTCCTTATAGTCCTTTGAAATATTTTCATTTGCATTCACATATCATGCATCATTCTTGCATTGGTCTTGCTTCCTGAAAGTTCTACAGGGTTCTTATGTGTTTCTTGGTCTTCATCCAATTCCCTTGGCAAGCTGACTCATTGTTACGGTAATCGGGCTAATCAAAAGAAGATGTTAGAATCCCTACAGCAAGAGAATCGCGAGCTCCACGAAGAAGTCACATCTCTGAAGGATAGTTTGGAAAAGTTAACTACTATGACGGAGAATCTGGTGGCTGCTCAAAATCAACCACCCTCTCTTGCTCATTCTCTGATTTAGCAGATAGTCATCTCTGAGATTGTCACCATGCCGACTCCTGTGGAACCTGTCATTTCTCCTTGTTACTGTATGCCTGCTAGTACACCTTGGGGGAATGTCTCCCAATTTCATTCTTATGGGTTATCATCCCCCTCTCGAGATTCTTGTGATTTCTCCTCTTCAGTCTGTGATGACTATGGTGCTGCTTATGATTCATACTACTCCGCATATAGAAGAAGTGATTTACCATGCTGAGCCTAGTGAGGGTGCTGGTGTGAATGAAAGGTTTGATGATTTTCAAGGCCAGTTTGATGAAATGCATAAAGAAGTTAAAGCTTTAAGAAGTAAAGAGTTATTTGGGAAATATGCTTATGATCTTTGTTTGGTTCCTAATGTCAAGATTCCTCACAAGTTCAAATTTCCCGAGTTTGAGAAGTACAATGGAAATTCTTGTCCCCTGAGTCACTTGACTATGTATGCAAGGAAGATGTCTACTCAAGTAGACAATAATCAGCTTCTAATTCATTACTTCTAGGACAGTTTGACGGGTGCATCACTGAGATGGTACATGGGTCTAAACAACAACCAAATCAAGTCTTTCAATGATTTGGGAGAGGATTTTGTGAAACAGTATAAATCTAATGTTGATATGGCATCAGATAGAGATCAACAACGTGTTATGTCTCAAAAAGACAAAGAAACATTCAAATAGTACGCGCAGAGATGGTGCGAGCTTGCATCTTAGAATATTCCTCTATTGGAAGAGAAAGAAATGACGAAGTTCTTTTTGAAGACGTTATATTCTTTCTATTATGAGAAGATGATTGAAAGCACTCTGAGTGATTTAACTGAAATGGTGAATATAGGAATGCAGTTAGAAGAAGGTGCTCGTGAAGGACGAATGAGTAAAGAAAGCAATTATGGTTCAAGCTTTAAGATGTTTGGTTTTGGTAAGAAGAAAGAAGGTGAGACTAATGTTGTGTCTTGTGAAGGGTATAAAAGACCTCGCGGTTGAGAAGTCCATCACCAACAACATGTAGCTTCAATAACTCTAGTGATTAATTTGGCTCCAACTATTCCAATGGCTCCAAAGTATCAACCTCGTTTTTAACATCCTCGTGTGCAACAAAATGGTAATCAACAAAATCGTTTAAAGGCAGACCTTAATCCCATTCCGATGTCGTATGCAGAATTGTTCCCATCACTGATTGAGAAGAATATTGTTCATAGGCGTTCTCCACCTCCGATTCTAGAGGTTATTCCATGGTGGTATAAGCTAGAAGCTCATTATTCTTTTCACCAAGGTGCCCTGGGGCACGATATTGAGAACTATTATCCGTTGAAGTATGAAGTGCATAAATTGATGAGGAATAACATTTTGTCTTTCAATTACGTTAACCTAAATGTTAAGACAAATCCACTGCCTAACCATGGTAAAGCATTTGTGAAAATGGTAGATGGTAATGTCAAAGATCATTATGCTGCTGAAATCATAGAAGATTATTTTGAGGGTGATATGGAAGATGATCATGGAGAAGAAATTCCATATGACCTTTGGGAACCGTATCTTGAAGACCCTGGATATTATTCTGAAGGAGAAAATGCTTATGAGTCTTTTAGACCTGATCTTAAGGTCGGTGCCATCATTGAAGATGATGAAGATGAAGAAATGCCTAACTTTGTTACTCACAAACTGATTTTCTAGAACTGCATTTCTGTTGATGTTCCTTCTATTGTTCATGCTTCAAAGTAATTTGTTTTATTTTCTTTAAAAAAAAATCCTTTCACTCTGCCCAAGGTGAAAGTGAAATTTGTTGGGCTTTGTTTCAAACTTTTATCATCATCAATAGAATGATATTTTGTTTATTCCATATATGTTTTTCCTTTTTTGCTTTATTCTGAAAAATGGTAACATAAAAAACCAAAATAATAGTAATCACTTTTTATCTGCATGATGTTTGTACTTTTGTTCATACTATAAATTCAAAATAAATTATTGTGCAAATTGATTGTTAAATCCATTGAAAACAATAATCCTATGCCCACTCCCAACTTTGAATTCCATGTGTTTGAAGTTGAGGAAGAGGATGTTGAAGAGATTCCTAATGAGATTTCTTGATTGCTTGAGTACAAGGAGAAAGTCAAAATTGGGGCATTGCTCGGTCCGGATGTTAAGAAGAGGATGGTAGAGCCTCTTAGAGAGTATGTTGATATGTTTGATTGGTCTTATCAAGATAGGCCAAGTCTTGATACCAATATCGTGGAGCATAGATTACCGCTAAAGCCTGAATGTCAACTTGTGAAGCAAAAGTTAAGAAGAACTCATCCTGATATGGCAGTGAAGATTAAAGAGGAGGTTCAAAAGCAGATTGATGCAGATTCCCTTGTTACATCTAATTATCCTCAATGGGTGGCTGATATTATGCTTGTTCCAAAGAAACACAGAAAAGTCCGAATGTGTGTTGATTATAGAGATCTGAATAAAGCTAGTCCAAAAGATGATTTTCCATTATCACACATTGATGTGTTGGTAGATAATACAACTAAGTTTAATGTGTTCTCCTTTATGGACGGATTTTCTAGTTATAATGAGATAAAGATGGCACCTGAGAACAAGAAAAATACAACATTTATTATACCATGGGGAACATTCTGCTACAAAGTGATGCCTTTTGGATTGAAGAATGCTAGTGCGACGTACCAAACAACTATGACTACTCTTTTTCATGATATGATGCACAAGGAAATTGAGGTATATGTTAATGATATGATCGCTAAGTCAAGGACTAAAGAAGATCATATTGAACATTTGCTGAAGTTGTTTCAAAGGTTAAGGAAGTTTAAGCTTCGTTTGAATCCGAACAAGTGCATATTTGATGTTTGTTTTGGAAAGTTGTTGGGTTTCATTGTCAGCCAAAGAGGCATTGAATTTGATCCTGATATGAAAGCTATTCGAGAAATACCTGCACCAAGAATTGAAAGTTAAGTAAGAGGATTGATGGGTCATTTAAACTATGTTTCGAGGTTTATTTCTCACATGACTGCCACACGTGCTCTGATTTTCACGTTGCTTCACAAAGACCAAGGTTGTGTCTGGACTGATGATTCTCATAAAGCTTTTTAAAGGATTAAAGAGTATCTGCTTGAACCTCCTATTTTGTCTCCTCTAGTGGAAGGTAGACCGTTGATAATGTATTTGACCGTGTTGGAAGATTCCATGGGATGTGTGCTTGGTACTCTATGCTTGAGAAAAATTGTCGTGCCTTAGCTTGGGATACAAAACGTCTTCGCCAGTATATGTTGGATTCATACAATTTGGTTGATATCCAAAATAGATCCAATCAATTACATCTTTGAAAAGTCTGCTTTAACTGGGAGGATTGCTCGTTGGAAAATGTTGTTTTCTGTATATGATATCATGTACCGAGCTCAAAAAGCTGTAAAAGGAAGTATTCTGGCTGATCATGTAGAACATCAACCGATTGATGATTACCAATCTATCAAGTTTGATTTCTCAGATGAGGATGTGATGTATTTAAAAATGAAAGATTGTGATGAGCCTTTGATTGAGGAAGGTCCTGAGCCTTGGATCTCGATGGGGTCTGGTTTTTGATGGAGCTGTGAACTCATGTGTAAAAGGAATTGGGGAAATGATTATTACTCCCCATGGTTCGTATATTCCTTTCACCGCAAGATTGACTTTCACCTGCACCAATAATGAAGCTGAGTATGAAGCCTATATTATGCGTCTTGAAGAAGATATTGATTTGAGGATCAAAAATCTTGATGTGTATGGAGATTCATCCTTAGTAATTAATCAGATCAAGGGTAATTAGATAACTCATCAACCTCACTTTATTATGTATAGAGATTATGCCATAAGGATATCGAATTTCTTCACTAAAGTCGAGTTTCATTATGTGCCTCATGATGAGAATTATATGGTGGACGCTTTGGAAACCATAGATTCAACGATAAAGGTGAATCAATGGAATGAAGTTCCTATGACTAGTGTGACGCGTCTTGAGAGACTAGCTCATGTGTTTGCAGTTGAAAAGGTACAAGACGAAAAGCCTTGATATTATGATATTAAATGTTTTCTCCAGAGTTAGGAATATGCAATTGGGGCATTGAGTAAAGATAAGAGGACTTTGAGGAGATTGGCAGGAAAATTCTTTTTGAATGGGAATGTGCTTTATAAGAGGAACTTTGTCATGGTTCTGCTCAAATGCGTGGATAAACACGAATTAGACATGTTAATGAAAGAAATTCATGAAGGATCTTTTGGTACTCATGGTAATGGGCATGCAATGGCTAAGAGGATGTTGAGAGCAGGTTACTATTGGCTGAAAATGGAATTTGACTGTTGCAAATATGTGAAAAGGTGCCATAAGTTTGAAGTCTATGCTGATAAGATTCATGTGCCACCAACTCATCGCAATGTTATTTCTTCCCCATGGCCTTTCTCTATGTGGGGAATTGATATGATTGGCATGATTGAACCTAAGGCATGATCCAACTGCAGATTGGACAAAGTCCATCCCCAGGGTGAAAAAATTTCTAAAGTCCAACCACAGATTGGCGAAGGTTCATCCCCAGGGTGGCAAAATTTCAAGAGTCCTGTCACACCCTAAATTTTGACCGGACTTTTTATCTTCATTCATCAGATGTATCATTATCCCATATAGATAGTCAATCTTTTCTTTTACGTTTTTTTGATAAATGTTCCATTAACTTTCAAAATCATGCATATTTTATTTCATTTTTCTTACTCCGTATCGTTTTTTTGTTTCACTTTTGTTTTTAAAATCAACTTTATCTTAGTTTTAAATTTAATTTAACTTATTTTAGTTTAACTGTAATTTTAATTTTTTGATTGAGATTAGTCTATTTTAATTTAATATTAACTTAGAACTAGTTTATTTTTAGATTAATTTTCACTTAACTTTCAAGTTTAATTTGGTTTTATTGATAATTAATTCCTAATTTGAATTTGTATTATATTCTTATTTTAGTTCAAATTTTTTTTATAGTTAAATACTTTAATTCATTTTCATTTTACTCAAGTTTAATTTGTTTTATTTTAGTTAATTAGTTAGCTTAAATTTATTTAGAATCTAATTAATTTTAAATTTTAACTTAAGTTTAATTTTAGTTTGAATTTGTATTTAATTTTTAAGTTTAATCTTAATGTCAATTAACCTTTTAATCAATTTAATCATATTCATATTTGATTTAATTCTAGTTTGGTTTATTTGTATTTATTTAATTCAATTTAACTTTGGTTTAGTTTTGTATTTAGTTTATATTATGTAATGTGTTTTCAAGTAATTTTATTACACAACTCAGACCAAGTTGCTACCTATAACACCCCAACCTGCATCATCCTACACACCACACACCAGTCCAAATTTCTGCACTCAACCCTGCACTTTCTACAACCCCACATGCCATATCCCTACTACACTTTCTGCAACATCTGCATCACAACAACAAAAAAACTTATATCAAAATGTGATATCAAAACCTGCACACAAGAAAGGTGAAAGCAGGACAGGTCATTGAAACAACAAGGAGAGGGTCTTAAGACGCAGAAGGAAAAAATGAAAAAAACTCAGAAGTATCTAAAAATAAAACCCGCAATGACGACTTGTGAATGAGTCCTTACCTCAACAACTTCATAAAAACACCATTTTTTCCTCCGTCTTCCAGACACAAAGCCGCGTTCACCGTTGAGTTCAAACAACAACAGCAGTACATTTGCAACAATCCAAAAATGAAACACCCTTTTCCTCACCATTACCATACGCCGACCCGCATCATCACATAACCAAAACCCTTTCACTGAACCACTTCACCTCACCTCCAAAAATGAATCCACGCACCTTCAACCATCAAACTTGGAAACCGTAAAAAACCTTCAAACCGATCCGGAAATCCGAACGCATAAAAAACCATTAACATCATCACTACAAACGAAACCCTCACCTGCAAAACCAAACACCACCGGACGAAGCCTCAAATCCGCCGCAAAATCAAACACCACCGAACGAAGCCTCCAATCCCTCAAATCCGCCACGAAAACCACCCTTTTCGAAACCACCGCCGCGCGAGGGAGAAGCCAAGACAAACCAAAAAACATCGGCGATTGAAAACACTCCCTCAAAACCTGAGAATGAGCCAAATCCAAATAATAAAGGTAGAAGCGTGGTTCTGAAATTTCACTATGTGTTTGTGCTGAGTTTTGAAGCTATTTGAAAAAGTAAAACTTGTTCTTCTATTTACCGTGAATTAAAAGGGATATTAAATTCTATAAAACCTAATTATGAGTTTATTTTTTTTAGGTTTTTTTCGTTTATTTTAATAAGTACTTGGTTGTGTTTGGTTGGGCTCATGACTCTTTTGTTATTGCTTTTAAAAAACCCATCTATTTCACTCTCTAAACACCTAAAATCATGCGCCACCCATCTTATTAGTAGCATGTTTTAGTAGTTCTTTTATGAATAATGTATCATTGCATGAGGTAAGGGTGAATGTGATGATACTAGTTTTTTTTTAAATAAATCCTTATTAGTTATAATGACCAATATGAGGCCATGTTTTTTATTTATTTCATTAGCTTAATTTATTTTATTTCATGGTTATTTTATTTAGTCTGTTTATTTATTCTATTTATTTTTGCATTTTAATACAATATTAGGTTTCGACGCTTCCGATTAATTCATACACTGCACACACGCTTCCTCTTGGGAAAATTACAACGATACCCTTTATTTCTTCGCAATCCCGTGTAAATTATCATGTATCCCTCTCCCGTTTATTTTGAACTCAATTTATTTTTCCGCCTTTATTTTTACAGTCTCGCATTGTTAGGAATACCCATAGGAACTAGAAATCGAATCCATTTATATAATCAATTAAAACAATTCATACGCCTACATTTTACACACACGTAAGTCGGTCACTTATGTGATCACAATCTGCACGATCTTTATTGCGACTTATTTAATTAACGAGGAACTGAACCCTGGAGTCTAGCGCTCCACGAGTTCTTTAATGAACCATACCTGGGCTCGCCCCACGCGTAGTGTTTCATTTACTCCTTTGTTAAAATACGTTAAACCCCAAAGCATCCAAAAACAAACGTAAATACTTAATTCACAAATCAAATAACGACGAAGGAACTGAATTCTGGAGTCTAGCACCCTACATAATTCTTGAATTAAATCACTCCTAGGCTAGCCCCACACGACGCGGTTTATTCACCCTCTCATTCCTAAAATATATATTTATTAAAATTTAATACAGAAGAACAAAGCTCTGGAGTCTAGCATTCCACACGTTCTGGAATGAATCACTCCTGGGTTAGCCCCATGCGACGTGGTTCATTCGCTCTTTCGTACTTAAAACATTTATAATTTACTAACCAATTCAAATAATTTTTTCTAACTAATCAACCGAGGAACTGAATTCTGGAGTCTAGCACTCCACATAATTCTTGAATGCAATCACTCATGGGCTAGCCCCACGCGACGTGATTCATTCGCCCTTTCGTTTAAAACACCTTAACAAAGGTCAAACATCTGTCTCTAAACGAACATTGTTTAAATCTTTCTATCTTGTAAACAAGCTAGCGCTTCAGCCTCCACCGCTAGTATAAGCCAACGCTTAGCAGTTAGAAAGCATTTCAAACAATTGTTCATTAAAAAAACACAAACCGTAGTCGCACGAACTACGAAGCTCTGACTTTCTCATTGCACAAGGGAATACGTAGGTACAAGGATTTTAATCCTTCGTGAGCACAATAATAAAAAATCTAACCATTTCTCTACAATAATAAAAAACTAACCATTATCTCCATAATAATAATAAAAATAATTTTTTTCCTTAGAACAAACATATTAAAAAACATTTAGAAGACAACGACATTAATCAATATTTAATCGCATAATTAACTAAGAGGTTCCCGTTGAGTACAACGGACATGAGGGGTGCTAGTACCTTCCCCTTGCGTAACCGACTCCCGAACTTAGAATTTGGTTTCATTGACCATTTCTTATCCTTCCTTTAGGTTGTATCTATATCTCCCTTTTCTCTCATAAAATAAATAGAATTAGGTGGCGACTCTGTTGTTTTCTTGTTTATTTATTCCTTTATTCGCTTTCTTTTATTGCTTATTATACTTGTTTGTGGGATCTTGGGGTTACATCATAAGTAAAAAATGAGTTATGGAAAAAGAAGAGGGAACACCTAAGTTAGAATTGGACATTATTAATGTTAGTCTCCAAGGAATCGCTCCTTGCAAGCCTAACATGAAAGCTCCCCCGGATAGTTAGACTTTACGTAGATCTTTTCGCAACACAGCTAGCCTGTCGCGTGACTGGATTCACGAAAAGGATGTGATTCTGGGACCCCCTAGAACCTGTTTTAATTTTGGTAGTTGTGTAATGTTAGGCTCCAAGGGCTAGCCCCTTTGTCAGCCTAGCATGGGAACTCCACTCGAGATAGACCTTACTGTCATTATCGTCACAATGCAGCTAGCCTATAGCGGGGCGTTAGTACGATAAACGTCCGTGACCTCGAGTTTCCTAAACCATCACCGTAGAAACTATCCTGTAAGTGATCTTTTTAGGTACAGACTGTAGAGAAAATCTCTTATAGCCTACCATTTAGGAAGTTTTGAGTTATTTCCAGCTTCCGAGTCTGTTTGTGCTTGTGATCCTAAGCATCCTTGCATTGCATCCATTTGCATACCATTGCATCTGCATTGCATATCATTTTCTTTCCTCAGATTAAGCTCATCCTAGTCCTGTGTCCATAATCCAGAGTTGATTTCCCGACACCTACATTGGACTTGAAGTAATTCTTGATTGATCATGAACCTTGAAGGACAAAAACAGACTGCGTTAAGGGGAGACTTGGATTTGACAAAGGACCAATTAAATTTACTCATGGATGCTATGACAACCTTGACAAGGATAGGGGATAATGTTCAACGGACTTCCATAACTGGAGATGTCTCTCCACCTTAAAGGAACAACTTTGTTCAACCTCAGCCTGCAAGGACCCCAGGTTGGGCACCCGTTATTCAAGAGCATACCATTATTCGAGATGGAAACTCCTTACCTCACGATGCTGCAGAGTACCAAAGCTTTGGGTTCTCTGAGCCAAATTCCCAAGGGGCAACCCCGGTAAGGAAGATCAATAGACCAGATGTTGCTGAGATGACTGAGAAATGTCGGGTGCTGAATGAAAGACTCAAGGTTGTAGAGGGGTAGAGTGCTTTTGACCTGGATGCTTTAAACATGTGCTTAGTGCCTGGTTTAGTTATACCTCCGAAATTTGAAGCGCCTAACTTTCAGAAGTACAAAGAGGATAGTTGTCCAAAGCACCGTTTGGTGGTGTTCTGTCGAAAAATGACTGCATATGCTTTTGACGATAAGTTGATGATTCACTGCTTCCAAGATAGTTTGAGTGGGGCACCGTTGAATTGGTACATGGATTTGGAAAGAAGTCATATTCAGTCATGGTTGGACCTGTCGAATGCTTTTGTGAAGCAATACCAATACAATTTGGAAGAAGCTCCCAGCCGCTTTCACTTGAAGGACATATCTCAAGAAAGTGATGAGCCGTTCAAAAGGTATGTCCAGAGATGGAAAGAGTTTGCCGATCATGTTCAACCACCGCTCTTAGAAAAGGAGTTAGTTGACCTGCAAGGCCCATACTTTGAAAAGATGGTAGGCAACGTATCAACAAGTTTCTCTGACATGGTGAAGATGGGAGAACGTATTGAGAGTTGTCTCAAGAGCAGAAGAATCTAAGGCGCCTGTAGTCTCCAGAGCATTGAGAATGAATCCCTTAATGATTCCCAAGGGGAAGAGGAGGAAGGGGATGAATCTGATTCGATCGAGGAATCCCCCCAAGCTCCACAAGCTCTACCTCTCTTGCCATACTATCAACATCCGTATGTGTCAGCTGTTCATAGCCAACAACCTTATGGGTATACATACCCAATGCCATTTCCTTCACATGGTCGATATCTTCCTGTCTATCATCAACAACAACAACTATACCAAAAACAACACACTCCTCAACGACGACACCAGTACACTAAGAAGCCAAAGAGGCAGTTTGATCCATTGCCAATGCCATACAGTCATATACTGCCAGGGTTGATCGACAGTGGATTGGTAGAGCCAAAGAAACTGAATCCAGTGGTTCTTCCATACCCACCAAGCTTTGATCCTCAAGCCCGATGTGGTTTCCATGCTAATGCACCAGGACACTCAACTAAAGATTGCAAACAACTCCAGAGCAAGGTTCAAGATCTGATTGAGTCCAAGTCCATCTCATTTACGCCTCAAGGCCTTCACATCAACATCAATCCTTCGTCTGGTCAGGTAGGTCCATCAGTCTATGCTATGGAAGATATTGTCAAGAGTGGATGTGAAGAGGATTGGTGCACCAACACCAATTAGCATGACGATCTATAACTCTGAAGAAGGAAGTTCATTTCCCTAAAGTTGGCATTCCCCTGTTTGTTTCAGCATTGTTGTATTTTCTTTGCATATTGATTTTGTATTTTCTTATTAGCATTTTTTTTTGAATTGGCAAGATTAATGAAATGTTTATGCATCTTTTGAATCAATCCATATGTATTCACTAGTGTTATTTCATTGTTATTGTCGCTCCCGTGATTTTCATCTTGGTACAAACGTGAAAGTGGCGCCGAAAAGGTAGAGTCGTCAGCCAGACATTTTTATCCCGAAGGAACGAGAAAGGTAATTCTGCACAAACCTGAGAAAGAAGGAAAGTACGAGGCCTTGTGAACCAAATATCTGGGTTCGGGAGTCGGTTACGATCTGGGAAGGTATTAGCACCCCAGACCATCCACCGTACCCGACGGGATCCACGCTTGTTTATTTCTTTCAAAGGGTTAGAAATGAGATGCTGCTGAACAAATGAACTGCAAACTGGAACTGGAAATGAGGATGGGAAATGGAGAAGAGAATGAAAATGTAGGGAAAATAAAGAATGTGCTCGAACGGGCCCTACCCCGCTGCCTACGTACCTCATCGGGAAAATAAGGATCAGAGTTGACGTAGTTTGCCTAACTAAGGCGGGAAGTATTTATATTTTTTAATGGCTGGAACTGCGTATGTCTATGCTCAGGTGTTGCAGGCTCGTCTGGTACGAGTGCGTTTACCGTCTTGCATGCGAGACAAGTCGTCGCAAGTTCACGTTGAGAATGAGTGAGGCGAGAAAAGAAGTTCCCGCAGGAAAGTCGCTTATTTTTTGTTGTTTGCTTTTTTAAGAGTTTTGTATGAATTTGGCACAAGGAAGTGAATTCAAACTTTTTTCCATGGGATATGTACTTGCTACTACATTCCAAGATGGAATAATAGAACAAGCACACTAAGCAAGGAGAATTTATCCAAGACTGGTTTCCAAGGATTAGGGTTTAAGTTCACTAGCTTGCTGGACTTTATTAAATGTTTTTGTAGCTTGTGAAGAAATGTATTTTAGATTTTTCTTTGTGAAACAAACCCTTGATAAGACTTGTACATCATGCTAGACAAGCCCACACTATTCCAAGATGGAATGAATGTAAGTTCCCCATGGAATAAGGCTATACACAAGGGATCCTTTCATGCATTTATTAAGTCCTTTTGGATTTTGTTTGAAGATGAGAAAGAAGACTCAAATAGGAAAAGAACAAAAATTAAGGGGGACTAAGACACAACCCTAAGTTATTTATTAAAATGGTGGTCCTAATTGTGAGTGAGGCTTTTCTAATCCTAAAGAGCAAAAGGAAAAGAGAGAAGAAAAAGGATGCAACTTACTTCCTAAGGAAGATAAGTTGGTCCTAGCCAAAGGGAAAATCCTACCAATCACAAATATGGAAGTAAAAGGTTAATTAAATGCATAAAGGGAATGCATAAAAAAATAAAAGGATAAGGTGTAAGGAAACATACCTTTCCCTCCCTACAAAACAAAGATTAGTGTGCATTTTTATTTAAAAATAATAAGGCAAACTCACACCAATTAAATCCTAATAACTCTAGGACTCAATCTAAACTCTATCTTAATTCTAAAAGAACTAAAAAAATGCTAAAACAAAAATTCAGCACCTACTACAGCCCCTAAATGCACAAACAACTACCAAAACAATGCATAACACAAAGCAACGTTTTACAACCTACAATCAACATGTAAAGACAGGTGTAGAAAGTCAGATACAACATGCAAACACATATTTTACAGCTACTTCACTAACAAACAATTATGAAAACATGGGGCATATTTGATTCTTTTTCATTTTTATGTACACAAAATTAGTGATAAACAATACATCAACATCAATTAGCATGGATCTACATACATCATACGATGAACTCAAACATGTGAATTTATTTACATCATTTATTTGATTAAAAGGAACAATGATCAACAAGAATAACCACACTTTTCCATATTGCACCAAATAAGCATTTATCATGATATTGAACAAGTATCACAACAAGCCTCAATTATTGCACATGCATGGCATAAAAATCAGAATTGAATTCATGTCAAGAAATGGTCCTTTAAGCACAAGAAGCATGCATGAACATGTGAAACACTTAATCACTTTTAAGCAAAAAATCAACATGTAGCACTTAATCACTTAATCAATCCAACAAGCAAGGATCATAATCATGAAGCACAAGTCAATTTTAAGTGAGCATTTTGTAACACCCCAAATTTGCCCTCTTATTTTTAAGCATCATAACCATATCATATTCATCATAAGCATATCATATTCTTGGCATCTTAGCATGGAAAGATGAGGCATAACATTCTCATGACCTAGCATTAGGCATATGATCATCTAGGGAGTGATTTGAAGCATTTAAAGCTATAACAAGAGGCCCAATGGATTTTCTCAAGTCCTATATGGAGTCTACATTGCATTCACAAGCTTAAGATCATTCACAAAAGCCCAGGAAGTTGGAGGATCATTAGGGAATTCAAGCTAGGGCAAAGCTCCTACACAATGATCCCAAATTAGGGTTTGAGTTTCAAGCAGGAAAACACTGTGACTTTGGCCATTTCATTTGGGAAAAGTCTTTCATATGATAAGAGGATCCTAGGGATGAAATTTGGTGAGAAAAATCCTTGTGGAAGTCAGGTATTTCTTCAGTTGCTTGTAAATGAAGAAATTGGTCAACTGTGCATTCTAGAAGTCAACTGTGAGATTTCAAAAGGTCCAACCTTGTTTTCAAGCCAAGGGGTGTTATTATAACCTTAGAAAAGGTTTGGCAAAGCTAAAGATCAAGAATCAAGAGGTTTTGAGGTGTTTTTCATTTTTGGCATATGTTTGGTCATGAAAATTGCCATTTTTAGTAACCTTTTGCCCTAATTTTCAAGTGTACATAACTTGGTGAAAAAAGCTTCAAATGGATTGCCATCAAACATGAAAGTTGAAGATTAAAGTCTCCCATTTTTAAAAAGTACAAGAGCATTTTCATATCCCTCATGGTTTGGGAGATATGCCCTTCGAAAGTTGCCTAAATTTTAGGGCATGGCATGAAATTCAAGCTTCCTCCAAATGCAAGAACTTGTGAAACTCATTTTTAAGTTATTTCATGAACCAAATAGGGTCACATACTTACAAAGCATTGCATAAAGTTGGTTTTGCTCCAAAAATATTACCAATTTCGTGCAAGAGGTGAAGTATACCACACAAAAGGCAAAAATGCATGATCATGAGAAATGCATGACCCTCACATCCAAGGGCCATGATGCTTTCAGTTTTGAACCAAGGGCTGGATTGTGATTGAACATGTGCAAGGAAAGAGAAGAATGCACGAGAAAATCACCACTTCATACCACTCTTGCATTTTTTGCAAATTGATCCCTCTCACACTCCTCATGCCACAACTCAATGCAAACCCTAATCAACATAATATCTACATCATATATAAATCATTTATGGCAAGAATGCAGCCTCATGCTCTCTCATCTCTCAGATTCACATTTTCTTGCTCTCTTGCATTTCCATTCGAAATTCTCTCCTCAAGCACTCTCTTCACAAACTCTTCACATATTCTTCTTCCTTGAACCTTAAGGATCACTTTGCTCATACTCATTCAAGCTGAAACTTCATATTTCAAGAGGTGTCATTCAAGTGCAGTTGCTATCAAACCTTAAGATCTAGGAGAATTCAAGGCTTCTTTTGCATTTATTTTGCAATAAGAAGTTAAAAGGAGTAGATCTGCAGCTGGAGGGATCTTATCTTGGTGATTTGAAGGATCTGCAAGTTCAGGTATGCTCTGATATTCATGGATCTGGAAATGAAATTAAACGTATGCATTGTGTTGTGCTTGTTGTACGAATGATTATGTGATGTTTGGGTTGGAAAATGATCATGAAATAAGCTTGATATGGTGATTTGAAGTTTGTTACATAAACCTGTTTGTCTTCGATCTGGAGTGTTCTTTGATCTTTTGTAAATTCCATGAGCATATTTGGATTCAACACTCTTTAATGATTAGATCTGGATAGTTTGATTGATTTTTGTGTAAGTTTGTTCATCATGTTGAATTTTTCGGTGCCGGAGCTAGGGCTCCGGTCACCGGATTCTGGAACCAGTTGAATGAAGAAGATGAAATCGTAGCCATGCGTTTTTTGATCTGAGAGGATGATATCATGCCAGCACATTAAAAATGCGTGCTCTCTCTCACGTGCCTTTTAATTTCTATTTAATTGTTTTTGTTTGCCAGCACATGGTAGTGTGTGTATGTTTTGATCTGAGCCTTTCCTTTAGTTGACATAGGGAATTGACTGTGAATCTGGAGCGTTGCTTTTGTTTACTTTGTGATAGTGTTCAATAACCACTGGATCTAATTACCTTGTGTTGACCTTGACTTGCTTGAACCCTTGGATTGGATGACCAGTGACTTAGTTGACTGCGCATAGACCTTTGATGGTGTGGACTTTTATTATTGACTTTTGTTTGTAACCGTTAGATTGGCATACCACAATTCTGTTGACTGAGCGCATTGGGCCTCCCATTGCTATTCCCACCCCCCTGTGATATAAGCCCAATTGGAATGAACTAATCTTGTTGCTATTTGCACCCCTGCCTCATTAATCCTTTTATTATTTTCATTTTATTTTTAGTTTGCTTTTCAATTTTTAAAAATAGTTTTAGGTCATCAAAAATCATAAAAAAAATTCATGAGTGTTTAGTTTTCTTTAATTTTTGGTATTTTTATTTTTTCATTTATTTTTAATTGTCACGCAGAAATTAATTGTTCCTTTTAATTAATTGTTTTTATTCCATTTTGAAGCATGCTGACTTGTTCATTTTCTATCTTGATCATTATTTTGAATTTTTAAGTGATTCTTTTTGCTCTGGATTCATGATGAGATGTAGTTTATTGGTGATTTTTGTTCTGATTTTTAGAATTTTGTTTAATTGATTTTGGTCTCTAACTTGTGCATGAAGCTTCCTAACCCTAATCCATGTTTGAACTCTCATTTGAATGGCTAAGCTTTCGAATCTGATCCTTTTCTTTTGGCATGTTGATATGGTATGATTGAAGATCATTTGTACAAGTTTGTGGAATTTTTGGATGTACATTTGAATTGTTTTGAATTTTTGTTCCTTGCTTGTCCCTTTTTGCTTCTTTTGGATCATATGTTCATTCCTTAGCTTAGAAGGGAACTTGTGCCAACTTCTTCAAGTTGTTTAGGGCCATCTTAGGTTGTTAATACCTCTCTGATCTTGAGTTGTGGTTTGTACCTTGAGAGTTTTGTAATTTGTTTGCTTTTGAAGTTCTTCCACACTTATGCATGCTCACCTCATTTCCTTTGCTTCCTTCTTCTCATGATGTAAATGCTTGACTATGTGCACTTCTTCTCTCCATCTCATGTGGTCCTTAGACACTTTTCTAACATGATTAGGGTTCTGGTCTTGAACTTGGTGGTGTTGCTTTGACTATTTTGCTTTGTATCTTCTTATGTTCACTTTGTTTTGCCATAGTGATTCATTTTGCTTCATGTGAGTTGTATTTCTCTTCTCATTCTTGTGCTTGGAGATTGCACTTGGCATTTGTGTTTATGACTTCACTTCTGGTTGTGTGACTTTGGTTTGACATTATGTTCACTTTGTATTGCATTTATGCTTGTGTCACTAACCATTTCAGGGGCTTTGGTAAGTGAGAGGTGTGGATGTGATTCCCATATCTCCAATTCTTATCTCTTCTTCTTTCTTCATTAATGCTAATCCTGTGATTGTTGGGCTTAGGACTTACTTCTTCTCATCTTCTTCTTCTTCTTCTTCTTCTTCTTCTTCTTTTCTTTCCTTCTTCTTCATTAGGATAGAATTCAAACCTCAGTAACCTATGAATACCATGCATGATAACAATTAGGATTCATTAGTCCCCCATTAGATTTTACCTTTGAGATCCTTTTGGTGCTCTCTCTTCTCATCTTCAAACTTAACTTTAAGTCACTTTAATAAATGACGAGTCTTCTCATGTGACACGAGACTTTGCTATGAGATACTTGCACACGTTCCGTTTCGGGGCGAGGTGTAGGATATCCCTCGTGGTGGATAGGTCTTAGCATGAGATTACCTCACAAAGAAAAACATAAAAAACAGTTCTTAACCAAAAAATCACAAAAGCACTTAATAAATGCCAGTAGGTCAGTGTGTCTGAGCCTTCACTTGTGGGACTAAATTTGGGGATTTCCTCCATAGATAGGTGTGCCTCTTGCGCATTCCATTTCGGGATGATGTGAGACGTACACATCCCATTGAGTAAGACTTAGGTACACTTGCCTATGCAAACTTCAAAACAGAAAACTCATAAAAAACACAAACAAACAATAAGCGTCTTTCCTTCAGGAATTCTTTTCTCATCTCCTTCGCTCCGTCCGCGAACTTGCTCCTACTTGTCACTTTGCAAGACGGTTACGCACTCGTCGTCCGAGCCTGCAACACCTGAGCATTGACATAGGCAGTTCAAGCCTTAATTCACAAGAAATCTTTTCTACCCCTAGTTTGGGGAACTACGGCGACTCTGATCCTCATTGTCCAGATGAGGTACGTAGGAAGCGGGGTAGGGCTCGTTCGAGCACAATCTTTATTTTCCCTACATTTTTCCTTTTCATTTCTTTTTCAGTTCCCTTTTCTTTTCTTTTATCCAATTCAGTTCATTTTCTTCGCAGTAGCTTTCATTCCCTCAGCCTTTGAAACAGTTTTCTTTGCATGCGTGGATCCCGTCGGGTACGGCGGACGATCTGGGGTGCTAATACCTTCCCAGGTCGTAACCGACTCCCGAAATCAGTCTCTTTGGTTCGCAGGACCCGTGTCCTTCCTCTTCTTTCTTCTGGTTTATGCAACATTACCATTCCCGTTCCTTCGGGATAAAAATGCCTGGCTGGCGACTCTATTCTTTTCCGCGCCACTTTCGTGTTTGTACCAGGATGGAAATCCGGGGAGCGACAGCTGGCGACTCTGCTAGGGACTCCTAACCAGAGTATCCCTGGTTCCCTTGAGAGTCAATCCTAGCGCTTGCATGTTTCTGTTTCTTTGGATGTTGATTGCTTGCTGTTGTGTGGTGTATTTTACTGTTGTTTATTTACAGTTTTATTTACAGCTTTATTTACAGTTTTCAGTATTTATTTTCCACATCATATATCATACTGGACTGTCTTGACTGGATTTTCTGTTTGGTGGGCTCCGGTGATATTGTTTCTGAGAGATAAGCCAAATACCCGGCTTGAGTGCACTATAGGATTAGAGTGGACATATTGTACTCACATGTGACATGATGAGTGGCGATGTGTTTCACGCCCAGATTGCGACCGTCTTGGAAATATCTTGTGTGGGGATTTCCTCCACTTCGGGATAGGACCTTGATAGTTATGTGCATCTGGGGACCGATCATTGAGAACCTTTGTGGAAACAACCCTCTCCTGTGGTGACAGTGGCAGACCACATTTTGTGGCAAACCCATTCGCACCCTAGGGTCCACTGGGGACTCGCATAGGATGACCTGGTTCTCTTATAGGAACTCAGTCAAAGCATCTGGTCGTATGTCAATAGTATTGTATCCTATGGGCTGAATGTACTATTATTTCTCGATTTCAGCGCTCGAAGCTGGGGACTTATAAGGGATGCTTGTTTTTCCCGGACTCAGCTGAGGCCTCCCTGCGTAGTATATAATGCCAAACCGATTCCCTGATTTGGTCATGAGCCATTTCTCGGAAATGGTGAAAGTATTATTGCTATTCGGCTTTGAGAGTCCGTGATATTTTACCCGGAGCATACCCGTGAGATTGGGAGGGGTTTACAGGTTTGCAGGAACCCTTGACCTCATCATACCCTTGTTACTAGTGAAGTCTTATGATCTGATATGGTTACTTTGATTCCAGAGTTCTTGAGTTTATCTGGTTCTTGATTGGGGTTTATCTGAGATTATCTGAGTGTTTATGGGTTGTTATTCAAAGGATTTGGGTTCCTGATCACTTGGCTTTGACCTCCAGAATCCAGACAGTCCCAGATTGATCATATGTCTTTGCATTTGCATTGCATCATTTCCTCATTAATCATGTTTTGTTTTTGTTCACAGGTTCATATCCTTGCTTCCGGTTCCGGTATCCTGTTCAGAGATGGAAGATCCTCGCAAACAGAACATCCATTTCAAGTTTTTCGACACTAAGGTTGGCCTGTTAAAGAAGATGGTGAAGTTGATCACGCCCAATCATGTAGAGAGGTCCAGGAAGGCTTATGGGAGTATTCTAGATATGGTGGTGGAGTTAGATCCCTCTGAGAGAAGTGCCATTCACACTCTACTTCAGTACTATGATCCTCAGCTTCGATGCTTCACTTTTCCTGATTTTCAGTTAGGTCCTTTGCTGGAGGAGTATGCTTTGATCTTGGGAGTTCCTGTTCGATACCAGATTCCGATTAATGTTGATATGCTTAGACCTGCACCTGAAGCAATTTCCAAGGCTCTTTATTTGAGCACTTCTGCTGTGAATTCTCTGACTATTATTAAAGGAGGTGTATCTGGGTTTTCTTTGGAGGCTTTAGTAAAGAAGGTGGAAAAGCTGGCTATTAAAGAAGAGTGGGATTCTGTGTGTGCCATCCTGGCCCTCTCTATTTATGGCATCATTTAATTTGCAGATATGGAGAAGTTCATAGACATGAATGCCATCCATCTATTCTTGCTGAAGAATCCTGTGCCTACGTTGCTCGGAGATTTGTATTACTCGGTGCACTACAAGACTGAAAAGAAAAGGGGAGGTTTAGTTCGCTGCTGTGCTCCTTTATTCCATATGTGGTTCACGAGGCACTTGCCTAGTACTAATGTGTTTAGTGATCATACCTTGGTGTGGGCTCAGAAGCTGGAAAAGTTGTTTGCTAAGGATGTCAGATGGATTACTCAGAGGCTTCAGGGTGCACGTTTCATCACCAGTTGTGGGAGTTACCTTAGTGTACCTTTGTTGGGAGTGACTGGGGGGATCAATTACAACCCGGTCTTGTTGAGAAGACAGTTGGGGTATGCCTTGAGAGAGGTACCAGAGGAGTTGAAATTGGCCCCTATTTTCTATTTCCCGATGAAGGACAATATGCCTTTAGTGAGAAAAGCTGTTGGAGCTTGGAAATGCATCAAAGGAGAAGGAGTGGCTAGTTTTGGGAAGTGTAACAATCAAATTTTTCCGGAGTATGTGGCTTGGCTGAAGGATAGAGCCAGGAGGGTATTGCTGCCATTCTCACCTACAGTTCCTCCAACTGCTGAGTCTAATGCCACTGTGTCTTTAGAAGAATTCAAGAAGTTGGAAACACAGCTGCACGAGGTCAAGGTAGAGAATTCCAAACTGGTTAATTTGTATCACCTTGCCAACCGTGCCAAGAATGAGGCAGAAGAGAAACTACAGAAGATGCAGATCACCTTGGAAGCTAAAGAGAAAGAGTTTGCTGGAAGGGAAGCTCACTTTCAAAGACTAGGTCTGATGGAATCAAAAAGAGAAGCGGAACGAAAAAAGACTTCGAAGACTCTTAAGGAAGCTCGCCAGTCCATTGTTTGGTTGCAGGGCTAGAGGGAGCAAAAGCAGAAAAGATATAAAGAAAAGGAAGAGTTTTTCGAAGTACAAATGACTTTCAAGAAAGAAGAAGTGGAACAAGCCCACCAGATTCGAAGGGAGAAGACTCAGCAGTTGGCAGAGAGTCAGCAAGCCTTAGAAGAAGCGCTCAAGGAGATTGAAGACCTCAAGTTGATGGCTGGAGTCAAGAAGGCTAGGTCTGAGCTGGAACTTAGTGAGGGAGGATCAGGCAGCAGTCTTGCTTTTTAGTTTGTTTTCCTAGTATTTGGATTACCTACAGACATGTTGTAGGAATCTTGGTTGTATGTTTTTTCCTTTAGAAAACTTGTACCCTACGGGGAATTCTGTTATTTTTGCCTGGTAGGCTGATATATGTTATGCAGTTTTATTCAGTTCTCTATTTTCTGTGCATGCTATTATAGTGATCTGAATTTGATTTCTATGCAAAGGTTTCTGAAGGTCGAGGATCAGCAGCCATCTGGTTATCTTTGTTAAATACCGGAACCGGGGCATGAATGACCTGGAGTTTGAAAGCATAAACAATTGCATTGCATACATATCACCATTCTTCTTGTTTTGCAGGAGTGACTACAGGTTCCTAATGTCTTTTCTGTTTCAGACACTATAGCTCCTAGGAAGGTTCGAGAACAGCCGATCATACACATATATCCAACAAGAGTCAACAGAGAAAGAGTCATGGATCAAATGCAGGCTGATTTAGCTGACTTGAGATTGAGAATGGACAATTTTATGACCCTTATGGCAGGAATGGGTCAGAATCAGGAACGTCTACGTGAGTTGGTAGAGAATAGTCAAGCCAGGAACAACGAGAGTGCTGATGGAGGTAATTGTAACGGTGCGGGCGCCCGCCAGGTTGAAATCCCTGTGGCACAGCCAGGGGTCACCATTATCAATGATGGACTGAACAACATATAGATGGATGGTCAAGACGAGATATATCAATCCTAGGCACATAGTTCTTTTGATGAACCTTGATCATGGAAGACAAGGTCGCCAAAGCATCAGAAAATTGTTTCTCCTCCCGAGGTATATGGTGCAACTTGACCTTTGTGAAGAAAGTTAACAATCTCCTGGTATAGTCCCTATAAGGGGTTAAATGAGGTTGATGAACCAGCCATTTGCCATTAACTTGGTTGACGACTAGAGCAGAATCGCCAAATATCTCAAGGTTCTTGATTCTCAAGTTGATTGCTTCCTCGATCCCCATTATGCATGCTTCATACTCTGCTTCATTGTTAGTGCATTTGAATGTCAATCGGGCATTGAAGGGCATATGGATCCCTTCAGGCGAGATAATGACAACACCAACTCCACTTCCATTCATGAACATGATGTCCTCATCCAGAAATTTGAACCTTATTGGTTGGTAATCATCAATTGGCTGCTGGGCCAGATAGTTCGACAATACACTTCCCTTGATAGCTTTTTGTGAAGTGTATGGGATATCATATTCCGTCAGAATCATTTGCCATTGGGCTACTCTTCCGGTTAGAGCTGGCTTCTCGAAGATGTACTTTACAGGGTCCATCTTGGAAATCAGTAGGGTGGTGTTAGTCAGCATGTACTGTCTTAGTCGGCGAGCAGCCCATGCTAAAGCGTAACAAGTTTTCTCGAGTAGTGAGTAACGGGTCTCACAGTCGGTAAACTTTTTGCTAAGGTAATAGATTGCATGCTATTTTCGACCTGACTCGTCTTGCTGACCTAGTACGCAACCCATTGATCCTTCGAGTACTGTAAGGTACATGATTAGAGGTCTCCTTGGCACTAGTGGCATGAGAATCAGAGGTTCTTTTGCAAATACTTCTTGATATGGTCAAAAGCTTGTTGGCAATCATCATCCCATCTAATGGTCTGATTCTTCCTCAGAAGCTTGAAGATAGGTTCACACATGGTTGTTAGGTGGGAAATGAATCGTGCAATGTAGTTCAACCTCCCTAAGAAGCCCCGTACTTTGTTATCAGTTTTTGGTTCAGGCATCTCCTGGATTGCTTTCACCTTGGCGGGGTCGACCTCGATTCCTCGTTCTCTAACAATAAATCCCAGCAGCTTTCCGGAACGCACCCCAAATGTGCATTTATTCGGGTTCAATCTCAATCTGAACTTCCGGAGTCTGTCAAACAACTTGGCTAAGTTGACTAGATGTTCTTCTTCCGTCTGTGACTTCCCGATCATGTCATTGACGTGGACCTCAATCTCGTGAGGAATCATGTCATGGAATAGTGTCACCATTACGCGTTGGTATGTTTCCCCTACATTTTTCAAACCAAGCGGCATGACCTTGTAACAGAAGGTGCCCCATGGGGTAATAAATGTAGTCTTCTCCATGTCCCCTGGTGACATTTTGATTTGATTGTAGCCTGATAAGCCATCCATGAAGGAAAATACATAAATCTAGGCAGTGTTGTCAACTAACACATCAATATGCGACAACGGGAAGTCATCTTTGGGGCTTGCCCGATTTAGTTACCTGTAGTCCATGCACATTCTGACTTTACCATCCTTTTTAGGGACCGACACAATGTTCGCAATCCGTGGAGGATAACTTGTCACGGCCAAGAATCTAGCGTCAAACTGCTTTTGAACCTCTTCTTTGATTTTGATGGCCATATCAGGACGTGTTCGTCTCAATTTCTGCTTTATCGGTGATCAATCTTCCTTGAGAGGTAGCTTGTGCACTACAATATCGGTATCCAACTCGGGCATATCCTGGTAAGACCAAGCTAAGATGTCAACATATTCTTGAAGCATGGCAGTCAGACGGCTCTTGATAGTTTCTTCCGATGCGGCCCCGATCTTGACCTATTTCTTGTCTTCTTCAGTACCCAAGTTTACCACCACAATGGCTTCCTCATGTGGCTGAATCATCTTCTCCTCTTGCTTGAGCAATCTGTCTAGTTCTTCGGGTAGTTCACAATCTTCTTCACCTTCCTCATCAGCTAGGTAAATCGGATTGTCAAAGTCATACTGAGCCATAACAAGGTCGTCATTGATGAGACCCAATGAAGAGCATCTGCATGAATGATGATTCATGCTAGATTTTAGAAATGGTGGAAGACATGAAAAACATTGCCATTATTCATTTTATTATTATTATTATTATTATTATTATATTATTATTTTTTTTAAACAAAAATAAAAATGAAATACAAGGAACAACATGAGTGAATGCAAAAACGTCCATATTATTAATGATTATGATATTGCATCATGAACAACAAACCCTTACAATGAGCTGCTATGCCCCAGGTAAGGCATAGAGCTTGCATACAAGAGAACAAAAACATAAAACTATTACTCTTCAAGTTGAGGGACAGAGATGAGTGTTTCGACCGACCAATTGTTAAGTTACATGCCTGGGACACATGGCTTTATCCACTCATCCAGCTCGCAATCACTATCAATTGCTTCTTCCTGCACCGCACAAACGTTGCTATGATCAAACCATCTCGCACTGTTGAAGGTAATCGGGCCTCTCCGACCTCCAGCACTTTTCCCTGGTGTTGACTGACTAGGTTGATAGCCAACCCCGAACATATCCTTCTTTTCCGTGTCTTCAACCATCTTTCCCCAGCCTTTGTTTGCACCTGATTCTACAACTTTTAGGGCTTTGTAGGAGGCTATGGATGCTCCCCTCTTTGTATCCTCTGATAAGGCAGCTGATGAAGATGTGCTTACAGTCTTGATAGGCTCAAAGGTTTGGCAAGGGGTTTCAACAATTTTTCCTTCCATTTCCACATATTTGAACGAGGCTAAGTGGCTGATGAAGATATCCTCTTCCCCATACACCATCATGATTTGTCCTTCCCAGAAAAATTTGAGCTTCTGGTGAAGGGTCGGAGACACTACCCCTGCCGAGTGTATCCAAGGTCGCCCTAACAAACAACTGTAGGCCGGTTGGATATCCATGACATAAAAAGTAGTGTTGAAGACCTGCGGTCCTACCTTGATCGACATTTCCACCTCTCCAAATACTGACCTCATCGAGCCGTCAAAAGCTCAGACGACCAAATCACTTAGTTTCAACACAACCCCATCATAATCCAACTTCATTAGTGCTTTCTTAGGAAGTACATTCAAAGACGACCCCGTGTCTACAAGCACATGAGAGAGCACAACTCCTTTACATTCCATGGAATTGTGCAGAGCGCGGTTGTGGCTGTGTCCCTCCGTTGTCAGGTCCATATCCATAAATCCCAACCCATGGCTGGCATTCACACTCGACACTACCGTCTCTAGCTGATTTACGGATATGTCTTGTGGTACATATGCATTGTTCAAGATCTTCAATAGAGCCTTCCGATGTGAGTCTGAACACATCAACAGGGATAAGATCGAAATCTTAGAAGGAGTTTGCTGCAAGTGATCAACAATCTTGTAATCACTCTTCTTGATTATTCTTAGGAACTCATCCGCTTCCTTGTCAAATGTGATATCATGCTCTGGAGTTGACACATGTGCATCATTTGTCATGGGCTGCTTGCCCCTGGCCCTGGCTTGAGCTTCAACATTGTCCTTCGGTGGTAACACATTATTTCTCAATGTCTCTGGTGCGAACAGTCTGCCACTTCTAGTGAATCCTTCGATCCCAACATTCTCAACTTGGTGTGGAGATAAACTGGATGTGGCCATGTTTTGTTTCAGACCATTGTAGTAAACTTCTCCCCCATAGTTCCATGGATAGCTTTATCACTTTGGTACGAAACTGGTCCAGAAGTAGTAATGGTTATCGGTGCCACCCTTGCTGGTGCAGGAACTTGTGCTGGATCATAGTAAATCGTAACAGTCGATACTTCATCCTCTTTCATGATCCTGTCAAACTGTATACTTCCCCCGTCCATCATTCTCTGTATTTCTAATCTCAACCGATTACAACCATCGTCAGAATTAACACAGTCTAAACAACCTTTTTCACAACCCGAAAATATGTTCTTCTTAGCCAGGCAAGCCTTTACAGTCAACAATGAAGTCTTTAGGGAACTAACATCAGATACTAATTTCAAACATTCACCGCTATCAACAGCCCCTACGGTCCTTCTGTGATTAGGCATGGGATTCTGTAACACATTCAAAGT
This sequence comes from Lathyrus aphaca, assembly GCA_963966055.1. Lineage (NCBI taxonomy): Eukaryota > Viridiplantae > Streptophyta > Magnoliopsida > Fabales > Fabaceae > Lathyrus > Lathyrus aphaca. The sequence goes on from OZ014519.1 coordinate 443,287,541, forward strand.
CGGAGCGAAGATGATCGCTTTGGAGTCAATCAAATCCTGCACTTTATGTTTAAGGGCTTTACAATTTTTGGTACTGTGGCCTGGAGTTCGGTAGTGGAACTCGCAATGAGCATTAGCGTCATAGCCCTCAAGAATCTACCCCGGCCTTGGAGGCTGCAAGGTTCTCAATTGGATCATTTGTAGTTGAAGGAGATTTTGTAGGTGTAACATCCCGAAAATCTTAATTTAATTATTTAGTCATTTATTTAATTAATTTAGAAAAATTTGAGAATTTGGATTAATTAGAGAATTTTGGAGAAAAAGAGTATTTTTATATAATAAGGATAAATAGTGTTTTATTATACTATTTATTATTATTATTAAAAATATATTAAAGAAAAATGGTAAGGTGGTCCTTTTGTGAAATATATGAGGGTAAATAGAAAAGACTTAACTGGGATGTGTTTTGGTAAAATGAAATACACAATCAGTTTTCTCATTTTCTATCGTGTTTGGTGAAGTGCTCTGAAGAAAGAAGAAGCTCAGAGTTAGGAGGCTGTGGAGAACCCCAGAGAAGAGTGTAAAGCGGCGAAATTCTCTAAGGTATGGGGAGTCTTCATAATCTATTGTAATTGTATAAGAATTGGATTATGAGTAGATTAGATTGTAAGAGTTTAGTGAGTTTAGGGGTTTTTTATTTAGGTTGAGTTTATGAGTGAAATCTTGATGAATTAGAGTGATAAAAATGTGTTGAATCATATAATGGATTGTATAACTTGTTGTCTCGATGTTATTGTGTTTTGATTGATGCGTTGGAATAGTTTTGGGGTGGATTAATATGAATCCCGTAGTGAAATTTGGGAGTTTCGATGGTTGGAGTGCAGTCTGCATTGAGTAGCAGAAAACTGATGTAAAATGTGCGTTAACCGGTTAACGCTATGGGTTAACCGGTTAACCATTGAAATTTTGGTGTTTTTCTAAAGTTTCGCAGGCGTTAACCGATTAACGCTATGGGTTAACCGGTTAACACTGTTTGAGAGGCAAATTTTAATTCTTTAAAAATCCATAACTTTCAAACTGTAAGTCCGATTCGCATTCCGTTTGAAGCGTCGGAAAGAGCATAAACTGAACTTTATTTTGATGAATAAAAATGAGAAAAATGAAATAGTTTTTTATAAATTAATTTATGAAATAACCTTGTAATTGCCTCATAATTTACCGGGTATGGGTCAATTCTTGATGTGTCTGAGTGGTTATAGAACCAGTGTTCTGGGTGTAATGTCATGGTGATATATATGATTATTTGATGATTGGTTTGCTGATGTGAAATGAATGGTGCGAATTATTTTGATGAATTTTACGATGTAGCGCGTCATTGCATTTCATAACATTCACGATGGGGCTTCGGCCTATTTATTTGCTTCAATCCCATTGTGTGGATTGAAGTGTCTCGATGATTTACGATGTGCTCCTTGTGGAGGGTTGATGGTCATGTATCCATCTCATGATGAAATTGGTACCACATGCATATTGCATATCAGGATGGTTAGAATTGCATATTCGTGTTGTTGTTGTTGCTGAATTTTATAGTTGATGATGTCATGATATGTTGTACTAATTTATTTATGTTCTATATTCTTGTACGTATATGATATATTATGATTACTCACCCTGCCTGCTTGGAAATGTTGCCTCTTTCGTGGGTAACTTGCAGATGATAAATAATAGGCTTGCAGTGTAAGAGGAGTTTTTCATGAGTCTCAGAGCGTGCTTTAGTGTTCCTTAGAAGTAGTTCTAGTCTATGTGTCCTGCTCTGTGTCATGTAACACTGGGATGGGTTTTCTTTTGCTAAACAGTTTTCAGTTATGTTATTATTTGGATAAATGTTTTTCCATTTTATGATGTTAAATTCAGGATGGTGAAAATTATGTTTATGAAGTAAACTAATGAAGTTTTGAATTATGAAGTTTAAATTCCGCTGCGAAAATGTTATATGTTATTCTTGGTTTAACTAACCCGTGTTACGGGACAGGATACTGTTTGTTTGAATTTTGATGTAATGTGATACCCTTCTCGATGATTACTCTGATATTATTTAAATATTTTGTTTTGGGGTAGAAGGGTGTTACATTAGTGGTATCAGAGCAGGTCGGTCTGTCCGGCCAAGTCTTGTTGTTGTCAGTCTGTTGTCAAGTCGTTATTTACTTAACGATTATTCTCTTCTGATCTGGTAAGTGTTGTGCAGAATGGCTGGAAACAACACGCGTGCTCTCGCTGATGCTATTACAGCTCTTGCTCAGACTACTGCTTGTAACAATGCGCATGATGAGTTTCATGACTTGGAGAAATTCCAGAGGAATAATCCACCTGTGTTTGAAGGAACTCATGACGCGGCGAGCGCACAGAAGTGGCTCAAGGCAATTGAGAAGATTTTCAGAGTGATGGCATGTGCTGACGCGCAGAAGATTCAATTCAGGACTCATATGTTGTCTGAGGAAGCTGAAGACTGGTGGGATAATACTCGTCAGCGTCTAGAGGATGAGGTTGTTGTGGTGACTTGGACTATGTTTAAGGCGGAGTTCCTTAAGAAGTATTTTCCGGAAGATGCTCGTGGTAAGTTGGAGGTAGAATTCCTTGAACTGAAGCAAGGAAACATGTTAGTGGCAGAGTATACTGCCAAATTTGAAAGGATGGTGAAGTTTTGTCCTCACTACAACAGGGCAGATGCTGAACTTTCCAAGTGCCTTAAGTTTGAGAATGGGCTGAGACCTGAAATTAAGCAGGGAATTGGATGCCAACAAATTCGCAAATATGCAGAGTTGGTCGATAAGAGCCGTATTTATGACGAGGATAGCCGAGCTCGGTCAGCTCACTATAAACAACTGAGCGAGAAGAAAGACAAGAGTCAGTATAGAGGGAAACCTTATGTGACTACTGGTGATAAAGGGAAGCAGAAGGCATCTGATGAGAAGAAGCAAAGTAGGGGAGCTGCTAATGTACCTGTTAAGTGTTACAAGTGTGGAGAGGCAGGTCATAAGGTCGATGCATGTACCGCCAGAGTTATGAAATGTTACCGTTGTGGCAAGCTTGGGCATAAGATGAGTGATTGTCCTAATGAGGGCCCAACCTGTTACAATTGTGGTGAGCAGGGGCATATCAGCGCCTAATGCCAGAAACCAAAGAAGAATGCTGCTACTGCTCAGAATGCTGGGAGAGTTTTTACGTTAGCTGGTTCAGAAGCTCTAAAGAAGGACAACTTGATCAGAGGTACCTGTTTTATTAATAATACTGAGTTGATTGCTATTATTGACACTGGAGCTACACATTCATTTATTTCTCTTGAGTGTGCTAATACATTGGGTTTAAAGTTGTCTAATATGAACGGTAATATGATAATAGAGACTCCTGCTAATGGTTCTGTGACTACCATGCTTGTTTGTTTGAAGTGTCTTTTGACAATTTTTGAGAAGAATTTTGTGATGGATTTGGTGTGCCTACCTTTACACCAAATCGATGTTATCCTTGGTATGAACTGGTTGGAATTCAATTATATTCATATTAACTGTTATAGTAAGACAGTGAAGTTCCCTGGATTGAGCGAGAATGGTGAGTTGATGTTTTTATCTGCTAAGCAAGTGGATGAACTTGTATTGGATGAAGCTTTGATGTTTACAGTGTCTGCATCATTGCAAGTTGACGATAAGACTGTCAGTGCAGAGTTGCCTGTGGTTTGTGAATTTCAAGATGTGTTTCCTGGTGATATAAGTGATTTACCACCGGAACGTGAAATTGATTTTTCTGTGGACTTAGTGTCGGGTACGAGTCCTGTCTCGATGGCTCCTTATAGAATGTCGACTTCAGAGTTGAATGAGTTGAAGAAACAATTAGAAGAATTGTTAGAGAAGAGGTTCATTAGACCCAATGTTTCTCCTTGGGGTGCTCCGGTGTTGCTCATTAAGAAGAAGGATGGTAGTATGAGATTGTGTGTCGATTACCGACAGTTAAATAAAGTGACTATAAAGAATAAGTACCCACTTCCGAGGATCGATGATTTGATGGATCAGATAGTAGGTGCTTGTGTCTTTAGTAAAATTGATCTGAGGTCTGGCTATCATCAGATTCAAGTTAAAGCTGATGATATTCCGAAGACAACTTTCAGGATGAGATATGGGCATTACGAGTATACGGTGATGCCGTTTGGGGTTTCTAATGCGCCTGGTGTGTTTATGGAATATATGAATAGGATCTTTCATGAGTATCTTGATAAATTCGTGGTGGTTTTCATAGACGATATCTTGGTATATTCTAAATCAGAAGAGGAACATGCCGAGCATTTGAGGATTGTGTTGCAAGTGTTGAAAGAAAAGAAATTGTTTGCTAAATTATCTAAGTGTGAGTTCTGGTTAAAGGAAGTGAGTTTCCTCGGCCATGTAATTTCAAGTGGTGGAATTTCGGTGGATCCTTCAAAGATTGATGTGGTATTGCAGTGGGAGACTCCGTAGTCAGCTACAGAAATTCGTAGTTTTCTTGGGTTGGCTGGTTACTATCGTAAGTTCATTGAAGGTTTTTCTAAGATAGCTTTACCGTTGATGCAATTGACTAGGAAAGGTCAAGCGTATGTGTGGGATGTTGCTTGTGAAGAGAGTTTCATAGAACTGAAGAAAAGATTAACGACCGCGCCAGTGTTGGTCTTACCGAATCCAGATGAGTCCTTTGTAGTTTATTGTGATGCCTCCAAGATGGGTCTTGGTGGAGTTTTGATGCGGGATAATAAGGTGGTTGCTTATGCTTCTAGACAGTTAAGAGTTCATGAGAGGAACTATCCTACTCACAACTTAGAGTTAGCAGCTGTGGTGTTTGTGCTTAAGATTTGGAGGCACTACTTGTTTGGTTCGAAATTTGAGGTATTAAGTGATCACAAAAGTTTAAGGTTCTTGTTTGATCAGAAAGAGTTAAATATGAGACAGAGGCGGTGGCTTGAATTATTGAAAGATTTTGATTTTGATTTGAATTACCATCCTGGTAAGGCAAATGTTGTAAATGATGCTTTGAGTAGGAAGTCGTTGCATATTTCGATGCTTATGGTGAAAGAATTGGAAATGATCGAGCAATTCAAAGACATGAGCTTGTTGTGTGAAACTACTACTGATAGTGTGAAATTGGGAATGTTAAAGTTGACCAGTGAGATTTTGAAAGAGATTCGTAAGGGTCAGAAATCTGATTTGAAATTAGTTGATCAATAGATGTTGGTTGATCAAGGTAATGCAGGTGACTTTCGAGTTGATGAAGATGGAGTTTTGAGATTCTGAGACAGAGTATGTGTTCCGGATATTATAGGAATTAAAAAGAGTATTTTAGAAGAGGGGCACAAGAGTCGACTGAGTATTCATCCTGGTGCTACAAAGATGTATCAGGATTTGCGCAGGTTGTTTTGGTGTCCGGGTATGAAAAGAGACATTGTTGAATTTGTATATGCTTGTTTGACATGTCAGAAGTCAAAGATAGAACATCAGAGACCTTCAGGTATGATGCAACCATTAAATGTTCCTGAGTGGAAATGGGATAGTATTTCCATGGATTTCGTGACCGGGTTACCTAAGACTGCTAAAGGTAATGATTTGATTCGGGTAATTATTGACCGGTTAACTAAGTCGACACACTTCTTGCCGATGAAGATTAACCATTCCATGCAAAGGTTAGTTGAGATTTATATTGAGGAAATTGTGAAGTTGCATGGTGTACCTTCAAGTATTATATCGGATAGAGATCCGCAGTTTACGTCGAGGTTTTGGATGAGTTTGCAGGATGCCTTGGGTACGAAGTTGAGGATGAGTTCTGCTTATCACCCGCAAACGGATGGCCAGACGGAAAGAACAATCCAATCTTTAGAAGATTTGCTGAGAGCTTGTGTATTAGATCAATGAGGGTCTTGGGATAGTCATCTGTCGTTGGTCGAGTTTACGTACAATAACAGTTTTCATGCTAGTACCGGGATGGCTCCATATGAGGCGTTGTATGGTAGACTTTTTCGTACTCCATAATGTTGGTATGAGTCAGGAGAGAGTTTAGTGCTTGGGCCAGAGATTGTCCAAGAAACAACTGAAAAGATAAAAATGATTCAGGAAAGGATGAAATCGTCGCAGAGTCATCAAAAGAGTTATCACGATAAGAGAAGGAAAGCACTTGAGTTCCAAGAGGGAGATCACGTGTTCTTAAGAGTTACTCCTATGAATGGTATGGGAAGAGCTTTGAAGTCTAGAAAGCTCACTCCATGTTTTGTCGGTCCGTATCAGATTATGCAGAGGATAGGGGAAGTGGCCTATCGAATGGCTTTACCTCCCTCTCTTGCGAATTTACATGATGTATTCCATGTATCACAGTTGAGGAAGTACATTCCGGACCCGTCGCATGTAATTCAGATAGATGATGTTCAGGTGAGAGATAATCTGATGATTGAAGCTTTACCAGTGAGGATTGATGGTAGAGAATTGAACAACTACGAGGCAAGGAAATTGCTTTAGTGAAGGTATTGTGGGGAGGACCAGCTGGAGAAATTTGGACTTGGGAGCGGGAAGATCAGATGAGGGAGTCGTATCCGACTCTATTTACTTCAGGTAATTTTCGAGGACGAAAATTATTTAAGTAGGGGAGAGTTGTAACATCCCGAAAATCTAAATTTAATTATTTAGTCATTTATTCAATTTATTTAGAAAAATTGGAGAATTTGGATTAATTAGAGAATTTTGGAGAAAAAGAGTATTTTTATATAATAAGGATAAATAGTGTTTTATTATACTATTTTATTATTATTATTATTAAAATTATATTAAAGAAAAATGGTAAGGTGGTCCTTTTGTGAAATATATGAGGGTAAATAGGGAAAAGACTTAACTGGGATGTGTTTTGGTAAAAAGGAATACACGATCAATTTTCTCATTTTCTATCGTGTTTGGTGAAGTGCTCTGAAGAAAGAAGAAGCTCAGAGTTAGGAGGTTGTGGAGAACCCCAGAGAAGAGTGTAAAGAGACGAAATTCTCTAAGGTATGGGGAGTCTTCATAATCTATTGTAATTGTATAAGAATTGGATTATGAGTAGATTAGATTTGTAAGAGTTTAGTGAGTTTAGGGGTTTTTTATTTAGGTTGTGTTTATGAGTGAAATCTTGATGAATTAGAGTGATAAAAATGTGTTGAATCATATAATGGATTGTATAACTTGTTGTCTCGATGTTATTGCGTTTTGATTGATGCTTTGGAATGGTTTTGGGGTGGATTAATATGAATCCCGTAGTGAAATTTGGGAGTATTGATGGTTGAAGTGCAGTCTGCATTGAGTAGCAGAAAACTGCTGTAAAAAGTGCGTTAACCGGTTAACGATATGGGTTAACCGATTAACCATTGAAATTTTGGTGTTTTTCTAAAGTTTCGCAGGCGTTAACTGGTTAACACTATGGGTTAACTGTCGCTCCCGATAAATGGGAAATGGCCCAGATAAAGGTACAGACGCGAACGGTCGGCGAAGGGAGGACGTGAGAACACACAGGAATGAACTCATAGGGAATGAATAGAGTCGCCAACTAGGCATTTTTATCCCGGAGGAAAGGTAATGTTGCATAAACCTAAGAAAGATATGGATAAGACGGTTGCGAACCAGAGAGACTGAGAAAGGGGGTTGGTTACAACCTGGGAAGGTATTAGCACCCAGATTGTCCGCCGTACTCGACGGGATCCACGCTTAAAAGATTTGTGTTTTAAAGGGGTAGTGTCAGTGCAATCTGTGTATAAAATAGCTGGAAAAGGATGTACAGGTGTCAGTGTAAGAAGAATGTGAGGTGTGTAAATGTACAGTGTCAGTGTAAGGACAAGACTGAAATGCTCATGATAATGAGGCTGAAAGAATGGTGCTGGAAAGAGGGGGAATATACAGAGACTTTTGTTCAATAACTGTTAAGTTATGCCTACGTATCCTCTCGTGCAATGAGGAAGTCAGAACACCGTAGTTCGACCCAAAGAGACTGAAGGATGAATTGACTTGTGAACTGCTTACTTGTCAATGCTCAAGTGTATGACCTGTCTGGCTCAGGTGCAAACTGTCTTGCATTAGACGGAAGAAGCAAGTTCTCGTTTATGAGTGAATGAGATGAGAAAAGAATCCCGAAGGAGACGATTATTGTTTGTTTTTTGAGTTTTCAGTCTTTTATTGCTCTTGAAAGTTTGTCATAAGTTAATGAGCTTAAGCCTAAACCAACGGATTTAGTAAACTCATCACATCATCCCTCTGATTAGGGGTAATGAGAATACCTTAAGTGTGAAGTCCGCTTCTCACACTTAATCACCCTTGATGCAGGATTAAGATCATTAACCTACTTGTGATTATTTAGATGTTTTTGTTGTTTTTGTTTAGTGTTGAGTAACGAGATTAAGCCATAATCAGGGATTAAACAGACTCATTACACCATCCTAATAGAAGGATAATAGATGAGAATGTTTAAGCTGAGGAAAGCTCCTCAACTTAATCCATGATTAGGGATTAAACCCATGACAAAACAAAGCCTTTATTAGATGGATTTTAATTAATGGTATGATGAAGAAGTGAGTTTTATGGTTTGTAAGACAACTTGAGGGGGACTTGTCCATTAACACTAGGGTTAGTCCTTCTTAACCAATTAAGGAAGAATTAGAACCCTAATGCAAGGCCCAAGTTACAAGTGTGATGTCTTGATGATTATTAAGTGAATTGATTAAGAGATTTAAACACATTAAGGGTTTAACACTTAGGATTAAAGTTATACACTCCATCCTAATAGGAGGATGCAGGCATAAGCTTAATCACAAAGCCTTAAAGCCTTTAAGGTTTAGTCCCTGATTATGAGATGAGAAGAGAAGACTCAATGAGACACAAAGGTAAAACTAAGTGGGGGGACTAATCAAAACCCTAATCATTGGCATGCTTGGTTGTTCCTAAGGTTTGTGAGGTTTAAGAAAGAAATCCTCAGAGGAACCACCAGGAAGCAGATGACTGGAGCAAAGAGAAGCAAAGCAACTTGCTTCATTTAAGAAGACAAGTCACTTGAAGAAAGAAAGTAAGATGAAGAAGAAGGAGCAAGCTCAATCTCAAGCACATAACAAAATGCAGCAAGGATGCATAAGAGAGATGAAAAGAAGTTGTGAGAAGTGAAGGCAAATTCACTTCTCAAAGTAACTTACCACCTGAAAAGTTAGTGAAAGAAATGCAATGCAATGCAAAATGTGATGGAATGGCATGATGCAAACCAAAACCAGAAGCATATATGAGATGATAGTGATGCTATGAGATGCTGCAAACATGTAACAAGGCATGGGGATGATCATATGAACAAATGGATGCAAATAAAGCAAGTTAAGAACCATGATCATACATGAAAGGTTATGAAGTGCAAATGGCATACAACATGGCAAATGCAAGATGCAATGATCAAACATGATTCTAATATGTCTTAAGATGTCAAATGAATCAAATGGATGCATAAAATGTCATGGCAAGTCAAGGTATGCAAGCAAATGCAAGATGAATGCAAAAGGAAGCCCAAATTAGGGTTTATGAACAATGCACCAAACAAAAACCAAAATCAGAAACAAACATCAAGATAAAAAAATTGAAAATGCATTCAAAGGAACCCTAACCCTACACAAACTCACTGCCCAAAGGAGGGGTTCTAACTCTTAACCTAATTAGGGTTATGAATTTCCTAAGATTTCTAGGGTTTTAGGGTACCTTAACAAGAAAAATGTCAAACAAAATGAAAATGAAAGATCAAATCAAGCCAATTTAATCTCACAAACTACATGATATGCAAGACATAATGCAAAAAGAACCAAAGTCCAACTCTCAAAAACTAGGCAGAAGTGAATTTTCAAAGATTGGATCAAAATAATGCTTTGAAATTGAATTAATTCCATGGAAAATTATCAAAATGCATCAAGATCAAAAAAGAAATTTGGTTTGAGAGTTGGACAATGTTTCTAAATGATTTTAAATGTTTCATGAATTTTTTGGTGATTTTTAAATACCTAAAAGTATTTTTAATTAATTAATTCTCATTAATTAATTAAAAATAAACTTTTAAATGATTTAAAAATATTTTTTAATGCAAAAATAAAAAATAAAAATGTTTTTGGTTTCTGAAAATTAATAAAAGTTTGTACAAAAAGTTTTAGATTTTTTAAAAAGGTTTTACTATTTTAAATTAAATGCACAAATTAAATGAATAAAAATGAAAATAAAACTAATTAAATGAAAAGTATATGCAATGGACGGATCAGATTGAAACTGGGGAAGGGGCTGTTGACCACGCGCCAAATCCAAGGGACTACATTCAAATCAGGTTAATTAACTAATTAAACCTAATTAATTAAGTTAAATGGAAATTATGAATTAATGATATGATCTAAGCCCTTGGTCCACACGCGGGAAACCTAATCCTAGGGTCCAGATTCAAAACACACTAATTACTCAGCTAAACCCTAATTAGGGCAAACTAACCTCAGGCGGCCGGAACAGTGGTTCCGGTCGTCTTCTCCGGCGGGTTAAAAACCCTAGAACATGCTACAGGCCACCATTCATCAAATTGAAGCCAGGGAAATGATCCTCTACCCAAACCCCATTCAAATCACCCTTCAAACAACATTTATCATCCAAAAACAGAGAGAATCGAATCAAACAAGTTTCACGGGTGAAGTTTCAGAGCATCAATACATCCTCATTTTCCACTCATTTTCAATTTCAAACACATCATTATGATCAGCACAACATACACTTTCATTTTATAACAAGAAAAACAAGTTCTGTGAGAAAGTGTTCTTGGCCATACCTGAGCTGGAAAGCTTCAATGGTGAGCTTCCAGAACCTCCCACTTGTGCAAATGAACTCCCTTGGCCCTTCTGAAGCTAGTGGGATGCTTGGAAAGCTTTGATGGTGGCTAGTTTGAAGATTCCAGTTCTGGTGTAGCAGAACTTGAGGTTCTTGTATGTGATGTTTCAGGCTCTTTTAATGATTGATTCTTGTTCCATGGAGGGTGTATGATTCATTGGTGAAGGAAAAATGAAGGTTTGATGGCTGTATAGAGAGATTCGAAGAAGAGGAGTTTTTTGACAGATTTTGTGAGGGCTGTGTTGTGTCTTGTTTCAATGGCCAATGAGTTGCTATATCACTCCCATGATGTGTGAGTAGGCTGTGGAGCAGGTCAGTAGAGGCTGCTGATCACTATTCCAAGGGTATGGGAGTTTTGGCCAAAAAGTCAAGTTGATTTGTACTTGCAGCATGGGCTATGGCAGCAGCAGTCTAGAGGCTTGTCCTGCCTCAGCTTGAGTCAAGGATGGCCCTTGGATGGCTCATGAAAGTCTGCTGCATTTGGATCATGAGCTAGAGAGGTTTTTGCAACTTGCCCACTTGTGTTATTTCATGATTTTTGGTTATGTACATGAGATAATCCTTGCTGAATTTTGGTGTATGATACTTCATTTGGTCATGGCAATGTGTTAGAACTAGCTAGTGATCACACAATTCATGGGAGAATGATTTTGCCAAGAATCCCTCTTTGCACTTTTACGAAAAATGACTTATGGATATTTGAAAATCAAGGCACAAAAATGAGAAATCCCTTGGGCCAATTCTGATTTTAGGTCATGTATGATCATGTGGTGAAGTTTAGAAGTCCATTTGATAACTAAATTTGCCTTGAGAAGTGAATTTGCAACTTTGCCTCTTTGGTGGAAACTTTGAAATTTTGTGATTTTAACCAACTTTGACAAGCCATAACTTTTGATCCAAAATGAATTAGGTCATGTTCTTGTACTTTTTGAAAAGGGAAAGATCTATTCTACAACTTTCATGACCAAAGTTTTTTCATTTGAAGCATTTTTGAATCAAAAAGAAAGGGTTGAAAAAGTTTCCTAAAATGGCAATTTCATTAAAAGTCAAACTATCCCAAAAAGTCAACTTTGCAAAAGACTTGAAATTCTTCAATTTTGTGAACTTCCAACCTCTTCTATGATCAAATAAAGATCATACACAATCAAAATGATGAAGAACACCCTTTGGTTGGGTCATTGGGGGCCTCAGATGCCCTGATTTTACACTGACTTGCTTGAAAAGTCAACTCTTGATCAGATGACTTCCCCAAGGAATTTCTTCATGAAAATTGATATGAATACTCCCTATAACATATAGAGACCAATAGAAACAAGAATGACCAAAAAACTTGGAGTTATGGCCTCTGAAACCAAAACCCTAATTTTAGGTCATCTGTGCAGTCAAGCCTGGCTCTGCTTCCATACCATTCTCAGTTCTTGTGATTTTTTGACATTCTTGACTTTGAGAGGATATAATATGATGCTTGAACATACATGGACCCCTTTGAAGTGATTGATGACCTTTGGAGTGGCTCAAGAAGCTCTTGGATTGCTCAGATCACAAACCCTAGATGCAGATGACTTAGAATCTATGCAGTGAATCAAAAATGTAATATGAGATGCTATGATTGAGTTTATGCATATGAAGAGATCACAAGCCATGGTGTGAATGGGTGAGGGAAAATTTGGGGTGTTTAAAGCTGCCCCTATTCAAACATGAGTTAGCTATGCAGGATGTAAGCGACGGCTTATCAGGCAAACAAGATAACTTGTGGTTGAATACCAAAGACAGTCCAAAATTTGCACTCACAGAATGAAGAAGAAAAGGGATATAGATTGTAAAGGAAAATAAAGTATATTGTAAAGTATGGGCGACGGAGGATGACCGTCGAGTAGAGGACGACTGCTGGGTAAAGAGCAATGACGGGGACGGCCGACATGCTGGGAAAAGTGCGGGAAATAAAGCAATGACGGGGACGACCGACATGCTGGGGATAAAAGGGGTTATGATGGGGACGGCCATCAAGTAAAGCTACAAGATTCTCTGGGGATCTTATGAAAAATGATGGGGACGGCCACCAAGTTCATAAAGTAAGGTAACCAACGATGGGGACGGCCATCGGGCTAAACTGATGAAGGACGATCATCAGGAAAAGGAAAAGGGACCACGACGGGGACGACCATCGGGTTAAAGAATGAATGAAATAAACAGATGATGAGGTACGGTCATCAAAGGTGAAGGACGATCACCTAGCAGGGGACGGCTGCTCTGTAAGGGTTAAGATGAGGGACGGTCATCTAAGGTGGAGGACGACCACCTGGCAGGGTACGGCTGCCGAAAATATCGCGACATAGGACGAATGCCGGATAAAAGGTCAACGATGGGGACGGCCATCGGATGAGCATGATGGAGGACGACCATCAAGAGGTGAAGGACGATCACCTAGCAGGGGACGGCTGCTCTCAAGGTTTATCATGACATAGGACGAATGTCAGATAACCAAAATCAACAATGGGGACGGCCATTGGATAAAAATGATGAAGGACGATCATCAAAAGGTGAAGGACGATCACCTAGCAGGGGACGGCTGCTAAATATCACGACATAGGACGAATGTCGGATAGAAAAGGTTGACGATGGGGACGGCCATCAGATGAGCATGATGGAGGACGACCACCTAGCAGGGGACGGCTGCTCTCAAGGTTTATCATGACATAGGACGAATGTCAGATAGAAAAGAAATTTGCTTTGTTGGCGATCTTCTAGGGAATAGTAAACACGGACGAGTGTTTGTATCCAAGAAACAAAAGGTATAAGTGTTTTGACGGTGTGTATAGATTAAAGATGCGGACGAGCATCCTTAAGACTACGATACGGACGAGTATCGGGTAGAAACAAATACTGATACGTGTTCAGAGATGATGATACAGACGAGTATCAACTGGTTAACAGAGAACATGGACGAGTGTTGAATCTGAAGGGACTCTTCTGGAGAATAGTAGACACAGATGAATGTCTATATTCAAAAGACAAGGGTGTTTGATACGGTGTATGGATTAAAGATGCGGACGAGCATCCTTATGACTATGATACGGACGAGTATCAAGTAGAAACAAACGCTTGACACATGTTCTGAGATGATGATACGGACGAGTACCAACCGGTTAACAAAGAACAAGGACTAGTGTTGAATCTGCGGGGATATAAATGGTGTACACAAGATACGGACGAGTATCTGTACAAGTATGATTGGTGTATATTTGAGTGTTCAATCTGCTGGAGAGAGTGACACGGACGAGTGTCAAGAGGTATATATACAAGTATATGTTTTACAAAGTGTTTGAGTAAATATACTGGGGGAAGGTGACACGGACTAGTGTCAAGGAATTGTATATATATGTATCTGTGAGTGCAAAGAGGACGCTTCGGATTTCTGCTGGGGATACGACACGGACGGGCGTCACAAGGGGTATGTACTGGTGTTTGGGAGTGTGAGGAAACTGCTTTAGCTTTAGCCCTTTGTTGGGGAATCTGGGGGGTATTCTGTATGTTGATGGATTTGTCAATATTCACAAGTGTTTGATTCAGACCATGACTTATGATTATGCAACATGTTTGATTTTTTCCGTAATGTTCCGTATTAGACGGAATGCTACGCTTCGTGGGGTGAATATGATGCGAATGCCATGTTTATGCAAAAGATAAAGATTCGGGATTCGGATCCCGTTGTTGTGAAGATCTCTGGTCGATCCGCTTGAAAAGGACGTCCCAGCTGGGGATGAGATCATTGGTAGATCTGACGAGATGATTCTGCTTGGGGAAATGGGTCACTGATTGACCTATTCCTGGTAATGAGGGACCCAGCTGGGGTTTGTAGAAGCTTTCGTCGCTCTGTTGTGATTCCTTCGTGTGTTGCTCTTCTGGATAGAGGCTGAGACTCTGTGGGGAGATGGTTCCCCGGCTTTTCATATTTGACTGAGGAAGAATGATTGGCTCCTCGGCTGGGAGAAGTAACAAGTGGAAACTCAGCTGGGGAGAAAAACACTTTGGGTGCTAAGACTGAGTGTTGATTTGTCAACTTGCCGGGATGAAGCTTACATGCCCCGTGTTGTGCTTTGGATATCCGCAATCCTGCAAAGATAGAAAAACGCACAAGTAATCCCGAGGTATCCCTTACCGGACTCCGTCATAGGAGTTAGACACTCCCGAGAGTAAGTATACTTCCTGCAAGCACGTAGTTTTTATTTTTGAGGATAAGCATATGTATTCATGCCATCAGTATTTTAAAGATATCAGACATTCTTTGCAAATAAAAATGTACGAGACATCGTGTGACTGAAAAATCTGTTTTTATTAATTCATGAGCCCTGAATTGGCAAGATACATCAAAGAAACATATCCCCTGAAATGAGGAGATTGTTACAAATTGAGAAACAAAATGCTGGAAATATTGACGACGCTTTAAGGAGCTTCCCTTTGCTATGACTCGTATGACATTTGACGTTCTTCTCGTCTTGCTTTCTGAAGAAGGCTGACTCTGACAGAAGCTTGATCCTTTTGAAGCTTAACCGGTTGTAAGTGATACATACGAATTCAGAATGCAGTTGTTCGCTTATTCCCTTATTTTGCATGGATCGCCCTTTCGGGTTTTCAATCCATCGGGATACCCATTTTTGCCTGAGTTGTCCAATGCGGCTTTTCAACTCAGCGGGTGTACACATTTTTTTTATTTATTTCCCTTATTTTTTCCCAAGTCTTTTATTCTGTTTTTGACTTGCCGGGATGCCCTGTTTTTGCCTGGACTTACATTCTGTTTTTACGTCCAGCGGGTCATTTTTATGCGAAGTATTTTTTAACTGCATCTGAATTTACAGGGGACGGGAAGTCTTCACCATCCATGGTGCTGAGCATCAGTGCTCCACCAGAGAAAACTTTCTTTACCACGAATGGTCCTTCATAGTTCGGAGTCCATTTGCCCCTGTGGTCTGTATGAGGAGGGAGGATTCTCTTCAGCACCAGATCCCCTACTTGGTACTCTCGGTGCCTGACTTTCTGATCAAAGGCTTTCTTCATTCTTCTTTGATATAACTGCCCATGACAGATTGCAGCCAATCTTTTCTCTTCAATCAGACTCAGTTGCTCGTATCGGGATCGGACCCATTCTGCTTCGTTCAGCTTAACATCCATCAGTACCCGTAGGGAGGGTAATTCAACTTCAACAGGTAGGACTGCTTCCATACCATACACAAGCTGATACGGTGTTGCCCTAGTGGATGTTCTGATTGACGTGCGGTACCCATGTAAGGCAAATGGTAGCATTTCATGACAGTCTTTGTAGGTTACTACCATCTTCTGCACAATCTTCTTGATATTCTTATTAGCTGCCTCAACAGCGCCGTTCATCTTTGGCCTGTAAGGAGAAGAATTGTGGTGTTGGATCTTGAAGTCCCGGCACAGCTCTGCCATCATTTTATTGTTTAAGTTGGAACCATTATCAGTAATGATTCGCTCGGGAACTCCGTATCGACAGATGATATCTCTCTTCAGAAATCTGGCTACCACTTGCCTGGTAACATTTGCATATGAAGCTGCTTCAACCCACTTGGTAAAATAGTCAATGGCAACCAAGATGAATCTGTGTCCATTCGAAGCAGTCGGCTCAATCTTGCCAATCATATCAATGCCCCACATAGCAAAGGGCCAGGGTGAAGACATTACGTTCAGAGGATTGGGAGGCACATGCACCTTATCCGCATAAATCTGGCATTTATGGCATTTTTTGGCGTAGGCACAACAGTCTGCATCCATTGTGATCCAGTAATAACCTGATCTTAGCAATTTCTTAGCCATAGCATGTCCTCCTGCATGGGTACCAAAGGATCCTTCGTGCACTTCGTGCATCAACAAGTCTGCTTTTGTTCTATCAACGCATCTGAGGAGTACCATATCAAAGTTTCTCTTGTATAGGGAACCATCGGTATTCAGGAAGAAACTACCAGCAAGCCTTCTCAAAGTCTTCTTATCATTGGAAGATGCCCCAGGTGGGTATGTTTGATCCTCCAAGAAGCACTTAATATCATGGAACCAAGGCTTATTATCTTTGACAACATCTGCTGCGAACACATATGCTGGTCTATCAAGTCTGGACACTGAAATCCGAGGCACGAAGTTGGCAGCTTGAACTTTGATCATTGACGAAATGGTAGCCAAAGCATCTGCAAACTGATTCTCGTCCCGAGGGATATACTCAAGCTTGACCGTTGTGAAGAAAGTCAATAACCTTCTTGTATAATCCCTGTAAGGTATCAGATGATCCTGGTGGGTGTACCATTTGCCGTTGGTTTGATTAACTACCAGAGCTGAATCTCCAAATACGGTCAATGTCTTGATCCTGAGGTCAATAGCTTCCTCAAGACCCATGATGCAAGCTTCGTATTCAGCTTCGTTGTTAGTGCAGTTAAAGGTGAGCTTTGCCGAGAAAGGCATGTGGACTCCCTTAGGTGTAATGAGTACTGCACCAACACCACGACCATTCATATTAACAGCCCCGTCAAACATCATAGTCCATTCCTCTTCCGGGTCAGGCCCTTCAGTGTGAACATGCTCTTCGTAATCTTTCGCTTTTATGAACATGATGTCTTCATCAGGGAAGTCAAATCTCATAGGCTGGTAGTCATCAATAGGTTGCTCAGCAAGATAATCAGACAATACACTGCCCTTGATGGCTTTCTGAGACGTGTACTGAATGTCATATTCTGTGAGGATCATTTGCCATCTTGCAACCCGTCCGGTAAGAGATGGCTTCTCGAAAATGTACTTGACTGGGTCCATTTTGGATATCAATAAAGTAGTATGGGTCAACATATACTGCCTCAGTCGGCGAGCAGCCCACGCTAAAGCACAGCAAGTTTTCTCGAGCAGTGAATAACGTTGTTCACAGTCGGTAAACTTTTTGCTCAGGTAGTATATTGCATACTCTTTTCGACCAGACTCGTCATGCTGGCTCAACACACACCCCATTGACTCTTTTAATACTGTCAAGTACATTATCAAAGGTCTTCCTTCAACTGGAGGCATAAAGATTGGTGGTTCTTGCAGGTATTCTTTGATCTTGTCAAAAGCCCTCTAGCAGTCTTCATTCCACCTGACCGTCTGTTCTTTTCTTAACAGCTTGAACAAGGGTTCACAGGTTGCTGTAAGGTGAGATATGAACCTTGAGATGTAGTTCAATCTACCTAGAAACCCTCGAACTTCTTTTTCAGACTTCGGTGCAGGCATTTCTTGAATGGCTTTGACTTTATCAGGGTCAACCTCAATCCCTTTCTCGCTTACAATAAAACCCAGCAGCTTACCAGATCGCACCCCGAATGTACACTTGTTGGGGTTCAGCTTCAGTTGGTACTTCCTCAGACGCTTGAATAACTTCAGCAGATTTACCAGGTGGTCTTCTTCTGTGAGGGACTTGGCAATCATGTCATCCACATAACACTCGATTTCTTTATGGATCATATCGTGGAATAATGTTACCATAGCCCGTTGATATGTTGCACCAGCATTCTTCAATCCGAATGGCATCACCTTGTAACAGAACGTGCCCCAGGGTGTGATGAAGGTTGTCTTCTCCATGTCTTCAGGTGACATCTTGATCTGATTGTATCCTGAAAATTCGTCCATGAAGGAGAATACCGAGAACTGAGTCGTATTATCCACCAATACATCAATGTGAGGTAATGGGAAGTCATCTTTCGGGCTGGCTCTGTTCAGATCCCGGTAGTCAACACACATTCTTACTTTGCCGTCTTTCTTAGGCACAGGTACAATATTAGCAACCCACGGTGGATAGCTAGTCACAGCAAGGAACCCGGCGTCCCACTGCTTTTGTACCTCCTCTTTGATCTTCATTGCCATATCTGGGCGAGTACGACGCAGCTTCTGTTTTACTGGCGGGCAGTCTTCTTTTAATGGCAGCTTGTGCATGACGATATCGGTGTCCAACCCTGGCATATCCTGATAAGACCAAGCAAACACATCCACATATTCCTGAAGCAGGTCAATCAGTCGTTTCTTCACTGAGTCTTGTAAGCAGGCCCCGATCTTAACCTCTTTCACGTCTTCATCTGTACCAAGATTAATTGTTTCGACCTCCTCCTGATGAGGAGTGATAACCTTTTCCTTTTGTCTCAACAACCTGGCTAGTTCTTCAGGAAGCTCGTAATCTTCTTCAACCCCTTCATCAGCTTGATTGATTGGATTATCAAAGTCATACGAAGTCATAGCCGTGCTGTTGTCGGTGCGGTCTGGAATGCACTCTCTACAAGGGTTCAGTTTGTTCATTTTAGTGATTGATTTTAATCTTGTTTAGAAAAGCGAAATAAAGTTGTCATTTTGAAAACATTGCCATTTATTTTTGTACAAAAAGAAAAATGGAAAAAACAGTGAGCGGAGAAGAAAAAGACTCATTTGCAAAAGATGTCTGATATTTCATTGATTAATATTGTTGCACAAAAAATACAGATGGCCCGATTACAAAATGAGTCTTGTCATCTTGGGCAAGATGCAAGACTTGATGCATGCTTAAAATACACAGGAAATAATAATTACTCTGCAGGAGTAACCCTTATAATTTCCTGGGAAAACCAGTTTGAGATACTGCTCCCCGGGATCCTTGGACGTATCCAGCTCTCCAGGTTGCACTCATCTTCCGACTCATCTTCCAAGTTGTTAACAGCATCAGGGGTGAGCATCCCCCCACTAACAAAACTGGGCTTCTTAGCAGCCTCTGCTTGATCTTGTTGAGTTGGTTTGTAACCCAACCCAAATCTATCCTCTTTCTTCTCCACAGGCAACAGTTTGCCCCAGCCTTGAGCATTCCCCTCCTTAACAACCTTCCTGGCTTGCTGGTAGGATGTCATGGAAGTCCCAAGTACAGCAGATGCTTCGTTAATATTCAGGGCCTCAAACCCCTGACTCATGGTTTCGTGGATCTCCCCGTCCATCTCAATGTACTTGTATGTAGCCAGGTGGCTAACAAAAATGTCCTCTTCTCCAAAAATAGTAACGACTTGGCCCTCCCACTCGAATTTTAACTTCTGGTGAAGGGTAGACGTAACTGCGCCAGCGGCATGAATCCAAGGTCTACCCAACAAACACCTGTAGGCCGGCTGAATGTCCATCACGTAGAAGGTCGTTTTGAAAGTTTGTGGGCCAATCGTTATAGGCAACTCAATTTCTCCCAGAACTGATCTCTTAGAGCCGTCAAAGGCTCTCACTACCAAGTTGCTGGGACGTAATGCCAATCCTTCATACTCCAGCTTCACAAGGGCTTTTTTAGGCAAGACATTGAGGGATGACCCTGTGTCTACCAGCACATGGGAAAGAACTGCACCCTTACACTCCATGGTAATGTGCAAAGCCTTGTTATGATTGCGACCTTCCGTAGTCAAATCAGTGTTGGTAAATCCTAGTCCATGACTAGCGTTAACATTTCCAACTACAGCTTCCAACTGATTGACGGTAATCTCCTCTGGCACATAAGCTGCGTGCAAGACTTTTAGTAGTGCGTTCCGATGAGCCTCGGAGCACATAAGCAATGATAGAATGGAGATCTTGGAAGGCGTCTGGTGAAGCTGGCCCACTATCTTGTAATCACTTTTCTTGATGATTCTCATGAATTCATCAACCTCTTGACCAAAAGGGGTTTTCAAAGCTTCTTTAACAACTTGTTCTTCTTGCACCATGCTTTTCCCTTTTGCCTTGGCAGCAGCTTCTGCTTCAGCAATGGGTCTTGGAATTTGCGGGGCAAAGAGACGTCTGCTTCGAGTGAAGCCTCCGCCTCCTCCCACATTGTCTATTTGTGGTGAAGAAGTTGATGATTCCAAAGTGATTTTCTGCCCTTCGCAGTATAGATCGGAGCCGTAATGCCAGGGGATGGCATTACTGCTTTCATAAGGTACTGGCCCAGGCATTGTGATAGTGATTGGGCTGATAGCAGCTGCAGAAGGGACCATGATAGTATGTGGATCATAGTATATTGTGACTGGTGCTCTGATAGGAGTGACATTTTGTGAGTTGTAGGCAGAATCATTTGCAGGATCATAATAAATTGTAACTGTTGAGACACTTTCATTGTTTGCTGTTGATGTTGTAGGAGACACTGTTGACTGGATGGATGTTGTTGTTGTAGGAGACTCTGAATGAAGGGGTGCTGAAGTTGTAGAAGGGATGTTTGTTGATGTTTGGTCCGTTGAAGTGATAGATGAAGCATTTGTTGATGACACTGAAGAATTGTTTGGAATAATGGTTGTTGTAGTTGTAGAAGACTCGGGAATTGTTGTTAAGGAGATTGCTGGATTGGTAGGTATTGATGTTGTGATTTGAAGCAGGCCACTCTGGATGAGACCATCTATGCCTTCTCTCAAGTTATCACACCCATTCACTGAAATGTTGCAATAAGCACACCCTAGCTCACATCCCGGGAACATTTGACATTCAAGGAGTTGAGCCTTAATCTCTACCAAGGGTGTCCGAATCTGACCCACATTGGTTATCAAGTAAGACGGCTTATCTTCTTCAATAGCATTGATTCTCGGTCCACCGTGGTTGGGCATAGGGTTCTTGTTAACATTTGGTGGTGGTGCAAAGTTTAGAGCTTTGGAGTCTACCAGGTCTTGTACCTTCATGTGCAAAGCTCTGCACTTCTCTGTACTGTGGCCAGGTGCATTTGAGTGAAAAGCACATCTGGCGCTGGCGTCATAATTTTTGGGCAGACTGGCAGGATCTGGAGGGGCCAATGTCCTTAGCTCAACCAGGTTGAGTTTCAGGAGTTGTGGCAATAATGTGGCATAGGGCATAGGGATCGGATCGATCACCCTATTGGCCTGAGATGGTCTCTGTTGATACGGTCTTTGCTGATTGTTATTGTTGGTGTTGTTGTTGTTATAATTTCTCTGAGGTGGATACTGAGTTTGTTGCTGGTAATGGGGTTGTTGCTGTGGATGATATACCGGTTGCTGAGGAAGTGGAGAGGGAATGGTGACTGCTGCCACTGATCTATGAACATATTGTGATCTGCCCCTGTTGGCCTGAATAGCATTGGTCTCGCCGGTTCTTCTTGGACCTACAAAAGGTTTTCTGGGGTTGCTGGACGAGCTTGCACCGTTGTCAGAAATCTTGCCCATCTTTAATAGGCTCTCAATTCTTTCCCCGGCTATGACCATGTCAGCAAAGCTAGTGGAAGAAAAGGCAGCTAGTCTGTCAATGTATGTCCCTTGGAGGGTGTTCATAAACATATCAGTCATCTCCCTCTCTGACATGGGCGGCTGGACAGCAGCAGCAAGCTGTCTCCACCTCTGAGCGTACTCCCGAAAGCTTTCCCTGGATGATTGAGACATTCCCATCAGGAGGGTCCTGTTGGGAGCCATATCCAAGTTGTACTGGTATTGTCTGATAAAGGCCTCAGCCAAGTCCTTCCAGCATCTAATGGTTGCTCTAGTCAGGTGAGAGTACCATTCCCTTGAAGCTCCTGTTAAGCTATCTTCAAAATAAAACATCCATAGCTTTTCGTCCACGGTATATGCCTTCAGCCTCCCCAGAAAGGATTGTAAATGGGTTCGGGGACAGGAAGTTCCGTTGTACTTCTCAAAGCACGGAGGTTTAAATTTGTGGGGAATCCTGACCCCGTCCACTAGACCCATGTCCATAACATCAAAGCCCAAAGAATTCTGGGACTCCAGGGATCTCAGTTTCTCAGCAATCTCATCTAGCCTTCTGTCATAGGCTTCATCCCCAACTCCCATCACTATAAATTGATCTTCCTGGGGGTCTTCTTGTAATACTTTGCCTGCAGTGGCAGTCCCTTGCACATTAACAGGGATGTTGATCTCTGGATGAAGGTGGGGTCCATAGACCGGAGGGTTGACATGAGGCTGAACCCTCTCATTGTTGCTTGTCCCAGCAGTCCCTAGATGGGGGTCTTCCTGATTCTGCCTCTCTACCAGTGCTCTCAATCTCTCTTGGCTTTGAGCCATATTATTCATCACCTCCATAAACTGAGTCATCTGATTCCTCATTTCTAGTCTCTCATTGGCCATTTGAGTCCTGACCTCTGTAAGGTCCTGCTGTACTTGGTCCATTTGTATGCCCGGAAGGTTGTTGCGGGTGGGATATCTGTGTGGACGGTTGAGTGGGAACACCCGACGTCGAGCAATAGTTCCTGAATCACAACAGAGTTAGTAACAAAAACAAAACAAAACCTACAAAACAAAACAAAAGGTTAGTATGCAATGCAGTATGCTTATTTGTTCCCAAGGTATCCGGCTTGGCACTTGGTTTTGACCTTTCCAGACCCCTGAGGAAGATGCTTTTGATGTTGTTTGGAAGAACTTAGATAAAAACAAACTAGTAAATATATTACAAAAGGAAAAACATACATAGTTTGTTTTTTACAATACATGCCCTCTGAGGGGTCAAAAATACAACATAAAAAAAGGAAAAGTACAATGAAATGAAAGCAACAACAAGCAAAAAGTCAGACACCAAGACCAAACTCATCCTCCTGGACTTCCTTCAGAAGTGCTTCAGTCACAGGGTCAGCTGGATGTTCTGTGAGGTTCCTGATGAGAAGATTCCTGGTGGCAATAGCTGCAGTTAGCTTCTTGTGTCTGCCCTGGTCCTTTGACCTCTTCACACCAGCTCTGAGTTTCAATTCTGAGATCTCCCTTTGGGCTGCCTGCAGGGCTTCCTGTTGCTCCTTTGCATTAGCCTCCAACTGCTCAATCTTGTCCTGAGTTCTCTTATCCTCCTGAGTGCGAGCTTCAGTAATTCTGACCCACCTAGCTTGGCTCTCCTTCAGATAAAGATCAGTCCTAGCTCTCTGGAACTGGGCCTCTTTGCAGGCATTCTTCAAAATCTGTGCTCCAACCCTTGACTTCTTGATGCAGTCTTCTGACTTTTCAATCCTGGCTAGATGCTCCAACTTTAGCTTTTCTAACCTTTCAATGTCCAGCCGACCATCACTCCTCTCCCAGAGGGTTCTCTTCAAGGCTTCAGACAAATTCTCATTCCTCTCTTTGAGCTTCTCAAACTCTTCCATGCTGACAGTTGCTGGAGGTGGTGTTGTGGAGGGTCCAGGCACATCTTCAATGGTGAAGGGCATCCCAGAAATTTGAGCCCTGGCATGAGACCACTCATAGTACTGAGCCGAGGCCACATTGTTGCATCTCCCAAGAATGGTTACCCCTTTAGTCTGGACATTGTCCCAAGCCCAGGATGCTTGCCTGACAATAGCCAGATTAGGCTTGCTTTCACAACAAAGGGTCTCTGCTAGATCTTGTACTCTAGGAGGGTGGATCAATGCATAGCCCAGTTGTCTTTTGAATAGCAGAGGGTTGTAGTTGATGCAACCCTTCACTCCTATCAGGGGTACATTAGGGAACTGCCCACAACTAGTAATGATGTCTCTGCCCTTAATGCTCTGAGTGCACCACCTGATGTCATCTGAGGTTAAAGCAACAAGCCTCCTAGGCCAGTTCTTCTGCTGGTGAGGGTTCAAGAATGCATCAGTCTTTGGCAAATGTTTGAGTAGCCAGGTATGGAACAAAGGAGCACAGCATCTCACTAATCTTCCCCTTTGATTTTCAATCCTTTGGTGAACAGAGTAGTAGAAATCTCCCAGTAAGGTGGGCACTGGGTTCCTCAGGATGAAAAGATGGATTGCATTCTTGCTAATAAATTTAGGCTCATCTGCAAATAATATAACCCCATATATGCTAAGGGCTAATAATGCACAGACTGCCTTCCACTCCCCCAAGGAAGCCTTCAGAATAGCCTGAGAGGTCAAGAAATCCAAGTGTAGGCAGAGATCCCAGCCTTTGCTGTTATGTTCTGCCCAATCAGAACTGGTTCCAGATGCAATGCCTTTGCCACCTCTTCATTACTAGGAAAAGCCATCTCAGGGTTGAAGGGGACTCCACCCCTGATAGGTACACTGATCAGTGATGAATACTCTTCCAACAAGGGTCCCAACTGAAAATTCTAGAAGGTGAAGCACCTCAGAGGGGGATCATAGAACTGCAGGCAAGTATGAATCAAGCTCCTCTGTGAAGGGTCCAAATCCACAACCACATCAAGGATTCCTCCATAATGTTCTCTGAATAGTGGTATATGGTCTGGAGTAATCAGGGTCTGGACCTTCCTGATGCCAGCTAGCTCAGGCTCAAAGAAATGATAGGAGATATTGCTCTTCTTAGGTGCCATGTTGCTGAAGAACAGATGCTGAAGATGATGAATGATGCTAGAAGATGGGCCACAGACAGGCTGAAACTGGTGATGCAGGTGACTGAAGTAAATAGCTGATGAGGAATAGCTGAAGCAGATACTGGTGAAGATAGGTCTATGCAGATGAAGGGTTCAAAACCAAGCCAAAATATAGTATGGATACCCTGAAAAACAAATAAGCAAATGTTAAATGATGCAATGATGATGTATGCAGATGATATGCAAGGGTTTGTGATCAAGCTGGATCTGATTAACTGCCTTGGTATAAGTCCATGTATGTTCAAGAAATCCAGATGGAGGTTCATAAGTCCAGTAACCAAGGTGGGGGACTCAAATAAAGAGTCACATGTCCAGGGTTAAAAATCACAAGAACTGTTCCAAAATGGAGTACTCTTAATCAAAATAAAGTAACAGGGTATGTTGAGGTCAAGGGTACCTGCAAACCTGTAAACAGCCCAACCCCCTCACAGGTGATGTTCTAAAACAAAGATCCTTAGACTTGGATCAGTTATGAGAAGTGTAAACACTTCTAACCCGAAGGTACAGTGTTTACAATAACCATAAAAGATCCTCCTCTAATTCACCTCAGTTTCTGAAGGTCATAATAAAGGTCATCCAGACATAGCAGGCTTCCCAGATAGCCCTAGCACTACAGGAAATCTGTAGCACAGAGTTCTCAAGAAGAAACCCATATCTGAACCGTGTTTCATATTCCCGCACCAGACCGAAATGGAATGGGAAAGAACATGAACCACTCTAGCCTAGGTGTCACTCAGGTCCCAGGTATAGGACCTTAAACTCTCAATAGAACACCCACCCACCAAAGCAAATAAACCAGATCCAGCCAGAACAGTATGACAGTATGATATATGTAAAGCTGTAAAGAAAGCAATAAATAACTGTACATAAAGCAATAAATAAACAAATATACAAACACAAATAGCACATAACACCCCAGTAAACATAAATCAAACAAGCGCTAGGAGGAACCCACAAAAAGAACCAGAAGCCCTGGTTACAGTATAAGGGTCCCCAGCAGAGTCGCCAAGCTGTCGCTCCCGATAAATGGGAAATGGCCCAGATAAAGGTACAGACGCGAACGGTCGGCGAAGGGAGGACGTGAGAACACACAGGAATGAACTCACAGGGAATGAATAGAGTCGCCAGCTAGGCATTTTTATCCCGGAGGAAAGGTAATGCTGCATAAACCTAAGAAAGATATGGATAAGACGGTTGCGAACCAGAGAGACTGAGAAAGGGGGTTGGTTACAACCTGGGAAGGTATTAGCACCCAGATTGTCCGCCGTACTCGACGGGATCCACGCTTAAAAGATTTGTGTTTTAAAGGGGTAGTGTCAGTGCAATCTGTGTATAAAATAGCAGGAAAAGGATGTACAGGTGTCAGTGTAAGAAGAATGTGAGGTGTGTAAATGTACAGTGTCAGTGTAAGGAGAAGAGTGAAATGCTCATGATAATGAGGCTGAAAGAATGGTGCTGGAAAGAGGGGGAATATACAGAGACTTTTGTTCGATAACTGTTAAGTTATGCCTATGTATCCTCTCGTGCAATGAGGAAGTCAGAACACCGTAGTTCGACCCAAAGAGACTGAAGGATGAATTGACTTGTGAACTGCTTACTTGTCAATGCTCAAGTGTATGACCTGTCTGGCTCAGGTGCAAACTGTCTTGCATTAGACGGAAGAAGCAAGTTCTCGTTTATGAGTGAATGAGATGAGAAAAGAATCCCGAAGGAGACGATTATTGTTTGTTTTTTGAGTTTTCAGTCTTTTATTGCTCTTGAAAGTTTGTCATAAGTTAATGAGCTTAAGCCTAAACCAACGGATTTAGTAAACTCATCACATCATCCCTCTGATTAGGGGTAATGAGAATACCTAAAGTGTGAAGTCCGCTTCTCACACTTAATCACCCTTGATGCAGGATTAAGATCATTAACCTACTTGTGATTATTTAGATGTTTTTGTTGTTTTTGTTTAGTGTTGAGTAACGAGATTAAGCCATAATCAGGGATTAAACAGACTCATTACACCATCCTAATAGAAGGATAATAGATGAGAATGTTTAAGCTGAGGAAAGCTCCTCAACTTAATCCATGATTAGGGATTAAACCCATGACAAAACAAAGCCTTTATTAGATGGATTTTAATTAATGGTATGATGAAGAAGTGAGTTTTATGGTTTGTAAGACAACTTGAGGGGGACTTGTCCATTAACACTAGGGTTAGTCCTTCTTAACCAATTAAGGAAGAATTAGAACCCTAATGCAAGGCCCAAGTTACAAGTGTGATGTCTTGATGATTATTAAGTGAATTGATTAAGAGATTTAAACACATTAAGGGTTTAACACTTAGGATTAAAGTTATACACTCCATCCTAATAGGAGGATGCAGGCATAAGCTTAATCACAAAGCCTTAAAGCCTTTAAGGTTTAGTCCCTGATTATGAGATGAGAAGAGAAGACTCAATGAGACACAAAGGTAAAACTAAGTTGGGGGACTAATCAAAACCCTAATCATTGGCATGCTTGGTTGTTCCTAAGGTTTGTGAGGTTTAAGAAAGAAATCCTCAGAGGAACCACCAGGAAGCAGATGACTGGAGCAAAGAGAAGCAAAGCAACTTGCTTCATTTAAGAAGACAAGTCACTTGAAGAAAGAAAGTAAGATGAAGAAGAAGGAGCAAGCTCAATCTCAAGCACATAACAAAATGCAGCAAGGATGCATAAGAGAGATGAAAAGAAGTTGTGAGAAGTGAAGGCAAATTCACTTCTCAAAGTAACTTACCACCTGAAAAGTTAGTGAAAGAAATGCAATGCAATGCAAAATGTGATGGAATGGCATGATGAAAACCAAAACCAGAAGCATATATGAGATGATAGTGATGCTATGAGATGCTGCAAACATGTAACAAGGCATGGGGATGATCATATGAACAAATGGATGCAAATAAAGCAAGTTAAGAACCATGATCATACATGAAAGGTTATGAAGTGCAAATGGCATACAACATGGCAAATGCAAGATGCAATGATCAAACATGATTCTAATATGTCTTAAGATGTCAAATGAATCAAATGGATGCATAAAATGTCATGGCAAGTCAAGGTATGCAAGCAAATGCAAGATGAATGCAAAAGGAAGCCCAAATTAGGGTTTATGAACAATGCACCAAACAAAAACCAAAATCAGAAACAAACATCAAGATAAAAAAAATTGAAAATGCATTCAAAGGAACCCTAACCCTACACAAACTCACTGCCCAAAGGAGGGGTTCTAACTCTTAACCTAATTAGGATTATGAATTTCCTAAGATTTCTAGGGTTTTAGGGTACCTTAACAAGAAAAATGTCAAACAAAATGAAAATGAAAGATCAAATCAAGCCAATTTAATCTCACAAACTACATGATATGCAAGACACAATGCAAAAAGAACCAAAGTCCAACTCTCAAAAACTAGGCAGAAGTGAATTTTCAAAGATTGGATCAAAATAATGCTTTGAAATTGAATTAATTCCATGGAAAATTATCAAAATGCATCAAGATCAAAAAAGAAATTTGGTTTGAGAGTTGGACAATGTTTCTAAATGATTTTAAATGTTTCATGAATTTTTTGGTGATTTTTAAATACCTAAAAGTATTTTTAATTAATTAATTCTCATTAATTAATTAAAAATAAACTTTTAAATGATTTAAAAATATTTTTTAATGCAAAAATAAAAAATAAAAATGTTTTTGGTTTCTGAAAATTAATAAAAGTTTGTACAAAAAGTTTCAGAATTTTTAAAAAGGTTTTACTATTTTAAATTAAATGCACAAATTAAATGAATAAAAATGAAAATAAAACTAATTAAATGAAAAGTATATGCAATGGACGGATCAAATTGAAACTGGGGAAGGGGCTGTTGACCACGCGCCAAATCCAAGGGACTACATTCAAATCAGGTTAATTAACTAATTAAACCTAATTAATTAAGTTAAATGGAAATTATGAATTAATGATATGATCTAAGCCCTTGGTCCACACGCGGGAAACCTAATCCTAGGGTCCAGATTCAAAACATACTAATTACTCAGCTAAACCCTAATTAGGGCAAACTAACCTCAGGCGGCCGGAACAGTGGTTCCGGTCGTCTTCTCCGGCGGGTTAAAAACCCTAGAACATGCTACAGGCCACCATTCATCAAATTGAAGCCAGGGAAATGATCCTCTACCCAAACCCCATTCAAATCACCCTTCAAACAACATTTATCATCCAAAAACAGAGAGAATCGAATCAAACAAGTTTCACGGGTGAAGTTTCAGAGCATCAATACATCCTCATTTTCCACTCATTTTCAATTTCAAACACATCATTATGATCAGCACAACATACACTTTCATTTTATAACAAGAAAAACAAGTTCTGTGAGAAAGTGTTCTTGGCCATACCTGAGCTGGAAAGCTTCAATGGTGAGCTTCCAGAACCTCCCACTTGTGCAAATGAACTCCCTTGGCCCTTCTGAAGCTAGTGGGATGCTTGGAAAGCTTTGATGGTGGTTAGTTTGAAGATTCCAGTTCTGGTGTAGCAGAACTTGAGGTTCTTGTATGTGATGTTTCAGGCTCTTTTAATGATTGATTCTTGTTCCATGGAAGGTGTATGATTCATTGGTGAAGGAAAAATGAAGGTTTGATGGATGTATAGAGAGATTCGAAGAAGAGGAGTTTTTTGACAGATTTTGTGAGGGCTGTGTTGTGTCTTGTTTCAATGGCCAATGAGTTGCTATATCACTCCCATGATGTGTGAGTAGGCTGTGGAGCAGGTCAGTAGAGGCTGCTGATCACTATTCCAAGGGTATGGGAGTTTTGGCCAAAAAGTCAAGTTGATTTGTACTTGCAACATGGGCTATGGCAGCAGCAGTCTAGAGGCTTGTCCTGCCTCAGCTTGAGTCAAGGATGGCCCTTGGATGGCTCATGAAAGTCTGCTGCATTTGGATCATGAGCTAGAGAGGTTTTTGCAACTTGCCCACTTGTGTTATTTCATGATTTTTGGTTATGTACATGAGATAATCCTTGCTGAATTTTGGTGTATGATACTTCATTTGGTCATGGCAATGTGTTAGAACCAGCTAGTGATCACACAATTCATGGGAGAATGATTTTGCCAAGAATCCCTCTTTGCACTTTTATGAAAAATGACTTATGGATATTTGAAAATCAAGGCACAAAAATGAGAAATCCCTTGGGACAATTCTGATTTTAGGTCATGTATGATCATGTGGTGAAGTTTAGAAGTCCATTTGATAACTAAATTTGCCTTGAGAAGTGAATTTGCAACTTTGCCTCTTTGGTGGAAACTTTGAAATTTTGTGATTTTAACCAACTTTGACAAGCCATAACTTTTGATCCAAAATGAATTAGGTCATGTTCTTGTACTTTTTGAAAAGGGAAAGATCTATTTTACAACTTTCATGACCAAAGTTTTTTCATTTGAAGCATTTTTGAATCAAAAAGCAAGGGTTGAAAAAGTTTCCTAAAATGGCAATTTCATTAAAAGTCAAACTTTCCCAAAAAGTCAACTTTGCAAAAGACTTGAAATTCTTCAATTTTGTGAACTTCCAACCTCTTCTATGATCAAATAAAGATCATACACAATCAAAATGATGAAGAACACCCTTTGGTTGGGTCATTGGGGGCCTCAAATGCCCTGATTTTACACTGACTTGCTTGAAAAGTCAACTCTTGATCAGATGACTTCCCCAAGGAATTTCTTCATGAAAATTGATATGCATACTCCCTATAACATATAGAGACCAATAGAAACAAGAATGACCAAAAAACTTGGAGTTATGGCCTCTGAAACCAAAACCCTAATTTTAGGTCATCTGTGCAGTCAAGCCTGGCTCTGCATCCATACCATTCTCAGTTCTTGTGATTTTTTGACATTCTTGACTTTGAGAGGATATAATATGATGCTTGAACATACATGAACCCCTTTTAAGTGATTGATGACCTTTGGAGTGGCTCAAGAAGCTCTTGGATTGCTAAGATCACAAACCCTAAATGCAGATGACTTAGAATCTATGCAGTGAATCAAAAATGTAATATGAGATGCTATGATTGAGTTTATGCATATGAAGAGATCACAAGCCATGGTGTGAATGGGTGAGGGCAAATTTGGGGTGTTTACATTAACCGGTTAACACTGTTTGAGAGGCAAATTTTAATTCTTTAAAAATCCATAACTTTCAAACCGTAAGTCCGATTCGCATTCCGTTTGAAGCATCAGAAAGAGCATAAACTGAACTTTATTTTGATGAATAAAAATGAGAAAAATGCAATAGTTTTTTATAAATGAATTTATGAAATAACCTTGTAATTGCCTCATAATTTACCTTGTACGGGTCAATTCTTGATGTGTCAGAGTGGTTATAGAACCAGTGTTCTGGGTGTAATGTCATGATGATATATATGATTATTTGATGATTGGTTTGCTGATTTGAAATGAATTGTGCGAATTATTTTGATGAATTTTACGATGTAGCGCATCATTGCATTTCATAACATTCACGATGGGGCTTCGACCTATTTATTTGCTTCAATCCCATTGTGTGGATTGAAGTGTCTCGATGATTTACGATGTGCTCCTTGTGGAGGGTTGATGGTCATGTATTCATCTCATGATGAAATTGGTACCACATGCATATTGCATATCAGGATGGTTAGAATTGCATATTCTGGATGAATTTCATGACTGTGTTGGTGTTGCTTAATTTCATGATCGTGTTGTTGTTGCTGAATTTTATAGTTGATGATGTCATGATATGTTGTACTAATTTATTTATGTTCTATATTCTTGTACGTTTATGATATATTATGATTACTCACCCTGCCTGCTTGGAAATGTTTCCTCTTTCGTGGGTAACTTGCAGATGATAAAGAATAGGCTTGTAGTGCAAGAGGAGTTTTTCATGAGTCTCGTAGCGTGCTTTAGTGTTCCTTAGAAGTGGTTCTGGTCTATGTGTCTTGCTCTGTGTCATGTAACACTGGGATGGGTTTTATTTTGCTAAACTGTTTTCAGTTATGTTATTATTTGGATAAATGTTTTCCCATTTTATGATGTTAAATTCAGGATGGTGAAAATTATGTTTATGAAGTAAACTAATGAAGTTTTGAATTATGAAGTTTAAATTCCGCTGCGAAAATGTTATATGTTATTCTTGGTTTAACTAGGAAGCTCCATGTCTTTCAGCCTGCAACTGAGACGCCTGGCCATCTGGAACAGCTGAGCTATGTCTAGATGACCTGGATCCTAAATCAGCTTCTGAATGAGGATATCCCTCTGATCACAGGAAGCATGCAACTCACTAATTTGTTTCAGGAACACCTCTTCACTCTCCTTATTAAGACTTGATTCAGGCTTAGCTTTCTTGACTTCAGCATGGAGTTTCAGCTCTTCTACCTCTTTCTAGAGGTCTCCAACTGCTTGTTGACCTTGGGCTAACTTCTGGAGGTAGTCTCTACACTGCTCGTGGGATTTTTGCAGTAGTTCTCCCTGCTGAGTTAGAGTCTTTTGGAGGCTTTTGATCTTCATCTTGTATTCGGTCTCTAAATCTTTCTGCTTTTTCAGGTTATCTTCCCACTTCTCTTGCCAAAGGGTTACAGCTTCGTTAGCTTCATCTAAGGCTTTCTTATCCTTCTGGCACTGACCCACCTTATGGATCTCAGCAAAACCCCTTTTCTTGAAGTAGAGCTCTCGTTCCTCGAAGTCCTGCTGCTTGAGCCTGACCATCTCTTCATCCTAATGAGCTCTCTCTTCTAGCTTCTGGTTCTGAATCATCAGTTTCTGACAGGAATCATCAGCCTCCTGATTTTCAGCTCTAAGTTGTCTAACCAAAGCTTCTAACTTCTTGTAATCCTCAAGAGGAATAGAATTCTGTGGTAACACTTCCTTTGGATACAAAGGGGATTCCATGGAGAATGGGAGGAGTAGGACTTCTACACGGTTTCTCAACCACGCAACAAAAGGATCATATGTCTTTGGGTCAACTTTCCCAAAATCTTTCTTCCCTTTCATTGTCTTGACTTCCATAGCTTGGGCTGCCTGAATACATAAATAAATTATTCCTTCTGCCGAAAAATACAATGACTTAGTTATCTCTTCAATGGATGGTGGACCCTTTAGAGGGTAACCAAATTGCTTCCTGGCCAGCGAGGGATTATAATTTATCCCTCCTTTCCTCCCTAACAAAGGTACATTAGGAAAACTGCCATATCTAGCAATAATCTCTTTCCCTATCAAGTTCCTATTGCATCCCCAAGATATGTCCTCTGAAGTCAAGCCCATCAATCGTTTAGACCACTTCCATTCTTGTCTCAAATCTTGGAAAGGTCCTGACTTCGGAAGTTATCTAACAAACCAATCAACAAACAAAGGAGCACAGTAGTTCACATACCCCTTCCTTTTCTCGTTCCTGTAATGAACCCCATAATAGAAATCTCCTAGCAACATAGGCACTGGGTTTCTATGAATGAAGATGACAATGACTTTCGTGCTAATCAAACCTTTCTCTCATGGGAACAAGCTTATCCCATATACCATCAAGGCCAACAATGTACTGAACTTTGCCCTTGTTTCTTACTGCCAGATCTTGAGCTTCTATGGCAAGAAAATCCAAGGAAATACCTTTACCTTTGTTGACTTCTAGTCCTCTCTTGACTTTGAACAAATCCAAATGGCAAATATCAGCTATGTATTTGCACGAAGGAGTCTTCTCTAAACCGTAATAAGGAACACCATCTCTGATTGGAACCCTTAGGATGCTGGAAACTTCTTCTAAGGTAGGAGCCAAGATGTAATATGGAAACATAAAGGCCCGCAACTGAGGGTCGTAGAACTATAACAAGGAATGAAGGTTGTCCCTCTGATCAACTATATGTTTATTCACATATTCCAGAATCTTCCCATACTCTTTCCTGAAATCATCTAGAACCTTGTCATTCATCAAAATGATCAGCTTCTGAATTCTCTCAGTTTCAGGTTGTGGGAAAGTGTAGTGAACGTTCCTCTTTCTGGGAGTTTCCATTTCTGCAGCAGAAATCTGACCGGGAACTAGGAATATATGAACCATGATAAGGAAAAAGAACACAAATGATTAATGATGTGATGATATTATGCAAGGCAAGGCATGTGATCAATGATGTGTCTGTGTAGTGTTTATCATATAACAAGTGTCTGTGCAAGGTCACAATAGCAGTCACAGTAACGGTTTCTCTGAACAGAAATCCCGGATCTCAGATCCAAAGAACCATAGAACCAAATCCTAACACTGGACAATATTGGCAGAGTGGGTATGTTGGAAGTTTTAGGGTTCCTGCAAACCTGTAAACCCCTCCCATCTCACGGGTATGCTTCGGGTCAAACATCACGGACTCTCAAAGCCGAATAAAAATAATACGTTCACCATTTCCGAGAAATGGCTCATGACCAAATCAGGGAATCGGTTTGGAATTATGTACTACTAAAGGAGGTCTCAACTGAGTCCAGGAGAAACAAGCACCCCTCGTAAGTCCCCAACTTCAAGCACTGAATCGAGAAACAATAGTACATTCATCCATTGGGATACAGTACTATTGTCACACAAACAGTTTGCCTTAACTGGATTCCTATGAGAGAACCAGGCCATCCTATGCGAATTCCCTATGGGCCCTCGGATGCGAGTGGGTTTGCCAACAAATGTGGTCGGCCACTATTATCACTGGAGAGGGATGTTTCCACAAAGGTCCTCAATGATCGGTCCCCAGCTGCACATAACTATCAAGGTTGTGTATTGACCCAGAATGATTCTTATATCAATACATTTCCAAGACGGTCACAAGTCTAGGCATAGAACTCACTAATACCAACATAGCAAGATGCCATGAAGCCAAAGTGGGACCACTCTAAGTCCTAGGTCCACTCAAGCCGGGTACTTGTCTTATGTCACAATAACAATCCCCATCCCACAGAAAAAAATCCAAACCAGCACAGTCCAGTATATATGATGCATGTAAAATAAATACTGAAAGCGGTAAATAAATGCTGTAAAGTAAAAACTGTAAATGAAAACAGTAAAGCTAAACTAAAGCACACAGTAGCAAACATATAAACACCCGAAGAAACAAAAACAGACAAGCACTATGATTGACTCTCAAAGGGGAAACCAAAGATTCTGGGTTTGATCCCCAGCAGAGTCGCCAGCTATCGCTCCCGAGATTTTCATCCTAGTACAATCGCGAAAGTGGCGCGAAAAAGGTAGTGTCGCCAACCAGACATTTTTATCTCGAATGAATGGGAAAGGTAAGGCTGCACAAACTGAAGAGAAAAGTAAAGGACATGGTCATGCAAACCAAAGATCTGGATTCGGGAGTCGGTTACAACCTGAGAAGGTATTAGTACCACAGATCGTCCACTGTACCTGACGATATCCACACTTGTTTGTCTGTTTGAATGGGTAAGAAATAAGATGTTGTTGAACAAAAGAACTACTAACTGGAACGGAAGTGAGAAGAGAAAGGGAACTGGAAAAGAAAATGGAAATAAAATGGGAAACATAGGGAAAATAAAGAATGTGCTCGAACGGGCCCTACCCCACTGCCTACGTACCTCATCGGGAAAATGAGGATCAGAGTCGATGTAGTTCGCCTAACTAAGGCTGAAACTTGTTTGTGTTTTAAAAGCTTGAACTGCTTATGTCAATGCTCAGGTGTTGCAGGCTCATCTGGCACAAGTGCGTTACCATCTTGCAAAGAGACAAGTAGGAGCAAGTTCTTACGTTAAGAGTGAGTGAGATGAGAAAAGAACTCCCGGAGAAGGGACGGTTATTCTTTGTTCAGTGTTTTTTAGGAGCTTTTATGAGTTTGGCACAAGAAATTGAACTCAAGTCCTTTTCCATGGAATGTTTACTTGCTACTACATTCCAAGATGGAATAATAGAACAAGCACACCCAAGTAAGGAGAAGATCCCCAAAACTTGATTCCAGCAATGAGGGTCTAAGCTCACTAATTCATTGACTTTATTAAATGTTTTGTGATTAAAATGAAGAAGTACCTTTTAAGGTTTTCTTTGTGAAATTAGTCCCATGATTAGACTTGTACATCATGCTAGACAAGTGTACTATTCCAAGATGGAATGAATACAAATGCCCCATGGCATAAGTCCCTACACACAAGACTATTTCAACCTTTATTAAATGTTTTTTAGGTTTTTTGTTTGAAGATGAGAAAGAGAGACTCAAATCGAGAAAGATAAAATCTAAGAGGGACTAAGACACAACCCTAAGTTCTTTACTGTATACAACAGAAGATCCTAATGGTTTATGTGGCTTTCTAATCCTAATGAGAAAAGGAAAAGAAGAAAAGAGCATTAAAACTCAACTTACTTCCTAAGGAAGTAAGTTGTTTCTAAGAAAAGGGGGAACCTATACAAGTAAAGCACATAATGCTAAGGAAAATTCTCTAAGGTTCTAAGATCAAACATAATCAAACTATGTCCTAATGAGGTGTTAAAACCCTAAAGGAAACCTAAGTGAAAATAGATGAATAAAGTTGAATGAAAGAAAGGCACTAAATAAATAGCAATGGTCCTGGAAAAAATATGAAATTAATTCCTTAAAGTCATCAACCAGAAGCTAATGTTGTGTTAAAATATCTCCAAAAAATTCCCAACTTAACTCCATTAAATGATCACTCAAAATTACCTAAGGATTACCTACAAACTTGCGCAAACAATACTACCAAAACAGTGGACAAAATGGATTTAAAAATATAACAAAAATATTTTTAGGTTCTTTATAAATCTTCTAAAAGGTGCAAAAAGAATGGGGTAAAAATGTTAATGGAGGTGGAAGAAATAAATTGTACAAATTGAAGTATGAATATAGAAATTCAATGGAAAAGAAATCAAATGAAAAATCAGAATAAAATTGAAAAATCACTAAAATCAGAAAAGAAAAACATGGAAAAATACTAAAATGAGTTAAGATGTCTTTGTAATTTTTATAGAATTTTATTACGAATTTTACTATTTTTTATGAGTTAAAACTAAGTTTATGCAAAACAGAAATTTAAAAAGAATTAAGAAAATGAATGGGGTGCACTAGAAGTAATTAATTAGTTCAAAACATACCGAGCTTAGGAGACGCGGGTGCGAATAACAAGGAATAATAGGCCCAACACAAGAAGCTGAAAGTGTATACGGTGAGTGTGCGGTCAACACGGTTGACCTCATCTGAGCCGTGTGATCTATGGTTTGAATAGGTCCTCACATCTAAAGGCTGGAGAGCACAGGTGTACGTTAGTTACCATGTAGAGCATGTAGAGGATCACTGCGTAAGCATCCTACCGGACGGTGACAAGTGTTACCGCCGGTATGGTGAAGAATCCAAAAGGCCTAGTCCTTATCCCTTAAAAACCAATAACGGTGTGATTAAATCGTTTTATTATTGTTCTTTACAATTCCAACAATGCCCATGCCTCTCTCACTCTTTATGTTATTTCTCTTAACCTTACATAAAACGCAAAGAACAAAACCCTAAATGCCTCTTCTTCTTCCGCCTCTACCCCCTTCTCTAACCTAGCTACCATCGGGAAACAAACCGCCGGAGAAAACAAAGGCAGACGACGACCTCATCCTCTCCATGATTTCTATCCTAATCCTGACCTAACCTAACCTTTTCTCTCAACCTCAATCCGAAAACGAAGTCTTGAAATCGCTATGTCGAAGATCAAACAAATAACATCATACTCAACATCACTCAAGAACCACAAACAATTACACTCGCAAGAATGTTCAGTTCGTACCTGGAAATGGAGAGAATCCATCAAAGACTATGAGCGATCAAGAGTTCTATGGAAATGTTGTTCGATGAAGAAGATGATGATGCATAGTGTTCAAGTTCGTGAAGGTGAAGATGTGTTGAGATCCTGATTAAAGAATGGAGAAGAAGCTTGATGAAGGATGTGACACATAGTGCGGTTTCAGGTACTATACCTCTTTCAATCTCCTTCTTCCTGCCTATTAATCTTCTTCTGCACTCTTCAAAATCTGAAATTGTTGTTATTGTTAATTTGGTTTTCTCGATGCATAATTACGAATGCTTGTTTTGATGATGATACAGGTGATTAGAGGTTAATGCAACTGATGCAAGGAGTTTGAAAGAGTGATAACAATTTGAGCTTGATGAATGATGAAGTTCCAGATGATGGAAGAGGTTCGAATTGGGGGAGATAGATGAAGGTTCTTAGTAATCCAGGCTTATGGAAGATGAAAACCAATTGAAGAACGAATGGAAAGTTGGTTAGCCTTTTTCTGTTAGAGTGTTTTGAAGACGAAGAATGGGTGAGAGATAAATGAAGAAGGTTTTGCAAAGATGAAAAATAGAAGAATGGATCAGAGATCTTGAAGATGAAAATTAATAGGGCTTTATAGGAGATCCGTGAGGGATATAATGGGGATTTCAGGTATGAATTCAGTTAGAGTTGGTTAAATTTCTGTTATATTTTGCAACTGTTTTCAATTTCGTGGAACTTTCCTGAGTTTTGTTCGAAATTATATAACTGAAATTTTGTACTGATCTTTTGCATCTATAATTTCTTAGATTTTGTGAAGAGTTTGTTGTTATACTCACCTAACTAATTTCTGTTAGGGTCCTTTTGCAGAAGAGTCCTTGTTATTTATTTAGGAGGGAGGGTTCGAAGAAAATGATCTAAGAGAGATTTTAGAGTGAAGATTGAGTGAAGGTTGAAGTGTGATGTTGAAATTGCAGAAGATTGATGACAAATCCGAGCTCGAAGCATTTTTTCGGTGAGCCCTTTCATGATTCCACTTTTGAATTTTTCATGACTAATTTGTGTTATCAGTTTCTTTCCTTTCACTTTCTTCTGTTTTGTGTTGTTGTAATTCTCGTATATCAGTTTTGTGCTTCTCGACTTACTCGACATGAAGTTGTAGTTAATTAGTGAAGATGAATCTTGTAGGTTTCGTTGTTGTTGAATCTTGAAAGATTAATCTCAAAAGGATGATCGCAGGTTGGTCAATTGTTGAAGATAATTGTTGAAGATGGAGGTTTTGATTGAAGGTTTTGAAACTGGTTGATGAGGATGACGGTTATTAATAATGAAGAGAGTTCTGAGATTGAAGCCATGAAAGTTGATGTGAAGAGTTTGAAGATGTTTGTGATGCCGAGAGATGATGAAGTATTATTGAATGGGGATGAACTGAAGAATGATTGAAGAGCCTCCTCATATTTTTGTTTCTCTTTGAATGAAGTTT
This sequence comes from Lathyrus aphaca, assembly GCA_963966055.1. Classification (NCBI taxonomy): domain Eukaryota; kingdom Viridiplantae; phylum Streptophyta; class Magnoliopsida; order Fabales; family Fabaceae; genus Lathyrus; species Lathyrus aphaca. The sequence goes on from OZ014519.1 coordinate 443,326,984, forward strand.
TGATGAAGAGAGGAATTTTAAGAAAGATTGAAGAGAGTTCCTGGTGTTTTTTGTAACTGTCCTTTTTCTTCTTGTAACTTTTTCTGTTATATCCATTTCAACCAATTTTTGTAACTGAATTCGTATTGAACTCTCTTCTAAATTTTTCCTGGTGTATATTTATTCTTCTGTGAACTGTGTTTTTTTTATTCGATCCTTCAAAGACGTGACAAGTGCTATATCTTTCTGCCTTCAAATATTCCTTGTAATTCTTTGATGGGATTTTGAATTGGAGAAGATTATATCCCCCTCTTCATAGACCTTGTTTAAAAAAACAACAAACACTTGGTTTTCCACCTGATACGATCCAAACGGAGTACGAGTTGTTGCTAGATGGTCTTCTTGCAGAAATCCAAGATAATGAAAAAGGGGCAACAAAATGTTATTGCAATAACCACTATAGTGCTGAGGCACAATATCTTAATGCCCATGTAAAGTCATCTTTGAGTGTTGAAAAATAACTACAAATCAGAAAGCTTTTTATGGAATGATTCCGTATTAACAACTGTACTCTTGATTCAACCCTGACTCAATTGCACGATCCTCAAAGCCTCTATATGTTGGTCACCGTTTAAGCATGGGGAGTAAAAAATGTGATAGATAACATGAAGAAACATTGAAAATTTGTAGTATGAAAATGGGTTTTAGTGATGACAATGGTTTAAAGGCTTAGTGATTTATCATTTTGGTGATAAATGATGTGCGTATCTAGAGAGTATTTTGGACTTGAACTCTATTTGGTCTTGAATTTAGATATTTGGAATTGGAAAAAATTAAAAAGACATGGATATAGACATGAATATTGGACCAAAGGAAAGTTAAAGATAGATACATGTGTGGGCTTGAAAAACATACATAAGAACATATATCTTGCCACGTTCATTTCGTATCAAATCGTGTTCTCCGCCAATTTTTAATCTTAGCACAAAGCCCTCTCCACTGAAATTCATGCCACTTGATACCCTTTGAGAAATTTTGAAGACAATAAACCTGATGCTTTGACAGGAAAACAAGCATGAATTTGATTGCTCAACCTTTTATATCACTCTGAATGTAATGGCCAGATAAGTAACCTTTGGACAAGAAACATCCCATCATAAGAAAATGCTTCAACCTCATGTCTTAGGAGCTTAATGAAATGCATGATTGTGATGTTATGATTTAATGGAGTATGCAGATGAATGCAAACATATACCAGTTAGATGGTAATAAATAAGAGGGCAAATTTTGGGGTGTTACATTACAGTTCTACGATCCTCCGCTGAGATGTTTCACTTTCAGGGATTATCAATTGACTCCCATGTTGGAAGAATTTTCTCTTCTTTTGAATATTCTAGTCAAGGATCAAGTACAATTATCTACTTCCATGGAGGTTCCCAATGAAGTAAGCATTATTGCCACTCTTTATTTGAGCACGTCAGTGGTGAAGGTTGGTCTTGGAAAGAAAGGAGATTTATTGGGGTTTCCTTTTGAATTCTTAGTGAAAGAAGCTGAGGTTTATGCTGCTTATAATAGTTATAGGGGGGTATTCAATGCTATCATGACCTTATACATTTATGGGATTGTTATTTTTCCCAATATGCCAGGATTTGTGGATATGAATGTTATTCTGATTTTTATGTTGAAGAACCTAATGCCTACTCTTCTTGGTGATGTCTACTACTCAGTACACTCAAGGAATCATAAGAATAAAGGTAGACTCATTTATTGTTGTGCTCCTCTCCTCTACAAGTGGATTGTAATGCATCTTCCCCGTGAGGGTGCTTTGTGGATGTCAAGGGTAGAAAGTGGTTTGAAAGAATGATGGGTCTGGAGGCTAAAGATATTCATTGGTTCAACAAGGACTTGATGGGGGTTGACATGGTTTACAATTGTGGATAATTTCACAATGTGCCTCTTATGGGAATAAGGGGTGGCATGAATTATAACCCATATCTTTCCAGAAGATAGTTGGGATATGCAATGAGGACTCCCCCTACAGACAAATAATAAGTGTTGCTAGAAAGAGTGGTGAAAGCCTGGGGTAAAATCCGGTATAGAGGAAAGACTTCCCTAGGAAAGAGTGATTCTAGAGCCTATCCACCTCACATTAATTGGGTGAAAAAAATAGCTGAAGCTGTGGGTATGACTTTTCTTATGAAAGCTCTTTTGTATCCCGTAGTCATTGAGCAACCAACTACTGTGGGAATCGAGGAATACTACAAACTAAAGGATGAAAAAGAAGAATTCCAAAAAGAAAATGAAGAGCTGAATAGAAACCTTTCCCAAGCTTTACATGATAAAAATGAAGCAAAGCACCAAGCCAAGAGGGCAATAGAATTACGAGCTAAAGCAGAGCAGATCTTGCTAATGAGGTTAAGTTTAGCCAAAGAACTGGCGAGGATCTAGGATCCACCATCTGTGTTCTCAAGAATAAGAAGAAAGAGTTAAATAAGGCGTGTGTCGAGCTCTATAAATGGAAGCAATAGTGGGAATCCTTTCTTACTTCCACAAAGACTATGAAAGATGGGTACAAGACCCAAATTGATGAGTTAAAGAAGAAGATCAAAGGTAAAGATAATAATATTGAAGAGGAATATCATTAGAGAAAAAAAACTAAGCATCAACATAAAAACTGTCAAGCCCAGCCGAATGAAGCCTTAGCAAAGATGAAAGAGCTGAAGATCTGGGCTGAAGTGAAGAAACCAAGAGTTGGATATGAATTTGGGTAAGAAGAGATTGATCTTAATAAGAAGAATTGTCATTACTTGGATGGAATAGTTCATAGAAGAGGTGTTCTTATTAAAGATATGATTGAAATGCCAAAGCATCTCGACACAAAAAGCTATTCAAAGAGATCCAGAAGTGGAACATTTAACATCATGGATGGGTAGGACTGAACCACGTAGAGATGGAAGACTGATACACTTCAGGGCTGCAGTTTCTTTTTTGCATTATTTTGATCACCATCAGGCATGTTAATGGGTGTCGCTCCCACCAAATGACACCTGGTCAAAAGGGGTATAGACGCGAATGGTCGGCGAAAGGAGAGAACACGAGGGTGAACTGAAAAGAATCTCCAGCTAGGCATTTTTATCCCGAAGGAAAGGTAATGCTGCATAAACCTAAGAAAATATGGATAAGACGGTTGCGAACTAGAGAAACTGAGAAAGGGGGTTGGTTACAACCTGGGAAGGTATTAGCACCCAGATTACCCGCCGTACTCGACGGGATTCACGCTTGAAAGATTTGTGTTTAAAGGGGTAGTGTCAGTGCTATTTTGTGTGCAAAAGCTGGAAAAGAATACAAGTGTCAGTGCAAAGGAAATGTGAAGTGAAATAAAGGAGTGTCAGTGTAAGGAAAGAGTGCAGAGCTTAAGATAGTGAGGCTTAAAAAATAATGCTGGAGGAGGGGGAATATATAGAGACTTTTGTTCGATAACTGTTGTTATGCCTACGTATCCTCTCGTGCAATGAGGAAGTCAGAACACCGTAGTTCGACTCAAAGAGACTGAAAGATAAATTGACTTGTGAACTGCTTACTTGTCTATGCTCAAGTGTAAGACCTGTCTGGCTCAGGTGCAAACTGTCTAGCATTAGACGGAAGAAGCAAGTTCTCGTTTATGAGTGAAGATTATGAGAAAAGAATTTCGGAGGAGACGATTATTGTTTGTTTTTGATGTTTTCAATCTTTTATTTATTTTTGAGTTTGTCATAAGAAAATGAGCTTAAGCCTAAACCAAGGGTTAGTAAACTCATCACATCTTCCCTCTAATTAGGGGTAATGAGAATACCTTAAGTATGAAGTAAGCACCTCACACTTAATCACCATGATGTAGGATTAAGATCATTAACCTACTTGCATTTTTTTAGATGTTTTTGAAGTTTTTGTTTAGAGTTAAGTAATGAATTTAAGCCATAATCAAGGATTTAATGAACCCATTACACCATCCTAATAGAAGGATAATAGATGAGAACATTTAAGCTGAGAAAGGCTTCTCAACTTAATCCATGATTAGGGATTAACCTCATGACAAAACAATGTCTTTATTAAAGTGGATTTTAGTTAATGGTAAGATTAAGAAGTGGATTTTATGGTTTGTAAGACAACTTGAGGGGGACTTGTCCATTAACACTAAGGTTAGTCCTTCTTAACCAATTAAGGAAGAATTAGAACCCTAATGCAAGGCCCAAGTTACAAGCTTGATGTCTTAGTGATTATTAGGTAGATTGATTAAAGGATTTAAAAACATTAAGGGTTTAACACTTAGGATTAAAGTTATACACTCCATCCTAAGAGAAGGATGCAGGCATAAGCTTAATCACAAAGCCTTAAAACCTTTAAGGTTTAGTTCCTGATTATGAGATGAGAAGAGAAGACACAAAGATGACACAAAGGTAAAACTAATGGGGGACTAAGAAAACCCTAATTGTGATCATGCTTGGATATTCCTAGGGTTTATGAGGTTTGCAAGAGACCTTCAAGGAGAACCACCAAGGAAGAAGCAGGATGAAAGAAAGAGAAGTAGAAAAAAGCAAGTCAACTTACTTCACTTAAGAAGATAAGTTGCTTGAAGAAAGAAAGTGACAAAGGAGCATGAATGAGCAAGCTCACTCTAATACAAAAGTAAAATGCAGCAATGATGCATAAGAGAGATGAGAAGAGATTATGTGAGAAGTGAAGGCAAATTCATTCTCAAACACTTACCACCTGAAAAGTTAGCAAAAGGAGATGAGATGAAATGAGAATGAAATGAAATGAAAAGATGGAAACCAAAACCAGAAGCATGTTCATGATGCTAATAATGCAAAGAGATGATGTAAATGTATGTCATGAGATGAAGATGATCATACAAAGGATGGGAATGCAAATGAAGCATAAAGGAAGTATGAAAGTTCATGAATGCACATGAGATGAAATGAAAGCATAACTTGGCAAATGGATGATGCAATGATCAAACATGATTCTAATATGTCCTAAGATGAATTATATGTCATGTGGATGCACAAAATGTCATGGCAAGTTCATGAATGGATGCATATGCAAGATGAATGCAAATGAACATGAGAAATTAGGGTTTTAATGCAACATGAAATGCAAAAGTCAAAAACAGAAGCAAAACATAAGATAAAAAAATTGCAAATGAACTCAAAGGAACCCTAACCCCATATGATATCACACCCCAAAGGAGGAAGTCTAACTCTTAACCTAAAGAAATTTGTGAATTTTCTAAGTTATCTAGGGTTTTAAGGTACCTTAAGAGGGAAAATGCCAATCAAATGGAAAAGGCAAGATAAATTTGTGACAAAAATATGCTAGATACTACATGTTATATGAAGATCAATGCAAAAAGAACCAATGTCAAACCCTTCATAGTTAGGTAGAAAAGAATTCTTGAAGTTAGGGTTCAAAAATGGGATTTTTATGAACCCTAAATTCAAGAAAAATGTCAAGATTGAATCAAAACCAAAAAGAAATTTGTATGAATGGTTTGAAAATGTTTCTAAATGTTTGAAAATGTTCTCTGAATGTTTTTTGTGATTTTTAAATACTTAAATGTATTTTTAATTAATTCAAATCAATTAACTAATTAAAAATAACATTTAAATGATTTAAAAATAATTTTTTAATGCAAAAAATAAAAATAAAAATATTTTTGGGTTCTGAAAATTAATAAAATGCTGGATAAAAAATTTTAGAATTTTTTGGTGTTTTTTTCCTATTTTTAAAAATTCGTACAAATTAAATAGAAACAAATGAAATAAAAATTAATTAAATGAGGGAAAAAGGAAAAGTCAGCTAATCCTAGGGTTGAGGTTCAAAGTTGGATTGGAGGGAATTGACCCCGCGCGCATCTGGACGGCTGAAATTCAAACTACACTAATTACGTGATTAAGCCCTAATCTAAACCCTAATGACTTTCAGATGACCGGAACAGTGTTCCGGTCATCTTCTCCGGCAGCTCTCTCACCCAATCTCTCTCAAAACGCCATAAAACTCACTAAACTCTCCAGAATCAATCCTTGAACATCACTAAACACAAACCTCACAACAAAACTCATTTATTTTTCGTGAATCATGCAAAACGAATCAAAACACATTTCACGGGCAACGTGTCAGAGGTTCATAAAGTCCTTAAAACTCAACCATTTTCAAAAATAAAAGCATCAACATGACCAGAATAACATGAGGAACAATTCTATAACCTAAAATCAAGCTTCTGGAAAATTTATTCTTGGGGTTACCTGAAATGAAGCTTTCAAAAATGGAACTATCTGGGCTCTTCTTTGGTGCTTTTCCACTCCTCTTGACCCCCTCTTGCTTCTGGAATGCTTTGCTGAAGTGTATGTGGCTTCTCCTTGAAGTTCAGTGAAGTTCAGTTCAAAGGGGTAAAAATCGTGTTTTGTGTATGGTGACTTTCAGGGCAAAGTGAAGGGTGGGAAATGTTCAGTGATTGATGCTGAGATGAATGGTGGTGTTGGTTTGAAGAATGAGTGGCTGAGCTGTGTGTTTCGATAGAAAATGCAAAGAGGGAGGTTTTTGTGAATGCTGAGTTATGGGAGAGTTCAGGCTTGCTTCTTGTTATGTTTGGATTGCTTTTGATTAGTATAAGGTAATGTGATTGGTCAGAAAGTTGGTAATGGCATAGTGTGATTGGTATGGTGCAAAATGCAAAAAGTCAAGGTTTGTTGTCCTTTGAGGTATGGACTGTTTCAGGCCAAGGACAAGGGGGTGTCTGGTGCAGCTTGTCTGGGCAATTCTGAGTTTTAAGTAATGTGTTATGTTTGTATGATGATTAGAAGTCAATTTGAAGTCTCAAAATAGCTTGGCATGAGGTTTTGCAAAAATGCCTCTTTGGCATGAAACATGAAATAATGTGATTTTTACCAACTTTGGAAAGCCATAACTTGAGTTCCAAAATGAATTAGATCTTGTTCTTGTACTTTTTGGAAAGGTAATAATCCAATCTACAACTTTCATGACCAACAATTTTTCATTTGAAGCATTTTTGGTTAGGAAAGAGGAGGTTGAAAAACTTTCCCAAAATGGAAAGTTTACATTACAAGTCATTTCCATTTTTGGCAACTTTTGGTTTAGCCCACTTTTCTTCAAATTTGTGAACTTCTAAACACTTCAATGATCAAATAAAGACCATATAACTTCATTTTGATGAAAAATCCACTTTGGTTCCATGTTGGGGGGCCTCAGATGCCCTGATTTAGCTCTGACTTGCTCAAGAAGTTACCCAATGATCAGATGACTTCCACAATGAATTTTTCCATCAAACTTGGTATGCATGATCCTTATATCATATTGAGACCAATAGAAACAAGAATGACCAAAAAATTTGGTATTATGGCCTCTGAAACCAAAACCCTAATTTTAGGTCATCTGTGCAGTTAAACCTGGCTTTGCTTCCATGCCTTGCCAGTTCTTGTGATTTTCTGACTTTCTTGATCTTGGGAGGATATAATATGATGATTGAACATACATGGACCCTCTTGAGATGATTTAAGACCTTTGGAGTGGCTCATATGGTTCATGGATTGCTCAGATCACAAACCCTAGATGCAGATGACTTTGAACCAATGCAGTGAAGTGAAAATGCAATATGAGATGATATGATTGAACTAATGCAAGTATGAAAGATCACAAGCCATGGTGTGAACTTAGTGAGGGAAAATTTGGGGTGTTTACAACTGCCCCTATTCAAACATGAGTTAGCTGTGCAGGATGTAAGCGACGAGCTTAACATACAAACAATATAACTTGTGGTTGAATACCAAAGACAGTCCAAAATTTGCACTCACTGGGTGAAGAAGAAAATGGATATAGATTGTAAAAGGAATTAAAGTATGATTATAAAGTGCAGGCGATGGAGGAAGACCGTCGAGCAGAGGACGACTGCTAGGGATAAAGCAATGACGGGGACGGCCGACGTGCTAGGGAAATAAAGAGATCATGATGGGGACGACCATCAAGGAAAGTAACAAGATTTTCTGGGGATTAAAGGTAAAGGCAATAATGGGAATGGCCATCATATTCATAAAGCAATGACGAGGTACGGTTATCAAAGGTGAAGGATGATCACCTAGCAGGGGACGGCTGCTCTGTTGGGGATAAGGATGAGGGACGGTCATCCAAGGTGAAGGACAATCACCTGGAAAGGTACGGTTGCCGAAAGTATCACGACATATGACGAATGCCGGATAGAAAAGGTCGACGATGGGGACGACCATCAGATAAGCATGATGAAGGACGATCATCAAGAGGTGAAAGACGACCACCTAGCAGGGTACGGCTGCTCTCGGGGTTTATCATGACATAGGACGAAGTCAGATAACAAGATCAACGATGGGGACGGCCATCGGATAAAGTGATGAAGGACGATCATCAAGAGGTGAAGGACGATCACCTAGCAGGGGACGGCTGCTAAATATCACGACATATGACAAATGTCGGATAGGAAAGGGTTCCAATAATGGAGATTCCGCTGGGGGAAGGATGAGGGACGGTCATCCAAAGGTGAAGGACGATCACCTGGCAGGGTACGGCTGCCGAAAGTATCATGACATAGGACGAATGTCAGATAGAAAAGAGATAATTTACTGGGATTTGCTGGGGAATAGTAAACACGGACGAGTGTTTACACCCAAGAAATAAAAGGTATAAATGTTCGAAACTTGTGTATAGATTAAAGATGCGGACGAGCATCCTTAAGACTATGCTGGGGAATAGTAAACACGGACGAGTGTTTACACCCAAGAAATAAAAGGTATAAATGTTCGAAACTTGTGTATAGATTAAAGATGCGGACGAGCATCCTTAAGACTATGATACAGACGAGTATCAGTAGAAACAAACGCTGACGCATGTTCAGAGATGATGATACAGACTAGTACCAACTGGTTAACAAAGAACACGGACGAGTGTTGAATCTGAGGGGAAATAAGTGTGTATACAAGATACGGACGAGTATCTGTATGACTGAAAATAAGCATGAGTGAGACACAGACGAGTGTTCAACTTGCTAGGGAGAGGTGACACGGACGAGTGTCAAAAGAGAAAGTATATAAGTTATGAACAATATGTGAAAAGGTACACTGGTAACCTGTGGGGATAGGATGACACAGACGGGTGTCGAAAGGAGTATATAAAGAAGTGTTTGGTTTGCAGCAAGTGTTTGGCAACCGTGCTGGGGAGAGGTGACACAGACGGGTGTCAAGAGAGTATATATAGGTATCTATTTGTGGTTTGTATCTGTAGGGGAATAATATGACACGGACGGGTGTCGAAAGAGTGTATAAGATCATGTATTTGTGAGTGCAAAGGGGACGCTTTGGCTTTTTGCTGGGACTGTGAGTCTTTATATACATTGCTGATGGAGTGTTGGTATATACAGGTGTCTGATTCAAAACATGGCTTGTGATTATGCAATATGTTTGATTTTTGCCGTAATGCTCCGTATTAGACAAAATGCTACACTTTGAGGAGAAATATGATGCAAATGCTATGTTTATGTAAAGATACCGATCCGGGATTTGAATCCCGTTGCTGTGAAGATCTCCAGTTGATCGGCTTAAAAGAACATCCCAGTTGGGGATGAGATCATTGGTAGATCTGATAAGCTGATTCCGCTTGGGGAAATAGGTCACTGATAGACCCATCTCGGTAATGAGGAGCCCAGCTAGGGCTATAGAAGCTTTCGTCACTTTGTTGTGCGGGAAATTCAGACATTGCTCTTCTGGAGAGGCTGGAGCTCTGTGGGGAGATGGTTCCCTGTCTAACACTTGGCTGGGGAGGAACAATCACTGAACGATCCTCCTAGGGATTTCTGTAGGGATCCTGCTGAGGATGATGATATCTGACAACTCAGCTGGGGAAATGAACACCTTCTGATGCTGCTCTGAAGAAAATGCTGGAGAAGTGATGCCCGACAACTCTGATGGGGAGAAAGCATCTCTGGTGCTGTTTGGAAGATGTGTTGAGGAAATAATGATTTGGCAGCTTGCCGGGAGTAACTTTCATGCCCCATGTTGCGCTCTGAGTACCTGCAATCCTGTTAAGACAAAGAAACGCACAAGTACCCCGAGGTATCCTTTACTGGATTCCATCATAGGAGTTTTAGACACCCCTGAGAGTAAGAAAATATTTCCTGCAAGCATATGGTTTAGATAGGCACACCTGTTTTTATGCAAACATTATATCAAGGATATCAGACATTTTTCGCAAATGAAATAAAATGTACAAGACGAATTGTGACTGAAAATCTGATTTTATTAATTTGGGTGCCCTTAATTGGCAAGTACAGTCAAAGAAACAAATCCACTAGAATGAGAAGATTGTTACAAAATTGAGAAATAAAAGGTGCTGGCAATGTTGATGAGGCTTTAGCGAGCTTCCCTTTGCTATGACTCGTATGACTTTTGACGTTCTTCTCATCCTGCTTTCTGAATAAGGTTGATTTTGACCGATGCTTGAACCTTTCGAAGTTTTATCATGTTGTGGGTGATACAGACGAATTCAAAATGCAGTTGTTCGCTTATTCCCTTATTTAACGTGGATTGCCCTTTCGGGTTTTTGACCCACCGGGATACCCATTTTTGCTTGAGCTGTCCAATGCGGCTTTTCAACTCAGCGGGTGTACATTTTTTGATTATTTTCCCTTATTTTTGCCCGAGTCTTTTTATTCTGTTTTTGACTCGTCGGGATGCCCTATTTTTTCCTGGACTTACATTCTGTTTTTATGTCCAGCGGGTCATTTTATGCGAAGTATTTTTTAACTGCATCTGAATTCACGGGGGACAGGAAATCTTCACCATCCATAGTACTGAGCATCAGTGTTCCACCAGAGAAAACTTTCTTTACTATGAACGAATCATCGTAATTCGGAGTCCACTTGCCCTTGTGGTCTGTATGAGGAGGGAGGAGTCTTTTCAGCACAAGTTCTCCTACTTGGTATTCCCGAAGCCTGACTTTCTCATCAAAGGATTTCTTCATTCTCTTCTGATATAACTGCCCATGACAGATCGCAGCTAATCTCTTCTCTTCGATCAGACTCGGTTGATTGTAACGAGATCGGACCCATTCTGCTTCACTCAACTTGACATCCATCAGTACCCGCAAGGAGGGTAATTCAACTTCAACAGGTAGGACTGCCTCCATACCATACACAAGCTGATACGGTGTTGCCCCCGTGGATGTTCTGATTGAGGTGCGATACCCATGCAGGGAAAATGGTAGTATTTCATGCCAGTCTTTGTATGTGACCACCATCTTTTGCATAATCTTCTTAATGTTTTTGTTAGCCGCCTCAACAACGCCATTCATCTTTGGCCTGTAAGGAGAAGAGTTGTGATGTTGGATTTTGAAGTCTCGGCACAGTTCTGTCATCATTTTGTTGTTCAGATTGGAACCATTGTCATAATGATTCGCTCGGGTACTCCATATCGACAGATGATGTCTCTCTTCAGAAATATGGCAACTACTTGTCTGGTGACGTTTGCATATGACGCTGCTTCAACCCATTTGGTGAAATAGTCAATGGCTACCAGGATGAATATGTGGCCATTTGAAGCTGTCGGTTCGATCTTTCCAATCATGTCAATGCCCCACATGGCAAAGGGCCAAGGTGAAGACATCACGTTCAAAGGATTTGGAGGCACATGCACTTTGTCTGCGTATATCTGGCATTTGTGGCACTTTCTGGCATAGGCACAATAGTCTGCATCCATTGTGATCCAGTAGTAACCTGGTCTTAATAAATTCTTAGCCATTGCATGTCCTCCAGCATGGGTACCGAAAGATCCTTCATGCACCTCGTGCATCAGCAAGTCTGCTTCTTTCTTATCAACACATTTGAGAAGAACCATATCAAAGTTTCGCTTGTACAAGGAGCCATCAGCATTTAGGAAGAAACTACCAGCCATCCTTCTTAGTGTCTTCTTATCATTGGACGATGCCCCAAGTGGGTATGTTTGATCCTCCAAGAAGCATTTGATGTCATAGAACAAAGGCTTATCATCTTTAACAACGTCTACTGAGAATACGTATGCTGGTCTGTCTAGTCTGGATACTGAAATCCGAGGCACAAAGTTGGCAGCTTGAACTTTGATCATGGATGAAATGGTAGCCAGAGCATCTGCAAACTGATTTTCATCTTGAGGGATATACTTAAGTTTTACTGTAGTGAAGAAAGTCAATAATCTCCTCGTATAATCCCGGTATGGAATCAGATGCTCCTGGTGAGTGTACCATTTGCCGTTGGTTTGATTGATTACCAGAGCTGAATCTCCGAATACAGTTAATGTCTTGATCCTAAGGTCAATGGCTTCCTCAAGACCCATGATACAGGCTTCATATTCAACTTCGTTGTTAGTGCAGTTAAAAGTGAGTTTTGCCGAGAAAGGCATATGAACTCCTTTAGGTGTAATGAGAACCGCACCAACACCACGACCATTCATATTAACAGCCCCATCAAACATCATTGTCCATTCTTCTTCTGGTACCGGCCCTTCAGTGTGAATAGGCTCTTCATGATCTTTTGCTTTTATGAACATGATGTCTTCATCAGGGAAGTCAAATATCATAGGCTGGTAATCATCATTGGGTTGCTTAGCAAGATAGTCAGACAATACACTGCCTTTGATGGCTTTCTGAGATGTGTACTGAATGTCATATTCTGTGAGAATCATTTGCCATCTTGCAACCCGTCCGATAAGTGCTGGCTTCTCGAATATGTACTTATCTGGGTACATCTTTGAGATCAACAAGGTAGTGTGGGTCAACATATACTGCCTTAGTCGGCGAGCAGCCCACGCTAAAGCACAACAAGTTTTCTCGAGCAGTGAATAACGTTGTTCACAGTCGGTAAATTTTTTTCTTAGGTAGTAAATTGCATACTCTTTTTGACCAGACTCGTCATGCTGGCCCATCACACACCCCATTGACTCTTCTAATACTGTCAAGTACATTATTAGATGTCTTCCTTCAACTGGAGGCATAAGGATCGGAGGCTCTTGTAAGTATTCCTTGATTTTGTCAAAAGCCCTTTGGTAGTCTTCATTCAACCTGACTGTTTGTTCTTTTCTTAACAACTTGAACAAGGGTTCACAGGTTGCAGTAAGGTGAGATATGAACCTTGAAATGTAGTTCAATCTACCTAGAAACCCCCAAACTTCACTTTCAGTCTCTGGTGCAGGCATTTCTTGAATGGCTTTGACTTTGTCAGGGTCAACTTCAATTCCCTTCTCACTTACAATAAATCCCAGCAACTTACCGGATCGTACCCCGAATGTGCATTTGTTGGGGTTTAGTTTCAGCTGGTACTTTCTCAGACGCTTGAATAGTTTCAACAGATTCACCAGGTGGTCTTCTTCTGTGAGGGACTTGGCAATCATGTCATCCACATAACATTCGATTTCTTTATGGATCATGTCGTGGAATAATGTTACCATAGCCCTTTGATAGGTGGCACCAACATTCTTTAGTCCGAACGACATTACCTTATAACAGAATGTGCCCCAGGGTGTGCTGAAAGTTATCTTCTCCATGTCTTCAGGTGACATCTTGATCTGATTATATCCTGAAAATCCATCCATGAAGGAGAACACCGAGAACTGAGCCGTATTGTCGACCAATACATCAATATACTCATACTCCCGAAGCATGTCAATAAGTTGCTCTTTTACTGAATCTTGTAGACGGGCCCCAATTTTCACTTCTTTTAAATCTTCTTCGGTAACAAGATTAACTGTCTCAACCTCCTCCTGATGAGGAGTGATAACCTTCTCTTCTTGCCTTAGCAGTCTGGCTAGCTCTTCAGGTAGCTCATAATCTTCTTCAACCCCTTCATCAACTTGATTAATCGGATTGTTAAAGTCATATGAAGTCATAGCAGTGTCGTTGTCGGTGCAGTCTGGAGGGCACTCTCTGCAAGGGTTTAGATTTTTTCATTTTAGTGATCAGTTTTATCTTACTTAGAAAAAGGTGAAAATGGAGTTATTATTTTTAAAAAACATTGCCATTTTATTTTTGTACAAAAAATGAAAAATGAAAAACAGTGAGCGAAAAAAGAAGAGACTCATTTGCAAAAGATGTCCTGATATTCATTAATTGATCATTTGCACAAAATACAAGATGGCCCGATTACAAAATGAGCTCTGACATCTTGGGCAAGATACAGGACTTGATGCATGCTTAAAGACAGGAAATAATAATTACTCTGCAGGAGTAACTCTTATAATTTCCTGGGAAGACCAGTTTGAGACTTGGTTCCCTGAGATCTTTGGACGTATCCAATTTTCCAGGTTGCTTTCGTCTTCTTCCACGTCTTCCAAACTGTTCATAGCATTCGGGGTTAGCATTCCCCCGTTGAAAAATTTGGGCTCCGTTGCAGCCTCTGGTTGATCTTGTCGAATTGGTCTGTAACCCAACCCGAATCTGTCTTCTTTCTTTTCTACTGGAAGCAGCTTGCCCCAGCCTTGAGCGGTACCCTCCTCAACAACCTTCCGGGCCTGTTGATATGAAGTGATGGAAGTCCCAGACACAGCATATGCTTCATTGATGTTAAGGGCCTCAAACCCCTGACTCATGGTCTCATGGATCTCCCCATCCATTTCTATATACTTATACGTAGCCAGCTGGCTAACAAAGATATCTTCTTCCCCACAGATGGTGATGATTTGGCCTTCCCACTCGAATTTTAAGTTTTGGTGAAAGGTAGACGTATCAGCGCCAGCGGCGTGAATCCAGGGTCTACCCAACAGACAGCTGTAGGCCGGCTGTATGTCCATCACGAAGAAGGTAGTTTTAAAGGTCTGCGGGCCAATCAACACAGGCAGATCAATCTCCCCAAGCACCGATCTCTTAGAGCCATCAAATGCTCTCACCACCAAATTACTTGGACGCAATGCCAAGCCATCATACTCCAGCTTCACTAAGGCTTTCTTTGGTAGGACATTGAGGGAAGACCCCGTGTCCACCAGCACATGAGACAGAACAACACCTTTGCATTCTAAGGTGATATGTAAAGCCTTGTTATGGTTGCGTCCCTCCGTTGTTAAATCAGCATTTGTAAAGCCCAACCCATGACTGGTATTGACATTTGCAACCACAGTTTCTAACTGATAAACAGTAATCTCTTCTGGCACGTATAGTGCGTGCAGGACCTTCAACAATGCATTCCTGTGAGCTTCGGAACACATTGTCATACCCCAAATTTGTCCTACCCGCACCATTTTTATTTGTCTGTCTAACCATTATTTCAAAAATCCAAAAATATGTATCATTTTATTTTCTTCTAACAAATATTCGAAAATCTCCAAAAAATATATGTCATTTCTTTTTCCAAATTCGTGGTTTGTGCGTAAATCGAGTCAGTTTGAGTTTGTCAGTGTGTACATATGTTGTGTTGTCTATAAGTCGGTGTCGTATAAAGATTCTTTTGCCCGATTATCGCTTCTATTTTACATTTACAATTTCTATCATTATTTTATCCTAAAAAAAATCTCTATAAAAAAAATCAATTCCTCTTTTATTTTTTATTTTATTGGTCTTTTTTTCTCAAATATAGATTTTACTACTTTATTTCATTTTTTTTTATTATCTCATTTGCTATTATATTCCATTTTATTATTAGCCCCTAATATCATAAATCCATTTTCTTTAAATATTTTTTTTATTATTATCATCATTTCCCAATATTTATTATTATTATTATTATTATTATTATTATTATTATTATTACTATTATTATTATTATCATATTCCATTTTTATTATTATCCAAATTTGTTTTTATTATTATTATTATTGGTATGCCAACTATGTCAACCCCATACAATTCACCCTACATAATTTTTCCCAAAATTCCTTCGCGTGATTCCTGCACATCACTTTTTGGTGCTACTCCAAACCATGTTCCAATTCCTTCCATAATTACACCAGCTAGCAAAAAACAATTTTCACAAAATATCTGCTATACACTCATCCCCACTCAGCAACACAAAGACCTGCATGTGAATCCCAAACACAACTCATTTTTTTCCACTACCTCCACTCAATAACAAACTCAAATTGCACAACCTGTAAAAACCAATTTCAGCTGCATTCTTATCCAAATCTTTCCACCAATTTTCCTTTTCTATCCTTTTCCAAATTTACTCTATAAAAACAACTTTCATTCTTCATTCAATCCAAGCTTGAGGAGCATAAAAATACTCTGCAAAAATCAAACTCAAGCTTCAACTTTACAAAAAAATTCCACAAAACAAATGCTTCATAAAACATAAAATCCGCAGAAGCTATTTATGCACCAAAACCTTCAGCTTTATCAACTAAACACAAACAAATCCATCACATTTTTACTAAAAACCAGAAACAACCTTCAGAATCATCTCCTCCACCACAAAAAAAGCAAATCCAACTCAAAAGAAATCAACCCGTAAAACATCTAACTGAAAATAACCCTTGACACAGAAGACTGAGGAACAAAAAAAAAAGACGTGCTTTCGAAACCTGGAGGAAAACTGAATCTGAGCCACCGCGGACCACCCAACCGCGGAAACCCACCATCCGTCGTTCATCCCTAAGCTACCCCTCCTTCATCAAACCGCGGTCACCACCACCAACTACCATCGTCTTCCATTCTCAACCACGCGAAATCCATAACCAAATCTGCGAAACCATTTTCCCTTCCACCGCCAGAACCCAGAATCCGAACAGAACCATATCCGCCGCGAACACCTCAAGCCATTCACGAAACAAAAGCTACCGCCGCCGGCCATTTGCTTGGAAACGGACGCTACCGGAGAACCCTTTCGTCTCCACCGTTTCCGAAACCCCCAAATCCGCCGTGAAACCCGCAAGCATCCACACGAAATCTGGAAAACACAGAGATCTGAGCTAAGAACCTGTAACCGCCGCCGCGACTGAGAGAGAGACGATGAACAGAAATAGCGAGAAACAGGGTCGTTGAGAGCAGGGCCGACATCGTATTTTAAGGTTGAGCATTTTTTCTGAAACGTGTTTTAAAATAATGCTGAAGTTTCTTTCGTTTTTTTTGTTTTTTTTATATAAACCCTTATGTCTTTTCTTCATATCCTGACTGGTCTTCCACCGTTTTTTTTTTTTAGTAAATTAAAGTATCATTTTGTTCCTGGTTTGAGCCGCTATAGCCCATTTGTTTTTAGCTATACATACACTAACAGTCAGAGCATGAACCCCTTTCCATATTCCTTGATTTTTTTTAATTTATTATTATTATTATTATTATTATTTATCTTGTTTTTTTTGTTTGTTTCATAATATTAGATTTTTTTTATTATTTGTTCTGATTTTAATTTTAACTTCTTAATAATAATATTTTTGTTTAGAAAATGCCTTAAAAAAATTAGTGAGTTATTTGATTTTAATTTTCGTTTCTTTATTTAGGGCCAATGACATAACAAAAGGCCAATTTTCGCCCGATTTCGTTAAATCGGTGATAGTCGGTCAATATGAGGCCCTCCTTGTAATTAGCTTTTTTTTCATTTTATTATTTTATTATTTTGACCAATAAATATTCACTTTAATTAATTTTATTCTTATTTCTCAAATATTATCAATTTAATTTATTATTTAATTTATTATTCTGTCTTAATTTAATTTTTGCGAATTCAATTTAATTTATTCATGTATTATCGCATTTCAAAAGTAAGGTTTCGACTCCTTATAGAATGATTCCAATTTTGAATCGATTCTAAGGTAGTTCACGAACTAAATTTCGACGCGTCCCAAAAAGGTCCAACGCCTTCGAATAGTTGTTCTCGATTAAAAGGTCCAACGCCTTCGAATAGTTGTTTCCGATTAAAAAGGCCGAACGCCTTCGAACAGTTCAAAAACACTGCACACACGCTTTCTCTTGGGCAAATTACAACGAGACCTCTTTATTTCTCGCAATCCCCTGTATTTATTTTGTATCCCTCTCCCATTACTTTGTACGTACTTTATTTTCCGTATTCTATTTAATTTTGAATCCTTGGTCCAACGCCAAGCGATTGCACTTGCACACTTGCACTTTATTATTCAATTATCGTTTATTAGGATCCACCTTACCTTGCGAGCCGAGCACTTTGTGCCTCGCTAAACAAACTACAAAATAAACCTTCATTTGCATTCACCCTTTAACCTCAAAAAACCAAAATGTTTCGATTAGATCCAAACCCTTGATCCAACATCAAGCGGTCTTAGGAAATAAAACACTCTAATAAAACGAGAAGAACTGTACGCCACGAGCCTTAAGCGGTAGAAAGGAGGATAACGAGCTCTCGTTACTCGCTCCGATTATTTTGACGCAGGACGCTCCTCTTGTTGGACGAGATAAACTATCCATAGTCTTTAGTACATTCCGACTCCTAAACCCTTTCATCGAAGAAAGGTAATAAAATCAACAACCATTACCCTTAGTAGGCCGAACTACGGGGCTCTGACATTCCCATTGCACACGGGAATACGTTGGCACGAGGATCTCCATCCTTGCCGAGCACCTAGGATCAATCTAACTTATATTTCAACTCTTTTCCCTCTAGCAAGCAATTCGTTCAAGCATAGACATCCTTTCGCACGTGATAACTTAGATGGTTCCCATCGAGTACGATGGATGTAGGGGGTGCTAATACCTTCCCCCTGCATAACCGACTCCCGAACCCAGGAAATGGTTCCGTTGACCGTTGTCCTCATCCTTTTCCTCCCGGGTTGTATCTATATCTCCCTTTTCCCTCTCCAGGAATAAATAGAATTAGGTGGCGACTCTTCAGTCTGTCCGGCGCGTGACTCCGTCCTTTCGGATCGCGTGAGATCGTATTTTTCGGGGTACGACACACATTAGCAATGATAATATAGAGATTTTGGAGGGTGTTTGCTTTTATGCCTTGCTTGTTTATTTTTTATCGCTTTCTTTATCGCATTCCATCTTATATATCTTGTGGCTCCTTGGTACTATAATTTGGATCGATACTTTGCAAGAGAAACTTGAAGGAAAGGCTCTATATCCGGGCTTATGAGTGCAAACATAAGATAGCGAGGTTGTGTAGTATGGGCTCCCGAGATAACCACTCTCGTGGGTTGTCGATACGAAAACCTCACTTGGAGTAGATTCTGATGAGAATACTGACAACCGTCAAGTCCTTGACGTGTGTGCTCAGTTGCTTTCATTAGGGTCATTAACTCTGAGGGCCTTTAGAACCTTTTGGTTAAAACATCGGTTGATGGTTGCGTAGTATTGGGCACCAGGGTTCACCCTCGCGTGGCTCGATACGAAAACCTCACTTGGAATAGACTTACTAAATGGAGTTGATTGACTGTCAAGAATGTATGAAATTGACACGTGCATCAAACTGTTGAGAAAGTTCCATAACTCCAGGACTTTGTTTTAAACCTTGTGTCGATGATCACGTAGTATGGGGCACCAAGAGATTTCCCTCTCGCGTGGCTCGATACGAAGATCTCACCCAAAATAGATTCATATGACGGAGTCAATCAACCGTCATGCTTATGGCGCGTGTGATGAACAACCATATGAATTGATAACTTTGGGATCCCTAAAACTTTAGAGTCTACCCAGTGAGTTCTTGATCAGAGTATCCTCCATCTGTACCATGGGCTCGTGAGATCTTGATCTTGTGATCTTGGATTCTAACATTGCATATCATTTCATTTGCATCATTTATTCATCTTGCATTTCATTCAAAAAGCCAAAAACTCATTTCTTGTTCCTCCATCTTCAGTAAATCAAGCTGGTTTCCCGACGCCCGTATCGTGCTAGACGCCCATACTTAACTCGAGCCAACACTAGAAGACTGATGGATGTGATTCAAGAAGAACAAGCTGCCATGAGGGAGGAGATTGACTCGGTCAAGAGCAAGATTGACCAGATTTATGAGACTTTGCAAGCTTTGGCCAAAATGGAAGAACGTCGCGAAGCTGCTGCCGCAATGAACAATGCTCAAGTGCAAGGATCTACCTCACGAGCAATGCCTTCAGTTACCGTTCCAAATTCTTTGGTCTACGGTTTGCCTCTAGGTTTCACTCCTGCTGTTGAAGAGGTCACTTCCCAACCGATACCTGCTTCTGGTGTTACTGTTGGTGCTATTCCTCAAGCTCAACCTATTCCAACTCAAGTCCAGTTTACTCAAGCTGAAGAGAATCATCAAGTTGAGTGTGAGATGCATACTGCCGTTCCAATCACCAACCCTCATGCTGTTCAAGAGTCTGAAGCTATGAAGATGTGCCGCGAGTTAGCTGAAAAACTCCGAATCATGGAAGGACACAATTCAACTTCTCTGAGCGCCTCAGACATGTGCCTAGTTCCGGATGTTGTGATCCATGCTAAGTTCAAACTGCCAGAGTTCGAGAAATACAAAGGCCTCAGCTTTCCTGAGCTTCATTTGAGGATGTACTGCAGAAAAATGGCCGCTCATGCCAAAGATGACAAGCTCATGATCCATTGCTTCCAAGACAGCCTGTCTGGAGCGTCTCTAGAATGGTACATGCAACTCAAGCGCAACAATGTTCGTAATTGGCTTGATCTATCTGATGCATTCAAAAAGCAGTACAAGTACAACACCGACCTTGCTCCTAACCGTACTCAACTTCAGAGTATGTATCAAAAGGAAAGCGAATCCTTTAAGGAGTACGCCCAATGTTGGAGGGAGCTAGCCACCAGAGTACATCCTCCATTGGTTGACCGTGAATTGATCGATATCTTCATGGGTACCCTACAGGGACAATACTACGAGAAGCTGATTAGCAGTGTATCTTCTGGATTTTCAGACATGGTGATGGTAGGAGAAAGAATTGAAGAATGTCTGAAAAGTGGAAAGATCCAAGGAGGATCTAGCAGCCAAAACAATGCTAAGAAACCTTTCAACGGGTATAAAAAGGGCGACACAAATGCCATTTCTGCTGCAAGTGGGAAACAGAGTGCACCTACTCCAGTTCCCAACTATCAGTATCCCTATGTTGTTGTTGCGCAATATGCTCCTATGCCATATCAACCAGTTCCTCCAATGCCCTACCAGCCAGCTATTCAAGCTCCATTTCCACCTCAAATGGCTTATCAACCACGTCCATATCCTCTAGTTGCAGCTGCGCAGTATGCGCCCAATCTGTACCAACAACCGGCTTATCCACAACGGCCTGGTCAACAACAACAACGTGCTCCTCAACAGCGCCCACCATATCAGCAAAGAAGGCCTGAAAGAAATTTTGACCCACTGCCTTTGACATATGGAGAAATCTTTAATGGGCTAATGGCAAAAGGAACTCTTGTGTTGAAAGCCATGCCACCTCAAACTGGTAACGCTCGAGATTATGATGCCAATGCTCGCTGTGAGTATCACAAGGGTGCTCCAGGTCACACAATTGACAACTGCAGGGTATTCAAGCACAAAGTCCAGGATTTAATCGACTCTAAGGATCTCACCTTCACTCTGAGAAATCCAAATGTCCAGAACAATCCAATGCCTCCGCACGGTGCCAACAAGTGAAGACATTTGAAGGGGGTTTTTGAAGACCAAGCTGAGTAGTCTCCAACTTTGAAGCATTCAATCAAGAGAAATTCATTCCTCAAATCAAGGCAGCCATCGCCATTTATTATTTCCGCATTCCTGTTGTTTTGTAATGTTTGTTGAAGTACTATTTGCTCTGAACATTGTTATCGTTTGTACTTGGTTATGTTAATGTTATGTTTATGCATGTTTTGAATCAATTTATTCGCATTCGCTCATATTTATCATTTATCACAAAATCACAAAAAAATTTCCCTCACTTCACTTTAGCAAATATTTGAGGGAGGATGATGAAAACGAAATACCCATAACTATTGTGGTATGCTTTCGGATAAAACCTCGTCAATGATATACAGGCATTTTTCAAATCCCCAAACACTAGAGATATAAGGAGTTAATCCCTAGTCCACCACTTCGAGCCTAGAAGTAGGAGTTTCTTTTGGATACAACCCTTACATTTAACCCGGGGTAGGGTAGTTGCTCAGTTAACCTGGCTACACCTTCGAATCGCAAGATGAGACATCCTGTCAGAGGACCATCAACAAATGACTTGGCAGTCACAATATTCAACAAAATACAAAAAAAGCCACTAAGTTGAGCACCCGAAGGGAGACTTAGTCAAAAAAGAATAGTTCAAATCCTCAGCAAAAGCAAAACAAATATCAGGTGACCACCAAATCAAAATCAAAGGGTCACCAATAACAAAATAAGATGACTGCCACTTCCAAGCGAACTTTAAAGCTTCATCTTCATTCTTGCAAAGTCAAAAAAATGCATATGTAAAGTTAATTGAACGTAGGACTGTAAACACCCCAAATTTTCCCTCACTCATTTCACCATGGCTTGTGATCTTTTCATTTGCATAAATTCAGTCATAGCATCTCATACCACATTTTTGCTTCACTGCATTGGTTCAAAGTCATCTGCATCTAGGATTTGTGATCTGAGCAATCCAAGAGCCATTTGAGCCACTCCAAAGGTCTTAAATCACTTCAAAGGGGCCCATGGATGTTCAAGCATCATATTATATCCTCACAAGGTTAAGGAATTCAAAGGATCACAAGAACTGAGAAAGGCATGGAGGCAGAGCCAGGTTTAACTGCACAGATGACCTAAAATTAGGGTTTTGGTTTCAAAGGCCATAACTCCAAATTTTTTGGTCATTCTTGTTTCTATTGGTATCCATATGTTATGACATGCATATCAATTTTCATGAAGAAATTCCATGGGGAAGGCATCTGATCACAAGATGACTTCTTGAGCAAGTCAGTGTAAAATCAGGGCATCTGAGGCCTCCAATGACCCAACCAAAGGGTGTTCTCCATCATTTTGAATGTGTATGATCTTTATTTGGTCATAGAAGATGTTAGAAGTTCACAAAATTGAAGAATTTCAAGCCATTTGCAAAGTGACTTATAATGTAAACTTGCTATTTTGGGAAAGTTTTTCAACCTCCTCTTATTGATTCAAAAATGCTTCAAATGAGAAAACTTTGGTCATGAAAGTTGTAGATTGGATCATTCCCTTATCAAAAAGTACAAGAACTCTTTCTAATTCATTTTGGATCAAAAGTTATGGCTTTGCAAAGTTGGGAAAAATCATGAAATTTTCACTTTTGCACCAAAGAGGGAAAGTTGCAAAACCTCATGCCAAGGCCAAAGGTGACTTCAAAGTGACTTCTAATCTTCATACAAACACAATGCAATGCCTAAAATTCAGATTGGCCCAAGAAATTTCTCATTTTCATGCCTTGATGTCCAAGTATCATAAACCATTTTCATGAAAATCACAAAGAGGGAAATCTTGCAAGAAGGGTTCCTTTGGTTTTGTTTGGTCTCTAATCATTATCAAAGTATCATAGCAACATTGTATGGTGCATTTTGCTGCATATTGCCCAAGAGATGTCACATGTCCATGGCCAAAAATCACAAAGTGTAACAAGTTGAAAAATTGCAAAACATGTGAGATCTCACCCTTCATCCATTCCAGCTCACATCAGTTCATCCCATGGCCATCCTTGAAGGCAGCTGAGCCCAGAGCAACCCTAAAATAGCCTCTGCCACAGCCCATGCCTCAAGTACACCTAACATTGACTTTTTGGCAAATTTCCCCATGCCATTCCCACAGTGCAAGTCACTTCCTCAGACCTCTTCCAATAGTTTAGGGATGTGCTATGGATCATAAAGCAAGCCACACACAAGCCAGAAACCTCCCACAATCCAACTTGCACAAAATCTGTCCAAAACTTCTCTTCTTCGAAACTCCTTCCTCAGCCATCAAACCTTCATTTTTCTTTCACCAACAAGTCACAAATCACTCATAGAACAAGAATCACCCCCTGAAACAGCTTGAATCCCCACATACACAAACTCCCATTTCTGCTATACCAGAGCTGAAACATTCAAACCAGCCACTCCCCAAGTTTTCTAAGCTTCATTCCATCATCAGGAGGTTCAGGGAAGTAGGCTTGCACAAAGGAAAAGTCCAGAAAGCTCAAAATCAGAGAGGCTTCATCTCAGGTAACATGAAGAACTTTTTTCCCAGAAGCTAGTTTTTAAGTTCTTTTATGATACTATGTGTTCTCCTGATCATGAATATGTGTTTACTTTTGAAAATGGGTGCGAAACCAGCATGTATGATGACTCTGAACATTTGCCCGTGTTTTATATTTTGCTTCGATTCATGCTTGTGAGGTGAAATAAATGGATTTGAGATGAGGGTTTAGGTTTAGATTGATGAGAGGATCATTTTGGTGGAAGGAATTTGAAGTTTGGTAACCTGTAGAGGAAACTAGGGTTTGTGCTTGCCGGAGAAGATGACCGGAACCACTGCTCCGGTCATCTGAAAATCATTAGCCCTAATTAGGGTTTAGGCCAATTTTGAATTGAGACCCTTGGATCTGCCTTCCCGCGCGTGTTTGTGTGGACCAGATCCTCCCATTAGCCATTAATCAGTCATTAATTAATTAAATCCAGGATTAATTAAATATTAAATAAGTTTAGGGAAGTTTGAACCTGGGCCGTCCAGATGCGCGCCAGGTCAACCCTCCCAAGCCCAGAACCAATCTGATCCATTCATTCAACTTACTTTTCCATTTTATTAGTTTTATTTCATTTTATTTATATTTAACTTTCACGAATTATTAAAAATAGTAAAACATATTTAAAAATTCTGAAATTTTTTGTCAAACATTTCATTAATTTTCAGAATCCAAAAATATTTTTATTTTCATTTTTTGCATTAAAAATCATTTCTAAATCATTTAAATGTTTATTTTTAATTAGTTAATGGAAATTAATTAATTTAAAATGAATTTAGGTATTTAAAAATCACAAAAAAATTCACATTGCATTTTAAAACATTTAGAAACATTATCAAACTCTCAAAACAAATTTCTTTTTGTTTCTTGAACTATTTTGACCTTTTTCATTGGAATTAAATTCATTTAAAGGCAATACTTTTGTTCAAACTTAGAAAAATTCATTCTGCCTAACCATGAAGAGTTTGATAATGGTTCTTCTTGCATTGTATCCTTCATAGCATGTAGTTTCTAGGGTAAAATTGGTTTGAATTTATCTTCCATTTTCAATTAAATGTGCATTTTTCCTTTTGAGGTGCCTTGAAACCCTAGTTGACTTAGAAAAATCATAACTCCCATTAGGTTTAGATTTAGGTCTCCCCCTTTGGGCATTGAACTTGTGTAGGGTTAGGGTACCTTTGATCCCATTTTCAATTTTTTATCATGTCATTTGCTTCTGGTTTTGAATTTTTGTGTTGTATGTTGTTCATAAACCCTAATTCTTGTTTCCTTTTGCATCCATCTCTCATTTGCTTGCATTCAAGAACTTGTCATGACATTTTGTGCATCCATATGACATATAAGACATATTAGGACATATTAGAATCATGTTTGATCATTGCATCATTCATTTGACATGTCATACCTTCATTACATTCCATAAGCTTTCATGGACTTTCATGGTTCAAGGCATGCTCTATATGCATCCATTCTCTTGTATGCTCACATATATGCATGTTGTATGACTTTGCACCATATCTTGACATCATTTGCATCATGTGTATGTTTCTGAATTTGGCCTTTGCCCATCCATATGCATTGTTCCATCTCATTTCTTCCTTTATGCATCTTGTACTAACTTTTCAAGTTAATGGTAAGTTTGTTTAGGAGGTGGATTTGCCTTCACCTCCTACCTCTTCTCACCTCATCATTTTGCATCTTTGCTGCATTTTATCTTGTGTATTAGAGTGAGCTTGCTCATTCATGCTCTTGCTCTCTTTCTTCCTTCAAGCAACTTGTCTTCTTAAGTGAAGCAAGTTGTCTTGCTTCTCTCTGCTTCTTCCTCCTTTCCTCTGCTTCCTTCCTGGTGGTTTCTATGAAGATCTTCTTGCAAGCCTCATTAACCCTAGGAAAAACTAAGTATGATAACAATTAGGGTTTGATTAGTCCCCCCATTTAGCTTTTACCTTTGTGTCATCATTGAGTCTTCTCTTCTCATCCCATAATCAAGGACTAAACCCTAAAGGTTTTAAGGCTTTGTGATTAAGCTTATGCCTGCATCCTTCTATTAGGATGGAGTGTATAACTTTAATCCTAAGTGTTAAACCCTTAATGTGTTTAAATCCTTTAATCAATCCATCTAATAATCACTAAGACATCAAGCTTGTAACTTGGGCCTTGCATTAGGGTTCTAATTCTTCCTTAATTGGTTAAGAAGGACTAACCCTAGTGTTAATGGACAAGTCCCCCTCAAGTTGTCTTACAAACCATAAAACTCACTTATTAATCTTACCATTAACTAAAATCCATTTAATAAAGGTTTGTTTTGTCATGAGGTTAATCCCTAATCATGGATTAAGTTGAGGAGCCTTCCTTAACTTAAATGTTCTCATCTAATATCCTTCTATTAGGATGATGTAATGGGTCCATTAAATCCTTGATTATGGCTTAAACTCATTACTTAACACTAAACAAAAACTCCAAAAAACATCTAAATAATCACAAGTAGGTTAATGATCTTAATCCTACATCATGGTGATTAAGTGTGAGGTGCTTATTTCACATTTAAGGTATTCTCATTACCCCTAATCAGAGGGAGGATGTGGTGAGTTTACTAACCCTTGGTTTAGGCTTAAGCTCATTTTCTTATGACAAACTCCAAAAAGCAATAAAAGATTGAAAACACAAAAAAACAAACAATAATCGTCTCCTCCGGGATTCTTTTCTCATCTTATTCACTCACAAACGAGAACTCGCTTCTTCCGTCTAATGCAAGACAGTTTGCACCTGAGCCAGACAGGTCATACACTTGAGCATAGACAAGTAAGCAGTTCACAAGTCAATTTATCTTTCAGTCTCTTTGGGTCGAACTACGGTGTTCTGACTTCCTCATTGCACGAGAGGATACGTAGGCATAACTTAACAGTTATCGAACAAAAGTCTCTGTATATTCCCCCTCCTTCCAGCATTATTCTTTAAGCCTCATAGTTTTGAGCATTTCATTCTTGTTCTTACACTGACGCTCCACATATTTCACTTCACTTTCTTCTAGCACTGACACTTGCATTCTTTCCAGCTTTGATACACAAATTACACTGACACTACCCCTTTAAAACACAACTCTTTTAAGCGTGGATCCCGTCGAGTACGACGGACAATCTGGGTGCTAATACCTTCCCAGGTTGTAACCAACCCCCTTTCTCAGTCTCTCTGGTTCGCGACCGTCTTATCCATCTCTTCTTAGGTTTATGCAGCATTACCTTTCCTTCGGGATAAAAATGCCTAGTTGGCGACTCTATTCATTCATTCTCCTTTCGCCGACCGTTCGCGTCTGTACCCCATTGGACTTAGACAAATTTGGTGGGAGCGACAGCTTGGCGACTCTGCTGGGGACCCTTATACTGTAACCAGGGCTTCTGGTTCTTTTTGTGGGTTCCTCCTAACGCTTGTTTGATTTGTGTTTACTGGGGTGTTATGTGCTATGTGTGTTATTTATTTTTGCTTTATTTATTGCTTTATGTACAGCTTTATTTATTGCTTTCCTTTACAGCTTTTCATATTTCATACTGTCATTATCATTGCTGGATCTGGGTTTTTTGTCTTGGTGGGTGGGGTTTCATTGAGATTTTAAGGTCCTATACCTGGGACCTGAGTGACACCTAGGCTAGAGTGGTTCATGTTCTTTCCCATTCCATTTCGGTTTGGTGCGGGAATATGAAACACGGTTCAGATATGGGTTTCTTCTTGAGAACTCTGTGCTACAGATTTCCTGTAGTGCTAGGGCTATCTGGGAAGCCTGCTAAGTCTGGATGACCTTTATTATGACCTTCAGAAACTGAGATGAATTAGAGGAGGGTCTTTTATGGTTATTGTAAACACTGTACCTCCAGGTTAGAAGTGTTTACACTTCTCATAACTGATCCAAGTCTGAGGATCCTTGTTTTAGAACACTACCTGTGAGGGGGTTGGGCTGTTTACAGGTTTGCAGGTACCATTGGCCACATCATACCCTGTTACTTGTTTTGATTAAGAGTACCTCATTTTGGACAGTTCTTGTGATTTAACCCTGGACATGTGACTCTTTATTTGAGTCCCCCACCTTGGTTACTGGATTTCTGAACCTCCATCTGGACTTCTTGAACATACATGGGCTTTATATCAAGACAGATAATCAGATCCAGCTTGATCACAAACCCTTGCATATCATTTGCATACATCATCATTGCATCATTTAACATTTGTTTATTTGTTTTTCAGGGTATCCACACTATATCTGGCTTGGTTTTGACCCCTTCTTCTGCATAGACCTCAGCTTCATCAGGCATCTTCTTCAGCTATCTTCATTATCACCAGCATCAGCCTGACAATGGTTCATCTCTAGTATCATCCTTGATCTTCATCAGCAGCTATCTTCCTCCTCTTCAGCATTTATGGCTACTCCCAGGAAAAGCAACATATCATACCATTTCTTTGAGCCTGTGTTGACTGGTATCAAGCAGGTCCAGTCACTTATCACCCCTGACCACATCCCATTATTCAGAGAGCATTATGGAGGTATCCTTGATATGGTTATGGACCTGGACCCTTCTCAGAGGAGCATGATCCACACCTTCCTACAGTTTTATGATCCTCCTTTGAGATGCTTCACATTTCCAGACTTTCAGCTAGGACCTCTGCTGGAGGAGTTTTCATCATTGATTGGAATACCTGTCAGGGGTGGAATCCCCTTCAACCCAGAGATGACTTTTCCCAGCAATGGAGAAGTAGCAAAGGCACTGTACCTGGAGCCTGCCTTGATTGAGCAAAGCATGATAACAAAGGCTGAAATCCCTGGTTTGCACTTAGATTTCTTGATTTCTCAGGCCATCCTGAAGGCCTCTTTGGGAGAATGGAGGGCAGTTTGTGCATTGTTAGCCCTTAGCATATATGGGGTTATACTGTTTGCAGATGAGCCCAAATATGTCAGCAAGAATGCTATTCATCTTTTCCTTCTGAGGAACCCAGTACCCACCTTGCTGGGAGACTTCTATTACTCCATCCATCAGAGAAATGAGAAACAAAGGGGGAAGTTGGTGAGATGTTGTGCTCCTTTGTTTCACACCTGGCTGCTCAGACACCTACCTAAAACAGATGCCTTCTTGAATCCTCACCAACAGAAGAATTGGGCCAAGAGGCTCATTGCTTTGACTTCAGATGATATCAGATGGTGCACCCAGAGCACCAAAGGCAAAGACATTATCACCAGCTGTGGGCAGTACCCAAATGTACCTCTGATAGGAGTAAAGGGTTGCATCAACTACAATCCTTTGCTGTTTAAAAGACAACTGGGCTATGCTTTGGTTCACCCTCCTAGAGTGCAAGATTTAGCTGAGACCCTGTATTGTGAAGTAGAGCCAAATTCAGCTGTTGTCAGACAAGCATCCTGGGCTTGGGACAACATCCAGACAAAAGGGACGACTATTCTTGGGAGGTGTAATAATGTTGCTTCAGCTCAGTACTATGACTGGTCCCATGCTAGAGCTCAGATTACTGGAATGCCCTTCACTGTGGAGGACACACCTGGACCATCTGCAGTACAGCCAGCAGCCACTGTCAGCCTGGAAGAATTTGAGAAACTGAAGGAAAGGAATGAGAATCTGTCTCAAGCTCTGAAGAAGACTCTTTGGGAAAGGAGTGATGGTCGTCTGGACATTGAGAGGTTGGAGAAGCTTATGGTGGAGCATCTGGCCAAGATTGAGAAAACAGAGGACTACATCAGAAAAGCAAGAGCTGGGGAACAAATATTGAAGAATGCCTATAAAGAGGCCAAGCTTCAGAAGGCTAGGACTGAGCTCTATCTGCAAGAAAGTCAGGCTAGGTGGGTCAGGATCACTGAAGCCCGTACTCAGGAAGATCAGAGAACTCAAGCCAAGATTGAACAGTTAGAGGCCAATGAAAAGAAGCAGCAGGAAGCTTTGCTGGCAGCCCAGAAGGAGATTTCAGAGTTGAAGCTTAGGGCTGGATTGAAGAGATCAAAGGATCAAGAGAGGCACAAGAAGCTGACCACTTCCATTGCCACCAGAAACCTCCTCATCAGGACTATTACAGAGCATCCAGTTGGTTCAATGACTGAGGCACTTCTGAAGGAGGTTAAGGAGGATGAGTTTGGACTAGATGTCTGACTTTTTGATTGTTGTTGTTTTCATTTGATGTACTTTTCTTTTGTGTTGTATTTTGACCCTTCAGGGGCATGTGTTGTAAAAAACAGACTATGTATTATTCATCATTTGTAATATATTTTAGTTTGTTTCCATTTGGGTTTTCTTTTTCTCAACAACATCAAAGCATCTTCCTCGAGGTCTGGAAAGGTCAAAACCAAGAACCAAGCCGGATACCTTGGAAAACAAATAAGCATACTGCATTTCATACTAACTTTTATTTTGTTTTGTAGGTTTTGTTATTATTTGTTTCTAACTTTGCTATGAACTTAGGAAATATTGCTCGCAGAAGAGTGTTCCCTGTCAACCGTGCACACCGGTATCCTACTCGTAACAACCTTCCGGGTATTCTAATGGAGCAAGTACAGCAAGACCTAACTGAGGTCAGAACCCAGATGGCTAATGAAAGAGTGGAGATGAGAAACTAAATGGCCCAATTCATGACTGTGATGACTGGCTTGGCCCAGAGTCAGGAAAGGTTAAGGGCATTGGTAGAAAGACAAACTCTCGAGGAACCTCATCCTGGAACTGGAGGAACAAGTAATAATGAAAGGGGTCAGCCTCATGTTAATCCACCTGTATTTGGACCTCATCTAGATCCGGAAGTCAACATCCCGGGTAATGTGCAAGGAAATACTACTGGGGGGAGAATCTTGCAAGAAGATCCCCAAGAGGAGCAGTTTACTGTCATGGGAGCAGGAGATGAAGTCTATGATAGGAGATTTGATGAAATTGATGAGAAGTTGAGATCTTTGGAGTCTCAAAACTCCTTGGGCTTCGATGTAATGGATATGGGGTTAGTGGGTGGGGTGAGAATTCCCCACAAATTCAAACCCCCGTGCTTTGAGAAATACAATGGAACCTCTTGTCCACGAACTCACCTGCAGTCTTTTCTGGGGAGACTTAAAGCATATACCATGGATGAAAAGCTGTGGATGTTCTACTTTGAAGACAGTTTGACTGGGGCTTCAAGAGAGTGGTATTCACACCTGACCAGAGCTACTATCAGATGCTGGAAGGACCTAGCTGAGGCTTTCATCAAACAGTATCAATACAATCTGGACATGGCTCCTAACAGGACCCTCCTAATGGGAATGTCTCAATCCTCCAGAGAAAGCTTCAGGGACTATGCCCAAAGGTGGAGACAGCTTGCTGCTGCTGTCCAGCCACCCATGTCGGAAAGAGAAATGGCCGACATGTTCATGAATACTTTGCAAGGAACATATATTGATAGATTGGCTGCCTTTTCTTCCACCAGTTTTGCTGACGTAGTTATAGCCGGTGAAAGAATTGAAAGTTATTAAAAATGGGCAAAATTTCTGATAATGGTGCAAATTCATCCAGTAATCCCAGGAAGCCTTTTGTGGGACCCCGAAGGACCGGAGATACAAATTCCATTCATGCCAGCAGGGGCAGACCTCAGTATGTTCACAGATCAATAGCAGCTGTCACCATTCCAGCTCCGATTCCTCAGCAATCAGCATATCAACAACCATAACAACCACATTATCAACAGCAAGTTCAGTATCCGCAACCGAGAACCTACAACAACAACAATAGTAATCAACAACAAAGATCCTTTCAGCAAAGACCATCACAGGCAAACAGGGTGATTGACCCTATCCCTATGCCTTATGCTGCCTTATTGCCACAACTCCTGAAGCTTAACTTGGTTGAGTTAAGGACATTGGCACCCCCAGATCCCTATGCCTATGCCTTAATCTCCCAAAGAATTATGATGTCAACGCCAGGTGTGCTTTCCATTCCAATGCACCAGGCCACAATACGGAAAAATGCAGGGCATTGCAAATGAAAGTTCAAGATCTGGTGGATTCTAAAGCCCTCAACTTCGCACCGCCTCCGAATGTCAACAGAAATCCTATGCCTAATCATGGTGGGTCGAGGATTAATGCCATTGAGGAAGACAAACCATCTACTTTGATCACCAGTGTTGCACAAATTCGAACACCTCTGGTCGAAATTAAAGCCCAGCTTCTAGAGTGCCAAGTGTTCCCCGGGTGTGAACTCGGTTGTGGGTATTGCAACATTGCAGTCAACGGGTGTGATAATTTGAGAAGCGGCATAGATGGTCTTATCAAGGATGGTATCCTTCAGATCTCAACAACGACGCCTACAAATCCAGCAATTCCTTTGACAACAATTCATGATTCTTCTACAACAGCAGCAACAATCATTCCAACCGATTCATCAATATCATCAGCAATGGCTCCGTCCATCACTTCAACGAGTCAAGTTTCAACAACCATTTCTTCTACAACATCAGCATCCATTTTATCAGCAGAATCTTCTACAACGCCAACAGAAATTAATGAAGATGTCTCAGCAGTTACAATATACTATGACCCATCAAATGTTCCTCCCAGCAACAATTTCCAACAACAAACAGTGGCACCTCCCACTAGATCACCAGTCACAATTTACTACGATCCGCACACCATTACAATACCCTCTTCCGCAGCAGTCAGTCCAGTTACCATCACGGTGCCTGGACTAGTTCCTTATGAAAGCAGTAATGCCATACCTTGGCATTATGGCTCTGATCTCTACTACAACGGGGAGAAAATCACTCTGGATTCTTCAACCTCTTCTCCACAAATTGATAATGTTGGGGGAGGCGGAGGCTTCACCAGAAGCGGACGCCTTTTTGCCTCACAAACTCAAAGACCTAATGCTGAAGCAGAAGTTGCTGCCAAAGCAAAAGGAAAGAGTGTGGTACCTGAAGAGACGACCGTCAAAGAAACTCAGAAGACATCTTTTGAACAAGATGTAGACGAGTTTATGAGAATCATAAAAAGAAGTGATTACAAGGTGGTGGACCAGCTTCACCAAACTCCCTCAAAAATCTCCATATTATCCCTGTTGATGAGTTCTGAAGCTCACAGGAACGCATTATTGAAAGTCCTGCACGCAGCATACGTGCTAGAGGAGATTACTGTTAACCAGCTAGAAACTGTGGTGGCAAATGTCAACACCAGTCACGGACTGGGCTTTACCAATGCTGACTTAACAACAGAGGGATGTAACCACAACAAGGCTTTGCATATCACCTTGGAATACAAGGGTGCTGTTCTATCTCATGTACTGGTGGACACTGGGTCATCACTCAATGTTCTGCCAAAGAAAGCCTTAGTGAAGCTGGAGTATGATGGTTTGGCACTGCGTCCGAGTAATTTGGTGGTGAGAGCATTTGATGGCTCTAAAAGATCAGTGCTTGGAGAGATTGATCTGCCTGTGATGATTGGCCCGCAGACTTTTAAAATAACCTTCTATGTGATGGACATTCAGCCGGCCTACAGTTGTCTGTTGGGTAGACCCTGGATCCACGCCGCTGGCGCTGTTACGTCTACCCTTCACCAGATGTTGAAATTCGAGTGGGAAGGCCAGATCATCACCATCTGTGGGGAAGAAGACATCTTTGTTAGCCATCTGGCTACGTATAAGTACATAGAAATGGATGGAGAAATCCATGAAACCATGAGCCAGGGGTTCGAGGCCCTGAACATTAATGAAGCATCTGCTGTACTAGGAACCTCCATAACGTCGTATCAGCAAGCCCGGAAGGTTGTTGAAGAGGGTACCGCCCAAGGCTGGGGCAAGCTGTTGCCCGTGGAAAAGAAAGAAGACAAATTTGGGTTGGGTTACAGACCAACTCAACAAGATCAATCAGAGGCTGCAAAGGAGCCCAATTTTGTCAGCGGGGGAATGCTCACCCCGGATGCTGTGAACAACTTGGAAGACGAGGAGGAAAGTGACCGCAACCTGGAGAGCTGGATACGTCCAAGGATCCCGGGGAGCCAAGTCCTTAACTGGTCTTCCTAGGAAATTATAAGGGTTACTCCTGCAGAGTAATTATTATTTCCTGTATTTTAAAGCATGCATCAAGTCTTGCATCTTGCCCAAGATGACAAGACTCATTTTGTAATCGGGCCATCTTGTAATTTTGTGCAAATAGATCAATCAATGAATATCAGACATCTTTTGCAAACAAGTCTCTTTTTTTCGCTCACTGTCTTTTCATTTTTCTTTTTCTACAAAAATAAAATGGCATTGTTTTTCAAAAAATAAATAACTTCATTCTCACTTTTTCTAAACAAGATTAAAATTGATCACTAAAATAAACCAATCTAAACCCTTGCAGAAATTGCTCTCCAGACTGCACCGACAACAACACTGCTATGACTTCGTATGACTTTGACAATCCAATCAATCAAGCTGATGAAGGGGTTGAAGAAGATTATGAGCTACCTGAAGAGCTAGCCAGGTTGTTAAGGAGGGAGGAGAAGGTTATCACTCCTCATCAGGAGGAGATTGAAACGGTTAATCTTGGTACGGAAGAAGATGTGAAAGAAGTTAAGATTGGGGCCTGCCTGCAAGATTCAGTAAAAGAGAAACTGATTGATATGCTTTGGGAGTATGTGGATGTTTTCGCTTGGTCTTATCAGGATATGCCAGGGTTGGACACCGACATTGTCATGCATAAGTTACCACTGAAGGAAGATTGTCCACCAGTAAAACAGAAACTGCGCCGTACTCGCCCGGATATGGCAATGAAGATTAAAGAAGAGGTATAAAAACAGTGGGACGCCGGGTTCCTTGCTGTAACCAGCTATCCGCCGTGGGTTGCTAATATTGTACCTATGCCTAAGAAATACGGCAAGGTGAGGATGTGTGTGGACTACCGGGATCTGAACAGAGCCAGCCCGAAAGATGACTTCCCTTTACCTCAAATTGATGTATTGGTTGATAATACGGCTCAGTTCTCAGTGTTCTCCTTCATGGATGGATTTTCAGGATACAATCAGATCAAGATGTCACCTGAAGACATGGAGAAGACAACTTTCATCACACCCTGGGGCAGGTTCTGTTATAAGGTGATGCCATTCGGACTGAAGAATGCTGGTGCAACTTACCAACGGGCTATGGTGACATTATTCCATGACATGATCCACAAAGAAATTGAATTTTATGTGGATGACATGATTGCCAAGTCCCTTACAGAAGAATACCACCTGGTGAACCTATTGAAGCTATTCAAGCGTCTGAGGAAGTACCAACTGAAGTTAAACCCCAACAAGTGCACATTCGGGGTGCGATCCGGTAAGCTGCTGGGATTTATCGTAAGTGAGAAAGGGATTGAAGTTGACCCTGATAAAGTTAAAGCCATTCAAGAAATGCCTGCACCAAAGACAGAAAAAGAAGTTCGGGGGTTTCTAGGTAGATTGAACTACATTTCACGGTTCATATCTCACCTCACAGCAACCTGTGAGCCTTTGTTCAAGCTGTTAAGAAAAGAACAAACGGTCAGGTGGAACGAAGACTGCCAAAGGGATTTTGACAAAATCAAGGAATACTTACAAGAGCCTCTAATCCTTATGCCTCCAGTTGAAGGAAGACCTCTAATCATGTACTTGACAGTATTAGAAGAGTCAATGGGGTGTGTGCTGGTCCACCATGATGAGTCTGGTCGAAAAGAGTATGCAATATACTACCTAAGCAAAAAGTTTACCGACTGTGAACAACGTTATTCACTGCTCGAGAAAACTTGTTGTGCTTTAGCGTGGGCTGCTCGCCGACTAAGACAGTATATGTTGACCCACACTACTTTATTGATCTCCAAGATGGACCCAGTTAAGTACATTTTTGAGAAGCCAGCACTTACCGGACGGGTTGCAAGATGGCAAATGATCCTCACAGAATATGATATTCAGTACACATCTCAAAAGGCCATCAAAGGCAGTGTATTGTCCGATTATCTTGCTGAGCAACCCATTGATGATTACTAGCCTATGAGATTTGACTTCCCTGATGAAGACATCATGTTCATAAAAGCAAAAGATCATGAAGAGCCTGTTCACACTGAAGGGCCTGACCCAGAGGAAGAATGGACTATGATGTTTGATGGGGCTGTTAATATGAATGGTCGTGGTGTTGGTGCAGTACTCATTACACCTAAGGGAGTTCACATGCCTTTCTCGGCAAAGCTCACCTTCAACTGCACTAACAACGAAGCTGAATACAAAGTTTGCATTATGGGTCTTGAGGAAGCCATTGACCTCAGGATCAAGACTTTGACTGTGTTCGGAGATTCAGCTCTGGTAATTAATCAAACCAATGGAAAATGGTACACCCACCAGGATCATCTGATACCTTATCGGGATTATACAAGGAGGTTATTGACTTTCTTCACAATAGTCAAGCTTGAGTATATCCCTCGAGACGAGAATCAGTTTGTGGATGCTCTGGCTACCATTTCATCCATGATCAAAGTTCAAGCTGCCAACTTTGTGCCTCGGATTTCAGTATCCAGACTTGGCAGACCAGCATATGTATTCTCAGCGGATGTTGTTAAAGATGATAAGCCTTGGTTCCACGACATTAAGTGCTTCTTGGAGGATCAAACATACCCACCTGAGGCATCTTCCAATGACAAGAAGACATTAAGAAGGCTAGCTGGTAGTTTCTTCCTGAATACTGACAGTTCCCTGTACAAGAGAAACTTTGATATGGTACTTCTCAGATGCGTTGATAAGACAGAAGCAGACTTGTTGATGCACGAAGTGCACGAAGGATCCTTTGGTACCCATGCAGGAGGGAATGCAATGGCTAAAACGTTGCTAAGATCAGGCTATTACTGGATCACAATGGATGCAGACTGTTGTGCCTATGCCAGAAAATGCCATAAATGCCAGATCTATGCAGATAAAGTGCATGTGCCTCTGAATCCTCTGAACGTGATGTCTTCACCCTGGCCCTTTGCCATGTGGGGCATTGATATGATTGGCAAGATTGAACCAACTGCTTCGAATTGCCACAGATTCATCCTGGTTTCCATTGACTACTTTACCAAATGGGTTGAAGCAGCTTCCTATGCAAATGTTACAAGGCAAGTGGTAGCCCGATTTCTGAAGAGAGACATCATCTGTCGGTATAGAGTTCCCGAGCGAATCATTACTGATAATGGTTCCAACTTAAACAATAAAATGATGGAAGAACTATGCCGGGACTTCAAGATCCAACACCACAATTCTTCTCCTTACAGGCCAAAGATGAATGGCGCTGTTGAGGCAGCTAATAAGAATATCAAGAAGATTGTGCAAAAGATGGTGGTTACCTATAAAGATTGGCATGAAATGCTACCATTTGCCTTGCATGGGTACCGTACGTCAATCAGAACATCCACTGGGGCAACACCGTATCAGCTTGTGTATGGTATGGAGGCAGTCCTACCTGTTGAAGTTGAATTACCCTCCCTACGAGTACTGATGGATGTTAAGTTTAATGAAGCAGAATGGGTCTGATCCCGATACGAACAACTGAATCTGATTGTAGAGAAGAGGTTGGCTGCAATTTGTCATGGGCAGCTGTATCAGAAAAGAATGAAGAAAGCCATCGATCAGAAAGTCAGGCTTCGAGAGTACCAAGTAGGAGATCTTGTGCTGAAAAGACTCCTCCCTCCTCATACAGACCACAGGGGCAAGTGGACTCCGAATTATGATGGTCCATTCATAGTAAAGAAAGTTTTCTCTGGTGGAACACTGATGCTCAGTACTATGGATGGTGAAGACTTCCTGTCCCCTGTAAATTCAAATGCAGTTAAAAAATACTTCGCATAAAATGACCCGCTGGACATAAAAACAGAATATAAGTCCAGGCAAAAATAGGGCATCCCGGCGAGTCAAAAACAGAATAAAAGACTCGGGCAAAAATAAGGGAAAATAAAAAAAAAAAATGTACACCCGCTGAGTTGAAAAGCCGCATTGGACGACTCAGGCAAAAATGGGTATCCCGGTGGATCGAAAACCTGAAAGGGCGATCCACGCAAAATAAGGGAATAAGCGAACAACTGCATTCTGAATTCGTTTGTATCACTTACAACATGGTAAGCTCCGAAAGGTTCAAGCTTCGTTCAGAATCAGCCTTCTTCAGAAAGCAAAGTGAGAAGAACGTCAAAAGTCATACGAGTCATAGCAAAAGGGAAGCTCCTCAAAGCGTCGTCAACATTGCCAGCATCTTGTTTGTTTCCCAATTTGTAACAATCTCCTCATTTCAGGGGATCTGTTTCTTTGACTGTATCTTGCCAATTCAGGGCACACGAATTAATAAAATCAGATTTTCAGTCATGTTTCGTCTCGTACATTTTATTTTCACTTGCAAAATGTCCGATGTCCTTAAGATATTGATTGCATAAAAACAGATGCTTCCCTTCTAAAAATACGTGCTTACAGGAAATATACTTACTCTCGGGAGTGTCTAAACTCCTATGATGGAATCCTGTAAGGGATACCTCGGAGTACTTGTGTGTTTCTTTGTCTTTACAGGATTGCAGGTATCCAAAGCGCAACATGGGGCATGAAAGCTTCTCCTTAGTAGACTGCCAAATCATTATTTCCTCAGCACACCTTCCAAATAGCACCAGAGATGCTTTCTCCCCATCAGAGTTTCCAGGCATCACTTCTCCAGCAAAGAGCAGCACCTGAAGGTGTTCATATCCCCGACTGAGTTGTCAAGTATCATCCTCAGCAGGATCCCCACAGAAATCTCTAGGAAGATCTTTCAGTGATCTTTCTTCTTCCCCAGCCAAGTGACAGACAGGGAACCATATCCCCACAGAGCTCCAGCCTCTATCCAGAAGAGCAATGCCTGAAGATCTCGCAACAAAGTAAAGAAAGCTTCTACAGGCCCCAGCTGGGTCCCTCATTACCAAGATAGGTTTATCAGTGATCTATTTCCCCATGCATAGTCGGATATGACAGATCTGCCAATGATCTCATCCCTAGCTGGGATATACACTTCAAGCAGATCAGCCAGAGATCTCCCCGGCAACGGGATCCGAATCCCCGATCATTATCTTTGCATAATCATAGCATTCGCATCATATTTTCCCCACAGAGCGTAGCATTCCGTCTGATACAGAGCATTACGGCAAAAATCAAACATATTGCATAATCATAAGCCATGTGTAAAATCAAACACTTGTAAATACTGACAATCCATCAACAATATACAGAATATTCCCCAATTCCCCACCAGAGAGCCAAAACATTTCCCTTACAGATACATATACACACTCCTTTTGGCACTCGTCCGTGTCATCATTCCCCAGTAGAATTGCCCGAGCAAACATACACTTATATTACAGATGCTCCTTGACACTCGTCCATGTCATACCCCCAGCAGAAAGCCAAAGCGTCCCCTTTGCACTCACAACACATGTGTACATATATCTACACAGAATTCCTTGACACCCGTCCGTGTCACCCTCCCCAGCATAGTTACTTAAACACCTTGTAAACCAGATACTTGTTTATAATACACTTTTCCCGACACTCGTCCGTGTCGCACTCTCCACAGCAAGTTAAACACTCGTCTGTGTCTCACTCTTACTTTTTACTCATACAGATACTCGTCCGTATCTTGTATATACCACTTAAATCCCCTCAGAATCAACACTCGTTCGTGTTCTTTGCTAACCAGTTGATACTCGTCCGTATCATCATCTCTGAACATGCGTCAAGCGTTTGTTTCTACTGATACTCGTCCGTATCATAGTCTTAAGGATGCTCGTCCGCATCTTTAATCTATACACAGTGTCAAACACTTATACCTTCATCTCTTGAATTTAGACGCTCGTCTGTGTCTACCCTTACCCAGAAGATTCCCCAACAAAACATGTTAAACTATTTTCTTTCTATCAGACATTCGTCCTATGTCATGATACCTTTTCGGCAGCCGTACCCTGCCAGGTGATCGTCCTTCACCTTCTCGATGATCGTCCTTCATCACCCCCAGTGGAGTCTCTATTCATTAGAACCCCTTCTTATCCGACATTCGTCCTATGTCATGATAAACCCTGAGAGCAGCCGTACCCTGCTAGGTGATCGTCCTTCACCTCTTGATGATCGTCCTTCATCATACTTATCCGATGGCCGTCCCCATCGTCGACCTTTTTATCCGACATTCGTCCTATGTCGTGATGCTTTTGGCAACCGTACCTTTCCAGGTGATCGTCCTTCACCTTAGATGACCGTCCCTCATCTTATCCCCAACAAAGCAGCCGTCCCCTGCTAGGTGATCATCCTTCACCTTTGATGACTGTACCTCATCATTTATTTCATTCATACCTTGAACTTGATGGTCGTCCCCATCATTTACCTATAATCCCCAGAGAGTCTTATAACTTTACCTGATGGCCGTCCCCATCATAATCTCTTATATCCCCAACTTGTCGGCTGTCCCTGTCATTGCTTTATTTCCCGCATTTTCCCCAGCATATCGGTCGTCCCCGTCAGTGCTTTATCCCCAACAGTCGCCCTCTGCTCGACAGTCGTCCTCCGTCGCCCGCACTTTATAATCATACTTTATTTTCTTTTACAATCTATATCCATTTTCTTCTTCATTCTGTGAGTGCAAATTTTGGACTGTCTTTTGGTATTCAACCACAAGTTATCTTGTTTGACTGTTAAGCCGTTGCTTACATCCTGCACAGCTAACTCATGCTTGAATAGGGGCAGCTGTAAACACCCCAAATTTTCCCTCACTCATTTCACCATCGCTTGTGATCTTTTCATTTGCATAAATTCAGTCATAGCATCTCATACCACATTTTTGCTTCACTGCATTGGTTCAAAGTCATCTGCTTCTAGGATTTGTGATCTGAGGAATCCAAGAGCCATTTGAGCCACTCCAAAGGTCTTCAATCACTTCAAAGGGGCCCATGGATGTTCAAGAATTATATTATATCCTCACAAGGTCAAGGAAGTCAAAGGATCACAAGAACTGAGAAAGGCATGGAGGCAGAGCCAGGTTTAACTGCACAGATGACCTAAAATTAGGGTTTTGGTTTCAAAGGCCATAACTCCAAATTTTTTGGTCATTCTTGTTTCTATTGGTCTCCATATGTTATGAGGATCATGCATATCAATTTTGATGAAGAAATTCCATGGGGAAGGCATCTGATCACAAAATGACTTCTTGAGCAAGTCAGTGTAAAATCAGGGCATCTGAGGCCTCCAATGACCCAACCAAAGGGTGTTCTCCATCATTTTGAATGTGTATGATCTTTATTTGGTCATATAAGATGTTAGAAGTTCACAAAATTGAAGAATTTCAAGCCATTTGCAAATTTGCCTTTTTTGGAAAGTGACTTATAATGTAAACTTGCTATTTTGGGAAAGTTTTTCAACCTCCTCTTATTGATTCAAAAATGCTTCAAATGAGAAAACTTTGGTCATGAAAGTTGTAGATTGGATCATTCCCTTTTCAAAAAGTACAAGAACTCTTTCTAATTCATTTTGGATCAAAAGTTATAGCTTTTCAAAGTTGGGAAAAATCATGAAATTTTCACTTTTGCACCAAAGAGGGAAAGTTGCAAAACCTCATGCCAAGGCCAAAGGTGACTTCAAAGTGACTTCTAATATTCATACAAACACAATGCAATGCCTAAAATTCAGATTGGCCCAAGAAATTTCTCATTTTCATGCCTTGATGTCCAAGTATCATAAACCATTTTTCATGAAAATCACAAAGAGGGAAATCTTGCAAGAAGGGTTCCTTTGGTTTTGTTTGGTCTCTAATCATTATCAAAGTATCATAGCAACATTGTATGGTGCATTTTGCTGCATATTGCCCAAGAGATGTCACATGTCCATGGCCAAAAATCACAAAGTGTAACAAGTTGCAAAATTGCAAAACATGTGAGATCTCACCCTTCATCCATTCCAGCTCACATCAGTTCATCCCATGGCCATCCTTGAAGGCAGCTGAGCCCAGAGCAACCCTAAAATAGCCTCTGCCACAACCCATGCCTCAAGTACACCTAACATTGACTTTTTGGCCAATTGCCCCATGCCATTCCCACAGTGCAAGTCACTTCCTCAGACCTCTTCCAATAGTTTAGGGATGTGCTATGGATCATAAAGCAAGCCACACACAAGCCAGAAACCTCCCACAATCCAGCTTGCACAAAATATGTCCAAAACTTCTCTTCTACGAAACTCCTTCCTCAGCCATCAAACCTTCATTTTTCTTTCACCAACAAGTCACAAATCACTCATAGAACAAGAATCACCCCCTGAAACAGCTTGAATCCCCACATACACAAACTCCCATTTCTGCTATACCAGAGCTGAAACATTCAAACCAGCCACTCCCCAAGTTTTCTAAGCTTCATTCCATCATCAGGAGGTTCAGGGAAGCAGGCTTGCACAAAGGAAAAGTCCAGAAAGCTCAAAATCAGAGAGGCTTCATCTCAGGTAACATGAAGAACTTTTTCCCAGAAGCTAGTTTTTAAGTTCTTTTATGACACTATGTGTTCTCCTGATCATGAATATGTGTTTACTTTTGAAAATGGGTGCGAAACCAGCATGTATGATGACTCTGAACATTTGCCCGTGTTTTATATTTTGCTTCGATTCATGCTTGTGAGGTGAAATAAATGGATTTGAGAAGAGGGTTTAGGTTTAGATTGATGAGAGGATCATTTTGGTGGAAGGAATTTGAAGTTTGGTAACCTGTAGAGGAAACTAGG
Source organism: Lathyrus aphaca (assembly GCA_963966055.1). NCBI lineage: Eukaryota > Viridiplantae > Streptophyta > Magnoliopsida > Fabales > Fabaceae > Lathyrus > Lathyrus aphaca. Next base: position 443,369,811 of record OZ014519.1, read on the forward strand.
GTTTGTGCTTGCCGGAGAAGATGACCGGAACCACTGTTCCGGTCATCTGAAAATCATTAGCCCTAATTAGGGTTTAGGCCAGTTTTGAATTGAGACCCTTGGATCTGCCTTCCCGCGCGTGTTTGTGTGGACCAGATCCTCCCATTAGCCATTAATCAGTCATTAATTAATTAAATCCAGGATTAATTAAATATTAAATAAGTTTAGGGAAGTTTGAACCTGGGCCGTCCAGATGCGCGCCAGGTCAACCCTCCCAAGCCTAAAACCAATCTGATCCATTCATTCAACTTACTTTTCCATTTTATTAGTTTTATTTCATTTTATTTATATTTAACTTTCACGAATTATTAAAAATAGTAAAACATATTTAAAAATTCTGAAATTTTTTGTCAAACATTTTATTAATTTTCAGAACCCAAAAATATTTTTATTTTCATTTTTTGCATTAAAAATCGTTTTTAAATCATTTAAATGTTTATTTTTAATTAGTTAATGGAAATTAATTAATTAAAAATGCATTTAGGTATTTAAAAATCACAAAAAAATTCACATTGCATTTTAAAACATTTAGAAACATTATCAAACTCTCAAAACAAATTTATTTTTGGTTCTTGAACTATTTTGACCTTTTTCATTGGAATTAAATTCATTTAAAGGCAATAATTTTGTTCAAACTTAGAAAACTTCATTCTGCCTAACCATGAAGAGTTTGATAATGGTTCTTCTTGCATTGTATCCTTCATAGGATTTAGTTTCTAGGGTAAAATTGGTTTGAATTTATCTTCCATTTTCAATTAAATGTGCATTTTTCCTTTTGAGGTGCCTTGAAACCCTAGTTGACTTAGAAAAATCATAACTCCCATTAGGTTTAGATTTAGGTCTCCCCCTTTGGGCATTGAACTTGTGTAGGGTTAGGGTACCTTTGATCCCATTTTCAATTTTTTATCATGTCATTTGCTTCTGGTTTTGAATTTTTGTGTTGTATGTTGTTTATAAACCCTAATTCTTGTTTCCTTTTGCATCCATCTCTCATTTGCTTGCATTCAAGAACTTGTCATGACATTTTGTGCATCCATATGACATATAAGACATCTTAGGACATATTAGAATCATGTTTGATCATTGAATCATTCATTTGACATGTCATACCTTCATTGCATTCCACAAGCTTTCATGGACTTTCATGGTTCAAGGCATGCTTCATATGCATCCATTCTCTTGTATGCTCACATATATGCATCTTGTATGAGTTTGCACCATATCTTGACATCATTTTCATCATGTGTATGTTTCTAACTTTGGCCTTTGCCCATCCATATGCATTGTTCCATCTCATTTCTTCCTTTATGCATCTTGTACTAACTTTTCAGGTTAATGGTAAGTTTGTTTAGGAGGTGGATTTGCCTTCACCTCCTACCTCTTCTCACCTCATCATTTTGCATCTTTGCTGAATTTTATCTTATGTATTAGAGTGAGCTTGCTCATTCATGCTCTTGCTCTCTTTCTTCCTTCAAGCAACTTGTCTTCTTAAGTGAAGCAAGTTGTCTTGCTTCTCTCTGCTTCTTCCTCCTTTCCTCTGCTTCCTTCCTGGTGGTTTCTATGAAGATCATCTTGCAAGCCTCATTAACCCTAGGAACAACTAAGCATGATAACAATTAGGGTTTGATTATTCCCCCCCATTTAGCTTTTACCTTTGTGTCATCATTGAGTCTTCTCTTCTCATCCCATAATCAAGGACTAAACCCTAAAGGTTTTAAGGCTTTGTGATTAAGCTTATGCCTGCATCCTTCTATTAGGATGGAGTGTATAAATTTAATCCTAAGTGTTAAACCCTTAATGTGTTTAAATCCTTTAATCAATCCATCTAATAATCACTAAGACATCAAGCTTGTAACTTGGGCCTTGCATTAGGGTTCTAATTCTTCCTTAATTGGTTAAGAAGGACTAACCCTAGTGTTAATGGACAAGTCCCCCTCAAGTTGTCTTACAAACCATAAAACGCACTTCTTAATCTTACCATTAACTAAAATCCATTTAATAAAGGTTTGTTTTGTCATGAGGTTAATCCCTAATCATGGATTAAGTTGAGGAGCCTTCCTTAGCTTAAATGTTCTCATCTATTATCCTTCTATTAGGATGGTGTAATGGGTCCATTAAATCCTTGATTATGGCTTAAACTCATTACTTAACACTAAACAAAAACTCCAAAAAACATATAAATAATCACAAGTAGGTTAATGATCTTAATCCTACATCATGGTGATTAAGTGTGAGGTGCTTATTTCACATTTAAGGTATTCTCATTACCCCTAATCAGAGGGAGGATGTGGTGAGTTTACTAACCCTTGGTTTAGGCTTAAGCTCATTTTCTTATGACAAACTCCAAAAAGCAATAAATGTTTGAAAACACAAAAAAAAAAACAATAATCGTCTCCTCCGGGATTCTTTTCTCATCTTATTCACTCACAAACGAGAACTCGCTTCTTCCGTCTAATGCAAGACAGTTTGCACCTGAGCCAGACAGGTCATACACTCAAGCATAGACAAGTAAGCAGTTCACAAGTCAATTTATCTTTCAGTCTCTTTGGGTCGAACTACGGTGTTCTGACTTCCTCATTGCACGAGAGGATACGTAGGCATAACTTAACAGTTATAGAACAAAAGTCTCTGTATATTCCCCCTCCTTCCAGCATTATTCTTTAAGCCTCATAGTTTTGAGCATTTCATTCTTGTTCTTACACTGACGCTCCACATATTTCACTTCACTTTCTTCTAGCACTGACACTTGCATTCTTTCCAGCTTTGATACACAAATTACACTGACACTACCCCTTTAAAACACAACTCTTTTAAGCGTGGATCCCGTCGAGTACGACGGACAATCTGGGTGCTAATACCTTCCCAGGTTGTAACCAACCCCCATTCTCAGTCTCTCTGGTTCGCGACCGTCTTATCCATCTCTTCTTAGGTTTATGCAACATTACCTTTCCTTCGGGATAAAAATGCCTAGTTGGCGACTCTATTCATTCATTCTCCTTTCGCCGACCGTTCGCGTCTGTACCCCATTTGACTTAGCCTCATTTGGTGGGAGCAACAAGGAATGGAGAACATTACGAAGAAGGGATGGGTACAAATCAAACTTTGAGCCTTATATCTTTGTTTCTCAAACCATTAACCAGACCACGTTACAACCCTCGAAAGACCTAATTGAGGCAGGGTTTATTCTGAAAGCATGCTACCAACAGGGTTGCATAAATTGACTCCCATATATTTGCTAATCTTCAATCTCGATTGCACAATATCCTCGTTGCATCTTTCACACACTTTCTAAATCAGCACTTCGTTTGGATTAACGGTCCATTCGTCACACTGTCACAGCATTCAAATAAATTGACTTTTTCAAAACTTACATGAACTTTACATTAACACTACTATTTGTGTATGAACAATTTAATTGCAATTCAGTACTTGACATCAGTGCAATCTCAACAAGGGGCAATCAAAAGAGAAACTTGAACTTCATTGATGCCAGTATGAGTCAAGACTATTTCAACAGTCCAATCAGGGGAAAAATCATCTTCAATGGCCCAATCAGGGGCAAATTATCTTCCAACAGCTCAATCAAGGGCAGACGCTTATCAAATCCAGACTCTGGGGCAGATCATGCCATGGTCATTGTCAAAGCTTCCCCACCAGATTTATTTCGAATACCCTGCAAGCAGGGGCAAACAAACAAGGAGCAAAGCTTCCTATCTCGTCTCCCCAGCTGGACAAGCAGACCTTGCTAGACATTGGCAACCATTCAAAGCAAAATCGGTCTTCATGTGTCAATTAAGTCGCTCCGCTCATCAGCAAGTGACCCAACTTGGAGCTTTCAGATCCATCTTCTGATCATACATCGTCGAAGATCGAGTGTCGGGGAATCCATCCCTCCACCCATCCAAAGTCCAATCATTATTGGAAACTACCAGACCAAAAGTCCACCAAGCTGGCACCTTTCAGTCGCTCATATGCATCATTATGCATCATATGCAGTCATACGCATCATTTACATCAATCATTTACAACATGTGCATCATATGCATACCTAAATAAATCAGCTTTTCATATCCCCAACATTTTCAAACTTACATCTCAGTGCATAAACATTTGCATCGTATCTCCATCGTTATGGAATACCATTTCAAAAATCCAGCATAGTTGCATAGTTCAGGATCCAGGATCAGCGCAAGTTTCCAGTCCTCGCCCCAGCGGAAGTCAGGATCATATCAATCGAAGATTCCTGGCATCCCCTTGGCGGATTCAATGGCCGTGTTTAATTTTTATTTGCCTTATCATCCTCTGGTGATAACTGATTTTATTTTTCAGTTATTTGCCTTATCATCCTCTGTTGATAAGTGATTTTATTTTCAGTTATTTGCCTTATCATCCTCTGGAGATAAGTGATTTTATTTTTTCAGTCATTTGCCTTATCATCCTCTGTTGATAAGTGATTTTATTTTCATGTCTGTTGCCTTATCATCCTCTGTTGATAAGTGATTTTTTATTTTTCAGTCATTTGCCTTATCATCATCTGTTGATAAGTGATTTTATTTTCAGTCTTTTGCCTTATCATCCTCTGTTGATAAGTGATTTCATTTTCCGTTTGTTGCCTTATCATCCTCTGTTGATAAGTGATTTTATTTTCAGTCATTTTCCTTATCATCCTCTGTTGATAAGTGATTTTATTTTCAGTCTTTTGCCTTATCATCCTCTGTTGATAAGTGATTTTATTTTCATGTCTGTTGCCTTATCATCCTCTGTTGATAAGTGATTTTATTTTCATGTCTGTTGCCTTATCATCCACTGTTGATAAGTGATTTTATTTTCATGTCTGTTGCCTTATCATCCTCTGTTGATAAGTGATTTTTATTTTTCTGTCATTCACCTTATCATCCTCTGTTGATAAGTGATTTTATTTTCAGTTATTCGCCTTATCATCCTCTGTTGATAAGTGATTTTATTTTTCAGTCGGTTGCCTTATCATCCTCTGTTGATAAGTGATTTTATTTTTCAGTCGGTTGCCTTATCATCCTCTGTTGATAAGTGATTTTATTTTTCAGTCGTTTGCCTTATCATCCTCTGTTGATAAGTGATTTTATTTTCAGTTATTTGCCTTATCATCCTCTGTTGATAAGTGATTTTATTTTCAGTTATTTGCCTTATTATCCTCTGTTGATAAGCGATTTTATTTTCAGTTATTTGCCTTATCATCCTCTGTTGATAAGTGATTTATTTTATCTATTTGTTTCTTGCTGTGTCACCCATCATTTACAGTTTATTTCATTTGTTATTTTCACAATTTCTTTCTTTGTCGGACAAATTTGGAGTCTGTTAATATCCAATTATCTTATACCTTGAAAGATTGAACGCGAGCCAGTTCATCTTACTCGGTTTAAGCCAATTTGATAGGGGCATCTGTCATACCCCAAATTTGTCCTACCCGCACCATTTTTATTTGTCTGTCTAACCATTATTTCAAAAATCCAAAAATATGTATCATTTTATTTTCTTCTAACAAATATTCGAAAATCTCCAAAAAATATATGTCATTTCTTTTTCCAAATTCGTGGTTTGTGCGTAAATCGAGTCAGTTTGAGTTTGTCAGTGTGTACATATGTTGTGTTGTCTATAAGCCGGTGTCGTATAAAGATTCTTTTGCCCTATTATCGCTTCAATTTTACATTTACAATTTCTATCATTTTTTTTATCCTAAAAAAAATCTCTATAAAAAAAATCAATTCCTCTTTTATTTTTTATTTTATTGGTCTTTTTTTCTCAAATATAGATTTTACTACTTTATTTCATTTTTTTTTATTATCTCATTTGCTATTATATTCCATTTTATTATTAGCCCCTAATATCATAAATCCATTTTCTTTAAATATTTTTTTTATTACTATCATCATTTCCCAATATTTATTATTATTATTATTATTATTATTATTATTATTACTATTATTATTATTATCATATTCCATTTTTATTATTATCCAAATTTGTTTTTATTATTATAATTATTGGTATGCCAACTATGTCAACCCCATACAATTCACCCTACATAATTTTTCCCAAAATTCCTTCGCGTGATTCCTGCACATCACTTTTTGGTGCTACTCCAAACCATGTTCCAATTCCTTCCATAATTACACTAGCTAGCAAAAAACAATTTTCACAAAATATCTGCTATACACTCATCCCCACTCAGCAACACAAAAACCTGCATGTGAAACCCAAACACAGCTCATTTTTTTCCACTACCTCCACTCAATAACAAACTCAAATTGCACAACCTGTAAAAACCAATTTCAGCTGCATTCTTATCCAAATCTTTCCACCAATTTTCCTTTTCTATCCTTTTCCAAATTTACTCTATAAAAACAACTTTCATTCTTCATTCAATCCAAGCTTGAGGAGCATAAAAATACTCTGCAAAAATCAAACTCAAGCTTCAACTTTACAAAAAAATTCCACAAAACAAATGCTTCATAAAACATAAAATCCGCATAAGCTATTTCTGCACCAAAACCTTCAGCTTTATCAACTAAACACAAACAAATCCATCACATTTTTACTAAAACCCAGAAACAACCTTCAGAATCATCTCCTCCACCACAAAAAAAGCAAATCCAACTCAAAAGAAATCAACCCGTAAAACATCTAACTGAAAATAACCCTTGACACAGAAGACTGAGGAACAAACAAAAATAGACGTGCTTTCGAAACCTGGAGGAAAACTGAATCTGAGCCACCGCGGACCACCCAACCGCGGAAACCCACCATCCATCGTTCATCCCTAAGCTACCCCTCCTTCATCAAACCGCGGTCACCACCACCAACTACCATCGTCTTCCATTCTCAACCACGCAAAATCCATAACCAAATCTGCGAAACCATTTTCCCTTCCACCGCCAGAACCCATAATCCGAACAGAACCATATCCGCCACGAACACCTCAAGCCGTTCACGAAACAAAAGCTACCGTCGTCGGCCATTTGCTTGGAAACGGACGTTACTGGCGAACCCTTTCGTCTCCACCGTTTCCGAAACCCCCAAATCCGCCGTGAAACCCGCAAACATCCGCACGAAATCTGGAAAACACAGAGATCCGAGCTGAGAACCTGTAACAGCGAGAAACAGGGATCCGAGCTGATGAACAGAAACAGCGAGAAACAGGGTCGTTGAGAGCAGGGCCGACATCGTATTTTGAGGTTGAGCATTTTTTCTGAAACGTGTTTTAAAATAATGCTGAAGTTTCTTTCGTTTTTTTTGTTTTTTTTATATAAACCCTGATGTCTTTTCTTCATATCCTGACTGGTCTTCCACCGTTTGTTTTTTTTAGTAAATTAAAGTATCATTTTGTTCTTGGTTTGAGCCGCTATAGCCCATTTGTTTTTAGCTATACATACACTAACAGTCAGAGCATGAACCCCTTTCCATATTCCTTGATTTTTTTTAATTTATTATTATTATTTATCTTGTTTTTTTTGTTTGTTTCATAATATTAGATTTTTTTTATTATTTGTTCTGATTTTAATTTTAACTTCTTAATAATAATATTTTTGTTTAGAAAATGCCTTAAAAAAATTAGTGAGTTATTTGATTTTAATTTTCGTTTCTTTATTTAGGGCCAATGACATAACAAAAGGCCAATTTTCGCCCGATTTCGTTAAATCGGTGATAGTCGGTCAATATGAGGCCCTCCTTGTAATTAGCTTTTTTTTCATTTTATTATTTTATTATTTTGACCAATAAATATTCACTCTAATTAATTTTATTCTTATTTCTCAAATATTATCAATTTAATTTATTATTTAATTTATTATTCTGTCTTAATTTAATTTTTGCGAATTCAATTTAATTTATTCATTTATTATCGCATTTCAAAAGTAAGGTTTCGACTCCTTATAGAATGATTCCAATTTTGAATCGATTCTAAGGTAGTTCACGAACTAAATTTCGACGCGTCCCCAAAAGGTCCAACACCTTCGAATAGTTGTTCTCGATTAAAAGGTTCAACGCCTTCAAATAGTTGTTTCCGATTAAAAAGGCCGAACGCCTTCGAACAGTTCAAAAACACTGCACACACGCTTTCTCTTGGGCAAATTACAACGAGACCTCTTTATTTCTCGCAATCCCCTGTATTTATTGTGTATCCCTCTCCCATTACTTTGTACGTACTTTATTTTCCGTATTCTATTTAATTCTGAATCCTTGGTCCAACGCCAAGCGATTGCACTTGCACACTTGCACTTTATTATTCAATTATCGTTTATTAGGATCCACCTTACCTTGCGAGCCGAGCGCTTTGTGCCTCGCTAAACAAACTACAAAATAAACCTCCATTTGCATTCACCCTTTAACCTCAAAAAACCAAAATGTTTCGATTAGATCCAAACCCTTGATCCAACGTCAAGCGGTCTTAGGAAATAAAACACTCTAATAAAACGAGAAGAATTGTACGCCACGAGCCTTAAGCGGTAGAAAGGAGGATAACGAGCTCTCGTTACTCGCTCCGATTATTTCGACGCAGGACGCTCGTCTTGTTGGACGAGATAAACTATCCATAGGCTTTAGTACATTCCGACTCCTAAACCCTTTCATCGAAGAAAGGTAATAAAATCAACAACCATTACCCTTAGTAGGCCGATCTACGAGGCTCTGACTTTCCCATTGCACACGGGAGTACGTAGGCACGATCTCCATCCTTGCCGAGCACCTAGGATCAATTTAACTTATATTTCAAATCTTTTCCCTCTAGCAAGCAATTCGTTCAAGCATAGACATCCTTTCGCGCGTGATAACTTAGATGGTTCCCATCGAGTACGATGGTTGTAGGGGGTGCTAATACCTTCCCCCTGCATAACCGACTCCCGAACCCAGGCAATGGTTCCGTTGACCATTGTCCTCATCCTTTTCCTCCCGGGTTGTATCTATATCTCCCCTTTCCCTCTCCGGGAATAAATAGAATTAGGTGGCGACTCTTCAGTCTGTCTGGCGCATGACTCCGTCCTTTCGGATCGCGTGAGGTCGTATTTTTCGGGGTACGACACACATTAGCAATGATAATATAGAGATTTTGGAGGGTGTTTGATGAAGCTGGTCCACCACCTTGTAATCACTCCTTTTGATTATTCTCATGAACTCGTCTACATCTTGTTCAAAAGACGTCTTCTGAGTTTCTTTAGCAGGTGGCTCTTCAGGTACCACATTCTTTCCTCTTGCTTTAGCAACAACTTCTGCTTCAGCATTAGGTCTTGGTGTTTGTGAGGCAAAAAGGCGTCCGCTTCTGGTGAAGCCTCCGCCTCCCCCGACATTGTCAATTTGTGGTGAAGAGGTTGATGAATCCATAGTGATTTCCTCCCCCATTGCAGTAGAGATCAGAGCCGTAGTGCCAAGGTATGGCATTACTGCTTTCATAAGGAACAGGTCCAGGCACCGTAATGATGACTGGACTGATTGCTGCAGCGGAAGGAATTGTGATGGTGTGCGGATCGTAGTAGATCGTAACTGGAGATCTGACAGGAGGTGTTGCAGTTTGTTGTTGGAAATTGTTGCTGGGATGAACATTTGCTGGGTCATAATAGATCGTGACCGTTGAGACATCTTCATTAGTGTTTGCTGGTGTTGTAGGCGTTTCCGTTGATAGGATGGGTGTTGATGTTGTAGAAGGAAATGTTTCTGAACTCTGATTTGTTGAAATAATGGAGGGAGTAACTGCTGGAGTTGTTGAAGAATCAGTGGAAATGATAGTGGTTGCTGTTGTAGGAGGATCTGATATCTCTGAAGAAAGAAATGTTGATGTTGTAGGAGAATCTATTGTTGCTGAAGAAAGGATTGTTGATGTTGTAGGAGAATCCATTGCTGCTGGAACAAGAGTTGCTAAAGGAGATGTTGAAGTAATTTCTAAAATTTCGTCTCTGATGAGGCCATCTATGCCCAACCTTAGCTTCTCACAACCATTAATAGCAGTCTTGCACAATTCACAGCCGGCCCCACAGCCTGGGAACACTTGGCATCTTAAAAGTTGAACTTTGACTTCAGCCAGTGGTGTTTGAATATGTGCAACATTATCAATTAGTTGGTACTCTTCAATGGCATTAATCCTTGGCCCACCATGATTAGTCATATGATTTCTAATAACATTCGGAGGAGTTGCGAAATTGAGAGCTTTGGAATCGACCAGATCTTGAACTTTCATTTGTAAGGCTCTGCACTTCTCAGTATTGTGACCAGGGGCGTTGGAGTGAAAGGCACACCTGGCATTAGCATCATAATTCTTCGGGAGATTGGGAGGATCTGGTGGTGCCAACGTCCTTAACTCAACCAAGTTAAGCTTCAGGAGTTGTGGCAATAAAGCAGCATAAGGCATAGGGATAGGGTCAATCACCCTGTTTGCTTGAGATGGCCTCTGCTGAAAAGGGCGCTGCTGTTGGTTGCTATTGTTGTTGTTGCTGTAAGTTCTTTGTTGTGGAAAGTGAGATTGTTGTTGATAGTGATGTTGTTGTTGTTGAGGGTATAATGGTTGTTGTGGAACCGGATCCGGGATGGTAACGGCTGCTAATGATCTGTGAGAATACTGGGGTCTGCCCCTGCTTGAATGGATAACATTTGTTTCACCTGCCCTTCGGGGTCCTGCAAAAGGTTTTCTGGGGTTGCCGGAGGAACTTGCACCATTGTCATAGATTTTGCCAATCTTCAAAAGACTCTCAATTCTCTCACCAGCTATAACTATATCGGCAAAACTGGTAGAGGAGAAAGCAGGAAGTATATCAATATAAGTTCCCTGCAAAGTGTTCATAAACATGTCAGCCATCTCTTTTTCTGACATGGGTGGCCGGATAGCAGCAGCAAGCTGTCTCCACCTCTGAGCATAATCCTGGAAGCTCTCTCTTGAAGACTGAGACATGCCCATTAGAAGAGTTCTATTGGGAGCCATGTCTAGGTTGTACTGGTATTTCCAGATGAAGGCTTCGGCCAAGTCTTTCCAACATCTTACAATGGCCCTTGTCAGGTGCGAATACCATTCTCTTGAAGCTCCAGTCAGGTTGTCCTCAAAGTTGAACATCCATAACTTCTCATCCATGGTATAGGCCTTGAGTCTTCCTAAGAAAGATTGCAGATGAGTACGCGGGCATGATGTACCATTATACTTCTCAAAGCACGGGGGTTTGAATTTGTGGGGAATCCTCACCCCATGTACCAGTCCCATATCCATTACGTCGAAGCCCAAAGAATTCTGAGATTCCAAAGATCTTAACTTTTCAGCAATCTCATCCAATCTTCTGTCATGTACCTCATCTCCAGCCCCAATAACAGTGAATTGTTCTTCTTGGAGATTCTCTTGCAGGATTCTTCCCCCGGCAGTATTACCTTGAACATTCCTCGGGATGTTAACATATGGATTCAAATGGGGCCCATACTCTGGTGGGTCAATACGAGGCTGCCCCCGTTCATTATTGCTGGTTCCTCCTGTCCCAAGGTGGGGCTCTTCAGGTGTTTGTCTTTCTACCAGCTCTCTCAACCTTTCCTGACTCTGGGCTAAGCCAGTCATCACAGCCATAAACTGGGTCATCTGGTTTCTCATTTCGACCCTTTCATTCACCATCTGATTTCTGACCTCATTCAGGTCCTGTTGTACCTGCTCCATCTGAATGCCTGGAAGGTTGTTACGCATAGGGTACCGGTGTGTGCGGTTGACAGGGAACACTCTGCGACGAGCAATGTTTCCTGAAATGACAACAAAGTTAGAAACAATAATAATAAACAAAACCTACAAAATAAAGAAAAAATAGAATTTACTGTGGGTATAACTTTTCTTATGAAAGCTCTTTTGTATCCCGTAGTCATTGAGCAACCAACTATTGTGGGAATCGGGGAATACTACAAACTAAAGGATGAAAAAGAAGAATTCCAAAAAGAAAATGAAGAGCTGAATAGAAACCTTTCCCAAACTTTACATGATAAAAATGAAGCAAAGCACCAAGCCAACAGGGCAATAAAATTACGAGCTAAAGCAGAGTAGATCTTGCTAATGAGGTTAAGTTTAGCCAAAGAATTGGCAAGGATCTAGGATCCACCATCTGTGTTCTCAAGAATAAGAAGAAAGAGTTAAATACGGCGTGTGTCGAGCTCTATAAATGGAAGCAATAGTAGGAATCCTTTCTTACTTCCACAAAGACTATGAAAGATGGGTACAAGACCCAAATTGATGAGTTAAAGAAGAATATCAAAGGTAAAGATAATAATATTGAAGAGGCATATCATTATAGAAACAAAACTAAGCATCAACATAGAAACTGTCAAGCCCAGCCGAATGAAGCCTTAGAAAAGATGAAAGAGCTGAAGATCTGGGCTGAGGTGAAGAAACCAAGAGTTGGATATGAATTTGGGTAAGAAGAGATTGATCTTAATAAGAAGAATTGTCATTACTTGGATGGAATTGTTCATAGAAGAGGTGTTCTTATTAAAGATATGATTGAAATGCCAAAGCATCTCGACACAAAAAGCTATTCAAAGAGATCCAGAAGTGGAACATTTAACATCATGGATGGGTAGGACTGAACCATGTAGAGATGGAAGACTGATACACTTCAGGGCTGCAGTTTCTTTTTTGCATTATTTTGATCACCATCAGGCATGTTAATGGGTTTCGCTCCCACCAAATGACACTCGATCAAGAGGGGTACATACGCGAACGGTCGGTGAAAGGAGAAAACACGAGGGTGAACTGAAAAGAGTCGCCATCTAGGCATTTTTATCCCGAAGGAAAGGTAATGCTGCATAAACCTAACAAAATATGGATAAGACGGTTGCGAACCAGAGAAACTGAGAAAGGGGGTTGGTTACAACCTGGGAAGGTATTAGCACCCAGATTGTCCGCCGTACTCGACGGGATCCACGCTTGAAATATTTGTGTTTAAAGGGGTAGTGTCAGTGTTATTTTGTGTGCAAAAGCTGGAAAAGAATACAAGTGTCAGTGCAAAGGAAATGTGAAGTGAAATAAAGGTGTGTCAGTGTAAGGAAAGAGTGCAGAGCTCAAGACAGTGAGGCTTAAAGAATTATGCTGGAGGAGGGGGAATTTACAGAGACATTTGTTCGATAACTGTTAAGTTATGCCTACGTATCCTCTCGTGCAATGAGGAAGTCAGAACACCGTAGTTCGACTCAAAGAGACTGAAAGATAAATTGACTTGTGAACTGCTTACTTGTCTATACTCAAGTGTAAGACCTGTCTGGCTCAGGTGCAAAATGTCTTGCATTAGACGGAAGAAGCAAGTTCTCGTTTATGAGTGAAGATTATGAGAAAAGAATTTCGGAGGAGACGATTATTGTTTGTTTTTGATGTTTTCAATCTTTTATTTCTTTTTGAGTTTTTCATAAGAAAATGAGCTTAAGCCTAAACCAAGGGTTAGTAAACTCATCACATCTTCCCTCTGATTAGGGGTAATGAGAATACCTTAAGTATGAAGTAAGCACCTCACACTTAATCACCATGATGTAGGATTAAGATCATTAACCTACTTGCATTTATTTATATGTTTTTGGAGTTTTTGTTTAGTGTTAAGTAATGAATTTAAGCCATAATCAAGGATTTAATGGACCCATTACACCATCCTAATAGAAGGATAATAGATGAGAACATTTAAGTTGAGAAAGGCTTCTCAACTTAATCCATGATTAGGGATTAACCTCATGACAAAACAAAGTCTTTATTAAAGTGGATTTTAGTTAATGGTAAGATTAAGAAGTGGATTTTATGGTTTGTAAGACAACTTGAGGGGGACTTGTCCATTAACACTAGGGTTAGTCCTTCTTAACCAATTAAGGAAGAATTAGAACCCTAATGCAAGGCCCGAGTTACAAGCTTGATGTCTTAGTGATTATTAGGTAGATTGATTAAAGGATTTAAACACATTAAGGTTTTAACACTTAGGATTAAAGTTATACACTCCATCCTAAGAGAAGGATGCATGCATAAGCTTAATCACAAAGCCTTAAAACCTTTAAGGTTTAGTTCCTGATTATGAGATGAGAAGAGAAGACACAAAGATGACACAAAGGTAAAACTAATGGGGGACTAAACAAACCCTAATTGTGATAATGCTTGGGTATTCCTAGGGTTTATGAGGTTTGCAAGAGACCTTCAAGGAGAACCACTAAGGAAGAAGCAGGATGAAAGAAAGAGAAGCAGAAAGAAGCAAGTCAACTTACTTCACTTAAGAAGATAAGTTGCTTGAAGAAAGAAAGTGAGAAAGGAGCATGAATGAGCAAGCTCACTCTAATACAAAATTAAAATGCAGCAATGATGCATAAGAGAGATGAGAAGAGATTATGTGAGAAGTGAAGGCAAATTCATTCTCAAACACTTACCACCTGAAAAGTTAGCAAAAGGAGATGAGATGAAATGAGAATGAAATGAAATGCAAAGATGGAAACCAAAACCAGAATCATGTTCATGATGCTAATGATGCAAAGAGATGATGTAAATGTATGTCATGAGATGAAGATGATCATACAAAGGATGGGAATGCAAATGAAGCATAAAGGAAGTATGAAAGTTCATGAATGCACATGAATTGAAATGAAAGCATAACATGGAAAATGGATGATACAATGATCAAAAATGATTCTAATATGACTTATATGTCATGTGGATGCACAAAATGTCATGGCAAGTTCATGAATGGATGCATATGCAAGATGAATGCAAATGAACATGAGAAATTAGGGTTTTAATGCAACATGAAATGCAAAAGTCAAAAACAGAAGCAAAACATAAGATAAAAAAATTGCAAATGAACTCAAAGGAACCCTAACCCCATATGATATCACACCCCAAAGGAGGAAGTCTAACTCTTAACCTAAAGAAATTTGTGAATTTTCTAAGTTATCTAGGGTTTTAAGGTACCTTAAGAGGGAAAATGCCAATCAAATGGAAAATGCAAGATAAATTTGTGACAAAAATATGCTAGATACTACATGCTATATGAAGATCAATGCAAAAAGAACCAATGTCAAACCCTTCATGGTTAGGTAGAAAAGAATTCTTGAAGTTAGGGTTCAAAAATGGGATTTTTATGAACCCTAAATTCAAGAAAAATGTCAAGATTGAATCAAAACCAAAAAGAAATTTGTATGAATGGTTTGACAATGTTTCTAAATGTTTGAAAATGTTCTCTGAATTTTTTGTGATTTTTAAATACTTAAATGTATTTTTGATTAATTAAAATCAATTAACTAATTAAAAATAACATTTAAATGATTTAAAAATAATTTTTTAATGCAAAAAATAAAAATAAAAATATTTTTGGGTTCTAAAAATTAATAAAATGCTGGATAAAAAATTTCAGAATTTTTTGGTGTTTTTTCCTATTTTAAAAAATTCGTACAAATTAAATAGAAACAAATGAAATAAAAATTAATTAAATGAGGGAAAAAGGAAAAGTCAGCTAATCCTAGGGTTGTGGTTCAAAGTTGGATTGGAGGGAATTGACCCCGCGCGCATCTGGACGACTGAAATTCAAACTACACTAATTACGTGATTAAACCCTAATCTGAACCCTAATGACTTTCAGATGACCGGAACCGTGTTCCGGTCATCTTCTCCGGCAGCTCTCTCACTCAATCTCTCTCAAAATTAAGCTTCTGGAAAATTTGTTCTTGGGGTTACCTGAAATGAAGCTTTCGAAAATGGCACTATCTGGGCTCTTCTTTGGTGCTTTTCCACTCCTCTTGACCCCCTCTTGCTTCTGGAATGCTTTGCTGAAGTGTATGTGGCTTCTCCTTGAAGTTCAGTGAAGTTCAGTTCAAAGGGGAAAAAAATCGTGTTTTGTGTATGGTGACTTTCAGGGCAAAGTGAAGGGTGGGAAATATTCAGTGATTGATGCTGAGATGAATGGTGGTGTTGGTTTGAAGAATGAGTGTCTGAGTTGTGTGTTTCGATAGAAAATGCAAAGAGGGAGGTTTTTGTGAATGCTGAGTTATGGGAGAGTTCAGGCTTGCTTCTTGTTATGTTTGGCTTGCTTTTGATTAGTATAAGGTAATGTGATTGGTCAGAAAGTTGGTAATGACATAGTGTGATTGGTATGGTGCAAAATGCAAAAAGTCAAGGTTTGTTGTCCTTTGAGGTATGGACTGTTTCAGGCCAAGGACAAGGGGGTGTCTGGTGCAGCTTGATTCAAGGATGACCATAGAAACCATTTTGAGGCAAATCAGCAATTGTGTGAGAAGTTGTGGGAGGTTTTGCAAATTTGACAAAGTTTGACCCTTTCTTGATTTCTTCATGTGCAAGTCATGGAAATGTGAAATTCTTTGGGAAATTCTGAGTTTTAAGTCATGTATTATGTTTGTATGATGATTAGAAGTCAATTTGAAGTCTCAAAATAGCTTGGCATGAGGTTTTGCAAAAATGCCTCTTTGGCATGAAACATGAAATTATGTGATTTTTGCCAACTTTGGAAAGCCATAACTTGAGTTCCAAAATTAATTAGATCTTGTTCTTGTACTTTTTGGAAAGGGAATGATCCAATCTACAACTTTCATGACCAACAATTTTTCATTTGAAGCATTTTTGGTTAGGAAAGAGGAGGTTGAAAAACTTTCCCAAAATGGAAAGTTTACATTACAAGTCATTTCCATTTTTGGCAAATTTTGGTTTAGCCCACTTTTCTTCAAATTTGTGAACTTCTAAACACTTAAATGATCAAATAAAGACCATATAACTTCATTTTGATGAAAAATCCACTTTGGTTCCATGTTGGGGGGCCTCAAATGCCCTGATTTTGCTCTGACTTGCTCAAGAAGTTACCCAATGATCAGATGACTTCCACAATGAATTTTTCCATCAAACTTGGTATGCATGATCCTTATATCATATTGAGACCAATAGAAACAAGAATGACCAAAAAATTTGGTATTATGGCCTCTTAAACCAAAACCCTAATTTTAGGCCATCTGTGCAGTTAAACCTGGCTCTGCTTCCATGCCTTGCCAGTTCTTGTGATTTTCTGACTTTCTTGATCTTGGGAGGATATAATATGATGATTGAACATACATGGACCCTCTTGAGATGATTGAATACCTTTGGAGTGGCTCAGATGGTTCATGGATTGCTCAGATCACAAACCCTAGATGCAGATGACTTTGAACCAATGCAGTGAAGTAAAAATGCAATATGAGATGATATGATTGAACTAATGCAAGTTTGAAAGATCACAAGCCATGGTGTGAACTTAGTGAGGGATAATTTGGTGTGTTTACAATGGGATCCCTTTTATCTTTGTGTTATGGATTTTCTCTCTTGTATTTGAACTCTTTGAAACATTCTAGCATTTATTTTGCTATCTATGATATGAGTTATTTTGTTGGCGATCCACTTATCTCTTGCTTCTCGTGGTTACACTGGAATCAAAGAGTAGATTTTCCCTGGAAATGATTAAACATGGAATTTGCATGCATTCATGCATTTTCATAACTCATACATACATAACAGGTGTTCAAGGATTAGGATTCTTATTCTGAATTGGTATTCTTTCCACAACTACGAACTTGACTTCCCACCACTACTCTACTCACAACAATCATAGGTTAGTGATGGAGAAGCTCCGTGCAAATTTGATTGAGATGAAAACCCAGATAGGTAAGTTTAGGGTCGACATGCAAGCCTTGTCCCGCGGTCAGAAAATGATAAGAGAGGAAGTTAGTCAATTGAAGACTTAGGTGATCCTGGTCATGGAAATCTTGAGGATAATGCTGAGAAAGGAAGGAAATCTAATGTTTGCTACTGCAATCAAAGTAGTAACACCTCCTCCTTCTTTGGGATCTCTCCTAGGGTATGAGCTACCCCGTGGATATGCTTCACAATCTTGGGTTCAAGAACCTTTACGTTAGCAACTTTTGCAAGTTCCTCAGCTGATTCCAAAGAAGAAAACACATGGACCAATTGGATATCCAAATCAGTATCAACAAGAGAACTACTCGTAGTGGGTACACCAAAAATGAAGAAGGCCCGAGAGAAGGTACGATCCTATTCATGTCCCTCGCAGTCAACTACTCGCTCGTTTACTCCAAGGTTGTTTGGTTCAACTAAGAGAGGCCAAGCTTGTTCTAGATCCTATTCCTCCAAATTATGACATGGATGCTAGGTACGAGTAACACTCAGGAACCCTCGGGCATACTATTGATAATTGCAAAGTTTTCAAGAACAAGGTGCAAGATCTGTTAGACTCAAAGATCCTCACATTCATACCAAAGGATATGCACATTAATGGAAGTCTTATTTCCCAAGTGAGCATCCAGAATGCCAAGCATTGTCAGAAGCAATAAGTTCAGACGGAGTCAAGCCTCTTAAATAATGGCGATTAATAGATTCTTTACTGAAATTTCATTTATAGCTTTTATGGTATGTTAATGTTTTGTTTGCATGAAGAACTTGTTTATTTTGAATTCTAATCTTACTATAATGAGTTTGTTTGTCTTGAAGTAATCCATTCACATTTGATCATAAAATTGCCTTCCAACATTTAAAATACTAATTTCTTGTTTAAACTCTTTGAAAGAAGATGATGAAGTGAAAACGCAAAAATCTCGGTTGTGTGTGTAACACCCTAATATTTCTCCCTAAGATTGTGTTTTGCATTCGCATTATTTGCATACAAACAAGATCACCTATTGGTCCTTGTTTTTTGTTTGTTTTAGGTTTATGCCTCACAGGGGATAACCATTGCTTTTGTGTGGTTTTATTTGTTTATTTGTATTAATATCTAATCAAAATCCAAAAATATTTTGTTTTCCTTTATTAACATTTTTCAGGGGAAGAACAAGTCAAAAATACCAAAAAAAGCAGTTCCTCAGCTCGAACGAATTTCATCTAAATAAAGTCGAAGTTAATCCGCAATTATGTCAATTTATCTGTTCAAGGATTCCTCAAGTTTTAATTGATTTATTCAAGGAATTCCAAGGCTCATGTGTTTATTTTCATGCCTTCTTCGACAAGCAAAAGAATCGAGCCGAAACAACAACAATGCAATCATAAGAGAACAAAAATTCAAATTTTGACTTGGTTAATCGATTAACTAGTGCGTTAATCGTTTAACCTGAGCGAAAATTTGAAAATTTGTTTGAATTCAACATCATCTCAGCCCTTGATCTCATTTGGAATATGCTAGACCACATCATTTTAATTCCCCTACATCACTTTGATCATTTTCCACCATATACCTTCACTAATAACCACTCTTTTATGAATTTCCCTCCAAATTTGAATTCCAAGCCTAATTTTGATTTTCCAAAGCAAGTTCCATTCCATCAAATTTCCATACCTAAACTTTTTAAATAGAGGCATCATTTCATTCATTTATGAAGCTTTTGATAGCCAAATTCACCTTGCTAAAATTTCTTTGAAGCTTTAGAGAGCCAAAAAACCCTTGCAAAATATCTCCTCAAACCACAAAATTCACCAAAGCTCATTTTATTCTTTTGAACGTTATCAAGAATTTGCATTAAATTCTTGATTAACTTTGAGCTAAACCTTCATCCTTTTCATTTTCTTCATCAATTTTAGTAGACCAAGCTTGCTTTTGGAGTAATTTGAAGTTTGTTCTTGGTAATTCATCTTCCTCCATTGTTACACTTCATCATCATCATCATCATCATCCAAGATGTAGATCCTTGGTGCTCTTTGTTTATCCTTTGGATCATATATTGTTGTTTGATTGCAGGGTTCTACTGTATTTTTCACTTTAAAATTTGTGTTAATTCAATTCATGATCATAGGGTGTTTGGAAAATGTTTTAAATGAGGATCATGCTGAATTTTAGCCAATTTTCCGCCTCTGGTTCAGTTTTATCAATTAACCAATTGCAGTACAAACTGGTTAATCAATTAACCAATTTATTTTGCGCAGTATTTCAAAATTTGAACGTGTTAATCGATTAACTAAATTGTTAATTGATTAACACTGATCCATAAGTGGTTTTGGCGCTGTTTTGGGACTGTTTTGCTTCCTCTTTGCCCCTTCCCCTCTCTTCTTATTTTTACCTTGGGAGACATTTTTGGGACTGATTTTCTTTAATTTCAGTGGCCTTTAGGTGTAGATTAGAGAAGATAATATTCATTAGTTCAATTTGGTATTCATTTTTACTTTCGTGTGGCATTGCATTCGGATGCCGATTTACATATCGTTCATCTCTCATGTATTAGCACACACATTATATTGGTTGACCTCATTTGTTGGGTAATTACTTCGTAAGTTACTCGGCGATTGCTTAACATAAACCTAAATGCGTCTCTATTTCGGAATAAAAACCAATTGGATACTTGCACTTTTATGGACCGGACCTAAATTGGTCGCGCCATCCCAATGTTGGTTAATCATTTGCATTAGATCCACGACTTTTGAAGCTTGATGGATAGTTGCTTTGGGTATCCCAATCTTCTTTCAAGTCTTTATCGAATTTTGGTTATGGATGATTAATTTCACCATACCATTATTATGTTTATATTATTACTACTACTAGTACTATATTACAATTTTACTTTTCCTCTTGCACCTTATCCTCTTTACTTTATCTTTTGATCTATTATCTATTTTATTTTTATTATGCTTTATCATTCATTATCATGTTTATGTTTATGTCATTATATCTTTGTTCTTTTCTTTTTCTTTTATCCTTTGGACGCCAAAAATATTAATAAAGGATTAAACCTCTAAAAAACTTGTGATCTTGATCTTGGACTATGGTTACTATCCTTAATTTTCATTGAAATTGAAGTTTTGGACTTAGATTCTAGGAAACCTTCCCTTTGCTTTGATCGTCATGGAATCAGTTTTTTAGCCTTTATTTGGCCATTTACTAGCTTATGCTTATAAGGATGTAACTCTTTTTCTTATTCTTGGAAATATCATCAAGTTTGGTTAGATATTTCCTCCTTTATCTCTTTTATTTTATTTTTTAGGATAACATCTTCATCTCTTCCCCTTCTTCAATTTACAAAACTTCCTCTCTTTTTCAAAGGATTCTTGTTTTAGAAAACCTTCACCACTTTAATAATCAAACCTTGACTTTTGTCAAATAACTTTCACTTCTTCTTTTCTTTAAAAAAATGTCAATGAACTTAATCATTTTGACTTCAATGCAAAAATTAAAAAGAACCAAACTCATTCAAGTTGTTTTGCTCCTTTATGCACCTTTTTTGCTTTCTTTGCAAGTTTAGACTATGAGTCATTTTTTTAGACGGGTGCAAGTCTCTCAATCTCCATGGTTGTAGTTTGATGTAATTGAGTCTCTTGTCATTCGTGGGGGTTTATTGGCATACTCGTCGATTTTATCCGAGTTGGCACCCTCCCCATAATGATGTATGAGTCCATGCCCTCATTCTCATGGTATATTTGTGGGGGTATCCACTTGAATATAACAAATTATCTTCACTTATTAAAATTAATCAAAACCAACCAATTTTCATTATTTTTACCACGAACTACATGATTTTGATCTTACATTGCACATTGTGAGCACGTAGGCACGAGGTGGTAAACCTCTCCAAACACAAAAACATTAAAAATTAATTCTTTTCTCATCCCCCACTTTCATTTACCAAACCATTTTCAAATCAAAGGCAATAATTATTTTAAAGGGCTCCCATGGAGTACCACAAACATTTTGGGTGCTAATACTTTCCCATATTGTAACCAACCCCTTACCCTTTCTCTACTTATTTCTTTAGCTTTTTTTCTTTTAAATTCATTTTAGGATTTATTCGCTCTTTTTCCTTTTCTTTTTGGAATAAATAAAAGTGCGGTGGAGACTCTGTTTCCCTTAAGTTAAGTTAATCAATAGCTTACACTCACAATTTTTACCGCTACAGAAAAATGGCGACTCTGATGGGGAGTAATCTCTAAGTGGGTTTGGACTACTTTGATTTATTTATTGCTTTGGTTTGATTTGTTTGTCATTGCATGTTCTGTTTTAGTTTGGTGATTCTCTATGAGTGAAATATACCCTATTCCCGGATCTGAGTGAACTTATGATATGACGATGATATATTCGAGGAGATACACGTGGGGTAATCCTTTGCGATGTCAAATCGAGAATCACCACTTGATTAGGCTCCCTCGGATTTCTGATTCCGTGACAAGTAGTCGTATCATGGCATTACTTTTCTGACCTCTGGCTTATCATACTGAGGACCGTAGAACCCTTAACCCATCTAATCCATTTTAGGAACGTAGTGTGGAAGTTATCCAGGTGTAGACCTAGGGTTATTGTCACGTGATACTACACTCGGACGAGGCCCTCTTGAGGAAATTATTGGTTATGGAGTAGTCCAACGTACCAATGACATCCGAAAGATGGCTGTTAAGTCCGGGAACTGCTGTTATAACCCTTTTGGTTTTCTGCAGGTATAATGATGAAAAACCTTAGTACATACCTTTGTGGGTTGGTGTTCTCATCCCTTGACTCCATGCTTGTGACTCGGAACCTTGACCCGTGTGCTTTGTGTGATCTTGTTTGTGTTTGTTGCATACATACACTCATGCGTTCATGTGCATTGTTCTCAAGATTTAAAGGGACCTATAGGCACTTTTGAAAATATTTTAGATGTCTTTGGTTTTGAATATCGAAAGGAGGAATAATCAGAAGTACCGTTTCAAGTCCTAATTTAAGAAAGTTAAGAAATATCAGAACTTTGGTGATTGATACTAATGATTTCCAGAAACGTTATGGTAGACTTTTGTTTATTCTGAAGACCGATGTACCGGAGGGAATTCTTAATACATTAGTTCAGTTCTATGATCTGTTGCATCATTATCTCACCTTTCCCGATTATCAGCTTGTGACGACCTTAGAGGAGTATTTCTATTGGATGGGTTTGCCGATTCTGGATAAGGAGTTTCTTTTCAGTGGATTAGAATAGGAGCTTATGACCAAAGTTATTGCCAAGGCTCTTTGTCTTAAGGAAACCGATCTTAAGGGAAGATTTGTTCCTAAAGGGGATGTTCTTGGAATTAATTCTAAGTTATTAATAGGGAAATCTTCTACTTCTCTCACTATCGATAATAGATATGCATTCAAGGCCCTTCTCGCTTTTCTCATCTATGGTATTATGTTATTTCCTAACCTAGATGGTGTGGTTGATGAGGATGCTATTCAGATTTTCTTGAAGAGAAATCTTGTGCCTACTTTTCTTGGAGATATGTATCATTCTATTCACCATAGGGCTTCCAAAGGTGATAAAGAGATTGTTTATTGTGCACCTCTTCTATATAGGTCTTCACTGAGAATAAAGAGAAGCAAAGATGGTCTCAAAGGCTTATGTATCTTACTCATGTGATGATTTGGTATTACTCATATTATGATACTGGAGTACTTATTGATGGTTGTGGAGAGTTTCCCAATGTTCCTCTTCTTGGTACACGTGGTGGAATTAGTTACAACCTTATTCTTTCTAGATGACAATTTGGGTATTGCTTGAAGGAGATACCAAGCAATCTTTCATTTTCGAGTTTCTTCTTTCTTAATGATGCAAATCATTTAGAGGTGAAGAAAAGGATAGCTCATTCTTGGCATTCTGTTCACAATAAAGAGAAGGGTCAGTTAGGAAGACAACATTATGCTCCTCCATAGTGTTATATTTAGGGGTTCGATCTAGAGCTTGCAAGCTTAAGATGCCTTATCCACCTGATGAATCTTTATTTCCTATTTTGCCTTTATCAGCTTTTCTTCATCCTGTTGATGAGAATAGTGCGCTTCAAAAAGAGTTAGAACAGATGAAGCGAGAAAAAGAAGCTTGGTTACTTGAGAAGTCAGCTATGCAAGAGTAATTGAAAGAGAAAGATGATCTTATTAAGCTACTTGAGTGACATGTCACAAAGAAGCCGGGAGTGCAAGAGGATTTATTTTCCTCTAGTACTTCATCTGTTATTCCTTCCGCATCTGGTGCATGGAAAGCTGTTGTCGATCAGCTTGTGAAGGATAAGGAAGACATGGAGATTCGTTACAAGAAAGAGATCAGAAGGATCCGTATGAAGTACCAACCTGGTTTTGGGGTTTCTTCAGATATGATCCCATATGCTTAGTTTTCTTTTTTTTCTTCATGTATTAAAATTGTTGAGACTTGTACTTCAAAGTTGTAATATTCTCTCTCTATATTAATGAGAATGAGTTTTTCAGTATTTCAAAATGTGTTATCCTTTTTATAAATGTTGTAATTTTCCTTATAGTCCTTTGAAATATTTTCATTTGCATTCACATATCATGCATCATTCTTGCATTGGTCTTGCTTCCTGAAAGTTCTACAGGGTTCTTATGTGTTTCTTGGTCTTCATCCAATTCCCTTGGCAAGCTGACTCATTGTTACGGTAATCGGGCTAATCAAAAGAAGATGTTAGAATCCCTACAGCAAGAGAATCACGAGCTCCACGAAGAAGTCACATCTCTGAAGGATAGTTTGGAAAAGTTAACTGCTATGACGGAGAATCTGGTGGCTGCTCAAAATCAACCACCCTCTCTTGCTCATTCTCCGATTTAGCAGATAGTCATCTCTAAGATTGTCACCATGCCGACTCTTGTGGAACCTGTCATTTCTCCTTGTTACTGTATGCCTGCTAGTACACCTTGGGGGAATGTCTCCCAATTTCATTCTTATGGGTTATCATCCCCCCCTCTCGAGATTCTTGTGATTTCTCCTCTTCAGTCTGTGATGACTATGGTGCTGCTTATGATTCATACTACTCCGCATATAGAAGAAGTGATTTACCATGCTGAGCCTAGTGAGGGTGCTGGTGTGAATGAAACTTTTGATGATTTTCAAGGCCAGTTTGATGAAATGCATAAAGAAGTTAAAGCTTTAAGAAGTAAAGAGTTATTTGGGAAATATGCTTATGATCTTTGTTTGGTTCCTAATGTCAAGATTCCTCACAAGTTCAAATTTCCCGAGTTTGAGAAGTACAATGGAAATTCTTGTCCCCTGAGTCACTTGACAATGTATGCAAGGAAGATGTCTACTCAAGTAGACAATAATCAGCTTCTAATTCATTACTTCTAGGACAGCTTGACTGGTGCATCACTGAGATGGTACATGGGTCTAAACAACAACCAAATCAAGTCTTTCAATGATTTGGGAGAGGATTTTGTGAAACAGTATAAATCTAATGTTGATATGGCATCAGATAGAGATCAACAACGTGTTATGTCTCAGAAAGACAAAGAAACATTCAAATAGTACGCGCAGAGATGGCGCAAGCTTGCATCTTAGATTATTCCTCTATTGGAAGAGAAAGAAATGACGAAGTTCTTTTTGAAGACGTTATATTCTTTCTATTATGAGAAGATGATTGAAAGCACTCCGAGTGATTTAACTGAAATGGTGAATATAGGAATGCAATTAGAAGAAGGTGCTCGTGAAGGACGAATGAGTAAAGAAAGCAATTCTGGTTCAAGCTTTAAGATGTTTGGTTTTGGTAAGAAGAAAGAAGGTGATACTAATGTTGTGTCTTGTGAAGGGTATATAAGACCTCGCGGTTGAGAAGTCCATCACCAACAACATGTAGCTTCAATAACTCTAGTGATTAATTTGGCTCCAACTATTCCAATGGCTCCAAAGTATCAACCTCGTTTTTAACAGCCTCGTGTGCAACAAAATGGTAATCAACAAAATCGTTTAAAGGCAGACCTTAATCCCATTCCAATGTCGTATGCAGAATTGTTCCCATCACTGATTGAGAAGAATATTGTTCATAGGCGTTCTCCACCTCCGATTCTAGAGGTTATTCCATGGTGGTATAAGCTAGAAGCTCATTATTCTTTTCACCAAGGTTCCCTGGGGCATGATATTGAGAACTATTATCCTTTGAAGTATGAAGTGCATAAATTGATGAGGACTAATATTTTGTCTTTCAATTACGTTAACCTAAATGTTAAGACAAATCCACTGCCTAACCATGGTAAAGCATTTGTGAAAATGGTAGATGGTAATGTCAAAGATCATTATGCTGCTGAAATCATAGAAGATTATTTTGAGGGTGATATGGAAGATGATCATGGAGAAGAAATTCCATATGACCTTTGGGAACCGTATCTTGAAGACCCTGGATATTATTCTGAAGGAGAAAATGCTTATGAGTCTTTTAGACCTGATCTTAAGGTCGGTGCCATCATTGAAGATGATGAAGATGAAGAAATGCCTAACTTTGTTACTCACAAAGTGATTTTCTAGAACTGCATTTCTGTTGATGTTCCTTCTATTGTTCATGCTTCAAAGTAATTTGTTTTATTTTCTTTTAAAAAAAATCCTTTCACTCTGCGCAAGGTGAAAGTGAAATTTGTTGGGCTTTGTTTCAAACTTTTATCATCATCACTAGAATGATATTTTGTTTATTCCAATATATGTTTTTCCTTTTTTGCTTTATTCTGAAAAATGGTAACATAAAAAACCAAAATAATAGTAATCACTTTTTATCTGCATGATGTTTGTACTTTTGTTCATACTATAAATTCAAAATAAATTATTGTGCAGATTGATTGTTAAATCCATTGAAAACAATAATCCTATGCCCACTCCCAACTTTGAATTCCATGTGTTTGAAGTTGAGGAAGAGGATGTTGAAGAGATTCCTAATGAGATTTCTCGATTGCTTGAGTACAAGGAGAAAGTCATAATTGGGGCATTGCTCGGTCCGGATGTTAAGAAGAGGATGGTAGAGCCTCTTAGAGAGTATGTTGATATGTTTGATTGGTCTTATCAAGATAGGCCAGGTCTTGATACCAACATCATGGAGCATAGATTACCGCTAAAGCCTGAATGTCAACTTGTGAAGCAAAAGTTAAGAAGAACTCATCCTGATATGGCAGTGAAGATTAAAGAGGAGGTTCAAAAGCAGATTGATGCAGATTCCCTTGTTACATCTAATTATCCTCAATGGGTGGCTGATATTATGCTTGTTCCAAAGAAACACAGAAAAGTCTGAATGTGAGTTGATTATAGAGATCTGAATAAAGCTAGTCCAAAAGATGATTTTCCATTATCACACATTGATGTGTTGGTAGATAATACAACTAAGTTAAATGTGTTCTCCTTTATGGACGGATTTTCTAGTTATAATGAGATAAAGATGGCACCTGAGAACAAGAAAAATACAACATTTATTATACCATGGGGAACATTCTGCTACAAAGTGATGCCTTTTGGATTGAAGAATGCTAGTGCGACGTACCAAACAACTATGACTACTCTTTTTCATGATATGATGCACAAGGAAATTGAGGTATATGTTAATGATATGATCGCTAAGTCAAGGACTAAAGAAGATCATATTGAACATTTGCTGAAGTTATTTCAAAGGTTAAGGAAGTTTAAGCTTCGTTTGAATCCGAACAAGTGCATATTTGATGTTTCTTTTGGAAAGTTGTTGGGTTTCATTGTCAACCAAAGAGGCATTGAATTTGATCCTGATATGAAAGCTATTCGAGAAATACCAGCACCAAGAATTGAAAGTTAAGTAAGAGGATTCATGGGTCATTTAAACTATGTTTTGAGGTTTATTTCTCACATGACTGCCACACGTGCTCTGATTTTCACGTTGCTTCACAAAGACCAAGGTTGTGTCTGGACTGATGATTCTCATAAAGCTTTTTAAAGGATTAAAGAGTATCTGCTTGAACCTCCTATTTTGTCTCCTCTAGTGGAAGTTAGACCGTTGATAATGTATTTGACAGCGTTGGAAGATTCCATGGGATGTGTGCTTGGTACTCTATGCTTGAGAAAAATTGTCGTGCC
Organism: Lathyrus aphaca; assembly: GCA_963966055.1. Taxonomy (NCBI): domain Eukaryota; kingdom Viridiplantae; phylum Streptophyta; class Magnoliopsida; order Fabales; family Fabaceae; genus Lathyrus; species Lathyrus aphaca. Next base: position 443,397,627 of record OZ014519.1, read on the forward strand.
TTAGCTTGGGATACAAAACGTCTTCGCCAGTATATGTTGGATTCATACAATTTGGTTGATATCCAAAATAGATCCAATCAATTACATCTTTGAAAAGTCTGCTTTAACTGGGAGGATTGCTTGTTGGAAAATGTTGTTGTCTGTATATGATATCATGTACCGAGCTCAAAAAGCTGTAAAAGGAAGTATTCTGGCTGATCATGTAGAACATCAACCGATTGATGATGACCAATCTATCAAGTTTGATTTCTCGGATGAGGATGTGATGTATTTAAAAATGAAAGATTGTGATGAGCCTTTGATTGAGGAAGGTCCTGAGCCTTGGATCTCGATGGGGTCTGGTTTTTGATGGAGCTGTGAACTCATGTGGAAAAGGAATTGGGGAAATGATTATTACTCCCCACGGTTCGTATATTCCTTTCACCGCAAGATTGACTTTCATCTGCACCAATAATGAAGCTGAGTATGAAGCCTATATTATGCGTCTTGAAGAAGATATTGATTTGAGGATCAAAAATCTTGATGTGTATGGAGATTCATCCTTGGTAATTAATCAGATCAAGGGTAATTAGATAACTCATCAACCTCACTTTATTATGTATAGAGATTATGCCAGAAGGATATCGAATTTCTTCACTAATGTCGAGTTTCATTATGTGCCTCATGATGAGAATTATATGGTGGACGCTTTGGAAACCATAGATTCAACGATAAAGGTGAATCAATGGACTGAAGTTCCTATGACTAGTGTGACGCGTCTTGAGAGACCAGCTCATGTGTTTGCAGTTGAAAAGGTACAAGACGAAAAGCCTTGATATTATGATATTAAATGTTTTCTCCAGAGTCAGGAATACGCAATTGGGGCATTGAGTAAAGATAAGAGGACTTTGAGGAGATTGGCAGGAAATTTCTTTTTGAATGGGAATGTGCTTTATAAGAGGAACTTTGTCATGGTTCTGCTCAAATGCGTGGATAAACACGAATTAGACATGTTAATGAAAGAAATTCATGAAGGATCTTTTGGTACTCATGGTAATGGGCATGCAATGGCTAAGAGGATGTTGAGAGCAGGTTACTATTGGCTGAAAATGGAATTTGACTGTTGCAAATATGTGAAAAGGTGCCATAAGTTTGAAGTCTATGCTGATAAGATTCATGTGCCACCAACTCATCGCAATGTTATTTCTTCCCCATGGCCTTTCTCTATGTGGGGAATTGATATGATTGGCATGATTGAACCTAAGGCATGATCCAACTGCAGATTGGACAAAGTCCATCCCCAGGGTGAAAAAATTTCTAAAGTCCAACCACAGATTAGCGAAGGTTCATCCCAGGGTGGCAAAATTTCAAGAGTCCTGTCACACCCTAAATTTTGACCGGACTTTTTATCTTCATTCATCAGATGTATCATTATCCCATATAGAAGTCAATCTTTTCTTTTACGTTTTTTTGATAAATGTTCCATTAACTTTCAAAATCATGCATATTTTATTTCATTTTTCTTACTCCGTATCGTTTTTTTGTTTCACTTTTGTTTTTAAAATCAACTTTATCTTAGTTTTAAATTTAATTTAACTTATTTTAGTTTAACTGTAATTTTAATTTTTTGATTGAGATTAGTCTATTTTAATTTAATATTAACTTAGAACTAGTTTCTTTTTAGATTAATTTTCACTTAACTTTCAAGTTTAATTTGGTTTTATTGATAATTAATTCCTAATTTGAATTTGTATTATATTCTTATTTTAGTTCAAATTTTTTTTATAGTTAAATACTTTAATTCATTTTCATTTTACTTAAGTTTAATTTGTTTTATTTTAGTTAATTAGTTAGCTTAAATTTATTTAGAATCTAATTAATTTTAAATTTTAACTTAAGTTTAATTTTAGTTTGAATTTGTATTTAATTTTTAAGTTTAATCTTAATGTCAATTAACCTTTTAATCAATTTAATCATATTCATATTTGATTTAATTCTAGTTTGGTTTATTTGTATTTATTTAATTCAGTTTAACTTTGGTTTAGTTTTGTATTTATTTTATATTATGTAATGTGTTTTCAAGTAATTTTGTTACACAACTCAGACCAAGTTGCTACCTATAACACCCAACCTGCATCATCCTACACACCACACACTAGTCCAAATTTCTGCAGTCAACCCTGCACTTTCTACAACCCCACATGCCATATCCCTGCTACACTTTCTGCAACATCTGCATCACAACAACAAAAAAACTTATATCAAAATGTGATATCAAAACCCGCACACAAGAAAGGTGAAAGCAGGACAAGTCATTGAAACAACAAGGAGAGGGTCTTAAGACGCAGAAGGAAAAAATGAAAAAAACTCAGAAGTCTCTAAAAATAAAACCCGCAACGACGACTTATGAATGAGTTCTTACCTCAACAACTTCATAAAAACACCATTTTTTCCTCCGTCTTCCAGACACAAAGCCGCGTTCACCGTTGAGTTCAAACAACAACAGCAGTACATTTGCAACAATCCAAAAATAAAACACCCTTTTCCTCACCATTACCATACGCCGACCCGCATCATCACATAGCCAAAACCCTTTCACTGAACCACTTCACCTCACCTCCAAAAATGAATCCACGCACCTTCAACCATCAAACTTGGAAACCGTAAAAAACCTTCAAACCGATCCGGAAATCCGAACGTATAAAAAACCATTAACATCATCACTACAAACGAAACCCTCACCTGCAAAACCAAACACCACCGGACGAAGCCTCAAATCCCTCAAATCCGCCGCAAAATCAAACACCACCGAACGAAGCCTCCAATCCCTCAAATCCGCCGCGAAAACCACCCTTTTCGAAACCACCGCCGCGCGAGGGAGAAGTCGAGACAAACCAAAAAACATCGGCGATTGAAAAAACTCCCTCAAAACCTGAGAATGAGCCAAATCCAAATAATAAAGGTAGAAGCGTGGTTCTGAAATTTCACTATGTGTTTGTGCTGAGTTTTGAAGCTATTTGAAAAAGTAAAACTTGTTCTTCTATTTACCGTGACTTGAAAGGGATATTAAATTCTATAAAACCTAATTCTGAGTTTATTTTTTTTAGGTTTTTTTCGTTTATTTTAATAAGTACTTGGTTGTGTTTGGTTGGGCTCATGACTCTTTTGTTATTGCTTTTAAAAAACCCATCTATTTCACTCTATAAACACCTAAAATCATGCGCCACCCTTCTTATTAGTAGCATGTTTTACTAGTTCTTTTATGAATAATGTATCATTGCATGAGGTAAAGGTGAATGTGATGATACTAGTTTTTTTTAAATAAATCCTTATTAGCTATAATGGCATGCTGTCATGTGTATCTAATTCATGTTACTAGTTTCATCTTTTTCTTGTGTTGATTTCTTTTACATAAGTCTAAATTATTAAATTCATAACTTTTTATCTTTATTTTTACTCAAATTTTTCAATTTTTTTAACTTGTATGATTTTTTGTCCCCTTTCACTTTTTTAGGCCAATGATATAACAAAAAGTCATGATAAATCGTTTTCGATAAATCGTGACCAATATGAGGCCATGCTTTTTATTTATTTCATTAGTTTAATTTATTTTATTTCATGGTTATTTTATTTAGTCTGTTTATTAATTCTATTTATTTTTGCATTTTAATATAATATTAAGTTTCGACGCTTCCGATTAATTCATACACTGCACACACGCTTCCTCTTGGGAAAATTACAACGATACCCTTTATTTCTTCACAATCCCGTGTAAATTATCATGTATCCTTCTCCCGTTTATTTTGAACTCAATTTATTTTTCCGCCTTTATTTTTACAGTCTCGCATTGTTAGGAATACCCATAGGAACTAGAAATCGAATCCATTTATATAATCAATTAAAACAATTCATACGCCTACATTTTATACACACGTAAGTCGGTCACTTATGTGATCGCCATCCGCACGATCTTTATTGCGACTTATTTAATTAACGAGGAACTGAACCCTGGAGTCTAGCGCTCCACGAGTTCTTTAATGAACCATACCTGGGCTCTCCCCACACGTAGTATTTCATTTACTCCTTTGTTAAAATACGTTAAACCCCAAAGCATCCAAAAACAAACGTATATACTTAATTCACAAATCAAATAACGACGAAGGAACTGAATTCGGGAGTCTAGCACCCTACATAATTCTTGAATTAAATCACTCCTGGGCTAGCCCCACACGACGTGGTTTATTCACCCTCTCATTCCTAAAATATCTATTTATTAAAATTAAATACAGAAGAACAAAGCTCTGGAGTCTAGCATTCCACATGTTCTAGAATGAATCACTCCTGGGCTAGCCCCATGCGACGTGGTTCATTCGCTCTTTCGTACTTAAAACATTTATAATTTACTAACCAATTCAAATCATTTTTTCTAACTAATCAACCGAGGAACTGAATTATGGAGTCTAGCACTCCACATAATTCTTGAATGCAATCACTCATGGGCTAGCCCCACGCGACGTGATTCATTCGCCCTTTCGTTTAAAACACCTTAACAAAGGTCAAACATCTGTCTCTAAACGAACATTGTTTAAATCTTTCTATCTTGCAAACAAGCTAGCGCTTCAGCCTCCACCGCGAGTATAAGCTAACGCTTAGCAGTTAGAAAGCATTTCAAACAATTGTTCATTAAAAAAACACAAACCGTAGTGTAAACACCCCAAATTTGCCCTCACCCATTTCACCATGGCTTGTGATCTTTTCATTTGCATAGATTCAATCATAGCATCTCATATTGCACTTTTTGCTTCACTACATTGATTCAAAGTCATCTGCATCTAGGGTTTGTGATCTGAGCAATCCAAGAGCTATTTGAGCCATTTCAAAGGTCATCAATCACTTCAAAGGGGTCCATGCATGTTCAAGTATCATATTACATCCTCACAAGGTCAAGAAAATCAAAGAATCACAAGAGCTGAGAAAGGCATGGAAGCAGAGCCAGGTTTAACTGCACAGATGACCTAAAATTAGGGTTTTGGTTTCAGAGGCCATAACTCCAAATTTTTTGGTCATTCTTGTTTCTATATGTCTCTATATGTTATGAGGATCATGCATATCAATTTTCATGAAGAAATTCAATGGGGAAGGCATCTGATCAAGGGATGACTTCTTGAGCAAGTCAGTGCAAAATCAGGGCATCTGAGGCCCCCAATGACACAACCAAAGGGTGTTCTCCATCATTTTGAATGTGTATGATCTTTATTTGATCATAGAAGATGTTAGAAGTTCACAAAATTGAAGAAATTCAAGCCATTTGCAAAGTTGCCTTTTTGGGAAAGTGACTTATAATGTAAACTTGCCATTTTGGGAAAGTTTTTCAACCTCCCCTTTTTGATTCAAAAATGCTTCAAATGAGAAAACTTTGGTCATGAAAGTTGTAGAATGGATCCTCCCATTTTCAAAAAGTACAAGAACTCATTCTAATTCATTTTGAATCAAAAGTTATGGCTTGTCAAAGTTGGCAAAAATCACATAATTTCATGTTTTACACCAAAGAGGCATTTTGCAAAATGGTATGATAAGGCATTCTAAAGGCTTCAAATGTGCACAAACACTTCACAACATGCTCATGTGACCTCTAAATATCAGAATTGGCCCAAGAATTATGCATTTTGGTGCCTTGAACCTAAAGAATTTCCAAAAGGGCCAAAGTTGGACAAATTTGCAAAATCACCCATAAGCTTCAATCCACTTGCTGCATTGCCTCAATATTACTTCCATGGTTCTCCTTGATCACAGCTGCACAAGACATGCCCTTGTCCCAGGCCTGCCATGACCCATACCTCAAAGGACACCTAACATTGACTTTTGGCAAAATGGACCATACCAATCAACATAGGCCACACCAACTCCACAGACCTATCACAGCTTGATATGTGGACTAAAAGAGACTCAAAACACACAAGAAGCAAGCCTGAATACACAACATTGCCATAGTTCCCAAAAACTTTCCTCTTGACATTTTCCTTCGAATCTCATCACACAAACATTAAACCTCAAAACCAACTTCACCATTCATTCAGAAAAGCTTCATAGAGCATAAACCACCCTTCATCTTGCCCTAAAAAGCCCACAAACAGAAATACGATTTTTCACTCCCCTTGGTCAGAACTTCATCAATCTCACAAAACAGCCACAATACACTCCAACTAAGCTTCAAAGCTTCCTCAAGAAGATCATTGGAGCCATTTTGAAGCAAAGACCTGGCCAGAAAGTACCAAAAGTGAAAGCTCCAGTTCAGGTGAGCTCAAGAACTTTTTTTCCAGAACTCCCATTTTTAGTTTCTAAATGATTCTTTATGCTTCACTGATCACCATGATATGATTTATTTTGAAAATGAGTGAAAAATGACCATGTATGCTTGTTCTGAAATTTTGCCCGTGAAACTTGATTGCTTCGATTCTTGTTGTTGATGTAATATAAATGGTTTTTGTGCCTGGAATCTTGTTTATTGTTGTTCATTAATCATTTCTGGAGAGTTTGATGAAGTTTTGATGCGTATTGAGTGAGATTGGAGAAATGGCTTGCCGGAGAAGATGACCGGAACACTAATCCGGTCATCTGAAAGTGATTAGGGTTTAGGATTAGGGCTTAATCATAATTAAGTGAGTTTGAATTCCAGCCGTCCATTAGCGCGCGTAGTCAACTCCCGCCTCCTTGAATTTGAATCCTGGCCCTCAGATTAGCTGACTTTCTTATTTTCTCATTAATTTCATTTTATTTTCATTTGTTTTGTATTTAACTTCCACGAATTTTAAAAAATAGCAAAACACATTAAAAAATTCTGAAATTTTTTGTCAAACCTTTCATTAATTTTCAGAACCCAAAAATATTTTTATTTTTATTTTTTGCATTAAAAATTATTTTTAAATAATTTAAATGTTTATTTTTAATTAGTTAATGGAAATTAATTAATTAAAAATGCATTTAGGTATTTAAAAATCACAAAAAATTCACATTGCATTTTAAAACATTTAGAAACATTATCAAACTCTCAAAACAAATTTCTTTTTGGTTGTTGACCTATTTTGACAATTTTCATTGGAATTAAAGTTGTTTAAAGGCAATATTTTTGTTCAAACTTAGAAAAATTCATTCTGCCTAACCATGAAGAGTTTGATAATGGTTCTTCTTGCATTGCATCCTTCATAGCATGTAGTTTTTAGGGTAAAATTGGTTTGAATTTATCTTTCATTTTCAATTTAATGTGCATTTTTTTCCTTTTGAGGTACCTTGAAACCCTAGTTGACTTGAGAAATTCATAATTTCCATTAGGCTAAGAGTTAGGTCCCCTCCTTTGGGCAATAAACTTGTGTAGGGTTAGGGTTCCTTTGATCCCATTTTCAATTTTTTATCATGTCATTTGCTTCTGATTTTGAATTTTGTGTTGTATGTTATGCATAAGCCCTAATTATTGCCTTCCTTTGCATCCATCTTCCATTTGCTTGCATTCAAGAACTTGCCTTGATATTTTGTGCATCCACATGATTCATAAGACATCTTAGGACATATTAGAATCATGTTTGATCATTTCATCGTTCATTTGACATGTCATACCTTCATTGCATTTCATAAGTTTTCATGAACTTTCATGGTTCAAGGCATGCTCCATATGCACCCATTCTCTTGTATGCTCACATATATGCATCTTGTATGACTTTGCACCATCTCTTGACATCATTTTCATCATGTGTATGTTTCTTACTTTGGCCTTTGCCCATCCATATGCATTGTTTCATCTCATTTCTTCCCTTATGCATCTTATACTAACTTTTCAGGTTAATGGTAAGTTTGTTTGGGAGGTGAATTTGCCTTCACCTCTTACCTCTTCTCACCTTATCATTTTACATCCTTTTTGCATTTTTACTTGTCTTTGAGTGAGCTTTCTCACTTGTGCCTCTCTTCCCTCTTTTCTCTTCTCATCTTATCTCTTTTCTATCTTGCTTCTCCTTGGTGGCTTCCTTGAAGATTGCTCCTCTTAAGCCTCACAAACCCTAGGACTTCCAAGCATGATAACATTTTAGGATTGTTTAGTCCCCCTTAGACTCTTTCCTTTGATTTTTCTTTGAGTCTTCTCCTCTCATCTCTTAATCAAGGACTAAACCTTAAAGGTTTTAAGGCTTTGTGATTAGGGTTATGCCTGTATCCTTCTATTAGGATGGAGTGTATAACTTTAAATCCTAAGTGTTAAACCCTTAATGTGTTTAACTCCTTTAATCAATCCATTTAATAAATCACTAAGACATTAAGCTTGTAACTTGGGCCTTGCATTAGGGTTCTAATTCTTCCTTAAGTGGTTAAGAAGGACTAACCCTAGTGTTAATGGACAAGTCCCCCTCAAGTTGTCTTACAAACCATAAAATTCACTTCTTAATCTTACCATTAATTAAAATCCACTTTAATAAAGGCTTTGTTTTGTCATGAGGTTAATCCCTAATCATGGATTAAGTTGAGGAGCCTTCCTCAGTTTAAATGTTCTCATCTATTATCCTTCTATTAGGATGGTGTAATGGGTCCATTAAATCCTTGTTTATGGCTTAAACTCATTACTTAACACTAAACAAAAACACCAAAAACATATAAATAAATAAAAGTAGGATAATGATCTTAATCCTACACCAGGGTGATTAAGTATGAGGTGCTTACTTCATACTTAAGGTATTCTCATTACCCCTAATTAGAGGGAAGATGTGATGAGTTTACTAACCCTTGGTTTAGGCTTAAGCTCATTCTCCTATGACAAATTCCAAAAGCAATAAAAGACTGAAAACACAAAAAACAAGCAATAATCGTCTCCTCCGGGATTCTTTTCTCATCTCATTCACTCACAAACGAGAACTCGCTTCTTCCGTCTAATGCAAGATAGTTAGCACCTGAGCCAGACAGGTCATAAACTTGAGCATAGACAAGCAAGCAGTTCACAAGTCAATTTATCTTTCAGTCTCTTTGGGTCGAACTACGGTGTTCTGACTTCCTCATTGCACGAGAGGATACGTAGGCATAACTTAACAGTTATCGAACAAAAGTCTCTGTATATTCCCCCTCTTTCAGCATTGTTCTTTAAGCCTCATAGTCTTGAGCTTCATACTCCTGTTCTTACACTGACACTCCTCTTATACACTTCACACTTCTTTTACACTGACACTTGCATTATTTTCCAGCTTTGATACACAGATTGCACTGACACTACCCCTTTAAAACACAAATCTTTTAAGCGTGGATCCCGTCGAGTACAACGGACAACCTGGGTGCTAATACCTTCCCAGGTTGTAACCAACCCCCTTTCTCAGCTTCTCTGGTTCGCAACCGTCTTATCCTTCTTTTCTTAGGTCTATGCAGCATTACCTTTCTTCCGGGATAAAAATGCCTAGCTGGCGACTCTTGTCTTTTGAGCTCACCCTTGTGTGTTCTCTCTCTTTTCGCCGACCGTTCGCGTCTGTACCCCTTCTGACCGGGTGTCATTTGGTGGGAGTGACACGTAGTCGCACGAACTATGAAGCTCTGACTTTCCCATTGCACAAGGGAATACGTAGGCACAAGGATTTTAATCCTTCGTGAGCACAATAATAAAAAATCTAACCATTTCTCTACAATAATAAAAAACTAACCATTATCTCCATAATAATAATTAAAATAATTTTTTTCCTTAGAACAAACATATTAAAAAACATTTAGAAGACAAAGACATTAATCAATATTTAATCGCATAATTAACTAAGAGGTTCCCGTTGAGTACAACGGACGTGAGGGGTGCTAGTACCTTCCCCTTGCGTAACCGACTCCCGAACTTAGAATTTGGTTTCATTGACCATTTCTTATCCTTCCTTTAGGTTGTATCTATATCTCCCTTTTCTCACATAAAATAAATAGAATTAGGTGGCGACTCTGTTGTTTTCTTGTTTATTTATTCCTTTATTCGCTTTCTCTTATTGCTTATTATACTTGTTTGTGGGATCTTGGGGTTACATCATAAGTAAAAAATGAGTTATGGAAAAAGAAGAGGGAACACCTAAGTTAGAATTGGACATTATTAATGTTAGTCTCCAAGGAATCGCTCCTTGCAAGCCTAACATGAAAGCTCCCCCGGATAGTTAGACTTTACGTAGATCTTTTCGCAACACAGCTAGCCTGTCGCGTGACTGGATTCACGAAAAGGATGTGATTCTGGGACTCCCTAGAACCTATTTTAATTTTGGTAGTTGTGTAATGTTAGGCTCCAAGGGCTAGCCCCTTTTTCAGCCTTGCATGGGAACTCCACTCGAGATAGACCTTACTGTCATTATCGTCACAATGCAGCTAGCCTGTGGCGGGGCGTTAGTACGATAAACATCCGTGACCTCGAGTTTCCTAAAACATCACCGTAGAAACTATCCTGTGAGTGATCTTTTTAGGTACAGACTGTAGAGAAAATCTCTTATAGCCTACCATTTAGGAAGTTTTGAGTTATTTCCAGCTTCCGAGTCTGTTTGTGCTTGTGATCCTAAGCATCCTTGCATTGCATCCATTTGCATACCATTGCATCTGCATTGCATATCATTTTCTTTCCTCAGAGTAAGCCCATCCTAGTCCTGTGTCCATAAACCAGAGTTGATTTCCCGACACCTACATTGGACTTGAAGTAATTCTTGATTGATCATGAACCTTGAAGGACAAAAGCAGACTGCGTTAAGGGGAGACTTGGATTTGACAAAGGACCAGTTGAATTTACTCATGGATGCTATGACAACCTTGACAAGGATAGGGGATAATGTTCAACGGACTTCCATAACTGGAGATGTCTCTCCACCTCAAAGGAACAACTTTGTTCAACCTCAGCCTGCAAGGACCCCAGTTGGGGCACCCGTTATTCAAGAGCATACCATTATTCGAGATGGAAACTCCTTACCTCACGATGCTGCAGAGTACCAAAGCTTTGGGTTCTCTGAGCCAAATTCCCAAGGGGCAACCCCGGTAAGGAAGATCAATAGACCAAATGTTGCTGAGATGACTGAGAAATGTCGGGTGCTGAATGAAAGACTCAAGGTTGTAGAGGGGAAGAGTGCTTTTGACCTGGATGCTTTAAACATGTGCTTAGTGCCTGGTTTGGTTATACCTCCGAAATTTGAAGCGCCTAACTTTCAGAAGTACAAAGAGTATAGTTGTCCAAAGCACCGTTTGGTGGTGTTCTGTCGAAAAATGACTGCATATGCTTTTGACGATAAGTTGATGATTCACTGCTTCCAAGACAGTTTGAGTGGGGCACCGTTGAATTGGTACATGCATTTGGAAAGAAGTCATATTCAGTCATGGTTGGACCTGTCGAATGCTTTTGTGAAGCAATACCAATACAATTTGGAAGAAGCTCCCAACCGCTTTCACTTGAAGGACATATCTCAAGAAAGTGATGAGCCGTTCAAAAGGTATGTCCAGAGATGGAAAGAGTTTGTCGATCGTGTTCAACCACCGCTCTCAGAAAAGGAGTTAGTTGACCTGCAAGGCCCATACTTTGAAAAGATGGTAGGCAACGTATCAACAAGTTTCTCTGACATGGTGAAGATGGGAGAACGTATTGAGAGTTGTCTCAAGAGCAGAAGAATCTAAGGCGCCTCTAGTCTCCAGAGCATTGAAAATGAATCCCTTAATGATTCCCAAGGGGAAGAGGAGGAAGGGGATGAATCTGATTCGATCGAGGAATCCCCCCAAGCTCCACAAGCTCTACCTCTCTTGCCATACTATCAACATCCGTATGTGTCAGCTGTTCATAGCCAACAACCTTATGGGTATGCATACCCAATGCCATTTCCTTCACATGGTCGATATCCTCCTGTCTATCATCAACAACAACAATTATACCAACAACAACACACTCCTCAACGACGACACCAGTACACTAAGAAGCCAAAGAGGCAGTTTGATCCATTGCAAATGCCATACAGTCACATACTGCCAGGGTTGATCGATAGTGGATTGGTAGAGCCAAAGAAACTGAGTCCAGTGGTTATTCCATACCCACCAAGCTTTGATCCTCAATCCCGATGTGGTTTCCATGCTAATGCACCAGGACACTCAACTAAAGATTGCAAACAACTCCAGAACAAGTTTCAATATCTAATTGAGTCCAAGTCCATCTCATTTACGCCTCAAGGCCTTCACATCAACATCAATCCTTCGTCTGGTCAGGTAGGTCCATCAGTCTATGCTATGGAAGATATTGTCAAGAGTGGGTGTGAAGAGGATTGGTGCACCAACACCAATTAGCATGACGACCTATAACTCTGAAGAAGGAAGTTCATTTCCCTAAAGCTGGCATTCCCCTGTTTGTTTCAGCATTGTTGTATTTTCTTTGCATATTGATTTTGTATTTTCTTATTAGCATTTTTGTTTTTGAATTGGCAAGATTAATGAAATGTTTATGCATCTTTTGAATCGATCCATTTGTATTCACTAGTGTTATTTCATTGTTATTGTCGCTCCCGTGATTTTCATCCTGGTACAAACGTGAAAGTGGCGCGGAAAAGGTAGAGTCGTCAGCCAGACATTTTTATCCCGAAGGAACGAGAAAGGTAATTCTGCACAAACCTGAGAAAGAAGGAAAGGACGAGGCCTTGCGAACCAAATATCTGGGTTCGGGAGTCGGTTACGATCTGGGAAGGTATTAGCACCCCAGACCGTCCACCGTACCCGACGGGATCCACGCTTGTTTGTTTCTTTCAAAGGGTCAAAAATGAGATGCTGCTGAACAAATGAACTGCAAACTGGAAATAAGGATGGGAAATGGAGAAGAGAATGAAAATGTAGGGAAAATAAAGAATGTGCTCGAACGGGCCCTACCCCGCTGCCTACGTACCTCATCGGGAAAATGAGGATCAGAGTCGACGTAGTTTGCCTAACTAAGGCGGGAAGTATTTATATTTTTTATGGCTGGAACTGCGTATGTCTATGCTCAGGTGTTGCAGGCTCGTCTGGTACAAGTGCGTTTACCGTCTTGCATGCGAGACAAGTCATTGCAAGTTCACGTTGAGAATGAGTGAGGCGAGAAAAGAAGTTCCCGCAGGAAAGTCGCTTATTTTTTGTTGTTTGCTTTTTTAAGAGTTTTGTATGAATTTGACACAAGGAAGTGAATTCAAACTCTTTTCCATGGGATGTGTACTTGCTACTACATTCCAAGATGGAATAATAGAACAAGCACACCAAGCAAGGAGAATTTATCCAAGACTGGTTTCCAAGGATTAGGGTTTAAGTTCACTAGCTTGCTGAACTTTATTAAATGTTTTTGTAGCTTGTGAAGAAATGTATTTTAGATTTTTCTTTGTGAAACAAACCCTTGATAAGACTTGTACATCATGCTAGACAAGCCCACACTATTCCAAGATGGAATGAATGTAAGTGCCCCATGGAATAAGGCTATACACAAGGGATCCTTTCATGCATTTATTAAGTCTTTTTGGATTTTGTTTGAAGATGAGAAAGAAGACTCAAATAGGAAAAGAACAAAAATTAAGGGGGACTAAGACACAACCCTAAGTTATTAATTAAAATGTTGGTCCTAATTGTGAGTGAGGCTTTTCTAATCCTAAAGAGCAAAAGGAAAAGAGAGAAGAAAAAGGATGCAACTTACTTCCTAAGGAAGATAAGTTGGTCCTAGCCAAAGGGAAAATCCTACCAATCACAAATATGGAAGTAAAAGGTTAATTAAATGCATAAAGGGAATGCATAAAAAATAAAAGGATAAGGTGTAAGGAAACATACCTTTCCCTCCCTAAAAAACAAAGATTATTGTGCATTTTTATTTAAAAATAATAAGGCAAACTCACACCAATTAAATCCTAATAACTCTAGGACTCAATCTAAACTCTATCTTAATTCTAAAAGAACTAAAAAAATGCTAAGACAAAAATTCAGCACCTACTACAGCCCCTAAATGCACAAACAACTACCAAAACAATGCATAACACAAAGCAACGTTTTACAACCTACAATCAACATGTAAAGACAGGTGTAGAAAGTCAGATACAACATGCAAACACATATTTTACAGCTACTGCACTAACAAACAATTATGAAAACATGGGGCATATTTGATTCTTTTTCATTTTTATGTACACAAAATTAGTGATAAACAATACATCAACATCAATTAGCATGGATCTACATACATCATACGATGAACTCAAATATGTGAATTTATTTACATCATTTATTTGATTAAAAGGAACAATGATCAACAAGAATAACCACACTTTTCCATATTGCACCAAATAAGCATTTATCATGATATTGAACAAGTATCACAACAAGCCTCAATTATTGCACATGCATGGCATAAAAATCAGAATTGAATTCATGTCAAGAAATGGTCCTTTAAGCTCAAGAAGCATGCATGAACATGTGAAACACTTAATCACTTTTAAGCAAAAAATCAACATGTAGCACTTAATCACTTAATCAATCCAACAAGCAAGGATCATAATCATGAAGCACAAGTCAATTTTAAGTGAGCATTTTGTAACACCCCAAATTTGCCCTCTTCTTTTAAAGCATCATAACCATATCATATTCATCATAAGCATATCATATTCTTGGCATCTTAGCATGGAAATATGAGGCATAACATTCTCATGACCTAGCATTAGGCATATGATCATCTAGGGAGTGATTTGAAGCATTTAAAGCTATAACAAGAGGCCCAATGGATTTGCTCAAGTCCTATAGGGAGTCTACATTGCATTCACAAGCTTAAGATCATTCACAAAAGCCCAAGAAATTGGAGGATCATTAGGGAATTCAAGCTAGGGCAAAGCTCCTACACAATGATCCCAAATTAGGGTTTGAGTTTCAAGCAGGAAAACACTGTGACTTTGACCATTTCATTTGGGAAAAGTCTTTCATATGATAAGAGGATCCTAGGGATGAAATTTGGTGAGAATATTCCTTGTGGAAGTCAGGTATTTCTTCAGTTGCTTGTAAATGAAGAAATTGGTCAACTGTGCATTCTAGAAGTCAACTGTGAGATTTCAAAAGGTCCAACCTTGTTTTCAAGCCAAGGGATGTTCTTATAACCTTAGAAGAGGTTTGGCAAAGCTAAAGATCAAGAATCAAGAGGTTTTGAGGTGTTTTGCATTTTTGGCATATGTTTGGTCATGAAAATTGCCATTTTTAGTAACCTTTTGCCCTAATTTTCAAGTGTACATAACTTGGTGAAAAAAGCTTCAAATGGATTGCCATCAAACATGAAAGTTGAAGATTAAAGTCTCCCATTTTTAAAAAGTACAAGAGCATTTTCATATCCCTCATGGTTTGGGAGATATGCCCTTCGAAAGTTGCCTAAATTTTAGGGCATGGCATGAAATTCAAGCTTCCTCCAAATGCAAGAACTTGTGAAACTCATTTTTAAGTTATTTCATGAACCAAATAGGGTCACATACTTACAAAGCATTGCATAAAGTTGGTTTTGCTCCAAAAATATTACCAATTTCGTGCAAGAGGTGAAGTATACCACACAAAAGGCAAAAATGCATGATCATGAGAAATGCATGACCCTCACATCCAAGGGCCAAGATGCTTTCAGTTTTGAACCAAGGGATGGATTGTGATTGAACATGTGCAAGGAAAGAGAAGAATGCACGAGAAAATCACCACTTCATACCACTCTTGCATTTTTTGCAAATTGATCCCTCTCACACTCCTCATGCCACTACTCAATGCAAACCCTAATCAGCATAATATCTACATCATATATAAATCATTTATGGCAAGAATGCAGCCTCATGCTCTCTCATCTCTCAGATTCACATTTTCTTGCTCTCTTGCATTTCCATTCGAAATTCTCTCCTCAAGCACTCTCTTCACAAACTCTTCACATATTCTTCTTCCTTGAACCTTAAGGATCACTTTGCTCATACTCATTCAAGCTGAAACTTCATATTTCAAGAGGTTCCATTCAAGTGCAGTTGCTATCAAACCTCAAGATCTAGGAGCATTCAAGGCTTCTTTTGCATTTATTTTGCAATAAGAAGTTAAAAGGAGTAGATCTGCAGCTGGAGGGATCTTATCATGGTGATTTGAAGGATCTGCAAGTTCAGGTATGCTCTGATATTCATGGATCTGGAAATGAAATTAAACGTATGCATTGTGTTTTGCTTGTTGTACTGATGATTCTGTGATGTTTGGTTTGAAACATGATCATGAAATAAGCTTGATATGGTGATTTGAAGTTTATTACATAAACATATTTGTCTTCGATCTGGAGTGTTCTTTGATCTTTTGTAAATTCCATGAGCATATTTGGATTCAACACTCTTTAATGATTAGATCTGGATAGTTTGATTGATTTTTGTGTAAGTTTGTTCATCATGTTGAATTTTCCGGTGCCGGAGCTAGGGCTCCGGTCACCGGATTCTGGAACCAGTTGAATGAAGAAGATGAAATTGTAGCCATGCGTTTTTTGATCTGAGTGGATGATATCATGCCAACACATTAAAAATGCATGCTCTCTCTCACGTGCCTTTTAATTTCTATTTAATTGTTTTTGTTTGCCAGCGCATGGTAGTGTGTGTATGTTTTGATCTGAGCCTTTCCTTTAGTTGACATAGGGAATTGACTGTGAATCTGGAGCGTTGCTTTTGTTTACTTTGTGATAGTGTTCAATAACCACTGGATCTGATTACCTTGTGTTGACCTTGACTTGCTTGAACCCTTGGATTGGATGACCAGTGACTTAGTTGACTGTGCATAGACCTTTGATGGTGTGGACTTTTATTATTGACTTTTGTTTGTAACCGTTAGATTGGCATACCACAATTCTGTTGACTGAGCGCATTAGGCCTCCCATTGCTATTCCCACCCCCCTGTGATATAAGCCCAATTGGAATGAACTAATCTTGTTGCTATTTGCACCCCTGCCTCATTAATCCTTTTATTATTTTCATTTTATTTTCAGTTTGCTTTTCAATTTTTAAAAATAGTTTTAGGTCATCAAAAATCATAAAAAAATTCATGAGTGTTTAGTTTTCTTTAATTTTTGGTATTTTTATTTTTTCATTTATTTTTAATTGTCACGCAGAAATTAATTGTTCCTTTTAATTAATTGTTTTTATTCCATTTTGAAGCATGCTGACTTGTTTATTTTCTATCTTGATCATTATTTTTAATTTTTAAGTGATTCTTTTTGCTCTGGATTCATGATGAGATCTAGTTTATTGGTGATTTTTGTTCTGATTTTTAGAATTTTGTTTAATTGATTTTGGTCTCTAACTTGTGCATGAAGCTTCCTAACCCTAATCCATGTTTGAACTCTCATTTGAATGGCTAAGCTTTCGAATCTGATCCTTTCCTTTTAGCATGTTGATATGGTATGATCGAAGATCATTTGTGCAAGTTTGTGGAATTTTTGGATGTACATTTGAATTGTTTTGAATTTTTGTTCCTTGCTTGTCCCTTTTTGCTTCTTTTGGATCATATGTTCATTCCTTAGCTTAGAAGGGAACTTGTGCCAATTTCTTCAAGTTGTTTAGGGCCATCTTAGGTTGTTAATACCTCTCTGATCTTGAGTTGTGGATTGTACCTTGAGAATTTTGTAATTTGTTTGCTTTTGAAGTTCTTCCACACTTATGCATGCTCACCTCACTTCCTTTGCTTCCTTCTTCTCATGATGTGAATGCTTGACTATGTGCACTTCTTCTCTCCATCTCATGTGGTCCTTAGACACTTTTCTAACATGATTAGGGTTCTGGTCTTGAACTTGGTGGTGTTGCTTTGACTATTTTGCTTTGTATCTTCTTATGTTCACTTTGTTTTGCCATAGTGATTCATTTTGCTTCATGTGAGTTGTATTTCTCTTCTCATTCTTGTGCTTGGAGATTGCACTTGGCATTTGTGTTTATGACTTCACTTATGATTGTGTGACTTTGGTTTGACATTATGTTCACTTTGTATTGCATTTATGCTTGTGTCACTAACCACTTCAGGGGCTTTGGTAAGTGAGAGGTGTGGATGTGATTCCCATATCTCCAATTCTTTTCTCTTCTTCTTTCTTCATTGATGCTAATCCTGTGATTGTTGGGCTTAGGCCTTACTTCTTCTCATCATCGTCTTCTTCTTCTTCTTCATTAGGATAGAATTCAAACCTCACTAACCTAGGAATACCATGCATGATAACAATTAGGATTCATTAGTCCCCCATTAGATTTTACCTTTGAGATCCTTTTGGTGCTCTCTCTTCTCATCTTCAAACTTAACTTTAAGTCACTTTAATAAATGATGAGTCTTCTCATGTGACACGAGACTTTGCTATGAGATACTTGCACGCGTTCCGTTTCGGGGCGAGGTGTAGGATATCCCTCGTGGTGGATAGGTCTTAGCATGAGATTACCTCACAAAGAAAAACATAAAAAACAGTTCTTAACCAAAAAATCACAAAAGCACTTAATAAATGCCAGTAGGTCAGTGTGTCTGAGCCTTCACTTGTGGGACTAAATTTGGGGATTTCCTCCATAGATAGGTGTGCCTCTTGCGCATTCCATTTCGGGATGATGTGAGACGTACACATCCCATTGAGTAAGACTTAGGTACACTTGCCTATGCAAACTTCAAAACAGAAAACTCATATAAAACACAAACAAACAATAAGCGTCTTTCCTTCGGGAATTATTTTCTCATCTCCTTCGCTCCGTCCGCGAACTTGCTCCTACTTGTCACTTTGCAAGACGGTTACGCACTCGTCGTCCGAGCCTGCAATACCTGAGTATTGACATAGGCAGTTCAAGCCTTAATTCACAAGCAATCTTTTCTACCCCTAGTTAGGGGAACTACGACGACTTTGATCCTCATTGTCCAGGTGAGGTACGTAGGCAGCGGGGTAGGGCTCGTTCGAGCACAATCTTTATTTTCCCTACATTTTTCCTTTTCATTTCTTTTTTAGTTCCCTTTTCTTTTCTTTTATCCAATTCAGTTCATTTTCTTCGCAGCAGCTTTCATTCCCTCACCCTTTGAAATAGTTTTCTTTGCATGCGTGGATCCCGTCGGGTACGGCGGACGATCTAGGGTGCTAATACCTTCTCAGGTCGTAACCGACTCCCGAACTCAGTCTCTTTGGTTCGCAGGACCCGTGTCCTTCCTCTTCTTTCTTCTGGTTTGTGCAACATTACCATTCCCGTTCCTTCGGGATAAAAATACCTGGCTGGCGACTCTATTCTTTTCCGCGCCACTTTCGCGTTTGTACCAGGATGGAAATCCGGGGAGCGACAGCTGGCGACTCTGCTGGGGACTTCTAACCAGAGTATCTCTGGTTCCCTTGAGAGTCAATCCTAGCGCTTGCGTGTTTCTGTTTCTTTGGATGTGTATTGCTTGCTGTTGTGTGGTGTATTTTACTGTTGTTTATTTACAGTTTTATTTACAGCTTTATTTACAGTTTTCAGTATTTATTTTCCGCATCATATATCATATTGGACTGTCTTGACTGGATTTTCTGTTTGGTGGGCTCCGGTGATACTGTTTCTGAGAGATAAGCCAAATACCCAGCTTGAGTGCACTATAGGATTAGATTGGACATATTGTACTCACATGTGACATGATGAGTGGCGATGTGTTTCACGCCCAGATTGCGACCGTCTTGGAAATATCTTGTGTGAGAATTTCCTCCACTTCGGGATAAGACCTTGATAGTTATGTGCATCTGGGGACCGATCATTGAGGACCTTTGTGGAAACAGCCCTCTCCTGTGGTGACAGTGGCAGACCACATTTTGTGGAAAACCCATTCGCACCCGAGGGTCCACTGGGGACTCGCATAGGATGACCTGGTTCTCTTATAGGAACTCAGTCAAAGCATCTAGTCGTATGACAATAGTACTGTATCCTATGGACTGAATGTACTATTGTTTCTCGATTTCAGCGCTCGAAGCTGGGGACTTATAAGGGATGCTTGTTTTTCCCGGACTCAGCTGAGGCCTCCCTGCATAGTATATAATGCCAAACCGATTCCCTGATTTGGTCATGAGCCATTTCTCAGAAATGGTGAAAGTATTATTGCTATTCGGCTTTGAGAGTCCGTGATGTTTGACCCGAAGCATACCCGTGAGATTGGGAGGGGTTTACAGGTTTGCAGGAACCCTTGACCTCATCATACCCTTGTTACTAGTGCAGTCTTATGATCTGATATGGTTACTTTGATTCTGGAGTTCTTTAGTTTATCTGGTTCTTGATTGGGGTTTATCTGAGATTATCTGAGTGTTTATGGGTTGTTATTCAAAGGATTTGGGTTCCTGATCACTTGGCTTTGACCTCCAGAATCCAGACAGTCCCAGATTGATCATATGTCTTTGCATTTGCATTGCATCATTGCATCATTTCATCATTAATTATGTTTTGTTTTCATTCACAGGTTCATATCCTTGCTTCCGGTTCCGGTATCCTGTTCAGAGATGGAAGATCCTCGCAAGAAGAACATCCATTTCAAGTTTTTCGACACTAAGGTTGGCCTGTTAAAGAAGATGGTGAAGTTGATCACGCCCAATCATGTAGAGAGGTTCAGGAAGGCTTATGGGAGTATTCTAGATATGGTGGTGGAGTTAGATCCCTCTGAGAGAAGTGCCATTCACACTCTACTTCAGTACTATGATCCTCAGCTTCGATGCTTCACTTTTCCTGATTTTCAGTTAGGTCCTTTGCTGGAGGAGTATGCTTTGATCTTGGGAGTTCCTATTCGAGACCAGATTCCGTTCAATGCTTTGATCTTTATTTGAGCACTTCTGCTGTGAATTCTCTGACTATTATTAAAGGAGGTGTATCTGGGTTTTCTTTGGAGGCTTTAGTAAAGAAGGTGGAAGAGCTGGCTATTAAAGAAGAGTGGGATTCTGTGTGTGCCATCCTGGCCCTCT
This sequence comes from Lathyrus aphaca, assembly GCA_963966055.1. Taxonomy (NCBI): domain Eukaryota; kingdom Viridiplantae; phylum Streptophyta; class Magnoliopsida; order Fabales; family Fabaceae; genus Lathyrus; species Lathyrus aphaca. Next base: position 443,418,514 of record OZ014519.1, read on the forward strand.
CTATTTATGGCATCATTTTATTTGCAGATATGGAGAAGTTCATAGACATGAATTCCATCCATCTATTCTTGCTGAAGAATCCTGTGCCTACGTTGCTCAAAGATTTGTATTACTCGGTGCACTACAAGACTGAAAAGAAAAGGGGAGGTTTAGTTCGCTGTTGTTCTCCTTTATTCCATATGTGGTTCATGAGGCCCTTGCCTAGTACTGGTGTGTTTAGTGATCATACCTTGGTGTGGGCTCAGAAGCTGGAAAAGTTGTTTGCTAAGGATGTCAGATGGATTACTCAGAGGCTTCAGGGTGCACGTTTCATCACCAGTTGTGGGAGTTACCTTAGTGTACCTTTGTTTGGAGTGACTGGGGGGATCAATTACAACCCGATCTTGTTGAGAAGACAGTTGGGGTATGCCTTGAGAGAGGTACCAGAGGAGTTGAAATTGGCCCCTATTTTCTATTTCCCGATGAAGGACAATATGCCTTTAGTGAGAAAAGCTGCTGGAGCTTGGAAATGCATCAAAGGAGAAGGAGTGGCTAGTTTTGGGAAGTGTAACAATCAAATTTTTCCGGAGTATGTGGCTTAGCTGAAGGATAGAGCCAGGAGGGTATTGCTGCCATTCTCACCTACAGTTCCTCCAACTGCTGAGTCTAATGCCACTGTGTCTTTAGAAGAATTCAAGAAGTTGGAAACACAGCTGCACGAGGTCAAGGTAGAGAATGCCGAACTGGTTAATTTGTATCACCTTGCCAACCGTGCCAAGAATGAGGCAGAAGAGAAACTACAGAAGATGCAGATCACCTTGGAAGCTAAAGAGAAAGAGTTTGCTGGAAGGGAAGCTCACTTTCAAAGACTAGGTCTGATGGAATCAAAAAGAGAAGCGGAACGAAAAAAGACTTCGAAGACTCTTAAGGAAGCTCGCCAGTCCATTGTTTGGTTGCAGGGCTAGAGGGAGCAAAAGCAGAAAAGATATAAAGAAAAGGAAGAGTTTTTCGAAGTACAAATGACTTTCAAGAAAGAAGAAGTGGAACAAGCCCACCAGATTCGAAGGGAGAAGACTCAGCAGTTGGCAGAGAGTCAGTAAGCCTTAGAAGAAGCGCTCAAGGAGATTGAAGACCTCAATTTGATGGCTGGAGTCAAGAAGGCTTGGTCTGAGCTGGGACTTAGTGAGGGAGGATCAGACAGCAGTCTTGCTTTTTAGTTTGTTTTCCTAGTATTTGGATTACCTACAGACATGTTGTAGGAATCTTGGTTGTATGTTTTTTCCTTTAGAAAACTTGTACCCTACGGGGAATTCTGTTATTTTTGCCTGGTAGGCTGATATATGTTATGCAGTTTTATTCCGTTCTCTATTTTCTGTGCATGCTGTTATGGTGATCTGAATTTGATTTTTATGCAAAGGTTTCTGAAGGTCGAGGATCAGCAGCCATCTGGTTATCTTTGTTAAATACCGGAACCGGGGCATGAATGACCTGGAGTTTGAAATCATAAACAATTGCATTGCATACATATCACCATTCTTCTTGTTTTGCAGGAGTGACTACAGGTTCCTAATGTCTTTTCTGTTTCAGACACTATAGCTCCCAGGAAGGTTCGAGAACAGCCGATCATACACATATATCCAACAAGAGTCAACAGAGAAAGAGTCATGGATCAAATGCAGGATGATTTAGCTGACTTGAGATTGAGAATGGACATTTTTATGACCCTTATGGCAGGAATGGGTCAGAATCAGGAATGTCTACGTGAGTTAGTAGAGAATAGTCAAGCCAGGAACAACGAGACTGCTGATGGAGGTAATTGTAACGGTGCGGGCGCCCTCCAGGTTGAAATCCATGTGGCACAGCCAGGGGTCACCATTATCAATGATGGACTGAACAACATATAGATGGATGGTCAAGACGAACAATTTACGTTGCTGGACGAAGCGGAAGGCCAGGGGGCTGAAATGAACAGAAAATTTGAAGAGATGGCTGAACAGATCAGGGCCATTCAATCTCAGAGCTCCTTGGGGTTCGACATTACTGACTTGGGATTGGTTCCAGGGGTTAGAATCCCTTACAAGTTCAAGGTCCCGACTTTCGAGAAGTACAACGGCACAGCGTGTCCAAAGACTCACCTCCAGTCCTTTATAGGAAGGATTGCTGCCCACACTGACGATGAGAAGCTATGGAAGTATTATTTCCAGGACATCCTGGTTGGGGCTTCCTTGGAATGGTATATGAAGCTAAATAGGGTCAACGTTAAGAGCTGGAAGGACTTGGCAGAGGCGTTCGTGAAGCAATACCAATACAATTTGGACATGGCTCCAAATCGCACTCAACTACAAAACATGTCTCAAAATGCTAAGGAGGGGTTTAAGGAATATGCTCAAAGGTGGCGTCAGCTCGCTGCCAGAGTACAACCACCATTGCTGGAGAATGAGATGGCTGATATGTTCATGGGAACATTGCAATGGGTGTTTATCGAAAGATTAACATCTTGTTCGGCTACCAAGTTCAATGATATAGTAATAGCAGGCAAGAGGGTCGAGACTCTGTTAAAGATGGGAAAGATTCAGGATACCACTGCGAGCAGCTCGAGTGGCGTAAGAAAAGCTTTCAGCGGACCTCCGAGAAGGAGAGAAGGTGAAACCAATGCTGTGTATGGCCGAGGACGGGGCCGAGGATATAGAAGATCATATGAGCAAGTGGCAGCTGTCACTATCCCTTCCAGCCATGTGAAGACTCCACTGTTGGTGGTGAAAGAAAGGCTGTTAAAAGGACAAGTGTTTCTGGGATGCAATTCTGATTGTGAAAAGTGTTTGAATTCAGTGAACGGTTGTGAAAACCTGAAGGTGGGGTTGCAGAATCTGATTGATGAAGGGTCATTGTAGTTTGATAAAGTTGATAATGAAAGTGATTGTGTGTCCACTATAACCATTTACTATGATCCAGCTGAGGTGCCTGCTATAAGAAAACCTGTGATCCTTTATGCTCCTGAAGTCAGTCCTGTTACTATCACTGTTCCTAAGCTTGATCCTTATACTGATGATATAGCCATTCCATGGCATTACGACTCAGATGTGTATGTGGAAGGACAGAAAGTGGAGAGTAAGTCAACAACTATTGACCCGACTGTAGTGAACGTCGGAGGGGTTGGAGGTTTTACGAGAAGTGGTCGTCTTTTTGCTCCCCCAGTTCTGAGAGGAGATCCTAAGGCTGAAGTTGTGGCAAAGGCTAAAGGAAAGCAAGCAGCGACTGAAGAAATGACAAATCCTGCTGCTGGACAGGGTACCTTTGAGAAAGAAGTGGAGGAATTTATACGAATAATTAAGAAGAGTGATTACAAAGTGGTCGAACAGTTGAACCAGACGCCGTCCAAAATATCAATTCTGTCTTTGCTGATGTGTTCTCCAGCACATAGAGAAGCCTTGCTGAAGGTGTTGCAAATGGCATACGTTCCTTAAGAGATAATTGTTAATCAACTGGAAGTTGTAGTGGGCAGTGTGAATGCAAGCCACAGATTGGGCTTCACAGATAGAGACCTTACATCAGAGGGTCGTAACCATAACAAAGCAGTGCATATTACTATGGAGTGTAAGGGTGTTGTTTTGTCGCATGTCCTGGTTGACACATGCTCTTCTCTTAATGTACTCCCGAAGAAAGCATTAATGAAGTTGAATGTCGATGGTATCATCTTACGACCTAGTGATTTGATAGTTAAAGCCTTTGATGGGTCCAAAAGGTCAGTGTTCGGAGAAGTTGAGTTACCTGTGAAAATAGGGTCTCAAGTATACAAGATCACATTCTACGTCATGGATATTTAGCCCGCGTACAATTGCTTGTTGGGACGTCCGTGGATTCACGCTGCAGGAGCAGTAACTTCCACTTTGCATCAAAAGCTAAAGTACATGGTGTAAACAACCCAAATTTTCCCTCACTCATTTCACCATGGCTTGTGATCTTTTCATTAGCATAAGTTCAATTATATCATCTCATATTACATTTTTTTTGCTTCACTGCATTGTTTCAAAGTCATCTGCATATAGGGTTTGTGATTTGAGCAATCCCTGGGCTATCTGAACCACTCCAAAGGTCTTTAATCATCTCAAGAGGGTCCATGTATGTTAAAGCATCATATTATATCCTCCCAAGGTCAAGGAAGTTAGAAAATCACAAGAACTGAGAAAAGCATGGAAGCAGAGCCAGGCTTAACTGCACAGATGACCTAAAATTAGGGTTTTGGTTTCAGAGGCCATAACTCCAAATTTTTTTGGTCATTCTTGTTTCTATTGGTCTCTATATGATGTAAGGATCCTACATACCAATTTTCATGAAGAAATTAAATGAGGAAGGCATCTGATCAATAAATGACTTCTTGAGTAAGTCAGTGCAAAATCAGGGCATCTGAGGCCCCCAATCATCCAACCAAAGGTTCTTCTCCATCATTTTGGGTGTATATGATCTTTATTTGATCTTATAAGAAGTTAGAAGTTCACAAAATTGAAGAATTTCAAGCCATTTGCAAAGTTGCCATTTTGGGAAAGTGACTTGTAATGCAAACTTGCCATTTTGGGAAAGTTTTTCAACCTCCTCTTTTTGATTCAAAAATGCTTCAAATGAAAAATTCTTGGTCATGAAAGTTGTAGATTGGATCATTCCCTTTTCAAAAAAGTATAAGAACTTGATCTAATTCATCATAGAACTCAAGTTATGGCCTTACAAAGTTGGGGAAAATCACAAAATTTCACTTATGCACCAAAGAGGGATGTTTGCAAAAAGACTTGCCAAAGCCAAATGTGACCTCTAATTGACTTCTAAGCATTGCAAAAACATTATACATGACATAAAATTCAGAATTTCCCAAAGAAATTCCAAGTTTCATGCCTTGAACCTTACAAAATCCAAAAGGGGCCCAAACTTCATGAATTTGCAAAATGGATCAAAACCTCTCACACACTTGATGAATCACCACAAAACCTTTTCCATGGTTATCCTTGAACCAAGCTGACTCGAGCAATGCCTTGAAACAGCCACTGAACCAACCCATACCTCAAGTACACCAACTCTTGACATTTTTGCAACTTGCCCATACCAATCAACATAGGCCAGCACCCACCCTCTGACCTATCCCAACATGATATGTGTACCAAAAGCAAGCCATTCCATAACACAACACAAGCTGGAACCTCCAAGAAGACAGCATACACAAAATCCCCCAAATTTGCAAAAGCTATCGAATCTCATAACTTAGCCAACAAACATCAAAACTTCTTCCACCATTCAACTACACACTCATCACTGATCATTTCCCACCCTTCATTTTGCCCTAAAACACCCAGAATCAAAAACACGATTTTGGAATTTCATAAACTGAACTTCTGCCAACTTCATTTTGAGGCCATCTAAACTCCAACCAAGCATCACAAGCTCTTGAGGGGAGTCATTGGAGTGGATTTGAGGCAAAGAACTGGCCAGAAAGCTCTTGGTTTGAAAGCTCAACTTCAGGTAGCCATGGCATTTATTTTTCCAGAACCTTCATTTTATGTTATAGAATGATTCTATGTGTTCCCCTGATTGCCATGATATGTTTGGTTTCGAAAATAGTTGAGAAATAAGCATTTCACAAGCTTCTGAAATTTTTGCCATGTTTTCCGTTTTGCTTCGATTCATGCTCTTGATGATGAATAAATGAATTTTGATGGCTGATTCTTGTTGGGGTTGATGTGAGGATCATTTCTGGAGCTTTAGGGGTCTTGGGGTTGCGTATTGAGTGAGATAGCTTGAGAGGATAGCCGGAGAAGATGACCGGAACACTATTCCGGTCACCTGAAAGTGTTTAGGGTTCAGATTAGGGCTTAATGATGTAATTAGCGTAGTTTGAATCTCAGCCCTTGGATAGCGCGCGAAGTCAATTCCCTCCTCTTTTTATTTGAATCTGGGCCACTTGTCGCTCCCACCAAATGACACCTGGTCAAGAGGGGTACAGACGCGAACTGTCGGCGATAGAGATGAGAATGAATAGAGTCGCCAGCTAGGCATTTTTATCCCGAAGGAAAGGTAAAAGATATGGACAAGACGGTCGCGAACCAGAGAAACTGAGAAAGGGGGTTGGTTACAACCTGGGAAGGTATTAGCACCCAGATTGTCCGTCGTACTCGACGGGATCCACGCTTGAAACATTTGTGTTTTAAAGGGGTAGTGTCAGTGCAAGGAAAGAGTGAAATGCTCAAGGCTATGAGGCTCAAAGAATAATGCTGGAAAGAGGGGGGAATATACAGAGACTTTTGTTCGATAACTGTTAAGTTATGTCTACGTATCCTCTTGTGCAATGAGGAAGTCAGAACACCGTAGTTCGACTCAAAGAGATTGAAAGATAAATTGACTTGTGAACTGCCTACTTGTCTATGATCAAGTGTATGACCTGTCTGGCTCAGGTGCAAACTGTCTTGCATTAGACGGAATAAGCGAGTTCTCGTTTGTGAGTGAATGAGATGAGAAAAGAGTCCCGAAGGAGACGATTATTGTTTGTTTTTGTGTTTTCAATCTTTTATTGGTTTTTATGTTTGCCATAAGAAAATGAGCTTAAGCCTAAACCAAGGGTTAGTAAACTCATCACATCCTCCCTCTGATTAGGGGGTAATGAGAATACCTTAAGCATGAAGTAAGCACCTCAAACTTATTCACTATGATGTAGGATTAAGATCATTAACCTACTTGTAATTATTTAGATGTTTTTTCTGGAATTTTTTGTTTAGTGTTAAGTAATGAGTATAAGCCATATCAAAGATTTAATGGACCCATTACACCATCCTAATAGAAGGGTAATAGATGAGAACATTTAAGCTGAGGAAGGCTCCTCAACTTAATCCATGATTAGGGATTAACCTCATGACAAAACAAAGCCCTTATTAAAGTGGATTTTAGTTAATGGTAAGATTAAGAAGTGAATTTTATGGTTTGCAAGACAACTTGAGGAGAACTTGTCCATTAACACTAGGGTTAGTCCTTCTTAACCAATTAAGGAAGAATTAGAACCCTAATGCAAGGCCCAAGTTTCAAGCTTGATGTCTTAGTGATTATTAAGTGAATTTATTAAAGAATTTAAACACATTAAGGGTTTAACACTTAGGATTAAAGTTATACACTCCATCCTAATAGAAGGATGCAGGCATAAACTTAATCACAAAGCCTTAAAACCTTTAAGGTTTAGTCCTTGATTAAGAGATGAGAAGAGAAGACACAAATATGACACAGAGGTAAAGCTAATGGGGGACTAATCAAACCCTAATTTTGATCATGCTTGGGTGTTCCTAGGGTTTATGAGGCTTGCAAAAGATCTTCAAGAAAAGCCACCAAGGAAGAGGCAGATGAAAGGAAATGGAAGCAGAAGAAGCAAGTCAACTTACTTCACTTAAGAAGATAAGTTGCTTGAAGAAAGAAAGTGAGGAGGAGGAATGAATGAGAAAGCTCACTCTAATACACAAGTAAAATGCAGAAATGATGCATAAGAGAGATGAGAAGAGGTTATGAGAAGTGAAGGCAAATTCACTTCTCAATGACTTATCACCTGAAAAGTTAGTAACAAGAAGTGAAATGAAATGAAAATGAGATGAATGCAATGATGCAAACCAAAGTCAGAAGCATAAACATGATGTTAATGATGCTAAAAGATAAGGCAAACACAAGTCAAGAGTTGTGGATAACCATACAAGGATAAGGATCCAAATGAAGAATGTTTTGAACCATGAAAGTTTATGAAAGTTTATGAAATGGAATGAATGCATAACATGGAAAATGAATGATGCAATGATCAAACATGATTCTAATGTGTCCTAAGATGTCTTAGAAGTCATGTGAATGCATAAAATGTCATGGCAAGTTCATGTATGCAAGCAAATGAGAGATGAATGCAAATGAAAGCAAAAATTAGGGTTTATGCACAAGACACAATGCAAAATTCAAAATCAGAAGCAAATGACAAGATAAAAAATTGCAAATGGGACCAAAGGAACCCTAACCCTACACAAGTTCACTGCCCAAAGGAGGGGACCTAACTCTTAACCTAATGGAGGTTATGATTTTCTCAAGTTGGCTAGGGTTTTAAGGAACCTCAAAAGGAAAAATGCACATCAAATTGAAAATGAAAGATAAATTCAAACCAATTTTACCCTAGAAACTACATGATATGAAGAATGCAATACAAAAAGAACCATCATCAAACTCTTCAAGGTTAGGCAGAATGGATTTTTTCAAGTTAGGGCAAAAATATTGACTTTTAAGAACTTTAATTCCAAAGAAAAATGTCAAAATGTGTCAAGAACCAAAAAGAAATTTGTTTGAAGAGTTTGATAATGTTTCTAAATGTATCAAAATGCAATGTGATTTTTAGAAACTTAAATGCTATTTTAATTAATTAATTCTCATTAACTAATTAAAATATACATTTAAATATTTTTAAAATACGAAAATTATGCAAAAAATAAAACAAAAATTATTTTCAGAAAGAGAAATATATTTTAAGGTGGGATGCAAAAAATGAGATTTTTTAGAAATGATTTGCTATTTTAAATAAAATGTGCAAAACAAATGAATAAAAAAGAAAATAAAATTGAATTAAAAGGAGAAGTAATCAGATCCAAGAGCCAGGATTCAAAGATTTTTGGAGGGAGTTGACCCGCGCGCGAAGGGACGGCTGGGATTGAAACTGGAAATTTGAATTTCTTAAACTTAATTAATTAAAACTAATCCTGATTAGGGCTTAAATAAACGCATTTGGGCCATTGGTACACGCGCGGGAAAGGCCATCCAACGCTCCTCATTCAAAACTGGGCCTAAACCCTAATTAGGGTTAATGACTCTCAGACGGCCGGAACAGTGTTCCGGTCGTCTTCTCTGATGAGCCCAAAACCCTATCTCTCTCTAAGCATCTAAAACGAAGTCTCTCTGCCTAGAATCAAACCCCACACATCACTGAATCAAAATCCCCAAACAAAAACCAATTTTCATTCATCAACAAGGCAAATCGAAACAAAACAATTTTAGGTCAGAAACTTTCAGACACTCCATTCATACTCAATATTCCACCATTTTTAAAAGTAAACATATCGGAATCATCAGCACATCATAAGGATTCGATTAAGAACTTAAAAACAAGGTTCTGAAAAAAAAGTTCTTGAGCCATACCTGAGATGGAACCTTCTGGTTCTGGGCTTTCTGGGCTCTCCCTTGATGCAAACCCACTCCTATGAACCTCCTGATGATGAAATAAAGCTTAGAAAACCTTGAGGATGATTGGTTTTGAAGTTCCAGTTCTGGTGTAGTAGGTTTTGGAGTTTTTGTATGTGATGTTTTTGGCTGCTTTGAGGGTTGATTCTTGTTCTATGAGTGATATGTGACTTGTTGGTGAAGAAAAATTTGAGGTTTGATGGCTGAGGGAGGAGTTTCGAAGAGATGAAGGTTTTTGCAAGTTTTGTGAATTCTGAATGTGTGTGTATTCTGAGCTTGTCTCCCACTTGTTTTATGATCCATAACATATCCCTAAACTATTGGAAGAGGTCTGAGGAAGTGACATGCACTGTGGGAATGGCATGGGGCAATTGGCCAAAAAGTCAATGTTAGATGTACTTCAAGCATGGGCCATGGCAGAGGCTATTTTAGGGCTGCTCTGAGTTCAGCTGCCTTCAAGGAGGGCCATGGGATGTTCTGAGGTGATCTGAAATGGATGAAGGGTGAGATGTCATATGTTTTGCCTTTTTGCAACTTGTTGCATTTTGAAGTTTTTGGTCATGGACATGTGACATCCCTTGGGCAATATGCAGCAAAATGTACCATATAATGTTGTTATGACACTTTGAGATTGATTAGAGACCAAACAAAACCCTAAGAACCATTCTTGCAAAACTTCCCTCTTTGTGACTTTTATGAAAAATGGCTTATGATACTTGGAATCCAAGGCATGAAAGTGAGAAATTCTTTGGGCAAATATGAATTATGGACCATGAATTATGTTTGTGTGATGATTAGAAGTTGATTTGAAGTCACATTTTGTTATGGCAAGTGTTTTTGCAAGTTTCCTCTTTGGTACAAAAGTGAAAAATAAGTGATTTTGTCCAACTTTGCAAGGCCATAACTTTTGTTCTAAAATGAATTAGAATGAGTTCTTGTACTTTTTGAAAATGGGAGGATCCAATCTACAACTTTCATGACCAAGAATTTTTAATTTGAAGCATTTTTGGATCAAAAAGAGGAGGTTGAAAAACTTTCCCAAAATGACAAGTTTACATTACAAGTCACTTTCCCAAAATGGCACATTTGCAAATGGCTTGAAATTCTTCAATTTTGTGAACTTCTAACTTCTTCTAAGATCAAATAAAGATCACATACACCAAAAATGATGGAAAATACCCTTTGGTTGGATGATTGGGGGCCTCAGATGCCCTGATTTTGCACTGACTTGTTCAAGAAGTCATCTATTGATCAGATGCCTTCCCCATTGAATTTCTTCATGAAAATTGGTGTGTAGGATCCTTATAACACATAGAGACCAATATAAAAAAGAATGACCAAAAAAATTGGAGTTATGGCCTTTGAAACCAAAACCCTAATTTTAGGTCATCTGTGCAGTTAAGCTTGGCTCTGCTTCCATGCCTTTCCTAAGTTCTTGTGATTTTTGACTTTATTGATCTATGGAGGATAAAATATGATTCTTGAACATACATGGACCCTCTTGAGAAGATTGATGACCTTTGGAGTGGCTCAGATAGCTCATGGATTGCTCAGATCACAAACCCTAGATGCCGATGCCTTAGAACCAATGCAGTGAAGCAAAAATGCAATATGAGATGATATGATTGAACTTATGCAAATGAAAAGAATCACAAGTCATGGTGAAATGAGTGAGGGCAAATTTGGGGTGTTTACACCACTGGATCAGCATACTTCCATTAATACATATTTTTATTTCATTTTAATTGCATTTCTTTCCACATTTTATTAAAAATAGTAACACACTTCTAAAAAATTTCATTTTTTGCATCATGACTTAAAATATTTTTCTCATTCTGAAAATAATTTTTATTTTATTTTTTGCATAAAATTCGTATTTTTAAAATATTTAAATGTTTATTTTAATTGATTAATGGTAATTAATTATATAAAATAGCATTTAAGTTTCTAAAAATCACCAAAAAAATCACATTGCATCTTGATACATTTAGAAACATTATCAAACCCTTCAAACAAATTTATTTTTGGTTCTTGACCTATTTTGACATTTTTCTTTGGAATTAGGGTTCTTAAAAGTCAATATTTTTACCCTAACTTAGAAAAATCCTTTCTGCCTAACCATAAAGATTTTGATAATGGTTATTTTTGCATTGCATTACTCATGTCATGTAGTTTCTAGGATAAAATTGGTTTGAATTTATCTTTCATTTTCAATTTTTTTTGCATTTTTTATTGTAAGGTCCCTTAAAACCCTAGTAAACTTGAGAAAATCATAACTTCCATTAGGTTAAGATTTAGGTCTCCTCCTTTGGGCAGTGAACTTATATAGGTTTAGGGTACCTTTGATCCCATTTTCATTTTTTATCTTGTCATTTGCTTCTGATTTTGAATTTTGCTTTGTATCTTGTACATAAACCCTAATTTGCATCTTCATTTGCATTCATCCTTCATATGCTTGCATACATAAACTTGCCATGACATTTTGTGCATCCACATGACATATAAGACATCTTAGGATTTATTAGAATCATGTTTGATCATTGCATCATCCATTTGCCATGTTTTGCTTCCATTTGATGTCATATGCATTCATGAACTTTCATGCTTCCTTTATGTTTATTTGCATCTTCATTACTTGTATGATCATCCACATCTCTTTGTATGCTTTTGCATCATCCCATAGCATCATTTGCATCATGGGCATGCTTATGACTTTGATTTGCATCTTTTCATTTCATCTCATTTTCATTTCTTTTCATTTGTTTATTACTAATTTTTCAGGTGGTAAGTGTTTGAGAAGTGAATTTGCCTTCACTTCTCAGAATTTCTTCTCATCTCTCTTATGCATCATTACTGCATTTTACTTTTATATTAGAGTGAGCTTTCTCATTCATGCTCCCTCATCACTTTCTTTCTTCAAGCAACTTATCTTCTTAAGTGAAGTAAGTTGTCTTGCTTCTTCTACTTCTCCTTCTTTCATCTGCTTCTTCCTTGGTGGCTTTTCTTGAGGATCTTCTTGCTAGCCTCATAAACCCTAGGAACACCCAAGCATGATCACAATTAGGGTTTGATTAGTCCCCCCATTAGTTTTACCTTTGTGTCATCTTTGTGTCTTCTCTTCTCATCTCATGACCAAGGACTAAACCCTTAAGGCTTTAAGGCTTTGTGATTAGGGTTATGCCTGTATCCTTCTATTAGGATGGAGTGTATAACTTTAATCCTAAGTGTTAAACCCTCAATGTGTTTAAATCCTTTAATCAATCCACCTAATAATCACTAAGACATCAAGCTTGTAACTTGGGCCTTGCATTAGGGTTCTAATTCTTCCTTAATTGGTTAAGAAGGACTAACCCTAGTGTTAATGGACAAGTCCCCCTCAAGTTGTCTTACAAACCATAAAATCCACTTCTTAGTCTTACCATTAACTAAAATCCACTTAATAAAGGCTTTGTCTTGTCATGAGGTTAATCCCTAACCATGGATTAAGTTGAGGAGCCTTCCTCAACTTAAATGTTCTCATCTATCATCCTTCTATTAGGATGGTGTAATGGGTCCATTAAATCTTTGATTATGGCTTAAACTCATTACTTAACACTAAACAAAAACTCCAAAAACATCTAAATAATTGCAAGTAGGTTAATGATCTTAATCCTACATCATGGTGATTAAGTGTGAGGTGCTTACTTCACACTTAAGGTATTCTCATTACCCCTAATCAGAGGGAGGATGTGATGAGTTTACTAACCCTTGGTTTAGGCTTAAGATCATTATCTTATGACAAATCCAAAAAAGAAATAAAAGATTGAAAACACAAAAAACAAACAATAATCATCTCCTCTTGGATTCTTTTCTCATCACCTTCATTCACAAACGAGAACTCGCTTCTCCCATCTAATGCAAGACGGTTAGCACCTGAGCCAGACAGGTCATACACTTGAGCATAGACAAGTAAGCAGTTCACAAGTCAATTTACCTTTTAGTCTCTTTGAATCGAACTACGGTGTTCTGACTTCCTCATTGCACGAGAGGATACGTAGGCATAACTTAACAGTTATCGAACAAAAGTCTCTGTCAATTACCCCCCTCTTCCAGCATATTTGTTTTAGCCTCATTGTCTTGAGCATTTCCTTCTTTCTTTACACTGACACTTCTTTTATTCACTTCACATTTCTTTTACACTGACACTTGCATTCTTTCCAGCTTGGATACATAGATTGCACTGACACTACCCCTTTAAAACACAAATCTTTTAAGCGTGGATCCCGTTGAGTACGGAGGAAAATCTGGGTGCTAATACCTTCCCAGGTTGTAACCAACCCTCTTTCTCAGTTTCTCTGGTTCGCAACCGTCTTATCCATCTTTTCTTAGGTTTATGCAGCATTACCTTTCCTTCAGGATAAAAATGCCTAGCTGGCGACTCTTTTCTTTTCAGTTCACCCTTGTGTGTTCTCTCCTATTCTCCGACCGTTCGCGTATGTACCGCTCTTGACCCGGGTGTCATTTGGTGGGAGCGACAGCTTGGCGACTCTGCTGGGGACCCTTATACTGCAACCAGGGCTTCTGGTTCTTTTTGTGGGTTCCTCCTAGCGCTTGTTTTATTTGTGTTTACTGGGGTGTTATGTGTTTATTTATTTTTTCTTTATTTATTGCTTTATGTACAACTTTATTTATTGCTTTCTTTTCAGTCTTATGCATATTTCATACTGTCATTGTCACTGTGCTGGATCTGGTTTTCTGTTTTGGTGGGTGGGGTTCCATTGAGAGTTTAAGGTCCTATACCTGGGACCTGAGTGACACCTAGGCTAGAGTGGTTCATGTTCTTTCCAATTCAATTTCGGTCTGGTGCGGGAATATGAAACACGGTTCAGATGTGGGTTTCTTCTTGAGAACTCTGTGCTACATATTTCCTGTAGTGCTAGGGCTATCTGGGAAGCCTGTTAAGTCTGGATGACCTTTTATTTTGACTTTCAGAAACTGAGGTGAATTAGAGGAGGATCTTTTATGGTTATTGTAAACACTGAGCCTCTGGGTTAGAAGTGTTTACACTTTTCATAACTGATCCAAGTCTGAGGATCCTTGTTCTAGAGCATCACCTGTAAGGGGGCTGGGTTGTTTACAGGTTTGCAGGAACCCTTAGCCACATCATACCCTGTTACCTGTTTTGTTTAAGAGTACTCCATTTTGGACAGTTCTTGTGATTAACCCTGGACATGTGACTCTTTATTTGAGTCCCCCACCCTGGTTACTGGATTTCTCAAACCTCCATCTGGACTTCTTGAACATACATGGGCCTTATTTATCAAGATAGATAATCAGATCCAGCTTGATCACAAACCCTTGCATATCATTTGCATACTCATTATTGCATCATTTAACATTTGTTTATTTTCTTTTCAGGGTATCCACTTCATTGTATCTTGGTTTTGGTTTTGACCCCTTCATCTGCATAGACCTCTACTTCGGCTATCTCCATCAGTTATCTGCTTCAGCTATCTCCACCCTCACCAGCATCAGTCTATCTCCAGTCTTAGTCTGTGATCTTCATCAGCACTCATCTTCAGCTTCTTCATCAGCACTTATCTTCAGTTTTCTTCAGCAGCACTCATGACTACTCCCAGGAAGAGCAACATATCCTATCACTTCTTTGAGCCTGTATTGACTGGTATCAGGCAGGTCCAGGCACTCATCACACCTGACCACATCCCATTGTTTAGAGAACACTATGTAGGTATCTTAGACATGGTTATAGACCTTGACCCTTCTCAGAGGAGCATGATCCACACGTGCTTACAGTTCTATGACCCTCCTTTGAGATGTTTCACCTTTCCAGACTTCCAGTTAGGGCCTCTGCTGGAAGAGTTTTCTTTATTGATTGGAGTACCTATCAGAGGTGGAATTCCCTTCAACCCAGAGATGACTTCTCCCAGGAATGAAGAAATAGCAAGGGCATTGTACTTGGAGCCTGCCCTGATTGAGCAAAGTATGACCACAAAGGTTGGGATCCCTGGTTTGCACTTGGACTTCTTGATTTCTCAGGCCATCCTGAAGGCTTCATTAGGAGAGTGGAAGGCAGTCTGTGCACTGTTAGCCCTCAGTATATATGGGATTATACTGTTTGCAGATGAGCCCAAATTTGTCAGCAAGAATGCCATCCATCTGTTTCTCCTGAAGAACCCAGTACCTACATTGCTGGGAGATTTCTATTATTCCATCCATCAGAGGAATGAAAAACAAAGGGGGAAGTTGGTAAGATGTTGTGCTCCTTTGTTTTACACCTGGCTGCTCAGATACCTGCCTAAGTCAGATGCTTTCTTGAATTCCCACCAACAGATGAATTAGGCCAAGAGGCTCATTCCTTTGACTTCAGATGATATCAGATGGTGCACCCAGAGCACCAAAGGCAAAGACATCATCTTCATCTGTGGACAATACCCAAATGTGCCTCTGATAGGAGTAAAGGGTTGCATCAACTACAATCCTCTACTATTTAAGAGACAACTAGGTTATGCCTTAGTTCACCCTCCCAGAGGACATGATTTAGCTGAGACCTTGTATTGTGAAGTGCAACCTAATTCAACTGTTGTCAGACAAGCATCCTGGGCTTGGGACAACATCCAGACAAAAGGGATTGCTATTCTTGGAAGATGTAACAATGTTGCTTCAACTCAGTACTATGATTGGTCCCGTACTAGAGCTCAGATTACCAGAATGCCTTACACTTTGGGAGACATGCCTGGGCCATCTACTGTACAGCCAGCATCAACTGTCAGCCTGGAGGAATTTGAGAAGCTGAAGGAAAGGAATGAGAAGTTATCTGAGGCTTCAAAGAAAACTCTTTGGGAGAGGATTGATGGTCTTCTGGACATTGAGAGATTGGAAAAGCTCAAGGTTGAGCATCTGACCAAAATTGAAAGGACGGAGGATTACATAAGGAAAGTAAGGGCTGGGGAACAGATATTGAAGAATGCCTGCAAGGAGGATAAAATTCAGAAAGCTAGGGTTGAGCACTATTTGCAAGAGAGTCAGGCTAGGTGGGTCAGGATCACCGAAGCCCGTACACGAGAAGACCAGAAGACTCAAGCCAAAATTGAACAGCTAGAGGCCAATGAGAAGAAGCAGCAGGAAGCTTTGTTGGCAGCCCATAAGGAAATTTCAGAGTTGAAGCTCAGAGCAGGATTGAAAAGATCAAAAGACCAGGATAGGCACAAGAAGCTGACCACTGCTATTACCACCAGGAACCTCCTTATCAGGACCATTACAGAGCACCTAGCTGGTCCGGTGACTGAGGCACTCCTGAAGGAGGTCAGAGAGGATGAGTTTGGGCTGGATGTCTGATCCTTTGCTTGTTGTTTGTTTCCATTTGATGTACTTTTCTTTTGTTATGTTTTGACCCTTCAGGGGCATGTATTGTAAAACAACAATGTATTGTTCACCATTTGTAATATATTTCAGTTTATTTTTTTCATTTGGGTTTTCTCTCAACAACATCAAGCATCTTCCTCGAGGTCTGGAAAGGTCAAAACCAAGAACCAAACCGGATACCTTGGAAAACAAATAAGCATATTGCATTTGCATACTAACTTTATTTTTGTTTTGTAGGTTTTGCTGTTATTATTGTTTCTAACTTTGTTGTGATCTCAGGAAACATTGCTCGTCGCCGAGTGTTCCCTGTCAACCGCACGCACCGGTACCCTACTCGTAACAACCTTCCCGACATTCAAATGGACCAGGTACAGCAGGATCTGACTGAAGTCAGGAATCAGATGGCCAATGAGAGAGTGTAGATGAGAAATCAGATGTCTCAGTTCATGGCAGTGATGAATGGCTTAGCCCAGAGTCAAGAAAGGTTAAGAGAGCTGGTGGAAAGACAAACTCCTGAGGAGCCTCATCTGGGAACGGGAGGAACTAGCAACAATGAACGGGGCCAGCCTCGTATAGACCCACCAGTATATGGACCTCATCTGGATCTAGAGGTTAACATCCCGAGGAATGTGCAAGGTAACACTACTGGGGGCAGAGTCCTGCAGGAAGATCCCCAGGAAGAACAGTTTACTGTTATAGGAGCTGGGGATGAGGTATATGACAGGAGATTGGATGAGTTGGCTGAGAAGTTAAGATCTTTGGAGTCTCAAAATTCTTTGGGCTTCGATGTGATGGACATGGGCTTAGTGGATGGGGTGAGAATTCCCCACAAATTCAAGCCCCCATGCTTTGAGAAGTACAATGGCACCTCCTGCCCTCGCACTCACCTACAATCTTTCTTGGGAAGGCTCAAGGCGTATACTATGGATGAAAAGTTGTGGATTTTCTACTTTGAGGACAGTCTGACTATGGCTTCGAGAGAGTGGTATTCACATTTGTCTAGGGCCACCATAGGATGTTGGAAGGATTTGGCCGAGGCTTTCATCCGTCAGTATCAATACAACCTGGACATGGCTCCAAATAGGACCCTCCTAATGGGAATGTCTCAATCTTATAGAGAGAGCTTCCGGGAGTATGCTCAAAGATGGAGACAGCTGGCTGCTGCTGTTCAACCACCCATGTCAGAAAGGGAGATGGCTGACATGTTCATGAATACATTGCAAGGGACTTATATTGACAGGTTGGCTGCTCTCTCCTCTACCAGTTTTGCTGACGTAGTCATAGCTGGTGAAAGAATTGAAAGTCTCTTAAAGATGGGTAAGATCTCCGAAAGTGGTGCTAGTTCTTCCAGCAATCCGAGAAAACCATTTGTAGGACCCCAAAGGGCAGGTGAAACTAATTCCATTCACACAAGCAGGGGCAGGCCTCAATATGCTCACCGGTCAGTAGCAGTTGTTACCATCCCAGCTCCAATTCCACAACAACCATTGTATCCTCAACAACAACAACCACACTATCAACAACAAACTCACTATCAGCAACAATCTCATTTTCCGCAACAGAGAACCTACAACAACAGTAATAACAACCAACATCAGCGTCCTTTCCATCAAAGGCCATCACAAGCCAACAGGGTGATTGACCCAATCCCAATGTCGTATGTTGCACTCTTGCCACAACTCCTAAAGCTCAACCTAGTTGAGTTAAGGATGTTGGCACCTCCAGATCCTCTCAACATGCCAAAGAACTATGATGCAAGTTCCAGGTGTGCATTCCACTCAAACGCACCGGGGCATAATACTGAAAAATGCAGGGCCCTACAGATGAAAGTCCAAGACCCGGTGGGCTCAAAAGCTCTCAATTTTGCGCCTCCTCCGAACGTCACAAGAAATCCAATGCCTAGTCACAACGGGCCTAGGATTAATGCTATTGAGGAGGGCAAACCATCCACATTGATCAGTAGTGTTGCACAAATCCGAACACCTCTGGTTGAAATCAAAGCTCAGTTGTTAGAATGCCAAGTGTTCCCCGGATGTGAACTTGGTTGTGGGTATTGCAATATTGCTGTCAATGGATGTGAGAGCCTGAGAAACGGCATAGATGGCCTCATTAGAGATGGCACTCTTCAGATTACAACAACAGCGACTACAACTCCAGCAATTCATTCATCACCAATCACGAATACTCCTACAACGTCAGCAACCATTGTTCCAACAGATTCTACTACAACTCCAACAACTGCTCAATCAATCACTTCAACGGATACAAGTTCAGTCACCATTCCTTCTACAACGACAACACCCGTTATTCCATCAGTTCCTGCTACAACTTCAACACCTTCTATAACATCAGCAACAGTTAATGAAAGCGTCTCAACGGTTACGATATACTATGATCCCACAAATGTTCCTTCCAACAACTCACAACAAATTACTACTCCTGTCAGAGCACCAGTTACCATATATTATGATCCACACACCATTGTGGCCCCCTCTGCAGCTGCTATCAGTCCAGTTACTATCACAGTGCCTGGACCAGTTCCTTATGAAAGCAATAATGCCATCCCTTGGAATTATGGCTCAGATCTATACTGCGAGGGGCAGAAAATCACCTTAGAATCATCAACTTCTTCACCTCAGATAGACAATGTGGGGGGAGGCGGAGGCTTCACTAGAAGCGGACGTCTCTTTGCCTCGCAAACACCTAGACCCATTGCTGAGGCAGAGGTTGCTGCTAAGGCAAAAGGGAAGAGCATGGTGCAAGAAGAACCAGTTGTTAAAGAAACTTTAAAGACTCCTTTTGATCAAGAGGTTGATGAATTCATGAGAATCATCAAGAAAAGTGATTACAAGGTGGTGGACCAGCTTCACCAAACACCTTCCAAAATCTCCATACTATCATTGCTAATGTGCTCTGAGGCTCATCAGAACACACTATTAAAGGTCCTGCACGCAGCTTATGTGCTGGAGGAGATTACCGTCAATCAATTAGAGGTTGTGGTTGGAAATGTCAACGCTAGTCATGGACTAGGATTTACCAACGTTGATCTGAAAACGGAAGGTCACAATCACAACAAGGCTTTGAAAATTACCTTGGAATGTAAGGGTGCAGTTCTTTCTCACGTACTGGTAGACACAGGGTCATCACTCAATGTCCTACCTAAGAAAGCCCTTGTGAAGTTGGAGCATGACGGGTTGGCACTACGCCCAAGAAACTTGGTAGTGAGAGCCTTTGACGGTTCTAAGAGATCAGTTCTGGGAGAGATAGAGTTGCCTATAATGATTGGCCCACAAGTTTTCAAAACGACCTTCTTTGTGATGGATATACAGCCTGCCTACAGCTGTCTATTGGGTAGACCATGGATCCACGCCGCTGGCGCCGTGACATCAACCCTTCACCAGAAGTTAAAATTCGAGTGGGAGGGCCAAGTCATTACCATCTGTGGGGAGGAAGATATCTTCGTTAGCCAGCTGGATACTTTTAAATACATTGAAATGGATGGGGAGATTCACGAAACAATGAGTCAGGGGTTTGAGGCCCTTAATATCAATGAGACATCTACTGTACTGGGAACTTCCATCACCTCCTACCAACAAGCCCGGAAGGTTGTTGAAGAGGGTACTGCTCAAGGCTGGGGCAAACTACTGCCAGTTGAAAAGAAAGAAGACCGATTCGGGTTGGGTTACAGACCAACTCGACAAGATCAACCAGAGGCTGCAACGGAGCCCAAGTTTGTTAGTGGGGGATGCTCACCCCAGATGCTGTGAATAGCTTGGAAGATGAGCGCAACCTGGAAAGCTGGATACGTCCAAGGATCCCGGGGAACCATGTCTCAAACTGGTCTTCCTAGTAAATTATAAGAGTTACTCCTGTAGAGTAATTATTATTTCCTGTCTTTAAAGCATGCATCAAGTCCTGCATCTTGCCCAAGATGTCGGGACTCATTTTGTAATCGGGCCATCTTGTATTTTGTGCAAAGATCAATTAATGAATATCAGGACATCTTTTGCAAATGAGTGTTTTCTTTTCCGCTCACTGTTTTTCAAAATAATAACTTCATTTTCACTTTTTCTAAGCAAGATAAAATTGATCACTAAAATTAACAAATCTAAACCCTTGTAGAGAGTGCCCTCCAGACTGCACCGACAACAACACTGATATGACTTCGTGTGACTTTGACAATCCGATTAATCAAGCCGATGAAGGGGTTGAAGAAGATTATGTGCTACCTGAAGAACTAGCCAGGTTGTTGAGACAAGAGGAAAAGGTTATAACTCCTCATCAGGAGGAGGTTGAAACGGTTAATCTCGGTACGGAAGAAGACCTGAAAGAAGTTAAAATCGGGGCCCATCTGCAAGGCTCAGTGAAAGATCAACTTATTGACATGCTACGGGAGTATGTGGATGTTTTTGCTTGATCTTATCAAGATATTCCAGGGTTGGACACCGACATTGTTATGCACAAGCTGCCTCTGAAATAAGACTGTCCGCCAGTAAAACATAAGCTTCGTCGCACTCACCCGGATATGGCAATGAAGATAAAAGAAGAAGTACAAAAACAGTGGGACGCCGGTTTCCTTGCTATGACTAGTTACCCGCCGTGGGTTGCTAACATTGTACCTGTGCCTAAGAAAGATGGAAAAGTAAGGATGTGTGTGGATTACCGGGATCTGAACAGAGCCAGCCCAAAAGATGACTTCCCATTACCTCACATTGATGTATTGGTCGACAATACGGCTCAGTTTTCGGTGTTCTCCTTCATGGACGGATTTTCAGGATATAATCAGATCAAGATGTCACCTGAAGACATGGAGAAGACAACTTTCATCACACCCTGGGGCACATTCTGTTATAAGGTAATGCCATTCGGGCTGAAGAATGCTGGTGCCACTTATCAACGGGCTATGGTAACATTATTCCACGACATGATCAACAAAGAAATTGAATGTTATGTGGATGACATGATTGCCAAGTCCCTTACAGAAGAAGACCACCTGGTGAATTTGTTGAAGTTATTCAAGCGTCTAAGGAAATACCAATTGAAGTTAAACCCTAACAAATGCACATTCGGGGTGCGATCCGGTAAGCTGCTGGGATTTATTGTAAGTGAGAAGGGGATTGAAGTTGACCCTGACAAAGTCCAAGCCATTCAAGAAATTCCTGCACCAAGGACTGAAAAAGAAGTTCGGGGGTTCTTAGGTAGATTGAACTACATTTCACGGTTCATATCTCACCTTACAACAACCTGTGAGCCTCTGTTCAAGTTGTTGAGAATAGAACAAATGGTCAGGTGGAATGAAGACTGCCAAAGGGCTTTTGACAAAATCAAGAAATACTTACAAGAGCCTCTGATCCTTATGCCTCCAGTTGAAGGAAGACCTCTAATAATGTACATGACAGTATTAGAAAAATCAATGGGGTGTGTGCTGGGCCAGCATGACGAGTCTGGTCGAAAAGAGTATGCAATTTACTACCTAAGCAAAACGTTTACCGACTGTGAACAACGTTATTCACTGCTCGAGAAAACTTTCTGTGCTTTAGCGTAGGCTGCTCGCCAACTAAGGCAGTATATGCTGACCCACACTACCTTATTAATCTCAAAGATGGACCCAGTTAAGTACATATTTGAGAAGCCAGCACTTACCGGGCGGGTTGCAAGATGGAAAATGATCCTCACAGAATATGACATTCAATACACATCTCAGAAAGCCATCAAGGGTAGTGTGTTGTCTGATTATCTTGCTGAGCAACCCATTGATGATTACCAACCTATGAGATTTGACTTCCCTGATAAAGACATCATGTTCATAAAAGCAAAAGATCATGAAGAGCCTATTCACACTGAAGGTCTTGACCCAGAAGAATAATGGACTGTGATGTTTGATGGGGTTGTTAATATGAATGGCCATGGTGTTGGTGTAGTACTTATTACACCAAAGGGAGTTCACATGCCTTTCTCGGCAAAACTCGCCTTTAACTGCACTAACAACAAAGCTGAATATGAAGCTTGCATTATGGGTCTTGAGGAAGCCATTGACCTCAGGATCAAGCCTTTAACGGTATCTGGAGATTCAGGTCTGGTAATCAATCAAACCAACGGCAAATGGTACACTCACCAGGAGCATCTGATACCTTACCGGGATTATATAAGGAGGTTACTCACATTCTTCACTACAGTCAAGCTTGAGTATATCCCTCGAGATGAAAATCAGTTTGCAGATGCTCTGGCTACCATTTCGTCCATGATCAAAGTTCAAGCTGCCAACTTTGTGCCTCGGATTTCAGTGTCCAGACTTGATAGACCAGCATACGTATTCTCTGCGGACCTTGCTAAAGATGAAAAGCCTTGGTTCTATGACATCAAATGCTTCTTGGAGGATCAAACATACCCACCTGGGGCATCATCCAAGAAGACATTAAGGAGGCTAGCTGGTAGTTTCTTCCTGAATACTGATGGATCTTTGTACAAGAGGAACTTTGATATGGTACTCCTCAGATGTGTTGATAAAGCAGAGGCAGACTTGTTAATGCACAAGGTGCACGAGGGATCTTTTGGTACCCATGCGGGAGGGAATGCAATGGCTAAAATGTTGTTGAGATCAGGCTACTACTGGATCACAATGGATGTAGACTGTTATGCTTACACCAGGAAGTGTCATAAATGCCAGATTTATGCAGATAAGGTGCATGTGCCTCCGAATCCTCTGAATGTGATGTCTTCACCTTGGCCCTTCGCCATGTGGGGCATAGATATGATTGGCAAGATCGAACTGACTACTTCAAATGGCCACAGATTCATCCTGGTAGCCATTGACTATTTTACCAAGTGGGTTGAAGCAGCTTCGTATGCCAATGTCACCAGGCAAGTGGTAGCCCGATTCCTAAAGAGAGACATCATCTGTTGGTATAGAGTACCCGAGCGAATCATTACTGATAATGGTTCAAATTTGAACAATAAAATGATGGCAGAACTATGCCAGGACTTCAAGATCCAACACCACAATTCTTCTCCTTACATGCCAAAGATGAATGGCGCTGTTGAGGCAGCTAACAAGAATATCAAGAAGATTGTGCAAATGATGGTTGTCACCTACAAAGACTGGCATGAAATGCTATCATTTTCCTTACATGGGTACCGTACGTCAATCAGAACATCCACTGGGGCAACACCGTATCAGCTTGTGTATGGTATGGAGGCAGTTTTACCTGTTGAAGTTGAATTACCCTCCTTGCGAGTACTAATGGATGTCAAACTGAATGAAGCAGAATGGGTCCGATCCCGATACGAACAACTGAATTTGATCGAAGAAAAGAGATTAGCTGCAATCTGTCATGGGCAGTTATATTAGAAAAGAATGAAGAAAGCCTTCGATCAGAAAGTCAGGCTTTGGGAATACCAAGTAGGAGATCTTGTGCTGAAAAGACTCCTCCCTCCTCATACAGACCACAGGGGCAAGTGGACTCTGAATTACGATGGTCCGTTCATAGTAAAGAATGTTTTCTCTGGTGGAGCA
Organism: Lathyrus aphaca; assembly: GCA_963966055.1. Classification (NCBI taxonomy): domain Eukaryota; kingdom Viridiplantae; phylum Streptophyta; class Magnoliopsida; order Fabales; family Fabaceae; genus Lathyrus; species Lathyrus aphaca. The sequence goes on from OZ014519.1 coordinate 443,442,593, forward strand.
CTGATGCTCAGTACTATGGATGGAGAAGATTTCCAGTCCCCTGTGAATTCAGATGCAGTTAAAAAATACTTCGCATAAAATGACCCGCTGGACATAAAAACAGAATGTGAGTCCAGGCAAAAATAGGGCATCCCGGCGAGTCAAAAACAGAATAAAAGACTCGGGCAAAAATAAGGGAAAATAAATAAATAAAATGTACACCCGCTGGGTTGAAAAGCCACATTGGACAGCTCAGGCAAAAAGGAGTATCCCGGTGGATTGAAAACCCGAAAGGGCGATCCACGCAAAATAAGGGAATAAGCGAACAACTGCACTCTGAATTCGTTTGTATCACTTAGAACATGACAAGCCTCGAAAGGTTAAAGCGTCGGTCGGAATCAACCTTCTTCAGAAAGCGAGATGAGAAGAACGTCAAAGTCATACGAGTCATAGCAAAAGGAAAGCACACTGAAGCATCATCAACATTGCCAGCACCTTTTTGTTGCTCAATTTGTAACAATCTCCTCATTTCAGGGAATTTGTTTCTTTAACTGTACTTGCCAATTCAGGGCACACAAATTAATAAAATCAGATTTTTAGTCACATGCTGTCGCGTATATTTTATCTTTATTTGCAAAAATGTCCGATGTCTTTAATATGATGATCGCATAAATACAGATGCGTCTTTTTCTAAGTTACATGCTAGCGGGAAATGTATTTTCTCCTGGGAGTGTCTAAATTCCTATGATGGAATCCGGTAAGAGACACCTCGAGGTACCTGCATGTTTTCTTTGTCATAACAGGATTGCAGGTATTCAAAGCGCAACATGGGGAATGAAAGCATCTCCCCAGCAACATCGCCAGATCATTATGTCCTCAGCACCTCTTCCAGACAATATCTGGAATGTTTTCCCCAGCGAAGTTGCCAAGGCATTCTTCCCGAGCATCATCTTCCAAACAGCACCGGAGTTGCTTACTCCCCAGCTGAGTTGTCAGGATCCCTACAAAAATATTTAGGAAGATCGTTCAGTGATCATTCCTCCCCAGCCAAGTGTTAGACAGGGAACCATCTCCCCACAGAGTCTCAACCTCTGTCCAGAAGAGCAATATTGAGGATCTCACATTGAAGTGACGGAAGCTTCCGCAGACCCCAGCTGGGCTTCTCACCAATAAGATTGGTCTATCATTGACTTGTTTCCCCAGACCGTCATACATCTTATCAGATCTACCAAAGATCTATTCCCCCAGCTGGGATGTTCCCTCAAAACAAGATCAGTCAGAAATCTCTACAGCAACGGGATCTGAATCCCGGATCGGTATCTTTTGCATAAACATAGCATTCACATCATATCTTCCCCCAGAGCGTAGCATTCCGTCTAATACGGAGCATTACGGCAAAAATCAAACATATTGCATAATCACAAGCCATGTTTTGAATCAAGTCACCTGTGAATACTGAAATCCCATCAACAACATACAGGATACCACTCCAATTCCCCGGCAGAATATCAAAGCATTTTCTTTACATACAGATACTTGCTCCTTTTGACACTCGTCCGTGTCATCTTTCCCCAGAAAGTGGCCGGAACACTTTCCACAAACAGATACTTATACATTACGGATCATCCTCGACACTCGTCTGTGTCATATCCCCAGTAGGAACGCCAAAGCGTCCCCTTTGCACTCACAAAAACATATTAATACACTCTTCTGACATCCGTCCGTGTCACCCATCCCCAGAACAGTTGCCTAAACCTTTGCTTATTATACTTTCCTGACACTCGTCAGTGTCGTCCTATCCCCACAGGTCGTCAAACACCTTTTATTTTTATAAACTCGTAACCTATACACTCCCTCTTATGATACTCGTCTGTATCATACTCTCCCCAACAAGTTGAGCACCCGTCCGTGTCTCACTCATACTTTCTTACTTGTACAGATACTCGTCTGTATCTTGTATACACCGTCTGTTTCCCCTTAGAGTCGACACTTTTCCGTATCCTTTGTTACCCAGTTGATACTCGCCCATATCATCATCTCTGAACATGCGTCAACGTTTGTTTCTACCGATACTCGTCGGTATCATGGTCCTAAGGATGCTCGTCCGCATCTTTAATCTATACACAGTGTCAAACACTTATACCTTTGTTTCATTGAGTGTGGCAACTCGTCTGTATCTACTATTCCCCAGAAGAGTTCCCGGCAAATTCTTGGCAACATTTCCTTTCTATCTGACATTTGTCCTATGTCATGATACTTCCGGCAGTCGTACCTTGCTAGGTGATCGTCCTTCACCGTTTTCGATGATCACCCTTCATTATTTCCCCAGCGGAGTCTCCATTTTTTGGACCCTTTTCTATCCGACATTCGTCCTATGTTGTGATATTTTAGCAGTCGTCCCCTGCTAGGTGATCGTCCTTCACGTCTCGATGATCGTCCTTCATCAGTTTATCCGATGGTCGTCCCCATCCTTGATCTTTTTATCTGAAATTCGTCCTATGTCATGATAAACCCTGAGAGCAGCCGTACCCTGCTAGGTGATCGTCCTTCGCCCCTTGATGATCGTCCTTCATCATGCTTATCTGATGGCCGTCCCCATTGTCGGCTTTTTCTATCCGGCATTCGTCCTATGTCGTGATACATTTGACAGCCGTCCCCTGCCAGTTGATCGTCCTTCACCTTAGATGACTGTCCCTCATCTTATCCCCAACAGAGCAGCCGTCCCCTGCCAGGTGATCGTCCTTCACCTCTGATGACCGTACCTCATCATTTATTTCATTTATGTTTCAAACCTGACGGCCGTCCCAATCATTGATTTTACCGTTAATCCCCATAGAATCTTGTTTCTTTGCTTGATGGCAGCCCCCATCATGATATCTTTATTTCCCCAGCATGTCGGCCGTCCCCGTCATCACTTTATCCCCAGCAGTCGTCCTCTGATCGATAGTCGTCCTCCGTCGCCCACACTTTATAATCATACTTTATCTTCCTTTTACAATCTATATCCCTTTTCTTCTTCATACCCAGTGAGCGCAAATTTTGGATTGTCTTTGGTATTCAACCACAAGTTATCTTGTTTGTCTGTTAAGCCGTCGCTTACATCCCACACAGCTAACTCATGTTTGAATAGGGGCAGCTGTAAACACCCCAAATTTGCCCTCACTAATTTCACCATGGCTTGTGATCTTTTCATTAGCATAAGTTCAATCATATCATCTCATATTACATTTTTTTTGCTTCACTGCATTGTTTCAAAGTCATCTGCATCTAGGGTTTGTGATTTGAGCAGTCCCTGGGCTATCTGAACCACTCCAAAGGTCTTCAATCAACTCAAGAGGGTCCATGTATGTTCAAGCATCATATTATATCCTCCCAAGGTCAAGGAAGTTAGAAAATCACAAGAACTGAGAAAAGCATGGAAGCAGAGCCAGGCTTAACTGCACAGATGACCTAAAATTAGGGTTTTGGTTTCAGAGGCCATAACTCCAAATTTTTTGGTCATTCTTGTTTCTATTGGTCTCTATATGATGTAAGGATCCTACATACCAATTTTCATGAAGAAATTCAATGAGGAAGGCATCTGATCAATAGATGACTTCTTGAGCAAGTCAGTGCAAAATCAGGGCATCTGAGGGCCCCAATCATCCAACCAAAGGGTCTTCTCCATCATTTTGGGTGTATATGATCTTTATTTGATCTTAGAATAAGTTAGAAGTTCACAAAATTGAAGAATTTCAAGCCATTTGCAAAGTTACCATTTTGGGAAAGTGACTTGTAATGCAAACTTGCCATTTTGGGAAAGTTTTTCAACCTCCTCTTTTTGATTCAAAAATGCTTCAAATGAAAAATTCTTGGTCATGAAAGTTGTAGATTGGATCATTCCCTTTTCAAAAAGTACAAGAACTTGATCTAATTCATCATAGAACTCAAGTTATGGCCTTACAAAGTTGGGGAAAATCACAAAATTTCACTTATGCACCAAAGAGGGAAGTTTGCAAAAACACTTGCCAAAGCCAAATGTGACCTCTAGTTGACTTCTAAGCATTACAAACATCATACATGACATAAAAATCAGAATTTCCCAAAGAAATTCCAAGTTTCATGCCTTGAACCTTACAAAATCCAAAAGGGGCCCAAACTTCATGAATTTGAAAAATGGATCAAAACCTCTCACACACTTGCTGAATCACCACAAAACCTTTTCCATGGTTATCCTTGAATCAAGCTGACTCACGCCATGCCTTGAAACAGCCACTGAACCAGCCCATACCTCAAGTACACCAACTCTTGACATTTTTGCAACTTGCCCATACCAATCAACATAGGCCAGCACCCACCCTCTGACCTATCCCAACATGATATGTGTACCAAAAGCAAGCCATTCCATAAAACAACACAAGCTGGAACCTCCAAGAAGATAGCATACACAAAATCCCCCAAATTTGCAAAATCTATCGAATCTCATAACTCAACCAACAAACATCAAAACATCTTCCACCATTCAACTACACACTCATCACTGATCATTTCCCACCCTTCATTTTGCCCTAAAACACCCAGAATCAAAAACACGATTTTGGCATTTCATAAACTGAACTTCTGCCAACTTAATTTTGAGGCCATCTAAACTCCAACCAAGCATCACAAGCTCTTGAGGGGAGTCATTAGAGTGGATTTGAGGCAAAGAACTGGCCAGAAAGCTCTTGGTTTGAAAGATCAACTTCAGGTAGCCATGGCATTTATTTTTCCAGAACCTTCATTTTATGTTATAGAATGATTCTATGTGTTCCCCTTATTGCCATGATATGTTTGGTTTCGAAAATAGTTGAGAAATAAGCATTTCACAAGCTTCTGAAATTTTTTCCATGTTTTCCGTTTTGCTTCGATTCATGCTCTTGATGATGAATAAATGAATTTTGATGGTTGATTCTTGTTGGGGTTGATGTGAGGATCATTTCTGGAGCTTTAGGGGTCTTGGGGTTGCGTATTGAGTGAGATAGCTTGAGAGGATAGCCGGAGAAGATGACCGGAACACTGTTCCGGTCACCTGAAAGTGATTAGGGTTCAGATTAGGGCTTAATGATGTAATTAGCGTAGTTTGAATCTCAGCCCTTGGATAGCGCGCGAAGTCAATTCCTTCCTCTTTTTATTTGAATCTGGGCCACTGGATCAGCATGACTTAAAATATTTTTCTCATTCTGAAAATAATTTTTATTTTATTTTTTGCATAAAATTCGTATTTTTAAAATATTTTAATGTTTATTTTAATTGATTAATGGTAATTAATTAATTAAAATTGCATTTAAGTTTCTAAAAATCACCAAAAAAATCAAATTGCATCTTGATACATTTAGAAACATTATCAAACCCTTCAAACAAATTTATTTTTGGTTCTTGACCTATTTTGACATTTTTCTTTGGAATTAGGGTTCTTAAAAGTCAATATTTTTACCCTAACTTAGAAAAATCCTTTCTGCCTAACCATGAAGAGTTTGATAATGGTTCTTTTTGAATTGCATTCCTCATGTCATGTAGTTTCTAGGATAAAATTGGTTTGAATTTATCTTTCATTTTCAATTTGTTTTGCATTTTTTATTGTAAGGTCCCTTAAAACCCTAGTAAACTTGAGAAAATCATAACATCCGTTAAGTTAAGATTTAGGTCTCCTCCTTTGGGCAGTGAACTTATATAGGTTTAGGGTACCTTTGATCACATTTTCATTTTTTTATCTTGTCATTTGCTTCTGATTTTGAATTTTTCTTTGTATCTTGTACATAAACCCTAATTTGCATCTTCATTTGCATTCATCCTTCATATGCTTGCATACATAAACTTGCCATGACATTTTGTGCATCCACATGACATATAAGACATCTTAGGATATATTAGAATCATGTTTGATCATTGCATCATCCATTTGCCATTTTTTGCTTCCATTTGATGTCATATGCATTCATGAACTTTCATGCTTCCTTTATGTTTCATTTGCATCTTCATTACTTGTATGATCATCCACATCTCTTGGTATGCTTTTGCATCATCCCATAGCATAATTTGCATCATGGGCATGCTTCTGACTTTGATTTGCATCTTTGCATTTCATCTCATTTTCATTTCTTTTCATTTGTTTATTACTAACTTTTCAGGTGGTAAGTGTTTGAGAAGTGAATTTGCCTTCACTTCTCATAATTTCTTCTCATCTCTCTTATGCCTCATTGCTGCATTTTACTTTTGTATTAGAGTGAGCTTGCTCATTCATGCTCCCTCATCACTTTCTTTCTTCAAGCAACTTATCTTCTTAAGTGAAGTAAGTTGTCTTGCTTCTTCTGCTTCTCCTTCTTTCATCTGCTTCTTCCTTGGTGGCTTTTCTTGAGAATCTTCTTGCAAGCCTCATAAACCCTAGGAACACCTAAGCATGATCACAATTAGGTTTTGATCAGTCCCCCCATTAGTTTTACCTTTGTGTCATCTTTATGTCTTCTCTTCTCATCTCATAACCAAGGAATAAACCCTTAAGGCTTTAAGGCTTTGTGATTAGGGTTATGCCTGTATCCTTCTATTAGGATGGAGTGTATAACTTTAATCCTAAGTGTTAAACCCTCAATGTGTTTAAATCCTTTAATCAATCCACCTAATAATCACTAAGACATCAAGCTTGTAACTTGGGCCTTGCATTAGGGTTCTAATTATTCCTTAATTGGTTAAGAAGGACTAACCCTAGTGTTAATGGACAAGACCCCCCTCAAGTTGTCTTACAAACCATAAAATCCACTTCTTAATCTTACCATTAACTAAAATCCACTTAATAAAGGCTTTGTCTTGTCATGAGGTTAATCCCTAACCATGTATTAAGTTGAGGAGCCTTCCTCAGCTTAAATGTTCTCATCTATCATCCTTCTATTAGGATGGTGTAATGGGTCCATTAAATCTTTGATTATGGCTTAAACTCATTACTTAACACTAAAAAAAAACTCCAAAAACATCTAAATAATTGCAAGTAGGTTAATGATCTTAATCCTACATCATGGTGATTAAGTGTGAGGTGCTTACTTCACACTTAAGGTATTCTCATTACCCCTAATCAGAGGGAGGATGTGATGAGTTTACTAACCCTTGGTTTAGGCTTAAGTTCATCATCTTATGACAAATCCAAAAAAGAAATAAAAGATTGAAAACACAAAAAACAAACAATAATCGTCTCCTCCGGGATTCTTTTCTCATCACCTTCATTCACAAACGAGAACTCGCTTCTTCCGTCTAATGCAAGACGCTTAGCACCTGAGCCAGACAGGTCATTAACTTGAGCATAGACAAGTAAGCAGTTCACAAGTCAATTTACCTTTCAGTCTCTTTGAGTCGAACTACGGTGTTCTGACTTCCTCATTGCACGAGAGGATACGTAGGCATAACTTAACAGTTATCGAACAAAAGTCTCTGTCAATTCCCCCCTCTTCCAGCATATTTTTTTAGCCTCATTGTCTTGAGCATTTCCTTCTTTCTTTACACTGACACTTCTTTTATTCACTTCACATTTCTTTTACACTGACACTTGCATTCTTTCCAACTTGGATACACAGATTGCACTGACACTACCCCTTTAAAACACAAATCTTTTAAGCGTGGATCCCGTCGAGTACGGCGGACAATCTGGGTACTAATACCTTCCCAGGTTGTAACCAACCCCCTTTCTCAGTTTCTCTGGTTCGCAACCGTCTTATCCATCTTTTCTTAGGTTTATGCAGCATTACCTTTCCTTCGGGATAAAAATGCCTAGCTGGCGACTCTTTTCTTTTAAGTTCACCCTTGTGTGTTCTCTCCTCTTCGCCGACCGTTCGTGTCTGTACCCCTCTTGACCCGGGTGTCATTTGGTGGGAGTGACACGTGGTTGATGGCCAAGTAATTACTGTGTGCAGAGAGGAAGATATCTTCGTGAGCCACTTATCAACTTTCAAATATGTGGAGATGGACGGAGAGATCCATGAAACACTGTGTCAGGCCTTCGAAGCGGTTAGTGTCAGCATTTTGGCTCCGGCAGAGAGGAACAATGAGAAAGAAGGTACCTCCATTCAGTCCTACAAGCAGGCTAAGGAAGTGGTTCAGTCAGGAAGCGCCCAAGGCTGGGTCAAGTTGCTGGAATTAGAGAAGAAAAATGACAAGTTTGGGCTTGGTTATCAGCCTGGTGGGTCTAACTAGCCTCAGATGCTTTGATGTTGTTGAGAAAAGAAACCCCAAATGGAAACAAACTAAAATATATTACAAATGGTGAATCATACATAGTCTATTTTACAACACATGCCCTTGAAGGGTCAAAATACAACACAAAGAAAAGTACATCAAATGGAAATGAACAACAAGCAAAGAAGTAAAACATCCAATCCAAACTCATCCTCCTTAACCTCCTTCAGAAGTGCCTCAGTCACTGGACCAACTGGATGCTCTGTAATGGTCCTAATGAGGAGGTTCCTGGTGGCAATGGCAGTGGTCAGCTTCTTGTGCCTGTCCTGGTTCTTCGATCTCTTTAATCCAGCTCTGAGCTTTAACTCTGAAATTTCCTTCTGGGCTGCCAACAAAGCTTCATGCTGCTTCTTTTCATTGGCCTCTAACTGTTCAATCTTGGCTTGAATTCTCTGATCTTCTTGTGTCCGGGCTTCAGTGATCCTGACCCACCTTGCTTGACTCTCTTGCATATAGAGCTCAGTCCTAGCCTTTTGAATCTTGGCTTCTTTACAGGAATTCTTCAATATTTGTTCCCCAGCTCTTGCTTTCCTGATATAGTCCTCTATTTTCTCAATCTTGGCCAGATGCTCCATCCTAAGCTTCTCCAACCTTTCAATGTCCAGACGACCATCACTCCTTTCCCAAAGGGTCTTCTTCAGAGCCTGAGACAGATTCTCATTCCTTTCTTTCAACTTCTCAAATTCATCCAGGCTGACAGTTGCTGCTGGCTGTGCTGTAGATGGTCCAGGCAGGGTCGACCCAACACATTTCGAGGCCTAAGGCGAAACTTAATATTAGATATTTTTTATATAATAATTTTTTTGTTACTTTTTTAAAATTAATGTATTTTTGATTATTTTTAGAATATAAAGTCATTAATTACTAAAATCAATTTTAGTTAATATTTTCTTTTTAATTGATAATAAAATTCATTCATCTAAACAATCATCTCATAATTAAAAAATTATTATAGAAAATATATTATCAAAATTTCTATAAAAAAAGTTTTAAATATCAAGTTTTCAAGAATTTTTTTTATAAGTTTGTTCTATAAGTGTGATTTTTAAGTTAACAATCATAATGATCATATTAAATGGAGGTTATTAATATATATTTTTAATAGGTTTAATTATTTAATTGACATAAAATAATAATTATTTTTTTTGAAAAACTAATTAATTAAAATTATATAAATAAAATATATAAAAAGATTTGAGGCCCTAGGCAGTAGCCTTGGTGGCCTACCCCTAGGACCGGCCCTGGGTCCAGGTATATCCTCAATGGTGAAAGGCATTCCAGTAATTTGAGCTCTAGTACGGGACCAGTCATAGTATTGAGCTGAAGCAACATTATTACACCTTCCAAGAATAGCCATCCCTTTTGTCTGGATGTTGTCCCAAGCCCAGGATGCTTGTCTGACAACAACTGAATTAGGTTTTACTTCACAATACAGGGTCTCAGCTAAATCTTGCACTCTAGGAGGGTGGACCAAAGCATAGCCCAGTTGTCTCTTAAACAACAAAGGATTGTAGTTGATGCAACCCTTTACTCCGATCAGAGGTACATTTGGGTATTGTCCACAGCTGGTGATGATGTCTTTGCCCTTAGTGCTCTGGGTGCACCATCTGATATCATCTGAAGTCAAAGCAATGAGCCTCTTGGCCCAATTCATCTGTTGGTGGGGGTTTAAGAAGGCATCTGATTTAGGCAGGTGTCTGAGCAGCCAGGTGTGAAACAGGGGAGCACAACATCTCACTAACTTCCCCCTTTGTTTCTCATTCCTCTGATGGATGGAGTAATAGAAATCTCCCAGCAATGTGGGTACTAGGTTCCTCAGAAGGAAAAGATAAATGGCATTCTTGCTGACAAATTTGGGCTCATCTGCAAATAGTATAACCCCATATATGCTGAGGGCTAACAGTGCACAGACTGCCCTCCACTCTCCCAAGGAGGCCTTTAGGATGACCTGAGAAATCAAGAAGTCTAAGTGCAAACCAGGGATCCCAGCTTTTGTTGTCATGCTTTGCTCAATCAAGGAAGGCTCCAAGTACAGTGCTTTTGCTACTTCTCCATTGCTGGGAGAAGTCATTTTTGGGTTGAAAGGGATTCCACCCCTGACAGGTACTCCAATCAATGATGAAAATTCTTCCAGCAGAGGCCCTAACTGAAAATCTGGGAAAGTGAAGCATCTCAAAGGAGGGTCATAAAACTGCAGGCATGTGTGGATCATGCTCCTCTGAGAAGGGTCAAGGTCCATAACCATATCCAGGATACCTCCATAATGCTTTCTAAACAATGGGATATGGTCAGGTGTGATAAGTGACTGGACCTGCCTGATGCCAGTCAACACAGGCTCAAAGAAATGGTATGATATGTTGCTCTTCCTGGGAGTAGCCATGAATGCTGCTGAAGATGATGAAGATAGCTGCTGATGAAGATCAAAACTGATACTGGAGATGGGCTACTGATAGGCTGATGCTGGTGATGATGAAGATAGCTGAAGCAGGTAACTGATGAAGACAGCTGAAGCTGAGGTCTATACAAGTGAAAGGGTCAAAACCAAACCAGATGTAATGTGGATACCCTGAAAAACAAATAAACAAATGTTAAATGATGCAAATGATGAGTATGCAAATGATATGCAAGGATTTGTGATCAAGCTGGATCTGATTATCTGTCTTGATATAAAGCCCATGTATGTTCAAGAAATCCAGATGGAGGTTCAGAAATCCAATAACCAAGGTGGGAGGAGTCAAATAAAGAGTCACATGTCCAGGGTTAACCACAAGAACTGTCCAAAATGAGGTACTCTTAATCAAAACAAGTAACAGGGTATGATGTGGCCAAGGGTACCTGCAAACCTGCAAACAGCCCAACCCCCTCACAGGTAGTGTTCTAAAACAAAGATCCTCAGGCTTGGATCAGTTATGAGAAGTGTAAACACTTCTAACCCGGAGGTACAGTGTTTACAATAACCATAAAAGATCCTCCTCCAATTCACCTCAGTTTCTGAAGGTTATAATAAAGGTCATCCAGACTTAGCAGGCTTCCCAGATAGCCCTCACATCTGAATCGTGTTTCATATTCCCGCACCAGACCGAAATGGAATGGGAAAGAACATGAACCACTCTAGCTTAGGTGTCACTCAGGTCCCAGATATAGGACCTTAAACTCTCAATGAAACCCCACCCACCAAAACCCAAGCCAGATCCGCCAATGATAATGACAGTATGAAAAAATGTAAAACTGTAAAGAAAGCAATAAATAAAGCTGTACATAAAGCAATAAATAAAGCAAAATAAATAAACACAATTATCACATAACACCCCAGTAAACACAAATCAAACAAGAGCTAGGAGGAACCCACAAAAAGTACCAGAAGCCCTGGTTACAGTATAAGGGTCCCCAGCAGAGTCGCCAAGTTGTCGCTCCCACCTGATGACACGGGGCCAAGAGGGGTACAGACGCGAACGGTCGGCGAAAGAGAGAGAATGAATAGAGTCGCCAGCTAGGCATTTTTATCCCGAAGGAAAGGTAATGCTGCATAAACCTAGAAAGATATGGATAAGACGGTTGCGAACCAGAGAAACTGAGAAAGGGGGTTGGTTACAACCTGGGAAGGTATTAGCACCCAGATTGTTCGTCGTACCCGACGGGATCCACGCTTGAAAAATTTGTGTTTAAAAGGGGTAGTGTCAGTGCAATCTGTGTATCAAAGCTGGAAAGAAATGCAAGTGTCAGTGTAAAAGAATTGTGAAGTGTATAAGAGAAGTGTCAGTGTGAGAACAAGAATGAAATGCTCAAGACTATGAGGCTTAAAAACAATGCTGGAAGAGGGGGGATATACAGAGACTTTTGTTCGATAACTGTTAAGTTATGCCTACGTATCCTCTCGTGCAATGAGGAAGTCAGAACACCGTAGTTCGACTCAAAGAGACTGAAAGATAAATTGACTTGTGAACTGCTTACTTGTCTATGCTCAAGTGTATGACCTGTCTGGCTCAGGTGCAAATTTTCTTGCATTAGACGGAAGAAGCAAGTTCTCGTTTATGAGTGAATGAGATGAGAAAAGAATCCCGGAGGAGACGATTATTATTTGTTTTTGTGTTTTCAGTCTTTTATTGCTTTTCGGAGTTGGTTATAGGAAAATGAGCTTAAGCCTAAACCCAGGGTTAGTAAACTCATCACATCCACCCTTTGATTAGGGGTAATGAGAATACCTTAAGTATGAAGTAGACACCTCATACTTAATCACCATGATGTAGGATTAAGATCATTAACCTACTTGTGATTATTTAGGTGTTTTTGTTGTTTTTGTTTAGTGTTAAGTAATGAGTTTAAGCCATAATCAAGGATTTAATGGACTCATTACACCATCCTAATAGAAGGATAATAGACGAGAACATTTAAGATGAGGAAGGCTCCTCAACTTAATCCATGATTAGGGATTAACCTCATGACAAAACAAAGCCTTTATTAAAGTGGATTTTAGTTAATGATGAGATTAAGAAATGAATTTTATGGTTTGTAAGACAACTTGAGGGGGACTTGTCCTTTAACACTAGGGTTAGTCCTTCTTAACCAATTAAGGAAGAATTAGAACCCTAATGCAAGGCCCAAGTTACAAGCTTGATGTCTTAGTGATTATTAGGTGGATTGATTAAAGGAATTAAACACATTAAGGTTTTAACACTTCGGATTAAAGTTATACACTCCATCCTAATAGAAGGATACAGGCATAACCCTAATCACAAAGTCTTAAAACCTTTAAGGTTTAGTCCTTGATTATGAGGTGAGAAGAGAAGACTCAAAGATGACACAAAGGTAAAACTAATGGGGGGACTAATCAAACCCTAATTTTGATCATTCTTGGGTGTTCCTAGGGTTTATGAAGTTTGCAAGAAGATCTTCAAGATGAGCCTCCAATGAAGAAGCAAAGATGGAAGGAAGAGAAACAGAGAGAAGCAAGACAACTTGCTTCACTTAAGAAGACAAGTTGCTTGAAGGAAGAAAGTGGGAAAGAGCATGAATGAGCAAGCTTACTCTAATACACAAGATAAAATGCAGCAATGGTGCATAAAAGAGATGAGAAGAGATTGTGAGAAGTGAAGGCAAATTCACTTCTCAAAACAACTTACCACCTGAAAAGTTAGCAAAAGAAATGAAATGCAATGAAGATGAGATGAAATGCCATGATACAAACCAAAGTCATAAGCATAAACATGATGTTAATGATGCTAAGAGATGATGCAAACACATGTCAAGAGTTGTGGATGATCATACAAGGATGAGGATGCAAATGAAGCAGGTTTTGAACCATGAAAGCTCATGAAAGTTTATGAAATGGAATGAACATATAACATGGCAAATGAATGATGCAATGATCAAACATGATTCTAATATGTCCTAAGATGTCTTATATGTCATATGGATGCACAAAATGTCATGGAAAGTTCATGTATGCAAGCAAATGAGAGATGGATGCAAAGGAAGGCAAGAATTAGGGTTCTCATACAATATGCAATGCAAAATTCAAAATCAGAAGCAAATGACATGATAAAAAATTGAAAATGGGATCAAAGGAACCCTAACCCTACACAAGTTCACTGCCCAAAGGAGGGGACCTAAGTCTTAACCTAATGGGAGTTGTGATTTTTCTAAGTCAACTAGGGTTTCAAGGCACTTCAAAGGGAAAAATGCTCATCAAATTGAAAATGAAAGATAAATTCAAACCAATTTTACCCTAGAAACTAAATGACATGGAGAATGCAATGAAAGAAGAACTATCATCAAACTCTTCATGGTTAGGAAGAATGAATTTTTTCAAGTTAGGACCAAAATATTGCCTTTAAACAACTTTAATTCCAATGAAAATTGTCAAAATACATCAAGGACCAAAAAGAAATTTGCTTTGAGAGTTTGATAATGTTTCTAAATGTTTTAAAATGCAATGTGAATTTTTTGGTGATTTTTAAATACCTAAATGCATTTTTTATTAATTAATTTCCATTAACTAATTAAAAATAAACATTTAAATGATTTAAAAAATAATTTTTAATGCAAAAAATAAAAATAAAAATATTTTTGGGTTCTGAAAATTAATAAAAGGTTTGACAAAAAATTTCAGAATTTTCGATGCATTTTTCTATTTTTTTAAAAATTCGTAGAAGTTTAATGTAATTAAAATGAAATAAAAATAATTAAATGGAGAAGTATGCAAATCCTGTGGCTAGAATTCAAATAGAATTGGAGGGAGTTGACTGGCGCCAGATCCTATGGTTCATATTCAAACTGGCTAAATTAAAACTAAAACCTAATTAATTAACTTAATGACGTGGATTAGGGCTAAAATGTGGGATCCAGACCATCCAGCACGCGCGCGAAACTCTCATCTAAGGGTCCTAATTCAAATTGGCCTAATTAATTCAGATTAGGGTTTATGACTTTCAGGCGACCGGAACAGTGTTCCGGTCGTCTTCTCCGACGACACAAAACCCTAGCTTCTTCTACAGGTTACCAATCTTCAAATTTATTTCACAAAAATGATCCTCTAATCATTCTAAACCTAACCCCTCATCTAAAACTCATTTATTTTACCTCACCAGCATGAATCGAAGCAAAATGTAAAGCACGGGAAAATGTCCAGAGACAGCATACATGATGGTTTCACACCCATTTTCAAAAGTAAACACATATTCATGATCAGGGGAGCATATAGCATCATAAAAGAACTTAAAAGCTAGTTTCTAGGAAAAACGTTCTTCATGTTACCTGAGATGAAGACCCTCTGATTCTGAGCTTTCTGGACTCACCCTTTGTGCAAACCCACTTCTTTGAACACCCTGATGATGAAATGAAGCTTAGAAACCTTTGAGGATGGCTGGTTGATGTTGTTTGGTTCTGGTGTAGCAGAAATGTAGGTTAGTGTGTGTGGTGATTCAAGCTGTTTCAGGGGGTGGGTTTTGTTCTATGAGTGATATGTGATTCGTTGGTGAAGAAATTTTGGATGTTTGAAGGCCATGTGAAGAATTTCGAAGAGAAGAAGTTTTGGACAGATTTTGTGCAAGCTGGATTGTGGGAAGTTTCTGGCTTGTGTGTGGTGTGTTTTGGGATGCTTGAGGTCCACATATGAGGCTCTGATTGGGCAGAGAGTTGTTGGTGGCACAGTGTGATTGGCATGGGAAAAAATGCAAAAAGTCAAAAGTATGTGTACTATAAGCATGGGCTGGAACAGAAGTGGTTCAATGGGGTGTCTTGCCTCAGCATAGTTTATGGTGAGCCCTAGGATCAAAAAGATGCAGCTGGATGGCTTGGATAGCAAGATGGCATAAGTTTTGCATTTTGCCCTCTTTGAAGTTTCTTGTGAACCAAGGCATGAAATCTCATGATTTCTTGGGCAACTTGTAGCAAAATGAGTTATGTGATGTTGTTATGGTGTTTTGATACCAATTAGGAGTCAAACCAATCCTTGGACATCATTCTTGCAAGAATTCCTTTTTGGAGAATTTTATGGAAAATGGCTTATGAAAGTTTGTGATCCAAGGCATGAACCTTGTAAACTCTTGGGCAATTCTGATTTTGCTAAGTTTCAATATGTTATAATGATGCAAAGAAGTCATTTAGAGGCCTTGAAAGTGCTTTTGTCCAACTTTGACAAGCCATAACTTTTGATCCAAAATGAATTAGAATGAGTTCTTGTACTTTTTGAAAAGGGAATGATCCAATCTACAACTTTCATGACCAAAGATTTTCCATTTGAAGCATTTTTGAATCAAAAAGAGGAGGTTGAAAAACTTTCCCAAAATGGCAAGTTCACATTATAAGTCACTTTCCAAAAAAGGCAATTTTGCAAATGGCTTGAAATTCTTCAATTTTGTGAACTTCTAAAATCTTTTATGATCAAATAAAGATCATACACATTCAAAATGATGGAGAAACCCCTTTGGTTGGGTCATTGGGGGCCTCACATGCCCTGATTTTACACTGACTTGCTCAAGAAGTCATCCCTTGATCAGATGCCTTCCTCATTGAATTTCTTCATGAAAATTGATATGCATGATCCTAATATCATATAGAGACCCATAGAATCAAGAATGACCAAAAAAATTGGAGTTATGGCCTCTAAAACGAAAACCCTACTTTTAGGTTATCTGTGCAGTTAAACCTGGCTCTACTTCCATGCCTTTCTCAGTTCTTGTGATTATTTGACTTTCTTGACCTTGTGAGGATATAATATGATGCTTGAGCATACATGGACCCTCTTGAAGTGATTGATGACCTTTGGAGTGGCTCAAATGGCGCAGGGATGGCTCAAGTCACAAACCCTAGATGCAGATGGCTTTGAAACACTGCAGTGAAGGAAAAATGCAATAGGAGATGATATGATTGATCTTATGCACATGAAAAGATCACAAGCCATGGTGAAATGAGTGAGGGCAAATTTGGGGTGTTTACACAATGTTTGCACGTGTTTTGTGCCTGATGATGTTAAGTGATGATTTATGATAAAAAAAAAAACGACCCAAAATCAAAAGGAATACATTACGTTTTAATGACTTTCCATTCAAGATTGGTCACACTTTGAACACATGATTTCACACGAATTCAAACAAATTCTCACACATATTTCATCCTCTCTCCTTAGCTATAAATAGAGCTATCATTTGCACTGAATTCCAAGCTTATAAAGCCTCCAAAACCTCTGCCAAAGCTCACACTTTGCACTAAAATTTTGGATTTCATTTTCAAATTCTAAGCTCTTTAAACCTTGTTTCTTGATTCCAATAGCACCTTCGACCTCCTCTGAAGCTGTTACAACAAAAACAAAGCTCCACGACTCACGAAAGTTCTCTAACCAAATCTACCTTTCAACACCTCTGATCATCATTTGGAAAAGGTATTTCTGAGCATCTTTTAGACTCAAATAAGTTACGACAATGTAGCCTGATACTCTTTGATTCTTTCCCATAACTTATCTTATGTTGATTATTGATACTTGGCATTTAATTTCTCTTTTCGTGTTTTCATTTTCATTGTGATTTCTCTAAAATTATCCTAGCTCAGTTGATATAAAGGATTTTTGAGCCTATGGTTGGATTCGTGATGAGAATACTGTCAGAATGGTAGTGTTCTCATTCTTTAATGTTACTATTTGCCAAAGATCCAGTGAGGAGCAACCAAAGAAGCTGACTAGAGATCATTAGTGGTGGTCTGTGTTCAAATGTGATCTAGTGCGTTAGTTCATTTAAGGTCCACCACACACCTTAGATTTGGACCACTGGATGCGCCTACACTGGGCTTTGACTCAGATCTATTGGTTTAGCTTTTTACTCTTTTATTTGGTTTAAATTGGTTTAAAATTAGTTTTATGCATTTTAAAAATCTCCAAAAATGATTTTATGATCCTTGAATTATTTCTGTTTTTTCTTGATTTTTATTAAGCTTTTTTTATGTTTAGACGCTTCATTTTAATTTTTCATTTTATTTTCCATTTTTAAAATCATTTAAAATTGTTTAATGCTTTATTTTATTTTCCTTTGGCATTTTATATCTTATTTAATTTCTGGTTTCCTTGGATGATGACTTGATTCATCAAAATCTTCCTCAATCTCAATGGAATTTGGGTGTTGATGATAGGTTTAATACCTTAATTCACAAAAATGGGTAATTGAAATTGATGGCAGATAAATCTTAAGTCATAGTTCAATTTGGATTCATTTACCTCCATCTCATTCTCTTTCTTTACCTTTTTTCTTTTCTCTTGATCAAATGGATGATTTAGTGTCCATCTTGTTCATGAAGTATTAATTGGTACTTGATGAACTTTCATCATTTTAAATATACCTTCTATTCTATTATGGATCATTTAAGGTACTTTGGATTGATGCGTAAGTTTGTCCTAATTTACCATGAAGAATGGTTGATGTGATGGACCAATCTCCTTGCATTAATGCTTGACCCCTCCTTGGTTTTTACTTGTGCTACATGTTTTAGGAGTATGATTTCTATCATATCTCTAACATGTATGGTATATAAATTATTATTGATTGACATCATATAGTATTGACTTCTGCATAAGTTTGTCTACAACTGCTTAACAAAGCGCTGCATTTGTTGCGACTCAGATTACTAACACTAACATACTAATATTTATTATACTAACTTTACTTTAATGCAATTTAATTTCCTTGAAATTTAAATTCTTTCCATTCACTTTTATCCATTTATTTTAGCATTTCATTTCATATTGTTTATGTTTATGCTTCTTTTTCCTTTGTCCACATGGATATATATTTTTTCTCTAATTACATTAATAAATATCAAACTCTAAAAGACTTAATGGATTTGGACTTATGGACTTAGATTTAGGTTCTTGATCCTATGATGTGGAGACTTGACTTTAGACCTTGGAATTCATCTGGTAACTTTGACTAGAGTAGTCAAAATAGGATACTCAACCTTAAACGTGTCGGCCCTGGTGGGCCTTGGGCTTTTTCGGGTCAGGCCCAAAAAGCCCATTTTGATATGGGCTCCCTTTTTACTACCAAGGCCCAGTCATGTCTAGGATGCGGGCTACCTAGTCCATTTTGGAAAAAAAATTATCTTTATTTTTTAAATAATAACCTGTAGCATATATCCTTATTTGAGTAATTCTCACTAACATAAAATTATCCACCATGTAACATCCAACAAATTAAACACAAAGTTATCCAACATGTAACATGTAACTTCCAACAAGTTATACACAAAATTACCCACCATGTAACTTCCAACAAGTTACACACAAAATTATCCAACATGTAAGTTCTAACAAAATACATAGTCTTAAGTTGCATGATAACACAAAATAAGATACATGAATCATGATAACACAATATTCAACATGTAACTTCCACAAAATAACAAGTTTTAAGTTATCAAACTTAACATAAAATCAAATAGTCCTAACTCGATGCACAACATCACTTGAGTTTTCTTCAAAGACATACACATGTTCAAATGTGTTGGATGATTGTCCACTTAAACCATCTTGATTAGTATTAATATCATTATCAAATTCTAAAAAATAAGAAAAATAGTATTTAAAAAATATACATTATTTATAACATGAGTGAATAACATGCAACATTATGATTCTATGATACACTATAAAAGTTAACAAGTTTACCTTCAAAGCCATATAACCAAATTCGTGTGCACATGAGAGCTTGAACCAATTCATCTTTCATTAGACTTTTATACTTGTTTAAAACTCAAGAGCCAATGCTAAAAGCAGATTCAGATGCCACCGTGGATATTGGAATGCTCAATATGTCATAAGCCATTCTTGCTAGATTGGGACATCTACAACTCTTTTCCTTCCAATAAGTCAAGATATCAAAACCAACTAATGGAGGCAACCTTTGTTCATCTAAATAAGAATCAAGTTCAGGTTTTCCAATATTGTTACTTTCTTGACATTCATGCTCTTCAAATTCCTACAAAGTATACATACAAACAATGATAAAAAAGTTAAATTTAGAATTAACAATAAATTGTGTTTGTAAGATAAAAAAAGAATAGTTTTCACTTACTTCACAAATATTCAATAAGGATGCCAAAGATTCCTTTCCTCCTCCAAAAAAGGCCACACTTGTGAAAAGTTAGGATTAAAAGAAACCCAAAGTTTAACATATTCCACATAAAGCTCATATAACTCACCCTTAATCTTTTTTCACTTGTTTTACCATCAATTTTTTTATATGCAAAACTCAAAAAGTTGATTTTTTTTGTTAGATCAAGAATAGCACTAAAGGCAAAGATAACATTATACTCACTCCAATACTTGTCAAAATTTTCCCTCATTTTTGTAGCCATGTTTGAATCAAAGAATCTTCACTTGTCAAATAAGAATTCAAAAGACACTCTATCTTCCATATTTCTCCAAAGTACAAATTAGAATTCGGATAAGAAGATCTAAAGATCAAGTTTGTAATGTTGTAGAATGGCTTCAAGAGTTCACACATTATTGCGGATCTTGCCCACTTTTCACTTGAAGGACAACACTTAAAATTTGAATCTCGCAAACTCAAGCTATAAACGGCATGATGATAATTAATCTCATTCTTGAGCATTATAAAAGTGGAGTTCCATCTAGTAACACAATCAGATCTTAATCCAATTGTTGTATCAATCTAACCAACATTACTAACACATTCATGAAATTATAATGTTCTACTTTCAATTACCTTTACATTAGCTTACAATTGTTCACATGACAAATTAAATGAGAAGTTCCTTTAGTTGCAGCACAACTCATAAAGTTTCCACAACCCTTACATTTATATTTCTCTTTGCAATCTATAACCCAACCATTAAAAAATGTTTCCACACTTCATATGTAAGGGCCTTTTGTTTTTTGGTAGTTGGTTCAAAAGACTTTTCTTGGTTAATTTCAATGTCATCAAATAATGGCTCAGATGGAGTTGCCCTAACCTCAATATCACTATTAATTTCCATAATTATAGTAGGCGGAAATTACAATCCCTACATGTAAATCAACACATACCAACATCAATTATAAAATATCAATTATAAAATAGCAACAACCATTATAAAGTAGACACCAATTATAAAACAGACAACAATATATAATAGACATCAATTATATAATAGAAAAAAATTATATAACAACAATTATAAAAAAACAACAACAACATTCATAAAACAACAACAACATTCATACAACAACAAAATTCATAAAACAACAAAAACATTCATAAAACAACAACATCATTCATACAACAATAACATTCATAAATTAACAACAACATTCATACATCACCAACAATTATAAAACAACATTTTGCATTCATACAACAACAACAACAACAACAACAATTATAAACAACATTTTAGATTCATACAACAACAACAATTGTGAAACACATTATGCAACTTGAACATAATTGAAACTCAAGTATTTTGGACATATTCTATGAATTGGATAACATTCCCTAAACTATATTTCTGTGTCTATATTTTTCTGCACAATTGATGTGTTTTTCATATGCATTCATATGCTTTTTTGAAAAATTGAAAATCAAGTTAATTTTGTGTCTATATTTTTGAAGCATTCAATCCAACAATACAATTGAACACATTATGCACAATGGATAACAATCTATATATCTTTGTAGCATCCAACAATACAAGGGAAAAATCACATTGTAATAAGTTCCTACTCAATACTCTTTATTCAAACTATATAGTATGAACATAAAGGAAACAAAAAATACATAATAAGACACATGAACACATCCAACACTTACATGAAGTAAGAACGATGATAAGCAAACACCGAAACATCTGAACACGGAAGAACAAAGTAGCACAATGATGAGCAAACAACAATGACCGTGCATAATCTATAATAGATGAACATACTACTTGAATGAATCATTAATAGAAAAGTATATTACTTGAATGACCGTGTATGTTCTAGGTTTGTTATAAATTATGAAACTAGAGTTAACTTAATAGGACAAAACTACAACATTTAATAAACTCATCTTTAAAGTATGACTACTTACTTAATGGAGGAACGAAGCACAATGCATTTCCGTGAAGGACGAAGACGAAGTAGAGAGCAAACAGGAATAACGATGTTATCAAGTAGCGATGCCTATCTGTAAGTAACGAGTAAATAACCTAATCCTAATATATCCAATTCAATTTCCAAAATGTACTTTGATTGGGCCTACAACAAAAAGTGTATTCTAAATTGTAATAAATTAGTATCATTGTATATCCAATTCCAATTTTAATGTGGGTTGGACCTATTGTATTCTTAAATTATAGGCTAAGGAATTAAATTAGAGAATCTCTTATGGCACCCCTTGGATCTCTTAGGCGCCTATTGCCTTTCCAAAAATGCCCCTAGGTTTTGGAGATGTATCTCTGGACACAATTTTTTTAACTTAACTTTTATATACTCTAGAGATGTATATGCAGAAAGGTTTTGCAGATATATCCCAAGAACCATTTGATACTATATTCGCACCAGACTCTTCTTCTCCCCACTTCTTCATTTTACTCTTCCCAACTCATCTCTCTCATTCTCTCATTTTCTCCAAAATCAAAAATTCCAAAAACTTGTATTTTTTCCGTCTCATTTCATCAAGGAGCTTTTAAAACAACGATCAACACATTCCGAATCACTCAAACCTTGATTTATACCGGTAAGTTTTGAGTTTTTCCTGTAAATGTGTTACAATGCTTTGTTAGGTATAGAAATGTGTAGAAATAAGTTGAAACATATTCCATAGGTAGTTTAGATGTAGCTTAAAAAAGACGAGCAATCCATCAAAAATCAAAATGTGATTGTGAGAGGACGCCATTTTCGTGTCCTCGGAGCTTTAGGAACTTCCAGAGATGTATCTACATAAAAATGTAATGTTAGAAGTTTCCGGAGATGCATCTTCAGAAGCATCTTATGTTAATGTATTCTAGTTGCCTCTGGAGATGCATCAACTGGAATTTTCCATAGATATATCT
This sequence comes from Lathyrus aphaca, assembly GCA_963966055.1. Taxonomy (NCBI): domain Eukaryota; kingdom Viridiplantae; phylum Streptophyta; class Magnoliopsida; order Fabales; family Fabaceae; genus Lathyrus; species Lathyrus aphaca. The sequence goes on from OZ014519.1 coordinate 443,465,324, forward strand.
CCAGAACAAACTCAGTTTTTTTTCATTTTTGTTTTATAATTTTAATAGTTTTTTTGTTGTACCTTGCAGAAATTATGCTAGACAGTGTAATACCTCGAAATTTTCCCTCTCATTCTCTCAACATTTTGCATAGCATTTAGCATAAACAAATTCATGAAATAATCAAAAACATTGCATCATGTTCTTCATAGCTGAGGCATAGGTATGTGATCATTGATTGGAGCAATTGAAGGCTATACAAAGAAAACCAAGGAGCCACAAAGCTTCTCAACCTTGTGCAAAGGGTTCACAACATCCCACTAGTCTTCTTTTGAAGCCATAAGTCTTGAAAAGAATTGAATATATCAAATGAGGCAAGCAGTGCAACATCTCCTGATAAAAAGGGGCCAAATTAGGGTTTCTATTCTACTGGGATTCCTAATGATATTTTGATCCAAAGTTGATTCCATTTTCCTCTATATGATATCAAGTTCATAGTTTTCAAATTTCATCCATAGAAACATTTTGGAAGAGGTTCAATTGGCCAGATGATTGAAAATCAGGGAATTGGGGAAAAGTCAACCATGCTGAGGAAAAAGTCAACTCCTGACCTTTTGAGATCAAAATCATGAAATTAGGGTTACAAGTATCCTATGGTTCAAATTTGATCAAGAAATGATGGATTAATCAAGAGAAATCAAGAAAACGAAAAGTTACCATTTTTGGAAAATTAGGGTTTCCAAAAATGGCAAGTTTTGGCCATTTTTGCAGCCACTTCAAGAGAGGCCTTCTCCAAAAATACAAGGGCTATCAAAATTCTAATTTAATCCAATTAAACAAGGCATCTTAAGCTTCAAATACATATGTGGAACTCACTCATAGCATTAAAATTGAGAGAGTTATGATCTTGCAAAGTTTGGACAAATCAAGGCAAAACAGGGCAAGAGGCAGGGCATGCCTTGCATCCTGCGTGCGCGCCCTGCCTAGCATTCCATCAAACAGGTGGTGTTCAAAAAGGCAAGCTATTTTTCTCCATTTAGAAGGCTTCAAATGAAATTTATTTGAACTACAAAGTTGTTTATTGCCATGTTTCCAACAACTTTAGTGTTCAAAGGTTTTTTATTTGATCAATGGTTTAAGAGGTATAAAGGGGCAAAGTGTGGATGTTCAAACTGAAAATTCACAAGGCATCTTGCCCAGGCCAAGGTCATTCAGTGAAGGCCCTTGATGCAGTATTGTCGCATGATGTTCAAAGATGCATTTGAAATACTTAGAGGTCTCATTCCATGATTAATTGAACTACAAACTTCTTGTATGCAACATCTACTCCAAATTGAGCCCAAGAACTTCATAGATTGATGCCTTGTTCTTGAAGGTTCACTTTAGCAAAAATCATGAATATCATCTGTTTTGCTTGGATGCTAAGGAATTGATTATTGGCTGCAACATGATCCAATTGTATGCATTTCAGGTTTGTAAACCTCACTCATCATGCATTGATCACCAAAGTCCATGCTTAGAGTGCAAGTCATCCCATGTATGCACATACACCTCATGCTGCTATGCATCCCTTTGAGAATCAAACAAAGATGAAGAATTCACTTTGTATCCAAACTGCATTGATCAGTTCCATGCCATCACCACTAATCCTCATCTTAAGTAACATGAACATCACACTAGGATATCACACACGAGCTAGTCATGGAGCTGCATAACTGAATTACTCCCTGCACCTTAACAATGATCATGGCACCGTAGAGTTAACTTGACCCTGGTTCTAACTGTTAACTAGAGCAGTTAACAGTTAACCTTGGATATAAAAGAGTGGAAGCTAACATAATTGGATCACACTTCATTTTTGCTCAAGAATCTCACATTGCATCCTTCAAAACCTCTCACTTTTTTCTCTGCATTTTGGATTCGAAGAAGCTCCATCCTTATCCGTTTTGATCTTTTCTTCTTCAATTCATCATCATCATCCTCTTGGGCATAATCTCCATGGAAAGCATAACTTAATTCACCAAAAATCATCACTGCAAATTCTTGATATTCTTCTGCATTTTGGATTAAATCATCACCAGCTTCATCAATTCAAGGCTAAGCTTCATTCAATCACCATTAGCATCGAGTTTTGCACAAGATCCATGGCTTGCTTAGTTTGATTCATCAAGGATTCTTCACTGCACATTTTTTAAGATCAATGCACCAGATCCATTTCTGCAAGATTTTATAAGTGTTGAGTGTTTATTTCACTCAATTGTGGATCAAGATTGTTTTGCACGAAGAAGCAGATCAAGTTCTCTGGTTTTCTTCAACTTTTGACTCCATTGCAAACAGGTTTCATCTTTTTTCTTAATTGTGTGGTTTCATTGTTATTTTGGTAGTTTTGTGATGTTTGAAGCTTGGTAGAAACATTGGATTCACTGGCTAGTTGATATGCATATTAGATACTTAGTTTCAGTTTTAGGGCAAGAACTTTTTGGCTTCAATTTGATCATTGTGTGCATGATAAATGAAATCTAAGGCTAGGTTGTTGATCAGCTCAATGAGGCGAGTGTTTCTGTGTATTTAGATTTCCTTTTCATGGTGGTTTGTGTTTGCCCTAGTCGGAAAGTGGACGAAGAAGATGACCGGAGACTAGCTCCGGCCATCTGAATAGTAACCCTAATATTAATGTTAGAACATGTCCCAGCCACACGATTGCTTTCATCCTAAGGCCCTAAGCTTGCCATCAAATTAATGAGGGCGTGCCATTCACGTGTTGATTTTGTGAAGGATTTCTCCAGGTTCTTATTCGCACCCCATGCGCATTTGCTTTAGGCCCAATGTAGTGCATTTCCTTGCTATACTCACCCCCTAGGCCCAATCCTTTAATTCCTTTAATTTCTTTTTATTTCTTTTATTCTCATTTCATTTCATTTTCGTTTTTGATTTTATAAAATACCAAAACCTTCCAAAAATTCCCCAAAAATTCATATATGATATTAATAGTTTTCTTGAATTTTCTATAATTTTTGTTTCCATTTTTCGTTTATTTTTAAACCATAATTAATTTCCCATTTAATTTTCTTTCTATTTTCCTCTTTTCTGACCAATCAATTTGTTCATTTTATTTCTTCTTAACCACAAATGATAAATAATCCATTCTTGTTGCATTATTCAGAGGACTCCCTAAACTTCTCCAAAATATTTTTGTTTTGATTTTTAGGTCATTGTAATTCATGTTTTAGTCCCATCCTTTCACATGTATGCCCATAAACCCTAATCTCATCCCACACCTCATTTGACCACTCAAAAATAAGAATTTGTGTGAGATTTTTTTGACATAAGTCACTTTCTGGATTTTGTATTTGATTGTTAAATTTCATAATTTTTCATGACCATTTGGTATTTTTCTAAGTTGTTTAGGTCATAAGTCACATTTTTTTTATCCTTTCATTCACCTCCTTTGATCCAATTAGAATAAGGCATTTATTCCATTATCTTGAGGTCTTACTTTTGAGTCTTATAGGTCCTATGGGATGTCCCCAAGTGTTGAGTACCCTCATTAGGTTTTTACCTTTGTTGTTTTAGGTTTCTTGAGTCATAAGTCACATATGCTCTACTTTGACCTAATTTCACTTTTCCTTCCATCTTAGCCAACTCAAATTGCATTTGTACATAAGTTAGACTTGTAATATCTTTTTTTTTTGTGTATCATAAATGTTTTGTGGTCATTCCCATATGTTCACCTCAAGTTTAGAGCCTTTTTCATTCTTTTTAACTTCATTTGTCATCCAAAGGTCCTTATAATTGTTCAAATTACTTCATCATGCTAACATTTGTTTTGTAGGGGGAAGATGAGGTAATTATTACTTCATTCCTTTATTTTATGCATTTCTATTGTGTTTGCCTTAGCACTTGGTGCTTTGTTCATAGGCTTCCCTTTTTTTTCTTTAGATTCAACTTAACTTCCTTAGGAAGTAAGTTGAACTCTAACTTGCTTTTTTCCCTAGGGTTAGAACACCTCATAAACCATAGGATCACTTGTTGTACATAATAATATAACTTATTGTTGTGTCTTAGTTCCCCATTAGTTTTGACATTTTGCCTCTTGAGTCTTCTTTTCTCATCTTCAAACAAAAATAAAAAACACTTAATAAATGCATGAAATAATCTCTTGTGTATAGCCTTATCCCATGGGGAACTTACATTCATTCTATCTTGGAATATTGTGAGCTTGTCTAGTATGACGCACAAGTCTGATCAAGAGATTATTTTCATAAGGAAAATCTAAAAGATACTTCTTCACAAAGCTACAAAAACATGTAATAAGTTCAACAAGCTAGTGAACTTAGACCCTAATCCTTGGGAACAAGTCTTGGATAAATTCTCCTTGCTTGGTGTGCCTGTTCTACTATTCCATCTTGGAATGTAGTAGCAAGTACACATTCCATGGAAAAGAGTTTGAATTCACTTCCTTATGCCAAATTGACAAAAACTCTTAAAAAGCAAATAACAAACAATAAGCGACTTTCTTGTGGGAACTTCTCTTCTCACCTCATTCATTCTGAACGCGAACTTGCGACGACTTGTCTCGCATGCAAGACGGTAAACGCAATCTTACCAGACGAGCCTGCAACACCTCAGCATAGACATACGTAGTTCAAGCTATAAAAAACACAAATAAAAAATTCCTGCCTTAGTTAGGCGAACTACGTCGACTTTGATCCTCATTTTCCTGATGAGGTACGTAGGCAGCGGGGTAGGGTCCGTTCGAGCACATCCTTTATTTTCCTTACATTTTTCCCCTTTCTTTTCATTCTCTCTTTTCCAGTTACTTTCTCATTCTTTTCCAATTAGCAGTTCTTTTGTTCAGCAAGATCTTATTTCTCACCCTTTGAAACAAACAAGCAAGTGTGGATCCCGTTGGGTACGACGGACGATCTTGGGTGCTAATACCTTCCCAGGTCGTAACCGAATCCTGAACCCCGATCTTTGGTTCGCAAGGCCTTGTTCTTTCCTTCTTCCTCAAGTTTGTGCAGCATTACCTTTCCCATTCATTCGAGATAAAAATGCCTGGCTGGCGACTCTACCTTTTCCGCGCCACTTTCACGTTTGTACCAGAATGTAAATCCCGGGAGCGACAGACAGAGCCAGCCATTTAAAACTTAGACGAGTTGCATAATATGCATCTGGAAGGCATGAGCAGAGCCAACCCTTTACGGAGGCATGAGGTACATTTGTTCTGGTGCAACCTACTACTGACATCCATGCCACACCTTCTACATCTCAGGCCTCTCATGGTGCTCGACCTTCAGCCCATCCCTCTTCTTCCCACAGGCGTCAGGATTCTACAAATTACGCATCACTTCCTCCATCCTCCCACGGGCGTCGAGATACTTTAGTGCAACCTCCCGTTGTTAATCATGTTTTACATTCAGATGGTGATGTCCCATCACCGTAGGGTGAAGAGCCAGAGAGGTACCTAGGGGGTCAATCAGACATGTCTCTATTTCCAATGTACCATGACCACACTTCTAGATATGTCTGTAAGGGAGAGTTAACATTACTCATATTCTTGTTTTTCATTAGAAATTGATTATTTGTAACATTGATTCTTATTGACATTGATTTTTATTTTTGGAAATTTTCAGACACATGAGCCTCAGAAGTTTCTAAACCACGGGCGGAAGATCATATATTTGGCCCAACCACAAGATACTTGGTTTCAGGATGTTCTAGTCGTTTCTGGTTTGAAGGACTTATGCATGACCAACTACATTATAGCCAACCATAGGATGCTTATAGGATTCGTCGAGCGATGGACTCTGATATATCTTCTTTTCATCTACCACGTGGCGAGTTCTCAATTACACTGGATGTTGTCTCCTGGTTATTGCATATCCCGATCACGGGGACCCTCCTCTGTTACGAGAAGATGCCAAAGAAGGAGGCGACATATATGTTGGTATAGAAACTTAGGGTTGATCCACTGAAGGAACTTGAGGAGATGGATAAAATCTGAGGCGCTCATTTCAGGTTCTCCTTTCTGAAGGATCATGTATTTAATCCTCAGCTCCTTTCTGCTACCCATGTTGTAGGTGATCCTATATAGGTAGAGATACACAGAACTCATGTGTTGAGGGCTTATTTTTTATATCTATTTTTTACCGCTACAAAAAAGTGGCGACTGTGCTGGGGAATCTATCTCTAAGTGGATTCGGCCTACTTTGATTTATTTATTGATTTGATTTGATTTGTTTGTTCTGTTTTGGTTTTGGTGACCCTCTATGAGTGAGATAGATTCTAACCCGGATCTGAGTTGAACTTATGATAGGATGGCGATATTCGAAGCGATACGCGATGGAGTAGTCCAAAGCTATATCAATTTGATAATCTCCACTCAGTTAGGCTCTCTTGGATTATCAATGTCATGATGAGTAATCATACGTGGCATTATTTTCCGACCTTGAGCTGATCATACTGAGGACCGTAGAACCCTTAACCCATCCAAGCCAAATTAGGAACGTAGTGCAGAAACCATCCGGGTGTAAACCCAAGGTGGTTGTCACGCGATACTACACTCGGACGAGGTCTATTTTAAGAATGTTATCGGTTGGGGGAGTAATCCAACGTACCAATAATATTCTAAAGATGGTTGTTAACTCCGGGAACCCCTGTTAGCACCCTTTTGGTTTTCTGCAGGTACAATAAAGACAAAAACCTTAGTACTTACCTGTGTGGGTTGGTGTTCTGTTACCTTGACTTCTTGCTCGTGACTCGGAACCTAAACATGTGTGCTTTGTGTGATCTTGTTTTTCATTATTGCATACATGCATTCATGCATTCATGAGCATTGTTTTTGAGATTTCAAGGGACTCATAAGGAACTTTTACAAAATTTCAGATGTATATGGTTATGAATTTTGAAAGGAGAAACACAAAGAAGTATAGCTTCAAGAATCCTAATCTAGTAGAGCTGAGAAAGCTAGGAGGATTGGTGGTTGACACCCAGGAGTTCCGGAAATGTTATGGAAAGCTCTTGTTTATCTTGGATACCGATGTACCAGAGGGGATTCTCCCTACCTTAGCTCAGTTTTATGATCCTTTGCATCATTGTTTCACCTTTCCTGATTATCAGCTTGTGCAGATCTTGGAGGAGTACTCTCATTGGATGGGTTTACCTATTTTGGACAAGGAATTTCTTTTCAGTGGTTTAGAGAAGGAGCTTACGACCAAAGTCATCGCCAAAGCCCTTTTTCTTAAAGAGTCCGATCTTAATGGGAAGTTTCTTCCAAAAGGGAATGTCCGTGGTATTAATGCCAAGTTCATAATGGGGAAAGCTTCTACTTCTCTTACTTTGGGTCATAAGGATGCATTTGAGGCTATTCTTGCTTTGCTCATTTATGGGATTGTTTTGTTTCCTAACTTAGATGGTATTATGGACAAGAGTGCCATTCATATTTTCTTGAAGAGAAATCCGATACCTGCTTTGCTTGGAGATATGTATCATGCCTTTCATTATAGGACCTCCAAAGGTGATGAAGAGATTGTGTGTTGTGCTCCTCTTCTTTATAGGTGGTTTATTTTGCACCTACCAAAGTCTGATGTCTTCAAGGATAATAGAAAGAAGCGAAGATGGTCTCAAAGGATTATTTCTCTTTCTCATAAGAATATGACTTGGTATTGTTTCTATTATGATACTGGAGTGCTTATTGATAGTGATGGAGAGTTTCCTAATGCACCTCTTATTGGTACAAGTGGGGCAATTAGTTACAAACCTATTCTTGCTAGGCGACAGTTGGGATATTGCTTAAAGGACATACCAAAAAACATTTCCTTATCCAGTTTCTTCTTTCTTAATGGTGCAGATAATGTAGAAATGAAGAAAAGGATTGCTCATTCTTGGCATGCGGTTCATCGGAAAGAGAAGGGTCAATTGGGAAGACAACACCTTGCTCCCTCCGAGTGTTACATTCAGTGGATTCGATCTAGGGCTTCCAAGCTCAAGATGCCTTATCCACCCGAGGAGCCTTTGTTTCCTATACTACCATCGTCTGCTTTTCTTCCTCCCGTTGATGAGAAGGTTTCTCTTCAAGAAGAGTTGGACAAGATGAAAAAAGAGAAAGAAGAATGGCTACTTGAGAAGACGATGATGCAAGAGCAACTAAAGGAGAAAGATGATCTCATTGAGTTACTTGAGAGGCTTGTTACAAAGAGGCCAAGAGAGGATTTATTTTCCTCTAGTACTCCATCTACCATTCCTCCTACATCCGGCGCTTGGAAGGCTATTGTTGACCAGTTGGTGAAGGATAACGAGGACATGGAGAATCAGTACAAGAAAGAGATTAAGAGGATTCACATGAAGTACCAGTCGGGATTCAAATCTTCTTCAGATGTGATCCCCTAGGCCTAGTTTACTTTTTCTCTCATGTATTAGGATTGTTGGGATTTGTACTTCACTTGTAATCCTTACTTTGATTTTAATAAAAATGAGTTTTTTTTTAAGTACTTCAAAAAGTGTTTCTTTATAAATATTGCAATTTATCTTATAGTCCTTTGAAATATTTGCATTTTCATACGCATACCATGCATCATGCCTGCATTGGTCTTGCTTTTGGAGAGTTGTACAGGGATCTTATGTTGTTTCTTGGTCTTCATTCAGTTCTTCTGTCAAACTGACTCACAAGGTTGATACTCGAGCTAATCAGAAGAAGATGTCGGAAGCCTTACAACAAGAGAATCGCGAGCTGCGCGAGGAAGTTGCTTATCTGAAGGATAGCTTTGAAAGATTTATTGCTGTGATGGAAAGCTTAGTGGCTGCTCAGAATCAGCCACCCCATCCTCCTAATTCTATGGTACATCACACAGTCGTCTCTGAGGTTGTCACAACATCGGTTCATGCTGAAGTTGTCATTTCTCCTCATTACCACATGCCTCCTGGTAAACTGTGGGGTATATCGGCTAATTTCACTCCTGTTGGTTATCATTCTCCTCCTCCTAAGACTACTACATTTACTACTCTTCAGCCAGTGATGACTACTGCACCGCCTTTGATGCACACTACTCCGGACCATGATGAAGTGATTTACCATGCTGAGTCCAGTGAAGGCGTTGGTGTGACTGAAAGACTTGATGATTTTCAAGGTCTTTTTGTTGATTTACAGAGAGAGATGAGAGCCTTGAAGCACAAATATTTTTTTGTTAAAGATGCTTATGATCTCTGTCTGGTTCCTAATGTCAAGGTTCCATACAAGTTCAGGTCGCCTGAGTTCGAGAAGTATAAGGGTAACACTTGTCCTCTGAGTCATTTGACTACGTATGCTAGGAAGATGTCTGCTCAAACATACAATGATCAATTGCTGATTCATTATTTCCAGGATAGTTTGACTGGTGCAGCCATGAGATGGTACATGAGTTTAGAGAGTAGCCAAATCCATACTTTCAATGATTTGGGAGAGGCTTTTGTTAGGCAATACAAGTATAATTTTGATATGACACCGAACAGAGATCAGCTTCATGCTATGTCCCAGAGGGACAAAGAAACTTTCAAAGAGTATGCACGGAGATGGCGCGAGCTAGCAGCTCAGATTGTGCCTCCTCTAGAAGAGAAAGAGATGACAAAGATCTTTTTGAAGACTTTAGGTTCTTTCTACTATGAGAAGATGATAGAAAGTGCTCCTTCTGATTTCACTAAAATTTTGAGTATGGGGATGCTACTAGAAGAAGGTGTATGTGATGGACGGTTGAGCCAAGAGAGTAGTGTTGGCTCGAGCTCTAAGAGGTTCAGCTTTGGTAAGAAAAACGAAGGTGAGACTAATGCAGTGTCCCGTGAAAATTACAGAAGACCTCGTGGCCATGAGAATCGTCATCAGCAACATGTAGCTTCTGTAACTCCAATGATTAATGTGACTCCAACTGTGCCAACAGCTCCAAAGTTTCAGTATCGTTATCAACAACCTTCTGTGCAACAGAGTGGTAATCAACAGGTTCGTGCTAAACCGAATTTTGATCCCATTCCAATGTTTTATGCGGATTTTCTTCCATCTCTGATCGAAAATAATCCTGTGCAAACATGTTCTCCACCTCCAGTTCCAAAGTCTATCCCATGGTGGTATAAGCCAGAGGCTCATTGTGCTTTTCATCAAGGTGCCCCGGGGCACGATATTGAGAATTGTTATCCTTTAAAGTTTGAAATGCAGAAATTGATAAGGAGCAATGTTTTATCTTTCAATGATGTTATTCCAAATGTGAAGACAAATCCGCTTCCGAAGCATGGTAATACGTCTGTGAACATGGTTGATGGTTGTCCTGGTTTGTTCAATATTTATGAGGTCCTCCATATTCGAATGTCTTTGATTGAGATACATGCTTTCTTAAGTGAATATCATGATATTGACCACGATTATGTTGGTTGTTGCATTTTCTCGGTGAACCCTCGTGGTTGCGTGATTGTTAAGAGAGACATTCAATAGATGATGGATGATAAGTTGATTGAAGTGACAGTGAAGAGAGTTGAGTATGACAATGAAGTGAATGTTATTGTGCCTCCGTTCAATATTCCTGAGAAAGATGTTCCTGAGAAGGTGGTTATTTCTTTTGATAAAGTTTTTCCGTACCGGTATAATGCTATGATGATAGAAAATGGTAAGGAAGTTCTTATTCCTTCTCCAAAGTCTGTGGTTAGCATTTCTGATGTGACAAAGGTTACTCGAAGTGGTAGAGTTTATGCTTCGGATCCTCCGAAGAGAGATAAAGATACAAGTGCGAGTAAACAAATTATGGATGTTGTTGCCCGATCAGGTCTTCTCTGAATGTGATGCCAAAGTCGACCTTGTCAAAGCTTGCGTACAAAGGTGCTCCCATGAGGCATAGTGGAATTATTGTGAAAGCTTTTGACGAATCGAAGAAGACAGTGATTGGTGAAGTTGATCTTCCTATTCTAATTGGAGCGTTTATATTCCAAATTACTTTTCAAGTAATGGATATACGTCCCGCTTACAGTTGTCTCCTTGGAAGACCTTGGATTCATGAGGTAGGATCTGTAACATCCACTCTCCATCAGAAGCTGAAGTTTGTGAAAGATGGGAAATTAGTGACTATTGGCGGTGAGCAGGCGATGCTAGTGAGCAATTTTTCATCTTTCTCCTATATTGATGTTGAAGAAGAGGTGGGAACTTCATTCCATGCTCTTTCTGTTGCTGATAATGCTTCTAAGAAGAATGTTATGCCTATGTCTTCTCTCAAGGATGCTCTGCGCGTACTCAAAACTGGTCAATCTAACGGTTGGGGACGAGTTATTGATGTTGTTGACAACAAAGAAGGATTTGGTTTTGGTTTTGCACCAGGTGTGTCTCTCAATGACCCCGAAGAGTATTCAGGAAGGATTCTGAAGTGCTAGGTTTATCAACAATCATTCCGCTGCTGCCATCATTGAAGATGATGAAGATGAAGAAATGCCTAACTTTGTTTTATTTTCTTTCAAACAATCCTTTCACTCTGTCCAAGGTGAAAGTGATGTTTGCCGGGCTTCGTTTCAAATTTTATCATCATCAATCAAATGTTATTTTGTTATTTCCATATGTGCTTTTCCTTTTTTGCTTTATTCTGAAAAATGGTAACATAAAAAACCAAAATAATAATAATCATTGTTTATCTGCATGATGTTTGCACTTTTGTTCATACTCTAAAATAAAAATAAAATCATTGTGCAGATTGATTGATAAACCCATTAAAAACAGTGATCATATGCCCACTCCCAACTACGAATTCCCTGTGTTCAAAGTTGAGGAAGAGGATGTTGAAGATATTCCTGATGAGATTTCTCGGTTGCTTGAGCACGAGGAGAAGGTTATTCAGCCTCATGGAGAGTCTATAGAGATAGTCAACTTGATTTCTGAAGATGATAAGAAAGAAGTTAAGGTTGGAGCATTGCTTGGTCCTGATGTTAAGAAGAGGATTGTAGAGATTCTTAGAGAGTATGTTGATGTATTTACTTGTTTTTATCAGGACATGCCAGGTCTTGATACTAATATTGTGGAGCATAGATTGCTGTTGAAGCCTGAATGTCCACCTGTGAAGCAAAAGTTGAGAAGAACTCATCCTGATATGGCAGTAAAGATCAAAGAGGAGGTTCAAAAGCAGATTGATGCAGGTTTTCTTGTGACATCTAATTATTCTCAGTGGGTGGCCAATATTGTGCATGTTCCAAAGAAAGACGGAAAAGTCCGAATATGTGTTGATTACAGATATTTGAATAAAGCCAGTCCAAAAGACGATTTTCCATTGTCACACATTGATGTGTTGGTAGATAATACATCTAAGTTTGATGTGTTCTCTTTTATGGAAGGATTTTTCGGTTATAATCAAATAAAGATGGCACACAAGGACATGGAAAATACCATATTTATTACACCATGGGGAACATTATGCTACAGAGTGATGCCCTTTGGATTGAAGAATGCTGATGCGACATACCAAAGAGCTATGACCACACTTTCCATGATATGATGCACAAAGAAATTGAGGTATATGTTGATGATATGATCGCTAAGTCGAGGACTGAAGAGGATCTTGTTGAACATTTGCTGAAGTTGTTTCAGAGGTTAAGGAAGTTTAAACTTCGTTTGAATCCAAACAAGTGCATATTTGGTGTACGTTTTGGAAAGTTGTTAGGTTTCATTGTCAGCCAAAGAGGCATTGAAGTTGATCCTGATAAAGTGAAAGTTATTCGGGAAATGCCTGCTCCAAGAACTGAAAATCAAGTAAGAGGATTCTTGGGCCATTTGAATTATATTTTGAGGTTTATCTCTCACATGACTGCCACATGTGCTTCGATCGTCAAGTTGCTTCGAAAAGACAAAGGTTGTGTCTGGACAGACGATTGTCAAAAGGCGTTTGAAAGTATCAAAGAATATCTGCTTGAACCTCCTATCTTGTCTCCTCCGGTAGAAGGTAGACCGTTAATCCTGTACTTGACTGTGTTGGAAGATTCCATGGGTTGTGTGCTTGGTGTCGCTCCCGATAAATGAGACTAACCCAAATAAAGGTACAGACGCGAACGGTCGGCGAAAGGAGGGATGTGAGAACACACAGGAGTGAACTCACAGGGAATGAAAAGAGTCGCCAGCTAGGCATTTTTATCCCGGAGGAAAGGCAATGCTGCATAGACCTAGAAAGAGATGGATAAGACGGTTGCGAACCAGAGAGACTGAGAAAGGGGGTTGGTTACAACCTGGGAAGGTATTAGCACCCAGATTGTCCGTCGTACTCGACGGGATCCACGCTTAAAAGATTTGTGTTTTAAAGGGGTAGTGTCAGTGCAATCTGTGTATAAAAGAGCTGGAAAATGATGTACAGGTGTCAGTGTAAAAGAAGTGTAAAGTGTATAAGAGAAGTGTCAATGTGAGAACAGGAGTGAAATGCTCAAGACTATGAGGCTCAAATAATAATGCTGGAAGGAGGGGGAATATACAGAGACTTTTGTTCGATAACTGTTAAGTTATGCCTACGTATCCTCTCGTGCAATGAGGAAGTCAGAACACCGTAGTTCGACCCAAAGAGACTGAAAGATGAATTGACTTGTGAATTACTTACTTGTCTATGCTCAAGTGTATGACCTGTCTGGCTCAGGTGCAAACTGTCTTGCATTAGACGGAAGAAGCAAGTTCTCGGTTGTGAGTGAATGAGATGAGGAAAGAATCCCGAAGGAGACGATTATTGTTTGTTTTTGTGTTTTCAATCTTTTATTGATTTTGAAAGTTTGTCATAAGTTAATGAGCTTAAGCCTAAACCAATGGATTTAGTAAACTCATCACATCTTCCCTCTGATTAGGGGTAATGAGAATACCTTAAGTGTGAAGTCAGCTTCTCACACTTAATCACCATGATGTAGGGTTAAGATCATTAACCTACTTGTGATTATTTAGATGTTTTTGTGGTTTTTGTTTAGTGTTAAGTAATGAGATTAAGCCATAATCAGGGATTAAACAGACTCATTACACCATCCTAATAGAAGGATAATAGATGAGAATGTTTAAGCTGAGGAAAGCTCCTCAACTTAATCCATGATTGGGGATTAACTTCATGACAAAACAAAGCCTTTATTAAATGGATTTTAATTAATGATAAGATGATGAAGTGAGTTTTAGAGTTTGTAAGACAACTTGAGGGGGACTTGTCCATTAACACTAGGGTTAGTCCTTCTTAACCAATTAAGGAAGAATTAGAACCCTAATGCAAGGCCCAAGTTACAAGCTTGATGTCTTAGTGATTATTAGGTGAATTGATTAAAGGATTTAAACACATTAAGGGTTTAACACTTAGGATTAAAGTTATACACTCCATCCTAATAGAAGGATGCAGGCATAAGCTTAATCACAAAGCCTTAAAGCCTTTAGGGTTTAGTCCCTGATTATGAGGTGAGAAGAGAAGACTCAAAGAAAACTCGAAGGAAAGAATCTAAGGGGGACTAAACAATCCTAAAATGTTATCATGCTTGGAAGTCCTAGGGTTTGTGAGGCTTAAGAGGAGAAATATTCAAGGAAGCCACCAAGGAGGAGCAAGATAGAAAAAGGATAAGATGAGAAGAGGTAGGAGGTGAAGGCAAATTCACCTCCCAAACAAACTTACCATTAACCTGAAAAGTTAGTACAAGATGCATAAGGGAAGAAATGAGATGAAACAATGCATATAGATGGGCAAAGGCCAAAGTCAGAATCATACACATGATGCAAATGATGTAAAGGGATGATGCAAACACATGTCAAGAGTTGTGGATGATCATACAAGGATGAGGATGCAAATGAGGCATGCTTCGAACCATGAAGGTTCAAGAAAGTTTATGAAATGATATGAATGCATAACATGGCAAATGAAAGATGCAATGATCAAACATGATTTCAATATGTCCTAAGATGTCTTATATGTCATGAGGATGCACAAAATGTCATGGCAAGTTCATGTATGCAAGCTTATGCAAGATGAATGCAAATGAAGATGCAAATTAGGGTTTATGTACAACATGAGATGCAAAATTCAAAATCAGAAGCAAAACATGAGATAAAAAATTGAAAATGGGATCAAAGGTACCCTAAACCTATATAAGTTCACTGCCCAAAGGAGGGGATCTAACTTTTAACCTAGTGAGAGTTGTGATTTTTCTAAGATTACTAGGATTTTGGGATGCCTCACAAAGAAAAATACCAAACAAATTGAAAATGCAAGATCAAATCAAACCAATTTTATTCTATAAACTACATGCTATGTAGGATGCAATGCAAGAAGAACCATCATCAAACTCTCAAGGGTTAGGCAGAATGAATTTTTCAAAGTTTGAAACAAAATAATGCCTTAAAATGAATTTAATTCCAATGAAAATGATCAAAAGGCATCAAAAACCAAAAATAAATTTGTTTTGAGAGTTTTATAATGTTCCTAAATGTTTTAAAATGCAATGTCAATTTTTTTGTGATTTTTAAATACTTAAATGTATTTTTAATTAATTAATTTTCATTAACTAATTAAAAATAAACATTTAAATAATTTAAAAATAATTTTTAATGCAAAAAATAAAAATAAAAATATTTTTGGGTTCTGAGAGTTAATGAAATGTTTGACAAAAAATTTCAGAATTTTTTAACATGTTTTGCTATTTTTAAAAATTCATGCAAATAAAATACAAACAAAATGAATTAATTTTGGTTAACAGGAGAATGAATCGATTCATAATGGGATGAATCGATTCATTATGCGAAATCCAGGAACTTTTCAACAGGATGAATCGATTCATAATGGGATGAATCGATTCATTATGCTGTTTTGAATTGATTCATGCTGGAATGAATCGATTCATTATGCTGTTTTGAATTGATTCATGCTGGAATGAATCGATTCATTATGCTGTTTTTTTCAAAAATTCATAATCAAACTCATTCTCTAGGCTGCTTTAAGTGCTCTAACTCTCCATATTTCATCCTCTACCCACCCCAAACATGAATCAATCACAAGATCTCATTTACAATGTATCAACAACAAGATTCGAGCAAAATCAAGAACACTGCAAAAACTTCAAAACATGCACACACACTCATTTCTCAACCGTTTTCAGTGCTTCAAAGCTTAACATGATCCGTGAAGCAAACTCTATCATCCTATAACAAGAGATTACATTTCTATAAAAAATGTTCTTGATGATACCTGAACTGGAGCTTTGAACTGTGGAACTTTCTGGCCTCAAACTTGGTGCAATCCCTCTCCTTTGAACACCTTGATGATGAAATGAAGCTTGGATAGCTTTGAGAATGGTTGGCTATGACTGTTTTGCTCTGGTGTAGCAGCAATGGAGGCCTTGGTGTGTGATGTTTCAAGCTGTTTCAGGGGATGATTCTTGTTCTAAGGGTGATTTGTGACTTGTTGGTGGAAGAAAAAGTGGAGTTTCTTGGCTGTGTGAAGAAAAATTCAGAGAAGGAGTTTGGGACAGATTTTGTGCAAGTTGGATTGTGTCTTCTTTCTATGCTGAATGAGCTGCTATATCACTCCCATAAAGTATGAGTAGGCTGTGGAGCAGGTTAGTAGAGGCTGCTGGTCACTATTCCAAAAGCATGGGAGAAAATGCAAAAAGTCATGGTTTGGTGTACTTGAGGCATGGGCTGTGGCAGAGATGATTTTCTGGCTTGGATTGCCTCAGCTGAGTTCAAGGATGGCTCTTGGATCAGTTGAGGTGAGCTGTAATGGATGAAGGGTGAGATCTCACATATTTTGCAACTTTGCAACTTGTGACATTTTGTGACTTTTGGCCATGAACATGTGACACCTCTTAAGAAATATGCAGCAAAATGCATCACATAATGTTGTTATGACACTTTGATAATGGTTAGAGACCAAACAAAACCAAAAGAACCCTTCTTGCAAGATTTCCCTCTTTGTGATTTTCATGAAAAATGGTTTATGATACTTGGATATCAAGGCATGAAAATGAGAAATTTCTTGGGCCAATCTGAGTTTTAGGCATTGCATTGTGTTTGTATGAAGATTAGAAGTCACTTTGAAGTCATCTTTGGCCTTGGCATGAGGTTTTGCAATTTTTCCATCTTGTGCAAAAGTGAAAATTTAGTGATTTTCCTCAACTTTGCAAAGCCATAACTTTTGATCCAAAATGAATTAGGTCATGTTCTTGTACTTTTTGAAAAGGGAATGATCCAATCTACAACTTTCATGACCAAAGTTTTCTCATTTGAAGCTTTTTTGAATCAAAAAGTAAGGTTTGAAAAAGTTGCCTAAAATGACAATTTCATTAAAAGTCAAACTTGCCCAAAAAGTCAACTTTGCAAAAGACTTGAAATTCTTCAATTTTGTGAACTTCCAACCTCTTCCATGATCAAATAAAGATCATATACAATCAAAATGATGAATAACACCCTTTGGTTGGGTCATTGGGGGCCTCAGATGCCCTGATTTTACACTGACTTGCTTGAAAAGTCAACTCTTGATCAGATGACTTCCCCAAGGAATTTCTTCATGAAAATTGATATGCATACTCCCTATACCATATAGAGACCAATAGAAACAAGAATGACCAAAAAATTTGGAGTTATGGCCTCTGAAACCAAAACCCTAATTTTAGGTCAACGGTGCAGTCAAGCCTGGCTCTACTTCCATACCATTCTCAGTTCTTGTGATTTTTTGACATTCTTGACTTTGAAAGGATATAATATGATACTTGAACACACATGGACCCCTTTGAAGTGATTGATAACCTTTGGAGTGGCTCAAGAAGCTCTTGGATTGCTCAGATCACAAACCCTAGATGCAGATGACTTTGAACCAATGCAATGAATAAAAAAATGTGGTATGAGATGGTATGATTGAGTTTATGCATATGAAATGATCACAAGCCATGGTGTGAATGGGTGAGGGCAAATTTGGGGTGTTTACAGCTGCCCCTATTCAAACATGAGTTAGCTGTGCAGGATGTAAGTGACGGCTTAACAGGCAAACAAGATAACTTGTGGTTGAATACCAAAGACAGTCCAAAATTTGCACTCACAGAATGAAGAAGAAAAGGGATATAGATTGTAAAGGAAAATAAAGTATATTGTAAAGTGTGGGCGACGGAGGACGACCGTCGAGCAGAGGACGACTGCTGGGGAAAGAGCAATGACGGGGACGGCCGACACGCTGGGAAAAGTGCGGGAAATAAAGCAATGACGGGGACGACCGACATGCTGGGGATAAAAGGGGTTATGATGGTGAAGGCCATCAAGTAAAGCTGTAAGATTCTCTGGGGATTAATGAAGCATGACGGGGACGGCCATCAAGTTCATAAAGTAAGGTAACCAACGATGGGGACGGTCATCGGGCTAGAACTGATGACAGACGATCATCAGGAAAAGGAAAAGGGACCACGACGGGGACGGCCATCGGGTTAAAGAATAAATGAAATGAACAGATGATGAGGTACGGTCATCAAAGGTGAAGGACGATCACCTAGCAGGGGACGGCTGCTCTGTAAGGGTTAAGATGAGGGACGGTCATCTAAGGTGGAGGACGACCACCTGGCAGGGTACGGCTGCCGAAAATATCGCGACATAGGACGAATGCCGGATAAAAGGTCAACGATGGGGACGGCCATCGGATGAGCATGATGGAGGACGACCATCAAGAGGTGAAGGACGATCACCTAGCAGGGGACGGCTGCTCTCAAGGTTTATCATGACATAGGACGAATGTCAGATAACCGAAATCAACAATGGGGACGGCCATTGGATAAAATGATGAAGGACGATCATCAAAAAAAGGTGAAGGACGATCACCTAGCAGGGGACGGCTGCTAAATATCACGACATAGGACGAATGTCGGATAAAAAGGTCAACGATGGGGACGGCCATCGGATGAGCATGACGGAGGACGACCATCAAGAGGTGGAGGACGACCATCAAGAGGTGGAGGACGACCACCTAGCAGGGTACGGCTGCTCTCAGGGTTTATCATGACATAGGACGAATGTCAGATAACCGAAATCAACAATGGGGACGGCCATTGGATAAAATGATGAAGGACGATCATCAAAAAAAGGTGAAGGACGATCACCTAGCAGGGGACGGCTGCTAAATATCACGACATAGGACGAATGTCGGATAAAAAGGTCAACGATGGGGACGGCCATCGGATGAGCATGACGGGGGACGACCATCAAGAGGTGGAGGACGACCACCTAGCAGGGTACGGCTGCTCTTAGGGTTTATCAGGACATAGGACGAATGTCAGATAAGAAGAAAATTGCTTTACTGGGGAATAATAAACACGGACGAGTGTTTATATCCAAGAAATAAAAGGTATAAGTGTTTAGATGTTTGTGTATAGATTAAAGATGCGGACGAGCATCCTTAAGACTACGATACGGACGAGTATCGGGTAGAAACAAATACCTACATGTGTTCATAGATGATGATACGGACGAGTATCAACTGGTTAACAAAGAACACGGACGAGTGTTGAATCTGAGGGGACTCCTCTGGGGAATAGTAGACACAGACGAGCGTCTATATTCAAGAAGACAAAAGTGTTTGACACAGTGTATGGATTAAAGATGCGGACGAGCATCCTTAAGACTATGATACGGACGAGTATCAGGTAGAAACAAACGCTTGACGCATGTTCTGAGATGATGGTACGGACGAGTACCAACTGGTTAACAAAGAACACGGACGAGTGTTGAATCTGTGGGGATATAAATGGTGTATACAAGATACGAACGAGTATCTGTATAAGTATGAGTATGGGTGAGGTATATTTGAGTGTTCAACCTGCTGGAGAGAGTGTGACACGGACGAGTGTCAAAAGGAGAAGAGTATAGTATAAACAAGTATCTGGTATACAAAGTGTTCACATTACTGTGCTGGGAAAATGACATGGACGGATGTCAAGGAAATGTATATATATAAGTATTTGTGAGTGCAAAGGGGACGCTTTGGCTTTCCTGCTGGGAATATGACACGGACGGATGTCGAGAAGTATCTGTAATATGTAAGTGTTGTTTGTAAAGAAAAGCTCGGGCGACTTTACTGGGAAATGATGACACGGACGGGTGTCACAAGGAGTGTGTATTCGTATTGGTGAATGTGAGGCAACTGCTTTTGCTGGGGAATCTGGGGGGTATTCTGTATATTGTTGATGGGTTGATAATATTCACAGGTGTTTGACTCAGACCATGACTTATGATTATGCAACATGTTTGATTTTTTCCGTAATGCTCCGTATTAAACGGAATGCTACGCTTTGTGGGGTGAATATGATGCGAATGCCATGATTGTGCAAAAGATACCGATCCGGGATCCGGATCCCATTGTTATGAAGATCTCTAGTCGATCTGTTTGAAGTGGACCTCCCAGCTGGGGATAAGATCGTTGGTAGATCTGATGAAATGATTCTGCTTGGTGAAATGGGTCGATTATAGACCTATTCCCGTAAATGAAGGACCCAGCTGGGATTTGTAGAAGCTTTCGTCACTCTGTTGTGATTCCTTCGTGCGTTGCTCTTCTGGATAGAGGCTGAAACTCTGTGGGGAGATGGTTCCCTGGCCTTTTGTATTTGGATGAGGAGGAGTAACGGATGGCAACTCAGCTGGGGAGAAACAACAAGTGGCAACTCAGCTGGGGAGAAAGCACTTGGGTGCTAAGACTGAGTGAGTGTTGATTTGCCAGCTTGCTGGGATGAAGCTTTCGTGTCCCATGTTGTGATTTTGAACACCTGCAATCCTGTAAAGGCAGAGAAATGCACAAGTAATCCCGAGGTATCCCTTACCGGATTCCGTCATAGGAGTGAGACACTCTCGAAAGTAAGTATATTTCCTGCAAGCACGTATTTTAGGAGAAAAACATCTGTATTTATGCAAATCAGTATTCTAAAGATATCAGACATTCTTTGCAAATAAAATGAAGTGTACGAGGTGAAACTTGACTGAAAATCTGTTTTTATTAATTCGTATGCCCTGAATTAGCAAGATACAGTCAAAGAGACATATCTCCTGAAATGAGGAGATTGTTACAAATTGAGAAACAAAATGTTGGCAATGTTGACGACGCTTCAAGGAGCTTCCCTCTTGCTATGACTCGTATGACTTTTGACGTTCTTCTCGTCTTGCTTTCTGAAGAAGGCTGATTCCGACAGAAGCTTGACTCTTCTGAAGCTTAACCAATTGTAAGTGATACAGACGAATTCAGAATACAGTTGTTCGCTTATTCCCTTGTTTTGCATGGATTGCCCTTTCGGGTTTTCAATCCATCGGGATACCCATTTTTGCCTGAGCTGTCCAATGCGGCTTTTCAACTCAGCGGGTGTAAAATTTTTTTTGGTTTATTTCCTTTATTTTTGCCCGAGTCTTTATTCTGTTTTTGACTCGCCGGGATGCCCTATTTTTGCCTGGACTTACATTCTGTTTTTGTGTCCAGCGGGTCATTTTTATGCGAAGTATTTTTTAACTGCATCTGAATTCACAGGGGACGGGAAGTCTTCACCATCCATGGTGCTGAGCATCAGTGCTCCACCAGAAAAAACTTTCTTTACTACAAATGGTCCTTCATAATTCGGAGTCCATTTGCCCCTGTGGTCTGTATGAGGAGGGAGGATTCTTTTCAGCACAAGATCTTCTACTCGGTACTCTCGGTGCCTGACTTTCTGATCGAAGGCTCTTTTCATCCTCTTCTGATACAACTGCCCATGACAGATTGCAGCCAATCTTTTCTCTTCAATCAGACTCAGTTGTTCGTATCGGGATCAAACCCATTCTTCTTCGTTCAGCTTAACATCCATCAATACCCGTAGAGAGGGTAATTCAACTTCAACAGGTAGGACTGCCTCCATACCATACACAAGCTGATACGGTGTTGCCCCCGTGGATGTTCTGATTGACGTACGGTACCCATGCAAGGCAAATGGTAGCATTTCATGCCAGTCTTTGTAGGTGACTACCATCTTCTGCACAATCTTCTTGATATTCTTGTTGGCTGCCTCAACAACGCCATTCATCTTTGGCCTGTAAGGAGAAGAATTGTGGTGTTGGATCTTGAAGTCCCGGCATAGCTCAGCCATCATTTTGTTGTTTAAGTTGGAACCATTATCAGTAATGATTCGCTCGGGCACTCCATACCGACAGATGATATCTCTCTTCAGGAATCGGGCTACCACTTGTCTTGTAACATTGGCATAAGAAGCTGCTTCAACCCACTTGGTAAAATAGTCAATGGCGACCAGGATGAATCTGTGGCCATTCGAAGCAGTCGGTTCAATCTTGCCAATCATATCAATGCCCCACATGGAAAAGGTCCAGGGTGAAGACATTATATTCAGAGGATTGGGAGGCACATGCACCTTATCCGCATAGATCTGGCATTTATGGCATTTTCTGGCATAGGCACAACAGTCGGCATCCATTGTGATCCATTAATAACCTGATCTTAGCAATTTCTTAGCCATGGCATGCCCTCCAGCATGGGTACCAAAGGATCCTTCATGCACCTCGTGCATTAACAAGTCTGCTTCTGCCCTATCAACGCATCTGAGGAGTACCATATCAAAGTTTCTCTTGTACAGGGATCCATCAGTATTCAGAAAGAAACTACCAGCAAGCCTTCTCAAAGTCTTCTTATCATTGGAAGATGCCCCAGGTGGGTATGTTTGATCCTCCAAGAAGCACTTAATATCATGGAACCAAGGCTTATCATCTTTGACAACATCTGCTGCGAACACATATGCTGGTCTGTCAAGTCTGGACACTGAAATCTGCGGTACAAAGTTGGCAGCTTGAACTTTGATCATAGATGAAATGGTAGCCAGAGCATCTGCAAACTGATTTTCATCTCGAGGGATATACTAAAGCTTGACCGTTGTGAAGAAAGTCAATAACCTCCTTGTATAATCCCAGTAAGGTATCAGATGATCCTGGTGGGTGTACCATTTGCCGTTGGTTTGATTGACTACCAGAGCTGAATCTCCGAATACAGTCAATGTCTTGATTCTGAGGTCAATAGCTTCCTCAAGACCCATAATGCAAGCTTCGTATTCAGCTTCGTTGTTAGTGCAGTTGAAGGTGAGCTTTGCCGAGAAAGGCATGTGAACTCCTTTAGGTGTAATGAGTACTGCACCAACACCACGACCATTCATATTAACGGCCCCATCAAACATCATAGTCCATTCATCCTCCGGGTCAGGCCCTTTAGTGTGAATAGGCTCTTCACGATCTTTCTCTTTTATGAACATGATGTCTTCATCAGGGAAGTCAAATCTCATAGGCTGGTAGTCATCAATAGGTTGCTCAGCAAGATATTCAGACAATACACTGCCCTTGATGGCTTTCTGAGATGTGTACTGGATGTCATATTCCGTGAGAATCATTTTCCATCTTGCAACCCGTCCGGTAAGAGCTGGCTTCTCGAAAATGTACTTAACTGGGTCCATTTTGGAGATCAACAAGGTAGTGTGGGTCAACATATACTGTCTCAGTCGGCGAGCAGCCCACGCTAAAGCACAACAAGTTTTCTCGAGCAGTGAATAACGTTGTTCACAGTCGGTAAACTTTTTGCTCAGGTAGTATATTGCATACTCTTTTCGACCATACTCGTCATGCTGGCCCAGCACACACCCCATCGACTCTTCTAATACTGTCAAGTACATTATCAAAGGTCTTCCTTCAACTGGAGGCATAAGGATTGGTGGTTCTTGCAAGTATTCTTTGATCTTGTCAAAAGCCCTCTGGCAGTCTTCATTCCATCTGACCGTCTGCTCTTTCCTTAACAGCTTGAACAAGGGTTCACAAGTTGCCGTAAGGTGAGATATGAACCTTGAGATGTAGTTCAATCTACCTAGAAACCCTCGAACTTCTTTTTCAGATTTCGGTGCAGGCATTTCTTGAATGGCTTTGACTTTATCAGGGTCAACTTCAATCCCTTTCTCGCTTACAATAAAACCCATCAGCTTACCAGATCGCACCCCGAATGTGCACTTGTTGGGGTTCAACTTCAGTTGGTACTTCCTCAGACGCTTGAATAGCTTCAGCAGATTTACCAGGTGGTCTTCTTCTGTAAGGGACTTGGCAATCATGTCATCCACATAACACTCGATTTCTTTATGGATCATATCCTGGAATAGTGTTACCATAGCCCGTTGATACGTTGCACCAGCATTCTTCAATCCGAACGGCATCACCTTGTAACAGAACGTGCCCCAGGGTGTGATGAAAGTTGTCTTCTCCATGTCTTCAGGTGACATTTTGATCTGATTATATCCTGAAAATCCGTCCATGAAGGAGAATACCGAGAACTGAGCCGTGTTATCAACCAATACATCAATGTGAGGTAATGGGAAATCATCTTTCGGGCTGGCTCTGTTCAGATCCCGGTAGTCAACACACATCCTCACTTTGCCGTCTTTCTTAGGCACAGGTACTATATTAGCAACCCACGGTGGATAGCTAGTTACAGCAAGGAACCCGGCGTCCCACTGCTTTTGTACCTCTTCTTTGATCTTCATTGCCATGTTCGGGCGAGTACGGCGCAATTTCTGTTTCACTGGCGGGCAGTCTTCTCTCAAAGGCAGCTTGTGCATAACAATATTGGTGTCCAACCCTGGCATATCTTGATAAGACCAAGAAAACACATCCACATATTCCTGAAGCAGGTCAATCAGTTGCTTTTTCACCGAGTCTTGTAAGCAGGCCCCGATTTTAACTTCTTTCACCTCCTCATTTGTACCAAGATTAATCGTTTCTACCTCCTCCTGATGAGGAGTGATAAACTTCTCCTCTTGTCTCAATAATCTGGCTAGCTCTTCAGGAAGCTCGTAATCTTCTTCAACCCCTTCATCAGCTTGATTGATCGGATTGTCAGAGTCATACGAAGTCATAGCCGTGTTGTTGTCGGTGCGGTCTGGAAGGCACTCTCTGCAAGGGTTCAGTTTGTTCATTTTAGTGATTGATTTTAATCTTGTTTAGAAAAGTGAAATAAAGTTGTCATTTTGAAAACATTGCCATTTATTTTTTTGTACAAAAAGAAAAAATGGAAAAACAGTGAGCGGAAAAGAAAAAGACTCATTTGCAAAAGATGTCTGATATTTCATTGATTAATCTTGTTGCACAAAAATTACAGATGGCCCGATTACAAAATGAGTCTTGTCATCTTGGGCAAGACGCAAGACTTGATGCATGCTTAAAATATACAGGAAATAATAATTACTCTGCAGGAGTAACCCTTATAATTTCCTGGGAAGACCAGTTTGAGATACGGCTCCCCGGGATCCTTGGACGTATCCAGCATTCCAGGTTGCGCTCATCTTCCGACTCATCTTCCAAGTTGTTGACAGCATCAGGGGTGAGCATCCCCCACTAACAAAGTTGGCCTTTTTAGCAGCCTCTGCTTGATCTTGTTGAGTTGGTTTGTAACCCAACCCAAATCTATCCTCTTTCTTCTCCACAGGCAACAGTTTGCCCCAGCCTTGAGCATTCCCTTCTTCCACAACCCTCCGGGCTTGCTGGTAGGATGTCATGGAAGTCCCAAGTACAGCAGAGGTTTCATTAATATTCAGGGCCTCAAACCCTTGACTCATCGTTTCGTGGATCTCCCCATCCATCTCAATGTACTTGTATGTAGCCAGATGGCTAACAAAAATATCTTCCTCTCCACAAATAGTAACGACTTGGCCCTCCCACTCGAATTTTAATTTCTGGTGAAGGGTAGACGTAACTGCGCCAGCGGCATGAATCCATGGTCTACCCAACAAACAGCTGTAGGCCGGCTGAATGTCCATCACGTAGAAGGTCGTTTTGAAAGCTTGTGGGCCAATCGTTACAGGCAACTCAATTTCTCCCAGAACTGATCTCTTAGAGCCGTCAAAGGCTCTCACTACTAAGTTGCTGGGACGTAATGCTAATCCTTCATACTCCAGCTTCACAAGGGCTTTTTTAGGTAATACATTGAGGGATGACCCTGTGTCTACCAGTACATGTGAAAGAACTGCACCCTTACACTCCATGGTAATGTGCAAAGCCTTGTTGTGATTACGGCCTTCTGTAGTCAAATCAGTGTTGGTAAATCCTAGTCCATTACTAGCATTAACATTTCCAACCACAACTTCCAACTGATTGACCGTGATCTCTTCTGGCACATAAACTGCGTGCAAGACCTTTAGTAGTGCGTTCCGATGAGCCTCGGAGCACATAAGCAATGATAGAATGGAGATCTTGGAAGGCGTCTGGTGAAGCTGGTCCACTATCTTGTAATCACTTTTCTTGATGATTCTCATGAATTCATCAACTTCTTGATCAAAAGGTGTTTTCAAGGCTTCTTTAACAACTTGCTCTTCTTGCACCATGCTCTTCCCTTTTGCCTTGGCAGCAGCTTCTGCTTCGGCACTGGGTCTTTGAATTTGCGGGGCAAAGAGACGTCCGCTTCGAGTGAAGCCTCCGCCTTCCCCCACATTGTCTATTTGTGGTGAAGAAGTTGATGATTCAAGAGTGATTTTCTGTCCTTCGCAGTATAGATCGGAGCCGTAATGCCAAGGGATGGTATTACTGCTTTCATAAGGTACTGGCCCAGGCACTGTGATAGTGACTGGACTGATGGCAGCTGCAGAAGGGACCATGATAGTCTGTGGATCATAGTATATTGTGACTGGTGCT
Source organism: Lathyrus aphaca (assembly GCA_963966055.1). Taxonomy (NCBI): domain Eukaryota; kingdom Viridiplantae; phylum Streptophyta; class Magnoliopsida; order Fabales; family Fabaceae; genus Lathyrus; species Lathyrus aphaca. The sequence continues at coordinate 443,491,953 of OZ014519.1, forward strand.
CTGATAGGAGTGGCATTTTGTGAGTTGTAGGCAGAATCATTGGCAGGATCATAATAAATTGTAACTGTTGAGACATTTGCTGTTGAAGTTGTAGGAGACATTGTTGGAAGGATGGGTGTTGTTGTTGTAGGAGTTTCTGAATGGAGGGGTGCTGAAGTTGTAGAAGGGATGTTTGTTGATATCTGGTCCGTTGAAGTAACAGATGAAGCATTTGTTGATGAGATTGAAGAGTTGTTTGGAACAATGGTTGTTGCAGTTGTAGAAGACTCGGGAACTGTTGTTAAGGAGATTGCTGGATTGGTAGGTATTGATGTCGTGATTTGAAGCAGGCCGCTCTGGATAAGACCATCTATGCCATCCCTCAAGTTGTCACACCCATTCACTGAAATGTTGCAATAAGCACATCCTAGCTCACATCCCGGGAACATTTGACATTCAATGAGTTGAGCTTTAATCTCTACCAAGGGTGTCCGAATCTGACCCACACTGGTTATCAAGTAAGACGGCTTATCCTCTTCAATTGCATTGATTCTGGGTCCTCCGTGGTGTGGCATAGGGTTCTTGTTAACATTTGGTGGTGGTGCAAAGTTCAGAGCTTTGGAGTCTACCAGGTCTTGTACCTTCATGTGCAAGGCTCTGCACTTCTCTGTATTGTGGCCAGGTGCATTTGAGTGAAAAGCACATCTGGCGCTGGCGTCATAATTTCTGGGCAGACTGGTAGGATCTGGAGGTGCCAATGTCCTTAGCTCAACCAGGTTGAGTTTTAGGAGTTGTGGCAATAATGTGGCATAGGGCATAGGGATCGGATCGATCACCCTATTGGCCTGAGAAGGTCTCTGTTGATATGGTCTTTGCTGATTGTTGTTGCTGGTGTTGTTGTTGTTATAATTTCTCTGAGGAGGATACTGAGTTTGTTGCTGGTAATTTTGTTGCTGTGGTTGATAAGCTGGTTGTGGATGAATTGGAGTGGGAATGGTGACTGCTGCCACAGACCTATGAACATATTGGGGTCTGCCCCTGCTGGCATGGATAGCATTGGTCTCACCAGTTCTTCTTGGGCCCACAAAAGGCTTTCTTGTGTTGCTGGATGAGCTCGCACCGTTGTCAGAAATCTTACCCATCTTTAATAGGCTTTCAATTCTTTCCCCGGCTATGACCACGTCAGCAAAGCTAGTGGAAGAAAAGGCAGCTAGCCTATCAATGTATGTCCCTTGGAGAGTGTTCATAAACATATCAGCCATCTCCCTCTCTGACATGGGTGGCTGGACAGCAGCAGCAAGCTGTCTCCACCTCTGAGCGTACTCCCGGAAGCTTTCCCTGGATGATTGAGACATCCCCATCAGGAGGGTCCTGTTGGGAGCCATATCCAAGTTGTACTGATATTGTCTGATAAAGGCCTCAGCCAAGTCCTTCCAGCACCTGATGGTTGCTCTGGTCAGGTGAGAGTACCATTCCCTTGAAGCTCCTGTTAAGCTATCTTCAAAATAAAACATCCATAGCTTTTCGTCCATAGTATATGCCTTCAGCCTCCCCAGAAAGGATTGTAAATGGGTCCGGGGACAGGAAGTTCCGTTGTACTTCTCAAAGCACGGTGGTTTAAATTTGTGGGGAATCCTGACCCCGTCCACTAAGCCCATGTCCATAACATCAAAGCCCAAAGAATTCTGGGATTCCAGGGATCTTAGTTTCTCAGCAATCTCATCTAGCCTTCTGTCATAGGCTTCATCCCCAGCTCCCATCACTGTAAATTGATCTTCCCGGGGGTCTTCTTGTAACACTCTGCCTGCAGTGGCAGTCCCTTGCGCATTAACAGGAATGTTGATCTCGGGATGAAGGTGGGGTCCATAGACTGGAGGATTAACATGGGGTTGAACTCTCTCATTATTGCTTGTCCCAGCAGTCCCTAGATGGGGGTCTTCCTGATTCTGCCTCTCTACCAGTGCTCTTAATCTCTCTTGGCTTTGAGCCATATTATTCATCACCTCCATAAACTGAGTCATCTGATTCCTCATTTCCAACCTCTCGTTGGCCATTTGAGTCCTGACCTCTGTAAGGTCCTGCTGTACTTGGTCCATTTGTATACCCGGAAGGTTGTTGCGGGTTGGATATCTGTGTGGACGGTTGAGTGGAAACACCCGACGTCGAGCAATAGTTCCTGAAGTCACAACAGAGTTAGTAACAATAAAACAAAAAAACTACAAAACAAAACAAAAGGTTAGTATGCAATGCAGTATGCTTATTTGTATCCAAGGTATCCGGCTTGGCATTTGGTTTTGCCTTTCCAGACCCTTGAGGAAGATGCTTGTGATGTTGCTTGAAGAATTCAGATAAAACAAACCAACACATATATTACAAAAAGTAAATGATACATAGTTTGTTTCTTACAATACATGCCCTCTGAGGGGTCAAAAATACAACATAAAGAAAAGTACATGAAATGAAAGCAACAACAAGCAAAAGTCAAACACCAAGGCCAAACTCATCCTCCTGAACTTCCTTGAGAAGTGCTTCAGTCACAGGATCAGCTGGACGCTCTGTGAGATTCCTGATGAGAAGATTCCTGGTGGCAATAGCTGCAGTTAGCTTCTTGTGTCGACCCTGGTCCTTTGACCTCTTCACACCAGCTCTGAGTTTCAATTCTGAGATCTCTCTCTGGGCTGCTGCCAGGGCTTCCTGTTGCTCTTTTGCACTAGCTTCCAGCTGCTCAATCTTGTCCTGAGTCCTCTTATCCTCCTGAGTACGGGCTTCGGTGATCCTGACCCACCTAGCCTGACTCTCCTTCAGATACAAATCAGTCCTAGCTCTCTGGAATTGGGCCTCTTTGCAAGCATTTTTCAAGATCTGCTCTCCAGCCCTAGACTTCTTGATATAGTCCTCTGACTTTTCAATCCTGGCTAGATGCTCCACCTTTAGCTTTTCTAGCCTTTCAATGTCCAAGCGACCATCACTCCTCTCCCAGAGGGTCTTCTGTAGAGCCTGAGTCAGATTCTCATTTCTCTCTTTCAATTTCTCAAATTCCTCTAAGCTGACAGTTGCTGGAGGTGGGGCTATGGATGGCCCAGGCACATCTTCAAGGGTGAAGGGCATCCCCGAAACTTGAGCCCTGGCATGAGACCACTCATAGTACTGAGCTGAGGCCACATTATTGCATCTCCCAAGAATGGTTACCCCTTTAGTTTGCACATTGTCCCAAGCCCAGGATGCTTGCCTGACAATAGCCAGATTAGGCTTGATCTCACAATAAAGGGTCTCAGTCAGATCCTGTGCTCTGGGAGGGTGGATCAATGCATAGCCCAGTTGTCTTTTGAATAGCAGAGGGTTGTAGTTGATGCAACCCTTCACTCCTATCAGAGGCACATTGGGAAATTGCCCACAACTAGTAATGATGTCTCTGCCCTTGGTGCTCTGAGTGCACCACCTGATATCATCTGAGGTTAAAGCAACAAGCCTCCTAGCCCAGTTTTTCTGCTGGTGAGGGTTCAAGAATGCATCAGTCTTTGGCAAATGTTTGAGCAGCCAAGTATGGAATAAAGGAGCACAGCATCTCACTAATCTTCCCCTTTGCTTTTCATTCCTTTGGTGAACAGAGTAGTAGAAGTCTCCCAGTAAGGTGGGCACTGGGTTCCTCAGGATGAAAAGATGGATTGCATTCTTGCTAACAAACTTAGGCTCATCTGCAAATAAAATAACCCCATATATGCTAAGGGCTAATAATGCACAGACTACCTTCCATTCTCCCAAGGAGGCCTTCAGAATAGCCTGAGAGGTCAAGAAATCCAAGTGAAGACCAGAGACTCCAGCCTTGGCTGTCATGTTCTGCCCAATCAGAACTGGTTCCAGATATAAGGCCTTTGCTACCTCTTCATTACTAGGGAAAGCCATCTCAGGGTTGAAGGGGACTCCACCCCTGATAGGTACACCAATCAGTGATGAATACTCTTCCAACAAGGGTCCCAACTGAAAATTCTGGAAGGTGAAGCACCTCAGAGGGGGATCATAGAACGACAGGCAAGTATGAATCAAGCTCCTCTGTGAAGGGTCCAAATCCATAACCACATCAAGGATTCCTCCATAATGTTCTCTGAAAAGTGGTATATGGTCTGGAGTAATCAGGGTCTGAATCTTCCTGATGCTAGCCAACTCAGGCTCAAAGAAATGATAGGAGATGTTGCTCTTCTTAGGTGCCATGTTGCTGAAGAAGAGCTGAGACAAATGCTGAGAATAACACTGAAGATGGGCCACTGACAGGCTGAGACTGGTGATGCAGGTGACTGAAGCAGGTAGCTGATAGCTGAAGTGAGTACTGATGAAGATAGGTCTATGCTGAAGAAGGGGTCAAAACCAAGCCAAAATGTATGTTGGATACCCTGAAAAACAAATAAACATATGTTAAAATGATGCAATGATGATGTATGCAAATGATATGCAAGGGTTTGTGACTGAGCTGGATCTGATTAATTGCCTTGATATAGGTCCATATATGTTCAAGAAATCCAGATGGAGGTTCATAAGTCCAGTAACCAAGGTGGGGGACTCAAATAAAGAGTCACATGTCCTGGGTTAAAATCACAAGAACTGTTCCAAAATGGAGTACTCTTAATCAAAACACAGTAACAGGGTATGATGAGGTCAAGGGTACCTGCAAACCTATAAACAGCCCAACCCCCCTCACAGGTGATGTTCTAAAACAAGGATCCTCAGACTTGGATCAGTTATGAGAAGTGTAAACACTTCTAACCCGGAGGTACAGTGTTTACAATAACCATAAAAGATCCTCCTCTAGTTCACCTCAGTTTCTGAAGGTCAGTACTAAAGGTCATCCAGACTTAGCAGGCTTCCCAGATAGCCCTAGCACTACAGGAAATCTGCAGCACAGAGTTCTCAAGAAGAAACCCATATCTGAACCGTGTTTCATATTCCCGCACCAGACCGAAATGGAATGGGAAAGAACATGAACCACTCTAGCCTAGGTGTCACTCAGGTCCCAGGTATAGGACCTTAACTCTCAGTAGAACACCCACCCACCAAAGCAACAAAACAGATCCAGCCAGCACAGTATGACAGTATGATATATATAAAGCTATAAAAGAAAGCAATAAAACAACTGTACATAAAGCAAAAATAAATACAAATACAAGCACAAATAGCACATAACACCCCAGTAAACACAAATCAAACAAGCGCTAGGAGGAACCCACAAAAAGAACCAGAAGCCCTGGTTGCAGTATAAAGGTCCCCAACAGAGTCGCCAAGCTGTCGCTCCCGATAAATAAGACTAACCCAAATAAAGGTACAGACGCGAACGGTCGGCGAAAGGAGGGATGTGAGAACACATAGGAGTTAACTCACAGGGAATGAAAAGAGTCGCCAGCTAGGCATTTTTATCCCGGAGGAAAGGCAATGCTGCATAGACCTAGAAAGAGATGGATAAGACGGTTGCGAACCAGAGAGACTGAGAAAGGGGGTTGGTTACAACCTGGGAAGGTATTAGCACCTAGATTGTCCGTCGTACTCGACGGGATCCACGCTTAAAAGATTTGTGTTTTAAAGGGGTAGTGTCAGTGCAATCTGTGTATAAAAGAGCTGGAAAATGATGTACAGGTGTCAGTGTAAAAGAAGTGTAAAGTGTATAAGAGAAGTGTCAGTGTGAGAACAGGAGTGAAATGCTCAAGACTATGAGGCTCAAATAATAATGCTGGAAGGAGGGGGAATATACAGAGACTTTTGTTCGATAACTGTTAAGTTATGCCTACGTTTCCTCTCGTGCAATGAGGAAGTCAGAACACCGTAGTTCGACCCAAAGAGACTGAAAGATGAATTGACTTGTGAATTGCTTACTTGTCTATGCTCAAGTGTATGACCTGTCTGGCTCAGGTGCAAACTGTCTTGCATTAGACGGAAGAAGCAAGTTCTCGGTTGTGAGTGAATGAGATGAGGAAAGAATCCCGAAGGAGACGATTATTGTTTGTTTTTGTGTTTTCAATCTTTTATTGATTTTGAAAGTTTGTCATAAGTTAATGAGCTTAAGCCTAAACCAATGGATTTAGTAAACTCATCACATCTTCCCTCTAATTAGGGGTAATGAGAATACCTTAAGTGTGAAGTCAGCTTCTCACACTTAATCACCATGATGTAGGGTTAAGATCATTAACCTACTTGTGATTATTTAGATGTTTTTGTGGTTTTTGTTTAGTGTTAAGTAATGAGATTAAGCCATAATCAGGGATTAAACAGACTCATTACACCATCCTAATAGAAGGATAATAGATGAGAATGTTTAAGCTGAGGAAAGCTCCTCAACTTAATCCATGATTGGGGATTAACTTCATGACAAAACAAAGCCTTTATTAAATGGATTTTAATTAATGATAAGATGATGAAGTGAGTTTTAGAGTTTGTAAGACAACTTGAGGGGGACTTGTCCATTAACACTAGGGTTAGTCCTTCTTAACCAATTAAGGAAGAATTAGAACCCTAATGCAAGGCCCAAGTTACAAGCTTGATGTCTTAGTGATTATTAGGTGAATCGATTAAAGGATTTAAACACATTAAGGGTTTAACACTTAGGATTAAAGTTATACACTCCATCCTAATAGAAGGATGCAGGCATAACTTAATCACAAAGCCTTAAAGCCTTTAGGGTTTAGTCCCTGATTATGAGGTGAGAAGAGAAGACTCAAAGAAAACTCGAAGGAAAGAATCTAAGGGGGACTAAACAATCCTAAAATGTTATCATGCTTGGAAGTCCTAGGGTTTGTGAGGCTTAAGAGGAGAAATCTTCAAGGAAGCCACCAAGGAGGAGCAAGATAGAAAAAGGATAAGATGAGAAGAGGTAGGAGGTGAAGGCAAATTCACCTCCCAAACAAACTTACCATTAACCTGAAAAGTTAGTACAAGATGCATAAGGGAAGAAATGAGATGAAACAATGCATATAGATGGGCAAAGGCCAAAGTCAGAATCATACACATGATGCAAATGATGTAAAAGGATGATGCAAACACATGTCAAGAGTTGTGGATGATCATACAAGGATGAGGATGCAAATGAGGCATGCTTCGAACCATGAAGGTTCAAGAAAGTTTATGAAATGATATGAATGCATAACATGGCAAATGAAAGATGCAATGATCAAACATGATTTCAATATGTCCTAAGATGTCTTATATGTCATGAGGATGCACAAAATGTCATGGCAAGTTCATGTATGCAAGCTTATGCAAGATGAATGCAAATGAAGATGCAAATTAGGGTTTATGTACAACATGAGATGCAAAATTCAAAATCAGAAGCAAAACATGAGATAAAAAATTGAAAATGGGATCAAAGGTACCCTAAACCTATATAAGTTCACTGCCCAAAGGAGGGGATCTAACTTTTAACCTAGTGAGAGTTGTGATTTTTCTAAGATTACTAGGATTTTGGGATGCCTCACAAAGAAAAATACCAAACAAATTGAAAATGCAAGATCAAATCAAACCAATTTTATCCTATAAACTACATGCTATGTAGGATGCAATTCAAAAAGAAACATCATCAAACTCTCAAGGGTTAGGCAGAATGAATTTTTCAAAGTTTGAAACAAAATAATGCCTTAAAATAAATTTAATTCCAATGAAAATGATCAAAAGGCATCAAAAACCAAAAATAAATTTGTTTTGAGAGTTTTATAATGTTCCTAAATGTTTTAAAATGCAATGTCAATTTTTTTGTGATTTTTAAATACTTAAATGTATTTTTAATTAATTAATTTTCATTAACTAATTAAAAATAAACATTTAAATAATTTAAAAATAATTTTTAATGTAAAAAATAAAAATAAAAATATTTTTTGGTTCTGGGAATTAATGAAATGTTTGACAAAAAATTTCAGAATTTTTTAACATGTTTTGCTATTTTTAAAAATTCATGCAAATAAAATACAAATAAAATGAATTAATTTTGGTTAACAGGAGAATGAATCGATTCATAATGGGATGAATCGATTCATTATGCGAAATCCAGGAACTTTTCAACAGGATGAATCGATTCATAATGGGATGAATCGATTCATTATGCTGTTTTGAATTGATTCATGCTGGAATGAATCGATTCATTATGCTGTTTTGAATTGATTCATGCTGGAATGAATCGATTCATTATGCTGTTTTTTTCAAAAATTCATAATCAAACTCATTCTCTAGGCTGCTTTAAGTGCTCTAACTCTCCATATTTCATCCTCTACCCACCCCAAACATGAATCAATCACAAGATCTCATTTACAATGTATCAACAACAAGATTCGAGCAAAATCAAGAACACTGCAAAAACTTCAAAACATGCACACACACTCATTTCTCAACCGTTTTCAGTGCTTCAAAGCTTAACATGATCCGTGAAGCAAACTCTATCATCCTATAACAAGAGATTACATTTCTATAAAAAATGTTCTTGATGATACCTGAACTGGAGCTTTGAACTGTGGAACTTTCTGGCCTCAAACTTGGTGCAATCCCTCTCCTTTGAACACCTTGATGATGAAATGAAGCTTGGATAGCTTTGAGAATGGTTGGCTATGACTGTTTTGCTCTGGTGTAGCAGCAATGGAGGCCTTGGTGTGTGATGTTTCAAGCTGTTTCAGGGGATGATTCTTGTTCTAAGGGTGATTTGTGACTTGTTGGTGGAAGAAAAAGTGGAGTTTCTTGGCTGTGTGAAGAAAAATTCAGAGAAGGAGTTTGGGACAGATTTTGTGCAAGTTGGATTGTGTCTTCTTTCTATGCTGAATGAGCTGCTATATCACTCCCATAAAGTATGAGTAGGCTGTGGAGCAGGTTAGTAGAGGCTGCTGGTCACCATTCCAAAAGCATGGGAGAAAATGCAAAAAGTCATGGTTAGGTGTACTTGAGGCATGGGCTGTGGCAGAGCTGATTTTCTGGCTTGGATTGCCTCATCTGAGTTCAAGGATGGCTCTTGGATCAGTTGAGGTGAGCTGTAATGGATGAAGGGTGAGATCTCACATATTTTGCAACTTTGCAACTTGTGACATTTTGTGACTTTTGGCCATGAACATGTGACACCTCTTAAGAAATATGCAGCAAAATGCATCACATAATGTTGTTATGACACTTTGATAATGGTTAGAGACCAAACAAAACCAAAAGAACCCTTCTTGCAAGATTTCCCTCTTTGTGATTTTCATGAAAAATGGTTTATGATACTTGGATATCAAGGCATGAAAATGAGAAATTTCTTGGGCCAATCTGAGTTTTATGCATTGCATTGTGTTTGCATGAAGATTAGAAGTCACTTTGAAGTCATCTTTGGCCTTGGCATGAGGTTTTGCAATTTTTCCATCTTGTGCAAAAGTGAAAATTTAGTGATTTTCCTCAACTTTGCAAAGCCATAACTTTTGATCCAAAATGAATTAGGTCATGTTCTTGTACTTTTTGAAAAGGGAATGATCCAATCTACAACTTTCATGACCAAAGTTTTCTCATTTGAAGCTTTTTTGAATCAAAAAGTAAGGTTTGAAAAAGTTGCCTAAAATGACAATTTCATTAAAAGTCAAACTTGCCCAAAAAGTCAACTTTGCAAAAGACTTGAAATTCTTCAATTTTGTGAACTTCCAACCTCTTCCATGATCAAATAAAGATCATATACAATCAAAATGATGAAGAAAACCCTTTGGTTGGGTCATTGGGGGCCTCAGATGCCCTGATTTTACACTGACTTGCTTGAAAAGTCAACTCTTGATCAGATGACTTCCCCAAGGAATTTCTTCATGAAAATTGATATGCATACTCCCTATACCATATAGAGACCAATAGAAACAAGAATGACCAAAAAATTTGGAGTTATGGCCTCTGAAACCAAAACCCTAATTTTAGGTCAACTGTGCAGTCAAGCATGGCTCTGCTTCCATACCATTCTCAGTTCTTGTGATTTTTTGACATTCTTGACTTTGAAAGGATATAATATGATACTTGAACACACATGGACCCCTTTGAAGTGATTTATAACCTTTGGAGTGGCTCAAGAAGCTCTTGGATTGCTCAGATCACAAACCCTAGATGCAGATGACTTTGAACCAATGCAATGAATCAAAAAATGTGGTATGAGATGGTATGATTGAGTTTATGCATATGAAATGATCACAAGCCATGGTGTGAATGGGTGAGGGAAAATTTGGGGTGTTTACACTTGGTCAACAAGATGAATCTAGAAGAAAAGAATATGCAATTTACTACTTGAGTAAGAAATTCACTGATTATAAGTCTCGGTACTCCATGCTTGAAAAAACTTATTGTGCCTTAGCTTGGGCTGCAAAGCGTCTTTGCTAGTATATGTTGAATCATACAACTTGGTTGATCTCTAAAATGGATCTGATCAAGTATATATATTTGAAAAGCCTGCTTTGACTGGGAGGATTGCTCGTTGGCAAATGTTGTTGTCAAAATATGATATCGAGTACCGAGCTCAAAAAACTATAAAAGGTAGTATCTTGGCTGACCATTTGGCATATCAACTGATTGATGATTACCAGCCTATCAATTTTGATTTCCCAGATGAGAATGTAATGTATTTGAAAATAAAAGATTGTGATGAACCTTTGATTGAGGAAGGACCGGAGCCTGGATCTCGATGGGGTTTAGTTTTTGATGGTGTTGTAAATGCACGCGGAAGAGGAATTGGGGCAATGATCATTACTCCCCATGGTTCACATATTCCTTTTGCTGCAAGGTTGAATTTTCCTTATACCAATAATGAAGCTGAGTATGAAGCCTGTATTATGGGTCTTGAGGAAGCTATCGATCTAAGGATTAAGCATCTTGATGTGTATGGAGATTATGCCTTGGTAATCAATCAGATCAGGGGTAAGTGGGTAACTCTTCAAATTCACTTGATCCCTTATAGAGATTATGCCAGGAGGATATCAACTTTCTTCACTAAAGTTGAGTTTCATTATGTGCCTCGTGATGAAAATCAGATGGAAGATGATTTAACAACTATAGCTTCTATGATAAAGGTGCACCAACGGAATGAAGTTCCCATGATCAGAGTGATGCGGCTTGAAAGACCAGCTCATGTGTTCACAGTTGAAGAGGTCCATGATGACAAGCCTTAGTATCATGATATTAAATGTTTTCTCCAGAGTCAGGAATACCCACTTGGGGCATCCGATAAAGATAAGAGGACTTTGAGGAAATTGGCAGGCAATTTCTTCCTGAATGGAAATGTGCTTTATAAGAGGAATTTTGACATGGTCTTGCTCAGATGCGTGGATAGACACGAAGAAGACATGTTGTAACACCCCAAATTTGCCCTCTTCTTTTTTTGAGCATTATCATCATACCATAATCATCATAAGCATATCATACCCTTGGCATTTTGGCATGGAAAAGTAAAGTATAACATTCTCATGTTCTAGCATTAGGCATATGATCAACTGTGGGTGGATTTGAGGCATTACAAGCTATAGCAAGAGGTCCAATGGACTTGTCCAAGTCCCATGAAGTGTCTACATGGCATTCACAAGTTCAAAAGCAATCACAAAAGCCCAAGAGGTTGAGAGATCATCAGGGAATTCAGGCTAGGGCAAGCTCCTACACAATGATCCCAAATTAGGGTTTCACTTTCAGGCTTGATTTCTTTGTAACTTTGTCCATTTCATCTGGGCAAAGTCTCTTATATGACAAGAAGATCCTAGGGATGAAATTTGGTGAGAAAATTCCTTAGGGAAGTCAGTTATTTCATCAGAAGTTCAAAAGTACAACTCTTCTCCTGTGCGAGGGAAATCCTGATTAGGGTTTTGGGCCAGATCCTCATATCCTCTTAACTTTTATCATTTCTTGTGGGCAAAGGCTCTCATTTGGTCTGCATGGCTTATATATATGAAGTTTGAGGCAAATATTCATTGAGGAAGTCAAGGTTTGGTCCAGTTACTTGAAGATGAAGCAAGAAAGTCAATTGTGCAGTCAAAAAAGTCAACATGAAGATTTCAGAGTTTTTTAATCAGGATTATCATTTTTGAGGTCATATCATGTCAAGGAATAATTCAGTTGAGCTTAAATGTCAAAAATCAGGAGTATGCAAAAAGTTGCTAAAATTGGAAGTCTAGAAGTTTCCATTTTTGGAAATTATTCGTCCCTAAACTTCAGGCTATTATTTCATGTGCGAAAAAGCTCCGAATGATTTTCCGGTTAACACGAACGTTGTAGAGCACGATTTTCCCTTTCCGAAAAGTTGTAGAATGCTTTCATAGCATTTTTAGAACTCAAGTTATGATTTTTTGAAGTTTGGAGCATTTTAGGGTTTTCTTTTGGTGGACATGTGTCAATTTGTGATTGGCTCATTATTAAATGAAGTTATGTGGCGTGGCATGTTATTTTTTGTTCACAAACTTTTAATGGGTCCATGTTACTAATTTTATGGGACCAAATGTGGAAATAATGCAAAGGCATGATATGTGGTGATGGTGTACGAAAAGTAGTGAGGAAGATCAGCAAGAAGGTCCAGCCAACCCTTGCTTGCCACATGTCCCTCGTGAGCCTCCCATATTGGCCTTGAAGTCATGCTTTTCCTCACTCTCATTCACACACGTATTACACCAAGGGAAAGAACAATGTTCACGTGAAGCAAGAATCTTCATGTACTCCATGCACCACACCAAATTGCCATCTGATCATGACCGTTCTCCATCAACAAATGTCATACAAACATCTGTGAAGCCTCACCATTATTACCACACATCTCACCACAGGGGATTGTTTTCAAAATGACAAATGAGGGAAGCAAGAGAGAGAGAGAGAGATACGAGCTCTGCATTCTGTGGAATAACAGAATTGAGGCAGCCACCCTTCACACTTCAATCACACACCCTGCATGATATATAAGGAGCTAGGTCACGATTCAGAAGAGCTCAGCTTCATTCCACTAAAAATCACACTCTTAAACCTCTCTCTCCTTCTCATTGTGCTCTCAAACGGCACACAACAACACCAGTTTCGGATCTGGATTTTCACATCTCATTCTTCATCTTCAAGATCTCTGCATCCTCACATTCACTCTCACATCACATCCATAGCCAAGTTCTTGGAGCTTCGGGTAAATTGAAGATTCAATCTCCCTCTCTGATCTTGCCTCAGCTTCATCTGTAAGCCTTTATTTGACCTGAACAAGATCCAAGGAAGCTTGAAAAGAACAAGGAGACCTCTGGGTTTCTCAGCATCTGCAAGAAGCTTCAATCACAGGTTTGAGTCTCTCAATTTATTGCTTTGGTTTGAATGCATCCTGGCTTGTTTTGTGTTGTTATGGATTAATATGTATGATATGAAGTGTTTAGAAGCTTTGTATGGCTTTAAATCATGAATTTATGTTTTGATGTTTGATCTTGTTGCTTTCGATTTGCTTGCTGTAATGCTTGTTTGTGAAAACTATTGGCATATTCGTGATCCTTGTGTTTCAGACTTCATTTTTGGTTTTTATACTTTTGATTTTCATTGAGAGATGAAGGAGTTATGGTGCTATGAATTGTTGATGATGATGCTGAAATGTGTTTTGTTTTCTGCGATTTTTTGAATTTTCTCATGAGCGGGAGGTAGGGGACGATGACATAGAGTGCTGTGAGTGGCTGTGCTGATTTTTTGTCATGTAGTGACTTAACCCTAGCTGACCAGTTGATATCACGTTCACATAACTTTTGTTCATCTCATTTTAATAAAAAATATTAATAACATGTAACAAATCTGATTATTGGAGGTTTGTGGAATTTCGGATGGGCCTAGAGCCAAATTGCTAAGTGCACCCCCGTTGTTGGGCCCAGGTGTTAATTGAACTAAATTGATTGCTGTTTGCACCTCTGCCTCATTAATTCTTTCTCTTATTTTTATTTTTATTTTCAGTTTTATTTTTATTTTTTTAAAATAGAAATAAGTCATTAAAAATTCTAAAACAATTCATGAATGATCCTTTGAGTTTTCTCTAATTTTTGGCATTTTTATTTTTCATTTATTTTTATTTTCCACAGGGGAATTAATTGTTTCCTTAATTAATTGCTTTTATTTCATTTTTGAAGCATGCTGTCTTGTATAATTTCTATCTTGACCATTAATTTGAATTTTGAACTGATTCGTTTTGCTCTGGATTCATGTTGAGATGTAGTTTGTTGATGATTTTTATTCTGATTTTTAGAAGTTTGCTTAATTGGTTTTGGTCTCTAACTTGTGCATGAAGTCTTCTAACCCTAATCCATGTTTAAGCATTTATTTGACTTGCTTAGGTTCTGATTCTGATTCTCTCCTTTTGGCATGTCAATATTGTATGTTTGAAGAGTCTTTGTGCAAGTTTGTGGAATTTTTGGATGTATACTTGAATTGATTTGAATTTTTGTTCTTTGCCTATCCTCTTTTGCTTCCTTTTGGTCATATGTTCAACCCTTAGGATAGAAGGGAACTTGTGCCTACTTCCTTAAGTTGTTTAGAGCCTTTTTAGGATGTTAATCCATCTCTGGTCTTGAGTTGATGATTGTGCTTTGAAAAATTTTGTGATTGTTTGCCTTTAAAGTTCATTCACTTTTATGCATGCTCACCTCACTTCTTTTGCTTCTTTGCTCCCCATGATGTTAATACTTGCGTTTGTATGCTTCTTCTCTTCATCTTACATGATCCTTAGGCACTTTCTTAACATGTTAAGGTTCAGGTCTTGGAGTGTGTGATGTTGGTTTACTTGGTTTGCCTTGTGGTCTCTCAGGTTTGTTTTGATTTGTCATGATGATCCATGTTGCTTCATGTTGAGTGGTATAGTTCCTTTCTCATTCTTATGTTTTGTATGTGCATTTGGCATTTGTTATGGAGACTTCACTTCTGGTTGTGTAGCTTTGATTTGATCTTATGTCCATTTTGTGTTGCATTTATTCCTATATTGCTAACCATTTCAGGGGCTTTGGTAAGTGAGAGGTGTGGATGTGATTCCCACATCTCTAAGTCTTATCTCTTCTCATTTCCTATTTGACATTATCTTACTTATGTTTGTTAGGGCTTAGGCCTTTCTTCCTCCTTCTTCTCTTCTTTCTTCTCTTTCTTTTCTTATCTTCCCTTCCTTTAGGATAGCAAACCTCACTAACCTAGGGTTTTCAATGCATGATAACAATTAGGATTCATTAGTCCCCCATTAGACTTTTACCTTTGAGATCCCTTTGTTTCTCTTCTCTTCTCATCTCAAAACCCTAAAAAAACATATTAATAAGGATTGAAGTGGTCTCCTGTGCAATAGCCTTATTCCATGATACACTTGTAGTCTTCCCATCTTGGGATAGTACAAGCTTGTCTTGTGATGCACAAGTCTGATCAGGATACCATCTTCACCAAGAAAAACATAAAAAAGACTTCTTCATTTTAATTACAAAAACACTTAATAAATTTAATGAGTTAGTGAGCCTGAGCCCTAATCTCTGGAATCAAGTTTTGGGGATCTTCTCCTTACTTGAGTGTGCTTTTTCTATTATTCTATCTTGGAATGTAGTGACAAGTACACATTCCATGGAAAAGAGCTTGAGTTCACTTCCTTGTGACACACTCATAAAAGCCTCTAAAAAACACAAACAAACAATAAGCGTCTCTCCTTCGGGAATTCTTTTCTCATCTCCTTCGCTCCGTCCGCGAACTTGTCACTACTTGTCATTTTGCAAGACGGTAACGCACTCGTCGTCCAAGTCTGCAACACCTGAGCATTGACATAGGCAGTTCAATCCTTAATACACAAGAAATCTTTTCCACCCCTAATTAGGGGAACTACGGCGACTCTGATCCTCATTGTCCAGATGAGGTACGTAGGCAGCGGGGTAGGGCCTGTTCGAGCACAATCTTTATTTTCCCTACATTGTTTTTATTTTCATTTCTTTTCCAGTTCCCTTTTTCTTTTCTTTTATCCAGTTCAGTTCCTTTTCTTCGCAGCAGCTTTCATTCCCTCACCTTTTGAAACAGTTTCTTTGCAAGCGTGGATCCCGTCGGGTACGGCGGACGATCTGGGTGCTAATACCTTCCCAGGTCGTAACCGACTCCCGAACTCATTCTCTTTGGTTCGCAGGACCCGTGTCCTTCCTTTTCTTTTCTTCTGGTTTGTGCAGCATTACCATTCCCGTTCCTTCGGGATAAAAATGCCTGGCTGGCGACTCTATTCTTTTCTGCGCCACTTTCGCGTTTGTACCAGGATGGAAATCCGGGGAGCGACAGCTGGCGACTCTGCTGGGGATCGAACCCAGAATCTCTGGTTCCCTTGAGAGTCTCTCCTAGAGCTTGCGTGTTTCTGTTTCTTTGGGTGTTGATTGTTTGCTGTTGTGTGTTGTATTTTACTGTTGTTTATTTACAATTTTATTTACAGCTTTATTTACAGTTTTCAGTATTTATTTTCTGCATCATATATTATTACTGGACTGTCTGGACTGGATTTTCTGTTTGGTTGGCTTGGGTGATATTGTTACTATGAGATGAGCTCATTACCAAGGCTCGAGTGCACCTTAGGACTTAGAGTGGTTCCACTTTGGCCTCATGAGATCTTGTCATGGGGGTAGTAGTGAGTTCCACGCCCAGATTTGCGACCGTCTTGGAAATGTCTTGATTTGGGGATCTTCCTCTTTCATTTCATAACCTTGATAGTTATGTGCATCTGGGGACCGATCATTGAGTTCCTTGTGGAAACATCCATCTCCAGTGGTGACAGTGGCATAACACATTCTGTGGCAAACCCATTCGCACCCGAGGGCCCCCCTAGAACTCACATAGGATGACCTTGTTTTCCCGGACTCAGCTGAGGCCCCTCTGAGTAGTACATAATGCTAAACCGATTCCCTAGTTTGGTCATGAGCCATTCCTCGGAGATGGTGAACGTATTATTGCTATTCGGCTTTGAGAGTCCGTGATGTCTGACCCGGAGCACACCAGTGAGATTGGGAGGGGTTTACAGGTTTGCAGGAACCTTTGACCTCTATATATCCTCATTATTAGTATGGTTTCTGTTATGACTTGGTCCTTATGGTTCTGGATTTCTTGGTCTCTTGGTTATGAGGGTTTCTATCAGTTGGTTATGGCTAAGAGGATCTTGGTTTTCAGTTATTCAGAGGGTCCTAATATTCAGTATCCAGATGGTCCCAGATTGATCATATGCCTGCATTGCATTTGCATTGCATCATACTCACATTAACTATTTATGTTTCCATTTTTCAGGTTGTTGTTTACAGTTTAGCACCCAGTTCTGGTAGTTGTAAGCTCTCCAGATGGCAGAAGTTAAGAAAATTACAAGGAAAAAGAATGTTCATTACACTTTTCTCCAGCCAGAAGTCAAGAGTGTTCAGAAATTAGCAGGGCTGATGAATGACCAAGTTTATGGAATTTCAGAAAGAGGTATGATCAGATTTTGAAGTACATGGACAAACCTACTGCAGACCAGAAGGATAACTTGCACACTTTGCTTCAGTTCTATGATCCTTTATTGCAGTGTTTTTATTTCCAGATTATATCTTGGCTCCTACCTTGGAGGAGATTTCCAGCATTTTGGGTGTTCCTGTCAGAGATACTTTGCCTTACTATGGGTCAGAGGTGGTTCTAAAAGAAGAAGACATATCCAGAGTCTGTCGTATACCAGTTGCTAAGGTCAAGAAAGCTTTGAATGACAGTGAGGGCAGAGGACTTCCTTGGGATGTGCTTGTACCAGAGGCTGAAGAGTATGCCAAAGAGTGTAAGTGGGGAGATTTTGGTGTTGTGGTGGCTTTGATGGTATATGGATCTAGTCTTTTCCCGGGAGAAAAGGAGTTTGTGTGCTTGGAGGTGATTTCTATTTTTGCTAAAGGTAATCCTGTACTAACCCTGTTGGGATACTTCTACTACAATGTTCATTACCGGAATGAGAAAGGCAGAGGTGGACCAGTTTGCTGTTGTGCTTCATTATTTGCTGAATGGTTTGCTAGGCAATTGCCAAAGTCAGGCTCTTTCAAGGAGATGAGAGATGAATGGAGGTGGTCTAGGAGGCTAATGGGACTAACTTCTGAGGATATAGCTTAGGGATATGACAGAGATTTGCTGGGAAAGGAGTTGCTGGTCAGTTGTGGAAGATTGGCTAATGTGCCCTTGCTAGGAAGAAAGGGTGTGATCAGTTACCATCCAGCCTTAGCCAGGAAGCAATTTGGCTATCCTCTGAGAGATCCACCAAGTATGGAAGAATTTGCTGAGTCTTTGTACTTTTCTGTAGAAGGAAACAAAAAGTTGGTCATACAAGCGTCTCAGGCTTGGGCTCATAGGGTGAAGAAAGGTAAAAAGGATTTTGGAAGGGTAGATCCCAAGACATATCCTCCTTTTTCTACATGGTTGCAGAAACGTGTAGAGGAAGTGCTCATGCCATTTTCAGTAGAAGCTCCATTGTATCCCAAAGAAGTACCATGTCAGAATACTGTTTCTCTTGAAGAATATAAGAAATTGGAAGCTCAGTTGCACGAGGTCCAGATAGAGAATGCTGAAATGGTTAACTTATACCACCTTGCCAATCATGCCAAGAATGAAGCAGAGGAAAAGCTACAAAAGATGCAAGCCTCCTTGGAAGCTAAGGAAAAGGAGTTTGCCAGAAGGGAAGCTCACTTTCAGAGATTGGGTCTAATGGAGTCAAAAAGAGAAGCAGAGCGTAAGAAGACTTTGAAGACTCTTAAAGAAGCTCGCCAGTCCATTGTTTGGTTGTGTCGCTCCCGCCAAATGACACCTGGTCAAGAGGGGTACAGACGCGAACGGTCGGCGAAAGAGAAGAGAATGAATAGAGTCGCCAGCTAGGCATTTTTATCCTGGAGGAAATGTAATGCTTCATAAACCCAGAAAGATATGGATAAGACGGTTACGAACCAGAGAAACTGAGAAAGGGGGTTGGTTACAACCTGGGAAGGTATTAGCACCCAGATTGTCCGTCGTACTCGACGGGATCCACGCTTAAAAGATTTGTGTTTTAAAGGGGTATTGTCAGTGCAATTTGTGTATCAGAACTAGAAAGAATGCAAGTGTCAGTGCAAAAGAAATGTGAAGTGAAATGTGTGGAGTGTCAGTGTAAGAAAGAAAGAGAAGCTCAAGGCTATGAGGCTAAATGAATGATGCTGGAAGGAGGGGGAATATACAGAGAGTTTTGTTCGATAACAGTTAAGTTATGCCTACGTATCCTCTCTTGCAATGAGGAAGTCAGAACACCGTAGTTCGACTCAAAGAGACTGAAAGGTAAATTGACTTGTGAACTGCTTACTTGTCTATGCTCAAGTGTATGACCTGTCTGGCTCAGGTGCTAACTGTCTTGCATTAGACGGAAGAAGCAAGTTCTCGTTTATGAGTGAGTGTGATGAGAAAAGAATCCCGGAGGAGACGATTATTGTTTGTTTTTGGTGTTTTCAATCTTTTATTGCTTTTTTTGGAGTTTGTCATAAGAAAATGAGCTTAAGCCTAAACCAAGGGTTAGTAAACTCATCATATCCTCCCTCTGATTAGGGGTAATGAGAATACCTTAAGTATGAGGTAAACACCTCACACTTAATCACCATGGTGTAGGATTAAGATCATCAACGTATTTGTATTTATTTAGATGTTTTTGTTGTTTTTGTTTAGTGTTAAGTAATGAGTTTAAGCCATAATCAAGGATTTAATGGACACATTACACCATCCTAATAGAAGGATGATAGATGAGAACATTTAAGCTGAGGAAGGCTCTTCAACTTAATCCATGATTAGGGATTAACCTCATGACAAAACAGAGCCTTTATTAAAGTGGATTTTATTTAATGACAAGATTAAGTGGTGAATTTTATGGTTTGTAAGACAACTTGAGGGGGACTTGTCCATTAACATTAGGGTTAGTCTTTCTTAACCAATTAAGGAAGAATTAGAACCCTAATGCAAGGCCCAAGTTACAAGCTTGATGTCTTAGTGATTATTAGATGGATTGATTAAAGGATTTAAACACATTAAGGGTTTAACACTTAGGATTAAAGTTATACACTCCATCCTAATAGAAGGATACATGCATAACCCTAATCACAAAGCCTCAAAACCTTTAAGGTTTAGTCCTTGATTAAGAGATGAGAAGAGAAGACACAAAGATGACACAAAGGTAAAACTAATGGGGAACTAATCAAACCCTAATTGTGATCATGCTTGGGGGTTCCTAGGGTTCATGAGGCTTGCAAAAGATCTTCAAGAGAAAAGCCACCAAGGAAGAAGCAGATGAAAGGAGATGAAGCAGAAAGAAGCAAGACAACTTACTTCACCTAAGAAGATAAGTTGCTTGAAGAAAGAAAGAGGAGAAGGAGCATGAATGAGCAAGCTCACTCTAATAAAAAAGTAAAATGCAACAAGGATGCATAAGAGAGATGAGAAGAGATTATGAGAAGTGAAGGAAAATTCACTTCTCTATGACTTACCACCTGAAAAGTTAGCAACAAGAAAAGGGAATGACATGAAAATGAGAAAGATGCAATGATGCAAACCAAAACCAGAAGCATGATCAAGGTATGAATGATGCAAAGAGATAATGCAAATGTATTCCATGAGATGTGGATGATCATACAAAAGATGAGAATGCAAATGAGACATAAAAGAAGCATGAAAGTCCATGGAAAGCATATGACATGAAATGAAAACAAAAGCATGGCAAATGGATGATGCAATGATCAAGCATGATTCTAATATGTCCTAAGATGTCTTATATGTCATGTGGATGCACAAAATGTCATGGAAAGTTCATGTATGCAAGCATATGAAGGATGAATACAAATGAAGATGCAAATTAGGGTTTATGTACAAGATACAAAGCAAAATTCAAAATCAGAAGTAAATGACAAGATAAAAAATTGAAAATGGGATCAAAGGTACCCTAAACATATACAAGTTCACTTCCCAAAGGGGAAGACCTAACTCTTAACCCTAAAGAAGTTATGATTTTCCTAAGTTTACTAGGGTTTTAAGATACCTCATAATGAAAAATGCAAAACAAATGGAAAATGAAAGATAAATTCAAACCAATTTTATCCTAGAAACTACATGACATGAAGAATGCAATGCAAAAAGAACCATCATCAAACCCTTCATGGTTAGGCAGAAGGGATTTTTCTAAGTTAGGGCAAAAATATTGACTTTTAAGAACCCTAATTCCAAAGAAAAATGTCAAAATAGGTCAAGAACCAAAAATAAATTTGTGTGAAGAGTTTGATAATGTTTCTAAATTTATCAAGATGCAATGTGATTTTTTTGATGATTTTTGGAAACTAAAATGCTATTTTAATTAATTAATTCTCATTAACTAATTAAAATAAACATTTAAATATTTTAAAAATACGAAATTTATGCAAAAAATAAAATAAAAATTATTTTCAGAATGAGAAAAATATTTTAAGACATGATGCAAAAAATGAATTTTTTTAGAAATGTTTTACTATTTTAAATAAAATGTAGAAAGAAATGTAATTAAAATGAAATTAAAATGAATTAAAATGAAAGTATTCAGATCCAAAGGCCCAGATTCAAAATAAAAGGGGAGGGAATTGACCAGCGTGCGCAAATGGACGACCCACATTCAAACTACTCTAATTATGTCATTAACCCTAATCTGAACCCTAATTACTTTCAGGTGACCGGAACAGTGTTCCGGTCATCTTCTCCGGCTAGCCCCTCACTCAATCTCCCTCAATACGCAATCCTAATACCCCTAAAGCTCCAGAAATGTTCCTCTCCTCAACCCCAACAAGAATCAACCACCAAAAATCATTTGTTCATCACCAAAAGCACGAATCGAAGCAAAACGGAAAACATGGCAAAAATTTCAGAAGCTTATGAACTGCTTAATTCTCAACTATTCTCAATAGTAAAGACATCATGGTGATCAGTGAAACATGTAGAATCATTCTATAACATGAAATAAGAGTTATGGAAAAATAAATGCCATGGCTACCTGAAGTTGAGCTTTCGAAACAGGAGCTTTCTGGCCAGTTCTTTGCCTCAAATCCACTCCAATGATTCCCCCCAAGAGCTTGTGATGCTTGGTTGGAGTTTAAATGGCCTCTAGAGGAAGTTGGCAGAAACTCAGTTCATGAAATGTCAAAATCGTATTTTTGATTCTGAGTGTTTTAGGGAAAAATAAAGGGTGGGAAATGATCAGTGATGTTTATGGAGTTGAATGGTGGAAAAAGTTTGAAGGTTTGATGGTTGAGTTAAGAGATTCGAAGGCTTTTGCAAATTTGGGGATTTTTGAGTGTGTTGTGTTCTTGGAGGTTTCAGCTTGTGTTATCTTGTGTGTTGGGTTGCTTTTGGTACACATATCATGTTTGGATAGGTCAGAGGGTGGGTGCTGGCCTAGGTTGATTGGTATGGGCAAGTTGCAAAAAATGTCAACAACTTGTGTCCTTGAGGTATGGGCTCATGGCAGACTGGTTTAGGTGTATGGCTCGAGTCAGCCAACTTCAAGGAGGTCCATGGAAAATGATTTAGTGAGCTGGCTCAATTGGATGAAGAGATTTGGATCATTTTGCAATTTTGTACAACTTTGGCCCCTTTTGAATTTCTTGATGTTTAAGGCCTGAAATGGAATGGTTCAAAACACCAATCTGATCCTTAGAGGTCCATTTGACATGTTGTGAAGTGTTTATGCACATTAGAAACCTTTAGAATGCTTCATCATGCCATTTTTCAAAATGCCTCTTTGGTGTAAAAGTGAATTTTAAGTGATTTTTCCCAACTTTGACAAGCCATAACTTGAGTTCTATGATGAATTAGATCAATTTCTTGTACTTTTTGAAAATGGGAGGATCCAATCTACAACTTTCATGACCAAGAATTTTTCATTTGAAGCATTTTTGGATCAAAAAGAGGAGTTTGAAGAACTTTCCCAAAATGGCAAGTTTACATTACAAGTCACTTTCCCAAAATGGCAACTTTGCAAATGGCTTGAAATTCTTTAATTTTGTGAACTTCTAACTTCTTCTAAGATCAAATAAATATCATACACATCCAAAATGATGGAGAAGACCCTTTGGTTGGGTGATTGGGGGCCTCAGATGCCCTGATTTTGCACTGACTTGTTCAAGAAGTCATCTATTGATCAGATGCCTTTCCCATTGAATGTTTCCATGAAAATTGGTGTGTAGGATTCTTATAACATATAGAGACCAATAGGAACAAGAATGACCAAAAAATTTGGAGTTATGGCCTCTGAAACTAAAACCCTAATTGAAGGTCATCTGTGTAGTTAAACCTGGCTCTGCTTCCATGCCTTTCTCAGTTCTTGTGATTCTTTGACTTCCTTGATCTTGGGAGGATATAATATGGTGCTTGGACATACATGGACCCTCTTGAGATGATTGGAAACTCTTGAAGTGGCTCAGATAGCTCAGGAATTGTTCAAATCACAGACCCTAGATGCATATGACTTTGAACCAATGCAGTGAAGTAAAAATGTAATATGAGATGCTATGATTGAACTTATGAAAATGAAAAGATCACAAGCCATGGTGAAATGAGTGAGGGAAAATTTGGGGTGTGTACAGCTGCCCCTATTCAAACATGAGTTAATTGTGTAGGATGTAAGCAACGGCTTAACAGGCAAACAAGATAACTTGTGGTTGAATACCAAAGACAGTCCAAAATTTGCACTCACTGAATGAAGAAGAAAAGGGATATAGATTGTAAAAGGAAGTAAAGTATGTTTATAAAGTGCGAGCGATGGAGGACGACCATCGAGCAGAGGACGACTGTTGGGGATGAAGCAATGATGGGGATGACCGACATGCTGGGAAAATAAAGAGATTATGATGGGGACGACCATCAAAGGTGAAGGACGATCACCTAGCAGGGTACGGCTACTCTGTCGGGGATAAGATGAGGGACGGTCATCTAAGGTGAAGGACGATCACCTGGCAAGGTACGGTTGCCGAAAGTATCACGACATAGGAAAAATGTCGGATAGAAAAGGTCCACGATAGGGACGGCCATCAGATAAACATGATGAAGGACGTTCATCAAGGGGTGAAGGACGATCACCTAGCAGGGTGCGGCTGCTCTCGGGGTTTATAATGACATAAGACGAATGTCAGATAACAAGATCAACGATGGGGACGGCCATCGGGTAAAAATGATGAAGGACGGTCATCAAAAGGGTGAAGGACGATCACCTAGCAGGGGATAGCTGCTAAAAATATCACGACATAGGACGAATGTCGGATAAAAGAGGGTTCCAATAGTGGAGACTCCGCTGGAGGAATGATGAATGATGATCATCAAAAGGTGAAGGACGATCACCTGGCAGGGTACGGCTGCCGGAAGTATCATGACATAGGACAAATGTCCGATAAAAGAGAAATTTGCTAGGGATTCTTCTGGGGAAGGGTAGACACAGAAGAGCGTCTAATTTCAAGAAAAAGGTATAAGTATTTGACGCTGTGTATAGATTAAAGATGCGGACGAACATCCTTAAAAACTATGATACGGACGAGTATCGGTAGAAACAAATGCTGACGCATGTTCAGAGATGATGATACGGACGAGTATCAACTGGTTAACAAAGAACACGGACGAGTGTTGCCTCTGAGGGGAAATTAGGTATATACAAGATATAGACGAGTATCTATATAAGTAAAAAGGTACGAGTAAGACACAAACGAGTGTTCAACTTGCTGGGGAGAGCATGATACAAATGAGTATCATAAGAGAAAGTGTACAAATAGATGTTCTGACGCTCCGTGGGATAGGGTGACACAGACGGGCGTCGGAAGATATAATAAGCAAGGTTTTAGGCAACTGTGTTGGGGATAGGTGACACAGATGGGTGTCAGGAGAGTGTATTAATATGTTTTTGTGAGCGCAAAGGGGACGCTTTGGCTTTCTGCTGGGGATATGACACAGACGAGTTTCAAGGGAGTTATCTGTTATGTATAAGTATCTGTTTGTGGAAAGTGTTCCGGCGACTTTCTGGGGAAAGATGACACAGACGAGTATCAAAACGGGCATGTATCTGTATCTGGGAAATGCGAAGAAACTGCTTTGGCATTCTGCCGGGGAATTTGAGTGGTATCATGTATGCTGTTGATGGTATGCCAGTATTCACAGGGGATTGATTCAATCATGGCTTGTGAATGTGCAATATGTTTGATTTTTGCCATAATGCTCCGTATTAGACGGAATGCTACGCTCTGGGGGGAGATATGATGCAAATTCTATGATTGTGCAAAGATACCGATCCGGGATTCGGATCCCGTTGCGGTGAAGATCTCTGGCTGATCTGCTTGAAGTGATATCCCAGCTGGGGATGAGATCATTGGTAGATCTGATATACATGACACTGTTTGGGGGAATAAGTCACTGACAGACCTATTCTTGGTGATGAGGAGCCTAGCTGGGGTCTGCGGAAGCTTTCGTCACTTTGTTGTGAGATCTTCAGATATTGCTCTTCTGGGTAGAGGTTGAGACTCTGCGGGGAGATGGTTCCTTGTCTAACACTTGGCTGAGGGGGAATGATCACTGAACAACCTTCCTAGAGATTTTTGCGGAGATCCTGTTGAGGATGATGATGTCTGGCAACTCAGCTGGGGAAAGGGCACCCCTGATGCTATTTGGGAGATGGGCTGAGTAAATAGTGATTTGGCAGCTTGCTGGGGAGAAGTTTTCATGCCCCATGTTGCACTTTGACTACCTGCAATCCTGTTATGACAAAGAAACGTACAAGTATCCCGAGGTATCCCTTACTGGATTCCATCATAGGAATTTAGACACTCATGAAGCGAATATATTTCCTGTAAGCATGTAATTTTAGAAAAGACGCATCTATATTTATGCAATCATTATATTAAGGACATCAGACATTTTCGCAAATGAAAATAGAATGTACGAGACGAAACGTGACTGAAAAAATCTGATTTTATTAATTTGCGTGCCCTGAATTGGCGAGTACAGCCAAAGAAACAAATCCCCTGAAATGAGGAGATTGTTACAAAATGAGAAAACAAAAAGATGCTGGCAATGTTGATGACGCTTCAGTGCTTCCCTTTTGCTATGACTTGTATGACATTGACGTTCTTCTCATCTTGCTTTTTGAAGAAGGCTGATTCTGACCGATGCTTTATACTTTCGAAGCTTGTCGTGTTGTACGTGATACAGACGAATTCAGAATGCAGTTGTTCGCTTATTCCCTTATTTTGCGTGGATCGCCCTTTCGAGTTTTCAATCCACCGGGATACCCATTTTTGCCTGAGCTGTCCAATGCGGCTTTTCAACTCAGCGGGTGTACATTTTCTTATTTATTTTCCCTTATTTTTGCCCGAGTCTTTTATTCTGTTTTTGACTCGCCGGGATGCCCTATTTTTGCCTAGACTTACATTCTGTTTTAATGTCCAGCGGGTCATTTTATGCGAAGTATTTTTTAACTGCATCTGAATTCACGGGGGATAGGAAGTCTTCACCATCCATAGTACTGAGCATCAGCGCTCCACCAGAGAAAACCTTCTTTACAATGAATGGGCCATCATAATTCGGCGTCCACTTGCCCCTATGGTCTGTATGAGGAGGAAGGAGTCTTTTTAGCACAAGATCTCCTACTTGGTACTCTCGAAGCCTGACTTTCTGATCGAAAGCTGTCTTCATTCTTTTCTGATAAAGCTGCCCATGACAAATTGCAGCTAATCTCTTTTCTTCAATCGGACTTAGTTGTTCATATCGGATCAGACCCATTATGCTTCGTTTAGCTTAACATCCATCAGTGCCCGTAAGGAGGGTAATTCAACTTCAACAGGTAGGACTGCCTCCATACCATACACAAGCTGATACGGTGTTGCCCCAGTGGATGTTCTGATTGAAGTATGGTACCCATGTAAGGCAAATGGTAACATTTCATGCCAGTCTTTGTAGGTGACAAACCATCTTCTGCACAATCTTCTTGATATTCTTGTTAGCTGCCTCCACAACGCCATTCATCTTTGGCCTGTAAGGAGAAGAATTGTGGTGTTGGATCTTGAAGTCCCGACACAGTTCTGCCATCATTTTGTTGTTCAAGTTGGAACCATTATCAGTAATGATTCGCTCGAGAACTCCATACCGACAGATGATATCTCTCTTCAGAAATCGGGCTACCACTTGTCTGGTGACATTGGCGTAAGAAGCTGCTTCAACCCACTTGGTGAAATAGTCAATGGCAACCAGGATGAATCTGTGGCCATTTGAAGCATTCGGTTCAATCTTGCCAATCATATCAATGCCCCACATGGCAAAGGGCCAAGGTGAAGACATCACATTCAAAGGATTTGGAGGCACATGCACTTTATCCGCATAGATTTGGCATTTATGACACTTTCTGGCATAAGCACAACAGTCTGCATCCATTGTGATCCAGTAGTAGCCTGATCTTAGCAACTTTTTAGCCATAGCATGCCCTCCGGCATGGGTACCGAAGGATCCTTCGTGCACCTTGTGCATCAACAAGTCTGCTTCTGCCCTATCAACACATCTGAGGAGTATCATATCAATGTTCCGCTTGTACAAGGAACCATCAGCATTCAGGAAGAAGCTACCAGCCAGCCTTCTTAATGTCTTCTTATCATTGGAAGATGCCCCAGGTGGATATGTTTGATCTTCCAAGAAGCATTTGATGTCATGGAACCAAGGCTTGTCATCTTTAGCAAGGTCTGCTGAGAATACATATGCCGGTCTATCAAGTTTGGACACTGAAATCCGAGGCACAAAGTTGGCAGCTTGAACTTTGATCATGGATGAACTGGTAGCCAGAGCATCTGCAAACTGATTTTCATCTCGAGGGATATACTCAAGCTTGACTGTAGTGAAGAAAGTCAATAACCTCCTTGTATAATCCCGGTAGGGTATCAGATGATCCTGGTGAGTGTACCATTTGTCGTTGGTTTGTTTGATTACCAGAGCTGAATCTCCGAACACAGTCAAAGTCTTGATCATGAGGTCAATGGCTTCCTCAAGACCCATAATACAAGCTTCGTATTCAGCTTCGTTGTTAGTGTAGTTGAAGGTGAGTTTTGCCTAGAAAGGCATGTGAACTCCCTTAGGTGTAATGAGTACTGCACCAACACCTCGACCATTCATATTAACAGCCCCATCAAACATCATAGTCCATTCTTCTTCTGGGTCAGGCCCTTCAGTGTGAACGGGCTCTTCATGATCTTTTGCTTTTATGAACATGATGCCTTCATCGGGAAAGTCAAATCTCATAGGCTGGTAATCATCAATGGGTTGCTCAGCGAGATAATCAGACAATACACTGCCCTTGATGGCCTTTTGAGATGTGTACTGAATGTCATATTCTATGAGGATCATTTGCCATCTTGCAACCCGTCCGGTAAGCGGTGGCTTCTCAAAAATGTACTTGACTGGGTCCATCTTTGAGATCAATAAAGTAGTGTGGGTCAGCATATACTGCCTTAGTCGGCGAGCAGCCCACGCTAAAGCACAACAAGTTTTCTCGAGCAGTGAATAACGTTGTTCACAGTCGGTAAACTTTTTGCTTAGGTAGTATATTGCATACTCTTTTCGACCAGACTCGTCATGCTGGCCCAACACACACCTCATTTGTAAACACCCCAAATTTGCCCTCACCCATTCACACCATGGCTTGTGATCATTTCATATGCATAAACACAATCATAGCATCTCATACCACATTTTTGATTCACTGCATTGGTTCTAAGTCATCTGCATCTAGGGTTTGTGATCTGAGCAATCCGAGAGCTTCTTGAGCCACTCCAAAGGCCATCAATCACTTCAAAGGGGTCCATGTGTGTTCAAGCATCATATTATACCCTCTCAAAGTCAAGAATGTCAAAGAATCACAAGAACTGAGAATGACATGGAAGCAAGAAACCAGCCAGAAAGTACCAGAAACCAAAGCTTCAGTTCAAGATGGTCTTTACTTTTCAAACATCCGGATATAGTTCACCCGAATCGTCAGGTTGAGGTTGTGTAACCTGGGATTATGGGGAGATTGATCGGTAATAGAAGAAATGGTTTGAAGACGCATTATGACCGAGACTATCACCTCTCTGATCATTTAACATGCAAATTTATGATCAGACTGAGGAGAATGAACTGTGGACTAGGGCACTTTGAATTGAGAAATCATTTTTTAGGTCTTAAGAAACCAAATTTTGCCTCCTCATTCAAGTTATTAAAGTCTTGGGATTATTATTATTTTCAAGGTCATTTTGAAGTTTCTCCTTTTGTCATGAGAGATTTCTTTTGTTGGTCATTGTCAAGTTGATGCATGTTGCTTTCAAGTCACGTTCTTTTGAGGTTTGATTTTGAAGAACCATGATTATTCAAATTTTACAAATTATCTTTAAGTTCAATGTATCATACAAAGAATTGGAGTTGTGTTGCCAGAATATTTTCCAGTTTAACAATATTAGGACTTAAGTGTTGTCAAGATGGTTGCATTCAAAACTGCAATTTCGATAAAGTAAGATTATCTAAGTCAAAAGGTTATATCATCAATTTCAAGGAACAAGTCTAATTGTTAAACGGGCAAATGACTAATCAAAGGATTACATCATGAATATATTGCTACTCATCTAAAAGGATTCAAATCCAGGAAGCAATATTCAGTCGTGTCGAGCAGTGGATGGCGGAATTTTCAGGATCACATCATAAAATATTACAAAAGCAATTCCAGAATTATTATAGTTACATTGCTACAAGGTTAATGGTCGAGCAGCTGTTATTGTTACAGTTACAAGAATAAAATTCAAAGTCCCAAGCTTTTCAGCCTATGCTATCTTTTAACCAAAACGGAGAAACGCCTTTGTCGCTACCATATTTGTTTATTGTCCGAAACGGTTTGCAAACGTTGCCTTTGTATCAACTCATCCATCGTGCGAAACTCAACCCCGTTGGATTTGCAGCAGTGGAGGATATATTGCAAATTCAGTACAGTAAGAGAAAGGTGATTCTACTATTTGTAATCGGCAACATGGAGTGGCTCTCCAAAACCACGCAATTGCGTCCGAGCGTTTCGATAATTGAGGAGAAAGTCATGGCATTGATGGCAGTCACAGCAAGCTCAATAATTGTTACTTTCCTTGGTCAAAGGAAGGATGCCGATCCTCTTAGAGATGTTGTTGCCGTAGGTTCTTCCAAATCCACCCGAGGGGAATGACGACCTAGGAGCTCGAAAATGTCTTCACGGAATCCCAGTTCGCCACGGAATGGTACCTGCGACCAAATCAACACTGATGTTAGGATGTGATTTGAGAAGAAATTGAATGATGCAAACGTGTTTTACATTGAAAATATGTTGAAGTATTCAGGAATAATCAAATGCTTTTCAGAGGATTATAACAAGCCAATTCATGATAGAAAACATGGGAGGATCAGAGTTTTACCTTGTCAACAATCCAACCCCAAGAGAAAGCAAAGTCGGGCTCAATTTGCTGCAGCCACCTTGTCATCAATTCGGCGTGTTTACATGCAGTACAAGAAGGGATAGATTTTTTCAATAAAATCAATGATCAAACTCAAGCTTTCTTTTGCGAATTTTAAGGATGAAAGGTGTCGTTGGCTTACAGTATGCAGGAAGTGATTCAATCGGAACCTAAGCCATTCGACGCCAAATATTCTGGCAGCTCAAATGCTGCAACAAAACATCTCAGAAGCAACCATAGCTATCTGAATTGCAGGGCCTGATATGGCTGCGACCACAACAAGATTCACCATAGAAGCAACACAATGGCAAAATAATAACAACTTTGCGACAATCAAAATCCACACGAATCATCCGCAGTTGTTTTCTCGCAATTTAGAGAAGGTGGACATTGATTCCTTGACCAGTTTCGGCTCTCTCACTATTTAAAGTTACCGCAACCAAAAGACCAATGTCCCCGGACATATTTCCTGTCATTAAAAGCGAGGTCAGAATTGACAATGTAGAAAAACCAACCAATTTTTGAAGTATCTAATTCCAGCTAGAGTACCTGTAAACAAGTCTCTTGACAAACTCCATTTTTTTGTTCTCGAGGCTAGTCGGCATTCAAACATGACCTGGTACAACATATCATCTTCTGAGCCAAATACATCGTCACGATGCTACAAAGACTTTCGCTGGAGGTAAAGCATACGCATGAATGTACCAAGACTCGTTCTCACATGTTTACATACAAAAAGGATAACGGTTAATTCAAACACTTCATGATGAATAGAAACAAATACAATGAAGACGACGCTAATACGTTCAAAGGCCGGGAATTACAAAGCTGGCGACAATAAGAATAACAACAATGCATTTGTCCATGATAATCAGTTGTTTACCATTAAAATTCGAAGCAGGACGGCACCGCAGTATGTCATGACAATTTTCAGTTTGAGTTTCGATTTTCCTTTGTTGATTATCTCTAAAGCTTTGTTATGTCCAATCCATTTTTGAAACTTTTGGGGTCTGACCTGCAAATAGAAGAGAAAGTTGTCAAAGTCATAGATTTCGGACGGCTTATCGAAAGGACATTACCAATTCAATTCCAACACAAAGACTGATGTCACATCGCAGTAAAATAGGGGATAAACGGTGAGAATAGAGATTTCATGACAAAAAAAACACAAAGATCAAACCATTTGAAAATCACTTTTAATCCAATCCGAATACAACTTATTTGTTTCATTTCAAACCAAATAGAATTAAATCAGATTGTCACAACAACAAGGACAAGTGGTTTGACATAAAGCAGAAGGTACATGGATAGTTTTTTGTTGTTCTCTCACAAGCAGTTGAAAGTTTGAAAAGGATAAGCAGACCTACTACCTGCTGTATCTGACCCAACTGCACCCTGCTACCCTCAACAACAACCTGCAGGCTGATGCGATTGTCCACTCTAAACCTGCACAAGCATGGGAGGATAATCTAAGCAAACAGATTGTGTTGAGTACTAAAGAAGTAGAGAGTTTCGAGAATGCAAAAAAGCTATAAGAAATGCAGACATAAATTATGGCCTAGGGAAAGCTTCACAAAAAAAAGTTCAATCCAAGACAAACGGATTCAGTCAAGACTCAACCAGTTCAATTCATTTTAAAAAAAAGATCATTCAATTGTACTGACCCTATTGTCTCTCCTATAAAGCCCAGAGTTATGTTCATGTGGGGGACGGATTTTTTGGGGGGGAAATTCTTTTGAAAAGAACACAGAAACGTTGGAAAAGCTAAAAAACACAGAACAACAGAGCGGATTCATTCATCAAAATACCTTACCTCACAAAGAGCGGCCATCAACTTACAAACGGGGGTTGTCTTCCATAACAAACCAAGAACCCACCTTAAACTGTCTTTCCTTTTCTTCAAATAACCGGAAGCAACTGTGACCCCACCATTGTTGTATTTCGAAAACCACACTTCTCACAGCCATAAACATCTCCAGCAACCAACAAACTCTTCTTGACAAGCCCAGCAGCTCCGAAACTCACCTGCACCAAAAAACACAAACATCAAACCGTATCTCGAATCGGCCGCCTAAATCAATCCATTCATCACTTACCTCTTCAACAACCATCCGTCGACCTTCACCGAAGTGTCAATACAGCTTCACAGCAAATCACCATAACCGAGGTAAACCTTTGAATTTCCGTTGCGATGTTTTCGTTTCTATACACTTTGATTTAGGGTTAGGGTTTCCACGATTTTTGAGAGGCAAATGTTGATTTGAGAGGACGAGATTGGGAGGGGTTAATGTTTAGGCTTATGCGCTTTGAATGGGTATTAACGGAGAGGATGGTAGTTGCCGCTGCATTTCATCTTCTCCGGCGATTTAGGGTTTTCAATGGGGGGCTTAGAAGGAATTAGGGTTCGGTTTAGTTGAAATGTTGAGAGGTAGAGACGTCGAGCGAGTGAGCTGAATGAACGACGATTTGAAGGTGAGAAAGAGGAGTTGATTTGCGAACAGAGAGGGATTGAGAGAGAAATCCTGAGAGATTGAGTGAGAAGATGAACATTTTTGAGAGAAGGAGAAACATTGTTTTTTCTGAGTTTGGTTATTCACAGCGCCGTTTTAGGGTTTCTTTTTGTTGCCCTTTCTGGTTTTGATACGAACCGGGTCGCGGGTTGGACCCGACCCGCTCCTGCCCTCAACCGCACACGAGCCTTTTTCCCTGTAGACCTAATCCGGTCCTAAATGCACCCTGTCTTTCCTTTGTTTCCCCGTTCTTTTATTTATTTATTTTCTATTCTAGTTTTTTTTCCCTTTACTTATTTATTTGTTTATCATCTTCCTTTATTATTATTTTTACCAATTTATTTATTTCATCAAATATTTCAAAAAATACAGAATATCTTATTTTAATTTTTTTATTTAAGATAATGTCATTTAATTTGGGTAATTAAATTATTAATATCTTATTAAATAATTTTATTTTTTCTAGTTAGTTAATGATTTATCTTTTGTTCGATTTTATTTGCATGGTGTATGATCATTATTCTTTCTTGCTCGTTATTTAAATCGTATGATGACTATGTATCTCGCTTGGGCTTTCCTCTCGTGTTAGGGCCGTATTTCGTTTAAATAAGACTTGTTTGCGATTACATTAGTTCTAATTTCAAAGACTCAACTTCTTTGTCCAACACCAAGTAAACAAATCTCGCCTTCACTTCTCACAATTTCTTTTCATCTCTCTTATGTATCATTGCTGCATTTTGTCTTGTGTTTGAGATTGGGCTTGCTCATTCTTCCTCATCTCACTTTCTTCCTTCAAGTGACTTGTCTTCTTAAATGAAGCAAGTTACTTTGCTTCTCTTTGCTCCTTTCATCTGCTTCCTGGCGGTTCCTCTGAAGATCTTCCTTGTAAACCTCACAAACCTTAGGAACAACCAAGCATGACAATGATTAGGGTTTTGATTAGTCCCCCACTTAGTTTTACCTTTGTGTCTCTTTGAGTCTTCTCTTCTCATCTCATAATCAGGGACTAAACCCTAAAGTCTTTAAGGCTTTGTGATTAAGCTTATGCCTGCATCTTTCTATTAGGATGGAGTGTATAACTTTAATCCTAAGTGTTAAACCCTTAATGTGTTTAAATCCTTTAATCAATTCATCTAATAATTATCAAGACATTAAGCTTGTAACTTGGGCCTTGCATTAGGGTTCTAATTCTTCCTTAATTGGTTAAGAAGGACTAACCCTAGCGTTAATGGACAAGTCCCCCTCAAGTTGTCTTACAAACCATAAAATTCACTTCATCATCTCACCATTAAATAAAATCCACTTAATCAAAGGCTTGTTTTGTCATGAGTTTAATCCCTAATCATGGATTAAGTTGAGGAGCTTCCCTCAGCTTAAACTTTCTCATCTATTATCCTTCTATTAGGATGGTGTAATGAGTCTGTTTAATCCTTGATTATGGCTTAATCTCATTACTTAACACTAAACAAAAAACCACAAAAACATCTAAGTAATCACAAGTAGGTTAATGATCTTAATCCTATACCAAAGGTGATTAAGTGTGAGAAGCTGACTTCACACTTAAGGTATTCTCATTACCCCTAACCAGAGGGAAGATGTGATGAGTTTACTAAATCCATTGGTTTAGGCTTAAGCTCATTAACTTATGACAAACTTTCAAAAGCAATAAAAGACTGAAAACTCAAAAACAAACAATAATCGTCTCCTCCGGGATTCTTTTCTCATCTCATTCACTCACAACCGAGAACTTGCTTCTTCCGTCTAATGCAAGACAGTTAGCACCTGAGCCAGACAGGTCATACACTTGAGCATAGGCAAGTAAGCAGTTCATAAGTCAATTCATCTTTCAGTCTCTTTGGGTCGAACTACGGTGTTCTGACTTCCTCATTGCACGAGAGGATACGTAGGCATAACTTAACAGTTATCGAACAAAAGTCTCTGTATATTCCCCCTCTTTCCAGCATTATTTTCTTAGCCTCATTATGATGAGCATTTCACTCCTGTCCTTACACTGACACTGTACACATCACACTTCACTTCTCTTACACTGACATCTGAATATCCTTTTCCAGCTCTTTTATACACAAATTGCACTGACACTACCCCTTTAAAACACAAATCTTTTAAGCGTGGATCCTGTCGAGTACGGCGGACAATCTGGGTGCTAATACCTTCCCAGGTTGTAACCAACCCCCTTTCTCAGTCTCTCTGGTTTGCGACCGTCTTATCCATATCTTTCCCAGGTCTATGCAGCATTGCCTTTCCTCCGGGATAAAAATGCCTAGCTGGCGACTCTTTTCGTTCCCTGTGAGTTCACTCCTGTGTGTTCTCACACCCTCCTCTCGCCGACCGTTCGCGTCTGTACCCTATTTGAACCGGCTTCATTTAGTGGGAGCGACAACTTGGCGACTCTGCTGGGGACCCTTATACTGTAACCAGGGCTTCTGGTTCTTTTTGTGGGTTCCTCCTAGCGCTTGTTTGATTTGTGTTTACTGGGGTGTTATGTGCTATTTGTGCTTGTATTTGTATTTATTTTTGCTTTATGTACAGTTGTTTTATTGCTTTCTTTATAGCTTTAAATATATCATACTGTCATACTATGCTGGCTGGATCTGTTTTGTTGCTTTGGTGGGTGGGTGTTCTATTGAGAGTTGAGGTCCTATACCTGGGACCTGAGTGACACCTAGGCTAGAGTGGTTCATGTTCTTTCCCATTCCATCTCGGTCTGGTGCGGGAATATGAAACACGGTTCAGATATGGGTTTCTTCTTGAGAACTCTGTGCTACAGATTTCCTGTAGTGCTAGGGCTATCTGGGAAGCCTGCTAAGTCTGGATGACCTTTAGTATAGACCTTCAGAAACTGAGGTGAATTAGAGGAGGATCTTTTATGGTTATTGTAAACATTGTACCTCCGGGTTGGAAGTGTTTACACTTCTCATAACTGATCCAAGTCTGAGGATCCTTGTTTTAGAACACCACCTGTGAGGGGGTTGGGCTGTTTACAGGTTTGCAGGTACCCTTGACCTCAACATACCCTGTTACTTTGTTTTGATTAAGAGTACTCCATTTTGGAACAGTTCTTGTGATTTTTAACCCTGGACATGTGACTCTTTATTTGAGTCCCCCACCTTGGTTACTGGACTTATGAACCTCCATCTGGATTTCTTGAACATACATGGACCTATATCAAGGCAGTTAATCAGATCCAGCTCAGTCACAAACCCTTGCATATCATTTGCATACATCATCATTGCATCATTTTAACATTTTCTTATTTGTTTTTCAGGGTATCCATCATATATTTTGGCTTGGTTTTGACCCCTTCATCAGCATAGACCTATCTTCATCAGTACTTACCTCAGCTATCAGCTACCTACTTCAGTCACCTGCATCACCAGTCTCAGCCTGTCAGTGGCCCATCTTCAGTGTTATTCTCAGCATCTGTCTCAGCTCTTCTTCAGCAACATGGCACCCAAGAAGAGCAATATCTCCTACCATTTCTTTGAGCCTGAGCTGGCTAGCATCAGGAAGATCCAAACCCTAATTACTCCAGACCATATACCACTATTTAGAGAACATTATGGAGGAATCCTTGATGTGGTTATGGATTTGGACCCTTCACAGAGGAGCTTGATTCATACTTGCTTGCAGTTCTATGATCCCCCTCTGAGGAGCTTCACCTTCCAGAACTTTCAGTTGGGACCCTTGTTAGAGGAGTATTCATCATTGGTTAGTGTACCTATCAGGGGTGGAGTCCCATTCAACCCTGAGATGGCTTTTCCTAGTAATGAAGAAGTGGCAAAGGCCTTGTATCTGGAACCAGTTCTGATTGGGCAGAATATGACTACCAAAGCTGGAATCTCTGGTTTACATCTGGATTTCTTGACTTCTCAGGCCACCCTGAAGGCTTCTTTGGGAGAGTGGAAGGCAGTCTGTGCTTTATTGGCCCTTAGCATATATGGGATCATATTATTCGCAGATGAGCCTAAGTTTGTTAGCAAGAGTGCAATCCATCTTTTCATTCTGAGGAACCCAGTGCCCACCTTGCTGGGAGATTTCTACTACTCTGTTCACCAGAGGAATGAAAAGCAAAGGGGAAGATTAGTGAGATGCTGTGCTCCTTTGTTCCATACTTGGCTGCTCAAGCATTTGCCAAAGACTGATGCATTCTTGAACCCTCACCAGCAAAGGAATTGGGCTAGGAGGCTGGTTGCTTTAACCTCAGATGATATCAGATGGTGCACTCAGAGCACCAAGGGCAGAGACATCATTACTAGTTGTGGGCAATTTCCCAATGTGCCTCTGATAGGAGTGAAGGGTTGCATCAACTACAACCCTCTGCTATTCAAAAGACAATTGGGCTATGCATTAGTCCACCCTCCTAGAGCACAAGATCTAGCTGAGACCCTTTATTGTGAGAACAAGCCTAATCTGGCTATTGTCAGGCAAGCATCCTGGGCTTGGGACAATGTCCAGACTAAAGGGGTAACCATCCTTGGGAGATGCAACAATGTGGCCTCAGCTCAGTACTATGAGTGGTCTCATGCCCGGGCTCAAATTTCTGGGATGCCCTTCACCATTGAAGATGTGCCTGGGCCCTCCACAGCACCACCTCCAGCAACTGTCAGCTTAGAGGAGTTTGAGAAATTGAAAGAGAGAAATGAGAATCTGACTTAGGCTCTACAGAAGACCCTCTGGGAGAGGAGTGATGGTCGGCTGGACATTGAAAGGTTAGAGAAGCTAAAGGTGGAGCATCTAGCTAGGATTGAAAAGTCAGAGGACTACATTAAGAAGTCAAGGGCTGGAGAGCAGATTTTGAAGAATGCCTGCAAGGAGGCTCAGTTCCAAAAGGCCAGGACTGATTTATATCTGAAGGAGAGTCAAGCTAGGTGGGTCAGGATCACCGAAGCTCGCACTCAGGAGGATAAGAGAACTCAGGACAAGATTGAGCAGCTGAAGGCTAGTGCAAAAGAGCAACAGGAAGCCCTGGCAGCAGCCCAGAGAGAGATCTCAGAGTTGAAGATTAAAGCTGGTGTGAAGAGGTCAAAGGACCAGAGTCGACACAAGAAGCTAACTGCAGCTATTGCCACCAGGAATCTCCTTATCAGAAACCTCACGGAGCGTCCGGCTGATCCTGTGACTGAAGCACTTCTAAAGGAAGTTCAGGAGGATGAGTTTGGTCTTGGTGTCTGACTTTTGCTTGTTGTTGCTATCAGTTCATTGTACTTTTCTTTTCTTCATGTTATATTTTTGACCCCTCAGAGGGCATGTATTGTAAAAAAAAAAAACTATGTATCATTCACTTTTTGTAATATATTCATTAGTTTGTTTTATCTGAGTTTCTTTCAAGCAACATCACAAACATCTTCCTCAAAGGGTCTGGAAAGGTCAAAACCAAGTGCCAAGCCGGATACCTTGGATACAAATAAGCATACTGCATTGCATACTAACCTTTTGTTTTGTTTTGTAGGTTTTTGTTTTATTGTTACTAACTCTGTTGTGGCTTCAGGAACTATTGCTCGACGTCGGGTGTTTCCACTCAATCGTCCACACAGATATCCAACCCGCAACAACCTTCCGGGTATACAAATGGACCAAGTACAGCAGGACCTTACAGAGGTCAGGACTCAAATGGCCAATGAGAGATTGGAAATGAGGAATCAGATGACACAATTTATGGAGGTGATGAATAATATGGCTCAAAGCCAAGAGAGATTAAGAGCACTGGTAGAGAGGCAGAATCAGGAAGACCCCCATCTAGGGACTGCTGGGACAAGCAATAACGAGAGAGTTCAACCTCATGTTAATCCTCCAGTCTATGGACCCCACCTTCATCCAGAGATCAACATCCCTGCTAATGTGCAAGGGACTGCCACTGCAGGCAGAGTGTTACAAGAAGACCCCCAGGAAGATCAGTTCACAGTGATGGGAGCTGGGGAGGAAGCCTATGACAGAAGGCTAGATGAGATTGCTGAGAAACTAAGATCCCTGGAGTCCCAGAATTCTTTGGGCTTTGATGTTATGGACATGGGTCTAGTGGACGGGGTCAGAATTCCCCACAAATTTAAACCACCGTGCTTTGAGAAGTACAACGGAACTTCCTGTCCCCGGACCCATTTACAATCCTTTCTGGGGAGGCTGGAGGCATATACCATGGACGAAAAGCTATGGATGTTTTATTTTGAAGATAGCTTAACAGGAGCTTCAAGGGAATGGTACTCTCACCTGACCAGAGCAACCATCAGGTGCTGGAAGGACTTGGCTGAGGCCTTTATCAGACAATATCAGTACAACTTGGATATGGCTCCCAACAGGACCCTCCTGATGGGAATGTCTCAATCATCCAGGGAAAGCTTCCGGGAGTACGCTCAGAGGTGGAGACAGCTTGCTGCTGCTGTCCAGCCACCCATGTCAGAGAGGGAGATGGCTGATATGTTTATGAACACCCTCCAAGGGACATACATTGACAGGCTAGCTGCCTTTTCTTCCACTAGCTTTGCTGACGTGGTCATATCTGGAGAGAGAAATGAGAGCCTATTAAAGATGGGTAAGATTTCTGACAACGGTGCTAGCTCATCCAGCAACACAAGAAAGCCTTTTGTGGGCCCAAGAAGAGCTGGTGAGACCAATGCCATCCATACCAACAGGGGCAGACCCCAATATGTTCACAGGTCTGTGGCAGCAGTCACCATTCCCGCTCCAATTCATCCACAACCATCTTATCAACCACAGCAACAAAATTACCAGCAACAAACTCAGTATCCTCCTCAGAGAAATTATAACAACAACAACACCAACAACAACAATCAGCAAAGACCATATCAACAGAGACCTTCTCAGGCCAATAGGGTGATCGATCCGATCCCTATGCCCTATGCCACATTATTGCCACAACTCGTAAAACTCAACCTGGTTGAGCTTAGGACATTGGCACCTCCGGATCCTACCAGTCTGCCCAGAAATTATGACGCCAGCGCCAGATGTGCTTTTCACTCAAATGCACCTGGCCATAGTACAGAGAAGTGCAGGGCCTTGCACATGAAGGTACAAGACCTGGTAGACTCCAAAGCTCTAAACTTCGCACCACCACCAAATGTTAACAAGAACCCTATGCCACACCATGGTGGCCCCAGAATCAACGCTATTGAGGAAGATAAGCCGTCTTACTTGATAACCAGTGTGGGCCAGATTCGGACACCCTTGGTAGAGATTAAAGCTCAACTCCTTGAATGTCAAATGTTCCCGGGATGTGAGCTAGGGTGTGCTTATTGCAACATTTCAGTGAATGGGTGTGATAACTTGAGAGATGGCATAGATGGTCTCATCCAGAGTGGCTTGCTTCAAATCACAACATCAATACCCACCAATCCAGCAATCTCCTTAACAACAGTTCCAGAGTCTTCTACAACTGCAACAACCATTGTTCCAAACAACCCTTCAATCTCATCAACAAATGCTTCATCTGTTACTTCAACGGACCAGATAGCAACAAACATCCCTTCTACAACTTCAGCACCCCTTCATTCAGAGTCTCCTACAACAACAACACCCATCCAGTCAACAATGTCTCCTACAACATCAACAGCAAACAATGAAAGCGTCTCAACAGTTACAATTTATTATGATCCTGCCAATGATTCTGCCTACAACTCACAAAATGCCACTCCTATCAGAGCACCAGTCACAATATA
Source organism: Lathyrus aphaca (assembly GCA_963966055.1). NCBI lineage: Eukaryota > Viridiplantae > Streptophyta > Magnoliopsida > Fabales > Fabaceae > Lathyrus > Lathyrus aphaca. The sequence goes on from OZ014519.1 coordinate 443,532,564, forward strand.
CTATGATCCACATACTATCATGGTCCCTTCTGCAGCTGCCATCAGTCCAGTCACTATCACAGTGCCTGGGCCAGTACCTTATGAAAGCAGTAATGCCATCCCTTGGCATTACGGCTCCGATCTATACCGCGAAGGACAGAAAATCACTCTTGAATCATCAACTTCTTCACCACAAATAGACAATGTAGGGGGAGGCGGAGGCTTCACTCGAAGCGGACGTCTTTTCGCCCCACAAATTCCAAGACCCATTGCTGAAGCAGAAGCTGCTGCCAAAGCAAAAGGGAAGAGCTTGGTGCAAGAAGATCAAGTTGCTAAAGAAGCTCTGAAAACCCCTTTTGATCAAGAGGTTGATGAATTCATGAGAATCATTAAGAAAAGTGATTACAAGATAGTGGACCAGCTTCACCAGACACCTTCCAAGATCTCCATTTTATCATTTCTTATGTGCTCCGAGGCTCATCGGAACGCACTACTAAAAGTCTTGCACGCAGCTTATGTGCCGGAGGAGATTACCGTCAATCAGTTGGAAGTTGTGGTTGGAAATGTTAATGCTAGTAATGGACTAGGATTTACCAACACTGATTTGACTACGGAAGGCCGCAATCACAACAAGGCTTTGCACATTACCATGGAGTGTAAGGGTGCAGTTCTTTCTCATGTGCTGGTAGACACAGGATCATCCCTCAATGTCTTACCTAAAAAGGCCCTTGTGAAGCTGGAGTATGAAGGATTGGCATTACGTCCCAGCAACTTAGTAGTGAGAGCCTTTGACGGTTCTAAGAGATCAGTTCTGGGAGAAATTGAGTTGCCTATAACGATTGGCCCACAAACTTTCAAAACGACCTTCTACGTGATGGACATTCAGCCGGCCTACAGCTGTTTGTTGGGTAGACCATGGATTCATGCCGCTGGCGCAGTTACGTCTACCCTTCACCAGAAGTTAAAATTTGAGTGGGAAGGCCAAGTCGTTACTATTTGTGGGGAGGAGGATATTTTTGTTAGCCATCTGGCTACATACAAATACATTGAGATGGATGGGGAGATCCACGAAACGATGAGTCAAGGGTTTGAGGCCCTGAATATTAATGAAACATCTGCTGTACTTGGGACTTCCATGACATCCTACCAGCAAGCCAGGAAGGTTGTTGAGGAGGGGAATGCTCAAGGCTGGGGAAAACTGTTGCCTGTGGAGAAGAAAGAAGATAGATTTGGGTTGGGTTACAAACCAACTCAACAAGATCAAGTAGAGGCTGCTAAGAAGCCCAACTTTGTTAGTGGGGGGATGCTCACCCCTGATGCCGTCAACAACTTGGAAGATGAGTCGGAAGATGAGCGCAACCTGGAGAGCTGGATTCGTCCAAAGATCCCGGGGAGCCGTATTTCAAACTGGTCTTCCCAGGAAATTATAAGAGTTACTCCTGCAGAGTAATTATTATTTCCTGTATATTTTAAGCATGCATCAAGTCTTGCATCTTTCCCAAGATGACAAGACTCATTTTGTAATCGGGCCATCTGTAATTTTTGTGCAAACAAGATCAATCAATGATAATCAGACATCTTTTGCAAATGAGTCTTTTTTCTTTTCCGCTCACTGTTTTTTCATTTTTCTTTTTGTACAAAAAATAAATGGCAATGTTTTCAAAATGATAACTTTATTTCACTTTTCTAAACAAGATTAAAATCAATCACTAAAAATGAACAAACTGAACCCTTGCAGAGAGTGCCTTCCAAACAGCACCGACAACAGCACGGCTATGACTTCGTATGACTTTGACAATCCAATCAATCAAGCTGATGAAGGGGTTGAAGAAGATTACGAGCTTCCTGAAGAGCTAGCCAGGTTGTTAAGACAAGAGGAGAAGGTTATCACTCCTCATCAGGAGGAGGTCGAGACGATTAATCTTGGTACAGATGAAGATGTGAAAGAAGTTAAAATCGGGGCCTGCTTACAAGACTCAGTGAAGAAACAACTGATTGACCTGCTTCAAGAATATGTGGATGTGTTTGCTTGGTCTTATCAAGATATGCCAGGGTTGGATACCGAAATTGTTATGCACAAGCTGCCTTTAAGAGAAGATTGCCCGCCGGTTAAACAGAAATTGCGCCGTACTCGCCCAGACATGGCAATGAAGATCAAAGAAGAGGTACAAAAGCAATGGGACGCCGGGTTCCTTGCTGTGACTAGCTATCCACCGTGGGTTGCTAATATTGTGCCTGTGCCTAAGAAAGACGGCAAAGTAAGGATGTGTGTTGACTACCGAGACCTGAACAGAGCTAGCCCGAAGGATGATTTCCCATTACCTCACATTGATGTATTGGTGGATAATACGGCTCAGTTCTCGGTATTTTCCTTCATGGACGGATTTTCAGGATACAATCAGATCAAGATGTCACCTGAAGACATGGAGAAGACAACTTTCATCACACCCTGGGGGACGTTCTGTTACAAGGTGATGCCATTCAGATTGAAGAATGCTGGTGCAACATATCAACGGGCTATGGTAACATTATTCCACGATATGATCCACAAAGAAATCGAGTGTTATGTGGATGACATGATTGCCAAGTCCCTCACAGAAGAAGACCACCTGGTAAATCTGCTGAAGCTATTCAAGCGTCTGAGAAAGTACCAACTGAAGTTGAACCCCAACAAATGCACATTCGGGGTAAGATCTGGTAAGCTGCTGGGTTTTATCGTAAGCGAGAAAGGGATTGAAGTGGACCCTGATAAAGTCAAAGCCATTCAAGAAATGCCTGCACCAAAGTCTGAAAAAGAAGTTCGAGGTTTTCTAGGTAGATTGAACTACATCTCAAGGTTCATATCTCACCTTACAGCAACCTGCGAACCCTTGTTCAAGCTGTTAAGGAAAGAACAGACGATCAGGTGGAATGAAGACTGCCAGAGGGCTTTTGACAAGATCAAGGAATACTTGCAAGAACCTCCAATCCTTATGCCTCCAGTTGAAGGAAGACCTCTAATAATGTACTTGACAGTATTAGAAGAGTCAATGGGGTGTGTGCTGGGCCAGCATGACGAGTCTGGTCGAAAAGAGTATGCAATATACTACCTGAGCAAAAAGTTTACCGACTGTGAACAACGTTATTCACTGCTCGAGAAAACTTGTTGTGCTTTAGCGTGGGCTGCTCGCCAACTGAGACAGTATATGTTGACCCACACTACTTTATTGATATCCAAAATGGACCCCGTTAAGTACATTTTCGAGAAGCCAGCTCTTACCGGATGGGTTGCAAGATGGCAAATGATTCTCACAGAATATGACATCCAATACACATCTCAGAAAGCCATCAAGGGCAGTGTATTGTCAGAATATCTTGCTGAGCAACCTATTGATGATTACCAGCCTATGAGATTTGACTTCCCTAATGAAGACATCATGTTCATAAAAGCGATAGATCATGAAGAGCCTATTCACACTGAAGGGCCTGACCCGGAAGAAGAGTGGACCATGATGTTTGATGGGGCTGTTAAAATGAATGGTCGTGGTGTTGGTGCAGTACTCATTACACCTGAGGGAGTTCACATGCCTTTCTCGGCAAAGCTCACCTTTAACTGCACCAACAACGAAGCTGAATACGAAGCTTGCATTATGGGTCTTGAGGAAGCCATTGACCTCAGGATCAAGACATTGACTGTATTCGGGGATTCAGCTCTGGTAGTTAATCAAACCAACGGCAAATGGTACACACACCAGGATCATCTGATACCTTACAGGGATTATACAAGGAGGTTATTGACTTTATTCACAACGGTCAAGCTTAAGTATATCCCTCGAGATGAAAATCAGTTTGCAGATGCTCTGGCTACCATTTCGTCAATGATCAAAGTTCAAGCTGTCAACTTTGTACCTCAAATTTCAGTGTCCAGACTTGACAGACCTGCATATGTATTCACAGCAGACGTTGTCAAAAATGATAAGCCTTGGTTCCATGACATTAAGTGCTTCTTGGAGGATCAAACATACCCATCTGGGGCATCTTCCAATGATAAGAAGACTTTGAGAAGGCTTGCTGGTAGTTTCTTTCTGAACACGGATGGTTCCCTGTACAAGAGAAACTTTGATATGGTACTCCTCAGATGCGTTGATAGGGCAGAAGCAGACTTGTTGATGCACGAGGTGCACGAAGGATCCTTTGGTACCCATGCAGGAGGGCATGCCATGGCTAAGAAATTGCTAAGATCAGGTTACTATTGGATCACAATGGATGCCGACTGTTGTGCCTACGCCAGGAAATGCCATAAATGCCAGATTTATGCAGATAAGGTGCACGTGCCTCCCAATCCTTTGAATGTGATGTCTTCACCCTGGCCCTTTGCTATGTGGGGCATTGATATGATTGGCAAGATTGAGCCAACTGCTTCAAATGGCCACAGATTCATCTTGGTAGCCATTGATTATTTTACCGAGTGGGTTGAAGCAGAGTCATATGCAAATGTTACAAGACAAGTGGTAGCCAGATTTCTGAAGAGAGATATCATCTGTCGATACGGAGTTCCCGAGCGAATCATTACTGATAATGGTTCCAATCTAAACAACAAAATGATGGCAGAGCTATGCCGGGACTTCAAGATTCAACACCACAATTCTTCTCCTTACAGGCCAAAGATGAACGGCGCTGTTGAGGCGGCTAACAAGAATATTAAGAAGATTGTGCAGAAGATGGTAGTCACCTACAAAGACTGGCATGAAATGCTACCATTTGCCTTACATGGGTACCGTACATCAATCAGAACATCCACTGGGGCAACACCGTATCAGCTTGTGTATGGTATGGAAGCAGTCCTACCGGTTGAAGTTGAACTACCCTCCCTACGGGTACTGATGGATGTTAAGCTAAACGAAGCAGAGTGGGTTCGGTCCCGATACGAACAACTGAGTCTGATTGAAGAGAAGAGATTGGCTGCAATCTGTCATGGGCAGTTGTATCAGAAAAGAATGAAGAGAGCCTTCGATCAGAAAGTCAGGCACCGAGAGTACCAAGTAGGAGATCTTGTGCTGAAAAGAATCCTCCCTCCTCATACAGACCACAGGGGCAAGTGGACTCCGAACTATGAAGGACCATTTGTAGTAAAGAAAGTTTTCTCCGGTGGGGCACTCATGCTCAGTACTATGGATGGTGAAGACTTCCCGTCCCCTGTGAATTCAGATGCAGTTAAAAAATACTTCGCATAAAATGACCCGCTGGACATAAAAACAGAATGTAAGTCCAGGAAAAAATAGGGCATCCCGGCGAGTCAAAAACAGAATAAAAGACTCGGGCAAAAATAAGGGAAAATAAACAAAAAGATGTACACCCGCTGAGTTGAAAAGCCGCATTGGACAACTCAAGCAAAAATGGGTATCCCGATGGATTGAAAACCCGAAAGGGCGATCCATGCAAAATAAGGGGATAAGCGAACAACTGCATTCTGAATTCGTCTATATCACCTACAACTTGGTAAGCCTCGGAAGGACCAAGCTTCTATTGGAATCAGCTTTCTTCAGAGGGCGAGACGAGAAGAACGTCAAATGTCATACGAGTCATAGCAAAGGGAAGCTCCTTAAAGCGTCGTCAACATTACCAGCATTTTGTTTCTCAATTTGTAATAATCTTCTCATTTCAGGGGATATGTTCCTTTGATGTATCTTGCCAATTCAGGGCACATGAATTAATAAAAACAGATTTTCAGTCAAGTTTCGCCTCGCACATTTCATTTTATTTGCAAAAAATGTCTGATGTCTTAAAAGAAAAAACTGATTGCATGAATACGAATGTTTATCTTCAAAAATAAAAACTACATGCTTGCAGAAAATATACTTACTCTCAGGAGTATCTCACTCCTATGACGGGATCCAGTAAAGGATGCCTCGAGACTACTTGTACGTTTCTATCTTTGCAGGATTACAGGTATCCAAAGCACAACATGGGGCATGTAAGCTTCATCCCAGCAAGCTGGCAAATCAACTCACTCAGTCTCAGCACCCAAGGTGTTCTCCCCAGCTGAGTTGCCACTTGCTATTTTTCTCCCCAGCTGAGTTGCCATCCATCATACCTCAGCCAGGTACAAAAGCCAGGGAACCGTTTCCCCACAGAGTCTCAGCCTCTATCCAGAAGAACAACGCATGAAGGAATCACAACAGAGAGACGAAAGCTTCTACAAACCCCAGTTGGGTCCCTCATTGCCAGGAATAGGTCAATCATTGATCCATTTCCCCAAGCAGAATCATCTCATCAGATCTACCAACGATCTCATCCCCAGCTGGGATGTCCACTTCAAACAGATCGACCTGAGATCTTCACGGAAACGGGATCCGAATCCCAGATTGGTATCTTTTGCATAATCATGGCATGCGCATCATATTCACCCCACAAAGCGTAGCATTCCCTCTAACACAGAGCATTACGGCAAAAATCAAACATGTAGCATAATCATAAGTCATGGTCTGAATAAAACACTTGTGAATAATGGCAACCCATCAACAATATACAGAGTGCTCCCTAAGGCATTTCCACTAACAAATACAGATACTTCCTGGCACCCGGCCGTGTCATGATTCCCCAGTAAAGTCGCCCGAGCTTTTCTCTACAAACAAACACTTGTATATTACAGATACTTCTCGACACTCGTCCGTGTCATATCCCCAGCAGAAAGCCAAAGTATCCCCTTTGCACTCACAGATATACATACATATAACTTCCTTGACATCCGTCCATGTCACTTTCCCCAGCACAGTAACATAAACACTTTGTATATCAGATACTTGTTTATACTATACTCTTCTCCTTTTGACACTCGTCCGTGTCACTCTCCCCAGCAGGTTGAACACTCACATACACCACTCATACTTATGTTACTTATACAAATACTCGTCTGTATCTTGTATACATCATTTTATGTCCCCGCAGATTCGACACTAGTCCTTGTTCTTTGTTAACCAGTTGGTACTCGTCCGTATCATCATCTCAGAACATGTTTCAAGCGTTTGTTTCTACATGATACTCGTCCGTATCATAGTCTTAAGGATGCTCGTCCGCATCTTTAACCCATACACTGTGTCAAACACTTTTGTCTTCTTGAATATAGACGCTCGTCTGTGTCCACTATTCCCCAGAAGAGTCCCCTCAGATTCAACACTCGTCCGTGTTCTTTGTTAACCAGTTGATACTCGTCCGTATCACCATCTCTGAACACGTGTCAGTATTTGTTTCTACCTGATACTCGTCCGTATCATAGTCTTAAGGATGCTCGTCCGCATCTTTAATCTATACACAATACCAAACACTTATACCTTTTATTTCTACCTGATACTCGTCCGTGTTTACTATTCCCCAGTAGATCGTCAACAAAGCAATTTTTTATTATCTGACATTCGTCCTATGTCATGATAAACCCTGAGAGCAGCCGTCCCCTGCTAGGTGGTCGTCCTCCACCTCTTGATGATCGTCCTTCATCATGCTCGTCCGATGGCCGTCCCCATCGTTGACCCTTTTATCCGACATTCGTCCTATGTCGTGATTTTTAGCAGCCGTCCCCTGCTAGGTGATCGTCCTTCACCTTTTGATGATTTTCCTTCATCGTTTTATCCAATGGCCATCCCCATTGTTGATTTTGGTTATCTGACATTCGTCCTATGTCATGACAAGCCTTCAGAGCAGCCGTCCCCTGCTAGGTGGTCGTCCTCCACCTCTTGATGGTCGTCCTCCATCATGCTCATCCGATGGCCGTCCCCATCGTTGACCTTTTATCCGGCATTCGTCCTATGTCGCGATATTTTCGGCAGCCGTACCCTGCCAGGTGGTCGTCCTCCACCTTAGATGACCGTCCCTCATCTTAACCCCAACAGAGCAGCCATCCCCTGCTAGGTGATCGTCCTTCACCTTTGATGACCGTACCTCATCATCTGTTTATTTCATTTATTCTTTAAACCCGATGGTCGTCCCCGTCGTGGTCCCTTGTCCTTTTTAGCCCGATGGCCGTCCCCATCGTTGGTTACATTACTTTATGAACTTGATGGCCGTCCCCGTCATGTTTCATTTAATCCCCAGAGAATCTTACAGCTTTATCTTGATGGTCGTCCCCATCATGATTCTGTTTATCCCCAGCATGTCGGCCGTCCCCGTCATTGCTTTATTTCCCGCACTTTTCCTAGCATGTCGGCCGTCCCCGTCATTGCTCTTTACCCAGCAGTCGTCCTCTGCTCGACGGTCGTCTTCCGTCGCCCATACTTTACAATATACGTTACTTTCTTTTACAATCTATATCCCTTTTCTTCTTCATTTTGTGAGTGCAAATTTTGGACTGTCTTTGGTATTCAACCACAAGTTATCTTGTTTGCCTGTTAAGCCGTTGCTTACATCCTGCACAGCTAACTCATGTTTGAATAGGGGCAGCTGTAAACACCCCAAATTTGCCCTCACCCATTCACACCATGGCTTGTGATCATTTCATATGCATAAACACAATCATAGCATCTCATACCACATTTTTGATTCACTGCATTGGTTCTAAGTCATCTGCATCTAGGGTTTGTGATCTGAGCAATCCGAGAGCTTCTTGAGCCACTCCAAAGGCCATCAATCACTTCAAAGGGGTCCATGTGTGTTCAAGCATCATATTATACCCTCTCAAAGTCAAGAATGTCAAAGAATCACAAGAACTGAGAATGGCATGGAAGCAAGAAACCAGCCAGAAAGTACCAGAAACCAAAGCTTCAGTTCAAGATGGTCTTTACTTTTCAAACATCCGGATATAGTTCACCCGAATCATCAGGTTGAGGTTGTGTAACCTGGGATTATGGGGAGATTGATCGGTAATAGAAGAAATGGTTTGAAGACGCATTATGACCGAGACTATCACCTCTCTGATCATTTAACATGCAAATTTATGATCAGACTGAGGAGAATGAACTGTGGACTAGGGCACTTTGAATTGAGAAATCATTTTTTAGGTCTTAAGAAACCAAATTTTGCCTCCTCATTCAAGTTATTAAAGTCTTGGGATTATTATTATTTTCAAGGTCATTTTGAAGTTTCTCCTTTTGTCATGAGAGATTTCTTTTGTTGGTCATTGTCAAGTTGATGCATGTTGCTTTCATGTCACGTTCTTTTGAGGTTTGATTTTGAAGAACCATGATTATTCAAATTTTACAAATTATCTTTAAGTTCAATGTATCATACAAAGAATTGGAGTTGTGTTGCCAGAATATTTTCCAGTTTAACAATATTAGGACTTAAGTGTTGTCAAGATGGTTGCATTCAAAACTGCAATTTCGATAAAGTAAGATTATCTAAGTCAAAAGGTTATATCATCAATTTCAAGGAACAAGTCTAATTGTTAAACGGGCAAATGACTAATCAAAGGATTACATCATGAATATATTGCTACTCATCTAAAAGGATTCAAATCCAGGAAGCAATATTCAGTCGTGTCGAGCAGTGGATGGCGGAATTTTCAGGATCACATCATAAAATATTACAAAAGCAATTCCAGAATTATTATAGTTACATTGCTACCAGGTTAATGGTCGAGCAGCTGTTATTGTTACAGTTACAAGAATAAAATTCAAAGTCCCAAGCTTTTCAGCCTATGCTATCTTTTAACCAAAACGGAGAAACGCCTTTGTCGCTACCATATTTGTTTATTGTCCGAAACGGTTTGCAAACGTTGCCTTTGTATCAACTCATCCATCGTGCGAAACTCAACCCCGTTGGATTTGCAGCAGTGGAGGATATATTGCAAATTCAGTACAGTAAGAGAAAGGTGATTCTACTATTTGTAATCGGCAACATGGAGTGGCTCTCCAAAACCACGCAATTGCGTCCGAGCGTTTCGATAATTGAGGAGAAAGTCATGGCATTGATGGCAGTCACAGCAAGCTCAATAATTGTTACTTTCCTTGGTCAAAGGAAGGATGCCGATCCTCTTAGAGATGTTGTTGCCGTAGGTTCTTCCAAATCCACCCGAGGGGAATGACGACCTAGGAGCTCGAAAATGTCTTCACGGAATCCCAGTTCGCCACGGAATGGTACCTGCGACCAAATCAACACTGATGTTAGAATGTGATTTGAGAAGAAATTGAATGATGCAAATGTGTTTTACATTGAAAATATGTTGAAGTATTCAGGAATAATCAAATGCTTTTCAGAGGATTATAACAAGCCAATTCATGATAGCAAACATGGGAGGATCAGAGTTTTACCTTGTCAACAATCCAACCCCAAGAGAAAGCAAAGTCGGGCTCAATTTGCTGCAGCCACCTTGTCATCAATTCGGCGTGTTTACATGCAGTACAAGAAGGGATAGATTTGTTCAATAAAATCAATGATCAAACTCAAGCTTTCTTTTGCGAATTTTAAGGATGAAAGGTGTCGTTGGCTTACAGTATGCAGGAAGTGATTCAATCGGAACCTAAGCCATTTGACGCCAAATATTCTGGCAGCTCAAATGCCGCAACAAAACATCTCAGAAGCAACCATAGCTATCTGAATTGCAGGGCCTGATATGGCTGCGACCACAACAAGATTCACCATAGAAGCAACACAATGGCAAAATAATAACAACTTTGCGACAATCAAAATCCACACGAATCATCCGCAGTTGTTTTCTCGCAATTTAGAGAAGGTGGACATTGATTCCTTGACCAGTTTCGGCTCTCTCACTATTTAAAGTTACCGCAACCAAAAGACCAATGTCCCCGGACAGATTTCCTGTCATTAAAAGCGAGGTCAGAATTGACAATGTAGAAAAACCAACAAATTTTTGAACTATCTAATTCCAGCTAGAGTACCTGTAAACAAGTCTCTTGACAAACTCCATTTTTTTGTTCTCGAGGCTAGTCGGCATTCAAACATGACCTGGTACAACATATCATCTTCTGAGCCAAATACATCGTCACGATGCTACAAAGACTTTCGCTGGAGGTAAAGCATACGCACGAATGTACCAATACTCGTTCTCACATGTTTACATACAAAAAGGATAACAGTTAATTCAAACACTTCATGATGAATAGAAACAAATACAATGAAGACGACGCTAATACGTTCAAAGGTCGGGAATTACAAAGTTGGCGACAATAAGAATAACAACAATGCATTTGTCCATGATAATCAGTTGTTTACCATTAAAATTCGAAGCAGGACGGCACCGCAGTATGTCATGACAATTTTCAGTTTGAGTTTCGATTTTCCTTTGTTGATTATCTCTAAAGCTTTGTTATGTCCAATCCATTTTTGAAACTTTTGGGGTCTGACCTGCAAATAGAAGAGAAAGTTGTCAAAGTCATAGATTTCGGACGGCTTATCGAAAGGACATTACCAATTCAATTCCAACACAAAGACTAATGTCACATCGCAGTAAAATAGGGGATAAACGGTGAGAATAGAGATTTCATGACAAAAAAAACACAAAGATCAAACCATTTGAAAATCACTTTTAAACCAATCCGAATACAACTTATTTGTTTCATTTCAAACCAAATAGAATTAAATCAGATTGTCACAACAACAAGGACAAGTGGTTTGACATAAAGCAGAAGGTACATGGATAGTTTTTTGTTGTTCTCTCACAAGCAGTTGAAAGTTTGAAAAGGATAAGCAGACCTACTACCTGCTGTATCTGACCCAACTGCACCCTGCTACCCTCAACAACACCCTGCAGGCTGATGCAATTGTCCACTCTAAACCTGCACAAGCATGGGAGGATAATCTAAGCAAACAGATTGTGTTGAGTACTAAAGAAGTAGAGAGTTTCGAGAATGCAAAAAAGCTATAAGAAATGCAGACATAAATTATGGCCTAGGGAAAGCTTCACAAAAAAAAGTTCAATCCAAGACAAACGGATTCAGTCAAGACTCAACCAGTTCAATTCATTTTAAAAAAAAGATCTTTCAATTGTACTGACCCTATTGTCTCTCCTATAAAGCCCAGAGTTATGTTCATGTGGGGGACGGATTTTTTGGGGGGGAAATTCTTTTGAAAAGAACACAGAAACGTTGGAAAAGCTAAAAAACACAGAACAACAGAGCGGATTCATTCATCAAAATACCTTACCTCACAAAGAGCGGCCATCAACTTACAAACGGGGGTTGTCTTCCATAACAAACCAAGAACCCACCTTAAACTGTCTTTCCTTTTCTTCAAATAACCGGAAGCAACTGTGACCCCACCATTGTTGTATTTCGAAAACCACACTTCTCACAGCCATAAACATCTCCAGCAACCAACAAACTCTTCTTGACAAGCCCAACAGCTCCGAAACTCACCTGCACCGAAAAACACAAACATCAAACCGTATCTCGAATCGGCCGCCTAAATCAATCCATTCATCACTTACCTCTTCAACAGCCATCCGTCGACCTTCACCGAAGTGTCAATACAGCTTCACAGCAAATCACCATAACCGAGGTAAACCTTTGAATTTCCGTTGCGATGTTTTCGTTTCTATACACTTTGATTTAGGGTTAGGGTTTCCACTATTTTTGAGAGGCAAGTGTTGATTTGAGAGGACGAGATTGGGAGGGGTTAATGTTTAGGCTAATGCGCTTTGAATAGGTATTAACAGAGAGGATGGTAGTTGCCGCTGCATTTCATCTTCTCCGGCGATTTAGGGTTTTCAATGGGGGGCTTAGAAGGAATTAGGGTTCGGTTTAGTTGAAATGTTGAGAGGTAGAGACGTCGAGCGAGTGAGCTGAATGAACGACGATTTGAAGGTGAGAAGGAGGAGTTGATTTGCGAACAGAGAGGGATTGAGAGAGAAATCCTGAGAGATTGAGTGAGAAGATGAACATTTTTGAGAGAAGGAGAAACATTGTTTTTTCTGAGTTTGGTTATTCACAACGCCGTTTTAGGGTTTCTTTTTGTTGCCCTTTCTGGTTTTGATACGAACCGGGTCGCGGGTTGGACCCGACCCGCTCCTGCCCTCAACCGCACACGGGCCTTTTTCCCTGTAGACCTAATCCGGTCCTAAATGCACCCTGTCTTTCCTTTGTTTCCCCGTTCTTTTATTTATTTATTTTCTATTCTAGTTTTTTTTCCCTTTACTTATTTATTTGTTTATCATCTTCCTTTATTATTATTTTTACCAATTTATTTATTTCATCAAATATTTCAAAAAATACAGAATATCTTATTTTAATTTTTTTATTTAAGATAATGTCATTTAATTTGGGTAATTAAATTATTAATATCTTATTAAATAATTTTATTTTTTCTAGTTAGTTAATGATTTATCTTTTGTTCGATTTTATTTGCATGGTGTATGATCATTATTCTTTCTTGCTCGTTATTTAAATCGTATGATGACTATGTATCTCGCTTGGGCTTTCCTCTCGTGTTAGGGCCGTATTTCGTTTAAATAAGACTTGTTTGCGATTACATTAGTTCTAATTTCAAAGACTCAACTTCTTGGTCCAACACCAAGTAAACAAATCTCGCCTTCACTTCTCACAATTTCTTTTCATCTTTCTTATGTATCATTGCTGCATTTTGTCTTGTGTTTGAGATTGGACTTGCTCATTCTTCCTCATCTCACTTTCTTCCTTCAAGTGACTTGTCTTCTTAAATGAAGCAAGTTACTTTGCTTCTCTTTGCTCCTTTCATCTGCTTCCTGGCGGTTCCTCTGAAGATCTTCCTTGTAAACCTCACAAACCTTAGGAACAACCAAGCATGACAATGATTAGGGTTTTGATTAGTCCCCCACTTAGTTTTACCTTTGTGTCTCTTTGAGTATTCTCTTCTCATCTCATAATCAGGGACTAAACCCTAAAGTCTTTAAGGCTTTGTGATTAAGCTTATGCCTGCATCTTTCTATTAGGATGGAGTGTATAACTCTAATCCTAAGTGTTAAACCCTTAATGTGTTTAAATCCTTTAATCAATTCATCTAATAATTATCAAGACATTAAGCTTGTAACTTGGGCCTTGCATTAGGGTTCTAATTCTTCCTTAATTGGTTAAGAAGGACTAACCCTAGCGTTAATGGACAAGTCCCCCTCAAGTTGTCTTACAAACCATAAAATTCACTTCATCATCTCACCATTAAATAAAATCCACTTAATCAAAGGCTTGTTTTGTCATGAGTTTAATCCCTAATCATGGATTAAGTTGAGGAGCTTCCCTCAGCTTAAACTTTCTCATCTATTATCCTTCTATTAGGATGGTGTAATGAGTCTGTTTAATCCTTGATTATGGCTTAATCTCATTACTTAACACTAAACAAAAAACCACAAAAACATCTAAGTAATCACAAGTAGGTTAATGATCTTAATCCTATACCAAAGGTGATTAAGTGTGAGAAGCTGACTTCACACTTAAGGTATTCTCATTACCCCTAACCAGAGGGAAGATGTGATGAGTTTACTAAATCCATTGGTTTAGGCTTAAGCTCATTAACTTATGACAAACTTTCAAAAGCAATAAAAGACTGAAAACTCAAAAACAAACAATAATCGTCTCCTCCGGGATTCTTTTCTCATCTCATTCACTCACAACCGAGAACTTGCTTCTTCCGTCTAATGCAAGACAGTTAGCACCTGAGCCAGACAGGTCATACACTTGAGCATAGGCAAGTAAGCAGTTCATAAGTCAATTCATCTTTCAGTCTCTTTGGGTCGAACTACGGTGTTCTGACTTCCTCATTGCACGAGAGGATACGTAGGCATAACTTAACAGTTATCGAACAAAAGTCTCTGTATATTCCCCCTCTTTCCAGCATTATTTTCTTAGCCTCATTATGATGAGCATTTCACTCCTGTCCTTACACTGACACTGTACACATCACACTTCACTTCTCTTTCACTGACACCTGAATATCCTTTTCCAGCTCTTTTATACACAAATTGCACTGACACTACCCCTTTAAAACACAAATCTTTTAAGCGTGGATCCCGTCGAGTACGGCGGACAATCTGGGTGCTAATACCTTCCCAGGTTGTAACTAACCCCCTTTCTCAGTCTCTCTGGTTCGCGACCGTCTTATCCATATCTTTCCCAGGTCTATGCAGCATTTCCTTTCCTCCGGGATAAAAATGCCTAGCTGGCGACTCTTTTCGTTCCCTGTGAGTTCACTCCTGTGTGTTCTCACACCCTCCTCTCGCCGACCGTTCGCGTCTGTACCCTATTTGACCCTGCTTCATTTAGTGGGAGCGACACCATTGACCCTTCTAATACTGTCAAGTACATGATTAGAGGTCTTCCTTCAACTGGAGGCATAAGGATAGGAGGCTCTTGTAAGTATTCCTTGACTTTGTCAAAAGCTCTCTGACAATCTTTGTTGCACCTGACCGTTTGTTCTTTTCTCATCAACTTGAACAAGGGTTCACAGGTTGCAGTAAGGTGAGATATGAACCTTGTAATGTAGTTCAATCTACCCAGGAACCCCCGAACTTCTTTCTCAGTCTTCGGTGCAGGCATTTCTTGAATGGCTTTGACTTTATCAGGGTCAACTTCAATCCCTTTCTCACTTACGATAAATCCCAGCAGCTTGTCGGATCGCACCCCAAATATGCATTTGTTGGGGTTTAACTTCAATTGGTACTTCCTCAGACGCTTGAATAGCTTCAATAGATTCACCAGGTGGTCTTCTTCTGTGAGGGACTTGGAAATCATGTCATCCACATAACATTCAATTTCTTTATGGATCATGTCATGGAATAATGTTACCATAGCCCCTTGATAAGTGGTGCCCGCATTCTTCAATCCGAATTGCATCACCTTATAACAGAATGTGCCCCAGGGTGTGATGAAAGTTGTTTTCTCCATGTCTTCAGGTGACATTTTGATCTGACTGTATCCTGAAAATCTGTCCATGAAGGAGAACACCGAGAACTGAGCCGTATTATCAACCAATACATCAATGTGAGGTAAAGGGAAGTCATCTTTCGGGCTAGCTCTATTCAGATCCCGGTAATCCACACACATCCTCACTTTGACATCCTTCTTAGGCACAGGTACGATGTAAGCAACCCACGGCGGGTAACTAGTTACAGCAAGGAAACCGGCGTCCCACTGTTTTTGTACCTCTTCTTTTATCTTCATTGCCATATTTGGGCGAGTACGGTGCAACTTCTGTTTTACTGGCGGACAGTCTTCTTTCAGAGGCAGCTTGTGCATAACAATGTCGGTGTCCAACCCTGGCATATCCTGATAAGACCAAGCAAAAACATCCACATATTCCCGAAGCATGTCAATCAGTTGCTCTTTCACTGAATCTTGTAGGCAGGCCCCGATCTTAACTTCCTTCAAGTCTTCTACTGTACCAAGATTAACCGTTTCGACCTCCTCCTGATGAGGAGTGATAACCTTATCCTCTTGTATCAACAACCTGGCTAGCTCTTCAGGTAGCTCATAATCTTCTTCAACCCCTTCATCAGCTTGATTAATCAGATTGTCAAAGTCATACGAAGTCATAGCAGTGTTGTTGTCGGTGCAGTCTGGAGGGCACTCTCTGCAAGGGTTTAGATTTGTTCATTTTAGTGATCAGTTTTATCTTGCTTTAGAAAAAGTGGAAATGAAGTTATTTATTTTGAAAAACATTGCCATTTTATTTTTGTACAAAAAATAAAGAATGAAAAAACAGTGAGCGGAAAAGAAAAGACTCATTTGCAAAAGATGTCCTGATATTCATTAATTGATCTTTGCACAAAATACAAGATGGCCCGATTACAAAATGAGTCCTGACATCTTGAGCAGGATGCAGGACGTGATGCATGCTTTAAAACACAGGAAATAATAATTACTCTGCAGGAGTAACTCTTATAATTTCCTGGGAAGACCAGTTTGAGACATGGTTCCCCGGGATCCTTGGACGTATCCACCTTTCTAGGTTGCGCTCGTCTTCTGACTCATCTTCCAAGCTATTCACAGCATCCGGGGTTAGCATCCCCCCGCTGACAAACTTGGGCTCCTTTGCAGCCTCTGGCTGATCTTGTCGAGTTGGTCTGTAACCCAACCCGAATCGGTCTTCTTTCTTCTCCACGGGAAGCAGCTGGCCCCAGCCTTGGGCGGTACCTTCCTCAACAACCTTTCGGGCTTGCTGATATGATGTGATGGAGGTCCATAGCACAGCAGATGTTTCATTGATATTAAGGTCCTCAAACCCTTGGCTCATGGTTTCATGGATTTCCCCATCCATTTCAATGTATTTGAAAGTAGCCAGCTGACTAACAAAAATATCCTCCTCCCCACAAATAGTAATGACTTGGCCTTCCCACTCGAATTTTAACTTCTGGTGAAGGGTTGACGTCACGGCGCCAGCGGCGTGTATCCATGGTCTACCCAATAGACAGCTTTAGGCAGGCTGTATATCCATCACAAAGAAGGTCGTTTTGAAAATTTGTGGGCCAATCATTATTGGTAATTCTATCTCTCCCAGAACTGATCTTTTAGAACCGTCAAAGGCTCTCACTACCAAGTTACTTGGGCGTAAAGCCAATCCGTCATACTCCAGCTTCACAAGGGCTTTCTTGGGTAGGACATTGAGGGATGACCATGTGTCTACCAGTACGTGAGAAAGAACTGCACCCTTACACTCCAAGGTAATGTGCAAAGCCTTGTTGTGATTGCGACCTTCCGTTGTTAGATCAGTTTTGGTAAATCCTAGTCCATTACTAGCGTTGACATTTCCAACCACAACCTCTAACTGATTGACAGTAATCTCCTCCGGCACATAAGCTGCGTGCAGGACTTTTAACAGTGCGTTCCGATGAGCCTCGGAGCACATTAGCAACAATAGTATGGAGATTTTGGAAGGTGTTTAGTGAAGCTGGTCTACCACCTTGTAATCACTCTTCTTTATGATTCTCATGAATTCATCAACCTCTTGGTCAAAAGGAGTCTTCAAAGCCTCTTTATCAACTGGTTCTTCTTGCACCATGCTCTTCCTTTTGCCTTAGTAGCAGCTTCTGCTTCAACAACGGGTCTTGGAATTTGCGAGGCAAAGAGACGTCCGCTTCTAGTGAAGCCTCCGCCTCCCCCCCACATTGTCTATCTGATGTGAAGAAGTTGATGATTCTAAAGTGATTTTCTGCCCCTCGCAGTATATATCTGAGCCGTAATGCCAAGGGATGGCATTATTGCTTTCGTAAGGAACTGGTCCAGGCACTGTGATAGTGACCGGACTGATAGTAGCTGCAGAGGGGACCACAATGGTGCGTGGTTCATAGTATATGGTAACTGGTGCTCTGACGGGAGTAATATTTTGTTGTGAATTGTTGGTAGGAACATTTGCGGGATCGTAGTATATTGTAACCGTTGAGACACTTTCATCAATTGCTGTTGATGTTGTAGAAGGTATTGTTGACTGGACGGGGATTGAAGTTGTAGCAGGAATGGTGACTGAACTTGTATCCATTGAAATGATTGATTGAGCGGTTGTTGGAGTTGTAGTCGAATCCGTAGGAACAATGGTTGCTGACGTTGTAGGAGTATTTGTGATTGCTGATGAAGGAATTGTTGGAGTTGTAGTCGCTGTTGTCGTAATCTGAAGGATACCATCCTTAATAAGACCATCTATGCCATTTCTCAGCCTTTCACATCCATTAACGGCAATGTTGCAGTATCCACAGCCGAGCTCACACTCGGGGAACACTTGGCATTCTAAAAGCTGAGCTTTGATTTCAACCAAAGGTGTTCGAATCTGTGCAACACTGGTGATTAAGGTGGATGGTTTTCCTTCCTCAACAGCATTAATCCTAGGCCCGTTGTGACTAGGCATTGGATTCCTTGTAACATTCGGAGGAGGTGCAAAGTTGAGAGCTTTTGAGTCCACCAGGTCTTGGACTTTCATCTGTAAGGCCCTGCATTTTTCAGTATTATGCCCCGGTGCGTTTGAATGAAATGCACACCTGGCATTTGCATCATAATTCTTCGGCATATTGGTGGGATCTGGAGGTGCCAATGTCCTTAATTTAACTAGGTTGAGCTTCAGGAGTTGCGGCAAGAGTGCAGCATACGGCATTGGGATTGGGTCAATTACCCTGTTTGCCTGTGATGGTCTTTGTTGGAAAGGACGCTGTTGTTGATTGTTGTTGTTGTTGTAGGTTCTCTGTTGCGGATAATGAACTTTTTGTTGATACTGTGGTTGTTGTTGTTGAGGATATACTGATTGTTGAGGAATCGGAGCTGGAATGGTGACTGCTGCTACTGACCGGTGTACATACTGAGGCCTGCCCCTGCTTGCATGAATGGAATTTGTTTCACCGACCCTCCGGGGTCCCACAAAAGGCTTCCTGGGATTACTGGATGAACTTGCACCACTGTCGGAAATTTCAATCCTTTCACCAGCTATGACCACATCAGCAAAACTGGTAGAGGAGAAGGCAGCCAATCTATCAATATATGTCCCTTGCGATGTATTCATGAACATGTCAGCCATTTCCCTTTCTGACATGGGTGGTTGGACAGCAGCAGCAAGCTGTCTCCACCTTTGGGCATATTCCCTTAAGCTCTCTCGGGAGGACTGAGACATTCCCATTAGGAGGGTCCTATTGGGAGCCATGTCCAGGTTGTATTGATATTGACGGATGAAAGCCTCAGCCAAATCCTTCCAGCACCTTATGGTGGCTCTAGACAAGTGTGAATACCACTCTCTTGAAGCCCCAGTCAGACTGTCTTCAAAGTAGAACATCCACAGCTTTTCATCCATAGTATAAGCTTTAAGTCTTCCCAGGAAGGACTGTAGATGAGTGCGAGGACAGGAGGTACCATTGTACTTTTCAAAGCATGGGGGTTTGAATTTGTGGGGAATTCTCACCCCATCCACTAGCCCTATATCCATCACATCGAAGCCCAAAGAATTCTGAGACTCCAGAGATCTTAATTTCTCAGCAATCTCGTCCAATCTCTGGTCATATACTTCATCTCCAGCCCCCATAACAATAAACTGTTCTTCTTGGGGATCTTCTTACAAGATTCTCCCCCAGCAGTATTACCTTGCACATTTCTCGGGATATTAACTTCTGGATCCAGATGAGGTCCAAATACTGGTGGGTCAACACGAGGCTGACCCCGCTCATTGTTACTAGTTCCTCCTGTTCCAAGATGAGGCTCCTCAGGAGTTTGTCTTTCCACCAACTCTTTTAACCTTTCCTGACTCTGGGCTAAGCCAGTCATTACTGCCATGAATTGAGACATCTGATTTCTCATCTCCAATCTCTCATTGGTCATCTGATTTCTGACCTCAGTCAGATCCTGCTGTACTTGTTCCATTTGAATACCGGGAAGGTTGTTACGAGTCGGGTACCGGTGCGCACGGTTGACAGGGAACACTCGGCGACAAGTAATGCTTCCTGAAGTCACAACAAAGTTAGAAACAACATAATAAACAAAACCTACAAAACAAAGAAAAAGTTAGTATGCAATGCAGTATGCTTATTTGTTTTCCGAGGTATCCGGTTTGGTTCTTGGTTTTGACCTTTCCAGACCTCGAGGAAGATGCCTGGTATTGTTGAGAGAAAAGCCCAAATGGAAACAAACTAAAATATATCACAAATGGGGAATAATACATAGTTTGTTTTACAACACATGCTCATGGAGGGTTAAAATACAATAAAAGGAAAAGTACATCAAACAACAACAAACAAAGAAATCAGACATCCAGTCTAAACTCATCCTCTTTGACCTCCTTCAGGAGTGCCTCAGTCACCGGACTAGCTGGGTGCTCTGTAATGGTCCTAATGAGGAGGTTCCTGGTAGCAATGGCAGTGGTCAGCTTCTTATGCATGTCCTGGTCCTTTGACCTCTTCAATCCTGCTCTGAGTTTCAACTCTGAAATCTCCTTCTGGGCTGCCAACAAAGCTTCCTGCTGCTTCTTCTCATTGGCCTCTAGCTGTTCAATCTTGGCTTGAGTCTTCTGATCTTCCTATGTGCGGGCTTCAGTGATCTTGACCCACCTAGCCTGACTCTCTTGCAGATAGAGCTCAGTCCTAGCCTTCTGAATTTTGGCCTCTTTACAGGCATTCTTCAATATTTTTTCCCCAGCTCTTGCTTTCATGATGTATTCCTCTGTCTTCTCAATTTTGGCAAGATGCTCCACCCTAAGGTTCTCCAATCTCTCAATGTCCAGACGACCATCAATCCTTTCCCAGAGAGTCTTCTTTAAAGCTTGAGATAAGTTCTCATTCCTTTCTTTCAACTTCTCAAATTCTTCTAGGCTGACAGTTGTTGTTGGCTGTACTGTGGATGGTCCAGGCATGTCTTCCAAGATAAAAGGCATTCCGGTAATTTGAGCTCTAGTACGGGACCAATCATAGTACTGAGCTGAAGCAACATTATTACATCTTCCAAGAATAGCCACCCCTTTTGTCTGGATGTTGTCCCAAGCCCAGGATGCTTGTCTGACTGTAGCTGAATTAGGTTTCACTTCACAATACAAGGTCTCAGCTAAATCTTGTCCTCTGGGAGGGTGAACCAAAGCATAGCCCAGTTGTCTCTTAAACAACAAAGGATTGTAGTTGATGCAACCCTTTACTCCTATCAGAGGCACATTTGGGTACTGTCCACAGTTGGTGATGATGTCTTTGCCTTTGGTGCTTTGGGTGCACCATCTAATATCATCTGAAGTCAAGGCAATGAACCTCTTGGCCCAATTCTTCTGCTGGTGGGGATTCAAAAAGGTGTCTGACTTAGGCAGGTGCTTGAGCAGCCAGGTGTAAAACAAAGGAGCACAACATCTTACCAACTTCCCCCTTTGTTTCTCATTCCTCTGATGAATGGAGTAATAGAAATCTCCCGGTAATGTGGGTACTGGGTTCTTCAAAAGAAACAAATGGATGGCATTTTTGCTGACAAATTTAGGCTCATCTGCAAATAGTATAGCCCCATATATGCTGAGGGCTAAAAGTGCACAGACTGCCTTCCATTCTCCTGATGAGGCCTTCAGGATGGCCTGAGAAATCAGGAAGTCCAAGTGCAAACCAGGGATCCCAGCCTTTGTTGTCATACTTTGCTCAATCAAGACAGGCTCCAGGTACAATGCCTTTGCTATCTTTTCATTTCTGGGAGCTGGAATCTCTGGGTTGAAAGGGATTCCACTCCTGATAGGTACTCCACTCCTGAAGCATCTCAAAGGAGGGTCATAAAACTGCAAGCATGTGTGGATCATTCTCCTCTGAGAAGGGTCAAGGTCCATAACCATATCCAGGATTCCTCCACAATGCTCTCTAAACAAAGGGATGTAATCAGGTGTGATGAGTGACTGGACCTGCCTGATACCAGTCAACACAGGCTCAAAGAAATGGTAGGATATGTTGCTCTTCCTGGGAGTAGTCATGAGTGCTACTGAAGAAACTGAAGATAAGTGCTGATGAAGATCACAGACTGATGCTGGAAAGGAGCCACTGACAGGCTGATGCTGGTGAGGATGGAGATAGCTGAAGCAGATAACTGATGAAGACAACTGAAGTAGAGGTCTATGTAGAAGAAGGGGTAAAAACCAAACCAGATATGATATGGATACCCTAAAAAACAAATAAACAAATGTT
This sequence comes from Lathyrus aphaca, assembly GCA_963966055.1. Taxonomy (NCBI): domain Eukaryota; kingdom Viridiplantae; phylum Streptophyta; class Magnoliopsida; order Fabales; family Fabaceae; genus Lathyrus; species Lathyrus aphaca. The sequence continues at coordinate 443,555,041 of OZ014519.1, forward strand.
AAATGATGCAATGATGATATGTGCAAATGATATGCAAAGGTTTGTGATCAAGCTGGATCTGATTATCTGTCTTGATATAGGCCCATGTATGTTCAGCAAGTCCAGATGAAGGCTCAGAAATCCAATAACCAGGGTGGAGGACTCAAATAAAGAGTCACATGTCCAGGGTTAATCACAAGAACTGCCCAAAATGAGGTACTCTTGAATAAAAGGGTAACATGGTATGATGTGGCCAAGGGTACCTGCAAACCTGTAAACAGCCCAACCCCCTCACAGGTAGTGTTCTAGAACAAAGATCCTCAGACTTGGATCAGTTATGAGAAGTGTAAACACTTCTAATCCGGAGGTACAGTGTTTACAATAACCATAAAAGATAATCCTCTAATTCACCTCAGCTTTTGAAGGTCATAATAAAGGTCATCCAGACTTAGCAGGCTTCCCAGATAGCCCTAGCACTACAGGAAATCTGTAGCACAGAGTTCTCAAGAAGAAACCCACATCTGAACCGTGTTTCATATTCCCGCACCAGACTGAAATGGAATGGGAAAGAACATGAACCACTCTATCCTAGGTGTCACTCAGGTCCTAGGTATAGGACCTTAAACTCTCAATGGAACCCCACCCACCAAAACAGAAACCAGATCCAGCAATGATAATGACAGTATGAAATATGAAAACTGTAAAGGAAAGCAATAAATAAAGCTGTACATAAAGCAATAAATAAAGCAAATAAATAAACACAACTAGCACATAACACCCCAGTAAACACAAATCAAACAAGCGCTAGGAGGAACCCACAAAAAGAACCAGAAGCCCTGGTTACAATATAAGGGTTCCCCAGCAGAGTCGCCAAGCTGTCGCTCCCACCAAATGACACCTGGTCAAGAGGGGTACAGACGCGAACGGTCGGCAAAAGAGAAGAGAATGAATAGAGTCGCCAGCTAGGCATTTTTATCCCGGAGGAAAGGTAATGCTGCATAAACCCAGAAAGATATGGATAAGACGGTTGCGAACCAGAGAAACTGAGAAAGGGGTTGGTTACAACCTGGGAAGTTATTAGCACCCAGATTGTCCGTCGTACTCAACGGGATCCACGCTTAAAAGATTTGTGTTTTAAAGGGGTAGTGTCAGTGCAATCTGTGTATCAGAGCTAGAAAGAATGCAAGTGTCAGTGCAAAAGAAATGTGAAGTGAAATGTGTGGAGTGTCTGTGTAAGAAAGAAAGAGAAGCTCAAGGCTATGAGGCTAAATGAATGATTCTGGAAGGAGGGGGAACATACAGAGACTTTTGTTCGATAACAGTTAAGTTATGCCTACATATCCTCTCGTGCAATGAGGAAGTCAGAACACCGTAGTTCAACTCAAAGAGACTGAAAGGTAAATTGACTTGTGAACTGCTTACTTGTCTATGCTCAAGTGTATGACCTGTCTGGCTCAGGTGCTAACTGTCTTGCATTAGACGGAAGAAGCAAGTTCTCGTTTATGAGTGAGTGTGATGAGAAAAGAATCCCGGAGGAGACGATTATTGTTTGTTTTTGGTGTTTTCAATCTTTTATTGCTTTTTTTGGAGTGTGTCATAAGAAAATGAGCTTAAGCCTAAACCAAGGGTTAGTAAACTCATCATATCCTCCCTCTGATTAGGGGTAATGAGAATACCTTAAGTATGAGGTAAACACCTCACACTTAATCACCATGGTGTAGGATTAAGATCATCAATCTATTTGTATTTATTTAGATGTTTTTGTTGTTTTTGTTTAGTGCTAAGTAATGAGTTTAAGCCATAATCAAGGATTTAATGGACCCATTACACCATCCTAATAGAAGGATGATAGATGAGAACATTTAAGCTGAGGAAGGCTCTTCAACTTAATCCATGATTAGGGATTAACCTCATGACAAAACAGAGCCTTTATTAAAGTGGATTTTATTTAATGACAAGATTAAGAGGTGAATTTTATGGTTTGTAAGACAACTTGAGGGGGACTTGTCCATTAACATTAGGGTTAGTCTGTCTTAACCAATTAAGGAATAATTAGAACCCTAATGCAAGGCCCAAGTTACAAGCTTGATGTCTTAGTGATTATTAGATGGATTGATTAAAGGATTTAAACACATTAAGGGTTTAACACTTAGGATCAAAGTTATACACTCCATCCTAATAGAAGGATACAGGCATAACCCTAATCACAAAGCCTCAAAACCTTTAAGGTTTAGTCCTTGATTAAGAGATGAGAAGAGAAGACACAAAGATGACCCAAAGGTAAAACTAATGGGGAACTAATCAAACCCTAATTGTGATCATGCTTGGGGGTTCCTAGGGTTTATAAGGCTTGCAAAAGATCTTCAAGAGAAAAGCCACCAAGGAAGAAGCAGATGAAAGGAGATGAAGCAGAAAGAAGCAAGACAACTTACTTCACCTGAGAAGATAAGTTGCTTGAAGAAAGAAAGAGGAGAAGGAGCATGAATGAGCAAGCTCACTCTAATACAAAAGTAAAATTCAGCAAGGATGCATAAGAGAGATGAGAAGAGATTATGAGAAGTGAAGGCAAATTCACTTCTCAATGACTTACCACCTGAAAAGTTAGCAACAAGAAAATGGAATGGCATGAAAATGAGAAAGATGCAATGATGCAAACCAAAACCAGAAGCATGATCAAGGTGTGAATGATGCAAAGAGATAATTCAAATGTATGCCATGAGATGTGGATGATCATACAAAAGATGAGAATGAAAATGAGACATAAAAGAAGCATGAAAGTCCATGGAAAGCATATGACATGAAATGAAAACAAAAGCATGGCAAATGGATGATGCAATGATCAAGCATGATTCTAATATGTCCTAAGATGTCTTATATGTCATGTGGATGCACAAAATGTCATGGAAAGATCATGTATGCAAGCATATGAAGGATGAATACAAATTAAGATGCAAATTAGGGTTTATATACAAGATACAAAGCAAAATTCAAAATCAGAAGCAAATGACAATGAAATTCTGTGATCAGGTATGAGATGTCCTATGAGATGTCCCAACACTTGACAGATTTAACCAAAACTTAAAGTGCAAGAAAATTAAACAAGACAGAAGTTTGTTAACCCAGTTCAGTGTATAACCACACTTACATCTGGAGGCTACCAAGCCAGGAGGAAATCCACTATAAGTAATATTAATTCTAGACTTAAACAACCCAGTTTAATCTTTCACTTAATATCTACCCAATGCAATTTCTACCTAAGACACAACTTAGATATGAGTACCAACTCACTCCCCCTCAATCACACAGTGATCTTGTTTACAAGTTTAATAAAATTGAAGACATTCTTCAAACAAAACAACTTGATCTTACTTCACAGTTTCAATCAAGTCACAAATGCACTTTTGCTTAAAAGCTCATAAAGTGGTACAATAAAAACAACCTGCTATTAAAACAATAAACACCCTATTTGGTCTTCTGGAATTCGTACTCAGTTCTGTGAGTTTCTGTTGATTAAATAGGTGTTAGTAATTTGGGCTTTCTGTAGGTTAATCCAGTCCTAAAACACAGCAGCTTCCACCTAGAATTAGGGTTTGTTACTTCCTAGATTCTAGGTGATTTAGTTCTTCTGTTTAAACTGAATCCTCATAATAAAACTCCCTACAGATGCGCCTTGTTCTGTTTTTATCCATCCATAATTAATTCCAGATAACTCTCCTTAAATATCTCAGATCAGTTAATCAATAATTAATTCTGGTAGCAGGTTTGAGATGTCTCAACATCTGTTGGGACATTCTGAAAAACTGAACTTAAGTCATTTACACAATGTCCCAACATCTGGTGTGACATCCTGAAATAAGTTCTTATACTCTGTTTGATAATGTCCCAACATCTGATAGGACATTCTGAACTGAATTCAATATTTCTTGTTGGTCAAATATTCTGCCAATTCTAGACATCTACAAACTCCCCCTTTGGCTAATTTTTGGCTAACATCTTTTCTGGTTATCAGAGTGCAGCAGAAGTTCTTTTATCAGAGTATAACATTACTTTTCTGTTGAATCATATTTGAGATTACTCCCCCTCAAACATATATGTATCCAGTCTTGTTGCAACAGAAATATTTATCAAAACACACTGATTCAGTTCAGAAACAAACAAACAGATTTTTCATTCATAATTAAACAGCATTACATTTTGTTGTTGTTGTTCTCCCCCTTGTTAGACACAAATTTTGGGGCCAAAGACACTAATCCAGAAATACAATGCAGTGCTGTCATTACATTTGCCTCACATACAATGATCACTCAGATTCATCACATTCAGTTTCTTCATCTTCCTCAGTTTCTTCATCAGAAGCAGCTTTCTGATCACCTTCACTCTCCAGCCTTTGGATGATTTCTTCAAGCTTCAGCTTCCTTGCTTCAAGTTCTTTGCAAGTGCTCTTCAGTTCAGCAATCAATGCAGCCTTGGAGATTGGAGTCTTGGCAGTTGAAGGACCTGCAGATGTCCCAGAGGGTGCTTCAACATCTGCTGCATGATGACTTAGGAACAGTTTGTAGTGAAAGGCCAGAGGGCTTTCTCTTTTGCAGACTGTGTCCTTCTCAGTGAGGATCCCAGGGTATTGACTTAGCACTATACCACACAGCAAGGAAGGAAAAGCTATTGGCAGCTTTGTTGCAGAAGAGCTAGCATGCTTCAAGGTCTGATCAAATATGTAGGCACCATAATCCAGCTTAGTTTGAGTCCCCACAGCATAAATAAACCTGCCCAAGCCAGTGGATATTGAAGATGTGTGATTGGTAGGCACCCAGTTTGCTGTACCAATCCTGTTCAGCATGGCATATTTTCTTGTCAGCATGCTCACTGAGAGCTTTCCTTTAACTGGCCAAGCCTTGACCTGGTTTGCAGTGATAACCTTGCAAACTTGGTTATCAGTCTTCCCTAGTTCACTTGGTCCATCAGATTCTCTTCCAAGGAATTGGTTGATGATCTGAGGAGAGAACTCTACACACCTGCCTCTAACAAAGACTTTTCTAAACTCAGAAGACTTACCATTGGCACAATCTTCCTGAAGATTGACTATGAATTCTTTGACAAGTAACTCATAGCAGGGAGAGAGGTTGGAGACTGTTTTGAAGAGCCCAGCAGCAGAGATGAGATCAATCAGTTCAGTGCACTCCAGTGCATTACTGCTCAGCTCTCTTTCAAGTGCTACCCTTCTTTGGTACACAAACTTCCATCTGTTTACACTTGAAACATGATGAAATGAGATGTTGTCCAAGGGAGCTTCTGGAACAGCAGTTGAAGCCCTAGAGGGTGCTGGTTTCTTCTTTGGAGGAGATGTTGGGACATCTGCTTCAACATCTGAGTCTCATGGAGTGACAGCTTTCCTCTTTTGAGTTTGGACTTTGCTCCATTGTTTTGTAGGACCAAAGACAGTTTTGGCTTTGTCTTTCTTTGGGGTAGCTGGCTTTTTCTCAGGAATTGCATGTCCTGCTTGCATCTTTTCTTTCCTAGTCCTGAGCCTTTTGGCTATGCTAGGTCTTACAGAGGCAATGATCTCTGTATCAGAGTCCTGCTCTAGGTTCACCACAGGAGGAGATTGAGTAGTCTCTTCTTCAGCTGGTTGATCAGCAGAGATATGTTCTTCAGTTGAGGCTTTGGTTTGATCCTCAGATTCTTCTTCATCACTTTCATTTGAGGCCTTTTTCTGGTCCTCAGATTCTTCTGCAGCAGCATCAGATGAACCCTTTTGTTGATCCTCAGATGTTTCAACATCTATTGGGACATCCTGTTGAGCAGGAGTGTCCTTTGTAGCTTGAGTTTGATCTTCTTGAGGGGAAGGCATGGTGTTCAGAGGAATAGAAATGCCACTAACCACTCTCTGTTCAGAAAGGATCTTGGTAACCAACTCCTTTATAGAAGCATCCACATATTCAGAAGATTTCTGAGGCATGTTTGCTGGTGAAGGAATGACTTTGGATTTGCTGCAGACTTGATCTTTTGCCCTTTTTGGAGTTCTTGGCTTTTTAGCATGAGGAACACTTCCTCTTATTTCGTCCAATGGGGTTGAATCCATGGGTACCACAGAAATAGGGGTTGCATGAACCACATCTTCTTTGTTGAGAATTTCTTCAGGAATGTTAGGGTTTTGAGACATTGTCAAAGAAGATGGATGAAGAGATTTAGGGATGATGATTTCTGAAGAACAGCTAGATAATGTGATTCGCTTTTGATAGTATGATGAGAAGATGGATAGCTGATTATAAGTTGTTATTATATAAGTAGCCGTTACATTGCAAATTATTAGGAATGGAATGCACAAGGTTCTTGACCAGACTGGTGTTGCCATCTGGTGCTTATGCCACACAATGTCATATGACATGTTGGCACATCTCCATAACTGCTAAATCTCACATAAGCAGATTCCCAATTTGCCCCTTAAGTTCTCAAATTGTGTAGCATCCAATGCTTTGGTAAAGATATCAGCCAACTGCAGATTTGTAGCTACATGTTCCAATGAAATCACTTTTTCTTCTACAAGATCTCTGATGAAATGATGTCTGATATCAATATGCTTGGTCCTGCTATGTTGGATAGGATTCTTTGATATGTTGATTGCACTTAAGTTGTCACAGTACAATGTCATGACATCCTGTGGGACATTGTACTCAGTGAGCATTTGCTTCATCCAAACCAACTGAGAACAACTGCTTCCAGCTGCTATATATTCAGCTTCAGCTGTAGATAAGGATACACAATTTTGTTTCTTACTGAACCAAGAAATCAAATTGTTTCCTAGAAAGAAGCATCCTCCTGAAGTGCTTTTTCTGTCATCAGCACTTCCAGCCCAATCAGCATCACAGAATCCAGTGAGAATTGGTTTGCATCCATGAAAGTACATTATGCCATAGTCACAAGTACCATTAACATATTTAAGGATTCTCTTGACTTGATTGAGATGACTAACTTTTGGATCAGCTTGATATCTTGCACATACACCTACTGCAAATGCTATGTCTGGTCTGCTAGCAGTCAAATATAACAAGCTTCCAATCATGCTTCTGTATATGCTTTGATCTACATTCTCACCCTTTTCATCTTTAGTCAGCTTTAAATGGGTGGGGGCAGGAGTTCTCTTATGAGTAGCATTTTCCATTCCAAATTTCTTGACTATGTTCTTGGTATACTTGCTTTGGGAAATGAACATGGAGTCTTCCATTTGCTTTATTTGCAGACCAAGAAAGTAGGTTAACTCTCCTACTAGGCTCATTTCAAATTCAGATTCCATCTGGTTGACAAAATGTTTGACCATCCTGTCAGACATCCCACCAAAGACAATGTCATCTACATATATTTGAGCAATCATGACATTTCCTTCTTCATCTTTAACAAACAAGGTTTTGTCAATTCCACCTTTCCTGTACCCTTGCTTGATAAGAAAAGTAGTCAATCTTTCATACCATGCCCTTGGAGCTTGCTTCATACCATAAAGAGCCTTCTTTAGTTTGTATACATGATTGGGACAGCTTGGATCAACAAATCCTTTAGGCTGTTCTACATATACTTCTTCATTAAGATAACCATTTAAAAAGGCACTTTTCACATCCATTTGAAATAGCTTGAACTTTAAGATACAAGCAATTCCCAAAAGTAGTCTGATTGATTCAAGCATTGCTACTGGTGCAAAGGTTTCATCAAAGTCTACTCCTTCAATTTGTGTGTATCCTTGAGCTACAAGTCTAGCTTTATTCTTTGTAACAACTCCTTGTTCATTTGACTTGTTCTTATACACCCATTTTGTTCCAATCACATTTATGTCATCAGGTCTAGGAACAAGACTCCACACTTCATTCCTTGTGAATTGACCTAATTCCTCTTGCATAGCACAAATCCAGTATTCATCAGTAAGAGCTTCCTTGATGTTTTTAGGTTCTATTTTAGAAACAAAACAGGAACCTGAAATCACTTCTCTTGATCTAGTGCTTACACCTCTGTTGGGATCACCAATTATCAAATCTTTGGGATGATCCTTCTGTATTCTGATGGAGGGAGGGTTGCTGGATTCTTCTGTCCTTGTATCAGTTTGAGTGAAGTTATAATGATCATTCTTTTCTTCAGCTTCAATCTTGATATCAGCAGATGTTCCAACATCTTCTGGGACATCTGTAGGAGCATCATCAATTATTACATTTATGGACTCCATGATAACCTTGGTTCTAGAATTAAACACTCTATATGCTCTGTTGTTTATAGAGTATCCAAGAAAAATCCCTTCATCACTTTTAGGATCCATTTTTCTTCTTTGCTCCCTATTTGCCAGAATATAACAGTTACTTCCAAACACATGGAAGTACTTAACTGTGGGTTTTCTGCCCTTCCAGACTTCATAGATTGTGGACAAAGTTCCTTTTCTTAGAGTAACTCTGTTGTGGATGTAACAAGCTGTGTTCATAGCTTCAGCCCAGAAGTACAAAGGTAACTTTTTAGCATGGATCATAGCTCTTGCTGATTCTTGAATTGTTCTATTCTTCCTCTCAACAATCCCATTCTGTTGAGGAGTGATTGGTGAAGAATATTCATGATTGATTCCTTCTGAAGAACAGAAATCTAAGAACTTTTGGTTCTCAAATTCTTTTCCATGATCACTTCTTATTCTGATCACACAGCTGGCTTTTTCCCTTTGTATTCTTTTGCATAAGTCTTTGAATACATCAAATACATCAGACTTTTCCTTGATAAAATTTATCCATGTATATCTTTAAAAGTCATCAACCACCACATAGGCATACCTCTTGCCACAAAGGCTTTCAACCTGCATAGGTCCCATAAGATCCATATGCAATAGTTCCAAAACTTTGGAAGTTGTCAGATGTTGGAGCTTTGGATGGGACATCTTGGTTTGCTTGCCTATTTGACATTCACCACATATTTTGCCATCATCAATCTTCAGTTTAGGAATACCTCTTACAGCATCCATAGATATTATCTTCTTTATGCCTCTGAAATGAAGATGACCTAGTCTTTGGTGCCATAGTTTCGCTTCTTCTTCTTTAGCTAAAGAGCAAGTTGAAGTGAGACTGAAGTCTTGAGATTCCCACATATAACAGTTGTCTTTAGATCTGGCTCCTTTCATGACAACCTCTTGTTCTTTGTTAGTCACTATGCATTCAGTTTTGGTAAAGTTTACACTGTACCCTTGATCACATAATTGACTTATGCTGATCAGGTTAGCAGTTAAACCTTTAACTAGCAGCACATCATCTAGTCTTGGAACATCTTGACAGTCCAAGGTCCCAACTCCCTTGATTTCTCCTTTATCTCCATCTCCAAAGGTTACATACCTGGATGAATGTGACTTTAAGTTTACTAGCAGATTCTTCAATCCAGTCATGTGTCTTGAACATCCACTGTCAAAATACCAGTCTTCTTTAGCTGATACTCTTAGTGATGTATGTGCTATATATGCAGCACTTTTCTTTGACCATTTGAGTTGAGATTTCTTTTGATGCCTCTGCCCTGTGTGTTGTTCATTAGTAGATATCCAAGATTGATTGTTGATCTTGTTCTTGTGTATGTAGCTTTGATCAGCCTGAATGCTAGCTTTTGGTCTCCATACCTTCTTGATGACTTCTGTCTTCTGCTTAGGAGGTTGCTGATTTCTTTGATGTTTATGCAGCACTTTCTTGGTAACTTCTATTTTCTGCTTAGAAGGTTGCTGATACATCTGATTTGGATATCCATGCAGCTTATAACAATGAGGTTTGATATGTCCAAATCTTCCACAATGATGGCATCTCCATCTTTGATACCTCTTCTTCATTTTGTTCTTTTCAGAATGTTGAGACATCTGTTGGAACATTATGTTTGACTTTGTGTTCTTTTCTTGATGTTGAAGCATCTGTTGGGACATCTTGTTTGACTGTTTGGATTTTGAAGTAGTTTTGCTGGAGCTGGCTTCATCTTTATGTACTCTGTTAAATCCCAGTCCACTTTTATCCCCTGAATGCTTATTGTTGTTGAGAATAACATCCAGTGTATTTGAGCTGTTGTTCAACATTCTAATAGATTTGGACATGTGTTCCAATTTGGAGTTGAGAAGACTTACTTCACTTTTCAAGGTGTCAATGATCTCTTGATCACTTGCTTTTTCATCTTCTAGTGCCTCATTCAGCTTCTTTAGCTTTATAACCTCACTGCATATTTCAGTACTTCTTTTGTATAGATCTTTGTAGGCTTGCTCAAGTTCTTCAACAGTAAGCTCCCCATCACTGGAATCACTTTCAGATTCACATAGTCCAGCTAAAGCAGTGATATGCTTAGCTGATTCTTCTTCTGAATCACCTCCTGAGTCTTCATCAGACCAGGTCATAGAGAGTCCTTTCTTTTGCCTTTTTAAGTAGGTAGGACATTCATTCCTGATGTGTCCATATCCTTCACATCCATGGCATTTGACTCCTTTTTCTTGACTGGTCTTTTCATCATAGTTTGACCTTCTGTTAGCATCATAAGGCCTCTTGTTCTCAGAAGAGTTTGTGTATCTTCCACTGGGTTTGGATTTGCCTTCCATTCCTCTGAGAATCTTTTTGAATTGTCTTCCAAGCATAGCAATGTTGTCTGATAAGCTTTTACTAATATCTGATTCATCATCTTCTTCTTCATCAGTATTTGTCACCAAGGCTATGCTTTTGTTCTTCTTAACATTTGTGTCATTCATTCCCATCTCAAATGTTTGAAGGGAACCAATGAGTTCTTCAACTTTCATAGTGCATATGTCTTGAGCTTCTTCTATTGCTGTGACTTTCATGTCAAATCTTTTTGGCAAAGATCTGAGGATCTTTCTTACAAGCTTTTCATCAGTCATCTTTTCTCCCAAAGCTCCAGAAGTATTAGCTACTTCTAAGATGTTCATGTAGAATTCATGAACTGTCTCATCTTCCTTCATTCTCAAGTTTTCAAACTTGGTGGTGAGAAGTTGAAGTCTTGATATCTTTACCTTTGATGTTCCTTCATGAGTTGTTTTGAGAGTATCCCACACATCTTTGGCTAGCTCACAGTGATGCACAAGTCTAAAGATGTTCCTATCAATGCCATTGAATAGAGCATTTAAGGCCTTGGAGTTGCCTAGTGCTGAATCTTCTTCCTCCTTACTCTATTCTTCTTCAGGTTTCAACACTTTTGATCCATCTTTGGTGTCTTGGATAGGATGTTCCCATCCAATGTTGACTGCTCTCCAGGCCCTGTTGTCAAGTGATCTTAAGAATGAAATCATTCTTGGTTTCCAGTAGTCATAATTACATCCATCCAGTATAGGTGGTCTATTTACTGATCCTATATCTCTGTCCATGTTTCCAGAATTTGTATTCCCTAGATCTCACCCAGTATAAATAGGCAGGGTGCCTGCTCTGATGCCAATTGAAATTCTGTGATCAGGTATGAGATGTCCTATGAGATGTCCCAACACTTGACAGATTTAACCAAAACTTAAAGTGCAAGAAAATTAAACAAGACAGAAGTTTGTTAACCCAGTTCAGTGTATAACCACACTTACATCTGGAGGCTACCAAGCCAGGAGGAAATCCACTATAAGTAATATTAATTCTAGACTTAAACAACCCAGTTTAATCTTTCACTTAATATCTACCCAATGCAATTTCTACCTAAGACACAACTTAGATATGAGTACCAACTCACTCCCCCTCAATCACACAGTGATCTTGTTTACAAGTTTAATAAAATTGAAGACATTCTTCAAACAAAACAGCTTGATCTTACTTCACAGTTTCAATCAAGTCACAAATGCACTTTTGCTTAAAAGCTCATAAAGTGGTACAATAAAAACAACCTGCTATTAAAACAATAAACACCCTATTTGGTCTTCTGGAATTCGTACTCAGTTCTGTGAGTTTCTGTTGATTAAATAGGTGTTAGTAATTTGGGCTTTCTGTAGGTTAATCCAGTCCTAAAATACAGCAGCTTCCACCTAGAATTAGGGTTTGTTACTTCCTAGATTCTAGGTGATTTAGTTCTTCTGTTTAAACTGAATCCTCATAATAAAACTCCCTACAGATGCGCCTTGTTCTGTTTTTATCCATCCATAATTAATTCCAGATAACTCTCCTTAAATATCTCAGATCAGTTAATCAATAATTAATTCTGGTAGCAGGTTTGAGATGTCTCAACATCTGTTGGGACATTCTGAAAAACTGAACTTAAGTCATTTACACAATGTCCCAACATCTGGTGTGACATCCTGAAATAAGTTCTTATACTCTGTTTGATAATGTCCCAACATCTGATAGGACATTCTGAACTGAATTCAATATTTCTTGTTGGTCAAAAATTCTGCCAATTCTAGACATCTACAGACATGATAAAAAATTGAAAATGGGATCAAAGGTACCCTAAACCTATACAAGTTCACTGCCCAAAGGGGAAGACCTAACTCTTAAACCTAAAGAAGTTATGATTTTCCTAAGTTTACTAGGGTTTTAAGATACCTCATAATGAAAAATGCAAAACAAATGGAAAATGAAAGATAAATTCAAACCAATTTTATCCTAGAAACTACATGACATGAAGAATGCAATGCAAAAAGAACCATCATCAAACCCTTCATGGTTAGGCAGAAGGGATTTTTCTAAGTTAGGGCAAAAATATTGACTTTTAAGAACCCTAATTCCAAAGAAAAATGTCAAAATAGGTCAAGAACCAAAAAGAAATTTGTGTGAAGAGTTTGTTAATGTTTCTAAATGTATCAAAATTCAATGTGATTTTTTTTGATGATTTTTTGAAACTTAAATGCTATTTTAATTAATTAATTCTCATTAACTAATTAAAATAAACATTTAAATATTTTAAAAATACGAAATTTATGCAAAAATTAAAATTAAAATTTTTTTCAGAATGAGAAAAATATTTTAAGACATGATGCAAAAAATGAATTTTTTAGAAATGTTTTACTATTTTAAATAAAATGTAGAAAGAAATGTAATTAAAATGAATTAAAATGAAAGTATTCAGATCCAAAGGCCCAGATTCCAAATAAAAGGGGAGGGAATTTACCAGCGTGCGCAAATGGACGACCCACATTCAAACTACGTTAATTATGTCATTAACCCTAATCTGAACCCTAATTACTTTCAGGTGACCGGAACAGTGTTCCGGTCATCTTCTCCGACTAGCCCCTCACTCAATCTCCCTCAATACGCAACCCCAAGACCCCTAAAGCTCCAGAAATGATCCTCTCCTCAACCCCAACAAGAATCAACCACCAAAAATCATTTGTTCATCACTAATAGCACGAATCGAAGCAAAACGGAAAACATGGCAAAAATTTCAGAAGCTTATGAAATGCTTAATTCTCAACTATTCTCAAAAGTAAAGACATCATGGTGATCAGTGAAACATGTAGAATCATTCTATAACATGAAATAAGAGTTCTGGAAAAATAAATGCCATGGCTACCTGAAGTTGAGCTTTCGAAACAGGAGCTTTCTGGCCAGTTCTTTGCCTCAAATCGACTCCAATGATTCCCCCCAAGAGCTTGTGATGCTTGGTTGGAGTTTAAATGGCCTCTAGAGGAAGTTGGCAGAAACTCAGTTCATGAAATGTCAAAATCGTATTTTTGATTCTGAGTTTTTTAGGGAAAAATGAAGGGTGGGAAATGATCAGTGATGTTTATGGAGTTGAATGGTGGAAAAAGTTTGAAGGTTTGATGGTTGAGTTAAGAGATTCGAAGGCTTTTGCAAATTTGGGGATTTTTGAGTGTGCTGTGTTCTTGGAGGTTTCCGCTTGTGTTATCTTGTGTGTTGGGTTGCTTTTGGTACACATATCATGTTTGGATAGGTCAGAGGGTGGGTGCTGGCCTAGGTTGATTGGTATGGGCAAGTTGCAAAAAATGTCAACAACTTGTGTCCTTGAGGTATGGGCTCATGGCAGGCTGGTTTAGGGGTATGGCTCGAGTCAGCCAACTTCAAGGAGGTCCATGGAAAATGATTTAGTGAGCTGGCTCAATTGGATGAAGAGATTTGGATCATTTTGCAATTTTGTACAACTTTGGCCCCTTTTGAATTTCTTGAAGTTTAAGGCATGAAATGGAATGGTTCAAAACACCAATCTGATCCTTAGAGGTCCATTTGACATGTTGTGAAGTGTTTATGCACATTAGAAACCTTTAGAATGCTTCATCATGCTATTTTGCAAAATGCCTCTTTGGTGTAAAAGTGAATTTTAAGTGATTTTTCCCAACTTTGACAAGCCATAACTTGAGTTCTATGATGAATTAGATCAAGTTCTTGTACTTTTTGAAAATGGGAGGATCCAATCTACAACTTTCATGACCAAGAATTTTTCATTTGAAGCATTTTTGGATCAAAAAGAGGAGTTTGAAGAACTTTCCCAAAATGGTAAGTTTACATTACAAGTCACTTTCCCAAAATGGCAACTTTGCAAATGGCTTGAAATTCTTTAATTTTGTGAACTTCTAACTTCTTCTAAGATCAAATAAAGATCATACACATCTAAAATGATGGAGAAGACCCTTTGGTTGGGTGATTGGGGGCCTCAGATGCCCTGATTTTGCACTGACTTGTTCAAGAAGTCATCTATTGATCAGATGCCTTTCCCATTGAATTTTTCCATGAAAATTGGTGCGTAGGATCCTTATAACATACAGAGACCAATAGAAACAAGAATGAACAAAATATTTGGAGTTATGGCCTCTGAAACCAAAACCCTAATTTTAGGTCATCTGTGCAGTTAAACCTGGCTCTGCTTCCATGCCTTTCTCAGTTCTTGTGATTCTTTGACTTCCTTGATCTTGGGAGGATATAATATGGTGCTTGGACATACATGGACCCTCTTGAGATGATTGGAGACTCTTGAAGTGGCTTAGATAGCTCAGGAATTGTTCAAATCACAGACCCTAGATGCAGATGACTTTGAACCAATGCAGTGAAACAAAAATTTAATATGAGATGCTATGATTGAACTTATGCAAATGAAAAGATCACAAGCCATGGTGAAATGAGTGAGGGCAAATTTGGGGTGTGTACAGGTTGCAAGGCCAAAGGGAACAGGAGCAGAAGAAATATAAAGAAAAGGAAGAGTTTTTTGAGGTACAGATGGCCTTCAAGAAAGAAGAAGTAGAACAAGTCCTAAAAATACGAAGGGAAAAGACTCAGCAGTTGGCACAGGGCCAGATGGCCTTGGAGAAGGCATTGAAAGAGATTGAAGAGCTCAAGCTGAGAGCAGGTGTGAAGAAGAACAGGACAGAGGTGATAGCTGCAAAAGAAGAACCTGAGTCTTTAGTTTAGATTTTATTTATTATTGTTCAGACTACCTACAGGCTTGTTGTAGGAGTTTTGCTTTATGTCTTTATTCATGTTTTGACTTATAACCCTTCGGGGAATTTGTTGGTGCTCTAACTTTTGGCCGGCAATGGGTTATCCATGTTATGCAATGTTAATTTCCAATTACCATTTCTGATTACGCGAAGCTTGTTTGTCTGAGACTGCTAAGATCTGAACATTCTTCAAAGGGAGAATTTGAAAATTAATGCTCAAAGTGGCTATCTGGAGCAAATACCAGAACTGGGGCATATAAATGCCTAAACTTGAAAACATGAATAGTTACATTGCATGCATATAACGTGTTTGTGTGTTTTGCATGTAATTCATCAGTTTCTAACGTTTATGTCCTTTCAGGCACTATAGCTCCCAGGAAGGTTCGAGAACAACCAACTGTACACAGATATCCCACAAGAGTCAACAGAGAAAGATTGATGGATCAAATGCAGGTAGATTTAGCTGATTTGAGATTGAGAATGGACAATTTCATGACCCTTATGGCAGGGATGGGTCAGACTCAGGAGCGCTTGCGCGAGATGGTGGAAAATAATCAGGCCAGGAACAATGGGACTGCTGATGGAGGTAATCGCAACGGTGCTGGCACCCGTCAAGTTGGGATCCCTGTGGCACAACCAGGGATCACCATTATCAATGATGGATTGAACAACGTACAGATGGATGATCAAGATGAACAATTTACTTTGCTGGACGAGGCAGAAGGCCAAGGGGCTGAAATGAACAGAAAGTTTGAAGAGATGGCTGAGCAGATCCGTGCCATTCAATCTCAGAGCTCCCTGGGGTTTGATATTACTGACTTGGGCTTGGTTCCAGGGGATAGAATCCCTTACAAGTTCAAGGTCCCTACTTTCGAGAAGTATAACGACACGGATTGCCCGAAGACTCACCTCTAGTCCTTTGTAGGAAGAATTGCTGCCCATACGGATGGCGAGAAGCTATGGATGTATTACTTCCAGGATAGCCTGGCGGGGGCCTCCTTGGAGTGGTATTGAAGCTGAGCAGGGTTAACATTAAGAGCTGGAAGGATTTAGCAGAGGCGTTCGTGAAGCAGTACCAATACAATTTGGACATGGCTCCAAATCATACTCAGTTGCAGACCATGTCTCAAAATGCTAAGGAAGGGTTTAAGGAGTACGCTCAAAGGTGGCGTCAGCTTGCTGCCAGAGTACAACCACCCTTGCTGGAAAATGAGATGGCTGATATGTTCATGGGAACACTACAAGGGGTTTTTATCGAGAGGTTGGCGTCTTGTTCAGCTACAAAGTTCAATGATATAGTGATATCAGGAGAGAGGGTCGAAACTCGGTTGAAGATGGGGAAGATTCAGGACACCGGTGCGGGTAGCTCGAGCGGTGTAAGTGTAAACACCCCAAATTTGCCCTCACTCATTTCACCATGGCTTATGATCTTTTCATTTGCATAAGTTCAATCATATCATTTCATATTGCATTTTTGCTTCACTACATTGGTTCTAAGTCATCTGCATCTAGGGTTTGTAATCTGAGCCATCCCTGAGCCATCTGAGCCACTCCAAAGGTCATCAATCATCTCAAGAGGGTCCATGTATCTTCAAGCATCATATCATATCCTCCCAAGATCAAGAAAGTCAGAAAATCACAAGAACTGAGAGAGGCATGGAAGCAGAGCCAGGTTTAACTACACAGATAACCTAAAATTAGGGTTTTGGTTTCAGAGTCCATAACTCCAAATTTTTTTGTCATTCTTGATTCTATTGGTCTCTATATGATATAAATATCATACATACCAATTTTTATGAAGAAATTCAGTGGGGAAGGCATCTTATCAATAGATGACTTCTTGAACAAGTCAGTGCAAAATCAGGGCATCTGAGGCCCCCAATCATCCAACCAAAGTGTCTTCTCCATCATTTTGGGTGTATATGATCTTTATTTGATCTTAGAAGAAGTTATAAGTTCACAAAATTGAAGAATTTCAAGCAATTTGCAAAGTTGCCATTTTGGGAAAGTGACTTGTAATGCAAACTTGCCATTTTGGGAAAGTTTTTCAACCTCCTCTTTTTGATTCAAAAATGCTTCAAATGAAAAATTCTTGGTCATGAAAGTTGTAGATTGGATCATTCCCGTTTCAAAAAGTACAAGAACTTGATCTAATTCATCATAGAACTCAAGTTATGGCCTTTCAAAGTTGGGAAAAATCACAAAATTTCACTTATGTACCAAAGAGGGAAACTTGCAAAAACTCATACCAAGGAAATTTGTGACCTCTAATTGACTTCTAACCATTACACGAACATAGTACATGACCTATAATTCAGAATTGGCCCAAGAATTTCAAAGTTTCATGCCTTTCCCATGAAGAAATCCAAAAGGGGTCAAAACTTCATGAATTTGCAAAATGGTACAAAACTTCTCATCCACTTGCCACAACTCATCAAATCTGATTCATAAACATTCCTTGATCTCATTTGAACCAGGACATGCCCAAATCCCAGCCTGCCACTTTCCCATACCTCCAAGTACAACTTTCTTGACTTTTTGCAACATGAGCCATACCAATCACACTGCTCCACAACAACTCTCTGCCCAATCAGAGCATGTTATGTGGACCTCAAGCTAGCCATTTCATACATCAAGCAAGCCTGAATCCACACACAGCAGAGCATACACAAAATCACTCCAACTTGCAAAAGCTTTCGAATTTCATAACTCAGCCAACAAATCTCCAAGCTTTTTCCACCATTCAACTCCATATTCATCACTGATCATTTCCCACCCTTCATTTTGCCTTGAAACACACCATATCAAAAACACGATTTTCACATTTCTTGAACTGAGCTTCAGCCAACTTCACATAGAGGCCATATAAACTCCAACCAAGCATTGCAAACTCTTCAGAAGGATCAGTGGAGGTGATTTGAAGCAAAGAACTGGTCAGAAAGTTCCAAAGGTGAAACTCCAGTTCAGGTATCATCAAGAACATTTTTTCCAGAACTTGTATTTCTTGTTATAGAGTTGTTCTCCATGCTTCACTGATCATGCTGCTCTTTTTATTTTTGAAAATAGTTGAGAAATGAACATGTTATGACTCTCTGAAACTCTGTCCAGTTCTTTGTTCTTCTTCGATTCTCCATGTTTGCTTGTTATAAATTATGTTTTGATGGTGGTTTGAGTTCGTTTTGAGTGGGGGATCATTTCTGGGCAGTTAATTTGGGGTGGGGTGGCTTGTATAGAGAGTTAGGGATTTGGCCTCGCCGGAGAAGACGATCGGAACCACTGTTCCGGTCGTCTGAGAGTAATTAGGGTTAATTAGGGTTTTAGGTCAGTTTGAATATAGGCCCTTGGATCCAGCTTCGCGCGCGTTTTGGACATCCCAGATTTCACATTAAAACCCTAATCAGTCATTAATTAGCTTAATTAGGTTTTATTAAATTCAAATTCTCAGAATGAATCCTAGCCCTCTATTCACGCGCGGGTCAACTCCCTCCAAAAATCTTTGAATTCTGGCCTTTGATTCCATTGACTTCTCACTTAAGTTAATTTTATTTTCATTTTCTTGCATTTTTCTTGTGCATTTTATTTAAAATAGAAAAACACTTTCAAAAAATTTATATTTTTGCATCATGACTTTAAATATTTCTCATTCTGAAAATAATTTTTATTTTATTTTTTGCATAAAATTTGTATTTTTAAAATATTTAAATGTTTATTTTAATTAATTAATGGAAATTAATTAATTAAAATACCATTTAAGTTTCTAAAAATCACCAAAAAAATCACATTGCATCTTGACACATTTAGAGACATTATCACACCATTCATACAAGTTTCTTTTTGGTTCTTGATCTATTTTGACATTTTATTTGGATTTAGGGTTCTTAAAAATCAACATTTTTGACCCTAACTTAGAAAAATCTTTTTTGCCTAACCATGAAGAGTTTGATAATTGTTCTTTTAGCATTGCATTCCACATAACATGTAGTTTCTAGGATAAAATTGGCATGAATTTATCTTGCATTTTCCATTTGATTTGCATTTTTCCCCTTTAGGTGCCTTAAAACCCTAGATAACTTAGGAAAATCATAACTTCCTTAGGGTTAAGAGTTAGGTCTCCTCCTTTGGGGTGTGATATCATATGGGCTTAGGGTACCTTTAATTCCATTTTCATTTTTTTATCATGTTATTTGCTTCTGATTTTGAATTTTTCATTGCATATTGTATGTAAACCCTAATTTTTGCCTTCATTTGCATTCATCCTTCATAAGCTTGCATACACAAACTTGCCATGACATTTTGTGCATCAACATGACATATAAGACATCTTAGGACACATTAGAACCATGTTGATCATTGCATCATCCATTTGCCATGTTATGCATCCATTGCATTTCATAAGTTTTCATGAACTTTCATGCTTCCTTTCAAGTCTCATTTGCATCTTCATTACTTGTTTGATCATCCACATCTCATGACAACCATTTGTATCATCTCTTAGCATCATTTACATCTTCATATGTTTCTGACTTTGGTTTTCATCTTTGCATTTCATCTCATTTTCATTTCATTTCTTGTTGCTAACTTTTCAGGTGGTAAGTATTTGAGAAGTGAATTTGCCTTCACTTCTCATAATCTCCCCTCATCCCTTTTATGCATTCATTGTTGCATTTCTACTTGTGTATTAGAGTGAGCTTGCTCATTCATGCTCCCTCCCCACCTTCTTTCTTCAAGCAACTTATCTTCTTAAGTGAAGTAAGTTGACTTGCTTCTTTCTGCTTCTCTTCCCTTTATCCTGCTTCTTCCATGGTGGCTTCTCCTTGAAGATCTTCTTGCAAACCTCATAAACCCTAGGAATATCCAAGCATGATCACAATTAGGGTTTTGATTAGTCCCCCCATTAGTTTTACCTTTGTGTCATCTTTTGAGTCTTCTCTTCTCATCTCTTAATCAAGGACTAAACCTTCAAGGTTTTAAGGCTTTATAATTAAGCTTATGCCTGCATCCTTCTATTAGGATGGAGTGTATAACTTTAATCCTAAGTGTTAAACCCTTAATGTGTTTAAATCCTTTAATAAATTCACCTAATAATCATCAAGACATCAAGCTTGTAACTTGGGCCTTGCATTAGGGTTCTAATTCTTCCTTAATTGGTTAAGAAGGACTAACCCTAGTGTTAATGGACAAGTCCCCCTCAAGTTGTATTACAAACCCTAAAATCCATTTCTTAATCTCATCATTAACTAAAATCCACTTTAATAAAGGCCTTGTTTTGTCATGATGTTAATCCCTAATCATGGATTAAGTTGAGGAGCCTTCCTCAGCTTAAATGTTCTCATTTATTATCCTTCTATTAGGATGGTGTAATGAGTCCATTAAATCTTTGATTCACTACAACAAACAAGACCTTAGACAGCGCTTTTTTTTGCCTTAGACAGCGCTTTAAAGCGCTGTCTAAACCTCCGCTGCTAAAGGTTTAGACAGCGCTTTTAAAAATGTTAAAAGCGCTGTCTATTCCCCCACCCTTAGACAGCGCTTTGGCCAAAAGCGCTTTAAAAGACCCTCTTAATTTAAATTTTTTAGGTACACCTTAGACAGCGCTTTTCAAAAGCGCTGTCTAAGCCCCCAACCTTAGACAGCGCTTTGGCCAAAAGCGCTGTCTAAGCCCCTCCTATTTTAATTTTTTTAGGTATACCTTAGACAGCGCTTTGGCCAAAAGCGCTGTCTAAGCCCCTCCTATTTTAATTTTTTTAGGTATACCTTAGACAGCGCTTTGGCCAAAAGCGCTGTCTAAGCCCCCCCCTTAGACAGCGCTTTTGCCTAAAGCGCTTTCTAATCCCCCCCTTAGACAGCGCTTTTGGCAAAAGCGCTGTCTAAGGTATACGAAATTTTTTGTAGGATTTGTTTGTAACCACATTTTTTCCAGGTTTATAAACCAGAATTGGTACCTGTTTTCAACCAGATTTTTGCAGTCAATTATCACATTTTATATATGCCATTTTGGCCTTTTTTTACCAAAATTTGGCTAACCAATTCAAAACAAATTTGCCATAAATGTATCAAAATATATACAAATGTACAAATACTACTACAAATGTATCAAAATATATGTTTACATTTATAAGTCATTACATATACTACTACAAATGTACAATTAATTACACACTTTGAGCTCTATCATGTATTGACACCACTCCTCTTTGATTTCATCCACTTGATCCTTTGTATAAGATGCACACTTGAATTCATCAAAGTACTACATAATAATATAACATATTTTGAATTAATTCCAACTATTTAATTATATGAGATATGTGTAAATATAAAAATAACTCATAAGTTAGAAATACATACATCGGTGGGAATCTCTAATCGGCCCAACATGAGAGTATCTCGCATAAACCTCAACATGAAATACCCGCAATCTATTTCATTACGTTGAAGAGGACACTACATATGAAAAAAAAAATATGAATTATAAATCCTAAGTTTTATCAAGTGTAGTCATCACTAATATAATTAAAAACGCGGTAATTAAAAATATACCGCCACTTTAATCCATGAAATGGAGTTGGCGCCCCTCCTTGAGGTCTGGATAACTCGTTGGGCACGAAAAGCTTGTAGGACGCTAATAAAATAAAAATGAAGCAATTAGAACAATTCACATAAACTAAGAAAAATTTTGAACATTCTCACTTACGTGTCAATTAGGTCCTTCATAACCGGGTATGTTGTCCAATCATTTCCTAACGAGTCAAGATAATACACAATTTCTCGGATAGGATTGATTGCGAGCAACAACCAATGTCCACTGTAATGATTAGGCAAATGTTAGATGGTAACTTGGAAAATAATTATAATAGATGAATTTAGAATGAAATGCTAACCCGGTATTAAACGGTATAAAAAACAACTTCTCCGCATCTTTATTCTCCACGAGGATCCGAAGAACGTACTCCGTCACGGTATCCGGTCTACTTATCATTAAACTATAGCTGACGGTCGCGGGTGCTAAGAATCCGAATGACACGTCCAAACCATTGGGGCGCATAAATTTGTCATACAAAAACCTAATATAAAAACATCATTAACATAAAGTAAACATCATTAAAGTAAGTTGTTTAATTAATAAAACAAAGTAGTCCGAATTTACCTAACATATGTATTGACAACGGTGACGCCGATTTCTTCACGACCAAAAACTTGCATGAAGTCCTCATTACCAATCATTTGTTCGTAATCAAAGCCGAAAATCCCTACCTCCATAGGTATAGTCCGAACACCTCCGGTCGGTATATCGGTCATCTCTAGAAATGTCCTGAGGCACGACCTATACTTGGTGGTAGGTTTTTTCCTAGCTACGGACTTCTTAGCACCAGAACTTTGTACCCGTGCGGAGGCGTTGCTAACCTCCTTTTTTTGTTGTGCGGAGGCATTGCTAGCCTCATTTTCTTGAACCTACATGTCATATAAATAGTTAGATCAAATTAAGAATGTAACAACTTCCATGAATATATGTCATATAATTGTATATTACCTCTTTTCTTGAAACCGTGGACTCGGTATGCCGTGGAATCGCAGTTTCTTTTGATTTGGATAAAATAAAGAAACCATGGATAATTTACCTAAGTCACTAACATCTCTTTCTTTTCTTTGTTGAAATATTAATCACTTGTTTCTTAGCAATGCGTACGGATGAATTGATCCAAATTCCCTCATTATGATCGTTTCTTATATATGACTCATCCGGTATAAGATCCTCAACTTCATCATTTCTATTCAACTCATTCCGTCTAATGCATGACTCATTCTCAACATCAATATCACATTGATCGACACCGCTATCATCAGTCACTTTGTTAGAGAAAAGCACTATAGACCATTTTGTACTCTTCGGGTCATTCACATAGAACACTTGTTTAGCCTGAGATGCTAGAATAAAAGGTTCATCTTTGTACCCCACCCTAGTAAGATCAACTTGCAAAAATCCAGACTTATCCATTCGTATGCCACTATTATTCACCCACTTGCAACCAAAGATGGGAATCTGAAACTTCTCGTAATCAAACACCCAAATGTGCTCAATAACTCCAAAATACGACAGATTTGCATATTTGGGGTTTAAGTCCTTCATGCTTGATATATGCATTGCTTCAGCTAGCACGGTGACACCACTATTTTGCATAGTACTCTTATCATCTTGTTCTTTGGTATAAAATGTGTATCCATTAATTGAATATGCGCTATGAGAAAACACATGTAAACTTGGACCATATGCCAAACATCTCAACCTTTCTGTTACCGAAGAAGGATCTGAAGAGCGCTTCAAATAAATATGATCCTTCAACCATTGTATGAAACTTTGATTGTGCTCTATAACTATCCAATTTTCATTTCTGTTCGGATTTAACCTTCGGAGTACATCCTTGTGCATTTCAACATATGGCTCAACCTCATTATTATTGTGCAGAACATACAAATGAACTTGATCCCGTTCATCCCTTGATATTGTCACAATTTTATTCCCAATTAATTTTTTACCTTCCATTTTGTCGAAAATCTGAGCTCTGGGGAGTCCAATCGATTGAACGTTAGACAAATATTCAGTACAAAACTCAACAGCTTCTTCAACAATGTATCGTTCAACAATACAACCCTCTGGTCGACTTCGGGATTTCACGTACCCTTTTAATATTTTCATATACCGTTCAGCAGGGTACATCCATCTCATATAAGCTGGTCCACACAACTGTGTCTCTTTCACAAGATGAACAACTAAATGAACCATTATGTCAAAAAAAGAAGGAGGAAAATACATTTCAAGCTCACACAAGGTAATTACAATCTCTTTTTGTAGTGTTGGTAACATCTCGGGATCGATCACCTTACCACAAATTGACCTAAAGAAAAAACACAATTTAGTTATGGAACTTCTTACTTTTTCTGGCAAAATAGAACGTATACCGATCGGTAGAAAATGTTCCATTATAACGTGACAATCATGTGTCTTCAAATTCTTCAACTTGAGGTCTTTCATAGAAACAAGTCTTCTGATATCAGATGAGTATCCTTCTGGAACCTTAACTTCACTCAGAAACTTACACAAATTTTTTTTCTCCTTTCTAGATAAAGTAAAAGCAGCAGGTGGTAGATATGTTCGTCTTCCTTTCTTCACGGGTGCTAATTCAGTTCTCATTCCCATTTTTAACATGTCCTCCCTTGCTTTAAGGCCATCCTTAGACTTGCCTTTTATATTGAGTAATGTACCGATAACACTTTCAAATACGTTTTTTTCAATATGCATAACATCGAGAAAATGTCTCACGTACAAAGACTTCCAATATGGCAATTCAAAAAATATCGACCTTTTCTTCCACCCACCTTTCACAATCTTATGTGCAAAAGGCTTGCCAAACTCAGTACGCACATCTTTCACCTTTTCAAAAACTTGTTCACCTGACAATGCGGGTGGAGCTCTACGATGTTCGGTGTCTCCATTGAATGCTTTTCTCCACCCACGGTAATGATGTTTAGAATGTAAGAATCTACGATGACCGAGAAACACATTCTTCTGGCAAAGTTCCAATCGGATCGTATCGGTTCCGTCTTCACAAACAGGACACGCACGTTGACCCTTAATGCTATACCCAGATAGATTCCCGTATGCTGGAAAATCATTAATTGTGCCAAACAACATCGCCCTCAGATTGAAACTTTCTTTCCTATATCCATCATAAACCTCCACACCGTTCTCCCACAAAATCTTTAAATCTTCGATCAGAGGTGTCAAGTATACGTCTATGTCATTACCTGGTTGTTTAGGCCCAGAGATTAACATAGATAACATCATGTACTTACGCTTCATACATAGCCACGGAGGTAGGTTATAAATCATAAGAATCACAGGCCATGTGGTATGTGAAATACTTTGAAGACCATGTGGGTTCATTCCATCAGTAGATAATGCCAATCGAAGGTTTCTTGCTTCTGATCCAAACTCAGGATAATCATTATCAATCTTCGACCACTGTGGTGAATCAGCCGGATGCCGATACTTTCCATCGGTGATTCTTTCATCTGCATGCCAAGTAAGATGTCTTGCATCGGTTTCACTACGAAACATGCGCCTAAATCTCGGAATTATCGGAAAATACCATAAGACTTTTGCGGGAGATAATTTTTTCTTATATCGAGACAAACCGCATTTGGGGCACTCAGTTAACGTTGCATATTCGTTACGAAACAAAATGCAATCGTTAGGACAAGCATGTATCTTATCATAGCTCATGCCAATAGAGCACAACATTTTTTTTGCCTCATAGGTTCGATTAGGAAGAACATTATCATCTGGTAGCATTTCTCTCATAAGGGCCAACAACTCTGTGAAACTTTTATCCGACCATCCATTGCCCGCCTTTAAGTTGTACAACTTTAATACCGCAGAAAGTCTTGAGAATTTAGTGCAACCTTTGTACAACGGTTTCTCTGCATCGCTTACCATCCTCTCAAACATTTCAGGACAATCATGAAGATCTTCTTCCAGTGCTTCTACAATCTCTTCAACTCGATCACAATCATATGTTTCCGTGTCTTTGTCGTATGAAGCATAGGTCGTATTACTTTTTCCACTCGATTCAACATTCCCGTTAATTTTCTCACCATGAAATATCCAACACTGATAACTTTGATCAATTCCATGCCTCAGCAAATGCGATTTCAATCCATGTGCGTCAACCTTACCAATATAACAACAACGCAAGCAAGGACAATGCATTCGTCTGGGGTTTTCAGCGTGTTGAACAGCATACTTAACGAATTCCGCAACCCCACTCTCGTACTCTTTGGTCATTCGATCGGCACAGATCCATGTTTTATCCATGGTTTTCCTACTTAAAAAACGTATACATAACCAATGTTAATATAAACTTCAATAACGTATCCGATACGCCAATATACCAACTTTAATTACCTCATCCCTTTCATTTTTTATATTACAAGAATCAAACTTTTTCTATTACAATATACCTATAACTATACCTATAACTATATAAGAGTTCGTTCAATCATTTTATGGGAAAAATTGTATCTTATATAAGTCCATATAAGTCCAGATGCATCCGTTTTCAAAGTATTAGTCCCTACCACCTCAAACATAAATCTCATTTGCAAGAAAAGAAAAATTGTATCTTATATAAGTCCATATACAAATTACTACTACAGTTATAGTTTTTTTTTCAAACATTGCTTACTAGTTAGTATTCAGTATTCATTCATCGTAATAGGTGAAAAAAGTTAAATTACATATATCAGAATACAAAGAGTATTATAAGAACATTCACGTACAAAATAAAAAATAAAATTTAAATACACTTTTGGTCCTTTTTTTTAATTAAAGTTTCTATAACTCTATTTTAATAACCAGTTTTTCAATTTACATGTGTTTTGATCCCCACCGCATTTCAGAGTCAATTTTACTAGCAGGACAGTGTTTAGGCAGACAAAGTTAATACAAAAGGTTAGCAAAATTGTTCCTAAAATATGAAATAGATAGAATATTTTTATACCATGAAAACACAACCAGAACCAGAACAAAAAGTCAAAAGCACAAGACATTATCTTACATAGGTTATCAAAAGCACAAGACATTTTACGGTTGTACCCCAAAACAGAACATTAAGAATGTCACAAACCATAATCAAGAAAATACACAAGAGAATCCTATTCGCTGATTTGATTATTGATACGCAGCCTATTAAGTAAAAAAGATACGAAGAGCGGACTGGCCAATTTTTCAATTAAAAGAAATAAGAAAAAACCTTGTTTCTCATACTAAGACAGCCAGTATAATTTTGGATTGGTAGAGTTGAAAAAAAATAACAATGACAATTAAGAAATTGAAAGGAAAAGATGGAACTGCTTGTGATTTAAAATGGCACTTCAATACAACCTATTTTGCACCTCTGTCAAACCCATAACTAGTCTGCAAAGTACAAAGTCTAGCCATTTTTTATGCAACCAACCACTGAATAAAATGAGTCATTTGCATTTCCTAAATCATTCAGAAAAGAATAGAGCTTTTGTGAAAACTCGTGAAATTCACTTAATATCTGTTTGGCATATTAGGAGGGGAAGGGAAGGTGTTGTGAAAAGGTTAGGAGGGCAGAAAAATAGAAGAAAAGATATTCTATCAACTTGAATGAGGGAGTTTATTTTTCTTCATAATACAAAATAACCAGAACCAACCACAACCAGAACAAAAAGTCAAAACTGAAACACATACCTTGCAATGCCTGAAACGATTTAACTCTTGCAATGCCTGAAACGGATGACTGAAATCCGAAAACAGAAATGAATGAATGCCTGAGACGAAGAACTGAAACGAAGAAGTTGAGTGAATAAATGAAAACGTGAACGAATGAAAACTGAAACGTGAACGTGAAAATGAAATACATACCGCGATGAAACCGTGAACGTGAACGATTCAAACGTGAACGATGAACACTGAAACGATTCAATGACTTCAAGTTCTTCTGGAAATGTTAGGGTTCGCTCTGAAAAAGTTCGCAGGAGGGAAAACGAAAACAACAGAGAATGAAAATAGAAGTATGAAATTTAATTTTAATTAGACCTTAGACAGCGCTTTTGGTAAAAGCGCTTTCTAAGGTATGCCTTAGACAGCGCTTTCCAAAAGCGCTTTCTAAACCCTCCCCTTAGACAGCGCTTTTGGTTTTATTTTTTTTTTAATTTAAAATCTTTAAACAGCGCTTTATCAAAAGCGCTGACTAAGGCATATATATAAAAGCGCTTGTAGAAAGCGCTGTCTAAGGGGGGGTCTTAGACAGCGCTTTTATAAAGCGCTGTCTAAGACCCCCCCTTAGACAGCGCTTTCATTATTTTTTTGGACCATTTTCCGTGTTTAATTTTAATTTTAACCTTAGACAGCGCTTTCTCTTAAAAGCGCTGTCTAAGATGCGCTGTTAAAAAGCATTTTTGGCGTAGTGATTATGGCTTAAACTCATTACTTAACACTAAACAAAAAAAACCAAAAAAACATCTAAATAATTGCAAATAGGTTAATGATCTTAATCCTACATCATGGTGATTAAGTGTGGGGTGTTTACTTCATGCTTAAGGTATTCTCATTACCCCTAATCAGAGGGAGGATGTGATGAGTTTACTAACCCTTGGTTTAGGCTTAAGCTCATTTTCTTATGACAAATCCCAAAAGCAATAAAAGATTGAAAACTCCAAAACAAACAATAATCGTCTCCTTCGGGATTCTTTTTCTCACCTCATTCACTCACAAACGAGAACTCGCTTCTTCCGTCTAATGCAAGACAGTTTGCACCCGAGCCAGACAGGTCATACACTTGAGCATAGACAAGCAAGTAGTTCATCAGTCAATTTATCTTTCAGTCTCTTTGAGTCGAACTACGGTGTTCTGACTTCCTCATTGCACGAGAGGATACGTAGGCATAACTTAACAGTTATCGAACAAAAGTCTCTGTATATTCCCCCTCTTTCAGCATTATTCTTTAAGCCTCATAGTCTTGAGCTTCATACTCTTTCTCTACACTGACACTTCTTCCCTTCATTTCACATTTCCTTTGCACTGACACTTGCACTCTTTTCCAGCTTTTGCACACAAAATAGCACTGACATTACCCCTTTTAAACACAAATCTTTCAAGCGTGGATCCCGTCGAGTACGACGGACAATCTGGGTGCTAATACCTCCCCAAGTTGTAACCAACCCCTTTTCTCAGTTTCTCTGGTTCGCAACTGTCTTATCCATCTTTTATTAGGTTTATGCAGCATTACCTTTCCTTCGGGATAAAAATGCCCAGTTGGCGACTCTTTTTATTCTTTTCCTTTCGCCGATCGTTCGCGTCTGTACCCCTCTTGGCCAGGTGTCATTAGGTGGGAGCGACAGTAAGAAAAGCTTTTAATGGACCTCCGAGAAGAAGAGAGGGGGAAACTAATGTTGTGTATGGCCGAGGACGGGGCCGTGGATACAGGAGATCATATGAACAAGTGGCAACTGTCACTATTCCTTCAAGTCCTGTGCAACAAACTCAATCCCCACAACAACAACAACAACAACAACAGCCACAACATAACAATTATCAACAAAGACCTTATCAACCGAGACAAGCTTGTCCGGATAATAGGGTGCTTGAGGCCATTCCGATGACGTATACGGAACTGTTGCAGAGGTTGTTAGACCTGAACTCGGTACAACTAAGGACATTAGCACCACCTCCACCTGGAGAGCTTCCAGTGGGGTATGATGCCAACGCGAGATGCGCGTTCCATTCAAGAGCACCCGACATTCAACTGAGAAGTGCAGGGTGCTACAGCATAAAGTTCAAGACTTGATCGACTCAAAGGCGATTAACTTCGCACCACCGCCTAATGTTACATCAAACCCTATTCCAAACCATGGAGGGGCAAGGATAAATGTTGTTGATGGTGATGAGAAGTTAAGCTTGATTCTGAACGTAGAAGAGGTGAAGACTCCATTACTGGTGGTGAAAGGCAGACTGTTAAAAGGACAAGTGTTCCCGGGGTGTGGTCATGATTGTGAAGGATGTTTGAGTTCAGTGAATGGCTGTGAAGACTTGAAGGTTGGGCTGCAATATCTGATTGACGAGGGGGTCGTTGCAGTTTGATAAGGTTGATGATAGAAGTGATTGTGTGTCTACCATAACAATTTACTTTGATCTAGCTGAAGTACCTGCCCGGAGGGAGCCTGTGACTATATATGTTCCAGAAGTCAGTCCTGTTACTATTACTGTTCCAGGGCCTATTCCTTATGCTGATGATAAAGCCATCCCGTGGCATTATGGCTCGGATGTGTATGTGGAAGGTCAGAAGGTGGAGAGTAAATCAGTGACTATTGACCCTACTGTGGTGAATGTAGGAGGAGTCAGTGGTTTTACAAGAAGCATACGTCGTTTTGCTCCTCAAGCTCTGAGAGGAGATCCTGAAGCTGAAGTTGTTGCAAAGGCTAAAGGAAATAAGATAGCGACCGAAGAAGCGACAACTCCTGCTGCTGGACAAGGTACTTTTGAAAAAGAAGTTGAGGAGTTTATGAGAATAATAAAGAAGAGTGACTATAAAGTAGTTGAACAGTTGAATCAGACTCCGTCCAAGATATCAATTATGTCCTTGTTAATGTGTTCTCCATCTCACAGAGAAGCTCTGCTGAAAGTCTTGCAGATGGCATATGTTCCACGGGAGATAACTGTTAATCAATTGGAGGCCGTAGTAGGCAGTGTGAATGCCAGCCATGGGTTGGGCTTCACGGATAGAGATCATACTTCAGAAGGCCGCAATCACAACAAAGCCCTGCACATCACCATGGAGTGTAAGGGTGTTGTTTTGTCACATGTCTTAGTTGATACAGGCTCTTCTCTCAATGTGCTCCCTAAGAAGGCCTTGATGAAGTTGAATGTTGATGGCATCGTCTTGCGACCCAGTGATTTAATTATGAAAGCCTTTGATGGGTCTCGGAGGTCTGTGTTCGGGGAAGTTGAGCTACCGGTTAAGATAGGATCTCAAGTGTTCAAGAGCACGTTCTATGTCATGGATATTCAACCTGCGTACAGTTGCTTGTTGGGACGTCCCTGGATCCATGCTGCAGGCGCAGTGACATCCACGTTACATCAAAAGCTGAAGTATGTGGTTGATGGCCAGGTGATCACGGTGTGTGGAGAAGAAGATATCTTTGTAAGTCACCTGTCAACTTTCAAGTACGTGGAGATGGACGGAGAAATTCATGAAACGTTGTGTCAGGCCTTTGAAGCGGTTAATGTCAGCTTTGGCTCTGGCAGAGAGGAACAACGAGAAGGAAGGGACCTCTATTAACTCCTACAAGCAGGCCAAAGAAGTGGTTCAATCTGGAAGCGCTCAGGGCTAGGGCAAATTGTTGGAATTAGAGAAGAAGGATGACAAGTTTGGTCTTGGTTACCAGCCTGGTGGGTCCAATTGGCCTCAGGGTGGTAAGGCTATAACTTTCACAAGCGTCAGAATGCTCAATCACAACAACATCTGTGCAACAAGTGAAGAAGGGGACATTGACTGCGACTGGGATAGCTGGAATTCACCCATGTGCACCTGGGGAGGAGCTCAAGAGCTGGTCTGCCGAGGATTTCGTTCAAGTTACCTGGAAATCAAAGTAATTTACTTGTTTCCTTTTTTATCATGCTGCATGTCAATCCTGTACTCTGCCCAAGGTGCACGGATCCATTTGTAGGGCCACCATGCTTTTAATGCATTTATATTTTACCATGAAATAAAGGACATTTTTCAAGCAAATTGTGTTCTCTTTCTTTCGTTTTAAACTTTTTCAAAAAAAAATAAAATGGCAATGCTTCTCCTTTTCTTTTACTTGTGTGTTTGCGTACCTTTTGAAAGAAAAAAACAGATTATGAAATAAGCACATCATCTGTGCAGTGTTGATCATCCGGATTCTAGTGATAACGTTCCTGCTATGACCATGCATGACTTAGACAATCCTATCTACCAAGCTGATGAAGGGGTTGAGGAAGACTGTGAACTCCCCGAAGAATTGGTCAGGTTGTTGAAACAAGAAGAAAGGGTCATTCAGCCTCATCAGGAAGAGATAGAGATCATCAATATCGGGACTGAAGATGTAAAGAAAGAGATAAAGATTGGGGCCAGTCTGCAGGCCGAGGTAAAGAAAGAGTTGATTGATATGCTGCGTGAATATGTGGATATCTTTGCTTGGTCGTATCAAGATATGACAGGGCTGGATACTGACATCGTTGTGCATAGGCTACCACTAAGAGGAGACTGTCCTCCGGTGAAACAAAAGCTGAGAAGAACTCGTCCTAATATGGCGATGAAGATCAAGGAGGAAGTTCAGAAATAGTGGGATGTCGGATTCCTTGCCGTAACTAGTTACCCACCTTGGGTAGCTAACATTGTGCCTGTACTAAAGAAAGACGGCAAAGTTCGGATGTGCGTTAATTATCGGGATCTAAATAGAGCAAGTCCAAAGGATGACTTTCCATTACCTCACATTGATGTGCTGGTAGATAACACCGCTCAGTTCTCGGTTTTTTCTTTCATGGATGGCTTCTCCGGGTATAATCAGATCAAAATAGAACCGGAAGACATGGAGAAAACAACGTTCATTACCCCGTGGGGTACATTCTGCTACAAGGTGATGCCCTTTG
This sequence comes from Lathyrus aphaca, assembly GCA_963966055.1. Taxonomy (NCBI): domain Eukaryota; kingdom Viridiplantae; phylum Streptophyta; class Magnoliopsida; order Fabales; family Fabaceae; genus Lathyrus; species Lathyrus aphaca. Next base: position 443,587,563 of record OZ014519.1, read on the forward strand.
GGTTGAAGAACGTTGGGGCAACGTATCAGCGGGCTATGGTCACATTGTTCCACGATATGATACACAAGGAGATTGAATGCTATGTGGACGACATGATTGCCAACTCCCGAGACGAAGAAGAGCATCTGGTCAATCTCAAAAAGCTGTTTGATAGATTGATAAAGTATAAGCTGAGGTTGAATCCACACAAGTGTACTTTCGGAGTGCGTTTCGGAAAATTGCTGGGTTTTATTGTTAGCCAGAAAGGAATCGAGGTGGATCCTGCAAAAGTAAAAGCAATACAAGATATGCCTGCACTGAAAACAAAAAAAGAATTGCGTGGGTTTTTAGGGAGATTGAACTACATTTCACGGTTCATATCTCATCTAACTACCACGTGTGAACCAATATTCAAATTGCTAAGAAAAGAGCAAACATTCAGGTGGAATAAGGACTGTCTAAGAGCCTTTGAAAAGATAAAAGAATATTTGCAGACACCTCCGATTCTAATGCCTCCAGTTCCAGGACGGCCGCTTATCATGTATTTGACTGTGCTATAGGGGTCGATGGGGTGTGTTCTAGGCCAACATGACAATTCTGGTCGAAAAGAGTATGCTATTTATTACCTTAGCAAAAAGTTTACTGACTGTGAATCCCGCTACTCACTGCTCGAGAAAACTTGTTGCGCTTTGGTATGGGCTTCTCGCCGAATGAGACAGTATATGTTGACCCATACCACACTGCTAATCTAAAAAATGGATCCTGTCAAGTATATTTTCGAGAAACCAGCGTTAACCAGAAGGGTTGCAAGGTGGAAAATGATCTTAACATAGTATGACATACAATATACTTCCCAGAAAGCCATCAAAGGAAGTGTATTGTCAAATTATCTTGCACAGCAACCTCTTGAAGATGACTATCAGCCAATGAAGTTTGATTTCCCTGATGAGGACATCATGTACCTCAAAGCAAAAGATTGCGAGGAACCACTTTCGAAGGAGGGGCCCGACCCTGAATCCAAATGGAAGTTGATGTTTGATGGGGCAGTCAATATCAACGGACGTGGAGTTGGTGCTGTACTTATCACTCCTGAAGGTGATCACTTTCCCTTCGCTGCCAGAATTACTTTTGGTTGCACCAACAATGAAGTGGAATACGAGGCGTGCATAATGGGAATAGAGGAGGCTATTAATCTTCGGATCAAGACCCTCGATATATTCGGAGATTCAGCCCTCGTTATCAATCAGATTACCGGCAAGTGGTATACACATCAAGAACACTTAGTTCCTTATAGGGATTATGCCAGAAGATTGTTGACGTTCTTCACGACAGTTAAGCTTCAGTATATACCACGAGATGAGAATCAATTTGCCGATGCATTTGCTACTCTTTCTTCGTCCATCAAAGTCTTGTGTTGGAACCATGTGCCCAGGATTGACATTTCCAGACTCGACGCACCAGCTTATGCTTTCTATGTAGACGTTGTGTCTGATGAGAAACCTTGGTACTTTGATATTAAGCTCTTCCTGAAAAAGCAAGAATACCCAGCTGGGGCATCATCCAACGACAAGAAGACCTTAAGACGACTTGCTGCTAGTTTCTTCTTGAATACAGATGGGGTTTTGTATAAGAGGAAATTTGACATGGTCTTGCTCTGATGCGTGGATAGACATGAAGCAAGCCTATTAATGCAAGAAGTCCACGAGGGATCCTTCGGTACTCATGCAGGAGGACATGCAATGGCTAAAAAGTTGTTGAGATCGGGGTACTATTGGATAACAATGCATGCAGACTGTTGTTCGTATGCCCGTAAGTGTCACAAGTGCCAGATTTATGCAGACAAGGTGCATGTTCCTCCTAGCCCGCTCAACGTCATGTCATCTCCTTGGCCCTTTTCTATGTGGGGCATTGACATGATCGGGAAAATAGAGCCTACTGCTTCAAATGGTCATCGTTTCATCTCGGTTGCGATCGATTACTTCACTAAGTGGGTTGAAGCAGCGTCTTATGCCAATAACACTCGTCAAGTGGTAGCCAGGTTTTTGAAAAGGGACATCATTTAAAGATACGAAGTGCCCGAGCGAATCATTACTGACAATGGGTCCAACTTGAACAACAAGATGATGGCAGAATTGTGCCGGGACTTCCAGATTCAGCATCATAATTCTTCTCCTTACCTACCAAAGATGAATGGTGCGGTAGAGGCGGCTAATAAGAATATTAAGAAGATTGTGCAAAAGATGGTTGTCACTTACAAGGATTGGCATGAGATGCTACCATTTGCGTTGCATGGGTACCGAACGTCAGTCAGGACGTCAACCGGGGCAACTCCTTTCTCATTGGTATATGGTATGGAGGCAGTCTTGCCTGTTGAGGTGGAAATTCCTTCATTGCGTGTGATGATGGATGTGAAGCTTGATGAGGCTGAATGGGTACGTGCTCGATACAATCAGTTATGTCTAATTGAGGAAAAGAGATTAGCGGTTATCTGTCATGGTCAGCTTTATCAGAGGGGAATGAAGCGAGCATTCGACCAACGAGTACGTACTCGGGAGTATCAAGTAGGTGAGCTTGTGCTCAAGAGGATTGTTCCTCCAGGTTCAGATCACAGGGGCAAGTGGACCCGAAACTACGAAGGACCATTCATAGTGAAGAAAGTTTTCTCGGGAGGGGCACTGATGCTCACAACTATGGATGGAGAAGATTTCCAATCCCCTGTTAACTCGGACGCAGTTAAAAAATACTTCGCATAAATAGACCTGCTGGACACAAAAACAGAATTAAAGTCCAGGCAAGAAAAGGGCATCCCGGCGAGCTAAAAATAGAATAAGAAGCTCGGGAAAAAGTTAGGGAAAATAAATAAAAAATGTACACCCGCTGAGTTGAAAAGCCACATCGGACAACTCAGGCAAAAAAGGGTATCCCGGTGGATTGAAAACCCGAAAGGGCGTGCCCATTGCCATTAGGATAGTTTATTTTCTCAATTTTATGGTAGCTACCTCTTTCCAGGTGGTTGCTTCCTCATGTAAAAACTTTTCCTATTCAGAGGCCTTTCAATAAAAGAATATTCAGTCAAAAAGTTGTGTTGTGTTTATTTTTGTTTGCAAAAATGTCCTGAATTTTTGGCAAAAAAATAACATTGCATTTGAAACATGGTGATTTGTTTTCTAAATGAAAAATGATATTGCAGGGAAACATTTAAAATCCTCTTTGAGTGTCGGGTGACGATGGATGAACAGATCATACCACGCCAGTCCCCGGGGCACATATGTGTATTCTGTTGTTGCAGGTTTTGCAGGATGGCGTCACATTCTCCCAAGCAGATTTTCCCCAGCTGAGTCAGAGCAGGCGGCTGGATGCCCAAATTCCCCACAGAGTTTATAACTGTCAAAACTCTCTTCCTAAACATGGATATTTGAGGAAGCATCTCCCCAGCCGTGTTGGAAGATCGTCATTCTCCCGCAGAGTTTCAGGATTGGTATACTCCCATCATTGAAATATTCCCCAGCGAGGTCGCCAATTTATTTTTGGCCAATGTGATGATACAAACATTTATTCATCCCCCTAACCAGAGTTAAATGTCAAAGCCTCCTGACCTAGTTCTCTTCTGTAAAGTGGTGATTCTTGTTGTCAATCAGGCACTTTGTTGTTGCTCGTCTGCATTTCCCATCACTCGTCTGTGTGTGATAATTGTTATTGCTCGTCTGCACTCCCCATCACTCGTTTGTGTTTGATAGTTGCTTTTGCTCGTATGCACTCCCCAGCAGTCGCCTAATAGATGTTGTTGCTCGTCTTCACTTCCCAGCACTTGTCTATGTATTAACTTCCTTTTGGTGCTCAACACTCGTTTGTGTTTAACAGTGGCTTGTTGCTCGTATGCAGTCCCCAACGCTTGTCTGTGTTTGTTATATGTTTGAAGCTCGTTTGCATTGTTTGGATACTCATTTGTATCATCCCTCACACCGGTCCGTGTTAGCTTATATCCATATGTGTTGATTTGATAATCACTCTGGTACTCGTCTGTATTGCTACTCCAATACTCGTCTGTGTTGGGTTTCTGGTATTTGTCTGTATCAGTGGCTGATATTCGTCTGTATCATCTACTGAAGCGCTCATCTGCATTTCTTAGATCATCGTCTAATATTCGTTTGTATCATTGACTTATGGCACTCGTCTGTGTTTCTCTTGATGATCATCCAATACTCGTCTGTATTGAAGAGGTTTAAAGTCCTGACGGTGGGATTAAATGTCAAAATGGTTATCGGTCCTGGCGTAACAGGTATATCCGAAGGAGGTTCGTCTGTCTCAAAGCACCGCTTATCTACACAAGATTTGTGAAGAGGGTTCGTCAAATCCTAATGTTGCACCTGGCGTAACAGGTTTGCTTGAAAAAGGCTCGTCTGTCTTAGACCATATATCCACGAATAATATATGAGGAGGGTTCGTCTATCCTGATGATGCATGTCTATCCCACAGACTTAAGTGCATCGCCGGTCCTAGCGTAAAGGTTTATCCGAAGGAGGCTCGTCGGTCTCAAATCTTATATTTTTGCAAAGTATATGAGGGCTCGTAGGTCCAGTTCCTGGCGTAACAGGTTTACTTGAAGAGGGCTCGTATGTCCAGTTTCTGGCGTAATAGGTTTGTTCGAAGAAGACTCGTTTGTCTTAGTATCCTTATATGGTGTAACAGTTCAACTTGGAAGGAGCTCGTTTGCTGTCTACCCATTTTAGTCACCAAAGCGTCATTTGGTTGGGTTTATTTCCCATTGCCTGCATTCTCCAGCAGAGTGCAAATTTCAGGTTTTCTTGGTATTCAACCACAGTTCATCTTGAACGGTCGATAGCCCGTGCTACCGTCCTTTTCAGATTAACAGTTGCTTGAATAGGGGCAGCTGTAACACCCCAAATTTGCCCTCTTCTTTTTTTAGCATTATCATCATACCATAATCATCATAAGCATATCATACCCTTGGCATTTTGGCATGGAAAAGTAAAGTATAACATTCTCATGTTCTAGCATTAGGCATATGATCAACTGTGGGTGGATTTGAGGCATTACAAGCTATAGAAAGAGGCCCAATGGACTTGTCCAAGTCCCATGAAGTGTCTACATGGCATTCACAAGTTCAAAAGCAGTCACAAAAGCCCAAGAGGTTGAGAGATCATAAGGGAATTCAGGCTAGGGCAAGCTCCTACACAATGATCCCAAATTAGGGTTTCACTTTCAGGATTGATTTCTTTGTAACTTTGGCCATTTCATCTAGGAAAATTCTCTCATATGACAAGAAGATCCTAGGGATGAAATTTGGTGAGAAAATTCCTTAGGGAAGTCAGTTATTTCATCAGAAGTTCAAAAGTACAACTCTTCTCCTATGTGAGGGAAATCCTGATTAGGGTTTTGGGCTAGATCCTCATATCCTCTTAACTTTTATCATTTCTTGTGGGAAAAGGCTCTCATTTGGTCTGCATGGCTTATATATGAAGTTTGAGGCAAAGATTCATTGAGGAAGTCAAGGTTTGGTCCAGTTACTTGAAGATGAAGCAAGAAAGTCAACTGTGCAGTCAAAAACGTCAACATGAAGATTTCAGAGTTTTTTAATCAGGATTATCATTTTTGAGGTCATATCATGTCAAGGAATAATTCAGTTGAGCTTAAATGTCAAAAATCGGGAGTATGCAAAAAGTTGCTAAAATTGGAAGTCTAGAAGTTTCCATTCTTGGAAATTATTCGTCCCTAAACTTCAGGCTATTATTTCATGTGCGAAAAAGCCCCGAATGATTTTCCGGTGAACACAAAAGTTGTAGAGCACGATTTTCCCTTTCCGAAAAGTCGTAGAATTCTTTCATAGCATTTTTAGAACACAAATAATGATTTTTTGAAGTTTGGAGCATTTTAGGGTTTTCTTTTGGTGGACATGTGTCAATTTGTGATTGGCTCATTATTAAATGAAGTTATGTGGTGTAGCATGTTATTTTTTGTTCACAAACTTTTAATGGGTCCATGTTACTAATTTTATGTGACCAAATGTGGAAATAATGCAAAGGCATTACATGTGGTGATGGTGTACGAAAAGTAGTGAGGAAGATCAGCAAGTAGGTCCAGCCAACCCTTGCTTGCCACATGTCCCTCGTGAGCCTCCCATATTGGCCTTGAAGTCATGCTTTTCCTCTATCTCATTCACACGCGTATTACACCAAGGGAAAGAACAATGTTCACGTGAAGCAAGAACCTTCATGTACTCCACGCACCACACCAAATTTCCATCTGATCATGACCTTTCTCCATCAACAAATGTCATACAAACATCTGTGAAGCCTCACCATTATTACCATGCATCTCACCACAGGGGATTGTTTTCAAAATGACAAACGAGGGAAGCAAGAGAGAGAGAGAGAGACGAGCTCTACATTCTGTGAAATAACAGAATTGAGGCAGCCACCATTCACACTTCAATCACACACCCTGCATGATATATAAGGAGCTAGGTCACGATTCAGAAGAGCTTAGCTTCATTCCACTGAAAATCACACTCTTCAACCTCTCTCTCCTTCTCATTGTACTCTCAAACTGCACACAACAACACCAATTTCGAATCTGGATTTTCACATCTCATTCTTCATCTTCAAGATCTCTGCATCCTCACATTCACTCTCACATCACATTCATATCCAAGTTCTTGGAGCTTCGGGTAAATTGAAGATTCAATCTCTCTCTTTGATCTTGCCTCAACTTCATCTGTAAGCCTTTATTTGGCCTGAACAAGATCCAAGGAAGCTTGAAAAGAACAAGGAGACCTCTGGATTTCTCAGCATCTGCAAGAAGCTTTAATCACAAGTTTGAGTCTCTCAATTTATTGCTTTGGTTTGAATGCATCCTGGCTTATTTTGTGTTGTTATGGATTAATATGTATGATATGAAGTGTTTAGAAGCTTTGTATGGCTTTAATTACTGAATTTATGTTTTGATGTTTGATCTTGTTGCTTTCGGTTTGCTTGCCGTAATGCTTGTTTGTGAAAACTATTGGCATATTCGTGATCCTTGAGTTTCAGACTTCATTTTTGGATTTTATACTTTTTATTTTCATTGAGAGATGAATGAGTTATAGTGCTATGAATTGTTGATGATGATGCTGAAATGTGTTCTGTTTTCTGCGTTTTTTCGAATTTTCTCATGAGCGGGAGGTAGGGGACGATGACATGGAGTGCTGTGAGTGGCTGTGCTGATTTTTTGTCATGTAGTGACTTAACCCTAGCTGACCAGTTGATATCACGTTCACATAACTTTTGTTCATCTCATTTTAATAAAAAATATTAATAACATGTAACAAATCTAATTATTGGAGGTTTGTGGAATTTCGGATGGGCCTAGGGCCAAATTGCTAAGCGCACCCCTATTGTTGGGTCCAGGTGTTAATTGAACTAAATTGATTGATGTCTGCACCTCTGCCTCATTAATTCTTTCTCTTATTTTTATTTTTATTTTCAGTTTGATTTTTATTTTTTTAAAATAGAAATAAGTCATTAAAAATTCTAAAAAAATTCATGAATGATCCTTTGAGTTTTCTCTAATTTTTGGCATTTTTATTTTTCATTTATTTTTATTTGCCACGGGGGAATTAATTGTTTCTTTAATTAATTGCTTTTATTTCATTTTTGAAGCATGATGTCTTGTATAATTTCTATCTTGACCATTAATTTGAATTTTGAACTGATTCTTTTTGCTCTGGATTCATGTTGAGATGTAGTTTGTTGATGATTTTTATTCTGATTTTTAGAAGTTTGCTTAATTGGTTTTGGTCTCTAACTTGTGCATGAAGTCTTCTAACCCTAATCCATGTTTAAACATTTATTTGACTTGCTTAGGTTCTGATTCTGATTCTCTCCTTTTGGCATGTCAATATTGTATGTTTGAAGAGTCTTTGTGCAAGTTTGTGGAATTTTTGGATGTATACTTTAATTGATTTGAATTTGTGTTCTTTGCCTATCCTCTTTTGCTTCCTTTTGGTCATATGTTCAACCATTAGGATAGAAGGGCACTTGTGCCAACTTCTTTAAGTTGTTTAGAGCCTTTTTAGGATGTTAATCCATCTCTGGTCTTGAGTTGATGATTGTGCTTTGAAACTTTTTGTGATTGTTTGCCTTTAAAGTTCATTCACTTTTATGCATGCTCACCTCACTTCTTTTGCTTCTTTGCTCCTCATGATGTTAATACTTGAGTTTGTATGCTTCATCTCTTCATCTTACATGATCCTTAGGCACTTTCTTAACATGTTAAGGTTCTGGTCTTGGAATGTGTGATGTTGGTTTACTTTGTTTTCCTTGTGGTCTCTCGTGTTTGTTTTGATTTGTCATGATGATCCATGTTGCTTCATGTTGAGTGGTATAGTTCCTTTCTCATTATTATGTTTTGTATGTGCATTTGGCATTTGTGATGGAGACTTCACGTCTGGTTGTGTGGCTTTGATTTGATCTTATGTCCATTTTGTGTTGCATTTATTCCTATATTGCTAACCATTTCAGGGGCTTTGGTAAGTGAGAGGTGTGGATGTGATTCCCACATCTCTAAGTCTTATCTCTTCTCATTTCCTATTTGACATTATCTTACTTGTGTTTGTTGGGGCTTAGGCCTTTCTTCCTCCTTCTTCTCTTCTTTCTTCTCTTTCTTTTCTTATCTTCCCTTCCTTTAGGATAGCAAACCTCACTAACCTAGGGTTTTCAATGCATGATAACAATTAGGATTCATTAGTCCCCCATTAGACTTTTACCTTTCAGATCCCTTTGTTTCTCTTCTCTTCTCATCTCAAAACCATAAAAAACATCTTAATAAGGATTGAAGTGGTATCTTGTGCAATAGCCTTATTCCATGATACACTTGTAGTCTTCCCATCTTGGGATAGTACAAACTTGTCTTGTGATGCACAAGTCTGATCAGGATACCATCTTCACCAAGAAAAACATAAAAAAGACTTCATTTTAATTACAAAAACACTTAATAAATTTAATGAGTTAGTGAGCCTGAGCCCTAATCTCTGGAATCAAGTTTTGGGGATCTTCTCCTTACTTGAGTGTGCTTGTTCTATTATTCCATCTTGGAATTTAGTGACAAGTACACATTCCATGGAAAAGAGCTTGAGTTCACTTCCTTGTGACACACTCATAAAAGCCTCTAAAAAACACAAATAAACAATAAGCGTCTCTCCTTCGGGAATTATTTTCTCATCTCCTTCGCTCCGTCCGCGAACTTGTCACTACTTGTCATTTTGCAAGACGGTAACTCACTCATCGTCCGAGTCTGCAACACCTGAGCATTGACATAGGCAGTTCAAGCCTTAATACACAAGCAATCTTTTCCACCCCTAGTTAGGGGAACTACAGCGACTCTAATCCTCGTTGTCCAGATGAGGTACGTAGGCAGCGGGGTAGGGCCCGTTCGAGCACAATCTTTATTTTCCCAACATTTTTTTCATTTTCATTTCTTTTACAGTTCCCTTTTTCTTTTATTTTATCCAGTTCAGTTCCTTTTCTTCGCAGCAACTTTCATTCCATCACCTTTTGAAAAAGTTTCTTTGCTAGCGTGGATCCCGTCGGGTACGGCAGACGATCTGGGTGCTAATACCTTCCCAGGTCGTAACCGACTCCCGAACTCAGTCTCTTTGGTTCGCAGGACCCGTGTCCTTCCTTTTCTTTTCTTCTGGTTTGTGCAGCATTACCATTCCCGTTCCTTCGGGATAAAAATGCCTGGCTGGTGACTCTATTCATTTCCGCGCCACTTTCGCGTTTGTACCAGGATGGAAATCCGGTGAGCGACACATGTTAATGAAAGAAATTCATGAAGGATCTTTTGGTACTCATGATAATGGGCATGCAATGGCTAAAAATATGTTGAGAGCAGGTTACTATTGGCTGACAATGGAATCTGATTGTTGCAAGTATGTGCAAAAGTGCCATAAGTTCCAAGTGTATGCTGATAAGATTCATGTGCCACCAACTCATCTCAAGTGGGTAGAAGTGACATCATATGCTAATGTGACCAAGCAAGTTGTGGTTCGGTTTATCAAGAATAACATTATCTGCAGGTATGGTGTTTCGAATAGAATCATTACTGATAATGGTTTGAACTTGAATAATAAGATGATGAAAGATCTTTGCGAAGAATTCAAGATTCAACATCATAATTATTCTCCTTATAGACCGAAGATGAATGAGGTTGTTGAAGCTGCGAATAAGAACATTAAGAAGATCATTCAGAAGATGGTTATGATCTATAAGGACTGGCATGAGATGCTCCCTTTTTCTTTACATGGGTATCGTACATCTGTCCGCACTTCAACAGGGGCAACCCCTTTCTCACTTGTTTATGGTACAGAAGCAGTGCTCCCCGTCGAGGTTGAGATCCCATCAATGAGAGTTCTGATGGAAAAGAGAATAACAGCTTTGTGTCATGGTTGGTTGTACCAACAAAGAATGAAGAAAGCTTTTGACAAGAAGGTCAAACCTCGTGTATTCAGAAAAGGAAACCTCGTGCTCAAAAAGATCCAGTCTTTCATTACAGATTCTCGAGGCAAGTGGACTCTGAACTATGATGGCTCATATGTTGTCAAGAAAGCCTTCTTTGGCGGTTCATTAATGCTTGAAACTATAGATTGTGAGGAGATCACTCGTCCTATGAATGCGGATGTAGTCAAGAAATACTTCGCCTAATAAAAATAAAAAACAACTTGCTAAGTTGAAAACCCGAAAGTGCGGCTTATGCAAAAAATGGGTGTCTCGATGGATTGAAAACCCGAAAGGGCGGTCTAGGCAAAAATTAGAGACATAAACAGAAATAATTATCCCGGTAGATTGAAAACCCGAAAGGGAAATCTAGGCAAAAGTTAGGGATCATGGCAAGTAACTGCGTCGACAGACTGTATCACTTGAAATGACCGAGGATTTCAGATTCTATCCCTCAGAAGAATTGCCCATCAAAGATTGTTATTCACTCATCCTTGACTGAAGTTTCACATACAGTGAAGTTCAAAGTTGATAGGGAGAATATTGATCATTGTATTTCAATGTATCCTTTTTCCATGTATTTACCACTTTTCAAACTTGTAAGGATCCATGGAGTCATGCCATTTGCTGACTACCATTCTATCAATGAATTTAAGATTTTATCCAATTGTTTGCAACTCTTTATATTATTTCTGTTTACAAAATTTCAATTTATTGTTGATGATGATTTTTGAAACAAATTTAATAAATTTAATCTTTGAAGATTATAAAAACAATTTTCTTTTGATATGTGAACAATGAAAGGATATCAATAGTGATTCCAGGGATGGTAAAGTTTGGATGTGTGTAACCTGTCTCTCCCAAAGCAGGGTTTGATTCGGTGGTATCTATCATACCACAAATTTGTTCTACCCGCACCATTTTATTTTACTGTCTAACAGATATTCAAAAATCCAAAATATGTCACTTGTTTTTATTTTATTTTTATACCCGATTTTGTCCATTATCTAATTTCATTCATATCCAATATCCTTTTATATTTTATTCAAAAAAAATCAATTACCAAAACTTCAAAAAAAAATGCATTTATTTCCTTTTAAAATAAAAAATTCTAATCCCTTTTTTATTTTATTCACTATTTTAAATACTTACTATCCATTTTTAATCCATTTTAACCATTACTTTTAAAATTCATCACTTGTTATTAATATTATTAGTATCATTTTTCATACTACCACATTTTATTAAAATATTCTATCATTTTATATTATATTTATTATTTTCGGTTATTATTATAGCATCACAATTTCACAGCTCACACTTTCTACAACCAAGACCCCACCTCCATACGTTTCTTATTTTTTCAACACCACTACCTAACCAATATAACCATCACAAAAATTTCACGTGTTACAATATTTTATCAGACCCCATTTGTAAATATTTCATAAGCTCATTATCTCTCTTCTTAAATCCATTTACTATTATTTAAACAAGATCACAAAAAAATCTTTTTATTACTATTACTAGTTTATTATCTCTATTCTTAGTGTTATTATTATTTCTATTATTTTTATTTTTATTTTATTTATTATTATTATTATTATTATTATTATTAATTCCATATAGTTATTTTTCTATCACTTTCTTTATTTTTCTGCCAGCACAATACAACACATGCTATTATACCCAAATTTTGTCATATTGTTTTATTTTCATTTTCACCTTTATTAAAAAAATCTAAAAAAATGCATTTATCTAAAAAATTCAAAGTTCTCTGTTTTATCACAAGTTTTTTTATTCTATTTTTATTACTTAGTTCATTATCCAAAAATAAAAATAAAAAATCTCTATTATTATTACTCTTAAAACCATTTCCCATAAGCCCATTATCTCTCTTCTTAAATCTATTTACTATTATCACAAAAATCTTTTACTATTACTAGTTTATTATTTTTTATATTTAGTGTTATTATTATTTCTATTATTATTATTATCATTATTTTTTATTATTATCATTATCTTTATTATTCACTTTTGTTTTAGTTCCTATTTTTATTCCTTGTTTTTAGTATCACTATTATTTCTATTTTCGTTATTATTCTTAATTAGCTATTATTATTATCAGTATTATTATTATTGTTATTGTTTTATGTCACTATCCATCACCCCAAACAAATCACAACTTTTTCACTCAATTTTATTAAGCATCCCACATCAAAACAAACTTTCCACTACATCCCCACTCACAAACTCCTCTACACAACAAAATCAATTTTCACAAATCAGTAACAAATTCTCCAGCTTGCAAAAAAAAGATTCTTCAAATAAACTTTGTCCCCAAGTTTGCCCAATCTACCCTCTTGAATCCACTATAAATCCAGCATCAATTATCCTTCAAAAATAAGTTTGGAAAACCATAAACACTCTGCAGAAAAATACCCAAACCAAACTTCAAAAGAAAGCCATTCAAAAAAATCTGCAAGAAAATCACAGAAAAAATAACTTATTTCAATACTCACCATTATTTTTCACAAACCCTGTAAAATGCAAACTACAAACCATTTTGAAAATCTCTGCCATAAAAACCATCACGCATCAAAATAAAATCATATAAACTTCTTCAAATCCCTTGAATCCAAAAAGACTCAGCCAACCATATTCACCTCCACTTCAAAACACGGTTTACCATACATCTTCAATCCAAAATTCTGCAAACTCATGCAAAAAAAACCAGAAAAAATAAATAAGACGAAGAGAATCGACCCAAAGGCATAACAAACCAAAACACTGAGAACTGAGAGTGAGGAGACCGAACCAAAAATCCATAAACCGTAAAAAAATCCAAACCGCAGAAAACTCAAAACCTTCGTAAACCTTCAAACACAGTGACCTTTTTCTCAAACCCAATCACAAATCTGACAACCCACCACAAAAAAACCGAACGAAAAGCCAACACCGAACAACAAACCTGTTCAAACCTTTAATCATTTTTTACTCGAAACCCCCCTCAACCACCATTAACACCAAACTTCACCTTAAATCATCACCCACTGCCCTCCTTCAAATCCGCCGCTCACACAACCAGATCCACCACACGAATTCATAAACCGCCGTGCACACCACCATCGTGAATCCGACGGACCACGCCTTCAAACTATAAACATTGCATAAACTGAGACGATACTGCGCGAACCCTCCCTCAATCGCCAACAATCCACTGTGAAAACCTCAACGAGAGAGACGATATCAACAAGGGGTGGGTATTTCTTTATTATTTTTCTGAGTTAATGCGCGTGGAGGAAGCCCTGTTTGTTTTTTTCTGTTAAACCGTGTTTTGGTGAGGAGTTATTTTAACTCTTTATGATTTTATTAAAACCTAATTAACTGTTTGGATTGGGCATAATGAGTCCATTGTTTTTGGCTATACACACTATTACCCCCTGCGCTCATACTCCTTCTGCTTAGATTTTCTTTTTTTAATTTTTTTAAATCCTTCTTTATCTAAATGAAAAGATCTGTTGCATTTTCTTTATGATTTTATAAAGTATTCTTTAGATCTTTGTATATATATATATATATATATATATATATATATATATATATATACTTTGATTTGTTTTTAAAATTTATTTTTATGGCATTTGATTTTGACAATTAATTTGTTGGTAGTTGTTACTCTTTTATTTTTTTTGGGCCAATGATATGTCAGACGGTTAAATTATTTTCGATTTCATTAAATCGGGAAATTTAATCAATATGAGGCCATTTAGTTAGGTTTTTATTTTATTATTTTATTTTGACAAAAAACATCTAATTTAATTTAGTTTATTTATTATATTATTTCAAGTATTCGCCACATTATCAATTTATTTTATTATTTGCATTTATATTTCAATTCCGATTTAATGTCTGCAATTTAGTTCGATTAATTTAATTTATTTATTTTATCGCATTCCAACGAAAACACTCGACTCCTCATAGAACGATTTCAACTTTAAATCGGCTCTAAGGAAGTAAGCGAACTATATTTTGACGCATTCGAATAAAAGGTCCAACGCCTCCGAATAGTTGCCTTTAACTTATTTTGCTGCATTTTATTGCTTTAATCGATTCACAAACCATGTAAGCCGAACGCACCATGCCTCACCATCAAACCTTCCCAAACTCGAATATTCAAATCTTTTTATAATTAAATAACAGAATAACCGAATTCTGGAGTCTCGCATTCCTCGAATTCTTGAATGAACGCTCCTGAGGCTCGCCCCACGGGACGTGGTTCATTCGACCTTCCGTAATTAAAACGCATAACCTACATATCAAATAACGAAAGAATTGAGTTCTGGAGTCTAGCATTCCTCGAATTCTTGAATGAACGCTCCTAGGGCTCGCCCCACGGGACGTGGTTCATTCGCCCTTTCGTTCCTAAAACACTAATCGAATCAAACATTTCTTCAAACGAACATTGTCTAAATCCTTTCTATCTCGCAAACAAGCTAGCGCATCGCCTCCTATCGCGAGCAGACAAGTCAACGCTTAGCAGTTAGAATGTGGTTTAAATAATCGTTCATTAAAAAAAATCAACCAACCAACCTTAGTACCACGAACTACGAGGCTCTGACTTTCCCATTGCACAAGGGAATACGTAGGTACACGGATCTTACTCCTTGCCGAGCACCCTAGGAACAAAATAACTCATTTCCCATATTAACCTTAGATTAAAATCGTTCATATTCACTTTTTATTATTCGAAGAAAACAGAAAGCATAAGTCAACATTAAATCACAAGTTAAACTAAGAGGTTCCCATTGAGTACAACGGACGTAAGGGTGCTAATACCTTCCCCTTACGGAATCGACTCCCGAACCTAGAATCTGGTTTCAAAGACCATGTTCTATCCGTTTTTCAAAAGGTTTCTCGATATTTTCCTTTTCCTTAATTGGAATAAAATAAGTTCGGTGGCGACTCTGTTGTTTTAATTTTTATTCGCGGTATTGTTTTAATCACGAGGTCGTATTTTTCGAGGTGCGACAGATGGCGACTCTACTGGGGAAGATAGAGAGTCAAGCCTAACTTAGTTTACTTTGCGATCAATGTTGACTTTTCTTATTTATTTTCTTCACACTTTTTTATTTATGCTTGTTTATTTGCTCTCTTCTTATTATGATCATTATCGTACTTGCTTTTTGGATCCTGGGTTAACATCTGAGCTTTGAAAAAGAAGAGGGAACACCTAGTTTATAATTGGCAGTTATTAGTGTTAGTCTCCAAGGACTCGCTCCTTGAAATCCTAGCATGAAAGCTCCCCCTAGAGAGTATACCTATTCACATATCTCGTCATAACACAACTAGCTTGTCGCATGACTTGATTCATGAAAGGGATGTGACTCTAGGACCACTTTTAGAGCCAGTTTCAATGTTGGTAGTTGTGTAGTGTTAGTCTCCGAGAACCCTCTCCTCGTACGCCTAACATGAGAACTCCACTCAAGGTAGATCTTTTCGTTATTATCGTCGTAATAAAGCTAGCCTGTGGCAAGACGTTAGTACGATTAACGTCCATGACCTTGAGTATTATATCCATAACCGAATAAACTATCATGTGAGTGGTTTTACGGGTAAAGAACTTAGAACAATCCTATAAGGTTCTACCTGCTAAGGTTACTTTTATCAAGAGATACCTGCTATTTACTCGTTACTATGGTTAACCTCAGAGCAAATTATACTTGTGATCCTGGATCTTGCATTGCATCCATACGCATATTAATTTCATTGGCATTAACTGTTCATCTTGCATTTCATTCCAAAGTCGTAACCTCATTACTTGTTCCTTCATCTTCAGTAAATCAAGCTGGTTTCCCGACGCCCTTATCGTTCTAGACGCCCGTATCTAACTCGAGCTAACACTAGAAGACTGATAGACGTGATTCAAGATGAGAAATCTTCTATGAGGGAAGAGATTGACTCGGTCAAAAGCAAGATCGACCATATTTTTGAGACTTTACAAACTTTGGCCAGAATGGAAGAACGTCGTGAAGTTGTTGCTGCAAGGAACAATGTTCTCATGCAGGGATCTACCTCACATACGACACACTCAGTTCCTGTTCCAAATTATTTGGTCTATGGTTTGTGTCGCTCCCCCGAAAAGACACCGGGTCAAATAAAGTACAGACGCGAATGGTCGGCGAAGAGAGAATGAAATGAAGGTGAATTGAATAGAGTCGCCAGCTAGGCATTTTTATCCCGAAGGAAAGGTAATGCTGCATAAACCTAGAAAGATATGGATAAGACGGTTGCGAACCAGAGAAACTGAGAAAGGGGTTTGGTTATACCTTAGGAAGGTATTAGCACCCAGATTGTCCGTCGTACTCAACGGGATCCACGCTTACAAGATTGTGTTTAAAGGGGTAGTGTATGTGCTATCTGTGTGCAAAAGCTAAGAATGAATGTACAGGTGTCAGTGAAAAGGGTGTGAAATGATCAGGACTGAGGCTTTTGAAAGAATGCTGAAAGAGGGGGATGACAAAGAGACTTTTGTTCGATAACTGTTAAGTTATGCCTACGTATCCTCACGTTCAATGAGGAAGTCAGAACACCGTAGTTCGAATCAAAGAGACTGAAAAGATAGACTGAATCTGAACTCCCTGCTTGTCTATGCTCAAGTGTATGACTCGTCTGGCTCGAGTGCTAACTGTCTTGCATTAGACGGAAGAAGCAAGTTCTCGTTTGTGAATGAGTGTGATGAGAAAAGAATCCCAAAGGAGACGATTATTGTTTGTTTTTTGTGTTTTCAGTTTTTTATTGTTTTTGGTATTTTGCATAAGTTAATGAGCTTAAGCTTAAATCAAGGGCTTGTAAACTCATTATAACCTTCCTGATTAGGGATAATAAGCCTACTTAAGTATGAGATAAGCTTCTCAACTTAATTACCATGATGATGTAGGATTAAGATCATTAACGTACTTGTGATTAATTAGATGTTTTTGGGTTTTTGTTTAGTGTTAAGTAATGAGTTTAATCTCTAATATCATATTAGTGAACTCATTACACCATCCTAATAGAAGGATAATAGATGAGAACACTTAAGATGAGGAAGGTACCTCAACTTAATCCATGGTTAGGGATTAAATTCATTAGATGACAAGCCTTTATTAAGTGAATTTAAATTAAGGGATGAGATTAAGAAATGGATTTTAAGATTTGTAAGACAACTTGAGGGGGACTTGTCCATTAAACACTAGGGTTAATCCTTCTTAACCATAAGGAAGAATTAGAACCCTAATGTAAGGCCCAAGTTATAAGATAAAGTCTTGATGATTATTAAGGTTATTTGATTAAGAGGTTTAAACAAATTAATGTTTTAACACTTAGGATTAAAGTTATACACTCCATCCTAAGAGAAGGATGGAAGCATAACCCTAATTCCAGAGTCCTAAAACTTTAAGAGTTTAGTGTCTGATTATTGATATGAGAAGAGAGACTCAAGGAGACTCAAAGGTAAAAACTAAGGTGGACTAATCACAACCCTAATTATTATCATGCTTGGATGTTCCTATGGTTTGTTAGGCTTAAGAGGAAAGATCTTCAAGGCCACCAATGGAAGAAGCAGATGAAAGGAGGAGGAAGCAGAAGAATAAGTTACTTACTTCATTGAAGAAGATAAGTAACTTAAAGAAATAAAGTGAGAGAGATGGAACATAAGTGAATCAAATTCACTTCAAAGGCAAACAAAATTCAAATGAAGGAGATAAGAAGAAGTGAGAAGTGAAGGCAAATCCACCTCTCAAAGTAACTTACCAAAACCTGAGAAGTTAGCATGGATGCATAAGGTATAAAGCATAAAGAAATGAAATGAGATGAAATGGGATGAAATGACCAAAGTCAGAAGTATTTATGCAATGTAAATGTCATGTAAGATGATGCAAAGGCATAAAAAGTGCATATGAATGATCATACAAAGATGAGATGCAAAAGAAGCATGCTTTGAAGTTTGAAAACACATGAAAGTTTATGAAATGAAATGAATGCTAATCATGGAAAATGAATGAAGAAATGATTGGGCAATGTTCTAACATGTCCTAAGATGTCTAAGATGACATATTAATGCATGAAATGTCATGGAAAGTTCATGTAATGATGTATATGCAAGATGAATCCAAATGAACATGAGAAATTAGGGTTTTATGAAAGTATGAGATGCAAATGAACAAAACAGAAGCATATGACATGATAAAAATTTGCAATTAAGCTCAAACAAACCCTAATCCCATATTAGGTCACACCCCAAAGGAGAAGGTCAGAAGCCTAACCTACCAAAAGTTATGATTTTCCTAAGTTTTCTAGGGTTTTTGGGTGATTCAAAAGGAAAAATGAAAATCAAATTGAAAATGCAAGATAAATTCATGAGGAAAATGACCTATAAACTACATGAAATATGTAACACAATGCAAAACGAATCAAGTTCAAACTCTTCTTGGTTAGGCAGAAATGATTTTTCAAAGTTAGAGTTCAAAAAATGATTTTTAATGACCCTTAATTCAAAGAAATTGGCAAATTGTGATCAAACCTAAAAAGAAATATGTGTGAAGGGTTTGAAAATGCTTCTAAGTGCATTGGATGATTCATGATTTTTTTGGTGATTTTTAGAAACCCAAATGTATTTTTAATTAATTAAAAGACTTTAATTAATTAAAAATAACATTTAAATATTTTAAAAAGGCTTTTTTAATGCAAAAAATAAAATAAAATCATTTTTGGATGAAGAAAAATATTTAAAGTCAGAATGCAAAAGAAAATATTTTTTTGATGCTTTTTGCTATTTTAAAATAATTATGCAAGAAAATGCCATAAAAATGAAATAAAAATTGATTTAAGTGAAAGTATGCTGATCTGGTGGCTGAGATTCAAACTGGGAAAGGAGGGAGTTGACTGCGTGCGTCGTCCAAGGGCTGACATTTAAACTGGCTAATTAACTGATTAAATTAATTATTTAAAATTTAGGTTTTAAGTGAAATGATCCTGGCCACTGAAACACGCGCTAACCTAAATCTAAGGGCTGAGATTCAAACTGGGAGATTAGCCCTAATCCTAACCCTAATACTTTCAGGTGACCGGAGCAAGCTCCAGTCATCTTCTCCGGCGAGCTGTTCATGCTATCTCCTTCCCTAGGCTACCCCAAACCCCCAAACTCTCTAGAATCAACCGCCTAATCATTCTAAACAAGAATCAGACCACAAACAACATTTATTTTGCATCAAACGCATGAATTGAAGAAAAACATTTTCAGATCAAAAAAATTCAGAACATCAATACATCCTGGTTTCTCAACCATTTTCGAAAATAAACATATCAGGATGATCAACTAAACATGTAGAATCATATTTTAACTTAAATAGCAAGTTCTGGAAAAAAAGTTCATGAAGCTACCTGAGTTGAAGCTTTGTGTTCTTGATCTTTCTGGCCTCCCTCTTAGTTCAAATCCACCCCAATGATCTTCCTGATGATGAAGATGAGCTTAGAGCTAGCTTGTGATGGCCATTTTGAAGTGTTTGGTTCTGAGTATGTAGAAATCGTATTTCTGATTGGGGGTGTTTTAAGCTATGGTGAAAGGTGGGAAATGATCCTGAGGTGTTTTTGAGTTGATTGGTGAAGGAAGTTTGAAGTTTCAGTGGCTGTGTGATGAGTTTCGAAGAGAGGAAGTTTTTGACAAATTTTTTTAGATTCTGAGTTCTTGGATGATTCAGGCTCATGTGTGTTATGAAATGTGTTCCATATTGTTTGATTAAGCCAATGGGATTGCTCAGATAGTTGTTGTGGCACAAGCTGATAGGTATGGGGTGTTTTTGCAAAAAAGTCAAGATTTGTGTACTTGAGGTATGGGCCATGGCAGGTCTGATTTCTTGGGGTGTCTGGCCTCAGCAAGTTTCATGGAGAGCCATAGAATCAAGTCTATGCAGCTGGCACAAGTGGATGAGAGGATACAATGCATTTTGCAATTTTTGGGAGTTTTGGCCCTTTTGTGATTTCTTGAAGTTCAAGTCATGAAAACCCTAGGTTTGATGCACAATTCTGATGTTTAGAGGTTGTCTTGACATATTGTGAAGTGTTTGTGCATATTAGAATTCATTAGAATGCTTGAACATGCCAATTTGCAAAATCCCTCTTTGACATGAAACTTGAAATTATAGGATTTTTGCCAACTTTGAAAGGCCATATCTTGAGTTCCATGATGAATAAAGACATGTTCTAGTACTTTTTGAAAAGGGAAATACCCAATCTACAACTTTCATGACCAAGAATTTGTCATTTGAAGCATTTTTGGTTATGAAAGAGGAGGTTGAAAAACTTTCCCAAAATGGAAAGTTTGCATTTCAAGTCATTTCCAAAAATGGCAAGTTTGCAATTGGCTCAAAAATATTCAATCTTGTGAACTTCCAAACTCTTCTAAGATCAAATAAAGATCATATAACTTCAATTTGATGAAAATACCCCTTTGGTTCCATTGTTAGGGGCCTCAGATGCCCTGATTTTGACTTAACTTACTCAAGAAGTTACCCAGTGAACAAATGACTTCCACAATGAGTTTCTTCATCAAACTTGGTACACATGATCCTTTTGACATATTAAGAACATTATAAACAAGAATAGCCCAAAAAAATTTAGTTAACGCCTCTGAAACCAAAACCCTAATTCTGGTCATCTGTGTAGTGAAAACCCTAGCTCTGCTTCCATGCCTTTGCCAGTTCTTGTGATTTCTTGACTTCCATGAACCTTGATGAGCATAATATGATGATAGAACACACATGGGCCCTCTTGGAAAACTTTGAGGCCTTTGGGATGGCTCAGATGGATTCTTGGATTGCTCAGATCACAAACCCTAGATGCAGATGAATTTGAACTATGGAGTGAAACAAAAGTGCAATATGAGGTAGTATGCTTATGCTAATGCCAATATGAAAGATCACAAGCCATGGTGTGATAAAGAGTGAGGGCAAATTTGGGGTGTTTACAACTGCCCATTTTTAAACATGAGTTAGCTGTGCAGGATGTAAGCGCCCGGCTTGATAGACAAGCAAGATAACTTGTGGTTGAATACCAAAGACAGTCCAAATTTTGCACTCGCTGGATAGAAGAAGAAAAGGGATATAAATTGTAAAAGGTAGTATAGTATGATTATAAAATGAAGGCAATGGAGGATGACCATCGAGCAGAGGACGACTGCTGGGGATAAATTGGTAAGTAAAGTAATGACGGGGACGGCCGACAAGCTGGGGAAATAAAGAGACCATGATGGGGACGGCCATCAGGTAAAGAAACAAGATTCTCTAGGGATTAAAGTAAAGGCAATGATGGGGACGGCCATCAAAATTTGGAAAGTAAGTAAACAACGATGGGGACGACCATCGGTTTAAAGAATAAATGAAATAATGATAAGTGACGGTCATCAAAGGTGAAGGACGATCACCTAGCAGTGGACGGCTGCTCTTTGTCACGACATAGGACGAATGTCGGATAGAAAAGGTTGACGATGGGGACGGCCATCGGATAAGCATGATGAAGGACGATCATCAAGAGGTGAAGGACGATCATCTAGCAGGGTACGACTGCTCTCGGGGTTTATCACGACATACGACGAATGTCGAATAACAAGATCAATTATGGGGAAAACCATTGGATAAAATGATGAGGGATGGTCATCAAAAGGTGAAGGACGATCACCTAGTAGGGGACGACTGCTCTTTATTACAACATAGGACGAATGTCGGATAGAAAAGGGTTCCACTAATGGGGACTCCACTAGGGAAAGGGATGAGGGACGATCATCAAAAGGTGAAGGACAATCACCTAGCAGGGGATGACTGTCGAAAGTATCACGACATAGGACGAATGTCGGATAGAAGAAAGTTGCTTTGTTGGTTACTTACTGGGGAACGGTAAACACGGACGAGTGCTCACGCTCAAGAATAAAAAGGTATAAGTGTTTGACGATGTGTATAGATCAAGGATGCGGACGAGCATCCTTAGGAACATGATACGGACGAGTATCGGTAGAAACAAGCACTGACGCGTGTTCAGAGATGATGATACGGACGAGTACCAACTGGTTAACAAAGAACACAGACGAGTGTCAGATCTGTTGAGGAGTGGTATAAATAAGATACGGACGATCATCAAAGACTATAAGTATGAGTGGCTATTGGTTTGTTGGTTAAGTGTGTGTAAGATACGGACGGGTGTTTGACTTGCTGGGGAAAGTATGACACGGACGAGTGTCAAATATGTACTATAAACAGGCATTTGTTTTGAGAATGCAAAGGAGATGCTCCGGCTTTTTGTGGGGATAAGATGACACAGACGGGTGTCGAAAAGGCGTTCTGGCGACCTTGCCGGGGATGAGATGACACGGACGAGTGTCATAAGGGATATGCATAAATTTCTATTTTTGAGAGTGCAAAGGGGACACTTTGGCTTTTTGTGCAGGGGTGTATTTGTATATTGCTGATGAAATACTGATGGTAATTGCATGTGACTGGCTCAGACCTGGCTTGTGATCATGCAAATGTTTGATTTTTTCCGTAATGCTCTGTATTAGACGGAATGCTACGCTTATTTGGTGAATATGATGTAAATGTTATGATTATGCAAAAGGGAAACCGATCCGGGACTCGGATCCCGCTTGAGGAAAAGATCTCTGGCTGATCTGCTTGGAAGAATAACCTAACCGGGGAAGACACCATTGGTAGATCTACCAGGAGGGAGAACTCTGCTTGGGGGAATGAATCATTGGTAGATCTATCCGTAAGGAGAACTCAGCTGGGGAGAAGGAAACTTTCGTCACTTTGTTGGGTAAGAGTTTCAGGCATTGCTCTTTTGGGGAGAGAATGGAAACTCTGTGGGGAGATAATTCTTTTAACCTTGTTGAGGATGAGAGATCTGGCACTCTGGTGGGGATCTCGGCTGGGGAAGCTCCTGTTGAGTAGATTTGTGCTGGGGGTGAGGAGGCTCTGGCAACTTCGCTGGGGAAAAGCAGCTCAGATATTGCTCGGGAGATCCCGCTTGGGGAAGTAGCATGCGGGGGATTTGATGCTTGGCATGCCCCATGTTGCGTATTGAATACCTGCAACCTGTTTAATACAAAAGAAATGCACAAGTATCCCGAGGTATCCCTTACCAGATTCCGTCAAAGGATTGAGGCTTTCCTGAAGGTAAATTTATTTCCTGCAAGCATTTATTAAAAATGGCTCATTTGTTATGCAAGTGTTGTATCATGAATACCAAACATTTTGCAAATGAAACAAAAATGTACAAAATGAGGTGTGACTGAAAACTCTGATTTTATTAATCTGGGTGCCCTGAATTGGCAAATACAGTCAAAGAAACAAATCTCCTGAAATGAGGGGATTGCTATAAATTGAGAAAATAAAAGTGTCGGCAATATTGACGACGACGTCCCAGTGAGCTTCCTTTGCTATGACATGTATGACCTTGACGTTCTTCTCATCTTACTTTCTGAAGAAGGCTGATTCTGACTGATGCTTTATCCTTTTGAAGCTTGTCGTGTTGTGAGTGATACAGACGAATTCAGAATGCAGTTGTTTGCTTATTCCCTGATTTTGCGTGGATCGCCCTTTCGGGTTTTCAATCCACCGGGATACCCATTTTTGCCCGAGCTGTCCAATGCGGCTTTTCAACTCAGCGGGTGTACACATTTTTCTTAATTTTCCCTTATTTTTGACCGAGTCTTTTATTCTGTTTTTGACTCGCCGGGATGCCCCTTTTTTGCCTGGACTTACATTCTGTTTTTATGTCCAACGGGTCATTTTATGCGAAGTATTTTTTAACTGCATATGAATTCACAGGGGATAAGAAATCTTCACCATCCATAGTAGTGAGCATCAGTGCTCCACCAGAGAAAACCTTGTTTACTATGAATGGACCATCATAATTTGGGGTCCACTTTCCCATGTGGTCTGTATGAGGAGGAAGTCTTTTCAGCACAAGATCTCCTACTTGGTATTCCCGAAGTCTGACTTTCTGATCGAAGGCTTTCTTCATCCTTTTCTGATATAACTGCCCATGACAAATAGCAGCTAATCTCTTCTCTTTAATCAGATTCAATTGATTGTACCGAGACCAGACCCATTCTGCTTCGTCCAGCTTTACATCCATCATTACCCGTAAGGAGGGTAGCTCAACTTCAACAGGTAGGACTGCCTCCATATCATACACAAGCTGATAAGGTGTTGCCCCAGTAGACGTTCTGATTGAGGTTCGATACCCATGCAAAGCAAATGGTAACATTTCATGCCAGTCCTTGTAAGTAACCACCATCTTCTGCACAATATTCTTGATGTTTTTGTTAGCTGCCTCAACAGCGCCATTCATATTTGGCTTGTAAGCAGAAGAGTTGTGATGCTGGATTTTGAAGTCCCGACACAGTTCTGCCATCATTTTGTTGTTCAAATTGGAACCATTATAAGTAATGATTCGCTTGGGAACTCCATATCGACAGATGATGTCTCTTTTTAGAAATATGGCTATCACTTGTCTGGTGACGTTTGCATACGAAGCTGCTTCAACCCACTTGGTGAAGTAATCAATGCCTACCAGGATGAATCTGTGTCCATTTGAAGCAGTTGGTTAGATCTTTCCAATCATGTCAATGCCCCACATGGAAAAGGGCCAAGGTGAAGACATCACGTTCAAAGGATTCGGAGGCACATGCACTTTGTCTGCATAGATCTGGCATTTATGGAATTTTCTGGCATAGGCACAACAGTTTGCATCCATTGTGATCCAGTATTAACCTGATCTTAATAATTTCTTAGCCATTGCATGTCCTCCAACATGGGTACCGAAAGATCCTTCATGCACCTCGTGCATCCGCAATTCTGCTTCTTTCTTATCAACACATCTGAGTAGCACCATGTCAAAGTTTCGCTTATATAATGAACCATCAACGTTAAGGAAGAAACTACCGGCCAGCCTTCTTAATGTCTCCTTATCATTGGATGATGCCCCAGGTGGGTATGTTTGATCCTCCAAGAAGCATTTGATGTCATGGAACCAAGGCTTGTCATCTTTAACAAGGTCCACAGAGAAAACGTATGCCGGTCGGTCTAGTCTGGATACCGAAACCCGAGGCACATAATTGGCAGTTTGAACCTTGATCATGGAGGAAATGGTAGCTAAAGCATCTGCGAACTGATTTTTGTCTCGAGGGATGTACTCAAGTCTGATTGTTATGAAGAAAGTCAATAATCTCCTCGTGTAGTCACGGTATGGAATCAGATGCTCTTGGTGAGTGTACCATTTGTCATTTGTCTGATTGATTACCAAAGTTGAATCTCCGAATAGATTCAAAGTTTTGATTCTGAGGTAAATGGCTTCCTCAAGACCCATGATACATGCTTCGTATTGTGCTTCGTTGTTAGTCCGGGCAAAGGTGTGTTTTGCCGAGAAAGGCATATGAACTCCTTTAGATGTAATGAGCACTGCACCAACTCCACGACCATTCATATTGACAGCCCCATCAAACATTATAGTCAATTCTTCTTCTGGATCAGGACCTTTAGTGTGAACTGGCTCTTCATGATCTTTTGCTTTTAAGTACATGATGTCTTCATCAGGGAAGTCAAATCTCATGGGCTGGTAATCATCAATGGGTTGCTCAGCCAGATAGTCAGACAATACACTGCCCTTGATGGCCTTTTGAAATGTGTACTGAATGTCATACTCTGTCAGAATCATTTTCCATCTTGCAACCCTTACGGTAAGTGTTGGCTTCTCAATTATGTACTTGACAGGGTCCATCTTTGAGATCAATAAGGTAGTGTGAGTCAACATATACTGCCTTAGTCGGTGAGCAGCCCACGCTAAAGCACATCAAGTTTTCTCGAGCAGTGAATAACGTTGTTAACAGTCGGTAAACTTTTTGCTTAGGTAGTATATTGCATACTCTAATACTGTCAGGTACATTATTAGAGGTCTTCCTTCAATTGGAGGCATACGAATCGGAGGTTCTTGTAGGTACTCCTTGATCTTGTCAAAAGCCTTCTGACAATCTTCGTTCCACCTGACCGTTTGTTCCTTTCTTAACAACTTGAACAGGGGATCACAGGTTGCAGTGAGGTGAGATATGAACCTTATTATGTAGTTCAATCTACCTAAGAAACCCCAAACTTCTTTTTCGTTCCTTGGTGCAGGCATCTCCTGAATGGCTTTGACTTTGTCAGGATCAACTTCAATTCCATTTTCACTTACGATAAATCCCAGCAACTTACCAGAACGTACCCCGAATGTGCATTTTTTGGGGTTTAACTTCAACTGATATTTCCTCAGACACTTGAACAACTTCAGCAGATTTACCAGATGGCCTTCTTCAGTAAGGGACTTGGCAATCATGTCATCCACGTAGAATTCAATTTCCTTGTGGATCATATCGTGGAACAACGTTACCATAGCCCGTTGATAAGTTGCACCGGCATTATTCAGTCCGAATGGCATTACCTTGTAACAAAATGTGCCCCAAGGTGTGATGAAGGTTGTTTTCTCCATGTCTTCGGGTGACATCTTGATCTGATTATACCCAGAAAAACCATCCATGAAAGAAAACACCGAGAACTGAGCCGTGTTATCAACCAATACATCAATGTGAGGTAATGGGAAGTCATCCTTCGAGCTAGATCTGTTCAGGTCCCGGTAATCCACACACATACGTACTTTGCCATCCTTCTTAGGCACCGGTACAATGTTAGCAACACACGGCGGGTAACTAGTTACAACAAGAAAACCGGCGTCCCACTGTTTTTGTACCTCTTCCTTAATCTTCATGGCCATATCTGGGCGAGTACGGCGTAGCTTTTACTTCACTGGAGGGCAATCTTCCTTTAATGGCAGCTTGTGCATAACAATATCCATATCTAGACCTGGCATGTCTTGATAGGACCAAGCAAAGATGTCGATGTATTCTCAAAGCATGTCAATTAGTTGTTCCTTTACTGAAGCTTGCAGATCGGCCCCGATCTTCACTTCTTTCAAATCCTCTTCTGTACCAAGATTAACTGTTTCAACCTCCTCCTGATGAGAAGTAATCACTTTATCTTCTTGCCTCAACAACCTGGCCAACTCTTCAGGTAACTCATAGTCTTCTTCAACCCCTTCATCGGCTTGATTAATTGGATTGTCGAAGTCATACAAGGTCATAGCAGTGCTGTTGTCGGTGCAATCTGGAGGATAATCTCTGCAAGGGTTGAGATTTGTTCGTTTTAGTGATCAATTTTAATATTGTTTAGAAAAAATGAAATTAGTATTTTGAAAACATTGCCATTTTATTGTTTTGTACAAAAGTGAAAAATGAAAAGACAGTGAGCGAAAGAGAAAATTATTTGCAAAAGATGTCCGATATTCATTGATATTCCATTTGCACAAAATTAAAAATATGGCCCTATTACAAAATGAGTCCTGACACCTTGGGCAAGATGCAGGACTTGATGTATGCTGAAAAAAGCAGGAAATAATAATTACTCTGCAGGAGTAACCCTTATAATTTCCTGGGAAGACTAGTTAAGGACTTGGTGACCCGGGATCCTTGGACGTATCCAGCTCTCCAGGTTGAGGTCGCCTTCCGCCTCGTCTTCCATGTTTTTGACAACATCTAGGGTGAGCATCCCCCCACTGATGAACTTGGGCTCTTTAGCAGCCTCTGCTTGATCTTGTCGGAATGGTTTGTGTCGCTCCCACCAAATGACACCGGGCCAGAAATGGTACAGACGCAAACGGTCGGTGAAAGAGAGAACATAAAGATGAACTGAAAAGAGTCGCCAGCTAGGCATTTTTATCCCGAAGGAAAGGTAATGCTGCATAAACCTAAGAAAAGATGGATAAGACGGTTGCGAACCAGAGAAACTGAGAAAGGGGGTTGGTTACAACCTGGGAAGGTATTAGCACCCAGATTGTCCGCCGTACTCGTCGGGATCCATGCTTGAAAGTTTGTGTTTAAAGGTGTAGTGTCAGTGCTATTCTATGTATAGAAGCTGGAAAAGAATGCAAGTGTCAGTGCTGGAAGAAAGTGTGAAGTGAATAAAAGAAGTGTCAGTGCAAGGAAAGAGTGTGAAGCTCAAGATTATGAGGCTCAAAGAATAATGCTGGAAGAGGGGGGATGTACAGAGACTTTTGTTCGATAACTGTTAAGTTATGCCTACGTATTCTCTCGTGCAATGAGGAAATCAGAACTCCGTAGTTCGACTCAAAGAGACTGAAAGGTAAATTGACTGATGAATAACTCACTTGTCTATGCTCAAGTGTATGACCTGTCTGGCTCAGGTACAAATTGTCTTGCATTAGACGAAAGAAGCAAGTTCTCGTGTATGAGTGAGGATGATAAGAAAAGAATCCCGGAGGAGACGATTATTGTTTGTTTTTGGTGATTTCAATATTTTATTGCTTTTTGAGGTTTGTCATAAGTTAATGAGCATAAGCCTAAACCAAGGGTTAATAAACTCATCACATCCTCCCTCTGATTAGGGGTAATGAGAATATCTTAAGTATGAAGTAAGCACCTTACACTTAATCACCATGATGTAGGATTAAGATCATTAACCTACTTGCCACTATTTATATGTTTTTTGGAGTTTTTTTTGTTTAGTGTTAAGTAATGAGTTTAAGCCATAATCAAGGATTTAATGGACCCATTACACTATCCTACTAGAAGGATAATAAATGAGAACATTTAAGCTGAGAAAGGCTCCTCAACTTAATCCATGATTAGGGATTAACCTCATGACAAAACAAAACCTTTATTAAATGGATTTTAGTTAGTGGTAAGATTAAGAAGTGGATTTTATGGTCAGTAAGACAACTTGAGGGGGGACTTGTCCATTAACACTAGGGTTAGTCCTTCTTAACCATTTAAGGAAGAATTAGAACCCTAATGCAAGGCCCAAGTTACAAGCTTGATGTCTTAGTGATTGTTAGATGGATTGATTAAAGGATTTAAACACATTAAGGGTTTAACACTTAGGATTAAAGTTATACACTCCATCCTAATAGAAGGATGCAGGCATAAGTTTAATCACAAAGCCTTAAAACCTTGAAGGTTTAGTCCTTGACTAAGAGATGGGAAGAGAAGACTCAAAAGAGGACACAAAGGTAAAACTAACAGGGGGACTAATCAAACCCTAATTATTAACATTCTTGGGTGTCCCTAGGGTTTATGAAGCTTGCAAGAGATCTCCAAGGGAAAGCCACCAAGGAAGAAGAAGATGAAAGGAGGAGAAGCATAAGAAGCAAGACAACTTACTTCACTTAAGAAGATAAGTTGCTTGAAGAAAGATGGTAAGGAGGGAACATGAATGAGCAAGCTCACTCTAATTCACAAGTAAAATGCAGCAATGATGCATAAAAGAGATGAGGAGAGATTATGAGAAGTGAAGGCAAATTCACTTCTCAAACACTACCCACCTGAAAAGTTAACAAAGGAAATGAAATGAAATGACAATGAAATGAATGCAAAGATGCAAACCAAAATCAGAAGCATATTCATGATGTAAATGATGTTATGGGATGATGTAAAAGCATACCAAGAGATGTGGATGATCATACAAAGGATGGGAATGCAAATGAGACATGTAAGAATCATGAAAGTTCATGAATGCATATGACATAAAATGAAAACAAAAGCATGGCAAATGGATGAGGAAATGATCAAACATGATTCTAATGTGTCCTAAGATGTCTCATATGTCATTTGGATGCACAAAATGTCATGGCAAGTTCATGTATGCAAGCATATGAAGAATGAATGCCAATGAAGGCAGAGATTAGGGTTTATGTACAAGATGCAATGCAAAATTCAAAATCAGAAGCAAAACATGAGATAAAAAATTGAAAATGGAATCAAAGGGACTCAAAACCTATACAAGTTCACTGCCCAAAGGGGAAGGTCAGAAGTTAAACCCTAAAGGACTTATGATTTTTCCAAGTTTGCTAGGGTTTTAAGGTACCTCACAAGGAAAAATGCAAAACAAATTGAAAATGAAAGATAAATTCATGCCAATTTTATCCTAGAAACTACATGATATGTGGAATGCAATGCAAAAATAATCATTATCAAACTCTTCATGGATAGGCAGAAATGATTTTTCTAAGTTAGGGTTAAAAATATTAATTTTTAAGAACCCTAAATTCAAAGAAATTGTCAAAATGGATCAAGAACCAAAAATAAATTTGTATGAATGGTTTGATAATGTCTCTAAATGTGTCAAGATGCAATGTGATTTTTTTGGTGATTTTTAAAAACTTAAATGGTATTTTAATTAATTAATTTCCATTAATTAATTAAAATAAACAATTAAAATATTTTAAAAATACAAATTTTATGCAAAAAATAAAATAAAAATTATTTTCATAATGAGAAAAATATTTAAATTCATGGTGCAAAAAATGAAAATTTTTGGATGCATTTTGCTATTTTAAATAAAATGAACAAAGAAATGCAAATAAAATGAAAATAAAATCAATTTTAATGAGAAGTATGCATATCCTAAGGCCAGGATTTAAATTGGGGACGCGGGAATTGACTGGCATGCTATCCTGTGGTCTACATTCAAACTGAGTTTTTGAATTTAATTAATTTTGATTAATCCTAATTAAATGAGATTAGGGCTAATGAGCTAATCCTGACCATTCAACACGCGCGGGAAGCCCAGATCAAAGGGCTCAGATTTAAACTCAGCCTAATCACGCAATTAGCCCTAATTGTGCCCTAACCACTCTCAGGTGACCGGAACAGTGTTCCGGTCATCTTCTCCGACCAGCCTCTCTTGCTAACTCACTCAAATCGTAAAATTAAACCATTAAACTCTCCATAAATGATCCCCACCCTATTCTAAACAAGATTCAGCCATCAAACAACATTTATTTCACATGAACACACAGATTCGAAGCAAAACGGAAAATTGTTCAGAAAATTCAGAAGCTTCATACATGCTTAAAACTCAATCATTTTCAAAACCAAAAGGTGCAGTGTGATCAGTGAAGCATGGAGAACAATCTAAGAACTTAAAAAATCATTTCTGGAAAATTTGTTCTTGATGTTACCTGAAATGGAGCTTTCGAAAATGGCACTGTCTGGACCTTTCCTCTGTGCTTTTCTCCTTCTTTTGACTCCCTCTTGCTTCTAGGATGCTTGGATGAAGTTTTTGTGGGCTCCTTTGGAAGTTTGCTGAAGTTCAGTTCAAGGAGGGGCCAGAATCGTGTTTTTGATTTGGAGTGTTTCAGGTTGTTTCAAGGGGTGGGAAATGATCAGTGGATCATGGTGAGTTGTTCTATGGAATTTGTTTTGATGTTTGTAGCTTGTATGATCAGTTTCGAAGAAAAATGCAAAGAGGGGAGTTTTGGTGAATGCTGAGTTGTGGGAGGATTCAGCTTGTGTTGTTGTGTGAAATGGCTTGCTTGAGGTCCACATAACATGTTCTGACTTGGCAGAGAGTTGCTGTGGAGCAGTTTGATTGGTATGGCTCAATTTGCATAAAGTCAACAAAGTTGTCCTTGGAGGTATGGGTTCATGGCAGGCCAAGGACAAGGGCATGTCCTGCGCAGCTGGCTTTAGGGAGGTCCATGGAATTCAGATTTTGTAGCTAGCACAAGTGGATGTCAAGATTTGGGGCAGTTTGCAATTTGTGAAGGTTTTGGCCCCTTTTGAAATACTTGAAGATCAAGGCATCAAACTTGAGAATTCTTTGGGCAATTCTGAATTATAGGTCATGTATGATGTTTGTGTAATGGTTAGAAGTCACTTTGAGGTCACAAATTGGCTTGGCATGAGTTTTTGCAAGTTTCCCTCTTTGGTGCATAAGTGAAATTTAGTGATTTTTCCCAACTTTGCAAGGCCATAACTTGAGTTCTATGATGAATTAGATCAAGTTCTTGTACTTTTTGAAAAGGGAATGATCCAATCTACAACTTTCATGACCAAGAATTTTTCACTTGAAGCATTTTTGAATCAAAAAGAGGAGGTTGAAAAACTTTCCCAAAATGGCAAGTTTGCATTACAAGTCACTTTCCCAAAATGGCAACTTTGCAAATGGCTTGAAATTCTTCAATTTTGTGAACTTCTAACTTCTTATAAGATCAAATAAAGATCATATACACCCAAAATGATGGAGAAGACCCTTTGGTTGGATGCTTGGGGGCCTCAGATGCCCTGATTTTGCACTGACTTGCTCAAGAAGTCATTTATTGATCAGATGCCCTCCCCATTGAATTTCCTCATGAAAATTGGTATGTATGATCCTTATAACATATAGAGACCAATAGAAACAAGAATGACCAAAAAATTTGTAGTTATGGCCTCTGAAACCAAAACCCTAATTTTAGGTCATCTGTGCAGTTAAACTTGGCTCTGCCTCCATGCCTTTCTCAGTTCTTGTGATTTTTGACTTCCTTGATCTTTGAGGGATATGAAATGATAATTGAACATACATGGACCCTCTTGGAATGATTGAAGACCTTTGGAGTTGCTCAGATAATTCAGGGATTGCTCAGATCAAAAACCCTAGATGCAGATGACTTTGAACCAATGCAGTGAAGCAAAAATGCAATATGAGATGATATGATTGAACTTATGCAAATGAAAAGATCATAAGCTATGGTGTGAACTTAGTGAGGTAAAATTTGGGGTGTTTACAGCTGCCCCTATTCAAACATGAGTTAGCTGTGTAGGATGTAAGCGACGGCTTAACAGGCAAACAAGATAACTTGTGGTTGAATACCAAAGACAGTCCAAAATTTGCGCTCACTAGTTATGAAGAAGAAAAGGGATATAGATTGTAAAAGGAAAATAAAGTATGATTATAAAGTGCGGGCGACGGAGGACGACCGTCGAGCAGAGGACGTCTGTCGGGGATAAAGCAACGACGGGGTCGGCCGACATGCTGGGGTAATAAAGGGATCATGATGGGGATGACCATCAAGCAAAGAAATAAGACTCTTTGGGGATTAAAGATAAAGTCAATGATGGGGACGACCATCAGATTTGTAAAGTAAGGGTAAACAATGATGGGGACGGCCATCAGGTTAATGAAATAAATGATGAGGGACGGTCACCAAAGGTAAAGGACGATCACCTAGCAGGGGACGACTGCTCTGCTGGGGATAAGGATGAGGGACGATCATCCAATGTTAAAGACGATCACCTGACAGGATACGGCTTCCGAAAACATCACGACATAGGACGAATGTCGGATAGAAAAGGTCGACGATGGGGACGGCCATCAGATAAGCATGATGAAGGACGATCATCAAGAGGTGAATGACGATCACCTAGCAGGGTACGGATGCTCTCGGAGTTTATCATGACATAGGAGGAATGTCAGATAACAAGATCGATGATGGGGACGACCATCGGATAAAGTGATGAAGGACGATCATCAAGAGGTGAAGGACGATCACCTAGCAGGGGACGGCTGCTAAATATCACGACATAGGACAAATGTCGGATAAAAAAAGGTTCCAATAATGGAGACTCCACTGGGGGATGATGAGGGACGATCATCAAAGAGGTGAAGGACGATCACCTGGCAGGGTACGGCTGCCGGAAATATCATGACATAGGATGAATGTCAGATAGAAAGGAAATAATTTATTGGGATTCACTGGGGACTCTTCTGGGGAATGGTAGACACATACGAGTGTCTAAATTCAAGAAAGAAAAGGTATAAGTGTTTGACACTGTGTATAGATTAAAGACGCGGACGAGCATCCTTAAGACCACGATACGGACGAGTATCGGTAGAAACAAACGCTGACACATGTTCAGAGATGATGGTACGGACGAGTACCAACTGGTTAACAAAGAACACGGACGAGTGTCGAATCTGAGGAAGATAAGTGGTGTATACAAGATACAGACGAGTATCTGTATGAGTAAAGTATGTATGAGTGAGACATAGACGAGTGTTCAACTTGTTGGGGAGAGTATGATACAGACGAGTATCATAAGAGGAAGTGTATAAATTATGAACTTATAAATGTAAGAGATATTCTGACGATCTGAGGGGATAAGATGACATGGACGGGTGTCGATGAGAGTGTATTATAAGCAATCATTTGATTTACAGAAAGTGTTGGGGCAACCATGCCGGGAAGTGGTGACACTGACGGGTGTCAGGAGAGTATATATGGTTCATCTACAGGGGAATGATGTGACACGGACGAGTGTCGGGTGAGTCTGTAAACAAGTGTTTGTATTGGAGGGTGCAAAGGGGACGCTTTGGCTATCTGCTATAACTGTGAGTTTTGTATATATATATTGTTGATGGAATGCGGGTATATACAGGTGTTTGATTCAAAACATGACTTGTGATTATGCAATATGTTTGACTTTTGCCATAACGCTCCATATTCAGACGGAATGCTACGCTCTAGGGGAAAATATGATGCGAATGCTATGTTTGTAAAGATACCGATCCGGGATTCGGATCCCGTTGCTTGTGAAGATCTCTGAATAATCTGTTTGAAAGAATATCCCAGCTGGGGAAAAGATCATTGGTAGATCCGATATGACTTTTCTTGGGGAATAGGTCACTGATAGACCTATCTTGGTAATGAGGAGCCCAACTAGGGATGCGGAAGCTTTCGTCACTTTAAGGTGAGATCTTCAGACATTGCTCTTCTGGATAGAGGCTGGAGCTCCGCGGGGAGGTGATTCCTTGTCTAGCACTTAGCTGGGGAGGAATGATCACTAAACGATCTTCCTAGAGATTTCTGTGGGGATCCTGCTGAGGATGATAAACTTAGCAGGGGAAATGAGCCCCTTCTGATGCTGCTCTGGAGAAAGTGCTGGAGAAGTGATGATTTGGCATCCTGCTGGGGAGAAGCTTTCATGCCCCATATTGCACTTTGAGCACCTGCAATCATGTTATGACAAAGAAATGTACAAGTATCCCGAGGTATCCCTTACTGGATTCCATCATAGGAATTTAGACACTCCCGGGAGCAAATATATTTCCTGTAAGCATGTAATTTAGAAAAGACGCATCTGTATTTATGCAATCAATATTTTAAGGACATCAGACATTTTTGCAAATGAAAATAAAATGTACGAGATGAAATGCGACTGAAAATCTGATTTTATTAATTTGTGTGCCCTGAATTGGCAAGTACAGTCAAAGAAACAGATCCCCTGAAATGAGGAGATTGTTACAAATTGAGAAACAAAAAGATGCTGGCAATGTTGATGACGCTTCAGTGCTTCCCTTTTGCTATGACTTGTATGACATTGACGTTCTTCTCATCTTACTTTTAAAGAAGGTTGATTCTGACCAATTTTTTAACCTTTCGAAGTGGTATAGACGAATTCAGGATGCATTTGTCGCTTATTCCCTTATTTTGCGTGGATCGCCCTTTCAGGTTTTCAATCCACCGGGATACCCATTTTTGCCTGAGTCGTCCAATGTGGCTTTTCAACTCAGAGGGTGTATTAAAACACCCCAAATTTGCCCTCACTCATTTTACCATGGCTTGTGATCTTTCACATTTGCATTAGTTCAATCATAGCCTATCATATTGCATTTTTTGCTTCACTGCATTGGTTCACAGTCATCTGCATCTAGGGTTTGTGATTTGGGCAATCCCTGGGCTATCTGAGCCACTCCAAAGGTCTTCAATCATCTCAAGGGGGTCCATGTATGTTCAATCATTATATCATATTCCCCCAAGATCAAAAAAGTCAAAGAATCACAAGAACTGAGAGAGGCATGAAAGTAGAGCCAGGTTTAACTGCACAGATGACCTAAAATTAGGGTTTTGGTTTCAAGGGCCATAACTACAAATTTTTTGATCATTCTTGTTTCTATTGGTCTCTATATGATATGAGGATCATGCATACCAATTTTCATGAAGAAATTCAATGGGGAAGGCATCTGATCAATAGATGACTTCTTGAGCAAGTCAGTGCAAAATCAGGGCATCTGAGGCCCCCAATGACACAACCAATGGGTCTTCTCCATCATTTTGGATGTGTATGCTCTTTATTTGATCTTAGAAGAAGTTATAAGTTCACAAAATTGAAGAATTTCAAGCCATTTGCAAAGTTGCCATTTTGGGAAAGTGACTTGTAATGCAAAATTGCCATTTTGGGAAAGTTTTTCAACCTCCTCTTTTTGATTCAAAAATGCTTCAAATGAAAAATTCTTGGTCATGAAAGTTGTAGATTGGATCATTCCCTTTTCAAAAAGTACAATAACTTAACCTAATTTATTTTAGAACTCAAGTTATGGTTTGTCAAAATTGGAAAAAATCACTTAAATTTCACTATTTTACCAAAGAGGGAAGTTTGCAAATTCTCATGCCAAACCAATTTGTGACCTCAAAACAACTTCTAACCATTACACAAGCATATTACATGACATATAATTGAGATTTTCCCAAGGAATCTCTCACTTTCATGCCTTGGATCCCTAGTATCATAAGCCATTCATCATAAAGGTCACAAAGACGAAAATCTTGCAAGAAGGATTCTTAGGGTTTTGTTTGATCTCTAATCAATCTCAAAGTATCATAGCAACATTATATGGTACACTTTGCTGCAAATTTCTCAAAGGATGTCACATATCCATGACCAAAACTTTCAAAATGCAACAAGTTGTGAAAAGGTAAAACATGTGACATCTCACCCTTCATCCATTTCTGATCACTTCAAAGCATCCCATGGCCACCCTTAAAGCCAGCAGAACTCAGAGCAGCCCTAGGATAGCTTCTGTCACAACCCATACTTGAGGTACACCTACCACTGACTTCTTGGCCAATTGCCCCATGCCATTCCCACAGTGCATGTCATTTCCTCGGACTCCTTCCAATAGTTTAGGGATGGGTTATGGATCATAAAGCAGGCTGGACATGAGCTAGAAAGACACATACAATCAGATTCACAAAAACTGCCAAAAAGCTTCATCTCTTCGAAACTCTTCCCACAACCATCACACTTCAATTTTCTCTTTACCAACAAGTCACACATCCTCCATAGAACCAAAATCAACCATTAAAACAG
This sequence comes from Lathyrus aphaca, assembly GCA_963966055.1. Taxonomy (NCBI): domain Eukaryota; kingdom Viridiplantae; phylum Streptophyta; class Magnoliopsida; order Fabales; family Fabaceae; genus Lathyrus; species Lathyrus aphaca. Next base: position 443,625,081 of record OZ014519.1, read on the forward strand.
CCAAAAGCCTCACATACACCAACTGCAAAACCTGCTATACCAGAACTGAAACTTCCAAATCAACCACCATTAAAGGTTTTGAAGCACCTCATTAGTCTCAGGAGGTTCAGAGAAGACTTTTTGCATGAAGGAGAGGCCAGAAAAGCTCACATTTGCAGTTGATCGTCTCAGGTAAGCTCAAGAATCAAACTTTTCAGAGCTTGTTTCTTTTGTTACAAAGTGAAAATATATGTTATGCTGGTCATGTTGATGCCCTTAGAATTAAAAATGGTGAAGAAAATGAGTATTTTGTGGTCCTCTGAAATTTCACCCGTGAAATAGTTTGATTCGATTCTCATTATTCTTGGGTTGTAAATGATGTTTAGGGGCTGATTTGAATGGGGTTTGGGTAGAGGATCATTTATGGGTGGTTTATTTGATGTGGGGTGGCCTGTAGAGTGTTTTAGGGTTTTGGACACGCCGGAGAATATGACCGGAGCTCCTCTCCGGTCACCTGAAAGTGTTTAAGTCTTAACCCTAATTAATTTGCCAGTTTGCTTCGTGACCCTTGGATGTGGATTAGGTTAACTTTTGAATGGTCCAGATCAATTTACTTAACCCTAATTCAGTTTTATTAATTTAATTAAGTGTAATTAGGTTAATTAAATTAAAATGGATCTCAACCTTTAAAAAACGCGCGTAGTCAACCTCCCCCTCTCCAGTTCAAATCTAGGCCATTAGATCTACATACTTCCTTTTTAATTGTTTTTTTATTCATTTTTTCTCATTTTTCTTAAACAATTTATTTTAAATAGTAAAACACTTTTAAAAAACTTTATTTTTTGCATTTCCCTTTCAAATATTTTTCTCATTCTGAAAATAATTTTTATTTTATTTTTTGCATAAAATTCGTATTTTTAAAATATTTAAATGTTTATTTTAATTAATTAATGATAATTAATTAATTAAAATACCATTTAAGTTTCTAAAAATCACCAAAAAAATCACATTGCATCTTGATACATTAAGAAACATTATCAAACCCTTCACACAAATTTCTTTTTGGTTCTTAACCTATTTTGACATATTTCTTTGGAATTAGGGTTCTTAAAAGTCAATATTTTTGCCCTAACTTAGAAAAATCCTTTATGCCTAACCATGAAGAGTTTGATGATGGTTCTTTTTCCATTGCATTCCTCATGTCATGTAGTTTCTAGGATAAAATTGGTTTGAATTTAGCTTTCATTTTCAATTTGTTTTTCATTTTTCCTTTTGAAGTGCCTTAAAACCCTAGCAAACTTAGGAAAATCATAACTTCTTTAGGGTTAAGAGTTAGGTCTCCCCCTTTGGGCAGTGAACTTGTATAGATTTAGGGTAACTTTGATCCCATTTTCAATTTTTTATCTTGTCATTTGGTTCTGATTTTGAATCTTGCTTTGTATCTTGTACATAAACCCTAATTTGCATCTTCATTTGGATTCATCCTTCATATGTTTGCATACATGAACTTGCCATGACATTTTGTGCATCCTCATGACATATAGGACATCTTAAGACATATTGAAATCATGATTGATCATTGCATCATCCATTTGCCATGTTTTGCTTCCATTTGATGTCATGTGCATTCATGAACTTTCATGCTTCCTTTATGCTTCATTTGCATCCTCATTACTTGTATGATCATTCACATCTCATGACATGCTTTCGTACCATCTCATAGAATCATTTGCATCTTGATTATGCTTCTGGTCTTGGTTTGCATCTATGCATTTCATCTCATTTTCATTCCATTTCATTTCTTGTTGCTAACTTTTCAGGTGGTAAGTGTTTGAGAAGTGAATTTGCCTTCACTTCTCATAATCTCTTCTCATCTCTCTTATGCATCATTGCTGCATTTTATCTTTGTATTTGAGTGAGCTTGCTTGCTCATACCTTCTTCATTTTCTTTCTTCAAGCAACTTGTCTTCTTAAGTGAAGCAAGCTGTCTTGCTTCTTCTGCTTCTCCTCCTTTCATCTGCTTCTTCCTTGGTGGCTCTTCTTGAAGATCTTATTGCAAGCTTCATAAACCCTAGGAACATCCAAGCATGATCATAATTAGGGTTTGATTAGTACCCCATTAGTTTTTACCTTTGTGTCATCTTTGAGTCTTTTCTTCTCATCTCTTAATCAAGGACTAAACCTTAAAGGTTTTAAGGCTTTGTGATTAAGCTTATGCATGCATCCTTCTATTAGGATGGAGTGTATAACTTTAATCCTAAGTGTTAAACCCTTAATGTGTTTAACTCCTTTAATCAATCCATCTTAATAATCACTAAGACAATAAGCTTGTAACTTGGGCCTTGCATTAGGGTTCTAATTCTTCCTTAATTGGTTAAGAAGGACTAACCCTAGTGTTAATGGACAAGTCCCCCTCAAGTTGACTTACAAACCATAAAATCCACTTCTTAACCTTACCATTAACTAAAATCCATTTTAATAAAGGCTTTGTTTTGTCATGATTTTAATCCCTAATCATGGATTAAGTTGAGGAGTCTTCCTCAGCTTAAATGTTCTCATCTATTATCCTTCTATTAGGATGGTGTAATGAGTCCATTAAATCTTTGATTATGGCTTAAACTCATTACTTAACACTAAACAAAAACAACAAAAACATCTAAATAAATGCAAGTAGGTTAATGATCTTAATCCTACATCAGAGTGGTTAAGTGTGAGGTGTTTACTTCATACTTAAGGTATTCTCATTACCCCTAATCAGAGGGAGGATGTGATGAGTTTACTAACCCTTGATTTAGGCTTAAGCTCATTAACTTATGACAAACACAAAAATCAATAAAAGATTGAAAACTCAAAAATAAACAATAATCGTCTCCTCCAAGGTTCTTTCCTCATCTCATTCACTCACAAACGAGAACTTGCTTCTTCCGTCTAATGCAAGATAGTTTGCACCTGATCCAGACAGGTCATACACTTGAGCATAGATAAGTAAGCAGTTCACAGGTCAATTTACCTTTCAGTCTCTTTGAGTCGAACTACGGTGTTCTGACTTCCTCATTGCACGAGAGGATACATAAGCATAACTTAACAGTTATCGAACAAAAGTCTCTGTATATTCCCCCTCTTCCAGCATTATCCTTTTAGCCTCATTATCTTGAGCTTTGCACTCATGTTCTTACACTGACACTTCATGTATTTCACCTCACTTTCTTCCAGCACTGACACTTGCATTCTTTCCAGCTTTGATACACATATTGCACTGACACTACCCCTTTAAAACACAAATCTTTCAAGCGTGGATCCCGTCGAGTACGACGGACAATCTGGGTGCTAATACCTTCCCAGGTTGTAACCAACCCCCTTTCTCAGTTTCTCTGGTTCGCAACCGTATTATCCATCTTTTCTTAGGTTTATGCAACATTACCTTTCCCTCGGGATAAAAATGCCTAGTTGGTGACTCTTTTCTTCTCAGTTCACCCTTGTGTGTTCTCTCCTCTTCGCCGACCGTTCGCGTTTGTTCCCCTCTTGGCCGGGTGTCATTTGGTGGGAGCGACAGCTTGGCGACTCTGCTGGGGACCCTATATTGCAACCAAGGCTTCTGGTTCTTTTTGAGGGTTCCTCCTAGCGCTTGTTTGATTTGTGTTTACTGGGGTGTTATGTGCTATGTGTGTTATTTATTTTGCTTTATTTATTGCTTTATGTACAGCTTTATTTATTGCGTTCTTTATAGTCTTATTCATATTTTATACTGTCATTGTCACTGTGCTGGATCTGGTTTTCTTTGGTGGGTGGGGTTCCATTGAGAGTTTAAGGTCCTATACCTGGGACCTGAGTGACACCTATGCTAGAGTGGTTCATGTTCTTTCCCATTCCATTTCGGTCTGGTGTGGGAATATGAAACACGATTCAGATGTGGGTTTCTTCTTGAGAACTCTGTGCTACATATTTCCTGTAGTGCTAGGGCTATCTGGGAAGCCTGCTAAGTCTGGATGACCTTTTATTATGACCTTCAGAAGCTGAGGAAAATTAGAGGAGGATCTTTTATGGTTATTATAAACACTGTACCTCCGGGTTAGAAGTGTTTACACTTCTCATAACTGATCCAAGTCTGAGGATCCTTGTATTAGAACATTACCTGTGAGGGGGTTGGGCTGTTTGCAGGTTTGCAGGAACCCTTGGCCACATCATACCTTGTTACTGTTTTGTTTAAGAATACTCCCCTTTGGACAGTTCTTGTGATTAACCCCGGACATGTGACTCTTTATTTGAGTCCCCCACCCTGGTTACTGGATTTCTGAGCCCGCATCCTGAACTTTTGAACAATTATGGACCTTGTATCAAGACAGATAATCAGATCCAGCTTTATCACAAACCCTTGCATATCATTTTCATATTCATCATTGCATCATTTAACATTTGTTTATTTGCTTTTCAGGGTATCCACCTCATTATCTTGGATATGGTTTTGACCCCTTCATCTGCATAGACCTCTGCTTCAGCTATCTCCATCAGTTATCTGCTTCAGTTATCTCCACCCTCACCAGCATCAGTCTATCAGAGACTTATCTCCAGTCTTAGTCTGTGATCTTCATCAACACTCATCTTCAGCTTCTTCATCAGCACTCATGACTACTCCCAGGAAGAGCAACATATCCTACCACTTTTTTGAGCCTGTGTTGACTGGTATCAGGCAAGTCCAGTCACTCATCACACCTGACCACATCCCATTGTTTAGAGAACACTATGGAGGTATCCTGGATATGGTTATGGACCTTGACCCCTCTCAGAGGAGCATGATCCACACATGCTTACAGTTCTATGACCCTCCTTTGAGATGTTTCACCTTTCCAGACTTCCAGTTAGGGCCTCTACTGGAAGAATTTTCTTTGCTGATTGGAGTGCCTGTCAGAGGTGGAATCCCCTTCAACCCAGAGATGACTTCTCCCAAGAATGAAGAGATAGCAATGGCACTATACTTGGAGCTTGCCCTTATTGAGCAAAGTATGACAACAAAGGCTGGGATCCCTGGTTTGCACTTGGACTTCTTGATTTCTCAGGCCATCCTGAAAGCTTCTTTAGGAGAGTGGAGGGCAGTCTGTGCACTGTTAGCCCTCAGCATATATGGGGCTATCTTGTTTGAAGATGAGCCTAAATTTGTCAGCAAGAATGCCATCCATTTGTTTCTTCTAAGAAACCCAGTGCCTACATTGCTGGGAGACTTCTATTATTCCATCCATCAGAGGAATGAGAAACAAAGGGGGAAGTTGGTAAGATGTTGTGCTCCTTTGTTTTACACCTGGCTGCTCAGACACCTGCCTAAATCAGATGCCTTCTTGAACCCACACCAACAGAAGAATTGGGCCAAGAGGCTCATTGCTTTGACTTCAGATGATATTAGATGGTGCACCCAGAACACCAAAGGCAAAGACATCATCACCAGCTGTGGACAGTACCCAAATGTGCCTCTGATAGGAGTAAAGGGTTGCATCAACTACAATCCTTTATTGTTTAAGAGACAGCTGGGTTATGCCTTGGTTCACCCTCCCAGAGGACAGGATTTAGCTGAGACCCTGTATTGTGAAGTGCAACCTAACTCAACTGTTGTCAGGCAAGCATCCTGGGCTTGGGACAACATCCAGACAAAAGGGGTTGCCATTCTTGGAAGATGTAACAATGTTGCTTCAGCTCAGTATTATGAATGGTCCCGTGCTAGGGCTCAGATTACCAGAATGCCTTTCACCTTGGAAGACATGCCTGGACCATCTACTGTACAGCCAGCAGCAACTGTCAGCCTAGAAGAGTTTGAGAAGCTGAAGGAAAGGAATGAGAAGCTATCTGACCAAAATTGAAAGGACAGAGGACTACATAAGGAAAGCAAGGGCTGGGGAACAAATATTGAAGAATGCCTGTAAGGAGGACAAAATTCAGAAAGCTAGGGCAGAGCATTATTTGCAAGAGAGTCAGGCTAGGTGGGTCAGGATCACCGAAGCCCGTACACAAGAAGACCAGAAGACTCAAGCCAAGATTAAACAGCTAGAGGCCAATGAGAAGAAGCAGTAGGAAGCTTTGTTGGCTGCACAGAAAGAGATTTCAGAGTTGAAGCTCAGAGCAGGATTGAAGAGGTCGAAAGATCAGGGCAAACATAAGAAGCTGACCACAACTATTGCCACCAGGAACCTCCTTATTAGGACCATTACAGAGCACCCAACTGGTCCAGTGACTGAGGCCCTCCTGAAGGAGGTCAGGGAGGATGAGTTTGGGCTGGATGTCTGATCTTTTGCTTGTTGTTTGTTTCCATTTGATGTACTTTTATTTTTTTTATGTTTTGACCCTTCGGGGGCATGTATTGTAAAACAAACTATGTATTGTTCATCAATTGTAATATATTTTAGTTTGTTTTCATTTGGGTTTCTCTCAACAACATCAAGCATCTTCCTCGAAGTCTGGAAAGGTCAAAACCAAGAACCAAACCGGATACCTTGGAAAACAAATAAGCATATTGCATTGCATACTAACTTTGTTTTTGTTTTGTAGGTTTTGTTATTATTACTGTTTCTAACTTTGTTGTGATCTCAGGAAATATTGCTCGTCGCCGAGTGTTCCCTGTCAACCACGCGCACCGGTACCCAACTCGTAACAACCTTCCCGGTATTCAAATGGAACAAGTACAACAGGACCTGTCTGAGGTCAGAAACCAGATGGCCAATGAGAGAGTGGAGATGAGAAATCAGATGTCTCAGTTCATGGCAATAATGACTGGCTTAGCCCAGAGTCAAGAAAGATTAAGAGAGCTGGTAGAAAGACAAACTCCTGAGGAGCCTCATCTTGGAACAGGAGGAACTAGGAACAATGAACGGGGCCAACCTCGTATTGACCCACCAGTATATGGACCTCATCTGGATCCAGAGGTTAACGTCCCGAGGAATGTGCAAGGTAACACTACTGGGGGCAGAATCCTGCAAGAGGATCCCCAGGAAGAGCAGTTCACTGTCATAGGAGCTGGAGATAAGGTATATGACAGGAGATTGGATGAGCTGGCTGAAAAGTTAAGATCTTTGGAGTCTCAGAATTCTTTGGGCTTCAATGTGATGGACATGGACCTAGTAGATGGGGTGAGAATTCCCCACAAATTCAAACCCCCATGCTTTGAAAAGTACAATGGTACCTCCTGTCCACGCACTCACCTGCAGTCTTTCTTGGGAAGGCTCAAAACTTATACTATGGATGAAAAGTTGTGGATTTTCTACTTTGAAGACAGTCTGACAGGGGTCAAGAGAATGGTATTCACATTTGTCTAGAGCCACCATAAGATGTTGGAAGGATTTGGCCGAGGCTTTCACCCGTCAGTATCAATACAACCTGGACATGGCTCCCAATAGGACCCTCCTAATGGGAATGTCTCAATCTTCTAGAGAGAGATTTCGGGAATATGCTCAAAGATGGAGACAGCTTGCTGCTGCTGTTCAACCCCCCATGTCAGAAAGGGAAATGGCTGACATGTTTATGAATACATTGCAAGGGACTTATATTGATAGGCTGGTTGCTTTCTCCTCTACAAGTTTTGCTGATGTGGTTATAGCTGGTGAGAGGATTGAAAGTCTCTTAAAGATGGGCAAGATCTCCGACAGTGGTGCTAGTTCTTCCAGCAATCCAAGAAAACCATTTGCAGGACCCCGAAGGGCAGGTGAACTAATTCCATTCATACAAGCAGGGGCAGGCCTCCATATGCTCACCGGTCAGTAGCAGCTGTTACTATTCCAACTCCAATTCCTCAACGACCATCATATCCTCAACAACAACAACCACAGTATCAACAACAAGTTCATTATCCGCAACAAAGGTCATATAACAACAACAACGATAATCAACAGCAGCGTCCTTTCCAGCAAAGGCCATCACAAGCAAACAGGGTAATTGACCCAATCCCAATGCCGTATGTTGCACTCTTGCCACAACTCCTGAAGCTCAACCTAGTTGAGTTAAGGACATTGGCACCTCCAGATCCTCTTAATATGCCGAAGAACTATGATGCAAATGCCAGGTGTGCTTTCCACTCAAACGCACCGGGACATAATACTGAAAAATGCAGGGCCTTACAGATGAAAGTCCAGGATTTGGTGGACACAAAAGCTCTCAATTTTGCGCCTCCTCCGAATGTTACAAGAAATCCAATGCCTAGTCACAACGGGCCTAGGATTAATGCTATTGAGGAGGGCAAACCATCCACATTGATTAGTAGTGTTGCACAAATCCGAACACCCTTGGTTGAAATCAAAGCCCAGCTGTTAGAATGCCATGTGTTCCCCGGATGTGAGCTCCGCTGCGGATATTGCAACATTGTTGTTAATGGGTGTGAGAGACTGAGAAACGGCATAAATGGTCTTATTAAGGATGGCATCCTTCAGATTACGACAACATCAACTACAACTCCAACAATTCCTTCATCAACAATCCCAGATACTCCTACAACGTCAGCAACCATTGTTCCAACAGATTCTACTACAACTCCAACAACTACTCAATCAATCACTTCAACGGATACAAGTTCAGTCACCATTCCTTCTACAATGACAACACCCATTATTCCATCAGTTCCTGCTACAATTCCAATGCCTTCTACAACATCAGCAACAGTTAATGAAAGCGTCTCAACGGTTACGATATACTACGATCCCGCAAATGTTCCTTCCAACAACTCACAACAAAATGCTGCTCCTGTCAGAACTCCGGTTACCATATATTATGATCCGCACACCATTGTGGTCCCCTCTGCAGCTGCTATCAGCCTGGTCACTATCACAGTGCCTGGGCCAGTTCCTTACGAAAGCAGTAATGCCATCCCTTGGCATTATGGCTCGGATCTATACTGCGAGGGGCAGAAAATCACTTTAGAGTCATCAACTTCTTCACCTCAGATAGACAATGTGGGGGGAGGCGGAAGTTTCACTAGAAGCGGACGTCTTTTTGCCTCGCAAATACCCAGACCCATTGCTGAAGCAGAGGTTGCTGCTAAGGCAAAAGGGAAGAGCACGGTGCAAGAAGAACCAGTCGCTAAAGAAGCTTTGAAGACTCCTTTTGATCAAGAGGTTGATGAATTCATGAGAATCATCAAGAAAAGTGATTACAAGGTGGTGGACCAGCTTCACCAAACACCTTCCAAAATCTCCATACTATCATTGCTAATGTGCTCCGAGGCTCATCGGAACACACTATTAAAAGTCCTGCACGTAGCTTGTGTGCCGGAGGAGATTACTGTCAATCAGTTAGAGGCTGTGGTTGGAAATGTCAACGCTAGTCATGGACTAGGATTTACCAACACTGATCTGACAGTGGAAGGTCACAATCACAACAAGGCTTTGCACATTACCTTGGAGTGTAAGGGTGCAGTTCTTTCTCACGTACTGGTAGACACATGGTCATCACTCAATGTCCTACCTAAGAAAGCCCTTGTGAAGCTGGAACATGATGGATCGGCATTGCGCCCCAGCAATTTGGTAGTAAGAGCCTTTGACGGTTCTAAGAGATAAGTTCTGGGAGAGATAGAGTTGCCTATAATGATTGGCCCACAGGTTTTCAAAACGACCTTCTTTGCGATGGATATACAGCCTGCCTACAGCTGTCTATTGGGTAGACCATGGATTTACGCCGCTAGCGCCGTGACGTCAACCCTTCACTAGAAGTTAAAATTCGAGTGGGAGGGCCAAGTCATTACCATCTGTGGGGAGGAATATATCTTCGTTAGCCAGCTGGCTACGTTCAAATACATTGAGATGGATGGGGAGATCCATGAAACAATGAGTCAGGGGTTCGAGGCCCTGAATATTAATGAAATATCTGCTGTACTGGGGACTTCCATCACCTCATATCAACAAGCCCAAAAGGTTGTTGAGGAGGGTACTGCTCAAGGCAGGGGCAAGCTGCTGCCAGTTGAGAAGAAAGAAGACCGATTCAGGTTGGGTTACAGACCAACTCGACAAGATCAACCAGAGGCTGCAACGGAGCCCAAGTTTGTCAGCGGGGGAATGCTCACCCCGGATGCTGTGAACAGTTTGGAAGATGAGTCGGAAGACGAACGCAACCAGGAAAGTTGGATACGTCCAAGGATCCCGGGGAACCATGTCTCAAACTGGTCTTCCCAGGAAATTATAAGAGTTACTCCTGCAGAGTAATTATTATTTCCTGTTTTTAAAGAATGCATCAAGTCATGCATCTTGCCCAAGATGTCAGGGCTCATTTTGTAATCGGGCCATCTTGTATTTTGTGCAAAGATCAATTAATGAATATCAGGACATCTTTTGCAAATGAGTCTTTTCTTTTCCGCTCACTGTTTTTCATTTTTTTATTTTTTGTACAAAAATAAAATGGCAATGTTTTTCAAAATAATAAACTTCATTTTCACTTTTTTCTAAGCAAGATAAAATTGATCACTAAAATGAACAAATCTAAAACCTTGCAGAGAGTGCCCTCCAGACTGCACCGACAACAACATTGCTATGACTTCGTATGACTTTGACAATCCAATTAATCAAGCCGATGAAGGGGTTGAAGAAGATTATGAGCTACCTGAATAGCTAGCCAGTTTGTTAAGACAAGAGGAGAAGGTTATCACTCCTCATCAGGAGGAGGTTGAGACGGTTAATCTTGGTACAGAAGAAGACTTGAAAGAAGTTAGGATCGGGGCCCGTCTGCAAGATTCAGTGAAAGAACAACTTATTGACATGCTTCGGGAGTATGTGGATGTTTTTGCTTGGTCCTATCAGGATATGCCAGGGTTGGACACTGACATTGTTATGCACAAGCTGCCTCTGAAGGAAGATTGTCCACCAGTAAAACAGAAGCTACACTGTACTCGCCCGGATATGGCAATGAAGATAAAAGAAGAGGTACAAAAACAGTGGGACGCCGGTTTCCTTGTTGTAACTAGTTACCCGCCGTGGGTTGCTAACATTGTACCTGTGCCTAAGAAGGATGGAAAGGTGAGGATGTGTGTGGATTACCGGGATCTGAACAGAGCCAGCCCGAAAGACGACTTCCCTTTACCTCACATTGATGTATTGGTCGACAATACGGCTCAGTTCTCGGTATTCTCCTTCATGGATGGATTTTTAGGATATAATCAGATCAAGATGTCACCTGAAGACATGGAGAAGACAACTTTCATCACACCCTGGGGCACATTCTGCTATAAGGTAATGCCATTCGGACTGAAGAATGCTGGTGCCACTTATCAACGGGCTATGGTAACATTATTCCACGACATGATCCACAAAGAAATTGAATGTTATGTGGATGTCATGATTGCCAAGTCCCTCACAGAAGAAGACCACCTGGTGAATCTGTTGAAGTTATTCAAGCGTCTGAGGAAGTACCAATTGAAGTTAAACCCCAACAAATGCACATTCGAGGTGCAATCCGGTAAGCTGTTGGGATTTATCGTAAGTGAGAAAGGGATTGAAGTTGACCCTGATAAAGTCAAAGCCATTCAAGAAATGCCTGCACCGAAGACTGAGAAGGAAGTTCGGGGGTTTCTGGGTAGATTGAACTACATTTCAAGGTTCATATCTTACCTTACTGCAACCTGTGAGCCTTTATTCAAGCTGCTGAGAAAAGAACAAACGGTCAGGTGGAATGAAGACTGCCAGAAGGCTTTAGACAAAATCAAGGAATACTTACAAGAGCCTCCGATCCTTATGCCTCCAGTTGAAGGAAGACCTCTAATAATGTACTTGACAATATTAGAAGAGTCAATGGGGTGCGTGTTGGGCCAGCATGACGAGTCTGGTCGAAAAGAGTATGCAATATACTACCTAAGCAAAAAGTTTACCGACTGTGAACAACGTTATTCACTGCTCGAGAAAACTTGTTGTGCTTTAGCGTGGGCTGCTCGCCGACTAAGGCAGTATATGTTGACCCACACTACTTTGTTGATCTCAAAAATGGACCCAGTCAAGTACATATTTGACAAGCCAGCGCTTACCGGACGAGTTGCAAGATGGAAAATGATTCTCACAGAATATGACATTCAATACACATCTCAAAAAGCTTTCAAGGGCAGTGTGTTGTCTGATTATCTTGTTGAGCAACCCATTGATGATTACCAACCTATGAGATTTTACTTCCCTGGTGAAGACATCATGTTCATAAAAGCAAAAGATCATGAAGAGCCTATTCACACTGAAGGGCCTGACCCAAAAGAAGAATGGACTATGATGTTTGATGGGGCTGTTAATATGAATGGTCGTGGTGTTGGTGCAGTACTCATTACACCTAAGGGGGTTCACATGCCTTTCTCGGCAAAACTCACCTTTAACTGCACTAACAATGAAGCTGAATACGAAGCTTGTATTATGGGTCTTGAGGAAGCCATTGACCTCAGGATCAAGACTTTAACGGTATTCGGAGATTCAGCTTTGGTAATCAATAACACCAACGAAAAATAGTATACTCACCAGGAGCATTTGATACCTTACCGGGATTATACAAGAAAGTTGCTTACATTCTTCACAACAGTCAAGCTTGAGTATATCCCTCGAGATTAAAATCAGTTTGCAGATGCTCTGGCTACCATTTCATCCATGATCAAAGTTCAAGCTGCCAACTTTGTGCCTCGGATTTCAGTATCCAGACTTGATAGACCAGCATACGTATTCTCTTCAGACCTTGCTAAAGATGATAAGCCTTGGTTCCATGACATCAAATGCTTCTTGGAGGATCAAACATACCCACCTGGGGCATCATCCAATGATAAAAAGACATTAAGAAGGCTAGCTGGTAGTTTCTTCCTGAATGCTGATGGTTCCTTGTACAAGAGAAACTTTGACATGGTACTTCTTAGATGTGTTGATAAGACAGAAGCAGACTTGTTGATGCACGAGGTGCACAAAGGATCTTTTGGTACCCATGCTGGAGGACATGCTATGGCTAAAAAGTTGTTAAGATCAGGCTATTACTGGATCACAATGGATGCAGACTGTTGTGCTTATGCCAGGAAGTGCCATAAATGCCAGATTTATGCAGATAAAGTGCATGTGCCTCCAAATCCTTTGAACATGATGTCTTCACCATGGTCCTTTGCCATGTGGGGCATTGATATGATAGGCAAGATCGAGCTGACTGCTTCAAATGGCCATAGATTCATCCTGCATCAAGTGGGTTGAATTTCCCTCCTTACGGGTACTGATGGATGTCAAACTAAATGAAGCAGAATGGGTCCGATCCCGATACGAACAATTGAGCCTGATTGAAGAGAAGAGATTAGCTGCAATCTGTCATGGGCAGTTGTATTAGAAAAGAATGAAGAAAGCCTTCGATCAGAAAGTCAGGCTTCGGGAATACCAAGTAGGAGATCTTGTGCTAAAAAGACTCCTTCCTCCTCATACAGACCACAGGGGCAAGTTGACTCCGAATTATGATGGTCCGTTCATAGTAAAGAAAGTATTCTCTGGTGGAGCACTGATGCTCAGCACTATGGACGGTGAAGACTTCCTATCCCCTGTGAATTCAGATGCAGTTAAAAAATACTTCGCGTAAATGACCCGCTGGACATAAAAACAGAATGTAAGTCCAGGAAAAAATAGGGCATCCCGGCGAGTCAAAAACAGAATAAAAGACTCGGGCAAAAATAAGGGAAAATAAATATAAAAAATGTGTACACCCGCTAAGTTGAAAAGCCATATTGGACAGCTCAGGCAAAAAAGGGTATCCCGGTGGATTGAAAACCCGAAAGGGCGATCCACGCAAAATAAGGGAATAAGCGAACAACTGCATTCTGAATTCGTCTGTATCACTTACAACATGGCAAGCCTCGAAAGATTCAAGCATCGGTCAGAATCAGCCTCTTCAAAAGCAAGATGAGAAGAACGTCAATGTCATATGAGTCATAGCGAAAAGGAAGCACACTGAAACGTCATCAACATTATCAGCACCTTTTTGTTTCTCAATTTGTAGCATTCTCCTCATTTTAGGGGATTTGTTTCTTTGACTGTACTTGCCAATTCAGGGCACACAAATTAATAAAATCAGATCTTCAGTCACATTTTGTCTCGTACATTATATCTTTATTTGCAAAAAATGTCCGATGTCCTTAATATAATGATCGCATAAATACAGATGCGTCTTTTCTAAATTACATGCTAGCGGGAAATGTAGTTTCTCCCGGGAGTGTCTAAATTCCTATGATGGAATCCGGTAAGAGACACCTCGAGGTACTTGTATGTTTCTTTTGTCATAACAGGATTGCAGGTATGCAAGAGCACAACGCAGGGCATGAAGGCTTCTCCCCAATCATTACTTACTCAGCACATCTTCCAAACAGCACAAGAGATGCTTACTCCCCAGCTGATTTGTCAGGTCTCCTCGTCCTCAGAAGGATCCTCACAGACATCTCTAGGAAGGTCGTTCAGTGATTGTTCCTCCCCAGCCAAGTGCAAAGTGAGGGAACCATCTCCCCGCAAAGCTCCAGCCTCTATCCAGAAGAGCAATGTCTGAAAATCTCACAACAAAGTGACAGAAACTTTCACAAGGACCCAGCTGGGCTCCTCACCAATAAGATAGGTTTATCATTGACTTACTTCCCCGAGCAGAATCATATATCAGTTCTACCAGTGATCTCATCCCCAGCTGGGATGTTCTTTCAAAACAAGATCAGTCAGAAATCTCTACGGCAACGGGATCCGAATCCCGGATTGGTATCTTTTGCATAATCATAACATTTACATCATATTTCCTCCAAAGCATAACATTCCGTCTAATACGGAGCATTGCGGCAAGAATCAAACATATTGCATAATCACAAGCCATATTTTGAATCAGTCACCTGTGAATATTGACATCCCATCAACAACATACATGACACCTCTCAAAATCCCTGGCAGAATATCAAAGCATTTTCTTTGCATTTCCCAGATACCGATGCATGACCCTTTTGACACATGTCCGTGTCATCTTTCCCCAGAAAGTCGCCGGAACGCTGTCCACAAATAGATACTTATACATTACGGTTAATTTTCGACACTCGTCTGTGTCATTTCCCCTGCAGAAAGCCAGAGCGTCCCCTTTGCACTCACAAAAACATATTAATACACTCTCCTGACACCCGTCCGTGTCACCTATCCCTAGCATAATTGCCTAAACACTTTGTAAACCCAAACATTTGTTTGTAATATACTTATACATTTTCTCTTTTGGCACCCGTCCGTGTCACACTATCCTCAGCAAATTGAACACTTGTTTGTGTCTCACTCATGTTTACTCACACAGATACTCGTCCGTATCTTGTATGCACGCTTATTTCCCCTCAGAATCGACATTTGTCCGTGTTCTTTGTTAAACAGTTGATACTCGTCCGTATCATCATCTCTGAGCATGCATCAGCGTTTGTTTCTACCGATACTTGTCCGTATCATGGTCCTAAGGATGCTCGTCCGCATCTTTAATCTATACACAAAGTCGAAACACTTATACCTTTCTCTCATTAAATGTGGACACTCATCTGTATCTACCATTCCCCAGAAGAGTTCCCAGCAAAATCTCGGCAAAACTTCTTTTCTATCTGGCATTCGTTCTATGTCAAGATACTTTCGGCAGCCGTACCCTGCCAGGTGATCGCCCTTCACCTTTTTGATGATCGTCCTTCATCATGCCCCCAGCGGAGTCTCCATTATTGGAACCCTTACCTATCTGACATCCGTCCTATGTCGTGATGCTTTTAGCAGTCGTCCCCTGCTAGGTGATCGTCCTTCACCCTTTTGATGATCGTCCTTCATCACTCTTATCCGATGGTCGTCCCCATCATTGATCTTGTTATCTGACATTCGTCCTATGTCATGATAAACCCCGAGAGCAGCCGTCCCCTGCTAGGTGATCGTCCTTCACCTCTTGATGATCGTCCTTCATCATGCTTATTCGATGGCCATCCCTATCGTCGACATTTTCTATCCGGCATTCGTCTTATGTCGTAATATTTTCGGCAACCGTACCTTGCCAGGTGATCGTCCTTCACCTTTGATGACCGTCCCTCATCTTTCTCCCCAACAGAGCAGCCGTCCCCTGCTAGGTGATCGTCCTTCACCTCTAATGACCATACCTCATCATTTATTTCATTTATGTTTTTAACCTGATGGCCGTCCCCATCATTACCTTTACCTTTAATCCCCAGAGAGTCTTATTTCTTTGCTTGATGGCCGTCTCCATCATGATCCTTTATTTCCCCAGCATGTCGGCCGTACCCGTCATTGCTTTATCCCCAGCGGTCGTCCTCTGCTTGATGGTCGTCCTCCATTGCCCTCACTTTATAATCATACTTTATTTTCTTTTACAATCTATATCCCTTTTCTTCTTCATTCAGTGAGTGCAAATTATGGACTGTCTTTGGTATTCAACCACAAGTTATCTTGTTTGTCTGTTAAGCCGTCGCTTACATCCTACACAGCTAACTCATGTTTGAATAGGGGCAGCTGTAAACACCCCAAATTTGCCCTCACTCATTTTACCATGGCTTGTGATCTTTCACATTTGCATTAGTTCAATCATAGCCTATCATATTGTATTTTTTGCTTCACTGCATTGGTTCACAGTCATCTGCATCTAGGGTTTGTTATTTGGGCAATCCCTGGGCTATCTGAGCCACTGCAAAGGTCTTCAATCATCTCAAGGGGGTCCATGTATTTTCAATCATCATATCCTATTCTCCCAAGATCAAAAAAGTCAAAGAATCACAAGAACTGAGAGAGGCATGAAAGCAGAGCCAGGTTTAACTACACAGATGACCTAAAATTAAGGTTTTGGTTTCAAGGGCCATAACTCCAAATTATTTGGTCATTCTTGTTTCTATTGGTCTCTATATGATATGAGGATCAGGAATACCAATTTTCATGAAGAAATTCAATCGGGAAGGCATCTGATCAATAGATGACTTCTTGAGCAAGTCAGTGCAAAATCAGGGCATCTGAGGCCCCCAATGACACAACCAATGGGTCTTCTCCATCATTTTGGATGTGTATGATCTTTATTTGATCTTAGAAGAAGTTATAAGTTCACAAAATTGAATAATTTCAAGCCATTTGCAAAGTTGCCATTTTGGGAAAGTGACTTGTAATGCAAAATTGCCATTTTGGGAAAGTTTTTCAACCTCCTCTTTTTGATTCAAAAATGCTTCAAATGAAAAATTATTGGTCATGAAAGTTGTAGATTGGATCATTCCTTGTTCAAAAAGTACAAGAACTTGACCTAATTCATTTTAGAACTCAAGTTATGGTTTTTCAAAATTGGAAAAAATCACTTAAATTTCATTATTTTACCAAAGAGGGAAGTTTGCAAATTCTCATGCCAAACCAATTTGTGACCTCAAAACAACTTCTAACCATTACACAAGCATATTACATGACATATAATTGAGATTTGCCCAAGGAATCTCTCACTTTCATGCCTTGGATCCCAAGTATCATAAGCCATTCATCATAAAGGTCACAAAAAGGAAAATCTTGCAAGAAGGATTCTTAGGGTTTTGTTTGATCTCTAATCAATCTCAAAGTATCATAGCAACATTATATGGTACACTTTGCTGAAAATTGCTCAAAGGATGTCACATATCCATGACCAAAAATTTCAAAATGCAACAAGTTGTAAAAAGGTAAAACATGTGACATCTCACCCTTCATCCATTTCTGATCACTTCAAAGCATCCCATGGCCACCCTTAAAGCCAGCAAAACTCAGAGCAGCCCTAGGATAGCTTCTGTCACAGCCCATACTTGAGGTACACCTACCACTGACTTCTTGGCCAATTGTCCCATGTCATTCCCACAGTGCATGTCATTTCCTCAGACTCCTTTCAATAGTTTAGGGATGGGTTATGGATCATAAAACAGGCTGGACATGAGCTAGAAAGACACATACAATCAGATTCACAAAAACTGCCAAAAAGCTTCATCTCTTCGAAACAATTCCCACAGCCATCACACTTCAATTTTCTCTTTACCAACAAGTCACACATCCTCCATAGAACCAAAATCAACCATTAAAACAGCCAAAAGCCTCACATACACCAACTGCAAAACCTGTTATACCAGAACTGAAACTTCCAAATCAACCACCATTAAAGGTTTTGAAGCACCTCATTAGTCTCAGGAGGTTCAGAGAAGACTTTTTGCATGAAGGAGAGGCCAGAAAAGCTCACATTTGCAGTTCATCGTCTCAAGTAAGCTCAAGAATCAAACTTTTCAGAGCTTGTTTCTTTTGTTACAAAGTGAAAATATATGTTATGCTGGTCATGTTGATGCCCTTAGAATTAAAAATGGTGAAGAAAATGAGTATTTTGTGGTCCTCTGAAATTTCACCCGTGAAATAGTTTGATTCGATTCTCTTTATTCTTGGGTTGTAAATGATGTTTGGGGGCTGATTTGAATGGGGTTTGGGTAGAGGATCATTTCTGGGTGGTTGATTTGATGTGGGGTTGCCTGTAGAGTGTTTTAGGGTTTTGGACACGCCGGAGAAGATGACCGGAGCTCCTCTCCGGTCACCTGAAAGTGTTTAAGTCTTAACCCTAATTAATTATCCAGTTTGCTTCGTGACCCTTGGATGTGGATTAGGTTAACTTTTGAATGGTCCAGATCAAGTTACTTAACCCTAATTCAGTTTTATTAATTTAATTAAGTGTAATTAGGTTAATTAAATTAAAATGGATCTCAGCCTATAAAAACGCGCGTAGTCAACCTCCCCCTCTCCAAATCAAATCTAGGCCATTAGATCTGCATACTTCCTTTTTAATTGTTTTTTTATTCATTTTTTCTCATTTTTCTTAAACAATTTATTTTAAATAGCAAAACACTGTTAAAATTTTTTTATTTTTTGCATTTCCCTTTCAAATATTTTTCTCATTCTGAAAATAATTTTTATTTTATTTTTTGCATAAAATTCGTATTTTTAAAATATATAAATGTTTATTTTAATTAATTAATGAGAATTAATTAATTAAAATACCATTTAAGTTTCTAAAAATCACCAAAAAAATCACATTGCATCTTGATACATTTAGAAACATTATCAAACCCTTCACACAAATTTCATTTTGGTTCTTAACCTATTTTGACATATTTCTTTGGAATTAGGGTTCTTAAAAGTCAATATTTTTGCCGTAACTTAGAAAAATCCTTTCTGCCTAACCATGAAGAGTTTGATGATGGTTCTTTTTGCATTTCATTCCTCATGTCATGTAGTTTCTAGGATAAAATTGGTTTGAATTTATCTTTCATTTTCAATTTGTTTTGCATTTTTCCTTTTGAAGTGCCTTAAAACCCTAGCAAACTTAGGAAAATCATAACTTCTTTAGGGTTAAGAGTTAGGTCTCCCCCTTTGGGAAGTGAACTTGTATAGGTTTAGGGTACCTTTGATACCATTTTCAATTTTTTATCTTGTCATTTTCTTCTGATTTTGAATTTTGTTTTGTATCTTGTACATAAACCCTAATTTGCATCTTCATTTGCATTCATCCTTCATATGTTTGCATACATGAACTTGCCATGACATATAGGACATCTTAAGACATATTGAAATCATGATTGATCATTGCATCATCCATTTCTCATGTTTTGCTTCCATTTGATGTCATGTGCATTCATGAACTTTCATGCTTCCTTTATGCTTCATTTGCATCCCCATTACTTGTATGATCATTCACATCTCATGACATGCTTTCATACCATCTCATAGCATCATTTGCATCTTGATTATGCTTCTGGTCTTGGTTTGCATTTATGCATTTCATCTCATTTTCATTCCATTTCATTTCTTGTTACTAACTTTTCAGGTGGTAAGTGTTTGAGAAGTGAATTTGCCTTCACTTCTCATAATCTCTTCTCATCTTTGTTATGCATCATTGCTGCATTTTATCTTTGTATTGGAGTGAGTTTTCTTGCTCATACCTTCTTCATTTTCTTTCTTCAAGCAACTTGTTTTCTTAAGTGAAGCAAGTTGTCTTGCTTCTTCTGCTTCTCCTCCTTTCATCTGCTTCTTCCTTGGTGGCTCTTCTTGAAGATCTTCTTGCAAGCTTCATAAACCCTAGGAACATCCAAGCATGATCACAATTAGGGTTTGATTAGTCCCCCATTAGTTTTTACCTTTGTGTCATCTTTGAGTCTTTTCTTCTCATCTCTTAATCAAGGACTAAACCTTAAAGGTTTTAAGGCTTTGTGATTAAGCTTTTGCCTGCATCCTTCTATTAGGATGGAGTGTATAACTTTAATCCTAAGTGTTAAACCCTTAATGTGTTTAACTCCTTTAATCAATCCATCTTAATAATCACTAAGACAATAAGCTTGTAACTTGGGCCTTGCATTAGGGTTCTAATTCTTCCTTAATTGATTAAGAAGGACTAACCCTAGTGTTAATGGACAATTCCCCCTCAAGTTGTATTACAAACCATAAAATCCACTTCTTAACCTTACCATTAACTAAAATCCATTTTAATAAAGGCTTTGTTTTGTCATTAGGTTAATCCCTAATCATGGATTAAGTTGAGGAGTCTTCCTCAGCTTAAATGTTCTCATCTATTATCCTTCTATTAGGATGGTGTAATGAGTCCATTAAATCCTTGATTATGGCTTAAACTCATTACTTAACACTAAACAAAAACAATAAAAACATCTAAATAAATGCAAGTAGGTTAATGATCTTAATCCTACATCAGAGTGGTTAAGTGTGAGGTGTTTACTTCATACTTAAGGTATTCTCATTACCCCTAATCAGAGGGAGGATGTGATGAGTTTACTAACCCTTGATTTAGGCTTAAGCTCATTAACTTATGACAAACAAAAAAAGCAATAAAAGATTGAAAACTCAAAAATAAACAATAATCGTCTCCTCCGGGGTTCTTTCCTCATCTCATTCACTCACAAACTAGAACTTGCTTCTTCTGTCTAATGCAAGACAGTTTGCACCTGAGCCAGACAGGTCATACACTTGAGCATAGATAAGTAAACAGTTCACATGTCAATTTACCTTTCAGTCTCTTTGAGTCGAACTACGGTGTTCTGACTTCCTCATTGCACGAGAGGATACGTAGGCATAATTTAACAGTTATCAAACAAAAGTCTCTCTATATTCACCCTCTTCCAGCATTATCCTTTTAGCCTCATTATCTTGAGCTTTGCACTCCTGTTCTTACACTGACACTTCATATATTTCACCTCACTTTCTTCCAGCACTGACACTTGCATTCTTTCCAGCTTTGATACACAGATTGCACTGACACTACCCATTTAAAACACAAATCTTTCAAGCGTGGATCCCGTCGAGTACGACGGACAATCTGGGTGCTAATACCTTCCCAGGTTGTAACCAACCCCCTTTCTCAGTTTCTCAGGTTCGCAACCGTCTTATCCATCTTTTCTTAGGTTTATGCAGCATTACCTTTCCCTCGGGATAAAAATTCCTAGCTGGCGACTCTTTTCTTCTCAGTTCACCCTTGTGTGTTCTCTCCTCTTCGCCGACCGTTCGCGTCAGTACCCCTCTTGGCCGGGTGTCATTTGGTGGGAGCGACAGTGTACATTTTTTCCCCCTTATTTTTGCCCGAGTCTTTTATTCTGTTTTTGACTCGCCGGGATGCCCTATTTTTGCCTGGACTTACATTCTGTTTTTATGTCCAGCGGGTCATTTTATGCGAAGTATTTTTTAACTGCATCCGAATTCACAAGGGATAAGAAATCTTCACTATCCATAGTACTGAGCATCAGTGCTCCACCGGAGAAAACTTTCTTTACTATGAATGGACCATCATAATTCGGAGTCCACTTGCCCCCGTGGTTTGTATGAGTAGGAAGAAGTATTTTCAACATAAGATCTCCTACTTGGTATTCCCGAAGCCTAACTTTCCGATCGAAGGCTTTCTTCATTCTTTTCTGATATAAATGCCCATGACAAATTGCAGCTAATCTCTTCTCTTCGATCAGACTCAGTTGTTCGTACCGGGATCGGACCCATTCTGCTTCATTCAGCTTAACATCCATTAGTACCCATAAGGAGGGTAATTCAACTTTAACAGGTAGGACTGCTTCCATACCATACACAAGCTGATACGGTGTTGCCCCAGTGGATGTTCTGATTGACGTATGGTACCCATGCAAGGAAAATGGTAGCATTTCATGCCAGTCTTTGTAGGTGACCACCATCTTCTGCACAATCTTCTTGATATTCTTGTTAGCCGCCTCTACAGCGCCATTCATATTTGGCCTGTAAGGAGAAGAGTTGTGATGTTGGATCTTGAAGTCCCGACACAGTTCTGCCATCATTTTATTGTTCAAGTTGGAACCATTATCAGTAATGATTCGCTCGGGCACTCCATACCGACAGATGATGTCTCTCTTCAGGAATCGGGCTACCACTTGCCTGGTGACATTTGCATACGAGGCTGCTTCAACCCACTTGGTAAAATAGTCAATAGCTACCAGGATGAATCTGTGGCCATTTGAAGCAGTTGGTTCAATCTTGCCGATCATATCAATGCCCCACATGGCAAAGGGCCAAGGTGAAGACATCACATTCAAAGGATTCGGAGGCACATGCACTTTATCTGCATAAATCTGGCATTTATGACATTTCCTGGCATAAACACAACAGTCTGCATCCATTGTGATCTAGTAGTAGCTTGATCTTAACAACTTTTTAGCCATAGCATGCCCTCCAGCATGGGTACCAAAAGATCCTTCGTGCACCTCGTGCATCAACAAGTCTACTTCTGTCCTATCAACACATCTGAGAAGTACCATATCAAAGTTTCTCTTGTACAAGGAACCATCAGCATTCAAGAAGAAACTACCAGCTAGCCTTCTTAGTGTCTTCTTATCATTGGAAGACGCCCCAGGTGGGTATGTCTGATCCTCCAAGAAGCATTTGATGTCATAGAACCAAGGCTTTTCATCTTTAGCAAGGTCTACTGAGAATACGTACGCTGGTCTGTCAAGTCTGGATACTGAAATCCGAGGCACAAAGTTGGCAGCTTGAACTTTGATCATGGATGAAATGGTAGCTAGAGCATCTGCAAACTGATTTTCATCTCGAGGGATATACTCAAGCTTGACTGTGGTGAAGAATGTGAGTAACCTCTTTGTATAATCCCGGTATGGAATCAGATGCTCCTGATGAGTGTACCATTTGCCGTTGGTTTGATTAATTACCAGAGTTGAATCTCCGAATATAGTTAAAGTCTTGATCCTAAGGTCAATGGCTTCCTCAAGACCCAAAATACAAGCTTCGTATTCAGCTTCGTTGTTAGTGCAGTTAAAGGTGAGTTTTACTGAGAAAGGCATGTGAACTCCCTTAGGTGTAATGAGTACTGCACCAACACCACGACCATTCATATTAACAGCCCCATCAAACATCATAGTCCATTCTTTTTCTAGGTCAGGCCCTTCAGTGTGAATAGGCTCTTCATGATCTTTTGCTTTTATGAACATGATGTCTTCATCAGGGAAGTCAAATCTCATAGGCTGGTAATCATCAATGGGTTGCTCAGCAAGATAATCGGACAATACACTGCCTTTGATAGCTTTTTGGGATGTGTACTGAATGTCATATTCTGTGAGAATCATTTGCCATCTTGCAACCCGTCCGGTAAGTGCTGGCTTCTCAAAAATATACTTGACTGGGTCCATCTTGGAGATCAATAAGGTAGTGTGGGTTAGCATATACTGCCTTAGTCGGCGAGCAGCCCATGCTAAAGCACAACAAGTTTTCTCGAGCAGTGAATAACGTTGTTCATAGTTGGTAAACTTTTTGCTTAGGTAGTATATTGAATACTCTTTTCGACCAGACTCGTCATGCTGGCCCAGCACACACCCCATTGACTCTTCTAATACTGTCAAGTACATTATTAGAGGTCTTCCTTCAACTGGAGGCATAAGGATTGGAGGCTCTTGTAGGTACTCCTTGATTTTGTCAAAAGCCCTTTGGCAGTCTTCATTCCACCTGACCGTTTGTTCTTTTCTTAACAACTTAAACAAAGGCTCACAGGTTGCTGTAAGATGAGATATGAACCTTGAAATGTAATTCAATCTACCTAGGAACCCCCGAACTTCTTTTTCAGTCTTTTGTGCCGGCATTTCTTGAATGGCTTTGACTTTATCAGGGTCAACTTCAATCCCTTTCTCACTTACAATAAATCCCAGCAGCTTATCGGATCGCACCCCGAATGTGCATTTGTTGGGGTTTAACTTCAACTGGTATTTCCTCAGACGCTTGAATAGCTTCAACAGATTCTCCAGGTGGTCTTCTTCTGTGAGGGACTTGGCAATCATGTCATCCACATAACATTCAATTTCGTTGTGGATCATGTCATGGAATAATGTTACCATAGCCCGTTGATACGTGGCTCCAGCATTCTTCAGACCGAATGGCATTACCTTATAACAAAATGTGCCCCAGGGTGTGATGAAAGTTGTCTTCTCCATGTCTTCAGGTGACATCTTGATCTGATTATATCCTGAAAATCCATCCATGAAGGAGAACACTGAGAACTGAGCCGTATTATCGACCAATACATCAATGTGAGGTAATGGGAAATCGTCTTTCGGGCTGGCTCTGTTCAGGTCCCGGTAATCCACACACATCCGTACTTTGCCATCCTTCTTAGGCACAAGTACAATGTTAGCAACCCACGGCGGGTAACTAGTTACGGCAAGGAAACCGGCGTCCCACTGTTTTTGTAACTCTTCTTTTATCTTCATTGCCATATCTGGACGAGTACAAGGCAGCTTCTGTTTTACTGACGGACAGTCTTCTTTTAGAGGCAGCTTGTGCATAACAATGTCGGTTTCCAACCCTGGCATATCCTGATAAGACCAAGCAAAAACATCCACATACTCCCGAAGCATGTCAATAAGTTGTTCTTTCACTTAATCTTGCAGGCGGGCCCCGATTTTCACTTCTTTCAAGTCTTCTTCCGTACCAAGATTAACCGTTTCAACCTCCTCCTGATGAGGAGTTATAACCTTCTCCTCTTGTCTCAACAACCTGGCTAGTTCTTCAGGTAGCTCATAATCTTCTTCAACCCCTTCATCGGCTTGATTAATCGGATTGTCAAAGTCATACGAAGTCATAGCGGTGTTGTTGTCGATGCAGTCTAGAAGGCACTCTCTGCAAGGGTTTAGATTTGTTCATTTTAGTGATCAGTTTTATCTTGCTTAGAAAAAGTGAAAATGAAGTTATTATTTTGAAAAACATTGCCATTTTATTTTTGTACAAAAAATAAAAAATGAAAAACAGTGAGCGAAAAGAAAAGACTCATTTGCAAAAGATGTCCTGATATTCATTAATTGATCGTTTGTACAAAATACAAGATGGCCCGATTACAAAATGAGCCTTGTCATCTTGGGCAAGATGCAGGACTTGATGCATGCTTAAAGACAGGAAATAATAATTACTCTGCAGAAGTAACTCTTATAATTTCCTAGGAAGACCAGTTTGAGACATGGTTCCCCGGGATCCTTGGACGTATCTAGTTTTCCAGGTAGCGCTCGTCTTCTGACTCATCTTCCAAGCTATTCACAACATCTGGGGTGAGCATCCCCCCACTGACAAACTTGGGCTCCATTGCAGCCTCTGGTTGATCTTGTCGAGTTGGTCTGTAACCCAACCCGAATCGGTCTTCTTTCTTTTCTACTGGCAGCAGCTTGCCCCAGCCTTGAGCGGTACCCTCCTCAACAACCTTCCGGGCTTGTTGGTATGATGTGGATGAAGTCCCAGACACAGCAGATGCTTCATTGATATTAAGGGCCTCAAACCCTTGACTCATGGTCTCATGGATCTCCCCATCCATTTCTATGTACTTATACGTAGCCAGCTGGCTAACAAAGATGTCCTCCTCCCCACAGATGGTGATGATTTGGCCTTCCCACTCGAATTTTAACTTCTGGTGAAGGGTAGACGTAACAGCGCCAGCGGCGTGGATCCAGGGTCTACCCAACAGACAGCTGTAGGACGACTGTATGTCCATCACAAAGAAGGTAGTTTTGAAGGTCTGCGGGCCAATCAACACAGGCAGATCAATCTCCCCAAGCACTGATCTTTTAGAGCCATCAAATGCTCTCACCACCAAATTACTCGGACGCAATGCCAAGCCATCATACTCCAGCTTCACTAAGGCTTTCTTTGGTAGAACATTGAGTGACGACCCAGTGTCCACCAGTACATGAGACAGAACAACACCCTTGCATTCCAAGGTGATATGCAAAGCCTTGTTGTGGTTGCGTCCCTCCATTGTTAAGTCAGCATTGGTAAAGCCTAGTCCATGACTGGTGTTGACGTTCGCAACCACAGTTTCTAGCTGATTAACAGTAATCTCCTCCGGCACATATGCTGCGTGCAGGACTTTCAACAATGCGTTCCTGTGAGCTTCGGAACACATCAATAGTGATAATATGGAGATTTTGGAGGGTGTTTGGTGAAGCTGGTCCACCACCTTGTAATCACTCCTTTTTATGATTCTCATGAACTCGTCTACATCTTGTTCAAAATATGTCTTCTGAGTGTCTTTAGCAGTTGGCTCTTCAGATACCACACTCTTTCCTTTTGCCTTAGCAGCAGCTTCTGCTTCAGCATTAGGTTTTTGTGTTTGTGAGGCAAAAAGGCGTCCGCTTCTGGTGAAGCCTCCGCCTCCCCCAACATTATCAATTTGTGGTGAAGAGGTTGATGAATCCAGAGTGAATTTCTCCCCATTGTAGTAAAGATCAGAGCCGTAGTGCCACGAAATGGCATTACTACTTTCATAAGGAACAGGCCCGGGTACCGTGATGGTAACTGGGCTGATTGCTGCAGAGGAAGGTACCGTAATGGTGTGAGGATCATAGTAGATAGTGACTGGAGATCTGGCAGGAGGTGCCACAATTTGTTGTTGGAAATTGCTGCTGGGAGGAACATTTGATGGATCGTAGAAAATGGTAACTGTTGAGACATCTTCATTAACTTTTGCTGGCGTTGTAAGAGATTCCTCTGGTAGAACGGATGCTGATGTTGTAGAAGAAACAGTTGTTGAAATTTGACTTGTTGACATGGTGGACGGAGTAATTGCTGGTGATGTTGATGAATCAGTAGGAATGATTGTTGTTGTCGTTGTAGGAGAATTTGTTGCTGAAGGAATGATTGTTGGTGTTGTAGGAGACTCTAATGTTGTGGAGACAAAAGCTGCTGCAGGAGCTATTGAAGTAATTTGCAAAATCCCATCTTGGATAAGGCCATTTATGCCAATCTTTAGCCTCTCACAACCATTGCTAGCTGTCTTACACAATTCACAGCAAGCCCCACAGCCTGGGAACACTTGGCATCTTAAAAGTTGAACTTTGACTTCAGCCAATGGTGTTTGAATTTGTGCAACATTATCAATCAATGTAGATGGTTGGTCCTCCTCAATAGCATTAATCCTAGGCCCACCATGATTAGGCATAGGATTTCTGTTGACGTTCAGAGGAGGTGCGAAGTTGAGGGCTTTAGAATCAACCAAATCCTGCACCTTCATCTGTAAGGCCCTACACTTCTCAGTATTGTGACCAGGTGCATTGGAGTGGAAGGCACATCTGGCATTGACATCATAATTCTTTGGGAGATTGAGGGGATCTGGAGGTGCCAACGTCCTTAACTCAACCAGGTTGAGCTTCAGGAGTTGTGGCAATAAGGCAGCATAAGGTATAGGGATAGGGTCAATCACCCTATTTTCCTGAGATGGTCTTTGTTGGAAGGGACGCTGCTGTTGGTTGCTATTGTTGTTGTTGTAGGTTCTCTGTTGCGGAAAATAAGATGGTTGCTGATAGTGAGGTTTTTGTTGTTGTTGAGGATACAATTATGGCTGTGGAACTGGAGCTGGGATGGTAACAGCTACTACTGACCTGTGAGAATATTGGGGCCTGCCCCTACTTGCATGAATAGAATTTGTTTCACTTGCCCTTCGGGGTCCTGCAAAAGGCTTTCTAGGATTGCTGGAGGAACTTGCACCACTGTCGGAGATCTTGCCCATCTTCAATAGGCTCTCAATTCTCTCACCAGCTATTACCACATCAGCAAAACTGGTAGAGGAGAAGGCAGCAAGTCTATCAATATAAGTCCCTTGCAATGTGTTCATGAACATGTCAGCCATTTCCCTTTCTGACATGGGTGGTTGGACAGCAGCAGCAAGTTGTCTCCATCTTTGAGCATAATCCCGAAAGCTCTCTCTAGAAGACTGAGACATGCCCATTAGAAGAGTTCTATTGGGAGCCATGTCCAGGTTGTACTGATATTACCGGATGAAAGCCTCGGCCAAATCCTTCCAACATCTTATGGTGGCTCTAGTCAAATGCGAATACCATTCTCTTGAAGCTCCAGTCAGATTGTCCTCAAAGTAGAACATCCATAACTTCTCATCCATGGTATAAGCCTTGAGCCTTCCCAAGAAAGATTGCAGGTGAGTACGTGGACAGGAGGTACCATTATACTTCTTAAAGCATGGGGGTTTGAATTTGTGGGGAATCCTCACCCCATCTACTAGTCCCATATCCATCACGTCAAAACCCAAAGAATTCTGAGATTCCAAAGATCTTAACTTTTCGGCTATTTCATCCAATCTTCTATCATATACCTCATCTCCTGCCCCTATAACAGTAAACTGTTCTTCCTGGGGATCCTCCTGCAAGATTCTGCCCCCAGCAATATTACCTTGACCATTTCTCGGGATGTTAACTTCTGGATTCAAGTGAGGTCCATACTCTGGTGGATCAATACGAGGCTGGCCCCGTTCATTGTTGCTAGTTCCCCCTGTTCCCAGATGAGGCTCTTAAGGAGTTTGTCTTTCCACCAGCTCTCTTAACCTTTCTTGACTCTGGGCTAAGCCAGTCATCACTTCAATAAACTAAGACATCTGATTTCTCATCTCTACTCTCTCATTGGCCATCTGATTTCTGACCTCAGTCAGATCCTGTTGTACTTGTTCCATTTGAATGTCGGGAAGGTTGTTACGAGTCGGGTACTGGTGCGTGCGGTTGACAGGGAACACTCGGCGACGAGCAATGTTTCCTGAGATCACAACAAAGTTAGAAACAATAATTATAACAAAACCTACAAAACAAAAACAAAGTTAGTATGCAATGCAGTATGCTTATTTGTTTTCCAAGGTATCCGGTTTGGTTCTTGGTTTTGACCTTTCCAGACCTTGAGGAAAATGCTTGATGTTGTTGAGAGAAACCCAAATGAAAAACAAACTAAAATATATTACAAATGATGAACAATACATAGTTTTTTTTACAATACATGCCCATGGAGGGTCAAAATACAACAAAAGGAAAAGTACATCAAATGGAAACAAACAACACGCAAAGAATCATACATCCAGTCCAAACTCATCATCCCTGACCTCCTTCAGGAGTGCCTCAGTCACTGGACCAGCTGGGTGCTCTGTAATGGTCCTAATGAGGAGGTTCCTGGTAGCAATGGCAATGGTCAGCTTCTTATGCCTGTCCTGGTCCTTTGATCTATTCAAACCTGCTCTAAGCTTCAATTCTGCAATCTCTTTCTGAGCTGCCAACAAAGCTTCCTGCTGTTTCTTCTCATTGGCCTCTAGCTGTTCAATCTTGGCTTGAGTCTTCTGGTCTTCTTGTGTACGGGCTTCAGTGACCCTAACCCACCTAGCCTGACTCTCTTGCAGATAGTGTTCGCCATAGCATTCTGAATCTTGGCCTCTTTACAGACATTCTTCAATATCTATTCCCCAACCCTTGCTTTCCTTATGTAGTCTTCTGTCTTTTCAATTTTGGCAAGGTGCTCAACCCTGAGCTTTTCCAATCTCTCAATGTCCAGACGACCATCACTCGTTTCCCAAAGAGTCTTCTTCAAGGCCTGGGATAGCTGCTCATTCCTTTCTTTCAACTTTTCAAATTCCTCCAGGCTAACTGCTGCTGTAGGCTGTACTGTGGATGGTCCAGGTATGTCTTCCAAGGTGAAAGGCATCTGGTAATCTGAGCTCTGGTACGGGACCAGTCTGAGTACTGAGCTGAAGCAACATTGTTACATCTTCCAAGAATAGCTACCCCTTTTGTCTGGATGTGATCCCAAGCCCAGGATGCTTGTCTGACAACAGCTGAATTAGGTTGCACTTCACAATATAGGGTTTCAGCTAAATCATTTCCTCTGGGAGGGTGAACTAAGGCATAGCCTAATTGTCTCTTGAACAGTAAAGGATTGTAATTGATGCAACCCTTCACTCCTATCAGAGGCACATTTGGGTATTGCCCACAACTGGTGATAATGTCCTTGCCCTTGGTGCTCTGGGTACACCATCTGATATCATCTGAAGTTAAGGCAATGAACCTCTTGGCCCAATTTTTCTGCTGATGTGGGTTCAAGAAGGCATCTGATTTAGGCAGGTGTCTGAGTAGCCAGGAGTAAAACAAAGGAGCAGAACATCTTACCAACTTCCCCCTTTGCTTTTCATTCCTCTGATGGATGGAATAGTAAAAATCCCCTAGCAATGTGGGTACTGGGTTCTTCAGAAGAAACAGATGGATGGCATTCTTGCTGACAAATTTGAGCTCATCTGCAAACAATATAACCCCATATATGTTGAGGGCTAACAGTGCACAGACTGCCCTCCACTCTCCCAATGAAGCCTTCAGGATGGCCTGAGAAATCAAGAAGTCCAAATGCAAACCAGGAATCCCAGATTTTGTTGTCATACTTTGCTCAATAAGGGCAGGCTCCAAGTACAGTGCCCTTGCTATCTCTTCATTCCTGGGAGCAGTCATCTCTGGGTTGAAGGGGATTCCACCTCTGACAGGTACTCCAACCAACAAAGAAAACTCTTCCAACAGAGGCCCTAATTGAAAGTCTGGAAAGGTGAAACATCTCAGTGGAGGGTCATAGAACTGCAGGCATGTGTGGATTATGCTTCTCTGAGAAGGATCAAGATCCATGACCATATCCAAGATACCCCCATAGTGCTCTCTAAACAGTGGGATGTGGTCAGGTGTGATAAGTGACTGGACCTGCCTGATACCAGTCAGTACAAGCTCAAAAAAGTGATAAGATATGTTGCTCTTCCTGGGAGTAGTCATGAGTGCTGCTGAAGAAGCTGAAGACAAATGCTGATGAAGATCACAGACTGAAGCTGGAAGTAAATCTCTTACAGACTGATGCTGGTGGTGATGGAGATAATTGAAGCAAATGCTGATGAAGACAGCTGAAGCAGAGGTCTAAGCAGAAGAAGGGGTCAAAACCAAAACCAAGATACAAGGAGGTGGATACCCTGCAAAGCAAATAAACAAATGTCAAATGATGCAATGATGATATATGCAAATGATATGCAAGGGTTTGTGATCAAGCTGGATTTGATTATCTGTCTTGATATAAGGCCCATGTATGTTCAAAGGTCCGGATGAAGGTTTAGAAATCCAGTAACCAGGGTGGAGGACTCAAATA
The DNA here is from genome assembly GCA_963966055.1 of Lathyrus aphaca. Taxonomy (NCBI): domain Eukaryota; kingdom Viridiplantae; phylum Streptophyta; class Magnoliopsida; order Fabales; family Fabaceae; genus Lathyrus; species Lathyrus aphaca. The sequence goes on from OZ014519.1 coordinate 443,656,484, forward strand.
AAGAGTCACATGTCCAGGGTTAATCACAAGAGTTGTCCAAAGTGAGGTATTCTTAAACAAAACAGTAACAGGATAGGATGTGGCCAAGGGTTCCTGCAAACCTGTAAACAGCCCAACCCCCTCACAGGTAGTGTTCTAGAACAAGGATCCTCAGACTTGGATCAGTTATGAGAAGTGTAAACACTTTTAACCCGGAGGTACAGTGTTTACAATAACCATAAAGGATCCTCCTCTAATTCACCCCAGATTCTGAAGGTCGTAATAAAAGGTCATCCAGACTTAGCAGGCTTCCCAGATAGCCCTAGCACTACAGGAAATATGTAGCATAGAGTTCTCAAGAAGAAACCCACATCTGAACCGTGTTTCATATTCCCGCACTAGACCGAAATGGAATGGGAAAGAACATGAACCACTCTAGCCTAGGTGTCACACAGGTCCCAGGTATAGGACCTTAAACTCTTAATGGAACCCCACCCACCAAAACAGAAAACCAGATCCAGCACATGACAATATGAAGTATGTAAAACTGTAAAGAAAGCAATAAATAAAGTTGTACATAAAGCAGTAAATAAAGAAAAATAAATAAACACATATAGCACATAACACCCCAATAAACACAAATCAAACAAGCGCTAGGAGGAACCCACAAAAAGAACCAGAAGCCCTGGTTGCAATATAAGGTTCCCCAGCAGAGTCGCCAAGCTGTCGCTCCCACCAAATGACACCGGGCCAGAAGGGGTATAGACGCGAACGGTCGGCGAAAGAGAGAACATGAAGATGAACTGAAAAGAGTCTCCAACTAGGCATTTTTATCCCGAAGGAAAGGTAATGCTGCATAAACCTAAGAAAAGATGGATAACACGATTGCGAACCAGAGAAACTGAGAAAGGGGGTTGGTTACAACCTGGTAAGGTATTAGCACCTAGATTGTCCGCCGTACTCGTCAGGATCCACGCTTGAAAGTTTGTGTTTAAAGGTGTAGTGTCAGTGCTATTCTTTGTATAGAAGCTGGAAAAGAATGCAAGTGTCAGTGCTGGAGGAAAGTGTGAAGTGAATAAAAGAAGTGTCAGTGCAAGGAAAGAGTGTGAAGCTCAAGATTATGAGGCTCAAAGAATAATGATGTAAGAGGGGGGGATGTACATAGACTTTTGTTCGATAACTGTTAAGTTATGCCTACGTATCCTCTCGTGCAATGAGGAAGTCAGAACTCCATAGTTCGACTCAAAGAGACTGAAAGGTAAATTGACTGATGAACAACCTACTTGTCTATGCTCAAGTGAATGACCTGTCTGGCTCAGGTACAAACTGTCTTGCATTAGACGGAAGAAGCAAGTTCTCGTGTATGAGTGAGGATGATGAGAAAAGAATCCTGGAGGAGACGATTATTGTTTGGTTTTGGTGATTTCAATCTTTTATTGCTTGTTGAGGTTTGTCATAAGTTAATGAGCTTAAGCCTAAACCAAGGGTTAATAAACTCATCACATCCTCCCTCTGATTAGGGGTAATGAGAATATCTTAAGTATGAAGTAAGCACCTTACACTTAATCACCATGATGTAGGATTAAGATCATTAACCTACTTGACACTATTTAGATGTTTTTTGGATTTTTTTTTTGTTTAGTGTTAAGTAATGAGTTTAAGCCATAATCAAGGATTTAATGGACCCATTACACTATCCTAATAGAAGGATAATAAATGAGAACATTTAAGCTGAGAAAGGCTCCTCAACTTAATCCATGATTAGGGATTAACCTCATGACAAAACAAAACCTTTATTAAATGGATTTTAGTTAGTGGTAAGATTAAGAAGTGGATTTTATGGTCAGTAAGACAACTTGAGGGGGGACTTGTCCATTAACACTAGGGTTAGTCCTTCTTAACCATTTAAGGAAGAATTAGAACCCTAATGCAAGGCCCAAGTTACAAGCTTGATGTCTTAGTGATTATTAGATGGATTGATTAAAGGATTTAAACACATTAAGGGTTTAACACTTAGGATTAAAGTTATACACTCCATCCTAATAGAAGGATGCAGGCATAAGTTTAATCACAAAGCCTTAAAACCTTGAAGGTTTAGTCCTTGACTAAGAGATGGGAAGAGAAGACTCAAAAGAGAACACAAAGGTAAAACTAATGGGGGGACTAATCAAACCCTAATTTTAACATGATTGGGTGTCCCTAGGGTTTATGAAGCTTGCAAGAGATCTCCGAGGGAAAGCCACCAAGGAAGAAGCAGATGAAAGGAGGAGAAGCAGAAGAAGCAAGACAACTTACTTCACTTAAGAAGATAAGTTTCTTGAAGAAAGAAGGCGAGGAGGGAACATGAATGAGAAAGCTCACTCTAATTCACAAGTAAAATGCAGCAATGATGCATAAAAGAGATGAGGAGAGATTATGAGAAGTGAAGGCAAATTCACTTCTCAAACACTACCCACCTGAAAAGTTAACAAAGGAAATGAAATGAAATGACAATGAAATGAATGCAAGGATGAAAACCAAAATCAGAAGCATATTCATGATGTAAATGATTCTATGGGATGATACAAAAGCATACCAAGAGATGTGGATGATCATACAAAGGATGGGAATGCAAATGAGACATGTAAGAATCATGAAAGTTCATGAATGCATATGACATAAAATGAAAACAAAAGCATGGAAAATGGATGAGGAAATGATCAAACATGATTCTAATGTGTCCTAAGATGTCTCATATGTCATTCGGATGCATAAAATGTCATGGCAAGTTCATGTATGCAAGCATATGAAGAATGAATGCCAATGAAGGCAAAGATTAGGGTTTATGTACAAGATGCAATGAAAAATTCAAAATTAGAAGCAAAACATGAGATACAAAATTGAAAATGGAATCCAAGGAACTCTAAACCTATACAAGTTCACTTCCCAAAAGGGAAGGTCAGAAGTTAAACCCTAAAGGACTTATGATTTTTCCAAGTTTGCTAGGGTTTTAAGGTACCTCACAAGGAAAAATGCAAAACAAATTGAAAATGAAAGATAAATTCATGCCAATTTTATCCTAGAAAATACATGATATTTGGAATGCAATGCAAAAAGAATCATTATCAAACTCTTCATGGATAGGCAGAAAAGATTTTTCTAAGTTAGGGTTAAAAATATTGATTTTTAAGAACCCTAAATTCAAAGAAATTGTCAAAATGGATCAAGAACCAAAAAGAAATTTGTATGAATGGTTTGAAAATGTCTCTAAATGTGTCAAGATGCAATGTGATTTTTTTGGTGATTTTTAGAAACTTAAATGGTATTTTAATTAATTAATTTCCATTAATTAATTAAAATAAACATTTAAATATTATAAAAATACAAATTTTATGCAAAAAATAAAATAAAAATTATTTTCAGAATGAGAAAAATATTTAAAGTCATGGTGCAAAAAATAAAATTTGTTGGATGCATTTTGCTATTTTAAATAAAATGAACAAAGAAATGCAAATAAAATGAAAATAAAATCAATTTTAATGAGAAGTATGCAGATCATAAGGCCAGGATTTAAACTGGGAACGCGGGAATTGACTGGCGCGTTATCCTGTGGTCCACATTCAAACTGAGTTTTTGAATTTAATTAATTTTGATTAATCCTAATTAAATGAGATTAGGGCTAATGAGTTAATCCTGACCATTCAACACGCGCGGGAAGCCCAGATCAAAGGGCTCAGATTTAAACTCAGCCTAATCACGCAATTAGCCCTAATTGTGCCCTAACCACTCTCAGGTGACCGGAACAGTGTTCCGGTCATCTTCTCCGGCCAACCTCTCTTGCTAACTCACTCAAATCGTAAAATTAAACCACTAAACTCTCCAACAATGATCCCCACCCTATTCTAAACAAGATTCAGCCATCAAACAACATTTATTTCACATGAACACACAAATTCGAAGCAAAACGGAAAATTGTTCAGAAAATTCAGAAGCTTCATACATGCTTAAAACTCAATCATTTTCAAAACCAAAAGGTGCAGTGTGATCAGTGAAGCATGGAGAACAATCTAAGAACATAAAAATCATTTCTGGAAAATTTGTTCTTGATGTTACCTGAAATGGAGCTTTCGAAAATGGCACTGTCTGGACCTTTCCTTTATGATTTTCTCCTTCTTTTGACTCCCTCTTGCTTCTGGGATGCTTGGATGAAGTTTTTGTGGGCTCCTTTGGAAGTTTGCTGAAGTTCAGTTCAAGGAGGGGCCAGAATCGTGTTTTTGATTTGGAGTGTTTCAGGTTGTTTCAAGGGGTGGGAAATGATCAGTGGATCATGGTGAGTTGTTCTATGGAATTTGTTTTGATGTTTGTGGCTTGTATGATCAGTTTCGAAGAAAAAAGCAAAGAGGGGAGTTTTGGTGAATGCTGAGTTGTGGGAGGATTCAGCTTGTGTTGTTGTGTGAAATGGCTTGCTTGAGGTCCACATAACATGTTCTGATTGGGCAGAGAGTTGTTGTGGAGCAGTTTGATTGGTATGGCTCAATTTGCATAAAGTCAACAAAGTTGTCCTTGGAGGTATGGGCTCATGGCAGGCCAAGGACAAGGGCATGTCCTGCGCAGCTGGCTTTAGGGAGGTCCATGGAATTCAGATTTTGTAGCTAGCACAAGTGGATGTCAAGATTTGGGGCATTTTGCAATTTGTGAAGGTTTTGGCCCCTTTTGAAATACTTGATGATCAAGGCATGAAACTTGAGAATTCTTTGGGCAATTCTGAATTATAGGTCATGTATGATGTTTGTGTAATGGTTAGAAGTCACTTTGAGGTCACAAATTGGCTTGGCATGAGTTTTTGCAAGTTTCCCTCTTTGGTGCATAAGTGAAATTTAGTGATTTTTCCCAACTTTGCAAGGCCATAACTTGAGTTCTATGATGAATTAGATCAAGTTCTTGTACTTTTTGAAAAGGGAATGATCCAATCTACAACTTTCATGACCAAGAATTTTTCACTTGAAGCATTTTTGAATCAAAAAGAGGAGGTTGAAAAACTTTCCCAAAATGGCAAGTTTGCATTACAAGTCACTTTCCCAAAATGGAAACTTTGCAAATGGCTTGAAATTCTTCAATTTTGTGAACTTATAACTTCTTCTAAGATCAAATAAAGATCATATACACCCAAAATGATGGAGAAGACCCTTTGGTTGGATGATTGGGGGCCTCAGATGCCCTGATTTTGCACTAACTTGCTCAAGAAGTCATCTATTGATCAGATGCCCTCCCCATTGAATTTCCTCATGAAAATTGGTATGTATGATCCTTATAACATATAGAGACCAATAGAAACAAGAATGACCAAAAAATTTGTAGTTATGGTCTCTGAAACCAAAACCCTAATTTTAGGTCATCTGTGTAGTTAAACCCGGCTCTGCCTCCATGCCTTTCTCAGTTCTTGTGATTTTTGACTTCCTTGATCTTTGAGGGATATAAAATGATAATTGAACATACATGGACCCTCTTGGAATGATTGAAGACCTTTGGAGTTGCTCAGATAGTTCAGGGATTGCTCAGATCAAAAACCTTAGATGCAGATGACTTTGAACCAATGCAGTGAAGCAAAAATGCAATATGAGATGATATGATTGAACTTATGCAAATGAAAAGATCATAAGCCATGGTGTGAACTTAGTGAGGGCAAATTTGGGGTGTTTACAGTTTGTAACCCAAACCGAATTTGTCCTCCTTCTTCTCCACTGGTAGCAACTTTCCCCAGCCTTGGGCATTTCCATCTTCAACAACCTTTCGGGCTTGCTGATAGGAGACAATTGAAGTACCCATCCTATCCTCCTAGGATGCAGCAAATACTTCAGTCGTCGCCTCATTGACGTTCAGAGCTTCGAACCCCTGGCTCATGGTTTCATGGATTTCACCATCCATCTTAATGTATTTATATGTAGCCAGATGGCTAACAAAGATATCCTCTTCACCACAAATGGTGATAATCTGTCCTTCCCACTCATATTTCAATTTCTGGTGAAGGGTCGACGTAACTGCGCCAGCGGCATGAATCTATGGTCGACCCAACAAACAGTTGTAGGTCGGCTGAATGTCCATCACATAGAAAGTAGTCTGAAAGACCTGCGGACCGATTATCACAGGCAGCTCCACCTCTCCAAGAACAGACCTCTTGGAGCCATCAAAAGCCCTGACCACCTGATTGCTTGGTCGGAGAGCTATTCCATCATATTCGAGCCTGACAAGGGCTTTCTTCGGCAAGACATTGAGTGAAGACCCAGTGTCAACAAGAACATGAGAGAGCACAACCCCTTTACACTCTAGGGTGATGTGTAAAGCTTTGTTGTGGTGACGTCCTTCCGTTGTCAAGTCAGCATTGGTGAAACCTAGCCCATGGCTAGTATTAACATTAGACACCACTGTCTTAAGCTGATTCATTGTGATCGCCTCCGGCATGTAGGCAGCGTGCAAGACTTTAAGTAGTGCATCCCGATGAGCTTCGGAACACAACAACAGGGATAAGATGGAGATTTTGGAAGGAGTCTGGTGGAGCTGATCCACAACCTTGTAGTCACTTCTTTTAATTATCCTCATAAATTCGTCCACATCCTGATCAATGGATGATTTATGAGTCTCTTTTTGTGCAGGTTCTTCAGGTGCCACACTTTTCCCTTTGGCTTTGGCAATAGCCTCTACCTCAGTATTAGTTCTTAGAGTTTGTGACGCAAAGAGGAGTCCGCTTCAGGTGAAGCCTCCGCCTCCGCCGACATTATCCACTTGGGGTGTGAGAACCGAAGAATCAAGAAGGACTCTTTCTCTGTTGCAATAAAGGTATGAACCATAGTGCCATGGTACAACATTGTCTTTGTCATATGGAATGAGCCCCGACACCGTGATGGTGACTTGACTAACTGTAGCAGAGGTTGGAACCGTTATTGTCTGTGGATCATAAAAGATGGTGACAGGACTTCTGGTGGATGTAGGTGGTGATTGATTGAAGCTTGGTTGTTGTTGAAACTGTTGCTGAGATTGTTGTTGATAATTGTTGGAAACAGGGACCGTTGCAAGGTCATAATATATAGTGACTGTTGAGACATCATTGTTGGCGGTTGTTGTAGTTGTAGAAGTAGATGCAATGGAACTGTTGTTGGTTGAAGTGATGGAAGAAGTGGTTGCTGATTTTGTAGACGAGTCTGTAGGAACAATTGTCTTTGCAGTTGTAGGAGAAACACTTGTTGTTGACAAATGAGTTGCTGGTGTTGTAGAAGCGGGTGTGGTTATTTGCAAAATACCTTCTTTGATCAGGACATTGATGCCATTCCTCAAGCTTGCACACCCGTTCACGGAAACCTTGCAAGATTCACAACAGGCCTCACAACCTGGAAACACTTGGCATTTCAAAATTTGAGCTTTAACCTCTGCCAGAGGTGTCTGAATACTTGCAGTATCTTCAATTAAACTCATGGGTGAGCCCTCCTCTATTGCATTTATCCTTGGCCCACCATGGCTGGGCATAGGATTCTTCGTGACATTAGGAGGTGGTGAAAAATTTAGGGCCTTTGAATCTACCAGATCCTGGACCTTCATGTGCAGAGCCCTGCAATTTTCTGTAGCATGACCAGGTGCATTAGAATGAAAAGCACACTTGGCGTTGACGTCGTAATTTCTCGGAAGGTTCTGAGGATCCAGTGGAGCCAATGTCCTTAGCTCGAAAAGATTAAGCTTTAGGATTTGTGGCAACAATGTGGCATATGGCATTGGTATAGGGTCAATCACCCTGTTGATCTGAGATGGCCGCTGCTGAAAAGGGCGTTGTTGGTTGTTGTTGTTGTTGTAGGCTCTTTGCTGAGGAAACTGTGTCTGTTGAGGAAAGTGATGTGGTTGTTGAGTATATTGAGGAGGTGGAGTAGGGATAGTGACGGCGGAAATTGATCCTGGCAGATATTGGAGTCTTCATCTGCCCATGTGCACATAATTTGTTTCACCAGATCTGCGAGGCCCCGCAAATGGCTTCCTTTCACTGCTTGAACTGGCGCCGTTGTCAGAAATCTTTCCCATTTTCAATAAGCTCTCAATTCTTTCCCCGGCTATTACCACGTCTACAAAGTTGGTGGAAGAAAATGCAGCCAACCTGTCAATATAAGTCCCCTGGAGGGTGTTCATGAACATATCTACCATTCCTGGGACGCTCTTGTCAAGCTATCCTCAAAGTAAAACATCCACAGTTTTTCATCCATGGTGTAGGATTTCAATCTCCCCAGGAAAGACTGAAGATGGGTACGTGGGCAGGATGTGTCTTTGTATCTTTCAAAACAAGGAGGTTTGAACTTGTGAGGAATTCTAACCCCTTCCACTAATACCATATCCATGACATCAAAACCCAGAGAATTTTGGTATTCAAGAGACCTTAGCTTTTCTGCTATTTTGTCCAACCGATGATCGTAGACTTCGTCTCCTGCCCCGACCACAGTAAATTGTTCTTCCTGAGGGTCCTCCTGCAAATCCCTCCCTCCAGTATTACCTTGGGTGTTTCTTATAGCATTGATTTATGGGTTCAGATGAGGTCCAAACTCTGGGGGATCAGTACGAGGTTGTACGTGATCATTGTTGCTGGTACCCCCAGTGCCTAGGTGGTTTTCTTCTGGAGTTTTCCGCTTGACTAACTCTCTCAGTCTCTCCTGGATCTGAGCCAATCCAGTCATCACTGCCATAAATTGATTCATTTGGGCCCTTATCTCAGTCCTTTCATTGGCCATTTGGGTTCTCACGTCAGTCAGATCTTGTTGAACCTGATCCATTTGTAATCCCTAAAGGTTGTTTCTTGTCGGATACCAAAGCACTCTATTGACGGGGAACACTCTTCTACGAGCAATGTTTCCTGAAATCACAACAAAGTGAGAAACAACAACAAAAACCTACAAAACAAATAAAAGATGTTAGTATGCAATGCAGGATGCTTATTTGTCTTCCAAGGGTATCCGGTTTGGTTCTTTGGTTTTGACCTTCCAGACCTCGAGGAATGATGATGTTGTAGAGAGATAAAGCCCATGAAACAATACAAACCTTATATTACAACAATGTGAAGATACATAGTTTGATTACAACAAAGTTCCCATGTTGGGTCAAAATACAACAACAAAAATACAATCAAAATGAAGTATCAATACAAGGAAATTAAACATCTAGTCAATAATCATCCTCTCTGACTTCCTTCAAGAGAGCCCCGGTCACTGGGCCAACTGGGTGCTCTGTGATGGTCCTGATAAGAAGGTTCCTGGTGGCAATGGCACTGGTCAACTTCTTATGCTTGTCTTGATCCTTTGATCTCTTCAACCCCGCCCGGAGCTTCAACTCAGAGATCTCCTTCTGTGCTGCTAACAAGGCCTCCTTATTCATCTTCTCACTAGCCTCCAGCTGCTCTATCCTAGCTTGGGTTCTCTGATCTTCCTGTGCATGAGCCTCAGTGATCCTGATCCACCTAGTCTGACTCTCCTCTAAGTAATGCTCAGATCTGGCCTTCTGAGTCTTAGCTTCCTTGCAAGCATTCTTCAACACTAACTCCCCTCCTCTAGCCCTTCTGATGTAATCATCTGTCTTTTCAATCTCTGTCAAGTGCTCAATCCGGAGCTTCTCTAACCTTTCATTATCTAGACGACTATTATTCCTCTCCCAGAGGGTCTTCTTCAAGGCTTTAGAGAGTTGAGTATTTCTTTCCTTCAATTTCTCAAACTCCTCTAAATTGACAGTAGCTGCAGGCTCCACTGCTAATGGTCCAGGTACATCCTCTAAGGTGAATGGTATGCGGGTGATCTGTCCCAAGATACGACACCAATCAAGATACTGAGCTGAAGCTATGTTGTTGCACTTGCCAAGAATAGTTGTCCCCTTAGTCTGAATATTGTCCCAAGCCCAGGTTGTCTGTCTAACAATGGCAAGGTTGTGCTGGATGTCACAATAGAGGGTTTCTGTCAAGTCTTGTTCTCTCGGTGGATGAACCAAAGCATATCCTAATTGCCTTTTGAAAATCAAAGGATTGTAGTTGATGCAACCCTTTACTCCAATCAGGGGTACATTGGGATACTGCCCACAACTTGTGATGATATCTTTGCCCTTGGTGCTCTGAGTGCACCATCTGATGTCTTCTGATGTAAGGGAAATCATTCTCTTAGCCCAGTTCCTTGGCTGGTGAGGATTCAAGAAAGTGTCTGACTTGGGAAAGTGCCTTAACAACCAACAGTAGAAGAGAGGTGCACAACATCTGACTAATCTTCCTCTCTGATTCTCATTCCTTTGATGCACTGAGTAGTAAAAGTCTCCAAGTAGGGTATGGACTGGATTCCTCAACAGGAAGAGGTGAATAACACTATTGCTTACAAACTTAGGCTCGTCTGCAAACAAGATGACTCCATATATGCTGAGGGATAGAAGAGCACAAACAGTGTCCCACTTCCCTGCTGCAGCATGCAGGTTGTCCTGAGTAACCAAGAAGTCCAAATGAAGGCCTGGAATTCCAGCCTTGGTGGTCATGCTCTGGTCAATGAGGGTGGGCTCTAAGTGCAAAGCCTTAGCTATATCTTCATTCTTGGGAGAAACCATCTCAGGGTTGAAGGGAATCCCTCTTCTGATAGGGACACCTAACAACATGGAAAACTCTTCCATCAATGGTCCCAACTAAAAATCTGGGAAAGTGAAACACCTGAGAGGAGGGTCATAGAAATGAAGACGTGTGTGGATCATGCTCCTCTATGATGCATCTAGGTCCATGATCATGTCCATAATGCCACCATAATGTTCCCTGAATAAAGGGACATGATCAGGAGTGATGACAGACTGAATCTGTCTGATGCCTGTCAGAGTGGGCTTAAAGAAATGATAGGTGATGTTGCTCTTCCTGGATGTGTCCATGCTGACAATGGATGCTGGTGAAGAAGACTGAGGGTAACTGCTCAAAAATACCACTGAAGAAGATGTTGAAGAAGAGTCTCTGATGAAGACAACTGGTGAAGAGAGCTGAAAAGAATCTCTGGTGAAGATAACTGATGCAGAGGCTGGTGTAGATAGCTGAAAAAATCTGAGCAGCAGAACAGGTCAAAACCAAACCAAGGATAAGATGTGGATACCCTGTAAAACAAATAGACAAATGTTAAATGATGCAAAATGATGTATGCAGAATGATATGCAAGGGTTTGTGATCAAGTTTTGGATCTGTTATCTGCCTTGATAGGGTCCATGTGTGTTCATAAGTCCGTATGAAGGCTTAGAAAACCAGTAACCAGGTGGGAAACTCAAATAAAGAATCACAAGTCCAGGGTTTCACAAGAACAATCCAAAATGATACAACCTTAACACAAAACTGGTAACAGGGTATGATGAGGCCAAGGGTTCCTACAAACCTGTAAACATCCCAACCCCCTTACATGTATTGTTCTAGAACAAGGATCCTCAGACTTGGATCAGTTATGAGAAGTGTAAACATTTATAACCCGGAGGTACAGTGTTTACAATAACCATAAAGGATCCTCCTCTAATTCACCTCAGATGCTGAAGGTCATAAAAGGTCATCCAGACTTAGCAGGCTTCCCAGATAGCCCTAGTACTACAGGAAATATGTAGCACATAGTTCTCAAGAAGAAACCAATGTTTGAACCGTGTTTCATATTCCCGCACTAGACCGAAATGGAATGGGAAAGAATATGAAGCCACTCTATCCTATGTGTGACTCAGGTCCCCGATATGGAACCTTACTCATTCAATAACCCCCACCAAAACAGATAGAAGATCCAGCACAAATGATATGGTAACAATATGAAATGCATATAAACAGTAAATAAAAGCAATAAATAAAGTTGTACAAAAAGAAATAAATAAAGCAATAAGCACAAGTAGAACATAACACCCCCATAAACACAAATCAAACAAGCGCTAGGAGAAACCCACAAAAAGGACCAGAAACCCTGATTGCAAGATAAGTCCCCAGCAGAGTTGCCAAGTTGTCCCTCCCCCGAAAAGACACCGGGTCAAATAGGGTACAGACGCGGACAGTCGGCGAAGAGAGAATGAAATGAAGGTGAATTGAATAGAGTAGCCAGCTAGGCATTTTTATCCCGAAGGAAAGGTAATGCTGCATAAACCTAGAAAGATATGGATAAGACGGTTGCGAACCAGAGAAACTGAGAAAGGGGGTTGGTTACAACCTGGGAAGGTATTAGCACCCAGATTGTCCGTAGTAACTCGACGGGATCCACGCTTACATGATTGTGTTTAAAGGGGTAGTGTATGTGCTATCTGTGTGTAAAAGCTAAGAATGAATGTACATGTGTCAGTGCAAAAGGGTGTGAAATGCTCAGGACTGAGGCTTTTGAAAGAATGCTGAAAGAGGGGGATGACAAAGAGACTTTTGTTCGATAACTGTTAAGTTATGCCTACGTATTCTCGCGTGCAATGAGGAAGTCAGAACACCGTAGTTCGACACAAAGAGACTGAAAAGATAAACTGCCTGCTTGTCTATGTTCAAGTGTATGACTCGTCTGGCTCGAGTGCTAACTGTCTTGCATTAGATGGAAGAAGGAAGTTCTCGTTTATGAATGAGTGTGATGAGAAACGAATCCCAAAGGAGACGATTATTGTTTGTTTTTTGTGTTTTCAATTTTTTATTGTTTTTGGTATTTTGCATAAGTTAATGAGCTAAAGCCTAAATCAATGGCTTGTAAACTCATTATATCCTCCCTGATTAGGGATAATGAGCCTACTTAAGTGTGAGATACGCATCTCAACTTAATTACCATGATGATGTATGATTAAGATCATTAACCTACTTGTGATTAATTAGATGTTTTTGGGTTTTTGTTTAGTGTTAAGTAATGAGTTTAATCTCTAATCACAAATTAGTGAACTCATTACACCATCCTAATAGAAGGATAATAGATGAGAACACTTAAGCTGAGGAAGGTACCTCAACTTAATCCATGGTTAGGGATTAAATTCATTTGATTACAAGCCTTTATTAAGTGGATTTTAATTAAGGGATGATATTAAGAAATGGATTTTAAGATTTGTAAGACAACTTGAGGGGGACTTGTCCATTAAACACTAGGGTTAGTCCTTCTTAACCATAAGGAAGAATTAGAGCCCTAATGTAAGGCCCAAGTTACAAGATAAAGTCTTGATGATTATTAAGGTGATTTGATTAAGAGGTTTAAACAAATTAAAGGTTTAACACTTAGGATTAAAGTTATACACTCCATCCAAAGTCCTAAAAATTTAAGAGTTTAGTCTCTGATTATTGAGATGAGAAGAGAGACTCAAGGAGACTCAAAGGTAAACACTAAGGGGGACTAATCACAACCCTAATTATTATCATGCTTGGATGTTCCTATGGTTTTTTAGGCTTAAGAGGAAATATCTTCAAGGCCACCAATGGAAGAAGCAGATGAAAGGAGGAGGAAGCAGAAGAATAAGTTACTTACTTCATTGAAGAAGATAAGTAACTTAAAGAAAGAAAGTGAGAGAGATGGAACATAAGTGAATCAAATTCACTTCAAAGAAAAGCAAAATGCAAATGAAGGAGATAAGAAGAAGTGAGAAGTGAAGGCAAATCCACCTCTCAAAGTAACTTACCAAAACCTGAAAAGTTAGCATGGATGCATAAGGTATAAAGCATAAAGAAATGAAATGAAATGAGATGAAATGGGATGAAATGACCAAAGTCAGAAGTTTTTATGCAATGTAAATGTCATGTAAGATGATGCAAAGGCATACAAAGTGCATATGAATGATCATACAAAGATGAGATGCAAAAGAAGCATGCTTTGAAGTTTGAAAACACATGAAAGTTTATGAAATGAAATGAATGTTAATCATGGAAAATGAATGAAGAAATGATCGGGAAATGTTCTAACATGTCCTAAGATGTCTAAGATGACATATGAATGCATGAAATGTCATGGCAAGTTCATGTAATGATGCATATGCAAGATGAATGCAAATGAACATGAGAAATTAGGGTTTTATGAAAGTATGAGATGCAAATGAACAAAACAGAAGCATGTGACATGATAAAAATTTGCAATTAAGCTCAAACAAACCCTAATCCCATATTAGGTCACACCCAAAAGGAGAATGTCAAAAGCCTAAACTACCAAAAGTTATGATTTTCCTAAGTTTTCTAGGGTTTTTGGGTGATTCAAAAGGAAAAATGCAAAACAAATTGAAAATTCAAGATAATTCATGAGGAACATGACCTATAAACTACATGCAATATGTAACACAATGCAAAAAGAATCAAGTTCAAACTCTTCTTGGTTAGGCAGAAATGATTTTTCAAAGTTAGAGTTCAAAAAATGATTTTTAATGACCCTTAATTCAAAGAAAATTGGTAAATTGTGATCAAACCTAAAAAGAAATTTGTGTAAAGGGTTTGAAAATGCTTCTAAATGCATTGGGATGATACATGATTTTTTTGGTAATTTTTAGAAACCCAAATGTATTTTTAATTAATTAAAAGACTTTAATTAATTAAAAATAACATTTAAATATTTTAAAAATGCTTTTATAATGCTAAAAAATAAAATAAAAATCATTTTTGGATGAAAAAAAATATTTAAAGTCAGAATGCGAAAGAAAATATTTTTGTGATGCTTTTTGCTATTTTAAAATAATTATGCAAGAAAATGCAATAAAAATGAAATAAAAATTGATTTAAGTGAAAGTATGCTGATCTGGTGGCTGAGATTCAAACTGGGAAAGGAGGGAGTTGACTGCGCGCGTCATCCAAGGGCTGACATTTAAAATGGCTAATTAACTGATTAAATTAATTAATTAAAATTAGGGTTTTAAGTGAGATGATCCTGGCCACTGAAACACGCGCTAACCTAAATCTAAGGGCTGAGATTCAAACTGGGGAGATTAGCCCTAATCCTAACCCTAATCACTTTCAGGTGACCGGAGCAAGCTCCGGTCATCTTCTCTGGCGAGTTGTTCATGCTATCTCCTTCCCTAGGCTACCCCAAACCCCCCAAACTCTCCAGAATCAACCCCCTAATCATTCTAAATAAGAATTAGGCCACAAACAACATTTATTTTGCATCAAACGCATGAATTGAAGAAAAACATTTTCAGATCAAAAAAATTCAGAACATCAATACATCCTGGTTTCTCAACCATTTTCGAAAATAAACATATCAGGATGATCAGCTAAACATGTAGAATCATATTTTAACTTAAATAGCAAGTTCTGGAAAAAAAGTTCATGAAGCTACCTGAGTTGAAGCTTTGTGTTCTTGATCTTTCTGGCATCCCTCTTAGTTCAAATCCACCCCAATGATCTTCCTGATGATGAAGATGAGCTTAGAGCTAGCTTGTGATGGCCATTTTGAAGTGTTTGGTTCTGAGTATGTAGAAATTGTATTTCTGATTGGGGGTGTTTTAAGCTATGGTGAAAGGTGGGAAATGATCCTGAGGTGTTTTTGAGTTGATTGGTGAAGGAAGTTTGAAGTTTCAGTGGCTGTGTGATGAGTTTCGAAGAGAGGAAGTTTTTGACAAATTTTTTTAGATTCTGAGTTCTTGGATGATTCAGGCTCATGTGTGTTATGAAATGTGTTCCATATTGTTTGATTAAGCCAATGGGATTGCTCAGATAGTTGTTGTGGCACAGGCTGATTGGTATGGGGTGTTTTTGCAAAAAAGTCAAGATTTGTGTACTTGAGGTATGGGCCATGGCAGGTCTGATTTCTTGGGGTGTCTGGCCTCAACAAGTTTCATGGAGAGCCATAGAATCAAGTCTATGCAGTTGGCACAAGTGGATGAGAGGATCCAATGCATTTTGCAATTTTTAGGAGTTTTGGCCCTTTTGTGATTTCTTGATGTTCAAGTCCTGAAAACCCTAAGTTTGATGCACAATTCTGATGTTTAGAGGTTGTCTTGACATATTGTGAAGTGTTTGTGCATATTAGAAATCATTAGAATGCTTGAACATGCCAATTTGCAAAATCCCTCTTTGACATGAAACTTGAAATTATAGGATTTTTGCCAACTTTGAAAGGCCATATCTTGAGTTCCATGATGAATCAAGACATGTTCTTGTACTTTTTGAAAAGGGAAAGACCCAATCTACAACTTTCATGACCAAGAATTTTTCATTTGAAGCATTTTTGGTTATGAAAGAGGAGGTTGAAAAACTTTCCCAAAATGGAAAGTTTGCATTTCAAGTCATTTCCAAAAATGGCAAGTTTGCAATTGGCTCAAAATTATTCAATATTGTGAACTTATAAGATCAAATAAAGATCATATAACTTCAATTTGATGAAAATACCCCTTTGGTTCCATTGTTGGGGGCCTCAGATGCCCTGATTTTGACTTAACTTACTCAAGAAGTTACCCAGTGAACAAATGACTTCCACAATGAGTTTCTTCATCAAACTTGGTACACATGATCCTTTTGACATATTAAGAACATTAGAAACAAGAATGGCCCAAAATTTGGAGTCAATGCCTCTGAAACCAAAACCCTAATTCTGGTCATCTGTGCAGTGAAAACCCTAGCTCTGCTTCCATGCCTTTGCCAGTTCATGTGATTTCTTGACTTCCATGAACATTGATGAGCATAATATGATGATAGAACACACATGGGCCCTCTTGGAAAACTTTGAGGCCTTTGGGATGGCTCAGATGGATTCTTGGATTGCTCAGATCACAAACCCTAGATGCAGATGAATTTGAATTATGCAGTGAAACAAAAATGCAATATGAGGTAGTATTCTTATGCTAATGCCAATATGAAAGATCACAAGAAATGGTGTGATAAAGAGTGAGGGAAAATTTGGGGTGTTTACAGTTTGCCTCCAGGTTTCACTCCTGCTGTTGAAGAAGTCACTTCCCAGCCAATACCTACCTCTGGTGTTACTGTTGGTGCTATTCCTCAAGCTCAACCAATTCCAACCCAAGTCCAGTTTCCTCATGCTGAAGAGGATCAACAAGTTGAGTACGAGATGCATACTTCTGTTCCAATCACTAATCCTCATGTTATTCAAGAATCCAAAGCTATGAAGATGTGTTGCGAGTTAGCTGAAAAACTCCGAATCATGGAAGGACACAACTCAACTTCTCTGAGTGCCTCAGACATGTGCTTAGTTCCATATGTTGTGATCCCTGCTAAGTTCAAACTGCCAGAATTCGAAAAATACAAAGGCCTCAGCTGTCCTAATCTCATTTGAGGATGTATTGTAGAAAAATGGTCGCTCATGCCAAATATGACAAACTAATGATCCATTGCTTCCAAGACAGTTTGTCTGGAGCGTCTCTAGAATGGTACATGCAACTTAAGCGTAGCAATGTGCGTACTTGGCTTGATCTATCTGATGCATTCAAAAAACAATACAAGTACAACACTGACTTAGCTCCAAATTGTACTCAACTTCAAAGTATGGCTCAAAAGGAAAACGAATCCTTCAAAGAGTACGCACAACACATGAGGGAGTTAGCTGCCAGAGTGCATCCGCCGTTGGTTGAGCGTGAATTAATTGACATCTTCATGGGTACCTTACAGGGGCAATACTACGAAAAGCTTATCAGCAGTGTATCTTCTGGATTTTCAGACATGGTGATTGTTGGAGAAAGAATCGAAGAAGGTCTGAAAAGTGGAAAGATTCAAGGAGGTTCTAGCAGCCAAGCCAGTGTCAAGAAGCCTTTCAATGGGTACAAGAAGGGCGAAACAAATTCCATTTCTGCTGCAATTGGGAATCCGCAACAGAGTGCACCTACTTCACTACCCTACTATCAGTACCCGTATGTTACTGCTGCACAATACGCTCATGTGCCATATCAACCAGTTCCTCCAATGCCTTATCAGCCAGCTATCCAAGCTCCATTTCCGCCTCAGATGCTTTATCAACCGCGTCCTTATCCTCTAGTTGCGGCTACGCAATATGCACCTGGACCATACCAGCAACCAACTTATCCACAACAGCTTGGTCAACAACACCAACACACTCCTCAACAGCGCCCACCATATAAACAAAAAAGGCCTGAAAGAAACTTTGATCCACTGCCTATGTCATATGGAGAAATCTTCAATGGGCTTATGGAAAAGGGAACTCTTGTTTTGAAGGACATGCCACCTCAAACTGGTAACGCCCGAGACTATGATGCAAATGCTCGCTGTGAGTATCACAAGGGTGCTCAAGGTCACACAATCGAGAACTGTAGAGTGTTCAAGCACAAAGTTCAAGACCTGATCGACTCTAAGGATCTCACCTTCACTCAGAAGAATCCAAATGTCCAGAACAATCCAATGCCGCCGCACGGTGTCAGCAAGTGAAAGCTTTTGAAGGGGTTGTTGAAGGTCGAGCTGAATAGTCTCCAACTCTGAGCAAGTCAAATAAAGAGAAGTTCAATTCCTCAAATCAAGGCAGTCGTCACTATAGACACCCTAATTTGCCCTCTGGCTTTTCTTCTTTGTCCTCTTTTCATTTGTATTCATTCGCATCATCATTATATCATTTAGCATTCATGTCATGTGCATATGACATGGGATCGTATCTTCTGAGGAATTAGGGTTTATTTCCCTGAAAAGGGGTCCAAGGATGAAAACTATTCACCGATTCATTTGGCTCGTCACTATGGATTTCTGCTTCATCAGGTTACAAGGTTATTCTCCTTCTCAGCATCTTAGGATATTAGTGTTTCCCGATTTCTTAAAAAAAACTCTGGTTTCAGTTCAAGTGTGGTTATCCAGTTACGATCCAGCTCAGATGGATGTTTGACCTAATCCTGGTCAAACTATCAGGAGATTTCTTCAAGGGAAAGTTGTTTGTTTCATTGGGCTATTTCTCAATCGGTGTGCGTCCAAGATCAAATTATTGTGTGTAGATTTCGTCAGGTTATCAAGAAGTGGTTTGTGTGAGGTTTGGTTCATAAAATCTGGTTTATCATGATCCATCAGGCGCAATCGTGTTCACCTGTGGGATTTATTTTCTTCAATGTGGATCCATTAATCAGGGCAAGATTTCATATCGATTAAGTTGTCAATTGCTTCAGTTGCAAGTTATTTAGGACTATGATTGCGTTCATCTTTTTAATCAGGATTTGTTGAAAGAATTGAAAGGTTGGCACTGAATTAATGAGTCAAGATTACGGGGTTGCGTGCGTGTTGGTAGTAGTCAGTCCATTCCATGTAAGACCCATTCATTATTCATTTCTCATGTTCTTTTTTCCATTATTCGAGTTTTTTTTTCATTAATCATATTTCACCCGATTAATCTATTTCTTTTAAATCATTTCAAACCATTTCTATGTTCATACCAATATTCATGTCCATAAATCAATTCCTAAATCCATTGGTGTCATCCATTTTTATTTATCCATTCTTTTTTTTCTTTCTCAATCACCATCTAAAATCCCTTTTCTTTATAACCAAGTCCATTAAATTCAATTCAAAACAAAAAGATCCATATTATTTATTCACCTATTCTCATATTTTTTGTTTACAAAAAGATCCATATTATTTATTCACCTATTCTCATATTTTTTGTTTACAAAGGTCAAATTATTATTTAAGCCTATTCTCATATTTTTTGTTTACAAAATCTCAAAAAAGGGGGTTTCTGCAACACACAAAATCCATACAACTTTCCAATAAAGCTTCCGTACGCAATTCGTAATTTCACTCCACTCATAACAGACATAAAACAACATAACACGCAGGCCACACAACACAATTCTCAGCCACTAATTCAATACCAATGCACCATGTGCACTCACTGCCAGCGCAACAACTTGTACAACTTTTCGTTCTTCTCGTAAATTCTCGTAAGGCAAAAAGAAAAATGGTACTACACAGCATACAACCACAGACATCACTCTTCACGCATCCTGCACAGCTCCCTCTCTCAATTTCATCACTCTTCACAGCACGTTCACAAATACGAAAACTCGCATAGTCATCACAGAAAACAACTTTGACAACACTTCTCGCATACGCAACTATCTCACTCTCAACCTCAAATCCTTGGCCCCCCATCGCACAACACCAATCACACATCTCATTCCTCCAATCTCACACACAAACGCCTCACTCTTTTTCTGCAAAAACAACCAAAATACACATCAAATTCTCTTCTTCTTCAACCCTTCACCGCCATAACAATCCTTCATTCAACTAACCCTCTTCAATAAACCTCTTCCCCTTCATCACTCACAGCTCACCAACCTTCAAACATCCATACCCTTGAACCGATGCAACCTCATCCACCACAAACTATCTTCAAACCAACCATCAAAATCACCAACCATCTTACCCTCAAACCAAACTTTCCGACCGCATCTTCAAAACAATTCGACAAACCGCAACCCCCTTTTCATCATTCAACAACACAAACGCAGAAATCAGAAAAAAGAAGAAGATCTGAGATGAAGGGAACTGAGTAATTTCAAAACAAAATCATA
This sequence comes from Lathyrus aphaca, assembly GCA_963966055.1. Classification (NCBI taxonomy): domain Eukaryota; kingdom Viridiplantae; phylum Streptophyta; class Magnoliopsida; order Fabales; family Fabaceae; genus Lathyrus; species Lathyrus aphaca. The sequence continues at coordinate 443,676,884 of OZ014519.1, forward strand.
AAAGCGAGATTCAAACCGAAATCACGCCAACGGGATTGAAGAAGGGAGGCCCGGAGATGATGTTGATGAGGATTGCGACGACGAAAAGAAGCCGCCGCGATTGAAACTGAGAAGCGAACGGAGATGTCGCGACTTCAATTTGGAGAAGGCGGTCATCTAATCGGCGGCGCACAAGCCAAAAGAAGATCCGTGGAGTTCCATTGCTGTTGATGCCGCCACAGACGCCGAAGAATCCAGATTCGAACAAATAGAGGTTTGGTGGGACATTCGGTGAAGCGAAGAAGAAGAAGACGCGATTGGCCCTGTTTCACGTGTTTTTATTCTGTTGTTATTTTCCGTGGTTTTTTTGACCTTTGATGTTCATTCTATTATAATTTTATTTTAATCTTAATTTTCTTTTCTTAATTTATTTTGTAAAGAACATGGTTGGTTTTTGTTATTTATGGGCTGCAGGTGAGCCCGCTTGCTTCTTTTTGCTGATCACCACCCTTTCCCAATGGATTGTATCCCCTTCAGGCGGATAGTTGTTTTTAACTTGGGCTTAAGCCCGTTTCCTTCTCCTTTCTACTCAAACCTCTTATCCAGCACTGAGCCCCATCTTCTTCTTTTTTTCTTCTTAATTTTCATTTAATCTCTTATTTTATTTTCTTAGTTTTTGTTAACATTATATTTAGCTCTTGATTATTCTTAATTAAGTTTTAGTTTAGTTTTTAATAATTTTTCTTAGAATTTTATTAATCTAGATTTTTATTAAGATTTAGCTTTGTTTATTTTTGTTTAGCATAATTTGATTGAATTTGGTTGGATACAATTATTAATATTAATATAACTTTAGTATTAGTTTGAGTTTAGCTAAATAGAATTGTATTTAATTGTGCTTCTAGTTTGTGCTCGTTGTTTTGTAGGCTTATTGTTTGACTTCGGTGATAGCCTTGCGTCAAATTGTTCCTTGGACTTGAAGACTCGTCCAGATAAATACTCTTGTTGATTATTCTCTTTGTTGGTCGACTTTGATGCTAGGTGATTATAATTGACTTTTGTCTATTACCCGGATAAAGGGACAACTGTGCTTGACTTATAAATTTGTTCTGGACTCGATACTTCTTCTTGAATTTCTTTTGCACGCATTAAAGAGGCAACAAACCTTCTCCGTTAGGTACCACTGATGGCCCAATTATACTTATTGCATGTTGTTGCATCTAGAAGTCCTATTGGTGTAGGCTCTGTTTGTGCATTGTCTGATTACTCCATTTCGCATTCTCATCTCCTTATCTTTTCTTATTCATTTCTTCTTCCTCATTTTTTTCTACTCGAGGTGTGCTTAGGCCACCATGGTTCTTCTCCTCTCATTCTTGTCTTTCTTATCTCCTCCTTCATTAGGATAGTAGACCTCACTAACCTAGGACCATCCGAGCATGTGAATATTAGGATTAGACTTTTCCCGTTAGATTTTACCGTTGTGTTCCTTTTGGTTTCTTTCCTCTTCTCATCTCAAAAACCTAAAAAAAGCATCTAATAAAGTTTGAAGTGATACCTTGAGCAATAGCCTTATCCCATGAGGTACTTGTAGTCTTCCCATCTTGGGATAGTACAAGCTTACCTTGTGATGCACAAGTCTGATCAAGGTATCTTCTTCATCAAGAAAAGCATAAAAAACACTTATTCACTATAAATACCAAAAGCACTTAATAAATTAATGAGTTAGTGAGCTTAGGTCCTAATCTCTGGATTCATGTTTTGGGGATCTTCTCCTTACTTGGGTGTGCTTGTTCTATTATTCCATCTTGGAATGTAGTGACAAGTGCACATTCCATGGAAAAGAGCTTGAGTTCACTTTCTTGTGACACACTCATAAAAGATTCATAAAAAACACAAACAAATAATAAGCGTATTCCCTTCGGGAATTCTTTTCTCATCTCATTCGCTCTGTAAGCGAACTTGCTCCTACTTGTCACTTTGCAAGACGGTTACGCACTCGTCGTCCGAGTCTGCAACACCTGAGCAATAACATAGGCAGTTCAAGCCTTAATTCACAAGCAATTTCCTTGTTACCCCTAGTTAGGGGAACTACGGCGTCTCTGATCCTCATTGTCCAGATGAGGTACGTAGGCAGCGGGGTAGGGCTCGTTCGAGCACAATCTTTATTTTCCCTACATTTTTTCTCTTTGTTTTCTCATTCAGTTCTTTTCTCAATTTCTTTTCCAGTTCCATTTTCTTTTCTTTTGCAGCAGCTTTCTACCCTCACCCTTTGAAATGATTTCTTTGCAAGCGTGGATCCCGTCGGGTACGGCGGACGATCTGGGTGCTAATACCTTCTCAGGTCGTAACCGACTCCCGAACTCAGTTTCTTTGGTTCGCAGGACGTGTGTCCTTCCTTTTCTTTTCCTCTGGTTTGTGCAGCATTACCATTCCCGTTCCTTCGGGATAAAAATGTCCGGCTGGCGACTCTAACCTTTTCCGTGCCACTTTCGCGTTTGTACCAGGATGGAAATCCGGGGAGCGACAGCTGGAGACTCTGCTGGGGATCGAACCCAGAATCTCTGGTTCCCCTGTGAGTCTCTCCTAGCGCCTGCGTGGTTCTGTTTCTTTGGGTGTTGGTCGTTTGCTGTTGTGTGTTGTACTTTACTATTGTTTATTTACAGTTTATTTACAGCTTTATTTATAGTTTTCAGTATTTATTTTCTGCATCATATTATTACTGGACTGTCTGGACTAGATTTTCTGTTTGGTGGGTTTGGGTGTTACTGTTTCTGTGAGATGAGCTCATTACCACGACTCGAGTGAACTTTAGGACTTAGAGTGGTTCCACTTTGGCCTCATGAGATCTTGTCATGGGGGTAGTAATGAGTTCTGCACCCAGATTTGCGACTGTCTTGGAAATGTTTTGATTTGGGGATCTTCTCCTCTCATTTCATAACCTTGACAGTTATGTGCAGCTGGGGACCGATCATTGAGAACCTTGTGGAAACATCCCTCTCTAGTGATGACAGTGGCAGACCATATTGTGTGGAAAACCCATTCGCATCCGAGGGTCCCCCTAGAACTCACATAGGATGACCTTGTTTTCCCGGACTTAGCTGAGGCCTCCCTGCGTAGTATATAATGCCAAACCGATTCCCCGATTTGGTCATGAGCCATTTCTCGGAAATGGTAAAAGTATTATTGCTATTCGGCTTTGAGAGTCTGTGATGTCTGACCCGGAGCACACCAGTGAGATTGGGAGGGGTTTACAGGTTTGCAGGAACCATCGACCTCAACATACCCTCATTTCCAGTGCAGTCTTTTGTTTTGATCCGGTCACTATGATTCTGAAGTTCTTGATCCTTCAGTTTTCGGTTACTATTTCGGGTTATTATTCAGAGATCTTGTGGTTACAGACACTCGACTCTTGGCTCAGTATTCCAGATTCCAGGTAGTTTCCAGCTGTGATCCCTTGTCTTTGCATCTTTTGCATCATCATATTGCATTTGCATCTGCATTGCATTTCCTTCTTCCAGAGAGCTCATCCTTCCTTTTTAGTCCATGACCAGCCAGCTGATTTCCCGGTACTCAGTTTGAACAAAGGTAACTGTTGGAAGACGGAAAAAGTGGTTTGAAGCTAGACTGAGCATTTGTCAGGAACTAGGAAAGGGTCAGATTGGAAGTCGTCAGTAGCTATGTCAAAGAACAACCGTCAGAATGTTGAGTTTCCACCTGGTTTCACTTTGATGACCAATCCTTTGTATGGTCTTTCTCCTGATGAGGATCTTCCACAAGTGAATAACCTTACTCAAGCTCAGCCTGCACAGACCCCGATCATGAATCAGAGTGTACCTGAACCATCTGTTGTCCGAGGTGGACCTTCATCTTCTTCTGATACTACGGATTATCAGAGTTTCGCTTTCCCTATGCCGAACTTCCAAGGGGCAATCCCTCTTGTGAAAATCTAGGATCCACGAGCTTTTGACCCTACTGAAAGGTTTCGCGTGTTGGACGAGCAACTCAAAGCCTTAGCAGATCCCGATGCCTTCGGTCTTGATGCTCTAAACCTGTGTTTGGTGCCTGGACTTGTCATTCCTCCAGATTTCAAAACTCCAAAGTTCGAGAAGTACACTGGGGTCAGTTGCCCGAAGCGTCATTTGGTGATGTTCTGTAGAAAGATGACTTCTCATGCCCGCAATGATAAGCTAATGATTCACTGTTTTCAGGAAAGTTTAAGCGGGGCATCATTAAGTTGGTATATGGATTTGGAAAGCAGTCGTATCCGGTCGTGGATGATTTATCCAGAGCTTTCGTAAAGCAATACCAGTACAATGTGGACATGGGACCATGTCGCACACACTTGCAGAGCCTATCTCAGAGGACTGGTGAATCTTTCAGAGAATATGCACAGCGGTGGAGAGAATTGGCAGCCCATGTGCAACCACCACTTTCAGACAGAGAATTAGTTGACCTATTCATGGGCACGTTGCAAGGTCCGTACTTGGAAAGAATGAGTAGCATTGGGACATCAAGCTTCTCTGATTTGATGATAGTTGGAGTACGCATCGAGAGCCTGCTCAAAAGTGGAAAGATCCAGTACTTTTCGAACATCCCAACTAGTGAAGATGGGTCTGTTGTTAGCTCCCAAGGGGAAGAATGGTATGATGTCAGTGCAGTCATGGAAAATATTGAACGTTCTAGACCAAAATCTTCTCATAGATCATCCGTTCCTAGGTCTGGCTACTCTTACGGACAACAGGTGATGCTCAGAGTACCATATCAGAAACCCTAGACTCCTCCTCGTCCAAATCTGCAAGCTCAGGGTCGAAGACTTCAGAATCAACTTCAGAGCCAGTATAGGCCTCGCAACAATCTGGAAAGACGAAATGCTCCTCTTCATCTAGTCCCCATGACGTACAGTGAACTTTTGCCACATCTAATTCAAAACTCTTTGGTGGTTCCTAAGCCTCTCAAGCCATTGTCAGAGCCGTACCCTCCAGAGCATAATCCTCATGAGCAGTGTGGGTATCACGGTGGATCGATGGGGCATTCAACTGAAGACTGCAAAGCTTTTCAGGCCAAAGTACAACAGTTGATCGACAAGGGCTACATATCCTTTCCAGAAGGAAGCTTGGTTGTGCATGTCGACCACTCGCCTAATTGAGTTCAAGGACTTCGGAGAAACGTCTCCTGACTTCAGTGGCTCAGATAAGATGTGATCAGAATTGGAGATCATCGTATCCTTTTTATCCTTTGCATTGTAGTTTCTTTCATGTTAGCAGTTACTTGTCTTTTAAGCATTGTTATTTTAGATGGTAATGTTAATGTAGTGATCTGGAATTTTTGAATCAATTATGTCGCATTCGCTCATTTTTCTTTACTTGCATTGAAAAACAAACAAGAAAAAATTTCATCCATATACCTCCCATTTATTTCACTGTTGTTTAGCAGGTTTGAGGGAGGATGATGACAACTAAATACCCATAATTGTTGAAGGTATGCTTTCGGAGTAGAACCTGATGACGATGTACAGGCATTGCTTCAATTCCAAAACACCGGAGATATAAGGGAGATAGACCCTCGTTACCCCCTTTGAGCCTTGATGTAGGAGTTTCTTTTCTAAACAGAAAAACCCTCACATTTAACCCGGGGCAGGGTAGTCATCAGTTAATTTGACCGAGCGTTCAAATTTCCAAAGGAGTGAGCATCTGAGGATCCATTACATTCGTTACACCTCAAGAGGTCAAGAGATGAGAAACCACAATGGTTATCCCTCACCAACAAAGCAATGAGGCAGTCAACCCTTTCAGCAAGTCATGACAAGCCAGTATCACACGATTTGTTCAAGAAAAAAAAAGAGAGAAATAAAGCCCGCTAAGTCGGAAAAAAAAACATGAATACAAATGACTTAGGCAAAAGTTAGGGCATCCCACTGGACTTCAAAATCAAAAGAAAGAATCAGTCCAGGTAAAAATTAGGGAGTAAAAAAATCAGAAAGAAAAATATTCCATTAGAACAAAGTCGTGTGACCAGACACAAAGTCAGAAGGGGTGACTGTTACTCCAAGAAACCTCATTGGTGCTTAACCGACAATGTCATTGGTTCCTCAATCATTACAAAACCCTTGTGAGAAGCGAGCGCTTAAGTCGAATTAGCTGAACATAGGACTGGAGAACATCAAGGAGAATGGGTGGGCACGGATAAACTTTGAGCCATAAATCCTTCTTTTTAAAACCATGAACAAGACCACGTCATAACCCTTGAAAGTCCTAATTGAATCAGGTTCAATTCTGAAAGCATATTGTGACAAGGTTGCGTAAACTGACTCCTAACGATTTGCTAACTCAACTCTACGTTTGAACTAATCGTCCATTCATCACACATTGTCACAGCATTCAAATAAATAAATTTTCAAAACTTGCATGTGCACTGCATTAAAATTACCATTTGTAAATGAACGATTTTAATTGCAAGTCAGTTTGTGACACTGGGGAAAGTTCCTACAAAGAGCCATCAGAGGAGAACTTGATCATTCAACAATGACATCTAGAGTAAAGAACATCTTGCAGGCCTATGAATCAGGGGCATGTTATCCAGTGGCTTTGTCAACCAAGGAATCTGTCAGGGTAAAGTAAGTTCCCAAAGATCAGTCGATTGAGGGACGTTATTCAAGAATCAGTTGATCAGAGCTGAAATTACCAAACAGGGGCAGGCCACCCGGTTTTTCTGTATCGGGAAATCGTGTTACCCACCCTCACCTTTTTCACCCTTCTCAACATAGAAACCTTGCCACAAGACCTCTCTTCCCATCCTTGGGAGTTTTTCTAGCTTGTCATAAGCATTGCATAAATCATTTGCATACATTAATCATGTCGTTTTGCTCGAGCATATGCATCATGATTGCATTGGGCATATCCCCCATAATCATCAACCTCACACCCAGGGCCTCGTAACCCCAGCTTATCAACATTTCAAAGTCCAGTTCTCGTCTGGCAAACAATCCAAAGTCTAGTCCTCGTCTGGCAGACAAACCCAAAGTCCAGTTTTCGTCTGGCAAACCAACTTCAAATACCAGTTCTCGTCTGGTAGTCATTCTTTTTCAGAGTCAATTCTCATTTGACAATGAACCCCAATGAGTCAGTTCTCGTCTGGCGACTTATTCTTTGCCCATCAGTTCTCGTCTGTTGGCCTACCTTTAATAAACCGGTTCTCGTCTGGTAATCCACCTTCAAAGTCCAATTGCTTGGCAACCAAAAAGTATATACATAAAAAGATAAACAAAAATATCTATCAACCTGGCCTTACGCCCAATCATCCTTGTTTCATTATCCTTAGCATCTTAAGTGTTCGTATACATCTTGCATCATTTGCATTACATCTTCATACTGCATGGTTTCCGTTTCTTCACATGGAGCAAGGCTGTTACAAGACGCAGTCTGGGGCCGTTATCTCAAGATATGATGAATTTCTGCGAGAGTTTGAAGACACTGGGGCAATTCTGGACGCCATGTCTTCTGTAAAATCCTCTGGAGACAATCTTCTTCATGGACGATGCAAATTGAGGCATAATTTCAGGAGTAAGGAATGATTGTTCACTCATGATAATCAGTGTGCACCTGTTGAACTTAGAAGCTTGGAGCACTGTGCTAATTCTCGGGGAATGTATGGTATTTATTTTACCAGCAGGTCATTGGAAGTTTATTTCTTCCTCGAGCATAAGATCTTCTTTCAGCTGACAAAATTTCTTCATGAGGTGTTGGGTATTCTCATTCAGTCAAAGTCCAATTTTCATTGGCATATTTTTCCAGCACAGCCGTCATACTATACTTGGGGCATATTTTGGCTTATTTTGATTCTCCAGCAAAGCCTCTCCTCGGCAGAGCATTGCCAAATCTGTTTCTCAGCCACACCAGAGGGTTGACATCTCCCCAGCCGAGTTAAAGAAGATGACATCTCCAACGGAACTTCAAAGTTAACTGAATTATTCCCGTCCCCAAGCGGAGTTATCTGTCCACAGGGAAGTATTCCCAGCAGGCAGCTGAAGGCCTCGTATTTTTCCACAGAGCTTAAAATTGTCAGAATTCTCTACCCAGATAGAGCATTATTGAAGCATCTTTTCCAGCCAAGTCTGAAGACGATCCTTCCCCACAGGGTTCAAATTTGATTTTCACTTCCATTAGTGAAATATTCCCCAGCAAAGTTGCCATTCTTTTGGTCAGTATGTGATGACAAAGACAGTTGTTCATCCCCCAAACCAGAGTTAAGTGTCAAAGCATCTTGACCTTGTTCTCCCCTGCAGAATTGTGAATCTTATTGCCAATCAAGGCACATTGGTTGTTGCTCGTCTGCATTTGCTCAATACTCGTATGTGTTCGTACTTTATTGCTGCTCGTCTGCATCTCTCAGCACTCGTCTGTGTTGTCACTTTGGTATTGCTCATTTGCTTTCCCCAGCAGTGGCCCATGATTACTCTGTTGATTGCTCGTCTGCACTTTCCAGCACTCGTCTGTGTTTGATGTTTGTTGTTGCTCGTCTGCAATCTCCAGCACTCGTCTGTGTTTTGAGATGTAATATCTGTTGATGCTCGTCTGCACTCTCCCAATACTCGTCTGCATTTGGTATCTAATATGTGGTTGCTCGTCTGCATTCTCCGGCACTCGTCTGTGTTTATTATCTGTTTGAAGCTCGTCTGCATTGTTGGGATACTCGTCTGTATCATCCCTAACACTCGTCTGTGTTAGCATACATCTGTATGTGTGGATCTGCTGATTATCCCGGTACTTTTCTGTATTGCTACTCCAAATGCTCGTCTGTGTTTGAATTTCTGGTATTCGTCTATACCAGTGGCTGATATTCGTCTGTATCATTGCCTGAAGCGCTCGTCTGTGTTTCTTAGATCATCGTCTGATACTCGTCTGTATCATTGACTTATGGCACTCGTCTGTGTTATCTTGATGATCATCCAATACTCATCTGTATTGAAGAGGTTTAAAATCCTGACTGTGGGAATAAATATCAAAATGGTTACCGGTCCTGTCGTAACAGGTATATCCAAAAGAGGCTCGTCTGTCTCAAGTACCACTTATTATTGTTGCACTTGGCGTCACAGGTTTGCTCGAAGAAGACTCGTCTGTCTTATACCATATATCCACGGATAATATATGAAGATGGTTCGTCTACCTTGATTATGCATGTCTATCCCACAGACTTAAGTGCATCCCGGTCCTGGCGCAACAGGTATATCCGAAGGAGATTCGTCTGTCTTAAGTCATATATTTTTGCAAAGTGTTTGAGGAATCGTATGTCCAGTTCATGGCGTCACAGGATTGTTTGAAGAAGACTTGTCTGTCAAAGTATTCTAATTCCAGATACCAGTTTCAACTTGGAAGGAGCTCATCTGCTTTCTCTCCGCTTCAGTCACCGAAGCGTCATTTGGTTGGGTTTATTTCCCAGTTTCTGCATTCTTCGTCAGAGTGCAAATTTCAAGGTCTTTATGGTATTCAATCACAGTTTATCCCTAACATCTGATAGCCGTTGCCTTCATCCTTTTCCGATTAACAGTTGATTGAATAGGGGCATCTGTAGACACCCTAATTTGCCCTCAGGCTTTTCTTCTTTGTCCTCTTTTCATTTGCATTCATTCGCATCATCATTAGATCATTTAGCATTCATGTCATGTGCATAAGACATGGGATCGTATCTTTTGAGGAATTATGGTTTATTTCCCTGAAAAGGGGTCCAAGGCTGAAAACTATTCACCGATTCATTTGGCTCGTCACTATGGATTTCTGCTTCATCAGGTTACAAGGCTATTCTCCTTCTCAGCATCTCAGGATATCCAGTTACGATCCAGCTCAGATGGATGTTTGACCTAATCCTGGTCAAACTATCAGGAGATTTCTTCAAAGGAAAGTTGTTTGTTTCATTGGGCTATTTCTCAATCGGTGTGCGTCCAAGATCAAATTATTGTGTGTAGATTTTTTCAGGTTATCAAGAAGTGGTTTGTGTGAGGTTTGGTTCATAAAATCTGGTTTATCATGATCCATCAGGCGCAATCGTGTTCACCTGTGGGATTTATTTTCTTCAATGTGGGTCCATTAATCAGGGCAAGATTTCATATCGATTCAGTTGTCAATTGCTTCAGTTGCAAGTTATTTAGGTCTATGATTGCGTTCATCTTTTTAATCAGGATTTGTTGAAGGAATTGAAAGGTTGGCACTGAATTAATGAGTCAAGATTTCGGGGTTGCGTGCGTGTTGGTAGTAGTCAGTCCATTCCATGTATGACCCATTCATTATTCATTTCTCATGTTCTTTTTTCCATTATTCGAGTTTTTTCTCATTAATCATATTTCACCCGATTAATCTATTTCTTTTAAATCATTTCAAACCATTTCTATGTTCATACCAATATTCATGTCCATAAATCAATTCCTAAATCCATTGGTGTCATCCATTTTTATTAATCCATTTTTTTTCTCAATCACCATCTAAAATCCCTTTTCTTTATAACCAAGTCCATTAAATTCAATTCAAAACAAAAAGATCCATATTATTTATTCACCTATTCTCATATTTTTTGTTTACAAAAAGATCCATATTATTTATTCACCTATTCTCATATTTTTTGTTTACAAAAAGATCCATATTATTTATTCACCTATTCTCATATTTTTTGTTTACAAAGGTCAAATTATTATTAAGCCTATTCTCATATTTTTTGTTTACAAAATCTCAAAAAAGGGGGTTTCCGCAATACACAAAGTCCATACAACTTGCCAATAAAGCTTCCGTACGCAATTCGTAATTTCACTCAACTCATAACAGACACACAGTAACATAACACGCAGGCCACACAACATAATTCTCAGCCACTAATTCAATACCAATGCACCATGTGCACTCACTGCCAGCGCAACAACTTGTACAACTTTTCATTCTTCTCGCAAATTCTCGTAAGGAAAAAAGAAAAACGGTACTACACAGCATACAACCACAGACATCACTCTTCACGCATCCCGCACAGCTCCCTCTCTCAATTTCATCACTCTTCACAGCACGTTCACAAATACGAAAACTCGCATAGTAATCACAGAAAAACAACTTTGACAACACTTCTCTCATACGCAACTCTCTCACTCTTAACCTCAAATCCGCGGCCCCCCATCGCACATCACCAATCACACACCTCATTCCTCCAATCTCACACACAAACGCCTCACTCTTTTTCTAGAAAAACAACCAAAATACACACCAAATTCTCTTCTTCTTCAACCCTTCACCGCCATAACAATCCTTCATTCAACTAACCCTCTTAAACAAACCTATTCCCCTTCATCACTCACAGCTCACCAACCTTCAAACATCCACACCCTTGAACCGATGCAACCTCATCCACCACAAACTATCTTCAAACCAACCATCACAATCACCAACCATCTCACCCTCAAACCAAACTTTCCGACCGCATCTTCAAAAAAATCCGACAAACCGCAACCCCTTTTAATCATTCAACAACACAAACGCAAAAATCAGAAAAAAAGAAGAAGATCTGAGATGAAGGGAACTGATTAATTTCAAAACAAAATCATAAGAGCGAGATTCAAACCGAAATCACGCCAACGGGATTGAAGAAGGGAGGCCCGGAGATGATGTTGATGAGGATTGCAACGACGAAAAGAAGCCGCCGCGATTGAAATTGAGAAGCGAACGGAGATGTCGCGACTTCAATTTGGAGAAGGCGGTCATCTAATCAGCGGCGCACAAGCCAAAAGAAGATCCGTGGAGTTCCATTGCTGCTGATGCCGCCACAGACGCCGAAGAATCCAGATTCGAACAAATAGAAGTTTCGTGGGACATTCGGTGAAGCGAAGAAGAAGAAGACGCGATTGGCCCTGTTTCACGTGTTTTTATTCTGTTGTTATTTTCCGTGGTTTTTTTGACCTTTGATGTTCATTCTATTATAATTTTATTTTAATCTTAATTTTCTTTTCTTAATTTATTTTGTAAAGAACATGGTTGGTTTTTGTTATTTATGGGCTGCAGGTGAGCCCGCTTGCTTCTTTTTGTTGATCACCACCCTTTCCCAATGGATTGTATCCCCTTCAGGCGGATAGTTGTTTTTAACTTGGGCTTAAGCCCGTTTCCTTCTCCTTTCTACTCAAACCTCTTATCCAGCACTAAGCCCCATCTTCTTCTTTTTTTCTTCTTAATTTTCATTTAATCTCTTATTTTATTTTCTTAGTTTTTGTTAACAATATATTTAGCTCTTGATTATTCTTAATTAAGTTTTAGTTTAGTTTTTAATAATTTTTCTTAGAATTTTATTAATCTAGATTTTTATTAAGATTTAGCTTTGTTTATTTTTGTTTAGCATAATTTGGTTGAATTTGGTTGGATACAATTATTAATATTAATATATCTTTAGTATTAGTTTGAGTTTAGCTAAATAGAATTGTATTTAATTGTGGTTCTAGTTTGTGCTCGTTGTTTTGTAGGCTTATTGTTTGACTTCGGTGATAGCCTTGCGTCAAATTGTTCCTTGGACTTGAAGAATCATCCTGATAAATACTCTTGTTGATTATTCTCTTTGTTGGTCGACTTGGATGCTAGGTGATTATATTTGACTTTCGTCTAATACCCGGATAAAGGGACAACTGTGGTTGACTTATAAATCTGTTTTGGACTCTATACTTCTTCTTGAATTTCTTTTGCATGCATTAAAGAGACAACAGACCTTTTCCGTTAGGTACCACTGATGGCCCGATTATACTTATTGCATGCTGTTGCATCTGGAAGTCCTACTGGTGTAGGCTCTGTTTGTGCATTGTCTGATTACTCCATTTTGCATTCTCATCTCCTTATCTTTTCTTATTCATTTCTTATTCCTCATCTTTTTCTAATCGAGGTGTGCTTAGGCCACCATGGTTCTTCTCCTCTCATTCTTCTCTTTCTTATCTCCTCCTTCATTAGGATAGTAGACCTTACTAACCTAGGACCATCCGAGCATGTGAATATTAGGATTAGACTTTTCCCGTTAGATTTTAACGTTGTGGTCCTTTTGGTTTCTTTCCTCTTCTCATCTCAAAAACCTAAAAAAAAAGCATCTAATAAAGTTTGAAGTGATACCTTGAGCAATAGCCTTATCCCATGAGGTACTTGTAGTCTTCCCATCTTGGGATAGTACAAGCTTACCTTGTGATGCACAAGTCTGATCAAGGTATCTTCTTCACCAAGAAAAGCATAAAAAACACTTCTTCACTGTAAATACCAAAAGCACTTAATAAATTAATGAGTTTGTGAGCTTAGGTCCTAATCTCTGGATTCATGTTTTGGGGATCTTCTCCTTACTTGGGTGTGCTTGTTCTATTATTCCATCTTGGAATGTAGTGACAAGTGCACATTCCATGGAAAAGAGCTTGAGTTCACTTTCTTGTGACACACTCATAAAAGCTTCATAAAAAACACAAACAAATAATAAGCTACTTCCCTTCGGAAATTCGTTTCTCATCTCATTCGCTCCGTACGCGAACTTGCTCCTACTTGTCACTTTGCAAGACGGTTACGCACTCGTCGTCCGAGTCTGCAACACCTGAGCAATGGCATAGGCAGTTCAAGCCTTAATTCACAAGCAATTTCCTTGTTACCCCTAGTTAGGGGAACTACGGCGTCTCTGATCCTCATTGTCCAGATGAGGTACGTAGGCAGCGGGGTAGGGCCCGTTCGAGCACAATCTTTATTTTCCCTACATTTTTTCTCTTTGTTTTCTCATTCAGTTCTTTTCTCAGTTTCTTTTCCAGTTCCATTTTCTTTTCTTTTTCAGCAGCTTTCATACCCTCACCCTTTGAAACCATTTCTTTGCAAGCGTGGATCCCGTCGGGTACGGCGGACGATCTAGGTGCTAATACCTTCCCAGGTTGTAACCGACTCCCGAACTCAGTTTCTTTGGTTCGCAGGACCTGTGTCCTTCCTTTTCTTTTCCTCTGGTTTGTGCAGCATTACCATTCCCGTTCCTTCGGGATAAAAATGCCCGGCTGGCGACTCTAACCTTTTCCGCGCCACTTTCGCGTTTGTACCAGGATGGAATTCCGGGGAGCGACAATCGCCATTTATCATTTTCGCATTCTTGTTATTTTGTATTGTTTGTTAAGTACTATTTGCTTTGAACATTATCGTTTGTACTTGGTTTTGTTAATATTATGTTTATGCATGTTTTGAACCAGTCTATTTGCATTCGCTCATTATTTCTCATTTAACACAAAATCAAAAAAATATTCCCTCACTTCACTTTAGCAAATATTTGAAGGAGGATGATGAAAACGAAATACCCATAACTGTTGAGGTATGCTTTCGGATAAAACCTTGTCAACGATGTACAAGAATTTTTTTTAAAATCCCCAAACACTAAAGAGATAAGGAGTTAATCCCTAGTCAACCCCTTCGAGCCTAGAAGTAGGAGTTTCTTTCGGATACAACCCTTACATCTAATCCGGGGCAGGGTAGTTATTCAGTTAGCCTAACTACACCTTCGAATCGCAAGATGAGACATCCCGTCGGAGGACCAATCAACAAATGACTTGGTAGTCACAACATTAAAACAAAAAGAAAAGAAAAGAAAAAACCACTAAGTTGAGCACCCGAAGGGAGACTTAGTCGAAAAAAATGAAATCAAAAGAGGAACTCAAATCCTCAGCAAAAGCAAAACAAATATCAGTGACCACCAAATCAAGAATCAAAGGGCCACCAATAACAAAATAAGATGACTGTCATTTTCAAGCAAACTTTAAAGCTTCATCTTCACCCTTGCAAAGTCAAAACGAATGCATGTGCAGAGCTAACTGAACGTAGGACTGGAGAACATCACGAAGAAGGGGTGGGTACAAATCAAACTTTGAGCCTTATATCCTTTGTTTCTCAAACCATTAACCAGGCCATGTTACAACCCTCAAAAGACCTAATTGAGGCGCGATTTATTCTGAAAGCATGCTACCAAAAAGGTTGCGTAAATTGACTCCCATATATTTGCTAATCTTCAATCTTGATTGCACATTATTCTTGCTGCATCTTTCACGCACTTTCTAAGTCAGCACCTCGTTTGGGCTAATGGTCCATTCGTCACACTTTCACAACATTCAAAACGACTTTTTCAAAACTTACATGAACGTTGCATTAACACTACCATATGTGTATGAACAATTTAATTGCAAATCGGTGCTTGACATCATTGCAATCCCAACAAGGGGCAATCAAAAGAGGAACTTGAATCAATACTTCTTCGAAATCAACTCAATCAGAGGAAAAATAATCTTCAACGGCCCAATCAGGGGCAAATTATCTTCAAACAGTTCAGTCAGGGGCAGACGCCTACCAAATCCAGACACTAAGGCAGATCATGTTTTGGTCACTCTCAAAGCTTCCCTACTAGAGTTTTTCAAATACCCTACAGGTAGGGGCAAGCAAACAAGGAGAAAATCTTCCTATCTCTATTCCCCAGCTGAACAAGCAGATCTTACCAGATGTTGGCAACCATTCAAAGAAAAGAAGTCTTCATGTGTCAATTAACTCGCTTCGCATCACCAACAAATAACCAAACTTGGAGCATTCAGATCAATCTTCTGACCATACATCGTCGAAGATCGAGTGTCGGGGAATCAACCCCTCCACCCACCCAAAGTCCAATCATTATTGGCAACTACCAAACCAAAAGTCCACCAAGCTGGCACCTTTCATTTCCCAATCACCTCATATGCATCATTAAGGATCATTTACATAAATCATTTACAACATACGCATCATTTGCATATATAAGCAAATCAGACTTTCATATCCCTAACTTTTCAATTGCATCTCAATGCATAAACACTTGCATCGTATCTCCATCATTATGGAATACCATTTCAAAAACAAACAAACATAGTTGCATGATTCAGGATCCAGGATCAACCCAAGATTTCAGGCCTTCCCCCAGCGGAAGTTAGGATCCAGGGTCGATCGAAGATTCCAAAGATTCTCCTAGGTGTTATTCAGTGGGCGTCACCATTGGATATTTTTCTTCCAGTTTATTTAATTTTCTGTTACTCAACATCGACCTAGCATTGAGTGTTGGGGTCGCATTATCATCCTTGCGGTGGTAAGTGATTATTTAATTTTCTGTTACTCAGCATCGACCTAGCATCGAGTGCTAGGGTCGCATTATCATCCTTGCGGTGGTAAGCGATTATTTAATTTTTTGTTACTCAGCATCGACCTAGCATCGAGTGCTAGGGTCGCATTATCATCCTTATGGTGGTAAACGATTACTTAATTTTCTGTTACTCAGCATCGACCTAGCATCGATTGCTGGGGTCGCATTATCATCCTTGTGGTGGTAAGCGATTATTTAATTTTTTGTTACTCAACATCGACCTAGCATCGAGTGTTGGGGTCGCATGATCATCCTTGCGGTGGTAAGCAATTATTTAATTTTTTGTTACTCAGCATCGACCTAGCATCGAGTGCTGGCGTCGCATTATCATCCTTGTGGTGGTAAGCGATTACTTTATTTTATGTTACTCAGCATCGACCTAGCATCGAGTGTTGGGGTCGCATTATCATCCTTGCGGTGGTAAGCGATTATTTAATTTTTTGTTACTCAACATCGACCTAGCATCGAGTGTTGGGGTCGCATTATCATCCTTGCGGTGGTAAGCGATTATTTAATTTTCTATTACTCAACAT
The DNA here is from genome assembly GCA_963966055.1 of Lathyrus aphaca. Classification (NCBI taxonomy): domain Eukaryota; kingdom Viridiplantae; phylum Streptophyta; class Magnoliopsida; order Fabales; family Fabaceae; genus Lathyrus; species Lathyrus aphaca. The sequence continues at coordinate 443,693,560 of OZ014519.1, forward strand.
CGACCTAGCATCGAGTGCTGGGGTCGCATTATCATCCAGGCGGTGGTAAGCGATTATTTAATTTTCTGTTACTCAGCATCGACCTAGCATCGAGTGCTGGGGTCGCATTATAATCCTTGCGGTGGTAAGCGATTATTTAATTTTTTGTTACTCAACATTGACCTAGCATCGAGTGCTAGGGTCGCATTATCATCCTTGCGGTGGTAAGCGATTTGTTTAATTTTCTGTTATTCAGCATCCATATCGACCTAGTTCGAGTGTTGGGGTCGCATTATCATCCTTGCGGTGGTAAGCGATTATTTAATTTTCTATTACTCAACATCTGTATCGACCTAGTTTGAGTGTTGGGGTCGCATTATCATCCTTGCGGTGGTAAGCGATTATTTATTTTTTTGTCACCCTACATCCATATCGACCTAGTTCGAGTGCTGGAGTCGCCTTATCATCCTTTTGGTGATAGCGATTTATTTACTTTCAGTTAACTTGTTTCCTTTCGGGGTCACCCATCTTTTCAGTTTTCATTGTTTAGCTTTTATCATTACACATTTTCTTTTGTCAGACAAATTCGGAGTATGTATATCTAATTGTCTTATACCCTGAAAGTTTGAACGCAAGGCAGGTCATCTTACTCGGTCCAAGCCAATTCGATAGGGGCAACTGTCATACCCCAAATTTGTCCTACCCGCACCATTTTATTTTACTGTCTAACAGATATTCAAATATCCAAAATATGTCACTTGTTTTTATTTTATTTTTATACCCGATTTTGTCCATTATCTAATTTCATTCATATCCAATATCCTTTTATATTTTATTCAAAAAAAAATCAATTACCAAAAATCCAAAAAAAAATGCATTTATTTCCTTTTAAAATAAAAAAATCTAATCCCTTTTTATTTTATTCACTATTTTAAATACTTAGTATCCATTTTTAATCCATTTTAACCATTACTTTTAAAATTTATCACATGTTATTATTATTATTATAATTTTTCATACTACCACATTTTATTAAAATATTCTATCATTGTTACTATTTTATTATTATCATTAGTATTACTTTTTTTTCTTAATTATTTTTGTATATTATATTTATTATTATTTTCGGTTATTATTATAGCATCACAATTTCACAATTCACACTTTCTACAACCAAGACCCCACCTCCACACGTTTCTTATTTTTTCAACACCACTACCTAACCAATGCAACCATCACAAAAATTTCACGTGTTACAATATTTTATCAGACCCCATTTGTAAATATCTCATAAGCCGATTATCTCTCTTCTTAAATCCATTTACTATTATTTAAACAAGATCACAAAAAAATCTTTTTATTACTGATCGTACCTGGAGATCAGGATCCGATACGGCTGGCTTCGAGCGTTGCTGAAAGACGGTTGGTGATGAAAGGAGGGGGTGTACCTGCAAGGCACTCCGATGCTGAAGTAAGTAACCGAGCAAAGAGTGGGCAAGTACAAGGATTAAGGTCAGAGAATTGAATACCTGACCCTCCCAAATGAGAGGGTTTATATAAGGGGCTAAGTGGAAGATTATTGGTCCATATCGTTGGGCGCGGATTGAGGAATCCATAAAAATAGGTAACGGTCAAAACTAGCCGTTGGAGGGCTTTGTCTTGGTCGGTACGCTCTTGGTCGGTAGAGACCACTATTCTTGATTCTGCTCGACGTCGAGTGCTTCTGCCAAGTTGGTTTGCTTGGCCCAATTATGGGAATTGGGCCAGTCCAGAACAGGAGCCCCCCAAGTCATTGCTCGTGCGGAGGAGCAGTGACTTAGTAATGGTTTCGTGCTCGAGGACAAATAGTATCTGGGCTAGGAATTTTTTGCTGCCGACCTTCGAGGGGCGAGCAATTGGTACGTTGCTCGACGGGAGAATGTGAAATGAAAAGCTGGAATATTTGGGAATTCGCGCTTATTAATGATATGACGGCTAGCCTAGGGGCTAGCGTGTAGGGGTCACGTGTGCCTGCACGTGTTTCCCTCCCTATAAATAGGGTTTCCAGGCTTCATTTTGAACTTTTCGTTTCATCTTCTTCTCCGAAGTCTTGCTCGTTCAACCACCATCGCTCACAGTCGTCGACCACTGATTCCAGACTCTACATCTTCTGCAAATGGCTTCTCAAGCACAAGGTACGGCTCCTTTTCGTTGTTTTCAGTAGTTATAGGTTAGATATCATATAAATGCATGCGGTTTAGGGTAGTTTTAACGGTAGTCTTAGATTTAGAGCCGGTAAACCTTAGAACTTCTGCCACCGTTGTTGGTCGGCTGCAAACCCTAACTCATGGTCGACGTAGGTGTTGGTCGACCTTGACTTGGGATTTGATAAATATTTTAGGCTAGATCCCGTAATTTCTGACGTTGGGCGTAAGCCATCGCTTTGAGTGATGGTCAGCCAGGGCTACAGCTCGGGACCCTGTTCCTGGGTTGATGCGCGCCCTTTCACTTGTCGAGCGGTGGAAGGGTGGATTTGATATTCTTAATCGAATTCACTGACGCCATTCCTCTGCTTTTCAGGTGAAAACTCGCTCATGGACCCGTTGGATGTGTCCTCGGAAGAGACGTCCTCGGAAGATTCTGGATCTTCTGCGTCAGTCCCCTCCAGCTCCGGGAGTTCCTCGGGAGACTCGGACGCGAGCACTACGGAATAAGGAGCTTCAACAGACTCGCCACAATGCCCCGAACAGATAAGGATCTCGCCCGAAGAATGGGTGGTGGAGGATCTGCTGGACAAAGTTTCCTCGTTCTCAAGGCCTCGAGCGGAGCCGTTGCCCGTCGTTGGCAACCCTGCCGACTGGGTTGTGACTTGCCCAGGAGATGATGACCGTATCTTCTCAGATTTTGGAGGTCGGGCGTTCTCCATGTACGAGTATGCAATTTCGGTCCTGGGGGTAACTTTGCCCTTCAATGACTTGGTTGTCGCTCCCGACAAATGAAACAGGGTCAGATGAAGGTACAGACGCGAACGGTCGGCGAGAGGGAACAATGAGAACACACAGCCGTGAACTCACTGGAGATGAATAGAGTCGCCAGCTAGGCATTTTTATCCCGGAGGAAAGGCAATGCTGCATAGACCTAGAAAAAGATGGATAAGACGGTTTGCGAACCAGAGAGACTGAGAAAGGGGGTTGGTTACAACCTGGGAAGGTGTTAGCACCCAGATTGTCCGTCGTACTCGACGGGATCCACGCTTAAAAGATTTGTGTATTAAAGGGGTAGTGTCAGTACAATTTGTGTATAAAATAGCTGGAAAGGAATGTACAGGTGTAAGTGTAAAGGAAATGAAAGTGAAATATGAAAGTGTCAGTGTAAGAATGGAGTGAGATGCTCATGATAATGAGGCTAAAGAATGAAGCTGGAAAGAGGGGGAATGTACAGAGACTTTTGTTCGATAACTGTTAAGTTATGCCTACGTATCCTCTTGTGCAATGAGGAAGTCAGAACACCGTAGTTCGACCCAAAGAGACTGAAAGATGAATTGACTGATGAACTGCTTGCTTGTCAATGCTCAAGTGTATGACCTGTCTGGCTCAGGTGCAAACTGTCTTGCATTAGGCGGAAGAAGCGAGCTCTCGTTTATGAGTGAAGGTGATGAGAAAAGAATCCCGAAGGAGACGATTATTGTTTGTTTTTGTGTTTTCAGTCTTTTATTGCTTTTGAGAGTTTGTCATAAGTTAATGAGCTTAAGCCTGAACCAATGGATTTAGCAAACTCATCACATCTTCCCTCTGATTAGGGGTAATGAGAATACCTTAAGTGTGAAGTCAGATTCTCACACTTAATCACCATGATGTAGGATTAAGATCATTGACCTACTTGTGATTATTTAGATGTTTTTTGGGATTTTTGTTTAGTGTTGAGTAATGAGGTTAAGCCATAATCATGGATTAAACAGACCCATTACACCATCCTAAAAGAAGGATGATAGATGAGAATGTTTAAGCTGAGGAAAGCTCCTCAACTTAATCCATGATTAGGGATTAAACTCATGACAAAACAAGCCTTTGATTAAGTGGATTTTATTTAATGATATGATGATGAAGTGAGTTTTATGATTTGTAAGACAACTTGAGGGGGACTTGTCCATTAACACTAGGGTTAGTCCTTCTTAACCAGTTAAGGAAGAATTAGAACCCTAATGCAAGGCCCAAGTTACAAGTGTGATGTCTTGATATTTATTAAATGAATTGATTAAGAGATTTAAACACCTTAAGGGTTCAAGATTTAGGATTAAAGTTATACACTCCATCCTAAAAGAAGGATGCAGGCATAAGCTTAATCACAAAGTCTTAAAGCCTTTAGGGTTTAGTCCCTGATTATGAGATGAGAAGAGAAGACTCAAAGAGAGACACAAAGGTAAAACTAAGAGGGGATACTAACCAAAACCCTAATTCATTGTCATGCTTGGATGATCCTAAGGTTTGTGAGGTTTGCAAGAACAAATCTTCAGAGGAGCCACCAGGAAGCAGATGAACAAGATCAGGAGAAGCAAAGTAACTTGCTTCATTTAAGAAGTCAAGTCACTTGAGGAAAGAAGGTGGGAGGAAGAAGAATGAGCAAGCTCAAACTCAAACACAAATAGAAATGCAGCAATGGATGCAAGATAGATGAAAAGAAAAGGTATGAGAAGTGAAGGCAAATTCACTTCCCAAGTTTACTTACCACCTGAAATGTTAGAAAGAAATGCAATGCAATGCTAAATGAAATGAAATGACATGATGCTAGACCAAACCAGAAGCATGTTGATGATGAAAATGATGCTATGAGATGCTGCAAACATGAGGCAAGGCATGGAGATGCTCATACAAGATCATGAATGCAAATGATGCAAGCTAAGGAGCATGAATGAACATGAAAAGTTATGAATCATACAAGACAAATGACATGGCAAATATGTAATGCAATGATCAATCATGCTTCCTATATGTCTTAAGATGCCAAATGAATCACAAAAATGCACAAAATGCAAGGACAAGTCATGTTATGCAAGGAAATGCAAGAAGGATGCAAGAGAAAGCCCAAATTAGGGTTCATGGATCAAACATCAAACAAAAACCAAAAACAGAAGCAAACCCTAAGATAAAAAATGGAAAATGGTGCCCAAAGAAACCCTAGACCTATAATAAACCACTGCCCAAAGGGGAACTCCCAACTCCTAACCAAACTCAAGATATGATTTTTCTAAGTTATTAGGGTTTTTTAGGGTTCTTAACAAAAGAAATGCCAAACAATTGGAAAATGCAAGATCAAATCATGACCATTTTACCCTAGAAACTACATGCCAAACACAAAACAAAGCAAAAAGAATCAATGTCCAAACCTTCTCCAATAGGCAGAAATGAATTTTTGAACCCATGATCAAAATAATGCATAAAAAATGATTTAATTCAATGAAAAATTCTCAAAATGCATCAAGATCAAAAAAGAAATTTGGTTTGAAGGTTGGACAATGTTTCTAAATGTCTTAGAACATTTCATGAATTTTTTTGTAATTTTTAAATACCTAAAAGTATTTTTAATTAATTAATTCCCATTAATCAATTAAAAATAATCTTTTAAATATTTAAAAATACTTTTTTGATGATAAAAAATAAAATAAAAATATTTTTGTGTCATAAAAATTAATAAAACTCAGAGGAAAAAGTTTCATAATTTTTTATGCATTTTTTGCTATTTTAAAATAATTATGCAAGTTAATTGAAAAGAAAATGAATAAAAATCAAATAAAATAAGAAGTAATCAGCATGGAAGGCCAGGATTCAATCTGGAAAAGAAATGGTTGACTTGGCGCGTGATCGTGTGGCTCACATTCAAACTGAGTTAATCTTAATTAATTAAATAAATTAAACCTAATTAGAATTAATGACATGATCTGAGCCATTGGATGCGCGCGGGAAAAGACTCAGTCAACTCATCCAACGCCTGAAATTCAAACTGGGAGCCCTAACCCTAATCACATATTAATGACTTTCAGGTGGCCGGAGAAGACTTCCGGTCGTCTTCTCCGGCCAACACCCTCCCTGAAAAATCCCCAAACCCCTCAAATCGTATCAAAAATGAAAACTAAGAACTGGGAAATGATCTCCATCTTCTCACGAATCAAACCCCTCTCTCAAAACACATTTCTTTTTCCTAATCAAGCTGAATCGAAGAAAATGAAAGCTAGGGCACGCAGGTTTCAGAGACAAATTACATACTCAAATCAAAGCCATTTTCAAAACCAAAGACATCAGGATAATCAGTGAATCACATAGAACAAGTTTGTAACAAGAAAAATGATTTCTGGAAAAATAATTTTCGAGCTACCTGAGATTTGGAGCTTTCAATTTGAGGACTTTCTGGCCACTTCTCCTTGTGCAATCCACTCCACTTGGTCCACAGAAGATGCTTGAATGCTCAAAAGAAGTTTGTGTTGGCTGGATAGTGAGATTCGACAGCTTCTGCTCAAGCTTGATCAGAAATGGCAATGGAGTTTCTGGAGGTTTCAGGCCATTGTGAATGATGGTTTGTGGTCCTGAGGATGAATGGAGAAGGTCTGGAGTGTTTGTTTGTATGTTGGTGAGCTAGGGTGAGAGTTTCGAATGAAACTGCAAGCTGGTGTGAAAATGGTGCAGTGATGTTGTAGCTTGTTTAAGGCCTGGTTCTTGGTTGCTTTGGGCTCAATGAGACATGGTGAGATGATTGGTAAAATTGGTTTGGATGTATGTGAGCTGGGCAGAGAGTTTCGAAGGCAAAAGCAAAATGGAGTGTTCTTGTGAATGTGATGAATGTGTGAGCTTCAGCCTTGCTTAGTGTTATGTTTAGCTTGCAAATTGTCCACATAACTCTCTCTCATTGGTCAGTTGACAAGACATGCCCTTTATTGATTGGTAAGTTAACTTTTGCAAAAAGTCAAATAATGTGTAAGAGAAGTAAGGCTCATGATCTAGGCAAGTACATGGGCATGGGCTGGCGCAGCAAGGTGAGGTGAGAGGCTAGCAAAGCTCAGCATCCAAGGCTGCAAGTAGGAGGAAGCATGATCATGAGTTTTGCAACTTGTTGTAACTTTGGTTCACATGTGAGAAAGTCTTGTTACACCAACCAAACCATGGGGAAACTTGGTCCAATTCTGATTTTTAGGACTTAGAGAATGTTTATGTGCTGGTTTGAAATGAATTAGAGGTCACATAATGCATTGGTTCATGACTTTGCAAAATTTCCATTTGAAGCATGCCTTGAAAATTAATGATTTTAGCCAACTTTGCATTGCCATAACTTTTGATCCAAGAAGAGTTTGATCATGTTCTTGTACTTTTTGAAAAGGGAAAAATGAGATCTACAACTTTCATGACCAAAGTTTTTCCATTTGAAGCATTTTTGGATCAAGAATCATGGCTTGAAAAATGACCTAAAATGATGCATTCTTGAAAAGTCAACTATGCCCAAAAAGTCAACATTTGCAAAAACCCTAAATTCTTGATTTTTGTGAACTTCAACCTTCTTCCATGATCAAATAAAGATCATATACACTCAAAATGATGAAGACCAACCATTGGTTGGGTCATTGGGGGCCTCAGATGCCCTGATTTTGCACTGACTTGTCTGAAAAGTCAACCTTTAATCAGATGACTTCCCCATGGAATTTCTTCATGAAAATTGATATGCATACTCCCTATACCATATGAGGAGCAATGGAAACAAGAATGACCAAAAAATTTGGTGTTATGGCCTCTGAAACCAAAACCCTAATTTTCAGTCAACTGTGCAGTTCAACCTGGCTCTGCATCTACTCAAACCCTAGTTCTTGTGATTCCTCTGCATTTTTGACTTTGAAAAGATGGAGAATAACATAAGTATACACATGGACCCCTTTGAGTTGCTTAGTGGCCTTTGGAATGGCTCAAGATGCTTTGGGATTGCTCAGATCACAAACCCTAGGTGCAGATGCCTTAGAAACTATGCAGTGACTCAAAATTGAGATATGAGATGATATGATTGTGTTTATGAATATGAGGATGATCACAAGCCATGGTGTGAAATGGGTGAGGGCAAATTTGGGGTGTTTACAGCTGCCCCTATTCAAACACGAGTTAGCTGTGCAGGTTGTAAGCGACGGCTTAACAGGCAAACAAGATAACTTGTGGTTGAATACCAAAGACAGTCCAAAATTTGCACTCACGGAATGAAAAAGAAAAGGGCTATAGATTGTAAAAGGAAAACAAAGTATATTGTAAAGTGTAGGCGACGGAGGACGACCGTCGAGCAGAGGACGACTGCTGGGTAAAGAGCAATGACGGGGACAGCCGACATGTTGGGAAAAGTGCGTGAAGATAAAGCAATGACGGGGACGGCCGACATGCTGGGGATAGAAGGTAAAGCCAAGACGGGGACGGCCGACTAGCTGGGGAAAATAAAACCGTGATGGGGACGGCCATCAAGATAAAGCTGTAAAATTCTCTGGAAATTAATAAAACATGACGGGGACGGCCATCAAGTTCATAAAGGTAAAGTAACCAACGATGGGGACGGCCATCGGGCTAAAAGGAAAAGGGACCACGACGGGGACGGCCATCGGGTTAAAGAATAAATGAAATAAACAGATGATGGGGTACGGCCATCAAAGGTGAAGGACGATCACCTAGCAGGGGACGGCTGCTCTGTTGGGGATAAAAGGAATATGATGGGGCGGCCATCAAGGGTGGAGGACGACCACCTAGCAGGGTACGGCTGCCGAAAATATCAACGATGGGGACGGCCATCGGATAGAAAAGGTCAACGATGGGGACGGCCATCGGACGAGCATGATGGAGGACGACCATCAAGAAGTGGAGGACGACCACTCAGCAGGGTACGGCTGCTCTCGAGGTTTGTCATGACATAGGACGAATGCCAGATAACCAAAATCAACAATGGGGACGGCCATTGGATAAACTGATGAAGGACGATCATCAAAAGGTGGAGGACGACCACCTAGCAGGGGACGGCTGCTAAAAAAATCAACGATGGGGACGACCATCGGATGAGCATAATGGAGGACGACCATCAAGAAGTGGAGGACGACCACTCAGCAGGGTACGGCTGCTCTCAGGGTTATCATAACACAGGACGAGTGTTAGATAAAAGAAAATGCTTTGTTGGTGATCTACTGGGGATATAGTGAACATGGACGAGCGTTCACAACCAAGAAAAGAAAGGTATAAGTGTTTGGTATTGTGTATAGATTAAAGATGCGGACGAGCATCCTTAAGACTATGATACGGACGAGTATCACGTAGAAACAAACTGACACATGTTCAGAGATGATGATACGGACGAGTATCAACGGGTTAACAAGGAACACGGGCGAGTGTCGAATCTGATGGTTCTTCTGGGGGAATATTAGACAACAGACGAGTATCTATATTCAAGAAGACAAAAGTGTTTGACACGGTGTATGGATTAAAGATGCGGACGAGCATCCTTAAGACTATGATACGGACGAGTATCATGTAGAAACAAACACTAGACGCAACGTTCTGAGATGATGGTACGGACGAGTACCAACTGGTTAACAAAGAACAAGGACTACTGTCGAATCTGTGGGGATATGAGTGATGTATACAAGATACGGACGAGTATCTGTATAAGTGTATCGATGGGTAGTGAGTGATATATAGATAAGTGTTTATCTGCTGGGGAGAGTGACACGGACGAGTGTCAAGAGAGAAAAGTATAGTATCAACAAGTATATGGGTTGTAAAAGTGCAAGCGAACGTGCTGGGGATATGACACGGACGGGTGCCAAGAAAATGTATATATAAGTATATGTGAGTGCAAAGAGGGTGTCTTTGGCTTTCTGCTGGTGATTTGACACGGACGGGTGTCCAAAGGTGTATATATTGGTGTTTGTGATTTGAAGGCAACTGCTTTTGCCGGGACCCTGGTGGGGATTTCTGTACAATGATGATGAGCGGGTTTATTATTCACAGGTGTTCAATTCACAACATGACTTATGATTATGCTATGCATTTGATTTATTTTTTGCCGTAATGCTCCGTATTAGACGGAATGCTACGCTCTGAGGGGATATTATGATGCAAATGCTATGATTATGCAAGGAGGCACAGATCCGGGATTCGGATCCCGTTGCTGCAAAGATCTCTGGTTGATCTGCTTGAAGTGAATATCCCAGCTGGGGATGAGATCATTGGTAGATCTAATGATGTATCTGCTTGGGGATATAGGTCACTGATTGACATCCTTATAATACGGGACCCAACTGGAGTTTGTAGAAGCTTTCTTCACTCTGTTGTGATCTTCTATGCGCTGCTCTTCTGGATAGAGGCTGAAGATTCTGTGGGGAGATGATTCCCTGACTCCTGTACTCAACTGAGGATGAAATGGCAGCTCGGCTGGGGAATTATGAGAGGCAACTCAGCTGGGGAGAGCAACAAGAGGCCACTCGGCTGGGGATAGAGCATTTCGGATGCCGAGATTGAGTGTATGTTGATTTGGCAACTTTGCTGGGGAAGTGGGCACCCTCCAGTGCCACGTGGAAGATAGACCGAGTTGATAATGATTCGCCTGCTTGCTGAAACGTGACTTGCATGCCCCAGGTTGCGTTCTGGATACCTGCAATCCTGCAGAGATAAGGAGACGCACAAAAGGTCCCGAGGTATCCTCTACTGGATTCCGTCATAGGAGTCAAGCACTCTCAAGAGTAAGTATATTCCCTGTAAGCATGTGTTTTATTTTTTAGAGAAAGGCATCTGTACTTATGCGATTGTATTTTTAGAAATATCAGACAATTCTTTGCAAAACATAAATGTAAAAACGAGACATGACTAAAATTCTGATTTTATTAATTCATATGCCCTGAATTGGCGAGATACAGTCAAAGAAACAAATCCCCTGGAATGAGGAGATTGCTACAAATTGAGAAACAAAATGTTGGCAGTGTTGATGACGTTTTAAGGAGCTTCCTCTTCTGCTATGACTCGTATGACAATGACGTTCTTCTCGTCTTGCTTTCTGAAGAAAGTTGATTCTGATTGAAGCTTGATCCTTCGTAGCTTACTAAGTTGTAAGTGATACAGACGAATTCAGAATGCAGTTGTTCGCTTATTCCCTTATTTTGCATGGATCGCCCTTTCGGGTTTTCAATCCATCGGGATACCCATTTTTGCCTGAGTTGTCCAATGCGGCTTTTCAACTCAGCGGGTGTACATTTTTTGTTTATTTCCCTTATTTTTGCCCGAGTCTTTTATTCTGTTTTTGACTCGCCGGGATGCCCTATTTTTGCCTGGACTTACATTCTGTTTTTGTGTCCAGCGGGTCATTTTATGCGAAGTATTTTTTAACTGCATCTGAATTCACAGGGGACGGGAAATCTTCACCATCCATGGTGCTGAGCATCAGTGCTCCACCAGAGAAAACTTTCTTTACCACAAATGGTCCTTCATAATTTGGTGTCCATTTGCCCCTGTGGTCTGTATGAGGAGGGAGGATTCTTTTCAGCACAAGATCTCCTACTTGGTACTCTCGGTGTCTGACTTTCTGATCGAAGGCCTTCTTCATTCTCTTCTGATATAACTGCCCATGACAGATTGCAGCTAATCTTTTCTCTTCGATCAGACTCAGTTGTTCGAATCGGGCCCGAACCCACTCTGCTTCACTCAGTTTAACATCCATTAGTACCCGTAGAGAGGGTAATTCAACTTCAACAGGTAGGACTGCCTCCATACCATACACAAGCTGATACGGTGTTGCCCCAGTGGATGTTCTGATTGACGTGCGGTACCCATGCAAGGCAAACGGTAGCATTTCATGCCAGTCTTTGTATGTGACTACCATCTTTTGCACAATCTTCTTGATATTCTTATTTGCCGCCTCAACAGCACCATTCATCTTTGGCCTGTAAGGAGAAGAATTGTGATGTTGGATCTTGAAGTCCCGGCACAGCTCTGCCATCATTTTGTTGTTTAGATTGGAACCATTATCAGTAACGATTCGTTCGGGCACTCCATACCGACAAATGATATCTCTTTTCAGAAATCGGGCTACCACTTGCCTCGTAACATTTGCATATGAGGCTGTTTCAACCCACTTGGTGAAATAATCAATGGCAACCAGGATGAATCTATGGCCATTTGAAGCAGTTGGCTCAATCTTGCCAATCATATCAATGCCCCACATAGCAAAGGGCCATGGTGAAGACATGATGTTCAAAGGATTAGGAGGCACATGCACTTTATCTGCGTAAATCTGGCATTTGTGACATTTTCTGGCGTAAGCACAACAGTCTGCATCCATTGTGATCCAGTAATAGCCTGATCTTAACAACTTCTTAGCCATGGCATGCCCTCCGGCATGGGTACCAAAGGATCCTTCGTGCACTTCATGCATCAACAAATCTGCCTCCGTCTTGTCAACACATCTGAGGAGTACCATATCAAAGTTCCGCTTGTATAAAGACCCATCAGTGTTCAGGAAGAAACTACCAGCAAGCCTTCTCAAAGTCTTCTTATCATTGGGAGATGCCCCAGGTGGGTATGTTTGATCCTCCAAGAAGCTTTTAATGTCATGGAACCAAGGCTTATTATCTTCGACAACTTCTGCTGCGAACACATATGCTGGTCTGTCGAGTCTGGACACTGAAATCTGAGGTACAAAGTTAGCAGCTTGAACTTTGATCATGGATGAAATGGTAGCAAGAGCATCCGCAAACTGATTCTCGTCCCGAGGGATATACTCAAGCTTGACTGTTGTGAAGAAAGTCAATAACCTTCTTGTATAATCCCTGTAAGGTATCAGATGATCTTGGTGGGTGTACCATTTTCCATTGGTTTGATTAACTACCAGAGCTGAATCTCCGAATACGGTCAATGTCTTGATCCTGAGGTCAATGGCTTCCTCAAGACCCATAATGCAGGCTTCGTATTCAGCTTCGTTGTTAGTGCAGTTGAAAGTGAGTTTTGCCGAGAAAGGCATGTGAACTCCTTTAGGTGTAATGAGTACTGCACCAACACCACGGCCATTCATGTTAACAGCCCCATCAAACATCATAGTCCATTCTTCCTCCGGATCAGGCCCTTCAGTGTGAATAGGCTCTTCATGATCTTTTGCTTTAATGAACATGATGTCTTCATCAGGGAAGTCAAACCTCATAGGCTGGTAGTCATCAATGGGTTGCTCAGCAAGATATTCAGACAATACACTGCCTTTGATGGCTTTCTGAGAAGTGTACTGGATGTCATATTCTGTGAGAATCATCTGCCATCTGGCAACCCGTTCGGTAAGAGCTGGCTTCTCGAAAATGTACTTAACTGGATCCATTTTTGAGATCAATAAGGTAGTGTGGGTCAACATATACTGTCTCAGTCGGCGAGCAGCCCACGCTAAAGCACAGCAAGTTTTCTCGAGCAGTGAATAACGTTGTTCACAGTCGGTAAACTTTTTGCTTAGGTAGTATATTGCATACTCTTTTCGACCAGACTCGTCATGCTGGCCCAACACACACCCCATCGACTCTTCTAATACTGTTAAGTACATTATCAGGGGTCTTCCTTCAACTGGAGGCATAAGGATTGGAGGTTCTTGCAGATATTCCTTGATCTTGTCAAAAGCTTTCTGGCAGTCTTCGTTCCACCTGACCGTCTGTTCTTTTCTTAACAGCTTGAACAAGGGTTCACAGGTTGCTGTAAGGTGAGATATGAACCTCGAAATGTAGTTCAATCGACCTAAGAACCCTCGAACTTCTTTCTCAGTTTTCGGTGCAGGCATCTCTTGAATAGCCTTGACCTTATCCGGGTCAACTTCAATCCCTTTCTCACTTACAATAAAGCCCAGCAACTTACCGGATCGCACTCCGAATGTGCATTTGTTGGGGTTCAACTTTAGTTGGTACTTCCTCAGGCGCTTGAACAGCTTGAGCAGATTCACCAGGTGATCTTCCTCTGTAAGGGACTTGGCGATCATATCATCCACATAACACTCGATTTCTTTATGGATCATATCGTGGAATAATGTCACCATAGCCCGTTGATATGTTGCACCAGCATTCTTCAGTCCGAATGGCATCACTTTGTAACAGAACGTGCCCCAAGGTGTGATGAATGTCGTCTTCTCCATGTCTTCAGGTGACATCTTGATCTGATTATATCCTGAAAATCCATCCATGAAGGAGAATACCGAGAACTGAGCCGTGTTATCCACCAATACATCAATGTGAGGTAACGGGAAATCGTCTTTCGGGCTGGCTCTATTCAGATCCCGGTAGTCAACACACATCCTTACTTTGCCGTCCTTTTTAGGCACAGGTACTATATTAGCAACCCACGGCGGATAGCTAGTTACAGCAAGGAACCCGGCGTCCCATTGCTTTTGTACCTCTTCTTTGATTTTCATAGCCATGTCTGGGCGAGTCCGGCGCAGTTTCTGTTTAACTGGTGGGCATTCTTCCCTCAAAGGCAGCTTATGCACAACAATGTCGGTATCCAACCCTGGCATATCTTGATACGACCAAGCAAACACATCAACATACTCTTGAAGCAGATCTATCAGTTGTCTCTTCACTGAGTCTTGCAGGCAGGCCCCGATTTTAACTTCCTTCACGTCCTCGTCTGTACCAAGATTAATCACTTCAATCTCCTCCTGATGAGGAGTAATAACCTTTTCCTCCTGTCTCAACAACCTGGCTAGCTCTTCAGGAAGCTCATATTCTTCATCAACCCCTTCATCAGCTTGATTGATCGGATTGTCAAAGTCATACGATGTCATAGCCGTGCTGTTGTCGGTGCTGTCAGGAAGGCACTCTCTGCAAGGGTTAAGTTTGTTCATTTTAGTGATTGATTTTAATCTTGCTTTAGAAAAAAGTGAGATGAAGTTATCATTTTGAAAACACCGCCATTTATTTTTGTACAAAAAGAAAAATGGAAAAAACAGTGAGCTGAAAAGAAAAAGACTCGTTTGCAAAAAGATGTCTGATATTTCATTAATTTAATCTTGTTTGCACAAAAGTACAGATGGCCCTGATTACAAAATGAGCCTTGTCATCTTGGGCAAGATGCAAGACTTGGATGCATGCTATAAAAATGCAGGAAATAATAATTACTCTGATCGAGTAACTCTTATAATTTCCTGGGAAGACCAGTTCGAGACACTGCTCCCCGGGATCTTTGGACGAATCCAGCTTTCCAGGTTGCGCTCCTCTTCCAGCTCGTCTTCCAGACAGTTGATAGCATCAGGGGTAAGCATCCCCCCACTCACAAAACCAGGCTCTCCAACAGCTTTTGCTTGATGTTGAGTTGGTCTGTAACCCAACCCAAATTTGTCTTCTTTTTTCTCCACCGATAGCAGTTTGCCCCAGCCTTGGGCAGTTCCTTCCTCAACAACCTTCCGGGCTTGTTGGTATGATGACATTGGAGTACCAGATACAGCAGATGCCTCATTCACATTCAAAGCTTCAAACCCCTGGCTCATTGTTTCATGGATCTCCCCATCCATTTCAATGTACTTATAGGTTGCCAGGTGGCTGACAAAAATGTCCTCCTCTCCACAGATTGTGACAACTTGGCCTTCCCACTCAAATTTTAACTTTTGGTGAAGGGTAGACGTTATTGCGCCGGCGGCGTGAATCCAGGGTCTACCCAACAAACAGCTGTAGGCGGGCTGAATGTCCATCACATAAAAGATAGTTTTAAAGGTCTGTGGGCCAATTGTCACGGGCAGCTCAATCTCTCCCAGCACCGATCTCTTAGAACCATCAAAGGCTCTTACTACCAGGTTGCTGGGTCTCAATGCCAAACCATCATATTCCAACTTCACCAGAGCCTTCTTCGGTAAGACATTCAGGGAAGAACCTGTGTCCACCAGCACATGAGAAAGGACAGCTCCTTTGCATTCCATGGTTATGTGCAGGGCTTTGTTGTGATCGCGGCCATCCGCTGTCAAGTCAGAATTGGTAAACCCTAGCCCATTGCTAGCAGTAACATTTCCAACCACGGTTTCCAATTGGTTGACAGTAATCTCTTCAGGCACGTAAGCTGCGTGCAAGACTTTAAGTAGTGCATTCCGATGGGCTTCGGAGCACATAAGCAGTGAGAGGATAGAGATTTTGGATGGCGTCTGGTGAAGTTGATCCACAATTTTGTAATCACTCTTTTTGATGATCCGCATAAACTCATCAACTTCCTGATCGAATGGAGTCTTCAGGGCTTCCTTAACAGCTTGATCTTCCTGCACCGGGCTCTTCCCTTTTGCCTTGGCAGCAGCTTCTGCTTCGGCTGTAGGTCTTTGGACTGGTGGAGCGAAGAGACGTCCGCTTCGGGTGAAGCCTCCGCCTCCCCCCACATTATCTACTTGTGGTGCAGGTGCTGATGTTTCAAGAGTGATTCTTTTTCCTTCGCAGTATACGTCAGAGCCATAGTGCCAAGGGATGGCCCTATTGCTTTCATATGGTACTGGTCCAGGCACCGTGACAGTGACTGGACTGATTGCTGCTGCTGAAGGGACTGTGATTGTTTGTGGATCATAAAAGATTGTAACCGGTGCTCTGGCGGGAGCAGCACCTTCTGAATGGTAGGCGGAATTATTTTCAGGATCGTAGAATATGGTAACAGTAGAGACATCTTCATGATTGATAGCTGGTGTTGTAGGAGGTGTTGTTGGAAGGACTGATGTTGTTGTTGATGGAGATTCGAAATGGAATGAAGCTGAAGTTGTAGCAGGAGAAACTGTTGAAAACTGATCATTTGGAAGGACAGGTGAAGTACTTGTTGACGTTGCTGGTGAATTGTCGGGAATAATAGTTGCTGCATTTGTAGGAGGTTCTGGAACCGTTGCTGATGAAGTTGTTGGGTTCGTCGGGAATGATGTAGTGATCTGTAGCAGGCCACTCTGAATAAGGCTGTCAATGCCATTCCTCAGGTCCTCACACCCATTCCATGAAATATTGCAGTAGGGGCACCCTAGTTCACACCCCGGAAATATCTGGTTTTCACGGAGTTGAGCTTTGATTTCCACCAATGGTGTCCTGATCTGATCCACACTGGTTATTAAATAAGACGGTTGGTCTTCTTCAATAGCGTTAATTCGAGGACCACCATGGTTTGGCATCGGGTTTTTATTGACATTGGGTGGAGGTGCAAAATTCAGAGCCTTGGAGTCTACCAAGTCTTGTACCTTCATGTGCAGAGCCCTGCATTTTTCTGTACTGTGACCAGGTGCGTTTGAATGAAAAGCACACCTAGCATTAGAGTCATAGTTTCTTGGTAGACTGTTGGGATCAGGAGGTGCCAACGTTCTTAGCTCAACTAGGTTGAGTTTCAGAAGTTGTGGCAGCAAGGCAGCATACGGCATTGGGATCGGGTCGATTACTCTATTAGCTTGGGATGGCCTTTGTTGGAATGGCCTTTGCTGATTGTTGTTGGTGTTATTGTTGTTGTAGTTCCTTGGAGGATACTGATCCTGATGATACTGAGGCTGTTGTTGGAAGTTTTGAGGAGGTTGATAGACAGGTTGAGGATGAGCTGGAGCAGGAATGGTGACTGCTGCTATGGACCTCTGAGCATATTGGGGCCTACCCCTGTTTGAGTGGATGGCATTGGTCTCGCCAGTTCTTCTCGGGCCTGCAAAAGGCTTTCTTGTACTACTGGACGAGCTTGCACCGTTGTCTGAGATCTTTCCCATTTTTAACAAGCTTTCAATTCTCTCCCCAGCTATGACAACATCTGCGAAGCTAGTGGAGGAGAAAGCAGCCAACCTGTCAATATACGTTCCCTGGAGGGTGTTCATAAACATGTCTGCCATTTCTCTCTCAGACATAGGCGGTTGAACGGCAGCAGCCAATTGCCTCCATCTCTGGGCATATTCTCGGAAACTTTCCCTTGACGACTGTGACATTCCCATTAGGAGAGTCCTGTTGGGTGCCATGTCTAAGTTGTATTGATACTGTCTAATGAAGGCCTCTGCCAGGTCTTTCCAACATCTCACAGTTGCCTTTGTCAAATGGGAATACCATTCCCTTGATGCTCCAGTCAAGCTGTCTTCGAAGTAGAACATCCAAAGCTTCTCATCCATTGTATAGGCCTTCAGCCTTCCCAGAAATGATTGCAAATGAGTCCGGGGGCATGAAGTCCCATTATACTTTTCGAAACAAGGAGGCTTGAACTTATGGGGGATCCTGACCCCATCTACCAAACCCATGTCCATGACGTCGAAGCCCAAAGAATTTTGAGACTCCAGTGATCTCAACTTTTCAGCTATTTCATCCAGTCGCCTATCATAGGCTTCCTCTCCAGCACCCATTACTGTAAATTGGTCCTCCTGAGGATCTTCTTGAAGTACTCTGGCTGCAGTGGCTGTTCCTTGAATGTTTGCAGGAATATTAACTTCTGGATGGAGATGCGGGCCAAACACAGGGGGGTTAACATGTGGTTGCACCCTCTCATTGTTACTTGTGCCAGCAGTCCCCACATGGGGCTCATCTTGATTCCTCCCTTCTACCAAAGCTCTGAGCCTCTCCTGGCTTTGAGCTAAATTGTTCATTACTTCCATGAACTGTGTTATCTGCGTTCTCATCTCCAACCTTTCGTTGGCCATCTGGTTTCTGACCTCCGTAAGGTCTTGCTGCATCTGATCCATCTGAATTCCCGGAAGGTTGTTTCTAGTTGGGTACCTGTGTGGCCTGTTGAGGGGAAATACCCGGCGGCGAGCAATAATTCCTGAATATCACAACAGAGGTTAGTAACAATAAAACAAAACCTACAAAACAAACAGAAGGGTTAGTATGCAATGCAGTTATGCTTATTTGCTCTCAAGGTATCCGGTTTGGCCTTCAGTTTTGACCCTTCCAGACCCTTGAAGATGCTGCTGTTGAAGTTGCTTTCGAAGTAAACCCAGATGGAAACTAACACAAATATATTACAGAAGGTGAAATAATACATCTTGTTCATTTTACAACACCAGCCCTCTAAGAGGTCAAAATACATCACAAAAACAAAAGTACATGGAATAGGAATAACAACAAGCAAATGATCAAACTCCAAGGCCAAACTCATCCTCACGAACTTCCTTGAGAAGTGCTTCGGTCACAGGATCAGCCGGACGCTCCGTGAGACTTCTGATGAGAAGGTTTCTTGCTGCAACAGCTGCAGTCAACTTCTTGTTTTGACTTTGGTCCTTAGACCTCTTCACTCCAGCTCTGATTTCTAACTCTGATATTTCCTTCTGGGCTGCTGCCAGGGCTTTTTCTATCTGCTCCATCTTGTCCTGAACCCTCTTGTCTTCTAGAGTACGGGCCTCAGTGATCCGGACCCACCTGGCCTGACTCTCTTTCAAATACAAGTCTGTCCTTGCTCTTTGGAACTGGGCTTCTTTGCAAGCGTTCTTCAGAATCTGCTCACCAGCCTTAGACTTGTTGATATAATCTCCAGACTTCTCAATCTTAGTCAAGTGTTCCACTCTCAGCTTCTCCAATCTCTCAATCTCCCTCACACCTTCACTCCTCTCCCGGAGGGTCTTCTGCAAGGCCTGGGTTAACTTCTCATTCCTTTCCTTCAAGCTCTCAAACTCCTCCAATCTGATGGTGGCAGGGGGTGGTGCTGAAGATGACTCAGGCATGTCTTCTATGGTGAAGGGAAATCCAGAGAATTGGGCCCTAGCATGGGACCACTCATAATATTGCGCTGATGCCGCATTATTACACTTCCCCAGAATGGTGACTCCCTTGGTTTGAACATTATCCCAGGCCCAGGCAGCCTGCCTAACAACAGCCAAACTAATCTTGTTCTCACAATAAAGGGTCTCCACCAAGTCCTGTGCCCTTGGAGTGTGGACCAGTGCATAACCCAATTGCCTCCTGAACAGCAGAGGGTTGTAATTGATACTTCCCTTAACCCCTACCAAGGGCACATTGGGAAAATGCCCACAGCTGGTAATGATATCTCTGCCCTTGGTGCTTTGAGTACACCATCTGATATCTGCTGCAGTTAGAACAGTGAGTCTCTTAGCCCAGTTGCTTTGCTGATGAGGATTTAGAAATGTATCTGTCCTGGGTAGATGCTTGAGAAGCCAAGCATGAAATAATGGAGCACAAATCCTCACTAATCTTCCCCTCTGTTTCTCATTCCTCTGATGTACTGAGTAATAGAGATCTCCCAATAAAGTTGGCACCGGGTTCTTCAGGATGAACAAATGGATTGCATTCTTGCTAATGAATCGAGGCTCATCTGCAAACAACACAACTCCATATACACTTAAGGCCAACAAAGCACAAACAGCTTTCCACTCCCCCAAGGAGGCCTTCAGACTAGCTTGAGAAATTAAGAAGTCCAGATGAAAACCAGGGATCCCAGCTTTAGAGGTCATATGTTGCTCAATCAAAACAGGTTCCAGGTGCAAAACTTTTGCTACCTCTCCATTGCTTGGGAAAGCCATCTCAGGATTGAAAGGGATTTCTCTCCTGATAGGTAGACCAACCAAAGATGAGTATTCTTCCAAAAGGGGGCCCAACTGAAAGTCTTGAAAGGTGAAACATCTCAATGGAGGATCATAAAACTGAATGCAGGTGTGGATGAGGCTCCTCTGTGAAGGGTCCAGATCCATAACCATGTCCAGTATATCTCCATAACTCTCCCTGAACAAAGGTATGTGATCTGGAGTGATCAGGGTCTGAATCCTCCTGATATCTGATAGCTCTGGCTGGAAGAAGTGATAGGTGATGTTGCTTTTCTTTGGAGCCATGATGCTGAAGACTGAGTAGGGTGCTGATGAAGATGTTGAGGAGTGGGCCACTGGCTGGCTAGTGCAAGTATATGGCTGACAAGCTGAAGCTAGTGCTGGTGGAGATAGGTCAGTAATGCAGATGGGGTCAAAACCAAAACCAGATGAAAATGGATACCCTGAAACACAAATAAGCAAATGTTAATATGATGCAATGGTTATGTATGCAAATGATACGCAAAGGGTTTGTGACTGAGCTGGATCTGATCAACTGTTCTGATATAGGTCCAAGTGTGTTTAAGAATTCCAGTTGGAGGTCTAAAAATCCAGTAACCAGGGTAGGGGGACTCAAATAAAGAGCCACATGTCCAGGGTTTTAGAATCACAAGAACTGTCCAACATGGAGTATTCTTAACAAAGTCAAAGTAACAGGGTATTCTGAGGTCAAGGTACCTGCAAACCTGTAAACATCCCAACCCCCTCACAGGTGGTGATCTAGAACAAGGATCCTCAGACTTGGATCAGTTATGGGAAGTGTAAACACTTCTAACCCGGAGGTACAGTGTTTACAATAACCATAACAATTCCTCCTCTAATTCACCTCAGTTTCTGAAGGTCAATACTAAAAGGTCGTCCAGACTTAGCAGGCTTCCCAGATAGCCCTAGTATTGCAGGAAATCCGCAACACAGAGTTCTCAAGAAGAAACCCATATCTGAACCGTGTTTCATATTCCCGCACCAGACCGAAATGGAATGGGAAAGAATATGATTCACTCTAGCCTAGGTGTCACTCAGGTCCCAGGTATAGGACCTTAACTCTCAATGAAACACCCACCCACCAAAAGAAAACCAGATCCAGCCAGCAATACAGTATGACAATATGATATATACAAATGCAGTAAAGTAAACTGTACATAAAGCAGTAAATAAAAATAAATACACAAGCACAGATAAGCACATAACACCCCAGTAAACACAAATCAAACAAACGCTAGGAGGAACCCACAAAAAGAACCAGAAGCCCTGGTTGCAACATAAGCGTCCCCAGCAGAGTCGCCAAGCTGTCGCTCCCGACAAATGAAACAGGGTCAGATGAAGGTACAGACGCGAACGGTCGGCGAGAGGGAACAATGAGAACACACAGCCGTGAACTCACTGGAGATGAATAGAGTCGCCAGCTAGGCATTTTTATCCCGGAGGAAAGGCAATGCTGCATAGACCTAGAAAAAGATGGATAAGACGGTTTGCGAACCAGAGAGACTGAGAAAGGGGGTTGGTTACAACCTGGGAAGGTGTTAGCACCCAGATTGTCCGTCGTACTCGACGGGATCCACGCTTAAAAGATTTGTGTATTAAAGGGGTAGTGTCAGTACAATTTGTGTATAAAATAGCTGGAAAGGAATGTACAGGTGTAAGTGTAAAGGAAATGAAAGTGAAATATGAAAGTGTCAGTGTAAGAATGGAGTGAGATGCTCATGATAATGAGGCTAAAGAATGAAGCTGGAAAGAGGGGGAATGTACAGAGACTTTTGTTCGATAACTGTTAAGTTATGCCTACGTATCCTCTTGTGCAATGAGGAAGTCAGAACACCGTAGTTCGACCCAAAGAGACTGAAAGATGAATTGACTGATGAACTGCTTGCTTGTCAATGCTCAAGTGTATGACCTGTCTGGCTCAGGTGCAAACTGTCTTGCATTAGGCGGAAGAAGCGAGCTCTCGTTTATGAGTGAAGGTGATGAGAAAAGAATCCCGAAGGAGACGATTATTGTTTGTTTTTGTGTTTTCAGTCTTTTATTGCTTTTGAGAGTTTGTCATAAGTTAATGAGCTTAAGCCTGAACCAATGGATTTAGCAAACTCATCACATCTTCCCTCTGATTAGGGGTAATGAGAATACCTTAAGTGTGATGTCAGATTCTCACACTTAATCACCATGATGTAGGATTAAGATCATTGACCTACTTGTGATTATTTAGATGTTTTTTGGGATTTTTGTTTAGTGTTGAGTAATGAGGTTAAGCCATAATCATGGATTAAACAGACCCATTACACCATCCTAAAAGAAGGATGATAGATGAGAATGTTTAAGCTGAGGAAAGCTCCTCAACTTAATCCATGATTAGGGATTAAACTCATGACAAAACAAGCCTTTGATTAAGTGGATTTTATTTAATGATATGATGATGAAGTGAGTTTTATGATTTGTAAGACAACTTGAGGGGGACTTGTCCATTAACACTAGGGTTAGTCCTTCTTAACCAGTTAAGGAAGAATTAGAACCCTAATGCAAGGCCCAAGTTACAAGTGTGATGTCTTGATATTTATTAAATGAATTGATTAAGAGATTTAAACACCTTAAGGGTTCAAGATTTAGGATTAAAGTTATACACTCCATCCTAAAAGAAGGATGCAGGCATAAGCTTAATCACAAAGTCTTAAAGCCTTTAGGGTTTAGTCCCTGATTATGAGATGAGAAGAGAAGACTCAAAGAGAGACACAAAGGTAAAACTAAGAGGGGATACTAACCAAAACCCTAATTCATTGTCATGCTTGGATGATCCTAAGGTTTGTGAGGTTTGCAAGAACAAATCTTCAGAGGAGCCACCAGGAAGCAGATGAACAAGATCAGGAGAAGCAAAGTAACTTGCTTCATTTAAGAAGTCAAGTCACTTGAGGAAAGAAGGTGGGAGGAAGAAGAATGAGCAAGCTCAAACTCAAACACAAATAGAAATGCAGCAATGGATGCAAGATAGATGAAAAGAAAAGGTATGAGAAGTGAAGGCAAATTCACTTCCCAAGTTTACTTACCACCTGAAATGTTAGAAAGAAATGCAATGCAATGCTAAATGAAATGAAATGACATGATGCTAGACCAAACCAGAAGCATGTTGATGATGAAAATGATGCTATGAGATGCTGCAAACATGAGGCAAGGCATGGAGATGCTCATACAAGATCATGAATGCAAATGATGCAAGCTAAGGAGCATGAATGAACATGAAAAGTTATGAATCATACAAGACAAATGACATGGCAAATATGTAATGCAATGATCAATCATGCTTCCTATATGTCTTAAGATGCCAAATGAATCACAAAAATGCACAAAATGCAAGGACAAGTCATGTTATGCAAGGAAATGCAAGAAGGATGCAAGAGAAAGCCCAAATTAGGGTTCATGGATCAAACATCAAACAAAAACCAAAAACAGAAGCAAACCCTAAGATAAAAAATGGAAAATGGTGCCCAAAGAAACCCTAGACCTATAATAAACCACTGCCCAAAGGGGAACTCCCAACTCCTAACCAAACTCAAGATATGATTTTTCTAAGTTATTAGGGTTTTTTAGGGTTCTTAACAAAAGAAATGCCAAACAATTGGAAAATGCAAGATCAAATCATGACCATTTTACCCTAGAAACTACATGCCAAACACAAAACAAAGCAAAAAGAATCAATGTCCAAACCTTCTCCAATAGGCAGAAATGAATTTTTGAACCCATGATCAAAATAATGCATAAAAAATGATTTAATTCAATGAAAAATTCTCAAAATGCATCAAGATCAAAAAAGAAATTTGGTTTGAAGGTTGGACAATGTTTCTAAATGTCTTAGAACATTTCATGAATTTTTTTGTAATTTTTAAATACCTAAAAGTATTTTTAATTAATTAATTCCCATTAATCAATTAAAAATAATCTTTTAAATATTTAAAAATACTTTTTTGATGATAAAAAATAAAATAAAAATATTTTTGTGTCATAAAAATTAATAAAACTCAGAGGAAAAAGTTTCATAATTTTTTATGCATTTTTTGCTATTTTAAAATAATTATGCAAGTTAATTGAAAAGAAAATGAATAAAAATCAAATAAAATAAGAAGTAATCAGCATGGAAGGCCAGGATTCAATCTGGAAAAGAAATGGTTGACTTGGCGCGTGATCGTGTGGCTCACATTCAAACTGAGTTAATCTTAATTAATTAAATAAATTAAACCTAATTAGAATTAATGACATGATCTGAGCCATTGGATGCGCGCGGGAAAAGACTCAGTCAACTCATCCAACGCCTGAAATTCAAACTGGGAGCCCTAACCCTAATCACATATTAATGACTTTCAGGTGGCCGGAGAAGACTTCCGGTCGTCTTCTCCGGCCAACACCCTCCCTGAAAAATCCCCAAACCCCTCAAATCGTATCAAAAATGAAAACTAAGAACTGGGAAATGATCTCCATCTTCTCACGAATCAAACCCCTCTCTCAAAACACATTTCTTTTTCCTAATCAAGCTGAATCGAAGAAAATGAAAGCTAGGGCACGCAGGTTTCAGAGACAAATTACATACTCAAATCAAAGCCATTTTCAAAACCAAAGACATCAGGATAATCAGTGAATCACATAGAACAAGTTTGTAACAAGAAAAATGATTTCTGGAAAAATAATTTTCGAGCTACCTGAGATTTGGAGCTTTCAATTTGAGGACTTTCTGGCCACTTCTCCTTGTGCAATCCACTCCACTTGGTCCACAGAAGATGCTTGAATGCTCAAAAGAAGTTTGTGTTGGCTGGATAGTGAGATTCGACAGCTTCTGCTCAAGCTTGATCAGAAATGGCAATGGAGTTTCTGGAGGTTTCAGGCCATTGTGAATGATGGTTTGTGGTCCTGAGGATGAATGGAGAAGGTCTGGAGTGTTTGTTTGTATGTTGGTGAGCTAGGGTGAGAGTTTCGAATGAAACTGCAAGCTGGTGTGAAAATGGTGCAGTGATGTTGTAGCTTGTTTAAGGCCTGGTTCTTGGTTGCTTTGGGCTCAATGAGACATGGTGAGATGATTGGTAAAATTGGTTTGGATGTATGTGAGCTGGGCAGAGAGTTTCGAAGGCAAAAGCAAAATGGAGTGTTCTTGTGAATGTGATGAATGTGTGAGCTTCAGCCTTGCTTAGTGTTATGTTTAGCTTGCAAATTGTCCACATAACTCTCTCTCATTGGTCAGTTGACAAGACATGCCCTTTATTGATTGGTAAGTTAACTTTTGCAAAAAGTCAAATAATGTGTAAGAGAAGTAAGGCTCATGATCTAGGCAAGTACATGGGCATGGGCTGGCGCAGCAAGGTGAGGTGAGAGGCTAGCAAAGCTCAGCATCCAAGGCTGCAAGTAGGAGGAAGCATGATCATGAGTTTTGCAACTTGTTGTAACTTTGGTTCACATGTGAGAAAGTCTTGTTACACCAACCAAACCATGGGGAAACTTGGTCCAATTCTGATTTTTAGGACTTAGAGAATGTTTATGTGCTGGTTTGAAATGAATTAGAGGTCACATAATGCATTGGTTCATGACTTTGCAAAATTTCCATTTGAAGCATGCCTTGAAAATTAATGATTTTAGCCAACTTTGCATTGCCATAACTTTTGATCCAAGAAGAGTTTGATCATGTTCTTGTACTTTTTGAAAAGGGAAAAATGAGATCTACAACTTTCATGACCAAAGTTTTTCCATTTGAAGCATTTTTGGATCAAGAATCATGGCTTGAAAAATGACCTAAAATGATGCATTCTTGAAAAGTCAACTATGCCCAAAAAGTCAACATTTGCAAAAACCCTAAATTCTTGATTTTTGTGAACTTCAACCTTCTTCCATGATCAAATAAAGATCATATACACTCAAAATGATGAAGACCAACCATTGGTTGGGTCATTGGGGGCCTCAGATGCCCTGATTTTGCACTGACTTGTCTGAAAAGTCAACCTTTGATCAGATGACTTCCCCATGGAATTTCTTCATGAAAATTGATATGCATACTCCCTATACCATATGAGGAGCAATGGAAACAAGAATGACCAAAAAATTTGGTGTTATGGCCTCTGAAACCAAAACCCTAATTTTCAGTCAACTGTGCAGTTCAACCTGGCTCTGCATCTACTCAAACCCTAGTTCTTGTGATTCCTCTGCATTTTTGACTTTGAAAAGATGGAGAATAACATAAGTATACACATGGACCCCTTTGAGTTGCTTAGTGGCCTTTGGAATGGCTCAAGATGCTTTGGGATTGCTCAGATCACAAACCCTAGGTGCAGATGCCTTAGAAACTATGCAGTGACTCAAAATTGAGATATGAGATGATATGATTGTGTTTATGCATATGAGGATGATCACAAGCCATGGTGTGAAATGGGTGAGGGCAAATTTGGGGTGTTTACATTGGTATGTGTTGTGCTCGGGCATCTGGGTGTTGCTCCGTCTCAGCTGCATCCTAACTCGTACGCGTTCTTGAAGGCATTTGAGGTGACGTGCACCCATCTGGGTGTTGGTGCCACGCTCCCTTTGTTCTTCCGTCTGTTCTCCCTGCAGCGTCAAGTCGGGCGAGGAACTGATCGAAAGGGGTTCGTCTCTTTTAAACAGAGGACGAAAATTTTCAAGGCTCATTCAGAGTCCATCCGAGCTTTCAAGATGGACTATTTTCTGATCAAACCCGCGAGCGCGGTGGCTGTGAGGGTGCTGAGCTTTCTGGGGATAGATACTGATGAGAATGATGAACCCAAGCTCGACGACCAAGGGCATCTGATCCCGAGGAGGCTTTGGTTGTTCCCCTTCTCCTGGAGTTACACCCAATACGAGAGGTCGGTTAGTGAGTTCGTCCAGGTGGGGGGCTCTTTGAATGAGGATGACGCGGCCAGTTTCGAGGCCTTCAGGAGGTTGATAGCGTCTTTTACTCCGACCCCCTACTGGACGGAGAAGGGAAAGTTATGCTCGATCAAGATGGGGGGGGAAGCTGTTGAGTGTCCCTTGATCGATGTCACAGTTTTGCTGGCGTGCAATACCGAGCAAGAAGTGTCCGAGTTTTTTGGTATCTGTTTTACTTCTGTTTGTCAGATCTTTGATATTATTCTGTCGTCCGTGATTAACCTAATTTTCTTTTTCCCTTTTAAGGCTCCTTGTCGAACCCGCTCGACAAAATACAAGAACGCTTGCGTCTACAGCAGCAGAAGAAGAGATCGAGGGTCGTGCAGACTAAGATGACCGAAACCAGTGGCTCTGGGTCGGGTCCTTTGGTCTAGGGTTCTCCGAGCGCTTCGACCGGGTCTTTGATGAAAAAGCATAAGTCCGCAGCGACTGTGGACCTGACGGCTCACGCTCCTCCCAAACCGAAGCACGCGCTCCCTCCATGCTTTGTGAAACGCAATTTCTTTGAGGGGACGAGCATGGAAGTAGATCGTGCAGATTCCCTGTTCCTGGAAGTTATGGACCGTCCTACCCGGCGGTTGTCTCTAGCCCAGGACGCAAGTGCTGTCATGCGGGTCTTGACGATGGCCTGGCTGACGGCTGAAGGAAATCCTGGGAAGGAGAGGGAGATGGGGAGGCTGAAGGAGCAGCTGGCTGCCGCCGAGGAGAAGCTGAGAGTGGCCACTAAAGAAGCCAGTGCCACGGCCAGGGAGTTGACCGAGCGAGGCAACATTATCGCTAAACTGGAGGTCGACAAGAAGAGAGCCCTGGAGCAAAGCAGGAAACTGAAGGATGCCTTCTGCCCAAAGGAGGTTGAAGATGCTGAAACTAAAAGCATGGTGACTAGGGCTCATTTCCTAGCTCGGATCGACCAGGATATGGAAGATCTGAACTCGTCAACTGAGCTCAGTTCCAGAACGCTGTGGAACAGATAAGGGCTTTTCATCCTGACCTGGCTTTGGACGTCAGTCGGATCAGCTATCAATACAAGGTCGAGGATGGCCAGATTGTGGTTCCTTCTGACCTGGTAGCGGAGGATTCACAGCCGGGGATGACTGTTCAGCCTGGCCAACCCGAAGTGCAGCCGGAGCAGGACGAGGCTCGACAAGGGGAGGACCGACCTGATGGTGAAGATAGTTAGTTCTTGGCCTACGTGCCTTGTAATTTATTTTGTTTCTTTTTTGGGGGGCGTGGTCCCCTTTATAAGTACTTACGAACAAGTCGGCCCAGTGAGGTCTCATTTTTGTGCTCAGAATTGATGTTTAATGCTCGTTTTGTTTCATTACGTTTACTGTTCAATTTCTCGCCCGTCGGAGGACTATTTTCTTCACATTTAAAATGCTAAGTGTTTGACATGTGTTTTTGCACTGATTGGATATGATCGAAAGTATACGGGGTGTGTTTGTGATCCATTGGTTTGGGGAACCACTTAGATTCTGGAGTTTTCGCTCCTGGCCGGTGCCCGGGCCAAGGTAATGGCCCGGGCTCCGTGGCTTGAACGTCCCATCGCAAGCTGGGGTTCTGCCTGGTCGTGGTACTTAGGCAACGTCAGACTCGTTTGAGTATCCGCCCGTGCGACAAGTTTCTCCTTCTCTTGGAGGGAGATCCTGGTGATCATGTTATTTTTAGGTTGTCGTGCTTGTACTTGGGCACGCAGTTCTTGGTCAGTCCTATTGCTCCTCGCTTGAGAGTTAAGAAAGGTGACCTTGTGAGTTAGCTGTAATATTGCTTGAGCTTCTCGGTGTTCCACGGCCGAGCAAGCTCTTCCCCATGTAAATTTTCTAAATAATAGGCTCCATTTTTGGTTTTTGCTCGAATGTGATATGGGCCCTCCCAATTGGGTGTAAGCTTTCCCTCTCGGGGGTCCCTGTGATTTCTTCTGAGAACAAGACTGCCTACTTCGAACGTTCGTCTTATGACTTTAGAATCGTACCGAGCGGCTATTTTCTGTTTGAGAACGGTCTCCCGAAGAGCAGCTTCTGATCGAACTTCCTCGACCAGGTCAAGCTTGTCCCTCAAAGCCTCGGAGTTGGTGTCCTAGTCCTTAGGGGATTCTGTGCGTCTGGATAAGACGTGCATTTCTATAGGGATCACTGCCTCGGTTCCATACGCCAATCAGAATGGGGACTCCCTGGTTGTTGAGTGGGGGGTGGTCCTATATGCCCATAGCACGCTGTGTAGCTCCTCGACCCAGTGCCTCTTATGTTCGTCCAGTCTTCATTTCAAGCCTCTTAGGATTACCCTGTTCGTGGCCTATGCTTTCCCGTTAGTTTGGGGGTGCTCCACCGAAGCGAAATGTTGTTTCGTTCCTATTGATGCAAAAAATTCTTTGAAGTGTTTATCCGTAAACTGAGTGCCGTTGTCGGTCACAATGGCGAGCGGTACTCCGAACCGGGCGAGGATGTTCCTCTTGAAGAACGTAGTATGTTGAGTGCAGTGATTTTGGCTAAGGCCTCAGCTTCTATCCACTTGGTGAAATAATCGACGCCTACAATTAGGTATTTGTTTTGGCCGGATCCGACGAAGAATGGTCCTAAAATATCCATCCCCCACTACGCGAATGGCCAAGGCGACGATAGTGATTTTAGCTCAGACGGGGGTGCCACGTGTACGTCCTCGTGCCTTTGGCACTTGTCGCATCTTTTCACGTGCTCCTTTGCGTCGTGTTGGAGTGTGGGCCAATAGTATCATGCTCGAAGGATTTTCAAGGCCAATGACCGTCCGCCTGGATGTTGCGCATTAATTCCTTCATGGACTTCTCTTAGCACGTGTGGGATGTTCTCTTCTTTTACGCACCTGAGGAGGGGTGTAGAGAAACCTCGACGATACATACGTCCACCCACTAGAGAATATGAGCATGATCTTCGTCGTATTGTGCTGGCCGTTTTTGGGTCGGTCGGTAACTCTCCTTTAGTCAGGTAGTTGAATACTGGGGTCATCCAGCAGTTTGTATCGCCCACGAGATTAACGTCTAGGTGGATTGATGATTGCCCAATGCTTGGTCGTGGAAGCATTTTCTGTATGATGGATTTGTTGTTTCCCTTCCTTTTAGTGCTCGCCAACTTGGAAAGGATGTCGCCCCGGGTATTGTTCTCCCGTGGGACGTGTTTGACTTCCACGCTTCTGAATCGCTTTAGCTCGCCTTTTACGAGGGCCAGGTATTCGGCCATGTTATCGTTTTTGGCTTGAAAGTCTCCTCGGACTTGGTTGAAGACCAGCTGAGAATCCGTGCAGATTGTGATTTCTTCTGCCTCCAAGTCGGTCGCGAGCGGTATGCCTGCTAGGAAGGCCTCGTACTCCGCCTGGTTGTTGGAAGTGGGGAAAGATAAGGTTAAGGATACTTCGATGATGTTCCTTTCCTCGTTCTCCAGAATAACCCCAGCTCCGCTGCCCGCTGGGCCGGATGCCCCGTCCACGAAAATAGTCCACCTGGAGGAAGATTTTGGCTCTTGCTCAGTGAAAGTGAGTTCTGCTACGAAGTCGGCCAGTGCTTGAGCTTTGAGAGCTTGTCTTCCCTCGAATTTGATGTCGAATTCGGATAGTTCCAACGACTATTTTAACATTCGTTCGGCCATGTCTGGTCGACCAAGCAATTGCCTTATGGGTTGATCGGTTCTTACGATGATAGTGTGGGCCAAGAAATAATGGCGTAGCCTTCTGGCGGCAAAAAGGAGGGCCAGGGCACCTTTTCCACCTGGAGATACCGAATTTCCAGGCCATGGAGTGCTTTGCTCGTAAAACAAACAGGCTTCTGCCCCTCAGGTAAGTCGCGTACGAGGGTCGCGCTCACTGCTTCGTTTGCAACGGCAAGGTAGAGATAAAGTATCTCTCCTTCTTCAGGTCTGGATAAAACTGGGGGTTCACTTAGTGCCCTCTTCAGGTGGGACAGTGCTAGCTCGCACTCCTCCGTCCATTCGAAAGCTGCCTCTTTGCGGAGGAGCTTGTAAAAGGGGAGAGCGTGTTGAGCGGATTTCGCCACGAACCGAGCGAGGGAAGTGAGGACCCTATTTAGAGATTGTATGGATTTTTTAGAAGTAGGATTTGGGAGTTCCGCGAATGCCCGAAATTTGTCGGGTTTGGCTTTGATGCCTCGCTCGGTCAAATAGAATCCGAGGAACTTCCCTGCCCGGACACCAAATGTGCACTTCTCGGGATTGAAACGCATCTTGCATTTTCGTGCCTGATCGAACACTTTTCGTAAGTGGGACGCGTGGTCCGTCTCTTGTTGAGATTTGACGATCATGTCTTCCATATATACTTCAAGCATGTCCCCGATTTCTGCCCGGAATACCTTATTCATCATGCGCTGATATGTCGCGCCTGCGTTTTTCAGGCCGAAGGGCATGACATTATAATAGTAGTTTCCCGATTCGGTCATGAAGGCCGTGTGTTTTTTGTCGGACACGGCCATGGGTATTTGATTATACCCTGAGTAGGCGTCCATGAAGGACAATAGTTTGAAGCCGGACGAATTGTCGACCAACTTATCAATGTTAGGTAAAGCGTATGCATCTTTCGGGCATGCCCGATTGAGATCAGTATAATCAACACACATTCTCCACTTTCCATTAGATTTTTTCACAAGTACAACATTCGAGAGCCAGGTCGTATACCTGGCCTCGGTTACAAATTCTGCCTCTAGGAGGTCTTTAATAGCAGATTCAGCTGCTTCAGTTTTTTCGGTCGACTGCTTCCTCCTGCGTTGGGCGACCGCTTTGTGTGTTGGGTCGATGGAGAGGTGATGGCAGGCTATCTCGGGGTCGAGTCCTGGCATCTCTGCGGCGTTCCAGGCAAACAGATCTGCGTTGCCTTTGAAGCAAGCTTCCAACTATCGTTTCGCTAAGTCGGGCATATGTGCCCTGATCTTAACGCACCGGGTTGGGTCATCTCCCAGGGGAATCATCTCGAACTCTCCGTCCGGGACTGGTCGGGATAGTGAATCTGTTGTCTTTTGGACACCCTCGTTGTCGTCTGAGAACCTGCAGTCCAGGTCAATCGAGTCTACATGAGGGAAGGCCCTGGGTGTTTGTGGAACATCTGGTGAATTCAATGTTGAAGGGTTTGGTTGGTACGATATTGAGCTAAGACCTTTAGAAGCTGCTTCGAAACACCGACGAGCAGCATCAACGTCCCCGTGCAGTGTGGCAACCTTGCCCAAAGTAGTGTAGTACTTCATCTTCAGGTGGACGGTGGACGGCACAGCGATTAGCTCGGCCAGTGTTGGTCGTCCCAGAATGCACTGGTATAGTGACGGGCAGTCCACGACTAGGAACTGGACTCGGACCGTCCTGGCTGTCTCAGCTGCTCCGAAGGTGACAAACAGATCGACGTAGCCCCATGGTCGGGAGACCGCCCCGTTGAAACCTTGCAAGTCTGATCCGACGTACGGCGTCAGGTGCGTCTCGTTCAACTGGAGTGTTGAAAATGTCACTCCCACCAAATGACACCTGGTCAGAAGGGGTACAGACGCGAACGGTCGGCAAAAGGGAAAGATTGGAAAGAGTCGCCAGCTAGGCATTTTTATCCCCAAGGAAAGGTAATGCTGCATAAACCTAAGAAGATATGGATAAGACGGTCGCGAACCAGAGAAACTGAAAAACGGGGTTGGTTACAACCTGGGAAGGTATTAGCACCCAGATTATCCGCCGTACTCGATGGGATCCACGCTTGAAAGATTTGTGTTTTAAAGGGGTAGTGTCAGTGCTATTTGTGCAAAAGCTGGAAAAGAATGCAAGTGTCAGTGCAGAAGGAAATGTGAAGTGAGATGAAAGAGTGTCAGTGTAAGGAAAGAATGCAAAGCTCAAGACTATGAGGCTTAAAGAATAATGCTGGAAGGAGGGGAGAATATACAGAGACTTTTGTTCGATAACTGTTAAATTATGCCTACGTATCCTCTCGTGCAATGAGGAAGTCAGAACACCGTAGTTCGACTCAAAGAGACTGGAAGATGAATTGACTTGTGAACTACCTACTTGTCTATGCTCAAGTGTATGACCTGTCTGGCTCAGGTGCAAACTGTCTTGCATTAGACGGGAGAAGCAAGTTCTCGTTTGTGAGTGAAGATGATGAGAAAAGAATCCCGGAGGAGACGATTGTTGTTTGTTTTTGGGTTTTTAGTTTTGTTATTGCTTTTGTGTTTGTCATAAGAAAATGAGCTTAAGCCTAAACCAAGGGTTAGTAAACTCATCACATCCTCCCTCTGAATAGGGCTAATGAGAATACCTTAAGTATGAGGTAAACACCTCACACTTAAATCACCATGATGTAGAATTAAGATCATTAACCTACTTGTATTTATTTAGATGTTTTTGTTGTTTTTGTTTAGTGTTGAGTAATGAGTTTAAGCCATAATCAAGGATTTAATGGACCCATTACACCATCCTAATAGAAGGATGATAGATGAGAACATTTGAGCTGAGAAAGGCTCCTCAACTTAACCCATGATTAGGGATTAACGTTATGACAAAACAAAGCCTTTATAAAAGTGGATTTTAGTTAATGGAAAGATTAAGAAGTGGATTTTAGGGTTTGTAAGACAACTTGAGGGGGACTTGTCCATTAACACTAGGGTTAGTCCTTCTTAACCAATTAAGGAAGAATTAGAACCCTAATGCAAGGCCCAAGTTACAAGCTTGATGTCTTAGTGATTATTAGATGGATTGATTAAGGGATTTAAACACATTAAAGGTTTAACACTTAGGATTAAAGTTATACACTCCATCCTAAGAGAAGGATGCAGGCATAATCTTAATCACAAAGCCTTAAAACCTTAATGGTTTAGTCCCTGATTAAGAGATAAGAATAGAGACACAAAAGATGACACAAAGGTAGAAACTAATGGGGGACTAAATCAAACCCTAATTGTTATCATGCTT
This sequence comes from Lathyrus aphaca, assembly GCA_963966055.1. Lineage (NCBI taxonomy): Eukaryota > Viridiplantae > Streptophyta > Magnoliopsida > Fabales > Fabaceae > Lathyrus > Lathyrus aphaca. The sequence goes on from OZ014519.1 coordinate 443,727,849, forward strand.
GGGTAATCCTAGGGTTTATGAGGCTTGCAAGAGATCTTCAAGGAAAAGCCACCATGGAAGAAGCAGTATGAAAGGAAGGAGAAGCAGAAAGAAGCAAGGCAACTTGCTTCACTTAAGAAGACAAGTTGCTTGAATAAAGAAAGTGAGGAGGGAACATGAATGAGCAAGCTCACTCTAAGACAAAAGTAAAATGCAACAATGATGCATAAAAGAGATGAGGAGAGATTATGAGAAGTGAAGGCAAATTCACTTCTCAAACACTTACCACCTGAAAAGTTAGCAAAAGGAAATGAGATGAAATGAAAATGAGATTAGATGCAAGGATGCAAACCAAAACCAGAAGCATATACAAGATGTAAATGATGCTAAGGGATGATGCAAATGTATGTCATGAAGTGCATATGTCATGAAATTAAAGCAAAAGCATGGAAAATTGATGATGCAATGATCAAACATGATTCTAATGTGTCCTAAGATGTCTTAGAAGTCATGTGAATGCACAAAATGTCATGGCAAGCCAATGTATGCAAGCATATGGAAGATGGATGCAAATGAAGGCAAATATTAGGGTTTATACATAACATGCAATACCAAATTCAAAACCAGAAGAAAATGACATGATAAAAAATTGAAAATGGGATCAAAGGAACCCTAACCCTACACAAGTTCACTGTCCAAAGGGGGAGACCTAACTCTTAACCTAATGGGAGTTATGATTTTCTCAAGTTAGCTAGGGTTTTAAGGCATTTCAAAAGGAAACAATGCACAACAAATTGAAAATGAGAGATAAATTCAAACCAATTTTATCCTAGAAACTACATGATATGAAGAATGCAATGCAAAAAGAACCATCATCAAACTCTTCAAGGTTAGGCAGAATGAATTTTTCTAAGTTAGGACAAAAATATTGCCCTTTAAGAACTTTAATTCCAAAGAAAAATGTCAAAATATGTCAAGAACCAAAAATAAATTTGTTTGAAGAGTTTGATAATGTTTCTAAATGTATCAACATGCAATGTGATTTTTTTGGTGATTTTTAGAAACTTAAATGCTATTTTAATTAATTAATTCTCATTAACTAATTAAAATAAACATTTAAATATTTTTAAAATACGAAAAATTAAGCAAAATATAAAATAAAAATTATTTTCAGAAAGAAAAAAATATTTTAAAGTATGATGCAAAAAATGAGATTTTTTAGAAATGTTTTACTATTTTAAATAAAATGTGGAAGAAAATGCAAATAAAATGAATTTAAATGAAAGTCAACAGATCCAAAGGCCCTGGTTTAAAGCTGAGACGCGAGAATTGACCAACGCGCGCATCTGAATTGCCAGAATTCAAACTTCCCTAATTATGATTAAAACCCTAATCTGAGCCCTAATTACTTTCAGGTGACCGGAACAATGTTCCGGTCATCTTCTCCGGCTAGCCAAACATGTTATCTCCCTCCATACGCAACCCTAAGCTCTCTAACTTTCCAGAAATGATCCCCACATTAACCCCAACAAGAATCAATCACCAAAAATCATTTATTCATCATCAAATTCGTGAATCAAAGCAAAACGGAAAACATGGCCGAAATTTCAGAAGCTCATGAAATTCTTATTTCTCAATTATTCTCAAAAGTAAAGACATCATGGTGATCAGTGAAACATGTAGAATCATTCTATAACATAAAATAAGGGTTCTGGAAAAATAAATGCCATGGCTACCTGAGCTTGAGCTTTCGAAACAGGGGCTTTCTGGCCAGTTCTTTGCTTCAAATCCACTCCAATGATTCCCCCCAAGAGCTTGTGATGCTTGGTTGGAGTTTAAATGGCCTCAAGAAGAAGTTGGCAGAAGTTCAGTTTGTGAAATGTGAAAATTGTGTTTTTGATTCTGGGCTTTTTAGGGCAAAATGAAGGGTGGGAAATGATCAGTGATGTTTGTGGAGTTGAATGGTGGAAAAAGTTTGAAGGTTTGATGGTTGAGTTAAGAGATTCGAAGGCTTTTGCAAATTTGGGGATTTTTGAGTGTGCTGAGTATTCTCAAGTGTTGTCTGCAATGTTATGTGCTTTTGCTTGGTTTTGATCCACATAAAGAAATGTGATAGGTCAGAGAGTGGGTGCTGGCCTATGTTGATTGGTATGGGCAAGTTGCCAAAGTGTCAAAAGTTTGTGTACTTGAGGTATGGGTCATGGCAGGCCTGGTTGCAAGGGGTGTCTGGCCTCAGCTGAGTTCAAGGAGAACCATAGAAATAGATTTGGCATGCTGGCACAAGTGGATGAAGAGATTTGGATCATTTTGCAATTTTGTACAACTTTGGCCCCTTTTGAATTTCTTGAAGTTTAAGGCATGAAACTTGAGAAATCTTTGGGCAATTCTGAGTTTTATGTCATGTATGGTGTTTGTGTAATGCTTAGACATCAATTAGAAGTCACAAATTGCCTTGGTACAAGAATTGGCAAGTTTCCCTCTTTGGCACATAAGTGAATTTTTGTGATTTTTCCCAACTTTGACAAGCCATAACTTGAGTTCTAGGATGAATTAGATCAAGTTTTTGTACTTTTTGAAAATGGGAGGATCCAATCTACAACTTTCATGACCAAGAATTTTTCATTTGAAGCATTTTTGAATCAAAAAGAGGAGGTTGAAAACTTTCCCAAAATGGCAAGTTTGCATTACAAGTCACTTTCCCAAAATGGCAACTTTGCAAATGGCTTGAAATTCTTCAATTTTGTGAACTTCTAACTTCTTCTAAGATCAAATAATGATCATACACATCCAAAATGATGGAGAAAACCCTTTGGTTGGAGGATTGGGGGTCTCAGATGCCCTGATTTTGCATTGACTTGCTCAAGAAGTCATCTTTTGATCAGATGCCTTCCCCATTGAATTTCTGCATAAATATTTGTATGTATGATCCTTATAACATATAGAGACCGATAGAAACAAGAATGACCAAAAAATTTGGAGTTATGGCCTCTGAAACCAAAACCCTAATTTTAGGTCATTTGTGCAGTTAAGCCTGGCTCTGCTTCCATGCCTTCCTCAGTTCTTGTGATTTTTGGCTTTCTTGATCTTTGGAGGATAAAATATGATGATTGAACATACATGGACCCTATTGAGATGATTGAAGACCTTTGGAGTGGCTCAGATGACTCATGGATTGCTCAGATCACAAACCCTAGATGCAGATGGACTTGAACCAATGCAGTGAGGCAAAAAATGAAACATGATATGATATGATTGAACAAATACAAATGAAAAGATCACAAGCCATGGTGTGAACTTAGTGAGGGCAAATTTGGGGTGTTTAAAGCTGCCCCTATTCAAACATGAGTTAGTTGTGTAGGATGTAAGCGACGGCTTAACAGACAAACAAGATAACTTGTGGTTGAATACCAAAGACAATCCAAAATTTGCGCTCACTGAATGAAGAAGAAAAGGGATATAGATTGTAAAAGGAATTAAAGTATGATTATAAAGTGCAGGCGACGGAGGACGACCGTCGAGCAGAGGACGACTGCTGGGGAAATGAAGAGATTATGATGGGGACGGCCATCAGGCAAAGAAGTAAGACTCTCTGGGGATTAAAGGTAAAGGCAATGATGGGGACGACCATCAGGTTGAAGAAATAAATGATAAGGGACAGTCATCAGAGGTGAAGGACAATCACCTAGCAGTGGACGGCTGCTCTGTTGGGGATAAGGATGAGGGACGGTCATCCAAGGTGAAGGACGATCACCTGGCAGGGTACGGTTGCCGAAAGTACCACGACATAGGACGAATGCCGAATACGAAAGGTCGAAGATGGGGACGGCCATCAGATAAGCATTGATGAAGGACGATCATCAAGAGGTGACGGACGATCACCTAGCAGGGTACGGCTGCTCTCGGGGTTTATCATGACATAGGACGAATGTCAGATAAAGATCAACGATGGGGACGGCCATCGGAGGTGAAGGACGATCACCTAGCAGGGGACGGCTGCTCAAGTATCACGACATAGGATGAATGTCGGATAGGAAGGGGTTCTAATAAATAGAGACTCCGCTGGGGACGTTGAAGGACGATCATCGATAGGTGAAGGACGATCACATGGCAGGGTACGGCTGCCGGAAATATCATGACATAGGACGAATGTCAGATAGGAAGGAGATAAATTATCGGGATTTGCTGGGAACTCTTCTGGGGAATTGTAGACACAGACGAGTGTCTAAATTCAAGAAGACATAAGTGTTTGACACGGTGTATAGATTTAAAGATGCGGACGAGCACTCTTAGGACCATGATACGGACGAGTATCGGTAGAAACAAACGCTGACGTACGTTCAGAGATAGAGATACGGACGAGTATCAACTAATTTAATCAAAGAATACAGACGAATGTCGATTCTGAGGGAAAAAGATGTGTATGCAAGATACGGACGAGTGTCTTTTACGAGTGAAAGGCATGAGACACAGGTGAGTGTTCAACTTGCAGAGAGAATATGACACAAACGAGTATCGAGTGATGTAAACACCCCAAATTTGCCCTCACCCATTCACACCATGGCTTGTGATCATTTCATATGCATGAACATAATCATAGCATCTCATATCACATTTTTGATTCACTGCATAGGTTCTAAGTCATCTGCATCTAGGGTTTGTGATCTGAGCAATCCAAGAGTTTCTTGAACCACTCCAAAGGTCATCAATCACTTCAAAGGGGTCTATATGTGTTCAAGTATCATATTACATCTTCTCAAAGTCAAGAATGCCAGAGAATCACAAGAACTGGGATTGGTATGGAGGCAGAGCCAGGTTTGACTGCACAGATGACCTAAAATTAGGGTTTTGGTTTCAGAGGCCATAACTCCAAATTTTTTGGTCATTCTTGTTTCTATTGGTCTCTATATGGTATAGGGAGTATGCATATCAATTTTCATGAAGAAATTCCATGGGGAAGTCATCTGATCAAGAGTTGACTTTCTGGACAAGTCAGTGCAAAATCAGGGCATCTGAGGCCCCCAATGACCCAACCAAGGGGTGATCTTCATCATTTTGAGTGTATTTGATCTTTATTTGATCATGGAAGAAGTTTGAAGTTCACAAAATTCAAGAATTACAAGTTTTTTGCAAAGTTGACTTTTTAGGGCATGGTTGACTTTTAATGAAATGTCATTTTATGCAACTTTTTCAACCCTTACTTTTTGATCCAAAAATGCTTCAAATGGGAAAACTTTGGTCATGAAAGTTGTAGATTAGATCTTTCCCTTTTCAAAAAGTACAAGAACATGACCTAATTCATTTTGGATCAAAAGTTATGGTGTGTCAAAGTTGGCAAAAATCACTAATTTTCAAAATATGCACCAAATGGAAAACTTGCAAAAACCTTGTACGAAGGCATTTGTGACTTCTAATTCATGTCTAACCATCACACAAACATCACATGTACCCTAAAGTTCAGAATGGACTAAGAATTTCTCATGTTTCATGGTTTGTGAAGCAAGACATTTCCATGTGAACCAAAAGTGATCAAGTTGCAAAACCATCATCACACTTCCATCCACTTGTTACCTTGGATGCTGAACCAGCCCTAGCCTTTCCCCTCACCATGCTGCGCCAGCCCACACACTTGTACTAGCCTAGAACACAACCCATGCTTCTCTTACACAAGAGTGGACTTTTTGCAAAAGCTAGCACACCTATCACAGCAGGCCAAGTCACATCCACTGACCAATAGCATTTGTTTATACAAAGAAAATGCTAGCCATTTCATACAACAAGCAAGCCTGAAGCAAGCCATAGCATCACATTCCCATTTTCCACCCTTGGAGCAAAAACCTTCGAAACTCAGAAGACAAGCCACAAACACACAAACCCACTTCATAGATCAACTCAACATGTTCCTCTGATCAAAAAGCATCCATCACCATAGCCTAAAACCCCCAGAATCACAAATACGATTTCTGCCCTCCATTGAACAGAACTTGTTCAAACCTCAAAACCAGCCATCACAAACTCTTTCCAAGCATTGAAAGCTTCTCAGGAGGTTAAGTGGAGTTGATTGCAAGCTGGAAAGCACCCAGAAAGCTGTGAACTGAAAGCTTCGAAACTCAGGTAGCTCAAGAACATTTTTTCCAGAAATCCTTTTTTAAGTTCTAAATAGATTCTATATGTCCTCCTGATCATCCTGATGTCATTAGTTTTGAAAATGGTGGAGAGATGAGAGTTTAACATGCTTCTGAAACTTTTTGCCCTAAATGTTGTTTGATTCGATTCAGTCATTTTAGGAATGATAAATTTGTTTTGATTGAGGGTTTTGGTTCGTGAGTGAGTGGGGATCATTCCTGTGTTTTTAGATTTCATTTTAGATACGTATGGAGTGAGATTGGGTTTTGAGGTAAACGGAGAAGATGACCGGAACACTGTTCCGGTCACCTGAAAGTGATTAACGGCAGGATTAGGGCATACGCATTAATTAGCTGATTTTGAATTCTGGCCGTAGGATTTGGCGCCAGGTCAATGCGCGCGCTTGCCAGTTTAAATCTCATGCGTTGGATCTGATTACTTTCCATTATTTCAGTTTAATTTCATTTTTATTTCCTATTTAATTGCATTGTTTTATACAATTTATTAAAAATAGTAAAAATGCTTTAAAAATTATGAAATTTTTTATCCTGAGTTTCATTAATTTTTAAAACACAAAAATATTTTTATTTTCATTTTTAGCATTAAAAAAGTATTTTTAAATATTTAAAAGTTTATTTTTAATTGATTAATGAAAATTAATTTATTAAAAATACTTTTAGGTATTTAAAAATCACCAAAAAATTCATGAAATGTTTTAAGACATTTAGAAACATTGTCCAACCTTCAAACCAAATTTATTTTTTGATCTTGATGCATTTTGAGAATTTTTCATTGAATTAAAGTCATTTTTATGCATTATTTTGATCCAAACTTCCAAAAATCATTTCTGCCTAACCCTAAAGAGTTGGACCTTGATTCTTTTTGCATTGCATTGTGTTTAGCATGTAGTTTGTGAGATTAAATGGCCATGATTTGATCTTTCATTTTCCATTTGTTTGGTAATTTTCTTGTTAAGGAACCCTAAAACCCTAGAAAACTTAGGAAAATCATATCTTGAGTTTGGTTAAGAGTTGAAACCTCTCCTTTGGGCAGTGAGTTAGTATAGGATTAGGGATCCTTTGAGTGCATTTTCAATTTTTTATAATGTTATTTGCTTCTGGTTTTGGTTTGTGTTTGATGCTTTGATCATAAACCCTAATTTGGGCTTCCATATGCATCCATCTTGCATCCTCTTGCATAACATGACTTGCCTTGACATCCCATGCCTCCATTTGACTCATTTAACATCATAAGACATATTGAAAGCATGTTTGATCATTGCATCTTACATTTGTCATGTTGTATGCCATGTGCCTTCCATAACTTTTCATGTATGTTCTTGGTTCTTAACTTGCTCCATTTGCATCCATAAGCTTGTATGATCATCTTCATGTGTTGTTTCTGGTTTGTAGCATTTCATAGCATCATTAACATCATGCATATGCTTCTGGTTTTGATTCACATCATGTCATTTCATCTTATTTTGCATTACATTGCATTCCTTTCACTAACTTTTCAGGTGGTAAGTAGTTTTGAGAAGTGAATATGCCTTCACTTCTCATACTTTCTTCTCATCTCTCTCTTGCATCCATGCTGCATTTTGATATGTGTATGAGTTTGAGCTTGCTCATTCTTCTTCTTCTTACTTTCTTTCCTCAAGTGACTTGGCTTCTTGAATGAAGCAAGTTACTTTGCTTCTCTGCTCCTTTCATCTGCTTCCTGGTGGTTCCATTGAAGATCTTCTTTGTTAAACCTCACAAACTTTAGGAACAATCAAGCATGACAATGATTAGGGTTCTGATTAGTCTCCCCACTTAGTTTTTACCTTTGTGTCTCTTTTGAGTCTTCTCTTCTCACCTCATAATCAGGGACAAAACCCTAAAGGCTTTAAGGCTTTGTGATTAAGCTTATGCCTGCATCCTTCTATTAGGATGGAGTGTATAACTTTAATCCTAAGTGTTAAACCCTTAATGTGTTTAAATCTCTTAATCAATCCACTTAATAATCATCAAGACATCACACTTGTAACTTGGGCCTTGCATTAGGGTTCTAATTCTTCCTTAATTGGTTAAGAAGGACTAACCCTAGTGTTAATGGACAAGTCCCCCTAAAGTTGTCTTACAAACCCTAAAAATCACTTCATCACCTCACCATTAAATAAAATCCACTTAATCAAAGGCTTGTTTTGTCATGAGTTTAATCCCTAATCATGGATTAAGTTGAGGAGCTTTCCTCAGCTTAAACATTCTCATCTATTATCCTTCTATTAGGATGGTGTAATGAGTCTGTTTAATCTTTGATTATGGCTTAACCTCATTACTCAACACTAAACAAAAACACCAAAAACATCTAAATAATCACAAGTAGGTTAATGATCTTAATCCTACACCAAAGGTGATTAAGTGTGAGAAGCTGACTTCACACTTAAGGTAATCTCATTACCCCTAATCAGAGGGAGGATGTGATGAGTTTGCTAACCCATTGGTTTAGGCTTAAGCTCATTAACTTATGACAAACTTTCAAAAGCAATAAAAGACTGAAAACTCAAAAACAAACAATAATCGTCTCCTCCGGGATTCTTCTCTCATCACCTTCATTCATAAACGAGAACTTGCTTCTTCCGTCTAATGCAAGACAGTTTGCACCTGAGCCAGACAGGTCATACACTTGAGCATAGACAAGTAAGCAGTTCCCAAGTCAATTCATCTTTCAGTCTCTTTGGGTCGAACTACGGTGTTCTGACTTCCTCATTGCACGAGAGGATACGTAGGCATAACTTAACAGTTATCGAACAAAAGTCTCTGTGTATTCCCCCTCTTTCTAGCTTTATTCTTTAAGCCTCATGATCTTGAGCATCTCACTCTTCTCCTTGCACTGACACTTCTCTTATACACTTCACATCACTTATACACTTTACACTGACACCGGTACATCCTTTTCCAGCTCTTTTATACACAGATTGCATTGACACTACCCCTTTAAAACACAAATCTTTTAAGCGTGGATCCCGTCGAGTACGGCGGACAATCTGGGTGCTAATACCTTCCCAGGTTGTAACCAACCCCCTTTCTCAGTCTCTCTGGTTCGCAACCGTCTTATCCATCTTTTCTAGGTCTATGCAGCATTGCCTTTCCTCCGGGATAAAAATGCCTAGCTGGCGACTCTATTCATCTCCAGTGAGTTCACGGCTGTGTGTTCTCATTGTCCCTCTCGCCGACCGTTCGCGTCTGTACCTTTATCTGGGCCGGTCCCACTTATCGGGAGCGACAGCTTGGCGACTCTGCTGGGGACCCTTATACTGCAACCAGGGCTTCTGGTTCTTTTTGTGGGTTCCTCCTAGCGCTTGTTTGATTTATGTTTACTGGGGTGTTATGTGCTATCTGTGTTTGTATATTTGTTTTATTTACTACTTTATGTACAGTTATTTTACTGTTTTCTTTATAAGTTTTACATATATCATACTGTCATACTGTGCTGGCTGGATCTGTTTGTTTGCTTTGATGGGTGGGGTTCCATTGAGAGTTAAGGTCCTATACCTGGGACCTGAGTGACACCTAGGCTAGAGTGGATCATATTCTTTCCCATTCCATCTCGGTCTGGTGCGGGAATATGAAACACGGTTCAGATATGGGTTTCTTCTTGAGAACTCTGTGTTGCAGATTTCCTGCAATGCTAGGGCTATCTGGGAAGCCTGCTAAGTCTGGATGACCTTTAGTATTGACCTTCAGAAACTGGGGTGAATTAGAGGAGGAACTTTTATGGTTATTGTAAACACTGTACCTCCGGGTTAGAAGTGTTTACACTTCTCATAACTGATCCAAGTCTGAGGATCCTTGTTTTAGAACACCACCTGTGAGGGGGTTGGGCTGTTTACAGGTCTGCAGGTACCCTTGGCCCCAGCATACCCTGTTACTTTGTTTGATTAAGAATACTCCATGTTGGAACAGTTCTTGTGATTCTAAACCCTGGACATGTGGCTCTTTATTTGAGCCCCCCCCACCATGGTTACTGGATTTATAGACCTCCATCTGGAATTCTTGCACATACTTGGACCTATATCAGAGCTCTTGATCAGCTCCAGCTCAGTCACAAACCCTTGCATATCATTTGCATACATAATCATTGCATCATATTGACATTTGTTTATTTGTGTTTCAGGGTATCCATTTTCATTTGGTTTGGTCTTGACCCCATCATCAGTATTGACCTATCTTCATCAGCATCTGCTTCAGCTATCAGCTACCTACTTCAGTTACCTGCACCAGCCAATCAGTGGCCCATTCTTTCAGCATTATCATCAGCACTTGTCTCTACTCATCCTCAACATCATGGCACCTAAAAAAGGTAACATCACCTACCACTTCTTCCAGCCAGAGCTAGCTGACATCAGGAGGATTCAGACCCTGGTCACTCCAGACCATATACCACTGTTCAGGGAACACTATGGAGATATACTTAACGTGGTTATGGATTTGGACCCTTCACAAAGAAGCCTGATTCACACTTGCCTTCAATTTTATGATCCCCCATTGAGGTGTTTCACTTTTCAGGACTTTCAGCTGGGCCCTTTATTGGAAGAATACTCATCATTGGTTGGTATACCTATCAGGGGTGGAGTCCCTTTCAACCCTGAGATGGTCTTTCCTGGTAATGAAGAGGTAGCAAAGGCCTTGCATCTGGAATCAGTTCTGATTGGGCAGCATATGACTTCTAAGGCTGGAATCCCTGGCCTGCATCTGGATTTCTTGATCTCTCAAGCTACCCTGAAAGCTTCTTTAGGAGATTGGAAAGCAGTTTGTGCTTTATTGGCCCTGAGCATATATGGGATCATATTATTTGCAGATGAGCCTAGATTCATTAGCAATAATGCAATCCATCTTTTCATCCTGAGGAACCCAGTGCCCATTTTATTGGGGGATCTCTACTACTCAGTGCACCAGAGGAATGAAAAGCAGAGGGGAAGATTAGTGAGGTGCTGTGCTCCTTTGTTCCATACTTGGCTTCTCAGGCATTTGCCCAAGACAGATGCATTTTTGAACCCTCATCAGCAGAGAAACTGGGCTAGAAGACTCACTGCTCTGACTTCAGCTGATATCAGGTGGTGCACTCAAAGCATAAAGGGCAGGGATATCATCACCAGCTGTGGGCATTTTCCCAATGTGCCCCTGATAGGAGTTAAGGGTAGTATCAATTACAACCCTCTGCTATTCAAAAGGCAACTGGGCTATGTACTGGTCCACACTCCTAAGGCACAAGACTTGGCTGAGACTCTTTATTGTGAGAACAAGCCTAATCTGGCTATTGTTAGGCAGGCAGCCTGGGCCTGGGACAATGTGCAGACTAAGGGGGTAACCATCCTGGGGAAGTGCAACAATATGGCATCAGCACAGTACTATGATTGGTCCCATGCCAGGGCTCAATTTTCAGGGATGCCCTTTACCATAGAAGATATGCCTGGGCCATCCTCAGCACCACCTCTTGTCACTGTCAGCTTAGAGGAGTTTGAGAAATTGAAAGAAAGAAATGAGAAGCTGACTCAGGCCCTACAGAAGACCCTCTGGGAGAGGAGTGATGGTAGGTTGGATATTGAAAGGTTGGAGAAGTTGAAGGTGGAGCATTTGGCTAGAATTTAGAAGTCTAAGGATTACATTAAGAAGTCTAGGGCTGGAGAACAAATCCTGAAGAATGCCTGCAAGGAAGCTCAGTTCCAGAAGGCCAGGACTGATTTGTATCTGAAGGAGAGTCAAGCTAGGTGGGTCAGGATCACCGAAGCTCGTACTCAAGAGGACAAAAGGACTCAGGATAAGATTGAGCAGCTGGAAGCTAGTGCAAAAGAGCAGCAGGAAGCCCTGGCAGCAGCCCAGAGGGAGATATCAGAGCTGAAGATCAGAGCTGGAGTGAAGAGGTCAAAGGACCAAAGTCAACACAAGAAGCTAACCGCAACTGTTACTACCCGGAACCTCCTTATCAGGAATCTCACGGAGCGTCCGGCTGATCCTGTGACCGAAGCACTTCTCAAGGAAGTTCGGGAGGATGAGTTTGGTCTTGGTGTTTGACCATTTGCTTGTTGTTGCTTTCATTCCATGTACTTTTATTTGCTTGTAATGTATTTTGACCCCTCAGAGGGCTTTGTATTTGTAAACAAACTATGTACCATTTGCCTTTTGTAATATATGTATTAGTTTGTTCCATCCGAGTCTACTTCAAAAGCAGCACCAACAGCATCTTCAAGGGTCTGGAAGGGTCAAAACTGAATGCCAAGCCGGATACCTTGAAAACAAATAAGCATATTGCATTGCATGCTAACCCTTTGTTTGTTTTGTAGGTTTTTTGTCTTATTGCTACTAACTCTGTTGTGATGTTCAGGAACTATTGCTCGACGCCGGGTATTTCCCCTCAACCGTCCACACCGATATCCAACCCATAACAACCTTCCGGGCATACAAATGGATCAGGTACAATAGGACCTTGCAGAGGTTAGAAATCAAATGGCAAACGAAAGATTGGAAATGAGAACACAGATGACGCAGTTTATGGAAGTAATGAACAACATGGCTCAGAGCCAAGAAAGATTGAGAGCCATGGTGGAAAGGCAAAACCAAGAGGATCCACATATAGGGACTGCTGGCACAAGCAACAATGAGAGGGTCCAACCTCATGTCAATCCCCCTGTGTTTGGTCCCCACCTTCATCCAGAGGTTAATATTCCTGCAAATGTTCAAGGGACTGCCACTGCAGGCAGGGTACTGCAAGAAGACCCCCAGGAGGATCAGTTCACAGTAATGGGAGCTGGGGAGGAAGCTTATGACAGAAGGCTGGATGAGATAGCTGAGAAGTTAAGATCCTTAGAGTCTCAAAACTCTTTGGGTTTCGATGTCATGGACATGGGCTTGGTAGACGAGGTCAGGATTCCCCATAAGTTTAAGCCTCCTTGTTTTGAGAAATACAACGGGACTTCATGCCCCCGGACCCATTTACAATCATTTCTGGGGAGGTTGAAGGCCTACACCATGGACGAGAAGCTCTGGATGTTCTATTTTGAGGATAGCTTGACAGGAGCTTCAAGAGAATGGTACTCTCATCTGACAAGAGCAACTATCAGGTGTTGGAAGGACCTGGCAGAGGCCTTTATCAGACAGTATCAGTACAACTTAGATATGGCACCCAACAGGACCCTCCTAATGGGAATGTCACAGTCGTCAAGGGAAAGTTTCCGAGAGTATGCCCAGAGATGGAGGCAATTGGCTGCTGCTGTTCAGCCACCTATGTCAGAGAGGGAGATGGCAGATATGTTTATGAACACCCTCCAAGGAACATACATTGACAGGCTAGCTGCCTTCTCTTCAACCAGCTTTGCAGATGTTGTCATAGCTGGGGAAAGAATTGAGAGCCTGTTAAAGATGGGTAAGATCTCAGACAACGGTGCAAGCTCATCCAGTAATGCAAGAAAGCCTTTTGCAGGCCCAAGAAGAACTGGTGAGGCCAATGCTATCCACACCAGCAGGGGCAGGCCCCAATATGTACATAGGTCTGTGGCAGCAGTCACCATTCCCGCTCCAACTCATCCCCAACCAGCTTATCAACCACCGCAGCAAAGTCATCAGCAACAACCTCAGTACCAGCAACAAACTCAGTATCCTCCGAGAAATTACAACAACAGCAACACCAACAACAACAATCAGCAGAGACCATTCCAGCAGAGACCTTCTCAGGCCAACAGGGTGATCGATCCGATCCCTATGCCCTATGCAACATTACTGCCACAACTCCTGAAACTCAACCTAGTTGAGCTAAGGACATTGGCCCCTCCAGATCCCAACAGTCTACCCAGAAATTATGACTCCAACGCCAGATGTGCCTTCCATTCAAATGCACCTGGCCATAGTATAGAAAAGTGCAGAGCCTTGCACATGAAGGTACAAGACCTGGTAGACTCTAAGGCCCTGAATTTCGCACCACCACCCAATGTCAACAAAAATCCTATGCCACACCACGGAGGTCCCAGAATCAACGCTATTGAAGAAGACAAGCCGTCTTATTTGATAACCAGTGTGGGTCAGATTCGGACACCGTTGGTAGAGATTAAGGCTCAGCTCCTCGAATGTCAAATGTTCCCGGGGTGTGAGTTAGGGTGCGTTTACTGCAATATTTCAGTAAATGGGTGCGATAACTTGAGGAATGGCATAGATGGTCTCATTCAGAGTGGCCAACTTCAAATCACCACATCATTTCCAACAAATCCAGCAATCTCATCAGCAACAATTCCGGTATCTCCTACAACTGCAACAACCATTGTTCCCGACAATTCTTCGGCTTCATCAACAAGTGCTTCATCTGTCATTTCAACTGATCAGATATCAACAAATGTTCCTTCTACAACTCCAGCACCACTCCATTTCGAAACTTCTACAACAACAACACCCATCCTTCCAACAATGTTTCCTACAACATCAGCAACAAATAATGAAGACGTCTCAACCGTTACAATCTATTACGATCCAGAGAATAATTCAGCCTACAACTCACAAAGTGCTACTCCCGTCAGAGCACCAGTCACGATATATTACGATCCACAAACTATCACAGTCCCTTCTGCAGCTGCCATCAGTCCAGTCACTGTCACAGTGCCTGGGCCAGTACCTTATGAAAGCAGTAAGGCCATCCCTTGGCATTACGGCTCTGACGTATACTGCGAAGGAAAGAAAATCACTCTTGAACCATCAACATCTGCACCACAAATAGACAATGTGGGAGGAGGCGGAGGCTTCACTCGAAGCGGACGTCTCTTTGCTCCAAAAATTCAAAGACCCACTGTCGAAGCAGAAGCTGCTGCCAAGGCAAAAGGAAAGAGCCCGGTGCAGGAAGATCAAGCTATTAAGGAAACTTTGAAAACACCCTTTGATCAAGAAGTTGATGAGTTCATGAGAATCATCAAGAAGAGTGACTACAAAATAGTGGATCAGCTTCACCAGACGCCTTCCAAGATCTCCATTCTATCATTGCTTATGTGCTCCGAAGCCCATCGGAATGCACTACTCAAAGTCTTGCACGCAGCTTACGTGCCTGAAGAGATCACCGTCAATCAGTTGGAAACCGTGGTTGGAAATGTTACTGCTAGCAATGGGCTAGGGTTCACCAACACTGACTTGACTACGGAAGGCCGCAATCATAACAAGGCCTTGCACATCACCATGGAATGTAAAGGTGCAGTCCTTTCCCATGTACTGGTAGATACAGGATCATCCCTCAATGTCTTACCGAAAAAGGCCCTGGTGAAGCTAGAATATGAAGGATTGGCATTGCGTCCCAGTAACTTGGTGGTGAGAGCCTTTGACGGCTCTAAGAGATCAGTTCTAGGGGAAATTGAGTTGCCTGTAACGATTGGCCCACAAACTTTTAAAACGATCTTCTACGTGATGGACATTCAGCCTGCCTACAGCTGTTTGTTGGGTAGACCATGGATTCATGCCGCTGGCGCAGTAACGTCTACCCTTCACCAGAAGTTAAAATTTGAGTGGGAAGGCCAAGTCGTTACTATCTGTGGAGAGGAGGATATTTTTGTTAGCCATCTGGCTACTTACAAATATATTGAGATGGATGGGGAGATCCATGAAACGATGAGTCAGGGGTTTGAGGCCCTGAATGTTAATGAAACATCTGTTGTACCTGGAATCTCCATGGCATCTTATCAACAAGCCCGGAAGGTTGTTGAAGAAGGAACTGCCCAAGGCTGGGGCAAGGTTTTATCTGTGGAGGAGAAGAAAGACAAATTTGGGTTGGGTTACAGACCAACTCAACAAAATCAAGCAGAGGCTGCTGAGAAGCCCGGTTTTTTCAGTGGGGGAATGCTCACCCCTTATGCTGTCAACAATTTGGAAGACGAGCTGGAAGAAGAATGCAACCTGGAAAGCTGGATTCGTCCAAAGATCCCGGGGAGCAGTATCTCAAACTGGTCTTCCCAGGAAATTATAAGAGTTACTCATGCAGAGTAATTATTATTTCCTGTATTTTTATAGCATGCATCAAAGTCTTGCATCTTGCCCAAGATGACAAGACTCATTTTGTAATCGGGCCATCTGTACTTTTTGTGCAACAAGATTAATCAATGAAATATCAGACATCTTTTTGCAAACGAGTCTTTTTCTTTTCCGCTCACTGTTTTTCCATTTTTCTTTTTGTACAAAAAATAAATGGCGATGTTTTCAAAATGACAACTTTATTTCACTTTTCTAAAACAAGATTAAAATCAAATCACTAAAATGAACAAACTGAACCCTTGCAGAGTATGCCATCCAGACAGCACCGACAACAGCACGGCTATGACTTCGTATGACTTTGACAATCCAATCAATCAAGCTGATGAAGGGGTTGAAGAAGAATATGAGCTCCCTGAGGAGCTAGCCAGGTTGTTAAGACAAGAGGAAAAGGTTGTTACCCCTCACCAGGAGGGGGTTGAAACGATTAATCTTGGTACAGATGAAGACGTGAAAGAAGTCAAAATCGGGGCCTGCTTACAAGACTCAGTGAAGAGACAACTGATTGACCTGCTTCAAGATTATGTGGACGTGTTCGCTTGGTCTTATCAAGATATGCCAGGGTTGGACACCGATATTGTTGTGCACAAGCTTCCTTTGAGAGAAGAATGCCCGCCGGTTAAACAGAAGTTGCGCCGTACTCGCCCAGACATGGCAATGAAAATCAAAGAAGAGGTACAAAAGCAATGGGACGCCGGGTTCCTTGCTGTGACTAGTTACCCGCCATGGGTTGCTAACATAGTACCCGTGCCTAAGAAAGACGGCAAAGTAAGGATGTGTGTTGACTACCGGGATCTGAACAGAGCCAGCCCGAAAGATGACTTCCCATTACCTCACATTGATGTATTGGTGGATAATACGGCTCAGTTCTCAGTATTCTCCTTCATGGACGGATTTTCGGGATATAATCAGATTAAAATGTCACCTGAAGACATGGAGAAGACAACCTTCATCACACCCTGGGGCACGTTCTGTTACAAGGTGATGCCATTCGGATTGAAGAATGCTGGTGCAACATATCAACGGGCTATGGTGACATTATTCCACGATATGATCCATAAAGAAATTGAATGTTATGTGGATGACATGATTTCCAAGTCCCTTACTGAAGAAGACCACCTGGTGAATCTGCTGAAGCTGTTCAAGCGCCTGAGGAAGTACCAACTGAAGTTGAACCCCAACAAATGCACATTCGGGGTACGATCTGGTAAGCTGCTGGGATTTATTGTAAGCGAGAAAGGGATTGAAGTTGACCCTGATAAAGTCAAAGCTATTCAAGAGATGCCTGCACCGAAAACTGAGAAAGAAGTCCGAGGGTTTCTAGGAAGATTGAACTACATCTCACGGTTCATATCTCACCTTACAGCAACCTGTGAACCTTTGTTTAAACTGTTAAGAAAAGAACAGACGGTCAGGTGGAACGAAGACTGCCAGAAGGCTTTTGACAAGATCAAGGAATACTTACAAGAACCTCCAATCCTTATGCCTCCAGTTGAAGGAAGACCTTTGATAATGTACCTGACAGTATTAGAAGAGTCAATGGGGTGTGTGTTGGGCCAGCATGACGAGTCTGGTCGAAAAGAGTATGCAATATACTACCTAAGCAAAAAGTTTACCGACTGTGAACAACGTTATTCACTGCTCGAGAAAACTTGCTGTGCTTTAGCGTGGGCTGCTCGCCGACTAAGACAGTATATGTTGACCCACACTACTTTATTGATCTCAAAAATGGACCCAGTTAAGTACATTTTCGAGAAGCCAGCTCTTACCGGACGGGTTGCAAGATGGCAAATGATCCTCACAGAATACGACATCCAATACACCTCTCAGAAAGCCATCAAGGGCAGTGTATTGTCTGAATATCTTGCTGAGCAACCCATTGATGACTACCAGCCTATGAGATTTGACTTCCCTGATGAAGACATCATGTTCATAAAATCAAAAGATCATGAAGAGCCTATTCACACTGAAGGGCCTGACCCAGAAGAAGAATGGACTATGATGTTTGACGGGGCTGTTAACATGAATGGTCGTGGTGTTGGTGCAGTACTCATTACACCTAAGGGAGTTCACATGCCTTTCTCGGCAAAACTCACTTTCAACTGCACTAACAACGAAGCTGAATACGAAGCTTGCATTATGGGTCTTGAGGAAGCCATTGACCTCAGGATCAAGACTTTAACTGTATTCGGGGATTCAGCTCTGGTAGTTAATCAGACCAACGGGAAATGGTACACCCACCAGGATCATCTGATACCTTACAGGGATTATACAAGAAGGTTATTGACTTTCTTCACAACGGTCAAGCTTGAGTATATCCCTCGGGACGAGAATCAGTTTGCAGATGCTCTTGCTACCATTTCATCCATGATCAAAGTTCAAGCTGCTAACTTTGTACCCCAGATTTCAGTGTCCAGACTTGACAGACCAGCATATGTGTTTACAGCAGATGTTGTCAAAGATGATAAGCCTTGGTTCCATGACATTAAATGCTTCTTGGAGGATCAAACATACCCACCTGGGGCATCTTCCAATGATAAGAAGACTTTGAGAAGGCTTGCTGGTAGTTTCTTTCTGAACACTGATGGGTCTTTATACAAAAGGAACTTTGATATGGTACTCCTCAGATGTGTTGATAAGACGGAAGCAGATTTGTTGATGCATGAAGTGCACGAAGGATCCTTTAGTACCCATGCAGGAGGGCATGCCATGGCTAAGAAGTTGTTAAGATCAGGTTATTACTGGATCACAATGGATGCAGACTGTTGTGCTTATGCCAGAAGGTGCCATAAATGCCAGATTTATGCAGATAAGGTGCATGTGCCTCCCAATCCTTTGAACATAATGTCTTCACCATGGCCCTTTGCTATGTGGGGCATTGATATGATTGGCAAGATTGAGCCAACTGCTTCAAATGGCCACAGATTCATCTTGGTCGCCATTGATTATTTCACCAAGTGGGTTGAAGCAGCCTCATATGCAAATGTTACAAGACAAGTGGTAGCCAGATTTCTGAAGAGAGATATCATCTGTCGATATGGAGTTCCCGAGCGAATCATTACTGATAATGGTTCCAACTTGAACAACAAAATGATGGCAGAGCTATGCCGGGACTTTAAAATTCAACATCATAATTCTTCTCCTTACAGGCCAAAGATGAACGGCGCTGTTGAGGCAGCAAATAAGAATATCAAGAAGATTGTGCAGAAGATGGTAGTCACCTACAAAGACTGGCATGAAATGCTACCATTTGCCTTACATGGGTACCGCACGTCAATCAGAACATCCACTGGGGCAACACCGTATCAGCTTGTGTATGGTATGGAAGCAGTCCTACCTGTCGAAGTTGAATTACCCTCTCTACGGGTATTGATGGATGTTAAGCTGAACGAAGCAGAATGGGTTCGGTCCCGGTTCGAACAACTGAGTCTGATTGAAGAGAAAAGATTGGCTGCAATCTGTCATGGGCATTTGTATCAGAAGAGAATGAAGAAAGCCTTCGATCAGAAAGTCAGACACCGAGAGTACCAAGTAGGAGATCTTGTGCTGAAAAGAATCCTCCCTCCTCATACAGACCACAGGGGTAAGTGGACTCCAAACTATGAAGGACCGTTTGTGGTAAAGAGAGTTTTCTCTGGTGGAGCACTGATGCTCAGCACCATGGATGGTGAAGATTTCCCGTCCCCTGTGAATTCAGATGCAGTTAAAAAATACTTTGCATAAAAATGACCCGCTGGACAAAAAAAAAACAGAATGTAAGTCCAGGCAAAAATAGGGCATCCCGGCGAGTCAAAAACAGAATAAAAGACTCGGGCAAAAATAAGGGAAAATAAACAAAAATGTACACCCGCTGAGTTGAAAAGCCGCATTGGACAGCTCAGGCAAAAAAATGGGTATCCCGATGGATTGAAAACCCGAAAGGGCGATCCATGCAAAATAAGGGAATAAGCGAACAACTGCATTCTGAATTCGTCTGTATCGTTTACAACTTGGTAAGCTTCGAAAGGATCAAGCTTCAATCAGAATCAACATTCTTCAGAAAGCAAGATGAGAAGAACGTCAAAAGTCATACGAGTCATAGCAGAAAGGGAAGCTTCTCAAAGCGTCATCAACATTGCCAGCATTTTGTTTCCCAATTTGTAATAATCTCCTCATTCCAGGGGATTTGTTTCTTTGACTGTATCTCGCCAATTCAGGGCATATGAATTAATAAAATCAGATTTTCAGTCACGTCTCGTCTTGTACATTTTATTTGCAAAAAAATGTCTGATGTCTAAAAGAAACTGATTGCATAGAATACAGATGTTTATCTTCAAAAACAAAAACGTGCTTGCAGGAAATATGCTTACTCTCAAGAGTGTCTAAACTCCTATGACGGAATCCAGTAAGGGGTACCTCGGGATTATTTTGTGCGTTTCTATATCTTTGCAGGATTGCAGGTATCCAGAATGCAACTTGGGGCATGCAAACTTCGTCCCAGCCAACTGGCAAATCAACACTCATTCTTAGCACTCAGAGTGTCTTCTCCCCAGCCGAGTTGCCACTTGTTACTTCTCCCCATCAGAGTTACCAGGCCTCACTTCTCCAACAGGGCAGTACCAAAAGGCGCCCATATCCCCGGTTGAGTCAAGAATCCACCTCAACAGAATTTCTAAGGAGATCTTTCAATGATTCCTCTTTTCTCCCCAGCCGAGTTGCCATTTCATCCTCAGCCGAGTACAAAAGTCAGGAAACCATCTCCCCACGGAGTTTCAGCCTCTATCCAGAAGAGCAACGCATGAAGGATCACAACAGAGTGAAGAAGGCTCCTACAAACCCCAGCTGGGTTCCCTCAGTACAAGTATAGGTCTATCAGCGACCTGAACCCCCAAGCAGATATCATCTCATCAGATCTTCCAGTGATCTCATCCCCAGCTGGGATGTCCATTTCAAGCTCGATCGAAGATTTTCGTGGCAGCGGGATCCGGATCCCGGCTTGGTACCTTTGCATAATCATAGCATTCGCATCATATTCACCCACAAAGCGTAGCATTCCGTTTGATACGGAGCATTACGACAAAAATCAAGCATATAGCATAATCATAAGCCATATTTTGAATCAACACTTGAGAATAATGACAATCCGTCAATGTACAGACTTCCCCCAAAATCCCCCAGCGGAAATTCCCCAGCAAAATCAGTTGCCTTACATTCACAAACACCAGTATATGTACTCCCTTTGGCGCCCGTCCGTGTCATCACTCCCCAGTAAAATCGCCTGAACACTCTGTGCAAACAATAATACTCGTATTACAGATACTTTTTGGCACCCGTCTGTGTCATAACCCCAGCAAAAAGCCAAAGACGTCCTCTTTGCACTCACATACACTTATATATACAAACCTTTGGCACCCGTCCGTGTCATATCCCCAGCACAGTCACCTACACTTTGTGTACCAGATACTTGTCCATATTACACTCTTCTCCTTTTGACACTCGTCCGTGTCGCTCTCCCCAGCAAGTAAACACTCACCTATACATCACTCGTACTCGCTACTCATGTTACACTTATACAGATACTCGTCCGTATCTTGTATATACCGCTTATATCCCCACAGATTCGACATTGGTCCATGTTCTTTGTTAACCAGTTGGTACTCGTCCGTACCATCATCTCAGAACATGTGTCTAGCGTTTGTTTCTACCTGATACTCGTCCGTATCATAGCCTTAGGGATGCTCGTCCGCATCTTTAATCCATACACTGTGTCAAACACTTTTGTCTTTTCGAATATAGACACTCGTCTGTGTCTACCATTCCCCAGAAGAGTCCCTTCGGATTCAACACTCGTCCCTGTTCTCTGTTAACCAGTTGATACTCGTCCGTATCATCATCTCTGAGCACGTATCAGTATTGGTTTCTACCTGATACTCGTCTGTATCATAGTCTTAAGGATGCTCGTCCGCATCTTTAATCTATACACAAACGTACCAAACACTTATACCTTTTGTTTCTTGGATGTAAACGCTCGTCCGTGTTTACTATTCCCCAGTAGATCGCCAACAAAGCAATTTTTTTCTTTTTTATCTGACACTCGTCCTGTGTCATGATAAGCCTTGAGAGCAGTCGTACCCTGCTAGGTGGTCGTCCTCCACCTCTTGATGGTCGTCCTCCATCATGCTCATCCGATGGCCGTCCCCATCGTCGATATTTTAGCAGCCGTCCCCTGCTAGGTGGTCGTCCTCCACCTTTTGATGATCGTCCTTCATCATTTTATCCAATGGCCGTCCCCATTGTTGATTTTGGTTATCTGACATTCGTCCTATGTCATGACAAACCTTGAGAGCAGCCGTCCCCGGCTAGGTGGTCGTCCTCCACCTCTTGATGGTCGTCCTCCATCATGCTCATCCGATGGCCGTCCCCATCGTTGACCTTTTATCCGACATTCGTCCTATGTCGCGATATTTTCGGCAGCCGTACCCTGCCAGGTGGTCGTCCTCCACCTTAGATGACCGTCCCTCATCTTATCCCCAACAGAGCAGCCGCCCCCTGCTGGGTGATCGTCCTTCACCTTTGATGACCGTACCTCATCATCTGTTTATTTCATTTATTCTTTAACCCGATGGCCTTCCCCGTCGTGGTCCCTTTTTTCTTTTCCTGATGATCGTCCTTCATCAGTTTAGCCCGATGGCCGTCCCCATCGTTGGTTACTTTACTTTATGAACTTGATGGCCGTCCCCGTCATGTTTCATTAATCCCCTGGAAATTTTACAGCTTTATCTTGATGGCCGTCCCCATCATATTTCTTTTATCCCCAGCATGTCGGTCGTCCCCGTCATTGCTTTATTTTCCGCACTTTTCCCAGCATGTCGGCCGTCCCCGTCATTGCTCTTTACCCAGCAGTCGTCCTCTGCTCGACGGTCGTCCTCCGTCGCCCACACTTTACAATATACTTTATTTTCCTTTACAATCTATATCCCTTTTCTTCTTCATTCTGTGAGTGCAAATTTTGGACTGTCTTTGGTATTCAACCACAAGTTATCTTGTTTGCCTGTTAAGCCGTCGCTTACAACCTGCACAGCTAACTCATGTTTGAATAGGGGCAGCTGTAAACACCCCAAATTTGCCCTCACCCATTCACACCATGGCTTGTGATCATTTCATATGCATGAACATAATCATAGCATCTCATATCACATTTTTGATTCACTGCATAGGTTCTAAGTCATCTGCATCTAGGGTTTGTGATCTGAGCAATCCAAGAGTTTCTTGAACCACTCCAAAGGTCATCAATCACTTCAAAGGGGTCTATATGTGTTCAAGTATCATATTACATCTTCTCAAAGTCAAGAATGCCAGAGAATCACAAGAACTGGGATTGGTATGGAGGCAGAGCCAGGTTTGACTGCACAGATGACCTAAAATTAGGGTTTTGGTTTCAGAGGCCATAACTCCAAATTTTTTGGTCATTCTTGTTTCTATTGGTCTCTATATGGTATAGGGAGTATGCATATCAATTTTCATGAAGAAATTCCATGGGGAAGTCATCTGATCAAGAGTTGACTTTTTGGACAAGTCAGTGCAAAATCAGGGCATCTGAGGCCCCCAATGACCCAACCAAGGGGTGATCTTCATCATTTTGAGTGTATTTGATCTTTATTTGATCATGGAAGAAGTTTGAAGTTCACAAAATTCAAGAATTACAAGTTTTTTGCAAAGTTGACTTTTTAGGGCATGGTTGACTTTTAATGAAATGTCATTTTATGCAACTTTTTCAACCCTTACTTTTTGATCCAAAAATGCTTCAAATGGGAAAACTTTGGTCATGAAAGTTGTATATTAGATCTTTCCCTTTTCAAAAATTACAAGAACATGACCTAATTCATTTTGGATCAAAAGTTATGGTGTGTCAAAGTTGGCAAAAATCACTAATTTTCAAAATATGCACCAAATGGAAAACTTGCAAAAACCTTGTACCAAGGCATTTGTGACTTCTAATTCATGTCTAACCATCACACAAACATCACATGTACCCTAAAGTTCAGAATGGACTAAGAATTTCTCATGTTTCATGGTTTGTGAAGCAAGACATTTCCATGTGAACCAAAAGTGATCAAGTTGCAAAACCATCATCACACTTCCATCCACTTGTTACCTTGGATGCTGAACCAGCCCTAGCCTTTCCCCTCACCATGCTGCGGCAGCCCACACACTTGTACTAGCCTAAAACACAACCCATGCTTCTCTTACACAAGAGTGGACTTTTTGCAAAAGCTAGCACACCTATCACAGCAGGCCAAGTCACATCCACTGACCAATAGCATTTGTTTATACAAAGAAAATGCTAGCCATTTCATACAACAAGCAAGCCTGAAGCAAGCCATAGCATCACATTCCCATTTTCCACCCTTGGAGCAAAAACCTTCGAAACTCAGAAGACAAGCCACAAACACACAAACCCACTTCATAGATCAACTCAACATGTTCCTCTGATCAAAAAGCATCCATCACCATAGCCTAAAACCCCCAGAATCACAAATACGATTTCTGCCCTCCATTGAACAGAACTTGTTCAAACCTCAAAACCAGCCATCACAAACTCTTTCCAAGCATTGAAAGCTTCTCAGGAGGTTAAGTGGAGTTGATTGCAAGCAGGAAAGCACCCAGAAAGCTGTGAACTGAAAGCTTCGAAACTCAGGTAGCTCAAGAACATTTTTTCCAGAAATCCTTTTTTAAGTTCTAAATAGATTCTATATGTCCTCCTGATCATCCTGATGTCATTAGTTTTGAAAATGGTGGAGAGATGAGAGTTTAACATGCTTCTGAAACTTTTTGCCCTAAATGTTGTTTGATTCGATTCAGTCATTTTAGGAATGATAAATTTGTTTTGATTGAGGGTTTTGGTTCGTGAGTGAGTGGGGATCATTCCTGTGTTTTTAGATTTCATTTTAGATACGTATGGAGTGAGATTGGGTTTTGAGGTAAACGGAGAAGATGACCGGAACACTGTTCCGGTCACCTGAAAGTGATTAACGGCAGGATTAGGGCATAAGCATTAATTAGCTGATTTTGAATTCTGGCCGTAGGATTTGGCGCCAGGTCAATGCGCGCGCTTGCCAGTTTAAATCTCATGCGTTGGATCTGATTACTTTCCATTATTTCAGTTTAATTTCATTTTTATTTCCTATTTAATTGCATTGTTTTATACAATTTATTAAAAATAGTAAAAATGCTTTAAAAATTATGAAATTTTTTATCCTGAGTTTCATTAATTTTTAAAACACAAAAATATTTTTATTTTCATTTTTAGCATTAAAAAAGTATTTTTAAATATTTAAAAGTTTATTTTTAATTGATTAATGAAAATTAATTTATTAAAAATACTTTTAGGTATTTAAAAATCACCAAAAAATTCATGAAATGTTTTAAGACATTTAGAAACATTGTCCAACCTTCAAACCAAATTTATTTTTTGATCTTGATGCATTTTGAGAATTTTTCATTGAATTAAAGTCATTTTTATGCATTATTTTGATCCAAACTTCCAAAAATCATTTCTGCCTAACCCTAAAGAGTTAGACCTTGATTCTTTTTGCATTGCATTGTGTTTAGCATGTAGTTTGTGAGATTAAATGGCCATGATTTGATCTTTCATTTTCCATTTGTTTGGTAATTTTCTTGTTAAGGAACCCTAAAACCCTAGAAAAATTAGGAAAATCATATCTTGAGTTTGGTTAAGAGTTGAAACCTCTCCTTTGGGCAGTGAGTTAGTATAGGATTAGGGATCCTTTGAGTGCATTTTCAATTTTTTATAATGTTATTTGCTTCTGGTTTTGGTTTGTGTTTGATACTTTGATCATAAACCCTAATTTGGGCTTCCATATGCATCCATCTTGCATCCTCTTGCATAACATGACTTGCCTTGACATCCCATGCCTCCATTTGACTCATTTAACATCATAAGACATATTGAAAGCATGTTTGATCATTGCATCTTACATTTGTCATGTTGTATGCCATGTGCCTTCCATAACTTTTCATGTATGTTCTTGGTTCTTAACTTGCTCCATTTGCATCCATAAGCTTGTATGATCATCTTCATGTGTTGTTTCTGGTTTGTAGCATTTCATAGCATCATTAACATCATGCATATGCTTCTGGTTTTGATTCACATCATGTCATTTCATCTTATTTTGCATTACATTGCATTCCTTTCACTAACTTTTCAGGTGGTAAGTAGTTTTGAGAAGTGAATATGCCTTCACTTCTCATACTTTCTTCTCATCTCTCTCTTGCATCCATGCTGCATTTTGATATGTGTATGAGTTTGAGCTTGCTCATTCTTCTTCTTCTTACTTTCTTTCCTCAAGTGACTTGGCTTCTTGAATGAAGCAAGTTACTTTGCTTCTCTGCTCCTTTCATCTGCTTCCTGGTGGTTCCATTGAAGATCTTCTTTGTTAAACCTCACAAACTTTAGGAACAATCAAGCATGACAATGATTAGGGTTCTGATTAGTCTCCCCACTTAGTTTTTACCTTTGTGTCTCTTTTGAGTCTTCTCTTCTCACCTCATAATCAGGGACAAAACCCTAAAGGCTTTAAGGCTTTGTGATTAAGCTTATGCCTGCATCCTTCTATTAGGATGGAGTGTATAACTTTAATCCTAAGTGTTAAACCCTTAATGTGTTTAAATCTCTTAATCAATCCACTTAATAATCATCAAGACATCACACTTGTAACTTGGGCCTTGCATTAGGGTTCTAATTCTTCCTTAATTGGTTAAGAAGGACTAACCCTAGTGTTAATGGACAAGTCCCCCTCAAGTTGTCTTACAAACCCTAAAAATCACTTCATCACCTCACCATTAAATAAAATCCACTTAATCAAAGGCTTGTTTTGTCATGAGTTTAATCCCTAATCATGGATTAAGTTGAGGAGCTTTCCTCAGCTTAAACATTCTCATCTATTATCCTTCTATTAGGATGGTGTAATGAGTCTGTTTAATCTTTGATTATGGCTTAACCTCATTAGTCAACACTAAACAAAAACACCAAAAACATCTAAATAATCACAAGTAGGTTAATGATCTTAATCCTACACCAAAGGTGATTAAGTGTGAGAAGCTGACTTCACACTTAAGGTAATCTCATTACCCCTAATCAGAGGGAGGATGTGATGAGTTTGCTAACCCATTGGTTTAGGCTTAAGCTCATTAACTTATGACAAACTTTCAAAAGCAATAAAAGACTGAAAACTCAAAAACAAACAATAATCGTCTCCTCCGGGATTCTTCTCTCATCACCTTCATTCATAAACGAGAACTTGCTTCTTCCGTCTAATGCAAGACAGTTTGCACCTGAGCCAGACAGGTCATACACTTGAGCATAGACAAGTAAGCAGTTCCCAAGTCAATTCATCTTTCAGTCTCTTTGGGTCGAACTACGGTGTTCTGACTTCCTCATTGCACGAGAGGATACGTAGGCATAACTTAACAGTTATCGAACAAAAGTCTCTGTGTATTCCCCCTCTTTCTAGATTTATTCTTTAAGCCTCATGATCTTGAGCATCTCACTCTTCTCCTTGCACTGACACTTCTCTTATACACTTCACATCACTTATACACTTTACACTGACACCGGTACATCCTTTTCCAGCTCTTTTATACACAGATTGCATTGACACTACCCCTTTAAAACACAAATCTTTTAAGCGTGGATCCCGTCGAGTACGGCGGACAATCTGGGTGCTAATACCTTCCCAGGTTGTAACCAACCCCCTTTCTCAGTCTCTCTGGTTCGCAACCGTCTTATCCATCTTTTCTAGGTCTATGCAGCATTGCCTTTCCTCCGGGATAAAAATGCCTAGCTGGCGACTCTATTCATCTCCAGTGAGTTCACGGCTGTGTGTTCTCATTGTCCCTCTCGCCGACCGTTCGCGTCTGTACCTTTATCTGGGCCGGTCCCACTTATCGGGAGCGACAAGTGAGTATACAAACTTGTGTTAGAGAGTGCAAAGGGGACGCTTTGGCTTTCTGTCTGGGAGTTTGAGAGGTATTTTGTATATTTGTTAATGGAGTGTTGGTATATACAGATGTTTGATTCAGGGCATGGCTTATGATTATGCAATATGTTTGATTTTTTCCATAATGCTCCGTATTAGGCGGAATGCTACGCTCTGGGGGGAGATATGATACGGATGCTATGATTGTGCAAAGGTACCGATCCGGGATTCGGATCCCGTTGCGGTGAAGATCTCTGGCTGATATGCTTGAAGTGATATCCCAGTCGGGGATGAGATCATTGGTAGATCTGATATATATGACTCTGTTTGGGGGAACAAATCACTGATAGACCTATTCTTGGTGGTGAGGAGCCCAGCTGGGGTCTGCGGGAGCTTTCGTCGCTTTGTTGTGAGATCTTCAAATATTTCTCTTCTGAATAGAGGTTGAGACTCTGCGGGGAGATGATTCCCTGTCTAACACTTGGCTGAGGGGGAATGATCACTGAACGACCTTCCTAGAGATTTTTGCGGAGATCCTGTTGAGGATGATGATGTCTGGCAACTCAGCTGGGGAGAAGGCACCCCTGGTGCTATTTGGGAGATGGGCTGAGTAAATAGTGATTTGGTAGCTTGCTGGGGAGAAGCTTTCATGCCCCCATGTTAAACTTTGACTACCTGCAATCCCGTTATGACAAAGAAACGTACAAGTATCCCGAGGTATCCCTTACTGGATTCCATCATAGGAATTTAGACACTCCTGGAGCGAATATATTTCATGTAAGCATGTAATTTTTAGAAAAGACGCATCTGTATTTATGCAATCATTATATTAAGGACATCGGACACTTTTGCAAATGAAAACAGAATGTACGAGACGAAACGTGTCTGAAAATATGATTTTATTAATTTGCGTGCCCTGAATTGGCAAATACAGTCAAAGAAACAGATCCCCTGAAATGAGGAGATCGCTACAAAATTGAGAAACAAAAAGATGCTGGCAATGTTGATGACGCTTCAGTGCTTCCCTTTTGCTATGACTTGTATGACATTGACGTTCTTCTCATCCCGCTTTCTGAAGAAGGCTGATTCTGACCGATGGTTTATACTTTCGAGGTTTGCCGTGTTGTAAGTAATACAGACGAATTCAGAATGCAGTTGTTCGCTTATTCCCTTATTTTGCGTGGATCGCCCTTTCAGGTTTTCAATCCACCGGGATACCCATTTTTGCCTGAGTTGTCCAATGTGGCTTTTCAACTCAGCGGGTGTACATTTTTTTATTTATTTTCCCTTATTTTCCCTTATTTTCGCCGGGATGCCCTATTTTTGCCTGGACTTACATTCTGTTTTTATGTCCAGCGGGTCATTTTTATGCGAAGTATTTTTTAACTACGTCTGAATTCACAGGGGACAGGAAGTCTTCGCCATCCATAGTACTGAGCATCAGTGCTCCACTAGAGAAAACTTTCTTTACTATGAACGGACCATCATAATTCGGAGTCCACTTGCCCTTGTGGTGTGTATGAGGAGGGAGGAGTCTTTTCAGCACAAGATCTCCTACTTGGTATTCCCGAAGCCTAACTTTCTGATCGAAGGCTTTCTTCATTCTTTTCTGATACAGCTGCCCATGGCAGATTGCAGCTAATCTCTTCTCTTCAATCAGATTCAGTTGTTCGTATCGGGATCGGACCCATTCTGCTTCGTTTAGTTTGACATCCATTAGTACCCGCAAGGAGGGTAATTCAACTTCAACAGGTAGGACTGCCTCCATACCATAAACAAGCTGATACAGTGTTGCCCCAGTGGATGTTCTGATTGACGTACGGTACCCATGCAAGGCAAATGGTAGCATTTCATGCCATTCTTTATAGGTGACCACCATCTTCTGCACAATCTTCTTGATATTCTTGTTAGCTGCCTCTACAGCGCCATTCATCTTTGGCATGTAAGGAGAAGAATTGTGGTGTTGGATCTTGAAGTCCCGACACAATTCTGCCATCATTTTATTATTTTAGTTGGAACCATTATCAGTAATGATTCGTTCGGGCACTCCATACCGACAGATGATGTCTCTCTTCAGGAATCGGGCTACCACTTGCTTGGTGACATTTACATACGAAGCTGCCTCAACCCACTTGGTGAAATAATCAATGGCTACCAGGATGAATCTGTGGCCATTTGAAGCAGTCGGTTCAATCTTGCCAATCATATCAATGCCCCACATGGCAAAGGGCCAGGGTGAAGACATCACATTCAGGGGATTTGGAGGCACATGCACTTTATCCGCATAGATCTGGCATTTACGGAATTTCCTGGCATAAGCACAACAGTCTGCGTCCATTGTGATCTAGTAATAGCCTGATCTTAGACACTTTTTAGCCATAGAATGCCCTCCAGCATGGGTACCAAAGGATCCTTCGTGCACCTCGTTCATCAACAAGTCTGCTTCTGCTCTATCAACACATTTGAGAAGTACCATATCAATGTTTCTCTTATACAGGGAACCATCAACATTCAGGAAGAAACTACCAGCCAGCCTTCTTAATGTCTTCTTATCATTGGAAGATGCCCCAGGTGGGTATGTTTGATCCTCTAAGAAGCATTTGATGTCATGGAACCAGGGTTTATCATCTTTAGCAAGGTCTATTGAGAATACGTATGTTGGTCTGTCAAGTCTGGATACTGATATTCGAGGCACAAAATTGGCAGCTTGAACTTTGATCATGGATGAAATGGTAGCCAGAGCATCTGCAAATTGATTTTCATCTCGAGGGATATACTCAAGTTTGACTATTATGAAGAAAGTCAACAACCTCCTTGTATAATCCCGATAAGGTATCAGATGATCTTGGTGGGTGTACAATTTGCCGTTGGTTTGATTAATTACCAGAGTTGAATCTCCGAACACTGTCAAAGTCTTGATCCTGAGGTCAATGGCTTCCTCAAGACCCATAATACAAGCTTCATATTCAGCTTCGTTAGTGCAGTTAAAGGTGAGTTTTGCCGAGAAAGGCATGTGAACTCCCTTAGGTGTAATGAGTATTGCACCAACACCACGACCATTCATATTAACAGCCCCATCAAACATCATAGTCCATTCTTCTTCTGGGTCAGGCCCTTCAGTGTGAACAGGCTCTTCATGATCTTTTTCTTTTATGAACATGATGTCTTCATCAGGGAAGTCAAATCTCATAGGCTGGTAATCATCAATGGGTTGCTCAGCGAGATAATCAGACAATACACTGCCTTTGATGGCCTTTTGAGATGTGTATTGAATGTCGTATTCTGTGAGGATCATCTGCCATCTTGCAACCCGTCCGGTAAGCGCTGGTTTCTCAAAAATGTACTTGACTGGGTCCATCTTTGAGATCAATAAAGTAGTGTGGGTCAACATATACTGTCTCAGTCGGCGAGCAGCCCATGCTAAAGCACAACAAGTTTTCTCGAGCAGTGAATAACGTTGTTCACAGTCGGTAAACTTTTTGCTTAGGTAGTAAATTTCATACTCTTTTTGACCAGACTCGTCATGCTGGCCCAGCACACACCCCATTGACTCTTCTAATACTGTCAAGTGCATGATCAGAGGTCTTCCTTAAACTGGAGGCATAAGGATTGGAGGCTCTTGTAAGTATTCCTTGATTTTGTCAAAAGCCCTTTGGCAGTCTTCGTTCCACCTGACCGTTTGTTCTTTTCTTAACAACTTGAATAAGGGTTCACAAGTTGTTGTGAGGTGAGATATGAACCTTGAAATGTAGTTCAGTCTGCCTAAGAACCCCCGAACTTCTTTTTCAGTCTTCGGTGCAGGGATTTCTTGAATGGCTTTGACTTTATCAGGGTCAACTTCAATCCCTTTCTCACTTACGATAAATCCCAGCAGTTTACCGGATCGCACCCCGAATGTGCATTTGTTGGGGTTTAGCTTCAATTGGTACTTCCTCAGACGCTTGAATAGCTTCAACAGATTCACCAGGTGGTCGTCTTCTGTGAGGGACTTGCAATCATGTCATCCACATAACATTCAATTTCTTTGTGGATCATGTCATGGAATAATGTCACCATAGCCCGTTGATAGGTGGCACCCGGATTCTTCAATCCGAATGGCATCACCTTATAACAGAATGTTCCCCAGGGTGTGATGAAAGTTGTCTTCTCCATGTCTTCGAGTTACATTTTAATCGGATTGTATCCTGAAAATCCGTCCATGAAGGAGAACACCGAGAACTGAGCCGTATTGTCGACCAATACATCAATGTGAGGTAAAGGGAATTCGTCTTTCGGGCTGGCTCTGTTCAGGTCCCGGTAATCCACGCACATTCTCACCTTGCCATCTTTCTTAGGCACAGGTACAATATTGGCAACTCACGGCGGATAGCTAGTCACAGCAAGGAAACCGGTGTCCCACTGCTTTTGTACCTCTTCTTTTATCTTCATTGCCATATCTGGGCGAGTACGGCGCAACTTCTGTTTTACTGGTGGGCAGTCTTCTTTCAGAGGTAGCTTGTGCATAACAATGTCGGTGTCCAACCCTGGCATATCCTGATAAGACCAAGCAAAAACATCAACATACTCCCGAAGCATGTCAATCAGTTGCTCCTTTACTGAATCTTGCAGGCAGGCCCCGATCTTAACTTCTTTCAAGTCTTCTTCCGTACCAAGATTAACCGTTTTAACCTCCTCCTGATGAGGAGTGATAACCTTTTCCTCTTGTCTCAATAACCTGGCTAGCTCTTCAGGAAGCTCATAATATTCTTCAACCCCTTCATCAGTTTGATTAATCGGATTGTCAAAGTCATACGAAGTCATAGCGGTGTTGTTGTCGGTGCAGTCTGGAAGGCACTCTCTGCAAGGGTTTAGATTTGTTCATTTTAGTGATCAGTTTTATCTTATTTAGAAAAAGTGAAAATGAAGTTATTTATTTTGAAAAACATTGCCATTTTATTTTTGTACAAAAAATGAAAAATGAAAAACAGTGAGCGGAAAAGAAAAGACTCATTTGCAAAAGATGTCCTGATATTCATTAATTGATCTTTGCATAAAATACAAGATGGCCCGATTACAAAATGAGTCCTGACATCTTGGGCAAGATACAGGACGTGATGCATGCTTCAAAATACAAGAAATAATAATTACTCTGCAGGAGTAACCCTTATAATTTCCTGGGAAGACCAGTTTGAGACATGGCTCCCCGGGGTCTTTGGACGTATCCAGCTTTCCAGGTTGCGCTCGTCTTCTGACTCATCTTCCAAGCTATTCACAGCATCCGGGGTGAGCATCCCCCCGCTGACAAACTTGGGCTCCTTTGCAGCCTCTGATTGATCTTGTCGAGTTGGTCGGTAACCCAACCCGAATCAGTCTTCTTTCTTTTCAACTGGCAGCAGCTTGCCCCAGCCTTGGGCGGTACCTTCCTCAACAACCTTCCGGGCTTGCTAATATGATGTGATGGAGGTCCCAAGCACAACAGACGTTTCATTAATATTAAGGGCCTCAAACCCTTGGCTCATGGTTTCATGGATCTCCCCATCCATTTCAATGTATTTGAAAGTAGCCAGCTGGCTAACAAAAATATCCTCCTCCCCACAAATAGTAATGCCTTGGCCTTCCCACTCGAATTTTAACTTTTGGTGAAGGGTTGACGTCACGGCGCCGGCGGCGTGTATCCATGGTCTACCCAATAGACTGCTGTAGGCAGGCTGTATATCCATCACAAAGAAGGTCGTTTTGAAAACCTGTGGGCCAATCATTATTGGTAATTCTATCTCTCCCAGAACTGATCTTTTAGAACCGTCAAAGGCTCTCACCACCAAGTTACTTGGGCGTAGTGCCAATCCATCATACTCCAGCTTCACAAGGGCTTTCTTGGGCAGGACATTGAGGGATGACCCTGTGTCCACCAGTACGTGAGAAAGAACTGCACCCTTACACTCCAAGGTAATATGCAAGGCCTTGTTGTGATTGCGACCTTCCGTTGTCAGATCAGTGTTGGTAAATCCTAGTCCATGACTAGCGTTGACATTTCCAACCACGGCCTCTAACTGATTGACAATAATCTCCTCAGGCACATAAGCTGCATGCAGGACCTTTAATAGTGCGTTCCGATGAGCCTCGGAGCACATTAGCAATGATAGTATGGAGATTTTGGAAGGTGTTTGGTGAAGTTGGTCTACCACCTTGTAATTACTTTTCTTTATGATTCTCATGAATTCATCAACTTCTTGATCAAATGGAGTTTTCAAAGCTTCTCTAGCAACTGGTTCTTCTGGCACCATGCTCTTCCCTTTTGCCTTAGCAGCAGCTTCTGCTTCAGCAACGAGTCTTGGAATTTGAGAGGCAAAGAGACGTCCGCTTCTAGTGAAGCCTCCGCCTCCCCCACATTGTCTATCTGAGGTGAAGAAGTTGATGATTCTAAAGTGATTTTCTACCCCTCGCAGTACATATCTGAGCCATAATGCCAAGGGATGGCACTATTGCTTTCGTAAGGAACTGGCCCAGGCACTGTGATAGTGACCTGGACTAATAGCAGCTGCAGAAGGGACCATAATGGTGTGTGGATCATATTATATGGTGACTGGTGCTTTGACAGGAGTGGCATTTTGTGAGTTGTTGGCAGGAACATTTGCAGGGTCATAGTATATTGTAAACGTTGAGACGCTTTCATCAATTGTTGTTGATGTTGTAGAAGACACTGTTGATTGGATGGGTGTTGAAGTTGTAGCAGGGATGGTGACTGAACTTGTATCCGTTGAAGTGATTGATTGAGAAGTTGTTGGAGTTGTAGTAGAATCCGTTGGAACAATGGTTGCTGACGTTGTAAGAGTATATGTGACTGTTGGTGAAGGGATTGTTGGAGTTGTAGGCGCTGTTGTCGTAATCTGAAGGATACCATCCTTAATAAGGCCATCTATGCCGTTTCTCAGCCTTTCACACCCATTGACTGCAATATTGCAATACCCACAGCCGAGCTCACACCCGGGGAACACTTGGCATTCTAAAAGCTGAGCTTTGATTTCAACCAAAGGTGTTCTAATTTGTGAAATACTGGTGATTAAGGTGGATAGTTTGCCTTCCTCAATAGCATTAATCCTAGGCCCGTTTTGACTAGGCATTGGATTCCTGGTGACATTCGGAGGAGGTGCAAAGTTGAGATCTTTTGAGTCCACCAGGTCTTGGACTTTCATCTGTAAGGCCCTGCATTTTTCAGTATTATGCCCCGGTGCGTTTGAGTGGAATGCACACCTGGCATTGGCATCATAGTTCTTTGGAAAATTAAGAGGATCTGGAGGTTCCAATGTCCTTAACTCAACTAGGTTGAGCTTCAGGAGTTGTGGCAAGAGTGCAGCATACGACATTGGGATTGGGTCAATTACCCTATTTGCTTGTGATGGCCTTTGCTGGAAAGGACGCTGTTGTTGGTTGTTATTGCTATTGTTGTAGGTTCTCTGTTGCGGATAATGAACTTGTTGTTGGTACTGTGGTTGTTGTTGTTGTTGAGGATATGCTGATTGTTGAGGAATCGGAGCTGAAATGGTAATTGCTGCCACTGACCGGTGAGCATACTGAGGCCTGCCCCTGCTTGCATGAATGGAATTTATCTCACCGGCTCTTCGGGGTCCCACAAAAGGCTTTCTGGGATTGCTAGATGAACTTGCACCGTTGTCGGAAATTTTTCCCATCTTTAAGAGGCTTTCGATCCTCTCACCAACTATGACCACATTAGCAAAACTGGTAGAGGAGAAGGTAGCCAATCTATCAATATAAGTCCCTTGCAATGTATTCATGAACATGTCAGCCATTTCCCTTTCTGACATGGGTGGTTGGACAGCAGCAGCGAGTTGTCTCCACCTTTGGGCATATTCCCTGAAGCTCTCCCTAGAAGACTGAGACTTCCCATTAGGAGGGTCCTATTGGGAGCCATGTCCAGGTTGTATTGATATTGACGGATGAAAGCCTCAGCCAAATCCTTCCAGCATCTTATGGTGGCTCTAGACAAGTGTGAATACCACTCTCTTGAAGCCCTAGTCAGACTGTCTTCAAAGTAGAACATCCACAGCTTTTCATCCATAGTATAAGCTTTAAGTCTTCCCAGGAAAGACTACAGATGAGTGCGAGGACAGGAGGTACCATTGTACTTTTCAAAGCATGGGGGTTTGAATTTGTGGGGAATCCTCACCCCATCCACTAGCCCCATGTCCATCACATCGAAGCCCAGAGAATTTTGTGACTCCAAAGATCTTAATTTCTCAGCAATTTCGTCCAATCTCTGGTCATATACTTCATCTCCAACCCCCATAACAGTAAACTGTTCTTCTTGGGGATCCTCTTGCAAGATTCTCCCCCCAGCAGTATTACCTGGCACATTTCTCGGGATGTTAACTTCCGGATCCAGATGAGGTCCAAATACTGGTGAGTCAATACGAGGCTGGCCCCGTTCATTGTTACTAGTTACTCCTGTTCCAAGATGAGGCTCCTCAGGGGTTTACCTTTCCACTAGTTCTCTTAACCTTTCCTGACTCTGGGCTAAGCCAGTCATTACTGCCATGAATTGAGACATCTGATTTCTCATCTCTACTCTTTCATTGGCCATCTGATTTCTGACCTCAGTCAGATCCTGCTGTACTTGTTCCATTTGAATACCGGGAAGGTTGTTACGAGTCGGGTACCGGTGCGCGCGGTTGACAGGGAACACTCGGCGACGAGCAATGTTTCCTGAAGTCACAACAAAGTTATAAACAACAATAACAAAAACCTACAAAACAAAACAAAAGTTAGTATGCAATGCAATATGCTTATTTGTTTTCCAAGGTATCCGGTTTTGGTTCTTGGTTTTGACGTTTTCCAGACCTCGAGGAAGATGCTTGATGTTGCTGAGAAAAGAAGCCCAATGAAAATAAACTAATATATTACAAATGATGAACAATACATAGTTTGTTTTACAACACATGCCCAAGGAGGGTCAAAATATAATAATAAAAAGAAAAGTACATCAAAAGGAAATAACAACAAACAAAGAATCAGACATCCAGTCCAAACTCATCCTCTCTGACTTCCTTCAGGAGTGCCTTAGTCACTGGACCAGCTGGGTGCTCTGTAATGGTCCTAATGAGGAGGTTCCTGGTGGCAATGGCAGTGGTCAGCTTCTTATGCTTGTCCTGGTCCTTTGATCTTTTCAATCCTGCTCTGAGCTTCAACTCTGAAATCTCCTTCTGGGCTGCCAACAAAGCTTCCTGCTGCTTCTTCCCATGGGCCTCTAACTTGTGTACGGGCCTCAATGATTCTGGTCCACCTAGCCTGACTCTCTTGCAGATAGAGCTCAGTCCTAGCCTTCTGAATTTTGGCCTCTTTACAGGCATTCTTCAATATTTGTTCCCCAGCTCTTGCTTTCCTGATGTAGTCCTCTGTCTTCTCAATTTTGGCAAGATGCTCCACCCTGAGCTTCTCCAATCTCTCAATGTCCAGACGACCATCACTCCTTTCCCAAAGAGTCTTCTTTAAAGCTTGAGATATGTTCTCATTTCTTTCCTTTAGCTTCTCA
This sequence comes from Lathyrus aphaca, assembly GCA_963966055.1. Classification (NCBI taxonomy): domain Eukaryota; kingdom Viridiplantae; phylum Streptophyta; class Magnoliopsida; order Fabales; family Fabaceae; genus Lathyrus; species Lathyrus aphaca. The sequence goes on from OZ014519.1 coordinate 443,765,489, forward strand.
AATTCTTCTAGGCTGACAGTTGTTGCAGGTTGTACTGTAGAGGGTCCAGGTATGTCCTCCAAGATGAAAGGCATTCCAGTAATTTGAGCTCTAGTACGGGACCAGTCATAGTAATGAGCTGAAGCAACATTATTACACCTTCCAAGAATAGACATCCCTTTTGTCTGGATGTTATCCCAAGCCCAGGATGCTTTCCTGACAATAGCTGAATTAGGTTTCACTTCACAATACAGGGTCTCAGCTAAATCTTGCCCTCTGGGAGGGTGAACCAAAGCATAGCCCAGTTGTCTCTTAAACAGCAAAGGATTGTAGTTGATGCAACCCTTCACTCCTATTAGAGGCACATTTGGGTATTGTCCACAGCTGATGATAATGTCCTTGCCTTTGGTGCTTTGGGTGCACCATCTGATATCATCTGAAGTCAAGGAAATGAACCTCTTGGCCCAATTCTTCTGTTGGTGAGGGTTTAGGAAGGAATCTGACTTAGGCAGGTGTCTGAGCAGCCAGGTGTAAAACAAAGGAGCACAACATCTCACCAACTTCCCCCTTTGTTTCTCATTCCTCTGATGGATGGAATAGTAAAAGTCTCCCAGTAGTGTAGGTACTGGGTTCTTTAGGAGAAACAGATGGATGGCATTCTTGCTTACAAATTTGGGCTCATCTGCAAATAGTATAGCCCCATATATGTTGAGGGCTAACAGTGCACAGACTGCCCTCCACTCTCCGGATGATGCCTTCAGGATGGCCTGAGAAATCAAGAAGTCCAAATGCAAACCAGGGATCCCAGCCTTTGTTGTCATACTTTGCTCAATCAAGGCAGGCTCCAAGTACAGTGCCTTTGCTATCTCTTCATTTCTGGGAGCTGGCATCTCTGGGTTGAAAGGGATTCCACCCCTGATAGGTACTCCAATCAATGAGGAAAACTCTTCCAGAAGAGGCCCTAGCTGAAAGTCAGGAAAGGTGAAGCATCTCAAAGGAGGGTCATAAAACTGTAAGCAGGTTTGGATCATGCTTCTCTGAGAAGGGTCAAGGTCCATAACCATATCCAGGATACCTCCATAGTGCTCCTTAAACAATGGGATGTGGTCAGGTGTGATAAGTGACTGGACCTGCCTGATACCAGTCAACACAGGCTCAAAGAAATGGTAGGATATGTTGCTCTTCCTGGGAGTAGTCATGAATGCTGCTGAAGAAACTGAAGATTGGTACTGATAAAGATCACAGACTGATGCTGGAAATGAGCCACTGACAGGCTGATGCTGGTGATGATGAAGATAGCTGAAGAAGATAATTGATGAAGCAAAGGTCTATGCAGAAGAAGGGGTCAAAACCAAACCAGATATGATATGGATACCCTGAAAAGCAAATAAACAAATGTTAAATGATGCAATGATGATATATGCAAATGATATGCAAGGGGTTTGTGATCAAGCTGGATCTGATTATCTTCCTTGGTGTAAGTCCATGTATGTTCAAAGGTCCAGATGGAGGTTTAGAAATCCAGTAACAAAGGTGGGGGACTCAAATAAAGAGTCACATGTCCAGGGTTAATCACAAGAACTGTCCAAAGTGAAGTACTCTTAAACAAAAACAGTAACAGGGTATGATGTGGCCAAGGGTTCCTGCAAACCTGTAAACAGCCCAACCCCCTCACAGGTAATGTCCTAAAACAAGGATCTTCAGACTTGGATCAGTTATGAGAAGTGTAAACACTTCTAACCCGGAGGTACAGTGTTTGCAATAATCATAAAAGATCCTCCTCTAATTCACCTCAGATTCTGAAGGTCATAATAAAGGTCATCCAGACTTAACAGGCTTCCCAGATAGCCCTAGCACTACAGGAAGTCTGTAGCACAGAGTTCTCAAGAAGAAACCCACATCTGAACCGTGTTTCATATTCCCGCACCAGACCGAAATGGAATGGGAAAGAACATGAACCACTCTAGCCTAGGTGTCACTCAGGTCCCAGGTATAGGACCTCAAACTCTCAATGGAACCCCACCCACCAAAGAAAACCAGATCCAGCACAATGACAATGATAGTATGAAATATGCAAAACTGTAAATGAAAGCAATAAATAAAGCTGTACATAAAGAAATAAATAAAGCAGATAAACAAACACAATTAGCACATAACACCCCAGCAAAAACAAATCAAACAAGCACTAGGAGGAACCTACAAAAAGAACTAGAAGCCCTGGTTACAATATAAGGGTCCCCAGCAGAGTCGCCAAGCTGTCACTCCCACTAAATGACACCTGGTCAGAAGGGGTACAGACGTGAACGGTCGGCGAAAGGGAAAGAATGAAAAGAGTCGCTAGCTAGGCATTTTTATCCCGAAGGAAAGGTAATGCTGCATAAACCTAAGAAGATATGGATAAGACGGTCGCGAACCAGAGAAACTGAGAAAGGGGGTTGGTTACAACCTGGGAAGGTATTAGCACCCAGATTGTCCGCCGTACTCGACGGGATCCACACTTGAAAGATTTGTGTTTTAAAGGGGTAGTGTCAGTGCTATTTGTGCAAAAGCTGGAAAAGAATGCAAGTGTCAGTGCAGAAGGAAATGTGAAGTGAGATGAAAGAGTGTCAGTGTAAGGAAAGAATGTGAAGCTCAATACTATGAGGCTTAAAGAATAATGCTGGAAGGAGGGGAGAATATACAGAGACTTTTGTTCGATAACTGTTAAATTATGCCTACGTATCCTCTCGTGAAATGAGGAAGTCAGAACACCGTAGTTCGACTCAAAGAGACTGGCAGATGAATTGACTTGTGAACTGCCTACTTGTCTATGCTCAAGTGTATGACCTGTCTGGCTCAGGTGCAAACTGTCTTGCATTAGACGGGAGAAGCATGTTCTCGTTTGTGAGTGAAGATGATGAGAAAAGAATCCCGGAGGAGACGATTGTTGTTTGTTTTTGGGTTTTCAGTTTTGTTATTTCTTTTGTGTTTGTCATAAGAAAATGAGCTTAAGCCTAAACCAAGGGTTAGTAAACTCATCACATCATCCCTCTGAATAGGGGTAATGAGAATACCTTAAGTATGAGGTAAACACCTCACACTTAAATCACCATGATGTAGAATTAAGATCATTAACCTACTTGTATTTATTTAGATGTTTTTGTTGTTTTTGTTTAGCGTTAAGTAATGAGTTTAAGCCATAATCAAGGATTTAATGGACCCATTACACCATCCTAATAGAAGGATGATAGATGAGAACATTTGAGCTGAGAAAGGCTCCTCAACTTAATCCATGATTAGGGATTAACCTCATGACAAAACAAAGCCTTTATTAAAGTGGATTTTAGTTAATGGAAAAATTAAGAAGTGGATTTTAGGGTTTGTAAGACAACTTGAGGGGGACTTGTCCATTAACACTAGGGTTAGTTCTTCTTAACCAATTAAGGAAGAATTAGAACCCTAATGCAAGGCCCAAGTTACAAGCTTGATGTCTTAGTGATTATTAGATGGATTGATTAAGGGATTTAAACACATTAAAAGTTTAACACTTAGGATTAAAGTTATACACTCCATCCTAAGAGAAGGATGCAGGCATAATCTTAATCACAAAGCCTTAAAACCTTAATGGTTTAGTCCCTGATTAAGAGATAAGAAGAGAGGCACAAAAGATGACACAAAGGTAGAAACTAATGGGGGACTAAATCAAACCCTAATTGTTATCATGCTTGGGTAATCCTAGGGTTTATGAGGCTTGCAAGAGATCTTCAAGGAAAAGCCACCATGGAAGAAGCAGGATGAAAGGAAGGAGAAGCAGAAAGAAGCAAGGCAACTTGCTTCACTTAAGAAGACAAGTTGCTTGAAGAAAGAAAGTGAGGAGGGAACATGAATGAGCAAGCTCACTCTAAGACAAAAGTAAAATGCAGCAATGATGCATAAAAGAGATGAGGAGAGATTATGAGAAGTGAAGGCAAATTCACTTCTCAAACACTTACCACCTGAAAAGTTAGCAAAAGGAAATGAGATGAAATGAAAATGAGATGAGATGCAAGGATGCAAACCAAAACCAGAAGCATATACAAGATGTAAATGATGCTAAGGGATGATGCAAATGTATGTCATGAAGTGCATATGTCATGAAATGAAAGCAAAAGCATGGTAAATGGATGATGCAATGATCAAACATGATTCTAATGTGTCCTAAGATGTCTTAGAAGTCATGTGAATGCACAAAATGTCATGGCAAGCTCATGTATGCAAGCATATGGAAGATGGATGCAAATGAAGGCAAATATTAGGGTTTATACATAACATGCAATACCAAATTCAAAACCAGAAGAAAATGACATGATAAAAAATTGAAAATGGGATCAAAGGAACCCTAACCCTACACAAGTTCACTGTCCAAAGGGGGAGACCTAACTCTTAACCTAATGGGAGTTATGATTTTCTCAAGTTAGCTAGGGTTTTAAGGCACTTCAAAAGGAAACAATGCACAACAAATTGAAAATGAGAGATAAATTCAAACCAATTTTATCCTAGAAACTACATGATATGAAGAATGCAATGCAAAAAGAACCATCATCAAACTCTTCAAGGTTAGGCAGAATGAATTTTTCTAAGTTAGGACAAAAATATTGCCCTTTAAGAACTTTAATTCCAAAGAAAAATGTCAAAATATGTCAAGAACCAAAAAGAAATTTGTTTGAAGAGTTTTATAATGTTTCTAAATGTATCAAAATGCAATGTGATTTTTTTGGTGATTTTTAGAAACTTAAATGCTATTTTAATTAATTAATTCTCATTAACTAATTAAATTAAACATTTAAATATTTTTAAAATACGAAAATTATGCAAAAAATAAAATAAAGATTATTTTCAGAAAGAGAAAAATATTTTAAAGTATGATGCAAAAAATGAGATTTTTTAGAAATGTTTTACTATTTTAAATAAAATGTGGAAGAAAATGCAAATAAAATGAATTTAAAATGAATTTAAATGAAAGTCAACATATCCAAAGGCCCTGGTTTAAAGTTGAGACGCGGGAATTGACCAGCGCGCGCATCTGAATGGCCAGAATTCAAACTTCCCTAATTATGATTAAAACCCTAATTTGAGCCCTAATTACTTTCAGGTGACCGGAACAGTGTTCCGGTCATCTTCTCCGGCTAGCCAAACATGCTATCTCCCTCCATACGCAACCCTAAGCTCTCCAACTTTCCAGAAATGATCCTCACATTAACCCCAACAAGAATCAATCACCAAAAATCATTTATTCATCATCAAATTCGTGAATCAAAGCAAAACGGAAAACATGGCAGAAATTTCAGAAGCTCATGAAATGCTTATTTCTCAATTATTCTCAAAAGTAAAGACATCATGGTGATCAGTGAAACATGTAGAATCATTCTATAACATAAAATAAGGGTTCTGGAAAAATAAATGCCATAGCTACCTGAGCTTGAGCTTTCGAAACAGGGGCTTTCTGGCCAGTTCTTTGCTTCAAATCCACTTCAATGATTCCCCCCAAGAGCTTGTGATGCTTGGTTGGAGTTTAAATGGCCTCAAGAAGAAGTTGGCAGAAGTTCAGTTTGTGAAATGTGAAAATCGTGTTTTTGATTCTGGGCTTTTTAGGGCAAAATGAAGGGTGGGAAATGATCAGTGATGTTTGTGGAGTTGAATGGTGGAAAAAGTTTGAAGGTTTGATGGTTGAGTAAAGAGATTCGAAGGCTTTTGTAAATTTGTTGATTTTTGAGTGTGCTGAGTATTCTCAAGTGTTGTTTGCAATGTTATGTGCTTTTGCTTGGTTTTGATCCACATAAAGAAATGTGATAGGTCAGAGAGTGGGTGTTGGCCTATGTTCATTGGTATGGGCAAGTTGCCAAAATGTCAAAAGTTTTTTTACTTGAGGTATGGGTCATGGCAGGCCTGGTTGCAAGGGGTGTCTGGCCTCAGCTGAGTTCAAGGAGAACCATAGAAACAGATTTGGCATGCTGGCACAAGTGGATGAAGAGATTTGGATCATTTTGCAATTTTGTACAGCTTTGGCCCCTTTTGAATTTCTTGAAGTTTAAGGCATGAAACTTGAGAAATCTTTGGGCAATTCTGAGTTTTATGTCATGTATGATGTTTGTGTAATTCTTAGACATCAATTAGAAGTCACAAATTGCCTTGGTACAAGAATTGGCAAGTTTCCCTCTTTGGCACATAAGTGAATTTTTGTGATTTTTCCCAACTTTGACAAGCCATAACTTGAGTTCTAGGATGAATTAGATCAAGTTCTTGTACTACAACTTTCATGACCAAGCATTTTTCATATGAAGCATTTTTGAATCAAAAAGAGGAGGTTGAAAACATTCCCAAAATGGCAAGTTTACATTACAAGTCACTTTCCCAAAATGGCAACTTTGCAAATGGCTTGAAATTCTTCAATTTTGTGAACTTATAACTTCTTCTAAGATCAAATAAAGATCATACACATCCAAAATGATGGAGAAAACCCTTTGGTTGGATGATTGGGGGTCTTAGATGCCCTGATTTTGCACTGACTTGCTCAAGAAGTCATCTTTTGATCAGATGCCTTTCCCATTGAATTTCTTCATGAAAATTGGTATGTATGATCCTTATAACATATAGAGACCGATAGAAACAAGAATGACCAAAAAATTTGGAGTTATGGCCTCTGAAACCAAAACCCTAATTTTAGGTCATCTGTGCAGTTAAGCCTGGCTCTGCTTCCATGCCTTCCTCAGTTCTTGTGATTTTTGGCTTCCTTGATCTTTGGAGGATAAAATATGATGATTGAACATACATGGACCCTCTTGAGATGATTGAAGACCTTTGGAGTGGCTCAGATGGCTCATGGATTGCTCAGATCACAAACCCTAGATGTAGATGGACTTGAACCAATGTAGTGAGGCAAAAAATGAAACATAATATGATATGATTGAACAAATGCAAATGAAAAGATCACAAGCCATGGTGTGAACTTAGTGAGGGAAAATTTGGGGTGTTTACAGAAAACAACTGGGAGTACATAATGTCGCAGGAACTGCCTTGGTCCACCAAGATTCTTCTCACATCAAAATTCGCCATACGCGCCCGAATGAGTAATGGGATGCTGGCGTTTGGCGCCCCTCCCAGGAGTTCTTCTCGATAAAAGGCAAGGGGTACCGAGCCCTCTCTTGGTGGGTCCAGGGTTGCATTTTGCGCGGGCCCCTTTGCAATCAGCTAGTCGAATTTCCATTTTACGGATCCGACCGTGATTTTGTTGAACCCTCCTCCTGAGAATACCATTGTGGATGGAAAGGTTTCCCATGGACTATGGGAGGAAAGGTATCCCGGGCTCCCGGTGTGATCGGGTAGGAAGAAATCTTCTGGGCGATAGATGTTCAGGGCAACCTGCATGTTCGCATCTGCAGGAACGGGTACAGCCTCCTTGACCTTTTGAGTCTCCTGTGGTTCTTGTCTAGGAGTGTCTCTGGATTTGGTGAATTGTTTAAGGTGCCCGTCCTTGATAAGAATTTCGATTGCGTCCTTGAGATGGATGCAGTCTTCTGTGTTGTGGCCATGAATTTTGTGGAATCTACAATATTTTGTTTTGTCTGTGCCCAGTTTGGTGGGCTACTGCCTCGGAAAGCGTACCCCTGCTTGCCGGAACTCTGAGTTGGCACACTCGGATAAGATTTTCTCTCTGGAAGCCAGGAGCGGAATATATTTGTGGAACCGGCCGACGGGTCCTCTGTGCTCCCGCGGTTCACGGGAGCGATCGTCCTTTCTTTTGTTTCCTCCCCGACGAGATGTCGAGGATTCATCGACTCGGTGGGGCTTCGCATCTTCGCAACGTCGAGCGTCTCTTACGGAGCTGGCTGCCTGCTTTTCCTCATACTGGATATAAGCTTGGGCTTTCAGCAAGAACACGTCGAGGGTGGCAGGGGTCTCGATACCGACTGCCCGGTGAAAATCTGTTGACAAGCGCAGTCCTCGTTCCAACAAATACTTCTTCATATCGTCGGTTGTGGACACCTGGATTGCCTCTTTGTTGAACCTTTCGATGTAAGTTCGCAAAGGTTCGTCTTTCCCTTGGATGATCACTTCGAGCGAAGCTTCTGTCTTTGGGTGCCGCCTTGAGGCGGTGAAGTGCCTGGAGAATGTGCGTCCAAGTTGTTTCCAGGAAGTGATGGATTCAGCCTCAAGGCTTTTATACCACGTCATCGCTCCTTTCCTCAGTGTTGTAGGAAAGAGGAGACATTTGATCTCTCCTCACACTCCTCGGTAGTCGAGCAGCGCATCGATATTCTCGATATGCTCGTCCGGATCTGTGGTTCCGTCGTACGAGCCTAGCGGTGGGGGTTTCTCTAAACCTCTTGGAAGTTTAGCCGCTATGATTTCTGATGAGAGGGGACCCCGAGCGTCCTCGTCCTCGCTAGAGTTGAATGAAGGGGATCTGTGAGCGCGCTTCTTCGTTCGCCAAGGAGATGCAGATCTTGATTTGTTCCTTCTTGACTTTCTTGGAGGGGAAGACCGCGGAGGGGACTGACGAGGTCGTTTGTTTCCAGTGGATTCATCAAAGTGTCCCTTCCTCTTTCTCTTGGGAGGAGAGGGTTTGCACCTTCTCTGGTGTCTCACGGGAGACTGGGGTCGACAGTAGTTGTCTTCGAGACGGGCGATTTTCTCGCCATGGGCGAGGAGCAACAGATTTGTCTGATTCAGGATTTTGGCCAGGGCGGCGAAGTTAGATCCTGAAGGAGTCGAGGGAAAGAGGGCTTCCGGGCAACTCTCCAAAGGTTTATTGCGGTCGGGAGAAGGCGATGACGTCTTCCCGTCCGGGTGATCTTGCACAGTTTCTTCGTGCGGAGGGTGATGAATGTTGCTCTCACGTTGCGTGAGGATCATGCTGTCGTTTGATCAGTTGTCCTGATTGTCTCGAGCAGCCATGGATCTTGGTAAAAACTTTGGTTCTTGAAGATTTTGAGAGAGAGAAGAACGGGGAAATCAGATTCCCACAGACGGCGCCACCTGATCGTACCTGGAGATCAGGATCCGATACGGCTGGCTTCGAGCGTTGCTGAAAGACAGTTGGTGATGAAAGGAGGGGGTGTACCTGCAAGGCACTCCGATGCTGAAGTAAGTAACCGAGCAAAGAGTGGGCAAGTACAAGAATTAAGGTCATAGAATTGAATACCTGACCCTCCCAAATGAGAGGGTTTATATAAGGGGCTAAGTGGAAGATTATTGGTCCATATCGTTGGGCGCGGATTGAGGAATCCGTAAAAATAGGTAATGGTCAAAACTAGCCGTTGGAGGGCTTTGTCTTGGTCGGTACGCTCTTGGTCGACAGAGACCACTATTCTTGATTCTGCTCGACGTCGAGCGCTTCTGCCAAGTTGGTTTGCTTGACCCAATTATGGGAATTGGGCCAGTCCAGAACAATTACTATTACTAGTTTATTATCTCTATTCTTAGTGTTATTATTATTTCTATTATTTTTATTTTTATTTTATTTATTATTATTATTATTATTATTAATTCCATTTAGTTATTTTTCTATCACTTTCTTTATTTTTCTGCCAGCACAATACAACACATGCTATTATACCCCAATTTTGTTATATTGTTTTATTTTCGTTTTCACCTTTATTAAAAAAATCTAAAAAAATGCATTTATCTAAAAAATTCAAAGTTCTCTGTTTTATCACAAGTTTTTTTATTCTATTTTTATTACTTAGTTCATTATCCAAAAATAAAAAAATCTCTATTATTATTACTCCTAAAACCATTTCCCATAAGCCCATTATCTCTCTTCTTAAATCTATTTACTATTATCACAAAAATCTTTTACTATTACTAGTTTATTATTTTTTATATTTAGTGCTATTATTATTTCTATTATTATTATTATAATTATTTTTTATTATTATCATTATCTTTATTATTCACTTTTGTTTTAGTTCCTGTTTTTATTCTTTGTTTTTAGTATCACTATTATTTCTATTTTCATTATTATTCTTAATTAGCTATTATTATTATCAGTATTATTATTATTATTATTATTATTATTATTATTATTGTTTTATGTCACTATCCATCACCCCAAACAAATCACAACTTTTTCACCCAATTTTATTCAGCATTCCACAACAAAACAAACTTTCCACTACCTCCCCACTCACAAACTCCTCTACACATCATAATCAATTTTCACAAATCAGTAACAAATTCTCCAGCTTGCAAAAAAAAAGATTCTTCAAATAAACTTTGTCCCCAAGTTTGCCCAATCTACCCTCTTCAATCCACTATAAATCCAGCATCAATTCTCCTTCAAAAATAAGTTTGGAAAACCATAAACACTCTGCAGAAAAATATCCAAACCAAACTTCAAAAGAAAGCCATTCAAAAAAATCTGCAAGAAAATCACAGAAAAAATAACTTAATTTGAGAAGTTAATTTGAGAAGTGCATTTGCCTTCACTTCTCATTTCTCTTCATCTTATTCATATGTATATTTTCTGCATTTTTAATTGTCTTTGAGTGGGCTTGCTCACTCATGTTCATCTCTCACTTTCTTTCTCTAAGTTACTTATCTTCTTCAATGAAGTAAGTAACTTATTTCATCTGCTTCTTCCTCCTTTCATCTGCTTCTTCCATTGGTGGCTTCCTTGAAGATCTTTCTCAAGCCTTAAAAACCATAAGAACATCCAAGCATGATAATAATTAGGGTTATGATTAGTCCCCCATTAGTTTTTACCTTTGAGTCTTCTTTGTGTCTCTCTTCTCATCTCATCATTAGATACTAAACCTTTAAGGTTTTAGGACTTTGGAATTAGGGTTATGCCTGCATCCTTCTCTTAGGATGGAGTGTATAACTTTAATCCTAAGTGTTAAACCCTTAATTTTGTTTAAACCTCTTAATCAATCAATCTAATAACCACTAAGACATTAACTTGTAACTTGGGCCTTACATTAGGGTTCTAATTTTTCCTTTATGGTTAAGAAGGACTAACCCTAGTGTTTAATGGACAAGTCCCCCTCAAGTTGTCTTACAAACTTAAAATCCACTTCTTAACCTCGTCTTTAATCAAAATCCACTTAATAAAGATTTGTTATATAATGAATTTAATCCTTAATCATGGATTAAGTTGAGGTATCTTCCTCAACTTAAGTGTTCTCATCTATTATCCTTCTATTAGGATGGTGTAATGAGTTCATTAATCCTTGATTATGGCTTAAACTCATTACTTAACACTAAACAAAAACCCAAAAACATCTGAATAATCACAAGTAGGTTAATGACCTTAATCCTACATCATCATGGTAATTAAGTTGAGATGCTTATCCATACTTAAGTATTCTCATTATCCCTAATCAGGGAGGATATAATGAGTTTAGAACCTTTGATTTAGGCTTAAACTCATTAACTTATGACAAATACCAAAAACAATAAAAGAATGAAAACACAAAAAACAAACAATAATCGTCTCCTTCGGGATTCTCTTCTCATCATCTTCACTCACAAACGAGAACTCGCTTCTTCCGTCTAATGCAAGACAGTTAGCACTTGAGCCAGACAAGTCATACACTTGAGCATAGACAAGCAGGCAGTTTACAGTCAATTTATCTTTCAGTCTCTTTGAGTCGAATTACGGTGTTCTGACTTCCTCATTGCATGAGAGGATACGTAGGCATAACTTAACTGTTATTGAACAAGAGTCTCTTTGTGTTCCCCCCCTCTTTCAGCATTCTCTTTTAAGCCTCAGTTCCCCAGCAATTCACTTTCTTTTGCACTGACACTTGTACATTCTCTTCCATCTCTTGCACACAGATAGCACAGACACCTACCCCTTTAAACACAATCTTTTAAGCGTGGATCCCGTCGAGTACGATGGACAATCTGGGTGCTAATACCTTCCCAGGTTGTAACCAACGGCCTTTCTCAGTTTCTCTGGTTCGCAACCGTCTTATCCATATCTTTCTAAGTTTATGCAGCATTACCTTTCCTTCGGGATAAAAATGCCTTGTTGGCGACTCTATTCATTTCACCTTCATTTCTTCTCTTTTCGCCGATCGTTCGCGTTTGCACCCTATCTGACCAGGTGTCTTTTCGGGGGAGCGACAACTTGGCGACTCTGCTGGGGACCCTTATACTACAACCAGGGCATTTGGTTCTTTTTATGGGTTCCTCCTAGCGCTTGTTTGATTTGTGTTTACGGGGGTGTTATGTGTTACTTTTGCTTATTTATTTGCTTTATTTATTGCTTTCTGTACAACTTTATTTATTGCTTTCATTTACAGTTTTTATGCATTTCATACTGTTATCATATCACTGGTGCTGGATCTCTTGTCTGTTTTGGTGGGTGGGGATCATTGAGTGATTAAGGCTCCAAACCAGGGACCTGAGTGACACATAGGCTAGAGTGGCTTCATATTCCTTCCCATTCCATTTCGGTCTGGTGCGGGAATATGAAACACAGTTTAGACATGGGTTTCTTCTTGAGAACTCTGTGCTACGAATTTCCTGTAGTACTAGGGCTATCTGGGAAGCCTGCTAAGTCTGGATGACCTTTTTTATGACCTTCAGCATCTGAGGTGAATTAGAGGAGGATCTTTTATGGTTATTGTAAACACTGTACCTCCAGGTTAGAAGTGTTTACACTTCTCATAACTGATCCAAGTCTGAGGATCCTTGCTCTAGAACATTACCTGTGAGGGGTTGGGATGTTTACAGGTTTGCAGGAACCCTTGGCCTCATCATGCCTTTGTTACTAATGTTGTTTTAAGAATGCACCACTTTGGACAGTTTTTGTGAAACCCTGGACTTGTGACTCTTTATTTGAGTCCCCCACCTGGTTACTGGTTTTCTGAGCCTCCATCCGGACTTATGAACACATGGACCCTATCAAGGCAGATAACAGATCCAACACTTGATCACAAACCCTTTGCATATCATTTTGCATACATCATTTTTGCATCATTTAACATTTTCCTATTTTTTTTACAGGGTATCCACCTTATTATCTTTGGTTTGGTTTTGACCCATTATGCTGCTCAGACTTCTTCAGTTATCTTCTCCAGCACCTTCATCAGTTTGTTAGAGATTCTTCTCCAGCTGTCTTCATCAGAGACACTTCTTTAGCATCTCCTTCAGAAAACATCATCAGGATTTCTTCTCAGTCTCTTCACCAGCATCCATTATCAGCATGGACACTTCCAGGAAAAGCAACATCACATACCCCTTCTTTGAGCCTACTCTGACAGGCATCAGACAGATCCAGTCTCTCATTACTCCTGATCATGTCCAACTATTCAGAGAACATTATGGAGGCATATTGGACATGATCATGGACCTGGATGCATCCCAGAGGAGCATGATCTATACTTGCTTGCAGTTTTATGATCCCTCTCTCAGATGCTTCACATTCACTTATTTCCAGTTGGGACCTCTGCTAGAAGTATTTTCCATGTTGTTAGGAGTTCCTATCAGGAGAGGGATTCCCTTCAACCCTGAGATGGTTACTCCCAAGAATGAAGACATAGCTAAGGCATTGCATTTGGAGCCTGCCCTCATTGATCAGAGCATGACCACCAAGGCTGGGGTTCCAGGCCTTCACCTAGATTTCTTGATCTCCCAGGCCACCCTGCATGCTGCAGCAGGAAAGTGGGATATTGTTTGTGCACTCTTAGCCCTCAGCATATATGGAGTTATCTTGTTTGCAGATGAGCCAAAGTTTGTAAGCAATAATTCTATTCACCTGTTCTTACTAAGGAACCCAGTTCCTACCTTGCTTGGAGACTTCTATTATTCAGTACACCAGAGGAATGAGAAGCAAAGAGGAAGACTGGTCAGATGCTGTGCTCCCCTCTATTACTGTTGGTTGTTAAGACATTGAACTAGGCTAAGAGATTGATTACCTTGACATCAGAAGACATCAGATGGTGCACTCAGAGCACCAAAGGCAAAGACATCATTACTAGTTGTGGGCAGTATCCTAATGTTCCCTTGATTGGAGTAAAAGGTTTCATCAATTACAACCCCTTACTTTTTAAGAGACAATTAGGGTATGCTTTGGTTCATCCCCCAAGAGGACAAGACTTGACTGAAACCCTCTATTGTGAAATCCAGCACAACTCTGCTATTGTCAGACAGGCACCCTGGGCCTGGGACAACATTCAGACTAAAGGAACAACTATTTTTGGCAAATGCAACAATATAGCTTCAGCACAATATCTTGATTGGTCTCGTACTAGGGCAAAAATCACCCGGATGCCATTCACCTTAGAAGATGTACCTGGACCTTCAATAGTACAACCTGCAGCTACTGTCAGTTTGGATGAGTTTGAGAAACTGAAAGAGAGGAATACTCAACTCTCTGAAGCCTTGAAGAAGACCCTCTGGGAGAGGAATGAAAACCGTTTAGACAATGATAGGTTGGAGAGGCTTAGGATTGAGCACTTGACAAGGATTGAGAAGACGAATGACTACATCAGAAAGGCTAGAGCAGGGGAATTAGTATTGAAGAATGCTTGTAAGGAAGCAAAGACTCAGAAGGCTAGGGCTGAGCATTATTTAGAGGAGAGCCAGGCTAGGTGGATCAAGATCACTGAAGCCCGTGCACAAGAAGATCAAAGGACTCAAGCTAAGATAGAGCAACTGGAGGCTAGTGAGAAGAAGAATCAAGCAGCTTTATTAGCAGCACAGAAGGAGATCTCAGAGTTGAAACTCCGGGCGGGGTTGAAGAGGTCAAAAGATCAGGATAAGCATAAGAGGTTGACCAGTGCCATTGCTACCAGGAACCCCCTCATCAGGACTATCATAGAGAACCCGGTTGGTCCAGTGACTGAGGCCCTCCTGAAGAAAGTCAGAGAAGATGACTTTGGATTGGATGTTTGACACTTTTGTTTGTACTTCATTTTGATTGTATTTTCCTTTTGCTGATGTATTTTGACCCACCATGTGTCGCTCCCAAAAGATGAGACTGGCTCAAACATGGTACAGACGCGAACGGTCGGCGAGAAGAACAATGAGAACACACAGCAGTGAACTCACTGGAAAAGAAAAGAGTCGCCAGCTAAGCATTTTTATCCCGGAGGAAAGGCAATGCTGCATAGACCTAGAAAGATATGGATAAGACGGTTGCGAACCAGAGAGACTGAGAAAGGGGGTTGGTTACAACCTGGGAAGGTATTAGCACCCAGATTGTCCGTCGTACTCGACGGGATCCACGCTTAAAAGATTTGTGTTTTAAAGGGGTAGTGTCAGTGCATTTTGTGTATAAAGTAGCTGGAAAGGGATGTACAGGTGTCAGTGTAAAAGAAGTGTGAGGTGTAATATATACAGTGTCAGTGTAAGGACAAGAGTGAAATGCTCAGGAGTATGAGGCTTAAAGAATAAAGCTGGAAAGAGGGGGAATATACAGATACTTTTGTTCGATAACTGTTAAGTTATGCCTACGTATCCTCTCGTGCAATGAGGAAGTCAGAACACCGTAGTTCGACCCAAAGAGACTGAAAGATGAATTGACTTGTGAACTGCTTACTTATCTATGCTCAAGTGTATGATCTGTCTGGCACAAATGCAAACTGTCTTGCATTAGACGGAAGAAGCAAGTTCTCGCTTATGAGTGAATGAGATGAGAAAAGAATCCCGAAGGAGACGACTATTGTTTGTTTTTGTGTTTTCAGTCTTTTATTGCTTTTGAAAATTTGTCATAAGTTAATGAGCTTAAGCCTAAACCAATGGATTTAGTAAACTCATCACATCATCCCTCTGATTAGGGGTAATGAGAATACCTTAAGTGTGAAGTCAGCTTCTCACACTTAATCACCATGGTGTAGGATTAAGATCATTAACCTACTTGTGATTATTTAGATGTTTTTGTGGTTTTTGTTTAGTGTTGAGTAATGAGATTAAGCCATAATCAGGGATTAAACAGACTCATTACACCATCCTAATAGAGGGATAATAAATGAGAAAGTTTAAGCTGAGGAAAGCTCCTCAACTTAATCCATGATTAGGGATTAGACCCATGACAAAACAAGCCTTTGGTTAAGTGGATTTTATTTAATGATATGATGATGAAGTGATTTTTAGGGTTTGTAAGACAACTTGAGGGGGACTTGTCCATTAACATTAGGGTTAGTCCTTCTTAACCAATTAAGGAAGAATTAGAACCCTAATGCAAGGCCCAAGTTAAAAGTGTGATGTCTTGATGATTATTAAGTGAATTGATTAAGAGAGTTAAACACATGAAGGGTTTAACGCTTAGGATTAAGGTTATACACTCCATCCTAATAGAAGGATGCAGGCATAAGCTTAATCACAAAGCCTCAAAGCCTTTAGGGTTTAGTCCCTGATTATGAGGTGAGAAGAGAAAACTCAAAAGAGACACAAAGGTAAAATCTAAATGGGGGGGACTAGCCAAAACCCTAATCATTGTCATGCTTGGTTGTTCCTAAGGTTTGTGAGGGTTTCAAGAGACATCTTCGAAGGGAACCACCAGGAGGCAGGTGAAAGGATCAAGAAGCAAAGAGAAGCAAAACAACTTGCTTCACTTAAGAAGTCAAGTTGCTCGAAGAAAAGAAGGTATAATAAACAGGGAGGAGCAAGCTCACTCCAATTCACATACAAAAAATGTAACAATAATGCACAAGGGAGATGTAAAGGAAATGCGAGAAGTGAAGGCAAATTCACTTCTCGGAGTACTTACCACCTGAAAAGTTAACACGAAAGAAAGAAATAAAGTGAAAGTGAAATTAATGCTAGGATGCAAGCCGAAAATAGAAACATGTTCATGATACAAGGAGAGTTACAAGATGATATGAATGATTGTGCAAGTGAAAATAAGCAGAAGATAACCAACTAAATTAAAATGAAACTGTTTAATGGAAAAGATTAACAAATTAACTGAAACAAATTCCCTTTATATAACTACCTAAAACATGACACCTCTTTTTTTTTTTTAATATTTTTTATATAATTATTACCCTAACTTAACTAACAAAACTATTAAAACAAATTAACTAACTATGAATATTTTTTAGAATATTATTTTTGTTGAAAGGAATAGAAATACTAGATGACCAAAAGGCAAAAGCTACGCCGGTCGGGTCAACCCGACCCAGACCCGGCCCGGTTGTCTTCCAAAAGGGGGAAAAAACAAACTTAGGGTTAGCGTAGCTTTTGCCCTCTGTTCCCATTCTTCTTCCAGCATCCGAACGAAAGGAAAGAAAAAAAGAACCCAGTGGCGAACGGCCACTCACGAATCACCTCCCATCTCTCAATCTCTGCTCTCCCTCAATCTCCAAAGATTTGAAACCCTACCGTACATAACAAACCGAAACAACCAAACCTACACCAAAATCAAACCTAAACAACACAGTCAAAAGGTATTCTTTCCCCCAAATCGCGAACCCTAATACCTCTTGCATTCGATATGCTCACTCAACTACAACGCACAAGCAGAGCAAAACAAGCAACAAAAATGGAGTCAAGAGATTATACCGCAATTGGATGTCACGAAGGCTAAGTCAAGAGGTATACGCTCCTCCCGTTCCTTGAAAAAAAATCTTCCTTCTTTGTTAACTTTGCTGTAATCTGGGGTTCGTATTGTGATTAGGGTTCTAGGGTTTTCTGCGAAAATTGTATCTGAGTCTTTAGTTGCGGCTGTGTGTATTATTCTTGATTCATGAATTCATCTTGGTTTTTGTAGTGAGGATTAGGGTTTCAAGAATTTAGGTTTAAACTGAAACAGTTTCATTCTGGCTATGTTTCCTTCTTCTTTTTCGTAACAGAAACTGTTTTTTCTATTTTGTGAAACTTTGCCCTGCAATCCTGCTGACGCTTCTGCTCTGGCTTTTTTGTCTGTTTATGCTTCTTGACTTTGAAATGAACTGAGATAGTTGGCTTTGGATTGGATTAGTTTCTCTTTTTTACTGCCGTAAACTCATTTTCACTGCTTGTTATGTGTTAACCATTGTGGCAAATTTCGAATTTTGCAGGGCCAGCTTACGAGAACCATGGCTACCAATTCTTCCTATCCTGAGCAGCAGATGCTTCATAAAACTGAATCAGTCAATTTGTGATGGCTACATGGATAATCCCTTCTGGCTGCTGTAACAACAGTCCACCTACTATCAGGATGACCTGAAGCATATTCGATTCTTTGCAATATCAAACGGCACTGGTGCTTGCTACCAGAACCAGCCAAAGCATTGGTCCTAAACTCTTCAAGCTCCTTAGAATAGTATTAGAATGACTGTCACTACTATGCTCACTGGTTGTACACTGTGGCTCTCCTTTTAATGAATTTAACGTAGGAGCTGCTGAAGTGATAACATCCTGGGGTACTTCCATCACGAGCATAATATCAGGTATAGCAGTATTTTCTACTGTCTTTAGAGAATCATTCTTCACCCATTCTTGATTGGCAAGATACTTAGCTGCATGCTGAAGACATGTTTCTTTAATACCATTACGACCTTCTAATATTCCAGCTTCTTTAACAGGTTCCGGGTTCCTCACTGGAGGTAGACAAACCACAAGGTCAACATCACTTGTTGGAAGAGCCAGAATTGGAACCAAATATGTTTGTCCTGGATCTGAGCCATAGAACCTGTAGAAATCGGGTAGCTCTCTTGACAGCCCAATTAATGTAAAGCCTCCTTGTCATGTTTTCTGCGGAAACCTTTCAGACAAAACTACTCAGTCTTCATGTAACAAGGATCTTTACAATACATCAAGACTTGGGATGATTTTTGGAAGCAGTTTGTAAGATGGCTTAGAGCACGACTCGCCACCAACATTCTCTAACTTAGATTCAGGCAAAGAAGACACTGATTGGCTTAATTTGTTATCATTCAAGTGGCTTCTAGTACTACTGTTTTTTTTTGTTGAGGTTTTTCGAAGAATCAGCTGAACCAACGGAAGCAGTTCTGGCGGGGAATCTTTGAAGGGGTGAGGATGGCCCTGGTTCTGAATCACTAAATTTGAGCCTTTATGAGAGCTTGGTGAAAGTTTTGTAGGAACCTGCCTCTTTGTAACATGAGATGCCGCTGGTGACTGTGAAGTGACTGAGCTACTCTTGGCAGCGACTCTCTTTTGCCTTTCTACCTTTAAAGTTTCTATGCGTTTAATAGAAAGCGGCTTTCGAAACCAAGTGGTGCCTCAAGCTGCAAATCATTATCACCACTCCAACCATCAATAACCATAGGACTTTGCGCTTTTCTCTCTTTTTGGTATTAACATATTCAGTTTTCTATTGAATCAAATGCTGTATTGTATTGCAGGAACATTTGTGATGTGCACATGATGGAGCTGGCCCGGGCCTGTATGCGGTGTGATGATGCGGCACTTATCTTCATGATCTACTTTCCCATTAGTTTCCTCTGATTCATCTAAGTCAGCTGACATGTTGCTAACTCTTACAGGATTGGATTCATCACAACACATGCTCTCATCAGCTGCAGGCTGGTCCACGCCAGTTTTAGTACCTGACGTATCAGAGCCGTTGGCTGAACCTGCCTCTACAATGTATGCAATATCTGTGTCACTCCTGCCACCATCCGCGTCATCGTCCCCCAATGATCTAACATTTTCAGGTTTGTGACCCATGAGATTCAATCTGAGACGTTTCTGAGTCTTGCTAAAAAAACTTTGCAATGATATTGTGATCTTGTAAACGATGCAGATGGTTCTGATGGAGGCGAGATAGATTTTGCAGTTGACAAGGGAAGTGAGTCATTATGTCTTGCATAATATGATCCAGATGATTCTGATGGAGGGGAGATGAATGGCAAAAATTGTTTACTTTCCAATTTATCAAATGAAGTATGTGGTTTATCACTGTGAACTGTTGGCTCATCATGTTCCTGCCTCATATCTGCAAATTCTCCAGAATGGCTTGATGAATGAAGATCAACTTTAGGGTGTGGCATATCAGCTGGAGGTATAACCATATCAGGAGCTGTGGCAAAATTTGCACTTGGCTGGACAGATGCCTTTGGAACTTCAGGAAAGTCCAACATGTCAGAGTCCGAATCAGAATCAAATTGCTCTTTTTTGGGTGTATCATGAGTGGAATACAACTGCTCATCATGTTTTTCTTCGGGAAGGGGCAATTTTGACCCACTAAAAAAAAATTCAGCTGGACCATTCAGTAAGTCTTCATGTTTTTTAGACATTTCGGTTTCAGAAGTAGCTGGATCCCAATCTAGCTCATGTTCAGTAGCAATGTCTTTTAGAAGACTGAGTTTCTTTTCTGGTGAAGGAGCGCGAATTGAAAGTAGCTCTATTAACTGTCGATTAACACCACAATTTGGCCTGAGCTCAGTAGTGGCAGAAATGAACTCCTTCCCATATTTGGTCGCAAATTGCAACTGAACTTGCAACAATTCTGGAAGATCCGCACACCTAGGTGCAGCAAAACATATACTAGATACAGCTTCCTTCAAGTCTAGGGGACATTCCCTTTGAGATTCAATAATTGGAAGGCGGACAGAAACAAGTTCACAAAAGAGTTCAAGGATCTCTTGAGCAGCCATCATGTTCTCCTCTCTAATAATATGTTCTACCCTAATTGTAACAACTTCAACCTTGTTTGTCATCATGAATTGACTTTCATTGCTCTTCATAGGATTGGATTTGGAATTCCTTTTAATTTGTACTCCCGTAAGCTTGTAACAAACAGAATCTGAATTTGTAACATGAACAAAAATTAATTTTAATTTGCACTGCCATGAGTTTGTAACAAATAGAACAAATGTTGGGATAGCAATGGATGTTTGAAGTGTAGATAGGATTTGTTTTGAGCATGGCCTTGAGCCTTCAACAATTAACACAAAATGTTATGCATTTATATTCTTCAATCTTGTTGTCTTCGATTTTCATTTTCATTTATTTTGACAATGCACCAATCAAGATTTCAATATCTTGCAAAACTTGGACAATATCAACATTGACATGCTTGAAAACAATGCCCTTTGAGTAACACATAGCAATATAAAATGAACCATAACTCCAAACATATGTGCATCCAAATCCAACTTAATCCAAATCCAACATACTCCCAATCACAGATAACACCACAAAAGGCTCATGAAATGCCGTTTGAATCGGAGCCCAATATGATACCATGAAATTCCTTTCCTCCTTTCCCTTTTTAAAGCCAAAGGATCAATTCCAACAAGCCATCCTCCTTAGGTTCGAAACCAATGAAACAAAGAAACCATACTTGCAACAAGTTAACCCACGGCCTATCAAATTAAATATTCAAAATAAACTCAAAACCACTTTGAAATTTTAGTGACGCTTAAACATCAATGAGACTCCAATTGATTGGAATGTTTTGCGGGAAACGTATTTGTAAGGCCTTTGATGAGTAAGAATAACTGGTGTGGCTCAGGCCTATGGATCAGATCTTGGGGTAATTGCAATGAGTAGAGGCATGGCCACATGGGCTTTTGCAAATTGGTACAAGCCTGGCCCCGTTGTGGCTTCTCGAAGCATAAGTCGTGAAACTTGGAGATTCTTTGGTGCATTCAGAATTTAAGGCCCTGATTTATGCTTGCGTGATGATCAAAGGTCGCATTGAAGCCACATAAAGGCTTGCCACGAGAATTTGCAAGTTCTCCAATTCAAGGCAATTTTGCAAAGTGGCTCGAAATTCTTCAGTCTTGTGAACTTCTGGCATCCTCTATGATCAAATAAAGATCATACGCAATCAAAACGACGAAGAACACCCCTTGGTCGGGTCATTGAGAGCCTCAGATACCCTGATTCTGTACTGACTTGTTCAAGAAGTCACTTCTTGATTAGATGCCTTCCCCATGGAATTTCTTCGTGAAACTTGATATGCACGAACCTCATAACCTGGCTCCGTTTCCATGCCATTTTCAGTTCTTGTGATTCTTTGACATTTTTGACTTTGAGGGCATACAATATGATGCTTGAACATTGATGACCTTTGGAGTGGCTCTAGAAGCTCTTGGATTGCTCAGATCACAAACCCTAGATGCAGATGACTTTGAACCAATGCAATGAATCAAAAAAATGTGTTATGAGATGCTATGATTGAGTTTATGCATATGAAATGACCACAAGCCATGGTGTGAATGGGTGAGGGCAAATTTGGGGTGTTTACAGCTGCCCCTATTTAAACATGAGTTAGCTGTGCAGGATGTAAGCGACGGCTTATCAGGCAAACAAGATAACTTGTGGTTGAATACCAAAGACAGTCCAAAATTTGCACTCATAGAATGAAGAAGAAAAGGGATATAGGTTGTAAAAGGAAAATAAAGTATATTGTAAAGTATGGGCGACGGAGGACGACCGTCGAGCAGAGGACGACTGCTGGGTAAAGAGCGATGACGGGGACGGCCGACATGCTGGGAATAAAAGGTATTATGATGGGGACGGCCATCAAGTAAAGCTGTAAGATTCTCTGGGGATTAATGAAACATGACGGGGACGACCATCAAGTTCCTAAAGTAACCAACGATGGGGACGGCCATCGGGCTAAACTGAAAGGAACAGGGACCACGACGGGGACGGCCATCGGATTAAAGAATAAATGAAATAAACAGATGATGAGGTACGATCATCAAAGGTGAAGGACGATCACCTAGCAGGGGACGGCTGCTCTGTTGGGGTAAGCTGAGGGACGGTCATCTAAGGTGGAGGACGACCACCTGGCAGGGTACGGCTGCCGAAAATATCGCGACATAGGACGACCGCCGGATAAAAGGTCAACGATGGGGACGGCCATCGGATGAGCATGATGGAGGACGACCATCAAGAGGTGGAGGACGACCACCTAGCAGGGGACGGCTGCTCTCAAGGTTTATCATGACATAGGACGAATGTCAGATAACCGAAATCAACAATAGGGACGACCATTGGATAAAATGATGAAGGACGATCATCAAGGGGTGAAGGACGATCACCTAGCAGGGGACGGCTGCTAACAATATCACGACATAGGACGAATGTCGGATAAAAAGGTCAACGATGGGGACGGCCATCGGGTGAGCATGATGGAGGACGACCATCAAGAGGTGGAGGACGACCACCTAGCAGGGGACGGCTGCTCTCAAGGTTTATCATGACATAGGACGAATGTCAGATAAAAAGAAATTTGTTTTACTGGGGAATAGTAAACACGGACGAGTGTTTACATCCAAGAAATAAAAGGTATAGGTATTGGGTATAGATTAAAGATGCGGACGAGCATCCTTAAGACTATGATACGGACGAGTATCAGGTAGAAACAAGTACTGACACATGTTCAGAGATGATGATACGGACGAGTATCAACTGGTTAACAGAGAACACGGACGAGTGTTGTATCTAAAAGAAACTCTTCTGGGGAATAGTAGACACAGACGAGTATCTATATTCAAGAAGACACAGTGTATGGTTTAAAGATGCGGACGAGCATCCTTAAGATTATGATACGGACGAGTATCATGTAGAAACAAACGCTTGACGCACGCTCTGAGATTATGGTACGGATGAGTACCAACGGGTTAACAAAGAACACGGACTAGTGTCGAATCTGAGGGGATATAAATGGTGTATACAAGATACGGACGAGTACCTGTATAAGTAAGTATGAGTGATGTATAGATGAGTATTCAAACTGCCGGTGAGGGTGACACGGACGAGTGTCAAAAGGAGAAGAGTATAGTATAAACGAGTATTTGATATACAAAGTGTTTATGTTACTGTACTGGGGGAAATGACATGGACGGATGTCAAGGAAATTATATAAGTATGTGTGAGTGCAAAGAGGATGTCTTTGGCTTTCTGCTGGGGATATGACACGGACGGGTGCCACAAGGAATATATACTGATGTTTATGAATGTGAGGCAATTGCTTTTGTTGGGGAACCTGGGGAGTATTCTGTATATTGTTGATGAGTTAATAATATTCACAAGTGTTTGATTCGGGCCATGACTTATAATTATGCTATGTGTTTGATTTTTGCCGTAATGCTCCGTATTAAGACGGAATGCTACGCTTCGTGGGGTGAATATGATGCGAATGCTATGATTACACAAAAGATACCGATCCGGGATTCGGATCCCAATACTATGAAGATCTGGTCAATCAGTTGAAGTAGACATCCCAGCTGGGGATGAGATCATTGGTAGATCTGATGAAATGATTCTGCTTGGGGAAATCGGTCAATGATAGACCTTTTCCAGTAATGAGGGACCCAGCTGGGGGGTTGTAGAAGCTTTCTTCACTCTGTTGTGACTCCTTCGTGCGTTGCTCTTTCGGATAGAGGCTGGAATTCTGTGGGGAGATGATTCCCTGGCTTTTGTACTTGACTGAGGAAGAATGGTTGGCAACTCGGCTGGGAGAAGTAACAAGTGGCAACTCAGCCGGGGAGAACACACCTTGAGTGTTAAGACTGAGTGAGTTGTTGATTTGCCAGCTTGCTGGAATGAAGCTTCCATGCCCCATGTTGCGCTTCGGATACCTGCAATCCTACAAAGACAAGAAACGCACAAGTAATCCTGAGGTATCCCTTACCGGATTCCGTCATAGGAGTTAGACACTTCTGAGAGTAAGTATATTCCCTGCAAGCACGTGTTTTATTTTCTTTATTTTTAAAGATAACATCTGTATTCATGCAATCAGTTTTTCTTAAGACATCAGACATTCTTTGCAAACAAAAATGTACAAGACGAAACATGACTGAAAAATCCGATTTTATTAATTCATGTGCCCTGAATTGGCAAGATACAGTCAGAGAAACATATCTCCTGAAATGAGGAGATTGTTACAAATTGAGAAACAAAATGCTGGCAATGTTGACGATGCTTTCAAGGAGCTTCCTCTTCTGCTATGACTCGTATGACTTTTGACGTTCTTCTCGTCTTGCTTTCTGAAGAAGGCTGATTCTGATTGAGGCTTGATCCTTTCGAGGTTTACCAAGTTGGAAGTGATACAGACGAATTCAGAATGCAGTTGTTCGCTTATTCCCTTATTTTGCATGGATCGCCCTTTCGGGTTTTCAATCCATCGGGATACCCATTTTTGCCTGAGTTGTCCAATGCGGCTTTTCAACTCAGCGGGTGTACATTTTTCTGTTTATTTTCCCTTATTTTTGCCCGAGTCTTTTATTCTGTTTTTGACTCGTCGGGATGCCCTATTTTTGCCTGGACTTACATTCTGTTTTTATGTCCAGCGGGTCATTTTTATGCGAAGTATTTTTTAACTGCATCTGAATTCACAGGGGACGGGAAGTCTTCACCATCCATGGTGCTGAGCATCAGTGCTCCACCAGAGAAAACTTTCTTTACCACGAATGGTCCTTCATAGTTCGGAGTCCACTTGCCCCTGTGGTCTGTATGCGGAGGGAGGATTCTTTTCAACACAAGATCCCCTACTTGGTACTCTCGGTGCCTAACCTTCTGATCGAAGGCTTTCTTCATTCTTTTCTGATATAACTGCCCATGACAAATTGCAGCCAATCTTTTCTCTTCAATCAGACTCAGTTGTTCATATCGGGACCGAACCCACTCTGCTTTGTTCAGCTTAACATCCATCAATACCCGTAGGGAGGGTAATTCAACTTCAACAGGTAGGACTGCTTCCATACCATACACAAGTTGATACGGTGTTGCCCCAGTGGATGTTCTGATTGACGTGCGGTACCCATGTAAAGCAAACGGTAGCATCTCATGCCAGTCTTTGTAGGTGACTACTGTCTTCTGCACAATCTTCTTAATATTCTTGTTAGCTGCCTCAACAGCGCCGTTCATCTTTGGCCTGTAAGGAGAAGAATTGTGGTGTTGGATCTTGAAGTCCCGGCATAACTCGGCCATCATCTTATTGTTTAAGTTGGAACCATTATCAGTAATGATTCGCTCGGGGACTCCATACCGACAGATGATATCTCTCTTCAGAAACCTGGCTACCACTTGTCTTGTAACATTGGCATAGGAAGCTGCTTCGACCCACTTGGTGAAATAGTCAATGGCAACCAGGATGAATCTGTGGCCATTCGAAGCAGTCGGTTCGATCTTGCCAATCATGTCAATGCCCCACATAGCAAAGGGCCAGGGTGAAGACATCACATTCAAAGGATTGGGGGGCACATGCACCTTGTCCGCATAAATCTGGCATTTATGGCATTTTCTGGCGTAGGCACAACAGTCGGCATCCATCGTGATCCAGTAATAGCCTGATCTTAGCAACTTTTTAGCCATTGCATGTCCTCCAGCATGGGTACCAAAGGATCCCTCGTGCACTTCATGCATTAACAAGTCTGCTTCTGTTCTATCAACGCATCTGAGGAGTACCATATCAAAGTTTCTTTTGTACAGGGAGCCATCAGTTTTTAGAAAGAAACTACCAGCAAGCCTTCTCAAAGTCTTCTTATCATTGGAAGATGCCCCAGGTGGGTATGTTTGATCCTTCAAGAAGCACTTAATATCATGGAACTAGGGCTTATCATCTTTGACAACATCTGCTGCGAACACATATGCTGGTCTGTCAAGTCTGGATACTGAAATCTGCGGTACAAAGTTGGCAGCTTGAACTTTGATCATGGATGAAATGGTAGCCAGAGCATCTGCAAACTGATTCTCGTCCCGAGGGATATACTCAAGCTTGACTGTTGTAAAGAAAGTCAATAACCTCCTTGTATAATCCCTGTAAGGTATCAGATGATCTTGGTGTGTGTACCATTTTCCGTTGGTTTGATTAACTACCAGAGCTGAATCTCCAAATACAGTCAATGTCTTGATCCTGAGGTCAATGGCTTCCTCAAGACCCATAATGCAAGCTTCGTATTCAGCTTTGTTGTTAGTGCAGTTGAAAGTGAGCTTTGCCGAGAAAGGCATGTGAACTCCTTTAGGTGTAATGAGTACTGCACCAACACCACGACCATTCATATTAACAGCCCCGTCAAACATCATAGTCCATTCTTCTTCCGGGTCGGGCCCTTCAGTGTGAACAGGCTCTTCATGATCTTTTGCTTTCAGGAACATGATGTCTTCATCAGGGAAGTCAAATCTCATAGGCTGGTAATCATCAATAGGTTGCTCAGCAAGATATTCAGACAATACACTGCCCTTGATGGCTTTCTGAGAGGTGTATTGGATGTCATATTCTGTGAGGATCATTTGCCATCTTGCAACCCGTCCGGTAAGCGCTGGCTTCTCAAATATGTACTTGACTGGGTCCATCTTTGAGATTAATAAGGTAGTGTGGGTCAACATATACTGTCTCAGTCGGCGAGCAGCCCACGCTAAAGCACAGCAAGTTTTCTCGAGCAGTGAATAACGTTGTTCACAGTCGGTAAACTTTTTGCTCAGGTAGTATATTGCATACTCTTTTCGACCAGACTCGTCATGCTGGCCCAACACACACCCCATTGACTCTTCTAATACTGTCAAGTACATGATTAGAGGTCTTCCTTCAACTGGAGGCATGAGGATTGGAGGTTCTTGCAAGTACTCCTTGATCTTGTCAAAAGCCTTCTGGCAGTCTTCATTCCACCTGACAGTCTGTTCCTTTCTCAATAGCTTGAACAAGGGTTCGCAAGTTGCCGTAAGATGAGATATGAACCGTGAGATGTAGTTCAATCTACCTAGGAAACCTCAAACTTCTTTCTCAGTCTTCGGTGCAGGCATCTCTTGAATAGCTTTGACTTTATCAGGGTCAACTTCAATCCCTTTCTCGCTTACAATAAATCCCAGCAGCTTACCAGATCGCACCCCGAATGTGCATTTGTTGGGGTTCAACTTCAGTTGGTACTTCCTCATAGGCTTGAATAGTTTCATCAGATTTACCAAGTGGTCTTCTTCAGTAAGGGACTTGGCAATCATGTCATCCACATAACATTCGATTTCTTTATGGATCATATCATGGAATAATGTCACCATAGCCCGTTGATACGTTGCACCAGCATTCTTCAGTCCGAATGGCATCACCTTGTAGCAGAACGTGCCCCAGGGTGTGATGAAGGTTGTCTTCTCCATGTCTTCAGGCGACATCTTGATTTGGTTGTATCCTGAAAATCCATCCATGAAGGAGAATACTGAGAACTGAGCCGTATTATCCACCAATACGTCAATGTGAGGTAAAGGGAAGTCATCCTTTGGGCTGGCTCTGTTCAGATCCCGGTAGTCAACACACATCCTTACTTTGCCGTCCTTCTTAGGCACGGGTACTATGTTAGCAACCCACGGTGGATAGCTAGTTACAGCAAGGAACCCGGCGTCCCATTGCTTTTGTACCTCTTCTTTGATTTTCATTGCCATGTCTGGGCGAGTACGGCGCAGTTTCTGTTTAACCGGTGGGCAATCTTCTCTTAAAGGCAGCTTGTGCATAACAATGTCGGTGTCCAACCCTGGCATGTCTTGATAAGACCAAGCAAACACGTCCACATATTCTTGAAGCAGATCAATCAGTTGTCTCTTCACTGAGTCTTGCAAGCAGGCCCCGATTCTAACTTCTTTCACATCTTCATCTGTACCAAGATTAATCGTTTCGACCTCCTCCTGATGAGGAGTGATAACCTTCTCCTCTTGCCTTAACAACCTGGCTAGCTCTTCAGGAAGCTCGTAATCTTCTTCAACCCCTTCATCAGCTTGATTGATCGGATTGTCAAAGTCATACGAAGTCATAGCCGTGCTGTTGTCGGTGCTGTCTGGAAGGCACTCTCTGCAAGGGTTCAGTTTGTTCATTTTAGTGATTGATTTTAACCTTGTTTAGAAAAGTTAAATAAAGTTGTCATTTTGAAAACATTGCCATTTATTTTTTGTACAAAAAGAAAAATGGAAAAACAGTGAGCGGAAAAGAAAAAGACTCATTTGCAAAAGATGTCTAATATTTCATTGATTAATCTTGTTGCACAAAAATTACAGATGGCCCGATTACAAAATGAGTCTTGTCATCTTGGGCAAGATACAAGACTTTGATGCATGCTATAAAATACAGGAAATAATAATTACTCTGCATGAGTAACTCTTATAACTTCCTGGGAAGACCAGTTTGAGATACTGCTCCCCGGGATCTTTGGACGTATCCAATTCTCCAGATTGCGTTCTTCTTCCGACTCGTCCTCCAAATTGTTGATGGCATCAGGGGTGAGCATCCCCCCACTGACAAAACCGGGCTTCTCAGCAGCCTCTGCTTGATCTTGTTGAGTTGGTCTGTAACCCAACCCAAATTTGTCTTTCTTCTTCTCCACAGATAAAACCTTGCCCCAGCCTTGGGCAGTTCCTTCTTCAACAACCTTCCGGGCTTGTTGATAAGATGCCATGGAGATTCCAGGTACAGCGGATGCTTCATTTACGTTCAAGGCCTCAAACCCTTGACTCATTGTTTCATGGATCTCCCCATCCATCTCAATATACTTGTAGGTAGCCAGATGGCTGACAAAAATATCCTCCTCTCCACAGATAGTAACGACTTGACCCTCCCACTCGAATTTTAACTTCTGGTGAAGGGTTGAGGTCACGGCGCCAGTGGCGTGAATCCATGGCCTACCCAATAGACAGCTGTAGGCAGGCTGTATATCCATCACGTAGAAGGTCGTTTTGAAAGTTTGTGGGCCAATCGTTACAGGCAACTCAATTTCCCCCAAAACCGATCTCTTAGAGCCGTCAAAGGCTCTCACCACTAAGTTACTGGGTCGTAATGCCAATCCTTCATATTCCAGCTTCACAAGGGCTTTTTTAGGTAAGACGTTGAGGGATGACCCTGTGTCTACCAGCACATGGGAAAGAACTGCACCTTTACATTCCATGGTAATGTACAAAGCCTTGTTATGATTGCGGCCCTCCGTAGTCAAATCAGTGTTGGTGAATCCTAGTCCATTACTAGCATTAACATTTCCAACCACAGCTTCCAACTGATTGACGGTGATCTCTTCTGGCACATAAGCTGCGTGCAAGACTTTTAGTAGTGCGTTCCGATGAGCCTCGGAGCACATAAGCAATGATAGAATGGAGATCTTGGAAGGCGTCTGGTGAAGCTGGTCCACTATCTTGTAATCACTTTTCTTGATGATTCTCATAAATTCATCAACTTCTTGATCAAAAGGGGTTTTCAAAGCTTCTCTAACGACCTGCTCTTCTTGCACCATGCTCTTCCCTTTTGCCTTGGCAGCAGCTTCTGCTTCGGCAGTGGGTCTTTGAATTTGCGGGGCAAAGAGACGTCCGCTTCGAGTGAAGCCTCCGCCTCCTCCCACATTGTCTATTTGTGGTGAAGAAGTTGATGATTCGAAAGTGATTTTCTGTCCTTCGCAGTATAAGTCAGAGCCGTAATGCCAAGGGATGGCATTACTGCTTTCATAAGGTACTGGCCCAGGCACTGTGACAGTGACTGGACTGATGGCAGCTGCGGAAGGAACCGTGATAGTCTGTGGATCATAATATATTGTGACTGGTGCTCTGGTAGGAGTGGCATTTTGTGAGTTGTAGGCAGAGTCATTTTCAGGATCATAATAAATTGTAACTGTTGAGACACTTTCATTGTTGGTTGCTGATGTTGTAGGAGACATTGTTGGAAGGATGGGTGTTGTTGTTGTAGGAGACTCTGAATGAAGGGGTGCTGAAGTTGTAGAAGGGATGTTTGCTGATATTTGGTCCGTTGAAGTAACAGATGAGGCATTTGTTGATGAAACTGAAAAGTTGTTTGGAACAATGGTTGTTGCAGTTGTAAGAGGTTCTGGAGCTGTTGTTAAGGAGATTGCTGGGTTGGTAGGCACTGATGTGGTGATTTGAAGCAGGCCACTCTGGATGAGACCATCTATGCCATCCCTCAAGTTATCACAGCCATTCACTGAAATGTTGCAGTAAGCACACCCTAGCTCGCATCCCGGGAACATTTGACATTCAAGGAGTTGAGCTTTAATCTCCACCAAGGGTGTCCGAATCTGACCCACACTGGTTATCAAGTAAGACGGCTTGTCTTCTTCAATAGCATTGATTCGGGGACCACCATGGTGTGGCATAGGGTTCTTGTTGACATTTGGCGGTGGTGCAAAGTTCAGAGCTTTGGAGTCTACCAGGTCTTGTACCTTCATGTGCAAGGCTCTGCACTTCTCCGTACTATGGCCAGGTGCGTTTGAGTGAAAAGCACATCTGGCGCTGGCGTCATAATTTCTGGGCAGACTGTTAGGATCCGGAGGTGCCAACGTCCTTAGCTCAACCAGGTTGAGTTTCAAGAGTTGTGGCAATAATGTGGCATAGGGCATAGGGATCGGATCGATCACCCTATTGGCCTGAGAAGGTCTCTGTTGGAACGGTCTTTGCTGATTGTTGTTGTTGGAGTTGTTGTTGTTATAATTTCTCTGAGGAGGATACTGAGTTTGTTGCTGGTAATTCTGTTGCTGAGGTTGATAAGCTGGTTGAGGATGAATTGGAGCGGGAATGGTGACTGCTGCCACAGACCTATGAACATATTGGGGTCTGCCCCTACTGGTATGGATAGCATTGGTCTCACCAGTTCTTCTTGGGCCTACAAAAGGCTTTCTTGGGTTGCTGGACGAGCTGGCACCGTTGTCAGAAATCTTACCCATCTTTAATAGGCTTTCAATCCTTTCCCCGGCTATGACTTCATCAGCAAAGCTAGTGGAAGAAAAGGCAGCCAACCTGTCAATGTATGTTCCTTGGAGGGTGTTCATAAACATATCGGCCATCTCCCTCTCCGACATGGGTGGCTGGACAGAAGCAGCCAGCTGTCTCCACCTCTGGGCGTACTCCCGGAAGCTTTCTTTGGATGATTGTGACATTCCCATCAGGAGGGTCCTGTTGGGAGCCATATCCAAGTTGTACTGGTATTGTCTAATGAAGGCCTCAGCCAGGTCCTTCCAGCACCTGATAGTTGCTCTAGTCAAATGAGAGTACCATTCCCTTGAAGCTCCAGTTAGGCTATCCTCAAAATAAAACATCCATAGCTTTTCGTCCATGGTATACGCCTTCAGCCTCCCCAGAAAAGATTGCAAGTGGGTCCGTGGACAGGAGGTTCCGTTGTACTTCTCAAAGCACGGAGGTTTAAACTTGTGGGGAATCCTGACCCCGTCCACTAAGCCCATGTCCATAACATCAAAACCCAAGGAGTTTTGAGACTCCAAGGATCTTAATTTCTCAGCAATTTCATCTAGCCTCCTGTCATAGGCCTCATCCCCAGCTCCCATCACTGTGAACTGATCTTCTTGGGCGTCTTCTTGGAGTACCCTTCCTGTAGCAGCATTCCCTTGTACATTAGCAGGGATATTGATCTCTGGATGAAGGTGAGGGCCGAACACAGGTGGGTTGACATGAGGCTGACCCCCCTCATTGTTGCTTGTTCCGCCGGTCCCTAGATGGGGGTCTTCCCGAGTCTGCCTTTCTACCAAAGCTCTTAATCTTTCTTGGCTCTGTGCCAATCCATTCATCACCTCCATAAACTGGGTCATCTGATTTCTCATTTCCAGTCTCTCATTGGCAATTTGAGTCCTGACCTCTGTAAGGTCCTGTTGTACCTGGTCCATCTGTATACCCGGAAGGTTGTTGCGGGTAGGATATCTGTGCAGACGGTTGAGTGGGAACACCCGACGTCGAGCAATAGTTCCTGAACCACAACAGAGCTAGTGACAAAAACAAACAAAACCTACAAAACAAAACAAGGGGTTAGTATGCAATGCAGTATGCTTATTTGTTTCCAAGGTATCCGGCTTGGCACTTGGTTTTGACCTTTCCAGACCCCTGAGGAAGATGCTTTTGATGTTGCTTGAAAGAACTCAGATAAAACAAACCAATACATATATTAGAAAAAGTGCATGACACATAGTTTGTTTTTTTTTACAATTCACGTCCTCTAAGGGGTCAAAATACAACATAAAAAGGAAAAGTACAATGAAATAAAAGCAACAACAAGCAAAAGTCAGACACCAAGACCAAACTCATCCTCCTGAACTTCCTTCAGAAGTGCTTCAGTCACAGGATCAGCTGGACGCTCTGTGAGATTCCTGATAAGAAGATTCCTGATGGTGACAGCAGCAGTTAGCTTCTTGTGTCGACTCTGGTCTTTTGACTTCTTCACTCCAGCTCTAATCTTCAATTCTGAGATCTCCCTCTGGGCTGCTGCCAGGGCTTCCTGTTGCTCTTTTGCACTAGCTTCCAGCTGTTCAATCTTATTCTGAGTCCTTTTGTCCTCCTGAGTACGGGCTTCGGTGATCCTGACCCACCTAGCCTGACTCTCCTTCAGATACAAATCAGTCCTAGCTTTCTGGAATTGGGCCTCTTTGCAGGCATTCTTCAAGATCTGTTCTCCAGCCCTAGACTTCTTAATGTAATCCTCTGACTTCTCAATTCTAGCCAAATGCTCCACCTTCAGCTTCTCTAACCTCTCAATATCCAACCTACCATCACTCCTCTCCCAGAGGGTCTTCTGTAGAGCTTGAGTCAGTTTCTCATTTCTCTCTTTCAATTTCTCAAACTCTTCTAAGCTGACAGTTGCTGGAGGTGGTGCTGTGGAAGGTCCAGGCATATCTTCAATAGTGAAGGGCATTCCAGAAATTTGAGCCCTGGCATGAGACCACTCATAGTACTGGGCTGAGGCTACATTATTGCATTTCCCAAGAATGGTTACCCCCTTAGTCTGCACATTGTCCCAGGCCCAGGATGCCTGCCTGACAATAGCCAGATTAGGCTTGATTTCACAAAAGAGGGTCTCAGTCAGATCCTGTGCTCTAGGAGGATGGACCAATGCATAGCCCAGTTGTCTTTTGAATAGCAGAGGGTTGTAATTGATGCAACCCTTCACTCCAATCAGAGGTACATTGGGAAATTGCCCACAACTGGTAATGATGTCTCTGCCCTTGGTGCTCTGAGTGCACCATCTGATGTCATCTGAGGTTAGAGCAACAAGCCTCCTAGCCCAGTTCTTCTGCTGGTGGGGATTCAAGAATGCATCAGTCTTTGGCAAATGTTTGAGCAGCCAAGTATGGAACAAAGGAGCACAACATCTCACTAATCTTCCACTTTGCTTTTCATTCCTTTGGTGGACAGAGTAGTAGAAATCTCCCAGTAAGGTGGGCACTGGGTTCCTCAGGATGAAAAGATAGATTGCATTCTTGCTAACAAACCTAGGCTCATCTGCAAAAAGTATGACCCCATATATGCTAAGGGCCAACAGAGCACAGACTGCCTTCCACTCCCCCAAGGAGGCCTTCAGGATAGCCTGAGAAGTCAAGAAATCCAGATGAAAACCAGAGACTCCAGCCTTAGCTGTCAAATTCTTCCCAATCAGAACTGGTTCCAGATATAATGCTTTTGCTATCTCCTCATTACTAGGGAAAGCCATCTCAGGGTTGAAGGGGATTCCACCCCTGATAGGTACACCAACCAATGATGAATATTCTTCCAACAAGGGTCCCAACTGAAAATTCTGGAAGGTGAAGCATCTCAGAGGGGGATCATAGAACTGCAGGCAGGTATGAATCAAGCTTCTCTGTGAAGGGTCCAAATCCATAACCACATCAAGGATTCCTCCATAATGTTCTCTGAAAAGTGGTATATGGTCTGTAGTAATCAGGGTCTTAATCTTCCTGATGCTAGCCAACTCAAGCTCAAAGAAATGATAGGAGATGTTACTCTTCTTAGGTGCCATATTGTTGAGGAAGAGCTGAGTCAGATGCTGAGAATAACACTGAAGATAGGCCACTGACAGGCTGAGATTGGTGATGCAGGTGACTGAAGCAGGTAGCTGATAGCTGAAGTAAGCACTGATGAAGATAGGTCTATGCTGAAGAAGGGGTCAAAACCAAGCCAAAATGATAGGATGGATACCCTGAAAAACAAATAAACACATGTTAAAAATGATGCAATGAGGATGTATGCAAATGATATGCAAGGGTTTGTGACTGAGCTGGATTTGATTAACTGCTTTGATATAGGTCCATGTATGTCTAAGAAGTCCAGATGGAGGTTCATAAGTCCAGTAACCAGGGTGGGGGACTCAAATAAAGAGTCACATGTCCAGGGTTAAAAATCACAAGAACTGTTCCAAAATGGAGTACTCTTAATCAAAACAAAGTAACAGGGTATGTTGAGGTCAAGGGTACCTGCAAACCTGTAAACAGCCCAACCTCCTCACAGGTGGTGTTCTAAAACAAAGATCTTCAGACTTGGATCAGTTATGAGAAGTGTAAACACTTCTAACTCGGAGGTACAGTGTTTACAATAACCATAAAAGATCCTCCTCTAATTCACCTCAGTTTCTGAAGGTCAATACTAAAGGTCATCCAGACTTAGCAGGCTTCCCAGATAGCTCTAGCACTACAGGAAATCTGCAGCACAGAGTTCTCAAGAAGAAACCCATATCTGAACCGTGTTTCATATTCCCGCACCAGACCGAAATGGAATGGGAAAGAACATGAACCACTCTAGCCTAGGTGTCACTCAGGTCCCAGGTATAGGACCTCAACTCTCAATAGAACACCCACCCACCAAAACAACAAAACAGATCCAGCCAGCACAGTATGACAGTATGATATATATGTAAAGCTAAAAAGAAAGCAGATAAACAACTGTACATAAAGCAATAAACAAAAAAATAAAAATACAAACACAAACAGCGCATAACACCCCAGTAAACACAAACCAAACGAGCGCTAGGAGGAACCCACAAAAAGAACCAGAAGTCCTGGTTGCAGTATAAGGGTCCCCAGCAGAGTCGCCAAGCTGTCGCTCCCAAAAGATGAGACTGGCTCAAACATGGTACAGACGCGAACGGTCGGCGAGAAGAACAATGAGAACACACAGCAGTGAACTCACTGGAAAAGAAAAGAGTCGCCAGCTAGGCATTTTTATCCCGGAGGAAAGGCAATGCTGCATAGACCTAGAAAGATATGGATAAGACGGTTGCGAACCAGAGAGACTGAGAAAGGGGGTTGGTTACAACCTGGGAAGGTATTGGCACCCAGATTGTCCGTCGTACTCGACGGGATCCACGCTTAAAAGATTTGTGTTTTAAAGGGGTAGTGTCAGTGCATTTTGTGTATAAAGTAGCTGGAAAGGGATGTACAGGTGTCAGTGTAAAAGAAGTGTGAGGTGTAATATATACAGTGTCAGTGTAAGGACAAGAGTGAAATGCTCAGGAGTATGAGGCTTAAAGAATAAAGCTGGAAAGAGGGGGAATATACAGAGACTTTTGTTCGATAACTGTTAAGTTATGCCTACGTATCCTCTCGTGCAATGAGGAAGTCAGAACACCGTAGTTCGACCCAAAGAGACTGAAAGATGAATTGACTTGTGAACTGCTTACTTATCTATGCTCAAGTGTATGATCTGTCTGGCACAAATGCAAATTGTCTTGCATTAGACGGAAGAAGCAAGTTCTCGCTTATGAGTGAATGAGATGAGAAAAGAATCCCGAAGGAGACGACTATTGTTTGTTTTTGTGTTTTCAGTCTTTTATTGCTTTTGAAAATTTGTCATAAGTTAATGAGCTTAAGCCTAAACCAATGGATTTAGTAAACTCATCACATCATCCCTCTGATTAGGGGTAATGAGAATACCTTAAGTGTGAAGTCAGCTTCTCACACTTAATCACCATGGTGTAGGATTAAGATCATTAACCTACTTGTGATTATTTAGATGTTTTTGTGGTTTTTGTTTAGTGTTGAGTAATGAGATTAAGCCACAATCAGGGATTAAACAGACTCATTACACCATCCTAATAGAAGGATAATAGATGAGAAAGTTTAAGCTGAGGAAAGCTCCTCAACTTAATCCATGATTAGGGATTAGACCCATGACAAAACAAGCCTTTGGTTAAGTGGATTTTATTTAATGATATGATGATGAAGTGATTTTTAGGGTTTGTAAGACAACTTGAGGGGGACTTGTCCATTAACATTAGGGTTAGTCCTTCTTAACCAATTAAGGAAGAATTAGAACCCTAATGCAAGGCCCAAGTTACAAGTGTGATGTCTTGATGATTATTAAGTGAATTGATTAAGAGAGTTAAACACATGAAGGGTTTAACGCTTAGGATTAAGGTTATACACTCCATCCTAATAGAAGGATGCAGGCATAAGCTTAATCACAAAGCCTCAAAGCCTTTAGGGTTTAGTCCCTGATTATGAGGTGAGAAGAGAAAACTCAAAAGAGACACAAAGGTAAAATCTAAATGGGGGGACTAGCCAAAACCCTAATCATTGTCATGCTTGGTTGTTCCTAAGGTTTGTGAGGGTTTCAAGAGACATCTTCGAAGGGAACCACCAGGAGGCAGGTGAAAGGATCAAGAAGCAAAGAGAAGCAAAACAACTTGCTTCACTTAAGAAGTCAAGTTGCTCGAAGAAAAGAAGGTATAATAAACAGGGAGGAGCAAGCTCACTCCAATTCACATACAAAAAATGTAACAATAATGCACAAGGGAGATGTAAAGGAAATGCGAGAAGTGAAGGCAAATTCACTTCTCGGAGTACTTACCACCTGAAAAGTTAGCACGAAAGAAAGAAATAAAGTTAAAGTGAAATTAATGCTAGGATGCAAGCCGAAAATAGAAACATGTTCATGATACAAGGAGAGTTACAAGATGATATGAATGATTGTGCAAGTGAAAATAAGCAGAAGATAACCAACTAAATTAAAATGAAACTGTTTAATGGAAAAGATTAACAAATTAACTGAAACAAATTCCCTTTATATAACTACCTAAAACATGACACCTCTTCTTTTTTTTTAAATATTTTTTATATAATTATTACCCTAACTTAACTAACAAAACTATTAAAACAAATTAACTAACTATGAATATTTTTTAGAATATTATTTTTGTTGAAAGGAATAGAAATACTAGATGACCAAAAAAGGCTAAAGAAATGGAAGTATGTTTTGTTTTTTTTAAAAAAAAGGAAACTAATTATGTAGGATTTGATAAACAAAAAAACATAAGAGTTGATAAGGGCCCAACCCAACAAGGAAGGCCCAAAAGGGCGCTGGGTGGTGGACGCCGGTCGGGTCAACCCGACCCAGACCCGGCCCGGTTGTCTTCCAAAAGGGGGAAAAAACAAACTTAGGGTTAGCGCAGCTTTTGCCCTCTGTTCCCATTCTTCTTCCAGCATCCGAACGAAAGGAAAGAAAAAAAGAACCCAGTGGCGAACGGCCACTCACGAATCACCTCCCATCTCTCAATCTCTGCTCTCCCTCAATCTCCAAAGATTTGAAACCCTACCGTACATAACAAACCGAAACAACCAAACCTACACCAAAATCAAACCTAAACAACACAGTCAAAAGGTATTCTTTCCCCCAAATCGCGAACCCTAATACCTCTTGCATTCGATATGCTCACTCAACTACAACGCACAAGCAGAGCAAAACAAGCAACAAAAATGGAGTCAAGAGATTATACCGCAATTGGATGTCACGAAGGCTAAGTCAAGAGGTATACGCTCCTCCCGTTCCTTGAAAAAAAAATCTTCCTTCTTTGTTAACTTTGCTGTAATCTGGGGTTCGTATTGTGATTAGGGTTCTAGGGTTTTCTGCGAAAATTGTATCTGAGTCTTTAGTTGCGGCTGTGTGTATTATTCTTGATTCATGAATTCATCTTGGTTTTTATAGTGAGGATTAGGGTTTCAAGAATTTAGGTTTAAACTGAAACAGTTTCATTCTGGCTATGTTTCCTTCTTCTTTTTCGTAACAGAAACTGTTTTTTCTATTTTGTGAAACTTTGCCCTGCAATCCTGCTGACGCTTCTGCTCTGGATTTTTTGTCTGTTTATGCTTCTTGACTTTGAAATGAACTGAGATAGTTGGCTTTGGATTGGATTAGTTTCTCTTTTTTACTGGCGTAAACTCATTTTCACTGCTTGTTATGTGTTAACCATTGTGGCAAATTTCGAATTTTGCAGGGCCAGCTTACGAGAACCATGGCTGCCAATTCTTCCTATCCTGAGCAGCAGATGCTTCATAAAACTGAATCAGTCAATTTGTGATGGCTACATGGATAATCCCTTCTGGCTGCTGTAACAACAGTCCACCTACTATCAGGATGACCTGAAGCATATTCGATTCTTTGCAATATCAAACGGCACTGGTGCTTGCTACCAGAACCAGCCAAAGCATTGGTCCTAAACTCTTCAAGCTCCTTAGAATAGTATTAGAATGACTGTCACTACTATGCTCACTGGTTGTACACTGTGGCTCTCCTTTTAATGAATTTAACGTAGGAGCTGCTGAAGTGATAACATCCTGGGGTACTTCCATCACGAGCATAATATCAGGTATAGCAGTATTTTCTACTGTCTTTAGAGAATCATTCTTCACCCATTCTTGATTGGCAAGATACTTAGCTGCATGCTGAAGACATGTTTCTTTAATACCATTACGACCTTCTAATATTCCAGCTTCTTTAACAGGTTCCGGGTTCCTCACTGGAGGTAGACAAACCACAAGGTCAACATCACTTGTTGGAAGAGCCAGAATTGGAACCAAATATGTTTGTCCTGGATCTGAGCCATAGAACTTGTAGAAATCGGGTAGCTCTCTTGACAGCCCAATTAATGTAAAGCCTCCTTGCCATGTTTTCTGCGGAAACCTTTCAGACAAAACTACTCAGTCTTCATGTAACAAGGATCTTTACAATACATCAAGACTTGGGATGATTTTTGGAAGCAGTTTGTAAGATGGCTTAGAGCACGACTCGCCACCAACATTCTCTAACTTAGATTCAGGCAAAGAAGACACTGATTGGCTTAATTTGTTATCATTCAAGTGGCTTCTAGTACTGCTGTTTTTTTTTTTTGAGGTTTTTCGAAGAATCAGCTGAACCAACGGAAACAGTTCTGGCGGGGAATCTTTGAAGGGGTGAGGATGGCCCTGGTTCTGAATCACTAAATTTGAGCCTTTATGAGAGCTTGGTGAAAGTTTTGTAGGAACCTGCCTCTTTGTAACATGAGATGCCGCTGGTGACTGTGAAGTGACTGAGCTACTCTTGGCAGCGACTCTCTTTTTCCTTTCTACCTTTAAAGTTTCTATGCGTTTAATAGAAAGCGGCTTTCGAAACCAAGTGGTGCCTCAAGCTGCAAATCATTATCACCACTCCAACCATCAATAACCATGGGACTTTGCGCTTTTCTCTCTTTTTGGTATTAACATATTCAGTTTTCTATTGAATCAAATGCTGTATTGTATTGCAGGAACATTTGTGATGTGCACATGATGGAGCTGGCCCGGGCCTGTATGCGGTGTGATGATGCGGCACTTATCAAACTGAAGCTGTTGTGAATTCACGTTGCTAAGTAAATTTCCTATTTTTTACTGCTGCACAATATTGTCTTTTCACAGCCTGTCTGTTTAAGTTCTGAACATGTTTGTTGTGGTGAATACTCATGACAGGTTGGCGAGGATATTCGACGGGGTCTGCAGCTCTTATTCATATTCAATTCCTTCTCCTAATGCACTTGCAAATTTCAGCCTTGAAGGACTCTAGCAGCCTCATGATCCAATGAATTACCAGGATTACGAAACTGGTAGCCAAGATTTGCATTTGAAAGAGGACCCTCTGATGATCCTGAGAATGGAGGTTTTCCCAAGGCGGGGTTGGGGCTCATTTCCAGCATCAAACGCCAATCTTGAACAAGAGACTTCCACAGATGGTAGTGAAGTATTCACCAAAGTGCTTGTATCATGGATGTTGTCCTTCAATTGAACTACAACATCTATATCAGCTTCATCTCTATTAACAAGACATGGTGAACCCTCCAATTCATTTCCTTGACACCAGTTTTGTAACTGCAACTCTCCCTTCACTTGGTTCATCTTGAGCCCGCTCGGAGCCAGGCATCTTCATGATCTACTTTCCCATTAGTTTCCTCTGATTCATCTAAGTCAGCTGACATGTTGCTAACTCTTACAGGATTGGATTCATCACAACACATGCTCTCATCAGCTGCAGGCTGGTCCACGCCAGTTTTAGTACCTGACGTATCAGAGCCGTTGGCTGAACCTGCCTCTACAATGTATGCAATATCTGTGTCACTCCTGCCACCATCCGCGTCATCGTCCCCCAATGATCTAACATTTTCAGGTTTGTGACCCATGAGATTCAATCTGAGACGTTTCTGAGTCTTGCTAAAAAAACTTTGCAATGATATTGTGATCTTGTAAACGATGCAGATGGTTCTGATGGAGGCGAGATAGATTTTGCAGTTGACAAGGGAAGTGAGTCATTATGTCTTGCATAATATGATCCAGATGATTCTGATGGAGGGGAGATGAATGGCAAAAATTGTTTACTTTCCAATTTATCAAATGAAGTATGTGGTTTATCACTGTGAACTGTTGGCTCATCATGTTCCTGCCTCATATCTGCAAATTCTCCAGAATGGCTTGATGAATGAAGATCAACTTTAGGGTGTGGCATATCAGCTGGAGGTATAACCATATCAGGAGCTGTGGCAAAATTTGCACTTGGCTGGACAGATGCCTTTGGAACTTCAGGAAAGTCCAACATGTCAGAGTCCGAATCAGAATCAAATTGCTCTTTTTTGGGTGTATCATGAGTGGAATACAACTGCTCATCATGTTTTTCTTCGGGAAGGGGCAATTTTGACCCACTAAAAAAAAATTCAGCTGGACCATTCAGTAAGTCTTCATGTTTTTTAGACATTTCGGTTTCAGAAGTAGCTGGATCCCAATCTAGCTCATGTTCAGTAGCAATGTCTTTTAGAAGACTGAGTTTCTTTTCTGGTGAAGGAGCGCGAATTGAAAGTAGCTCTATTAACTGTCGATTAACACCACAATTTGGCCTGAGCTCAGTAGTGGCAGAAATGAACTCCTTCCCATATTTGGTCGCAAATTGCAACTGAACTTGCAACAATTCTGGAAGATCCGCACACCTAGGTGCAGCAAAACATATACTAGATACAGCTTCCTTCAAGTCTAGGGGACATTCCCTTTGAGATTCAATAATTGGAAGGCGGACAGAAACAAGTTCACAAAAGAGTTCAAGGATCTCTTGAGCAGCCATCATGTTCTCCTCTCTAATAATATGTTCTACCCTAATTGTAACAACTTCAACCTTGTTTGTCATCATGAATTGACTTTCATTGCTCTTCATAGGATTGGATTTGGAATTCCTTTTAATTTGTACTCCCGTAAGCTTGTAACAAACAGAATCTGAATTTGTAACATGAACAAAAATTAATTTTAATTTGCACTGCCATGAGTTTGTAACAAATAGAACAAATGTTGGGATAGCAATGGATGTTTGAAGTGTAGATAGGATTTTTTTTGAGCATGGCCTTGAGCCTTCAACAATTAACACAAAATGTTATGCATTTATATTCTTCAATCTTGTTGTCTTCGATTTTCATTTTCATTTATTTTGACAATGCACCAATCAAGATTTCAATATCTTGCAAAACTTGGACAATATCAACATTGACATGCTTGAAAACAATGCCCTTTGAGTAACACATAGCAATATAAAATGAACCATAACTCCAAACATATGTGCATCCAAATCCAACTTAATCCAAATCCAACATACTCCCAATCACAGATAACACCACAAAAGGCTCATGAAATGCCGTTTGAATCGGAGCCCAATATGATACCATGAAATTCCTTTCCTCCTTTCCCTTTTTAAAGCCAAAGGATCAATTCCAACAAGCCATCCTCCTTAGGTTCGAAACCAATGAAACAAAGAAACCATACTTGCAACAAGTTAACCCACGGCCTATCAAATTAAATATTCAAAATAAACTCAAAACCACTTTGAAATTTTAGTGACGCTTAAACATCAATGAGACTCCAATTGATTGGAATGTTTCGCGGGAAACGTATTTGTAAGGCCTTTGATGAGTAAGAATAACTGGTGTGGCTCAGGCCTATGGATCAGATCTTGGGGGAATTGCAATGAGTAGAGGCATGGCCACATGGGCTTTTGCAAATTGGTACAAGCCTGGCCCCGTTGTGGCTTCTCGAAGCATAAGTCGTGAAACTTGGAGATTCTTTGGTGCATTCAGAATTTAAGGCCCTGATTTATGCTTGCGTGATGATCAAAGGTTGCATTGAAGCCACATAAAGGCTTGCCACGAGAATTTGCAAGTTCTCCAATTCAAGGCAATTTTGCAAAGTGGCTCGAAATTCTTCAGTCTTGTGAACTTCTGGCATCCTCTATGATCAAATAAAGATCATACGCAATCAAAACGACGAAGAACACCCCTTGGTCGGGTCATTGAGAGCCTCAGATACCCTGATTCTGTACTGACTTGTTCAAGAAGTCACTTCTTGATTAGATGCCTTCCCCATGGAATTTCTTCGTGAAACTTGATATGCACGAACCTCATAACCTGGCTCCGTTTCCATGCCATTTTCAGTTCTTGTGATTCTTTGACATTTTTGACTTTGAGGGCATACAATATGATGCTTGAACATTGATGACCTTTGGAGTGGCTCTAGAAGCTCTTGGATTGCTCAGATCACAAACCCTAGATGCAGATGACTTTGAACCAATGCAATGAATCAAAAAAATGTGTTATGAGATGCTATGATTGAGTTTATGCATATGAAATGACCACAAGCCATGGTGTGAATGGGTGAGGGCAAATTTGGGGTGTTTACACCATGGGAACTTTGTTGTAATCAAACTATGTATCTTCACACTTTTGTAATATATGGTTTGTATTTTTTTATGGGCTTAATCTCTCTTCAACATCATCATTTCCTCGAGGTCTGGAAGGGTCAAAACCAAAGAACCAAACCGGATACCCTTGGAAGACAAATAGGCATCCTGCATTGCATACTAACATTCTCTTTGTTTTGTAGGTTTTTTTTATTGTTGTTTCTCACTTTGTTGTGGTTTCAGGAAACATTGCTCGCAGAAGAGTGATCCATGTCAACATAATACACCGGTACCCGACAAGAAACAACCTTCTGGGACTATAGATGGATCAAGTTCAGCAAGACCTGAATGAAGTGAGGGCCCAGATGGCCAATGAAAGGGTTGAGATGAGGAATCAAATGACTCAATTCATGACAGTGATGACTGGTCTAGCTCAGAGCCAGGAAAGACTGAGGGAGTTGGTTGAGCGACAAACTCCCGAGGAACACCATCCAGGTACAGGAGGTACCAGTAACAACGATCACGTGCAGCCTCACACTGATCCACCAGATTTCAGACCTCATATGAACCTAGATATCAATCCCATAAGAAATACCCAGGGTAACACTGCTGGAGGAAGGGCCTTGCAGGAGAATCCTCAAGAAGAGCAGTTTATAGTGGTTGGGGA
Source organism: Lathyrus aphaca (assembly GCA_963966055.1). Lineage (NCBI taxonomy): Eukaryota > Viridiplantae > Streptophyta > Magnoliopsida > Fabales > Fabaceae > Lathyrus > Lathyrus aphaca. The sequence goes on from OZ014519.1 coordinate 443,809,686, forward strand.
TGGAGATGAAGTTTACGACCGTCGGTTGGATGAAATTGCAGAGAAGCTAAGGTCTCTTGAATCCCAAAACTCTCTAGGTTTTGATGTCATGGACATGGGATTGGTGGAAGGGGTGAGAATTCCTCCCAAGTTCAAACCCCCGTGTTTTGAAAGATATAATGGCACATCCTGCCCACGTACCCACCTTCAGTCCTTCTTGGGAAGATTAAAAGCATACACCATGGACGAGAAGCTGTGGATGTTTTACTTTGAGGATAGCTTGACAGGGGCATCCCGAGAATGGTATTCCCACTTGACTAGAGCCACAGTAAGAAACTGGAAAGACTTGGCTGAAGCTTTTATCCGTCAATATCAATATAATCTGGACATAGCTCCAAACAGAACCCTTCTGATGGGAATGTCTCAATCTTTCCGTGGAAGCTTTAGAGAATATGCCCAAAGGTGGAGGCAACTGGATGCTGCAGTTCAACCCCCGATGTCTAAAAGGGAGATGGCAGACATGTTCATGAACACTCTCCAGGGTACCTATATTGATAGATTGACTGCATTTTCTTCCACCAGCTTTGCAGATGTGGTGATAGTTGGGGAAAGAATAGGGAGCCTACTGAAGATGGGAAAGATCTCCGACAACGGTGCCAGTTCAAGCAGTGCAAGGAAGCCATTTGCTGGGCCCTGTAGATCTGGTGAAACAAACTCTGTACACATGGGAAGAGGGAGACCCCAATATCTTCCTAGATCAGTTGTTGCTGTTACTATCCCTACTCCACCTCCTCAGTATACTCAACAACCACAACACTTTCCGCAACAACAACAATTTCCTCAACAGAGATCTTATAACAACAATAACAACAATCAACAACAACACCCTTTTCAACAATGGCCATCTCAGATCAACAGGGTGATTGACCCTATTCCAATGTCATATGCTACACTACTGCCATAACACCTAAAGCTCAATCTTGTTGAGTTGAGGACATTGGCTCCACCTGATCCTCAGAACCTTCCGAGAAACTACGATGTCAACGCTAGGTGTGCTTTCATTCCAACGCACCTGGTCACCCCACAGAAAAATGCAGGGCTCTGCATATGAAGGTCCAGGATCTGGTAGATTCAAAAGCCCTGAACTTTGCACCTCCTCCCAATGTAATGAAAAATCCTATGCCAAGACACAGTGGGCCAATGATTAATGCTATAGAGGAAGGCTCACCCATGAGTTTAATAGAAGATATTGCAAGTATTCAAAAACCTCTGGCAAAGGTTAAAGCCCAGCTTTTGAAATGCCAAGTGTTTCCAGGTTGTTAGGCCTGTTGTGAATCATGCAAACTTTCCGAGAATGGGTGTGCAAGCTCGAGGAATGGAATTAATGGCTTGATCAAAGAAGGCATTCTACAAATTACAACAACAGCTTCTACAACACCAACAACTCCTTTTACAACAAGTGATTCTTCTACTACTGCAACAACCATTGTTCCTACTGATTCATCTACAACTTCAGCAACCATTTCTTCCATCGTTTCAACGAACAACAGTTCCATTTCATCTCCTTCTACAACTCCAACAACCACCAACAATGATGTATCCATAGTTACTATTTATTATGACCCGACAACGGTCCCGAACTCCAACAACTTTCAACAATCATAGCAACAGTTTCAACGAAGCTTCAATTCATTACTACCAACATCCACAAGAAGTCCTGTCACTATCTTTTATGATCCACAGACAATTACGGTTCCAACTTCTGCTGTAGTAAGCCCAGTCACCATCACGGTGCCAGGGCCAATTGCATATGAAAAAGACAGTGTTATACCATGGAATTATGGTGCTGACCTTTACTGCAACGGAGAGAAAGTCCTTCTTGATTCTTCAGTGCTTACTCCCCAAGTGGATAATGTCGGGGAAGGCGGAGGCTTCACCCGAAGCGGACGTCTCTTCACGTTACAAGCTCCAAGAACCAATACTGAGGCAGAGGCTGTTGCCAAAGCCAGAGGGAAGAGTGTGGCACCTGAAGAATCTACATCAAAAGAGACTCATAAATCATCCTTTGAACAGGATGTGGATGAATTTATGAGGATAATTAAAAGAAGTGACTATAAAGATGTGAACCAGCTCCACCAGACTCCTTCTAAGATCTCTATACTATCCCTACTGTTGTGTTCCGAAGCCCATCGGGATGCACTACTCAAAGTTATGCACGCTGCCTACGTGCCAAAAGAGATCACAGTGAATCAGCTTGAAACAGTTGTGTCAAATGCCAATACTAGCCATGGGCTAGGTTTCACTGATGCTGATTTGACCACAGAAGGACGTCACCACAACAAAGCTTTGCACATAACCCTGGAGTGCAAAAGAGCTGTACTATCTCATGTTCTTGTAGAAACTGGGTCCTCACTCAATGTCTTACCCAAGAAGGCTCTTGTCAAGCACGAATATGACGAAATAGCTCTCCGACCAAGCAAGCTTGTGGTCAGGGCTTTTGATGGCTCCAAGAGATCTGTTCTTGGAGAGGTGGAGCTTCCAGTGATAATCGGTCCGCAGGTCTTTAAGACTACTTTCTAAGTGATGGACCGACCATGGATTCACGCCGCAGGCGCAGTAACGTCGACCCTTCACCAGAAATTGAAATATGAGTGGGAAGGACAGATTATCACCATTTGTGGTGAAGAGGACATATTTGTTAGCCATCTGGCTACATACAAGTATATTGAGATGGATGGTGAAATCCATGAAACTATGAGCCAAGGGTTCGAGGCCCTGAATGTCAATGAGGAGACGACTGAAGTATTTATTGCATCCTAGGAAGACAGGATGGGTACTTCAATTGTCTCCTATCAGCAAGCTCGGAAGGTTGTTGAAGATGGTAATGCCCAAGGTTGGGGCAAGCTGCTGCCGGTGGAAAAGAAGGAGGACATATTCGGTTTGGGTTACAAACCATTCCGACAAGATCAATCAGAGGCTGCCAAGGAGCCCAAGTTCATCAGTGGGGGGATGCTCACCCCATATGCTGTTAACAACCTAGAAGACGAGGTGGAAAGTGACCGCAACCTGGAGAGCTGGATACGTCCAAGGATCCCGGGGCACCAAGCCCTTAACTGGTCTTCCCAGGATATTATAAGGGTTACTCCTGTAGAGTAATTATTATTTCCTGTCTTTTTAGCATGCAACAAGTCCTACATCTTGCCCAAGGTGTCAGGACTCATTTTGCAATAGGGTCATATTGTAATTTTGTGCAAATGGATTAATCAATGAATATCAGACATCTTTTGCAAACAAGTCTCTTTTTCGCTCACTGTCTTTTCATTTTTCACTTTTGTACAAAACAATAAAATGGCAATGTTTTCAAATTAAATAACTTCATTTTCACGTTTTCTAAACAAGATTAAAATTGATCACTAAAACGAACAAATCTCAACCCTTGCAGAGATTATCCTCCAGATTGCACCAACAACAGCACTGCTATGACCTTGTATGACTTCGACAATCCAATTAATCAAGCTGATGAAGGGGTTGAAGAAGACTATGAGTTACCTGAAGAGTTAGCCAGGTTGTTGAGGTAAGAAGAGAAAGTGATCACTCCTAATCAGGAGGAGGTTGAAACAGTTAATCTTGGTACCGAAGAGGATTTGAAAGAAGTGAAGATTGGGGCCAGTTTGCAGGCTTCAGTGAAAGAACAACTCATTGACATGCTTTGAGAATACGTCGACGTTTTTGCTTGGTCCTATCAAGATATTCCAGGTCTAGATATGGATATTGTTATGCACAAGCTGCCATTGTAAGAAGAATGTCCTCTAGTGAAGCAAAAGCTACGCTGTACTCGCCCAGATATGGCCATGAAGATTAAAGAGGAAGTACAAAAACAGCGGGACGCCGGTTTCCTTGCTGTGACTAGTTACCCTCTGTGGGTCACTAATATTGTACTAGTGCCTAAGAAGGATGGCAAAGTACAGATGTATGTGGATTACCAGGATCTGAATAGAGCTAGCCCGAAGGATGATTTCCCATTACCTCACATTGACGTATTGGTCGACAACACAGCTCAGTTCTCGGTGTTTTCCTTCATGGATGGTTTTTCCGGGTATAATCAGATCAGGATGTCACCTGAAGACATGGAGAAGACTACCTTCATCACACCTTGGAGCATATTTTGGTACAAGGTAATGCCTTTTGGACTAAAGAATGTCGGTGCTACTTATCAACAGACTATGGTAACGTTATTCTACGATATGATCCACAAAGAAATTGAATGCTACATGGATGACATGATTGCCAAGTCCCTCACTGAAGAAGACCATTTGGTAAATCTGCTGAAGTTGTTCAAGCGTCTGAGAAAGTACCAATTGAAGCTAAAGCCCAACAAATGCACATTCGGGGTACTTGACAGTATTAGAAGAGTCAATGGGGTGTGTGCTGGGCCAGCATGACGAGTCTGGTCGAAAAGAGTATGCAATATACTACCTAAGCAAAAAGTTTACCGACTGTGAACAACGTTATTCACTGCTCGAGAAAACTTGTTATGCTTTAGCGTGGGCTGCTCACCTACTAAGACAGTATATGCTGACTCACACTACTTTATTGATCTCAAAAATGGACCCCGTCAAGTACATATTTGAGAAGCCAACACTTACCGGAAGGGTTGCAAGATGGCAAATGATTCTGACAGAGTATGACATTCAGTACACATCTCAAAAGGCCATCAAAGGCAGTGTATTGTCTGACTATTTGGCTGAGCAACCCATTGATGATTACATACTAATGAGATTTGACTTCCCTGATGAAGACATCATGTTCTTGAAAGCAAAAGATCATGAAGAGCCTGTTCACACTGAAGGGCATATCCCAGAAGAAGAGTGGACAATGATGTTTGATGGGGATATCAATATGAATGGTCGCGGAGTTGGTGCAGTGCTCATTACACCTAAAGGAGTTCATATGCCTTTCTCGGCAAAACTCACCTTTGCATGCACTAAAAACGAAGCTGAATACGAAGCATGTATCATGGGTCTTGAGGAAGCCATTGACCTCAGGATCAAGACTTTAACTGTATTTGGAGATTCAACTTTGGTAATCAATCAGACCAACGACAAATGGTACACTCACCAAGAGCATCTGATCCCATACCGTGACTATACGAGGAGATTATTGACTTTCTTCACAACAGTCAAACTTGAGTACATCCCTCGAGACGAAAATTAGTTCGCAGATGCTTTAGCTACCATTTCCTCCATGATCAAAGTTCAAACTGCAAATTATGTGCCTCGGATTTTGGTATCTAGGCTAGACCGACCGACATACGTATTCTCCGTGGACATTACTACAGATAACAAGCCTTGGTTCCATGATATCAAGAGCTTCTTAGAGGATCAAACATACCCACCTGGGGCATCATCAAATGACAAGAATACATTAAGAAGACTGGCTGGTAGTTTCTTCCTTAATGCCGATGGTTCATTATACAAGAGAAACTTTGATATGGTACTACTCAGATGTGTTGATAAGAAAGAGGCAGACTTACTGATGCACGAGGTGCATGAAGGATCTTTTGGTACCCATGTTGGAGGGCATGCAATGGCTAAGAAATTATTAAGATCAGGTTACTACTGGATTACAATGGATGCAGACTGTTGTGCCTATGCCAGAAAGTGCCACAAATGTCAGATCTATGCAGACAAAGTACATGTGCCTTCAAATCCTTTGAACGTGATGTCTTCATATTGGCCCTTTGCCATGTGGGGCATTGACATGATCGGAAAGATTGAACCGACTGCTTCAAATGGTCACAGATTCATCCTGGTGGCCATTGATTACTTCACCAAGTGGGTTGAAGAAGCTTCGTATGCAAACATCACCAAGCAAGTGGTAACCAGATTTCTAAAAAGAGACATCATCTGTCGATATGGAGTACCCGAGCGAATCATTACTGATAATGGCTCCAATTTGAACAATAAAATGATGGCAGAACTGTGTCGGGACTTCAAAATTCAACACCACAACTCTTCTCCTTACAGGCCAAAGATGAATGGCGCTGTTGAGGCAGCTAATAAAAACATCAAGAATATTGTGCAGAAGATGGTGGTTACTTATAAAGATTGGCATGAAATGCTACCATTTTCCTTGCATGGGTATCGAACCTCAATCAGAACATCCACTGGGGAAACACCTTATCAACTCGTATGGTATGGAGGTAGTCCTACCGGTTGAAGTTGAACTACCCTCCTTAAAGGTACTGATGGATGTGAAGCTGAATGAAGCAGAATGGGTCCGGTCTCAGTACAATCAACTGAATCTGATTGAAGAAAAGAGATTAGCTGCAATCTGTCATGGGCAGCTATATCAGAAAAGGACGAAGAAAGCCTTCGATCAGAAAGTCAGGCTCCGGGAATACCAAGTGGGAGATCTTGTGTTGAAAAGACTTCTTCCTCCTCATACAGACCACAGGGGCAACTGGACTCCAAATTACGATGGTCCATTCATAGTAAAGAAGGTTTTCTCTGGTGGAGCACTGATGCTCACTGCTATGGATGGTGAAGATTTCTTGTCCCCTGTGAATTCAGATGCAGTTAAAAAATACTTCGCATAAAATGACCCGCTGGACATAAAAACAGAATGTAAGTCCAGGCAAAAATAGGGCATCCTGGCGAGTCAAAAACAGAATAAAAGACTCGGGCAAAAATAAGGGAAAAAAATTGTGTACACCTGCTGAGTTGAAAAGCCGGATTGGACAGCTCAGGCAAAAATGGGTATTCTGGTGGATTGAAAACCCGAAAGGGCGATCCACACAAAATCAAGGAATAAGCGAACAACTGCATTCTGAATTTGTCTGTATCATTCACGACACGGCAAACTTCGAAAGGATAAAGTAGTAGTCAGAATCAACCTCCTTCGGAAAGCAAGATGAGAAGAACGTCAAGGTCATACAGGTCATAGCAAAGGAAGCTCGCCGGAAGCGTCATCAACGTTGCCAGCACTTTTACTTTTTTCAATTTGTAACAATCTCCTCATTCCAGGGGATCTGTTTCTTTGACTGTATCTGCCAATTCAGGGCACCCAGATTAATAAAATCAGAGTTTTCAGTCACATCTCGTTTGTACATTTTTGTTTCGTTTGCAAAATGTCCAATATCCATGATATAATGTTTGCATAAAACAAATGAGCCATTTTTAAATAAATGCTTGCAGGAAATGTATTTACTCTCAGGAACATCTAATTCCTATGACGGAATCCGGTAAGGGATACCTCGGGATACTCGTGCGTTTCTTTGTTTTAACAGGTTGCAGGTATTCAATACACAGCATGGGGCATGTCAAGCATCATTTCCCCAACATACTTCCTCCAAGCAGTATCTTGAATGTTTTTCCCAGTGGAGTTGTCAAAGCCTCCTCATCCCCCGCACAGATCTACTCAACAGGGGCATCTCCAGCATATCTCCCCACAGAAGTTCCAACCTCTCCCCATAAGAGCAATGCCTGAAACCCTTACACAATAAAGTGACGGAAGTTTCCTTCCCCCCAGCTGGGTTTCTCCTTACAGGATATGTTTATCAATGATCTATTTCCCCAAGCAGAGCTATATATCTTATCAGATCTACCAAAGATCTCCCCCAGCTGGGATATCCCTCCAAGCAGATCAGCCAAAGATCTTTACAAACAGCGGGATCCGAATCTCGGATCGGTTTCTCTTTTGCATAATCATAGCATTCGCATCATTTTTTCCACCACAGAGCATATCATTCCGTCTACTACGGAGCATTACGGAAAAAATCAAACATTTGCATAATCACAAGCCAGGTTCGAGTCGGTCACCTGCAAGTACCATCAGTATCTCATCAGCAATGTATATAGAAACTCACATCCTTGCAAATAAAATCCAAAGCATCCCCTTTGCACTCTCCAACATAAATGCCTGTCTATACATATTCTTTCGACACTCATCCGTGTCATATCATCCCCCCACAGATATAAGCAAAAACATCCTCTTTGCATTCAGAAACCTATATATACTCTTTTGACACTCGTCCATGTCACCTTTCCCCAACATGGTTGCCAAAACACTTGTTGCAAACCATGTACTTGTTTATAACATACTCCTCTCGACATTTTTCTATGTCATTCTATCCCCACAGGTCGCCAAAACACCTTTTACACTCTCACATACAAATATTTGTTCATAACTTATACACATTCTCTTTCGGCACTCGACCGTGTCATACTTTCCCCAGCAAGTTGAACACCCGTCCGTGTCTTGCTCACCAATCAAACCAATACTCACTCACACTTATACAGAAGTCCTCGGTACTCGTCCATATCTTGTTTATATATTACTCCTCAACAGATTCGACACCCGTCCGTGTTTTTTGTTAACCAGTTGGTACTCGTCCGTACCATCATCTCTGAACACGCGTCAGCGTTTGTTTCTACCGATACTCGTCTGTATCATGGTCTTAAGGATTCCCGTCCGCATCTTTAATCTATACACAGCGTCAAACATTTATACCTTTTATTTCTTGAGCGTAAATACTCGTCCGTGTTTACCATTACCCAGCAGAACAACTTTCCTCCTATCCGACATTCGTCCTATGCCGTGATAATTTCGGCAGCCGTACCCTGCCAGGTGATCGTCCTTCACCTTTGGATGACCGTCCCTCATCCTTTCCCCATAGGAGTCTCCATTATTGGAACCCTTTTTATCCGACATTCGTCCTATGTCGTGATATTGTAGCAGCCGTCCCCTGCTAGGTGATCGTCCTTCACCTCTTGATGATTGTCCTTCATCATTTTTATCTGATGGCCGTCCCCATCGTTGATCTTGTTATCCGATATTTGTCCTATGTCGTGATAAACCCCGAGAGCAGCCGTACCCTTCTAGGTGATCGTCCTTCACCTCTTGATGATCTTCCTTCATCATGTTTATCCGATGGCCGTCCCCATCGTCGACCTTTTCTATCCAACATTTGTCCTATGTCGTGATAAAGAGCAGCCGTCCCCTGCTAGGTGATCATCCTTCACCTTTGATGACCGTACCTCATCATCATTTCATTTATTCTTTGAACCGATGGCCATCCCCATCGTTGTTTACTTTACTTCACAACCCTGGTGACCGTCCCCATAATTTCCTTTACTTTAATTCCCAGAGAACCTTGTTACTTTGCTTGATGGCCGTCCCCATCATGATCCCTTTATTTCCCCAGCATGTCGGTCGTCCCCGTCATTGCTTAGCTTACCGTTTTATCCCCAGCAGTCGTCCTCTGCTCGATGGTCGTCCTCCATCGCCCGCATTTTAATAATCATGCTATACTACCTTTTAAAATTTATATCCCTTTTCTTCTTCTCCCCAGTGAGCGCAAATTTCGGACTGTCTTTGGTATTCAACCACAAGTTATCTTGCTTGTATGTTAAGCTGGACTCTTACACCCTACGCAGCTAACTCATCTTTGAATAGGGGCAGCTGTAAACACCCCAAATTTCCCTCACTCATTTCAAACCATTGGCTTGTGATCTTTCATGTTTGCATTAGTATAAGCATACCATCTCATATTGCATTTTTTGTTTCACTGCGTAGTTCAAGTTCATCTGCATCTAAGATTTGTGATCTGAGCAATCCAAGGATCCATCTGAGCCACTCCAAAGGCCTCCAAGTGTTCCAAGAGGGTCCATGTGTTTTCTATCATCATATTATATCCCTCAATAAATCACAAGAACTAGGAAAGAATGGAAGCAGAGCTAGGGTTTTCACTACACAGATGAACAAAATTAGGGTTTTGGTTTTAGAGGCTTTAACTCCAAAAATTTTGGTCATTCTTGTTTCTAATGTTCTTAAGATGTTATAAGGATCATGTTCACTAAGTTTGATGAATAAATTCATTGTGGAAGTCATTTGTTCACTAGGTAACTTCTTGAGCAAGTCAGAGCAAAATCAGGGCATCTGAGGCCCCCAACAATGGAACCAAAGGGGTATTTTCATCAAATTGAAGTTATATGATCTTTATTTGATCATTGAAGTGCTTGGAAGTTCACAAAATTGAAGAAATTTGAGCTAAACCAAAAGTTGCCAAAAATGCAAATGACTTGTAATGGAAACTTTACATTTTGGGAAAGTTCTGCAACCTCCTCTTTCTTGATCAAAAATGCTTCAAATGAAAAATTGTTGGTCATGAAATTTGTAGATTAGGTCTTTCCCTTTTCAAAAAGTACAAGAACATGTTCTAATTCATTATGGAACTCAAGTTATGATCTTTCAAGGTTGGCAAAAATCCTATAATTTTCAAGAATACACCAAAGAGGGATTTTTGCAAAACCACTTGCCAAGCCATTTCATGACCTCTAATGCATCTCTAAACATCATAACATCATAGTGTAACTCATTTTGATCAGAATTGGCCCAAGAATCATACACTTTCATGCCTTGAACTTCAAGAAATTTCAAAAGGGCCAAAACTTCTCAAATTTGCAAAATGGCATGAATCTTCCCATACATTTGCATCAGCACCCCAAATCAGTTTCTCTTGACCTCCTTGAACTGAGCTGAGGCCAGACACCCCTTGCAACTAGGCATGCCATGACTAATACCTCAAGTACAACCAAACTTGACATTTTTCAAAATCACCCATACCAATCAGCATAGCCCACACCAACTCTTCTGGCCTATCAAGACATGATATGTGGACTTTATGCAAGCCATAACACACAACACATTGCCCTGAATCATCCCACACATTCAGATTACAAAAATCCTCAAGAAACTTCCTCTCTTCGAAACTTTCAAACCAACCATCAAAACTTCAAACAAACTTCACTATTCAACTCAGCATCACTCATAGATCATTTCCCACCCCTCACATTGGCCTGAAACCACCTCAAACAAAAACACAATTTCACTCACCTCTGAACTGGAACCTTCAAAACACTCCATATAAACTCATTCCAAGCATCAAAGCATACTCAGGAGGTCCATTGGAGTTGATTGACACCAAGGAAAGGCCCAGATAGCTCAAACTGAGAAATTTTCCATACAAATTTTCCAGAACTTGTATTTTTTGTTATAGAAATGTTATTCATGCTTCACTGATCACACTGCACCTTTTACTTTTGAAAATGGTTGAGATTTGAGCTTGTATGGTGCTTCTAAAACTTTTGCAGTTTTTATGTTTTGATTCGAATCTCATGATTGATGTAATATAAATGTTGTTTGATGTTTGATTCTTGCTTAGAATGATTAGGAGAGTTGATCTGGAGATTTAGAGCTCTTAATTTGGCCTAGGGAAGAAGTTGGGGTCTCCGGAGAAGATGACCGGAGCTTGCTCCGGTCACCTGAAAGTCATTAGGGTTCTTAATTAGGGTTTAAGGCTCAGTTTGAATGTAGGCTGTAGGATCAGGTTTAGCGCGTGAATGGAGGGCCAGTATTAGTTCATTAAAACCCTAATTAGATTAATTAATTTAATTAATTAGGTTTAAATTAACAAAGACCAGATTCAATCCCAGCCACTCATTAGCGCGCACAGTCAATGGTCCCTTTCCCAGTTTGAATCTCATCCATCAGATTGTCATACTTTCAATTAATTTGATTTTTATTTCATTTTAATTTCTTTTTCTTGCATAATTATTTTAAAATAGTTAGAAAAATTCCAAAAATATTTCCTTTTTCATTTTTATTCCAAATATTTTTCTTAATCAGAAAATGATTTTTATTTTATTTTTTGCATAAAAATTGTATTTTTAAAATATTTTAATGTTTATTTTAATTAATTAATTGAATTTAATTAATTAAAATACCATTTAGGTTTCTAAAAAGCACCAAAAAAATCATAAATCATCCTTTTGCATTTAGAAACATTTTAAAACTCTTCACACAAATTTCTTTTTAGGTTTGATGATCATTTGAGAATTATATTTGAATTAAGGGTCATTTAAATCCTATTTTTGAACCCTAACTTTGAAAAATCTTTTCTGCCTAACCAAGAAGAGTTTGAAGATGATTCATTTTGCATTGTTTTGTGAATATCATGTAGTTTCTAGGATATTTTTGGCATGAATTTATCTTTCATTCTCAATTTGTTTAGCATTTTACATTGAGGATCACCCAAAAAACCCTAGAAACTTAGGAAATTCATAACTCCTTCTAGGTTTAGCTTCTGACCTCCCCCTTTGGATGGTAACCTAGTATAGGTTTAGGGTTCCTTTGAGTGCAATTTAAATTTTTTATCATGTCATTTGCTTCTGTTTTGGTCATATACATCTCAGGCTTTCATATAACCCTAATTTGCATCTTCATTTGTATTCATCTTGCATAAGCATCCATACATGAACTTCCCATGACATTCCATGCATTCATATGTCATCTTAGACATCTTAAGATATGTTAGAATCATGATTGATCATTTCTTCATTCATTTTCCATGATTTGCATTCATTTCCTTTCATTAAACTTCATGAACCTTCAAACTTCAAAGCATGCTTCCATTTGCATCTCATCTTTGTATGATCATTCATATACATTTTGTATTCCATTGCATCATGTCATGTCATCATTTGCATCATGTGTATGCTTCTGGTTTTGATATTTGTCATTGCATATGCTTCATTGCATTTCATTTCTTTCCTTATGCATCTTGTGCTAACATTTTCAGGTGGTAAGTTAATTTGAGAAGTGGATTTGACTTCACTTCTCATTTCTCTTCATCTTATTCATATGCATCTTTGCTGCATTTTTAATTGTCTTTGAGTGGACTTTCTCACTCATGTTCATCTCTCACTTTCTTTCTCTAAGTTACTTATCTTCTTCAATGAAGTAAGTAACTTATTTCTTCTGCTTCTTCCTCCTTTCATCTGCTTCTTCCATTGGTGGCTTCCTTGAAGATCTTTCTCAAGCCTTACAAACCATAGGAACATCAAAGCATGTTAATAAACCTTTAAGGTGTCTCTCTTCTCATCTCATCATTAGAGACTAAACCTTTAAGGTTTTAGGACTTTGGAATTAGGGTTATGCATGCATCCTTCTCTTAGGATTGAGTGTATAACTTTAATCCTAAGTGTTAAACCCTTAATTTGTTTAAACCTCTTAATCAATCCATCTAATAACCACTAAGACATTAACTTGTAACTTGGGCCTTACATTAGGGTTCTAATTCTTCCTTTATGGTTAAGAAGGACTAACCCTAGTGTTTAATGGACAAGTCCCCCTCAAGTTGTCTTACAAACTTAAAATCCACTTCTTAACCTCATATTTAATCAAAATCCACTTAATAAAGATTTGTTATATAATGACTTTAATCCCTAATCATGGATTAAGTTGAGGTATCTTCCTCAGCTTAAGTGTTCTCATCTATTATCCTTCTATTAGGATGGTGTAATGAGTTCACTAATCCTTGATTATGGCTTAAACTCATTACTTAACACTAAAAAAAACTCAAAAACATCTAAATAATCACAAGTAGGTTAATGACCTTAATCCTACATCATCATGGTAATTAGGTTGAGATGCTTATCTCATACTTAAGTATTCTCATTATCACTAATCAGGGAGGATATAATGAGTTTACAACCTTTTATTTAGGCTTAAACTCATTAACTTATGACAAATACCAAAAACAATAAAAGACTGAAAACACAAAAAACAAACAATAATCGTCTCCTTCGGGATTCTCTTCTCATCATCTTCACTCACAAACGAGAACTCGCTTCTTCCGTCTAATGCAAGACAGTTAGCACTTGAGCCAGACAAGTCATACACTTGAGCATAGACAAGCAGACAGTTCACAGTCAATTTATCTTTCAGTATCTTTGAGTCGAACTACGGTGTTCTGACTTCCTCATTGCACGAGAGGATACGTAGGCATAACTTAACTGTTATCGAACAAGAGTCTCTTTGTGTTCCCCCTCTTTCAGCATTTTCTTTTAAGCTTCAGTTCCCGAGCAATTATATTTCTTTTACACTGACACTTGTACATTCTCTTCCAGCTCTTGCACACAGATAGCACAGACACCTACCCCTTTAAACACAATCTTTTAAGCGTGGATCCCGTCGATTACGACGGACAATCTGGGTGCTAATACCTTCCCAGGTTGTAACCAACCCCCTTTCTCAGTTTCTCTGGTTCGCAACCGTCTTATCCATATCTTTCTAGGTTTATGCAGCATTACCTTTCCTTCGGGATAAAAATGCCTAGCTGGCGACTCTATTCATTTCACCTTCATTTCTTCTCTTTTCGCCGACAGTTCGCGTCTGCACCCTATCTGACCAGGTGTCTTTTCGGGGGAGCGACAATATTGATTTAAAATCTCTCGTAACTGTGTTTTAGCTATGGTGTTAACTTATGGTATTCCCATATGGGTCAGCTAGTCCGAAATTTTCAATGATGAATGATCTCCATAGATCTTTCCCATAGATCCCCAGTAGGTCTGCGTGTGATGGTTTCCAGCAGATTCCTATATGTTCTTCAACAAGTCTTGCACTCTTTCCCCAAATGAAGCGGGAGTGGTATGACGGTTATTCCTCGCAAAGTTTTATTTTTATCAAGAATTCTTCTGTCCCTAGCAGAGATTATGGAAGCTTTTCCCATCCCCGACAGATTATTACGTTTCCTTAGTAGGGTGGTGCTTATGTAGAGTTGATGTTTGATGCTCTAGTAGATTATGCTTTATTTGCATCATTGGTAGATCTTTATCTTGTTTCCTCAAACAAAGTTGTAAAGATATTTGTCCCCATCAGTGTTTAACAGGGACATTTCCCTCTTTCCCCAAAGAGTGGAAGGTTTTGTGCTGTTGGTGTTTGTCCAACATGTTATCCTCTCAGAGAGGAATTTCTGATGTTATCCTTTTACGGGTTTTTGAAGATTGCTTTGTGGATTGGAACCCTAGCAGATGTTTCCTCAGTTTGAGTTAAGCCTTGTAGTAGGATTTTATTCCTTTGATGGCTTTTGATGTTCCCATGCAGGATGTCAAGTTGAATTTCCAGCAGGATTCCCCAACCTTGTTTTCTTGGGATTAGCCGAGTATTCGACTATTGTGGTGTTTATGTCACCCATTTCTTATCTTTATGTTTGTTTTGTCAGCATATTCATAGCATCATTTGCTTTCATTCTTGCATTTATCATTGTTCCCTGCTCTTTGGTGTGGATTTTCCCCCACAGAGTGTGTGTGTTGTCTTCCTCTCAAGTTTAGAGTGTCAACCCTTATGCAAAAAGTGTTTATCCTTTCTAATTCCCCACTGAGTTTGTTCCTCGTGGATGATATTTATTCAGTTTCCTCCCCAGTTTATTATTTGGATGGAACTTTTCCCAGTTGAGATATTTCCTCCTTAGGATGAGTCTTGTTTGACGTTTCTCTCCAACTTGTTCTTGGATTGAACTTTGGTCCCCTTTTGTGAGTAATATTGCTTTGGAATATTACCAATTATTTGATAGTGGGTAATATTACCAAGTTAATCTAGCTCATTATTTGTGCTCCTACCTAGTAAATTCGGTAGTTGAGAATTCTTTTATCCTCTACAAATTTTTCTACCTAGTAAACAGGTAGTAAAGGCTATCTCTCTTTGTTGTGCTCCTACCCAGTAAATCCGGTAGTTGAGAATTCTTTTAACATCTACAGATTTTTCTACCTAGTAAACAGGTAGTAGAGGTTATCTCTCTTTGTTTTTCTCCTATCCAGTAAATCGATAGTTGAGTCCATTGTTTTCATATTTCCTACCCAGTAAACCAGTAGTTGATGATTATTTTCCAACTCGGTATTCCTCCATTTTTGAACTCGAATATTTTGTTTGGTTGATATTCCCTGAACGAGTATTTACTCTTCTTCGTTGAACCTTTTACCTTGATTATATCATATTTTCCCCCAAGTTGAGTCAACTATCCAGTGATTTATTTTCCTGGTAAACTCTTTTGGTATCTTTTGTTTTCCCCAGCGGGATTTTTCTTCTGTGTCCCAAAGCTTTTTCTTTTCTCTGGTGGTCGTTTTCTCCCCACATGGATCTTGGGCTTGCATATCATATCATGGTCTCTTAGGACAAAAATTGGGTTTTTCTATACTTAAGTCTCTCTCATCTTGTAGAGACGAAAATGTCAATCTTCATATCTCCAGATTGAAGAAACTTAAATAGGGGCAGCTGTAACACCCTAAATTTTGCCCTAAAATTTCTTCGCATTTCATCTGCATCTTGCATACAAACAAGATCGCACTAGTTTCTCGGTTCTTCTCGGGTGTAGGTTTATGCTTCACAGGGGATCACCATTACTATTGCTTTTTATTTTTTTTACTTATCTTGCATTTGTTTATGTTTATTAATCACTAACCAAAATCCAAAAATATGTTTTTGTTTGCTTCTTCTTCTTCTTCTTCTTTGTGCTTTCAGGAGTTGCAGGGTTTTCAGAGGTCGACGGTGATTTTATTTCAAATGTGGTTGTTCAATTATGATCCGATTCAAATGGAAGTTTGACCTATTCTTGGTCAAACTATCAGGATATTGTTTCAACTGCAAATTATTTGTGCTGATGGTTATTTCTTAGGCTGTGCATTTTTAAAGTTCAAGCTGTGTTGTGCACGAAAATTCTCTGGTTTATTGAGTTGCGATTCATGGGAAGTTTGGTCCAAATTATCTTAATTGAGTGGTCATCAGCTCATCAGTGGTTCATCTGTGGATTTATTTTCCAGGGATCGATTTAGATACATTTGAAAAGATTCAAAAATTTAAAAATTGATGTTCGTTGTTTCAGTGGCATTTGTTCAGTGGCTTGGGATTCGTTTCATTCATCATGTGTGTGGAAAATTCAAATTTGGTTTTGGGCTTAAAATAAAAAATCATTGCTTCATCCATTATCCGATCCATATATTTTTTCTAGCTACCATTTTTTTACCTCATACATATTTCTATTATCGCATTATTTTCTATCCATATATTTCCAACCATTATCCATATTTCGATTTTTTCCAAATTTCTAAATATCATTTAAGACCATTTTCAGTTTCACCTATTCTCTAATATCTAATTATTTCTATTTTTCCATTATTCATCATTCTAGAAATTTTATTACCATTTTCTTTTTCCCATATTTTTAATTCCAATTCAATATCCAAATTATTCATATTCTATTCATCCTCAATTTTTATTAAAATATCCATTTTAATCAATTTCATTTCCTTCAATTTATAAATTTTCATAATATCCATTTTTTATTCACACTTTTATCCATTTTTTTCTTCATAATTCCAATATTCCAATTATCACATTAAAAAAAATCCATTTTATATAATTCCATCATTTTTTTTCTATTACTATCACTTTTTATATTTTGTCTCTTGCCACACAAAAATATAGAAATTTTACTAAGCCCATTTACCTAGGCCCATTTCTCATTTCTTCATACCAAATAATTGAAAATAATAATAATAATAATAAGTAAGGAAAAGAAAAATTATGAAACAACATAGCCACGTTTTTTATCAGCTACAACATGCACTTCATCACATTTTTTACAAGCCATTTTCCCAGCCAATTGAACACAAACTCGTTGCACTCTCCTAGCTACACAAGCCAGTCGTGAGCCATCCTCAAATGTAACAAAAACGGATCCAAAACGCAAGAAAACAAGAGCAAAACGCAGCAGGAAAATACATCAAGAAAAACGCATAAAATCAGTCCAAAACGCAAAATAATAGTGAATTAAACCCAAGAAAAAATTCAGCAAGTCACACACTTTGTTCATGATTCAAAATGCAACAAAAATCATCCAAATGAGAAACCAATTTCAATTCAAAAATTCACATCAATTGTTTTATAAATAGAGCACACTTCTCATTCATTCTCAAGCTTGAAGAGCCTCCAAAAATTCTGCACAAATACTCTCAAAATACCAAAAACTCCATTAAAGCTTCAATTTCAAGCTTCAATCAAATCTTCAAATCTTCACCAAAAATGTTTCTAAGAGTGGAATTCTTCATAAAACAACAAGAGGAAGAGATTAGAAGTTGAAGAGGAGTCTTGCTTTGATTTTTGAAGGTAGTTGAAAATTTTCGTCGGCTATTCAGAGTTCTCTTTCTCGCTACTCTTGCATCCTCTATTAATTCTATTTGCATATTTGGAATCCTCTCCGTCTCACGATCGCAACGATATGTGGATCGTGTTAGCTGGTGTGGCTAGTGATTGAGAGGGGGGGTGAATTGATCACCTCCTTTTTCACAAGGTTTTAATAAAACTTTTCAATTTTTGAAAATTAGCGGAAAAACTATGGTCCCGAATCGACTTCCGTCTATTCTGAACCGGCCACTAGAAAATCGGACATGCGATACAGTGATGGATTTGTTATTGAGATGACAAAGACTAGAACACACAAAATGATAAACAATTGAATGCACTTATAAATAAAGGCTATTTCCAATGAATCAAAACCAATGAAAACGTAAATAGAGTTAGAGAAAGAATACAATACTCCGAGATTTAGTAAGGAAGTTCCCCATGTTCGTCCTCGCGTGTGGGTACGTCTCCCTCTCAATTTCAAACCGAAATTGAGAACTTTTATATCAATAATGTTGATTCTGTCTTTTACAAGGTTGCAATACAAAAACCCGAAATCTAAACACAAAGATCTTCTTATTGTATGACCCTTCACTTGATCAAGCAAGATCAAGACTTTCCTTCAAGTATTACAAACAATTCACCGGTTCCACGATCATTTTGCGAAATAACCCAATTTCCAAACCTTACGCTGCGGCTGAATCTGTTCTGTAAATGTGACTCACAAACCCTCAAGATCACGTCCGTTCTTGAAGGACAAACCATATGTTTTTTCCTCGAAATCCCCTTCCAATCTTCAACTCAGCTAGATCCACGATCGTACCACTGAACGTTATCTTGTTGATCCGTTAATCCGAAGAACAAGAATGATTATGTGTTGATGTTCTTGAATTAAGGAGATTGAGAAGATGATGAAGATGAAGTCTCTTTCAGATTTCGAATACAGCTGACCAATTGATTGCACATTCAAACCTCTCTTTGACTGTGTGTTCTTCAATTATTCACTTTCAATTTGATTGACTTGTGTACAATGTGAAAAACTGAATTGACAAGAGCTTATATACACATAACAGAAGTTGTTAGAAAAGAAACAGACTTATGAATCGATACAAGACACGCATGTATCAATACATGTGAATTTCCCAACTGTTATGTATCAATACATAGAGGTACGCATCGATACATACTGAACCAATGTAGAAATTCATAAATATAACATCAGCATGAATCGATGCATGTTACGATTGTATCGATACAAGGCTTATTTCCAGAAACTGAAATACAACCTGTATCGATGCATTACGCAAATGAATTGATGCATAGTTTGTTTCCAGAAACATCAATGAAACATGAATCGATACAACAATCGTATGTATCGATACATACAGTACAAAAAACAATTTTTAGTGCTTTTAAAAGACATGTATCGATGCAAGCCAACATGTATCAATACATACATGATTAAAATTATTTTTAAGCTTTCATTTATGATATGTGCCAATTCATAAGTCAAAATACAAAGTTGAACAACTTAGCAAGTATACAAATGCATAAAATTTGCTATCATGCAAAACTAATCCAAAAGAGAGAATTGCTCACAAATCAAATGTCGTCGTTCCGATTTGATAGAAGTCAAAAATTGAGGAAGTTGTGTTGTTCTTGAATGTAACCGTGGCAATGTGAAGAAGAAGAGGAATAGTGCTTTTCTTTTTTCTTTTTCTTTTTTATTATATTTGGTTCATAAATTTTGTTTGGTGTGGGCTTAAGAGTCTTGCTTGAGTCCATTTCTATTTTCACCACTAAGCCTACGATTTCTACTCCCTTTGTCCTTGTCCTTTTTATTTTTTTTTTATTTTTAACTTTCTTTGATTTTGTTATTTTCATTTAAATTGTTTTTCTGATTTTTTATTGTGACTATTTTTTTTCTTCTGAATTTTGAAATAGAATTTTTGAAAAGAGTTCTAAAAATATTTTTAGTATTTTTTTTATGGATTATAACTTTTAAATCCATATTTCTCTTCATCTTTTCTTTCTTTCTTTTGGTCGATGAGATCTCCGATTCGAATATTATTGATTTTCAAAGAATTTAATCTTCATTATTTCAAATCTATGGATGTATGATCATTTGGATCATCTTCCATACTTTGGAATAGTGATAGGTTGCCTTTGATAAATTAATGTTAAATCTCGATTAAGATTAGACTGTTACCACTTTTTTCTTTTAGTGTGACATGTTTTAGGAGAATGATCAATTATATCATTTCTCTAACATGTATTAACACTAAAATTGTTCACCTTAATTGGTGTTGTCCGACCTCATTTGTAGGTTAATTACTTCGTAAATTACTCGGCGATTGCTTAACATAGACCTAAACTTGTCCCGAATTCGAAATAAAAATCCAATTGGATACTTGCACTTTCGTGGACCGGACCTCTTGTTGGTCGCGTAATCCCAAAGCGATTGATTATTTTGCATTAAGAATAGAGACTTATGAATGTTTGATGCGTAGTTGCTTTGGGTATCCCAATCTTCTTTCAAACCTCATTGAATTCGATTCTATTTGCCTTAATTAATCGCTATAGTGTAAGATACTAAGCAGATCCGGTTGCCTTTCGATTTTGGTTACACTTTTGGTTGTGGTTGATTAAGTTCACCATACCATTATTATTATGTAAATATTATTATATTACTACTATACTAATATTTTAGATTCTTTCACTTTAATTGCTTTTATTTTTTATTATACTTTATTATGCTTTATTCATCCATATCATGTTTAAGTTTCTTGCTCTTATTTTAATTGTGTGATTTTCCATTTGTTCATTTGGACATAAAATATTAATAAAAGATTAAACCTCTAAAAAACATGTGACTTTAATTTTTGGACTATTGGTTACTATCTTTGGCATTGGAATGGAGATTTTGGACTTAGATTTTAGGACACCTCTCCCTTTGCTTTGACCTTCATGAAGTTGGTAGACTTGCCTTTATTTGGCCATTTGCTAGCTTATAAGGATGAAACTCTCACGTACATAATTGGTAGTATCATCAAGTTTGGTTAGATCTTTCCTCGTTTATCTCTTTATTTTCTTTTTAGGATAATCCCTTCATCTCCACCCCTTCTTTAATTTTCAAAATCTTCTCTCTTTTTCAAAGGATTCTTGTTTTCTAAAATTATCACCTTCTTTAATAAATAAAACGTTGACTTTTGTCAAGTGAATTTTACTTTTTCTTTTCTCTTAAAAAAATCAATGAATTTAATCATTTTAACTTTAATTCAAAAAATAACAAGAACCAAACTCATTCAAATTGTTTTGTGCCTTTGTGTACCTTTGTTTGCTTTCTTTAAATAAAAGTGTCGATTATGAGTCATTATTCTTTAGTCTGGTGCAAGTCTCTCAATCTCCATGGTCGTAGTTTGATGTAATTAAGTCTCTTGTCATTTGTGGGGGTTTAGTGGCATACTCGTTGATTTTATCCGAGTTGGCGCCCTCCCCATAATGATGTATGAGTCCATGCCTTCATTCTCATGATATATTTGTTTGGCTATCCGCTTGAAAATGACAAATTCTCTCCACTTAATAAAATTAATCATAACCAACCCTTTTCACTATTTGTACCACGAACTACGGTATTTTGATCTCGCATTGCACTTTGCGGGTACGTAGTCATGAGGTGGTAAACCTCTCCAAACACAAAAATATTAAAAAATAATTCTTTTCTCATCCCTCCACTCACATTTTACAAACCATTTTCAAACCAAAAGCAGTAAATTTTTCAAAGGGCTCCCGGGGAGTACCACGAACATTTTGGGTGCGTAAAACCTTCCCATTTTGTAACCTATCCCCTTACCCGATTCTTTGCTTGTTTCTTTTAGCTCTTTTTGCTTTTAGATTCATTAGGATTTATTCGCTCTTTTTTCCTTTTCCATTCGGAATAAAATAAAAGCGCGGTGGAGACTCTGTTTATTTTGAGTCAAACTAATTAATAATTTACAGTCATGTTTTTACCGCTACACTATGCAATTCAAGTCAAGCATTCAGTATTCCTTGAGCTATGCAATTCAGGGTACCCATTCAATCGTTCTTGAGCTATTCAAATCAAGATACCATTCAGTTTATGCCTTGAGCTATGAAATTCAAGCAACCAACCAACCATTTACAAACAACTTTTTTTCAACTTCAATCCTGAGCTTTGATCAGGAAACAAACAGACTTTTATAGCTTCAGTATTGGGCTTTGATCGAGACACAAATCAAACTTCTGAGTATCAACATCATGTGCTTTAACCATGATACATATCAACCACTTTCCTCCTAGCTCTAGCCTTTTAGGAGGAACTACGATGCTCTGATCCCTCTATTCTCTTTTTGGGGATACGTAGGCAAAACGTCGTAAGATGTTTGTGAGCACAAAAAAAAAACAATTAGGTTTCTAAACCTAAGAAAAACATCAAAAATTATGATGATACAAAAACACAAAAAACCTCAACATCACCCTATCAATCAACACTTATCTCATACCCAGACCCATATCAAATAAACCCCCATCAATATAAAAATGAACAAAATTTTCACTAATCCAAAGGTGAAATAAGCTAAAGAAGAACCCAAAACCACACGGTCATCTGTTAAATAACAGTATGCAAAGCGGGGTGAGTTTAAGATATCATTTCCCTCCCATAACTAGCTTCACCGGGAAAAAAAAACCTGAAATTAGCAAGTAGCAAAAATGTTATAGTGATTAAAGACCACAAAAATCTAGCTACAGTTGGATGTCGTCCGTTCAAACTTGTGCTATGATCGCTTGACTATATATCTAAAGGAATGGTTCTGCAAGTGCGCAGTCGTACGTGTAGTTTTAAAGATTATCGATCCCTCAGAGACTTAAAAATCGATCTAACGTTATCTAGTATCACGGTGTAAAGCTAAGGCTGATTGTTTCTTTTGGTTGGTTTATGGCAGAAATAATTAGATCTAAAGTTTAATTAATAGATAATAACAATATATCCGTATGTAACTCGTTAATTGTCGGGAATTAAATCAAATATCAGTTAAGGCTAGTATGCTAAAAATACTTCTTAGTGGAAAAATACTCATTTAAAAATCCTTGTCTCAAACTTTCGCTCTTTTGATTCAGATTAAATCACTAAAGTCCTATGCCTGCTTTCGCACGCCCATAAGTGTTTAGAAATCCTTTTTGAAAATAAATAAATCCCAATTAATTTTAAACTCTCAAACTTTCGTTCTATTAAATTTAAAATAAATGCTAAACCTCAGCTATCCGGTTAAATTCGCAAACTTTCGTTCTATTGAATTTACCTTAATTTACTTTCCTTATTTTCATAACAAAAAGCATTAAATTAATTTTAAGAGATCTCGCCTAATTGTAAATTTAGTAAAATAATTTATACCGATTTTAATTTAATTCCTCCCGATTAATTCGTCTACATACGGATATATATATAATTTAGCTAGACATAATAAATAAAATAACAATGCAGAAAAAATATAATTTAAATAAACTACTCATAATAAATAAATCAAACATAAGAAATTAAATAAACAATAAAATAAAAAACCTGAATAATAATACATGATGTGATAATTATCCAAGCTCCAATCCGTACAAAGAAATGGCAAAAATACTCACTAAACTAAAATAATAAGACTGGAAAATAGTTGCTTCTAATGCCTCCAAAATAAAACTCTCTCCAAAACTAATGGAAATTGATGTATTTATAGGAGTGAAAAATCCATAATAGGTTGAGAAAAAAATAGGATTAAATGGGCTTATTTTTGGGCTTCAAAAGAGACCGAATCTGCTTGAGAAACGCACGCCGTAAAGACCGGGCGGGGAGAATTGACTAAGTGGCCTACGCCACATCCATGTGGCTTGCGCCACGTCTCACAGTAAAGTGTGGTGGGCGCCACACTCATGGCTTGCGCCATGTGTAGGTGTGGTGGGACCCACCACCTTTATTTTCCTTCCCTTTTCTTTCTTTCCTTCTATTTTCTTTCTTTGCATTTTCTTTCTTTGCATTTTCTTTCTCTTCAATTAAATTCTTTTCTTCACTTTTTCGACTTTTTTCCAACCGACTCGATTTTCTGCAATAATAAATAAATATAGTAAATAGTAATAAATAAATTCGGAAAACTTAATAAAACATAATATTTATTTATGTAAATCAAGCCAAAAACACGATATAAATTCGTGTTATCAAATTCCCCCAAACTTAAACCTTTGCTTGTCCTCAAGCAAAATTAATAAAACAATCTAAGTGCTAGTTTAGATTAGACACGAGTATCATAGGCATTAATTAGAAAGATAAGTACTATGTATTGATACTAATGATACCGTAATGACACTTTTTATCTTGAAAAAATAATCGAGAACTCCTATCTTATACAGACAAATCCAAATCATGTTATTATACCTCGACCCACACACCTCTCTTTCATTCTAGCGCAATCACATTAAGCCCGTTATCCCTTCACACTCATGGTAGGATAGCCTGTTAGTGACTATGATCTCATATTCATCAAATTTTTTTTTTCTTTTCTCATATCAATAAAATAAAGAATTTTACACCGTTGGGCTAAATGATCGGGTAAGGACCACCTAACTTAGAAGGAGAATTTCTTTTCATTCATTCATTTTTTTTTCTTGATTTATTCTTTTAACTTTGAGATCATACACTTATTTGCATCGACTTCCTACTTAGTGTGTGCTTAGGATGGTGCTGACTGCTAATATAAACTAATAAAGAGGGTGGTTTTGACATAATAAGTATTTAAATTCATCCGCATAATCAAGGGGTTCAAGGTGTAAGGACGGTACCTATATTATCAATACTTTTCCTAAGTCTTTCTAGAATGGCCTGTTTCTAGTATCGTGTCATTTCTAAAATAATATATATATATATATATATATATATATATATATATATATATATATATATATATATTTATTTATTTATTATTTTTTTTATTTTTTTTATGGTTCAAGAAAATTGGGTAAATCTGATTTGAAACAGAAATTTCGTGAAATGGCTCGATTTAACATAAATATATATATATATATATATATATATATATATATATATATATATATATATATATTTTTTTTTTTTAATAATAAAATGCGAAATTAAAACTTCTATCTAGAAAGCAAAAATTAAAAGCAATAAATTTCCTCCCCCACACTTAAATCGAGCATTGTCCCCAATGCGTCAAAATAAGGTGGAAAAAGGAAAGCGAAACCTGTGATGTCGGCTACCCACGACTGCCTCTGCCTCGTGTGCGTCTGACATTTCCTGACGTGCCGACGTCGGGATTCTCTTCTTCTGTCTGGAAGGACATGCCGGCCATTCCGTGGATAAGCTCTGCCATGCGGTTTTGTCCTTGTTGCATTTGGGTCAAGATTTGCATCATGTTATTCTGTTGAGCATGCATCTCAGTTTGTTGAGCATACATCTGGTTTTTTTGCTGCAGCAGTAATGCTTGTTGAGTTGTCAGATTTTGGATTCTTTGGTCTCTTAAGGCATTTGCTTCGCCTTGTAGCATCAACTCATGTAGAACCCCTTCAAGACCTTCACGTGGTTCGTCCTCTGGTCGCCTCGGGACTCGCCTTGTAGAAGTACCTGCAACATAATCAGAAGAAAATTCCGCATCTTGTGCGGGTGGGTTAGGTTCATCATCAGCCCCACCAGCGGCATCATTCATCGGAACGTGCGCGGGGCGTGTGTCAAAATAAAGGAAATTCCCCTCGTTAGTCACATCAGTGCGACTCGGGTTTGGTAAAATAAAACCCGTTAACACTTTATTAGCAACTAAAAGCTCGTATTTTCCGTCTCTACGTGGTTTTACTAATTTCATATTCCTAGCCGTGTTTAGATCGATGGTTTCGACGGGAATTGATTCCATTGTAGAGAAATGTGCTTCTAGTCCTAAGGCTCTAGCAATTGTGGTAATAAGACCGCCAAAGGATATAGGTCCTTTACCGGCGGTTACAGTTTTCATATGATGAAGAATAAACGGGACATGATTTATTTTAAATTGTGCAAAAGCAGCCATGAGATACATCAATTCGCGTTCATTTACCTTACTCGTGTTTGACCGACCAAAAACAGTAGTGGCTAAAATCTGACGAAAATAGCGGATGGCCGGGTTGTGAATAAGGGTGGCTCTAACACCTTCGATAGTTTGTAAGAACGTTCCCGTTATTCCTTTCCAAAACATTTTATACGAACTTACCCATTGGTCCCCGGTGGGCATTTCATATTGCACACCCTCCCCTACAGGAAATTTCAACAAAACAACAAGCTGATCGAAAGTGTAAGTGTAACTTTCGTTAAACATTCGAAAACAGGTTGTTTGATTTTCATCATCAATAATTAATGAGCTCAGAAATTCGGCGGTTAACCGGATATAAACAGGATCATGGAAAGATAGAAAATGTTTTAAATGAATTCTTTTGAGCAATATATCAACACTTTCTTTCAATCCTAAAGTTTCTAAACAGGTTAAATCGGCATAGCTTGTGGACTCAATACCTCGGTCGAGAAGACTTCGGAATAAATCGGCTTGGGCCTGATTTCTGAAAAGGATATGGGATCCCGGATTTTGCTCCATAATTTTCTCTCTTGATTTTCTTACACTTAAGGTTAAAAAGATATTTTATAGTAGAAATATATTTTTGAGTGTAAGAAAAATGTAGAGTTAGGGGGGTATTTATAGGAATGAAAAATTAAATGGGGGTAGTTGGTAATTAATTTTTGGAGGTAAATTTTGAATTTTGAATTTTGAATTTTGAATTTGAAATTTGAAATGTTTATGACAAATGCATGGTTAATAATTATGCATGAAGGACATTTGTAAGAATTGATATGACTAATGCATGCAAAAATTTAAGAAGAAAAAATGCATGTGAAAATGTGAAATGTAGTAAATATAAGAGTGTTTAAAGGAATAATAGAAAAGGTAAAAGTTATGCATAAAAAATAAACAAAACAAATAAGTACAAGAAATAATTAAAAATAAAGAAAAGGAAAAAAAATGGTGGCCCCCACATTAAAGGGCATGGCGCAGGCCATGCTTGTATGTTTGGAAGGTGGCGCAGGCCACATGGTGCGGCTCAGGCCGTGCGTGTGTGAGTGGTGGGCATGGCGTGGGCCATGCCTGTGTGAGGGAAATTTTTTTTTTTTTCGTTATAACTTTAAATAATTTTATTTAATATTATTATTTTCCTTCTTTTATTTTTTTTTATTTTTTTTTATTTTTTATTTTTATTTATTTTTATATAATGGAAATAAAATTGAGTTTTAATAATAATAATCAGATAAACATAAATAATAAACATAAATAATAAACATAAAAGGTTAGATAGGATTAAAACAAATAATAAACATAAATAATTTTAATAAAAAACAAAAAATATAAATAATAGAATCAACAAAGATTTAAATAAGTCTAAAGAAAGGGAAATTTGTGGGTTGCCTTCCACATAGCGCTTCGTTTAAGGTCAAGGGCTCGACCGCACATTTTAATGGGTTAATCATTTGGTTGAGCGGGTAGCTCATCTAGTAAGAGACTAGTTTCGTAATTTCGGTTTTCAACCATGTGATAGTGCTTAAGGCGTTGACCGTTTACTATGAATGGGTCTCTCGTGTTTCCTTTGATTTCAACGGCTCCGCTAGGAAAAACTTTAGTAATTAAATACGGCCCAGCCCATCTGGAACGTAGTTTACCCGGAAAAAGTCTCAATCTTGAATTAAATAAAAGCACAGTATTTCCTTCGTTAAACTCTTTTTTGGAGATACGCCGATCATGCCATTTTTTAGTGCGTTCTTTATAAATTTTTGCGTTCTCGTAAGCATCAAGTCTGAGCTCTTCTAATTCATGGAGATCTAGAATTCGTTTTTCTCCTGCAGCTGATGAATTTAAATTTAGGGTTTTAATAGCCCGATAAGTTTTGTGTTCTAATTCAACTGGAAGGTGACATGACTTTCCGTAAACTAACTTAAAGGGGGTTGTTCCTATCGGGGTTTTAAAAGCGGTTCTATAGGCCCACAAAGCTTCTTGTAATTTAGACGACCAGTCTTTTCTAGATATAGCAACAGTTTTCTCCAATATTTGTTTTATCTCTCTGTTGGATACTTCTACTTGTCCACTTGTTTGTGGATGATAGGGTGTTGCAACTCGGTGCCTAACTCCATACTTCAATAATAATTTCTCAAAGATTTTGGAAATAAAATGTGATCCACCGTCACTGATGACTAGTCTTGGTACACCGAATCTTGGAAATATTACGTTCTTAAATAATTTGATTACTACTCGTGTATCATTGGTTGGAGAGGCTATAGCCTCGATCCATTTTGAAACATAATCAACGGCGACGAGTATGTATTTATTTCCAAAGGAAGATGGGAAAGGTCCCATGAAATCTATTCCCCATACATCGAAGACTTCTACTTCTAGGATTCCTTTCTGCGGCATCTCATCACGTCGAGAAATGTTTCCAGTTCGTTGACATCGGTCACAGTTAATAATTGCAATATGGACGTCCTTCCATAGATTAGGCCAGAAGAGGCCAGCTTGCAGAATTTTAGCACAAGTTTTTGAAGTGCTCGCATGTCCACCATAAGGGGCGGAATGGCAATGAGTTATTATGCTGTCTATTTCATCTTCTGGAACACATCGACGGAAAATACCATCGGCACCTCTTTTGAAAAGAAGTGGTTCATCCCAATAGTAATGTTTAAGGTCGTGAAAGAATTTTTTCTTTTGCTGGTAAGTTAGATCGGGTGGAAGTACTCCGGCTGCGAGGTAATTGACAAAGTCAGCATACCATGGTAGTCCTGTAGTTACAACTTCTTTGGGTTTTTGTTTGCTTGGATCTAGTCGGGCCAGATCGCTTCTTATCTGTGCTACGAGTTGTTCATAAGGAAACTCATCATTAATGGGAAGTTCTTCTGGTTTAATACCTTCCAATCTAGATAGATGGTCTGCTACCACGTTCTCGGAACCTTTCTTATCTTTGATTTCTAAGTCGAATTCTTGCAGAAGTAGAATCCATCTTAAAAGTCTAGGCTTGGCATCCTTTTTAGTCAGTAAGTACCTAATAGCTGCGTGGTCTGTGTAAACAATTATTTTAGCTCCTACTAAGTAAGAACGGAATTTGTCAAGAGCGAACACAACGGCTAAAAGTTCCTTTTCTGTGGTGGCGTAATTCATTTGGGCAGGGTCTAAGGTTCTACTTGCGTAATATATTGCGTGAAGCTTCTTATCCCTTCTCTGTCCCAAAACTGCACCTACGGCAAAATCGCTTGCATCACACATGATTTCAAATGGTAATTCCCAATCCGGAGGTTGCATGATAGGTGCGGAAATGAGAGCCGTTTTCAGCTGGTCGAATGCTTGTTGACATTTTTCATCGAAGATAAAGTCAGCGTCTTTCATTAATAAACCAGTAAGAGGTTTTGTGATTTTCGAGAAATCCTTAATAAATCGTCGGTAAAAACCGGTGTGTCCTAAAAAACTTCTTATTTCTCGTACTGTTTTTGGAGGTTGAAGATTTTCTATGATTTCTATCTTGGCTTTATCAACCTCAATTCCTTTCTCCGAAACAACGTGTCCTAGAACAATTCCCTGTTGGACCATAAAGTGGCACTTCTCCCAATTCAAAACGAGGTTTACTTTCACGCATCTTTCGAGTACCATCTCTAGGTTTGATAGGCATTCTTCAAAGCTTTGCCCACAGACGGAAAAATAGTCCATAAATACTTCCATAATGTCATCTATAAAATCAGCGAAAATTGACATCATGCACCTTTGAAATGTTGCAGGGGCGTTGCATAGTCCGAATGGCATTCGTCGGTAAGCGAACGTACCATAGGGGCAAGTGAAAGTGGTCTTTTCTTGGTCATCGGGATGAATAGGGATCTGAAAAAATCCTGAATAACCGTCTAAATAACAAAAATAAGAATGTTTAGCCAATCGTTCTAACATTTGATCAATAAACGGTAGTGGGAAATGGTCTTTTCGAGTGGCTTTATTCAGTTTTCTATAGTCAATACACATTCTACTCCCTGTAACAACTATTTGTGTTATGGATTCACCTTTTGCGTTTTTAATCACTGTAACACCTCCTTTCTTTGGCACTACATGCACTGGGCTGACCCATTGGCTATCTGAGATAGGATATATGATTCCGGCTTCAAGTAACTTTTGCACTTCGTCTTTTACCACAACACTTAAGTTTGGGTTAATCCTCCTCTGGTGCTCTCTAGAAGACTTACAATCTTCCTCTAGCATGATTCTATGCATACAGATGGAAGGGCTTATCCCTTTCAAGTCAGAAATGTTGTATCCTAAAGCAGTTGGGTATTTCTTTAGAACGTATAAAAGCTTCTGAGTTTCGAGTGTTCCTAAACTGGAATTTACTATCACTGGTCGCTTACATTCGATGTCTAGGAATTCATATCTTAAGTTCCTAGGTAAGGTTTTTAACTCTGAATAAGTTTCTTTAGGTCCTGGCATATGGTCTGGTGTAAGTGCTAAGCTTTCGCTTAGACTATCATCTTGATATGGTTTTTTCCAGTCGCCATCTTCGAGAATCGGAGGGGTTTGAATTTTCATGATTTCAGAATAAGTAGTTTCTTTCATTCCCATCTCTCTTACACAGTCGTCAATGACATCTAATAAATAGCATGTGTCCTCTATAGCCGGTGATTGTAAGAATTGTGTTAAAATAAATTCAACTTTCTCTTCACCTACTTCAAAGGTTAGCTTACCTTTCTTTACATCAATAATAGCTCCAGCGGTAGCTAAGAATGGTCTTCCTAATATGATAGGTGTAGTGGCATCTTCAGTGATGTCCATGATTATAAAATCAGTAGGAATGTAGAATTGACCTATCCGTACTGGGACATTCTCTAGTATTCCTACAGGATATTTAATAGAGCGGTCGGCTAATTGAACAGACATTTTAGTAGGTCTTAACTCTCCCATATCTAGCCTTTTGCAAATTGTTAAGGGCATAACACTGATACTAGCTCCTAAGTCGCATAGAGCTTTGTCGATGACAAATTTTCCAATTACACAGGGTATGGAGAAACTACCTGGGTCTTTTAGCTTAGGAGGCATATTATTTTGAATTATTGCACTACACTCAGCAGTTAGCGTAACTGTTTCATTTTCCTCAATCTTTTTCTTATTGGTCAAGATTTCTTTAAGGAATTTGGCATATGAAGGCATCTGAGTGATTGCTTCTGTGAAAGGTATCGTTATGTTTAATTGTTTCAGGAGTTCAACAAATTTCTTAAATTGCCCCGCAGTTTTAGAGTTGACAAGTCTTTGAGGATAAGGGATAGGAGGTTTATAAGGTGGTGGAGGTACATATGGTACTTCTTTCTCCACGGTTTCTTGATTATTGTTCTCCTTCATCTCAGTATCACTTTCTTTCTCAGTTGGTGTATCCTGCTTTTGGTACATGGTTGGGTTTTGGAATCTAGGATCAGCGGGTTCGTCTAATTTCTTTCCGCTTCTCAATATCACCGCATTTGCATGTCCTTTTGGGTTTGGTTGAGGTTGACCAGGAAATACACCGGCTGGGGCAGCAGTTGGTGCTTGTTGTTGAGCTACTTGTGAAATCTGAGTTTCAAGCATTTTGTTATGGGTAGCTAAAGCATCAACTTTGTTTGCCAATTGCTTTATTTGTTCATTGGTGTGAACATTTTGATTTAGGAACTCCTTGTTCGTTTGCGCTTGGCTAGCTATGAAATTTTCCATCATTAGTTCAAGATTTGATTTTCTTGGGATATTAGAAGCATTCATGGCGGGTTTCTGATATCCTGGTGGTGTAGCTGGTGCTTGACCAGGAGCATACAGAGCGTTGTTATTCTTGTAGGAAACATTTGGATGATTCTTCCATCCTGGGTTGTATGTGTTGGAGTAGGGATTTCCTTGAGCATAATTCACTTGGTCCGGGGGAGTCATTGCCAATAGTTGACAATCAGGGGTAGCATGTCCTGGGACTCCACAAATCTCACAGTTTGGTGCAACGGCAGCCACGGTGGTTGTTGGTGTTATGGTCAAGTTATCGATCTTTTGAGCGAGGGCTTCGAATTTAGCATTCACTTGATCAATATTACTTACTTCGTACATACCTCCCTTTGTTGGTTTTTCTGTCGCGACTCTTTCGATTCCCCACTGATAGTGATTTTGAGCCATACTCTCGATAAGTGCATAAGCATCATTATATTCTTTGTCCATTAGTGCGCCACCTGCGGCAGCGTCAATTGTCATTCTTGTGTTATACAAGAGTCCATTGTAGAAAGTATGGATGACCATCCATTCTACTAATCCGTGATATGGACAAAGTCTTAGCATATCTTTATAGCGTTCCCAAGCTTCGAAAAGAGATTCGCTTTCCTTCTGCTTAAATCCGTTGATTTGAGCTCTCAGCATAGCTGTCTTGCTAGGCGGGAAATATCTTGTCAAGAAGACTTTCTTTAACTCCTCCCACGTAGTAACTGAGTTCGAGGGTAGGGATTGAAGCCATGCTCTTGCTCTATCTCGTAATGAGAAGGGAAAAAGACGTAGTCTAATTGCTTCTTGGGTGACACCATTAGCTTTTACTGTGTCTGCATATTGCACGAAAATTGATAAATGTAAATTCGGGTCCTCATTTGGATTTTCGGCGAATTGGTTCTGTTGTACAGCTGATATCAGTGATGGTTTCAACTCGAAATCGTTTCGGTTGATAGCGGGTGCGACAATGCTACTATGAGGTTCACATTGTGACGGGATAGCATAATACTTGATTGGATGAGTTGGTTCCTCCCCGGCCATTTCAACTTCCTTTGAGGTTTCAACTGGTTCGGGTGAATGAGCTAGAAGATCTGGTATGTTATACTTCCGTTGGTATTCGGCTATACGACGTCTCAAATGTAAGAAACGTTCTAATTCAGCGACTGGTGGTTGCAAGTCTTCGCCTTGAGAGCGAGTACTTGGCATACAATCGATGAAATGGGAATTTAGAAAAATAAATGGTTTACCTTAGTCTATACGGGATAACACTGGAGTTTCGATATCGACTTAATTAAGTCCCCGGCAACGGCGCCAAAAACTTGATCGCTTGAGTATATATCTAAAGGAATGGTTCTGCAAGTGCACAGTCGTACGTGTAGTTTTAAAGATTATCGATCCCTCAGAGACTTAAAAATCTATCTAACGTTATCTAGTATCATGGTGTAAAGCTAAGGCTGATTGTTTCTTTTGGTTGGTTTATGGCAGAAATAATTAGATCTAAAGTTTAATTAATAGATAATAACAATATATCCGTATGTAACTCGTTAATTGTCGGGAATTAAATCAAATATCAGTTAAGGCTAGTATGCTAAAAATACTTCTTAGTGGAAAAATACTCATTTAAAAATCCTTGTCTCAAACTTTCGCTCTTTTGATTCAGATTAAATCACTAAAGTCCTATGCCTGCTTTCGCACGCCCATAAGTGTTTAGAAATCCTTTTTGAAAATAAATAAATCCCAATTAATTTTAAACTCTCAAACTTTCGTTCTATTAAATTTAAAATAAATGCTAAACCTCAGCTATCCGGTTAAATTCGCAAACTTTCGTTCTATTGAATTTACCTTAATTTACTTTCCTTATTTTCATAACAAAAAGCATTAAATTAATTTTAAGAGATCTCGCCTAATTGTAAATTTAGTAAAATAATTTATACCGATTTTAATTTAATTCCTCCCGATTAATTCGTCTACATACGGATATATATATAATTTAGCTAGACATAATAAATAAAATAACAATGCAGAAAAAATATAATTTAAATAAACTACTCATAATAAATAAATCAAACATAAGAAATTAAATAAACAATAAAATAAAAAACCTGAATAATAATACATGATGTGATAATTATCCAAGCTCCAATCCGTACAAAGAAATGGCAAAAATACTCACTAAACTAAAATAATAAGACTGGAAAATAGTTGCTTCTAATGCCTCCAAAATAAAACTCTCTCCAAAACTAATGGAAATTGATGTATTTATAGGAGTGAAAAATCCATAATAGGTTGAGAAAAAAATAGGATTAAATGGGCTTATTTTTGGGCTTCAAAAGAGACCGAATCTGCTTGAGAAACGCACGCCGTAAAGACCGGGCGGGGAGAATTGACTAAGTGGCCTACGCCACATCCATGTGGCTTGCGCCACGTCTCACAATAAAGTGTGGTGGGCGCCACACTCATGGCTTGCGCCATGTGTAGGTGTGGTGGGACCCACCACCTTTATTTTCCTTCCCTTTTCTTTCTTTCCTTCTATTTTCTTTCTTTGCATTTTCTTTCTTTGCATTTTCTTTCTCTTCAATTAAATTCTTTTCTTCACTTTTTCGACTTTTTTCCCACCGACTCGATTTTCTGCAATAATAAATAAATAGAGTAAATAGTAATAAATAAATTCGGAAAACTTAATAAAACATAATATCTATTTATGTAAATCAAGCCAAAAACACGATATAAATTCGTGTTATCATGCTACTACATTCAATGTCCTTATACAGCTACTACCAAATGATTTGTCTTAACAGGACCATTACTTATCAAATTTGTCCTTTCAAATAATGGATAATTTTTATGATAATGCTCACATATGGAAAAAAATTATATCAACAACCTAAATTTTTTACTTAAATATAAAATAAATTAATAAGAAATAATAATAATATATCTTTAGTAATATTATTGTGAACTTTAAAAATATCATATGTAATAATCCACTTTAGGCTTCAAAACACATTGGGCCTGTCCAACACACACTTTATCCAAATAATTTTCTATAAATTTGTGATTGTATTCACTTTTGCCCTAGTAGCAAGGATCGGCGCCGCATCACCAAACTAAGGCGATTTGTTACTCTCTTTAACTTATCTCTCACCGGTATGAAACATTTTATTATAGATTTGTAATTCTTACACATATATGATATGATTACACATATTTACTTGATATGATTACACATATCTACTTGCATATTGAATTGATTATGGTGTTATTTCAACTCATCAATTGTGTTTTCATTAGAATCTAACCACTACTATATGAATATAAAATTTCAATTCATTTATTTTGTTTTAATAATGTTTTTGTGAATATTTACCTTGAGTTTTTTTTATCATACTTAATCTCGTGTATGTTGTT
Organism: Lathyrus aphaca; assembly: GCA_963966055.1. Classification (NCBI taxonomy): domain Eukaryota; kingdom Viridiplantae; phylum Streptophyta; class Magnoliopsida; order Fabales; family Fabaceae; genus Lathyrus; species Lathyrus aphaca. Next base: position 443,844,902 of record OZ014519.1, read on the forward strand.
TTGTATAATTCAGATTAATGAATGAAGAAAAAAAGTTAGACCATCAACTATCATTTCAGATCCGAGCATATGGACGTCAATAATTTTTCTTTATATTTCTACAATTTATATTATGCTTTGCTTTATAGTTGTAATGTTCAACCAACATCGAAAACGATCGTAATTTCCTTGATTAAAATTAGCAAAAGAAGCTACGGTAAAAAAGGTGTTGATGAGTATTTTTATTCTTATTTTTTGTAATAGTTTATTTTAAAATTATTTTATATGTTTTATAGAATAATTTTTTTAATATATTATTTGAATATGTAGGTTTTAACCAGATATGTCCCATAGTTTTTTAGAGTCAGAAATGAAACTATCATCAAATAAATATGAAGGTAATATACTTTTTTATGTTAACATGTCTTACAAAGATTTTTGATCAAGTTAGTAATTTTGCCAGCATGAAAATTTGATTATTTTCTCCTTTTTTATTTCAATTGTGATTTAATTAGCCTAAATAAATTATGTGATGTTAATGACTGGATGATGTAGGATTGTTGCAAATAGGATTTCTGCTAAGAAATCTAAGGAAAAGAAAAAGAACTATGAAAAAGAGCTGGAAAAGAGAGTTCAATTACTACAGATTCAAATAGATAATGTAATTATTGAATGTTTGATTGCGATGGCAAAAACATAATCTAAATTTAATTTTAAAGATAAATATAGTAAAAAAGTTTCGATATATCTATAAAGCTATACAATAAAATATACAAAAGACACATAAAAAAGGAATCATGATCTGAAGGATTATTCTAAGATGAAGATGAAGATGATGATATGAGAAGATGAAGATGAAGATAATGAAGTTATATAGTAATTATATTGCATAGGATGTTTAGTCAAAGAAAAATGCCTAACCTAGTGACTAATGATATGAGAAGACGAAGATAATGAAGTTATGTAGTTATTATATTTCATAGGATGTTTAGTCAAAGAAAAACACCTAACCCAGTGAATTGGCGCTTGTAACATTGAAGTGATGAATTTGAGTCTTTAGTGAATTATATGAATTTTACAATACCAATGAATCATTAATGATATTTATCATTTTATATCTTAAATTATTTATTATTATTTCTTATACTAATTATTTTAATTTATATTCTCCATACCATTAATGAAAAGTAATATTGTAAAATCTTTCATAATTTATTCTTTTAATATAATAATAAAAATATTTATTAGTACACGTGAAAATGTCAAAATTCTTGAACAGTTTTTAGTATGTTATTATTAAAGGAAGTTCCATTGAATATTAACATGATTTTGATGATGAAAACTATTAATGATGAATGTTGCTTGAAAACGTGTGATGTCACATGCAAATATACATGTATGTTTAAAGTAATAAGTGATGGAATAATAACAATATCGAACCCACTGGGAGTGGAAAGTAACATAAGTTGCAAGAATAAAAAGTGTATGGTTATCACAGGTTCAGTTTGATAGAAAGCAAAGTGAATAACAAGTTAACAAGAGTTAATAAGTTCTATAATGGAAAGCATGTTAGACAATGATTTGTTTATATGACGTGTCAGATATGTGTACATGATGTGTTATGTAGTGCCAGGAAAGGTTAGAAAATGATGTTGTTGTGTATCACTATATCATCATAAACATATACAATAAATCAAGGGGACAAATCTCTAATCCTTGCATTTAACTTTTATTCATGTCTAATTTTATTATGAATATCCTCTATGATTGTAACTCATTATTTCTAAAGAAGCTAATCTAGTGAATATCTCTATCATACTATTTTCAATCAATTTTATATGAAATTTACTTATTTTTATATATCTCACATCAGCAAGCTTGCATCTTTCTCTAAGTTGAATTTTTAGAGAGTCAAATTTATAATTTTTTAACACATGATAAAAAAAGTGTTAACAAAACATCATTTAACACAAGTGACTAATTCATATTAACTTCACATTTCTCAACATAAAATGATTTAGCCCATGATGAGCTTAGTACATATATCAACACTAGTTCTGAAGCAAAACATTCCTAAGCACATAATATAAAAAAATGAATACCTACGAGTAACTTTTCATCTTCTTGAAATTGTTAATCATAAAGAGACAACTTTTGTCACGCCAAATATTGGTAGCATGCACTTGGAATGATGAGAAGGAAAAGGTTTTCACCTTGTTCACCTCACTCTCTTCACCGATCTCTATGTATTTTCTCTCTAGAATGTTAAAATCCTATCATTTATTCTAAGAGGCCCTTTAATAGCCACATCTCATCAGGGTGTTTAGTTGTCTTAGATCATATGCTTTATGTGATTTCAGGAATTGTAGCCAAAAGAATCAACAAAATTCCCTCCAATTCTTCTATTTTGTAACACTGCAGAATCAGGTATGATTAGCATGTGGGTGATAAGGAGTAATGTGAGAGGCTTGTGGTATAGGAAATTAGGCACCTGTGGTTTAATCTGTCCTTTGTAGCAACATAGAGTTGTAGTGGATAATGTAGAGTTTTGTCCTCTAGAATTTCTTAGTGTCTCTTCCACTTCTAAAAAGATAAACCTCTTAAAAGATAAATATTAATGATGGTAGATTTTAGTTACCACACATTTTAAAGATTGAGAGTTATAACTTTTTGAAAAAATACTTTTTATTTTAGATATAATTATGGTGTTATCATACCCTAACGTTTACCCCTAAGATCCCTCCTCATTTACATCTTTGCAATGAATCAAGATCACAAACTTGCTCGTCTTTTTAATTTTTGTTCATATGTTTATTATTTCACTAGCCACTAATAAAAATACAAAAATATGATGTGTCCCTTTTGTTTCTTTTGCAAGTTAGTGTTTGAAATCAAAAGTATAAAGTGATTATCTCCTCAGCTAGAGTTAGAGTTCCTCAAGTCAAAGTGTGGTCAACCATTGTTTTTCAAAGGTTATTCATCAAAGCATGACCTCTAATCTCAAAGCATAGGGTCTCAAGCAACCTTTAACTTCATTTGATCAAAAGATTTTTCAAAGTTTGATAACTTGTTTCTCAAGAAACTTCAAATGTTAATGTGTTTATTTTCATGCCTTCATCAACAAGTTTCCTTAAGCCATTGCAAGATTCAACAAAGAAAATTCAATAATACATCATTTTGAGTTCATATGTGCATAAAAATGCCTTGAAATGCAAGAGAAAGGTCAAGATTAAAAGGTTGTTCAAAGTGGTTTGACCTAAAGAAAGTCACCAATTCAAGTCAAAGTTCAAAACTTCATAACTCACTCATTATTCAATATTTTTGAATTCTTCTTTGGGAAAATGACTATCCTTTTCATCTTCTACAATTTCTCTTTACAAGTCATCATGATCCAATTATGCATGGATGGTCATCAAAAGAGCCAATTATGCATGGAGGATCATCAAAAGTTTGGAAACATTAGAGGTCACTTTGTGGACTTGGTGAAATTTGACCTAAATTCAAGTGTTATTTTCCTAACTTCCAAGGATCATAACTCTCTCAATTTTCAACTTTTATGGGCGGTTCATTTAGCCAATTATCTATTGTGATACCCTCTACAAGTTTGTTTCAAGGATCAAAGGCCAATTATAGGTAATTTTGGACTTAGAAAAATTTTGACCTCTAATCATAGGTCATGATGCAACCTTTACAAGCTCTCAACATTTTGCTCAAGCATCCAATTGGAACCTTTTTTTTGCATTATACTATATGATATGATGTGATCATTTGGCAAAAGGAATGAGAAACAATGGTTAACTATGCAATATTTCAAAAAGGCTTGAAGATGGCCACTTGAAGCTGAATTTTGCTCATGAAACTGAAAAATATAAATAAAAAATTCTCAATTTGAAGCCAATGTTTGCATGTGTTTTGTGCCTGATGATGTTAAGTGATGATTTATGATAAAAAAACGACCCAAAATCAAAAGGAATACATTACGTTTTAATGACTTTCCATTCAAGATTGGCCACACTTTGATCACACATGATTTCACACGAATTAAAACAAATTCTCACACATATTTCATCCTCACTCCTTAGCTATAAATAGAGCTATCATTTGCACTGAATTCCAAGCTTATAAAGCCCCCAAAACCTCTGCCAGAGCTCGCACTTTGCACTAAAATTTTGGATTTCATTTTCAAATTCTAAGCTCTTTCAACCTTGTTTCTTGATTCCATTAGCATCTTCGACCTCCTCTGAAGCTGTTGCAACAAAAACAAAGCTCCACGACTCACATAAATGCTCTAACCAAATCCACCTTTCAACACCTCTGATCATCATTTGGACAAGGTATTTCTGAGTATCTTTTAGAGTCAAACAAGTTACGACAATGTAGCTTGATACTCTTTGATTCTTTCCCCTAACTTATCTTGTGTTGATTGTTGATACTTGGCATTTAATTTCTCTTTTCATGTTTTCATTTTCATTGTGATTTCTCTGAAATTATCCAAGCTCAGTTGATATAAAGGATTTTTGAGCCTATGGTTGGATTCGTGATAAGAAGACGATCACAATGGTAGTGTTCTCATTCTTTAATGTTACTATTTGCCAAAGATCCGGTGAGGAGAAACCAAAGAAGCGGACCAGAGATCATTAGTGGTGGTCTGTGTTCAAATGTGATCTAGTGAGTAAGTTCATTTAAGGTCCACCACACACCTTAGATTTGGACCACTGGATGCGCCTACACTGGGCCTTTGACTCAGATCTAATGGTTTAGCTTTTTACTCTTTTATTTGGTTTAAATTGGTTTAAAATTAGTTTTATGCATTTTAAAAACCTCCAAAAATTATTTTATGATCCTTGAATTATTTCTGATTTTTCTTGATTTTTATTAAGCTTTTTTTATGTTTAGATGCTTCATTTTAATTTTTCATTTTATTTTCCATTTTTAAAATCATTTAAAATTGTTTAATGCTTTATTTTATTTTCCTTTGGCATTTTATATCTTATTTAATTTCTGGTTGCCTTGGATGATGACTTGATTCATCAAAATCTTCCTCAATCTCAATGGAATTCAGGTGTTGATGATAGGTTTAATACCTTAATTCACCAAAATGGTTAATTGAAATTGATGGCAGATAAATCTTAAGTCATAGTTCAATTTGGATTCATTTACCTCCATCTCATTCTCTTTCTTTACCTTTTTTCTGTTCTCTTGATCAAATGGATGATTTAGTGTCCATCTTGTTCATGAATTATGAATTGGTACTTGATGAACTTTCATCATTTTAAATATACCTTCTATTTGATTATGGATCATTTAAGGTACTTTGGATTGATGAGTAAGTTTTTCCTAATTTACCATGAAGAATGGTTGATGTAATGGACCAATCTCCTTGCATTAATGCTTGACCCCTCCTTAGTTTTTACTTGTGCTACATGTTTTAGGAGTATGATTTCTATCATATCTCTAACATGTACAGTATATAAATTATTATTGATTGACATCATATAGTATTGACTTCTACATAAGTTTGTCTACAACTGCTTAACAAAGCGTTGCATTTGTCGCGACTCAGATTACTAACACTAACATAATAATATTTATTGTACTAACTTTACTTTAATGCAATTTAATTTCCTTGAAATTTAAATTCTTGCCATTCACTTTTATCCATTTATTTTAGCATTTCATTTCATATTGTTTATGTTTATGCTTCTTTTTCCTTTGTCCACATGGATATATATTTTTTTTCTCTAAAGACATTAATAAATATCAAACCCTAAAAGACTTAATGGATTTGGACTTATGAACTTAGATTTAGGTTCTTGATCCTATGATGTGGAGACTTGACTTTAGACCTTGGGATTCATCTGGTAACTTTGACTAGAGCTGTCAAAATAGGATACTCAACCTTAAACGTGTCGGCCCTGGCGGGCCTCGAGCTTTTTCGGGTCAGGCCCAAAAAGCCCCTTTTGATATGGGCTCCCATTTTCGGAAAAAATTATCTTTATTTTTTAAATAATAACCTGTAGCATATTATCCTTATTTGAGTAATTCTCACTAACATAAAATTATCCACCATGTAACATCCAACAAATTAAACACAAAGTTATCCAACATGTAACATGTAACTTCCAACAAGTTATACACAAAATTACCCACCACGTAACTTCCAACAAGTTACACACAAAATTATCCAACATGTAAGTTCTAACAAAATACATAGTTTTAAGTTGCATGATAACACAAAATAAGATACATGAATCATGATAACACAATATCCAACATGTAACTTCCACAAAATAACAAGTTTTAAGTTATCAAACTTAACATAAAATCAAATAGTCCTAACTCAATGCACAACATCACTTGAATTTTCTTCAAAGACATACACATGTTCAAATGTGTTGGATGATTGTCCACTTAAACCATCTTGATTAGTATTAATATCATTATCAAATTCTACAAAATAAGAAAAATAGTATTTAAAAAATATACATTATTTATAACATGAGTGAATAACATGCAACATTATGATTCTATGATACACTAGAAAAGTTAACAAGTTTACCTTTAAAGCCATATAACCAAATTCGCGTGCACATGAGAGCTTGAACCAATTCCTCTTACATTGGACTTTTATACTTGTTTAAAACTCAAGAGCCAATGCTAAAATCAGATTCAGATGCCACTGTGGATATTGGAATGCTCAATATGTCATAAGCCATTCTTGCTAGATTGGGACATCTATAACTCTTTTCCTTCCAATAAGTCAAGATATCAAAACCAACTAATGGAGGCAACCTTTGCTCATCTAAATAAGAATCAAGTTCAGGTTTTCCAATATTGTTTCTTTCTTGACTTTCATTCTCTTCAAATTCCTACAAAGTATACATACAAACAATGATAAAAAAGTTAAATTTAGAATTAACAATAAATTGTGTTTGTAAGATAAAAAAAAATAGTTTTCACTTACTTCACAAATATTCAATGAGGATGCCAAAGATTCCTTTCCTCCTCCAAAAAAGGCCACACTTGTGAAAAGTTAGGATTAAAAGAAACCCAAAGTTTAACATATTCCACATAAAGCTCATATAACTCACCCTTAATCTTTTTCACTTGTTTTCACTTGTTTTACCATCAATTTTTTATATGCAAAACTCAAAAAGTTGAATTTTTTTGTTAGATCAAGAATAGCACCAAAGGCCAAGATAACATTATACTCACTCCAATACTTGTCAAATTTTTCCCTCATTTTTGTAGCCATGTTTGAATCAAAGAATCTTCACTTGTCAAATAAGAATTCAAAAGACACTGTATCTTCCATATTTCTCCAAAGTACAAATTAGAATTCGGATAAGAAGATCTAAAGATCAAGTTTGTAATGTTGTAGAATGGCTTCAAGAGTTCACACATTATTGCGGATATTGCCCACTTTTCACTTGAAGGACAACACTTAAAATTTGAATCTCGCAAACTCAAGCTATAAAAGGCACGATGATAATTAATCTCATTCTTGAGCATTATAAAAGTGGAGTTCCATCTAGTAACACAGTCAGATCTTAATCCAATTGTTGTATCAATATAACCAACATTACTAACACATTCATGAAATTATAGTGTTCTACTTTCAGTTACCTTTACATTAGCTTACAACTGTTCACATGACGAATTAAATGAGAATTTCCTTTAGTTGCAGCACAACTCATAAAGTTTCCACAACCCTTACATTTATATTTCTCTTTGCAATCTATAACCTAACCCTTAAAAAAGGTTTCCACACTTCATATGTAAGGGCCTTTTGTTTTTTGGTAGTTGGTTCAAAATACTTTTCTTGGTTAATTTCAATGTCATCAAACAATCCCTACATGTAAATCAACACATAACAACATCAATTATAAAATAGCAACAACCATTATCAAGTAGACACCAATTATAAAACAAACAACAATATATAATAGACATCAATTATATGAAAACAATTATATAATAGAAAAAAATTATATAACAAAAATTATAAAAAAACAACAACAACATTCATAAAACAACAACGTTTATACAACAACAAAATTCATAAAACAACAAAAACATTCATAAAACAACAACATTATTCATAAAACAACAACATTCATAAATTACCAACAACATTCATACATCAACAACAATTATAAAACAACATTTTGCATTCATACAACAACAACAACAACAACAATTATAAACATCATTTTGGATTCATACAACAACAACAACAATTATGAAACATATTATGCAACTTGAACATAATTGAAACTCAAGCATTTTGGACATATTCTATAAATTGGATAACAATCCCTAAATTATATTTTTGTGTCTATATTTTTTTGCACAATTGATGTGGTTTCATATGCATTCATATGCTTTTTTGCACAATTGAAACTCAAGTTAATTTTGTGTCTATATTTTTGAAGCATTCAATCCAACAATACAATTGAACACATTATAAACAATGGATAACAATCCATATATCTTTGTGGCATCCAACAATACAAGGGAAAAATCACATTGTAATAAGTTCCTACTCAATACTCTTTATTCAAACTATCTAGTATGAACATAAAGGAAACAAAAAATACATAATAAGACACATGAACACATCCAACACTTACATGAAGGAAGAAGGACGATAAGCAAACACCGGAACATCTGAACATGGAAGAACAAAGTAGCACAACGATGAGCGAACAACAATGACCGTGTATGATCTATAACAGATGAACATATTACTTGAATGAATCATTAATAGAAAAGTATATTACTTGAATGACCGTGTATATTCAAGGTTTGTTATAAATTATGAAAATAGAGTTAACTTAATAGGACAAAACTACAACATTTAGTAAACTCATCTTTAAATTATGACTACTTACTTAATGGAGGAACGAAGCACGCTGCATTTCTGCAAAGGACGAAGACGAAGTAGAGAGCAAACAGGAATAACGATGTTATCAAGTAGCGATGCATGTCTATAAGTAACGAGTAAATAACCTAATCCTAATATATCCAATTCAATTTCCAAAATATAATTTGGTTGGGCCTGCAACAAAAAGTGTATTCTAAATTGTAATAAATTAGTATCATTGTATATCCAATTCCAATTTTAATGTGGGTTGGACCTATTGTATTCTTAAATTATAGGATAAGGAATTAAATTAGAGAATCTCTTATGGAACACCTTGGATCTCTTAGGAAGCTATTGCCTTTCCAAAAATGCCCCTAGGTTCTGGAGATATATCTCTGGACACAGTTTTTTTTAACTGAACTTTTATATATTCTAGAGATGTATATGCAGAAAGGTTTTGCAGATATATCCCAGGAACCATTTGATACTATATTCGCGCCAGACTTTTCTTCTCCCCACTTCTTCATTTTAATCTTCCCAACTCATCTCTCTCATTCTCTCATTTTCTCCAAAATAAAAAATTCCAAAAACTTGTATTTTTTCCGCCTCATTTCATCAAGGAGTTTTAAAAACAACGATCAACACATTCCGAATAACTCAAACCTTGATTTATACCGGTAAGTTTTGAGTTTTTCCTGTAAATGTTTTACAATGCTTTGTTAGGTATAAAAATGTGTAGAAATAAGTTGAAACATAGTCAATAGGTAGTTTAGATGTAGCTTAATAAACACGAGCAATCCATCAAAAATCAAAAGGTGATTGTGAGAGGACGCCATTTTCATGTCCTCTGAGCTTTACGAACTTCCAGAGATGTATCTGCAGAAAAATGTAATGTTAGACATTTTCGGAGATGCATCTTCAGAAGAATCTTATGTTAATGTATTCTAGTTGCTTCTGGAGATGCATCAGCAGGAATTTTCCATAAATATATCTCCAGAACTAACTCAGTTTTTTTTTTCATTTTTGTTTTATAATTTTAATAGTTTTTTTGTTGTACCTTGCAGAAATTATGCTAGACAGTGTAATACCTCAAAAGTTTCCCTCTCATTCTCTCAACATTTTGCATAGCATTTAGCATAAACAAATTCATGAAATAATCAAAAACATTGCATCATGTTCTTCATAGCTGAGGCATAGGTATGTGATCGTTGATTGGATCAATTGAAGGCTATACAAAGACAACCAAGGAGCCACAAATCTTCTCAACCTCGTGCAAAGGGTTCACAACATTCCACAAGTCTTCTTTTGAAGCCACAAGTCTTGAAAAGAATTAAATTGATCAAAGGAGGCAAGCAGTGCAACATCCCCTAATAAAAAGGGGCCAAATTAGGGTTTCTATTCTATTGGGATTCCTAATGATATTTTGATCCAAAGTTGATTCCATTGTCCTCTATATGATATCAAGTGCCTAGGTTTCAAATTTTATCCATAGAAACATTTTGGAAGAGGTTCAATTGGCCAGATGATTGAAAATCAGGGAATTGGGGAAAAGTCAACCATGCTGAGGAAAAAGTCAACTCCTGACCTTTTGACATCAAAATCATGAAATTAGGGTTAAAATGATCCTATGGTTCAAATTTGATCAAGAAATGATGGAGGAATCAAGAGAAATCAAGAAAACCAAAATTTACCATTTTTGGAAAATTAGGGTTTCCAAAAATGGCAAGTTTTGGCCATTTTTGCAGCCACTTCAAGAGAGGCCTTCTCCCAAAATACAAGGGCTATAAAAATTCTAATTTGATCCAATTAAGAGGGCATCTTAAGCTTCAAATACATATGTGGAACTCACTCATAGCATTAAAATTGAGAGAGTTATGATCTTGCAAAGTTTGGACAAATCAAGGCAAAATAGGGCAAGAGGCAGGGCATGCCTTGCATCCTGCGCGCGTGCCCTGCCTAGCATTCCATCAAACAGGAGGTGTTAAAAAATGCAAGCTATTTATCTCCATTTAGAAGGCTTCAAATGAAATTTATTTGAACTATAAAGTTGTTTATTGCCATGTTTCCAACAACTTTGATGTTCAAAGGTTTTTTATTTGATCAATGGTTTAAGAGGTATGGAGGGGCAAAGTGTGGATGTTCAAACTGAAAATTCACTAGGAATCTTGCCCAGGCCAAGGTCATTCAGTGCAGGCCATTGATGTAGAATTGTGGCATGATGTTCAAAGATGCATTTGAAGTACTTAGAGGTTTCATTCCATGATTAATTGAACTACAAACTTGTTGTATGCAACATCTACTCCAAATTGAGCCCAAGAACTTCATAGATTGATGCCTTGTTCTTGAAGGTTCACTTTAGCAAAGATCATGAATATCACTTGTTTTGCTTGGATGCTAAGGAATTGATTATTGGCTGCAACATGATCCAAGTTTATACAGTTCAGGTTTGTAAACCTCACTCATCATGCATTGATCACCAAAGTTCATGCTTAGAGTGCAAGTCATCCCAGTATGCACATACACCTCATGCTGCTATGCATCCCTTCTAGAATCAAACAAAGATGAAGAATTAACTTTGTATCCAAACTCCATTGATCAGTTCCATGCCATCACCATTAATCCTCATCTTAAGTAACATGAACATCACACTAGGAGATCACACACGAGCTAGTCATGGAGCTGCATAACTGAATTACTCCCTACACCTTAACAATGATCATGGAACCCTAGAGTTAACTTGACTCTGGTTCTAACTGTTAACTAGAGCAGTTAACAAATAACCTTGGATATAAAAGAGTGGAAGCTAACAGAATTGGAACACACTTCATTTTTGCTCAAGAATCTCACATTGCATCCTTCAAAACATCTCACTTTTTTCTCTGCATTTTGGACTAGAAGAAGCTCCATCCTTATCCATTTTGATCTTTTCTTCTTCAATTCATCATCATCATCCTCTTAGGCATAATCTCCATGGAAAGCATAACTTGATTCACCAAAAATCATCACTACAAATTCTTGATATTCTTTTGCATTTTGGATTGAATCATCACCAGCTTCATCAATTCAAGGCTAAGCTTCATTCAATCACCATTAACATCGAGTTTTGCACAAGGTCCATGGCTTGCTTAGTTTGATTCATGAAGGATTCTTCACTGCACAATTTTGAAGATCACTGCACCAGATCCATTTCTGCAAGATTTTCTAAGTGTTGAGTGTTTATTTCACTCAATTATGGATAAAGATTGTTTTGCACGAAGGAGCAAATTAAGTTCTCTGGTTTTCTTCAACTTTTGACTCCTCTGTAAACATGTTTCATCTCTGTTCTTAATTGTGTGGTTTCATTGTTATTTTGGTAGTTTTGTGATGTTTGAAGCTTGCTAGAAGCATTGGATTCACTGGCTAGTTGATATGCATATTAGATACTTAGATTTAGTTTTAGGGCAAGAAATTTTTGGCTTCGATTTGATCATTGTGTGTGTGATAAATGAAATCTAAGGCTAGGTTGTTGATCCGCTCAATGAGGCGAGTGTTTATGTGTATTTAGATTTCATTTTCATGGTGGTTTGTGTTTTCCCTAGCCGGAAAATGGATGGAGAAGATGACCGGAGACTAGCTCCGGCCATCTGAATAGTAACCCTAATATTAATGTTAGAACATGTCCCAGCCACACGATTGCTTTCATCCTAGGGCCCTAAGCTTGCCAGCAAATTAATGAGGGTGTGCCATTCACGTGTTGATTTTGTGAAGGATTACTCCAGGTTCATATTTGCACCTCATGCGCATTTGCTTTAGGCCCAGTGTAGTGCATTTCCTTGCTATACTCACCCCCCAGGCCCAATCCTTTAATTTCTTTTTATTTCTTTTATTCTCATTTCATTTCATTTTCATTTATGATTTTATAAAATACCAAAATCCTTCCAAAAATTCCCCAAAAATTCATATATGATACTCATAGTTTTCTTGAATTTTCTATAATTTTGTTTCCATTTTTCGTTTATTTTTAAACCAGAATTAATTTCCCATTTAATTTTCTTTCTATTTTCCTCTTTTCTGACCAATTAATTTGTCCGTTTTATTTCTTCTTAACCACAAATGATAAATAATCCATTCTTGTTGCATTATTCAGAGGACTCCCTAAAACTCTCCAAAATATTTTTGTTTTGATTTTTAAGTCATTGTGAGATTTTTTGGACATAAGTCACTTTCTGGATTTTGTATTTGATTGTCAAATTTAATAATTTTTCATGTCCATTTGGTATTTTTTAAGTTGTTTAGGTCATAAGTCACATTTTTTATCCTTTCATTCACCTCCTTTGATCCAATTAGAATAAGGAATTTATTCCATTACCTCGAGGTCTTAATTTTGAGTCTTATAGGTCCTATGGGATGTCCCCAAGTGTTGAGTACCCTAATTAGGTTTTTACCTTTGTTTTTTTAGGGTTTCTTGAGTCATAAGTCACATATGCTCTAGTTTGACCTAATTTCACTTCTCCTTCCATCTTAGCTATCTCAAATTGCATTTGTACATAAGCTAGCCTTGTAATATCTTTGTTTTGTGTCTCATAAATGTGTTGTGATCATTCCCATATGTTCACCTCAAGTTTAGAGTCTTTTTAATTCTTTTTAACTTCATTTGTCATCCAAAGGTACTTAAAAACCCTAATTTGGACACTTAGTCTTAAGATACCTCTTACCACTTCATTTCTGAATACTTTGCAAGTCTAAATTCCATTCTAACTTTTCATCAAGCTTCTGGTTTTTGTATGGGGAGTTCAAGCTCCTTTGGTCATTTTTGATTTTTTATCTTAAGTCATTTGTTTCACTTCTAAAACCATGTTTCCATGTGCATTTTTCCATCTTTCAATCTCATGTTTAAATCTCTTTAACTTGAATCTCTTCTTTCTCATATGATCTAATCTCATCCTTCATTTTCATGTAGTGTGAAGTTCTGGACTTTACACTCACTTTTGATTTTAGGAGATTTTAGCTTGGTAAAGCACTTAGGTTTCCCTTTTAATTTCATCCTTATGTTTCATTAGGGTTTAGTGACACTTTAAGGCATAGTTTGAATTTGATTCACCTCATCCCTTTAGATACTTCTAATATGAATTAGATCTTGACTTTAGAAGTTAGCTAACTTGTAGAATTCTTTAGACCTTAGTTTTTAGGTTTAGAAGTTCATTAGTGCCTTATTAGTTAGTGTGAGTTCTTAATTGAAGTTTGTCGTGTTATAATTGTTCAAATTACTTCATCATGCTAACATTAGTTTTGTAGGGGGGAAGATGAGGTAATCATTACTTAATTCCTTTATTTTATGCATTTTTGTTGTATTTGCCCTAGCACTTGGTGCTTTGTTCATAGGCTTCCCCTTTTGTTCTTTAGATTCAACTTAACTTCCTTAGGAAGTAAGTTGAACTCTAACTTTCTTTTTTCCTTAGGGTTAGAACACCTCATAAACCATAGGATCACTTCTTGTACATAATAATATAACTTAGAGTTGTGTCTTAGTTTCCCATTAGTTTTGACCTTTTGCCTTTTGAGTCTTCTTTTCTCATCTTCAAACAAAAATAAAAAACACTTAATAAATGCATGAAAGAATCTCTTGTGCATAGCCTTATCCTATGGGGCACTTACATTAATTCCATCTTGGAATAGTGTGAGCTTGTCTAGCATGACGCACAAGTTTGATCAAGAGATTATTTTCACAAATAAAATCTAAAAGATAATTCTTCACAAAGCTACAAAAACATGTAATAAGTTCAACAAGCTAGTGAACATAGACCCTAATCCTTGGGAACAAGTCTTGGATAAATTCTCCTTGCTTGGTGTGCTTGGTCTACTATTCCATCTTGGAATGTAGTAGCAAGTACACATTCCATGGAAAAGAGTTTGAATTCACTTCCTTCTGCCAAATTGATAAAAACTCTAAAAAAGCAAATAACAAACAATAAGCGACTTTCCTGCGGGAACTTCTCTTCTCACCTCATTCATTCTGAACGTGAACTTGCGACAACTTGTCTCACATGCAAGACGGTAAACGCACTCGTACCAGACGAGCCTGCAACACCTGAGCATAGACATATGCAGTTCAAGCTATAAAAACACAAAAAAATTGTTCCCGCCTTAGTTAGGCAAACTACGTCGACTCTGATCCTCATTTTCCCGATGAGGTACGTAAGCAGTGGGGTAGGGACCGTTCGAGCACATCCTTTATTTTTCCTACATTTTTTCCCTTTCTTTTCATTCTCTCTTTTCCAGTTCCTTTCTCATTCTTTTCCAGTTAGCAGTTCTTTTGTTCAGCAGCATCTTATTTCTCACCCTTTGAAACAAACAAGCAAGCGTGGATCCCGTCGGGTACGGTAGACGATCTGGTGTGCTAATACCTTCCCAGGTCGTAACCGACTCCCGAACCCAAATCTTTGGTTCGCAAGGCCTTATCCTTTCCTTCTTTCTCAGGTTTGTGCAGCATTACCTTTCCCATTCATTCGGGATAAAAATGTCTGGCTGGCGACTCTACCTTTTCTGTGCCACTTTTACGTTTGTACCAGGATGAAAATCCCGGGAGCGATAGACAGAGCCGGCCATTTAAAACTTTGACCGGTTGCACAATATGCATCTGTCAGGCGTGAGCAGAGCCAGCCCGTTACGGAGATAGGATGTACATCTGTTCTGGTGCAGCCTACTACTGACACCCATGCCATACCTTCTACATCTCAGGCCTCTCATGGTGCTGGCCTTCACCTCATCCCTCTTCTTCCCACAGGTGTCAGGATTCTACAGATGACGCATCACTTCATCCATCCTCCCATGGGCGTCGAGATACTTTAGTGCAACCTCCCGTTGTTGATCAGGTGCTACCTTCAGATGGTGATGTCCCATCACTGGAGGGTGAAGAGCCAGAGAGGTACCTAGGGGGTCAATCAAACTTGTCTCTATTTCCAATGTACCATGACCACACTTCTAGATATGTTTGTGAGGGAGAGTTAACATTACTCATATTGTTGTTTTTCATTGGAAATTGATTATTTGTAACATTGATTCTTATTGACATTGATTATTTTTGGAAATTTTCAGATACATGAGCCTCATAAGTTTCTAAACCACAGGTGGAAGATCATAGCTCTGTCCCAACCACAAGATACTTGGTTTCAGGATTTTCTAGCCATTTCTGGTTTGAAGGACTTATGCATGACCAACTACATTATGGCCAACCATAGGATGCTTATAGGATTCATAGAGCGATGGAACTCTGATATATCTTCTTTTCATCTACCACGTGGCGAGTTCTCAATTACACTAGATGATGTCTCCTGGTTGTTGCATATCCCGATCACGGGGACCCTTCTCTGTCACGAGAAGATGTCAAAGAAGGAGGAGACATATATGTTGGTATAGAAACTTAGGGTTGATCCACTGAAGGCACTTGAGGAGATGGATAAGATCCAAGGCGCTCATTTCAGGTTCTCCTTTCTGAAGGAGCATGTATTTAATCCTCAGCTCCTTGCTGCTACCCAGGTTGTAGGTGATCCTGTACAGGTAAAGATACACAAAACTCGTGTGCTGAGGGCTTATTTTTTATATCTATTTTTTACTGCTACAGAAAAGTGGCGACTCTGCTGGGGAATGTATCTCTAAGTGGATTCGGCCTACTTTGATTTATTTATTTCATTGGTTTGGTTTGATTTGTTTGTTATTTGTTTGTTCTGTTTCGGTTTTGGTGATCCTCTGTGAGTGAGATAGATTCTAACCCGGATCTGAGTTGAACTTATGATAGGATGGAGATATTCGAAGCGATATGCGATGGAGTAGTCCAAAGCTATATCAATTTGATAATCTCCACTCAGTTAGGCTCTCCTGTATTATCAATGTCATGATGAGAAATCATACGTGGCATTATTTTTTGACCTTGAGCTGATCATACTAAGGACCGTAGAACCCTTAAGCCATCCAAGCCAATTTAGGAACGTAGTGCGGAAACCATTCGGGTGTAAACCTAAGGTGGTTGTCACGCGATACTACACTCGGACGAGGTCTATTTTAAGAATGTTATTGGTTGGGGGAGTAATCCAACGTACCGATAATATTCTAAAGATGGTTGTTAACTCCTGGAACCTCTGTTAGCACCCTTTTGGTTTTCTGCAGGTACAATGAAGACAAAACCTTAGTACTTACCTGTGTGGGTTGGTGTTTTTTTACCTTGACTTCATGCTTGTGACTCGGAACCTAAACTCGAGTGCTTTGTGTGATCTTGTTTTTGGTTGTTGCATACATGCACTCATGCATTCATGAGAATTTTGTTTGAGATTTCAAGGGACTCATAAGGAACTTTTGCAAAATTTCAGATGTCTATGGTTATGAATTTTGAAAGGAGAAACACAAAGAAGTATAACTTCAAGAACCCTAATCTAGTAGAGCTGAGAAAGCTAGGAGCATTGGTGGTTGACACCCAGGAGTTCTGGAAATGTTATGGAAAGCTCTTGTTTATCTTGGATACCGATGTACCAGAGAGGATTCTCCATACATTAGCTCAGTTTTATGATCCTTTGCATCATTGTTTCACCTTTCCTGATTATCAGCTTGTGCCGACCTTGGAGAAGTACTCTCATTGGATGGGTTTACCTATTTTGGACAAGGAATTTCTTTTCAGTGGTTTAGAGAAGGAGCTTACGACCAAAGTCATCGCCAAAGCCCTTTTTCTTAAAGAGTCCGATCTTAGTGGGAAGTTTCTTCCAAAAGGGAATGTCAGTGGTATTAATGCCAAGTTCTTAATGGGTAAAGCTTCAACTTCTCTTACTTTGGGTCATAAGGATGCATTCGAGTCTATTCTTGCTTTGCTCATTTATGGGATTGTTTTGTTTCCTAACTTAGATGGTATTGTGGACGAGAGTGCCATTCAGATTTTCTTGAAGAGAAATCCGGTACCTGCTTTGCTTGGAGACATGTATCATGCCTTTCATTATAGGACCTCCAAAGGTGATGGAGAGATTGTGTGTTGTGCGCTTCTTCTCTATAGGTGGTTTATTTTGCACCTACCAAAGTCTGATGTCTTCAAGGATAATAGAATGAAGCGAAGATGGTCTCAAAGAATTATGTCTCTTTCTCATAAGGATATGACTTGGTATTGTTCCTATTATGATATTGGAGTGCTTATTGACAGTTGTGGAGAGTTTCTAAATGTACCTCTTCTTAGTACACGTGGGGGAATTAGTTACAAACCTATTCTTGCTAGGCGACAGTTGGGATATTGCTTAAAGAACATACCAAAAAACCATTCCTTATCCAGTTTCTTTTTTCTTAATGGTGCAGATAATGTAGAAATGAAGAAAAGGATTGCTCATTCTTGGCATGCGGTTCATCGGAAAGAGAAGGGTCAATTGGGAAGACAACACCTTGCTCCCTTCGAGTGTTACATTCAGTGGGTTCGATATAGGGCTTCTAAGCTCAAGATGCCTTATCCACCCGAGGAGCCTTTGTTTCCTATACTACCATTGTCTGCTTTTCTTCCTCCCGTTGATGAGAAGGTTGCTCTTCAAGAAGAGTTGGACAAGATGAAGAAATAGAAAGAAGAATGGCTACTTGAGAAAACGACGATGCAAGAGCAACTGAAGGAGAAAGATGATCTCATTGAGTTACTTGAGAGGCGTGTTACAAAGAGGCCAAGAGAAGATTTATTTTCCTCTAGTACTCCATCTACCACTCCTCATACATCCGGCGCTTGGAAGGCTATTGTTGACCAGTTGGTGAAGGATAAGGAAGACATGGAGAATCGGTACAAGAAAGAGATTAAGAGGATTCACATGAAGTACCAGTCGGGATTCAGATCTTCTTTAGATGTGATCCCCTAGGCCTAGTTTAATTTTTATCTCATGTATTAGGATTGTTGGGATTTGTACTTCAATTGTAATCCTTACTTTGATTTTAATAAGAATGAGTTTTTTTAAGTACTTCAAAAAGTGTTTCTTTATAAATATTGCAATTTATCTTATAGTCCTTTGAAATATTTGCATTTGCATACGCATACCATGCATCATGCCTGCATTGGTCTTTCTTTTTTAGAGTTGCACAGGGATCTTATGTTGTTTCTTGGTCTTCATTCAGTTCTCCTGTCAAGCTGACTCACAAGGTTGATACTCGAGCTAATCGGAAGAAGATGTCGGAAGCCTTACAACAAGAGAATCACGAGCTGCACGAGGAAGTTGCTTATCTGAAGGATAACTTTGAAAGAGTTATTGCTATGATGGAAATCTTGGTGGCTACTCAGAATCAGCCACCCCATCCTCCTAATTCTCCGGTACATCACACAATCATCTCTGAGGTTGTCACTACACCGGTTCCTGCTGAAGTTGTCATTTCTCCTTGTTACCACATGCCTCCTGGTAAACCGTGGGGTATGTCGGCTAATTTCACTCCTGCTGTTTATCATCCTCCTCCTCCTGAGACTGCTGCATTTACTATTCTTCAGCCAGTGATGACTATTGCACCGCCTTTGATGCACACTACAACACACCATGTTGAAGTGATTTACTATGCTGAGTCCAGTGAAGGCGTTGGTGTGACTGAAAGACTTGATGATTTTCAAGGACGTTTTGTTGAGTTACAGAGAGAGATGAGAGCCTTGAAGCACAAAGATATTTTTGGTAAATATTCTTATGATCTTTGTCTGGTTCCTAATGTCATGGTTCCGTACAAGTTTAGGTCGCCGGAGTTCGAGAAGTATAAGGGCAAAACTTGTCCTCTGAGTCATTTGATTATGTATTCTAGGAAGATGTCTGCTCAGACAGACAATGATCATTTGCTGATTCATTATTTCCAGGATAGTTTGACTAGTGCAGCCATGAGATGGTACATGAGTTTGGATAGCAGCCAAATCCATACTTTCAATGATTTGGGAGAGGCTTTAATTAGGAAATACAAGTATAATTTTGATATGGCACCGGACAAAGATCAGCTTCGTGCTATGTCCCTGTCGCTCCCGATAAATGAGAATGGCCCAGATAAAGGTACAGACGCGAACGGTCGGCGAAAGAGGGATGTGAGAACACACAGGAGTGAACTCACAGGGAAATGAATAGAGTCGCCAGCTAGGCATTTTTATCTCGGAGGAAAGGCAATGCTGCATAGACCTAGAAAGATATGGATAAGACGGTTGCGAACCAGAGAGACTGAGAAAGGGGGTTGGTTACAATCTGGGAAGGTATTAGCACCCAGATTGTCCGTCGTACTCGACGGGATCCACGCTTAAAAGATTTGTGTTTTAAAGGGGTAGTGTCAGTGCAATCTGTGTATAAAAGAGCTGGAAAAGGATATACAGGTGTCAGTGTAAGAGAAGTGAAGTGTGTAAATGATGTGTCAGTGTGAGAACAAGAATGAAATGCTCAAGATCATGAGGCTTAAAGAATAATGCTGGGAAGAGGGGGAATATACAGAGACTTTTGTTCGATAACTGTTAAGTTATGCCTACGTATCCTCTCGTGCAATGAGGAAGTCAGAACACCGTAGTTCGACCCAAAGAGACTGAAAGATGAATTGACTTGTGAACTGCTTACTTGTCTATGCTCAAGTGTATGACATGTCTGGCTCAGGTGCAAACTGTCTTGCATTAGACGGAAGAAGCAAGTTCTCGTTTATGAGTGAATGAGGTGAGAAAAGAATCCCGGAGGAGTCGATTATTGTTTGTTTTTGAGTTTTCAATCTTTTATTGCTTTTGAAAGTTTGTCATAAGTTAATGAGCTTAAGCCTAAACCAATAGGTTAGTAAACTCATCACATCTTCCCTCTGATTAGGGGTAATGAGAATACCTTAAGTGTGAAGTTAGCTTCTCACACTTAATCACCATGATGTAGGATTAAGATCATTAACCTACTTGTGATTAATTAGATGTTTTTGGTGTTTTTGTTTAGTGTTGAGTAATGAGATTAAGCCATAATCAGGGATTAAACAGACTCATTACACCATCCTAATAGAAGGATAATAGATGAGAATGTTTAAGCTGAGGAAAGCTCCTCAACTTAATCCATGATTAGGGATTAAACTCATGACAAAACAAAGCCTTGATTAGATGGATTTTAATTAATGGTAAGATGAAGAAATGATTTTTATGATTTGTAAGACAACTTGAGGGGGACTTGTCCATTAACACTAGGGTTAGTCCTTCTTAACCAGTTAAGGAAGAATTAGAACCCTAATGCAAGGCCCAAGTTACAAGCTTGATGTCTTGATGATTATTAGGTGAATTTATTAAAGGATTTAAACACATTAAGGGTTTAACACTTAGGATTAAAGTTATACACTTCATCCCAATAGAAGGATGCAGGCATAAGCTTAATCACAAAGCCTTAAAGCCTTTAGGGTTTAGTCCCTGATTATGAGATGAGAAGAGAGACACAAAAGATGACACAAAGGTAAAAACTAAGTGGGGAGACTAATCAAAACCCTAATCATTGTCATGCTTGGTTGTTCCTAAGGTTTGTGAGGTTTAAGAAAGAAATCTTCAGAGGAACCACCAGGAAGCAGATGAAAGAAGCAAAGAGAAGCAAAGTAACTTGCTTCATTTAAGAAGACAAGTCACTTGAAGGAAGAAAGTAAGAAGAAGAAGAAAGAGCAAGCTCAATCTCAAACACATAACAAAATGCAGCAAGGATGCATAATAAAAAAAAATGAAAAGAAAATGTGAGAAGTGAAGGCAAATTCACTTCTCAAAGTAACTTACCACCTGAAAAGTTAGTGAAAGCAATGCAATGCAATGCAAAATGAGATGGAATGGCATGATGCAAACCAAAACCAGAAGCATATATGATATGATAATGATGCTATGAGATGATGCAAACATGAAACAAGGCATGGGGATGATCATACAAACTCATGGATGCAAATGAAACAAGTTTAGAAACATGAACATACATGAAAAATTATGGAATGCAAATGGCATACAACATGGCAAATGCAAGATGCAATGATCAAATATACTTCTAACATGTCTTAAGATGTCCAATGAATCAAATGGATGCACAAAATGCAATGGAAAGTCATGGTATGCGAGCAAAATGCAAGATGGGTGCAAGAGGAAGCCCAAATTAGGGTTTATGATCAATGCAACAAACAAAAACCAAAATCAGAAGCAAACATCAAGATAAAAAATTGAAAATGCACTCAAAGGAACCCTAAATCTATACAAACTCACTGCCCAAAGGAGAAGTTCCAACTCTTAACCTAATTCAAGTTATGATTTTTCCATGTTTTCTAGGGTTTTAGGGCTCTTTAACAAGAAAATTACCAAACAAATTGAAAATGAAAGATCAAATCATGGCCATTTAATCTCACAAACTACATGCTAAACACAATGCAATGCAAAAAGAATCAAGACCCAACTCTCAATGGTTAGGCAGAAATGGTTTTTGGAAGTTTGGATCAAAATAATGCATAAAAATGGTTTTAATTCCATGAAAAATTCTCAAAATGCATCAAGATCAAAAAAGAAATTTGGTTTGAGGGTTGGACAATGTTTCTAAATGGTTTTTAATGTTTCATGAATTTTTTGGTGATTTTTAAATACCTAAAAGCATTTTTAATTAATTAATTCTCATTAATTAATTAAAAATAAACTTTTAAATATTTAAAAATACTTTTTTAATGCAAAAAATAAAAATAAAAATATTTTTGTGTTCTGAAATTAAATAATAACTTGTATAAAAAATTTCAGAATTTTTAAATAAGTTTTGCTATTTTTAATTAAATGTACAAAAGAAATATAAAAGAAATGAAATAAAATTAATAAAAATGAAAAGTATGCACATCTAGAGGCTGAGATTCAAACTGGGAGAAGGAGGGAACACTGCGCGCGCAATCCTACGGCTGGTATTCAAACTGGTCAAATTAATATAAAACCTGATTAATTAACTAATGACGTGGATTAGGGCTTTAATGAAGCAATCCAGGCCCTTGAATGCACGCGGGAATGGACTTGGTCAACTCATCCAACGCTCACAATTCAAACTTCATTAATTACAGGGATTAAACCCTAATTATTTTCAGGTGGCCGAAGAAGACCTCCGGTCGTCTTCTCCGGTGGGAACCCCACCTGAAAATTCCTAAAATCCTCAAAACGTAACTAAAATGAAATCTAAAAGAAAAGAAATCCTTCCCACACCTCACTTGATCAAAACCCTAAGCTAAAACTCATTTATCTTTCCTCAACCCACTGAATCGAAACAAAACATTTTCTAGGGCAAAAATTTCAGAACACGATTAAACTCTCATCTCTCCACCATTTTCAAAACCAAAGACATCAGAGTGACCAGTGAACTACAAAGAACATCTTAGGAACTTTAAAAATTGTTTCTGGAAAAAAAGTTCTTGAACTACCTGAGTTTTGAAGCTTTCAGTTTGCAGCTTTCTGGCTTCTTTCCCTTGTGCAATCCACTCCTATGACCTCCCTTATGAACTCTTGATGCTTAGAGAAGGTTTGTGCTGGCTGGTTTGAGAGTTTGAACCAGTTCTGTTCAAGCTCAGGTGAGAATCGTGTTCTTGATTCCTTGAGTTTCAGGTTGATTTTAGGGGTGCTTTGTGATCAGGGTGATGTATTGAGAAGGTTTATGAAATTTGTTTGTGTGTTTGTGAGTTGTGTGAAGAGTTTCGAATGCTTTTGCTCTAAGGGTGGAAAATGAGGATGCTGAGTTCTTGCTTGTTTCAGGCTTGTGTCTTGTGATGTTTAGCTTGCATTTGGTTTGTATAAACTAATCCTATTGGTCAGAAGATGTGACATGTCCTTTTGTGATAGGTATGGCTACTTTTGCAAATTGTCAACTTTGTGTAAGAGAAAGCATGGGTCTTGTTCTAGCCAAGTACAAGGGCTGTGGGCTGCGCAGCATGGTGAGGGGAAAGGCTAGGGTGGTTCAGCAACCAAGGCAGCAAGTGGATGAGATGTTATGATGGATTTTGCAACTTGGTTCACTTTGGTTCTCATGAAAAGATCTTGCTCCCAAAGGCCAAACAATGTGAGAAACTCTTGGCCCATTCTGATTTTTAGGACTTGTGTGAAGTTTGTGTAATGGTTTGACATCAATTAGAAGTCACAAATTGCCTTGATACAAGATTTTGCAAGTTTTCCATTTGGTGCATAACTTGAAATTTAGTGATTTTTGCCAACTTTGATGAACCATAACTTTTGATCAAAAATGAATTAGGTCATGTTCTTGTACTTTTTGAAAAGGGAAAGATCTATTTTACAACTTTCATGACCAAAGTTTTTTTCATTTGAAGCCTTCTTGAATCAAAAAGTAAGGGTTGAAAAAGTTGCATAAAATGACATTTTCATTAAAAGTCAAACTTGCCCAAAAAGTCAACTTTGCAAAAACTTCAAATTCTTCAATTTTGTGAACTTCAAACTTCTTCTATGATCAAATAAAGATCATACACACCCAAAATGATGAAGATCACCCCTTGGTTGGGTCATTGGGGGCCTCAGATGCCCTGATTTTGCACTGACTTGTCTGAAAAGTCAACTCTTGATCAGATGACTTCCTCATGGAATTTCTTCATGAAAATTGATATGCATACTCCCTATACCATATAGAGACCAATAGAAACAAGAATGACCAAAAAATTTGGGGTTATGGCCTCTGAAACCAAAACCCTAATTTTAGGTCATCTGTGCAGTCAAGCCTGGCTCTGCTTCCATACCAATCCCAGTTCTTGTGATTCTTTGGCATTCTTGACTTTGAGAGGATATAATATGATACTTGAACACACATGGACCCCTTTGAATTGATTGATGGCCTTTGGAATGGCTCAAGGAGCTCCTGGATTGCTCAGATCACAAACCCTAGATGCAGATGACTTAGAACCAATGCAGTGAATCCAAAAAGTGGTATGAGATACCATGATGGTGTTTATGCATATGAAATGGTCACAAGCCATGGTGTGAATGGGTGAGGGCAAATTTGGGGTGTTTACAGCTGCCCCTATTCAAACATGAGTTAGCTGTGCAGGATGTAAGCAATGGCTTAACAGGCAAACAAGATAACTTGTGGTTGAATACCAAAGACAGTCCAAAATTAGCACTCACAGAATGAAGAAGAAAAGGGATATAGATTGTAAAGGAAAATAAAGTATATTGTAAAGTATGGGCGACGGAGGACGACCGTCGAGCAGAGGACGACTGCTGGAGAACAAGCAATGACGGGGACGGCCGACATGCTGGGAACAGGTGTAGGAAATAAAGCGATGACGGGGACGACCGACATGCTGGGGGGTAAAGAATTATGATGGGGACGGCCATCAAGTAAAGCTGTAAAATTCTCTGGGGATTAATGGAAAATGATGGGGACGGCCATCAAGTTCATAAAGCAAAGTAACCAACGATGGGGACGGCCATCGGGCTAAAAGGAAAAGGGACCACGACGGGGACGGCCATCGGGTTAAAGAATAAATGAAATAAACAGATGATGAGGTACGGTCATCAAAGGTGAAGGACGATCACCTAGCAGGGGACGGCTGCTCTGTAAGGGTTAAGATGAGGGACGGTCATCTAAGGTGGAGGACGACCACCAGGCAGGGTACGGCTGCCGAAAATATCGCGACATAGGACGAATGCCGGATAAAAGGTCAACGATGGGGACGGCCATCGGATGAGCATGATGGAGGACGACCATCAAGAGGTGGAGGACGACCACCTAGCAGGGGACGGCTGCTCTCAAGGTTTATCATGACGTAGGACGAACGCCAGATAACCAAAATCAACAATGGGGACGACCATTGGATAAAATGATGAAGGACGATCATCAAAAAGGTGAAGGATGATCACCTAGCAGGGGACGGCTACTAAATATCACGACATAGAACGAATGTCGGGTAGAAGGAGTCAACGATGGGGACGGCCATCGGATGAGCATGATGGAGGACGACCATCAAGAGGTGGAGGACGACCACCTAGCAGGGTACGGCTACTCTCAGGGTTTATCATGACATAGGACGAATGTCAGATAAGAAGAAAATTCACTTTACTGGGGGAGTAGTAAACACGGACGAGTGTTTACATCCAAGAAATAAAAGGTATAAGTGTTTGGTATTGTGTATATATTAAAGATGCGGACGAGCATCCTTAAGACTATGATACGGACGAGTATCAGGTAGAAACAAATACTGACACGTGTTCAGAGATGATGATACGGACGAGTATCAACTGGTTAACAGAGAACACGGACGAGTGTTGAATCTGAGGGGACTCTTCTGGGGAATAGTAGACACAGACAAGTGTCTATATTCAAGAAGACACAGTGTATGGGTTAAAGATGCGGACGAGCATCCTTAAGATTATGATACGGACGAGTATCATGTAGAAACAAACGCTTGACGCATGTTCTGAGATGATGGTACGGACGAGTACCAACTGGTTAACAAAGAACACGGACTAGTGTCGAATCTGCGGGGATATAAATGGTGTATACAAGATACGGACGAGTATCTGTATAAGTATGAGTAGAAAGTATGAGTGATGTAACTGAGTGTTCAATCTGCTGGGGAGAATGACACAGGCGAGTGCCAAAAGGAGAAGAGTATAGTATAAACGAGTATCTGGTATACAGAGTGTTTATGTTACTGTGCTGGGAAGATGACATGGACGGATGTCAAGAAAGTTATATATATACAAGTATCTGTGAGTGTAAAGGGGATATCTTTGGCTTTCTGCTGGGGATATGACACGGACGGGTGCCACAAGGAGTGTGTATTTGTATTGGTGAATGTGAGGCAACTGCTTTAGCTGGGGAATCTGGGGAGTAATCTGCATACCGTTGATGAGTTGATAATATTCACAAGTGTTCGATTCTGACCATGACTCATGATTATGCTATATGTTTGATTTTTGCCGTAATGCTCCGTATTAGACGGAATGCTACGCTTTGTAGGTGAATATGATGCGAATGCCATGATTATGCAAAAAGATACCAATCCGGGGTTCGGATCCTAATGTTGTGAAGATCCCTGGTTGATTCGTTTGAAATGGACATCCCAGCTGGGGATGAGATTATTGGTAGATCTGATGAAATGATTCTGCTTGGTGAAATGGGCCAATGATAGGCCTTTTCCAGTAATGAGGGACCCAGCTGGGGGGTTGTAGAAGCTTTCTTCACTCTGTTGTGACTCCTTCGTGCGTTGCTCTTCCGGATAGAGGCTGGAACTCTGTGGGGAGATGATTCCCTGGCTTTTGTACTTGACTGAGGAAGAATGCTTGGCAACTCGGCTGGGAGAAGCAACAAGTGGCAACTCAGCTGGGGAGAAAGTACTTGGAATGCTAAGGCTGAGTGAGTGTTGATTTGCCAGCTTGCTGGGATGAAGCTTCCATGCCCCATGTTGCGCTCCAGATACCTGCAATCCTGCAAAGACAGGAAACGCACAAGTAATCCCGAGGTATCCCTTACCGGATTCCGTCATAGGAGTTAGACACTTTTGAGAGTAAGTATATTCCTTGCAAGCACGTGTTTTATTTTCTTTACTTTTAAGGATAACATCTGTATTCATGCAATCAGTTTTTCTTAAGACATCAGACATTCTTTGCAAACAAAAATGTACAAGACGAAACATGACTGAAAAATCTGATTTTATTAATTCATGTGCCCTGAATTGGCAAGGTACAGTCAAAGAAACATATTCCCTGGAATGAGGAGATTGTTACAAACTGAGAAACAAAATGCTGGCAATGTTGACGACGCTTTAAGGAGCTTCCTCTTGCTATGACTCGTATGACATTCGACATTCTTCTCGTCTTGCTTTCTGAAGAAGACTGATTCTGACAAAAGCTTGATCCCTTCGAAGCTTACCAAGTTGCAGGTGATACAGACGAATTCAGAATGCAGTTGTTCGCTTATTCCCTTATTTTGCATGGATCGCCCTTTCGGGTTTTCAATCCATCGGGATACCCATTTTTTGCCTGAGCTGTCCAATGCGGCTTTTCAACTCAGCGGGTGTACACATTTTTATTTATTTCCCTTATTTTTGCCCGAGTCTTTTATTCTGTTTTTGACTCGCCGGGATGCCCTATTTTTGCCTGGACTTACATTCTGTTTTTGCGTCCAGCGGGTCATTTTTATGCGAAGTATTTTTTAACTGCATCTGAATTCACAGGGGACGGGAAATCTTCACCATCCATGGTGCCGAGCATCAGTGCTCCACCAGAGAAAACTTTCTTTACCACGAACGGTCCTTCATAATTTGGAGTCCATTTGCCCCTGTGATCTGTATGAGGAGGGAGGATTCTCTTCAGCACAAGATCTCCTACTTGATACTCTCGGTGCTTGACTTTCTGATCGAAGGCTCTCTTCATCCTTTTCTGATACAACTGCCCATGACAGATTGCAGCCAATCTTTTCTCTTCAATCATACTCAGTTGTTCGTATCGGGATCGGACCCATCCTGCTTCGTTCAGCTTAACATCCATCAGTACCCGCAAGGAGGGTAATTCAACTTCAACAGGTAGGACTGCCTCCATACCATACACAAGCTGATACGGTGTTGCCCCAGTGGATGTTCTGATTGACGTGCGGTACCTATGCAAGGCAAATGGCAGCATCTCATGCCAGTCTTTGTACGTAACTACCATCTTCTGCACAATCTTCTTGATATTCTTATTAGCTGCCTCAACAACGCCGTTCATCTTTGGCCTGTAAGGAGAAGAATTGTGGTGTTGGATCTTGACGTCCCGGCATAGTTCTTCCATCATTTTGTTGTTCAAGTTGGAACCATTATCAGTAATGATTCGCTCGGGAACTCCGTATCGACAGATGATATCTCTCTTCAGAAATCTGGCTACCACTTGCCTTGTAACATTTGCATATGAGGCTGCTTCAACCCACTTGGTGAAATAGTCAATGGCGACCAGGATGAATCTGTGGCCATTTGAAGCAGTCGGTTCAATCTTGCCAATCATATCAATGCCCCACATAGCAAAGGGCCAGGGTGAAGACATTATATTCAAAGGACTGGGAGGCACATGTACTTTGTCCGCATAGATCTGACATTTATGGCATTTTCTGGCGTAGGCACAACAGTCGGCATCCATTGTGATCCAGTAATAGCCTGATCTCAGCAATTTCTTAGCCATGGCATGCCCTCCTGCATGGGTACCAAAGGATCCTTCGTGCACCTCGTGCATCAACAAGTTTTCTTCTGTCCTATCAACGCATCTGAGGTGTACCATATCAAAGTTTCTTTTGTACAGGGAGCCATCAGTGTTCAGAAAGAAACTACCAGCAAGCCTTCTCAAAGTCTTCTTATCATTGGAAGATGCCCCAGGTGGGTATGTTTGATCCTCCAAGAAGCACTTAATGTCATGGAACCAAGGCTTATCATCTTTGACAACATCTGCTGCAAATACATATGCTGGTCTGTCGAGTCTGGATACTGGAATCTGCGGTACAAAATTGGCAGCTTGAACCTTGATCATGGACGAAATGGTAGCCAGAGCATCTGCAAACTGATTCTCGTCCCGAGGGATATACTCAAGCTTGACCGTTGTGAAGAAAGTCAATAACCTCCTTGTATAATCCCTGTAAGGTATTAGATGATCCTGGTGCGTGTACCATTTGCCGTTGGTTTGATTAACTACCAGAGCTGAATCTCCGAATACAGTCAATGTCTTGATCTTGAGGTCAATGGCTTCCTCAAGACCCATAATGCAAGCTTCGTATTCAGCTTCGTTGTTAGTGCAGCTGAAAGTGAGTTTTGCCGAGAAAGGCATGTGAACTCCTTTAGGTGTAATGAGCACTATACCAACACCACGACCATTCATGTTAACAGCCCCGTCAAACATCATAGTCCATTCTTCTTCTGGGTCAGGCCCTTCGGTGTGAATAGGCTCTTCATGATCTTTCACTTTTATGAACATGATGTCTTCATCAGGGAAGTCAAACCTCATAGGTTGGTAGTCATCAATAGGTTGCTCAGCAAGATATTCAGATAGTACACTGCCCTTGATGGCTTTCTGAGAGGTGTACTGGATGTCATATTTCGTGAGGATCATTTGCCATCTTGCAACCCGTCCGGTGAGAGCTGGCTTCTCGAAAATGTACTTAACTGGGTCCATCTTGGAGATCAACAAGGTAGTGTGGGTCAACATATACTGTCTCAGTCGGCGAGCAGCCCACGCTAAAGCACAGCAAGTTTTCTCGAGCAGTGAATAACGTTGTTCACAGTCGGTAAACTTTTTGCTCAGGTAGTAAATTGCATACTCTTTTCGACCAGACTCGTCATGCTGGCCCAGCACACACCCCATTGAATCTTCTAATACTGTCAGGTACATTATCAGAGGTCTTCCTTCAACTGGAGGCATAAGGATTGATGGTTCTTGCAGGTATTCCTTGATCTTGTCAAAAGCCCTTTGGCAGTCTTCATTCCACCTGACCGTCTGTTCTTTTCTTAACAGCTTGAACAAAGGCTCACAGGTTGCAGTAAGGTGAGATATGAACCTTGAGATGTAGTTCAATCTACCCAGAAACCCCCGAACTTCTTTCTCAGTTTTTGGTGCAGGCATTTCTTGAATGGCTTTGACTTTATCAGGGTCAACCTCAATCCCTTTCTCGCTTACGATAAAACCCAGCAGCTTACCAGATCGCACCCCGAATGTGCATTTGTTGGGGTTCAGCTTCAGTTGATACTTCCTCAAACGCTTGAACAACTTCAGCAGATTTACCAAGTGGTCTTCTTCTGTAAGGGACTTGGCAATCATGTCATCCACATAACACTCGATTTCCTTATGGATCATATCGTGGAATAATGTTACCATAGCCCGTTGATATGTTGCACCAGCATTCTTCAATCCGAATGGCATCACTTTATAACAGAAAGTGCCCCAGGGTGTGATGAAGGTTGTCTTCTCCATGTCTTCAGGTGACATCTTGATCTGGTTGTATCCTGAAAATCCGTCCATGAAGGAGAATACCGAGAACTGAGCCGTATTATCCACCAATACATCAATGTGAGGTAATGGGAAATCATCCTTCGGGCTGGCTCTGTTCAGATCCCGGTAGTCAACACACATTCTCACCTTGCCGTCTTTCTTAGGCACAGGTACTATATTAGCAACCCACGGTGGATAGCTAGTTACAGCAAGGAACCCGGCGTCCCATTGCTTTTGTACCTCTTCTTTGATCTTCATTGCCATGTCTGGGCGAGTACGACGCAGCTTCTGTTTAACCGGTGGGCATTCTTCTCTTAAAGGCAGCTTGTGCATGACAATATCAGTGTCCAACCCTGGCATATCTTGATAAGACCAAGCAAACACGTCCACATATTCTTGAAGCAGGTCAATCAGTTGTCTCTTCACTGAGTCTTGTAAGCAGGCCCCGATTTTAACTTCTTTTACGTCATCATCTGTACCAAGATTAATCGTTTCTACCTCCTCCTGATGAGGAGTGATAACCTTTTCCTCTTGCCTCAACAACCTGGCTAGCTCTTCAGGAAGCTCGTAATCTTCTTCAACCCCTTCATCAGCTTGGTTGATCGGATTGTCAGAGTCATACGAAGTCATAGCCGTGCTGTTGTCGGTGCTGTCTGGAAGGCACTCTCTGCAAGGGTTCAGTTTGTTCATTTTAGTGATTGATTTTAATCTTGTTTAAAAAAGTGAAATGAAATTGTCATTTTGAAAACATTGCCATTTATTTTTTGTACAAAAAGAAAAATGGGAAACAGTGAGCGGAAAAGAAAAAGACTCGTTTGCAAAAGATGTCTGATATTTCATTGATTAATCTTGTTGCACAAAAATTACAGATGGCCCGATTACAAAATGAGTCTTGTCATCTTGGGCAAGATGCAAGACTTGATGCATGCTTAAAATATACAGGAAATAATAATTACTCTGCAGGAGTAACTCTTATAATTTCCTGGGAAGACCAGTTTGAGATACTGCTCCCCGGGATCTTTGGACGAATCCAGCTTTCCAGGTTGCGTTCATCTTCTGACTCATCTTCCAAGTTGTTGACAGCATCGGGGGTGAGCATCCCCCCACTAACAAAGTTGGGCTTCTTGGCAGCCTCTGCTTGATCTTCTTGAGTTGGTTTGTAACCCAACCCAAATCTATCTTCTTTCTTCTCCACAGGCAACAGTTTGCCCCAGCCTTGAACATTTCCTTCTTCCACCACCTTCCGGGCCTGCTGGTAGGATGTCATGGGAGTCCCAAGTACAGCAGAAGTTTCATTAATATTCAGGGCCTCAAACCCTTGACTCATCGTCTCGTGGATCTCCCCATCCATCTCAATGTATTTATAAGTAGCCAGATGGCTAACAAAAATATCCTCTTCTCCACAAATAGTAACGACTTGGCCTTCCCACTCAAATTTTAACTTCTGGTGAAGGGTAGACGTTACTGCGCCAGCGGCATGAATCCATGGTCTACCCAACAAACAGCTGTAGGCAGGCTGAATGTCCATCACGTAGAAGGTCGTTTTGAAAGTCTGTGGGCCATTCGTTACAGGCAACTCAATTTCTCCCAGAACTGATCTCTTAGAGCCGTCAAAGGCTCTCACTACTAAGTTACTGGGACGTAACGCCAATCCTTCATATTCCAGCTTCACAAGGGCCTTTTTAGGTAAGACATTGAGGGATGATCCTGTGTCTACCAATACATGTGAAAGAACTGCACCCTTACACTCCATGGTAATGTGCAAAGCCTTGTTGTGATTGCGGCCTTCCGTAGTCAAATCAGTGTTGGTGAATCCCAGTCCATTACTAGCATTAACATTTCCAACCACAGCTTCCAACTGATTGACGGTGATCTCTTCTGGCACATAAGCTGCGTGCAGGACTTTGAGTAGTGCGTTCCGATGAGCCTCGGAGCACATAAGCAATGATAGAATGGAGATCTTGGAAGGCGTCTGGTGAAGCTGGTCCACTATCTTGTAATCACTTTTCTTGATGATTCTCATGAATTCATCAACTTCTTGATCAAAAGGTGTTTTCAAAGTTTCTCTAACAACCTGCTCTTCTTGCACCATGCTCTTTCCTTTTGCCTTGGCAGCAGCTTCTGCTTCAGCAGTGGGTCTTTGAATTTGTGGGGCGAAGAGACGTCCGCTTCGAGTGAAGCCTCCGCCTCCCCCCACATTGTCTATTTGTGGTGAAGAAGTTGATGATTCAAAAGTGATTTTCTGTCCTTCACAGTATAAATCAGAGCCGTAATGCCAAGGGACGACATTACTGCTTTCATAAGGTACTGGTCCAGGCACTGTGATAGTGACTGGACTGATGGCAGCTGCGGAAGGAACCGTGATAGTCTGTGGATCATAATATATTGTGACTGGTGCTCTGGTAGGAGCGGCACTTTGTGAGTTGTAGGCAGAATCATTGGCAGGATCATAATAAATTGTAACTGTTGAAACACTTGCATTGTTTGTTGCTGATGTTGTAGGAGACATTGCTGGAAGAATGGGTGTTGTTGTTGTAGGAGTTTCCAAATGAAGGGGTGCTGAAGTTGTAGAAGGGACGTTTGCTGATATCTGGTCAGTTGAAATGACAGATGAGGCATTTGTTGATGAAGCTGAAGAGTTGTCTGGAACAATGGTTGTTGCAGTTGTAGTAGACTCTGGAATTGTTGTTAATGAGATTGCTGGATTGGTAGGAATTGATGTTGTAATTTGAAGCAGGCCACTCTGGATGAGACCATCTATGCCATCTCTCAGGTTATCACAACCATTCACTGAAATGTTGCAATAAGCACACCCTAACTCACATCCTGGGAACATTTGACATTCAAGGAGTTGAGCTTTAATCTCCACCAAGGGTGTCCGAATCTGACCCACACTGGTTATCAAGTAAGACGGCTTATCTTCTTCAATAGCATTGATTCTGGGACCACCATGGTGTGGCATAGGGTTCTTGTTAACATTTGGTGGTGGTGCAAAGTTTAAAGCCTTGGAATCCACTAGATCCTGCACTTTCATGTGCAAAGCTCTGCACTTTTCCGTACTATGACAAGGTGCATTTGAGTGAAAGGCACATCTGGCGCTGGCGTCGTAATTTCTGGGCAGACTGGCAGGATCTGGAGGGGCCAATGTCCTTAGCTCAACTAGGTTGAGTTTCAGGAGTTGTGGCAGTAATGTGGCATAGGGCATAGGGATCGGATCGATCACCCTATTGGCCTGAGAGGGCCTCTGTTGGTATGGTCTCTGCTGATTGTTGGTGTTGCTGTTGTTGTAACTTCTTTGAGGAGGATACTGAGTTTGTTGCTGATAATTTTGTTGCTGAGGTTGATAAGCTGGTTGAGGATGAATTGGAGCGGGAATGGTGACTGCTGCCACAGACCTATGAACATATTGGGGCCTGCCCCTGTTGGTGTGGATAGCATTGGTTTCACCAGTTCTTCTTGGGCCTGCAAAAGGCTTTCTTGGGTTGTTGGACGAGCTTGCACCGTTGTCTGAGATCTTACCCATCTTCAATAGGCTTTCAATTCTCTCCCCGGCTATGACTACATCTGCAAAGCTGGTAGATGAGAAGGCAGTTAGCCTATCAATGTAAGTCCCCTGGAGGGTGTTCATGAACATATCAGCCATCTCCCTCTCTGACATGGGTGGCTGGACAGAAGCAGCGAGCTGTCTCCACCTTTGAGCGTATTCACGGAAGCTTTCCCTGGATGACTGAGACATCCCCATCAGGAGGGTCCTGTTGGGGGCCATATCCAGGTTGTACTGATACTGTCTGATAAAGGCCTCTGCCAGGTCCTTCCAGCATCTAATGGTTGCTCTTGTCAAGTGGGAGTACCATTCCCTCGATGCTCCAGTTAAGTTATCCTCAAAATAAAACATCCATAGCTTTTCGTCCATGGTATAGGCCTTCAGCCTCCCCAGAAAGGATTGTAAATGGGTCCGGGGACAGGAAGTCCCGTTATACTTCTCAAAGCATGGTGGTTTAAATTTGTGAGGGATCCTGACCCCGTCCACTAGACCCATGTCCATAACATCAAATCCCAAAGAATTCTGGGACTCCAAAGACCTTAGTTTCTCAGCAATCTCTTCTAGCCTTCTGTCATAGGCTTCCTCCCCAGCTCCCATCACTGTGAACTGATCTTCCTGGGGGTCTTCTTGCAGTACTCTACCCGCTGTGGCAGTCCCTTGCACATTGACAGGGATGTTGATCTCTGGATGCTGGTGGGGTCCAAAGACTGGGGGATTAACATGAGGTTGGACTCTTTCATTGTTGCTTGTCCCAGCAGTCCCTGGATGATGGTCTTCCTGGTTCCTCCCCTCTACTAGTGCTCTTAACCTCTCCTGGCTTTGAGCCATATTGTTCATCACCTCCATAAATTGTGTCATCTGATTCCTCATTTCCAACCTCTCGTTGATCATTTGATTCCTGACCTCTGTAAGGTCCTGCTGCATTTGGTCCATCTGTATGCCCGGAAGATTGTTGCGGGTGGGGTATCTGTGTGGACGGTTGAGTGGAAACCCTCGACGTCAAGCAATAGTTCCTGAGTTCACAACAGAGTTAGTAACAATAAAACAAAAACCTACAAAACAAAACAAAAGGGTTAGTATGCAATGCAGTATGTCTATTTGTTTCCAAGGTATCCGGCTTGGCACTTGGTTTTGACCTTTCCAGACCCTTGAAGAAGATGCTTGTGATGTTGCTTTGGAAGAACTCAAATAAAACAAACCAACACATATATTACAAAAAGCAAATGATACATAGTTTGTTTTTTCCTTACAATACATGCCCTCTGAGGGGTCAAAAATACGACATAACGAAAAGTACAGTGAAAAGAAAGCAACAACAAGCAGAAAGTCAAACACCAAGACCAAACTCATCCTCCTGAACTTCCTTGAGAAGTGCTTCAGTCACAGGATCAGCTGGACGCTCTGTAAGATTCCTGATGAGGAGATTCCTTGTAGCCACAGCTGCAGTTAGCTTCTTGTGTTGACTCTGGTCCTTTGACCTCTTTACACCAGCTCTGATCTTCAACTCTGAGATCTCCCTCTGGGCTGCTGCCAGGGCTTCCTGTTGTTCTTTTGCACTAGCTTCCATCTGTTCAATCTTATCCTGAGTCCTTTTGTCCTCCTGAGTACGGGCTTCGGTGATCCTGACCCACCTTGCCTGACTTTCCTTCAGATACAAATCAGTCCTAGCTTTCTGGAATTGGGCTTCTTTGCAGGCATTCTTCAAGATCTGCTCTCCAGCCCTAGACTTCTTAATGTAATCCTCAGACTTCTCAATTTTGGCCAGATGCTCCATCCTTAGCTTTTCTAACCTCTCAATATCCAACCTACCATCACTCCTCTCCCAGAGGGTCTTCTGTAGAGCTTGAGTCAGCTTCTCATTTCTCTCTTTCAATTTCTCAAACTCCTCTAAGCTGACAGTTGCTGGAGGTGGTGTTGTGGAAGGTCCAGGTACATCTTCAATAGTGAAGGGCATTCCAGTAATTTGAGCCCTGGCATGAGACCACTCATAGTACTGGGCTGAGGCCACATTATTGCATCTTCCAAGAATGGTTACCCCTTTAGTCTGCACATTTTCCCAGGCCCAGGATGCCTGCCTGACAATAGCCAGATTAGGCTTGATCTCACAATAAAGGGTCTCAGTCAGATCCTGTGCTCTAGGAGGATGGACTAATGCATAGCCCAGTTGTCTTTTGAATAGCAGAGGGTTGTAGTTGATACAACCCTTCACTCCAATCAGAGGCACATTGGGGAATTGCCCACAACTTGTGATGATGGCTCTGCCTTTGGTGCTCTGAGTACACCACCTGATGTCATCTGTGGTTAGAGCAACAAGCCTCTTAGCCCAATTTCTTTGCTGGTGAGGGTTCAAGAATGCGTCAGTCTTTGGCAAATGCTTGAGCAGCCAAGTATGGAACAAAGGAGCACAGCATCTTACTAATCTTCCCCTTTGCTTTTCATTCCTTTGATGAACAGAGTAATAAAGATCTCCCAGTAAAGTGGGTACTGGGTTTCTCAGGATGAACAGATGGATTGCATTCTTGCTAACAAATCTAGGCTCATCTGCAAAAAGTATGACCCCATATATGCTGAGGGCCAACAGAGCACAGACTGCCTTCCACTCCCCCAAGGAGGCCTTCAGAATAGCCTGAGAAGTCAAGAAATCCAGATGAAAACCAGAAACTCCAGCTTTAGATGTCAAATTTTGCCCAATCAGAACTGGTTCCAGATGTAATGCTTTTGCTATCTCCTCATTACTTGGGAAAGCCATCTCAGGGTTGAAGGGTATTCCACCCCTGATAGGTACACCAACCAATGATGAATATTCCTCCAACAAGGGCCCCAACTGAAAATTCTGAAAGGTGAAGCACCTCAGAGGGGGATCATAGAACTGCAGGCAAGTATGTATCAAGCTCCTCTGTGAAGGGTCCAAATCCAATACCACATCAAGGATTCCTCCATAATGTTCTCTGAAATGTGGTATATGGTCTGGAGTAATCAGGGTCTGAATCCTCCTGATGCTAGCTAGCTCAGGCTCAAAGAAGTGATAGGAGATGTTACTTTTCTTAGGTGCCATGTTGCTAAAGAATGGGTGTTGATGATGATGACTGAGAATAACACTGAAGATGGGCCACTGATAGGCTGAGACTGAGGGTGCAGGTGACTGGAGCAAGTAGCTGATAGCTGAAGCAAGTGCTGATGAAGATAGGTCTAAGCTGAAGAAGGGGGCAAAACCAAGCCAAAATGATAGGATGGATACCCTGAAAAACAAATAAACACATGTCAAAGTGATGCAATGAGGATGTATGCAAATGATATGCAAGGGTTTGTGACTGAGCTGGATCTGATTAACTGCTCTGATATAAGTCCATATATGTTCAAGAAATCCAGATGGAGGTTCATAAGTCCAATAACCAGGGTGGGGGACTCAAATAAAGAGTCACATGTCCAGGGTTAAAAATCACAAGAACTGTCCCAACATGGAGTACTCTTAATCAAATCCAAGTAACAGGGTATGCTGAGGTCAAAGGGTACCTGCAAACTTGTAAACAGCCCAACCCCCCTCACAGGTGATGCTCTAAAACAAGGATCCTCAGACTTGGATCAGTTATGAGAAGTGTAAACACTTCTAACCCGGAGGTACAGTGTTTACAATAACCATAAAAGATCCTCCTCTAATTCACCCCAGTTTCTGAAGGTCAATACTAAAGGTCATCCAGACTTAGCAGGCTTCCCAGATAGCCCTAGTACTACAGGAAATCTGCAGCACAGAGTTCTCAAGAAGAAACCCATATCTGAACCGTGTTTCATAAGGTTCCCCAGCAGAGTCGCCAAGCTGTCGCTCCCGATAAATGGGAATGGCCCAGGTAAAGGTACAAACGCGATCGGTCGGCGAAAGAGGGATGTGAGAACACACAGGAGTGAACTCACAGGGAAATGAATAGAGTCGCCAGCTAGGCATTTTTATCCCGGAGGAAAGGCAATGCTGCATAGACCTAGAAAGATATGGATAAGACGGTTGCGAACCAGAGAGACTGAGAAAGGGGGTTGGTTACAATCTGGGAAGGTATTAGCACCCAGATTGTCCGTCGTACTCGACGGGATCCACGCTTAAAAGATTTGTGTTTTAAAGGGGTAGTGTCAGTGCAATCTGTGTATAAAAGAGCTGGAAAAGGATATACAGGTGTCAGTGTAAGAGAAGTGAAGTGTGTAAATGATGTGTCAGTGTGAGAACAAGAATGAAATGCTCAAGATCATGAGGCTTAAAGAATAATGCTGGGAAGAGGGGGAATATACAGAGACTTTTGTTCGATAACTGTTAAGTTATGCCTACGTATCCTCTCGTGCAATGAGGAAGTCAGAACACCGTAGTTCGACCCAAAGAGACTGAAAGATGAATTGACTTGTGAACTGCTTACTTGTCTATGCTCAAGTGTATGACCTGTCTGGCTCAGGTGCAAACTGTCTTGCATTAGACGGAAGAAGCAAGTTCTCGTTTATGAGTGAATGAGGTGAGAAAAGAATCCCGGAGGAGTCGATTATTGTTTGTTTTTGAGTTTTCAATCTTTTATTGCTTTTGAAAGTTTGTCATAAGTTAATGAGCTTAAGCCTAAACCAATAGGTTAGTAAACTCATCACATCTTCCCTCTGATTAGGGGTAATGAGAATACCTTAAGTGTGAAGTTAGCTTCTCACACTTAATCACCATGATGTAGGATTAAGATCATTAACCTACTTGTGATTAATTAGATGTTTTTGGTGTTTTTGTTTAGTGTTGAGTAATGAGATTAAGCCATAATCAGGGATTAAACAGACTCATTACACCATCCTAATAGAAGGATAATAGATGAGAATGTTTAAGCTGAGGAAAGCTCCTCAACTTAATCCATGATTAGGGATTAAACTCATGACAAAACAAAGCCTTGATTAGATGGATTTTAATTAATGGTAAGATGAAGAAATGATTTTTATGATTTGTAAGACAACTTGAGGGGGACTTGTCCATTAACACTAGGGGTAGTCCTTCTTAACCAGTTAAGGAAGAGTTAGAACCCTAATGCAAGGCCCAAGTTACAAGCTTAATGTCTTGATGATTATTAGGTGAATTTATTAAAGGATTTAAACACATTAAGGGTTTAACACTTAGGATTAAAGTTATACACTCCATCCCAATAGAAGGATGCAGGCATAAGCTTAATCAC
Source organism: Lathyrus aphaca (assembly GCA_963966055.1). Lineage (NCBI taxonomy): Eukaryota > Viridiplantae > Streptophyta > Magnoliopsida > Fabales > Fabaceae > Lathyrus > Lathyrus aphaca. The sequence continues at coordinate 443,884,360 of OZ014519.1, forward strand.
AAAGCCTTAAAGCCTTTAGGGTTTAGTCCCTGATTATGAGATGAGAAGAGAGACACAAAAGATGACACAAAGGTAAAAACTAAGTGGGGAGACTAATCAAAACCCTAATCATTGTCATGCTTGGTTGTTCCTAAGGTTTGTGAGGTTTAAGAAAGAAATCTTCAGAGGAACCACCAGGAAGCAGATGAAAGAAGCAAAGAGAAGCAAAGTAACTTGCTTCATTTAAGAAGACAAGTCACTTGAAGGAAGAAAGTAAGAAGAAGAAGAAAGAGCAAGCTCAATCTCAAACACATAACAAAATGCAGCAAGGATGCATAAGAAAAAAAAATGAAAAGAAAATGTGAGAAGTGAAGGCAAATTCACTTCTCAAAGTAACTTACCACCTGAAAAGTTAGTGAAAGCAATGCAATGCAATGCAAAATGAGATGGAATGGCATGATGCAAACCAAAACCAGAAGCATATATGAGATGATAATGATGCTATGAGATGATGCAAACATGAAACAAGGCATGGGGATGATCATACAAACTCATGGATGCAAATGAAACAAGTTTAGAAACATGAACATACATGAAAAGTTATGGAATGCAAATGGCATACAACATGGCAAATGCAAGATGCAATGATCAAACATACTTCTAACATGTCTTAAGATGTCCAATGAATCAAATGGATGCACAAAATGCTATGGCAAGTCATGGTATGCAAGCAAAATGCAAGATGGGTGCAAGAGGAAGCCCAAATTAGGGTTTATGATCCATGCAACAAACAAAAACCAAAATCAGAAGCAAACATCAAGATAAAAAATTGAAAATGCACTCAAAGGAACCCTAAATCTATACAAACTCACTGCCCAAAGGAGAAGTTCCAACTCTTAACCTAATTCAAGTTATGATTTTTCCAAGTTTTCTAGGGTTTTAGGGCTCTTTAACAAGAAAATTACCAAACAAATTGAAAATGAAAGATCAAATCATGGCCATTTAATCTCACAAACTACATGCTAAACACAATGCAATGCAAAAAGAATCAAGACCCAACTCTCAATGGTTAGGCAGAAATGGTTTTTGGAAGTTTGGATCAAAATAATGCATAAAAATGGTTTTAATTCCATGAAAAATTCTCAAAATGCATCAAGATCAAAAAAGAAATTTGGTTTGAGGGTTGGACAATGTTTCTAAATGGTTTTAAATGTTTCATGAATTTTTTGGTGATTTTTAAATACCTAAAAGCATTTTTAATTAATTAATTCTCATTAATTAATTAAAAATAAACTTTTAAATATTTAAAAATACTTTTTTAATGCAAAAAATAAAAATAAAAATATTTTTGTGTTCTGAAATTAAATAATAACTTGTATAAAAAATTTCAGAATTTTTAAATAAGTTTTGCTATTTTTAATTAAATGTACAAAAGAAATATAAAAGAAATGAAATAAAATTAATAAAAATGAAAAGTATGCACATCTAGAGGCTGAGATTCAAACTGGGAGAAGGAGGGAACACTGCGCGCGCAATCCTACGGCTGGTATTCAAACTGGTCAAATTAATATAAAACCTGATTAATTAACTAATGACGTGGATTAGGGCTTTAATGAAGCAATCCAGGCCCTTGAATGCACGCGGGAATGGACTTGGTCAACTCATCCAACGCTCACAATTCAAACTTCATTAATTACAGGGATTAAACCCTAATTATTTTCAGGTGGCCGGAGAAGACCTCCGGTCGTCTTCTCCGGTGGGAACCCCACCTGAAAATTCCTAAAATCCTCAAAACGTAACTAAAATGAAATCTAAAAGAACAGAAATCCTTCCCACACCTCACTGGATCAAAACCCTAAGCTAAAACTCATTTATCTTTCCTCAACCCACTGAATCGAAACAAAACATTTTCTAGGGCAAAAATTTCAGAACACGATTAAACTCTCATCTCTCCACCATTTTCAAAACCAAAGACATCAGAGTGACCAGTGAACTACAAAGAACATCTTAGGAACTTTAAAAATTGTTTCTGGAAAAAAAGTTCTTGAACTACCTGAGTTTTGAAGCTTTCAGTTTGCAGCTTTCTGGCTTCTTTCCCTTGTGCAATCCACTCCTATGACCTCCCTTATGAACTCTTGATGCTTAGAGAAGGTTTGTGCTGGCTGGTTTGAGAGTTTGAACCAGTTCTGTTCAAGCTCAGGTGAGAATCGTGTTCTTGATTCCTTGAGTTTCAGGTTGATTTTAGGGGTGCTTTGTGATCAGGGTGATGTATTGAGAAGGTTTATGAAATTTGTTTGTGTGTTTGTGAGTTGTGTGAAGAGTTTCGAATGCTTTTTCTCTAAGGGTGGAAAATGAGGATGCTGAGTTCTTGCTTGTTTCAGGCTTGTGTCTTGTGATGTTTAGCTTGCATTTGGTTTGTATAAACTAATCCTATTGGTCAGAAGATGTGACATGTCCTTTTGTGATAGGTATGGCTACTTTTGCAAATTGTCAACTTTGTGTAAGAGAAAGCATGGGTCTTGTTCTAGCCAAGTACAAGGGCTGTGGGCTGCGCAGCATGGTGAGGGGAAAGGCTAGGGTGGTTCAGCAACCAAGGCAGCAAGTGGATGAGATGTTATGATGGATTTTGCAACTTGGTTCACTTTGGTTCTCATGAAAAGATCTTGCTCCCAAAGGCCAAACAATGTGAGAAACTCTTGGCCCATTCTGATTTTTAGGACTTGTGTGAAGTTTGTGTAATGGTTTGACATCAATTAGAAGTCACAAATTGCCTTGATACAAGATTTTGCAAGTTTTCCATTTGGTGCATAACTTGAAATTTAGTGATTTTTGCCAACTTTGATGAACCATAACTTTTGATCAAAAATGAATTAGGTCATGTTCTTGTACTTTTTGAAAAGGGAAAGATCTATTTTACAACTTTCATGACCAAAGTTTTTTTCATTTGAAGCCTTCTTGAATCAAAAAGTAAGGGTTGAAAAAGTTGCATAAAATGACATTTTCATTAAAAGTCAAACTTGCCCAAAAAGTCAACTTTGCAAAAACTTCAAATTCTTCAATTTTGTGAACTTCAAACTTCTTCTATGATCAAATAAAGATCATACACACCCAAAATGATGAAGATCACCCCTTGGTTGGGTCATTGGGGGCCTCAGATGCCCTGATTTTGCACTGACTTGTCTGAAAAGTCAACTCTTGATCAGATGACTTCCTCATGGAATTTCTTCATGAAAATTGATATGCATACTCCCTATACCATATAGAGACCAATAGAAACAAGAATGACCAAAAAATTTGGGGTTATGGCCTCTGAAACCAAAACCCTAATTTTAGGTCATCTGTGCAGTCAAGCCTGGCTCTGCTTCCATACCAATCCCAGTTCTTGTGATTCTTTGGCATTCTTGACTTTGAGAGGATATAATATGATACTTGAACACACATGGACCCCTTTGAAGTGATTGATGGCCTTTGGAATGGCTCAAGGAGCTCCTGGATTGCTCAGATCACAAACCCTAGATGCAGATGACTTAGAACCAATGCAGTGAATCCAAAAAGTGGTATGAGATACCATGATGGTGTTTATGCATATGAAATGGTCACAAGCCATGGTGTGAATGGGTGAGGGCAAATTTGGGGTGTTTACAGCTGCCCCTATTCAAACATGAGTTAGCTGTGCAGGATGTAAGCAATGGCTTAACAGGCAAACAAGATAACTTGTGGTTGAATACCAAAGACAGTCCAAAATTAGCACTCACAGAATGAAGAAGAAAAGGGATATAGATTGTAAAGGAAAATAAAGTATATTGTAAAGTATGGGCGACGGAGGACGACCGTCGAGCAGAGGATGACTGCTGGAGAACAAGCAATGACGGGGACGGCCGACATGCTGGGAACAGGTGTAGGAAATAAAGCGATGACGGGGACGACCGACATGCTGGGGGGTAAAGAATTATGATGGGGACGGCCATCAAGTAAAGCTGTAAAATTCTCTGGGGATTAATGGAAAATGATGGGGACGGCCATCAAGTTCATAAAGCAAAGTAACCAACGATGGGGACGGCCATCGGGCTAAAAGGAAAAGGGACCACGACGGGGACGGCCATCGGGTTAAAGAATAAATGAAATAAACAGATGATGAGGTACGGTCATCAAAGGTGAAGGACGATCACCTAGCAGGGGACGGCTGCTCTGTAAGGGTTAAGATGAGGGACGGTCATCTAAGGTGGAGGACGACCACCAGGCAGGGTACGGCTGCCGAAAATATCGCGACATAGGACGAATGCCGGATAAAAGGTCAACGATGGGGACGGCCATCGGATGAGCATGATGGAGGACGACCATCAAGAGGTGGAGGACGACCACCTAGCAGGGGACGGCTGCTCTCAAGGTTTATCATGACGTAGGACGAACGCCAGATAACCAAAATCAACAATGGGGACGGCCATTGGATAAAATGATGAAGGACGATCATCAAAAAGGTGAAGGATGATCACCTAGCAGGGGACGGCTGCTAAATATCACGGCATAGAACGAATGTCGGGTAGAAGGAGTCAACGATGGGGACGGCCATCGGATGAGCATGATGGAGGACGACCATCAAGAGGTGGAGGACGACCACCTAGCAGGGTACGGCTACTCTCAGGGTTTATCATGACATAGGACGAATGTCAGATAAGAAGAAAATTCACTTTACTGGGGGAGTAGTAAACACGGACGAGTGTTTACATCCAAGAAATAAAAGGTATAAGTGTTTGGTATTGTGTATATATTAAAGATGCGGACGAGCATCCTTAAGACTATGATACGGACGAGTATCAGGTAGAAACAAATACTGACACGTGTTCAGAGATGATGATACGGACGAGTATCAACTGGTTAACAGAGAACACGGACGAGTGTTGAATCTGAGGGGACTCTTCTGGGGAATAGTAGACACAGACAAGTGTCTATATTCAAGAAGACACAGTGTATGGGTTAAAGATGCGGACGAGCATCCTTAAGATTATGATACGGACGAGTATCATGTAGAAACAAACGCTTGACGCATGTTCTGAGATGATGGTACGGACGAGTACCAACTGGTTAACAAAGAACACGGACTAGTGTCGAATCTGCGGGGATATAAATGGTGTATACAAGATACGGACGAGTATCTGTATAAGTATGAGTAGAAAGTATGAGTGATGTAACTGAGTGTTCAATCTGCTGGGGAGAATGACACAGGCGAGTGCCAAAAGGAGAAGAGTATAGTATAAACGAGTATCTGGTATACAGAGTGTTTATGTTACTGTGCTGGGAAGATGACATGGACGGATGTCAAGAAAGTTATATATATACAAGTATCTGTGAGTGTAAAGGGGATATCTTTGGCTTTCTGCTGGGGATATGACACGGACGGGTGCCACAAGGAGTGTGTATTTGTATTGGTGAATGTGAGGCAACTGCTTTAGCTGGGGAATCTGGGGAGTAATCTGCATACCGTTGATGAGTTGATAATATTCACAAGTGTTCGATTCTGACCATGACTCATGATTATGCTATATGTTTGATTTTTGCCGTAATGCTCCGTATTAGACGGAATGCTACGCTTTGTAGGTGAATATGATGCGAATGCCATGATTATGCAAAAAGATACCAATCCGGGGTTCGGATCCTAATGTTGTGAAGATCCCTGGTTGATTCGTTTGAAATGGACATCCCAGCTGGGGATGAGATTATTGGTAGATCTGATGAAATGATTCTGCTTGGTGAAATGGGCCAATGATAGGCCTTTTCCAGTAATGAGGGACCCAGCTGGGGGGTTGTAGAAGCTTTCTTCACTCTGTTGTGACTCCTTCGTGCGTTGCTCTTCCGGATAGAGGCTGGAACTCTGTGGGGAGATGATTCCCTGGCTTTTGTACTTGACTGAGGAAGAATGCTTGGCAACTCGGCTGGGAGAAGCAACAAGTGGCAACTCAGCTGGGGAGAAAGTACTTGGAATGCTAAGGCTGAGTGAGTGTTGATTTGCCAGCTTGCTGGGATGAAGCTTCCATGCCCCATGTTGCGCTCCAGATACCTGCAATCCTGCAAAGACAGGAAACGCACAAGTAATCCCGAGGTATCCCTTACCGGATTCCGTCATAGGAGTTAGACACTTCTGAGAGTAAGTATATTCCTTGCAAGCACGTGTTTTATTTTCTTTACTTTTAAGGATAACATCTGTATTCATGCAATCAGTTTTTCTTAAGACATCAGACATTCTTTGCAAACAAAAATGTACAAGACGAAACATGACTGAAAAATCTGATTTTATTAATTCATGTGCCCTGAATTGGCAAGGTACAGTCAAAGAAACATATTCCCTGGAATGAGGAGATTGTTACAAACTGAGAAACAAAATGCTGGCAATGTTGACGACGCTTTAAGGAGCTTCCTCTTGCTATGACTCGTATGACATTCGACATTCTTCTCGTCTTGCTTTCTGAAGAAGACTGATTCTGACAAAAGCTTGATCCCTTCGAAGCTTACCAAGTTGCAGGTGATACAGACGAATTCAGAATGCAGTTCTTCGCTTATTCCCTTATTTTGCATGGATCGCCCTTTCGGGTTTTCAATCCATCGGGATACCCATTTTTTGCCTGAGCTGTCCAATGCGGCTTTTCAACTCAGCGGGTGTACACATTTTTATTTATTTCCCTTATTTTTGCCCGAGTCTTTTATTCTGTTTTTGACTCGCCGGGATGCCCTATTTTTTCCTGGACTTACATTCTGTTTTTGCGTCCAGCGGGTCATTTTTATGCGAAGTATTTTTTAACTGCATCTGAATTCACAGGGGACGGGAAATCTTCACCATCCATGGTGCCGAGCATCAGTGCTCCACCAGAGAAAACTTTCTTTACCACGAACGGTCCTTCATAATTTGGAGTCCATTTGCCCCTGTGATCTGTATGAGGAGGGAGGATTCTCTTCAGCACAAGACTCCTACTTGATACTCTCGGTGCCTGACTTTCTGATCGAAGGCTCTCTTCATCCTTTTCTGATACAACTGCCCATGACAGATTGCAGCCAATCTTTTCTCTTCAATCATACTCAGTTGTTCGTATCGGGATCGGACCCATCCTGCTTCGTTCAGCTTAACATCCATCAGTACCCGCAAGGAGGGTAATTCAACTTCAACAGGTAGGACTGCCTCCATACCATACACAAGCTGATACGGTGTTGCCCCAGTGGATGTTCTGATTGACGTGCGGTACCCATGCAAGGCAAATGGCAGCATCTCATGCCAGTCTTTGTACGTAACTACCATCTTCTGCACAATCTTCTTGATATTCTTATTAGCTGCCTCAACAGCGCCGTTCATCTTTGGCCTGTAAGGAGAAGAATTGTGGTGTTGGATCTTGACGTCCCGGCATAGTTCTTCCATCATTTTGTTGTTCAAGTTGGAACCATTATCAGTAATGATTCGCTCGGGAACTCCGTATCGACAGATGATATCTCTCTTCAGAAATCTGGCTACCACTTGCCTTGTAACATTTGCATATGAGGCTGCTTCAACCCACTTGGTGAAATAGTCAATGGCGACCAGGATGAATCTGTGGCCATTTGAAGCAGTCGGTTCAATCTTGCCAATCATATCAATGCCCCACATAGCAAAGGGCCAGGGTGAAGACATTATATTCAAAGGACTGGGAGGCACATGTACTTTGTCCGCATAGATCTGACATTTATGGCATTTTCTGGCGTAGGCACAACAGTCGGCATCCATTGTGATCCAGTAATAGCCTGATCTCAGCAATTTCTTAGCCATGGCATGCCCTCCTGCATGGGTACCAAAGGATCCTTCGTGCACCTCATGCATCAACAAGTTTGCTTCTGTCCTATCAACGCATCTGAGGAGTACCATATCAAAGTTTCTTTTGTACAGGGAGCCATCAGTGTTCAGAAAGAAACTACCAGCAAGCCTTCTCAAAGTCTTCTTATCATTGGAAGATGCCCCAGGTGGGTATGTTTGATCCTCCAAGAAGCACTTAATGTCATGGAACCAAGGCTTATCATCTTTGACAACATCTGTTGGAAATACATATGCTGGTCTGTCGAGTCTGGATACTGGAATCTGCGGTACAAAATTGGCAGCTTGAACCTTGATCATGGACGAAATGGTAGCCAGAGCATCTGCAAACTGATTCTCGTCCCGAGGGATATACTCAAGCTTGACCGTTGTGAAGAAAGTCAATAACCTCCTTGTATAATCCCTGTAAGGTATTAGATGATCCTGGTGCGTGTACCATTTGCCGTTGGTTTGATTAACTACCAGAGCTGAATCTCCGAATACAGTCAATGTCTTGATCTTGAGGTCAATGGCTTCCTCAAGACCCATAATGCAAGCTTCGTATTCAGCTTCGTTGTTAGTGCAGCTGAAAGTGAGTTTTGCCGAGAAAGGCATGTGAACTCCTTTAGGTGTAATGAGCACTGCACCAACACCACGACCATTCATGTTAACAGCCCCGTCAAACATCATAGTCCATTCTTCTTCTGGGTCAGGCCCTTCGGTGTGAATAGGCTCTTCATGATCTTTCACTTTTATGAACATGATGTCTTCATCAGGGAAGTCAAACCTCATAGGTTGGTAGTCATCAATAGGTTGCTCAGCAAGATATTCAGATAGTACACTGCCCTTGATGGCTTTCTGAGAGGTGTACTGGATGTCATATTCCGTGAGGATCATTTGCCATCTTGCAACCCGTCCGGTGAGAGCTGGCTTCTCGAAAATGTACTTAACTGGGTCCATCTTGGAGATCAACAAGGTAGTGTGGGTCAACATATACTGTCTCAGTCGGCGAGCAGCCCACGCTAAAGCACAACAAGTTTTCTCGAGCAGTGAATAACCTTGTTCACAGTCGGTAAACTTTTTGCTCAGGTAGTAAATTGCATACTCTTTTCGACCAGACTCGTCATGCTGGCCCAGCACACACCCCATTGACTCTTCTAATACTGTCAGGTACATTATCAGAGGTCTTCCTTCAACTGGAGGCATAAGGATTGATGGTTCTTGCAGGTATTCCTTGATCTTGTCAAAAGCCCTTTGGCAGTCTTCATTCCACCTGACCGTCTGTTCTTTTCTTAACAGCTTGAACAAAGGCTCACAGGTTGCAGTAAGGTGAGATATGAACCTTGAGATGTAGTTCAATCTACCCAGAAACCCCCGAACTTCTTTCTCAGTTTTTGGTGCAGGCATTTCTTGAATGGCTTTGACTTTATCAGGGTCAACCTCAATCCCTTTCTCGCTTACGATAAAACCCAGCAGCTTACCAGATCGCACCCCGAATGTGCATTTGTTGGGGTTCAGCTTCAGTTGATACTTCCTCAAACGCTTGAACAACTTCAGCAGATTTACCAAGTGGTCTTCTTCTGTAAGGGACTTGGCAATCATGTCATCCACATAACACTCGATTTCCTTATGGATCATATCGTGGAATAATGTTACCATAGCCCGTTGATATGTTGCACCAGCATTCTTCAATCCGAATGGCATCACTTTATAACAGAAAGTGCCCCAGGGTGTGATGAAGGTTGTCTTCTCCATGTCTTCAGGTGACATCTTGATCTGGTTGTATCCTGAAAATCCGTCCATGAAGGAGAATACCGAGAACTGAGCCGTATTATCCACCAATACATCAATGTGAGGTAATGGGAAATCATCCTTCGGGCTGGCTCTGTTCAGATCCCGGTAGTCAACACACATTCTCACCTTGCCGTCTTTCTTAGGCACAGGTACTATATTAGCAACCCACGGTGGATAGCTAGTTACAGCAAGGAACCCGGCGTCCCATTGCTTTTGTACCTCTTCTTTGATCTTCATTGCCATGTCTGGGCGAGTACGACGCAGCTTCTGTTTAACCGGTGGGCATTCTTCTCTTAAAGGCAGCTTGTGCATGACAATATCAGTGTCCAACCCTGGCATATCTTGATAAGACCAAGCAAACACGTCCACATATTCTTGAAGCAGGTCAATCAGTTGTCTCTTCACTGAGTCTTGTAAGCAGGCCCCGATTTTAACTTCTTTTACGTCATCATCTGTACCAAGATTAATCGTTTCTACCTCCTCCTGATGAGGAGTGATAACCTTTTCCTCTTGCCTCAACAACCTGGCTAGCTCTTCAAGAAGCTCGTAATCTTCTTCAACCCCTTCATCAGCTTGGTTGATCGGATTGTCAGAGTCATACGAAGTCATAGCCGTGCTGTTGTCGGTGTTGTCTGGAAGGCACTCTCTGCAAGGGTTCAGTTTGTTCATTTTAGTGATTGATTTTAATCTTGTTTAAAAAAGTGAAATGAAATTGTCATTTTGAAAACATTGCCATTTATTTTTTGTACAAAAAGAAAAATGGGAAACAGTGAGCGGAAAAGAAAAAGACTCGTTTGCAAAAGATGTCTGATATTTCATTGATTAATCTTGTTGCACAAAAATTACAGATGGCCCGATTACAAAATGAGTCTTGTCATCTTGGGCAAGATGCAAGACTTGATGCATGCTTAAAATATACAGGAAATAATAATTACTCTGCAGGAGTAACTCTTATAATTTCCTGGGAAGACCAGTTTGAGATACTGCTCCCCGGGATCTTTGGACGAATCCAGCTTTCCAGGTTGCGTTCATCTTCCGACTCATCTTCCAAGTTGTTGACAGCATCGGGGGTGAGCATCCCCCCACTAACAAAGTTGGGCTTCTTGGCAGCCTCTGCTTGATCTTCTTGAGTTGGTTTGTAACCCAACCCAAATCTATCTTCTTTCTTCTCCACAGGCAACAGTTTGCCCCAGCCTTGAACATTTCCTTCTTCCACCACCTTCCGGGCCTGCTGGTAGGATGTCATGGGAGTCCCAAGTACAGCAGAAGTTTCATTAATATTCAGGGCCTCAAACCCTTGACTCATCGTCTCGTGGATCTCCCCATCCATCTCAATGTATTTATAAGTAGCCAGATGGCTAACAAAAATATCCTCTTCTCCACAAATAGTAACGACTTGGCCTTCCCACTCAAATTTTAACTTCTGGTGAAGGGTAGACGTTACTGCGCCAGCGGCATGAATCCATGGTCTACCCAACAAACAGCTGTAGGCAGGCTGAATGTCCATCACGTAGAAGGTCGTTTTGAAAGTCTGTGGGCCATTCGTTACAGGCAACTCAATTTCTCCCAGAACTGATCTCTTAGAGCCGTCAAAGGCTCTCACTACTAAGTTACTGGGACGTAACGCCAATCCTTCATATTCCAGCTTCACAAGGGCCTTTTTAGGTAAGACATTGAGGGATGATCCTGTGTCTACCAATACATGTGAAAGAACTGCACCCTTACACTCCATGGTAATGTGCAAAGCCTTGTTGTGATTGCGGCCTTCCGTAGTCAAATCAGTGTTGGTGAATCCCAGTCCATTACTAGCATTAACATTTCCAACCACAGCTTCCAACTGATTGACGGTGATCTCTTCTGGCACATAAGCTGCGTGCAGGACTTTGAGTAGTGCGTTCCGATGAGCCTCGGAGCACATAAGCAATGATAGAATGGAGATCTTGGAAGGCGTCTGGTGAAGCTGGTCCACTATCTTGTAATCACTTTTCTTGATGATTCTCATGAATTCATCAACTTCTTGATCAAAAGGTGTTTTCAAAGTTTCTCTAACAACCTGCTCTTCTTGCACCATGCTCTTTCCTTTTGCCTTGGCAGCAGCTTCTGCTTCAGCAGTGGGTCTTTGAATTTGTGGGGCGAAGAGACGTCCGCTTCGAGTGAAGCCTCCGCCTCCCCCCACATTGTCTATTTGTGGTGAAGAAGTTGATGATTCAAAAGTGATTTTCTGTCCTTCACAGTATAAATCAGAGCCGTAATGCCAAGGGACGGCATTACTGCTTTCATAAGGTACTGGTCCAGGCACTGTGACAGTGACTGGACTGATGGCAGCTGCGGAAGGAACCGTGATAGTCTGTGGATCATAATATATTGTGACTGGTGCTCTGGTAGGAGCGGCACTTTGTGAGTTGTAGGCAGAATCATTGGCAGGATCATAATAAATTGTAACTGTTGAAACACTTGCATTGTTTGTTGCTGATGTTGTAGGAGACATTGCTGGAAGAATGGGTGTTGTTGTTGTAGGAGTTTCCAAATGAAGGGGTGCTGAAGTTGTAGAAGGGACGTTTGCTGATATCTGGTCAGTTGAAATGACAGATGAGGCATTTGTTGATGAAGCTGAAGAGTTGTCTGGAACAATGGTTGTTGCAGTTGTAGTAGACTCTGGAATTGTTGTTAATGAGATTGCTGGATTGGTAGGAATTGATGTTGTAATTTGAAGCAGGCCACTCTGGATGAGACCATCTATGCCATCTCTCAGGTTATCACAACCATTCACTGAAATGTTGCAATAAGCACACCCTAACTCACATCCTGGGAACATTTGACATTCAAGGAGTTGAGCTTTAATCTCCACCAAGGGTGTCCGAATCTGACCCACACTGGTTATCAAGTAAGACGGCTTATCTTCTTCAATAGCATTGATTCTGGGACCACCATGGTGTGGCATAGGGTTCTTGTTAACATTTGGTGGTGGTGCAAAGTTTAAAGCCTTGGAATCCACTAGATCCTGCACTTTCATGTGCAAAGCTCTGCACTTTTCCGTACTATGACAAGGTGCATTTGAGTGAAAGGCACATCTGGCGCTGGCGTCGTAATTTCTGGGCAGACTGGCAGGATCTGGAGGGGCCAATGTCCTTAGCTCAACTAGGTTGAGTTTCAGGAGTTGTGGCAGTAATGTGGCATAGGGCATAGGGATCGGATCGATCACCCTATTGGCCTGAGAGGGCCTCTGTTGGTATGGTCTCTGCTGATTGTTGGTGTTGCTGTTGTTGTAACTTCTTTGAGGAGGATACTGAGTTTGTTGCTGATAATTTTGTTGTTGAGGTTGATAAGCTGGTTGAGGATGAATTGGAGCGGGAATGGTGACTGCTGCCACAGACCTATGAACATATTGGGGCCTGCCCCTGTTGGTGTGGATAGCATTGGTTTCACCAGTTCTTCTTGGGCCTGCAAAAGGCTTTCTTGGGTTGTTGGACGAGCTTGCACCGTTGTCTGAGATCTTACCCATCTTCAATAGGCTTTCAATTCTCTCCCCGGCTATGACTACATCTGCAAAGCTGGTAGATGAGAAGGCAGCTAGCCTATCAATGTAAGTCCCCTGGAGGGTGTTCATGAACATATCAGCCATCTCCCTCTCTGACATGGGTGGCTGGACAGAAGCAGCGAGCTGTCTCCACCTTTGAGCGTATTCACGGAAGCTTTCCCTGGATGACTGAGACATCCCCATCAGGAGGGTCCTGTTGGGGGCCATATCCAGGTTGTACTGATACTGTCTGATAAAGGCCTCTGCCAGGTCCTTCCAGCATCTAATGGTTGCTCTTGTCAAGTGGGAGTACCATTCCCTCGATGCTCCAGTTAAGTTATCCTCAAAATAAAACATCCATAGCTTTTCGTCCATGGTATAGGCCTTCAGCCTCCCCAGAAAGGATTGTAAATGGGTCCGGGGACAGGAAGTCCCGTTATACTTCTCAAAGCATGGTGGTTTAAATTTGTGAGGGATCCTGACCCCGTCCACTAGACCCATGTCCATAACATCAAATCCCAAAGAATTCTGGGACTCCAAAGACCTTAGTTTCTCAGCAATCTCTTCTAGCCTTCTGTCATAGGCTTCCTCCCCAGCTCCCATCACTGTGAACTGATCTTCCTGGGGGTCTTCTTGCAGTACTCTACCCGCTGTGGCAGTCCCTTGCACATTGACAGGGATGTTGATCTCTGGATGCTGGTGGGGTCCAAAGACTGGGGGATTAACATGAGGTTGGACTCTTTCATTGTTGCTTGTCCCAGCAGTCCCTGGATGATGGTCTTCCTGGTTCCTCCCCTCTACTAGTGCTCTTAACCTCTCATGGCTTTGAGCCATATTGTTCATCACCTCCATAAATTGTGTCATCTGATTCCTCATTTCCAACCTCTCGTTGATCATTTGATTCCTGACCTCTGTAAGGTCCTGCTGCATTTGGTCCATCTGTATGCCCGGAAGATTGTTGCGGGTGGGGTATCTGTGTGGACGGTTGAGTGGAAACCCTCGACGTCAAGCAATAGTTCCTGAGTTCACAACAGAGTTAGTAACAATAAAACAAAAACCAACAAAACAAAACAAAAGGGTTAGTATGCAATGCAGTATGTCTATTTGTTTCCAAGGTATCCGGCTTGGCACTTGGTTTTGACCTTTCCAGACCCTTGAAGAAGATGCTTGTGATGTTGCTTTGGAAGAACTCAAATAAAACAAACCAACACATATATTACAAAAAGCAAATGATACATAGTTTGTTTTTTCCTTACAATACATGCCCTCTGAGGGGTCAAAAATACGACATAACGAAAAGTACAGTGAAAAGAAAGCAACAACAAGCAGAAAGTCAAACACCAAGACCAAACTCATCCTCCTGAACTTCCTTGAGAAGTGCTTCAGTCACAGGATCAGCTGGACGCTTTGTAAGATTCCTGATGAGGAGATTCCTTGTAGCCACAGCTGCAGTTAGCTTCTTGTGTTGACTCTGGTCCTTTGACCTCTTTACACCAGCTCTGATCTTCAACTCTGAGATCTCCCTCTGGGCTGCTGCCAGGGCTTCCTGTTGTTCTTTTGCACTAGCTTCCATCTGTTCAATCTTATCCTGAGTCCTTTTGTCCTCCTGAGTACGGGCTTCGGTGATCCTGACCCACCTTGCCTGACTTTCCTTCAGATACAAATCAGTCCTAGCTTTCTGGAATTGGGCTTCTTTGCAGGCATTCTTCAAGATCTGCTCTCCAGCCCTAGACTTCTTAATGTAATCCTCAGACTTCTCAATTTTGGCCAGATGCTCCATCCTTAGCTTTTCTAACCTCTCAATATCCAACCTACCATCACTCCTCTCCCAGAGGGTCTTCTGTAGAGCTTGAGTCAGCTTCTCATTTCTCTCTTTCAATTTCTCAAACTCCTCTAAGCTGACAGTTGCTGGAGGTGGTGCTGTGGAAGGTCCAGGTACATCTTCAATAGTGAAGGGCATTCCAGTAATTTGAGCCCTGGCATGAGACCACTCATAGTACTGGGCTGAGGCCACATTATTGCATCTTCCAAGAATGGTTACCCCTTTAGTCTGCACATTTTCCCAGGCCCAGGATGCCTGCCTGACAATAGCCAGATTAGGCTTGATCTCACAATAAAGGGTCTCAGTCAGATCCTGTGCTCTAGGAGGATGGACTAATGCATAGCCCAGTTGTCTTTTGAATAGCAGAGGGTTGTAGTTGATACAACCCTTCACTCCAATCAGAGGCACATTGGGGAATTGCCCACAACTTGTGATGATGGCTCTGCCTTTGGTGCTCTGAGTACACCACCTGATGTCATCTGTGGTTAGAGCAACAAGCCTCTTAGCCCAATTTCTTTGCTGGTGAGGGTTCAAGAATGCGTCAGTCTTTGGAAAATGCTTGAGCAGCCAAGTATGGAACAAAGGAGCACAACATCTTACTAATCTTCCCCTTTGCTTTTCATTCCTTTGATGAACAGAGTAATAAAGATCTCCCAGTAAAGTGGGTACTGGGTTTCTCAGGATGAACAGATGGATTGCATTCTTGCTAACAAATCTAGGCTCATCTGCAAAAAGTATGACCCCATATATGCTGAGGGCCAACAGAGCACAGACTGCCTTCCACTCCCCCAAGGAGGCCTTCAGAATAGCCTGAGAAGTCAAGAAATCCAGATGAAAACCAGAAACTCCAGCTTTAGATGTCAAATTTTGCCCAATCAGAACTGGTTCCAGATGTAATGCTTTTGCTATCTCCTCATTACTTGGGAAAGCCATCTCAGGGTTGAAGGGTATTCCACCCCTGATAGGTACACCAACCAATGATGAATATTCCTCCAACAAGGGCCCCAACTGAAAATTCTGAAAGGTGAAGCACCTCAGAGGGGGATCATAGAACTGCAGGCAAGTATGTATCAAGCTCCTCTGTGAAGGGTCCAAATCCAATACCACATCAAGGATTCCTCCATAATGTTCTCTGAAATGTGGTATATGGTCTGGAGTAATCAGGGTCTGAATCCTCCTGATGCTAGCTAGCTCAGGCTCAAAGAAGTGATAGGAGATGTTACTTTTCTTAGGTGCCATGTTGCTAAAGAATGGGTGCTGATGATGATGACTGAGAATAACACTGAAGATGGGCCACTGATAGGCTGAGACTGAGGGTGCAGGTGACTGGAGCAAGTAGCTGATAGCTGAAGCAAGTGCTGATGAAGATAGGTCTAAGCTGAAGAAGGGGGCAAAACCAAGCCAAAATGATAGGATGGATACCCTGAAAAACAAATAAACACATGTCAAAATGATGCAATGAGGATGTATGCAAATGATATGCAAGGGTTTGTGACTGAGCTGGATCTGATTAACTGCTCTGATATAAGTCCATATATGTTCAAGAAATCCAGATGGAGGTTCATAAGTCCAATAACCAGGGTGGGGGACTCAAATAAAGAGTCACATGTCCAGGGTTAAAAATCACAAGAACTGTCCCAACATGGAGTACTCTTAATCAAATCCAAGTAACAGGGTATGCTGAGGTCAAAGGGTACCTGCAAACCTATAAACAGCCCAACCCCCCTCACAGGTGATGCTCTAAAACAAGGATCCTCAGACTTGGATCAGTTATGAGAAGTGTAAACACTTCTAACCCGGAGGTACAGTGTTTACAATAACCATAAAAGATCCTCCTCTAATTCACCCCAGTTTCTGAAGGTCAATACTAAAGGTCATCCAGACTTAGCAGGCTTCCCAGATAGCCCTAGTACTACAGGAAATCTGCAGCACAGAGTTCTCAAGAAGAAACCCATATCTGAACCGTGTTTCATATTCCCGCACCAGACCGAAATGGAATGGGAAAGAATATGAACCACTCTAGCCTAGGTGTCACTCAGGTCCCAGGTATAGGACCTCAACTCTCAATAGAACACCCACCCACCAAAGCAACAAAACAGATCCAGCACAGACAGCATGACAGTATGATATATATGCACAAAGTTATAAAGAAAGCAATAAACAAAATTGTACATAAAGCAGTAAATAAAACAAATATACAAACACAGATAGCACATAACACCCCAGTAAACACCAATCAAACAAGCGCTAGGAGGAACCCACAAAAGAACCAGAAGCCCTGGTTACAGTATAAGGTTCCCCAGCAGAGTCGCCAAGCTGTCGCTCCCGATAAATGGGAATGGCCCAGATAAGGGTACAGACGCGAACGGTCGGCGAAAGAGGGATGTGAGAACACACAGGAGTGAACTCACAGGGAAATGAATAGAGTCGCCAGCTAGGCATTTTTATCCCGGAGGAAAGGCAATGCTGCATAGACCTAGAAAGATATGGATAAGACGGTTGCGAACCAGAGAGACTGAGAAAGGGGGTTGGTTACAATCTGGGAAGGTATTAGCACCCATATTGTCCGTCGTACTCGACGGGATCCACGCTTAAAAGATTTGTGTTTTAAAGGGGTAGTGTCAGTGCAATCTGTGTATAAAAGAGCTGGAAAAGGATATACAGGTGTCAGTGTAAGAGAAGTGAAGTGTGTAAATGATGTGTCAGTGTGAGAACAAGAATGAAATGCTCAAGATCATGAGGCTTAAAGAATAATGCTGGGAAGAGGGGGAATATACAGAGACTTTTGTTCGATAACTGTTAAGTTATGCCTACGTATCCTCTCGTGCAATGAGGAAGTCAGAACACCGTAGTTCGACCCAAAGAGACTGAAAGATGAATTGACTTGTGAACTGCTTACTTGTCTATGCTCAAGTGTATGACCTGTCTGGCTCAGGTGCAAACTGTCTTGCATTAGACGGAAGAAGCAAGTTCTCGTTTATGAGTGAATGAGGTGAGAAAAGAATCCCGGAGGAGTCGATTATTGTTTGTTTTTGAGTTTTAAATCTTTTATTGCTTTTGAAAGTTTGTCATAAGTTAATGAGCTTAAGCCTAAACCAATAGGTTAGTAAACTCATCACATCTTCCCTCTGATTAGGGGTAATGAGAATACCTTAAGTGTGAAGTTAGCTTCTCACACTTAATCACCATGATGTAGGATTAAGATCATTAACCTACTTGTGATTAATTAGATGTTTTTGGTGTTTTTGTTTAGTGTTGAGTAATGAGATTAAGCCATAATCAGGGATTAAACAGACTCATTACACCATCCTAATAGAAGGATAATAGATGAGAATGTTTAAGCTGAGGAAAGCTCCTCAACTTAATCCATGATTAGGGATTAAACTCATGACAAAACAAAGCCTTGATTAGATGGATTTTAATTAATGGTAAGATGAAGAAATGATTTTTATGATTTGTAAGACAACTTGAGGGGGACTTGTCCATTAACACTAGGGTTAGTCCTTCTTAACCAGTTAAGGAAGAATTAGAACCCTAATGCAAGGCCCAAGTTACAAGCTTGATGTCTTGATGATTATTAGGTGAATTTATTAAAGGATTTAAACACATTAAGGGTTTAACACTTAGGATTAAATTTATACACTCCATCCCAATAGAAGGATGCAGGCATAAGCTTAATCACAAAGCCTTAAAGCCTTTAGGGTTTAGTCCCTGATTATGAGATGAGAAGAGAGACACAAAAGATGACACAAAGGTAAAAACTAAGTGGGGAGACTAATCAAAACCCTAATCATTGTCATGCTTGGTTGTTCCTAAGGTTTGTGAGGTTTAAGAAAGAAATCTTCAGAGGAACCACCAGGAAGCAGATGAAAGAAGCAAAGAGAAGCAAAGTAACTTGCTTCATTTAAGAAGACAAGTCACTTGAAGGAAGAAAGTAAGAAGAAGAAGAAAGAGCAAGCTCAATCTCAAACACATAACAAAATGCAGCAAGGATGCATAAGAAGAAAAAAATGAAAAGAAAATGTGAGAAGTGAAGGCAAATTCACTTCTCAAAGTAACTTACCACCTGAAAAGTTAGTGAAAGCAATGCAATGCAATGCAAAATGAGATGGAATGGCATGATGCAAACCAAAACCAGAAGCATATATGAGATGATAATGATGCTATGAGATGATGCAAACATGAAACAAGGCATGGGGATGATCATACAAACTCATGGATGCAAATGAAACAAGTTTAGAAACATGAACATACATGAAAAGTTATGGAATGCAAATGGCATACAACATGGCAAATGCAAGATGCAATGATCAAACATACTTTTAACATGTCTTAAGATGTCCAATGAATCAAATGGATGCACAAAATGCTATGGCAAGTCATGGTATGCAAGCAAAATGCAAGATGGGTGCAAGAGGAAGCCCAAATTAGGGTTTATGATCAATGCAACAAACAAAAACCAAAATCAGAAGCAAACATCAAGATAAAAAATTGAAAATGCACTCAAAGGAACCCTAAATCTATACAAACTCACTGCCCAAAGGAGAAGTTCCAACTCTTAACCTAATTCAAGTTATGATTTTTCCAAGTTTTCTAGGGTTTTAGGGCTCTTTAACAAGAAAATTACCAAACAAATTGAAAATGAAAGATCAAATCATGGCCATTTAATCTCACAAACTACATGCTAAACACAATGCAATGCAAAAAGAATCAAGACCCAACTCTCAATGGTTAGGCAGAAATGGTTTTTGGAAGTTTGGATCAAAATAATGCATAAAAATGGTTTTAATTCCATGAAAAATTCTCAAAATGCATCAAGATCAAAAAAGAAATTTGGTTTGAGGGTTGGACAATGTTTCTAAATGGTTTTAAATGTTTCATGAATTTTTTGGTGATTTTTAAATACCTAAAAGCATTTTTAATTAATTAATTCTCATTAATTAATTAAAAATAAACTTTTAAATATTTAAAAATACTTTTTTAATGCAAAAAATAAAAATAAAAATATTTTTGTGTTCTGAAATTAAATAATAACTTGTATAAAAAATTTCAGAATTTTTAAATAAGTTTTGCTATTTTTAATTAAATGTACAAAAGAAATATAAAAGAAATGAAATAAAATTAATAAAAATGAAAAGTATGCACATCTAGAGGCTGAGATTCAAACTGGGAGAAGGAGGGAACACTGCGCGCGCAATCCTACGGCTGGTATTCAAACTGGTCAAATTAATATAAAACCTGATTAATTAACTAATGACGTGGATTAGGGCTTTAATGAAGCAATCCAGGCCCTTGAATGCACGCGGGAATGGACTTGGTCAACTCATCCAACGCTCACAATTCAAACTTCATTAATTACAGGGATTAAACCCTAATTATTTTCAGGTGGCCGGAGAAGACCTCCGGTCGTCTTCTCCGGTGGGAACCCCACCTGAAAATTCCTAAAATCCTCAAAACGTAACTAAAATGAAATCTAAAAGAACAGAAATCCTTCCCACACCTCACTGGATCAAAACCCTAAGCTAAAACTCATTTATCTTTCCTCAACCCACTGAATCGAAACAAAACATTTTCTAGGGCAAAAATTTCAGAACACGATTAAACTCTCATCTCTCCACCATTTTCAAAACCAAAGACATCAGAGTGACCAGTGAACTACAAAGAACATCTTAGGAACTTTAAAAATTGTTTCTGGAAAAAAAGTTCTTGAACTACCTGAGTTTTGAAGCTTTCAGTTTGCAGCTTTCTGGCTTCTTTCCCTTGTGCAATCCACTCCTATGACCTCCCTTATGAACTCTTGATGCTTAGAGAAGGTTTGTGTTGGCTGGTTTGAGAGTTTGAACCAGTTCTGTTCAAGCTCAGGTGAGAATCGTGTTCTTGATTCCTTGAGTTTCAGGTTGATTTTAGGGGTGCTTTGTGATCAGGGTGATGTATTGAGAAGGTTTATGAAATTTGTTTGTGTGTTTGTGAGTTGTGTGAAGAGTTTCGAATGCTTTTGCTCTAAGGGTGGAAAATGAGGATGCTGAGTTCTTGCTTGTTTCAGGCTTGTGTCTTGTGATGTTTAGCTTGCATTTGGTTTGTATAAACTAATCCTATTGGTCAGAAGATGTGACATGTCCTTTTGTGATAGGTATGGCTACTTTTGCAAATTGTCAACTTTGTGTAAGAGAAAGCATGGGTCTTGTTCTAGCCAAGTACAAGGGTTGTGGGCTGCGCAGCATGGTGAGGGGAAAGGCTAGGGTGGTTCAGCAACCAAGGCAGCAAGTGGATGAGATGTTATGATGGATTTTGCAACTTGGTTCACTTTGGTTCTCATGAAAAGATCTTGCTCCCAAAGGCCAAACAATGTGAGAAACTCTTGGCCCATTCTGATTTTTAGGACTTGTGTGAAGTTTGTGTAATGGTTTGACATCAATTAGAAGTCACAAATTGCCTTGATACAAGATTTTGCAAGTTTTCCATTTGGTGCATAACTTGAAATTTAGTGATTTTTGCCAACTTTGATGAACCATAACTTTTGATCAAAAATGAATTAGGTCATGTTATTGTACTTTTTGAAAAGGGAAAGATCTATTCTACAACTTTCATGACCAATGTTTTTTTCATTTGAAGCCTTCTTGAATCAAAAAGTAAGGGTTGAAAAAGTTGCATAAAATGACATTTTCATTAAAAGTCAAACTTGCCCAAAAAGTCAACTTTGCAAAAACTTCAAATTCTTCAATTTTGTGAACTTCAAACTTCTTCTATGATCAAATAAAGATCATACACACCCAAAATGATGAAGATCACCCCTTGGTTGGGTCATTGGGGGCCTCAGATGCCCTGATTTTGCACTGACTTGTCTGAAAAGTCAACTCTTGATCAGATGACTTCCTCATGGAATTTCTTCATGAAAATTGATATGCATACTCCCTATACCATATAGAGACCAATAGAAACAAGAATGACCAAAAAATTTGGGGTTATGGCCTCTGAAACCAAAACCCTAATTTTAGGTCATCTGTGCAGTCAAGCCTGGCTCTGCTTCCATACCAATCCCAGTTCTTGTGATTCTTTGGCATTCTTGACTTTGAGAGGATATAATATGATACTTGAACACACATGGACCCCTTTGAAGTGATTGATGGCCTTTGGAATGGCTCAAGGAGCTCCTGGATTGCTCAGATCACAAACCCTAGATGCAGATGACTTAGAACCAATGCAGTGAATCCAAAAAGTGGTATGAGATACCATGATGGTGTTTATGCATATGAAATGGTCACAAGCCATGGTGTGAATGGGTGAGGGCAAATTTGGGGTGTTTACAGTCCCAGAGGGACAAAGAAACTTTCAAAGAGTATGCGTAGAGATGGCGCGAGCTAGCAGCTCAGATTGTGCCTCCTCTAGAAGAGAAAGAGATGACAAAGATCTTTTTGAAGAATTTAGGTTCTTTCTACTCTGAGAAGATGATAGCAAGTGCTCCTTCTGATTTCACTAAAATGTTGAGTATGGGGATGCGACTAGAAGAAGGTGTCTGTGAGGGATGGTTGAGCCAAGAAAGTAGTGATGGCTCGAGCTCTAAGAGGTTTAGCTTTGGTAAGAAAAAAGAAGGTGAGACTAATGCAGTGTCCCGTGAAAATTACAGAAGACCTTGTGGCCGTGAGAATCATCATCAACAGCATGTAGCTTCTGTAACTCCGATGATTAATGTGACTCCAACTGTGCCAACAACTCCAAAGTATCAGTCTCGTTATCAACAACCTTCTGTGCAACAGAGTGGTAATCAACAGGTTCGTGCTAAACCGAATTTTGATCCCATTCCAATGTTGTATGCGTATTTGCTTCCATCTCTGATCGAAAAGAATCTTGTGCAAACACGTTCTCCGCCTCCAGTTCCAGTGTCTATCCCATGGTGGTATAAGCCAGAGGCTCATTGTGCTTTTCATCAAGGTGCCCCGGGGCACGATATTGAGAATTGTTATCCATTAAAGTTTGAAATGCAGAAACTGATAAGGAGAAATGTTCTGTCTTTCAATGATGTTATTCCAAATGTGAAGACAAATCCGCTTCGGAAGCATGGCAATACGTCTGTGAACATGGTTGAAGGTTGTCCTGGTTTGTTCAAGATTTATGAGGTCCTCCATATTTGAATGTCTTTGGTTAAGATGCATGCTTTCTTAAGTGAATATCATGATATTGACCACGATTATGTTGGTTGTTGCATTTGCTCGGTGAACCCTCGTGGTTGCGTGATTGTTAAGAGAGACATTCAAGAGATGATGGATGATAAGTTGATTGAAGTGACATCGAAGAGAGATGCGTATGACAATGAAGTGAATGTTATTGTGCCTTAGTTCAATATTCCTGAGAAAGTTGTTCCTGAGAAGTTGGTTATTTCTTTTGATAGCCGCAAATATGTTGTTACTCCCTTGGTGATCAATTTGCCTAGTCCAATGCCATTTGAGTCTGATAAAGTTGTTCCATACCGGTATAATGCTACGATGATAGAAAATGTTAAGGAAGTTCCTATTCATTCTCCAAAGTCTGTGGTTAGCATTGCTGATGTGAAAAAGGTTACTCGAAGTGGTAGAGTTTATGCTTCGGATCCTCCAAAGAGAGTTGAAGATACAAATGCGAGTAAACAAATTATGGATGTTGTTGTCCGATAAGGTCAATTTGGTGATTCCAGTTTGAAAGATAGTGAAAATGAGGTGTTTAAATTGATAAAAAAGAGCGAGTACAACATTACTAAGCAATTGTTGGATACTCCGTCGAAGATATCAGTTTTATCACTCTTGATGTGCTATGAGGCTCATAGGCAGTCTTTGTAGAAGATTCTTGATCAAGCTTATGTTGACCACGATATGAATGTTGATCAGTTTGATAATATTGTGGCTAATATCACATCGTGCAACAATCTGAGTTTCTGTGATGATGATTTTCCTGAAGAAGGAAGGAAGCATAATTTGGCTATGCATATTTCAATGAATTGTCAGGAGGATGCTATGTCTAAAGTGCTAGTTGATATTGGGTCTTCTCTAAATGTGATTCCGAAGTCGACCTTGTCAAAGCTTGTGTACTAAGGTGCTCCCATGAGGCATAGTGGGATTATTGTGAAAGCTTTTGACGGATCGAAGAAGACAGTGATTGGTGAAGTTGATCTTCCTATTCTTATTGGAACGTTTATATTCCAAATTACTTTTCAAGTAATAGATATACGTCCCGCTTACAGTTGTCTCCTTGGAAGACCCTGGATTCATGAGATAGGAGATGTGACATCTACTCTCCATAAGAAGCTGAAGTTTGTGAAAGATGGGAAATTAGTGACTATTAGCGGTGAGCAGGTGTGAACACCCAAAATTTTCCCTCACACTTTTATCACATCTTGACTTATGATTATCATCATTGCATAGCCTATCATCACATTTTCACATTGCATATCCATCCTTCAGCAATTCATCTGTATATCTGCATCTAGGGTTTGTGATCAGATGAATCCAAGAATTGTTCTGAGAAATCTCCAAGGTCTTAAGGTATGCTAAGAGGGTCCATGAGTGTTATATGATCATCTTATGCCCCCATGGGTCCATTGAAATCAAGAAATGTCAAAGCATTGCAGAGGTATTGAAGCTAAGCTGAGGATCCCTACACAGATGACCTGAAATTAGGGTTTTGGTTTTGAAGGCCTTACACCCAAAATATTTGGTCATTATTGTGGCTATTGGTCCATATATGTTATAAGGAGCTTGTGTATCAAAATTTATGGAAAAATTCAATGTGGAAGTCATCTGATCAAATGGTAACTTCTTGAGCAACAAAAGTCAGATTCTGGGCATCTGAGGCCCCCAAAAATGGTTCCAAAGGGTCATCATCATCATTTTGAATTCATATGGTCTTTATTTGATCATTGGAATGATTGGAAGTTCACAAAGTTGAAGAAAAATGAGCAAAACCAAAACATGCCAAAAATGGAAATGACTTGTAATGAAAACTTTCCATTTTGGGAAAGATCTTCAACCTCCTCTTTCTTGATCAAAAAGGTTTCAAATGAAATTTCTTCAAACATGAAAGTTGTAGGTTGGATCCTCCCATTTTAAAAAAGTACGAGAACTCATTCTAATTCATCCTAGAACTCAAGTTAGGGCCTTGCAAAGTTGGCAAAAATCACATAAATTTCATGTTCATGTCAAAGAGGGATTTTTGCATATTGGCATTTCAAGCTTCTAAGTGACCTCTAATGCACTGAAATGTATCATAACATGTTCAAGCAACTTCTAAAGATCAGAATTGGCCTTTGAACCTAGGGTTTTGATGACTTGATTCTTAAGAAACTTCAAAGATGCCAAATTGCATAAACCATGAGAACACATGATCAAGGCCATCCAGCTGCATAAACTTGATCCAATGGCCTTCCTTGAAGCTAGCTGAAGAAATCCAAGCACATAAATCTCCTCTTCCATGGCCCATACCTATAGTACACAATTTTTGACTTTTTTGCATTTTCTCCCATACCAATCACACAGTGCTAAACCAACTTCCCTGACCAATGGTATGGCTTACATGAACCTTCAAGGCTATAAATATGCAAGCATGAAGGCCTGAAAGAAGACACAAGCTCAGATTGGCAAAATTACCTTGAAACTTTGTCTCTTCAAAACACAAAATCTAGCCAACAAAAACCAAAATTTATTTCACCATTCAACTCCTTATAACCTAAGGATCAAATCTCACCCATCACCATAGCCTGAAACAAGCCCAAACACAAACACGATTTCTGCTTTGTCAGAACTGAAACTCATAAACCAACCATTATAAACTCCATTAAAGCATCACAATAGCACAAGAGGGACCAAAGGAGGTGGATTGCACAAAGGAGAAGCCCATAAAGCTCCATTTCAAAGAACTGCATCTCAGGTAACCTTCATGAACTTTTTTTTCCAGAAGCATGATTTTAAGTTCTAGAATTAATCTACATGCTTCCCTGATAACCCTGATATGATTAGAATTGAAAATGAGCTAGGAATGAGTATGTATTGATGTTCTGAAACTTTAACCTAGAAATTTGTTTGCTTCGATTAAGCTTAATGATGTATGATAAATGAATTTTGTTTGTTGATTAGTGATTTATGATGTTAGGAGAGTGTTTCGGGGCAAGACAATTGAAGTTTAGAAGCTTGTAGTAGATTCTGGGAATTTTGGCTGCCGAAGAAGATGACCGGAGCTTCCCTCCGGTCACCTGAAACAGATTAGGCTTAATTAGGGTTTAGCTACCCAGATTGAATCTCCACCCTAGGATCCTGATTAGGGTTAGGCACGGACGGCTCAGATAATTCACTTAACTTTAATTTTGATTAATTAAATTAATTGTAATTAATTAAGTCAGATTAAACCTAGGCCATTGGATCACACGCGAAAAGCAAGTTTAAACCTGGGCCTTAGATCTTTCATACCTCAAGTCAAGCAGACTTCTCATCCTGGCCTTTGATCTCATCAAATTCGCATCTGGACCACTGATTCAACATACTTTTCAATTTCTTATATTTTTTTATTTTCATTTATTTTGTTTTATTTTCTTTTAATCATCACTTTAATTAATTTTCAGAAACCAAAAATATTTTTATTTTTATTTTTTCATTAAAAAATGCATTTTTAAATAATTTAATTGTATATTTTAATTAATTAAGCCCATTTAATTACTTAAAAATACTTTAAAGTATTTAAAAATCACTAAAATAATTAGAGAGGTTTATTTAATATTTAGAAACATTTACAAACTCATCCCACAAATTTCTTTTTGGTTTTGATCAAACTTTCCCAATTTTCATTGAATTAGGGTTTCTAAATTTCTTATTTTTCAACCCTAACTTCAAAAATTCATAACTTTCAAACCAAGATGAGTTTGCATTTGATTCTGTTTGCAATATTTCATAAATGACCTCTAGTTTCTAAAACCATTTTTGTCTCTTTTTTATCTGGCACTTTCAATTTTTTTGGCATTTTTCATTGAGAAGTATCTAAACCCTAGCAAATCTTAGGTAAACCATAACTTGAATTTGGTAAACCTTTAGACCTCCCCCTTTGGATGGTGATTTCATGATTACTTAGGGTCCCCTTGGATTAATTTTCAATTTTTTATCTCTTGATTTGTTTATGCGTTTGAATTTGTACATATCTTTCTTTCAAACTAACCATTTCAGGTGCATTTGGTAAGTTAATCAGGATGTGGATGTGCATCCACATCCAACCTCTCTTTCTCTCTTTATTTTTATGCACTTTGTTTGTGTTTGAAGTGAATCTCATTCACTTATGTTATCTCTTGTTCTTAGGTTACTTAACTTCTTCATGAAGTAAGTAACCTAATCCTTCTCTCTCTCTCTCTCTCTCTCTCTCTCTCTCTCTCTCTCTCTCTCTCTTTCTCTCTCTCTTTTCATCTGCTTCTCTTCCTTTGGTGGCCAACTTGAAGACTTCTCTTGATGCCTCAAAAACCATAGGAAAATCTAAGCATGATAACTTTAGTGTTGTACATAGTCCCCCTAGTTTTTACCTTTTGAGTCTCCTTGAGTCTCTCTCTCTCTCATCTCATAATCAAGGCTAAACAGTTAGAGTTTTGGGACTCTGAATTAGGGTTATGCCTATATCCTTATCTTAGGATGGAGTGTATAACTTTGATCCTTAGTGCTAAACCTTTAAGTTGTTTTCACCTTCAATCAAAAATACCTAATAATCATTAAAGACTTAAGCTTGTAACTTGGGCCTTATATTAGGGTTACATCTCTGCCTGGTGGTTCAGAGGGACTAACCCTAGTGTTCAATGGAGAAGTCCCCCTCATGCTAAAGTCTTGTAAACATAAAAAACACTTCTTCATCCAACCTTTAATTAAAATCCACTTAATAAAGACTTGTTATATAATGAATTTAATCCCTAACCATGGATTAAGTTGAGGTATCTTCCTCAGCTTAAGTGTTATCATCTATCAGCCTTCTCTTTGGATGGTGTAATGAGTTCACTAATCTTTGATTGGAGATTAAACTCATTACTTAACACTATAAAAACCCAAAACCACTTAATAATTACCAAGTAGGTTAATGATCTTAATCCTATATCATCATGGTAATTAAGTTAAAATTTTCATCTCATACTTAGGTAGACTCATTATCCCTAATCAGGGAGGATATAATGAGTTTACAACCTTTGATTTAGGCTTAAGCTCATTACCTTATGCAAAACACCAAAAACAATAAAAAACTGAAAACACAAAAACAAAGAATAATCGTCTCCTCCAGGATTCTTTTCTCATCACATTCACTCTGAAAACGAGAACTCGCTTCTCCCATATAATGCAAGACAGTTAGCACTCGAGCCAGGCGAGTCATACACTTGAGCATAGACAAGTAAGCAGTTCACACCAAAAACACCAAGTCTTTTTGAGTCGAACTACGGTGTTCTGACTTCCTCATTGCACGAGAGGATATGTAGACATAACTTAACGGATATCGAACAAAAGTCTCTCTGTCTCCCCATTTCCTCCTTCTCCCTCTTTCCTTAGCCTCAGCTTTGAGCACTCTCTTTCCTTTTGCACAGACACTTTGTACATCCTTTTCTCCCTAGCATTTTATGCACAGCTTAGCACACACACTTTACCCCCTTTAAAACACAATCAAGTAAGCGTGGATCCCGTCGAGTATGACAGACAATCTGGGTGCTAATACCTTCCCAGGTCGTAACTAACCCCTTACTCAGTCTCTCTGGTTCACAACCGTCTTATCCATATCTTTCCAGGTTTAAGCAGCATTACCTTTCCTTCGGGATAAAAGTGCCTAGCGGGCGAATCTATTCAACCTTCAACCTCCAACATCACCGACGGTTCGCGTTTGCACCGGGACGAAAGTCCGGGGAGCGACAGCTTGGCGACTCTGTTGGGGATCCAATGTTGCAACCAAGGCTTCTGGTTCTCTTGTGGGTTTCTCCTAGTGCTTGTTTGTTTGTGTTTTTTTGGGGTGTTATGTGCTATTTGTGTTTATTGATTGTTGCCTTATTTACTGCTTCCTGTATAGCTTTAGTTATTGCATTTTCTTTATTGCTTTCATTTACTGCTTTCTGCATTTCATTTATTATTATCATATCATCTGTGCTGGATTTGTTGTTAATTTTTTGGTGCAGTATTCCAGTGAGAAAGGCTTAACACAAAGGTCTGAGTGACACATAGGATTAGTGTGGTTTTGTATTATTTCCCATTCCATTTCGGTCTGGTGCGGGAATATGAAAACACGGTTCAGACATGGGTTTCCTTTTGAGAACTCTATGCTACGGAATTCCTGTAGTGCTAGGGCTATCTGGGAAGCCTGCTAGGTGTGGATTACCTTTTTAGATGTCCTTCAACATCTGAGGTGAATTAGAGGAAGATCCTTTATGATTAGGGTAAACACTGTATCTCCGGGTTAGAAGTGTTTACACTTCTCATAATAGATCCAAATCTGAGGATCCTTGTTCTAGAACAATACATGTGAGTGGGTTGGGTTGTTTAGAGGTTTGCAGGAACCCTTGAGGTTATACTATTTTGGATTAATGCTTTGAAACCTTGGATTGTTGAGTCTTTATTTGAGTCCCCCACTCGATTAGTGGTTCTCAGCCTTCATCTGAAACTTTGAACACTCATGGATCCTACCAAAGGCAACTGAATATCCAGCACATGATCACAAACCCTTGCATATCATAAGCATACATCATACTACATCATTTAAAATTTTTCCTATTTGTTTTATAGGGTATCCATCTTCAATTGGTTTGGTTTTGACCGTTCTTCTGCTCACCTTACCTACTTCAACACTCCTTCAACACTCCTTCAGCTGTCTTCTTCAGTTATCTTCTTCAGCCATCTTCTTCAGTAGCTCCTTCATCACACATCTTCAGCATGGATTCAACCAGGAAAAGCAACATCACCTACCACTTCTTTGAGTATCCTCTAGCAGGCATCAGGCAGATACATGCCCTTATCACCCCTAAGCAAAAATACCATCCACATCTTCATGCTAAAGAACCCAGTTCCCACCTTGTTAGGATACTTTTACTACTCAGTTCATCAGAGGAATGAGAAACAGAGAGGGAGATTGGTAAGGTGTTGTGCACCTCTCTTCTACAGTTGGTTGATGAGACATATGCCGAAGACAGAAGCTTTCCTGAATCCACATCAGTCAAGGAATTGGGCTAAGAGGACGATTTCCCTTACTTCAGAAGATATCAAATGGTGTACTCAGAACACCAAAGGTCGAGACATAATAACAAGTTGTGGACAGTATCCAAATGTGCCACTTATTGGAGTAAAGGGTTGCATCAACTACAATCCTTTACTTTTCAAAAGACAATTGGGATATGCTTTGGTACATCCACCTATGGAGCAGGACTTAGCAGAGTCTCTTTATTGTGCTTTTCAGAACAATCATGCCATTGTCCGACAAGCAGCCTGCGCTTGGGACCATATATAGACTAAAGGAACTGCTATTCTGGGAAATGCAACAACATAGCTTCTGCTCAATATACTGAATGGTCTCGTATCAGAGGATAGATTACACGTATTCCATTTACCCTAGAGGATGTGCCAGGGCCACCAGCAGTTGAGCCCATATCCACAGTCAGTATGAAGGAGTTTGAAAAGATGAAGGAGAGAAATGCCCAGCTAGCTGAAGCTTTGAAGAAGACCCTTTGGGAAAGGAATGATGGTCGTCTAGACATTGAGAGATTAGAAAAGCTACGCATCGAGTATTTAACCAAGATCGAGAAGACTGAAGACTACATCAGGAAAGCCCGAGCAGGGGAACTTGTGATGAAGAACGCATGCAAGGAAGCAAAGATTCAAAAGGCAAGAGTTGAGCATTATCTGGAAGAAAGCCAGGATAGATGGGTCAGAATAACTGAGGCTCGTATGATAGAAGACCAGAAAGTGCAAGCCAAGATAGAGCAATTGGAGGCTAATGAGAAAAGAAGCCAAGAAGCACTGATAGCAGCTCAGAAGGAGATATCAGAGTTATAACTTCGGGCGGGATTAAAGAGATCCAAAGAACAAGACAAGTATCAGAAGATGATAAATGCCACTGCAACCAGAAACCTTCTCATCAAGACCATTACAAAACACCCAGCGGGACCAGTGACTGATGCTCTCCTGAAGGAAGTCAGGGAGGATGCATATGGATTAGATGTTTGATATTCTCTTTGAATTTGTTTTTGTACTTTAATTCACCATGGTGATTTTATTTGTTGTATTCTTGAATTTAATTGTATTTGATTCACCATGGGAGTTTGTTTGGTTGTATTCATGAACTATTTGTATTTTGGCATTGCCACTTATGTTTTATGGTTATGGCTATTTCTCTTATGTGCTTCGTTAGCTTCAACATCTTTATCTCCTCCAAGGGGTCTCAAAGGTCAAAACCAAGAACCAAATCGGATACTCTCTGAAGACAAATAGACATATTGCATTGCATGCTAACTTCATATCCTCTGTTTTACAGGTGTTTTTGTTGTTTTCTCACTTTGTTGATTGTTTCAGGAAATATTGCTCGCAGGAGAGTCTTTCCCATCAATCGCATCCACAAATACCCGACCCGTAACAACCTTCCGAGTCTACAAATGGATCAGTTACAGCATGAACTGACAGATGTAAGAACTCAAATGACTGTTATGAGGACAGAAGTAAGGACTCAGATGAATCAATTCATGGCTATGATGACTGGGCTGGCACATACCCAAGAAAGATTGAGGGAGTTAGTCGAGCGGCAAACTCCAGAAGATAACCATGCACGCACTGGGGATACAAGTAACAACGTCGCGATCAGTCACAAACAAATCCACCAGTGTTCGGGCCCCACAACAACCCTGAAATCAATGTTATTGAAAATACTCATAGAAACACTGGAGATCGTATTCTACAGGAAAATCCTCAAGACGAACAGTTTACAGTGTTGGGTGTTGGGGCTGATGAAGCATATGACCGTCGTCTGGAAGAGATATCTGAGAAGCTGAGATCCCTGGAATCACAGAATTCTTTGGGATTTGATGTGATGAATATGGGCCTAGTATAAGGAGTAAGTATTCCTCATAATTTCAAACAACCATGCTTTGAGTAGTACAATGGTACCTCCTGTCCTCGTACCCACCTGCAATCTTTTCTGGGAAGGTTGAAAGCATACACCATGGATGAGAAACTGTGGATGTTTTACTTTGATGATAGTTTAACCGGGGCATCCAGGGAGTGGTATTCACACTTGTCAAGGGCTATTGTCAGGAACTGGAAAGACTTAGTTGATGGGTATGTCTCAATCTTCAAGAGAAAGTTTCCGTGAGGATGCTCAAAGGTGGAGACAACTTATTGCCGTTGTCCAACCACTTATGTCTGAAAGGGAGATGGCTGATATGTTTTTGAATACCTTGCAAGGGACCTATATTGATAGACTTTTTGCCTTCTCTTCTACCAGTTTTGCTGATGTGGTTATAGCAGGAGAAAGAATTGAAAGCCTATTGATGATGGGTAAGATTTCTGACAATGGTGCTAGCTCCAGCAATGCAAGGAAACCCTTCTCTGGACCTAGAAGAACGGGAGAGACTAATGCAGTGCATGTTAACAGAGGTAGGCCCCAATACCTGCAAAGATCAGTGGCCGCAGTCACCATTCCTACTCCAGTATCTCAGCAACAGTTTCCTCAACACCAACAACAATATCCTCCACAGCAATAAAGATCTTACAACAACAACAACCAGCAGCAATGTCCTTTCCAACAAAGGCCTTCTCAGATTAATAGGGTGATCGATCCTATCCCGATGCCCTATGCAGTCTTACTCCCGCAAATATTGAAGCTCAACCTGACTGAATTAAGGATTTTGGCTCCACTATATCCTTTGAATCTTCCAAGGAATTATGATGTCAACGCCAGATGTGCTTTTCACTCCAATGCGCCTGGTCATTCAACAGAGAAGTGTAGGGCCCTGCACATGAAAGTCCAAGATTTAATTGATTCCAAAGCTTCGAATTTTGCACCTCCACTAAATGTCATAAAGAATCCAATACCAAACCATGGTGGGCCGAGGATTAATGATATTGAAGAGGACCAACCAGCAATTGTGATTGATGACATTACAAACATTCAAACACCACTGGCCGAAGTAAAAGCTCAGCTATTGAAGTGCCAAGTGTTTCCAGGTTGTGAGGCCTGTTGTGAAGCTTGCAAAATTTCTACCAATGGTTGTGCAAATTTGAAGAAGGGTATTAGTAGTTTTATCAGAAAAGGCATCCTGCAAATCACATCAACAGTTCCATCTTCTATAACGATAACACCAACAAACGTTATTCCAACAATCTCTCCTACAACACCAGCAAACATTATCTCAACAGAGTCTTCTACAACAACAGCAAACACCACCAGGGACGACATCTCAACAATTACAATCTACTATGATCCAACAACGATCCATGTTCTAGATTCTCTCAATAACAACTTTCATCAACAACTTGCCACACCGGCACCATCTTCAATCAGACCTCCGGTTACCATCTACTACGATCCACAGACTGTCACAACTCCTTCTTCTGCTGCAATTAGTCTGGTGACCATCACGATGCCTGGACCAGTTCCTTATGATAACAACAATGTCGTGCCTTGGCATTATGGTTCAGATCTTTACTATCAAGGAAGGAAGATCACTCTTGATTCCTCAATACCTGTACCACAAATTGACAATGTCAAGGGAGGCTGAGGCTTCACTCGAAGCAGACATCTCTTCGCTTCACAGTTTCCCAGAGTTAATGCTGAAGCAGAAGCTACTGCCAAAGCAAAAGGCAAAAGTGTGGTGCCAGAAGAACCAGCTTCAAAAGAAACTCAGAAGACACCCTTTGATCAGGATGTATAAGAGTTTATGAGGATTATCAAGAGAAGTGACTACAAGGTTATGGATCAGCTCCACAAAACACCCTCCAAGATCTCTATACTATCTCTGCTCATGTGTTGTGAGGCTCACCGGAATGCACTACTCAAGGTCCTGCATGTAGCTTATGTGCCTGAAGAGATCATAGTCAATCAGTTAGAAACAGTGGTCGCAAATGTCAATACTAGTCATGGACTAGGTTTCACCGATGCTGACTTGACTACGGAGGGGCGTAATCACAACAAGGCTTTGCATATCACTTTGGAATGCAAAGGTGCCGTACTTTCTCATGTCCTTGTTGATACCGGATCATCACTCAATGTATTACCAAAGAAAGCATTAGTCAAGCTGTAGTATGATGGTCTTGCACTCCGTCCGAGCAACCTAGTTGTCATAGCTTTTGATGGTTCTAAAAGATCGGTTCTCAGAGAGATTGAGCTGCCTGTGGTAATTGGCCCACAAGTTTTCAAAACTACCTTCTTTGTGATGGACATACAGCCTACCTACAGTTGTTTGTTGGGTCGACCCTAGATTCATGCCGCTGGCGCAGTAACATCGACCCTTCACCAGAAGTTAAAATATGAGTGGGAAGGCCAAATTATCACCATCTGTGGAGAAGAAGACATCTTTGTCAGTCACCTGGCTACATACAAACACATAGAGATGGATGGAGAGATCCATGAAACCATGAGTCAGGGCTTCGAAGCTTTGAACATCAACGAAGCTACAACTGAGGTGTTTGCTGCATCCCAAGAGGAAAGGATGGGTACCTCAATTGCTTCCTACAAACAGGCTCGGAAGGTTGTGGAGGAAGGGAACACCCAAGGCTGGGGCAAGCTGCTGAAGGTTTAGATGAAAGAAGACAAATTCAGTTTGGGTTATAGACCATCCTGACAAGTTCCAGAGGAGGCTGCTGAAGCTCCCAAGTTCATAAGTGGGGGAATTCTGACCCCAGATGCTGTAAACACTTTGGAAGACGAGGTTGAGAGCGACTACAACCTGGAATTCTGGATCCGTCCAAGAGTCTCGGGCCAACAAGTCCTCAACTGGTCTTCCCAGGAAATTATAACGGTTACTGCTGCAGAGTAATTATTATTTCCTGTTTTAAGCATGCATCAAAGTCCTGCATCTTGCCCAAGATGTTTTGGACTCATTTTGTAATAGGGCCATATATATTTTGTGCAAATTGAATATTAATGAACAATGGACATCTTTTTGCAAACAATCCTTTTCGCTCCCTGTCTTTTCATTTTTGTTATTTTCGCACAAACAATAAATGGCAATGTTTTTCTCAATAATAATTTCATTCACTTTTTCTAAATAAGATAAAATCAATCACTAAATGAACCAAATCTCAACCCTTGCAGAGATAGCCCTCTAGATTGCACCGACAACGAGACAACTATGACCTTGTATGACTTCGACAATCCGATTAATCAAGCAGATGAAGGGGTTGAAGAAGACTATGATTTTCCTGAAGAGCTAGCCAGGTTATTGAGACAAGAGGAAAAGGTGATTGCTCCTCATCAGTAGGAGGTTGAGACTATCAATCTTGGTACCGAGGAAGATGTGAAAGAGGTGAAGATTGGAGCCAGTCTGCAAGCTCCAGTAAAAGAACAACCTATCAGTATGTTGCGAGAATATGTCGATGTGTTAGCTTGGTCCTATCAGGATATGCCGGGTTTGTATACAGATATTGTCACTCACAAGCTGCCATTGAAAGAAGATTGCCCGCTAGTTAAACAGAAGTTGCGCCATACTCGCCCGGACGTGGCCATGAAAATCAAGGAGGAAGTACAAAAGCAGTGGGATGCCGGTTTTCTTGCTGTAACTAGTTACCCGCCGTGGGTTGCTAACATTGTACCCGTACCTAAGAAAGATGGCAAGGTGCGTATGTGTGTTGATTACTGGGATCCGAACAGAGCAAGCCCAAAAGATGATATCCCATTACCTCACATTGATGTATTGGTGGATAACACAGCTCAGTTCTCGGTATTTTCCTTCATGGACATATTTTCTGGATACAATAAGATCAAGATGTCACCTGAGGACATGGAGAAGACAACTTTCATCACACCATGGGGCACATTCTGCTACAAAGTAATGTCGTTTGGTCTAAAGAACGCCGGTGCAACATATCAACGGGTTATGGTAACATTATTCCACGATATGATCCATAAAGAAATCGAGTGCTACGTGGATGACATGATTGCCAAGTCCCAAACAGAGGAAGAGCATTTGGTAAATTTGTTGAAGCTGTTCAGGCATATGAGGAAGTATCAACTAAGGTTGAACCCCAATAAATGCACATTCGGGGTACGTTCTGGTAAGCTGCTGGGTTTTATTGTAACCGGAAAAGGAATTGAGGTTGATCCCGACAAAGTCAAAGAAATTCAGGAAATGCCTGCACCTAAGACCGAGAAAGAAGTTCGAGGGTTCTTAGGTAGATTGAACTACATTTCAAGGTTCATATCTCATCTCATAGCAACCTGCGAGCCTTTGTTCAAACTGCTAAGAAAGTAACAAACAGTCAGGTGGAACGACGATTGTCAGAAAGCTTTTGACAAAATCAAGGAATATCTGCAAGAACCTCCAATTCTCATGCCTCCAGTTGAAGGAAGACCTCTAATAATGTACCTGATAGTATTAGATAAATCGACGGGGTGTGTGTTGGGCCAACATGACGAGTCTGGTCAAAAAGAGTATGCAATATACTACCTAAGCAAAAAGTTTACAGACTGTGAACAACATTATTCACTGCTCGAGAAAACTTGTTGTGCTTTAGCGTGGGCTGCTCGCCGACTAAGACATTATATGTTGACTCATACTACCTTGTTGATCTCAAAGATGGACCCCGTCAAGTACATATTTGAGAAGCCATCACCTACCGGAAGGGTTGAAAGATGGCAAATGATTCTGACAGAATATGATATTCAGTACACCTCTCAAAAGGCCATCAAAGGAAGTGTATTGTCGGATTATCTGGCTGAGAAACCCATTAATGACTACCAGCCAATGAGATTTGATTTCCCAGATGAAGACATCATGTTCTTAAAATCAAAAGATTGTGAAGAGCCTATCCACACTGAAGGGCCCGGTCCAGAAGAAGCATGGACTATGATGTTTGATGGGGCAGTTAATTGCAATGGTCGTGGAGTTGGTGCAGTACTTATTACACCCAAAGGAGTCCATATGCCTTTCTCAACAAAGCTCACATTTACCTGCACTAATAATGAAGCAGAATACGAAGCTTGTATCATAGATCTTGAGGAAGCCATTGACCTTAGGATCAAAACCTTGAATGTATTTGGAGATTCAGCTTTGGTGATCAACCAAACTAATGGCAAGTGGTATACTCATCAAGAGCATCTGGTTCCCTACTGTGACTATACGAGGAGATTGTTGACTTTCTTTACACCTGTCAAGCTTGAACACATTCCTCGAGATGAGAACCAATTTGCAGACGCCTTGGCCACTATTTCGTCTATGATCAAAGTACAGACTGCTAACTATGTACCTCAGATTTTAGTATCCAGACTAGACGAACCGACGTATGTACTCTCTGTGGACATTGTTACTGACAACAAAACTTGGTTCAATGACATCAAATGTTTCTTGGAGACTCAGACATACCCACTTGGGGCATCGTCCAATGATAATAAGACATTGAGAAGGCTAGCCGGCCGTTTCTTCCTCAATACTGATGGCTCCTTATACAAGCGAAACTTCGACATGGTCTTGCTCAGATGTGTTGACAAGAAGGAAGCAGACTTGCTGATGCACGAAGTACACGAGGGTTCTTTCGGTACCCATACCGGAGGATATACAATGGCGAAGAAATTTTTGAGATCAGGTTACTACTGGATCACAATTGATGCAGACTGTTGTGCCTATGCCAGAAAATGCCAAAAATGCCAGATCTACGCAGACAAAGTGCATGTGCCTCCCAATCCTTTGAATATATTGTCTTCACCCAGGCCCTTCGTCATGTGGGGCATTGATATGATTGGAAAGATCGAGCCGACTTCTTCAAATGGACACAAATTCATCCTGGTAGCTATTGATTACTCACCAAATGGGTCGAAGCAGCTTCGTATTCGAATGTCACTCGCCAAGTGGTAGCCCGATTTCTGAAGAGGGATATCATTTGTCGATATGGAGTCCCAGAGCGAATCATTAATGATAATGGTTCAAACCTTAACAACAAGATGATGGCAGAGTTGTGCCGAGATTTCAAAATTCAACATCACAAATCTTCTCCTTACAGGCCAAAGATGAATGGCGTTGTTGAGGCGGCTAACAAGAACATTAAGAAGAGTGTGCAAAAGATGGTAGTCACATACAGATACTGGCATGAATTGTTACCATTTTCCTTGCATGGGTACCGAATTTCCATCAGAACATCTACCGGGGCAACACCTTATCAGCTTGTGTATGGTATGGAAGCAGTCCTACCTGTTGAAGTTGAATTACCCTCCTTACGGGTAATGATGGATGTAAAGTAGGATGAAGCAGAATGGGTCCGATCTCATTATAACCAACTAAGCCTGATTGAAGAAAAGAGATTAGCAGCTATCTGTCATGGTCAGTTATATCAGAAATGAATGAAGAAAGCCTTCGATCAAAAAGTCAGACCTCGGGTATATCAAGTGGGAGAACTTGTACTAAAAAGACTTCTTCCTTCTCATACATACCACAGGGGTAAGTGGACGCCAAACTATGAAGGTCCCTACGTGATAACTAAAGTCTTCTCAGGCGGAGCACTGATGCTCGGACCATGGATGGCGAAAAATTCCCATCTCCTGTAAATTCAGATGCAGTTAAAAAATACTTCGCATAAATGACCTGCTGGACATAAAAACAAAATTTAAGTCCAGGAAAAAATAGGGCATCCCGGCGAGTCAAAAACAGAATAAAAGACTCGGGCAAAAATTAGGGGAAAATTCAAAAAAAAATATACACCCGCTGAGTTGAAAAGTCACATCGGACAGCTCAGGCAAAAAAGGGTATCCCGGCGGATTGAAAAACCCGAAAGGGCGATCCACGCAAAATCAGGGAATAAGCGAACAACTGCATTCTGAATTTGTATGTATCACTCACATAACATGGCAAGCTTCAAAAGGACAAAGCGTCAGTCAAAATCAACTTTTTCAGAAAGCAAGATAAGAAGAGCGTTCAGGTCATACAGGTCATAGCAAAAAGGAAGATTGAAGCATCAACTTCAGCATTGCCAAATAGGACTTTTATTTTCTCAATTTTTGTAGCAATCTCCTTCTTTCATAGATTAGCTTCCTCACTTTACTCACCTATTCAGGGCACACAAATGAATAAAGTCAAATGTTCATTCACACTTTGTTTTGTACCTTTTTGTTTGCAAAATGTCCAAAGTTCGTAATACAATATTTGCATAAAAACATATAAGCCATTTTAAATAAATGCTTGCAGGAAATATGTGCTCTTAAGCAAACCTAACTCCTATGACGGAATCCGGTTGAGGATGCCTCAGGACACTTGTGTGTTTCCTTTGTTTAACAAGTTGCAGGTACTCAAGGCGGACAACCTTTCACAGCATGGGACGTATCAGGCACTATATCCCCAGCCAAGCCGGAAGTCACATCATCAGAAGGATTATTTGGCGAAAGTATTCCCCACGAAGATTTTTATCCCCTCAGGGTATCCCCCACAAAGCGGATCCTCTGACAGATTACTTCCCAAAAGTTCTTTCATCCCCAAGCAGGATCTCCGAAGCAATTCCTAAATCACTTTTCCCCAGCAAGTTGTCAGATCTCCTAATCCTCAACATTGGATCCCCACAAAGTTCTTCCACCAGAGCTCTCCAGAAAAATCGTGCAGTGATCCATTCTCCCTACAGATCGCCCAGTGATCCGTTCTCCCAGCAGATTTCAGATCTCGGGCCTCATTTCTCTCATTTGCATAATCATAGCATTCACATCATTTCTCCCCAAACAGAGCGTAGCATTCCGTCTAATATAGAGCATTATAGAAAAAATCAAACATTTGCATGATCATAAGCCAGGTTCGAGTCAGTCACCTGCAAATGCCAAGATCACTCTTCCAGCAATACTAAAAACTTATCCCCTACGGAGAAAAGCCAAAATATACTTTTGCACTCTCAATACAAAATACGTGTACATACCTATACACAATCCTTCTGATACTCGTCCGTATCCTACTCACATAATTCTTTGATGCTCGTCCGTATCTAAAGCATCTCCCCAGCAGATCAACACTCGTCTGTGTTCCTTGTTCAACAGTTGATACTCGTTCGTATCATCATTTCTTAAGCACGCGTCATCGTTTGTTTCTATCGATACTCGTTCGTATCATCATTTCTTAAGCACGCGTCATCGTTTGTTTCTATCGATACTCGTCTGTATCGTGGTCCTAAGGATACTCGTCTGTATCTTTAATCTATACACACTGTCGAAACACTTATATAATCTTATTTTTAGGGCTTAAACACTCGTCCGTGTTTATTTTTCCCAAGAAGTCACCAACAAAACAACTTTCTATCCGACATTCGTCCTATGACGTGATATCTTTTAGGTGATCGTCCTTCACCTTTTGATGACCGTACCTCATCATTCATCTGATGGCCATCCCCATCGTCGATATTTTTTATCCGGCATTCGTCCTATGTCGAAATAATCCCCAACAGAGCAGCCGTCCCCTGCTAGGTGATCGTCCTTCACCTCTTGATGACCGCCGCTCATCATTTTATTTTGATGACCGTCCCTCATCATGTTATCCGATGGTCGTCCCTATCGTTGATCTTTCTATCCGACTTTCATCGTGATATCTTTTAGGTGATCTTCCTTCACCTTTTGATGACCGTACCTCATCATTCATCTGAAGGTCATCCCCATCATCAATCTTTTTTATCCGGCATTCGTCCTATGTCGCGATAACTCTCAGCAGTCGTACCCTGCTAGGTGATCATCCTTCACCTTTTGATGACCGTCCCTCATCATTTATTTACTATTCACCCGATGGTCGTCCCCGTCGCGGTTTCTTTATTCTTCAACCTGACGGTCGTCCCTGTTAGTGCTTTTAAATCCCCAGTAAAGTCACCTTTCACTACTCGATGGCCGTCCCCATCGCAGATTCTTTATTTCCCAGCATGATGGTTGTCCCCGTCAGTGCGTTTCTCACCGCTTTTATCCCCCAACAGTCGTCCTCTGCTCAATGGTCGTCCTTCGTCGTTATCATTCGATATTCAGTTTATATTGTCTATTACAATTTATATCCATTTTCTTCTTATAATAAAGAGTGAAAATTTTGGACTGTCTTGGTATTCAACCATAAGTTATCTTGTTTGTCTGTTAAGCCAGGCGCTTACATCCTACACAGCTAACTCATGCTTGAATAGGGGCAACTGTGAA
The DNA here is from genome assembly GCA_963966055.1 of Lathyrus aphaca. Taxonomy (NCBI): domain Eukaryota; kingdom Viridiplantae; phylum Streptophyta; class Magnoliopsida; order Fabales; family Fabaceae; genus Lathyrus; species Lathyrus aphaca. The sequence continues at coordinate 443,925,574 of OZ014519.1, forward strand.
CACCCTAAATTTTCCCTCTCACTTTTATCACATCTTGACTTATGATTATCATCATTGCATAGCCTATCATCACATTTTCACATTACATATCCATCCTTAAGCAATTCATCTGCATAGCTGCATCTAAGGTTTGTGATCAGATGAATCCAAGAATTGTTCTGAGAAATCTCCAAGGTCTTAAGGAATGCCAAGAGGGTCCATGAGTGTTCTATGATCATCTTATGCCCCCATGGGTCCATTGAAATCAAGAAATTTCAAAGCATTGCAGAGGTATTTAAGTTAAGCCTAGGATCCCTACACAGATGACCTTAAATTAGGGTTTTGGTTTTGAAGGCCTTACACCCAAATTTTTTTGTCATTCTTATTTCTATTGGTCCATATATGTTATAAGGAGCTTGAGTATCAAATTTCATGGAAAAATTCAATGTGGAATTCATCTGATCAAATTGTAACTTCTTAAGCAAGAAAAGTCAGATTCTGGGCACCTGAGGCCCCCAACAATGGTTCCAAAGGGTCATCATCCTCATTTTGAAGTCATATGGTCTTTATTTGATCATTGGAATGCTTTGAAGTTCATAAAGTTGAAGAGAAATGAGCAAAGACAAAACTTGCCAAAAATGGAAGAGAAATGAGCAAAGCCAAAACTTGCCAAAAATGGAAATGACTTGTAATGAAAACTATCCATTTTGGGAAAGATCTTCAACCACCTCTTTCTTGATTAAAAAGGTTTCAAATGAAATTTCTTCAAACATGAAAGCTATAGGTTGGATCCTCCCATTTCAAAAAGTACAAGAACTCATTCTAATTCATCCTAGAACTCAAGTTATGGCCTTGCAAAGTTGGCAAAAATCCCATAAATTTCATGTTCATGTCAAAGAGGGGTTTTTCCATATTGGCATTTCAAGCTTCTAAGTGACCTCTAATACACTCAAATGTATCATAACATGTTCAAGCAACTTCTAAAGATCATAATTGGCCTTTGAACCTAGGGTTTTGATGACTTGATTCTTAAGAAACTTCAAAGATGCCAAATTGCATAAATCATGAGAACACATGATCAAGGCCATCCAGCTGCATAAACTTGATCCAATGGCCTTCCTTGAAGCTAGCTGAAGCAATCCAAGCACAGAAATCTCCTATGCCATGGACCATACCTATAGTATACAATTTTTGACTTTTTTGCATTTTCTCCCATACCAATCACACAGTGCCAAACCAACTTCCCTGACCAATGGTACGACTTACATGAACCCTCAAGGCTATAAATATGCAAGCATGAAGGCCTGAAAGAAGACACAAGCTCAGATTGCCAAAATTACCTTTAAACTTTCTCTCTTCGAAACACACAATCCAGCCAACAAAAACCAAAATTTCTTTCACCATTCAACTCCTTATAACCTAAGGATCAAATCTCACCCATCACCATAGCCTAAAACAAGCCCAAACACAAACACGATTTCTGCTTTGTCAGAACATAACCTCATAAACCAGCCATTATAAACTCCATTCAAGCATCACAATAGCACAAGTGGGACCAAAGGAGGTGGATTGCACAAAGGAGAGACCCAAAAAGCTCTATTTCAAAGAACTCCATCTCAGGTAACCTTCATGAACTTTTTTTCCAAAAGCATGATTTTAAGTTCTAGAATGAATCTACATGCTTCCCTGATCACCATGATATGATTAGAATTGAAAATGAGCTAGAAATGAGTATGTATTGATGTTCTGAAACTTTAACCTAAAAATTTGTTTGCTCCGATTCAGCTTAATGATGCATGATAAATGAATTTAGTTTGTTGATTAGTGATGTATGATATCAGGAGAGTGTTTCTGGGCAAGAAAATTGGTGTATAGAAGCTTGTAGTGGATTCTGGGAATTTTGGCTGCCGGAGAAGATGACCGGAGCTTCCCTCCGGTCACCTGAAAGTGATTAGGCTTAATTAGGGTTTAGCTACCCAGATTGAATGTCCACCCTAGGATCCTGATTAGGGTTAGGCATGGACGGCTCAGATAATTCACTTAACTTTAATTTTGATTAATTAAATTATTTATAATTAATTAAGTCAGATTAAACCTAGGCCATTGGATCACGCGCGAAAAGAAAGTTTAAACCTGGGCTTTGATCTTAAGTCAAGCAGACTTCAAGTCAAGTCATACCTCAAGTCAAGCAGACTTCTCATCCTGGCCTTTGATCTCATCAAATTCGTATCTGGACCATTGATTCAGCATACTTTTAAATTTCTTATATTTTTATTTTCATTTATTTTGTTTTCTTTTCTTTTAATCATTAAAAATACAAAAAATCATTTAAAAATTCTGAAATTTTTTTATCATCACTTTAATTAATTTTCAGAAACCAAAAATATTTTTATATTTATTTTTTCATTCAAAAATGCATTTTTAAATAATTTAATTGTATATTTTAATTAATTAATTCCATTTAATTAATTTAAAATACTTTAAAGTATTTAAAAATCACCAAAACAATCAGAGAGGTTTCTTTAACATTTAGAAACATTTACAAACTCATCCCACAAATTTCTTTTTGGTTTTGATCAAACTTTGCCAATTTTCTTTGAATTAGGGTTTCTAAATTTCTTATTTTTCAACCCTAACTTCAAAAATTCATAACTTTCAAACCAAGATGAGTTTGCATTTGATTCTTTTTGAAATCTTTCACAAATGACCTCTAGTTTATAAAACCATTTTTGTATCTTTTTTTATCTTGCACTTTCAAATTGTTTGGCATTTTTCATTGAGAAGTATCCAAAACCCTAGCAAATCATAGGTAAACCATAACTTGAATTTGGTATACCTTTAGACCCCCCCTTTGGATGGTGATTTCATGTGTACTTAGGGTCCCCTTAGATGCATTTTCAATTTTTTATCTCTTGATTTGTTTATGCTTTTGAATTTGTACATATCTTGCTTTCAAACTAACCATTTCAGGTGCATTTGGTAAGTTAATCAGGATGTGGATGTGCATCCACATCCAACCTCTCTTTCTCTCTTTATTTTTATGCACTTTGTTTGTGTTTGAAGTGAATCTAATTCACTTATGTTATCTCTGTAAACACCCCAAAGTTGCCCTCACTAAGTTCACACCATGGCTTGTGATCTTTTCATTTGCATAAGTTCAATCATATCATATCATGTTGCCTTTTTTTTTCACTGCATTGGTTCAGAGTCATCTACATCTTGGGTTTGTGATCTGAGCAATCCAAGATCCATATGAGCCACTCCAAAGGTATTCAATCATCTCAAGAGGGTCCATGTATGTTCAATCATCATATTATATCCTCCCAAGATCAAGGAAGTCAGAAAATCACAAGAGCTGACAAGGCATGGAAGCAGAGCCAAGGTTTAACTACATAGATGACCTAAAATTAGGGTTTTGGTTTCAGAGGCCATAACTCCAATTTTTTTGTTCACTATAGTTTCTATTGGTCTCAATATGTTATAAGGATAATACATACCAGGTTTGATGGAAAAATTCATTGTGGAAGTCATCTGATCACTGGGTAACTTCCTAAGCAAGTCAGAGCAAAATCAGGGCATATGAGGCCCCCACCAATGGACCCAAAGTGGATTTTTCATCAAATGGAAGTTATATGATCTTTATTTGATCATTGAAGTGTTTGGAAGTTCACAAATTTGAAGAAAAGTGGGCTAAACCAAAAGTTGCCAAAAATGGAAATGACTTGTAATGTAAACTTTTCATTTTGGGAAAGTTTTTCAACCTCCTCTTTCTTAACCAAAAATGCTGCAAATGAAAAATTTGTTGGTCATGAAAGTTGTAGATTGGACCATTCCCTTTTCAAAAAGTACAAGAACAAGATCTAATTCATTTTTGAACTCAAGTTATGGCCTTCCAAAGTTGGCAAAAATCACATAATTTCATGTTTCATGCCAAAGAGGGATTTTTGCAAAACCTCATGCCAAGCCATTTTGTGACTTCAAATTGACTTCTACATATCATAACATCATAGTACATGACTTAAAACTCAGAATTGGCCCAAGAATCCCAAGATTTCATAACTTGCACATGAAGAAATTTCAAAAGGGCCAAAAGTGCACAAAATTGCAAAACCTCCCACAACTTCTCACAAACTTGCTGAATTGCCACAAATTGCATTCCATGGACATCCTTGAATCAAGCTGCACCAGACACCCCTTTGTCCTTGGCCTGAAACAACCCATACCTCAAAGTACACATAATCTTGACTTCTTGCATTTTCACCCATACCAATCACACTATGCCACAACCACTCTCTGAACCAATTGCATTTGTTTATACTAATCCAAAGCAAGCCAAACATAACAAGAACACAGCTTGAATACACAGCATAACCATAGCTCACAAAAACTCCCTCTTTGCTTTTTCCTTCGAAACTCTCAGCACAAACATCAAAACATAAAACTTCTTCCACCATTCATCTCCAAATTCATCATTGATCATAAGCCACCCCTCAAAACAGCCAAGAACCCCTCACAAACAAAACACGATTTTCTGGCTAGTTGAACACAAACTCATAAACCAGCCATAAAAAACTCCATCCAAGCATTGCAAACTCCTCAGGAAGTTCATTAGAGGCATTTTGGACCAAAGAAGCAGTCAGAAAGCTCCTAGATTGAAAACTCCACCTCAGGTAGCCATGCGAATTAATTTTTCCAGAAGCTTTATTTTAAGTTATTAAATGGTTAAGCTTGTGTCCCTGAATGCAATGAACTTTGAATTTTTGAAAATGATGAAGAAATGAGGATGTATGGTCTGTCTGAAAGTTTTGCATTTTTTGTTCTTTGATTCGAATCTTGTTTATGAGTGAAAAGAAATGGAGTTTGAGGGTAGGGTTGATCTTAGGAAGGTGAAAGGAACCAATCTGGAGCTTTAGAGCTCCATAAATGACCTAGGAAGCGTTTTGGGGAATTTTCAGGGGAGGTGTGGCCGGAGAAGATGATCGGAGGTCATTTCCGGCCACCTGAAAGTAATTAAGGCTAATTAGGGTTAGGGCTTCATGTTTAAATCTGGGCCCTTGGATTGTTTCTCCCGCGTGTGTTTGAAGGGCCTGGATCTTATCATTAGTTTTAATTTTAGGTTTAGTAATTAATTAATTCAGTTTAGTGAAGTTTGAATCTGGGTCGTCCAGATGCGCGCCCATTCAACCTGTTTAAGCCCAGAATCCATCTTGTCCATCCCTTTTGCATACTTTCAGTTTATTTCATTTTTATTTCATTTTTTCTATTTTAATTTGTACGAATTTTTAAAAATAGGAAAAAGCATTAAAAAATTTTGAAATTTTTTATCCAGCCTTTTATTAATTTTCAGAACCCAAAAATATTTTTTATTTTTATTTTTTGCATTAAAAAAATATTTTTAAATTGTTTAAATGTTATTTTTAATTAGTTAATGAGAATTAATTAATTAAAAATACATTTAGGTATTTAAAAATCACAAAAAAATTCAGAGAGCATCTTTGAACATTTAGAAACATTTACAAACTCATCACACAAATTTCTTTTTGGTTTTGATCACACTTTGACATTTTTCAAATGAATTAGGGTTCTTAAATTTGCATATTTTTAACCCTAACTTCAAAAATTCATAACTTTTGATCCAAGTTGAGTTTGTGAATGATTCTTTTTGCATTGTGCTATACATGAAATTCATTTTCAATTTTCAATTTCAATTTCAATTTCAATGTGAATGAGTTTTTTCATTTTCAATTTGTTTGGCATTTTATCTTTAGGATCACCCTTAAAACCCTAGAAACTTAGGAAATTCATAACTTCCCTTAGGTTTAGCTTCTAGCCTCCCCCTTTGGATAGTGAACTAGTATAGGTTTAGGGTTCCTTTGAGTGCATTTTCAATTCTTATCTTGTCATTTGCTTCTGTTTTTGAGTTTTGCATCTCACATGTTCATATAACCCTAATTTTGCATCTTCCCTTGCATTCATCTTGCATAAGCTTGCCTACATGAACTTGCCATGACATTTTGTGCATCCACATGACATATAAGACATTTTAGGACACATTAGAATCATGTTTGATCATTACATCCTCCATTTTCCATGTTATGCTTTCATTTCATTTCATATGCATTCATGAACTTTCATGCTTCTTATATGCTTCATTTGCATTCTCATCTTTTGTATGATCATCTTCATCTCATGACATACATTTGCATCATATATTTGCATCATTAGCATCATGATCATGATTCTGATTTTGGTTTGCCTCTTTGCATTTCATTTCATTTTCATTTCCTTTTGCTAACTTTTCAGGTGGTAAGTGTTTGAGAAGTGAATTTTCCTTCACTTTTCACAATCTCTTCTCATCTCTCTTATGCATCATTGCTGCATTTTATCTTTGCATTAGAGTGAGCTTGCTCATTCATGCTCCTTCTTCACCTTCTTTCTTCAAGCAACTTATCTTCTTAAGTGAAGTAAGTTGACTTGCTTATTCCTGCTTCTCTTCCTTTCATACTGCTTCTTCCTTGATGGCTCTCTTGAAGATCTCTTGCAGGACTCATAAACCCTAGGAATACCCAAACATGATCACAATTAGGGTTTGATTAGTCTCCCATTAGTTTTACCTTTTTGTCATCTTTTTGTCTTCCCTTCTCATCTCTTAATCTGGGACTAAACCTTAAAGGTTTTAAGGCTTTGTGATTAAGGTTATGCTTGTATCCTTCTATTAGGATGGAGTGTATAACTTTAATCCTAAGTGTTAAGCCCTTAATGTGTTTAAATCCTTTAATCAATTCACCTAATAATCACTAAGACATCAAGCTTGTAACTTGGGCCTTGCATTAGGGTTCTAATTCTTCCTTAATTGGTTAAGAAGGACTAACCCTAGGGTTAATGGACAAGTCCCCCTCAAGTTGTCTTACAAACCATAAAATCCACTTCTTAATCTTACCATTAACTAAAATCCACTTCAATAAAGGTTTTGTTTTGTCATGAGGTTAATCCCTAATCATGGATTAAGTTGAGGAACCTTCCTCAGCTTAAATGTTCTCATCTATTATCCTTCTATTAGGATGGTGTAATGGGTCCATTAAATCCTTGATTATGGCTTAAATTCATTACTTAACACTAAACAAAAACTCCAAAAAATTCTAAATAAATGCAAGTAGGTTAACGATCTTAATCCTACATCATGGTGATTAAGTGTGAGGTGTTTACTTCATACTTATGGTATTCTTATTACCCCTAATCAGAGGGAGGATGTGATGAGTTTACTAACCCTTGGTTTAGGCTTAAGTTCATTTTCTTATGACAAACTCCAAAAGAAATAAAAGATTGAAAACATCAAAAACAAACAATAATCGTCTCCTCCGGGATTCTTTTCTCATCTCATTTACTCACAAATGAGAACTTGTTTCTTCCGTCTAATGCAAGACAGTTTGCACCTGAGCCAGACAGGTCATACACTTGAGCATAGACAAGTAAGCAGTTCACAAGTCAATTTATCTTTCAGTCTCTTTGAGTCGAACTACAGTGTTCTGACTTCCTCATTGCACGAGAGGATACGTAGGCATAACTTAACATTTATCGAACAAAAGTCTCTGTATATTCCCCCTCTTCCAGCATTATTCTTTAAGCCTCATTGTCTTGAGCTTTTCACTCTTTCCTTACACTGACACTACCCCTTTAAACACAAATCTTTTAAGCGTGGATCCCGTCGAGTACGGCGGACAATTTGGGTGCTAATACCTTCCCAGGTTGTAACCAACCCCCTTTCTTAGTCTCTCTGGTTCGCAACCGTCTTATCCATCTCTTTCTAGGTTTATGCAGCATTACCTTTGCTTCGGGATAAAAATGCCTAGCTGGCGACTCTTTTCAGTTCACCCTTGTGTTCTCTCTTTCGCCGGTCGTTCGCGTCTGTACCCCTTCTGGCCATGTGTCATTTGGTGGGAGCGACAGCTTGGCGACTCTGCTGGGGACCCTTATACTGCAACCATGGCTTCTGGTTCTTTTTGTGGGTTCCTCCTAGCGCTTGTTTGATTTGTGTTTACTGGGGTGTTATGTGCTATGTGTGTTTATTTATTTTGCTTTATTTATTGCTTTATGTATAACTTTATTTCTTTCTTTCTTTACAGTCTTATGCATATTTCATACTGTAATTGATGGATCTGGTTTTCTTTGGTTGGTGGGGTTCCATTGAGAGTTTAAGGTCCTATACCTGGGACCTGAGTGACACCTAGGCTAGAGTGGTTCATGTTCTTTCCCATTCCATTTCAGTCTGGTGAGGGAATATGAAACATGGTTCAGATGTGGGTTTCTTCTTGAGAACTCTGTGCTACAGATTTCCTGTAGTGCTAGGGCTATCTGGGAAGCCTGCTAAGTCTGGATGACCTTTATTATGACCTTCAGAAGCTGAGGTGAATTAGAGGAGGATCCTTTATGGTTATTGTAAACACTGTACCTCCGGGTTAGAAGTGTTTACACTTCTCATAACTGATCCAAGTCTGAGGATCCTTGTTCTAGAACATTACATGTGAGGGGGTTGGTTTTTTTACAGGTTTGTAGGAACCCTTAGCCACATCATACCCTGTTACTATATTGTTTAAAAGTACTCCACTTTGGACAGTTCTTGTGATTAACCCTGGATATGTAACTCTTTATTTGAGTTTCCCACCCTGATTACTAGATTTCTGAGCCTCCATCCGGACCTTTGAACATACATGGACCTTATTTCAAGACAGATAATCAGATCCAACTCTTGATCACAAACCCTTGCATATCATTTGCATATATCATCATTGCATCATTTAACATTTGTTTATTTGTTTTTCAGGGTATCCACCTCGTTATATCTTGGTTTGGTTTTGACCCCTTCTACTGCTTAGACCTCTGCTTCAGCTATCCTCTTCAGCATCTGCTTCAGTTATTTCCATCATCACCTGCATCAGTATGTTAGATATTTACTTCCAGCCTCTCAGTTTGTGATCTTCATCAGCATTTGTCTTCAGCTTCTTCAGCAGCACTCATGGCTACTCCCAGGAAGAACAACATATTTTATCACTTTTTTGAGCCTTTATTGACTGGTATCAGGCAGGTCCAGTCACTCATCACACCTGACCACATCCCACTGTTCAGAGAGCACTATGGGAGTATCTTGGATATGGTTATGGACCTAGATCCTTCTCAGAGAAGCATGATACACACATGCTTGCAGTTCTATGACCCACCACTGAGATGCTTCACCTTTCCTGACTTTCAGATGGGACCTCTGTTGGAGGAGTTTTCTTTGTTGATTGGGATACCTATCAGAGGGGGGATTCCCTTTAACCCAGAGATGACTGCTCCCAGAAGTGAAGAAATATCAAGGGCATTGTACTTGGAGCCTACCCTTATTGAGCAAAATATGACAACAAAGGCTGGGATACCTGGTTTACATTTGGACTTCTTAATTTCTCAAGCCATCCTGAAGGCTGCAGTGGGAGAATGGATGGCAGTCTATGCACTTTTAGCCCTCAGCATATATGGGGCTATATTGTTTGCAGATGAGCCTAAATTTGTCAGTAAGAATGCCATCCATTTGTTTCTTTTGAGGAACCCAGTGCCTACATTGCTAGGGGATTTTTACTTCTCCATCCATCAGAGGAATAAAAAACAAAGGGGGAAGTTGGTCAGATGATGTGCTCCCTTGTTGTATTCTTGGCTACTCAGACACCTGCCTAAATCAGATGCTTTCTTGAACCCACACCAGCAGAAGAATTGGGCCAAGAGGTTCATTGCCGAGCACCAAAGGCAGGGACATTATCACCAGCTATGGGCAATACCCTAATGTGCCTCTGATAGGAGTAAAAGGTTGCATTAATTACAACCCTTTACTGTTTAAGAGACAATTGGGATATGCCTTAGTTCACCCTTCCAGAGGACAGGATTTAGCTGAGACCCTATACTGTGAAGTGCAACCTAATTCAGTTGTTGTCAGGCAAGCTGCCTGGGCTTGGGACAACATCCAGAAAAAGGGGATAGCCATCCTTGGAAGATGTAACAATGTTGCTTCAGCTCAGTACTCAGATTGGTCCCGTACTAGAGCTCAGATTACCAGAGTGCCTTTCACTTTAGAAGACACACCTGGACCATCTACGGTACAGCCTACAACAACTGTTAGCCTGGAGGAATTTGAAAAGCTGAAAGAAAGGAATAATCAGCTGTCTGAAGCCCTGAAGAAGACTCTTTGGGAAAGAAATGACGGTCGCCTGGACATTGAGAGATTGGAAAGACTCAAGACTGAGCATCTTACCAAGATTGAGAGAACAAATGACTACATAAGGAAAGCAAGAGCTAGGGAACATATATTGAAGAATGCCTGTAAGGAGGCCAAGATTCAGAAAGCTAGGGCTGAGCATTACCTGGAAGAGAGCCAGGCTAGGTGGATCAGGATCACCGAAGCCCGTGCACAAGAAGACCAGAGGACTCAAGCCAAGATTAAGCAACTGGAGGCCAATGAGAAGAAGTAGCAGGAAGCTTTGTTGGCAGCACAAAAGGAGATATCAGAGTTGAAGCTACGAGCAGGGTTAAAGAGATCAAAAGATCAGGACAGACATAAGAAGCTGACTACTGTCATTGCTACCAGGAACCTCCTCATTAGGACCATTACAGAGCACCCAGCTGGTCCGATGACGGAGGCACTCCTGAAGGAGGTCAGGGAAGATGATTATGGATTGGATGTCTGATTCCTCTTTGCTTGTTGTTCTTTCCTTTTGATGTACTTTTCCTTTTGTTGTATTTTTGACCCTCCATGGGCATGTATTGTAAAACAAACTATGTATTCTTCATCATTTGTAATATATTTAGTTTGTTTTCATTGGGCTTCTTTTCTCAACAACATCAAGCATCTTCCTCGAGGTCTGGAAAGGTCAAAACCAAGAACCAAACCGGATACCTTGGAAAACAAATAAGCATACTGCATTGCATACTAACTTTGTCTTTGTTTTGTAGGTTTTTTTATTATTATTGTTTCTAACTTTGTTGTGATCTCAGGAAACATTGTTCGTCACCGAGTGTTCCCTGTCAACCGCACACACCGGTACCCTACGCGTAACAACCTTCCAGGCATTCAAATTGAGCAGGTACAGCAGGACCTGAATGAGGTCAGAAATCAGATGGTTAATGAAAGGGTCGAAATGAGAAACCAAATGACCCAGTTTATGGTTGTGATGACTGGCTTAGCCCAGAGTCAAGAAAGGTTGAGAGAGCTGGTAGAAAGACAGACACCCAAAGAACCCCACCTTGGGACAAGAGGAACCAGCAATAATGAACAGGGGCAGCCTCGTATTGACCCACCAGAATATGGACCCCATTTGAACCCAGACATTAATATCCCAAGAAATGTTCAAGGTAATACTGCTGGGGGCAGAATCCTGCAAGAGGATCCCCAAGAAGAACAATTTACTGTTATAGGGGCTGGAGATGAGGTATATGATAGAAGATTGGATGAGATTGCTGAAAAGTTAAGATCTTTGGAGTCTCATAATTCTTTAGGCTTCGACGTGATGGATATGGGGCTTGTAGATGGGGTGAGAATTCCCCACAAATTCAAACCCCCTTGCTTTGAGAAGTATAATGGTACCTCATGCCCGCGTACTCATCTGCAATCTTTCTTAGGAATACTTAAGGCCTATACCATGGATGAGAAGTTATGGATGTTCTACTTTGAGAACAGCCTGACTGGAGCTTCAAGAGAATGGTATTCGCATGTCACAAGGGCCACTATAAGGTGTTGGAAGGACTTGGCCGAGGCTTTCATCCGGCAATACCAGTACAACCTAGACATGGCTCCCAATAGAACTCTTCTAATGGGCATGTCTCAGTCTTCAAGGGAGAGCTTTCGGGATTATGCTCAGAGGTGGAGACAGCTTGCTGCTGCTGTCCAGCCACCCATGTCAGAAAGAGAGATGGCTGACATGTTTATGAACACCTTGCAGGGAACTTATATTGATAGACTTGCTGCTTTCTTCTCTACCAGTTTTGTCGATGTAGTTATAGCTGGTGAGAGAATTGAGAGTCTTTTGAAGATGGGAAAATCTTTGACAATGGTGCGAATTCCTCCAGCAACCCCAGAAAACCTTTTGCAGGACCCCGAAGGGCGGGTGAAACAAATGCTATCCATGCAGGCAGGGGAAGACCCCAGTATTCTCACAGATCAGTAGCAGTTGTTACGATCTCGGCTTCGGTTCCACAACAACCATCATATCCTCAACAACAACAACAACATCAATATCAACAGTCTCATTTTTCGCAACAAAGAACTTACAACAATAGCAATAGCAACTAACAGTAGCGCCCTTTTCAACAGAGGCCATCTCAAGCAAATAGGGTAATTGACTCTATCCCTATGCCTTATGCTACTTTATTGCCACAACTCCTGAAACTTAACCTGGTTGAGTTAAGGACGTTGGCACCACCAGATCCCCTCAATCTCCCAAAGAATTATGACGCTAATGCCAGGTGTGCCTTTCACTCCAACGCACCTGGTCACAATACTGAGAAGTGCAGAGCCTTACAAATGAAAGTTCAGGATTTGGTCGATTCTAAAGTTCTCAATTTCGCACCTCCTTCGAATGTTAACAGAAATCCTATGCCTAATCATGGTGGGCCCAGGATTAATGCCATTGAAGAGGACCAACCATCTGTATTGATTGATAATGTTGCACAAATTCAAACACCACTGGCTGAAGTCAAAATTCAACTTTTAAGATGCCAAGTGTTCCCAGGCTGTGGGGCCTGCTGTGAATTGTGTGAGACTGCTATTAATGGTTGTGAGAAGCTAAGGTTTGGCATAGATGGCCTCATCAAAGATGGAATTTTGCAAATTACTTCAATAGCACCTTCAACAACTCTTGTTCCAGCAGCAATGGAATCTCCTACAAAATCAATAATCCTCCCTTCAACAGCAACAGACCCTCCTACAACAGCAGCAACTATCATTCCCACTGATTCTTCAACAACTCCACCAGTTTCTCCATCCATTATTTCAACAGATCATAGTTCAACAACTTTTTCTTCTACAACATCAGCACCCATTTTATCAACGGAATCATCTACAACACCAACAAACATTAATGAAGATGTCTCAATGGTCACGATCTATTATGACCCAGCAAATGTTCATCCCAACAACAATTTCCAACAACAAACTGCAACACCTCCTGTCGGATCCCCATTTATAATCTACTACGATCCGCACACCATCACAGTTCCTTCCGCTGCAGCAATCAGTCCAGTTACCATTACGGTACCTGGGCATGTTCCTTATGAAAGCAGTAATGCCATACCTTGGCACTACGGCTCTGATCTCTACTGCAATGGGGAGAAGATCACTATAGATTCATCAACCTCTTCACCACAAGTTGAAAATGTTGGGGGAGGCGGAGGCTTCACCAGAAGCGGACGCCTTTTTGCCTCACAAACACCAAGACCTAATGCTGAAGCAGAAGCTGCTGCTAAAGCAAAAGGAAAGAATGTGGTATCTGAAGAGTCAGCTGTTAAAGAGAATCCGAAGACATCTTTTGAGAAAGAGGTAGACGAATTCATGAGGATAATAAAGAAGAGTGATTATAAGGTGGTGGACCAGCTTCACCAAACCCCTCCAAGATCTCTATATTAGCATTGCTAATGTGTTCCGAAGCCCACGGGAATGCATTGTTGAAAGTCCTGCACGTAGCATATGTGCCGGAAGAGATTACTATTAATCATTTAGAAACTTTAGATGCAAATGTCAACACCAGTCACAGACTGGGCTTTACAAATGCTGATTTAACAACGGAGGGGCGCAACCATAACAAGGCTTTGCACATCGCCTTGGAATGCAAAGGTGCTGTTCTTTCTCACGTACTGGTGGACACTGGGTCTTCACTCAATGTTCTCCCAAAGAAAGTCCTGGTGAAGTTGGAGTATGATGGCTTGGCATTGCGCCCAAGTAATTTGGTGGTGAGAGCATTTGATGGCTCTAAAAGATCGGTGCTTGGAGAGATCGATCTACCTGTGGTGATTGGCCCGTAAACCTTTAAAACTACCTTCTTTGTGATGGACATACAGCCAACCTACAGCTGTCTGTTTGGTAGACCTTGGATTCACGCTGCTGGCGCTGTTACGTCTACCCTTCACAAGAAGTTAAAATTCGAGTGGGAAGGCCAAATCATCACCATCTGTGGGAAAGAAGATATCTTTGTTAGCCAGCTGGCTACATATAAGTACATAGAAATGGATGGGGAGATCCATGAGACCATGAGTCAGGGGTTTGAGGCCCTTAACATCAATGAAGCATCTGATGTGTCTGGGACTTCCATCACTTCATATCAACAGGCCCGAAAGGTTGTTGAGGAGGGTACCGCTCAAGGCTGGGGAAAGCTGCTGCCAGTTGAAAAGAAAGAAGACAGATTCGGGTTGGGTTACAGACCAACTCGACAAGATCAACCAGAGGCTGCAACGGAGCCCAAATTTATCAGCGGGGGAATGCTTACCCCGGATGCTGTGAACAGTCTGGAAGACGAGGAAGAAGACGAACGCAACCTGGAAAACTGGATACGTCCGAGGATCCCGGGAAACCAAGTCTCAAACTGGTCTTCCCAGGAAATTATAAGAGTTACTCCTGCAGAGTAATTACTATTTCCTGTCTTTAAGCATGCATCAAGTCCTGCATCTTGCCCAAGATGTCAGGGCTCATTTTGTAATCGGGCCATCTTGTATTTTGTGCAAACGATCAATTAATGAATATCATGACACCTTATGCAAATGAGTCTTTTCTTTTTCCGCTCACTGTTTTTCATTTTTCATTTTTTGTACAAAAATAAAATGGCAATGTTTTTCAAAATAATAACTTCATTTTCACTTTTCCTAAGCAAGATAAAACTGATCACTAAAATAAACCAATCTAAACCCTTGCAGAGAGTGCCCTCCAGACTGCACTGACAACAACACCGCTATGACTTCGTATGACTTTGACAATCTGATTAATCAAGCCGACGAAGGGGTTGAAGAAGATTATGAGCTACCCGAAGAACTAGCCAGGTTGTTAAGGCAAGAGGAGAAGGTTATCACTCCTCATCAGAAGGAAGTGGAGACAGTTAATCTTGGTATCGAAGAAGACTTGAAAGAGGTGAAGATCGGGGCCCGTCTGCAAGATTCAGTGAAAGAGCAACTTATTGACATGCTTCGGGAGTATGTGGATGTTTTTGCCTGGTCTTATCAGGATATGCCAGGTATGGATACCGACATTGTTATGCACAAGCTGCCACTAAAAGAAGACTGTCCGCCAGTAAAACAGAAGTTGCACCGTACTCGTCCGGATATGGCCATGAAGATAAAAGAAGAGGTACAAAAACAGTGGGACGCCGGTTTCCTTGCTGTGACTAGTTACCCGCCTTGGGTTGCTAACATTGTACCTTTGCCTAAGAAGGATGGCAAAGTACGGATGTGTGTGGATTACCGGGACCTGAACAGAGCCAACCCGAAAGATGACTTCCCATTACCTCACATTGATGTATTGGTCGACAATATGGCTCAGTTCTCGGTGTTCTCCTTCATGGATGGATTTTCAGGATATAATCAGATCAAGATGTCACCTGAAGACATGGAGAAGACGACTTTCATCACACCCTGGGGCACATTCTGTTATAAGGTAATGCCATTCGGACTGAAGAATGCAGGTGCCACTTATCAACGGGCTATGGTAACATTATTCCACGACATGATCCACAAAGAAATTGAATGTTATGTGGATGACATGATTTCCAAGTCCCTCGCATAGGAAGACCACCTGGTGAATCTGTTGAAGCTGTTCAAACGTCTGAGGAAGTACCAGTTGAAGTTAAACCCCAACAAATGCACATTCGGGGTGCAATCCGGTAAGCTATTCGGATTTATTGTAAGTGAAAAGGGAATTGAAGTTGACCCTGACAAAGTCAAATCCATTCAAGAGATGCCTGCACCGAGGACTGAAAAAGAAGTTCAGGGATTTCTAGGTAGATTGAACTACATTTCACGGTTCATATCTCACCTTACAGCAACCTGTGAGCCCTTGTTCAAGTTGTTAAGAAAAGAACAAACGGTCAGGTGGAATGAAGACTGCCAGAGGGCTTTTGACAAAATCAATGAATGCTTACAAGAGCCTCCAATTCTTATGCCTCCAGTTGAAGGAAGACCTCTAATAATGTACTTGACAGTATTAGAAGAGTCAATGGGGTATGTGCTGGGCCAACATGACGAGTCTGGTCAAAAAGAGTATGCAATATACTACCTAAGCAAAACGTTTACCGACTGTGAACAACGTTATTCACTGCTCGAGAAAACTTGTTGTGCTTTAGCGTGGGCTGCTCGCCGACTAAGGCAGTATATGTTGACTCACACTACTTTGTTGATCTCAAAGATGGATCCAGTCAAGTACATATTTGAGAAGCCAGCACTTACCGGACGGGTTGCAAGATGGCAAATGATCCTAACAGAATATGACATTCAGTACACACCTCAAAAGGCCATCAAGGGCAGTGTGATATCTGACTATCTTGCTGAGCAACCCATTGATGATTACCAGCCTACGAGATTTGACTTCCCTGATGAAGACATCATGTTCATAAAAGCAAAAGATCATGAAGAGCCTGTTCACACTGAAGGGCCTGACTCAGAAGAAGAGTGGACAATGATGTACGATGGGGCTGTTAATATGAATGGTCGTGGTGTTGGTGCAGTACTTATTACACCTAAGGGAGTTCACATGCCATTCTCGGCAAAACTCACTTTAACTGCACTAACAACAAAGCTGAATAAGAAGCTTGTATTATGGGTCTTGAGGAAGTCATTAACCTCAGGATCAAGACATTAACTGTATTCGGGGATTCGGCTCTGGTAATCAATCAAACCAACGGCAAATGGTACACTCACCATGAGCATCTGATTCCATACCGGGATTATACGAGGAGATTACCCACATTCTTCACCACAGTCAAACTTTAGTATATCCCTCGAGATGAAAATCAGTTTGCAGATGCTCTGGCTACCATTTTATCCATGATCAAAGTTCAAGCTGCCAACTTTGTGCCTCGGATTTCAGTATCCAGACTTGACAGACCAGCATACGTATTCTCTGCAGACCTTGCTAAAAATGATAAGCCTTGGTTCTATGACATCAAATGCTTCTTGGAGGATCAAACATACCCACCTGGGGCATCTTCCAATGATAAGAAGACATTAAGAAGGATGGCTGATAGTTTCTTCCTGAATGCTGATGGCTCCTTGTACAAAAGAAACTTTGACATGGTACTTCTCATATGTGTTGATAAGGCAGAAGCAGACTTGTTGATGCACGAGGTGCATGAAGGATCCTTCGGTACCCATGCTGGAGGACATGCTATGGCTAAGAAATTGCTAAGATCAGGCTACTACTGGATCACAATGGATGCAGACTGTTGTACCTATGCCAGGAAGTGCCACAAATGCCAGATTTATGCAGACAAGGTGCATGTGCCTCCAAATCCTTTAAATGTAATGTCTTCACCTTGGCCCTTTGCCATGTGGGACATTGATATGATCGGGAAGATTGGACCGACTGCTTCAAATGGCCACAGATTCATCCTGGTAGCCATTGACTATTTTACCAAGTGGGTCGAAGCAGTTTTGTATGCAAATGTCACCAGGCAAGTGGTAGCCCGATTCCTGAAGAGAGATATCATTTGTCAGTATGGAGTGCCCGAGCGAATCATTACTGATAATGGGTCCAATTTGAACAACAAAATGATGGCAGAACTGTGTCGGGACTTCAAGATTCAACACCACAACTTTCTCCTTACATGCCAAAGATGAATGGCATTGTTGAGGCAGCTAACAAGAATATCAAGAAGATTGTGCAAAAGATGGTGGTCACATATAAAGACTGGCATGAAATGCTACCATTTGCCTTGCATAGGTACCGTACCTCAATCAGAACATCCACTGGGGCAACACCGTATCAGCTTGTGTATGGTATGGAGGCAGTCCTACCTATTGAGGTTGAATTACCCTCTTTACGGGTACTGATGGATGTCAAGTTGAACGAAGCAGAATGGGTCCGATCCCGGTACAATCAACTGAATCTGATCGAAGAAAAGAGATTAGCTGCAATCTGTCATGGGCAGTTATATCAGAAAAGAATGAAGAAAGCCTTCGATCAGAAAGTCAAGCTTCGGGAATACCAAGTAGGAGATCTTGTGCTGAAAAGACTCCTTCCTCCTCATACAGACCACAGGGGCAAGTGGACTCCGAATTACGATGGTACATTCATAGTGAAGAAAGTTTTCTCTAGTGGAGCACTGATGCTTAGTACTATGGATGGTGAAGATTTCATGTCCCTCGTGAATTCAGATGCAGTTAAAAAATACTTCGCATAAAATGACCCGCTGGACATAAAAACAGAATGTAAGTCCAGGCAAAAATAGGGCATCCCGGCGAGTCAAAAACAAAATAAAAGACTCAGGCAAAAATAAGGGAAAATAAAGAAAAAATGTACACCTGCTGAGTTGAAAAGCCACATTGGACAGCTCAGGCAAAAATGGGTATCCCGGTGGATTGAAAATCCGAAAGGGCGATCCATGCAAAATAAGGGAATAAGCGAACAACTGCATTCTGAATTCGTCTGTATCACTTACAACAAGGCAAGCTTCGAAGGGTTAAAGCGTCGGTCAGAATCAGCCTTCTTCAGAAAGCAAGATGAGAAGAACGTCAATGTCATACGAGTCATAGAAAAAGGGAAGCTCACTGAAGCGTCATCAACATTGCCAACACCTTTTGTTCCTCAATTTTGTAACAATCTCCTCATTTCAGGGGATCTGTTTCTTTGAATGTATTTGCCAATTCAGGGAACCTAAATTAATAAAATCAGATTTTCAGTCACACTTCGCCTTGTACATTTTTATTTCATTTGTAAAATGTCTGATATCCTTGATATAACGTTTGCATAAAAACGGATGTGTCGTTCTAATCACATGCTTGCAGGAAATATATTACTTACTCCTGGGAGTGTCTAAACTCCTATGATGGAATCCAGTAAGGGATACCTCGGGGTACTTGTACGTTTCTTTGTCATAACGGGATTGCAGGTATTCAAAGTGCAACATGGGGCATGAAGGTTTCTCCCCAGCAAAGCTGCCAAATCTTTATTTCCTCAGCATCTTCCAAAACAGCCCCAGGAATGCCCTCTCCCCGTCAGAGTTGTCGGGCATCACTTCTCCAGCACTTTCTTCAGAGCAGCATCAGAAGGTGTTCATTTCCCCAACTGAGTTATCAAATATCATCATCCTCAGCAGGATCCACAGAAATCTCTAGGAAGATCATTCAGTGATTGTTCCTCCCCCAGCCGAGTACTAGACAGGGAACCATCTCCCCACAGTGCTCCAGCCTCTCTAGAAGAGCAATGTCTGAATTTCCCGCACAACAAAGTGACGAAAGCTTCCACAGCCCCCAGCTGGGCTCCTCACTACCAAGATAGGTTTATCGGTGACCTATTTCCCCAAGCAGAATCATCTGTATCAGATCTACCAATGATCTCATCCCCAGCTGGGATATTCCTTCAAAACAGATCAATCAGAGATCTTCACAGCAACGGGATCCGAATCCCGGATCAGTATCTTTGCATAATCATAGCATTCGCATCATAAATCACCTCAGAGCGTAGCATTCCGTCTAATACGGAGCATTACAGAAAAAATCAAACATATTGCATAATCACAAGTCATGTTTTGAATCAGTCACCTGTGCATACCAACATTCCGTCAGCAATGTATATAAAGACTCACCGTCCCGGCAGAAGGCCAGAGCGTCCCCTTTGCAAACACAAATACATGTTTATATACTCTTTTCGACACCCGTCCGTGTCATATCATTCCCCTGCAGATATAAACCACAAACAGATATCTATATACTCTCTGGACACTCGTCCGTGTCACCACTCCCTGGCATAGTTACCTAAACACTTATTGTAAACCAAAACACTTGTTTATAATATACTTCTTTCGACACCCGTCCATGTCATCTTATCCCCATAGATCGTCAGAATATCTTTTTCACTTATAAGTTCATAACTTATACACTTTCTCTTTGACACTCGTACGTGTCACTTTCCCCGGCAAGTTGAACACTCGTCTGTGTCTCACTCATGCTTATTTTCACTCATACAGATACTCGTCCGTATCTTGTATACACCACTCATTTCCCCTCAGATTCAACACTCGTCCGTGTTCTTTGTTAACCAGTTGGTACTCGTCCGTACCATCATCTCTGAACATGTGTCAAAGTTGTCTCTACCGATACTCGTCCGTATCGTACTCTTAAGGATCCTCGTCCGCATATTTAATCTATACACAGTGTCAAACATTTATGCCTTTCATTTCTTGGATGTAAACACTCGTCCGTGTTTACTATTCCCCAACAAAGCCCCCAGCAAAATTTCTTTTCTATCTGACATTCGTCCTATGTCATGATACTTTCGGCAGCCCCCTGCTAGGTGATCGTCCTTCACCTTCTTGATGATCGTCCTTCATCATTTTATCCGATGGTCGTCCCCATCGTTGATCTTGTTATCTGACATTCGTCCTATGTCATGATAAACCCACAAAGCAGCCGTACCCTGCTAGGTGATCGTCCTTCACCTCTTGATGATCGTCCTTCATCATGCTTATCTGATGCCCGTCCCCATCGTCGACCTTTTCTATCCAGCATTCGTCCTATGTCGTGATATTTTCGGCAGCCGTACCCTGCCAGGTGATCTTCCTTCACCTTGGATGACTGTTCCTCATCCTTATCTCCAACAGAGCAGCCGTCCCCTGCTAGGTGATCGTCCTTCACCTTTGATGACCGAACCTCATCATTTATGCCTCGCAAACCTGATGTCCGTCCCCATCATTGCCTTTACCTTTAATCCCCAGAGAACTATGCTTGATGGTCGTCCCCATCATAATCCCTTTATTTCCCCAGCATGTTGGCTGTCCCCGTCATTGCTTTATCCCCAGCAGTCGTCCTCTGCTCGATGGTCGTCCTCGATTTACCGCACTTTATAAGCATACTTTACTACCTTTTACAATCTATATCCATTTTCTTCTTCACACCCAGTGAGTGCAAATTTTGGACTGTCTTTGGTATTCAACCACAAGTTATCTTGCTTGTCTGATAAGCCCGTCGCTTACATCCTGCACAGCTAACTCATGTTTGAATAGGGGCAGCTGTAAACACCCCAAATTTGCCCTCACTAAGTTCACACCATGGCTTGTGATCTTTTCATTTGCATAAGTTCAATCATATCATATCATGTTGCATTTTTGTTTCACTGCATTGTTCAAAGTCATCTGCATCTAGGGTTTGTGATCTGAGCAATCCAAGAACCATCTGAGCCACTCCAAAGGTCTTCAATCATCTCAAGAGGGTCCATGTATGTTCAATCATCATATTATATCCTCCGAAGATCAAGGAAGTCAGAAAATTACAAGAACTGGCAAGGCATGGAAGCAGAGCCAAGATTAAACTACACAGATGACCTAAAATTAGGGTTTTGGTTTCAGAGGCCATAACACCAAATTTTTTGGTCATTATTGTTTCTATTGGTCTCAATATGTTATAAGGATCATACATACCAAGTTTGATGGAAAAATTCATTGTGGAAGTCATCTGATCACTGGGTAACTTCCTGAGCAAGTCAGAGCAAAATCAGGGCATTTGAGGCCCCTATCAATGGACCCAAATTGGATTTTTCATCAAATGGAAGTTATATGGTCTTTATTTGATCATCGAAGTTTTTGGAAGTTCACAAATTTGAAGAAAAGTGGGCTAAACCAAAAGTTGCCAAAAATGGAAATGACTTGTAATGTAAACTTTCCATTTTGGGAAAGTTTTTCAACCTCCTCTTTCTTAACCAAAAATGCTTCAAATGAAAAATTGTTGGTCATGAAAGTTGTAGATTGGATCATTCTCTTTTCAAAAAGTACAAGAACAAGCCATTTTGTGACTTCAAATTGACTTCTACACATCATAAAATCACAGTACATGACTTAAAACTCAGAATTGGCCCAAGAATCCCAAGATTTCATAACTTGCACATGAAGAAATTTCAAAAGGGCCAAAAGTGCACAAAATTGCAAAACCTCCCACAACTTCTCACAAACTTGCTGAATTGCCACAAATTGCATTCCATGGACATCCTTGAATCAAGATGCACCAGACTCCCCTTTGTCCTTGGCCTGAAATAGCCCATACCTCAAAGTACACATAATCTTGACTTTTTGCATTTTCACCCATACCAATCACACTATGCCACAACCACTCTCTGAACCAATTACATTTGTTTATACTAATCTAAAGCAAGCCAAACATAACAATAACACAGCCTAAATACACAACTTAACCATAGCTCACAAAAAACTCCCTCTTTGCATTTTCCTTCGAAACACTCAGCACAAACATCAAAACTTAAAACTTCTTCCACCATTCATCTCCAAATTCATCACTGATCATAAGCCACCCCTCAAAACAGCCAAGAACCCCTCACACAAAAAAACACGATTTTCTGGCCAATTGAACACAAACTCACAAACCAACCATAAAAAACTCCATCCAAGCATTGCAAACTCCTCAGGAAGTTCATTAGAGGCATTTTGGAGCAAAGAAGCAGTCAGAAAGCTCCTGGATTGAAAGCTCCACCTCAGGTAGCTTTGAATTTTTTAAAATGATGAAGAAATGAGGATGTATGGTCTGTCTGAAAGTTTTGCATTTTTTGTTCTTTGATTCGAATCTTGTTTATGAGTGAAAAGAAATGGAGTTTGAGGGTAGGGTTGATATTAGGAAGGTGAGAAGAACCAATCTGGAGCTTTAGAGCTCCAAAAATGACCTAGGAAGCGTTTTGGGGAATTTTCAGGGGAGGTGTGGCCGGAGAAGATGACCGGAGGTCATTTCCGGCCACCTGAAAGTAATTAAGGCTAATTAAAGTTAGGGCTTCATGTTTAAATTTGGGCCCTTGGATTGTTTCTCCTGCGCGTGTTTGAAGGGCCTGGATCTTATCATTAGTTTTAGTTTTAGGTTTAGTAATTAATTAATTCAGTTTAGTGAAGTTTGAATTTGGGTCGTCCAGATGCGCGCCCAGTCAACCTGTTTAAGCCCAGAATCCATCCTGTCCATCCCTTTTGCATACTTTCAGTTTATTTAATTTTTATTTCATTTTTTCTATTTTAATTTTTACGAATTCTTAAAAATAGGAAAAAGCATTAAAAAATTCTGAAATTTTTTATCCAGCCTTTTATTAATTTTCAGAACCCAAAAATATTTTTATTTTTATTTTTTGCATTAAAAAAATATTTTAAAATCGTTTAAATGTTATTTTTAATTAGTTAATGAGAATTAATTAATTAAAAATACATTTAGGTATTTAAAAATCACAAAAAAATTCAGAGAGCATCTTTGAACATTTAGAAACATTTACAAACTCATCACACAAATTTCGTTTTGGTTTTGATCACACTTTGACATTTTTCAAATGAATTAGGGTTCTTAAATTTGCATATTTTTAACCCTAACTTCAAAAATTCATAACTTTTGATCCAAGTTGAGTTTGTGAATGATTCTTTTTGCATTGTGCTATACATGATTTCAAGCATCTAAAAACATTTTTGTTTCATTTTTATCTTTCATTTTAAATTTGTTTGGCATTTTATCTTTAGGATCACCCTTAAAACCCTAGAAACTTACGAAATTCATAACTTCCCTTAGGTTTAGCTTCTGACCTCCCCCTTTGGATAGTGAACTAGTATAGGTTTAAGGTTCCTTTGAGTGCATTTTCAATTTTTTATCTTGTCAGTTGCTTCTGTTTTTGAGTTTTGCATCTCACATGTTCATATAACCCTAATTTTGCATCTTCCCTTGCATTCATCTTGCATAAGCTTGCCTACATGAACTTGCCATGACATTTTGTGCATCCACATGACATATAAGACATCTTAGGACACATTAGAATCATGTTTGATCATTGCATACTCCATTTTCCATGTTATGCTTTCATTTCATTTCATATGCATTCATGAACTTTCATGCTTCTTATATGCTTCATTTGCATTCTCATCTTTTTTATGATCATCTTCATCTCATGACATACATTTGCATCATCTCTTTGCATCATTAGCATCATGAGCATGCTTCTGATTTTGGTTTGCCTCTTTGCATTTCATTTCATTTCATTTCATTTTCATTTCCTTTTACTAACTTTTCAGGTGGTAAGTGTTTGAGAAGTGAATTTGCTTTCACTTATCACAATCTCTTCTCATCTCACTTATGCATAATTTCTGAATTTTATATTTGTATTAGAGTGAGCTTGCTCATTCATGCTCCTTGTTCACCTTCTTTCTTCAAGCAACTTATCTTCTTAAGTGAAGTATGTTGACTTGCTAATTCCTGCTTCTCTTCCTTTCATCCTGCTTCTTCCTTGATGGCTCTCTTGAAAATCTCTTGCAGGCCTCATAAACCCTAGGAATACCCAAGCATGATCACAATTAGGTTTTGATTAGTCCCCCATTATTTTTACCTTTGTGTCATCTTTATGTCTTCCCTTCTCATCTCTTAATCAGGGACTAAACCTTAAAGGTTTTAAGGCTTTGTGATTAAGGTTATGCTTGTATCCTTCTATTAGGATGGAGTGTATAACTTTAATCCTAAGTGTTAAGCCCTTAATGTGTTTAAATCCTTTAATCAATTCACCTAATAATCACTAAGACATCAAGCTTGTAACTTGGGCCTTGCATTAGGGTTCTAATTCTTCCTTAATTGGTTAAGAAGGACTAACCCTAGTGTTAATGGACAAGTCCCCCTCAAGTTGTCTTACAAACCATAAAATCCACTTCTTAATCTTACCATTAACTAAAATCTGCTTCAATAAAGGTTTTGTTTTGTCATGAGGTTAATCCCTAATCATGGATTAAGTTGAGGAGCCTTCCTCAACTTAAATGTTCTCATCTATTATCCTTCTATTAGGATGGTGTAATGGGTCCATTAAATCCTTGATTATGGCTTAAATTCATTAGTTAACACTAAACAAAAACTCCAAAAAAATCTAAATAAATGCAAGTAGGTTAATGATCTTAATCCTACATCATGGTGATTAAGTGTGAGGCGTTTACTTCATACTTAAGGTATTCTCATTACCCCTAATCAGAGGGAGGATGTGTCGAGTTAACTAACCCCTGCTTTAGGCTTAAGCTCATTTTCTTATGACAAACTCCAAAAGCAATAAAAGATTGAAAACATCAAAAATAAATAATAATCGTCTCCTCCAGGATTCTTTTCTCATCTCATTTACTCACAAACGAGAACTTGTTTCTTCCGTCTAATGCAAGACAGTTTGCACCTGAGCCAGACAGGTCATACACTTGAGCATAGACAAGTAAGCAGTTCACAAGTCAATTTATCTTTCAGTCTCTTTGAGTCGAACTACGGTGTTCTGACTTCCTCATTGCACGAGAGGATAAGTAGGCATAACTTAACAGTTATCGAACAAAAGTCTCTGTATATTCCCCCATCTTCCAGCATTATTCTTTAAGCCTCATTGTCTCGAGCTTTGCACTCTTTCCTTACACTGACACTACCCCTTTAAACACAAATCTTTTAAGCGTGGATCCCGTCGAGTACGGCGGACAATCTGGGTGCTAATACCTTCCCAGGTTGTAACCAACCCCCTTTCTCAGTCTCTCTGGTTCGCAACCGTCTTATCCATCTCTTTCTAGGTTTATGCAGCATTACCTTTCCTTCGGGATAAAAATGCCTAGCTTGCGACTCTTTTCAGTTCACCCTTGTGTTCTCTCTTTCGCCGACCATTCGCGTCTGTACCCCTTCTGGCCAGGTGTTATTTGGTGGGAGCGACAATCTCTTGTTCTTAGGTTACTTGACTTCTTCATGAAGTAAGTAAACTAATCCTTCTCTCTCTCACTCTCTCTCTCTCTCTTTTCATTTGCTTCTCTTCCTTTGGTGGCCAACTTGAAGACTTCTCTTGATGCCTCACAAACCATAGGAAAATCTAAGCATGATAACTTTAGGGTTGTACATAGTCCCCCCTAGTTTTTTACTTTTGAGTCTATTTGAGTCTCTCTCTCTCTCAAGGCTAAACATTTAATGTTTTGGGACTCTGAATTAGGGTTATGCTTGTATCCTTATCTTAGGATGGAGTGTATAACTTTGATCCTTAGTGCTAAACCTTTAAGTTGTTTTCACCTTCAATCAAAAATACCTAATAATCATTAAAGACTTAAGCTTGTAACTTGGGCCTTATATTAGGGTTACATCTCTACTTGGTGGTTCAGAGGGACTAACCCTAGTGTTCAATGGACAAGTCCCCCTCATGCTAAAGTCTTGCAAACATAAGAAACACTTTTTCATCAAACCTTTAATTAAAATCCACTTAATAAAGGCTTGTTATATAATGAATTTAATCCCTAACCATGGATTAAGTT
Organism: Lathyrus aphaca; assembly: GCA_963966055.1. Taxonomy (NCBI): domain Eukaryota; kingdom Viridiplantae; phylum Streptophyta; class Magnoliopsida; order Fabales; family Fabaceae; genus Lathyrus; species Lathyrus aphaca. Next base: position 443,952,036 of record OZ014519.1, read on the forward strand.
GAGGTATCTTCCTCAGCTTAAGTATTCTCGTCTATCATCCTTCTCTTAGGATGGTGTAATGAGTTCACTAATCTTTGATTGGAGATTAAACTCATTACTTAACACTGAATAAAAACCCAAAAACACTTAATAATTACCAAGTGGGTTAATGATCTTAATCCTATATCATCATGGTAATTAAGTTGAAATTTTCATCTCATACTTAAGTATACTCATTATCCCTAATCAGGGAGGATATAATGCGTTTACAACCTTTGATTTAGGCTTAAGCTCATTGTCTTATGCAAAACACCAAAAACAATAAAAAACTGAAAACACAAAAACAAACAATAATCGTCTCCTCCGGGATTCTTTTCTCATCACATTCACTCTGAAAATGAGAACTCGCTTCTCCCATCTAATGCAAGACAGTGAGCACTTGAGCTAGATGATTCATACACTTGAGCATAGACAAGTAAGCAGTTCACACCAAAAACACCAAGTCTTTTTGAGTCGAACTACGGTGTTCTGACTTCCTCATTTCACGAGAGGATACGTAGGCATAACTTAATGGTTATCGAACAAAAGTCTCTCTGTCTCCCTCTCTCCTCCTCTCCCTCTTTCCTTAGCCTCAGCTTTGAGCTCTCTCTTTCCTTTTACACAGACACTTTGTACATCCTTTTCTCCCTAGCCTTTTATTCACAGTTTAGCACACACACTTTACCCCCTTTAAAACACAATCAAGTAAGCATCGATCCCGTCGAGTACGACGAACGATCTGGGTGCTAATACCTTCCCAGGTCGTAACCAACCCCCTTACTTAGTCTCTCTGGTTCACAACTGTCTTATCCATATCTTTCCAGGTTTATGCAGCATTACCTTTCCTTCGGGATAAAAATGCCTAGCTGGCGACTCTATTCAACCTTCAACCTCCAACATCGTCAACGGTTCGCATTTGCACCGGGACAAAAGTCCGGGGAGCGACAGCTGGCGATGCTAGTGGGCAATTTGTCATCTTTCTCCTATATTGATGCTGAAGAAGAGGTGGGAACTTCATTCCAGACTCTTTCTGTTGCTAATAATGCTGCTAAGAAGAATGTTATGCCTATGTCTTCTCTCAAGGATGCTCTGCGCGTACTAGAAACTGGTCAATCTGACGGTTGGGGACGAGTTATTGATGTTGTTGACAACAAAGAAATATTTGGTTTTGGTTTTGCACCAGGTGTGACTCTCAATGACCCCGAAGAGTATTCAGGAAGGATTCCGAAGTGCTGGATTTATCAACGTTCATTCCGCTGCTGCCATCATTGAAGATGATGAAGATGAAGAAATGCCTAACTTTGTTTTATTTTCTTTCAAACAATCCTTTCACTCTGCCCAAGGTGAAAGTGATGTTTGTCGGGCTTCGTTTCAAATTTTATCATCATCAATAAAATGTTATTTTGTTATTTCCATATGCGTTTTTCCTTTTTTGCTTTATTATGAAAAATGGTAACATAAAAAACCCAAAATAATAATAATCACTGTTTATCTGCATGATGTTTGCACTTTTGTTCATACTCTAAAATAAAAATAAAATCATTGTGCAGATTGATTGATAAACCCATTGAAAACAGTGATCTTATGCCCACTCCCAACTTCGAATTCCCTGTGTTCGAAGCTGAGGAAGAGGATGTTGAAGATATTCCTGATGATATTTCTCGGTTGCTTGAGCATGAGGAGAAGGTTATTCAGCCTCATGGAGAGTCTATAGAGATGGTCAACTTGGGTTTTGAAGATGATAAGAAAGAAGTTAAGGTTGGAGCATTGCTTGGTCCTGATGTTAAGAAGAGGATTGTAGAGCTTCTTAGAGAGTATGTTGATGTATTTTCTTGGTTTTATCAGGACATGCCAGATCTTGATACTAATATTGTGGAGCATAGATTGCCGTTGAAGCCTGAATGTCCACCTATGAAGCAAAAGTTGAGAAGAACTCATCCTGATATGGCAGTAAAAATCAAAGAGGAGGTTCAAAAGCAGATTGATGCAGGATTTCTTGTTACATCTAATTATCCTCAGTGGGTGGCCAATATTGTGCATGTTCCAAATAAAGACGGAAAAGTCTGAATGTGTGTTGATTACAAATATTTGAATAAAGCCAATCCAAAAGATGATTTTCCATTGCCACACATTGATGTGTTGGCAGATAATACAACTAAGTTTGATGTGTTCTCTTTTATGGACGGATTTTCCGGTTATAATCAAATAAAGATGGCACACAAGGACATGGAAAAGACCACATTTATTACACAATGGGGAACATTCTGCTACTGAGTGATGCCCTTTAGATTGAAGAATGATGGTGCGACATACCAAAGAGCTATGACCACACTTTTCCATGATATGATGCACAAAGAAATTGAGGAATATGTTGATGATATGATCGCTAAGTCGAGGACTGAAGAGGATCGTATTGAACATTTGCTGAAGTTGTTTCAGAGGTTAATGAAAACGTAAATAGAGTTAGAGAAAGAATACAATACTCAGAGATTTGGTAAGGAAGTTCCCCACGTTCGTCCTCGCGTGTGGGTACGTCTCCCTCTCAATTTCAAACCGAAATTGAGAACTTTTATATCAATAATGATGATTCTGTCTTTTACAAAGTTGCAATACAAAAACCAGAAATCTAAACACAAAGATCTTCCTATTGTATGAACCTTCACTTGATCAAGCAAGATCAAGACTTTCCTTCAAGTATTACAAACAATTCACCGGTTCCACGATCTGTTTGCAAAATAACCCAATTTCCAAACCTTACACTGCGGCTGAATCTATTCTGTAAACGTAACTCACAAACCCTCAAGAACATGTCCGTTCTTGAAGGACAAACCAAATGGTTTTTCCTCGAAATCCCCTTCCAATATTCAAGTCAGCTAGATCCACGATCATACCACTGAACGTTATCTCATTGATCCATTAATCCGAAGAACAAGAATGATTATGTGTTGATGTTCTTGAATTAAGGAGATTGAGAAGATGATGAAGATGAAGTCTCTTTCAGATTTCGAATACGGCTGACCAATTGATTGCACATTCAAACCTCTCTTTGAGTGTGTGTTCTTCAATTCTTCACTTTCAATTTGATTGACTTGTGTACAGTGTCAAAAACTGAATTGACAAGAGCTTATATACACATAACAGAAGTTGTTAGAAAAGAAACAGACTTATGAATCGATACAAGACATGCATGTATCGATACATGTGAATTTCCCAGCTGTTATGTATTAATACATGGAGGTACGCATCGATACATACTGAACCAATGTAGAAATTCAGAAAAATAACATCAGCATGAATCGATGCATGTTACGAATGTATCGATACAAGGCTTATTTCTAGAAACTGAAATACAGCATGTATCGATGCATTATGCGAATGAATCAATGCATATTTTGTTTCCAGAAACATCAGGGAAACATGAATCGATACAACAATCGTATGTATCGATACATACAGTACGAAAAACAATTTTTAGTGCTTTTAAAAGACATGTATCGATGCAAGCCAACATGTATCAATACATACATGATTAAAATTGTTTTTAAGCTTTCATTTATGACATGTGCCAATTCATAAGTCAAAATACAAAGTTGAACAACTTAGCAAGTAAACAAATGCACAAGAAGCAAAATGCATAGAAATTTGCTATCATGCAAAACTAATCCAAAAGAGAGAATTGCTCACATATCGAATGTCGTCGTTCCGATTTGATAGAAGTAAAAGATTTATGAAGTTGTGTTATTCTTGAATGTAACCGTGGCAATGTGAAGAAGAAGAGGAATGATGCTTTTCTTTTTTCTTTTTCTTTTTTATTATATTTGGTTCATAAATTTTGTTTGGTGTGGGCTTAAGAGTCTTGCTTGAGTCCATTTCTATTTTCACCACTAAGCCTACGATTTCCACCCCTTTCTCCTTGTCCTTTTTTTTTAACTTTCTTTGATTTTGTTATTTTCATTTAAATTGTTTTTCTGATTTTTTATTGTGACTATTTTTTTTTCTTCTGAATTTTGAAATAGAATTTTTGAAAAGAGTTCTAAAAATATTTTTAGTATTTTATTTTATGGATTATAACTTTTAAATCCATATTTCTCTTCATCTTTTTTTTTTGGTCGATGAGATCTCCGATTCGAATATTATTTATTTTTAAAGAGTTTAATCTTCATTATTTCAAATCTATGGATGTATGATCATTTGGATCATTCTCCATACTTTGGAATAGTGATAGGTTTCCTTTGATAAATTAATGTTAAATCTCGATTAAGATTAGACCGTAACCACTTTTTTCTTTTAGTGTGACATGTTTTAGGAGAATCATCAATTATATCATTTCTCTAACATGTATTAACACTAAAATTGTTCACATTAATTGGTGTTGGCCGACCTCATTTGTAGGGTAATTACTTCGTAAATTACTTGGCGATTGCTTAACATAGACCTAAACTTGTCCCGAATTCGGAATAAAAATCCAATTGGATACTTGCACTTTCGTGGACCAGACCTCTTGTTGGTCGCGTAATCCCAAAGCGTTTGATTATTTTGCATTAAGAATCGAGACTTATGAATGTTTGATGCGTAGTTGCTTTGGGTCTCCCAATCTTCTTTCAAACCTCATTGAATTCGATTTTATTTGCCTTAATTAATCACTATAGTGTAAGATACTAAGCGGATCCGGTTGCCGTTCGATTTTGGTTAGACTTTTGGTTGTGGTTGATTAAGTTCACCATACCATTATTATTATGTAAATATTATTATATTACTATTATACTAATATTTGAGATTCTTTCACTTTAATTACTTTTATTTTTTATTATGCTTTATTATGCTTTATTCATCCATATCCTGTTTAAGTTTCTTGCTCTTATTTTGATTGTGTGATTTTCCATTTGTTCATTTGGACATAAAATATTAATAAAGGATTAAACCTCTAAAAAACTTGTGACTTTAATTTTTGGACTATTGGTTACTATCTTTGGAATTGGAATGGAGATTTTGGACTTAGATTTTAGGACACCTCTCCCTTTGCTTTGACCTTCATGAAGTTGGTAGACTTGCCTTTATTTGGCCATTTGCTAGCTTATAAGGATGAAACTCTTATGCACATAATTGGAAGTATCATCAAGATTGGTTAGATCTTTCTTCCTTTATCTCTTTATTTTCTTTTTAGGATAGTCCCTTCATCTCCACCCCTTCTTTAATTTTCAAAATCTTCTCTCTTTTTCAATAGATTCTTGTTTTATAAAATTATCACCTTCTTTAATAAATAAAACCTTGACTTTTGTCAAGTGAATTTTACTTTTTCTTTTCTATTAAAAAAATCAATGAATTTAATCATTTTAACTTTAATTCAAAAAATAAAAAGAACCAAACTCATTCAAATTGTTTTGTGCCTTTGTGTACCTTTGTTTGCTTTCTCTAAAAAAAGTGTCGATGATGAGTCATTATTCTTTAGTATGGTGCAAGTCTCTCAATCTCCATGGTTGTAGTTTGATGTAATTGAGTCTCTTGTCATTTGTGGGGGTTTAGTGGCATACTCGTTGATTTTATCCGAGTTAGCGCCCTCCCCATAATGATGTATGAGTCCATGCCTTCATTCTCATGGTAGATTTGTTTGGCTATCCACTTGAAAATGACAAATTCTCTCCATTTAATAAAATTAATCATAACCAACCCTTTTCACTATTTGTACCACGAACTACGATGTTTTGATCTCGCATTGCACTTTGTGGGTACGTAGGCATGAGGTGGTAAACCTCTCCAAACACAAAAATATTAAAAAATAATTCTTTTCTCATCTCTCCACTCACATTTTACAAACCATTTTCAAACCAAAAGAAGTAAATTTTTCAAAGGGCTCCCGTGGAGTACCACGGATATTTTGGGTGCGTAAAACCTTCCCATTTTGTAACCTATCCCCTTACCCGGTTCTTTGCTTGTTTCTTTTAGCACTTTTTTCTTTTAGATTCATTAGGATTTATTCTCTCTTTTTTCCTTTTCCATTCAGAATAAAGTAAAAGCACGGTGGCGACTCTGTTTATTTTGAGTTAAGCTAATTAATAATTTACACTCATGTTTTTACCGCTACACTATGCAATTCAGGTCAAACATTCATTCTTCCTTGAGCTATGCAATTCAGGGTACCCATTCAATCGTTCTTGAGCTATTAAAATCAAGATACCATTCAGTTTATACCATTGAGCTATGCAATTCAAGCAACTAACCAACCATTTACAAACAACTTTTTTTCAACTTCAATTCAGTTTATGCCTCGAGCTATGCTATACAAACAATTTTTTTTCAACTTTTTTTCATCTTCTACAATTTCTCTTTACAAGTCATCACGAGCCAATTATGCATGAATGGTCATCAAAAGAGCCAATTATGCATGGAAGATCATCAAAAGTTTGGAAACATTAGAGGTCACTTTGTGGACTTAGTGAAATTTGACCTAAATTCAAGTGTTATTTTCCTAACTTCCAAGGATCATAACTCTCTCAATTTTCAACTTTTAAGGGAGGTTCATTTAGCCAATTATCTAATGTGATACCCTCTACAAGTTTGTTTCAGGGATCAAAGGCCAATTATGCTTGGAAGACCATGAAAAGTTTGAAGACATTATAGGTAATTTTGGACATAGAAAAATTCTGACCTCTAATCATAGGTCACGATGCAACCTTTACAAGCTCTCAACATTTTGCTCAAGCATCCAATTAGAACCTTTTTTTTGCATTATATTATATGATATGATGTGATCATTTGGCAAAAGGAATGAGAAACAATGGTTAACTATGCAATATTTCAAAAAGGCTTGAAGATGGCCACTTGAAGCTGAATTTTGCTCATGAAACTGAAAAATATAAATAAAACATTCTCAATTTGAAGCCAATATTTGCACGTGTTTTGTGCCTGATGATGTTAAGTGATGATTTATGATAAAAAAATACCCAAAATCAAAAGGAATACACTACGTTTTAATGACTTTCCATTCAAGATTGGTCACACTTTGATCACACATGATTTCACACGAATTCAAACAAATTCTCACAAATATTTCATCCTCTCTCCTTAGCTATAAATAGAACTATCATTTGCACTGAATTCCAAGCTTATAAAGCCCCCAAAACCTCTGTCAGAGCTCACACTTTGCACTAAAATTTTGGATTTCATTTTCAAATTCTAAGCTCTTTCAACCTTGTTTCTTGATTACATTAGCACCTTGGACCTCCTCTGAAGTTGTTGCAACAAAAACAAAGCTCTACGACTCACGAAAGTGCTTTAACCAAATCCACCTTTCAACACCTCTGATCATCATTTGGACAAGGTATTTCTGAGCATCTTTTAGACTCAAACAAGTTACGACAATGTAGCCTGATACTCTTTAATTCTTTCCCCTAACTTATCTTGTGTTGATTTTTGATACTTGGCATTTAATTTCTCTTTTCGTGTTTTCATTCTCATTGTGATTTCTCTGAAATTATCCAAGCTCAGTTGATATAAAGGATTTTTGAGCCTATGGTTGGATTCGTGATGAGAAGACGGACACAATGGTAGTGTTCTCATTCTTTAATGTTACTATTTACCAAAGATCCGGTGAGGAGCAACCAAAGAAGCTGACCAGAGATCATTATTGGTGGTCTGTGTTCAAATGTGATCTAGTGCGTTAGTTTATTTAAGGTCCACCACACACCTTAGATTTGGACCACTGGATGCGCCTACACTGGGCCTTTAACTCAGATCTAATGGTTTAGCTTTTTACTCTTTTATTTGGTTTAAATTGGTTTAAAATTAGTTTTATGCATTTTAAAAATATCCAAAAATTATTTTATGATCCTTGAATTATTTCTGATTTTTCTTGATTTTTATTAAGCTTTTTTTTATGTTTAGATGCTTCATTTTAATTTTTCATTTTATTTTCCATTTTTAAAATCATTTAAAATTGTTTAATTCTTTATTTTATTTTCCTTTGGCATTTTATATCTTATTTAATTTCTGGTTGCCTTGGATGATGACTTGATTCATCAAAATCTTCCTCAATCTCAATGGAATTTGGGTGTTGATGATAGGTTTAATACCTTAATTCACCAAAATGGGTAATTGAAATGGATGGCAGATAAATCTTAAGTCATGGTTCAATTATGATTCATTTACCTTCATCTCATTCTCTTTCTTTACCTTTTTTCTTTTCTCATGATCAAATGGATGATTTAGTGTCCATCTTGTTCATGAAGTATGAATTGGTACTTGATGAACTTTCATCATTTTAAATATACCTTCTATTTGATTATGGATCATTTAAGTTCTTTGGATTGATGTGTAAGTTTGTCCTAATTTAGCATGAAGAATGGTTGATGTAATGGACCAATCTCCTTGCATTAATGCTTGACCCCTCCTTGGTTTTTACTTGTGCTACATGTTTTAGGAGTATGATTTCTATCATATCTCTAACATGTAAGGTATATAAATTATTATTGATTGACATCATATAGTATTGACTTCTGCATAAGTTTGTCTACAACTTCTTAACAAAGCGTTGCAGTTTTCGCGACTCAGATTACTAACACTAACATACTAATATTTATTGTACTAACTTTACTTTAATGCAATTTAATTTCCTTGAAATTTAAATTCTTTCCATTCACTTTTATCCATTTATTTTAGCATTTAATTTCATATTGTTTATGTTTATTCTTCTTTTTCCTTTGTCCACATGGATATATATTTTTTCTCTAAAGACATTAATAAATATCAAATCCTAAAAGACTTAATGGATTTGGACTTATGGACTTAGATTTAGGTTCTTGATCCTATGATGTGGAGACTTGACTTTAGACCTTGGAATTCATCTGGTAACTTTGACTAGAACTGTCAAAATAGGATACTCAACCTTAAACATGTCGGCCCTGGCGGGCCTCAGGCTTTTTCGGGTCAGGCCCAAAAAGCCCATTTTGATATTGGCTCCCTTTTTACTACCACGGCCCAGTCATGTCTGGGATGCGGGCTACCTGGCCCATTTCCGAAGAAAAAAAATTATCTTTATTTTTTAAATAATAACTTGTAGCATATTATCCTTATTTGAGTAATTCTCACTAACATAAAATTATCCACCATGTAACATCCAACAAATTAAACACAAAGTTATCCAACATGTAACATGTAACTTCTGACAAGTTATACTCAAAATTACCCACCACGTAACTTCCAACAAGTTACACACAAAATTATCCAACATGTAAGTTCTAACAAAATACATAGTTTTAAGTTGCATGATAACACAAAATAAGATACATGAATCATGATAACACAATATTCAACATGTAACTTCCACAAAATAACAAGTTTTAAGTTATCAAACTTAACATAAAATCAAATAGTCCTAACTCGATGCACAACGTCACTTGAGTTTTCTTCAAAGACATACACATGTTCAAATGTGTTGGATGATTGTCCACTTAAACCATCTTGTTTAGTATTAATATCATTATCAAATTCTACAAAATAAGAAAAATAGTATTTAAAAAATATACATTATTTATAACATGAGTGAATAACATGCAACATTATGATTCTATGATACACTAGAAAAGTTAACAAGTTTACCTTCAAAGCCATATAACCAAATTCGTGTGCACATGAGATCTTGAATCAATTCCTCTTTCATTGGACTTTTATACTTGTTTAAAACTCAAGAGCCAATGCTAAAAGCAAATTCAGATGTCACCGTGGATATTGGAATGTTCAATATGTCATAAGCCATTCTTGCTAGATTGGGACATCTACAACTCTTTTCCTTCCAATAAGTCAAGATATCAAAACCAACTAATGGAGGCAACCTTTTCTCATCTAAATAAGAATCAAGTTCAGGTTTTCCAATATTGTTACTTTCTTGACTTTCATGCTCTTCAAATTCCTACAAAGTATACATATAAACAATGATAAAAAAGTTAAATTTAGAATTAACAATAACTTGTGTTTGTAAGATAAAAAAAAATAGTTTTCACTTACTTCACAAATATTCAATGAGGATGCCAAAGATTCCTTTCCTCCTCCAAAAAAGACCACACTTGTGAAAAGTTAGGATTAAAAGAAACCCAAAGTTTAACATATTCCACATAAAGCTCATATAACTCACCCTTAATCTTTTTTCACTTGTTTTCACTTGTTTTACCATCAATTTTTTTATATGCAAAACTCAAAAAGTTGATTTTTTTGTTAGATCAAGAATAGCACCAAAGGCCAAGATAACATTATACTCACTCTAATGCTTGTCAAATATTTCCCTCATTTTTGTAGCCATGTTTGAATCAAAGAATCTTCACTTGTCAAATAAGAATTCAAAAGACACTCTATCTTCCATATTTCTCCAAAGTACAAATTAGAATTCGTATAAGAACATCTAAAGATCAAGTTTGTAATGTTGTAGAATGGCTTCAAGAGTTCACACATTATTGCGGATCTTGCCCACTTTTCACTTGAAGGACAACACTTAAAATTTGAATCTCGCAAAATCAAGCTATAAAAGGCACGATGATAATTAATCTCATTCTTGAGCATTATAAAAGTGGAGTTCCATCTAGTAACACAATCAGATCTTAATCCAATTGTTGTATCAATCTAACCAACATTACTAACACATTCATGAAATTATAGTGTTCTACTTTCAGTTACCTTTACATTAGCTTACAACTGTTCACATGACGAATAAAATGAGAAGTTCCTTTAGTTGCAGCACAACTCATAAAGTTTCCACAACCCTTACATTTATATTTCTCTTTGCAATCTATAACCCAACCCTTAAAAAATGTTTCCACACTTCATATGTAAGGGCCTTTTGTTTTTTGGTAGTTGGTTCAAAAGATTTTCTTGGTTAATTTCAATGTCATCAAATAATGGCACAGGTAGAGTTGCCTTAACCTCACTATCATTATTAATTTCCATAATTATAGTAGACGCAAATTACAATACCTACATGTAAATCAACACATACCAACATCAATTATAAAATATCAATTATAAAATAGCAACAACCATTATAAAGTAGACACCAATTATAAAACAGACAACAATATATAATAGACATAAATTATATAACAACAATTATATAATAGAAAAAAATTATATAACAACAATTATAAAAAAAACAACAACATCATTCATACACCAACAAAATTCATAAAACAACAAAAACATTCATAAAACAACAACATCATTCATACAACAACATCATTCATAAATTAACAACAACATCATACATCAGCAACAATTATAAAACAACATTTTGCATTCATACAACACCAACAGCAACAACAATTATAAACAACATTTTGGATTCATACAACAACAACAATTATGAAACACATTATGCAACTTGAACATAATTGAAACTCAAGTATTTTGGACATATTCTATAAATTGGATAACAATCCCTAAATTATATTTTTGTGTCTATATTTTTTTGCACAATTGATGTGTTTTTCATATGCATTCATATGCTTTTTTGCACAATTGAAACTCAAGTTAATTTTGTGTCTATATTTTTGAAGCATTCAATCCAACAATACAATTGAACACATTATGCACAATGGATAACAATCCATATATCTTTGTAGCATCCAACAATACAAGGGAAAATCACATTGTAATAAGTTCCTACTCAATACTCTTTATTCAAACTATCTAGTATGAACATAAAGGAAACAAAAAATACATAATAAGACACATGAACACATCCAACACTTACATGAAGGAAGAATGACGATAAGCAAACACTGGAACATCTGAACACGGAAGAACAAAGTAGCACAACGATGAGCGAACAACGATGAGCGAACAACAATGATCGTGTATGATCTATAACAGATGAACATATTACTTGAATGAATCATTAATAGAAAAGTATATTACTTGAATGACCGTGTATGTTCTAGGTTTGTTATAAATTATGAAACTAGAGTTAACTTAATAGGATAGAACTACATCATTTAGTAAACTCATCTTTAAAGTATGGCTACTTACTTAATGGAGGAACGAAGCACGCTGCATTTCTGCGAAGGACGAAGACGAAGTAGAGAGAAAAAAGAAATAACGATGTTATCAAGTAGCGATGCATGTCTGTAAGTAACGAGTAAATAACCTAATCCTAATATATCCAATTCAATTTCCAAAATGTACTTTGGTTGTGCCTGCAACAAAAAGTGTATTCTAAATTGTAATAAATTAGTATCATTGTATATCCAATTCCAATTTTAATGTGGGTTGGACCTATTGTATTCTTAAATTATAGGCTAAGGAATTAAATTAGAGAACCTCTTATGGCACCCTTTGGATCTCTTAGGCACCTATTTCCTTTCCAAAAATGCCCCTAGGTTCTAGAGATGTATCTTTGGACACAGTTTTTTTAACTTAACTTTTATATATTCTAGAGTTGTATATGCAGAAAGGTTTTGCAGATATATCCCAGGAACCATTTGATACTATATTCGCGCCAGACTCTTCTTCTCCCCACTTCTTCATTTTACTCTTCCCAACTCATCTCTCTCATTCTCTCATTTTCTCCAAAATAAAAAATTACAAAAACTTGTAATTTTTCCATCTCATTTCATCAAGGAGCTTTAAAAACAACGATCAACACATTCCGAATCACTTAAACCTTGATTTATACCGGTAAGTTTTGAGTTTTTCCTATAAATGTGTTACAAGGCTTTGTTAGGTATAGAAATGTGTAGAAATAAGTTGAAACATAGTCCATAGGTAGTTTATATGTAGCTTAAACAAGAGCAATCCATCAAAAATCAAAATGAGATTATGAGAGGACGCCATTTTCGTGTCCTCTGAGCTTTAGGAACTTCCAGATATGTATCTGCAGAAAAATGTAATGTTAGACGTTTTCGGAGATGCATCTTCAGAAGCATCTTATGTTAATGTTTTCTAGTTGCTTCTGGAGATGCATCAGCAGGAATTTTCCATAGATATATCTCTAGAACTAACTCAGTTTTTTTTTCATTTTTGTTTTATAATTTTAATAGTTTTTTTGTTGTACCTTGCAAAAATTATGCTAGACAGTGTAATACCTCAAAATTTTCCCTCTCATTCTCTCAACATTTTTCATAGCATTTAGCATAAACAAATTCATGAAATAATCAAAAACATTGCATCATGTTCTTCATAGCTGAGGCATATGCATGTGATCATTGATTGGAGCAATTGAAGGCTATAAAAAGACAACCAAGGAGCCACAAAGCTTCTCAACCTTGTGAAAAGGGTTCACAACATCCCACAAGTCTTCTTTTGAGGCCACAAGTCTTGAAAATAATTGAATTGATCAAAGGAGGCAAGCAGTGCAACATCTCCTGATAAAAAGGGGCCAAATTAGGGTTTCTATTCTACTGGGCTTCCTAATGATATTTAGATCCAAAGTTGATTCCATTGTCCTCTATATGATATCAAGTGCCTAGGTTTCAAATTTCATCCATAGAAACATTTTGGAAGATGTTCAATTGGCTAGATGATTGAAAATCAGGGAATTGGGGAAAAGTCTACCATGATGAGGAAAAACTCAACTCCTGGCCTTTTGAGATCAAAATAATGAAATTAGGGTTACAAGGATCCTATGGTTCAAATTTGATCAAGAAATGATGGAGGAATCAAGAGAAATCAAGAAAACCAAAACTTACCATTTTTGGAAAATTAGGGTTTCCAAAAATGGCAAGTTTTGGCCATTTTTGCAGCCACTTCAAGAAATGCCTTCTCACAAAATACAAAGGCTATCAAAATTCTACTTTGATCCAATTAAAGAGGGAATCTTAAGCTTCAAATTCATATATGTAACTCACTCATAGCATTAAAATTGAGAGAGTTTTGATCTTGCAAAGTGTCGCTCCCAAAGATTCGCATCCCGGTACAAGCGCGAACGGTCGGCGAGAGGAGAGAACACAAGGGTGAACTGAAAAGAGTCGCCAGCTAGGCATTTTTATCCCGAAGGAAAGGTAATGCTGCATAAACCTAGAAAGATATGGATAAGACGGTCGCGAACCAGAGAAACTGAGAAAGGGGGTTGGTTACAACCTGGGAAGGTATTAGAACCCAGATTGTCCGTCGTACTCGACGGGATCCACGCTTAAAAGTTTGTACTTAAAGGGGTAATGTTAGTGTTATTTTGTGTGTTAAAACTGGAAACAAATGCAAGTGTCAGTGTAAGAGAAATGTGAGGTGAGATGAAAGAGTGTCAGTTCAAGAACATAGTGCAAAGCTCAAGAGTGTCTGGTTGCTTTCTTGCTTCAAAATGCCTCCAATGACCTCCCTGATGAGTTTGCAATGCTTGGTTGGAGTTTATGTGGCCTCTATTTGAAAGTCAGTGAAGCTCGGGTCAAGGAGGAAGAAATTGTGTTTTGTGTATGGTGGCTTTCAAGGCCAGATGAGGGGTGGGGAATGATCAGTGATGAATTTAGAGATGAATGGTGGAAGAGGTTTGAAGTTTTGATGGCTGAGTAATAAGTTTCGATAAAAAATGCAAGAGGGAGAATTTTTGTGAACTATGGAAATGCTGAGGTTTCAGGCTTGGTTCTTGTATGAAATGGCTTGCTTTTGGTCCATGTATGAATCCTTGATAGGTCAGAGAGTTGTTAGTGGCCTATGCTGATTGGTATGGTTTATTTTGCAAAAAGTCAAGGTTAGGTGTCCTTTGAGGTATGGGCAAATTCAGGCCAAGGACAAAGGCATGTCCTGCGCAGCTTGGTTCATGGGCAACCATGGAATTCAGATTGAGGCCAAATAGCAAGTGGAATGAAGTTTGTGGGTGGTTTTGCAAATTTCATGAAGTTTGGCCCTTTCTTGATTTCTTCATGCACAAGTCATGAAACTTGAGAATTCTTGGCACAAATATGACTTTTAGGCATTGCATTATGATTTTATGAAGTGTAGAAGTCCATTTGAAGTCATAAAATAGCTTGGCATGAGGTTTTGCAAAAATCCCTCTTAGGCATGAAACTTGAAATTATGTGATTTTTGCCAACTTTGGAAAGCCATAACTTGAGTTCGAAAATGAATTAGATCTTGTTCTTGTACTTTTTGAAAAGGGAATGATCCAATCTACAACTTTCATGACCAAGAATTTTTCATTTGAAGCATTTTTGGTTGAGAAAGAGGAGGTTGAAAAGCTTTCCCAAAATGGAAAGTTTACATTACAAGTCATTTCCATATTTGGAAACTTTTGGTTTAGCCCACTTTTCTTCAAATTTGTGAACTTCCAAGCACTTCAATGATCAAATAAAGACCATAGATTATAAAAGGAAGTAAAGAATGATTATACAGTGCGGGCGACGGAGGACAACCGTCGAGCAGAGGACGACTGTTGGGGATAAAGCGGCGACGGGTACGGCCGACATGCTGGGGAAATAAAGATATCATGATGGGGACGACCATCAAACAAATATTCTCTGGGGATCAAAGGTAAAGTTAATGATGGGGATAGCCATCAGGTCAAAACATAAATGAAATAAATGATGAGGTACGGTCATCATCGGTGAAGGACGATCACCTAGCAGGGGATGGCTGCTCTGTTGGGGATAAGGATGAGGGACGGTCATCCAAGGTGAAGGACGATCACCTAGCAGGGGACGGCTGCTAAACATCACGACATAGGACGAATGTCAGATAGAAAAGGTCGACGATGGGGACGGCCATCGGATAAGCGTGATGAAGGACGATCATCAAGAGGTGAAGGACGATCACCTAGCAGGGTACGACTGCTCTCGGGGTTTATCATGACATAGGACGAATGTCAGATAACAAGATCAACGATGGGGACGGCCATCAGATAGAAGTGATGAAGGACGATCATCAAGAGGTGAAGGACGATCACCTAGCAGGGGACGGCTGCTAAAATATCACGACATAGGACGAATGCCGGATAGGAAAAGGGTTCCAATAATGGAGACTCCGTTGGGGGAATGATGAAGGACGATCATCAAAAGGTGAAGGATGATCACCTGGCAGGGTACGGCCGCCGGAAGTATCATGACATCGGACGAATGTCAGATAGAAAAGAAATTTTTCTTTTTGCTGGGGATTTGCTGGAAACTCTTCTGGGGAATGGTAGATACAGACGAGTGTCTACATTCAAGAAAGGAAAGGTACAAGTGTTTGACGTTGTGTATAGATTAAAGATGCGGATGAGCATTCTTAAGACTATGATACAAACGAGTATCGGTAGAAACAAACGCCGACGCATGTTCAGAGATGATGATACGGACGAGTACCAACTGGTTAACAAAGAACACGGACAAGTGTTGTACCTGAGGAGAGATACGTGGTGTATACAAGATACAGACGAGTATCTGTATGAGTAAGAAATAAGCATGAGTGAGACACCGATGAGTGCTCAGTTTGCTGGGGAGAGTATGACACGGAAGATTATCATAAAAGAAATTGTATAAGTTATGAACTTATAAGTGTAAAAGATATTTTGAAGGTCTGTGAGGATAAGATGACACAGACGGGTGTCGAAAGAAGTGTATAATAAACAATCGTTTGATTTACAGTAAGTGTTTAGGTAACCATGCTGGGAAGAGGTGACACGGACGAGTGTCAGGAGAGTATATAAAGTTTTTGTATTCAAAAGGAGGATATTTGTGGCTTATCTGCAGGGGGATGATATGACATGGACGAGTGTCGAGTGAGCATATATATACATATATTTGTGAGTGCAAAGGGGACGCTTTGGCTTTCTACTGGGACTTGTGAGTCTTTGTATATATTGCTGACGAAATATTGGTATATACGAGTGTTTAATTCAAAACATGGCTTATGATCATGCAATATGTTTGATTTTTGCTGTAATGCTCCATTTTAGACGGAATGCTACGCTCTGAGGGGATTTATGATGCGAATGTCATGATTATGCAAAAGATACCGATCCGGGATTCGGATCCCGTTGCTGCGAAGATCTCCTGACTGATCTACTTTGAAAGAATATTCCCGATGAGGTACATTAGCAGCAGGGTAGGGCCTGTTCGAGCACATCCTTTATTTTCCCTACATTTTCCCCTTTCTTTTCATTCTCTCTTTTCCAGTTCCTTTCTCATTCTTTTCCGGTTAGCAGTTCTTTTGTTCAGCGGCATCTTATTTCTCACCCTTTGAAACAAACAAGAAAGCGTGGATCCCGTCAGGTACGGAGGACGATCTGGGGTGCGAATACCTTCCCAGGTCGTAACCGACTTCCGAACTCAGATCTTTTGTTCGCAAGGTCTTTTCCTTTCCTTCTTCCTCAGGTTTGTGCAGCATTACCTTTCCCATTCATTCGGGATAAAAATTCCTGGTTGGTGACTCTACCTTTTCCGCGCCACTTTCGCGTTAGTACCTGGATGAAAATCCCGGGAGCGACAGACAGAGCCGACCATTTTAAACTTGGACGGGTTGCATAATATGCATCTTTCAGGCGTGAGCAGACCCAGCCCGTTACGGAGGCAGGAGGTACATTTGTTCTGGTGCATCCTACTACTGACATCCATGCCACACCTTCTACATCTCAGGTATCTCATGGTGCTCTTCCTTCACTCCATCCCTCTTCTTCCCACAGGCGTCAGGATTCTACAGATGACACATCACTTCCTCCATCCTCCCACGGGCGTCGAGATACTTTAGTGCAACTTCCCATTGTTGATCAGGTGCTCCCTTCAGATGGTGATGTCCCATCACCGGAGGGTGAAGAGCCAGAGAGGTACCTAGGGGGTCAATCAGACTTGTTTCTATTTCCATTGTACCATGACCACACTTCTAGATATGTGTGTGAGGGAGAGTTAAAATTACTCATATTGTTGTTTTTCATTGGAAATTGATTATTTGTAACACTGATTCTTATTGACATTGATTATTTTTGGAAATTTTCAGACACATGAGCCTCAGATGTTTCTAAACCACAGGCGGAAGATCGTATCTTTGGCCCAACCACAAGATACTTGGTTTTAGGATGTTCTAGCCGTTTCTGGTTTGAAGGACTTATGCATGACCAACTACATTATGGCCAACCATAGGATGCTTATAGGATTCGTCGAGCGATGGAACTCTGATATATCTTCTTTTCATCTACCACATGGTGAGTTCTCAATTACACTGGATGATGTCTCCTGGCTGTTGCATATCCCGATCTCGGGGACCCTTCTCCATCACGAGAAAATGTCAAATAAGGAGGCGACATATATGTTGGTATAGAAACTTAGGGTTGATCCACTGAAGGAACTTGAGGAGATGGATAAGATCCAAGGCGCTCATTTCAGGTTTTCCTTTCTGAAGGAGCATGTATTTAATCCTCAGCTCCTTGCTGCTACCCAGGTTGTAGGTGATCCTGTACAGGTAGAGATACACAGAACTTGTGTGCTGAGGGCTTATTTTTTATATCTATTTTTTTACCGCTATAAAAAATTGGCGACTCTGTTGGGGAATCTATCTCTAAGTGGATTCAGCCTACTTTGATTTATTTATTGCTTTGGTTTGATTTGTTTGTTCTGTTTCGATTTTGGTGATCCTCTGTGAGTGAGATAGATTCTAACCCGGATCTGAGTTGAACTTATGATAGGATGGCGATATTCGAAGCGATACGCGATGGAGTAGTCCAAAGCTATATCAATTTGATAATCTCCACTCCATTAGGCTCTCTTAGATTCTCAATGTCATGATGAATAATCATACGTGGCATTATTTTCCGACCTTGAGCTAATCATACTGAGGACCGTAGAACCCTTAACCCATCCAAGTCAATTTAGGAATGTAGTGCGGAAACCATCCTAGTGTAAACCTAAGGTGGTTGTCACGCAATACTACACTCGGATAAGGTCTATTTTAAGAATGTTATCGGTTGGGGGAGTAATCCAATGTACCGATAATATTCTAAAGATGGTTGTTAACTCCGGGAATCTCTGTTAGCACCCTTTTGGTTTTCTGCAGGTACAATGAAGACAAAACCTTAGTACTTACCTGTGTGGGTTGGTGTTTTTTTACCTTGACTTCATGCTCGTGACTCGGAACCTAAACTCGTTTGCTTTGTGTGATCTTGTTTTTGGTTGTTGCATACATGCACTCATGCATTCATGAGCGTTGTTTTTGAGATTTCAAGGGACTCATAAGGAACTTTTGCAAAATTTCAGATGTCTATGGTTATGAATTTTGAAAGGAGAAACACAAAGAAGTATAGCTTCAAGAATCCTAATCTAGTAGAGCTGAGAAAGCTAGGAGCATTGGTGGTTGACACCCAGGAGTTCCGGAAATGTTATGGAAATCTCTTGTTTATCTTGGATACCGATGTACCAGAGGGGATTCTCCATACCTTAGCTTAGTTTTATGATCCTTTGCATCATTGTTTCACCTTTCCTGATTATCAGATTGTGCCGACCTTGGAGGAGTACTCTCATTGGATGGGTTTACCTATTTTGGACAAGGAATTTCTTTTCAGTGGTTTAGAGAAGGAGCTTACGACCAAAGTCATCGCCAAAGCCCTTTTTCTTAAAGAGTCAGATCTTAGTGGGAAGTTTCTTCCAAAAGGGAATTTCCGTGGTATTAATTCCAAGTTCTTAATGGGGAAAGCTTCTACTTCTCTTACTTTAGGTCATAAGGATGCATTTGAGGCTATGCTTGCTTTGCTCATTTATGGGATTGTTTTGTTTCCTAACTTAGATGGTATTGTGGATGAGAGTGCCATCCAGATTTTCTTGAAGAGAAATCCGGTACCTGCTTTGCTTGGAGACATGTATCATGCCTTTCATTATAGGACCTCCAAAGGTGATGGAGATATTGTGTGTTGTGCGCCTCTTCTCTATAGGTGGTTTATTTTGCACTGTCGCTCCCACCAAATGACACAAGGCCAGAAGGGGTACAGACGTGAACGGTCGGCGAAGGGGAGAACATGAAGATGAACCGAAAAGAGTCGCCAGCTAGGCATTTTTATCCCGAAGGAAAGGTAATGCTGCATAAACCTAGAAAGATATGGACAAGACGGTCGCGAACCAGAGAAACTGAGAAAGGGGGTTGGTTACATCCTGGGAAGGTATTAGCACCCAGATTGTCCGTCGTACTCGACGGGATCCACGCTTGAAATTTTGTGTTTAAAGGGGTAGTGTCAGTGCTATTCTGTGTGCAAAAGCTGAAAAAGGATACAAGTGCCAGTGCTGGAAAGAAATGTTAAGTGGAGAAAAGGAGTGTCAGTGTAAGAAAAGAGTGCAATGCTCAAGAAAATGAGGCTTAAAAGAATAAGGCTAGAAGAAGGGGAATACACATAAATGTTTGTTCGATAACAGTTAAGTTATGCCTACGTATCCTCTCGTGCAATGAGGAAGTCAGAACACCGTAGATTGACTCAAAGAGACTGAAAGATGAATTGACTTGTGAACTGTTTACTTATCGATGCTCAAGTGTATGAGCTGTCTGGCTCAGGTGCAAACTGTCTTGCATTAGACGGAAGAAGCGAGTTCTCGATTATGAGTGAATGAGGTGAGAAAAGAATCCCGGAGGAGACGATTATTGTTTGTTTTTGGTATTTTCGATCTTTTATTGCTTTTGGAGTTTGTTATAAGAAAATGAGTTTAAGCCTAAACCAAGGGTTAGTAAACTCATCACATCTTCCCTCTAATTAGGGGTAATGAGAATACCTTAAATATGAAGTAAACACCTCACACTTAATCACCATGATGTAGGATTAAGATCATTAACCTACTTGCATTTATTTAGATGTTTTTGATATTTTTGTTTAGTGTTAAGTAATGAGTTTAAGCCATAATCAAGGATTTAATGGACCCATTACACCATCCTAATAGAAGGATAATAGATGAGAACATTTAAGTTGAGGAAGGCTCCTCAACTTAATCCATGATTAGGGATTAACCTCATGA
Organism: Lathyrus aphaca; assembly: GCA_963966055.1. Classification (NCBI taxonomy): domain Eukaryota; kingdom Viridiplantae; phylum Streptophyta; class Magnoliopsida; order Fabales; family Fabaceae; genus Lathyrus; species Lathyrus aphaca. The sequence goes on from OZ014519.1 coordinate 443,972,924, forward strand.
CAAAACAAAGCGTTTATTTGAGTGGATTTCAGTTAATGGTAAGATTAAGAGGTGGATTTTATGGTGTGTAAGACAACTTGAGGGGGACTTGTCCATTAACACTAGGGTTAGTCCTTCTTAATCAATTAAGGAAGAATTAGAACCCTAATGCAAGGCCCAAGTTACAAGCTTGATGTCTTAGTGATTATTAGATGGATTGATTAAGAGATTTAAACACATTAAGGGTTTAACACTTAGGATTAAAGTTATACACTCCATCCTAAAAGAAGGATGCAGGCATAATCTTAATCACAAAGCCTTAAAACCTTGAAGGTTTAGTCCCTGATTATGAGATGAGAAGAGAAGACACAAAATATTACACAAAGGTAAAACTAATGGGGGACTAATAAAACCCTAATTGTTATCATGCTTGGGTGTTCCTAGGGTTTATGAGGATTTCAATAGATCTTTAAGAAAAGCCACCAAGGAAGAAGCAAATGGAAGGAGGAGAAGCAGAAGAAGCAAGTCAACTTACTTCACTTAAGAAGATAAGTTGCTTGAAGAAGGAAAGTGAATGGAGAACATGAATGAGCAAGCCCACTCTAAGACAAATACAAAATGCAGCAATGAATGCATAAGAGAGATGAGAAGAGATTGTGAGAAGTGAAGGCAAATTCACTTCTCAAAGTACTTACCACCTGAAAAGTTAGCATAAGGAAATGAAATGAAATGAAAATGAAATGAATGCAAGGATGCAAACCAAAACCAGAAGCATATTTATGATGCAAATGATGTTAAGAGATGATGCAAATGTATGTCAAGAGTTTTGAATGATCATACAAGGGATGAGGATGCAAATGAAGCATTAAAGGAGCATGAAAGTTCATGAAAGCACATGAAATGAAATGAATGCATAACATGGCAAATGGATGAAGAAATGATCAAGCATGATTCTAATGTGTCCTAGGATGTCTTATATGTCATGTGGATGCAAGAAATGTCATGGCAAGTTCTTATATGAATGCTTATGCAAGATGTATGCAAAGGAAGATGAGAAATTAGGGGTTTCATACAACATGAGATGCAAAACTCAAAAACAGAAGCAAATGACAAGATAAAAAATTGAAAATGCAATCAAAAGAACCCTAACCCTATATGATTTCACACCCCAAAGGAGAAGACCTAACTCTTAACCCTAAAGAAGTTATGATTTTTCTAAGTTATCTAGGGTTTTAAGGTACCTAAAGGGAAAAAATGCAAATCAATTCAAAAAGGCAGAAGAAATTTGTAACAAAATTATGCTAGAAACTACATTCAAAAATAGGAATTTTAGGGTTCTAAAATAATTTTAGGCAGAAAATAATTCTTGAAGTTAGGGTTCTAAAATAGGAATTTTATGAACCCTAAATTCAAGAAAATTATCAAAAATGATTCAAAACCAAAAAGAAATTTATGTGGATTGTATGACAATGTCTCTAAATGTTTAAAGATGCAATATGAATTTTTTGGGATTTTTCAGAAACCTAAATGATATTTTAATTAATTAATTTTCATTAATTAATTAAAATAAACATTTAAACGCTTAAAAAATGATTTTAAAATGTGAAAAATAAAAATAAAAATATTTTTGGGTTAAGAAAATTATTTGAAATCAAAATGCAGAAAAAAATATTTTTGGAAATTTTTAGCTATTTTAAATAAATGATACAAAATAAATAAGAAAAATATGAATTAAAATTGAATTAAATGGAAGTAAACGCAAAGGAAGGCTGAGATTGAATCTGGGGAATCCTAGGTTGACTGCGCGCCAGATCTAAGGGCCTAAATTCAAACTGAGTAAATCCTATTTAATTAACTAATTAATCATAAATTAATCCTAATGATCTAATCTGGACCATTCAACACGCGCGGGAGATGAAGATCCAAGGGTCCTAATTTAAACAGAAGCCCTAACCCTAATTAGACATTAATGACTTTCAGGTCACCGGAGAAGAGCTCCGGTCATCTTCTCCGGTGACACCCTCACCTGAAAAACCCTAACTTCTTCCCTATGTTATTTATGGAGCTTTAAAGCTCCAGATTGACTCCTCTCACTTCCCTGAATCCAAATCCACCCTCAAATTGCTCAAACTCATGATTCGAAGAGAAAACTCAAACATGGTGAAACTTTCAGAAGTTCATAAAATACTCAAATCACAACCATTTTCAAAAATAAAAGTATCAGCATGATCAGCACAACAAGAGGAACGATTCTATAACCTAAAATCACATTTCTGGAAAAATGTTTGAAGAAGTTACCTGAGCTTGAGCTTCCTCGGTTTGGAGCTTTCAGGCTGCTTCTCCTGTGCAAGGTGGCTCCAATGACCTTCCTGAAGAAGCTTTGATGCTTGGAAAGCTTTGAGGAGGGTTGGTTTGTGAGTTTGCAACCCAACTGGTCAGAAATCGTGTTTGGTGTATGGAGTGTTTTTGGCTGTTTCAATGGTTGGTTTGTGATCAGTGAGTGATTTAGAGATGAATGGTGGAATTTGTTTTGAGTTTGAGTAAGTGTGCTATGAGTTTCGAAGGGAAATGCAAGAGGGAGAGTTTTTGGCAATGCTGAGTTCTTGGAGGTTTTAGCTTGTGTGTCTTATGAAAAATGACCCTTGAGGCATGCTTGTAGTGTCTGGATTGGGCAGAGAGTGGGTGGTGGACTGTTGTGATTAGTATGGGTGAATTTGCATAAAGTCAACATTTCTTGTACTTGAGGTATAGGCAAGTGGAAGGCTTGGATTTGGGCATGTCCTGGTTCAGCTGAGATCAAGGAATGTTTGTGAATCAGATTTGATGAGCTGTAGCAAGTGGATGAGAGGTTTTGTGCCATTTTGCAAATTCATGAAGTTTTGGCCCCTTTTGGATTTCTTGATGTGCAAGACATGGAATGACATGATTCTTTGGCCAATTATGGTCTAGAAGAATTGTACTATGATGTTATGATGTATTGAAGTGTGTTTGAAGTCACAAAAAGCCTTGGCAAGTGGTTTTGCAAAGAATCCCTTTTGGTGCATTCTTGAAATTTATGGGATTTTTGCCAACTTTGACAAGCCATATCTTGAGTTCCAAAATGAATTAGATCTTGTTCTTGTACTTTTTGAAAAGGGAATCATCCAATCTACAACTTTCATGACCAACAATTTTTCATTTGAAGCATTTTTGGTTGAAAAAGAGGAGGTTGAAAAACTTTCCCAAAATGGAAAGTTTACATTACAAGTCATTTCCATTTTTGGCAACTTTTGGTTTAGGTCACTTTTCTTCAAATTTGTGAACTTATAAGCACTTCAAGGATCAAATAAAGATCATATAACTTCAGTTTGATGAAAAATCCACTTTGGTTCGTTGGGGGGCCTCAGATGCCCTGATTTTGCTCTGACTTGCTCAAGAAGTTACCCAGTGATCAGATGACTTCGACAATGATTTTCTTCATCAAACTTGATATGCATGATCCTTATAACATATTGAGACCAATAGAAACAAGAATGACCAAAAAATTGGGAGTTATGGCCTCTGAAACCAAAACCCTAATTTCAGGTCATCTGTGTAGTTAAACCCTAGCTCTGCTTCCATGTTTTGCCAGTTCTTGTGATTCTTTGATTTCCTTGATCTTTGGAGGATAAAATATGATGATTGAGCATACATGGACCCTCTTGAGATGATTGAAGACCTTTGGGATGGCTCAGATGGATCTTGGATTGCTCAGATCACAAACCCTAGATGCAGATGACTTGAACTAATGTAGTGAAGCAAATATGCAATATGAGATGGTATGATTAAACTTATATAAATACGAAAGATCACAAGCCATGGTGTAAACTTAGTGAGGGCAGATTTGGGGTGTTTACATGCACCTACCAAAGTCTGATGTCTTCAAGGATAATAGAAAGAAGCGAAGATGGTCTCAAAGGATTATGTTTCTTTCTCATAAGGATATGACTTGGTATTATTCCTATTATGATACTGGAGTGCTTATTGACAGTTATGGAGAGTTTCCTAATGTACCTCTTCTTGGTACACATGGGGGAATTAGTTACAAATTTATTCATGCTAGGTGACAGTTGGGATATTGCTTAAAGGACATACCAAAAAACCTTTCCTTATGCAGTTTCTTCTTTCTTAATGGTGCAGATAATGTAAAAATGAAGAAAAGGATTGCTCATTCTTGGCATGCGGTTCATCGGAAAGAGAAGGGTCAATTGGGAAGACAAAACCTTGCTCCCTCCGAGTGTTACATTTAGTGGGTTCGATCTAGGGCTTCCAAGCTCAAGATGCCTTATCCACCCAAGGAGCCTTTGTTTCCTATACTACCATTGTCTGCTTTCCTTCCTCCTATTTATGAGAAAGTTTCTCTTCAAGAAGAGTTGGACAAGATGAAGAAAGAGAAAGAAGAATGGCTACTTGAGAAGACGACGATGCAAGATTAACTGAAGGAGAAAGATGATCTCATCGAGTTACTTGAGAGGTTTGTTACAAAGAGGCCAAGAGAGGATTTATTTTCCTCTAGTACTCCATCTATCATTCCTCCTACATCCGGAGCTTGGAAGGCTATTGTTGACCAGTTGGTGAAGGATAAGGAAGACATGGAGAATCGGTACAAGAAAGAGATTAAGAGGATTCACATGAAGTAACAGTCGGGATTCAGATCTTCTTCAGATGTGATCCCCTATGCCTAGTTTACTTTTTCTCTCATGTATTAGGATTGTTGGGATTTGTACTTCACTTGTAATCCTTACTTTGATTTTAAAAAGAATGAGTTTTTTTTAAGTACTTCAAAAAGTGTTTCTTTATAAATATTGCAATTTATCTTATAGTCCTTTGAAATCTTTGCATTTGCATACGCATACCATGCATCATGCCCACATTGGTCTTGCTTTTTGAGAGTTGTACAGGGATCTTATGTTGTTTCTTGGTCTTCATTCAGTTCTCCTGTCAAGCTGACTCACAAGGGATACTCGAGCTAATCAGAAGAAGATGTCGGAAGCCTTACAATAAGAGAATCGTGAGCTGTGCGAGGAAGTTGCTTATCTAAAGGATAGCTTTGAAAGAGTTATTGTTATGATCGAAAGCTTGGTGGCTGCTCAGAATCAGCCACCCCATCCTCCTAATTCTCTGGTACATCACACAGTCATCTCTGAGGTTGTCACTACATCGGTTCCTGCTGAAGTTGTCATTTCTCCTCGTTACCACATGCCTCCTGGTAAACCGTGGGGTATGCCGGCTAATTTCACTCCTGCTGGTTATCCTCCTCCTCCTCCTCCTAAGACTGCTTCATTTACTACTCTTTAGCCAGTGATGACTATTGCACCGCCTTTTATGCACACTACTCCACACCATGATGAAGTGATTTACCATGCTGAGTCCAGTGAAGGTGTTTGTGTGACTGAAAGACTTGATGATTTTCAAGGTTGTTTTGTTGAGTTACAGAGTGAGATGAGAGCCTTGAGGCACAAAGATTTGTTTGGTAAAGATGCTTATGATCTCTGTCTGGTTCCTAATGTCAAGGTTCCGTACAAGTTCAGGTCGCCTGAATTCGAGAAGTATAAGGGCAACACTTGTCCTCTGAGTCATTTGACTATGTATGGTAGGAAGATGTCTCCTCAGACAGACAATGATCAATTGCTGATTCATTATTTCCAGGATAGTTTAACTGGTGCAGCCATGCGATGGTACATGAGTTTGGATAGCAGCCAAATCCATACTTTCAATGATTTGGGAGAGGCTTTTGTTAGGCAATACAAGTATAATTTTGATATGGCACCGGACAGAGATCAGCTCCGTGCTATATCCCAGAGGGACAAAGAAACTTTCAAAGAGTATGTGTAGAGATGGCGCGAGCTAGCAGCTTAGATTGTTCCTCCTCTAGAAGAGAAAGTGATGACAAAGATCTTTTTGAATACTTTAGGTTCTTTCTACTATGAGAAGATGATATCAAGTTATCCTTCTGATTTCACTAAAATGTTGAGTATGGGGATGCGATTAGAAGAAGGTGTCTGTGAGGGACGATTGAGCCAAGAGAGTAGTTTTGGATCGAGCTCTAAGAGGTTCAGCTTTGGTAAGAAAAAAGAAGGTGCGACTAATGCAGTGTCCCGTGAAAATTACAGAAGACCTCGTGGTCGTGAGAATCGTCCTCAGCAGCATGTAGCTTTTGTAACTCCGATGATTAATGTGACTCCAATTGTGCCAACAACTCCAAAGTATCAGTCTCGTTATCAACAACCTTCAGTGCAACAGATTGGTAATCAACAGGTTCGTGCTAAACCGAATTTTGATCCCATTCCAATGTTGTATGTAGATTTGCTTCCATCTCTGATCGAAAAGAATCTTGTCCAAACACATTCTCATTATGTTTTTCATCAAGGTGCCCCGGGGCATGATATTGAGAATTGTTATCCATTAAAGTTTGAAATTCAGAAACTTATAAGGAGCAATGTTTTGTATTTCAATGATGTTATTCCAAATGTGAAGACAAATCCGCTTCTGAAGCATGGTAATACGTTTGTGAACATGGTTGATGGTTGTCCTGGTTTGTTCAAGATTTATGAGGTCTGCCATATTCGATTGTCTTTGGTTGAGATGCATGCTTTCTTAAGTGAATATCATGATATTGACCACGATTATGTTGGTTGTTGCATTTGCTTGGTGAACCCTCGTGGTTGCGTGATTGTTAAGAGAGACATATAAAAGATGATGAATGATAAGTTGATTGAAGTGACAGCGAAGAGAGATGAGTATGACAATGAAGTGAATGTTATTGTGTCTCAGTTCAATATTCCTGAGAAGGTGGTTATTTCTTTTGATAGCCGCAAATATGTTGTTACTCCCTTGGTGATCAATTTTCCTGGTCCAATGCCATATGAGTCTGATAAAGCTGTTTCATACCGGTATAATGCTACGATGATACAAAATGGTAAGGAAGTTCCTTTTCCTTCTCCAAAGTCTGTGGTTAGCATTGCTGATGTGACAAAGGTTACTCGAAATGGTAAAGTTTATGCTTCGGATCCTCCGAAGAGAGATGAAGATACAAGTGCGAGTAAACAAATTATGGATGTTGTTGCCCAATTAGGTCAATTTGGTGATTCCAGTTTGAAAGATAGTGAAGATGAGGTGTTAAAATTGATGAAAAAGAGCGAGTACAACATTACTAAGCAGTTGTTGGATAATTCGTCGAAGATATCAATTTTATCACTCTTGTTGTGCTCTGAGACTCATAGGCAGTCTTTGTAGAAGATTCTTGATCAAGCTTATGTTGACCACGTTGTGACTGTTGATCAGTTTGATAATATTGTGGCTAATATCACATCGTGCAACAATCTGAGTTTCTGTGATGATGATTTGCCTAAAGAAGGAAGGAAGCATAATTTGGCTCTGCATATTTCAGTGAATTGTCAAGAGGATGCTATGTCTAAAGTGTTGCCTAAAATTTTTTCTAAATGTTCATTTAACTTAAAAATAATATTTTCTCTTAAATTTTTATTTTATTTTTATTTTTACTAACCCTTTTATTTATTATTATTATTATTACTAATCTTTAAATTATTGCTTATTTATTATATTTATCATTATTGTTTCTATTATTATGTAATTGCGAAAGCCATGTAATAGTCGTAAATTTATTTTTTGTCTCTATTTTATTTTTGTATTGCCATGGTTAGTAATTTTAGGGTGTGTATAACTATGTGTAATTAAAATAATTTAGAAAACTAATTAAATAAGATAAATACTTGAACATGAACACTCACACACGTAAGCCATACAAGAGATGCCAGCTCCCCGTACTGAGAAGGAAGTTAGAGGTTTCTTGGGACGATTGAATTACATTGCAAGATTTATTTCCCAGTTAACTGCTACCTGTGATCCAATCTTCAAGTTACTGAAGAAAGATCAGGTGATGGAATGGAATGACGAGTGCCAGATAGCCTTTGATGAAATCAAGAGATATCTTCTAGAACCTCCAATCTTGATGCCACCAGTTGATGGAAGACCCTTGATTATGTACTTAACAGTATTAGACAACTCAATGGGGTGTGTGTTGGGGCAACATGACGAGTCTGGTCGAAAAGAGCAGGCAATATACTACCTTGGCAAAAAGTTTACCGACTATGAAACAAGATACTCACTGCTCGAGAAAACTTGTTGCACTTTGGCATGGGCTGCTCGCCGACTAAGACAGTATATGTTGACTCATACTACCTTGTTAATTTCAAAGATGGATCCAATCAAGTACATATTCGAGAAACCTGCTCTCTCCGGACGAATAGCAAGATGGCAAATGATCTTAACAGAATATGATATACAATACACTACTCATAAAGCCATTAAAGGAAGTGTTGTAGCTGATCATTTGGCTCATCAAGCAGTGGATGATTATCAATCAATGAGTTTTGAGTTCCCTGATGAAGACATTATGATTATTACCAAAGAACCTGGACAATATGATAGACCTGAACAAGGATCCCGATGGACTATGGTTTTTGACGGAGCTTCTAATGCACTTGGTAATGGTGTTGGTGTTGTGATCATTTCCCCTGAAGGTTGTCATACCCCGATTACTGCAAGACTTTGTTTCTATTGTACCAATAACATTGCTGAGTATGAGGCATGTATCATGGGTATCAAAGCTGCCATTGAAATGAAGATTCAGTTCCTGGATGTATATGGAGATTCATCCCTTGTAGTGAGTCAGATTAAAGGAGATTGGGATACCAAGCATGAAAATCTTATTCCTTACAGAGAGCACGTGTTGTCTTTGATACCATATTTTGAAGAGATTACCTTTGGACATATTCCACTAGGAGAAAATCAGTTGGCAGATGCATTAGCCACCATGGCATCTATGTTTGAGATTAGCTGGGATGATGAAGCTCCCAATATTACTATTGACAAATTTGAGAAGCCTGCATACTGTAATGAGATTGACATTGAAGAAGCAGAGGGGAAGCCTTGGTTCTATGAAGTGAAAAGATATCTTGAAACTCAGGAGTTCCCTGAAGGGGCATCTATCAAAGATAAGAAGTTTCTAAGGAGGTTTTCTGCTAAGTTCTTTTTGAGTAATGGAATTTTGTACAAGCACAATCATGATTCAACTTTGCTTCGTTGTGTGGATAAGAAAGAAGCAGCAGAGATTATGGAAGACTTGCATGATGGGATATTTGGCACTCATTCTAGTGGTCATACCATGGCAAAGAAGATATTGAGAGCAGGTTACTATTGGTCTACCATGGAAGCTGACTGCTATCAACATTCCAGAACATGTCACAAGTGTCAAATTTATGCTGATAAAGTGCATATACCTCCAGCTCCATTGAATGTGTTGACTGCTCCTTGGCCTTTTGCCATGTGGGGCATTGATATGATTGGTGAGATCAAGCCTACTGCTTCTAATGGGCATAGTTTCATCCTGGTTGCTATTGATTACTTTACTAAGTGGGTGGAGGCAACTTCATTTGCATCTGTCACTAAGAATGTGGTGGCTCGATTCATTAAGAATAATCTCATATGTAGGTATGGCATCCCTGAAAGGATTATCACTGACAATGGCTCTAATCTGAATAACACCATGATTATTGATCTCTACACGCAGTTCAAGATTAAGCATCACAACTCTTCTCCGTATCGTCCGAAATGAATGGGGCAGTAGAAGCTGCTAATAAGAACATCAAGAAGATTTTACAGAAGATGACTGTTACATACAAAGATTGGCATGAGATGTTGCCATTTTCTCTTCATGGTTATCGTACTACAATACGTACTTCAACAGGGGCAACCCCATTCTCCTTAGTCTATGGTATGGAAGCAGTTCTGCCCATTGAAGTTCAGATCCCCTCCTTAAGAATCATGAAGGATGCAGGCTTGGATGAAGATGAGTGGATTCAGACTCGACTGGACCAGATAAATTTGATTGATGAGAAAAGGCTGGCAGCTGTTTGTCACGGTCAGATGTACCAAAAACGGATGATCAAAGCTTTTAATAAAAAGGTTAAGCAAAAGGTATATCAGGTTGGTGACTTGGTAATCAAGCGTATCATATTACCACAGGGTGATCCTAGGAGCAAATGGACTCCTACATATGAAGGACCATTTGTAGTCAAGAGAGTATTTTCAAGAGGTGCCATGATGCTTACTACTATGGATGGTGAAGAATTCCCACAGCCCGTAAACGCAGACATAGTTAAAAAATACTACGCATAAAAAGAGACCCGCTAGGTTGACTGGCCTAGGCAAAAATAAGGGCATCCCGGCGAACCAAAAGGGTTCGGGAAAAAATTAGGGATATATATAAAAAATGTACACCCGGCAAGTCGAAAACCTGAAAAGGCGGCTTGGGCAAAAAAGGGTATCCCGGTGGATTGAAAACCTGAAAGGGCAATCCAGGAAAAATTTAGGGATTAAAGTGTATGACTATGTCCCGTTTGGATCACTCATGTAACCCCAACCAATTGTGCTACCTAACTCAAGCTCGAACAGATAAAGCTCAATCCAATCGTTTCCGTCTCAACAACAGAAGATGAGATACTTGAAGATAATGGCAATAGTGGAATTGAAACTCAATAGGATTATTTCTCACATAGCTATTTTCTTTGTTTTGTAAAACTTTTACGACGAATTCCTCTTACTAGGATTTCTGTCTCCTTGTACAAACTTGCCTGTGTATAGGTCACTTTCTAAAATAAATAAAGTCTCGTCTTTGAATCCAGATTTACTTTTACCCTATTTACCTAAGCGAAAACGTCCATTGGTTGTGTTTGAATGTATGTATGCTTTTGAATATGATTGATGTTTACCAGAAATGCATAAAATGCAGTAATAGTATTTACTAAGGACAAACGAAGGTAGGAATTCAACGAGGCTTCGCCGGTTCGTCCCCACAAGACAACTACAAATCCCCAGCAGAGCAAATATATCTTCATAAGATACTTCGAGTTACATCTCCCCTTGAATTTTTGTCCATCTCTTTTATCCTCAGTCGGGATACTCAGGAACTTATTCCTTGAATAGAAGTACGACGAACAAAGACGTGAGGTTATAAATACTATAATATCAAACAAGACGGGAACGAGTCCCTCATATTCCTCAGCAACAAGCCGGGATTTATTTTCCCTAGCCAGCAGTTGTTATACAAAGATATCCAGATGCTTCAGGCTGCATGATTCATACATACATCATTTACATCATACTATAGCATATCCATAATACATATAACATTTACTTAGATGCACCATGCCATACATGCATACATATTTGCATAAACTAACTTTTTCTTTGCAGGATAGGTACAGGCAGATAAAATACTATCAACAATTTACAACAGTTCAGAGACGATCTATACGAAGGTCTAGTGCTGATACTTAATTCAGGGATAATCGCCACGAAGATTTATTTCTGATAATCAATACTCAAGTTGTCCTTGGAAGGGTACATAAATGATCTATACGAAGATCTGGTGCTAATCCAGGATATTTTCAAGGGATATAATCGTCACAAAGATTTAGTCCTGATATTCTTTTATCCTTGGATGATAGGTAAACGATCTATACGAAGATCTATTACCTAATCCAGGATATTTCCAGAAGAGATAATCGTCATGAAGATTTATTTCTGCTGGTCTATTCAACAACTCAAAACAGTTTAGAGACGATCTATACGAAGATCTAGTGCTGATACTTAATTCAGAAAAAAATCGCCACGAAGATTTGGTTCTGACACTTCAATTAAAGTATGTTCTTAGATATAGTTTAGAGACGATCTATACGAAGATCTAAGCCCTGACACTTAATGAAGGATATTCTTTTTCCCCAGAGATAATGCAGAGACGATTTATACGAAGATCTAGTGCTAACATTCAACTCAAACCATGTTGCATAAACGATTCAGAGACGGCCTATACGAAGACCTAGTACTGATATCCAGTATCAACATCAAGATATTATCACCTCCTGATATTATGGATGGCATCTATAAGGCCATCTCTAGTTCTTCCAAATGGCATCTTCAAGCCCACTTAAGCATATACAACTAATCATCAGTGTTACTTTACGCACTGGCGAGTGCAAATTTTTGGGCTTTTGTGTTCAATCCCCTTCAACCTTCCAGGTCACGAATGGCACATATGTCAATCTAACCCCTCAGGTTTTAGAAAATTGAACAGGGGCAGCTGTTGCACCCCAAAATTTTCCCTCACCTAGACAAGAAATTGTATATCTAGGTGTCCAAAGAGGTTCACAAGGTTCACAATTAGTCAGAAAGTTTGACAATTCCCTCAGACAATGCATCTTAAACTAGGGTTTTGACTTTCATCAGGCTAAATGAACTTCCAAGGCTTCAAGTGGGCTTCATATCATCCTATATGTCTTTAAGAATCCCTATGTCAAGTTTCAAGGCTTTCCCAAAAGGTTTGCTCAGTCAAATGATCAGATAGGCTAAAATCAGTCAAAGTAGTCAAAAAGTCAAACTGAGGTCAACTGTGGTCAAACCAAAGTCAAACTTCATGATTTTTTGCCAACATCAATTATATGAAGTAAAATTCATCATTTGATCAAGGGTTGATCATGATTCATCAAGGAGATTTCAGATCATAAAGAATCAGGAGTTTCTAAATTAGGGTTTTCATAGGAAAAGTCAACTGAACTTTGACCAGCCATAACTTTCACATGCTTCATCAAAATTTTTCCATCCAAAGCTCATTTTGAAGGAAATTGAATTCTCTACAACTTTGTGTCTCACAAGCCAAGCCCAAAAATGCTTCATTTGGAAGGTATGAGCTAAGACATTATAGGTCATTTTAAAAGTCAACAAAAAGTCAACATCTTCCAAAGGGCATAACTTGAGAATGGTAAAAGATATGGACATGAGACCAAAGAGGTTGGTTATAGGACTCTTTAAGATTTCCAAAATGTCCAAGAACACATTCATAGCCTTAAAATTGAGAGACTTATGTCTTTGCAAAGTTGGAAATTTTTTGAGAGGTTTATGAAGCAAATGGGACCTTAGAACCAAATTTCTCCAAATGGGCTTGCATTTTTATGACCCAAACACTACCATGACATCATGCACGAATTAAAAATCATTTATTCAAATTTTTATTCATTTTATTTTATTTATTATGATTTTATACATTAAAAATCATTTTAAATCAAAATAAAATATAAAAGTTCCAATATTTGATTGGATTTTGGTTCTAGAAAGTCTTAAAGGTCAATTAAAAGTGATTGAGATCATGGAAAATCAGATCAACAAAAAGTAGCAAGGATATATCAAATTTTTTCAATATTTGAAAGCATATCTTTTTCACTCTCAAATGATCCAAAAGTCCAAAGGAGGATCTGATTTTTTGACCTAATTAGGTCTTATTATATATGGACAACATAAACACATACAAGGGGGACGAAAATTGGGCAGCCAAAGCACTCATACAAAGTTCAAAAAATCAAGAAATTTGAAAATTCGGTTTTGTGATTCTAGCCATTCAAAAGAGGTTTGTAAGGTTGAGAAAGTTTCCTTGAGGTTGCTTGAACGTGTTTGAATGATCATATGCTTCAAAAACATCATGAACCATGAATACCGAATTCACTTTTATCTTGAATTTCAAATTTTCGATTTCACTAACATATGCATTATGAACTGTTTTTGATGATTGTTATGTGTTTGTTGTGATGCCTAGAACAATTCTGGACGTTTGGATTGAAGTTTCATGGCCTATTTGAGAGAATGCCATTGTTAGGGTTTTAGCTTTGAATTTGGGGTCTATCAATTCGTGGACCATAAGAGGCTTTCAAAGGGATTTTTGAATTCTATAAGACCTGAGCTTTAATTCCCCATAAAAATTGTGGATTAATTGTGTGTATTTCGTATCCTATGAAAATCGCAGGTTTTGTTACAAAAATATTCGCAGGAAATTGCATAGAAAAATTCGCAGGAAATTGTGCAGGGCTGGAGGTTGAAGATGACTGCGTGGCAGCGCACGATTGGACGAAGCTGAAGATGGAGGAATGCACGCAACAAAAGGAGCTGGTGTTGGATTATTCTCACAATCATGCAACTTCTCCCAGTGGTCACGCGTGTTGTATATTGAGGTACCTGGGGTGGGTTCGATCCTTGGCTGATCCCTCCACCCCATTTTTTTTTATGTTTTGTTTACTTATTTTAAATTTATTATTATTTTTGTTTGTTTATTTTAAATCAATTATTATTATAATATAACTATTTATTATATAAATTAAATAACTCACTAATATTTTTTTTTATAAATAAATTATAGTAAAAAATATACTATTTTTTTTTTAATATATTCATTAATTCCTTAATTTATATATATAACAATTTATTTATAATTTGTATATTGGTAAATAAAATCAAATGGGCTATTTATTGTTTATATATATATATATATATATATATATATATATATATATATATATATATATATATATATATATATATATATATATTTATAGTAATAATTCTAAAATTTTTTGTATATATAATTTATAAATAATTTAATATTTTAATAATTTAGTATTTTCTATTCATTTGTAATAATTAATTAATTCAATATATATTTTCTTAATAATTCCTAATAAACCCTAATTTTTCTTAAATTAATATCTAAGCCCTAATTTTTCTTAAATAAAATATAAACCCTAATTTTTTCAAAACCCTAATTTTTATTAACTTTAATATTTAATTTAATTTTTTTATAAACCATAATTTAATAATTAATCATGTTTTGTTATAAATAATTAGTATTTGTTTATTATTATCATTCATTGCTCTATTTTATTCTAAATTTTTTTCTAAATGTTCATTTAACTTAAAAATAATATTTTCTCTTAAAATTTTAATTTTCTTTTTAATTTTATTAACCCTTTTATTTACTATTATTATTACTAATCTTTAAATTATTGCTTATTTATTATATTTATCATTATTGTTTCTATTATTATGTAATTCCGAAAGCCATGTAATAGTCGTAAATTTATTTTTTGTCTCTATTTTATTTTTGTATTGCCATGGTTAGTAATTTTAGGGTGTGTATAACTATGTGTAATTAAAATAATTTAGAAAACTAATTAAATAAGATAAATACTTGAACATGAACACTCACACACGTAAGTCGATCTTTGATTGCCATGGTTACCTCTCATGTTGCCTATTTTTAAGGTCAAGTAAGGTGTCTTAAGCAAAGTCCCTTCATAAAATATCATCAAGTCCCTTCAAATTATAAGATCAAGTCCCTTCAAGGTTGCCTACGATAAATGATCTTGTCCCTCCGAATAAAAGATGATAAGTCCCTAATTATTGCTAAAGACACCTTGCAGTTGCCTAAATTCAGATGTCCCTTTACATGTCCCTTATCACATCCAAGGTAATGACTACCTATTCCTTAATAATAGGGATAGTCTTACCATTGAAAGAATGTATAAGAACAGTAAAGACTTAATATAGGGTCGGTTCCTCTTAAGTACTTGCTCACACACTTCAAAATACATTTTACACTTCACATTTCAAACAAATTTTCAAAACAAAGTCTTTATATACATCCATACGAGGATCATTATAAAGTACTTAGAAAATTTTTAATCACACACTACACCTTTCTCAAAACAATTTAAAGTGAGCTAAGTAATTAAGAGCCCATGGATAACCATGGATATAAAGGGTGCTAACACCTTCCCTTTGTATAACCTACCCCCCGAACTCAAAATCTTTTTAAGGTCTTTCATGTTCTTTTATGCCATTTCCTTTTGGATAAAATAAAAGTCGGTGGCGACTCTTTGCTATCCGCAACATTTAAACTAAAGTCAGTTCTCCCACCGTGTTACAACAGGCGATGCTAGTGAGCAATTTGTCATCTTTCTCCTATATTGATGCTGAAGAAGAGGTGGGAACTTCATTCCAAGATCTTTCTGTTGCTGAAAATGCTGCTAAGAAGAATGTTATGCCTATGTCTTCTCTCAAGGATGCTCTGCGCCTACTCGAAACTGGTCAATCTGACGGTTGGGGACGAGTTATTGATGTTGTTGACAACAAAGAAGTATTTGGTCTTGGTTTTGCACCAGGTGTGGCTCTCAATGACCCCGAAGATTATTCAGGAAGGATTCTGAAGTGTTGGGTTTATCAACGATCATTTCGCTGCTGCCATCATTGAAGATGATGAAGATGAAGAAATGCCTAACTTTGTTTTATTTTCTTTCAAACAATCCTTTCACTCTGCCCAAGGTGAAAGTGATGTTTGTCAGGCTTCGTTTCAAATTTTATCATCATCAATAAAATGTTATTTTGTTATTTCCATATGTGTTTTTCCTTTTTTGATTTATTCTGAAAAATGGTAACATAAAAAACCCAAAATAATAATAATCATTGTTTACCTGCATGATGTTTGCACTTTTGTTCATACTCTAAAATAAAAATAAAATCATTGTGCAGATTGATTGATAAACCCATTGAAAAGACTGATCATATACCCACTCCCAACTTCGAATTCCCTGTGTTCGAAGCTGAGGAAGAGGATGTTGAAGATATTCCTGATGATATTTCTCGGTTGCTTGAGCACGAGGAGAAGGTTATTCAGCCTCATGGAGAGTCTATAGAGATGGTCAACTTGGGTTCTAAAGATGATAAGAAAGAAGTTAAGGTTGGAGCATTGCTTGGTCCTGATGTTAAGAAGAGGATTGTAGAGCTTATTAGAGAGTATGTTGATGTATACTCTTGGTTTCATCAGGACATGCCAGGTCTTGATACTAATATTGTGGAGCATAGATTGTCGTTGAAGCCTGAATGTCCACTTGTGAAGCAAAGGTTGAGAAGAACTCATCCTGATATGGCAGTAAAGATCAAAGAGGAGGTTCAAAAGAAGATTGATGCAGGTTTTCTTGTGACATCTAATTATCCTCAGTGGGTGGCCAATATTGTGCATGTTCCAAAGAAATACGGAAAAGTCCGAATGTGTGTTGATTACAGATATTTGAATAAAGTCAGTTTGAAAGATGATTTTCCATTGCCACACATTGATGTGTTGGTAGATAATACAACTAAGTTTGATGTGTTCTCTTTTATGGACGGATTTTCCGGTTATAATCAAATAAAGATGGCACACAAGGACATGGAAAATACCACATTTATTACACCATGGGGAACATTCTGCTACAGAGGGATGCCCTTTGGATTGAAGAATGCTGGTGCGACATACCAAAGAGCTATGACCACACTTTTCCATGATATGATGCACAAATAAATTGAGGTATATGTTGATGATATGATCACTAAGTCGAGGACTGAAGAGGATCATGTTGAACATTTGCTGAAGTTGTTTCAGAGGTTAAGGAAGTTTAAAATTCATTTGAATCCGAACAAGTGCACATTTGGTGTACTTTATGGAAAGTTGTTAGGTTTCATTGTCAACCAAAGAGGCATTGAAGTTGATCCTGATAAAGTGAAAGCTATTTGGGAAATGCCTGCTCCAAGAACTGAAAATCAAGTAAGAGGATTCTTGGGCCGTTTGAATTATATTTTGAGGTTTATCTCTCACATGACTGTCACATGTGCTCCGATCTTCATGTTGCTTCGAAAAGACCAAGGTTATGTCTAGACAGACAATTGTTCAAAGGCGTTTGAAAGTATAAAAGAATATCTGCTTGAATCTCCTATCTTGTCTCCTCCGGTAGAAGGTAGACCATTAATCATGTACTTGACTGTGTTGGAAGATTCCATGGGTTGTGTGCTTGGTCAGCAAGATGAATCTGGAAGAAAAGAATATGCAATTTACTAATTGAGTAAGAAGTTCAGTGATTGTGAGTCTCGGTACTCCATGCTTGAAAAAACTTGTTGTGCCTTAGCTTGGGCTGTAAAGCATCTTCGCCATTATATGTTGAATCATACAACTTGGTTGATCTCTAAAATTGATCCGATCAAGTATATATTTGAAAAGCTTGCTTTGACTGGGAGGATTGCTTGTTGGCTGACCATTAAAGGTAGTATCTTGGCTGACCATTTGGCACATCAACCGATTGATGATTACCAGCCTATCAATTTTGATTTCCCAGATGAGTATGTAATGTATTTGAAAATGAAAGATTGTGATGAACCTTTGATTGAGGAAGGGCCGGAGCCTGGATCTCGATGGGGTTTAGTTCTTAATGGTGCTATAAATGCACGCGGAAGAGGAATTGGGGCAATGATCATTACTCCCCATGATTCACATATTCCTTTTGCTGCAAGGTTGACTTTTCCTTATACCAATAATGAAGCTGAGTATGAAGCATGTATTATGGGTCTTGAGGAAGCTATTGATCCGAGGATTAAGCATCTTGATGTGTATGGAGATTATGCCTTGGTAATCAATCAGATCAGGGGTAAGTGGGTAACTCTTCAACCTCACTTGATCCCTTATAGAGATTATGCCAGGAGGATATCAACTTTCTTCACTAAAGTTGAGTTTCATTATGTGCCTCGTGATGAAAATCAGATGGCAGATGATTTAGCAACTATATCTTATATGATAAAGGTGTACCAACGGAATGACGTTCCCATGATCAGAGTGATGTGGCTTGAAAGACCAGCTCATGTGTTCGTAGTTGAAGAGGTCCATGACGATAAGCCTTGGTATCATGATATTAAATGTTTTCTCCAGAGTCAGGAATACCCACTTAGGGCATCCGATAAAGATAAGAGGACTTTGAGGAAATTGGCAGGAAATTTCTTCCTGAATGGAAATGTGTTTTATAAGAGGAATTTTTACATGATCTTGCTCAGATGCGTGGATAGACACGAAGCAGACATGTTAATGAAAGAAATTCATGAAGGATCTTTTGGTACTCATGCTAATGGGCATGCAATGGCTAAAAAGATGTTGAGAGCAGGTTACTATTGGCTGACAATGGAATTTGATTGTTGCAAGTATGTGAAAAAGTGCCATAAGTGCCAAGTGTATGTTGATAAGATTCATGTGCCAGCAACTAATCTCAATGTAATTTCTTCCTCGTGGCCTTTCTCTATGTGGGGAATTGATATGATTGGTATGATTGAACCCAGGGCTTTGAATGGACATCGTTTTATTCTTGTGGCAATTGACTACTTCACCGAGTGGGTAGAAGTGACATCATATGCTAATGTTACCAAGCAAGTTGTGGTTCGGTTTATCAAGAATAACATTATCTGCAGATATGGTGTTCCGAATAGAATCATTACTGATAATGGTTCGAACTTGAATAATAAGATGATGAAATAGCTTTGCAAAGAATTCAAGATTCAACATCATAATTATTCTCCTTATAGACCGAAGATGAATGAGGTTGTTGAAGCTGCGAATAAGAACATTACGAAGATCATTCAGAAGATGGTTGTGACATATAAGGACTGGCATGAGATGCTCCCTTTTGCTTTACATGGGTATCGTACATTTGTCCTCACTTCAACAGGGGAAACCCCTTTCTCACTTGTTTATGGTACAAAAGCAGTGCTCCCCGTCGAGGTTGAGATCCCATCAATGAGAGTTCTTATGGAAGCCAAGTTGACTGAGGCTGAATGGTGTCAGAGTAGATTTGACCAGTTGAATTTGATTGAGGAAAAGAGAATAACAGCTTTATGTCATGGTCGGTTGTACCAACAAAGAATGAAGAATGCTTTTGACAAGAAGGTCAAACCTCGTGCTCAAAAAGATCCAATCTTTCATTACAGATTCTTGGGGCAAGTGGACTCTGAACTATGATGGCCCATATATTGTCAAGAAAGCCTTCTCTGGTGGTTCATTGATGCTTGCAACTATATATGGTGAGGAGATCACTAGTCCTGTGAATGCGAATGCAGTCAAGAAATACTTCGCCTAAAAAAAGAACAACTCGCTAAGTTGAAAACCTGAAAGTGCGACTTATGCAAAAAATGGGCGTCTCGGTGGATTGAAAACCCGAAAGGACGGTCCAGGCAAAAATTAGAGACATAAACAGAAATAATTATCCCGGTAGATTGAAAACCCGAAAGGGAAATCTAGGAAAAAGTTAGGGATCATGGAAAGTAACTGCGTCGACTGAATGGATCACTTGAAACGACCGGGGATTTCAGATTCTATCCCTGAGAAGAATTTCCCATCAAAGATTGTTATTCACTCATCCTTGACTAAAGTTTCACACACAGTGGAGTTCAAAGTTGATAGGGAGAATAGTGATCATTGTATTTCAATGTAGCCCCTTTCCATGTATTTACCATTTTTCAAACTTGTAATGATTCATGGAGTCATGCCATTTGTTGACTACCATTCTATCAATGAATTTGGGCTTTTATCCAATTGTTTGCAACTTTTTATATTGTTTCTGTTTACAAAATTTCAATTTATTGTTGATGATGATTTTTGAAACAAATTTAATAAATTTAATCTTTGAAGATTATAAAAACAATTTTCTTTTAATATGTGAACAAAGAAAGAATATCAATAGTGATTCCAGGGATGGTAAAGTCTGGATGTGTGTAACCTGTCTCTCCCAAAGCAGGGTTTGATTCGGTTGTATCCATGTGAAATTCATGAATTGTCTTGGCAGGTTTATGTTAATGATGTTTTGTTCCCCAACAACAAGCATGAATGGGGGTTGCAAATGTTCTTGGTCTCGTTTTCTTTCCCAGAAGTGTTTGTTGGAAGCATTTTTCCTGTTCTTAAGAATCCCCAGCTGAGTTTTGATCTCTTCCTAAGCAAGTTATCTTTAACTTAAGAAGCATTGGGAATCGTTAGCCGAGTTCTTGTTCCTCAACTTGAGTTTGTTGCATCCCTTAGCAGAAGTATTGATATAGCCGTCAATTTAGAGATTTTCTTTCACCTGATGGTGGGTAGATTTAAAATCTCTCGTAACTGTATTTTAGCTATGGTGTTAACTTCTGGTATTCCCATATGGGTCAGCAATTCCAAAATTTTCAGTGATGGATGATCTCCATAGATCTTTCCCACAGATCCCCAGTAGGTCTGCGTGTGATGGTTTCCAACAGATTCCTATATGTTCTTCAACAAGTCTTGCACTCTTTCCCCAAATGGAGCGGGAGTGGTATGACGGTTATTGCTCGCAAATTTTTATTTTTATCAATAATTCTTCTGTCCCTAGTAAAGATTATGGAAGCTTTTCCTATCCCCGAAATATTATTACGTTTCCTCAATAGTGTGGTTTCCCTATGTAAAGTTGATGTTTGATGCTCCAGTAGATTATGCTTTATTTACATCATTGGTAGATCTTTATCTTGTTTCCTCAAACAAAGTTGCAAAGATATTTTTCCCCATCAGTGTTTAACAAGGACATTTCCCTCTTTCCCTAAAGAGTGGAAGGTTTTGTGCTGTTGGTGTTTCTCCAACATGTTATCCTCTCAGAGAGGAATTTCTGATGTTATCCTTTTACGGATTTTTGAAGATTGCTTTGTGGATTGGATCCCTAGTAGATGTTTCCTCAGTTTGAGTTAAGCCTTGTAGTAGGATTTTATTCCTTTGATGGCTTTTGATGTTCCCCTGCAGGATGTCAAGTTGAATTTCCAGCAGGATTCCCTAACCTTTTTTTCTTGGGATTAGCCGAGTATTCGACTGTTGTGGTGTTTATGTCACCCATTGCTTATCTTTATGTTTGTTTTGTCCGTATATTCATACGCATAAGCATAGCATCATTTGCTTTCATTCTTGCATTTATCATTGTTCCCTGCTATTTGGTGTGGATTTTCCCCCATAGAGTGTGTGTGTTGTCTTACTCTCAAGTTTAGAGTGTCAACCCTTAAGCAGAAAGTGTTTATCCTTTCTAATTCCCCACTGAGTTTGTTCCTCGTGGATGATATTTATTCAGTTTCCTCCCCAGTTTATTATTTGGATGGAACTTTCCCCAGTTGAGATATTTCCTCCTTGGGATGAGTCTTGTTTGACGTTTCTCTCCAACTTGTTCTTGAATTGAACTTTGGTCCCATTTTGTGAGTAATATTGCTTTGGAATTAAGCTACCATTGTTTGATAGTGAGCAACCTTTTCTCCATCTTGAGTATATTACTTTGGAACTAAGCTATTAATTATTCGATAGTGGGTAATATTACCAAGTTAATCAAGCTCATTGTTTGTGCTCCTACCCAATAAATCCGGTAGTTGAGAATTCTTTTATCCTCTACAAATTTTTCTACCTAGTAAACAGGTAGTAGAGCTTATCTCTCTTTGTTGTGCTCCTACCCAGTAAATCCGGTAGTTGAGAATTCTTTTAACATCTACATATTTTTCTACCTAGTAAACAGGTAGTAGCGGTTATCTCTCTTTGTTTTGCTCCTATCCAGTAAATTGATAGTTGAGTCCATTGTTTTCATATTTCCTACCCAGTAAACCAGTAATTGATGATTCTTTTCCAACTCGGTATTTCTCCATTTTTGGATTCGAATATTTTGTTTGGTTGATATTCCCTGACCGAGTATTTACTCTTCTTCGTTGAACCTTTTACCTTGATTATATCATATTTTCCCCCAAGTTGAGTCAGCTATCCAGTGATTTATTTTCCTGGTAAACTCTTCTGGTGTCTTTTGTTTTCCCCAGCGGGATTTTTCTTCTGTGTCCCAAAGCTTTTGCTTTTCTCTGGTGGTCGTTTTCCCCCACAAGGATCTTGGGCTTGCATATCATATCATATTCATATCATATCAGGGTTTTCAGAGGCCGACAGTGATTTTATTTCAAATGTGGTTGTTCAGTTATGATCCGATTCAAATGGAAGTTTGACCTATTCTTGGTCAAACTATCAGGATATTGTTTCAACTGCAAATTATTTGTGCCGATGGTTATTTCTCAAGCTGTGCGTTTTTACAGTTCAAGTTGTGTTGTGCACGAAAATCTCTGGTTCATTGAGTTGCGATTCATGGGAAGTTTGGTCCAAATTATCTTAATTGAGTGGTCATCAGCTCATCAGTGGTTCATCTGTGGATTTATTTTCCAGGGATCGATTCAGATACATTTGAAAAGATTCAGAAATTTAAAAATTGATGGTTGTTGTTTCAGTGGCATTTATTCAGTGGCTTGGGATTGGTTTCATTCATCATGTGTGTGGAAAATTAAAATTTGGTTTTGGGATTAAAATAAAAAATCATCGCTTCATTCATTATCTGATCCATACATTTTTTCTAGCTACCATTTTTTTACCTCATACATATTTCTATTATCCAATTATTTTCTATCCATATATTTCCAACCATTATACATATTTCGATTTTTTTCCAAATTTCTAAATATCATTTAAGACCATTTTCATTTTGACCTATTCTCTAATATCCAATTATTTCTATTTTTCCATTATCCATGTTTCTAGAAATTTTATTATCATTTTCTTTTTCCCATATTTTTAATTCCAATTCAATATCCAAATTATTCATATTCTATTCATCCTCAATTTTTATTAAAATATCCATATTATTCACACTTTTATCCATTTTTTTCTTCATAATTCCAATATTCCAATTATCACATTAAAAAAATTATCCATTTTATATAATTCCATCATTTTTTTTCTATTACTATCCCTTTTTATATTTTGTCTCTTACCACACAAAAATATAGAAATTTTACTAAGCCCATTTACCTAGGCCCATTTCTCATTTCTTCATACCAAATAATTGAAAATAATAATAATAATAATAAGTAAGGAAAAGAAAAATTATGAAACAATATAGCGACGTTTTTTATCAGCTACAACATGCACTTCATCACATATTTTACAAGCCATTTTCCCAGCCAATTGAACACAAACTCGTTGCACTCTCCTAGCTACACAAGCCAGCCGTGAGCCATCCTCAAATGTAACAAAAACTTATCCAAAACGCAAGAAAACAAGAGCAAAATGCAGCTGGAAAATACATCAAGCAAAACACATAAAATCAGTCCAAAACGCAAATTAATAGTGAATTAAATGCAAGAAAAAATTCAGCAAGTCACACACTTTGTTCATGATTCAAAATGCAGCAAAAATCATCCAAAGAAACCAATTTAAATTCAAAAATTCACACCAATTGTTCTATAAATAGAGCACACTTCTCATTCATTCTAAAGCTTGAAGAGCCTCCAAAAATTCTGCACAAATACTCTCAAAACACCAAAAACTCCATTAAAGCTTCAATTTCAAGCTTCAACCAAATCTTCAAATCTTCACCAAAAATGTTTCTAAGAGTGGAATTCTTCATAAAATAACAAGAGGAAGAGATTAGAAGTTGAAGAGGAGTCTTGCTTTGATTTTTGAAGGTAGTTGAAAATTTCCGTCGGTTATTTGGAGTTCTCTTTCTCGCTACTCTTGCATCCTTTGTTAATTCTATTTGCATATTTAGAATCCTCTCCGTCTCACGATCACAACGATATATGGATCGTGTTAGACGGTGTGGCTAGTGATCGAGAGGGGGGTGAATAGATCACCTCCATGTTCACAAGGTTTTGATAAAACTTTTCAGAGTTTTTGAAAATTAGCGGAAAAACTATGGTCCCGAATCGACTGCCGTCTATTCTGAACCGGCCACTAGAAAAACGGACATGCGATATAGTGCTGGATTTGATATTGAGATGACAAAGACTAAAACACACGAAATGATAAATAATTGAATGCACTTATCACTAAAGGTTATTTCTAATGAATCAAAACTAATGAAAACATAAATAGAGTTAGAGAAAGAATACAATACTCAGAGATTTGGTAAGGAAGTTCCCCACGTTCGTCCTCGCGTGTGGGTACGTCTCCCTCTCAATTTCAAACCGAAATTGAGAACTTTTATATCAATAATGTTGATTCTGTCTTTTACAAGGTTCCAATACAAAAACCAGAAATCTAAACACAAAGATCTTCCTATTGTATGAACCTTCACTTGATCAAGCAAGATCAAGACTTTCCTTCAAGTATTACAAACAATTCACCGGTTCCAAGATCTGTTTGCGAAATAACCCAATTTCCAAACATTACGCTGTGGCTATATCTGTTCTGTAAACGTGACTCACAAATCCTCAAGAACACATCCGTTCTTGAAGGACAAGCCAGATGGTTTTTCCTTGAAATCCCCTTCCAATCTTCAACTCAGCTAGATCCACGATCGTACCACTGAACGTTATCTCGTTGATCCGTTAATCCGAAGAACAAGAATGATTATGTGTTGATGTTCTTGAATTAAGGAGATTGAGAAGATGATGAAGATGAAGTCTCTTTCAGATTTCGAATACAGTTGACCAATTGATTGCACATTCAAACCTCTCTTTGACTGTGTGTTCTTCAATTCCTCACTTTCAATTTGATTGATTTGTGTACCATGTGAAAAACTGAATTAACAGGAGCTTATATACACATAACAGAAGTTGTTAGAAAAGAAACAGACTTATGAATCGATACAAGACACGCATGTATCAATACATGTGAATTTCCCAACTGTTATGTATCAATACATGGAGGTACGCATCGATACATACTGAACCAATGTAGAAATTCAGAAAAATAACACCAGCATGAATCGATGCATGTTACGAATGTATCGATACAAGACTTATTTTCAGAAACTGAAATACAACATGTATCGATGCATTATGCGAATGAATCAATGCATATTTTGTTTCCAGAAACATCAGGGAAACATGAATCGATACAACAATCGTATGTATCGATACATACAGTACGAAAAACAATTTTTAGTGCTTTTAAAAGACATGTATCGATGTAAGCCAACATGTATCAATACATACATGATTAAAATTGTTTTTAAGCTTTCATTTATGATATGTGCCAATTCATAAGTCAAAATACAAAGTTGAACAACTTAGCAAGTAAACAAATGCACAAGAAGCAAAAGGCATAGAAATTTGCTATCATGCAAAACTAATCCAAAAGAGAGAATTGCTCACAGATCGAATGTGGTCGTTCCGATTTGATAGAAGTCAAAAATTGATGAAGTTGTGTTGTTCTTGAATGTAACCGTGGCAATGTGAAGATGAAGAGGAATAGTGCTTTTCTTTTTTCTTTTTCTTTTTTATTATATTTCGTTCATAAATTTTGTTTGGTGTGGGCTTAAGAGTCTTGCTTGAGTCCATTTCTATTTTCACCACTAAGCCTACGATTTCCACCCCCTTTCTCCTTGTCCTTTTTATTTTTTTATTATTAACTTTCTTTGATTTTGTTATTTTCATTTAAATTGTTTTTCTAATTTTTTATTGTGACTATTTTTTTTCTTCTGAATTTTGAAATAGAATTTTTGAAAAGAGTTCTAAATATATTTTTAGTATTTTTTTATGGATTATAACTTTTAAATCCATATTTCTCTTCATCTTATTTTTTCTTCTTTTGGTCGACGAGATCTCCGATTCGAATATTATTGATTTTCAAAGAGCTTAATCTTCATTATTTCAAATCTATGGATGCATGATCATTTGGATCATTCTCCATACTTTGGAATAGTGATAGGTTGCCTTTGATAAATTAGTGTTAAATCTCGATTTAGATTAGACCATTACCACATTTTTCTTTTAGTGTGATATGTTTTAGGAGCATGATCAATTATATAATTTCTCTAACATGTATTAACACTAAAATTGTTCACCTTAATTGGTGTTGGCCGGCCTCATTTGTAGGGTAATTGCTTCATAAATTACTAGGATATTTCTTAACATAGACCTAAACTTGTCCCGAATTCAGAATAAAAATCCAATTGGATACTTGCACTTTCGTGGACCGGACCTCTTGTTGGTCGCGTAATCCCAAAGCGTTTGATTATTTTGCATTAAGAATCGAGACTTATGAATGTTTGATACGTAGTTTCTTTGGGTCTCCCAATCTTCTTTCAAACCTCATTGAATTCGATTCTATTTGCCTTAATTAATCGTTATAGTGTAAGATACTAAGCGGATCCGGTTGCCTTTCGTTTTTGGTTACACTTTTGGTTGTGGTTGATTAAGTTCACCATACCATTATTATTATGTAAATATTATTATATTACTACTATAATAATATTTTAGATTCTTTCACTTTAATTGCTTTTATTTTTTATTATGCTTTATTCATCCAAATCATGTTTAAGTTTCTTGCTCTTATTTTGATTGTGTGATTTTCCATTTGTTCATTTGGACATAAAATATTAATAAAGGATTAAACCTCTAAAAAACTTGTGACTTTAATTTTTGGACTATTGGTTACTATCTTTGGCATTGGAATGGAGATTTTGGACTTAGATTTTAGGACACCTCTCCCTTTGCTTTGACCTTCATAAAGTTGGTAGACTTGCCTTTATTCGGCCATTTTTTAGCTTATAAGGATGAAACTCTTATGCACATAATTGGAAGTAGCATCAAGTTTGGTTAGATCTTTCTTCATTTATCTCTTTATTTTCTTTTTAGGATAGTCCCTTCATCTCCACCCCTTCTTTAATTTTCAAAATCTTCTCTCTTTTTCAAAGGATTCTTGTTTTCTAAAATTATAACCTTCTTTAATAAATAAAACCTTGACTTTTGTCAAGTGAATTTTACTTTTTCTTTTCTCTTAAAAAAATCAATGAATTTAATCATTTTAACTTTAATTCAAAAAATAAAAAGAACCAAACTCATTCAAATTGTTTTGTGCCTTTGTGTACCTTTGTTTGCTTTCTTTAAAAAAAGTGTTGATTATGAGTCATTATTCTTTAGTCTGGTGCAAGTCTCTCAATCTCCATGGTCGTAGTTTGATGTAATTGAGTCTCTTGTCATTTGTGGGGGTTTAGTGGCATACTCGTTGATTTTATCCGAGTTGGCGCCCTCCCCATAATGATGTATGAGTACATGCCTTCATTCTCATGGTTGATTTGTTTGGCTATCCACTTGAAAATGACAAATTCTCTCCACTTAATAAAATTAATCATAACCAACTCTTTTCACTATTTGTACCACGAACTACGGTGTTTTGATCTTGCATTGCACTTTGTGGGTACGTAGGCATGAGGTGGTAAACCTCTCCAAACATAAAAATATTAAAAAATAATTCTTTTCTCATCCCTCCACTCACATTTTACAAACCATTTTCAAACCAAAAGTAGTAAATTTTTCATAGGGCTCCCGTGGAGTACCACAGACATTTTGGGTGCATAAAACCTTCCCATTTTGTAACCTATCCCCTTACCCGGTTCTTTGCTTGTTTCTTTTAGCTCTTTTTGCTTTTATATTCATTAGGATTTATTCGCTCTTTTTTCCTTTTCCATTCGGAATAAAATAAAAGTGCGGTGGAAACTCTGTTTATTTTGAGTTAAACTAATTAATAATTTACACTCATGTTTTTACCGCTACACTATGCAATTCAGGTCAAGCATTCAGTCTTCCTTGTGCTATGCAATTCAGGATACCCATTCAATCGTTCTTGAGCTATTCAAATCAAGATACCATTCAGTTTATGCCTTGAGCTATGCAATTCAAGCAACCAACCAACCATTTACAAACAACTTTTTTTCAACTTCAATCCTGGGCTTTGATCAAGAAACAAACAGACTTTTATAGCTTCAATATTGGGCTTTGATCGAGACACAAATCAAACTTCTGAGCATTAACATCCTGTGCTTTAACCATGATACATATCAACCCCTTTCCTCCTAGCTCTAGCCTTTTAGGAGGAACTACGATGCTCTGATCCCTCTATTCTCTTTTTGGGGATACGTAAACGTCGTAAGATGTTTGTGAGCACAAAAAAACAGCAATTAGGTTTCTAAACCTAAGAAAAACATCAGAAAATATGATGATACAAAAACATAAAAAACCTCAACATCACCCTATCAATCAACACTTATCTCATACCCAGACCCATATCAAAGAAACCCTCATCAATATAAAAATGAATAAAATTTTCACTAATCCAAAGGTGAAATAAGCTAAAGAAGAAACCAAAACCATGTGTTCATCTGTTAAATAACAGTATGCAAAGCGGGGTGAGTTTAAGATATCTTTTCCCTCCCATAACTAGCTTCACCGGGAAAAAAATAAGAAATCAGAAAGTAGCCAAAAATGTGATAGTGATTAAAGACCACAAAAATCGAGCTACAGTTGGATGTCGTCCGTTCAAACTTGTGCTACTACATTCAATGTCCTTATACAGCTACTACCAAATGAGCTGTCTTAACAGGAGCATTACTTATCAATTTTGTCCTTTCAAATAATGGATAATTTTTATGATAGTGCTCACATATGGAAAAAAATTATATCAACAACCTAAATTTTTTACTTAAATATAAAATAAATTAATAAGAAATAATAATAATATATCTTTAGTAATATTATTTTGAACTTTAAAAATATCATATGTAATAATCCACTTTAGGCTTCAAAACACATTGGGCCTGCCCAACACACACTTTATCCAATTAATTTTCTATAAATTTCTGATTGTATTCACTTTTTCCCTAGTAGCAAGGATCGGCGCCGCATCACCTAACTGAGGCGGTTTGTTTCTCTCTTTAACTTATCTCTCACCGGTATGAAACATTTAATTATAGATTTGTAATTCTTACGCATATATGTTATGATTACACATATTTACTTGATATGATTACACATATCTACTTGCATATTGAATTGATTATGGTGTTATTTCATCTCATCAATTGTGTTTTCATTAGAATCTAACCACTACTATATGAATAAAAAATTTCAATTCATTTATTTTGTTTTAATAATGATTTTGTGAACATTTACCTTGAGTTTTTTTTATCATACTTAATCTCGTGTATGTTGTTTTGTATAACTCAGATTAATGAATGAAGAAAAAAGTTGGACCATCAACTATCATTTCAGATCCGAGCATATGGACGTCAATAATTTTGCTTTATATTTCTAAAATTTATATTATGCTTTGCTTTATAGTTGTAATGTTCAACCAACATCGAAAACGATCGTAATTTCCTTGATTAAAATTAGCAAAAGAAGTTACGGTAAAAAAGGTGTTGATGAATATTTTTATTCTTATTTTTTATAATAGTTTATTTTAAAATTATTTTATATGTTTTATAGAATAATTTTTTTAATATATTATTTGAATATGTAGGTTTTAACCAGATATGTCCCATAGTTTTGTTAAAGTCGGAAATGAAACTATTATCAAATAAATATGAAGGTAATATACTTGTTTATGTTAACATGTTTTGCAAAGATTTTTTATCAAGTTAGTAATTTTTCCTGCATGAAAATTTGATTATTTTCTCCTTTTTTGTTTCAATTGTGATTTAATTAGCCTAAATAAATTATGTGATGTTAATGACTGGATGATGTAGGATTTGCAAATAGGATTTCTGCTAAGAAATCTAAGGAGAAGAAAAAGAACTATGAAAAAGAGCTGGAAAAGAGAGTTCAATTACTACAGATTAAAATAGATAATGTAATTATTGAATGTTTGATTGCGATGGCAAAAACATAATCTAAATTTATTTTTAAAGATAAATATATTAAAAAAAGTTTCAATATAGCTATAAAGC
Source organism: Lathyrus aphaca (assembly GCA_963966055.1). NCBI lineage: Eukaryota > Viridiplantae > Streptophyta > Magnoliopsida > Fabales > Fabaceae > Lathyrus > Lathyrus aphaca. Next base: position 444,003,349 of record OZ014519.1, read on the forward strand.
TATGCAATAAGATATACAAAAGACACATAAAAAAGGAATCACGACCTGAAGGATTATTCTAAGATGAAGATGAAGATGATGATATGAGAAGATGAAGATGAAGATAATGAAGTTATATAGTAATTATATTTCATAGGATGTTTAGTCAAACAAAAATTCCTAACCTAGTGACTGATGATATGAGAAGACAAAGATAATGAAGTTATGTAGTAATTATATTTCATAGGATGTTTAGTCAAATAAAAACGCCTAACCCAGTGAATTAGCGCTTTTAACATTGAAGTGATGAATTTGAGTCTGTAGTGAATTATATGTATTTTACAATACCAATGAATCATTAATGCTATTTATCATTTTATATCATAAATTATTTATTATTATTTCTTATATCAATTATTTTAATTTATCTTCTCCATACCATTAATGAAAAGTAATATTGTACAATCTTTCATAATTTATTCTTTTAATATAATAATAAAAATATTTATTAGTACCCTTGAAAATGTCAAAATTCTTGAACCGTTTTTAGTATGTTATTATTAAAGGAAGTTCCATTGAATATTAACATGATTTTGCTGATGAAAACTATTAATGATGAATGTTGCTTGAAAACGTGTGATGTCACATGCAAATATACATGTATGTTTAAAGTAATAAGTGATGGAATAGTAACAATATCGAACCCACTGGGAGTGGAAAGTAGGGGTGTTCGCGGTTTGGTTTGGATCGATTTTGAAGAAAAATATCATCCGATCCAAAAATAAATTTATATGTGGTTTGGTTCGGTTTTGGATGATTGATTAAAAAAATCTGATCCGATCCGATCCAATTTCATACAGTTTAATTTGGATCGGTTTTTTGGATATCCAAATTATAAATTATAACTTTTATTAATATTCTAAAAATACTAATAAATAGTAAGTTTGATGTAATATATATTATACTATATCAAAAATTAATATTACAAGATGAAAAAAATAAAAAATAATAGATTAAACCAAACTAATAAATAGTATTTTATAAGATACATAGCATCTAATATTAAATTAACACAATATATATACTAATAAAATATAAATAAGTAAAAAATATAAATACATGCAGTTTGGTTTGGTTTGGATCGGTTTTGAAAAATCAATCCGAACCGATCGGTTCTTACGAAATGACATCCAAATACATCCAAAACAAATCGGTTTTTTTCAGTTTTCGGTTTTTGGTTTTTTATTTGGATTGGTTTGGATTTGAACACCCCTAGTGGAAAGTAACATAAGTTGCAAGAATAAAAAGTGTGGTTATCACAGGTTCAGTTTGATAGAAAGCAAAGTGAATAACAAGTTAACAAGAGTTAATAAGTTCTATAATGGAAAGCATGTTAGACAATGATTTGTTTATATGACGTGTCAGATATGTGTACATGATGTGTTATGTAGTGCCAGGAAATGTCAGAAAATGATCTTGTTGTGTATCTCTATATCATCATAAACATATACAATAAATCAAGGGGACAAATCTCTAATCCTTGCATGTAACTTTTATTCATGTCTAATTTTATTATGAATATCCTCTATGATTGTAACTCATTATTTCTAAAGAAGCTAATCTAGTGAATATCTCTATCGTACTATTTTCAATCAATTTTATATGAAATTTACTTATTTTTATATATCTCACATCAGCAAGCTTGCATCTTTCTATAAGTTGAATAATTAGAGAATCAAATTTATAATTGTTTAACACATGATAAAAAAAAGTGTTAACAAAACATCATTTAACACAAGTGACTAATTCATATTAACTTCACATTTCTCAACATAAAATACTTTAGCCCATGATGAGCTTAGTACATATATCAACACTAGTTCCGAAGCAAAACATTCCTAAGCACATAATATAAAAAAAAATACCTATGAGTAACTTTTCATCTTCTTGAAATTGTTAATCATAAAGAGACAGGTTTTTTCACGCCAAATATTGGTAGCATGCACTTCGAATGATGACAAGGAAAAGGTTTCCACCTTGTTCACCTCACTCTCTTCACCGATCTCTATGCATTTTCTCTCTAGAATGTTAAACTCCTATCATTTATTCTAAGAGGCTCTTTTATAGCCACATCCCACCAGGGTGTTTAGTTGTCTTAAATCATATGCTTTATGTGATTTCAGGAATTGTAGCCAAAAGAATCAACTAAATTCCCTCCAATTCTTCTATTTTGTAACATTCAGTCGTTCTTGAGCTATTCAAATCAAGATACCATTCAATTTATGCCTTGAGCTATGCAATTCAAGAAACCAACCAACCATTTACAAACAACTTTTTTTCAACTTCAATCTTGGGCTTTGATCAGGAAACAAACAGACTCTTATAGCTTCAATATTGGGCTTTGATCGAGACACAAATCAAACTTCTTAGCATCAACATCCTATGCTTTAACCATGATACATATCAACCCCTTTTCTCCTAGATCTAGCCTTTTAGGAGGAACTAAGATGCTCTGTGTAATACCTCAAAATTTTCCCTCTCATTTTCTCAACATTTTGCATATCATTTAGCATAAACAAGTTCATCTAACCATAAAAAATATTGCATCATGTGCATCATAGCTGAGGCATAGGTATGTGATAACTGATTGGAGCAATTGAAGACTATACAAAGACAACTAAGTAGCCACAAAGCTTCTCAACTTTGTGCATATGGTTCACAACATCCCACAAGTCTTCATTTGAAGCCACAAGTCATGAAAAGAATTGAATTGATCAAAAGAGGCAAGCAGTGCAACATCTCCTGAGGAAAAGGGGCCAAATTAGGGTTTTTATTCTATTGGGCTTCTCAGTGAAATTTTGATCCAAATTTGATTCCATTGTCTTATATATGATGTCAAGTGCCTAGGGTTCAAATTTCATCCATAGAAATTTTTTGGAAGTGATTCAATTGTCCAGATGATTGAAAATAAAGGAATTGGGGAAAAAGTCAACCATGCTGAGAAAAAAGTCAACTCCTGACTTTTTGAGATCAAAATCATGAAATTAGGGTTGCAAGGATCCTATGGTTCAAGTTTTATCAAGAATTGATCGAAGAATCAAGAGAAATCAAGAAAACCAAAACTTACCATTTTTGGAAAATTAGGGTTTCCAAAAATGGCATGTTTTGGCCATTTTTGCAGCAACTTCAAGAGAGGCCTTCTCCCAAAATACAAGGGCTATCAAAATTCTACCTTGATCCAATTAAAGAGGGCGTCTTAAGCTTCAAATCCATAGGTGGAACTCATTCATAGCATTAAAATTGAGAGAGTTATGATCTTGCAAAGATTGGGAAAAATAAGGCAAAACAAGGTAAGAGGCAGGGCATGCCTTGCAGCCTGCGCGTGCGCCCTGCTAGGCAATTTGTCAAACAGGTGGTGTGCCACAAGTCAAGCCATTTTCCTCCATCAAGAAGGCTTTAAATGAATTTTCTTTGAACATTAAAGTTGTTCATTGTTGTCTCCTCTACAACTTTCATGTTTATGGATTTTTCATATGATCAATGGATTAAGAGTTATGAGGGGTCAAAGTAGGGATGTTGACACTGATCCATTCATAGGACAATTTCTAAAACATGTCAAATTTGTGCAAGCCAATTATGCAGCTTTTTTGCTTTGTATTCAGAGGAACATTTGAGGTACTTAGAAACCATATCCTATCATGAGCCTAACTTCAAACTTGTTCTATGTTCCTTTGGCTTCATTTTTATCACAAGAATACCTACATTTGGTTGCTTTACCATGAAGATATATCCATTGAAAGTTCCCAATATGAAAGCTGTTTCCTTGTGCACTAAGGAATTGGTGTAATATTCAAATTCAGATTAATATTAGGTTGTAAGCTTCACTTATCAGGTAGTGAACATAAGGCTTCGTGTTTATAGCTTCCGATGATTACCTACCTACATGATCATGCTATACCACCATGTGCCTCCTTCAAAATTAAGTAAATGAGACATGTTGAACATGATAAGCATGCTGCACCTTATCCAAACAATCTCATGTGGCTTCATCTTCATATCACCCTCATGATAAGCAACATGAAAACTACTGTATTGGATCAGAATCATGCCAAGCAAATTTAGTTACACCATTGATCCATACACTCTTCATTTAGGTCACTTCACCCTCAAGCTAACTAAATCTAGTTCTAACTGTTAACTAGAGTTAGTTAGCATTAACCTGACCTATATAAGATCACTCATAACGAAATCATAACAACTTTTTCCATTTGATCAAAATCACTTCAAAATTCATCACTCTCCCTCTAAATTTTTCTCTGCATTCTTGAAGAAGATTCTCTACATTTTGCTTCGAGCTAGCCTCTGCCTCCATCTACACTCTCCATTCTTCCATTGATCATCATCATCATCACTTAAAAGCACCATTTCCATGGTTGCATTCAGTGGTAGCTTCAAGATTGCAACAATGCAAGTCATTGCATATTGTTAAGATTCTCACTGATCTTCATCAACAACCTTGCAATCATCATCATTTCAGTTTCATCATCATCTAAGGCATGAGTTCCATGAATCATATAGCTTGAAGCTTCAGGAATTCCATTCTGCATAATCTCTACATCTTCTTGAATTCAGTGAAGATTCGAGTGTATTGAGTGTTCATTTCATTCAATCAATCATCAAGATCAAGCATCAAGAGCATTGGAACCTCCCCTCTGGTCTTTCTTCAACTTGTTGAATCACTGCATTTCCAGGTTCTCTCTGAAATTCAACTTGAACATTTGCTTTCTATTTTTCATGACTTGTGTGATTTAAAGCTTGATAGATGCTATGCTCCCTCTGGCTAGATGATAGGCCTCCTAAAGGCATAGATCCAGTTTTTAGGTTGGATTTTATGTTCTTCGATTTGCACTGATCTTGTAGGATTAATGAAATCTAAGGCTAGATTATGAATGTATGAAGCATGAGGAATAGGATGATATCTTTACTTTTCATTTTCATGGTGTTTTGACTAAGCCCTAATCTGAGCTTCATCGGAGAAGGTGATCGGAGACTAGCTCCGGTCACCTGAACAGTAGCCCTCACTTATCTCCCAGATTAAGTCACAGTCGTTGATGTGTTTTAATCCTACGCCTTCCATGTTGCCAGCAAATTAATGAGTCTTGTGAGCTTCACGTGCGTATGAGTGAGTGCTGATAAATTGAGCACTTGCCATCCACCTTCATACAATATTCCATTCAATTTGATCCCTACGAACTTCCTACTTTGACTTTGGTTGAGTTAGTGAGATAGATCCAAGCGCCCTGATTGAGTCAATTGGTTGACCTAGGGTACACAATAGCTTCCTGAACCCAACGCCTTTGGAATTGGGCTTCAGAGTCTATTAACACCCCCAATTCATTAATTTCTGGCCATGTGTAGTGTATTGCCTTGCTATTTTCGCCCCCAGGCCCAATCAGTTTAATTCCTTTATTTTCCTTTTATTTCTTTTATTCTCATTTTATTCCATTTTCGTTTTTGGATATAAAAAAATATCCAAACACCATTAAAAATTCCCCAAACATTCATATATGATATTCATAGTTTTCTTGAATTTTCCATAATTTTTGTTCCCATTTTTCTTTTATTTTTAAGGCAGAATTAATTTCCCAATTAATTTTCTTCCTATTTTCTCCATTTCTGACCAATAAATTTGTCCATTTTCTTTCTCCCAAACCACAAAAGATAAATTGTTCATTCTTTTTACGTTAGTCAGAGGACTCCCAAATCCTCCCAAAAATATTTTTGTTTGGATATTTAGGTCATTATAAGTCATGTTTTAGTCCCATCATTTCACATGTATGCATATAAACCCTAATTCACTTCCACACTTCATTTGGCCATTCAAAAATAGGAATTTTTGTGAGAATTTTTAGACATACGTCACCCTTTTGATTTTGTATTCAATTGTCAAGTTTCATAATTTTTCATGATCATTTGGTATTTTTCTAAGTTGTTTAGGTCATAAGTCATATTTTTGATCCTTTCATTCACTTCCTTTGATCCCATTAGAATAAGGCATTTATGCCATTACCTTGAGGTCTTAATTTTGAGCCTTATAGGTTTTATGGAATGTATTTAAGTGTTGGGTACCATCCTTAGACTTCCACCTTTGATTTTTAGGGATATCTTGAGTCATAAGTCACATATCCTCCACTTTGACCTAACTTCTCTTCTTACTTCACCTTAACCTTTCAAAATTCACTTTGTGAACATACTAACCTTGTAAAATCATTTTGATACATCCCATAAATTTCTTGTGATAATTTCAATGTGTGTATTTCAAGCTTTGAGTCTTTGTATCCCTTTTGGTACCATTTGTCATCTTAAGGTCTTAAAACCCTAATTTTTGGTCCTTAACCATAATGAATCTCTCCCCACTTCATTTGTGAATATTTTGTAAATCTAATTTTAATTCTAACTTGTTGTCAAGCCTCTGGTTTTTGTATGGGGAGTTCAAATCTCCTTGGTCTTATTTTGAGTTTATCTTAAGTCATTTGTTTCACATTTAGAACCATATTTCCATGTGCTTTCTTCCACCTTTCAATCCCATGTTAGAATATCCTTAACTTGAATCTCTTCTTTCTCATATGATCTAATTTCATCCCTCATTTCCATTTAGTGTTAAGTTCTGGATTTTTCACTTACCTTTGATTTTAGGAGATTTTAGTATGCTAAACACTTAGGTTTCCCTTTTAACTTCATCCTTAGGTTTCATTAGGGTTTAGTAACATTTTAGGGCATAGTTTGATTTTGATTCACTTAATCCCTTTAGATGCTTTTAATATGATTTAGCTACTGACTTTAGAAGTTACCTAACTTGTAGAATGCTTTAGACTTAGGTATTAGGCTTAGAAGTTTACTAACACCTTTCTCAAGCTAGTGTGAGTTCTTAAGTGAAGTTTTCCATGGTATATTGTTCAAATTACTTCATCATGATAACATTTGTTTTGTAGGGGGGATGAGGTAATTCTTCTTCTTTCCTATTCCTTATGCATTTTTAATTGTGTTTGCCTTAGCACTTGGTGCTTTGTTCATAGGCTTCCCTTTGTTCTTTAGATTCAACTTAACTTCCTTAGGAAGTAAGTTGAACTCTAACTTTCTTTCTCTTGCTTAGGTTTAGAATACCTCATAAACCATAGGACCACCTTTTATACATAATAAGATAACATAGGGTTATGTCTTAGTCCCCCATTAGCTTTGACCTTTTGCCTCTTGAGTCTTCTTTTCTCATCTTCAAACAAAATAAAAAGCACTTAATAAAGACATGAAAGAATCTCTTGTGTATAGCCTTATTCCATGGGGCACTTACATTCATTCCATCTTGGAATAGTGTAAGCTTGTCTAAAATGATGTACAATGATCAAGAGGTTATTTTCACAAAGAAAATCTAAAAGATACTTCTTCAAAAGCTACAAAAAACATGTAATAAGTTCAACAAGCTAGTGAACTTAGACCCTAATCCTTGGGAACAAGTCTTGGATAAATTCTCCTTACTTGGTGTACTTGTTCTATTATTCCATCTTGGAATGTAGTAGCAAGTACACATTCCATGGAAAAGAGTTTGAATTCACTTCCATGTGCCAAATTCATACAAAACTCTTAAAAAGAAAACAACAAACAATAAGCGACTTTCCTGCGGGAACTTATTTTCTCACCTCATTCATTCTCAACGCGAACTTGCGACGACTTGTCTCGCATGCAAGACGGTAAACGCACTCGTACCAGATGAGCCTGCAACACCTGAGCATAGACATACGCAGTTCTAGCATAAAAAACACAAATAAATAGTTCCCGCCTTGGTTAGGCAAACTACGTCGACTCTGATCCTCATTTTCCCGATGAGGTACGTAGGTAGCGGGGTAGGCCCCATTCGAGCACACATTCTTTATTTTCCCTACATTTTCCCCATTTTACTTTCTTTCTCTTTTTCCAATTTCCTCTCTCATTTCATTCCAGTTTCAGGTAGCAATTTTATTCAGCAACAGTTATATTCTTTCACACCCTTTGAAACAGACAAACAAGCGTGGATCCCGTCGGGTACGGCGGTTGGTATGGGGTGCTAATACCTTCCCAGGTCGTAACCGACTCCCGAAACCAGATCTTCGGTTCGTAGGACCTTGTCCTTTCCTTCTCTCTTAGGTTTGTGCAGCATTACCTTTCCCATTCATTCGGGATAGAAATGCATGGCTGGCGACTCTACCTTTTTCTCGCCACTTTCGCGTTTGTACTAGGATGAAAATCCCGGGAGCGACAGCTGGCAACTCTGCTGGGGAAGGAACCCAGAATCTATGGTTTCTCTTGTAGAGTCAATCCTAGCGCCTGTTTGTTTTTGTTCTTTGGGTGTTTATGTGTGTGTTGTTGTGTGTTTATTTACTGTTTTCATTTATAGTTTACTTTACAACATTTATTTACTGCTTACAGTATTTATTTTTCACATGCATCATATACTGGACTGTGCTGGTTTCATTCTTTCTGTGGGATGGGCTTTGTTACTTTGATATGAGCTCATAATCGGGGCTCAAGTGCACCTTAGGACTTAGAGTGGTTCCACTTTGGCTTCATGGCATTTTGCTATGTTGGTAGTACTGAGTTCCACACCTTAACTTGCGACCTTCTCGGAAATGTATTGATGTCAGAATCTTTCTAGGGCAATACACAACCTTGATAGTTATATGCAGTCAGGGGACCGATCATTGAGAACCTTTGTGGAAACATCCCTCTCCAGTGATGACAGTGGCAAACCACATTTGTTGGCAAACCCACTCGCATCCGAGGGCCCACTAGGAACTCGCATAGGATGACCTAGTTCTCTCATAGGAATCCAGTTAAAGCAAACTGTTTGTATGACGATAGTATTGTACCCCTCGGGATGAATGTACTATTGTTTCTCGATTCAGTGCTTAAAGCTGGGGACTTATGAGGGATGCTTATTTCCTTGGACTCAGCTGAGACCTCCCCGAGTAGTACATAATGCCAAACCGATTCCCTGATTTGGTCATGAGCCATTTCTCATAAATGGTGAACATATTATTGCTATTCGGCTTTGAGATTCCTTGATGTTGACCCGAGTAGCACACCTGTGAGATTGTGAGGGGTTTACAGGATTGCATGAACCTTAACCTTCAACACACCCACTGTACCAGCATGCTTCAGTATTGTGATTTGTTATGTTACACATGGATTCTGAGATGTGAGCCTCTGATCAGAGAGATGTTTGTGGTGATGTTGTGACCCTGCACAAACACTTGATTATATGTTTGACACTACACAGACACATCATTGATCACATGCATTGCCTTGCATAAGCATCGTAACATCATTAATCATATGTGTTCTTTTTATTCTCAGGGTTCATATTACTTCCAATTCCCGGTCACATTGCTTATTCAAAATGGAGACTCTAAGGAAGAAGAATTTTCACTATACTTTCCCACAACCAGAGACAGAGGGTATTCAGAAGATGATTAGCTTGATGAGTGACAAAGTTCTTGATAACTTCAAAAAAGAGTATGGAAAGATTCTGGATTATGTGAATAAGCCAACAATTGATCATAGGGATAGCTTTCCTTCCTTGTTGCAATTCTATGATCCACAAATACGAGTCTTTGTTTTCCCAGATTACATTTTGGCACCTACATTGGAGGAGGTCTCTAGTAATCTGAATATTCCCATTAGAGAAGGTATGCCTTATTATGCTTCAGAGAGGAGCCCTTCTTATGAAGACATTACTGATGCCTGTCACTTGAGTATGCTCAAATTCAACCTGGGGCTAGAAGCCAGCTAGGGTAAGGGGATTTCTTTGGAGTTTCTCACCACAGAGGCTCATATTATGATATTAGGAAACAAATGGGCAGGTTTCAGAGAATTACTAGCTATGATAGTGTATGGGATAAGCTTATTCCCAGGAGAGAAAGGATTAATCAGCATGGAGGCTATCACCATCTTTGTCAAAAGAAATCCAATTGCTGGGTGAGTTCTACTATGGGGTTCATTACATGAATGAAAAGAGAAAGGGACATGTGAATTGTTGTGCTTCCTTGTTTGCTGACTGGTTTGTAAGGCAACTCCCAAAATCAGGACCCTTTCATGACTTGAAACAATCTTGGAAGTGGTCCAAAAGAATTATGGGCTTAACCTCAGATAACATTGCTTGGGGATGCAACAGGGATCTTGTAGGCAAAGAAATCATGGTTAGTTGTGGTAGCTTCCCAAATGTACCCATGATAGGAAGGAAAGGTGGAATCAGTTACAATCCTGCCTTGTCCAGAAAACAGTTTGGTTATCCTTTGAGAGTTGTACCATTGATTGAAGAGATAAGTGAGTCCTTATACTTTCCAGCAGAAGGTAACTTGAAGATGAGCATACTATCATCCCAAGCTTGGGAGGTCAGAATGATGAAGGGAAAGAAAGACTTTGGGAGAGTAGATCCAAAGACTTATGATCCTTTTGCCACCTGGTTGGAAGATCGTGTAGAGACATTGCTGCTCCCCTTCTCCAAGGAACCACCTCTCTACCCTAAGGAAGTAGTCCCCATAACTTCAGTTCCTCTTCAGGAGTACCAGAAATTAGAGGCTTTGGTTAAGCAACTCAGGCTGGAGAATCAAGAAGCCAATAACTCATGCCATAAGTTGAAGATTCAAAACCAGGAGTTGGAGGAGAGGGCTCACCAGGATGAAGAAATGGTCAGGCTCAAGCTGCAGGACTTTCAAGAGAGAGAGAGCTGTATTTCAAGAAAAAGGGATTAGCTGAAACTCACAAGGCGGTCCAGCTCCGAAAAGATAAGAAATATTTGAATGAAGCTAATGAAACTATAACCTTATGGCAAGAGAAATGGGAAGACAACTTGAAGAGGCAGAAAGAACTGGAAGCCAAGTACAAGTTAGAGATCAAAGGCCTTCAAGATTCTTTAGCTGAACAGGAGAAACTCCTTCAAAAGGCCTACCACCAAGAGAGGAGTCATCTTCAAGATATAGCAGAGAGTCAACAGGCGGTGATGGATGCTCAGAAATAGATAGAAGAGTTGAAGCTGAGAGCTGATGTCAAGAAGACCAAGACTGAGTCAATTGCAAACAAGGAGAGTGATAAGGTGTTCCAACAACAAATTGAGGAGTTGCATGCCTCCTTTGACCTTAGGGATATCCTGATTCAAAAGGTCATACAGGAACCAGACCATCCAGATATAGCCCAGTTGTTGCAAGGTGTCAAGCGTCTTAGCTAGAGATTGCAGGATGTAGATCTTCCTAGGCTTTAGTCTTGTATCCATATGGCTTGGATTACCCACATGCCTATTGTGAGATTCCTCTCCTATTGATTTACTTTTCTCTTTTTGATGTATGAACTTGTACCCTACAAGGACTTTGCTATTCCAGTTTTCTTTTGATTTACCTGAAGTCTTTAGGTTGTTATTTGTTGCATAGACACATGGATATTAAATACTGCCACTTCACATCTGAATGTCACACAAGGTCTTCTTGCAAAAGCTATTCTCTTAATACCGGAATGGGAAAGTAAATAAAACCTTAAGGATAAGAGGAACACATTGCATTGCATACATATCATTTGCATTTTTCTTTTGCAGGTTTCACCAGGTTATTTAACTTATCTATTCAACAGGAAAATATTGCGAGAGCTGCCAAGACAAGTCACTTCAAACAAAATATTCCTCATTGGTACGTGACCCGCAACAACCAAAGGACTATCATGGACACTATGCAAACTAAGCTCAATGAATTCTGCACCCGGATGGGGGAATTTATGGTTATGATGCAAGGAATGGCCCAAGGACAACAGGATCTGAGGAATGCCATGCGGAGGCTTACTCCTCCCCAGACTGAACCTCCTGTGGTCACTCCAGAGGCTCAAGGGAATCCCCCCAACAACAACAATGGAACAGGTGGACCTCTAGTTCCAGAGACCGACACACCAACCCTCATTCCTATGGAAGACTGACAAGAGGATCAGTTCCCTCATGTTAATAATGATATGGGATTTGGCGTGGAAGGAAATTTTCAAGACTTTTTGTTGCTAGTTGAAAAGGTTAAGGCCCTTGAGTGTAGAGACACTCTTGGGATAAATGTATCTGACATGGGCTTGGTTCTTGGAGTGGTCATTCCTCCCAAGTTCATGCCACCAACTTTTGATAAGTACAATGGTAATTCCTACCCCAAAACCCATCTATAGGGTTTTTACCGAAAGATTATTGCCCATAATAGGGACGAGAAACTCTGGATGTACTATTTCCAGGACAACCTCTCTAGAGGCTCCTTGGAATGATATATGAAGTTAGATAGAAGCTCTGTTCGAAGTTGGAAAGAGTTGGGGGAAGCTTTTCTTAAACAATATCAGTATAATATTGATATGGCTCCTAGCCGCACTCGGCTCCAAAGTTTGGCGTAGAAGAATTCGGAGAGCTTCAAAGATTATGCCCAGAGGTGGCCGCCAGGGTACAACCACCGTTGCTAGAAAGAGAAATGGTAGACCTTTTCATGGACACCCTTCCAGGGCATTTCATGGATAGGTTGGCTGGGTGTTCTTCAAGCGGTTTTTCAGATATTATCTTAACTGGTGAGAGGATAGAGAGCTGGATTAAGCAGGGAAAGATCCAGAATAGTGGCACTTCAGCTTCCAGTATCAAGAAACCTTTTGTGAAGAAGAGGGAAGGAGAAACGGGAGCTGTGTATGCATAGATAAATGCAGGTAATAGAGGTGTTTATCAACAAGTGGCTCTTGTTACTATTTTAGCTCAGCCTAATCAACAACAGGTTCAACAGCTGCAACAACAATGCCAACAGGGTTATCAGCAACAGAGGGCTCCTCGTCCCTATTATTCTCAAAATACTAAAGAAAGGCAGTTTGACTCTCCACCTATGTCTTACTCACAGCTCTTGCAGAATCTTCTCCAGCTTCAAATGGTCCAACTCAGAACTTTACAACCTCTGAGGCCGGGAAAAATCCCCGAAGGTTATGATACAAACGCCCAGTGCGAATTCCATTCCGGAGCCCCCAGTCACACTATAGAAAACTGTAAAGCCCTGAAGCACGTTGTTCAGGATTTAATAGAGTCCAAAGTTATTAATTTTGCTCCCACTCCGAATGTGATACAAAACCCCATGCCTCCTCATGGAGGTATAGTTGGGGAAATTGATGACGAAGAGAATCTAAATCTGGTGCACGATGTCAATATCCTGCGAACTCCATTGAGTACCGTCAAAGCTTGTTTGGCCCAGAAGGGTATTTTTCCGGGTTGTAAGAATGATTGTCCAGATTGTGCTGAGGCTCCTGATGGTTGTGAGAAATTGAGAACAGGGGTACAAAGCATGATTGATGAAGGGATCTTGCAATTTGATAGGATTTCAAAATTAAAAGAAGTTTCTACGGTGACCATTTTCTATAATCCAACCCAAGCTCCTCCTCAAGCCAGAGTGGCACCAATATCTATCACTACTGCAGGGCCTGTAATGTATCAAAGTGATAAGGCCATCCCATGGAATTATGGAGGTGAAGTGTATTGAAATGGCCGGAAGCAAGGTAGAGAATGTTGGAGTAGGAGGTTTTACTAGGAGTGAAAGAGTGTTTGCGCCTGAGACGCTCAAAAATAGTGTAGTGCCACCTAGAGATACTGCTGAGGTTCAAGCTAAGGCTAGGGGCAAGCAACCAGTAACTACTAATGAGCCCACCCTGTGGTTGACTCTAACATTACATTTGACAAAGAAGCCGAAGAGTTTTTAAGAATCATCAAGAAGAGCAATTATAAAATCGTGGACCACTTGCAACAGACTCCATCAAAGATCTCCATCTTGTCTCTGTTAATGTGTTCTGAATCTCACAAAAAAGCTCTCTTAAGCATCCTGAACAAAGCCTATATACCTCAGGATATCTCAGTGAACCAATTAGAAATTGTGATGTCCAGGTTGAACGCCAGTCATGGACTGGGTTTTACTGATATGGACCTAACATCTGAGGGTCACTCCCACAATCGGGCACTTCATATTTCTTTGGAGTATAAGGGTGCAATGTTATCCCATGTGTTGGTGGACACAGGGTCATCACTGAATGTTCTTCCCAAGAAGGCATTAATGAAACTGGATTACGACGGAGTTATTCTGAAGCCTAGTGACTTGGTAGTTCGAGCTTTTGACGGATCAAGAAGATCAGTGTTTGGATAAGTGGACTTGACGATCAAAGTAGGGCCACAAGTCTTCGATACCACATTCTATGTAATGGAAATCCAACCTGCGTACAGCTATTTACTAGGGAGGCCCTGGATCCATTCGGTAGGGGCAATATCGTCTACGCTTCATCAGAAATTGAAATTCTTCTGGGAAGGGAAAATCGTAACGGTCTGTGGAGAGGAGGATATCTTTATCAGTCATCTGGCTTCATTTAAATATGTAGAGATAGACAGTGAGATTATTGAGACTCTGTGTCAAGCTTTCGAGCCCTTAAAGACTAAATTAGCATCCTCATCAACATCTACTTCTGAAGAGTCAAAGAGAGGAGTCTCCATAGCTTCTTACAAACAAGCTCTAAAAGTGGTGGAGTCAGGAATACGAGAAGGCTGGGGAAAGCCGGTGGAAGTATCAGAAAATAAGGACATGTTTGGTGTTGGCTACCAGCCTGGGCAGTCATCATCTGAACAGAACGCCAGAGGTCGACAAGGCTCGATTACCTTCACAAGTGTTGGATGGGTTGCCTATGGGAGTATAAGTGCAGTGCAAGATGACATAGTTGATAGTGATTGTGACTTGGACGAGTGGATCAGGCCTTGTGCTCCAGAGACGCAGCTCAACAATTGGTCGTCTGAAAGGCTCATTTCTGTCACTTCCTTTAAAGAGTAATGGTTTTTGTTTTTTTCTATCCTGTATTCAAGCGTTATGCCTTGCCCGGGGCATAATAACTCATTGTAAGGGTTCCATTGTTCATAACACAATACCATGATCATTAATAAAGCAGACGTTTTGCATTCATCCATGTTGTTCTTTGCCTTTCATTTTTTGTGTTTGTTTTAAAAAAAGGGAAAGAAAAGTTTTAAAATGGAAATGTTTTCATTTTCTCAAACTCTTTCTAAATCCTTGCATGAATCATAATTCATGAAGGTTCTCTTCACCAGGTCTCATCAATGACGACCCTGCTATGTATAAGTATGACTTTAATAATCCGATTTACCAAGCCGATGAGGAAGGTGAAGAAGATTGCGAGCTGCCCGAAGAGTTCGCCAGGTTACTTAAACAGGAGGAGATGATTCAGCCACATGAAAAGGCTATTGAAGTGATAAACCTGGGTACCGAAGGGGACAAGAAAGAGGTAAAGATCGGGGCCGCATTAGAAGAATCTATCAAGACTCATCTAATTTCCATGCTTCGAGAATATGTTGATGTTTCCGCCTGGTCTTATCAAGACATGCCTGGTTTAGACACAAATATTGTGGTGCACAAGCTGCCTTTGAGAGAAGACTGCCCGCCTGTGAAGCAAAAGTTGAGACGTACATGCCCTGATATGGCAATCAAAATCAAAGAGGAAATACATAAGCAATTTGATGATGGATTCTTAGCAGTGACCAGTTACCCTCCATGGGTTGCCAATATTGTGTCGGTTCCTAAAAAAGACAGTAAAGTCAGAATGTGTGTAGACTACAGGGACTTGAATCAGGACAACCCTAAAGATGATTTCCCTCTGCCTCATATAGACGTGCTAGTTGACAACACTGCTCAGTTTTCTGTATTCTCTTTCATGGACGGGTTTTCAGGTTATAACCAGATTAAAATGTCTCCCGATGATATGGAAAAGACTACCTTCATTACTCCTTGGGGCACCTTCTATTATAAAGTTATGCCGTTTGGTCTAAAGAATGCTGGTGCAACATACCAACGGGTGATGGTGACTTTATTCCATGACATGATTCATCACGAGATTGAGGTCTATGTTGATGACATGATAACAAAGTCCCAAACAGAAGAAGAGCATCTGGTCAATCTAGCAAAGTTGTTTGACAGACTCCGAAAATTCAGATTAAGGTTGAATCTGAACAAGTGCACCTTCGGGGTACGTTCCGGTAAATTACTGGGTTTCATTGTCAGTGAGCGGGGAATTGAGGTTGACCCGACCAAAGTAAAAGCCATCCAGG
Organism: Lathyrus aphaca; assembly: GCA_963966055.1. NCBI lineage: Eukaryota > Viridiplantae > Streptophyta > Magnoliopsida > Fabales > Fabaceae > Lathyrus > Lathyrus aphaca. The sequence goes on from OZ014519.1 coordinate 444,019,490, forward strand.
AGATGCCTGAACCAAGAACTGAGAAGCAAGTATGTGGTTTCTTAGAGAGACTAAACTACATTGCACGGTTTATCTCGCACCTAACAGCCACGTGTGAGCCTATTTTCAAACTTCTGAGAGAGAATCAAGCTATCAAATGGAATGAAGACTACCAACAAGCCTTTGACCGAATCAAGGAATACTTGTTAGAACCTCTGATTCTCATGCCTCCAGTGTCGGGGAAACCCTTAATCATGTACCTTATGGTACTCGAAGGATCAATAGGATGAGTGCTAGGTCAGCAAGACGAGTCTGGTCGAAAAGAGCATGCCATTTATTACCTTAGCAAAAAGTTTACCGATTATGAGACACGCTACTCAATACTCGAGAAAACTTGTTGCGCTTTGGCATGGGATGCTTTCTGACTAAGACAGTACATGTTGACTCACACCACTCTCCTAATTTCAAAGATGGATCCTGTAAAGTATATCTTCGAGAAGTCGACTTTAACAGGAAGGGTAGCCCGATGGCAGATGATTCTAACGGAATATGATATCCAGTACACTTCGTAAAATGAAATCAAAGGGAGTGTATTGTCAGAATACTTGGCTCAGCAGCCAATTGATGATTATCAGCCTATGAGATTCGAGTTTCCGGATGAGGACATCATGTTCCTCAAGTTGAAAGACTATGAAGAACCACTTCCGGAGGAGGGGTCAGACCCCGAATCCAAATGGAAGTTGATGTTTGGCGGAGCTGTGAATGTAAACGGAAGCGGAGTAGGTGCTGTCATTATCTCACCAGAGGGTGTCCATATGCCTTTCGCTGCTCGACTTACTTTCGAATGTACCAACAATGAAAAAGAGTATGAAGCTTGCATCATGGAGGTTGAGGAGGCAATCAACTTGCAAATCAAGAACCTCAAGATCTTCGGAGATTCTGCTCTGGTAGTGAACCAAGTCAATGGAAAGTGGTTAGTTCATCAACCTCACCTGGTTCCTTATAGGGATTATACCAGGAGGTTGCTAACTTTCTTCACCAAAGTCAAGCTGATTTATATTCCACGAGATGAAAATCAGTTCGCTGATGCTCTAGTAACTTTATCATCCATGATCAAAGTGTGTCAAGAGAACTACGTGCCTCGAATCATGGTCCCTCATTGTCGCTCCCGAAGATTTGCATCCCGGTACAAACGAGAACGGTCGGCAAAAAGGAAGAAAATGAAATGAAGATGAAAAGAATAGAATCTCCAGCTAGGCATTTTTATCCCGAAGGAAAGGTAATGTTGCATAAACCTGGAAGGGTATGGATAAGACAGATGCGAACCAAAGAAACTGAGAAAGGGGGTTGGTTACGACCTAAGAAGGTATTAGCACACAGATCGTCCGTCGTACTCGACGGGATCCACGCTTACTTGATTTTTGTTTAAAAGGGGTAGTGTATGTGTTGACTGTGTATAAAAAGCTTGGGAGAAATGTACAGTGTGTCAGTGCAAAAAGGAAGGTGAGTGCTCAGGAACTGAGGCTTAGAAAAGAAAGCAGAAAGGAGAAGAGGAGGAAGACAAAGAGACTTTTGTTCGATAACTGTTAAGTTATGCCTACGTATCCTCTCGTGCAATGAGGAAGTCAGAACACTATAGTTCGACTCAAAGAGACTGAAAGATAAATTGACTGATGAACTGCTTGCTTGTCTATGCTCAAGTGTATGACTCATCTGGCTCGAGTGCTAACTGTCTTGCATTAGATGGAAAAAGCGAGTTCTCGTCTGTGAGTGAAGATGATGAGAAAAGAATCCCGAAGGAGACTATTATTTTTTGTTTTTGTGTTTTCAGTCTTGTTATTGTTTTTGGTGTTTGTCATAAGTTAATGAGCTTAAGCCTAAATCAAAGGTTTGTAAACTCATTATATCCTCCCTGATTAGGGATAATGAGAATACTTTAAGTATGAGATAAGCACCTCAACGTAATTACCATGATGATGTAGGATTAAGATCATTAACATACTTGTGATTATTTACATGTTTTTTTTTGTTGTGTTAAGTAATGAGTTTAAGCCATAATCAAGGATTAGTGAACTCATTACACCATCCTAATAGAAGGATAATAGATGAGCACACTTAAGCTGAGGAAGATACCTTAACTTAATCCATGATTAGGGATTAAATTCATGACAAAACAAGCCCTTATTAAAGTGTATTTTAATTAAGGGTGAGATTATGAAATGGATTTTATGGTTTGTAAGACAACTTGAGGGGGACTTGTCCATTAAACACTAGGGTTAGTCCTTCTTAACCAATAAAGGAAGAATTAGAACCCTAATGTAAGGCCCAAGTTACAAGTTAATGCCTTAGTGATTATTAGATGGATTGATTAAGAGGTTTAAAAAAATTAAGGGTTTAACACTTAGGATTAAAGTTATACACTCCATCCTATGAGAAGGATGCAGGCATAACCCTAATTCCAAAGTCCTAAAGCCTTAAAGGTTTACTCTCTAATGATGAGATGAGAAGAGAGACACAGAGAAGACTCAAAGGTAAAAAAAACTAAGGGGGGACTAATCACAACTCTAATTATTATCATGCTTGGATGTTCCTATGGTTTGTAAGGCTTGAGAAGGATCTTCAAAGAAGCCATCAATGGAAGAAGCGAATGGAAGGAGGAAGAAGCAGAAGAAATAAGTTACTTACTTCACTGAAGAAGATAAGTAACTTAGAGAAAGAAAGTGAGAGATGAACATGAATGAGCAAGCCCACTCAAAGACAATCAAAAATGCAGCAAAGATGCAATATAAAAAAGATGAGAAGAAGTGGGAGGTGAAGGCAAATTCACCTCTCAAAAAAATTACCATTAACTTGAAAAGTTAGTACAAAATGCATAAAGAAAGGAGTGAAACGAAACAATGCATATGAAAAGGTAAAAACCAAAACCAGAAGCATACACATGATTCAAATGATGCTATGACATGATGCAAGAGCATACAAAGTGTATGTGGATGATCATACAAAGAATGAATGTCAATGGATGCATGCTTTGAAGTTTGAAAGTTCATGAAGTTAATGGAATGAAATGAATGCAAATCATGGAAAATGAATGAAGAAATAATCAAGCATGATTCTAACATGTCCTAAGATGTCTAAGATGACATATGAATGCATGAAATGTCATGGCAAGTTCATGTATGGATGCATATACAAGATGAATGCAAATGAAGATGCAAGATTTGGGTTTTAAGGAAACATGAGATGCATATGGCAAAGACAGAAGCAAATGACATGATAAAAATTTGCAAATAAGCTCAAACAAACCCTAACCCCATATGATATCACACCCCAAAGGAGAAGGTCTAACTCTTAACCTAAGGAAAGTTATGATTTTTCTAAGTTTGCTAGGTTTTTTGGGTACCTCAAAAGGAAAAATGCAAATCAATTTGAAAATGTAAGAAATATTCATGCCAAAAATATCCTAGAAACTACATGTTATATGGAAAACAATGCAAAAAGAATCATCATCAAACCCTTCATGGTTAGGCAGAAAAGATTTTTCAAAGTTAGGGTTCCAAAAGGGGGATTTTATGAACCCTAAATTCAAAGAAAATGTCAAAGTATGTTCATAACCAAAAAGAAATTTGTATGAATGGTTTGAAAATGTTTCTAAATGTCTTAAGATGAAATGTGAATTTTTTGGTGATTTTTAGAAACCTAAATGGTATTTTAAGTAATTAAATTCAATTAATTAGTTAAAATAAACATTTAAATATTTTAAAAATACGATTTTTATGCAAAAAATAAAAATAAAAATATTTTGGTTTCTGAAAATTAATAATAGTCATGGTAAAAAATTTCAGAATTTTTTAATGATTTGTGCTATTTGTAATAAATATGTAAATTAAAATGTAAAGAAAATAAAAATAAAAATGAAAGTATGCAAGAGGAGAGGCTGAGATCTAAAGTTGGGGATTCAATGGTCCAGATGGCAAGTCAGCGTGACTTGAGGTATTCAGATCCTAAGGCCATGACTTAATCTTCTCACTTAAATGAAATCCAATGGTTGTGTTTTAATCTGACCTAATTAAATTAATTAATTAAGTTTAGGGTTTAATGATTGATCCTAGCCCTTCAAAACGTGCGGCAAACACTCATCAAACGACCCAAATTCAAACTCACTTAATCACCTGAGATTAGCCCTAATCCACCTCAGACGGCCGGAACAGTGGTTCCAGTCGTCTTCTCCGGCGATACCAAACTACGATCTTCTTCCCTAGGCAATTTTAAGAGCTCTAAAGCTCCAGATCAGATCCTCAACTCATCCCAAGCAAAAATCAATCCTCAAAATTAATTTATTTTGCATTAATCGTGAGAATCAAACAAGAACATGTTTCACGGGAAAAGTTTCAAAAGCTAAATACACGCTTGTTTTCAACTCATTTTCAAAACAAATTATATCATGATGATCAGCATAACATGTAGAACAAACTAGGAACTTAAAATCATGCTTCTGGAAAAAAGTTTGAAGATGGATACCTGAGCTGGAGCTTTCACTTTTGGAGCTTTCTGACCTCTTCTCCTGTGAAAATCCACCCCAATGAACTCCTTGATGATGTTGAGAAGCTTTGCAAGAGTTTATATTTCTTGGTTTGAGAGATAGCAACTCAGCTGGCCCTAAATCATGTTTGTGTTTGGCTGACATTTAGGGCTTGGCAATGGGTGGTTTATGATCCTTGAGTCATTTTGAGATGAATGGTGAAAAAATATTTTAGGTTTGATGCTTATGCAGTGTGTTTCGAAGAGATGAAGATTGAGGGTGATTTTGTGAAACTTGGCTTGTGTATGGTTCTGAGCTCCAAGGTTATTTGAAATGGCTTGGTTTTGACCACATAACAAGTCTCTATTGGCCAGAGAGTTGTTGTGGCTGCAGCTGATTGGTATGGGGTGATTTGCAAAAAGTCAACATTATGTGTACTTGAGGCATGGGCTCATGCAGGGGTTGTTCAAGGGCATGTCTTGGTTCAACATAGATCAAGGAGGTCCATGGAACTTAGATTATGCAGCTGTATGGCTTGGAGGGAAAGATTTCATAGGTTTTGCAAGATTTTGCATATTTGCCCCCCTTGAGTTATCTTATGATGCAAGGCATGAAAACAAGTGATTCATTGGGCAATTCTGATCACAATTCATGGTACTATGTTTGTATGATGCCTAGAGATGCATTAGAGGTCACAAAATGGCTTGGCATGTGAAATAGCAAAAATCCCTCTTTGGTATGAAACTGAAAATTATGTGATTTTTGCCAACTTTGCAAGGCCATATCTTGAGTTCCATAATGAATTAGAACAAGTTCTTATACTTTTTGAAAAGGGAAAGACCTAATCTACAACTTTCATGACCAACAATTTTTCATTTGAAATATTTTTGGTTGAGAAAGAGGTGGTTGAAGAACTTTCCCAAAATGGAAAGTTTCCATTACAAGTCATTTCCATTTTTGGCAACTTTTGGTTTAGCTCAAATTTCTTCAATTTTGTGAACTTCCAAGCACTTCAATGATCAAATAAAGATCATATAACTTCAATTTGATGAAAATATCACTTTGGTTCCATTGTTGGGGGCCTCAGATGCCCTAATTTTGCTTTGACTTGCTCAAGAAGTTACCCAATGAACAGATGACTTCCACAATGAATTTCTTCATCAAACTTGGTACACATGATCCTTATAACATCTTAAGAACATTAGAAACAAGAATGACAAAAAACTTTGGAGTTAAGGCCTCTGAAACCAAAACCCTAATTTTGGTCATCTGTGAAGTGAAAACCCTAGCTATGCTTCCATGCCTTGCCAGTTCTTGTGATTTCTTGACTTCTTTGATCTTTGAGAGACATAATATGATGATAGAATACACATGGACCCTATTGGAATGCTTGGAGGCCTTTGGAGTGGCTCAGATGGACCCTTGGATTGCTCAGATCACAAACCCTAGATGCAGATGAACTTGAACTATGCAGATGAAACAAAATGCAATATGAGATGGTATGCTTATACTAATGCAAACATGAAAGATCACAAGTAAATGGTGTGAAATGAGTGAGGGCAAATTTGGAGTGTTTACAGCTGCCCCTATTCAAACATGAGTTAGCTGTGCAGGATGTTAGCGCCTGGCTTGATAGACAAACAAGATAACTTGTGATTGAATACCAAAGACAGTCCAAAATTTGCACTCGCTGAATAGAAGAAAAAAAGGGATATAAATTGAAAAAGTTAGTATAGCATGATTTATCAAATGCAGGCGATGGAGGACGACCATTGAGCAGAGGACGACTGCTGGGGAAAAAATGGTGGGCTAAGCAATGACGGGGACGACCGACAAGCTGGGGAAATAAATAGACCACGACGGGGATGACCATTGGGCAAAGAAACAAGATTCTCTGGTTGAAGTAAATGCAACGATGGGACGACTATCGGGTTAAAGAATGAGTGAACTTTTGATGAGGGACGGTCATCAAAGGTGAAGGACGATCACCTAGTAGGGGACAACTGCTCTTTATCACGACATAGGACGAATGTCAGATAGAAAAGGTCGACGATGGGGACGGCCATCGGATAAGCATGATGAAGGACGATCATCAAGAGGTGAAGGAAGATCACCTAGCAGGGTACGACTGCTCTCGGGGTTTATCATGACAAGGACGAATGTCGGATAACAAAATCAACGATGGGGACGGCCATCGGATAACATGATGAAGGACGATCATCAAAAGGTGAAGGACGATCACCTAGCAGGGGACAGCTGCTAAATATCACGACATAGGACGAATTTCGGATAGAAAAGGGTTCCAATATTGGAAACTCCTCTGGAGAAAGGATGAGGGACGGTCATCCGAAGGTGAAAGATGATCACCTGGCAGGGGATGGCTGCTAAATATCACGACATAGGACGAATGTCGGATAGAAAAGGGTTCCAATAATGGAGACTCCTCTGGAGAAAGTATGAGGGACGGTCATCCGAAGGTGAAAGACGATCACCTAGCAGGGTACGGCTGCCGAAAGCACCACGACATATGACGAATGTCGGATAGAAGAACACTGCTCTGCTGGGGAATAGTAAACACGGATGAGTGCTTACGCTAAATAATAAAAGGTATAAGTGTTTAACGATGTGTATAGATTAAAGATGTGGACTAGCATCCTTAGGACCATGATATAGACGAGTATCCGTAGAAACAAACGCTGACGCGTGTTCAAAGATGATGATACGGGTTAGTACCAACTGGTTAACAAATAACACGGACGAGTGTCGAATCTGTGGGGGAATGATTGTATATACAAGATACGGACGAGTATCTGTATAAGTATGAATGAGTATTGTGAAGTATGAGCAAGACACAGACGAGTGCCAGAAGAGAAAGTGTATAAGTTATGAACAAACATTTGTATATGAGAGTGTAAAAAGGTGTTTCGGCGACCTGTGGGGATAGGATGACACGGACGGGTGTCGACAAGAGTGTATTATGAAGAAGTGTTTGGTTTGCAACTAGTGATTGGGCAACCGTGCTGGGGAAGGGTGACATGAACGAGTTTCAAAAGAGTATATAGGTTTCTGTATTTGGGAATGCAAAGAGGGTATTGGCTTATCTGCAGGGGAATAATATGACACAGACGAGTGTCGAAAGAGTATGTATAAACATGTATATGTGTTGGAGAATGCAAAGGGGAAGCTTTGGCTTTTATTGAAGGGGATGTGAGTTTTTTATATTCATTGCTGATGAAATACTGATGGTATCTGCAGGTGACTGGTTTGAACCTGGCTTGTGATCATGCAAATGTTTGATTTTTGCCATAATGCTCCGTATTAAACGGAATGCTACGCTTTGTGCGGAAAAATGATGTGAATGCTATGATTATGCAAAGGGAAACCGATCAGGGATTCGGATCCTGTTGTTGTGAAGATCTCTGGTCAATCTGTCCGGAGGGATATCCCAGCTGGGGGAGATCTTTGGTAGATCTGTCAGGAAATTCAGCTCTGCCTGGGGAAATAGATCGTTGATAGACCTATCCTATAAGGAGAAACCCAACTGGGGATAAGGAAGTTTCCGTCACTTTGATATGTGAGAGTCTCAGGCATTGCTCTTCTGGGGAGAGGCTAGAAACTCTATGGGGAGATTGGCTGGGGATGCTCCTGTTCAATAGACTTATGTTAAGGATGAGGATGTTTTAACAACTCCGCTGGAGAAAGCATTGCAGACACTTCTTAGGGGAGGAGGTATGTTGGGGAAGTGATGCTTGGCATGCCCCATGCTGTGTACTGAGTACCTACAATCTATTAAGACAAAGAAACGCATGAGTATCCCGAGGTATCCCTTACCGGATTCTATCATAGGAATTAGATGTTCCTAAGAGTAAATATATTTCCTGCAAGCATTTATTAAGAATGGCTCATTTGTTTTATGCAAATATTACATCATGGATATTGGACGTTTTGCAAACGAAACAAAAATGTACAAAAAAGAAGTGTGACTGAAAATTCTGATTTTATTAATCTGGGTGCCCTGAATTGGCAAGTACAATCAAAGAAACAAATCCCCTGGAATGAGGAGATAAGTATAAATTGAGAAAATAAAGGTGTTGGCAATATTGACGACGCTCTAGTGAGTTTCCTTTGCTATGAGCCATATGACCTTGACGTTCTTCTTATCTTACTTTCTGAAGAAGGTTGATTCTGGCCGATGCTTTATCCTTTTGAAGCTTGCCGTGTTGTAAGTGATACAGACGATTTCAGAATGCAGTTGTTCGCTTATTCCCTGATTTTGCGTGGATCGCCCTTTCAGGTTTTCGATTCCACCGGAATACCCTTTTTTGCCTGAGCTGTCCAGTGCGGCTTTTCAACTCAGCGGGTGTACATTTTTTTCAATTTTCCCTTATTTTTGCCCGAGTCTTTTTATTCTGTTTTTGACTCGCCGGGATGCCCTATTTTTGCCTGGACTTACATTCTGTTTTAATGTCCAGCGGGTCATTTTATGCGGAGTATTTTTTAACTGCATCTGAATTCACAGGGGATAAGAAATCGTCACCATCCATAGTAGTGAGCAACAGTGCTCCACCAGAGAAAACTTTCTTTACTATGAATGGACCATCGTAATTTGGAGTCCATTTGCCCCTGTGGTCTGTATGAGGAGGAAGGAGTCTTTTCAGCACAAGATCTCCTACTTGGTATTCCTGAAGCCTGACTTTCTGATCGAAGGCTTTCTTCATCCTTTTCTGATATAATTGCCCATGGAAAATTGCAGCTAATCTCTTTTCTTCGATCAGATTCAATTGATTGTACCGAGATCGGACCCATTCTGCTTCATTCAGCTTCACATCCATCAGTACTGTAGATGTTTAAGAATTGGCAGAATTTTTGACCAAACAAGAAATGTTAAATTCAGTTCAGAATGTCCTATCAGATGTTGGGACATTAGCAAACAGAGTATGTGAACTTATTTCAGGATGTCTCATCAGATGTTGGGACATTGTGTGAATAAATTAAGTTCAGTTTTTCAGGATGTCCCAACAGATGTTGAGACATCTCAGACCTGCTACCAGAATTAATTATTGATTAACAGATCAGAGATATTTAAGGAGAACTATCTGGAATTAATTAATGCTGGATAAAAACAGAACAAGGCGCATCTGTAGGGAGTTTTAAATTGAAGATTCAGATTAAAACAGAAGACCTAATGCACCTAGAATATAGGAGGTAACAAACCCTAAATTCAAGGTGACAGTTGCTGCACATTAGGGCTGGATCATTCTACAGAAAGCCCAAAATTCAGATACCTATTTAAACAACAGAAACTCATAGAATTGAGTACGAATTTCAGAAGACCAAATAGGGTGTCTAGTGTTTTAATAGCAGGTTGTTTTTATGTACCACTTTATGAGCTTTTAAGCAAAAGTGCATTTGTGACTTGATTGAAACTGTTAAGTAAGATCAAGCTGTTTTGTTTGAAGGATGTCTTCAATTTCAGTAAACTTGTAAACTTGATCACTGGGTGATTGAGGGGGAGTGAGTAGGGTACTCTTATCTAAGTGAGTCTTAGGTAGAAATTGCATTGGGTAAGTATTAAGTGATAGATTAAACAGGGTGGTTTAAGTCTAGAATTAATATTACTAATAGTGGATTTCCTCCTGGCTTGGTAGCCTCCAGATGTAGGTGTGGTTATACACTGAACTGGGTTAACAAACTTCTGTGTTGTTTACTTTTCTTGCTGTTTAAGTTTTGGTTAAATTTGTCAAATGTCCTATTAAGTGTTGGGACATCTCTTAGGACATCTCATACCTGATCACAGAATTTCAATTGGCATCAGAGCAGGCACCCTGCCTGTTTATACTGGGTGAGATCTAGGGAAAACAAATTCTGTAACATGGACAGAGATATAGGGTCAGTAAATAGACCACCTATACTGGATGGTTCTAATTATGACTACTGGAAGCCAAGAATGATTGCATTCTTAAAGTCACTTGACAACAGGGCATGAAGAGCAGTAAATGTTGGATGGAAACATCCTGTTCAAGACACCAAAGATGGATCAATAGTTCTGAAACCTGAAGAAGAATGGAGTAAAGAGGAAGAAGATTCAGAACTAGGCAACTCAAAAGCCCTAAATGCTTTATTCAATGGCATTGATAGAAATATTTTCAGACTAGTGCATCATTGTGAGCTGGCCAAAGATGTGTGGGATACCCTCAAGACAACTCATGAAGGAACATCAAAAGTAAAAATGTCAAGACTTCAACTTCTCACCACCAAGTTTGAGAACTTGAGAATGAAGGAAGATGAATCAATTCATGAGTTCTACTTGAACATCTTGGATATAGCCAATACTTCTGGAGCCTTGGGAGAAAAGATGACTGATGAAAAGCTTGTAAGGAAGATTCTCAGATCTTTGCCAAAAAGATTTGACATGAAAGTCACAGCAATAGAAGAAGCACAAGACATATGCTCCATGAAAGCTGAAGAACTAATTGGTTCCCTTCAAACTTTTGAGATGGGAATGAATGACACACATGCTAAAAAGAACAAAAGCATTGCCTTGGTTTCAAATGCAGATGAAGAAGAAGATGATGAACTAGCAAATGATAAAAGCTTATCAGAAAACCTTGTATTGATTACAAGACAGTTTAAACAGATTCTCAGAGGTATGGAAGGTAAATCAAATTCCAGTGGAAGATTCACAAACTCTTCTGAAAACAAGAGAACCTATGATGCTAACAGAAGATCAAATCTTGCTGAAAAGACCAGTCAAGAAAAAGGAATCAAGTGCCATGAATGTGAAGGATATGGACACATCAAGAAGGAATGTCCTAACTTCTTAAAAAGACAAAAGAAGGGACTATCTGTAACCTGGTCTGATGAAGACTCAGGAGGAGATTCAGAAGAAGAATCAGCTAAGCATATTACTGCTTTAGCTGGACTGTGTGAATATGATAGTGATTCCAGTTGTGGAGAGCTTACTTATGAACAACTTGAGCAAGCATTCAAAGATCTATACAAAAGAAGCTCTGAAATATGCAGTGAGGTTATAAAGCTAAAGAAGCAGAATGAAGTACTAGAAGAGGAAAAAGCAAGTGATCAAGTAATCATTGATACCTTGAAAAGTGAAGTAACTCTTCTCAATTCTAAGATGGAACATATGTCCAAATCTGTTAGAATGATGAACAGCAGCTCAAATACACTGGATGTTATTCTCTGCAATAATAAACATTCAGGGGACAAAAGTGGACTGGGATATAACAGAGATGAAGCCAGCTCTAGCAAAGCTACTTCAAAAATTACACAGTCAAACAAGATGTCCCAACAAATGCTTCAACATCAGAACACAAAGACTAACATAATGTTCCAACAGATGTCTCAACATTCTGGAAAGAACAAAATGAAGAAGAAGTATCAAAGATGGAGATGCCATCACTGTGGAAGATTTGGGCATATCAAACCTCACTGTTATAAGTTACATGGATATCCAAATCAGATGTGTCAGCAACCTTCCAAGCAGAAAGTAGAAGGTACCAAGAAAGTGCTGCTTAGAAATCAGCAACCTCCTAAGCAAAAGACAGAAGTAATCAAGAAAGTTTGGAGACCAAAAGCTGACATTCAGACTGATCAAAGCCACATACCCAAGAACAAGATCAACAATCAAGCTTGGAGATCAGCTGAACAACACTCAGAGCAGAGGCATCAAAAGAAATCTCAACTCATCTGGTCAAATAAAAGTACTGCATACATAGCACATACATCATTGAAAGTATCAGCTAAAGAAGACTGGTACTTTGACAGTGGATGCTCAAGACACATGACTGGATTGAAGAATTTGCTAGAAAACTTAAAACCACATTCATCCAGGTATGTTACCTTTGGAGATGGAGCTAAAGGAGAGATCAAGGGAGTTGGAACCTTGGATTGTCAAGATGTTCCAAGATTAGATGATGTGCTGCTTGTTAAAGGTTTAACTGCTAATCTGATCAGCATAAGTCAACTATGTGATCAAGGATACAGTGTAAACTTTACCAAATCTGAATGCATAGTGACTAACAAAGAACAAGAGGTTGTCATGAAAGGAGCCAGATCTAAAGACAACTGTTACATGTGGGAGCCACTAGACTTCAGTCCCACTTCAACTTGTTCTCTAGCTAGAGAAGAAGAAGTAAAACTATGGCACCAAAGGCTAGGTCATCTTCATTTCAGAGGCATAAAGAAGATCATATCTATGGATGCTGTAAGAGGTATCCCTAAACTGAAGATTGATGATGGCAAAATCTGTGGTGAATGTCAAATAGGCAAACAAACCAAGATGTCCCATCCAAAGCTCCAACATCTGACAACTTCCAAAGTTTTGGAATTGTTACATATGGATCTCATGGGACCTATGCAAGTTGAAAGCCTTGGTGGTAAGAGATATGCATATGTGGTGGTTGATGACTTTTCAAGATATACATGGATAAATTTCATTAAAGAAAAGTCAAATGTCTTTGATGTATTCAAGGAATTATGTCAAAGATTACAAAGGGAAAAATCCAGCTGTGTGATCAGAATTAGAAGTGATCATGGAAAGGAATTTGAGAATAAAAAATTCTTAGATTTTTGCTCTTCAGAAGGAATCAATCATGAATACTCTTCTCCTATCACTCCTCAACAGAATGGGATTGTTGAGAGAAAAAATAGAACTATTCAAGAATCTGCAAGAGCTATGATACATGCTAAAAAGCTACCTCTGTATTTCTGGGCTGAAGCCATGAACACTGCCTGCTATATCCATAACAGAGTTACCTTGAGAAAAGGAACTTTGTCCACAATATATGAAGTCTGGAAGGGCAGAAAACCCACTGTTAAGTATTTTCATGTATTTGGAAGTAAATGCTATATTCTGGCAGATAGGGAGCAAAGGAGAAAAATGGATCCTAAAAGTGATGAAGGAATTTTCCTTGGATACTCTATAAACAGCAGAGCATATAGAGTATTTAACTACAGAACAAATGTTATCATGGAGTCCATAAATGTGATAATTGATGATGCTCCTACAGATGTCCCAGAAGATGTTGGAACATCTGCTGATATCAAGATTGAAGCTGAAGAAAAGAATGATCAATATAACTTCACTCAAAATGATACAAGGTCAGAAGATTCAAGCAAACCTCCCTCCATCAGAATACAGAAGGATCATCCCAAAGATTTAATAATTGGTGATCTCAATAGAGGTGTGAGCACTAGATCAAGAGAAGTGATTTCAGGTTCTTGTTTTGTGTCCAAAATAGAACCTAAAAACATCAAGGAGGCTTTCACTGATGAATACTGGATTTGTGCTATGCAAGAGGAATTAGGTCAATTCACAAGGAATGAAGTGTGGAATCTTGTTCCTAGACCAAATGACATAAATGTGATTGGTACAAAATGGGTGTACAAGAACAAGTCAAATGAACAAGGAATTGTTACAAAGAACAAAGCTAGACTTGTGGCTCAAGGATACACTCAAATTGAAGGAGTAGACTTTGATGAAACCTTTGCACCAGTAGCAAGGCTTGAATCAATAAGACTACTGTTGGGAATTGCTTGTATCTTAAAGTTCAAGCTATTTCAAATGGATGTGAAAAGTGCCTTTCTTAATGGTTATCTTAATGAAGAGGTATATGTAGAACAGCCTAAAGGATTTGTTGATCCAAGCTGTCCAAATCATGTATACAAACTCAAGAAAGCACTTTATGGTCTGAAGCAAGCTCCAAGGGCATGGTATGAAAGACTTACCACATTTCTTATCAAGCAAGGATACAGAAAAGGTGGGATTGATAAAACCCTGTTTGTTAAAGATGAAGAAGGAAATGTCATGATTGCACAAATATATGTTGATGACATTGTGTTTGGTGGGATGTCTGATAAGATGGTCAAACATTTTGTCAAGCAGATGGAAGCTGAATTTGAAATGAGTCTAGTAGGTGAATTAACCTATTTTCTTGGTCTGCAAGTTAAGCAAATGGAAGACTCAATGTTCATCTCACAAAGCAAGTACTCCAAGAACATAGTGAAGAAATTTGGAATGGAAAATGCTTCTCATAAAAGAACTCCTGCTCCTACACATTTAAAGCTGACTAAAGATGAGAAGGGTGAGAATGTAGATCAAAGTTTATATAGAAGCATGATTGGAAGCTTGTTATACTTGACTGCTAGCAGACCAGACATTGCATTTGCAGTAGGAGTTTGTGCAAGATATCAAGCTGATCCAAAAGTCAGTCATCTCAATCAAGTCAAGAGAATCCTTAAATATGTTAATGGTACTTGTGACTATGGCATAATGTACTTTCATGGTTGCAAACCTATTCTCACTGGCTTCTGTGATGCTGATTGGGCAGGAAGTGCTGATGACAGGAAAAGCACTTCAGGAGGATGCTTCTTTCTAGGAAACAATCTGATTTCTTGGTTCAGTAAGAAACAGAATTGTGTATCCTTGTCTACAGCTGAAGCTGAGTACATAGCAGCAGGTAGCAGTTGTTCACAGTTGGTCTGGATGAAGCAGATGCTCACTGAGTACAATGTCCCACAGGATGTCATGACATTGCACTGTGACAACTTAAGTGCAATCAACATATCAAAGAATCCTATCCAGCATAGCAGGACCAAACATATTGATATTAGACATCATTTCATTAGAGATCTTGTAGAAGAGAAGGTGATTTCATTGGAGCATGTTGCTACAGATCTGCAATTAGCTGATATATTTACCAAAGCATTGGATGCTACACAATTTGAGAACTTAAGGGGCAAACTTGGAATCTGTTTATGTGATATCTAGCAGTTAATGAGATGTGCCAACATGTCATATGACATTGCATGGCATAAGTTCCAGATGGCAAAGCTAGTCTGGACTAGATCCTTGGGAATTTCATTCCTAATCATTTGGACTGTAACGGCTACTTATTTAGTAATTCCTTATAAGCAGCTATCAAGAGTCTTATCACACCATCGCAAGCAAATCACATTAACTAGTAATACTTCAGAAGTCATAAACCCTAAAGTTGCACATTCATCTTCTTCAACAATGTCTCAAAACCCTAAAACAGCTGATGAAGTTCTCAACCAGGAAGACGTGGTTCATGCCACTCCTATTTCTATGGTACCAATGCAATCAACACCATTAGACGAGCTCAGGGGAAGTGCCTCTCACACTAAGAAGGCAAGAACACCAAAAAGAGGTAAAGATCAAATCAGAAGCAAAGCTAAAGACATTCCTTCTCATGCTAAATACTCCAAATATGTTGATGATTCCATCAAGGAGATTGTCAACCAAGTTTTCTCTGAACAAAGAGTAGTGAAAGGAATCTCTGTTCCCTTGAACACCATTCCTGCACCTCAAGAAGAACCAGCTCAAGATACAAAGAACACTGCTGCAGAACAAGATGTCCCAATAGATGTTGGAACATATGCAGATGAGAAAGCAAACTCATCTGATGCTGATACTGAACAGACTGAGGACAAGAAAGAGGTATTAAGTGAAAGTGATAAAGAAGTTTCTGTGGAACAGGCTAAAGACTCAAATGAAGATCAATCTTCTGCTGATCAACAAGCTGATGAGGAGACTGCTCAATCTCCTCCAGTAGTCAATCTGGAACAGGAGTCTGATGCAGAGATCATATCATCTGTGAAACCCAGCATTGCTAAAAGACTAAGGTCCAGGAAAGGAAAGATGCAAGATGAACCTGTCATCCCTGAGACTAAGAAGGCTAGTCCAAAGAAAGGCAAAGCTAAAGCTACCTTTGGTCCAACAAAACCCTGGAGCAAAGTCCAATCTCAGAAGAGAAAAGCTTTCACACCATCAGATTCAGATGTTGAATCAGATGTCCCAACATCTCCTCCAAAGAAAAGACCAACATCATCAAGAGCTTCAACTGCTGTTCCAGAAGCTCCCCTGGACAACATATCATTTCATCTTGTCTCTAGTGTCAACAGATGGAAGTATGTGTACCAAAGAAGGGTTGCCCTGGAAAGAGAACTGAGCAGCAATGCACTTGAGTGCACAGAACTCATTGACCTAATCTCTGCTGCAGGATTATTCAAGACAGTCTCAGAGTTCTCTCCCTGCTATGAACTTCTTGTCAAAGAGTTCATTGTGAATCTTCAGGAGGATTGCTCAAATGGTAAGTCCTCAGAGTTCAGAAAGGTATTTGTAAGAGGTAAGTGTGTTGAGTTCTCTCCCCAAATCATTAATCAGTATCTAGGAAGAGACACAGATGGACCCAATGAGCTAGGGAAAACAGATAATCAAATCTGTAAGGTGATCACTGCAAACCAGGTCAAAGCTTGGCCTGTGAAGGGAAAGCTCTCTGTGAGCATGCTTACTAGAAAGTATGCCATGCTTAACAGGATTGGAACTGCAAACTGGGTGCCTACCAATCACACTTCATCAATCTCAACTGGTCTGGCCAGATTCATCTTTGCTGTGGGGACTCAAACCAAGATGGATTATGGAGCATATATTTTTGATCAGACTATGAAGCATGCCATCTCTACTGCAACAAAGCTGCCAATAGCTTTTCCATCATTGCTGTGTGGTATTGTACTCAATCAATATCCTGGGATTTTAACTGACAAGGATACTGCCTGCAAGAGAGGGAGCCCCCTGGCTTTTCACTACAAGTTATTCCTCAGTCATCATGCTGCAGATGTTGAAGCTCCTTCTGGGACATCTGCTGGTCCATCCACTGTTAAGAATCCAATCTCCAGGAAGACTTTAATTGCTGAACTCAAAAGCACCTGCAAAGAGCTTGAAGCTAGAAAGCAGAAGCTTGAGGAAATAATTCAAAGGTTGGAGAATGAAGAAGATCTGAAAGCAAACTCTGATGAAGACAGTGCTGCTGATGAAGAAACAGAAGCTGATGAAGAGACAGAAGTTGAGGAAGGAACTGAGAGTGATGATTCTGAGTGATCAAATGTATGTGAGGCAAATGTAATGACAGCAATGTAATGACTGAAATAGTGTCTTTGGCCCCTAATTTTGTGTCTACCAAGGGGGAGAACAACATCAAATGTAATTGTTGTTTAAATGAATGAAAAAATTCTGCTTGTTTGCTTCTGAACTGAATAAGTTTTTCTGTTGGAACAAGACTGGATAAAGACAGGACACATGTATGTTTGAGGGGGAGTAATCTCAAATAAAAATCAACAGAAAAGTAATGATATACTCTGATAAAAAGAACTTCTGCTGCACTCTGAAAACCAGGAAAGATGTTAGCCAAAAATTAGCCAAAGGGGGAGTTTGTAGATGTTTAAGAATTGGCAGAATTTTTGACCAAACAAGAAATGTTAAATTCAGTTCAGAATGTCCTATCAGATGTTGGGACATTAGCAAACAGAGTATGTGAACTTATTTCAGGATGTCTCATCAGATGTTGGGACATTGTGTGAATAAATTAAGTTCAGTTTTTCAGGATGTCCCAACAGATGTTGAGACATCTCAGACCTGCTACCAGAATTAATTATTGATTAACAGATCAGAGATATTTAAGGAGAACTATCTGGAATTAATTAATGCTGGATAAAAACAGAACAAGGTGCATCTGTAGGGAGTTTTAAATTGAAGATTCAGATTAAAACAGAAGACCTAATGCACCTAGAATATAGGAGGTAACAAACCCTAAATTCAAGGTGACAGTTGCTGCACATTAGGGCTGGATCATTCTACAGAAAGCCCAAAATTCAGATACCTATTTAAACAACAGAAACTCATAGAATTGAGTACGAATTTCAGAAGACCAAATAGGGTGTCTAGTGTTTTAATAGCAGGTTGTTTTTATGTACCACTTTATGAGCTTTTAAGCAAAAGTGCATTTGTGACTTGATTGAAACTGTTAAGTAAGATCAAGCTGTTTTGTTTGAAGGATGTCTTCAATTTCAGTAAACTTGTAAACTTGATCACTGGGTGATTGAGGGGGAGTGAGTAGGGTACTCTTATCTAAGTGAGTCTTAGGTAGAAATTGCATTGGGTAAGTATTAAGTGATAGATTAAACAGGGTGGTTTAAGTCTAGAATTAATATTACTAATAGTGGATTTCCTCCTGGCTTGGTAGCCTCCAGATGTAGGTGTGGTTATACACTGAACTGGGTTAACAAACTTCTGTGTTGTTTACTTTTCTTGCTGTTTAAGTTTTGGTTAAATTTGTCAAATGTCCTATTAAGTGTTGGGACATCTCTTAGGACATCTCATACCTGATCACAGAATTTCAAGTACCCTTAAGGAGGGTAACTCAACTTCAACAGGTAGGACTGCCTCCATACCATACACAAGCTGATAAGCTGTTGCCCCAGTAGACGTTCTAATTGAGGTACGATACCCATGCAAGGCAAATGGTAGCATTTCATGCCAATCTTTGTATGTAACCACCATCTTCTACACAATCTTCTTGATGTTCTTGTTAGCTGCCTCAACAGCGCCATTCATCTTTGGCCTGTAAGGAGAAGAGTTGTGATGTTGGATTTTGAACTCCCGACACAATTCTGCCATCATTTTGTTGTTCAAATTGGAACCATTCTCATTAATGATTCGCTCGGGTACTCCATATCGACATATGATGTCTCTTTTCAGAAATCTGGCTACCATTTGTCTGGTGACGTTTGCATACGAAGCTGCTTCAACCCATTTGGTGAAGTAATCAATGGCTACTAGGATGAATCTGTGGCCATTTGAAGCAGTCGGTTCAATCTTTCCAATCATGTCAATGCCCCACATGGCAAAGGGTCAAGGTGAAGACATCACGTTCAAAGGATTTGGAGGCACATGCACTTTATCTGCATAAATCTGGCATTTATGACACTTCCTGGCATAGGCACAACAGTCTGCATCCATTGTGATCCAATAGTAACTTGGTCTTAATAATTTATTAGCCATTGCATGCCCTCTAGCATGGGTACCGAAAGATCCTTCATGCACCTCGTGCATCAGCAAGTCTGCTTCTTTCTTATCAACACATCTGAGCGGAACCATATCAAAGTTTCGCTTGTATAATGAACCATCAGCATTATGGAAGAAACTACCGGCCAGCCTCCTTAATGTCTTCTTATCATTGGATGATGCCCCTGGTGGGTATGTTTGATCCTCTAAGAAGCATTTGATATCATGGAACCATGGCTTGTCATCTTTAGCAACGTCCATAGAGAATACGTATGCTGGTCGGTCTAGTCTGGATACCGAAATCCGAGGCACATAATTTGCAGTCTGAACCTTGATCATGGAGGAAATGGTAGCTAAAGCATCTGCGAACTGATTTTCATCTCGAGGGATATACTCAAGTTTGACTGTTGTGAAGAAAGTCAATAATCTCCTCGTATAGTCACGGTATGGAATCAGATGCTCTTGGTGAGTGTACTATTTGCCGTTGGTCTGATTGATTACCAAAGCTGAGTCTCCGAATACAGTTAAAGTCTTGATCCTGAGGTCAATGGTTTCCTCAAGACCCATGATGCAGGCTTCATATTCAGCTTTGTTGTTAGTGCATGCAAAGATGAGCTTCGCCGAGAAAGGCATATGAACTCCTTTAGGTGTAATGAGGGACTTGGCAATCATGTCATCCACGTAGCATTCAATTTCTTTGTGGATCATATCATGGAATAATGTTACCATAGCCCACTGATAAGTAGCACCGACATTCTTCAATCCAAAAGGCATTACCTTATAACAAAATATGCCCCAAGGTGTGATGAAGGTTGTTTTCTCCATGTCTTCGGGTGACATTCTGATCTGATTATATCCGGAAAAACCATCCATGAAAGAGAATACCGAGAACTGAGTTGTGTTGTCGACCAATACATCAATGTGAGGTAATGGGAAATCATCCTTCGGGCTAGCTCTGTTCAGATCCCGGTAATCCACACACATCCGTACTTTTCCATCCTTCTTAGGCACTGGTACAATGTTAGAAACCCACGGCGGATAACTAGTTACAGCAAGGAAACCGGCGTCCCACTGTTTTTGTACTTCTTCTTTAATCTTCATGGCCATATCTGGACGAATACGACGTAGCTTTTGTTTCACTGGAGGACAATCCTCCTTCAAAGGCACCTTGTGCATAACAATATCAGTATCCAGACCCGGCATGTCTTGATAGGACCAAGCAAAGACGTCGACGTATTCTCTAAGTATATCAATGAGTTGTTCCTTTACTGAAGCTTAACTGTTTCTACCTCCTCCTGACGAGGAGTGATCAATTTCTCTTCTTGTCTCAACAACCTGGCTAACTCTTTACGTTACTCATAGTCTTCTTCAACCCCTTCATCAACTTGATTAATTGGATTGTCGAAGTCATACAAGGTCATAGCAGTGCTGTTGCCGGTACGATCTGGAGGATTATTTCGGTAAGGGTTGAGATTTGTTCGTTTTAGTGATCAATTTTAATCTTGTTTAGGAAAAGTGAGAATGAAGTTGTTATTTTGAAAACATTGCCATTTTATTGTTTTGTACAAAAGTGAAAAATGAAAAGACAGTGAGTGAAAAGAGACTTGTTTGCAAAAGATGTCCGATATTCATTGATTAATCCATTTGCACAAAATTACAATATGGACTTATTACAAAATGAGTCCTGACACCTTGGGCAAGATGCTGGACTTGATGCATGCTTAAAAGACAGGAAATAATAATTACTCTGCAGGAGTAACCCTTATAATTTCCTGAGAAGACCAGTTAAGGACTTGATTCCCCAGGATCCTTGGACGTATCCAGCTCTCCAGGTTGCGGTCTCTTTCCGCCTCGTTTTCCAAGTTGTTAACAGCATCTGGGGTGAGCATCCCCCCACTAATGAACTTGGGCTCTTTAGCAGCTTCTAATTGATCTTGTCGGAATGGTTTGTAACCCAAACCGAATTTATCTTCCTTCTTCTCCACTGGCAGTAGCTTGCCCCAGCCTTGGGCATTACCATCTTCAACAACCTTCCGGGCTTGCTGATAGGAGACAATTGAAGTACCCATCCTGTCCTCCTGGTATGCAGCAAATACTTCAGTCGTCGCCTCATTGACATTCAAGGCCTTGAACCCTTGGCTCATAGTTTCATGGATTTCACCATTCATCTATATATACTTGTATGTAGCCAGATGGCTAAAAAATATGTCTTCCTCACCACAGATGGTGATAATCTGTCCTTCCCACTCATATTTTAGTTTCTGGTGAAGGGTCGATGTTACTGCGCCTGTGGCGTAAATCCATGGTCGACCTAACAAACAGTTGTATGCCGACTGAATGTCCATCACATAGAAAGTATTCTTAAAGACTTGCGGACCGATTATCACTGGTAGCTCCACCTCTCCAAGAACAGATCTTTTGGAGCCATCAAAAGCCCTGACCACAAGGTTACATGGCCGAAGAGCTATTCCATCATATTCGAGCTTGACAAGAGCCTTCTTGGGTAAGACATTGAGTGAGGACCCAGTGTCTACAAGAACATGAGATAGTACAACTCCTTTGCACTCCAGGGTTATGTGCAAAGCTTTGTTGTGGTGACGTCCTTCTGTTGTCAAATCGGCATCAATGAAACCTAGCCCATGGCTAGTATTGACATTAGACACCACTGTCTCCAGCTGATTCAATGTGATCTCTTCTGGCACGTAGGCAGCGTGCAGAACTTTGAGTAGTGCATCCCGATGGGCTTCGGAACACAACAACAGGGATAGTATAGAGATATTAGAAGGGGTCTGGTGAAGCTGATCCACAATTTTATAGTCACTTCTTTTAATTATCCTCATAAATTCATCCACGTCCTGATTGAAGGATGATTTATGAGTCTCTTTTGGTGCAGATTCTTCAGGTATCACACTCTTCCCTTTGGATTTGGCAACAGCCTCCGCCTCAGTATTGGTTTTGGGAGCTTGTGATGCGAAGAGACGTCCGCTTCGGGTGAAGCCTCCGCCTCCCCCAACATTATCCAGTTGGGGAGTAGGAACTGAAGAATTGAGAAGGACTTTTTCTCCGTTCCAGTAAAGGTCAGCACCATAATGCCATGGTACAACACTATCTTTATGATATGGAATTGGCCCTGGCACTATGATAGTGACTAGGCTCACTGCAGCAGAAGTTGGAACCATAATTGTCTGTGGATCATAAAAGATAGTGACAGGACTTCTGGTGGATGTTGGAGGTGGTGAATTGAGGCTTGGTTGAAACTGTTGTTGAGATTGTTGAAAGTTGCTGGAATTTGGGACCGTTGTCGGGTCGTAATAAATAGTAATTATGGAAACATCATTGTTGGTGGTTGCTGGAGTTGTAGAAGGAGATGAAATGGAATTGTTGTTTGTTGAAGTGATGGAAGAAGTGGTTGCTGAAGTTGTAGATGAATCAGTAGGAACAATGGTTGTTGCAGTTGTAGAAGAATCACTTGTTGTTGACAAAAGAGTTGCTGGTGTTATAGAAGTAGTGGTTGTAATTTGCAGAATGCCCTCTTTGATCAAGCCATTAATGCCATTCCTCAAGCTTTCACACCAATTCTAGGAAAGTTTGCATGATTCACAACAGGCTTTACAACCTGGAAACACTTGGCATTTCAAAAGCTAGGCTTTAACCTCTGCCAAAGGTGTCTGAATACCTGCAATATCTTCTATTAAACTCATCGGTGAGCCTTCCTCTATAGCATTAATCCTTGGCCCATTGTGGCTTGGCATATGATTTTTCATTACATTGGGAGGTGGTGCATAGTTCAGGGCCTTTGAATCTACCAGATCCTGGACCTTCATATGCAGAGCCTTGCATTTTTCCGTTGAGTGACCAGGTGCATTGGAATGAAAAGCACACCTAGCATTGACATTGTAGTTTCTCAGAAGGTTCTGAGGATCAGGTGGAGCCAATGTCCTCAACTCAACAAGATTGAACTTTAGGAGTTGTGGCAGCAGTGTAGCATATGGCATTAGAATAGGGTCAATTACCCTGTTGGTCTGAGATGGACGTTGTTGAAAAGGGCGTTGTTGTTGATTGTTGTTATTATTATTATAAGATCTCTGTTGAGGAGATTGTTGTTGTTGCGGAAAGTGTTGTGGTTGTTGAGTATACTAAGGGGGTGGAGCAGGGATAGTAACAGCAGCAACTGTTCTGGGCAGATATTGGGGTCTCCCTCTTCCCACGTGTACAGAATTTGTTTCACCAGATCTACGAGGTCCAGCAAATGGCTTCCTTGCACTGCTTGAACTGGCACCATTGTCAGAGATCTTTCCCATCTTCAGTAGGCTCTCTATTCTTTCCCTAGCTATCACCACATCTGCAAAGCTGGTGGAAGAAAATGCAGCCAATCTGTCAATATATGTACCCTGGAGAGTATTCATCAACATGTCTGCCATCTCCCTTTCAAACATCAGGGACTGAACAGCAGTAGCCAGTTGCCTCCTGTCGCTCCCACCAAATGACACCTGGTCAGAAGGGGTACAGACGCGAACGGTCGGCGAAAGAATAGAACACGAGGGTGAACTGAAAAGATTCGCCAGCTAGGCATTTTTATCCCGAAGGAAAGGTAATGCTGCATAAACCTAGGAAAAGATGGATAAGACGGTTCCGAACCAGAGAAACTGAGAAAGGGGGTTGGTTACAACCTGGGAAGGTATTAGCACCCAGATTGTCCGCCGTAATCGACGGGATTCACGCTTTAAAGATTTGTGTTTAAAGGGGTAGTGTCAGTGCTATTTTGTGTACAAAAGCTGGAAAAGAATACAAGTGTCAGTGCAAAAGAAAAGTGAAGTGAATAAGAGAAGTGTCAGTGTAAGGGAAGAGTGAAGAGCTCAAGACAATGAGGCTCAAAGAACAATGCTGGAAGAGGGGGGGATATACAGAGACTTTTGTTCGATAACTGTTAAGTTATGCCTACGTATCCTCTCGTGCAATGAGGAAGTCAGAACACCGTAGTTCGACTCAAAGAGACTGAAAGATAAAATGACTTGTGAACTGCTTACTTGTCAATGCTAAAGTGTATGACCTGTCTGGCTCAGGTGCAAACTGTTTTGCATTATACGGAAGAAGCAAGTTCTCGTTTGTGAGTGAATGAGGTGAGAAAAGACTCCCGAAGGAGACGATTATTGTTTGTTTTTGATGATTTCAATCTTTTACTGCTTTTGGATTTTGTTATAACAAAATGAGCTTAAGCCTAAACCAAAGGGGTAGTAAACTCATCACATCCTCCCTCTGATTAGGGGTAATGAGAAAAACTTAAGTGTGAAGTAAGCACCTCACACTTAATCACCATGATGTAGGATTAAGATCATTAACCTACTTTTAATTATTTAGATGTTTTTGGTGTTTTTGTTTAGTGTTAAGTAATGAGTTTAAGCCATAATCAAGGATTTAATGGACTCATTACACCATCCTAATAGAAGGATAATAGATGAGAACATTTAAGCTGAGAAAGGCTCCTCAACTTAATCCATGATTAGGGATTAACCTCATGACAAAACAAAGTATTTATTAAAGTGGATTTTACTCAATGGTAAGATTAAGAATTGAATTTTATGGTTTGTAAGACAACTTGAGGGGGACTTATCCATTAACACTAGGGTTAGTCCTTCTTAACCAATTAAGGAAGAATTAGAACCCTAATGCAAGGCCCAAGTTACAAGCTTGATGTCTTAATGATTATTAGATGAATTGATTATGGGAGTTAAACACATTAAGGTTTCAACACTTAGGATTAAAGTTATACACTACATCCTAAGAGAAGGATGCATGCATAACCTTAATCAAAAAGCCTTAAAACCTTAAGGGTTTAGTCCTTGATTAAGAGGTGAGAAGAGAAGACACAAAGATGACACAAAGGTAAAACTAATGGGGGACTAATTAAACCCTAATTTTGATCATGCTTGGGTATTCCTAGGGTTTATGAAGCTTGCAAGAGATCTTCAAGAAAAGCCACCAAGGAGAAAGAAAGATGGAAGGAGTTGAAGCAGAAAGAAGCAACTCAACTTACTTCACTTAAGAAGATAAGTTGCTTGAAGAAAGAAAGTGAGGAAGGAGCATGAATGAGCAAGCTCACTCTAATACAAAGGTAAAATGCAGCAATGAATGCATAAGAGAGATGAGAAGAGATTGTGAGAAGTGAAGGCAAATTCACTTCTCAAAGTAACCTACCACCTGAAAAGTTAGTGAAAGGAAAAGAAATGAAATGAAAATGAAATGAATGCAAGGATGCAAACCAAAACCATAAGCATGTTCATGATGCTAATGATGCAAAGAGATGATGCAAATGTATGTCATGAGATATGAATGATCATACAAGTGATAAAGATGCAAATGAAGCATATAAGAAGCATGAAAGTTCATGAATGTCCATGAGATGAAATGAATGCATAACATTGTAAATGGATGAAGAAATGATCAAGCATGGTTCTAATGTGTCCTAAGATGTCTTATATGTCATGTGAATGCATAAAATGTCATGGCAAGTTCTTATATGAAAGCTTATGCAAGATGAATGCAAATGAAGATGAGAAATTAGGGTTATATGAACATGTGAGATGCAAAACTCAAACACAGAAGCAAATCATAAGATAAAAAATTGAAAATGCACTCAATGTAACCCTAAAGGGGGAGGTGAGAAGCTAAACCTAAAGGAAGTTATGAATTTCCTAAATTTCTAGGGTTTTAAGGGTGATTCTCAATGTAAAATGCCAAACAAATTGAAAATGAAAGATAAAAATGAAACAAAAATGTTTTTAGAAACTAGAAGTCATGCATAGAACAATGCAAAAAGAACCATTCACAAACTCAACTTGGTTTAAAAGTTATGAATTTTTGAAGTTAGGGTTAGAAAATGAACAATTTAAGAACCCTAATTCAAATGAAAAAAGTCAAAGCATGATCAAAACTAAAAAGAAATTTGTGTGGTGAGTTTGTAAATGCTTCTAAATGTTCAAAGATGTTCTCTGATTTTTTTTGTGATTTTTAAATACTTAAATGTATTTTTAATTAATTAAAATCAATTAACTAATTAAAAATAACATTTAAATGATTTAAAAATATTTTTATAATGCAAAAAATAAAAATAAAAATATTTTTGGGTTCTGAAAATTAATAAAAGGTTTGATAAACAATTTCAGAATTTTTTAATGTTTTTTACTATTTTTAAAAATTCGTACAAAATAAAACAAGAAAAATTAAATAAAAATTAAATAAATTGAAAGTATGCAGGATGGATGGCTTGGATTAAATCTTGGCTTTGAAATGGTTGATTGGCGCGCTATCCTACGGCCCAGACTCAAACTTCATTAAACTGAATTAATTAATTGAATAAACCTAATTAATAACTAATGACTCAATTTGGTCCACACGTGCACGCGGGAAAGCTTGATCTAACGACCCAAATTTGAAAAGTGCCCTAACCCTAATTAATTAAACTAATGACTTTCAGGTGGCCGGAAATGACCTTCGGTCATCTTCTCCGGCCACACTCTCCCCTGAAAATCTCTATCTCACTCCCTAGGCTACAAAATCATGCCAAAATCTCCAGAACTCAACCTCTAACATCAAACAACAAGAATCCAGCATCATAAACAATTTATTTCACTCACACAAAGAGAATCGAAGAAGAACAAGTTTAGGGCAAAAGTTTCAGAGCAACATAAAATGCTTGTTTCTGGCTCATTTTCGAAAATAAACACATTCCCATGATCAGGGCAACACATAGAACAATATTTTAACAAGAAAACAAGGTTCTGGAAAAATTGTTCATCATGTTACATGAGGTTGAGCTTTCGAATTCTGGGCTTTCTGGCCTTCTTCCTTGTGCTTTTCCACTCCAATGAACTCCTTGATGCTTCTGGTAAGCTTGAAACAAGTTTGTATGGAGTGTTTTGAAACTTTCAGTTCAGGGGTGGTGAAAATCGTAATTTGGTTTGGGGTGGTTTCAGGCTGTTTTAATGGGTGGGAAATGATCAGTGATGAATTTGGAGATGAATGGTGGAAGAAGTTTTAAGTTTGAGTGGCTGAGTTGTGAGATTCGATAGAAAATGCAAAAGGGAGAGTTTTTGTGAACTATGGCAATGATGTGGTTTCAGGCTTGGTTCTTGTGTGAAATGAGTTTCATTTTGTCCATATATCAAGATGTGATAGGTCTATGGAGTTGGTGTGGGCTATGCTGATTGGTATGGCCTTCTTGCAAAAAAGTCAACAAAGTTGTACTTTGAGGTATGGGCTGTTTCAGGCCAAGGACAAAGGGGTGTCTGGTGCAGCAAGATTCAAGGATGTCCATGGAAATCTCTTTGAGGCAAATCAGCAAGTTTGTGAAAGGTTATGGGAGGTTTTGCAAATTTGTGAACTTTTGGCCCTTTTGAGATTTCATTATGTGCAAGTCATGAAATTTGGAAATTCTTGGGCCAATTCTGAGTCTTAGGCAATGTGTGATGTTTGTATGATGATTAGAAGTCAATTTGAAGTCACAAATTAGCTTGGCATGAGGTTTTGCAAAAATCCCTCTTTGGCATGAAACATGAAATTATGTGATTTTTGCCAACTTTGGAAAGTCATAACTTGAGTTCCAAAATGAATTACATCTTGTTCTTGTACTTTTTGAAAAGGGAATGATCCAATCTAAAACTTTCATGACCAACAATTTTTCATTTGAAGCATTTTTGGTTAAGAAAGAGGAGGTTGAAAAACTTTCCCAAAATGGAAAGTTTACATTACAAGTCATTTCCATATTTGGCAACATTTGGTTTAGCCCACTTTTCTTAAAATTTGTGAACTTCCAAGCACTTCAATGATCAAATAAAGACCATATAACTTCAATTTGATGAAAAATCCACTTTGGGTCCATTGATGGGGGCCTCAGATGCCCTGATTTTGCTGACTTATTCAAGAAGTTACCCAATGATCAGATGACTTCCATAATGAATTTCTTCATCAAACTTGGTATGTATGATCTTTATAACATATTGAGACCAATAGAAACAAGAATGACCAAAAAAATTGGAGTTATGGCCTCTAAAACCAAAACCCTAATTTTAGGTCATCTATGCAGTTAAACCTTGGCTCTGCTTCCATGCCTTGCCAGTTCTTGTGATTCCTTGACTTCCTTGATCTTTGGAGGATAAAATATGATGATTGAACATACATGGACCCTCTTGAGATGATTGAAGACCTTTGGAGTGGCTCAGATGGCTCATGGATTGCTCAGATCACAAACCATAGATGCAGATGACTTTGAAACAATGCAGTGAAGCAAAAATGCAATATGAGATGATATGATTGAACTAATGCAAATGGAAAGATCACAAGCCATGGTGTGAAATTAGTGAGGGCAAATTGGGGTGTTTACACCTCCACCTTTGGGCATATTCTCTGAAGCATTCACAGGAAGATTGAGACATTCCCATCAGAAGGGTCCTGTTTGGAGCCATGTCTAGGTTATATTGATACTGACGGATAAAAGCTTCAGCCAAGTCTTTCCAATTTCTTACTGTGGCTCTGGTCAAGTGGGAGTACCATTCTTGGGATTCCCCTGTCAAGCTATCATCGAAGTAAAACATCCACAGCTTCTCGTCCATGGTGTATGCTTTTAATCTTCCCAAGAATGACTGGAGGTGGGTGCGTGGGCAGGATGTGCCATTATATCTTTCAAAACACGGGGGTTTGAACTTGTGAGGAATTCTCACCCCTTCCACCAATCCCATGTCCATGACATCAAAACCTAGGGAGATTTGGGATTCAAGAGACCTCAACTTTTCTGCAATTTCATCCAACCTACGGTCATAAACTTCGTCTCCAGCCCCTACCACATTAAACTGCTCTTCTTGAGGATCTTCTTGCAAGACCCTTCCTCCAACAGTGTTACCCTGAGTATTTCTTATGGCATTGATATCTGGGTTTAAATGAGGCCCAAACTCTGGTGGATCAGTGCGAGGCTGCACGTGATCATTGTTATTGGTACCTCTTGTACCTGGATGGTCTTCCTCAGGAGTTTGTCGCTCAACTAGCTCCCTCGGTATTTCCTGGCTCTGAGCTAGAACAGTCATCACTGTCATGAATTGAGTCATCTGATTTCTTATCTCAACCCTTTCATTGGCCATCTGGGCCCTCACTTCATTCAAGTCTTGTTGAACTTGACCCATCTGAAGTCCCGGAAGGTTGTTTCTTGTCGGGTACCGGTGTATTCTGTTGACAGGGAACACTCTTCTGCGAGCAATGTTTCCTGAAACCACAACAAAGTGAGAAACAAAAACAAACAAAAACCTACATAACAAAGAAAATATTAGTATGCAATGCAGGATGCCTATTTGTCTTCCAAGGGTATCCGGTTTGGTTCTTTGGTTTTGACCTTTCCAGACCTCGAGGAAATGCTGATGATGTTGTAGAGAGATAAAGCTCACCAAAAATAATACAAACCATATATATTACAAATAGTGAAGATACATAGTTTGTATTACAATAAAGTTCCCATGGTGGGTCAAAATACAACAACAAAATCAAAAGTACAACAAAAGGAAAGTACAAGTACAAGGAAATCAAACATCCAATCCAAAGTCATCCTCTCTGACTTCCTTCAGGAGGGCTTCAGTCACTGGACCAACCGGGTGCTCTGTGATAGTCCTGATGAGGAGGTTCATGGTAGCAATGGCACTGGTCAACTTCTTATGCTCATCCTGATCCTTTGACCTCTTTAACCCCGCCCGGAGTTTCAACTCTGATATCTCCTTCTGTGCTGCTAATAATGCCTCCTGATTCTTCTTCTCACTAGCCTCCAGTTGCTCTATTTTAGCTTGGGTCCTTTGATCTTCTTGTGCATGGGCCTCAGTGATCCTGATCCACCTGGCCTGACTCTCCTCTAAATAATGCTCTTCCCTATCCTTCTGAGTCTTTGCTTCCTTGCAAGCATTCTTTAGTACTAACTCCCCTGCTCTAGCCTTTCTGATGTAGTCATCCGTCTTCTCAATCTTGGTCAAGTGCTCAATCCGGGGCCTCTCTAACTTCTCACTATCCAGATGGCTGTCATTTCTCTCCCAAATAGTCTTCTTCAAAGCTTCAGAGAGTTGAGCATTCCTTTCTTTCAATTTCTCAAACTCTTCCAAACTGACAGTAGCTGCAGGTTGCACTGTGGAAGGTCCAGGTACATCTTCTGAGGTGAATGGAATCCGGGTGATCTGTGCCCTAGTACGAGACCAAACAAGATATTGTGCTGAAGCTATGTTGTTTCACATGCCAAGGATGGTTGTCCCCTTAGTCTGAAGGTTGTCCCAGGCCCAGGATGCCTGTGTGACAACAACAGAGTTGTGCTGGATTTCACAATATAGGGTCTCAGTCAAGTCTTGCCCTCTTGGAGGATGAACCAAAGCATGCCCTAATTGCCTATTAAAAGTAAAGGGTTGTAGTTGATGAAGCCTTTTACTCCAATTAAAGGCACATTAGGATACTGCCCACAGCTAGTAATGATGTCTTTGCCTTTGGTGCTCCAAGTGCACCATCTGATGTCTTCTGATGTCAAGGCAATCAATCTCTTAGCCCAGTTCTTTGGCTGATGGGGGTTCAGGAAAGTATCTGACTTTGGCAAATGTCTTAACAACCAATAGTATTAAAGGGGAACACAACATCTGACCAGTCTTCCTCTTTGCTTCTCATTCCTCTGGTGCACAGAATAGTAGAAGTCTCCAAGCAAAGTTGGAACTGGGTTCCTCAGTAAGAACAGGTGAATGGCATTCTTGTTTACAAACTTTGCCTCGTCTTAAAACAAGATAACTCCATATATGCTGAGGGCTAAGAGTGCACAAACAACATCCCACTTTCTTGCTGCAGCATGCAGGGTGGCCTGGGAGATCAAGAAATCTAGGTGAAGGCCTGGAACCCCAGCCTTGGTGGTCATGCTCTGATCAATAAGGGTAGGCTCCAAATGCAATGCCCTAGCTATGTCTTCATTCTTGGGAGAAAGCATCTCAGGGTTGAAAGGAATTCCCCTCATGATAAGAACTCCTAACAACACGGAAAATTCTTCTAGCAGAGGTCCCAACTGAATATCAGGAAATGTGAAGCATCTGAGTGGAGGATCATAAAACTGTAAGCAAGTATGAATCATGCTCCTCTGGGATGCATCTAGGTCCATGATCATGTCCAATATGCCTCCATAATGTTCCCTTAATAATGGGACATGAT
Source organism: Lathyrus aphaca (assembly GCA_963966055.1). Classification (NCBI taxonomy): domain Eukaryota; kingdom Viridiplantae; phylum Streptophyta; class Magnoliopsida; order Fabales; family Fabaceae; genus Lathyrus; species Lathyrus aphaca. The sequence continues at coordinate 444,051,070 of OZ014519.1, forward strand.
CAGGAGTGATGAGAGACTGGATCTGCCTGATGCCTGTCATGGTGAACTCAAAGAAGTGGTATGTGATGTTGCTCTTCCTGGAAGTGTCCATGCTGATAATGGATGTTGGTGAAGAAGCTGAGATAAACCCTGATGAAGGTAACTGCTGAAGGCTGATGAGGATAACTGGAGAAGGGTCTCTGACAAACTGATGAAGGTGCTGGAGAAGATAACTGAAGGAATCTGCGCAGCAGAATGGGTCAAAACCAAACCAAAGATAATAAGGTGGATACCCTGTAAAACAAATAGGCAAATGTTAAATGATGCAAAAATGATGTATGCAGAATGATATGCAAAGGGTTTGTGATCAAGTGTTGGATCTGGTATCTGCCTTGATAAGGTCCATGTGTGTTCATAAGTCCTGATGGAGGCTTAGAAATCCAGTAACCAGGTGGGGGACTCAAATAAAGAGTCACAAATCCAGGGTTTCACAAGAACTGTCCAAAGTGATGCATTCTTAAAACAAAACTAGTAATAGGGTATGATGAGGTCAAGGGTTCCTGCAAACCTGTAAACATCCAAACCCCCCTCACATGTATTGTTCTAGAACAAAGATCCTCAGACTTGGATTAGTTATGAGAAGTGTAAACACTTCTAACCCGGAGGTACAGTGTTTACCATAACCATCAAAAGATCCTCATCTAATTCACCTCAGATGATGAAGGTCATAAAAGGTCATCCAGACTTAGCAGGCTTCCCAGATAGCCCTAGTACTACAGGAAATCCGTAGCACAGAGTTCTCAAGAAGAAACCCATGTCTGAACCGTGTTTCATATTCCCGCACCAGACCGAAATGGAATGGGAAAGAATATGAAGCCACTCTAGCCTATGTGTCACTCAGGTCCCCGGTATAGGATCTTAATCACTCAATGATTCCCACCCACCAATGAAACAGCAGATCCAGCACATGATAATGACAGTATGAAATGCATAAAAACTGTAAATGGAAAGCAATAAATAAAGTTGTACAGAAAGCAATAAATAAAGCAATAAATAAGCACAAGTAGCACATAACACCCCCATAAACACAAATCAAACAAGCATTAGGAGGAACCCACAAAAAGAACCAGAATCCCTGGTGTCGCTCCCCCGAAAAGACACCTGGTCAAATAGGGTACAGACGCGAACGGTCGGCGAAAGGAGGAAAATGAAGGTGAACTGAATAGAGTCGCCAGCTAGGCATTTTTATCCCGGAGGAAAGGTAATGCTGCATAAACCTAAGAAAAGATGGATAAGACGGTCGTAAACCAGAGAGACTGAGAAAGGGGGTTGGTTACAATATGGGAAGGTATTAGCACCCAGATTTTCCGCCGTACTCGACGGGATCCACGCTTAGAAGATTGTGTTTAAAAGGGGTAAGTGTATGTGCTATCTGTGCAAAAGCTAAGGAGAGAATATACAAGTGTCAGTGTAAAAAGGGTGAATGCTCAGGAACTGAGGCTTAAAAGAGAATGCTGAAAGAGGGGGAGACACAGAGACTTTTGTTCGATAACAGTTAAGTTATGCCTACGTATCCTCTCGTGCAATGAGGAAGTCAGAACACCGTAGTTCGACTCAAAGAGACTGGAAACGATAAATTGACTGTGAACTGCTTACTTGTCCATGCTCAAGTGTACGACTCGTCTGGGTCGAGTGCTAACTGTCTTGTATTTAGACGGAAGAAGCAAGTTCTCGTTTGTGAGTGAAGATGATGAGAAAAGAATCCCGAAGGAGACGATTATTGTTTGTTTTTGTGTTTTCAATCTTTTATTGTTTTTTGTGTTTGTCATAAGTTAATGAGCTTAAGCCTAAACCAAGGGTTAATAAACTCATCATATCCTCCCTTTGATTAGGGAAAATGAGAATACCTTAAGTATGAGATAAACATCTCAACTTAATTACCATGATGATGTAGGATTAAGATCATTAACCTACTTGTGATTATTTAGATATTTTTGGGTTTTTGTTTAGTGTTAAGTAATGAGTGTAAGCCATAATCAAGGATTAGTGAACTCATTACACCATCCTAATAGAAGGATAATAGATGAGCACACTTAAGTTGAGGAAGATACCTTAACTTAATCCATGATTAGGGATTAACCTCATGACAAAACAAACCTTTATTAAAATTGATTTTAATTAAGGATGAGATTAAGAAGTGAATTTATGGTTTGTAAGACAACTTGAGGTGGACTTATCAATTAAACACTAGGGTTGGTCGTTTTTAACCAATAAAGGAAGAATTAGAACCCTAATGCAAGACCCAAGTTACAAGTTAATGTCTTAGTGATTATTAAGATGGATTGATTAAGAGGTTTAAACAAATTAAGGGTTTAACACTTAGGATTAAAGTTATACACTCCATCCTAAGAGAAGGATGCAGGCATAACCCTAATTCCAAAGTCTTAAAACCTTAAAGGTTTAGTCTCTAATGATGAGGTGAGAAGAGAGACACAAAGAAGACACTAAGGTAAAAGCTAAAGGGGGACTAATCACAACCCTAATTATTGTCATGCTTGGATGTTCCTATGGTTTGTAAGGCTTGCAAGAGATCTTCAGAGAAGCCACCAATGGAAGAAGCAGATGAAAGGAGGAGAAGCTGAAGAAACAAGTTACTTACTTCACTGAAGAAGATAAGTAACTTGGAGAAAGAAAGTAAGAGATGAACATGAATGAGCAAGCTCACTCTAAGAAAAAGAGAAATGCAGCAAGGATGCATAAGAAAAAGATGAAGAGAAATGAGAAGTGAAGGCAAATTCACTTCTCAAGTTACTTACCACCTGAAAAGGTTAGCCTAAAGAAAGAAATGAAATGAAAATGAAACATATGCAAAGGTAAAATCCAAAACCAGAAGCAAACACATGATGAAAATGATGCTATGGGATGATGCAAAGGCATGTCAAGTGTTATGAATGCTCACACAAGGGGTAAGAATGCAAATGAAGCATGTAGGAAACATGAAAACACATGGATGTTTATGAAATGAAATGGATGCAAAGCATAACAAATGTATGAAGAAATGACCAAGCAATGTTCAAGAAATGTCTTAATATGTCTAAGATGGCATACAGGTTCTTAGAATGTCATGGCAAGTTTACATGTTCATGCAATGCAATGTAGGATGCAAGTGTGGATGCAAGATTAGGGTTACATGAAAGGATGAGATGCAAATGTTAAAAACAGAAGCAAATCACATGATAAAAAAATGCAAATGAACTCAAAGGAACCCTAACCCCATATGATATCACACCACAAAGGAGAAGGTCTAACTCTTAACCTAAACGAAGTTGTGATTTTTCTAAGTTAACTAGGGTTTTAGGGTACCTTAAGAGGAAAAATGCAAATCAAATTGAAAATGCAAGATAAATTCATGACAAAAATACCCTAGAAACTACATGCTATATGAAGAACAATGCAAAAAGAATCTTTGTCAAACCCTTCATGGTTAGGCAGAAAAGAATTTTCAAAGTTAGGGTTCCAAAAAGGGATTTTTATGAACCCTAAATTCAAGAAAAATGGCAAAGTTGGATCAAAACCAAAAAGAAATTTTTATGAATGGTTTGACAATGTTTCTAAATGTCCTAAGATGCAATGTCAATTTTTTTGTGATTTTTGGAAATCTAAATGGTATTTTAATTAATTAATTTCCATTAATTAATTAAAATAAACATTTAAATATTTTTAAAATGATTTTTTAATGCAAAAAATAAAAATAAAAATGTTTTTGGGTGGAGAAAAATATTTTAAGTTAAAATGCAGAAGAAATTGTTTTTATGATTTTTCTAAGTATTTTAAATAAATTGCACAAAATAAATGGATAAAAATGAAAATAAAATGAATTTAAATAAAAGTCCACTGATCCAAAGGTCCAGATTTGAACTGGGGGGATTATGTTTGACTACGCGCGCATCTCAATGGCTAGGAATTAATCTGAGCTTTAATTAGGTTTTAAAATTAATTAATCCAATTTAATCTTAATGAGCTAATCTGAGCCATTCACTGTATAACCCTAATCCTCATCCAACGGCCCAAATTCAAACTTTCCCTAATTACGTGGATTAACCCTAATCAGTTTCAGGTGGCCGGAGAAGACTTCCGGTCGTCTTCTCCGGCGAGACCAAATTGCAAACTTCTTCCCTAGGTCATTTTCAGGGCTCTAAAGCTCCAGATCACTTCTCCACACCTCCCTAAACATGAATCAAGCATCAAAACACATTTCTCATTCATCATTTTCAAGATTCGAAGAAAACAAGTTTCACGGGCAAAATTTCAGAGCAAGCATACATGGCCATTTCTCACTCATTTTCAAAATAAATTAGATCATGGTGATCAGCAAAGCATAAGGAACAATTTAGAAACTTAAAATCATGCTTCTGGAAAAAAGTTTGAAGATTGATACCTAAGCTGGAGCTTTCACTTCTGAAGCTTTTGGACCTCTTCTTTTGTGCAAATCCTCTTTACTTGACCCCCTAATGAAGTTGCAATGTTTGGAAGGAGCTTAGAATGGCTGGAATGAAGGCTTGCAACTCAACTGGCCAAGAATCGTGTTTGTGTTTGGCTGGCTTTTAGGGCTTGGTAATGGTTGGGAAATGCTCTAATGGTGATGGTGAGTTGAATGATGAAGTTTGTTTGAAGTTTTAGTGGTTGAGCTGAGTGTTTCGAAAGCTTTTGCTTGAAGGTGATTTTTGTGAAACTTGGCTTGTGGGATGATCTGAGCTTGTGTTTGTTATGGTTTGGGTTGCTTTTGATCCACATAACATTGTTTGATAGGTCAGGAAGTTGGTGGTGGCCTGTGGTGATTGGTATGGGCAAGTTGCCAAAATGTCAACATTAGGTGTACTTGAGGTATAGGCTCATGTTGAAGCTGTTCTTTGGCATGTCCTGGCTCAACAAAGATCAAGGAGAACCATGGAATTGAGATTGGGGTGCTACAGCAAGTGTATGAGAAGTTCCATCCCCTTTTGCAAATTTGAAGAAGTTTGGCGCCTTTTGAATTACTTGAAGTTCAAGGCATCAAATGGAATGGTTCTTTGGGCAATTTTGGTCACAATGCATTGTAATATGTTTGTATGACACTTGGAGAGTGATTAGAGGTCACAAAATGGCTTGGTATGTGAATTTGCACAAAATCCTCTTTGGTGTGAAAGTGAAAATTATAGGATTTTTGCCAACTTTGCAAAGCCATAACTTGAGTTCCATAATGAATTAGAACTTGTTCTTGTACTTTCTGAAAAGGGAATGATCCAATCTATAACTTTCATGACCAACAATTTCCATTTGAAGCATTTTTGGTTGAGAAAGAGGAGGTTGAAAAACTTTCCCAAAATGGAAAGTTTCCATTACAAGTCATTTCCATTTTTGTTAACTTTTGTTTTAGCTCAAATTTCTTCAATTTTGTGAACTTCAAAGCACTTCAATGATCAAATAAAGATCATATAACTTCAATTTGATGAAAAATCCGTTTTGGTTCCATTGTTGGGGGCCTCAGATGCCCTGATTTTGCTCTGACTTGCTCAAGAAGTTACCCAGTGAACAAATGACTTCCACAATGAATTTCTTCATCAAATTTGCTACACATGATCCTTATAACATATTGAGACTATTAGAACCAAAAATGAACAAAAAATTTGGAGTTATGGCCTCTGAAACCAAAACCCTAATTTCAGGTCATCTGTGTAGTGAAACCCTAGCTCTGCTTCCATGCTTTCCAAGTTCTTGTGATTTCTTGACTTCCTTGATCTTTGAGGGATATAATATGATGATAGAACACAAATGGACCCTATTTGAATTATTGGAGACCTTTGTAGTGGCTCAGATGGATCCTTGGATTGCTCAGATCACAAACCCTAGATGCAGATGAACTTGAACTAATGCAGATGAAACAAAAATGCAATATGAGGTGATATGCTTAAACTAATGTAAATATGAAAGATCAAAAGCCATGGTGTGAAATTATTGAGGGAAAATTTGGGGTGTTTACACCTTGTTGCAATATAAGGGTCCCCAACAGAGTCGCCAAGCTGTCGCTCTCGAAGATTTGCATCCCGGTACAAGCGCGAATGGTCGGCGAAAAGGAAGAAAATGAAATGAAGATGAAAAGAATAGAGTCGCCAGCTAGGCAGTTTTATCTCGAAGGAAAAGTAATGCTGCATAAACCTGGAAGGGTATGGATAAGACGGATGCAAACCAAAGAAACTGAGAAAGGGGGTTGGTTATGACCTGGGAAGGTATTAGCACACAGATCGCCCTTCGTACTCGACGGGATCCACGCTTACTTGATTTGTGTTTAAAAGGGGTAGTGTATGTGCTGACTTTGTATAAAAAGCTTGGGAGAAATGTATAGAGTGTCAGTGCAAAAAGAAAGGTGAGTGCTCAGGAACTGGGGCTTAGAAAAGAAAGCTGAAAGGAGACGAGGAGGAAGACAAAGAGACTTTTGTTCGATAATTGTTAAGTTATGCCTACGTATCCTCTCGTGCAATGAGGAAGTTAGAACACCATAGTTTAACTCAAAGAGACTGAAAGATAAATTGACTGATGAACTGCTTGCTTGTCTATGCTCAAGTGTATGACTCGTCTGGCTCGAGTGCTAACTATCTTGCATTAGACGGAAAAAGCGAGTTCTCGTCTGTGAGTGAAGATGATGTGAAAAGAATCCCGAAGGAGAGGATTATTGTTTGTTTTTGTGTTTTCAGTCTTGTTATTGTTTTTGGTGTTTGTCAAAAGTTAATGAGCTTAAGCCTAAATCAAAGGTTTGTAAACTCATTATATCCTCCCTGATTAGGGATAATGAGAATACTTTAAGTATGAGATAAGAACCTCAACTTAATTACCATGATTATGTAGGATTAAGATCATTAACCTACTTGTGATTATTTAGATGTTTTTGTTTTTTTGTTTAGTGTTAAGTAATGAGTTTAAGCCATATTCAAGGATTAGTGAACTCATTACACCATCCTAATAGAAGGATAATAGATGAGCACACTTAAGCTGAGGAAGATACCTCAACTTAATCCATGATTAGGGATTAAATTCATGACAAAACAAGCATTTATTAAAGTGGATTTTAATTAAGGGTGAGATTAAGAAATGGATTTTATGGTTTGTAAGACAACATGAGGGGGACTTGTCCATTAAACACTAGGGTTAGTCCTTCTTAACCAATAAAGGAAGAATTAGAACCCTAATGTCAGGCCCAAGTTACAAGTTAATGTCTTAGTGATTATTAGATGGATTGATTAAGAGGTTTAAACAAATTAAGGGTTTAACACTTAGGATTAAAGTTATACACTCCAGCCTAAGAGAAGGATGCAGGCATAACCCTAATTCCAAAGTCCTAAAGCCTTAAAGGTTTAGTCTCTAATGATGAGATGAGAAGAGAGACACAAAGAAGACTCAAAGGTAAAAAAACTAAGGGGGGACTAATCAAAACCCTAATTATTATCATGATTGGATGTTCCTATGGTTTGTAAGGCTTGAGAAGGATCTTCAAAGAAGCCACCAATGGAAGAAGCAGATGGAAGGAGGAAGAAGCAGAAGAAATAAGTTACTTACTTCACTGAAGAAAATAAGTAACTTGGAGAAAGAAAGTGAGAGATTAACATGAATGAGCAAGCCCACTCAAAGACAATAAAAAATGCAGCAAAGATGCAATATAAAAAGATGAGAAGAAGTGGGAGGTGAAGGCAAATTCACCTGTCAAACAAATTACCATTAACCTGAAAAGTTAGTACAAGATGCATAAAGAAAGGAGTGAAATGAAACAATGCATATAAAAAGGTAAAAACCAAAACCAGAAGCATAAACATGATGCAAATGATGCTATGACATGATGCAAGAGCATACAAAGTGTATTTGGATGATCATACAAAGAATGAATGCCAACGGATGCATGCTTTGAAGTTTGAAAGTTCATGAAGTTAATGGAATGAAATGAATGCAAATCATGGAAAATGAATGAAGAAATGATCAAGCATGATTCTAACATGTCCTAAGATGTCTAAGATGACATATGAATGCATGAAATGTCATGGCAAGTTCATGTATGGATGCATATACAAGATGAATGCAAATGAAGATGCAAAATTAGGGTTTTAAGGCAACATGAGATGCATATGGAAAAGACAGAAGCAAATGACATGATAAAAATTTGCAAATAAGCTCAAACAAACCCTAACTCCATATGATATCACACCCCAAAGGAGAAGGTCTAACTCTTAACCTAAGGAAAGTTATGATTTTTCTAAGTTTGCTAGGTTTTTTGGGTACCTCAAAAGGAAAATTGCAAATCAATTTGAAAATGTAAGAAAAATTCATGCCAAAAATATCCTAGAAACTATATGTTATATGGAAAACAATGCAAAAAGAATCATCATCAAACCCTTCATGGTTAGGCAGAAAAGATTTTTCAAAGTTAGGGTTCCAAAAGGGGGATTTTATGAACCCTAAATTCAAAGAAAATGTCAAAGTATGTTCAAAACACAAAAGAAATTTGTATGAATGGTTTGAAAATGTTTCTAAATGTCTTAAGATGCAATGTGAATTTTTTGGTGATTTTTAGAAACCTAAATGGTATTTTAATTAATTAAATTAAATTAATTAATTAAAATAAACATTTAAATATTTTAAAAATACAATTTTATGCAAAAAATAAAAATAAAAATATTTTTGGTTTCTGAAAATTAATAATAGTCATGATAAAAAGTTTCAGAATTTTTTAATGATTTTTTCTATTTTTAATAAATATGTAAAATAAAATGTAAAGAAAATAAAAATAAAAATGAAAGTATGCAAGAGGAGAGGCTGAGATCTAAAGTTGGGGGATTCAATGGTCCAGATGGCATGTCAGCATGACTTGAGGTATTCAGATCCTAAGACCATGACTTAATCTTCTCAGTTAAATGAAATCTAATGGTTGTGTTTTAATCTGACCTAATTAAATTAATTAATTAAGTTTAGGGTTTAATTATTGATCCTAGCCCTTCAAAACGCGCGGCAAACACTCATCAAACTGCCCAAATTCAAACTCACTTAATCACCTGAGATTAACCCTAATCCACCTCAGACGGCCGGAATAGTGGTTCCGGTCGTCTTCTCCGGCGATACCAAACTACAATCTTCTTCCCTAGGCCATTTTAAGAGCTCTAAAGCTCCAGATCAGATCCCCAACTCATCCCAAGCAAGAATCAACCCTCAAAATCAATTTATTTTGCATCAATCGTGAGAGTCAAACAAGAACATGTTTCACGGGCAAAGTTTCAGAAGCTAAATACACGCTTGTTTTCAACTCATCTTCAAAACAAATTATATCATGATGATCAGCATAACATGTAGAACAAACTAGGAACTTAAAATCATGCTTCTGGAAAAAAGTTTGAAGATGGATACCTGAGCTGGAGCTTTCACTTTTGGAGCTTTCTGACCTCTTCTCCTGTGCAAATCCACCCCAATGAACTCCTTGATGATGTTGAGAAGCTTTGCAAGAGTTTATATGGCTTGGTTTGAGAGATATCAACTCAGCTGGCCCAAAATCGTGTTTATGTTTGGCTGACTTTTAGGGCTTGGCAATGGGTGATTTATGATCCTTTAGTCATTTTGAGATGAATGGTGAAAAAATATTTTAGGTTTGATGCGTGTGCAGTGTGTTTCGAAGAGATGAAGATTGAGGGTGATTTTGTTAAACTTGGCTTGTGTATGGTTCTGAGCTCCAAGGTTATGTGAAATGGCTTGCTTTTGGTCCACAAAACAAGTCTCTATTGGCTAGAGAGTTGTTGTGGCTGCAGCTGATTGGTATGGGGTGATTTGCAAAAAGTCAACATTATGTGTACTTGAGGTATGGGCTCATGCAGGGGTTGTTCAAGGGCATGTCTTGGTTCATCATAGATCAAGGAGGTCCATGGAACTTAGATTATGCAGCTGGATGGCTTGGAGGGAAATATTTCATAGGTTTTGCAAGATTTTGCATATTTGCCCCCTTTGAGTTATCTTATGATGCAAGGCATGAAAACAAGTGATTCCTTAGGCAATTCTGATCATAATGCATTGTACTATGTTTGTATGATGCCTAGAGATGCATTAGAGGTCACAAAATGGATTGGCATGTGAAATTGCAAAAATCCCTCTTTGGTTTGAAAGTGAAATATATGTGATTTTTGCCAACATTGCAAGGCCATATCTTGAGTTCCATAATGAATTAGAACAAGTTCTTGTAATTTTTGAAAAGGGAAAGACCTAATTTACAACTTTCATGACCAACAATTTTTCATTTGAAGCATTTTTGGTTGAGAAAGAAGAGGTTGAAGAACTTTCCCAAAATGGAAAGTTTCCATTACAAGTCATTTCCATTTTTGGCAACTTTTGGTTTAGCTCAAATTTCTTCAATTTTGTGAACTTCCAAGCACTTCAATGATCAAATAAAGATCATATAACTTCAATTTGATGAAAATATCACTTTGGTTCCATTGTTGGGGGCCTCAGATGCCCTGATTTTGCTCTGACTTGCTCAAGAAGTTACCCAATGAACATATGACTTCCACAATGAATTTCTTCATCAAACTTGGTACACATGATACTTATAACATGTTAAGAACATTAGAAACAAGAATGACCCAAAAAATTGGAGTTAAGGCCTCTGAAACCAAAACCCTAATTTTGGTCATCTGTGTAGTGAAAACCCTAGCTCTGCTTCCATGCCTTGCCAGTTCTTGTGATTTCTTGACTTCTTAGAACTTTGAGAGACATAATATGATGATAGAATAGACATGGACCCTCTTGGAATGCTTGGAGGCCTTTGGTGTGGCTCAGATGGACCCTTGGATTGCTCATATCACAAACCCTAGATGCAGATGAACTTGAACTATGCAGATGAAACAAAATGCAATATGAGATGGTATGCTTATACTAATGCAAACATGAAAGATCACAAGCCAATGGTGTGAAATGAGTGAGGGAAAATTTGGGGTGTTTACACTCGTCTCGAAAGACCTGCCTATGTCTTTGCAGTTGACAGTGGTGAAGATAATAAACCTTGGTATCATGAAATCAAGCAATTCTTGAAGTCTCAGGAGTACCCGACTGGGGTATCCAGTAAAGACAAGAAGACTCTCAGAAGGCTAGCAGGTGGATTCTTCCTGAATCAAGATTATGTGCTATACAAGCGAAACTTCGACATGGTTCTGCTCAGATGCGTGGATAGACACGAAGCAGACTTGTTGATGCAAGAAGTTCATGAAGGCTCCTTTGGTATCCATGCTGGAGGACATGCTATGGCAAAAAAGCTGTTAAGCTCGGGATATTATTGGATCACCATTGTAAACAACCAAAATTTGCCCTCACTAATTTCACTCCATGGCTTGTGATCTTTCATATTTGCATTAGTATAGGCATATCATATCATATTGCATCTTTGCTTCACTGCATTTGTTCAAGTTCATCTACATCTAGGGTTTGTGATATGAGCAATCCAGGATTCATCTGAGTCACTCCAAAGGCCATCAATCATTCCAAGAGGGTCCATGTATTTTCTATCATCATTTTACATCCTTCAAAGATCAAGGAAGTCAAAGAATCACAAGAACTGGAAAAGCATGGAAGCAGAGCTAGGGTTTCACTACACAAATGACCTGAAATTAGGGTTTTGGTTTCAGAGGCCATAACTCCAAATTTTTTGGTCATTCTTGTTTCTAATGGTCTCAATATGTTATAAGGATCATGTATTCCAAGTTTGATGAATAAATTCATTGTGGAAGTCATATGTTCACTGGGTAACTTCTTGAGCAAGTCAGAGCAAAATCAGGGCATCTGAGGCCCCCATCAATGGACCCAAAGTGGATTTTTCATCAAATTGAAGTTATATGACCTTTATTTGATCATTGAAGTGCTTGTAAGTTCACAAAATTGAAGAAAAGTGACTTGTAATGTAAACATTCCATTTTGGGAAAGTTTTTCAACCTCCTCTTTCTCAACCAAAAATGCTTCAAATGAAAAATTGTTGGTCATGAAAGGTTTAGATTGGATCATTCCCTTTTCAAAAAGTACAATAACAAGTTCTAATTCATCATGTAACTCAAGTTATGGCTTGTCAAAGTTGGCAAAAATCACATTATTTTCAAGAATGCACCAAAGAGGGATTTTTGCAAAACCACTTGCCAAGGCATTTTGTGACTTCAAACACACTTCTAATCATCATACCAACATAGCACATTGCATAAAGATCATAATTTCCCAATGAATTGTATCATTCCATGCCTTGAACATCAAGAAATCTCAAAAGGGCCAAAACTTCATGAAATTGCAAAATGATACATAACTTTGTTTCCACTTGCTGAATTGCCTCAAAACTGATTCCATGGACCTCTTTGATCCATGATGCGCATGGACAAGCCAATAAGCCAGCTACACCATTGCCCATACCTCAAGTACACAAGTTGGTGACATTTTGGCAACTTGCCCACTCTCTGGCCAATCCACACTTTACAAGCATGCTTCAAGGATCATTTTTCATAAGACACACAAGCTAAAAGCTCCAAGAACTCAGCATTCCACAAAATCACTCAACTTGCAAATTCCTTCGAAACTCACTGAATACTCACTCAATCTTCAAACAAATTCCACCATTCATCTCAAAATCATCCACTGAACATAAAGCAACCATCAAACTAACCTCAAAGCACCTTAAACCTGAAACACGATTCTTGGCCAGTTGAAGTGCAATCTCACAAACTAGCCAATCTAAACTCCATTTAAGCTTCTCAATAGCATCAGGGTGATCGTTGGAGGTGATTTGCACAAAGGAAGAGGTCATAAAACTCAAGTTTGGAAAGCTTCATCTCAGGTAGTCATCTCAAATCATTTTTCCAGAACTCCTATTTTAAGTTCAAATGTGAAAGAGCATGCTCCACTGATCATTTTGTGCTTTGTAGTTTTGAAAATGGTTGCATATTGATCATTTACTGGGCTTCTGAAACTTTTGCCGTTTTTAATTTTTCCTTCGAATCTTGTTTATGAGCAATTAGAAATTTGTTTTGAGAGTGGATTCGAGTTTAGGAGAGTGAGGTAAGTTGATCTGGAGCTTTAGAGCTCCAGAAATAACCTAGGGATGAGGTTTTGAGATTTTCAGGGGAGGAGGTTGCCGGAGAAGACGACCGGAGCTCTTCTCCGGTGGCCTGAAAGTGATTAGGGCAAAACCTCATTAATTAGGGTTAGTTTAAATTATGGTCGTAGGATTTGGTTTCCCCGCGTGTTTGATGGCTCAGATGCTGTCATAAAACCCTAATAGATTTAATTAATTTAATTAACTGAAATTAGCTGAGTTTGAATTAGAGCCTTTGGATTTGGTGCGTGGTCAACCCTAATCTACCCAGAATCAGTATGGACCCTTAGATTATCCTACTTCCATTTTATTCAGTTTTAAATTCATTTTTTCTTATTTATTTTGCTCAATTTATTAAAAATAGCTAAAAAAAACCCTAAAAAATATTGTATTCTGCATTTTCACTTCAAATAATTTTCTTCACCCAAAAATATTTTTATTTTTATTTTTTGCATTCAAAAACCATTTTTAAAATATTTAAATGTTTATTTTAATTAGTTAATGGAAATTAATTAATTAAAATATCATTTAGGTTTCTAAAAATCCCAAAAAAAATCATATTGCATCTTAGGACATTTAGAAACATTGTTATATATCCATACAAATTTCTTTTTGGTTTTGAACAATCTTTGAGAATTTTCTTGAAATTAGGTTTCATAAAATTCCTATTTTTGAACCCTAACTTCAAGAATTCTTTTCTGCCTAACCATGAATGGTATGACATTGGTTCTTTTTGCATTGATCTTAATTTGACATGTAGTATCTAACATAATTTTGTCACAAATTTCTTCTGCATTTTTGATTTTATTTGCATTTTTTCCCTTAAGGTACCTTAAAACCCTAGGTAAATTAGAAAATTCATAACTTCCTTAGGGTTAAGAGTTAGGTATTCTCCTTTGGGGTGTGATATCATATGGGGTTAGGGTTCCTTTGAGTTCATTTGCAATTTTTTATCTTATGATTTGCTTCTGTTTTTGACTTTTGCATATCATGTTGCAATAAAACCCTAATTTTTCATGTTCACTTGCATACATCTTGCATATGCATTCATTCAAGAACTTGCCATGAAATTTCTTGCATCCACATGACCTCTAAGACATCTTAGGACACATTATAATAATGCTTGATCATTTCCTCATCCATTTTCCATATTATGCATTCATTTCATTCCATGAACATTCATGTGCTTTCATGCTTCTTACATGCTTCATTTGCATTCTCTTCTCTTGTATGATCATTCATAACTCTTGACATGCCTTTGCATAATCTCTTAGCATCATTTGCATCATGAATATGCTTCTGGTTTTGGTTTGCATCCTTGCATACATTTCATTTTCACTTCATTTCATTTCTTTATGCTAACTTTTCAGGTGGTAAGTACTTTGAGAAGTGAATTTGCCTTCACTTCTCACTTCTCTTATCATCTCTTTTATGCATCATTGCTGCATTGTGCTTTTGCTTTAGAGTGAGCTTTCTCATTCATGCTCTTCCTTCACTTTCTTTCTTCAAGTAACTTATCTTCTTAAGTGAAGTAAGTTAGCTTGTTTCTTCTGCTTCTCCTCCTTTCTTCTGCTTCTTCCTTGGTGGCTATTCTTGAAGATCTCTTGCAAGCCTCATAAACCATAGGAACACCCAAGCATGATAACAATTAGGGTTTGGTTAGTCCCCCCTTACTTTTACCTTTGTGTCTTCTTTTGTGTCTCTCTTCTCATCTCATAATCAGAGACTAAACCTTTAAGGTTTTAAGGCTTTGTGATTAAGATTATGCCTGCATCCTTCTCTTAGGATGGAGTGTATAATTTTAATCCTAAGTGTTAAACCCTTAATGTGTTTAAACCTCTTAATCAATCCATCTAATAATCACTAAGACAATAAGCTTGTAACTTGGGCCTTGCATTAGGGTTCTAATTCTTCCTTAATTGGTTAAGAAGGACTAACCCTAGTGTTAATGGACAAGTCCTCCTCAAGTTGTCTTACCAACCATAAAATCCAATCCTTAATCATACCATTAACTAAAATCCATCTTAATAAAGGCTTGTTTTGTCATGAGGTTAATCCCTAATCATGGATTAAGTTGAGGTATCTTCCACAACTTAAATGTTCTCATCTATTATCCTTCTATTAGGATGGTGTAATGAGTCCATTAAATCCTTGATTATGGCTTAAACTCATTACTTAACAACTAAACAAAAACTCCAAAAACATCTAAATAATCAAATATAGGTTAATGATCTTAATCCTACATCATCATGGTAATTAAGTGTGAGGTTCTTACTTCATACTTAAGGTATTCTCATTATCCCTAATCAGAGGAAGGATATGATGAGTTTACTAACTTTTAGTTTAGGCTTAAGCTCATTAATCTATGACAAACACAAAAAGAAATAAAATATTGAAAACACAAAAAACAAACAATAATCGTCTCCTCCGGGATTCTTTTCTCATCATCTTCACTCACAAACGAGAACTTGCTTCTTCCGTCTAATGCAAGACAATTAGCACTTGAGCCAGATAGGCCATACACATGAGCATAGACAAGCAAGCAGTTCACCGGTCAATTTATCTTTCAGTCTCTTTGAGTCGAACTACGGCGTTCTGACTTCCTCATTGCACGAGAGGATACGTAGGCATAACTTAACGTTTATCGAACAAAAGTCTCTGTATATTCCCCCTCTTCCAGCTCTATTCTCTTTAAGCCTCATTCCTGAGCACTTCACATTTCTTTCTTGCACTGACACCTGTACATTTCTTTTCCAGCTTTTGGCACACATATAGCACTGACACTACCCTATTAAACACAAATCTTTCAAGCGTGGATCCCGTCGAGTACGACGGACAATATGGGTGCTAATACCTTCCCAGTTTGTAACCAACCCCCTTTCTCAGTTTCTCTGGTTCGCAACCGTCTTATCCACATCTTCCTAGGTTTATGCAGCATTACCTTTCCTTCGGGATAAAAATGCCTAGCTGGCGACTCTTTTCACCTTCATTTTCATTCTCTCCTTTCGTCGACCGTTCGCGTCTGTACCCTATCTGACCATATGTCACTTAGCGGGAGCGACAGCTTGGCGACTCTGCTGGGGACCCTTATACTGCAACCAGGGCTTCTAGTTCTTTTTGTGGGTTCCTCCTAGTGCTTGTTTGATTTGTGTTTACGGGGGTGTTATGTGCTAATTGTTCTTGTTTATTTGCTTTATTTATTGCTTTATGTACAACTTTATTTATTGCTTTTACTTACAGTTTTGTTTATATACATCATACTGTCATTATCATTATGCTGGATCTGGTTTTCCTTGATGGGTAGGGTTTCATTGAGTGATTAAGGTCCTATACCTGGGACCTGAGACACACCTAGGCAAGAGTGGCTTCATATTCTTTCCCATTCCATTTAGGTCTGGTGCGGGAATATGTAACACGGTTCAGATATGGGTTTCTTCTTGAGAACTCTGTGCTACAGATTTCCTGTAGTGTTAGGGCTATCTGGGAAGCCTGCTAAGTCTGGATGACCTTTATTATGACCTTCAGAATCTGGGGTGAATTAGAGGAGTGTCGCTCCCACCAAATGACACATGGTCAGAAGGGGTACAGACGCGAACGGTCGAAGAAAAGAGAAGAGAACACACAAGGGTGATCTCAGAAGGAAAGAGTCGCCAGCTAGGCATTTTTATCCCGGGGGAAAGGTAATGCTGCATAAACCTGAGAAAAGATGGATAAGACGGTCACGAACCAGAGAAACTGAGAAAGCGGGTTGGTTACAACCTGGGAAGGTATTAGCACCCAGATTTTCCGTCGTACTCGACAGGATCCACGCTTGAAAGATTTGTGTTTTAAAGGGGTAGTGTCTGTGCTATCTGTGTATCAAAGCTGGAAAGAATGCAAGTGTCAGTGCAAAGAAGTGTGAAGTGAAATAGGTGAAGTGTCAGTGTAAGGAAAGGATGCAGAGCTCAGGGCTATGAGGTTTAAAAAATAAGGCTGGAAGAGGGGGAATATACAGAGACTTTTGTTCGATAACTGTTAAGTTATGCCTACGTATCCTCTCGTGCAATGAGGAAGTCAGAACACCGTAGTTCGACTCAAAGAGACTGAAATATATATTGACTTGTGAACTGCTTACTTGTCTATGCTCAAGTGTATGACCTGTCTGGCTCAGGTGCAAACTGTCTTGCATCAGACGGAAGAAGCAAGTTCTCGTTTGTGAATGAGTGTGATGAGAAAGGAATCCCGAAGGAGACGATTATTGTTTGCTTTGAGTTTTCAATCATTTATTGCTTTTTGTGAGTTTGTCATAGGAAAATGAGTTTAAGCCTAAACCAAGGGTTAGTAAACTCAATCACATCCTCCCTTTGATTAGGGGTGATGAGAATACCTTAAGCATGAAGTAAGCACCTCACACTTAATCACCATGATGTAGGATTAAGATCATTAACCTACTTGTATTTATTTAGATGTTTTTGGAGTTTTTGTTTGGTGTTAAGTAATGAGTTTAAGCCATAATCAAGGATTTAATGGACCCATTACACCATCCTAATAGAAGGATAATAGATGAGAACATTTAAGCTGGGAAAGGCTCCTCAACTTAATCCATGATTAGGGATTAACCTCATGACAAAACAAAGCCTTTATTAAAGTGGATTTTAGTTAATGGTAATATTAAGAAGTGAATTTTATGGTTTGCAAGACAACTTGAGGGGGACTTTTCCATTAACACTAGGGTTAGTCCTTCTTAACCAATTAAGGAAGAATTAGAACCCTAATGCAAGGCCCAAGTTACAAGCTTGATGTCTTAGTGATTTATTAGATGGATTTGATTAAAGGATTTAAACACATTAAGGGCTTAACACTTAGGATTAAAGTTATACACTCCATCCTAATAGAAGGATGCAGGCATAAGCTTAATCACAAAGCCTTAAAACCTTTAAGGTTTAGTCCTTGATTATGGGATGAGATGAGAAGACTCAAAGATGACACAAAGGTAAAACTAATGGGAGACTAATCAAACCCTAATTGTGATCATGCTTGGTTTTTCCTAGGGTTTATGAGGCTTGCAAAAGATCTCTAGGAGAAAAGCCACCAGGAAAGAAACAGATGAAAGGAGGAGGAGCAGAAAGAAAATAAGACAACTTGCTTCACCTAAGAAGACAAGTTGCCTGAAGAAAGAAAGTAAGAGATGAACATGAATGAGCAAGTTCAATCTAATACAAAGATAAAATGCAGCAATGATGCTAGAGAGAGATGAGAAGAGATTGTGAGAAATGAAGGCAAATTCACTTCTCAAAACAACTTACCACCTGAAAAGTTAGCAAAAGAAATGAAATGCAATGAAAATGAGATGAAATGCCATGATGCAAGACAAAGTCAGAAGCATGAACATGATGTTAATGATGCTAAGAGAGGATGCAAACACATGTCAAGAGTTGTGGATGATCATACAAGGATGTGTAAGCAAATGAAGCATGCTTTGAACCATGAAAGTTCATGAAAGTTTATGTTATGAAATGAATGCACATCATGGCAAATGAAAGATGCAATGATCAAACATGATTCTAATATGTCCTAAGATGTCTTATATGTCATATTGATGCACAAAATGTCATGGAAAGTTCATTTATGCAAGCAAATGAGAGATGGATGCAAAGGAAGGCAAGAATTAGGGTTCTCATACAATATGCAATGCAAAATTCAAAACCAGAAGCAAATGACATGATAAAAAATTGAAAATGGGATTAAAGGAACCCTAACCCTACACAAGTTCACTGCCCAAAGGAGGGGACCTAAGTCTTAACCTAATGGAAGTTATGATTTTCTCAAGTCAACTAGGGTTTCAAGGCACTTCAAAAGGAAAAATGCTCATTAAATGGAAAATGAAAGATAAATTCAAACCAATTTTACCCTAGAAACTAAATGATATGAAGAATGCAATGCAAGAAGAAACATCATCAAACTCTTCATGGTTAGGCGGAATGAATTTTTCTAAGTAAGGACCAAAATATTGCCTTTAAATAACTTTTATTCCAATGAAAATTATCAAAGTAGGTCAAGAAATAAAAATAAATTTGTTTGAAGAGTTGGATAATGTTTCTAAATGTATCAAGATACAATGTGAATTTTTTTGTGATTTTTAAATACCTAAATGCATTTTTAATTAATTAATTTCCATTAACTAATTAAAAATAAACATTTAAATGATTTAAAAATGATTTTTGATGCAAAAAATAAAAATAAAAATATTTTTGGGTTTTGAAAATTAATAAAAGGTTTGACAAAAAATTACAGAATTTTTTAATATGTTTTGCTATTTTTAAAAATTCGTGGAAATTAAATACAAAAAAAATAAAATAAAAATGAAATTAATGAAGAAATGAGAAATTCAACTGATCTGAGGGTTGTGGTTCAAACCTAGGACGCGGGAGTTGACCAGCGCGCGCATCTGAATGGCCAGAATTCAAACTTCCCTAATTATGATTAAACCCTAATCCTGAACCCTAATTACTTTCAGATGACCGGAACAGTGTTCCGGTCATCTTCTCCGGCCAGCTCCTCACCCAATCTCCCTCAATGCGCAACCCCAAGACCCCTAAAGCTCCAGAAATGATCCTCTCCTCAACCCCAGCAAGAATCAAACATCAAAACTCATTTATTCAACATCAAAATCATGAACCGAAGCAAAACGGAAAATATGGCAGAAATTTCAGAAGCTCAATACATGCTTAATACTTGACTATTTTCAAAAATAAACACATCAGAATCATCAGTGAATCATGGGGAATCAATTAGTAACTTAAAAACACGTTTCTGGAAAAATTGTTCTTGATGATACCTGAACTGAAGCTTTCGAAAATGGTGCTTTCTGGCCAGTTCTTTGCTTCAAACAAGCTCCAATGATCCTCCCCAAACGTTTGTGATGCTTAGCTGGAGTTTATATGGCCCCAAAATGGAAATGGCATAAACTCAGTTCATGCAGTGTGGAAATCATGTTTTTGATTCTGGGCTTTTTAGGGCAAAGTGATGGTTGGGAAATGATCAGTGAAGCATGGTGAGTTGTTCTGTGAAGTGTTTTGAGGTTTGAGGCTTGTGTGTTGAGTTTTGAAAGAAAATGCAAAGAGGGAAGTTTTGGTGGTTGCTTACTTGTGGGAGGATTCAGGCTTGCTTCTTGTTATGTTTGGCTTGCATTTGATTAGTATAAACAAAGGTGATTGGTCAGAAAGTTGGTAGTGGCATAGTGTGATTGGTATGGTCAATTTTGCCAAAAGTCAAGGTTAGGTGTCCTTTGAGGTATGGGTCATGGAAGGCCAAGGACAATGGGGTGTCCTGCGCAGCAAGGATCAAGGGCAACCATGGAATTCAGATTGGGGCCAATTGGCAAGTGGATGGAAGCTTATGTGTGGTTTTGCAAATTTGTGAACCTTTGGCCCTTTTGAAGTTTCTTAATGATCAAGGCATGAAAATGAGTGATTCTTTGGTGCATTCTGAATTTTAGGTCATGTGTTATGTTTGTATGATGGTTAGAAGTCATTTTGAAGTCATAGAAATGCTTGGCATGTGAATTTGCAAGTTTCCCTCATTGGCACAAAAGTGAAAATTTAGTGATTTTGTCCAACTTTGCAAGGCCATAACTTTTGATCTAAGATGAATTAGAATGAGTTCTTGTACTTTTTGAAAAGGAAATGATCCAATCTACAACTTTCATGACCCAAAATTGCAAGTTTACATTACAAGTCACTTTCCCAAAAAGGAAACTTTGCAAATGGCTTGAAATTCTTCAATTATGTGAACTTCTAACATCTTCTATGATCAAATAAAGACCATAAACATTCAAAAATGATGGAGAAACCGCTTTGGTTGGGTCATTGGGGGCCTCAGATGCCCTGATTTTGCACTGACTTGCTCAAGAAGTCACCTCTTGATCAGATGCCTCCCCCATTGAATTTCTTCATGAAAATTGATATGCATGATCCTCATAACATATAGAGACCAATAGAAATAAGAATGACCAAAAAATTTGGAGTTATGGCCTCTGAATCCAAAACCCTAATTTTAGGTCATCTGTGCAGTTAAACTTGGCTCTGCTTCCATGCCTTTCTCAGTTCTTGTGATTCTTTGACTTCCTTGACCCTGTGAGGATATAATATGATGCTTGAACATACATGGACCCCTTTGAAGTGATTGATGACCTTTGGAGTGGCTCAAATGGCTCAGGGATGGCTCAGATCACAAACCCTAGATGCAGATGGCTTTGAAACAATGCAGTGAAGCAAAAATGCAATATGAGATGGTATGATTGAACTTATGCAAATGAAAAGAGTCATAAGCCATGGTGTGAATGGGTGAGGGAAAATTTGGGGTGTTTACAGCTGCCCCTATTCAAGCATGAGTTAGCTGTGCAGGATGTAAGCAACGGCTTAACAGACAAACAAGATAACTTGTGGTTGAATACCAAAGACAGTCCAAAATTTGCACTCACATAATGAAGAAGAAAAAGAGATATAGATTGTAAAATAAAATAAAGTATGTTTATAAAGGGCGGATGATGGAGGACGACCGTCGAGCAGAGGACGACTGCTGGGAAAAAGCAATGACAGGGACGACCGACATGCTGGGGAAAGTAATAAGACTCTCTGGGGATGAAAGGTAGATGATGGGGGATGACCATCAGGTTGAAGAAAATAAATGATGAAGAACGGTCATCAAAGGTGAAGGACGATCACCTAGCAGGGTACGGCTGCTCTGAGGGTTAAAATGAGGGACAGTCATCTGAGGTGAAGGACGATCACCTGGCAAGGTACGATTACCGAAAGTATCACGACATAGGACGAATGTCAGACAAAAAAGGTCGACGATGGGGACGGCCATCGGATAAGCATGATGAAGGACGGTCATCAAGAGGTGAAAGACGATCACCTAGCATGGTACGGCTGCTCTGAGGGTTTATCATGACATAGGACGGATGTCAGATAATAAGATCAACGATGGGGACGGCCATCGGATAAAGTGATGAAGGACAATCATCAAAAGGGTGAAGGACGATCACCTAGTAGGGGACGGCTGCTAAAAATATCACGACATAGGACGAATGTCGGATAGGAAGGGGTTCTAATGAATAGAGACTCCGCTGGGAATGATGAAATGAAGGATGATCATCAAAAGGGTGAAGGACGATCACCTAGCTGGGGACGGCTGCTAAAAATATCACGACATAGGACGAATGTCGGATAGGAAGGGGTTCTAATGAATAGAGACTCCACTGGGAATGATGAAGGACGATCATCAAAAAGGTGAAGGACGATCACCTGGCAGGGTACGGCTGCCGAAAGGTATCATGACATAGGACGAATGTCAGATAAAAAGGAAATAGTTTATCAAGATTTGCTGGGAATTCTTCTGGGGAACGGTAGACACAGACGTGTGTCTAATCTCATGAAGACATAAGTGTTTGACACGGTGTATAGATTAAAGATGCGGACGAGCATCCTTAAGACTATGATACGGACGAGTATCAGTAGAAACAAATGCTTGACGCATGTTCAGAGATGATGATACGGGCGAGTATCAACTAGTTAACCAAGAACACGGACGAGTGTTGATTCTGAGGGGATTTAAGTGGTATATACAAGATACGGACGAGTATCTGTATGAGTAAAAAGTGATGAGTGAGACATAGACGAGTGTTCAACTTGTTGGGGAGAGTACGACACGGACGGGTGTCGGAAGAAGTGTACTATAAACAAGTATTTGATTTACAATCAGTGTTTAGGTAATCATGCTGGGGAAGGGTGACACAGACGAGTGTCAGAGGATTGTATAGATATATGCAAATATGTGTTTGTGAGTGCAAAGGGGATGCAAAGGCTTTCTACTGGGGATATGACACAGACGAGTGTCAAGAAGCATCTATAATGTATAAGCATCTGTTTGTAGAGAACGCTCGGGTGACTTTACTGGGGAATGATGACACGGACGAGTGCCAAAAGGAGCATGTATCTGTATTTGTGAGTGTAAAGGAAATGCTTTAATATTCTGCCGTGGAGTTTGAGAGGTATTTTGTATTTTGTTGATGGTATGTTAGTATTTACAAGTGTTCAGTTCGACACATGGCTTATGTTTATGCAATATGTTTGATTTTTGCCGTAATGCTCCGTATTAGACGGAATGCTACGCTCTGTGGGGAAAAACATGATGCGAATGCTATGATTATGCAAAGATACCGATCCGGGATTCGGATCCCGATGCTGTGGAGATTTCCGGTTGTTCTGCTTGAAGTGGGTATCCCAGCTGGGGATGAGATCATTGGTAGATCTGACATATATGGCTCTGCTTGGGGAAATAAATCACTGATGGACCTATCTTAGTAATGAGGGACCCAGCTGGGGTCCGCAGAAGCTTTCGTCACTCTGTTGTGAGATCTTCAGGCATTTCTCTTCTGGATAGAGACTGAAACTCTACGGGGAGATGGTTCCCTGTCTTTGCACTTGGCTTAGGAGGAATGGTGGCCTGGAAACTCAGCTGGGGAGAAAGCAGCCCTGGATTTGTTTGGGAATATATGTTGCAGAAATGGTGATTTGACAGCTTTCTGAGGAGGAACTTTCATGCCCCATGCTGTGCTTTGAATACCTGCAATCCTATCATGAAAAAAAAACGTATAAGTATCCCGAGGTATCCCTTACTGGATCCCATCAAAGGAGTTTAGACACTCCCGGGAGTAATTATATTTCATGTAAGCACGTAATTTTAGAAGGGAAGCATCTGTATTTATGCAATCAATATCTTAAGGACATCGGACATTTTGCAAATGAAAAAAATAAAATGTACGAGACGGAATATGACTGAAAATCTGATTTTATTAATTTATGTGCCCTGAATTGGCAAGATACAGTCAAGGAAACGGAACCCCTGAAATGAGGAAATCGTTACAAATTGAGAAACAAAAAAGGTGTTGGCAATGTTGTTGACGCTTCACGGAGCTCCCCTTTTGCTATGACTCGTATGACATTGACGTTCTTCTCATCTTGCTTTCTGGAGAAGGCTGATTCTGACCAGTGCTTTAACCTTTCGAAGCTTGCCATGTTGTAAGCGATACAAATGAATTCAGAATGCAGTTGTTCGCTTATTCCCTTATTTTGCGTGGATCGCCCTTTCGGGTTTTCAATCCACCGGGATACCCATTTTTGCCTGAGTCGTCCAATGCGGCTTTTCAACTCAGCGGGTGTACACATTTTTTTTATTTTCCTTTATTTTTGCCCGAGTCTTTTATTCTGTTTTTGACTCGCCGGGATGCCCTATTTTTGCCTGGACTTACATTCTGTTTTTACGTCCAGCGGGTCATTTTATGCGAAGTATTTTTTAACTGCATCTGAATTCACGGGGGACAGGAAGTCTTCACCATCCATAGTACTGAGCATCAAGGCTCCACCGGAGAAAACTTTCTTTACTATGAACGGCCCATCATAATTCGGAGTCCACTTGCCCCTATGGTCTGTGTGAGGAGGGAGGAGTCTTTTCAGCACAAGATCCCCTACTTGGTATTCTCGAAGCCTGACTTTCTGATCGAAGGCTTTCTTCATTCTTTTCTGATATAACTGCCCGTGACAGATTGTAGCTAATCTCTTTTCTTCAATCAGACTTAGTTGTTCGTATCGGGATCGGACCCATTCTGCTTCGTTCAACTTGACATCCATCAATACCCGCAAAGATGGTAACTCAACTTCGACCGGTAGGACTGCTTCCATACCATATACAAGATGATACGTCGTTGCCTTAGTGGATGTTCTGATGGACGTACGGTACCCATGCAAGGCGAATGGTAGCATTTCATGCCAGTCTTTATAGGTAACTACCATCTTCTGCACAATCTTCTTGATATTCTTGTTAGCTGCCTCAACAACGCCATTCATCTTTGGCCTGTAAGGAGAAGAGTTATGGTGTTGGATCTTGAAGTCCCGGCACAGTTCTGCCATCATTTTGTTGTTCAAGTTGGAACCATTATCAGTAATGATTCGCTCGGGCACTCCATACCGACAGATGATGTCTCTTTTCAGAAATCGGGCTACCACTTGCCTTGTAACATTTGCATAGGAAGCTGCTTCAACCCACTTGGTAAAATAGTCAATGGAAACCAGGATGAATCTATGGCCATTTGAAGCAGTCGGCTCAATCTTGCCAATCATATCAATGCCCCACATGGCAAAGGGCCAGGGTGAAGACATCACATTCAGAGGATTCGGAGGCACATGCACTTTATCCGCGTAAATCTGGCATTTATGGCATTTTCTGGCATAGGCACAACAGTCTGCATCCATTGTGATCCAGTAATAACCTGATCTTAGCAACTTTTTAGCCATAGCATGCCCTCCAACATGGGTACCAAAAGATCCTTCGTGCACCTCGTGCATCAACAAGTTTGCTTCTGCCCTATCGACGCATCTGATGAGTACCATATCAAAGTTTCTTTTGTACAGGGAACCATCAGCATTCAGGAAGAAACTACCAGCTAGCCTTCTTAATGTCTTCTTATCATTGGAACATGCCCCAGGTGGGTATGTTTGATCCTCCAAGAAGCATTTGATATCATGGAACCAAGGCTTATCATCTTTAACAACATCTGCTGAGAACACATATGCTGGTCTGTCAAGTCTGGACACTAAAATTCGTGGTACAAAGTTAGCAGCTCGAACTTTGATCATGGATGAAATGGTAGCCAGAGCATCCGCAAACTGATTCTCATCTCGAGGAATATACTCAAGCTTGACTGTTGTGAAGAAAGTCAACAACCTCCTTGTATAATCCCGATAAGGTATCAGATGATCTTGGTGGGTGTACCACTTGCCGTTAGTTTGATTGATTACCAGAGCTGAATCTCCGAACACAGTCAAAGTCTTGATCCTGAGGTCAATGGCTTCCTCAAGACCCATAATACAAGCTTTGTATTCAGCTTCGTTGTTAGTGCAGTTAAAGGTGAGTTTTGCCGAGAAAGGCATGTGAACTCCCTTAGGTGTAATAAGTACTGCACCAACACCACGACCATTCATATTAACAGCCCCGTCAAACGTCATAGTCCATTCTTCCTCTGGGTCAGGCCCCTCAGTGTGAACAGGCTCTTCATGATCTTTTGCTTTTATGAACATGATGTCTTCATCAGGGAAATCAAATCTCATAGGCTGGTAATCATCAATGGGTTGCTCAGCCAGATAATCAGACAATATACTGCCCTTGATGGCTTTCTGAGATGTGTACTGAATGTCATACTCTGTGAGGATCATTTGCCATCTTGCAACCCGTCCGGTAAGTGCTGGCTTCTAAAAAATGTACTTAACTGGATCCATCTTTGAGAACAATAAAGTAGTGTGGGTCAACATATACTGCCTTAGTCGGCGAGCAGCCCACGCTAAAGCACAACAAGTTTTCTCGAGCAGTGAATAACGTTGTTCACAGTCGGTAAACTTTTTGCTTAGGTAGTATATTGCATACTCTTTTCGACCAGACTCGTCATGCTGGCCCAGCACACACCCCATTGATTCTTCTAATACTGTCAAGTACATGATTAGAGGTCTTCCTTCAACTGGAGGCATAAGGATAGGAGGCTCTTGTAAATATTCCTTGATTTTGTCAAAAGCCCTCTAGCAGTCTTCGTTCCACCTGACCGTTTGTTCTTTTCTTAACAGCTTAAACAAAGGCTCGCAGGTTGCAGTAAGGTGAGATATGAACCGTGAGATGTAGTTTAATCTATCTAGAAACCCCCGAACTTCTTTTTCAGTCTTCGGTGCAGGCATTTCTTGAATGGCTTTGACCTTGTCAGGGTCAACTTCAATCCCTTTTTCACTTACAATAAATCCCAGCAGCTTACCAGATTGCACCCCGAATGTGCACTTGTTGGGGTTTAGCTTCAATTGGTACTTTCTCAGACGCTTGAATAACTTCAACAGATTTACCAGGTGGTCTTCTTCTGTGAGGGACTTGGCAATCATGTCATCCACATAACATTCAATTTCTTTATGGATCATGTCATGGAATAATGTCACCATAGCCCGTTGATAAGTAGCACCAGCATTCTTCAGTCCGAATGGCATCACCTTATAACAGAATGTGCCCCAGGGTGTGATGAAAGTTGTCTTCTCCATGTCTTCAGGTGACATCTTGATCTGATTGTATCCTGAAAATCCGTCCATGAAGGAGAACACCGAGAACTGAGCCGTATGGTCGACCAATACATCAATGTGAGGTAAAGGGAAGTCATCTTTCGGGCTGGCTCTGTTCTGATCCCGGTAATCCACACACATCCTTACCTTGCCGTCTTTCTTAGGCACAGGTACAATATTAGCAACCCACGGCGGATAGCTAGTCACAGCAAGGAAACCGGCGTCCCACTGCTTTTGTACCTCTTCTTTTATCTTCATTGCCATATCTGGGCGAGTACGACGCAGCTTCTGTTTTACTGGTGGGCAGTCTTCTTTCAGAGGTAGCTTGTGCATGACGATGTCGGTGTCCAACCCTAGCATATCCTGATAAGACCAAGCAAAATTATCCACATATTCCCGAAGCATGTCAATCAGTTGCTCTTTCACTGAATCTTGTAAGCAGGCCCCGATCTTAACTTCTTTCACGTCTTCTTCCGTACCAAGATTAATCGTTTCAATCTCCTCCTGATGAGGCGTGATAACCTTCTCCTCTTGCCTTAACAACCTAGCTAGCTCTTCAGGTAGCTCATAATCGTCTTCAACCCCTTCATCAGCTTGATTAATTGGATTGTCAAAGTCATACAAAGTCATAGCAGTGTTGTTGTCGGTGCAGTCTGGAGGGCACTCTCTGCAAGGGTTTAGATTGGTTTATTTTAGTGATCAATTTTATCTTATTTAGAAAAAAGTGAGAATGAAGTTATTTCATTTTGAAAAACATTGCCATTTTATTTTTGTACAAAAGAAAAATGAAAAACAGTGAGCGGAAAAGAAAAGACTCATTTGCAAAAGATGTCCTGATATTCATTAATTGATCTTTGCACAAAATACAAGATGGCCCGATTACAAAATGAGTCTTGACATCTTGGGCAAGATGCAAGATTTGATGCATGCTTTAAAATACAGGAAATAATAATTACTCTGCAGGAGTAACTCTTATAATTTCCTGGGAAGACCAGTTAAGGATTTGGCTCCCCGGGATCCTTGGACGTATCCAGCTCTCCAGGTTGCGGTCGCTTTCCTCCTCATCTTCCAAGTTGTTCACAGCATCCGGGGTGAGCATTCCCCCACTGACAAACTTGGGCTCTTTGGTAGCCTCTGATTGATCTTGTTAAGTTGGTCTGTAACCCAACCCAAATCGGTCTTCTTTCTTTTCCACGGGCAGCAGCTTGCCCCAGCCTTGGGCGGTACCTTCTTCAACAACCTTCCGGGCTTGCTGGTACGATGTTATGGAAGTTCCTAGTACAGCAGATGCTTCATTAATGTTCAAGGCCTCAAACCCTTGGCTCATGGTTTCATGGATCTCCCCGTCCATTTCAATGTATTTATACGTAGTCAGCTGGCTAACAAAGATGTCCTCCTCCCCACAAATGGTGATGATCTGGCCTTCCCACTCGAATTTTAACTTCTGGTGAAGGGTAAACGTAACAGCATCGGCGGCGTGGATCCAGGGTCTACCCAACAAACAGCTGTAGGCCGGCTGAATGTCCATCACAAAGAAGGTAGTTTTGAAGGTCTGTGGGCCAATCATCACAGGCAGATCAATCTCCCCAAGCACTGATCTTTTAGAGCCATCAAATGCTCTCACCACCAAATTACTCGGACGCAGTGCCAAGCCATCATACTCCAGCTTCACTAAGGCTTTCTTCGGTAGGACATTGAGTGATGACCCAGTGTCTACCAGTACATGAGACAGAACAGCACCCTTGCATTCCAAGGTGATATGCAAAGCCTTGTTGTGGTTACGTCCCTCAGTTGTTAAGTCAGCATTGGTAAAGCCCAGTCCATGACTGGTGTTGACATTTGCAACCACGGTTTCTAGCTGATTAACAGTAATCTCCTCTGGCATGTACGCTGCGTGTAAGACCTTCAACAGTGCGTTCCTATGGGCTTCAGAACACATTAACAATGATAATATGGAGATTTTTGAGGGAGTTTGGTGAAGCTGATCCACCACCTTGTAATCACTTCTTTTTATGATTCTCATGAACTCGTCTACATCTTGTTCAAAAAATGTCTTCTGAGTTTCTTTGATAGTCGACTCTTCAGGTACCACACTCTTTCCCTTTGCTTTGGCAGCAGCTTCTGCCTCAACATTAGGTCTTTGTGTTTGTGAGGCAAAAAGGCGTCCGCTTCTGGTGAAGCCTCCGCCTCCCCCAACATTATCAATTTGTGGAGAAAAGGTTGATGAATCCAGAGTGATTTTCTCCCCGTTGCAGTAGAGATCAGAGCCATAATGCCAAGGTATGGCATTGCTGCTTTCATAGGGAACTAGTCCAGGCACCGTAATAGTGACCGGACTGATTGCTGCAGAGGAAGGTATTGTAACAGTGTGCGGATCATAGTAAATTGTGACTGGTGATCTGGCAGGAGGTGCCATGGTTTGTTGTTGGAAATTGGTGCTGGGAGGAACATTTGATGGATCATAGTAGATCGTAACTGCTGAGACATTGTCATTAATCTTTGCTGGTGTTGTAGAAGATTCTGATAATAAAATGGATGCTGATGTTGTAGAAGAAATGGCTGTTGAATTTTGACTTGTTGAAGTGATGGACGGAGTAACTGCTGATGATATTGATGAATCGGTAGGAATGATTGTTGCTGCTGTTGTAGAAGAATCGGGAATTGTTGTTAAAGGAATTGCTGGATTTGTAGGCGCCGTTGTTGAGATCTGAAGGATACCATCCTTAATAAGACCATCTATGCCGCTTCTCAACTTTTCACACCCGTTGACTGCAATGTTGCAATACCCACAACCGAGCTCACACCCGGGGAACACTTGGCACTCTAGAAGCTGAGCTTTAATTTCGACCAAAGGTGTTTGAATTTGTGCAATACTGGTGATCAAGGTAGATGGCTTGTCTTCCTCAATGGCATTAATCCTCGGCCCGCCATGATTAGGCATATGATTTTTGTTGACATTCAGAGGAGGTGCAAAGTTGAGGGCTTTAGAATCCACCAGATCTTGGACTTTCATTTGTAAGGCCCTGCATTTTTCAGTATTGTGACCAGGTGCATTAGAGTGGAAAGCACACCTGGCGTTGACATCATAATTCCTTGGGAGATTGAGGGGATCTGGTGGTGCCAATGTTCTTAACTCAACCAAGTTAAGCTTCAGGAGTTGTGGCAATAAGGAAGCATAAGGCATAGGGATAGGGTCAATCACCCTGTTTGCCTGTGATGGTCTTTGTTGAAAGGGTCGCTGTTGTTGATTGCTATTGCTGTTGTTGTAGGTTCTCTGTTGCGGATACTGAACTTGTTGTTGATAATGTGGTTGTTGCTAAGGATATGTTGATTGTTGAGGGATCGGAGCTGGAATGGTAACAGCTGCTACTAATCTGTGGACATACTGAGGTCTTCCCCTGCTTGCATGAATGGAATTGGTCTCACCAGCTCTTCGGGGTCCCACAAAAGGCTTCCTGGGATTACTGGATGAACTTGCACCACTATCAGAAATTTTGCCCATTTTCAATAGGCTCTCAATCCTTTCACCAGCTATAACCACATCTGCAAAGCTGGTAGAAGAAAAGGCAGCCAATCTATCAATATAGGTTCCTTGCAAAGTATTCATGAAAATGTCAGCCATCTCCCTTTCTGACATGGGTGGCTGGACAGCAGCAGCAAGCTGTCTCCACCTTTGGGCATACTCCCTAAAGCTTTCTCTGGAAGACTGAGACATTCCCATCAGGAGGGTCCTGTTAGGAGCCATGTCCAGATTGTATTGATATTGCCTGATGAAGGCTTCAGCTAAGTCCTTCCAGCATCTAATGGTAGCTCTGGTCAAGTGTGAATACCACTCCCTTGAAGCCCCGATTAGACTGTCTTCAAAGTAGAACATCCACAGCTTCTCATCCATAGTATAAGCTTTAAGTCATCCCAGGAAAGACTGCAGGTGAGTTCGCGGACAAGAGGTTCCATTGTATCTCTCAAAGCACGGGGGTTTGAATTTGTGGGGAATTCTCACCCCATCCACTAGTCCCATATCCATTACATCGAAGCCCAAGGAGTTCTGAGACTCCAAAGATCTCAATTTCTCAGCAATTTCATCCAACCTCCTATCATAGACTTCGTCTCCAGCTCCCATAACAGTAAATTGCTCTTCTTGGGGATCTTCTTGCAAGATTCTCCCCCCAGCAGTATTTCCTTGCACATTTCTCGGGATATTGACTTCCGAATCTAGATGAGGTCCAAATACGGGTGGATTAACATGAGGCTGGCCCCGCTCATTATTACTAGTTCCTCCAGTTCCAAGATGAGGTTCCTCGGGAGTTTGTCGTTCCACCAATTCCCTTAACCTTTCTTGACTCTGGGCCAAGCCAGTCATTACAGCCATGAATTGAGTCATTTGGTTCCTCATCTCCACTCTTTCAATAGCCATCTGAGTTCTAACCTCAGTCAGGTCCTGCTGTACTTGCTCCATCTGGATACCAGGAAGGTTGTTGCGAGCAGGGTACCGGTGCGTGCGGTTGACAGGGAACACTCGGCGGCGAGCAATATTTCCTGAGACCACAACAAAATTAGAAACAAAGATAATAACAAAACCTACAAAACAAAACAAAAGTTAGCATGCAATGCAGTATGCTTATTTGTTTTCCAAGGTATCCGGCTTGGTTCTTGGTTTTAACCTTTCCAGACCTCTAGGAAGATGCTTGATGTTGCTTGAGAAAAGAAACCCAATGAAAGCAAATTAATATATTACAAATGATGAACAATACATAGTTTGTTTTATAACACATTCCCCTGGAGGGTCAAAATACAACAAAAAGAAAAGTACATTAAATGGAAATAAACAACAAGCAAAGGATCAGACATCCAGTCCAAACTCATCCTCCTTGACCTCCTTCAGAAGTGCCTCAGTCACTGGACCAGCTGGGTGCTCTGTAATGGTCCTGATGAGGAGGTTCCTGGTGGCAATGGCAGTGGTCAGCTTCTTATGCTTGTCCTGGTCCTTTGATCTCTTCAATCCAGCTCTGAGCTTTAACTCTGAAATCTCCTTTTGGGCTGCCAACAAAGCCTCCTGTTGCTTCTTTTCATTGGCCTCTAACTGTTCAATCTTGGCTTGAATTCTCTGATCTTCTTGTGTCCGGGCTTCAGTGATCCTGACCCACCTAGCCTGACTCTCTTGCAGATAGAGCTCAGTCCTAGCCTTCTGAATCTTGGCTTCTTTATAGGCATTCTTCAATATTTGCTCCCCAGCTCTTGCTTTCCTGATGTAGTCCTCTGTTTTCTCAATTTTGGTAAGATGCTCCACCCTAAGCTTTTCCAACCTCTCAATGTCCAGACGACCATCACTCCTTTCCCAAAGGGTCTTCTTCAAAGCTTGAGATAGATTCTCATTCCTTTCCTTCAGCTTCTCAAATTCTTCCAGGCTGATAGTTGCTGCAGGTTGTACTGTAGATGGTCCAGGTATGTCCTCAATGGTGAAAGGCATTCCAGTAATCTGAGCTCTAGTACGGGATCAATCATAGTACTGAGCTGAAGCAACATTATTACACCTTCCAAGAATAGCCATCCCTTTTGTCTGGATGTTGTCCCAAGCCCAGGATGCTTGTCTGACAGCAGCTGAATCAGGTTTTACTTCACAATACAGGGTCTCAGCTAAATCTTGCACTCTAGGAGGGTGAACTAAAGCATAGCCCAGTTGTCTCTTAAACAACAAAGGATTGTAGTTGATGCAACCCTTTACTCCTATCAGAGGTACATTTGGGTACTGCCCACAGCTGGTGACAATGTCTTTGCCTTTGGTGCTCTGGGTGCACCATCTGATATCATCTGAAGTCAAAGCAATGAGCCTCTTGGCCCAATTCTTCTGTTGGTGAGGGTTCAAGAAGGCATCTGATTTAGGTAGGTGTCTGAGCAGCCAGGTGTGAAACAAAGGAGCACAACATCTCACCAACTTCCCCCTTTGTTTCTCATTCCTCTGATGGATGGAGTAATAGAAATCTCCCAGCAATGTGGGTACTGGGTTCCTCAGAAGGAAAAGATGAATGGCATTCTTGCTGACAAATTTGGGCTCATCTGCAAATAGTATAACCCCATATATGCTGAGGGCTAACAGTGCACAGACTGCCCTCCATTCTCCCAAGGAGGCCTTCAGGATGGCTTGAGAAATCAAGAAGTCTAAGTGCAAACCAGGGATCCCAGCTTTTGTTGTCATATTTTGATCAATCAAAGTAGGCTCCAAGTACAGTGCTTTTGCTACTTCTCCATTGCTGGGAGCTGGCATTTCTGGGTTGAAGGGGATTCCACCCTTGATAGGTACTCCAGTCAATGAAGAAAATTCTTCCAGCAAAGGCCCTGGTTGGAAGTCTGAAAAGGTGAAACATCTCAAAGGATGATCATAAAACTGCAAGCATGTGTGGATCATGCTCCTCTGAGAAGGGTCAAGGTCCATAACCATATCCAGGATACCTCCATAGTGCTCTCTAAACAATGGGATGTGGCCAGGGGTGATAAGTGACTGGACCTGCCTGATACCAGTCAA
Source organism: Lathyrus aphaca (assembly GCA_963966055.1). Classification (NCBI taxonomy): domain Eukaryota; kingdom Viridiplantae; phylum Streptophyta; class Magnoliopsida; order Fabales; family Fabaceae; genus Lathyrus; species Lathyrus aphaca. The sequence continues at coordinate 444,084,824 of OZ014519.1, forward strand.
CACAGGCTCAAAGAAATGGTAGGATATGTTGCTCTTCCTGGGAGTAGCCATAAATGCTGAAGAGGAGGAAGATAGGTGCTGATGAAGATCAAGGCTGATACTGGAGATGGGCCACTGACAGGCTGATGCTGGTGATGATGAAAATAGCTGAAGCAGATAACTGATGAAGCAGAGGTCTATGCAGAAGAAGGGGTCAAAACCAAGCCAAATATAATGTGGATACCCTGAAAAACAAATAAACAAATGTTAAATGATGCAGATGATGAGTATGCAAATGATATGCAAGGGTTTGTGATAAAGCTGGATCTGATTATTTGTCTTGATATAAAGCCCATGTATGTTCAAGGAGTCCAGATGGAGGTTCAGAAATCCAGTAACCAAGGTGGGGGACTCAAATAAAGAGTCACATGTCCAGGGTTAAATCACAAGAACGGTCCAACATGAGGTACTCTTAAGTAACAGGGTATGATGTGGCCAATGGTACCTGCAAACCTGTAAACAGCCCAACCCCTTCACAGGTAGTGTTCTAGAACAAGGATCCTCAGACTTGGATCAATTATGAGGAGTGTAAACAATTCTAACCCGAAGGTACAGTGTTTACAATAACCATAAAAGATCCTCCTCTAATTCTCCTCAGTTTCTAAAGGTCATAATAAAGGTCATCCAGACTTAGCAGGCTTCCCAGATAGCCCTAGCACCACAGGAAATCTGTAGCACAGAGTTCACAAGAAGAAACCCACATCTGAACCGTGTTTCATATTCCCGCACCAGACCGAAATGGAATGGGAAAGAACATGAACCACTCTAGCCTAGGTGTCACTCAGGTCCCAGGTATAGGACCTTAATCACACAATGGAACCCCACCCATCAAAACAGAAACCAGATCGAACAATGATAATGATAGTATGAAATATGTAAAACTGTAAAGAAAAGCAATAAATAAAACTGTACATAAAGCAATAAATAAAGCACATAAACACATATAGCACATAACACCCTAGTAAACACAAATCAAACAAGCGCTAGGAGGAACCCACAAAAAGAACCAGAAGCCCTGGTTACATTATAAGGGTCCCCAGCAGAGTCGCCAAGCTGTCGCTCCCACCAAATGACACATGGTCAGAAGGGGTACAGACGCGAACGGTCGACGAAAAGAGAAGAGAACACACAAGGGTGATCTCAGAAGGAAAGAGTCGCAAGCTAGGCATTTTTATCCCGGGGGAAAGGTAATGCTGCATAAACCTGAGAAAAGATGGATAAGACGGTCACGAACCAGAGAACTTGAGAAAGGGGGTTGGTTACAACCTGGGAAGGTATTAGCACCCAGATTGTCCGTCGTACTCGACGGGATCCACGCTTGAAAGATTTGTGTTTTAAAGGGGTAGTGTCTGTGCTATCTGTGTATCAAAGCTGGAAAGAATGCAAGTGTCAGTGCAAAGAAGTGTGAAGTGAAATAGGTGAAGTGTCAGTGTAAGGAAAGGATGCAGAGCTCAGGGCTATGAGGCTTAAAAAATAAGGCTGGAAGAGGGGGAATATACAGAGACTTTTGTTCGATAACTGTTAAGTTATGCCTACGTATCCTCTCGTGCAATGAGGAAGTCAGAACACCGTAGTTCGACTCAAAGAGACTGAAAGATAATTGACTTGTGAACTGCTTACTTGTCTATGCTCAAGTGTATGACCTGTCTGGCTCAGGTGCAAACTGTCTTGCATCAGACGGAAGAAGCAAGTTCTCGTTTGTGAATGAGTGTGATGAGAAAGGAATCCCGAAGGAGACGATTATTGTTTGCTTTGAGTTTTCAATCTTTTATTGCTTTTTGTGAGTTTTTCATAGGAAAATGAGCTTAAACCTAAACCAAGGGTTAGTAAACTCAATCACATCCTCCCTTTGATTAGGGGTGATGAGAATACCTTAAGCATGAAGTAAGCACCTCACACTTAATCACCATGATGTAGGATTAAGATCATTAACTTACTTGTATTTATTTAGATGTTTTTAGAGTTTTTGTTTGGTGTTAAGTAATGAGTTTAAGCCATAATCAAGGATTTAATGGACCCATTACACCATCCTAATAGAAGGATAATATATGAGAACATTTAAGCTGAGAAAGGCTCCTCAACTTAATCCATGATTAGGGATTAACCTCATGACAAAACAAAGCCTTTATTAAAGTGGATTTTAGTTAATGGTAAGATTAAGAAGTGAATTTTATGGTTTGTAAGACAACTTGAGGGGGACTTGTCCATTAACACTAGGGTTAGTCCTTCTTAACCAATTAAGGAAGAATTAGAACCCTAATGCAAGGCCCAAGTTACAAGCTTGATGTCTTAGTGATTTATTAGATGGATTTGATTAAAGGATTTAAACACATTAAGGGCTTAACACTTAGGATTAAAGTTATACACTCCATCCTAATAGAAGGATGCAGGCATAAGCTTAATCACAAAGCCTTAAAACCTTTAAGGTTTAGTCCTTGATTATGGGATGAGATGAGAAGACTCAAAGATGACACAAAGGTAAAACTAATGGGAGACTAATCAAACCCTAATTGTGATCATGCTTGGTTGTTCCTAGGGTTTATGAGGCTTGCAAAAGATCTCTAGGAGAAAAGCCACCAGGAAAGAAACAGATGAAAGGAGGAGGAGCAGAAAGAAAATAAGACAACTTGCTTCACCTAAGAAGACAAGTTGCCTGAAGAAAGAAAGTAAGAGATGAACATGAATGAGCAAGCTCACTCTAATACAAAGATAAAATGCAGCAATGATGCTAGAGAGAGATGAGAAGAGATTGTGAGAAGTGAAGGCAAATTCACTTCTCAAAACAACTTACCACCTGAAAAGTTAGCAAAAGAAATGAAATGCAATGAAAATGAGATGAAATGCCATGATGCAAGACAAAGTCAGAAGCATGAACATGATGTTAATGATGCTAAGAGAGGATGCAAACACATGTCAAGAGTTGTGGATGATCATACAAGGATGTGTAAGCAAATGAAGCATGCTTTGAACCATGAAAGTTCATGAAAGTTTATGTTATGAAATGAATGCACATCATGGCAAATGAAAGATGCAATGATCAAACATGATTCTAATATGTCCTAAGATGTCTTATATGTCATGTTGATGCACAAAATGTCATGGCAAGTTCATGTATGCAAGCAAATGAAAGATAGATGCAAAGGAATGCAAGAATTAGGGTTTATACACAACATGCAACAACAAATTCAAAACCATAAGCAAATGACATGATAAAAAATTGAAAATGGGATTAAAGGAACCCTAACCCTACACAAGTTCACTGCCCAAAGGAGGGGACCTAAGTCTTAACCTAATGGAAGTTATGATTTTCTCAAGTCAACTAGGGTTTCAAGGCACTTCAAAAGTAAAAATGCTCATTAAATGGAAAATAAAAGATAAATTCAAACCAATTTTACCCTAGAAACTACATGATATGAAGAATGCAATGCAAGAAGAACCATCATCAAACTCTTCATGGTTAGGCAGAATGAATGTTTCTAAGTAAGGACCAAAATATTGCCTTTAAATAACTTTTATTCCAATGAAAATTATCAAAGTAGGTCAAGAACTAAAAATAAATTTGTTTGAAGAGTTGGATAATGTTTCTAAATGTATCAAGATACAATGTGAATTTTTTTGTGATTTTTAAATACCTAAATGCATTTTTAATTAATTAATTTCCATTAACTATTTAAAAATAAACATTTAAATGATTTAAAAATGATTTTTGATGCAAAAAATAAAAATAAAAAATTTTTGGGTTCTGAAAATTAATAAAAGGTTTGACAAAAAATTTCAGAATTTTTTAATATGTTTTGCTATTTTTAAAAATTCATGGAAATTAAATACAAAACAAATAAAATAAAAATGAAATTAATGAAGAAATGAGAAAGTCAACTGATCTGAGGGCTGTGGTTCAAACCTAGGACGCGGGAGTTGACCAGCGCGCGCATCTGAAATGCCAGAATTCAAACTTCCCTAATTATGATTAAACCGTAATCCTGAACCCTAATTACTTTCAGATGACCGGAACAGTGTTCCGGTCATCTTCTCCGGCCAGCTCCTCACCCAATCTCCCTCAATGCGCAACCCCAAGACCCCTAAAGCTCCAGAAATGATCCTCTCCTCAACCCCAGCAAGAATCAAACATCAAAACTCATTTATTCAACATCAAAATCATGAACCGAAGCAAAACGGAAAATATGGCAGAAAATTCAGAAGCTCAATACATGCTTAATACTTGACTATTTTCAAAACTACACACATCAGAATCATCAGTGAATCATGGGGAATCAATTAGTAACTTAAAAACACGTTTCTGAAAAAATTGTTCTTGATGATACCTGAACTGAAGCTTTCGAAAATGGTGCTTTCTGGCCAGTTCTTTGCTTCAAACAAGCTCCAATGATCCTCCCCAAACGTTTGTGATGCTTAGCTGGAGTTTATATGGCCCCAAAATGGAAATGGCATAAACTCAGTTCATGAAGTGTGGAAATCGTGTTTTTGATTCTGGGCTTTTTAGGGCAAAGTGATGGTTGGGAAATGATCAGTGAAGCATGGTGAGTTGTTATGTGAAGTTTTTTGAGGTTTGAGGCTTGTGTGTTGAGTTTTGAAAGAAAATGCAAAGAGGGGAGTTTTGGTGGTTGCTTACTTGTGGGAGGATTCAGGCTTGCTTCTTGTTATGTTTGGCTTGCATTTGATTAGTATAAACAAAGGTGATTGGTCAGAAAGTTGGTAGTGGCATAGTGTGATTGGTATGGTCCATTTTGCCAAAAGTCAAGGTTAGGTGTCCTTTGAGGTTTGGGTCATGGAAGGCCAAGGAAAATGGGGTGTCCTGCGCAGCAAGGATCAAGGGCAACCATGGAATTCAGATTGGGGCCAATTGGCAAGTGGATGGAAGCTTATGTGTGGTTTTGCAAATTTGTGAACCTTTGGCCCTTTTGAAGTTTCTTAATGATCAAGGCATGAAAATGAGTGATTCTTTGGTGCATTCTGAATTTTAGGTCATGTGTTATGTTTGTATGATGGTTAGAAGTCATTTTGAAGTCATAGAAATGCTTGGCATGTGAATTTGCAAGTTTCCCTCATTGGCACAAAAGTGAAAATTTAGTGATTTTGTCCAACTTTGCAAGGCCATAACTTTGGATCTAAGATGAATTAGAATGAGTTCTTGTACTTTTTGAAAAGGAAATGATCCAATCTACAACTTTCATGACCAAAGATTTTCCATTTGAAGCATTTTTAAATCAAAAAGAGGAGGTTGAAAAACATTCCCAAAATGGCAAGTTTACATTACAAGTCACTTTCCCAAAAAGGAAACTTTGCAAATGGCTTGAAATTCTTCAATTTTGTGAACTTATAACATCTTATATGATCAAATAAAGATCATACACATTCAAAAATGATGGATAAACCCCTTTGGTTGGGTCATTGGGGGCCTCAGATGCCCTGATTTTGCACTGACTTGCTCAAGAAGTCACCTCTTGATCAGATGCCTTCCCCATTGATTTTCTTCATGAAAATTGATATGCATGATCCTCATAACATATAGAGACCAATAGAAATAAGAATGACCAAAAAATTTGGAGTTATGGCCTCTGAAACCAAAACCCTAATTTTAGGTCATCTGTGCAGTTAAACCTGGCTCTGCTTCCATGCCTTTCTCAGTTCTTGTGATTCTTTGACTTCCTTGACCCTGTGAGAATATAATATGATGCTTGAACATACATGGACCCCTTTGAAGTGATTGATGACCTTTGGAGTGGCTCAAATGGCTCAGGGATGGCTCAGATCACAAACCCTAGATGCAGATGGCTTTGAAACAATGCAGTGAAGCAAAAATGCAATATGAGATGGTATGATTGAACTTATGCAAATGAAAAGAGTCACAAGCCATGGTGTGAATGGGTGAGGGAAAATTTGGGGTGTTTACAAGGAGGATCCTTTATGGTTATTGTAAACACTGTACCTCCGGGTTAGAAGTGTTTACACTTCTCATAACTGATCCAAGTATGAGGATCCTTGTTCTAGAGCATTACATGTGAGGGGGTTGGGTTGTTTACAGGTTTTGCAGGAACCCTTGGCCACATCATACCCTGTTACTGAATTGTTCTAAGAATGCACCACTTTGGACAGTTCTTGTGATTACCCTGGACTTGTGACCCTTTATTTGGGTCCCCCACCCAGTTACTGGATTTCTAAGCCTCCATCCAGACCTTTGAACATACATGGACTTTTACCAAGGTAGATAAACAGATCCAGCTCTTGATCACAAACCTTTGCATATCATTTGCATACATCATCATTGCATCATTTTAACATTTTCTTATTTGTTTTACAGGGTATCCATCCTTTGATATTTGGTTTGGTTTTGACCCCTTCTGCTGCTCAGTCTGTTTCAGCTATCTTCTTCAGCATCTCCTTCAGTTATCTTCTTCAGCTTCACCATCAGTTTGTCACTAGTTCATCTCCAGCACCTTCATCATTCTGTCAGAGACTTACCTCCAGCTTCTCAGTCAGTGATCTTCATCAGCAGTTGCTCTCAGCCTTCTCATCAGAATCCATCATCAGTATGGCTACTTCAAGAAAGAGCAACATTACTTACCACTTCTTTGAGCCTACCTTGACTGGCATCAGGCAGGTCCAGTCCCTCATCACACCTGACCACATCCCACTTTTCAGAGAGCACTATGGGGGTATATTGGACATGGTCATGGATCTTGATGAATCTCAGAGGAGCATGATCCATACATGCTTGCAGTTTTATGATCCTCCACTCAGGTGTTTCACATTTCCTGATTTCCAGTTAGGACCACTGCTAGAAGAGTTTTCCTTGTTGATAGGAGTTCCTATCCAGAGAGGGATCCCTTTCAATCCAGAGATGACAGCCCCCAGAAATGAAGACATAGCTAGGGCATTGCATCTGGAGCCTGCCCTCATTTTGCAGAACATGACAACCAAGGCTGGGGTTCCAGGCCTCCACCTTGACTTCCTGATTTCCTAGGCTATCCTGAAGGCTGCAATAGGAGAATGGAAAGTTGTCTGTGCACTTTTAGCCCTCAATATATATGGGGTTATTTTGTTTGCAGATGAGCCCAAGTTTGTGAGTAAGAATGCCATCCACTTGTTCTTGTTGAGGAACCCTGTTCCTTCATTGCTGGGGGACTTCTACTACTCAGTCCATCAGAGGAATGAAAAGAAAAGAGGAAAACTGTTCAGATGTTGTGCTCCTCTGTATTACTCCTGGTTGCTCAGACACTTGCCAAAATCAGATGCTTTCCTGAACCCACATCAGCAGAAGAATTGGACTAAGAGGTTCATTGCCTTGACATCAGATGACATTAGATGGTGCACCCAGAGCACCAAAGGCAAGGACATTATTACCAGCTGTGGGCAGTATCCTAATGTGCCTTTGATAGGAGTGAAGGGTTGCATCAACTACAACCCTTTACTGTTTAAAAGACAATTGGGATATGCTTTGGTCCATCCTCCCAGAGGACAAGATTTGGCTGAAACTCTTTACTGTGAGATCCAACCTAATTCTGCTGTTGTCAGGCAAGCTGCCTGGGCTTGGGATAACATTCAGACCAAAGGGACAGCCATCCTTGGAAGGTGCAACAACATAGCTTCAGCACAGTATTCTGATTGGTCCCGTACCAGAGGTCAGATCACCAGGATGCCCTTCACTCTGGAAGATACACCTGGACCTTCTACAGTCCAACCTGCAGCAACTGTCAGCCTGGAAGAATTTGAAAAGCTGAAAGAGAGGAACACTCAGCTAGTTGAAGCCCTGAAGAAGACTCTCTGGGAGAGAAATGAAAGTCGTCTGGATATTGAAAGATTGGAGAGACTCAAGATCAAGCATCTGGCCAAGATTGAGAAAATAGATGACTACATCAGGAAGGCAAGAGCAGGAGAGTTAGTGCTGAAGAATGCCTGCAAGGAGGAAAAGATTCAGAAGGCTAGGGCAGAGCATTATCTTGAGGAGAGCCAGGCTAGGTGGATCAGGATCACTGAAGCCCGTGCACAAGAAGACCAAAGGACTCAGGCTAAGATAGAACAGCTGGAGGCTAATGAGAAGAAGCATCAGGAGGCTTTGTTGGTAGCTCAGAATGAGATATCTGAATTGAAACTCCGGGCAGGGTTGAAGAGGTCAAAAGATCAGGACAAGCATAAGAAGCTAACCAGTGCCATTGCTACAAGGAACCTCCTCATCAGGACTATTACAGAGCACCCAGTAGGGCCAGTGACTGAGGCCCTCCTGAAGGAAGTCAGGGAGGATGATTTTGGCTTGGATGTCTGATCTTTTGCTTGTACTTTTCTCTTTTGATGTACTTTTCTTTTTTGTTGTTGTATTATTGACCCACCATGGGCATGTATTGTAAACAAACTATGTATTTTTATCCTTTGTAATATATATCAGTTTGTATCATTTATTGGTGGGCTTTATCTCAACACCATCAGTATTTCCTCGAGGTCTGGAAAGGTTAAAACCAAAGAACCAAACCGGATACCCTTGGAAGATAAATAAGCATATTGCATTACATACTAACATTCTCTTTGTTTTGTAGGTTTTTGTTTTATTTGATGTTTCTCACTTTGTTGTGGTTTCAGGAAACATTGCTCACCGAAGAGTGTTCCCTGTCAACAGAATACATCGGTACCCAACGCAAAACAACCTTCCGGGCATTCAGATGGATCAGGTACAGCAGGACCTGAATGAAGTAAGGAACCAAATGGAAAACAAGAGGGTTGAGATGAGGAATCAAATGACCCAATTCATGGCTGTGATGACTGGCTTAGCTCAGAGTCAGGAAAGGCTAAGAGAGCTGGTGGAAAGGCAGACTCCTGAAGAACACCATCCTGGTACAGGAGGAACTAGTAACAATGATCGCGGGAAACCACTTATTAATCCACCAGAGTTTGGGCCTCATCTAAACCCAGAGGGTAATGTCATAAGGAATACCCAAGAAAATACTGCTGGAGGTAGGATCTTGCAAGAGGATCCTCAAAAAGAGCAGTTCACAGTTGTTGGGGCTGGGGATGAAGTTTACGATCGAAGGCTGGATGAGATTGCTGAGAAACTGAGGTCGCTTGAATCCCAGAACTCCTTAGGCTTTGATGTAATGGACATGGGGCTGGTGGATGGGGTGAGAATTCCTCACAAGTTCAAACCCCCAGTGCTTTGAGAAGTATAATGGTACCTCCTGCCCGCGTACTCATCTGTAGTCCTTCTTGGGGAGACTCAAAGCCTATACCATGGATGAAAAGTTATGGATGTTCTATTTTGAGGACAGCCTGACTGGAGCATCGAGAAAATGGTATTCGCATCTGACTAGGTCACTATAAGATGTTGGAAAGACTTGGCCGAAGCCTTCATCCGTCAATACCAGTACAATCTGGACAAGGCTCCCAATAGAACCCTTCTAATGGGCATGTCTAAGTCTTCAAGGGAAAGCTTCCGGGATTATGCTCAGAGGTGGAGACAGCTTGATGCTGCTATCCAGCCACCCATATCTGAACGGGAAATGGAAGACATGTTTATGAATACCTTGCAAGGAACTCATATCGACCGACTTGCTGATTTCTCTTCTACCAGTTTTGCTGATGAAGTTATAACTGGTGAGAGAATTGAGAGTTTTTTGAAGATGGGCAAAATCTCTGACAACGGTGCAAGTTCCTCCAACAATACAAGAAAACCTTTTCCAGGACCCGGAAGGATGGGTGAAACAAATGTTATTCATGCAGGCAGGGGTAGACCCCAATACTCTCACAGATCAGTAGCAGCCGTTACTATCCCGGCTCCAACTCCACAACAACCACTTTTTCCTCAACAACAGCAACAACAACAATACTATCAACAACAACCGCACTTTCCGCAACAAAGATCATATAGCAATAACAACAACAACCAACAGCAACGCCCCTTTCAACAAAGGTCATCTCAAGCAAATAGGGTGATCGACCCCATTCCTATTCCATATGCCACCCTACTACCACAACTCCTGAAGCTCAACCTGGTTGAGTTAAGGACGTTGGCTCCACCAGATCCTCTCAACCTCCCGAAGAATTATGATGCAAATGCTAGGTGTGCCTTTCATTCCAACGCACCTGGTCACAATACTGAGAAGTGTAGAACCTTGCAAATGAAGGTTCAGGATCTGGTCGATTCCAAAGCTCTCAATTTCGCACCTCCTCCAAATGTTACCAGAAATCCTATGCCTAATCATGGTGGGCCCAGAATTAATGCCAAAGAGGAAGACTAACCATCTTCACTGATTGATAGTGTTGCACATATTCGAACGCCGCTGGCAGAAGTCAAAGCTCAACTCTTAAGATGCTAGGTATTCCCAGGTTGTGAAGCCTGTTACGAATCGTGCAAGACTGCTATTAATGGTTGTGAGAAGCTAAGGCTTGGCATAGATGGCCTTATCAGAAATGGAATTTTGCAAATTACCACAACGACTTCTACAACATCAACAACTCTTTCTTCAGCAACATTAGATCCTCCTACAACCGCAACGGCTATTGTTCCCACTGATTCATCCACAACTCCAGCAATCACTCCATCCATTATTTCAACAAACCAAAGTTCAACTGCGCTCACTTCTACAACGTCAACACCCATCTTATCAACGGAATCACCTACAACAACAACAAACACTAACGAAGATGTCTCAATGGTCACAATCTATTATGACCCGGCAACTGTTCATCCCAACAACAATTTTCAACAACAAACTGCAACACCTACTGTCAGATCTCCAGTCACAATCTATTATGACCCGTATACCGTCACAGTTCCTTCCACTGTAGCAATCAGTCCAGTCACCATTACGGTACCCGGACCCGTTCCTTATGAAAGCAGTAATGCCATACCTTGGCACTACGGCTCTGATCTCTACTGCGACGGAAAGAAGATCACTCTAGATTCATCAACCTCTTCACCACAAGTTGAAAACGTTGGGGGAGGCGGAGGCTTCACCAGAAGCAGACGCCTTTTTGCCTCACAAATACCGAGACCCAATGCTGAAGCAGAGGCTGTTGCTAAAGCAAAAGGGAAGAGTGTGGTACTCGAAGAGCCAGCTGTTAAAGAAACTCTGAAGACGTCTTTTGACCAAGAGGTGGACGAGTTTAAGAGAATAATTAAAAAGAGTTATTACAAAGCGGTAGACCAGCTTCATCAGACGCCCTCCAAAATCTCTATCTTGTCATTGTTAATGTCTTCCGAAGCCCATAGGAATGCACTTTTGAGGGTCCTGCATGCAGCCTACGTGCCGGAAGAGATCACGATTAATCAGCTGGAGACAGTGGTTGCAAATTTTAATACTAGTCATGGACTAGGCTTCACAGATGCTGATTTAACGACGGAGGGACGCAATCATAACAAGGCTTTACACATCACCTTAGAGTGCAAAGGTGTTGTTCTTTCTCATGTGCTGGTAGACACTGGGCCCTCGCTCAATGTCCTCCCAAAGAAAGCCTTGGTGAAGCTGGAATATGATGGTTTGGCATTGCGTCCAAGTAACTTGGTGGTAAGAGCGTTTGATGGCTCTTAAAGATCAGTGCTTGGAGAGATTGAATTACCCGTGGTGATTGGCCCACAAGTCTTTAAAACTACTTTCTTCGTGATGGACATTCAGCCGGCCTACAGCTGTTTGTTGAGTAAACCCTGGATTCACGCCGCTGGCGCCGTTACATCTACCCTTCACCAGAAATTAAAATACGAGTGGGAAGGCCAAATCATCACAATCTGTGGGGAGGAGGATATCTTCGTCAGTCATCTAGCTACTTACAAGTATATTGAGATGGACGGAGAAATTCATGAGACGATGAGCCAAGGGTTTTAGGCCCTAAATGTTAATGAGGCTATTGGAGTTTTGGCTGCATCTCAGGAGGACAGGCTGGGAACCTCAATTATCTCTTATCAACAGGCCCGGAAGGTTGTTGAAGAAGGTACCGCTCAAGGCTGGGGCAAGCTGCTGCCAGTAGAAAAGAAGGAAGACAGATTCGGGTTGGGTTACAGACCAATCCGACAAGACCAATCAGAGGCTGCCAAGGAGCCCAAATTTGTCAGTGAGGGGATGCTCACCTCAGATGCTGTGAACAATCTGGAAGACAAGGAGGAAAGCGACCGTAACCTGGAGATCTGGATACGTCCAAGGATCCCGAGGAACCAAGTCTCTAAGTGGTCTTCCCAGGAAATTATAAGGGTTACTCCTGCAGAGTAATTATTATTTCCTGTCCTTTTTAGCATGCATCAAGTCCTGCATCTTGCCCAAGGTGTAAGGACTCATTTTGTAATAGGGTCATCTTGTATTTTGTGCAAATGATTAATTAATGAATATCCGGACATCTTTTGCAAACGAGTCTCTTTTTCGCTCACTGTCTTTTCATTTTTTATTTTTTGTACAAAACAATAAAATGTCAATGTTTTCAAAATAAAACTTCATTTTCACTTTTTTTAAACAAAATTAAAACTGATCACTAAAACAAACCAATATCAACCCTTGCAGTATTAATCCTCCAGATTGCACCGACAACGACACTGCTATGACCTTGTATGACTTCGACAATCCAATTAATCAAGCCGATGAAGGGGTTGAAGAAGACTACGAGTTACCTGAAGAGTTAGCCAGGTTGTTGAGGCAAGAAGAGAAAGAGATCATCCCTCATCAGGAGGAGGTTGAGACAGTTAATCTTGGTACTGAAGAAGACTTGAAAGAAGTGAAGATCGGGGCCAGTCTGCAAGATTCAGTGAAGGAACAACTCATTGACATGCTTCGAGAGTATGCTGACGTATTTGCTGACGTATTTGCTTGGTCCTACCAAGACATGCCAGGTCTGGATACTGACATTGTTATGCACAAGCTTCCTTTGAAAGAAGATTGTCCTCCAGTGAAGCAGAAGCTACGCTGTACTCGTCCGGATATGGCCATGAAAATTAAAGAAGAGGTACAAAAACAGTGGGACACCGGTTTCCTTGCTGTAACTAGTTACCCGTCGTGGGTTGCTAATATTGTACCAGTTCCTAAGAAGGATGGCAAAGTAAGGATGTGTGTGGATTACCGGGATCTGAACAGAGCTAGCCCAAAGGATGATTTCCCTTTACCTCACATTGATGTATTGGTCGACAACACAGCTCAGTTCTCGGTATTCTCTTTCATGGATGGATTTTCAGGATATAATCAGATCAGAATGTCACCCGAAGACATGGAGAAAACTACTTTCATTACACCTTGGGGCACATTCTGTTATAAGGTAATGCCTTTTGGACTGATGAATGTCGGTGCAAACTATCAACGGGATATGGTAACATTATTCCATGACATGATCCATAAAGAAATTGAATGCTACGTGGATGATATGATTGCCAAGTCCCTCACTGAAGAAGAACATATGGTAAATCTGCTAAAATTGTTCAAGCGTCTGAGAAAGTATCAACTGAAGTTAAACCCCAACAAATGCACATTCGGGGTACGTTCCGGTAAGTTGTTGGGATTCATTGTAAGTGAAAAGGGAATTGATGTTGATCCTGATAAAGTCAAAGCCATTCAAGAGATGCCTACACCTAAGACTGAAAAAGAGGTTCGGGGGTTCTTAGGTAGATTGAACTACATTTCAAGGTTCATATCTCATCTTACTGCAACCTGTGAGCCCCTGTTCAAATTATTAAGGAAGGAACAAACAGTCAGGTGGAATGAAGATTTTCAGAAGGCTTTTGACAAAATCAAGGAGTACCTGCAAGAACCTCCAATTCTTATGCCTCCAGTTGAAGGAAGACCTCTAATAATGTACCTGACAGTATTAGAAGGATCAATGGGGTGTGTGTTGGGCCAGCATGACGAGTCTGGTCGAAACGAGTATGCAATATACTACCTGAGCAAAAAGTTTACTGACTGTGAACAACGTTATTCATTGCTCGAGAAAACTTGTTGTGCTTTAGCGTGGGCTGCTCGCCGACTAAGACAGTATATGTTGACTCACACTACTTTATTGATCTCAAAGATGGACCCCGTCAAGTATATATTTTAGAAGCCAACACTTACCGGAAGGGTTGCAAGATGGCAAATGATTCTGACAGAATATGACATTCAATATACATCTCAAAAAGCCATCAAAGGCAGTGTGTTGTCTGACTATCTAGCTGAGCAACCCATTGATGATTACCAGCCAATGAGATTTGACTTCCCTGATGAAGACATCATGTTCCTGAAAGCAAAATATCATGAAGAGCTTGTTCACACTGAAGGGTCTGACCCAGAAGAAGAATGGACAATGATGTTTGATTGGGCCGTTAACATGAATGGTCGTGGAGTCGGTGCAGTGCTCATTACACCTAAAGGAGTTCATATGCCTTTCTCGGCCAAACTCACCTTTGCATGCACTAACAACGAAGCTGAATACAAAGCCTGTATCATGAGACTTGAGGAAGCCATTGACCTCAGGATCAAGATGTTAACCGTATTCGGAGATTCAGCTTTGGTAATCAATCAAACCAACGGTAAATGGTACACTCACCAAGAGCATTTGATTCCATACCGTGACTATACGAGGAGATTGTTGACTTTCTTCACAACAGTCAAACTTGAGTACATCCCTCGAGATGAAAATCAGTTCGCAGATGCTTTGGCTACCATTTCCTCCATGATCAAGGTTCAGACTGCCAACTTTGTGCCTCGGATTTTAGTGTCCAGGCTTGACCGACCGACATACGTATTCTCTGTGGACATTGCAAAAGATGACAAGCCTTGGTTCCATGACATCAAATGCTTCTTAGAGGATCAAACATACCCACCTGGGGCATCATCCAATGATACGAAGACATTAAGAAGGTTGGCTGGTAGTTTCTTCCTGAATGCTGATGGCTCATTATACAAGAGAAACTTTGACATGGTGCTTCTCAGATGTGTTGATAAGAAAGAGGCAGATTTGCTGATGCACGAGGTGCATGAAGGATCCTTCGGTACCCATGCTGGAGTACATGCAATGGCAAATAAATTGCTAAGACCAGGCTACTACTGGATCACAATGGATGCAGATTGTTGTGCCTATGCCAGAAAGTGTCATAAATGCCAGATCTATGCAGACAAGGTGCATGTGCCTCCAAATCCTTTGAACGTGATGTCTTCACCTTGGCCCTTTGCAATGTGGGGCATTGACATGATTGGGAAGATCGAACCGACTGCTTCAAATGGCCACAGATTCATTCTGGTAGCCATTGATTATTTCACCAAGTGGGTCGAAGCAACGTCATATGCAAACATCACCAGACAAGTGGTAGCCAGATTTCTAAAAAGAGACATCATTTGTCGATACGAAGTGCCCGAGCGAATCATTACTGATAATGGTTCCAATTTGAACAACAAAATGATGGCAGAACTGTGCCGGGACTTCAAGATTCAACATCACAACTCTTCTCCTTACAGGCCAAAGATGAACGGCGTTGTTGAGGCAGCTAACAAAAACATTAAGAAGATTGTGCAGAAGATGGTGGTGACTTATAAAGACTGGCATGAGATGCTACCAATTGCCTTGCATGGGTACCGAACCTCAATCAGAACATCCACTGGGGCAACACCGTATCAGCTTGTGTATGGTATGGAGGCAGTCCTACCTGTTTAAGTTGAATTACCCTCCCTACGGGTACTAATGGATGTCAAACTGAATGAAGCAGAATGGGTCCGATCTCGGTACAATCAACTGAATCTGATTGAAGAGAAGAGATTAGCTGCTATCTGTCATGGGCAGCTATATCAGAAAAGAATGAAGAAAGCCTTTGATCAGAAAGTTTGGCTTCGGGAATACCAAGTAGGAGATCTTGTGTTGAAAAGACTCCTTCCTCCTCATACAGACCACAGGGGCAAGTGGACTCCAAATTACGATGGTCCATTCATAGTAAAGAAGGTTTTCTCTGGTGGAGCATTGATGCTCACTACTATGGATGGTGAAGATTTCTTATCCCCTGTGAATTCAGATGCAGTTAAAAAATACTTCGCATAAAATGACCCGCTGGACATGAAAACAGAATGTAAGTCCAGGCAAAAATAGGGCATCCCGGCGAGTCAAAAACAGAATAAAAGACTCAGGCAAAAATAAGGGGAAAAAAATGTACACCCGCTGAGTTGAAAAGCCGCATTCGACAACTCAGGCAAAAATGGGTATCCCGGTGGATTGAAAACCCGAAAGGGCAATCCACGCAAAATAAGGGAATAAGCGAACAACTGCATTTTGAATTCGTCTGTATCACTTACAACACGGCAAGCTTCGAAAGGATAAAGCGTCAGTCAAAATCAAACTTCTTCAGAAAGCAAGATGAGAAGAACGTCAAGGTCATACGAGTCATAGCAAAGGGAGCTCACCGGAGCGTCATCAACATTGCCAGCACATTTTACTTTTCTCAATTTGTAACAATCTCCTCATTTCAGGGGATCTGTTTCTTTGACTGTATTTGCCAATTCAGGGCACCCAAATTAATAAAATCAGATTTTCAGTCACATTTCGTCTTATACATTTTTGTTTCGTTTGCAAAATGTCCAGTATCCATGATATAATATTCGCATAAAACAAATGTGCCTTTCTAATTAAATGCTTGCAGGAAATGTATTTACTCCCAGGAATATCTAACTCCTATGATGGAATCCGGTAAGGGATGCCTTGGGACACTTGTGCGTTTCTTAGTCTTAACAGGATTGCAGGTATTCAATGCGCATCATGGGACATGCCAAACATACTTCCTCCCCTAACAGTATCTGGAATGTTTTCCCCAGCGAAGTTGCCAAAGCATCACTTCCCCGACACATCTTCTCCAAGCAGCATCTGAAAAGCTTTTTCCCCAGCTGAGTTGTCAAGTCTCCTCATCCTCAGCAGGACCCCCACAGCAAAGTCAAGGGAACCATCTCCCCACAGAGCTCCAGTCTCCCCAGAAGAGCAATGTCTAAATTCTCACACAACAAAGTGAAGGAAGCTCCTTCATCCCCAACTGGGATATCTCTTAGATAGATCTATCAGTGATCTAATCCTCCAAGCAGAACTATACATTTTATCAGATCTACCAATGATCTCACCCCCAGCTGGGATATTCTTCCAATCAGTTCAGTCAGAGATCTTCACAGCAGCGGGATCCGAATCCCGAACTAGTTTCTTTTGCATAATCATGGCATTCCCATCATTTTTCCCACAGAGCGTAGCATTCCGTCTAATACAGAGCATTACGGCAAAAATCAAACATATTGCATGATCACAAGTCAAGTTTTGAAACAGTCACCTGTGAATACCAACAGTACCTCTTCAGCAATATACAAAACATATCCCTTGCGCATAAAAGCCAAAGTGTCCCCTTTGCACTCTCAAATACAGATACATGCTCCTTTTGACACTCGTCTGTGTCAGCATTCCCCAGTAAAGTCACCAGAACACTTTCTACCAGCAAACACTTATCCATAACATGTTCTTCTCGACACTCGTCCGTGTCATCTCAATTTCCCCAACAGAAAGCCAAAGCGTCCCCTTTGCACTCACAAATACATGTTTATATATACACTCTCTTGACACCCGTCCGTGTCACCAATCCCCAACATGGTCGCCCAAACACTTGTTGTAAACCAAATACATGTTAATACACTTTCATCGACACCCGTCAGTGTCACCCTATCCCCATAGGTTGCCAGAACACCTTTTCACATATTGTTCATAACTTATACACTTTTTCCTTTTGACACTCGCTCGTGTCATTTCTCCCCAGCAAGTTGAACACCCGTCCATGTCTTGATCATACTTCACAATACTTGTTTTTGCTTATACAGATACTCGTCCGTATTTTGTATACACCCTTATTTCCCCTCAGAGTCGACACTCGTCCGTGTTCTTTGATTAACCAATTGGTACTCGTCTCTGAACGTGCGTCAGCGTTTGTTTCTACCAATACTCGTCCGTATCATAGTCTTAAGGATGCTCGTCCACATCTTTAATCTATACACAGTGTCAAACACTTATACCTTTCATTCTGAAAACCGTAAGCACTCGTTCGTGTTTACCATTCCCCAATAGAGTAACTTTTCTTCTATCTGACATTCGTCCAATGTCATGATACTTTCGGCAGTCGTACCCTGCCAGGTGATCGTCCTTCACCTTTGGATGACCGTCCCTCATCCCTTTCCCCAGCGGAGTCTCCATCATTGGAACCCCTTTCTATCCGACATTCGACCTATGTCGTGATATTTAGCAGCCGTCCCCTGCTAGGTGATCGTCCTTCACCTTTTTGATGATCGTCCTTCATCATTTTATCCGATGGTCGTCCCTATCGTTGACTTTATTATCTGACATTCGTCCTATGTCATGATAAACCCCGAGAGCAGTCGTACCCTACTAGGTGATTATCCTTCACCTCTTGAGGATCTTCCTTCATCATGCTTATCCGATAGCCGTCCCCATCGTCGACTTTTTCTATCCGACATTCGTCCTGTGTCGTGATAAAGAGCAGTCGTCATATGCTAGGTGATCGTCCTTCACCTTTGATGATCGTCCCTCATCATTATTTCATTTATTCTTTAACCCGATGGTCATCCCCATCGTTGTTTACTTTACTTTCCGAGCCTGATGGTCGTCCCCATCATGATCCCTTTATTCTCCCCAGCGTGTCGGCCGTCCCCGTCATTGCTTCACATACCGCTTTATCCCCAGCAGTCGTCCTCTGCTCGATGGTCGTCCTCCATCGCCCGCACTTTATAAATCATACTTTACTTCCTTTTACAATTCATATCCCTTTTCTTCTTCTCCCCAGTGAGTGAAAATTTTGGACTGTCTCTGGTATTCAACCATAAGTTATCTTGTTTGTCTGTTAAGCCAGGCGCTTACATCCTGCACATCTAACTCATGCTTGAATAAGGGCAGCTGTAAACACCCCAAATTTTCCCTCACTAAGTTCACACCATGGCTTGTGATCTTTCGTATTTGCATTAGTATAGGCATATCATATCATATTGCATCTTTGCTTCACTGCATTAGTTCAAGTTCATCTGCATCTAGGGTTTGTGATCTGAGCAATCCAGGATTCATCTGAGTCACTCCAAAGGCCATCAATCATTCCAAGAGGGTCCATGTATTTTCTATCATCATTTTACATCCTTCAAAGATCAAGGAAGTTAAAGAATCACAAGAACTGGCAAAGCATGGAAGCAGAGCTAGGGTTTCACTACACAGATGACCTGAAATTAGGGTTTTGGTTTCAGAGGCCATAACTCCAATTTTTTTGGTCATTCTTGTTTCTAATGGTCTCAATATGTTATAAGGATCATGTATGACAAGTTTTATGAAGAAATTCATTGTGGAAGTCATCTGTTCACTGGGTAACTTCTTGAGCAAGTCAGAGCAAAATCAGGGCATCTGAGGCCCACATCAATGGACCCAAAGTGGATTTTTCATCAAATTGAAGTTATATGACCTTTATTTGATCATTGAAGTGCTTGGAAGTTCACAAAATTGAAGAAAAGTGAGTTAAACCAAAAGTTGCCAAAAATGGAAATGACTTGTAATGTAAGCTTTCCATTTTGGGAAAGTTTTTCGACCTCCTCTTTCTCAACCAAAAATGCTTCAAATGAAAAATTATTGGTCATGAAAGTTGTAGATCGGATCATTCCCTTTTCAAAAAGTACAATAACAAGTTCTAATTCATCATGGAACTCAAGTTATGGCTTGTCAAAGTTGGCAAAAATCACATAATTTTCAAGAATGCACCAAAGAGGGATTTTTGCAAAACCACTTGCCAAGGCATTTTGTGACTTCAAACACACTTCTAATCATCATACCAACATAGCACATTGCATAAAGATCATAATTTCCCAAAGAATTGTATCATTCCATGCCTTGAACATCAAGAAATCTCAAAAGGGCCAAAACTTCATGAAATTACAAAATGATACATAACTTTGTTTCCACTTGCTGAATTGCCTCAAAACTGATTCCATGGACCTCCTTGATCCATGTTGCGCATGGACAAGCCAATAAGCCAGCTACACCATTGCCCATACCTCAAGTACACAAGTTGGTGACATTTTGGCAACTTGCCCATACCAATCACCACAGTTCACCACCCACTCTCTGGCCAATCCAGACTTTACAAGCATGCTTCAAGGATCATTTTTCATAAGACACACAAGCTAAAAGCTCCAAGAACTCAGCATTCCACAAAATCACTCAACTTGCAAATTCCTTCGAAACTCACTGAATACTCACTCAATCTTCAAACAAATTCCACCATTCATCTCAAAATTATCCATTGAACACAAAGCAACCATCAAACTAACCTCAAAGCACCTTAAACCTAAAACACGATTCTTGGCCAGTTGAAGTGCAATCTCACAAACTAGCCAATCTAAACTCTATTCAAGCTTCTCAATAGCATCAGGGTGATCATTGGAGGTGATTTGCACAAAGGAAGTGGTCATAAAACTCAAGTATGGAAAGCTTCATCTCAGGTAGTCATCTCAAATCATTTTTCCAGAACTCCTATTTTAAGTTCCAATGTGAAAGAGCATGCTCCACTGATCATTTTGTGCTTTGTAGTTATGAAAATGGTTTCATATTGATCATTTACTGGGCTTCTGAAACTTTTGTCGTTTTTAATTTTTCCTTCGAATCTTGTTTAGGAGCAATTAGAAATTTGTTTTGAGAGTGGATTCGAGTTCAGGAGAGTGAGGTGAGTTGATCTGGAGCTTTAGAGCTCCAGAAATAACCTAGGGATGAGGTTTTGAGATTTTCAGGGGAGGAGGCCTTCTCCGGTGGCCTGAAAGTGATTAGGGCAAAACCTCATTAATTAGGGTTAGTTTAAATTATGGCCGTAGGATTTGGTTTCCCCGCGTGTTTGGATGGCTCAGATGTTGTCATTAAACCCTAATTGATTTAATTAATTTAATTAACTGAAATTAGCTGAGTTTGAATTAGAGCCTTTGGATTTGGCACGTGGTCAACCCTAATCTCCCCAGAATCAGTCTGGACCCTTAGATCATCCTACTTCCATTTTATTCAGTTTTAAATTCATTTTTTCTTATTTATTTTGCACAATTTATTAAAAATAGCTAAAAAACCCTAAAAAATATTTTATTCTGCATTTTCACTTCAAATAATTTTCTTCACCCAAAAATATTGTTATTTTTTATTTTTTGCATTAAAAAACCATTTTAAAAATATTTTAATGTTTATTTTAATTAGTTAATGGAAATTAATTAATTAAAATATCATTTAGGTTTCTAAAAATCCCAAAAAAAATCATATTGCATCTAGGACATTTAGAAACAATGTCATACCATCCATACAAATTTCTTTTTGGTTTTGAACAATCTTTGACAATTTTCTTGAATTTAGGGTTCATAAAATTCCTATTTTTGAACCCTAACTTCAAGAATTCTTTTCTGCCTAACCATGAATGGTATGACATTGGTTCTTTTTGCATTGATCTTAATTTGACATGTAGTATCTAACATATTTTTGTCACAAATTTCTTCTGCATTTTTGATTTGATTTTCATTTTTTCCCTTTAGGTACCTTAAAACCCTAGATAACTTAGAAAATTCATAACTTCCTTAGGGTTAAGAGTTAGGTCTTCTCCTTTGGGGTGTGATATCATATGGGGTTAGGGTTCCTTTGAGTTCATTTGCAATTTTTTATCTTATGATTTGCTTCTGTTTTTGACTTTTGCATATCATGTTGCATTAAAACCCTAATTTTTCATGTTCACTTGCATACATCTTGCATATGCATTCATTCAAGAACTTGCCACGACATTTATTGCATCCACATGACCTCTAAGACATCTCAGGACACATTAGAATCATTCTTGATCATTTCCTTATCCATTTTCCATGTTATGCGTTCATTTCATTCCATGAGCATTCATGTGCTTTCATGCTTCTTACATGCTTCATTTGCATTCTCATCTCTTGTATGATCATTCATAACTCTTGACATGCCTTTGCATCATCTCTTAGCATCATTTGCATCATGAATATGCTTCTGGTTTTGGTTTGCATCCTTGCATACATTTCATTTTCACTTCATTTCATTTCTTTATGCTAACTTTTCAGGTGGTAAGTACTTTGAGAAGTGAATTTTCCTTCACTTCTCACTTCTCTTCTCATCTCTTTTATGCATCATTGCTGCATTTTGCTTTTGCTTTAGAGTGAGCTTGCCCATTCATGCTCTTCCTTCACTTTCTTTCTTCAAGTAACTTATCTTCTTAAGTGAAGTAAGTTAGCTTGTTTCTTCTGCTTCTCCTCCTTTCTTTTGCTTCTTCCTTGGTGGCTATTCTTGAAGATCTCTTGCAAGCCTCATAAACCATAGGAACACCCAAGCATGATAACAATTAGGGTTTGGTTAGTCCCCCTTTAGTTTTACCTTTGTGTCTTCTTTTGTGTCTCTCTTCTCATCTCATAATCAGAGACTAAACCTTTAAGGTTTTAAGGCTTTGTGATTAAGATTATGCATGCATCCTTCTCTTAGGATGGAGTGTATAATTTTAATCCTAAGTGTTAAACCCTTAATGTGTTTAAACCTCTTAATCAATCCATCTAATAAACACTAAGACAATAAGCTTGTAACTTGGGGCTTGCATTAGGGTTCTAATTCTTCCTTAATTGGTTAAGAAGGACTAACCCTAGTGTTAATGGACAAGTCCTCCTCAAGTTGTCTTACCAACCATAAAATCCACTTCTTAATCTTACCATTAACTAAAATCCATCTTAATAAAGGCTTGTTTTGTCATGAGGTTAATCCCTAATCATGGATTAAGTTGAGGTATCTTCCCCAGCTTAAATGTTCTCATCTATTATCATTCTATTAAGATGGTGTAATGAGTCCATTAAATCCTTGATTATGGCTTAAACTCATTACTTAACAACTAAACAAAAACTCCAAAACATCTAAATAATCACAAGTAGGTTAATGATCTTAATCCTACATCATCATGGTAATTAAATGTGAGGTGCTTACTTCATACTTAAGGTATTCTCATTATCCCTAATCAGAGGAAGGATATGATGAGTTTACTAACCTTTGGTTTAGGCTTAAGCTCATTAATCTATGACAAACACAAAAAGCAATAAAAGATTGAAAACACAAAAAACAAACAATAATCGTCTCCTCCGGGATTCATTTCTCATCATCTTCACTCACAAACGAGAACTTTCTTCTCCCGTCTAATGCAAGACAGTTAGCACCTGAGCCAGACAGGTCATACACTTGAGCATAGACAAGCAAGCAGTTCACCAGTCAATTTATCTTTCAGTCTCTTTGAGTCGAACTACGCGTTCTGACTTCCTCATTGCAATAGATGATACGTAGGCATAACTTAACTGTTATCGAACAAAAGTCTCTGTATATTCCCCCTCTTCCAGCTTTATTCTCTTTAAGCCTCATTCCTGAGCACTTCACATTTCTTTCTTGCACTGACACCTGTACATTTCTTTTCCAGCTTTTGGCACACAGATAGCACTGACACTACCCCTTTAAACACAAACCTTTCAAGCATGGATCCCGTCGAGTACGACGGACAATCTGGGTGCTAATACCTTCCCAGGTTGTAACCAACCCCCTTTCTCAGTTTCTCTAGTTCGCAACTGTCTTATCCACATCTTCCTAGGTTTATGCAGCATTACCTTTCCTTCGGGATAAAAATGCCTAGTTGGCGACTCTTTTCACCTTCATTTTCATTCTCTCCTTTCGCCGACTGTTCGCGTCTGTACCCTATCTGACCATGTGTCACTTAGCGGGAGCGACAACCATGGAATCCGATTGCTGTAAATATTCCCGTAAATGTCACAAGTGCCAGATCTAAGCTGATAAGGTCCATGTACCTCCAAATCCATTGAGTGTCATGTCTTCACCTTGGCCATTCGCCTTGTGGGGCATTGATATGATTGGTAATATTGAGCCAACAGCTTCCAACAATCACCGCTTCATCTTGGTTGCTTTAGACTATTTTATGAAGTGGGTCGAAGCGGCTTCTTATGCCAATGTTACAAAGAAAGTGGTAGCCCGGTTTATCAAGAGAGATATCATTTACCGGTATGGAATTCCTGAGAGAACCATTACTGATAATGGTTCTAACCTCAATAACAAGATGATGGATGACTTGTGTCGGGATTTCAAAATAGAGCATCACAACTCTTCACCATATCGCCTGAAGATGAATGGAGCCGTCGAGGAGTCCAACAAGAACATTAAGAGAATCATGTAGAAGATGGTCGTGACATATAAATATTGGCATGAGATGCTATCGTATGCACTACATGGGTACCGAACGTCTGTGCATACCTCAACAGGGGAAACCCCGTTCTCAATTGTGTATGGTATGGAGGCAGTCCTACCAGTCGAAGTTTAGGTCCCGTCACTGAGAATAATGATGGACGTTAAGCTAGATGAAGCTGAATGGCTCTGATCCAGGTACAATTAACTGAGCCTTATTGAAGAGAAACGACTAACAGCTGTATGTCATGGACAGTTGTATCAACAGCGGATGAAAAAGGCTTTCAACATGAAAGTACAACCTCAACGGTACATACTAGTTGACCTGGTGCTGAAAAGGATTATTCCTCCTCTCAACGATCACAGGGGCAAGTGGACACCTAATTATGAAGGACCATTCATGGTTAAAAAGGCCTTCTCAGGTGGAGCCTTGATGCTAACAACCATGGAGGGCGAGGAATTCCATTCCCCTGTCAACGCAGACGCAATAAGAAAATACTTAGTGTAAAATGACCCGCTGGATGAAAATAGAATAAAGATCCAGGAAAAAATGGGCATCCCGGCGAGCCAAAAACAGAATAAAAGGCTCGGGAAAAAATTAGGGAAATATTGAAAAAATGTACACCCGCTGAGCTGAAAAGCCACATCGGACAACTCAGGCAAAAAAGGGTATCCTGGTGGATTGAAAACCCGAAAGGGCGATCCACGCAAAAGAGGGACTAACACGAACGACTGCGGTCTTTGAGATTTGTGATTCATTTGCAACTAAGGTTATTCAAAGGTTTGAAGGCCAATCCAATTACCTTTCTCAGGGGCACAACAAATGGGTATTCTTGAAGATATATAAGTCATAGGCGGGTCGAAACTTGATGAAATTCATTTTTTTTACATGTCCAATAGGATAGTTTGTTTTCCTTTTGGGTGATTTCCTCTTTCCAGAGAATTGCTTCCTGATGTAATGCCTATTCATGGCCGTTTTCCAAATCAATAAAATTCAATTTCAGTAAACTTGTGACTATTTTCTTTTGTTTTTGTTTTTCATCTAGCATTGATTGATTGCAAAAACGTCCAGCAAATTGTGATTTAAAATTCTGTTATGAACATTTGAATGCTTTCTAATTCATGCAGGAAGATAGAAACATTTAATATAACTCTAAAAAGGGTCAAGTGACCGGGATGGTGATTCATACCATAAGTATGGGGCACACAGGTTCAAACTAACTCTTCAGGTTGCAGGCACTATCAGTTGTGTTTATGCAGGTGCAAGTACAGGCGTTGCTAGTAAAGCTAAAGTGAACTTCCAGGAGGAATATCTCAACAATATGCTTGAACAAGAACAGGTGTTTTCATGTGTGTCTCCTATTATCCCCAGTAGAGTGGGAAGTTGAAATCTTACCCAGCAGTAACAACAAAAGATTGATGTCTTCCCCAAGCATAGCCTTCCCTTCAATACAGGGGAAATCTCCGGTAGTACAAGGAGTTTCTTTCCTCCCCAGCAGGTTGCTTCCTCAGTAGTGCCATACATCTGGTTCCCCAACCAAGTCAGAAGGTTTTCACTTCCCCAATGGAGTTCAACGGGTAGCACACCTAGCAAGAAAAGTCCATCTCCAGCAGGGTGTTGGCTCTCCAATCTCAAAGTCCAATTTATTTTTGGCAGTGGCGGAAGTTCAGAGTCGGTGTATCATTAACAACATTCCCCGCAGAGTTGTTCTCTCCTCACAGAGATTAACCAAATCAATGCAGTGATCATCAGGTCTCCCCAGTCAAGCCACCGGGGATACTTGCAGTCTCCTTATTAGGAGATCTCTTTGCATTTTCATGTGCATAATCATCATTACATTTGCATCCTCCAAAGCGTAACATTTCCATCATCATGGAGCATTACGCCATAAATCCAAGCATGTGCATGCCAGCATGGGCCAAATTTGAGGTATATTACATAAGACCCGAAACATTTTCCCAACCTGAAGTACTCCCCACAGAGGATACCAATACCTTTTTCCAAGCATCCTTTCCTTCTCAAGTCAATGTTCGTCACCCCTTTCGCGTCTTGTTTGGTACAACAGTTGCGTCGCAGGTTCTCATTTTGTACAACGGTCTTGTTTGTGTGCTCTCGTTTATGTACAACGATCCTGTTCCATCTTGTCCTATTTCCATTGCCTTATCATAGGTCAAAAAAGAAAAAGAAGAAAACAAAAAACAAAAAACGATCAGTAATAAAAAAAAGAAGGGGCATATCACATTCTCTTCATCCATACAGAGTTCAAACTTCCAGGTTTTATTCGAGTATTCAATCACTCCATACCTTGAATGTCTAAAATTCATTACAGTTTCTGGTTATCGACTGAGGTCGGTATACCATGGTATCTCAATTCGAGGATGGTTTCGTGTTAGATCTGAGGATCTTTTGTGAGTTGTCATTCGAGGATGGCATTCTCTTCTTCAAGTCTTTTTGAGGTTGGTCTTGTTGTTGTGGATATCATTCGAGGATGATATACCATCTTGAGCTTATTGATTGAGGTCAGTTTGTCTCTTTTGCAAAGTCTGTCTGAGGTCAGTCTTTGTGTTTTTGGTTGTCGACTGAGGCCGGTATACCATTACGTCTCCATTCGAGGATGGTTTCGTGTTAGATCCGAGGATCTTTTGTGAGTTGTCATTCGAGGATGGCATTCTCTTCTTCAAGTCCTTCTGAGGTTGGTCTTGTTTTTTTGGCTATCATTCGAGGATGATAGACCATTTTGAGCTTATTGATTGAGGTTAGCTTGTCTCTTTTGCAAAGTCTGTCTGAGGTCATTCTTTGTGTTTGTGGTTATCGACTGAGGCCAGTATACCAGGGTGTCTCCATTCGAGGATGGTTTCGTGTTAGATCCGAGGATATTTTGTGAGTTGTCATTCTAGGATGGCATTCTCTTCTTCAAGTCCTTATGAGGTTGGTCTTGTTGTTGTGGCTATCATTCGAGGATGATAGACCATTTTGAGCTTATTGATTGAGGTCAGTTAGTCTCTTTTGCAAAGTCTGTCTGAGGTCAGTCTTTGTGTTTTTGGTTGTCGACTGTGGCTGGTATACCATTGCGTCTCCATTCGAGGATGGTTTTGTGTTAGATCCGAGGATCTTTTGTGAGTTGTCATTCGAGGATGGCATTCTCTTCTTCAAGTCCTTCTGAGGTTGGTCTTGTTGTTGTGACTATCGTTCGAGGATGATAGACCATTTTGAGCTTATTGATTGAGGCCAGTTTGTCTCTTTTGCAAAGTCTGTTTGAGGTCATTCTCTGTGTTTCTGGTTATCGACTGAGGCCGGTATTCCATGGCGTTTCCATTCGAGGATGGTTTCGTGTTAGATCCGAGGATATCTTGTGAGTTGTCATTCGAGGATTTCATTATCTTCTTTAAGTCCTTCTGAGGTTGCTCTTGTTGTTGTGGCTATCATTCGAGGATGATAGACCAATTTGAGCTTATTGATTGAGTTCAGTTTGTCTCTTTTGCAAAGTCTGTCTGAGGTCATTCTTTGTGCTTTTGGTTATCGACTGAGGCCGGTATACCATGGCGTCTCCATTCGAGGATGGTTTCGTGTTTGATCCGAGGATCTCTTGTGAGTTGTCATTCGAGGATGGCATTCACTTCTTCAAGTCCTTCTGAGGTTGGTCTTGTTGTTTTGGCTATCATTCGAGGATGATAGACCATTTCGAGCTTATTGATTGAGGTCAGTTTGTCTCTTTTTGCAATGTCTGTCTGAGGTCAATCTTTGTGTTTTTGGTTGTCGTTTGAGGCCGGTATACCATTGCGTTTCAATTCGAGGATGGTTTCTTATTAGATCCGAAGATTGTATTTTTAGTTGTCATCCAAGAATGACATTCTTCCCAACATATTTTATTTCCCACATAGTGCAAATTTCCAGGTTTTATTCGATTATCCAATCACTTCATACCTTGAACGTCTAAAAGCCAATGCAATTATTCATTCAGGTCTGCAGATGATTGAATAGGGTAACTGTAATACCTCAAAGTTTGCCCTCTCATTTTCTCAACATTTCGTATATCATTTAGCATTAACAAGTTCATGTAACCATAAAAAATATTGAATCATGTGCATCATAGCTGAGGCATAGGTATGTGATAATTGATTGGAGCAATTGAAGACTATACAAAGACAACCAAGGAGCCACAAAGCTTTTAAACTTTGTGCAAAGGTTTCACAACATCCCACAAGTCTTCATTTGAAGCCACAAGTCATGAAAAGAATTGAATTGATCAAGTTAGGCAAGCAGTGCAACATCTCCTAAGGAAAAGGGGCCAAATTAGGGTTTCTATTCTATTGGGATTCTCAGTGAAATTTTGATCCAAAGTTGATTCCATTGTCTTATATATTATGTCAAGTGCCTAGGGTTCAAATTTCATCCATAGAAACATTTTGGAAGTGGTTCAATTGTCCAGATGATTGAAAATCAAGGAATTGGGGAAAAAGTCAACCATGCCGAGGAAAACGTCAACTCCTGACTTTTTGAGATCAAAGTCATGAAATTAGGGTTGCAAGGATCCTATGGTTCAAATTTGATCAATAATTGATGGAAGAAGTAAGAGATATCAAGAAAACTAAAACTTACCATTTTTGGAAAATTAGGGTTTCCAAAAATGGCAAGTTTTGGCCATTTTTGCAGCCACTTCAAGAGAGACTTCTCCCAAAATACAAGGGCTATCAAAATTATACCTTGATTCAATTAAAGAGGGAATCTTAAGCTTCAAATACATAGGTGGAACTCATTCATAGCATTAAAATTGAGAGAGTTATGATCTTGCAAAGATTGGGCAAAACAAGGCAAGAGGCAGGGCATGCCTTGCAGCCTGCGTGGGCGCCCTTCTTGGCAATTTGTCAAACAGGTGGTGTGCCACAAGTCAAGCCATTTTCCTCCATAAATAAGGCTTCAAATGAATTTTCTTTGAACATCAAAGTTGTTCATTGTTGTTTCCTCTACAATTTTCATGTTTATGGATTTTTCATATGATCAATGGATTAAGAGTTATAAGGGGTCAAAGTAGGGATGTTGACAATGATCCATTCATATGACAATTGCTAAGACATGTCAAATTCGTGCAAGCCAATTATGAAGCCTTTTTTCTTTGTATTCAGAGGAACATTTGAGGTACTTAGAATTCATATCCTATCATGAGCCAAACTTCAAACTTGTTCTATGTTCCTTTGGCTTCATTTTGATCACAAGAATACCTACATTTGGTTGCTTGACCATGAAGATATATCCATTGAAAGTTCACAATATGATATTTGTTTCCTTGTGCACTAAGGAATTGGTGTAATATTCAAATTCAGATCAATATTAGGTTGTAAGCTTCACTTATCAGGTAGTGAACATAAGGCTTCGTGTTTAGAGCTTAAGATGATTACCTACCTACATGATCATGCTATACCACCATGTTCCTCCTTCCAAATTAAGCAAATGAGAAATGTTGAACATTATAAGCATGTTGCACCTGATCCAAACAATCTCATGTGGCTTCATATTCATATCACCCTCATGATAAGCAACATGAAAACCACTGTATTGGATCAGAATCGTGCCAAGCAAATTTAGTTACACCATTGATCCATACACCTTTCACTTAGGTCACTTCACCCTCAAGCTAAATAAGTCTAGTTCTAACTGTTAACTAGAGTTAGTTAGCACTAACCAGGCCTATATATGATCACTCATAACTGAATCATAACAACTTTTTCCATTTGATCAAAATCACTTCATAATTCATCAGTCTCCCTCTGAATTTTGTTCTGCATTCTTGAAGAAGATTCTCTGCATTTTGCTTCGAGCTAGCCTCTACCTCCATCTACATTCTCCATTGTCCCTTTGATCATCATCATTATCACTTAAAAGCACCATTTCCATGGATGAATTTAGTGGTAGCTTCAAGAATTCACCAATGCAAGTCACTGCACATTGTTAAGATTCTCACTGATCTTCATCAACAACCTTGCAATCATCATCCTTTCAGCTTCATCATCATCTAAGGCATGAGTTCCATGAATCAAATAGCTTGAAGCTTCAGGAATTCCATTCTGCATAATCTCTGCATCTTCTTGAATTCAGTGAAGATTCGAGTGTATTGAGTGTTCATTTCATTCAATCAATCATCAAGATCAAGCATCAAGGGCATTAGAACCTCCCCTCTGGTCTTTCTTCAACTTGTTGAATCACTGCATTTCCAGGTTCTCTCTGAAATTCAACTTGCACATTTGCTTTCTGTTTAGCTTGACTTGTGTGATTTAAATCTTGATAGAAGCTATGCTCCCTCTGGCTAGATGATAGGCCTCCTAAAGGCATAGATCCAGTTTTTAGGTTGGATTTTATGTTCTTCGATTTGCACTGATCTTGTAGGATTAATGAAATCTAAGGCTATATTATGAATGTATGAAGCATGAGTAACATGATGATATCTTTATTTTTCATTTTCATGGTGTTTTGACCAAGCCCTAGTCTGAGCTTCACCGGAGAAGGTGATCGGAGACTAGCTTCAATCACCTGAACAGTATCCCTAACTTATCTCCCAGATTAAGTCACAGTCGTTGATGTGTTTTGATCTTATGCCTTCCATGTTGCCATCAAATTAATGAGTCTTGTGAGCTTCACGTGCGTATGAGTGAGTGCCGAGAAATTAAGCGCATGCCATCCACCTTCATACAATAGGCCATTCAATCTGATCCCTTAGATATTCCTACTTTAACTTTGGTTGAGTTAGTGAGATAGATCCAAGCGCCCTGATTGAGTCAACTGGTTGACCTAGGGTACACCATAGCTTCCTGAACCCAACGCCTTTGGAATTGGGCTTCCGAGTCTATTAACACACCCAGCGCATTCATTTCTGGCCCAATGTAGTGTATTGCCTTGCTATTTTTCCCCCCATGCCCAATCAGTTTAATTCCTTCATTTTCCTTTTATTTCTTTTATTCTCATTTTATTACATTTTCATTTTTTATTATAAAAATATCCAAACCCATTAAAAATTCCCCAAAATTTAATATATGATATTCATAGTTTTCTTGAATTTTAGATAATTTTTCTACCCATTTTTCTTTTATTTTTAAGGCAGAATTAATTTCCCAATTAATATTCTTCCTATTTTCTCCATTTCTGACCAATCAATTTGTCAATTTTCTTTCTCCCAAAACATAAAAGATAAATTGTTCATTCCCTTCGCATTAGTCATAGGACTCCCTAAGCCTCCCAAAAATATTTTTGTTTGGATTCTTAGGTCATTATAAGTCATGTTTTGGTCCCATCCTTTCACATGTATGCATATAAACCCTAATTCACTTCCACACTTCATTTGGTCATTTAAAATTAGGAATTTTTGTGAGATTTTTTATTCATAAGTTACCCTTTAGATTTTGTATTCAATTGATAAGTTTCATAATTTTTCATGATCATTTGGTATTTTTCTAAGTTGTTTAGGTCATAAGTCATATTTTTGATCCTTTCATTCACTTTCTTTGATCCCATTAGAATAAGGCATTTATGCCATTACCTTAAGGCCTTAATTTTGAGTCTTAAAGGTCTTAGGGAATGTATTTAAGTGTTGGGTACCATCCTTAGACTTCCACCTTTTATTTTTAGGGATATCTTGAGTCATAATCACCTATGTTCCACTTTGACCTAACTTCTCTTCTTCCTTCACCTTAACCTTTCAAAATTCACTTTGTGAACATACTAACCTTGTAAAATAATTGTGATACATCCCATAAATGTCTTGTTATAATTTCCATGTGTGTATTTCAATCTTTGAGTCTTTGTATCCCTTTTGGTACCATTTGTCATCTTAAGGTCTTAAAACCCTAATTTTTGGTCCTTAACCATAATGAATCTCTCCCCACTTCATTTGTGAATATTTTGTAAATATAATTTTCATTCTAACTTTTTGTCAAGCCTCTAGTTTTTGTATGGGGAGTTCAAGTCTCCTTGGTCTTATTTTGAGTTTTTCTTAAGTCATTTGTTTCACATTTAGAACCATGTTTCCATGTGCTTCCTTCCACCTTTCAATCCCATGTTAGAATATCCTTAACTTGAATCTCTTCTTTCTCATATGATCTAATTTCATCCCTCATTTCCATTTAGTGTTAAGTTCTATATTTTTCACTTACCTTTGATTTTAGGAGATTTTAGTATTCTAAACACTTAGGTTTCCCTTTTAACTTTATCCTTAGGTTTCATTAGGGTTTAGCAACACTTTAGGGCATAGTTTGATTTTGATTCACTTAATCCCTTTAGATGCTTTTAATATGATTTAGCTACTGACTTTAGAAGTTAGCTAACTTGTATAATGCTTTAGACTTAGGTATTAGGCTTAGAAGTTTACTAACACCTTTCTTAACCTAGTGTGAGTTCTTAAGTGAAGTTTTCCATGTTATATTGTTCAGATTACTTCATCATGCTAACATTTGTTTTGTAGGGGGAAGATGAGGTAATCATTCTTCATTCCAATTCCTTATGCATTTTTAATTGTGTTTGCCTTAGCACTTGATGCTTTGTTCATAGGCTTCCCTTTTTTTAGATTCAATAACTTCCTTAGGAAGTAAGTTGAACTCTAACTTGCGTTTCTCTTCCTTAGGTTTAGAATACCTCATAAACCATAGGACCACCTTTTGTACATAATAAGATAACTTAGGGTTGTGTCTTAGTCCCCCATTAGCTTTGACCTTTTGCCTCTTGAGTCTTCTTTTCTAATCTTCAAACAAAATAAAAAACACTTAATAAAGACATGAAAGAATCTCTTGTGTATAGCCATATTCCATGGGGCACTTACATTCATTCCATCTTGGAATAGTGTAGGCTTGTCTAGCATGATGTACAAGTCTGATCAATAGGTTATTTTCACAAAGAAAATCTAAAAGATACTTCTTCAAAAGCTACAAAAAAACATGTAATAAGTTCAACAAGCTAGTGAACTTAGACCCTAATCCTTGGGAACAAGTCTTGGATAAATTCTCCTTACTTGGTGTGTTTGTTCTATTATTCCACCTTGGAATGTAGTAGAAGGTACACATTCCATGGAAAAGAGTTTGAATTCACTTCCTTGTGCCAAATTGATACTAAACTCTTAAAAAGCAAACAACAAACAATAAGCGACTTTCCTGTGGGAACTTCTTTTCTCACCTCATTCATTCTCAACGCGAACTTGCGACGACTTGTCTCGCATGCAAGACGGTAAACACACTCGTACCAGACAAGCCTGCAACACCTAAGCATAGACATACACAGTCCCAGCATAAAAAACACAAATAAATAGTTTCCGCCTTGGTTAGGCGAACTACGTCGACTCTGATCCTCATTTTCCTGATGAGGTACGTAGGCAGCGGGGTAGGGCCCGTTCGAGCACACATTCTTTATTTTCCCTACATTTTCCCCCTTTTCTTTTATTTCTCTTTTTCCAGTTCTCTCTCTCATTTCATTCCAGTTTCAGGTAGCATTTTTATTCAGCAACAGTTATATTCTTTCTCACCCTTTAAAACAAACAAACAAGCGTGGATCCTGTCGGGTACGACGAACTGTCTGGGGTGCTAATACCTTCCCAGGTTGTAACCGACTCCCGAACCCAGATTTTTGGTTCGCAGGACCTTATCCTTTCCTTCTCTCTTAGGTTTGTGCAACATTACCTTTCCCATTCATTCGGGATAAAAATGCCTGGCTGGCGGCTCTACCTTTTACGTGCCACTTTCACGTTTGTACTAGGATGAAAATCCCAGGAGCGACACTCTGATTCCTATATTCTCTTTTTGGGGATACGTAGGAAAAACGTCGTAAGATGTTTGTGGGCACAAAAAAAACAACAATTAGGTTTATAAACCTAAGAAAAACATCAGAAATTATGATGATACAAAAACACAAAAAACCTCAACATCACCCTATATATCAACACTTATCTCATACCCAAACCCATATCAAATAAACCCCCATCAATATCAAAATGAACAAAATTTTCACTAATCCAAAGGTGAAATAAGCTAAAGAAGAACCCAAAACCATGTGGTCATCTATTAAATAACAGTATGCAAAGCGGGGTGAGTTTAAGATATATTTTCCCTCCCATAACTAGCTTCACCAGGAAAAAATAAGAAATTAGAAAGTAGCAAAAATGTGATAGTGATTAAAGACCACAAAAATCGAGCTACAATTGGATGTCGTCCGTTCAAACTTGTGCTACTACATTCAATGTCCTTATACAACTACTACCAAATGAGTTGTCTTAACAGGACCATTACTTATCAATTTTGGCCTTTCAAATAATGGCTAATTTTTATGATAATGATCACATATGGAAAAAAATTATATCAACAACCTAAAAATTTTACTTAAATATAAAATAAATTAATAAGAAATAATAATAATATATCTTTAGTAATATTATTGTGAACTTTAAAAATATCATATGTAATAATCCACTTTAGGCTTCAAAACATATTGGGCCTGCCCAACACACACTTTATCCAAATAATTTTCTATAAATTTGTGATTGTATTCACTTTTGCCCTAGTAGCAAGGATCGGCGCCGCATCACAAAACTGAGGCGATTTGTTTCTCTCTTTAACTTATCTCTCACCGGTATGAAACATTTTATTATAGATTTGTAATTCTTACGCATATATGATATGATTACACATATTTACTTGATATGATTACACATATCTACTTGCATATTGAATTGATTATGGTGTTATTTCAACTCATCAATTGTGTTTTCATTAGAATCTAACCACTACTATATGAATAAAAAAATTCAATTCATTTATTTTGTTTTAATAATGATTCTGTGAATATTTACCTGGAGTTTTTTTATCATACTTAATCTCGTGTATGTTGTTTTGTATAACTCAGATTAATGAATGAAGAAAAAGAGTTGGACCATCAACTATCATTTCAGATCCGAGCATATGGACGTCAATAATTTTGCTTTATATTTATACATTTTATATTATGCTTTGCTTTATAGTTGTAATGTTCAACCAACATCGAAAACGATCGTAATTTCCTTGATTAAAATTAACAAAAGAAGCTACGGTAAAAAAGGTGTTGATGAGTATTTTTATTCTAATTTTTTATAATAGTTTATTTTAAAATTATTTTATATGTTTTATAGAATAATTTTTTTAATATATTATTTGAATATGTAGGTTTTATCCAGAAATATCCCATAGTTTGTTAGAGTCGGAAATGAAACTATCATCAAATAAATATGAAGGTAATATACTTGTTTATGTTAACATGTTTTACAAAGATTTTTGATCAAGTTAGTAATTTTGCCTACATGAAAATTTGATTATTTTCTCCTTTTTTGTTTCAATTGTGATTTAATTAGCCTAAATAAATTATGTGATGTTAATGACTGGATGATGTAGGATTGTTGCAAATAGGATTTCTGCTAAGAAATCTAAGGAGAAGAAAAAGAACTATGAAAAAGAGCTGGAAAAGAGAGTCCAATTACTACAGATTAAAATAGATAATGTAATTATTGAATGTTTGATTGCGATGGCAAAAACATAATCTAAATTTATATTTAAAGATAAATATAGTAAAAAAATTTCGATATAGCTATAAAGCTATGCAATAAAATATAACAAAGACACATCAAAAAGGAATCATGACCTGAAGGATTATTCTAAGATGAAGATAAAGACGATGATATGAGAAGATGAAGATGATGATATGAGAAGATGAAGATGAAGATAATGAAGTTATATAGTAATTATATTTCATAGGATGTTTAGTCAAAGAAAAATGCCTAACCCAGTGATTGATGATATGAGAAGATGAAGATAATGAAGTTATGTAGTAATTATATTTCATAGGATGTTTAGTCAGAGAAAAATGCCTAACCCAGTGAATTGGCGCTTGTAACATTGAAGTGATGAATTTGAGTCTTTAGTGAATTATATGTATTTTACAATACCAATGAATCATTAATGCTATTTATCATTTTATATCATAAATTATTTATTATTATTTCTAATACGAATTAATTTAATTTATCTTCTCCATACCATTAATTAAAAGTAATATTGTAAAATCTTTCATAATTTATTCTTTTAATATAATAATAAAAATATTTATTAGTACCCGTGAAAATGTCAAAATTCTTGAACCGTTTTTAGTATGTTATTATTAAAGGAAGTTCCATTGGATATTAACATGATTTTGATGATGACAACTATTAATGATGAATGTTGCTTGAAAACGTGTGATGTCACATGCAAATATACATGTATGTTTAAAGTAATAAGTG
The DNA here is from genome assembly GCA_963966055.1 of Lathyrus aphaca. Lineage (NCBI taxonomy): Eukaryota > Viridiplantae > Streptophyta > Magnoliopsida > Fabales > Fabaceae > Lathyrus > Lathyrus aphaca. Next base: position 444,121,357 of record OZ014519.1, read on the forward strand.
ATGGAATAATAAAAATATCGAACCCACTAGGAGTGGAAAGTAACATAAGTTGCAAGAATAAAAAGTTTATGGTTATCACAGGTTCAGTTTGATAGAAAGCAAAGTGAATAACAAGTTAACAAGAGTTAATAAGTTCTATAATGGAAAGCATGTTAGACAATGATTTGTTTATATGACGTGTCAGATATTTGTACATGATGTGTTATGTAGTGCCAGGAAAGGTCAGAAAATGATGTTGTTGTGTATCACTATATCATCATAAACATATACAATAAATCAAGGGGACAAATCTCTAATCCTTGCATGTAACTTTTATTCATGTCTAATTTTATTATGAATATCCTCTATGATTGTAACTCATTATTTCTAAAGAAGCTAATCTAGTGAATATCTCTATCATACTATTTTCAATCAATTTTATATGAAATTTACTTATTTTTATATATCTCACATCAACAAGCTTGCATCTTTCTCTAAGTTGAATTTTTAGAGAATCAAATTTATAATTTTTTAACACATGATAAAAAAAGTGTTAACAAAACATCATTTAACACAAGTGACTAATTCATATTAACTTCACATTTCTCAACATAAAATGATTTAGCCCATGATGAGCTTAGTACATATAACAACACTAGTTCCGAAGCAAAACATTCCTAAGCATATAATATAAAAAAATGAATACCTACGAGTAACTTTTCATCTTCTTGAAATTGTTAATCATAAAGAGACAACTTTTGTCACGCCAAATATTGGTAGCATGCACTTGGAATGATGAGAAGGAAAAGGTTTCCACCTTGTTCACCTCACTCTCTTCACCGATCTCTATGTATTTTCTCTCTAGAATGTCAAAATCCTATCATTTATTCTAAGAGGCCCTTTTATAGCCACATCCCACCAGGGTGTTTAGTTGTCTTAGATCATATGCTTTATGTGATTTCAGGAATTGTAGCCAAAAGAATCAACAAAATTCCCTCCAATTCTTCTATTTTGTAACATTGCAGAATCAGGTATGATTAGCATGTGGGTGATAAGGAGTAATGTGAGAGGCTTGTGGTATAGGAAATTAGGCACCTGTGGTTTAATCTGTCCTTTGCAGCAACATAGAGTTGTAGTGGATAGTGTAGAGTTTTGTCCTCTAGAATTTCTTAGTGTCTCTTCAACTTCTAAAAAGATAAACCTCTTAAAAGATAAATATTAATGATGGTAGATTTTAGTTACCACACATTTTAAAGATTGAGAGTTATAACTTTTTGAAAAAATACTTTTTATTTTTGATATAATTATGGTGTTATCATACCCTAACGTTTACCCCTAAGATCCCTCCTCATTTACATCTTTGCAATGAATCAAGATCACAAACTTGGTCGTCTTTTTCATTTTTGTTCATATGTTTATTATTTCACTAGCCACTAATAAAAATACAAAAATATGACGTGTCCCTTTTGTTTCTTTTGCAAGTTAGTGTTTGAAATCAAAATTATAAAGTGATTATCTCCTCAGCTAGAGTTAGAGTTCCTCAAGTCAAAGTGTGGTCAACCATTGTTTTTCAAAGGTTATTTATCAAAGCATGACCTCTAATCTCAAAGAATAGGGTCTCAAGCAACCTTTAACTTCAATTGATCAAATTTTTTTTCAAAGTTTGATAACTTGTTTCTCAAGAAACTTCAAATGCTTATGTGTTTATTTCCATGCCTTCATCAACAAGTTTCCTTAAGCCATTGCAAGATTCAACAAAGAAAATTAAAGAATACATCATTTTGAGTTCATATGTTCATAAAAATGCCTTGAAATTCAAGAGAAAGGTCAAGATTAAAAGGTTATTCAAAGTGGTTTGACCTAAAGAAAGTCAACAATACAAGTCAAAGTTCAAAACTTCATAACTCACTCATTATTCAATATTTTTTAATGCTTCTTTGGGAAAATGACTATCCATTTCATCTTCTACAATTTCTCTTTACAAGTCATCATGAGCCAATTATGCATGAATGGTCATCAAAAGAGCCAATTATGCATGGAGGATCATCAAAAGTTTGGAAACATTGGAGGTCACTTTGTGGACTTGGTGAAATTTGACCTAAATTCAAGTGTTATTTTCCTAACTTCCAAGGATCATAACTCTCTCAATTTTCAACTTTTATGGGCGGTTCATTTTGCCAATTATCTCTTGTGATACCCTCTACAAGTTTGTTTCTGGGATCAAAGGCCAATTATGCTTGGAAGACCATGAAAAGTTTGAAGACAATATAGGTAATTTTGGACTTAGAAAAATTCTGACCTCTAATCATAGGTCATGATGCAACCTTTACAAGCTCTTAACATTTTGCTCAAGCATCCAATTGGAACCTTTCCATTCAAGATTGGTCACACTTTGATCACACATGATTTCACACGAATTCTAACAAATTCTCACCATATTTCATCCTCTCTCCTTAGTTATAAATAGAGCTATCATTTGCACTGAATTCCAAGCTTATAAAGCCCCCAAAACCTATGCCAGAGCTCACACTTTGCACTAAAATTTTGGATTTCATTTTCAAATTCTAAGCTCTTTCAACCTTGTTTCTTGATTCCATTAGCACCTTCGACATCCTCTGTAGTTGTTGCAACAAAAACAAAGCTCTACGACTCACGGAAGTGCTCTAACCAAATCCACCTTTCAAAACCTCTAATCATCATTTGGATAAGGTATTTCTGAGCATCTTTTAGACTCAAACAAGTTACAATAATGTAGCCTGATACTCTTTGATTTTCCCCCAAACTTATCTTGTGTTGATTGTTCATACTTGGCATTTAATTTCTCTTTTCGTGTTTTCATTTTCATTGTGATTTTTCTAAAATTATCCAAGCTCAGTTTATATAAATGATTTTTGAGACTATGGTTAGATTTGTGATGAGAAGACGGTCACAATGGTAGTGTTCTCATTCTTTAATGTTACTATTTGCCAAAGATCCGGTGAGGAGAAACCAAAGACGCTGACCAGGGATCATTAGTGGTGGTCTGTGTTCAAATGTGATCTAGTGCGTTAGTTCATTTAAGGTCCACCACACACCTTAGATTTGGACCACTGGATGCGCCTACACTAGGCCTTTGACTCATATCTAATGGTTTAGCGTTTTACTCTTTTATTTTATTTGTTTTATTTTACTGTTATTTCATTTTCTTTTCTAAAATTAATATTAAATCCATGTTTCATCCAAAAAATCTTTAAAAAAAACCACAAAAATATATTCTATTAGCTCACACCTTGTGTTTTTTTTCTTTAGAATTTTATTTTGTGTTTTGCTAATTTCATTAATTTTCTCATATTTCTTGTATTTTAATTGGTTTAAAATTAGTTTTGTGCATTTTAAAAATCTCCAAAAATTATTTTATGATCCTTGAATTATTTCTGATTTTTCTTGATTTTTATTAAGCTTTTTTTTATGTTTAGATGCTTCATTTTAATTTTTCATTTTACTTTCCATTTTTAAAATCATTTAAAATTGTTTAATGCTTTATTTTATTTTCCTTTGGCATTTTATATCTTGTTTAATTTCTGGTTTCCTTGAATGATGACTTGATTCATCAAAATCTTCCTCAATCTCATGGATTTTGGGTGTTGATGATAGGTTTAATACCTTAATTCACCAAAATGGGTAATTGAAATTGATGGCAGATGAATCTTAAGTCATGGTTCAATTTGGATTCATTTACCTCCATCTCTTTCTCTTTCTTTACCTTTTTTTCTTTTCTCTTGATCAAATGGATGGTTTAGTGTCCATCTTGTTCATGAAGTATGAATTGGTACTTGATGAACTTTCATCATTTTAAATATACCTTCTTTTTGATTATGGATCATTTAAGGTACTTTGGATTGATGTATAAGTTTGTCCTATGTTACCATGAAGAATGGTTGATGTAATCGACCAATCTCCTTGCATTAATGCTTGACCCCTCCTTGGTTTTTACTTGTGCTACATGTTTTAGGGGTATGATTTCTATCATATCTCTAACATGTACGGTATATAAATTATTATTGATTGACATCATATAGTATTGACTTCTGCATAAGTTTGTCTACAACTGCTTAACAAAGCGCTGCATTTGTCATGACTCAGATTACTAATACTAACATACTAATATTTATTGTACTAACTTTACTTTAATGCAATTTAATTTCCTTGAAATTTAAATTCTTGCCATTCACTTTTATCCATTTATTTTAGCATTTCATTTCATATTGTTTATGTATATGCTTCTTTTTCCTTTGTCCACATGGATATATATTTTTTCTCTAAAGACATTAATAGATATCAAACCCTAAAAGACTTAATGGATTTGGACTTATGGACTTAGATTTAGGTTCTTGATCCTATGATGTGAAGACTTGACTTTAGACCTTGGAATTCATCTGGTAACTTTGACAAGAGTTGTCAAAATAGGATACTCAACCTTAAACGTGTCGGCCCTAGCAGGCCTCGGGCTTTTTCGAGTCAGGCCCAAAAAGCCCATTTTGATATGGGCTCCCTTTTTACTACTAAGGCCCAGTCCTGTCTGGGATGCGGGCTACCTGGTGTCGCTCCCGATAAATGAGACTGGCTCAAATAAAGGTACAGACGCGAACGGTCGGCGAGAGGAGGATGTGAGAACACACAGGAGTGAACTCACAGGGAATGAATAGAGTCGCCAGCTAGGCATTTTTATCCCGGGGGGAAAGGTAATGCTGCATAAACCTAGAAAGATATGGATAAGACGGTTGCGAACCAGAGAGACTGAGAAAGGGGGTTGGTTACAACCTGGGAAGGTATTAGCACCCAGATTGTCCGTCGTACTCGACGGGATCCACGCTTAAAAGATTTGTGTTTTAAAGGGGTAGTGTCAGTGCAATCTGTGTATAAAGAGCTGGAAAGAATGCAAGTGTCAGTGTAAAGGAAGTGTGAAGTGAAATATGTGAAGTGTCAGTGTGAGAACAAGAATGAAATGCTCAAGACTATGAGGCTTAAAGAATGATGCTTGAAGGAGGGGGAATATACAGAGACTTTTGTTCGATAACTGTTAAGTTATGCCTACGTATCCTCTCGTGCAATGAGGAAGTCAGAACACCGTAGTTCGACCCAAAGAGACTGAAAGATAAATTGACTTGTGAACTGCTTGCTTGCCTATGCTCAAGTGTATGACCTGTCTGGCTCAGGTGCAAACTGTCTTGCATTAGGCGGAAGAAGCAAGTTCTCGTTTATGAGTGAAGGTGATGAGAAAAGAATCCCGAAGGAGACGATTATTGTTTGTTTTTGAGTTTTCAGTCTTTTATTGCTTTTGGAAGTTTGTCATAAGTTAATGAGCTTAAGCCTAAACCAATGGATTTAGTAAACTCATCACATCTTCCCTCTGATTAGGGGTAATGAGAAGACCTTAAGTGTGAAGTCAGCTTCTCACACTTAATCACCATGATGTAGGATTAAGATCATTAACCTACTTGTGATTATTTAGATGTTTTTTTGGTTTTTGTTTAGTGTTAGGTAATGAGATTAAGCCATAATCAGGGATTAAACAGACTCATTACACCATCCTAATAGAAGGATAATAGATGAGAATGTTTAAGCTGAGGAAAGCTCCTCAACTTAATCCATGATTAGGGATTAAACTCATGACAAAACAAACCTTTGATTAAGTGAATTTTATTTAATGGTAAGATGATGAAGTGGTTTTTAGGGTTTATAAGACAACTTGAGGGGGTTTTGTCCATTAACACTAGGGTTAGTCCTTCTTAACCAATTAAGGAAGAATTAGAACCCTAATGCAAGGCCCAAGTTACAAGTGTGATGTCTTGATGATTATTAGGTGGATTGATTAAAGGAGTTAAACACATTAAGGGTTTAACACTTAGGATTAAATTTATACACTCCATCCTAATAGAAGGATGCAGGCATAAGCTTAATCACAAAGCTTTAAAGCCTTTAGGGTTTAGTCCCTGATTATGAGATGAGAAGAGAAGACTCAAAGAGACACAAAGGTAAAACTAAATGGGGGACTAATCAAACCCTAATTATTGTCATGCTTGGTTGTTCCTAAGGTTTGTGAGGTTTACAGGAGAAGACTTCAAAGGAACCACCAGGGAGCAGATGAAAGGAGCAAAGAGAAACAAAGTAACTTGCTTCATTTAAGAAGACAAGTCACTTGAAGAAAGAAAGTAAGATGAAGAAGAATGAGCAAGCTCAATCTCATACACAAAGTAAAATGCAGCAATGATGCATAAGAGGGATGAAAAGAAATTGTGAGAAGTGAAGGCAAATTCACTTCTCAAAGTTGCTTACCACCTGAAAAGTTAGTGAAAGAAATGCAATGCAATGCAACATGAGATGAAATGGAATGATGTAAATCAAAACCAGAAGCACATACATGATGTTAATGATGCTATGGGATGATGCAAACATGAAACAAAGCATGGGGATGATCATACAAACTTATGGATGCAAATGAAGCAAGTTAAGAACCATGATCATACATGAAAAGTTATGAAGTGCAAATGGCATACAACATGGCAAATACAAGATTCAATGATCAAGCATGCTTCTAATATGTCTTAAGATGTCACATGAATCAAATGGATGCACAAAATGCTATGGCAAGTCAAGGTATGAATGCAAATGCAAGATGGATGCAAAAGGAAGCCCAAATTAGGGTTTATGATCAATGCATCAAACAAAAACCAAAATCAGAAGCAAACATCAAGATAAAAAATTGAAAATGCATTCAAAGGAACCCTAAACCTATACTAACTCACTGCCCAAAGGAGAGGTTCTAACTCTTAACCTAATTAGGGTTATGAATTTCCTAAGATTTCTAGGGTTTTAGGGTACCTTGACAAGAAAAATGTCAAACAAATTGAAAATGAAAGATCAAATCATGCCAATTTAATCTCACAAACTACATGATATGCAAAACACAATGCAAAAAGAATCAAAGTCCAACTCTCAATGGTTAGGCAGAAATGATTTTTTGAAGTTTGGATCAAAATAATGCTTTGAAAATGAATTAATTCCATGGAAAATTATCAAAGTGCATCAAGATCAAAAAGGAAATTTGGTTTGAGGGTTGGACAATGTTTCTAAATGGTTTTAGATGTTTCATGAATTTTTTGGTGATTTTTAAATACCTAAAAGTATTTTTAATTAATTAATTCTCATTAATTAATTAAAAATAAACTTTTAAATATTTAAAAATATTTTTTTTATGTGAAAAATAAAAATAAAAATGTTTTTGGTTTCTGAAAATTAATAAAAGTTTATATAAAAATTTTCAGAATTTTTAAAAAGGTTTTGCTATTTTTAATAAATATGAGAAAACAAATGAAATAAATGTAAAATAAAAATGAATTTAATCTGAAAAAAAGAAAAGTATGCAAATCTAAAGGTCCAGATTCAAATATGCACGCGCGCGAATTGACCTGGCGCCACATCCAAGGGCTGAGATTCAAACTTCCATAATTATGATTAGCCCTAATTAATTATGCCCTAATGACTTTCAGGCGACCGGAACACTGTTCCGGTCGTCTTCTCCGGCCGTCTCAAATCTCCAACTCTCTCTACACGCATCCAAAACAAAATCTAACTACCCAGAAATCATCCCCACTTAAAAACGAGTCAAACCCCTCAATCAAACAACATTTATCATTCAAAAACAGAGAGAATCGAATCAAACATTTTTTAGGGCAAAAGTTTCAGACAGTGCATACATCCTGGTTTCTCAACCATTTTCAAAAGTAAGCACATATTCATGATCAGGGGAGTGCATAGAAGCTATTAAGAACTTAAAAACATGTTTCTGGAAAAAAAGTTTTGAGTTGACTACCTGAACTGAAGCTTTCGATTCAGGAGCTTTCTGGCTGTTTCTTTGGCTCAAATGCACTCCAATGATCCTCCTAGGAAGCTTGCAATGTTTGTTTGGAGTTTAGAATGGATGGTTTGAAGATAGCAGAAGTTCTGTTCAATGGCAGGTGGTGATCGTGTTTTTGATTCAATGGCTTTCAGGCTGTTTTGAAGGTTGGTTTGTGTTCAGTGAAGCATGGTGAGATTGTTTGTGAAGTTTGTTTATGAGTTTATGGCCTGTATGATGAGTTTCGAAGGCTCTTGCAAATGAAGGTGAAAATGAGAATGCTGAGTTATGGAGTGTTTTAGGCTTGTGTTCTTGTTGCTTTGGCTTGCTTTTTCTTTGTATAAACAATTGCCATTGGTCAGATGAAGTGATGTGTGCTTTATTGATTGGTATGGGTCCTTTTGCCAAAATGTCAAAGTTGGTGTAAGAGAAGTATGGGCTACTTCCTAGCCAAGGACAAAGGGTGTGTCCTGCGCAGCATGATGAGGGGAGATGCCTAGGGTGGCTCAGCAAGCTAGCAAGCAAGTGGGTTGTGTCTTATGATGAGTTTTGCAACTTGCCTTGCTTTTGATCTTTATGAAATATCTTGCTCCATAAGCCATAAAACACGTGATTCTTTGGGTGCAATCTGACTTTTAGGACTTGTGTGATCATGTGGTGGAGTTTAGAAATGCATTTGATGACTTGATTTGCCTTGAGAAGTGAATTTGCAACTTTGCCTCTTTGGTGGAAACTTTGAAATTTTGTGTTTTTTGCCAACTTTGACAAACCATAACTTTTGATCCAAAATGAATTAGGTCATGTTCTTGTACTTTTTGAAAAGGGAATGATCCATTCTACAACTTTCATGACCAAAGTTTTTCCATTTGAAGCTTTTTTGAATCAAAAAGTAAGGGTTGAAAAAGTTGCCTAAAATAACAATTTCATTAAAAGTCAAACTTGCCCAAAAAGTCAACTTTGCAAAAGACTTGTAATTCTTCAATTTTGTTAAATTCCAACATCTTCCATGATCAACTAAAGATCATATACAATCAAAATGATGAAGAACACCCTTTGGTTGGGTCATTGGGGGCCTCAGATGCCCTGATTTTACACTGACTTGCTTGAAAAGTCAACTCTTGATCAGATGACTTCCCCATGGAACTTCTTCATGAAAATTGATATGCATACTCCCTATACCATATTGAGACCAATAGAAACAAGAATGACCAAAAAATTTGGGGTTATGGCCTCTGAAACCAAAACCCTAATTCTAGGTCATCTGTGTAGTCAAGCCTGGCTCTGCTTCCATACCATCCTCAGTTCTTGTGATTCTTTGGTATTCTTGACTTTGAGAGGATATAATATGATACTTGAACACACATGGACCTCTTTGAAGTGATTGATGACCTTTGGAGTGGCTCAAGAAGCTCTTGGATTGCTCAGACCACAAACCCTAGGTGCAGATGACTTTGAATCTATGCAGTGAATCAAAAATGTGGTATGAGATGTTATGATGGTGATTATGTATATGAAATGATCACAAGCCATGGTGTGAATGGGTGAGGGCAAATTTGGGGTGTTTACAGCTGCCCCTATTCAAACATGAGTTAGCTGTGCAGGATGTAAGCAACGGCTTAACAGGCAAACAAGATAACTTGTGGTTGAATACCAAAGACAGTCCAAAATTTGCACTCACAGAATGAAGAAGAAAAGGGATATAGATTGTAAAAGAAAATAAAGTATATTGTAAAGTATGGGCGACGGAGGACGACCGTCGAGCAGAGGACGACTGCTGGGTAAAGAGCAATGACGGGGACGGCCGACATGCTGGGAAAAGTGCGGGAAATAAAGCAATGACGGGGACGGCCGACATGCTGGGGATAAAAGGGGTTATGATGGGGACGACCATCAAGCAAAGCTGTAAGATTCACTGGGGATTAATGAAAAATGATGGGGACGGCCATCAAGTTCATAAAGCAAAGTAACCAACGATGGGGACGGCCATCGGGCTAAAAAGAAAAGGGACCACGACGGGGACGGCCATCGGGTTAAAGAATAAATGAAATAAACAGATGATGAGGTACGGTCATCAAAGGTGAAGGACGATCACCTAGCAGGGGACGGCTGCTCTGTAAGGGTTAAGATGAGGGACGGTCATCTAAGGTGGAGGACGACCACCTGGCAGGGTACGGCCGCCGAAAATATCGCGACATAGGACGAATGCCGGATAAAAGGTCAACGATGGGGACGGCCATCGGATGAGCATGATGGAGGACGACCATCAAGAGGTGGAGGACGACCACCTAGCAGGGGACGGCTGCTCTCAAGGTTTATCATGACATAGGACGAACGCCAGATAACCAAAATCAACAATGGGGACGGCCATTGGATAAAAATGATGAAGGACGATCATCAAAAAGGTGAAGGACGATCACCTAGCAGGGGACGGCTGCTAAATATATCACAACATAGGACGAATGTCGGATAAAAAGGTCGACGATGGGGACGGCCATCGGATGAGCATGATGAAGGACGATCATCAAGAGGTGGAGGACGACCACCTAGCAGGGTACGGCTGCTCTCAGGGTTTATCATGACGAATGTCAGATAAAAAGAAAATTGTTTTACTAGGGAATAGTAAACACGGACGAGTGTTTACATCCAAGAAATAAAAGGTATAAGTGTTTGGTATTGTGTACAGATTAAAGATGCGGACGAGCATCCTTAAAACTATGATACGGACGAGTATCAGGTAGAAACAAATACTGACACGTGTTCAGAGATGATGATACGGACGAGTATCAACTGGTTAACAGAGAACACAGACGAGTGTTGAATCTGAAGGGACTCCTCTGGGGAATAGTAGACACAGACGAGTATCTATATTCAAGAAGACATGAGTGTATGGCTTAAAGATGCGGACGAGCATCCTTAAGACTATGATACGGACGAGTATCAGATAGAAACAAACGCTAGACGCATGCTCTGAGATGATGGTACAGACGAGTACCAACGGGTTAACAAAGAACACGGACAAGTGTCGAATCTGTGGGGATATAAATGGTGTATATAAGATACAGACGAGTATCTGTATAAGTGAAATGAGAGTGAAAAGTATGAGTAGTGTAGACGAGTGTTCAACCTGCTAGAGAGAGTGACACAGACGAGTGTCAAGAGGTATATTATACACAAGTATATGATTCACAAAGTGTTTAGGTTACTGTGCTGGGAAAAATGACATGGACGGATGTCAAGGGAATGTATATATACAAGTATTTGTGAGTGCAAAGAGGACGCTTTGGCTTTCTGCTGGGGATACGACACGGAAGGGTGTCGGGAAGTATCTGTAATATATGAATGTTTGTTTGTAAAGAAAAGCTCGGGCGACTTTTCTGGGGAATCATGACACGGACGGGTGCCAGGAAGTATCTGTATTTGTTAGTGGAAATGCCTTAACTCTCTGGTGGGGAATCTGGGGAGCATTCCGTATACTGTTGATGGGTTGCTAATATTCACAAGTGTTCGATTCAGACCATGACTTATGATTATGCTACATGTTTGATTTTTGCCGTAATGCTCCGTATTAAGCGGAATGCTACGCTTTGTGGGGTGAATATGATGCGAATGCCATGATTATGCAAAAGATACCACTCTGGGATGCGGATCCCATTGTTGCGAAGATCTCTGGTTGATCTGTTGAAGTGAACATCCCAGCTGGGGATGAGATCGTTGGTAGATCTGATGAAATGATTCTGCTTGGGGAAATGGGTCGATGATAAACCTATTCCTGTAAATGAAGGACCCAGCTGGGGTTTGTAGAAGCTTTCGTCACTCTGTTGTGATTCCTTCGTGTGTTGCTCTTCTGGAGAGAGGCTGAGAATCTGTGGGGAAGCGGTTCCCTGGCTTTTGTACTTAGCTGAGGAAGAATGATTGGCAATTCGGCTGGGGAGAAAAATAACAAGTGGCAACTCAGCTGGGGAGCAAGCACTTGGGTGCTAAGACTGAGTGTTGATTTGGCCAGCTTGCTGGGATGAAGCTTACATGCCCCATGTTGCACTTTGAATACCTGCAATCCTGTAAAGACACGAGACGCACAAGTAATCCCTAGGTATCCCTTACCGGATTCCGTCACAGGAGTTAGACACTTCCGAGAGTAAGTATATTTCCTGCAAGCACGTAGTTTTTATTTTTTTTGAGGATAAGCATCTGTATTCATGCAATCAGTATTTTAAAGATATCAGACATTCTTTGCAAATAAAATGAAGTGTACGAGGTGATACTTGACTGAAAATCTGTTTTTATTAATTCATATGCCCTGAATTGGCAGGATACAGTCAAAGAAACATATCTCCTGAAATGAGGAGATTGTTACAAATTGAGAAACAAGATGCTGGCAATGTTGACGACGCTTTAAGGAGCTTCCTCTTTTGCTATGACTCGTATGACTTTTGACGTTCTTCTCGTCTTGCTTTCTGAAGAAGGCTGATTCTGAAAGAAGCTTGATCCTTTCGAAGCTTACCAAGTTGTAGGTGATACAGACGAATTCAGAGTGCAGTTGTTCGCTTATTCCCTTATTTTGCATGGATCGCCCTTTCGGGTTTTCAATCCATCGGGATACCCATTTTTGCCTGAGCTGTCCAATGCGGCTTTTCAACTCAGCGGGTGTACACATTTTTTTTTTTTTTTTGTTTCCCTTATTTTTGCCCAAGTCTTTTATTCTGTTTTTGACTTGCCGGGATGCCCTGTTTTTGCCTGGACTTACATTCTGTTTTTATGTCCAGCGGGTCATTTTTTATGCGAAGTATTTTTTAGCTGCATCTGAATTCACAGGGGACGGGAAGTCTTCACCATCCATGGTGCTGAGCATCAGTGCTCCACCAGAGAAAACTTTCTTTACTACAAATGGTCCTTCATAATTTGGAGTCCACTTGCCCCTGTGGTCTGTATGAGGAGGGAGGATTCTCTTCAGCACAAGATCTCCTACTTGGTACTCTCGGTGCCTGACTTTCTGATCGAAGGCTTTCTTCATTCTTTTCTGATACAACTGCCCATGACAGATTGCAGCCAATCTTTTCTCTTCAATCATACTCAGTTGTTCGTATCGGGACCGAACCCATTCTGCTTCGTTCAGCTTAACATCCATCAATACCCGTAGAGAGGGTAATTCAACTTCAACAGGTAGGACTGCCTCCATACCATACACGAGCTGATACGGTGTTGCCCCAGTGGATGTTCTGATTGACGTGCGGTACCCGTGCAAGGCGAACGGTAGCATCTCATGCCAGTCTTTGTAGGTGACTACCATCTTCTGCACAATCTTCTTGATATTCTTGTTAGCTGCCTCAACAACGCCATTCATCTTTGGCCTGTAAGGAGAAGAATTGTGGTGTTGGATCTTGAAGTCCCGGCATAGCTCTGCCATCATCTTGTTGTTTAAGTTGGAACCATTATCAGTAATGATTCGCTCGGGAACTCCGTATCTACAGATGATATCTCTCTTCAGAAATCGGGCTACCACTTGCCTCGTAACATTTGCATATGAAGCTGCTTCAACCCACTTGGTAAAATAGTCAATGCCAACTAGGATGAATCTGTGTCCGTTCGAAGCAGTCGGCTCAATCTTGCCAATCATATCAATGCCCCACATAGCAAAGGGCCAGGGTGAAGACATCACATTCAAAAGATTGGGAGGCACATGCACCTTATCTGCATAGATCTGGCATTTATGGCATTTCCTGGCATAGGCACAACAATCGGCATCCATTGTGATCCAGTAATAACCTGATCTTAGCAATTTCTTAGCCATGGCATGCCCTCCTGCATGGGTACCAAAGGATCCTTCATGCACCTCGTGCATCAATAAGTCTGCTTCTGTTCTATCAACGCATCTGAGGAGTACCATATCAAAGTTTCTCTTGTACAAAGAACCATCAGTGTTCAGAAAGAAACTACCAGCTAGCCTTCTTAATGTCTTCTTATCATTGGAAGATGCCCCAGGTGGGTATGTTTGATCCTCCAAGAAGCATTTAATGTCATGGAACCAAGGCTTATCATCTTTGATAACATCTACTGCGAACACATATGCTGGTCTATCGAGTCTGGACACTGAAATCTGCGGTACAAAGTTGGCAGCTTGAACTTTGATCATTGATGAAATGGTAGCCAGAGCGTCTGCAAACTGATTCTCGTCCCGAGGGATGTACTCAAGATTGACCTTTGTGAAGAAAGTCAATAACCTTCTTGTATAATCCCTGTAGGGTATCAGATGATCCTGGTGGGTATACCATTTGCCGTTGGTTTGATTAACTACCAGAGCTGAATCTCCGAATACAGTCAATGTCTTGATCCTGAGGTCAATGGCTTCCTCAAGACCCATAATGCAAGCTTCGTATTCAGCCTCGTTGTTAGTGCAGTTGAAGGTGAGCTTTGCCGAGAAAGGCATGTGAACTCCTTCAGGTGTAATGAGTACCGCACCAACACCACGACCATTCATGTTAACAGCCCCATCAAACATCATAGTCCATTCTTCTTCTGGGTCAGGCCCTTCAGTGTGAACAGGCTCTTCATGATCTTTTGCTTTTATGAACATGATGTCTTCATCGGGGAAGTCAAATCTCATAGGCTGGTAGTCATCAATAGGTTGCTCAGCAAGATATTCAGACAACACACTGCCCTTGATGGCTTTCTGAGATGTGTACTGAATGTCATATTCCGTGAGAATCATTTGCCATCTTGCAACCCGTCCGGTAAGAGCTGGCTTCTCAAAAATGTACTTAACTGGGTCCATCTTGGAAATCAATAAAGTGGTGTGGGTCAACATATACTGTCTCAATCGGCGAGCAGCCCACGCTAAAGCACAACAAGTTTTCTCGAGCAGTGAATAACGTTGTTCACAGTCGGTAAACTTTTTGCTCAGGTAGTATATTGCATACTCTTTTCGACCAAACTCGTCATGCTGGCCCAGCACACACCCCATTGACTCTTCTAATACTGTCAAGTACATTATCAGAGGTCTTCCTTCAACTGGAGGCATAAGGATTGGTGGTTCTTGCAGGTATTCTTTGATCTTGTCAAAAGCCCTCTGGCAGTCTTCGTTCCACCTGACCGTCTGTTCTTTTCTTAACAGCTTGAACAAGGGTTCACAGGTTGCTGTAAGGTGAGATATGAACCTTGAGATGTAGTTCAATCTACCTAGAAACCCTCAAACTTCTTTTTCTGACTTCGGTGCAGGCATTTCTTGAATGGCTTTGACTTTATCAGGGTCCACTTCAATCCCTTTCTCGCTTACGATAAAACCCAGCAGCTTACCAGATCCCACCCCAAATGTGCATTTGTTGGGGTTCAGCTTCAGTTGGTACTTCCTCAGACGCTTGAATAACTTCAGCAGATTTACCAGGTGGTTTTCTTCTGTGAGGGACTTGGCAATCATGTCATCCACATAACACTCGATTTCTTTATGGATCATATCGTGGAATAATGTTACCATAGCCCGTTGATATGTTGCACCAGCATTCTTCAATCCGAATGGCATCACCTTGTAACAGAACGTGCCCCAGGGTGTGATGAAGGTTGTCTTCTCCATGTCTTCAGGTGCCATTTTGATCTGATTGTATCCTGAAAATCCGTCCATGAAGGAGAACACCGAGAACTGAGCCGTATTATCGACCAATACATTAATGTGAGGTAATGGGAAATCATCTTTTGGGCTAGCTCTGTTCAGGTCCCGGTAGTCAACACACATTCTTACTTTGCCGTCTTTCTTAGGCACAGGTACTATATTAGCAACCCACGGCGGATAGCTAGTTACAGCAAGGAACCCGGCGTCCCACTGCTTTTGTACCTCTTCTTTGATCTTCATTGCCATGTCCGGGCGAGTACGGCGCAGTTTCTGTTTAACCGGCGGGCAATCTTCTCTTAAAGGCAGCTTATGCATAACAATATCGGTATCCAACCCTGGCATATCCTGATAAGACCAAGCAAACACATCCACATATTCTTGAAGCAGGTCAATCAGTCGTTCTTTCACTGAGTTTTGTAAGCAGGCCCCGATTTTAACTTCTTTCACATCTTCATCTGTACCAAGATTAATCGTTTCGACCTCCTCCTGATGAGGAGTGATAACCTTCTCCTCTTGTCTCAACAACCTGGCTAGCTCTTCAGGAAGCTCGTAATCTTCTTCAACCCCTTCATCAGCTTGATTGATCGGATTGTCAAAGTCATACGAAGTCATAGCCGTGCTGTTGTCGGTGCTGTCTGGAAGGCACTCTCTGCAAGGGTTCAGTTTGTTCATTTTAGTGATTGATTTTAATCTTGTTTAGAAAAGTGAAATAAAGTTGTCATTTTGAAAACACTGCCATTTATTTTTTGTACAAAAAGAAAAATGGAAAAACAGTGAGCAGAAAAGAAAAAGACTCATTTGCAAAAGATGTCTGATATTTCATTGATTAATCTTGTTGCACAAAAATTACAGATGGCCCGATTACAAAATGAGTCTTGTCATCTTGGGCAAGATGCAAGACTTGATGCATGCTTAAAATATACAGGAAATAATAATTACTCTGCAGGAGTAACCCTTATAATTTCCTGGGAAGACCAGTTTGAGATACGGCTCCCCGGGATCCTTGGACGAATCCAGCTTTCCAGGTTGCGTTCATCTTCCAACTCATCTTCCAAGTTGTTGACAACATCAGGGGTGAGCATCCCCCCACTAACAAAGTTGGGCTTCTTAGCAGCCTCTGCTTGATCTTGTTGAGTTGGTTTGTAACCCAACCCAAATCTATCCTCTTTCTTCTCCACAGGCAACAACTTGCCCCAGCCTTGAGCATTCCCTTCTTCCACAACCCTCCGGGCTTGCTGGTAGGATGTCATGGAAGTCCCAAGTACAGCAAACGTTTCATTAATATTCAGGGCCTCAAACCCCTGACTCATCGTTTCGTGGATCTCCCCATCCATCTCAATGTATTTGTATGTAGCCAGATGGCTAACAAAAATATCTTCCTCTCCACAAATAGTAACGACTTGGCCCTCCCACTCGAATTTTAACTTCTGGTGAAGGGTAGACGTAACTGCGCCAGTGGCATGAATCCATGGTCTACCCAACAAACAGCTGTAGGCAGGCTGAATGTCCATCACGTAGAAGGTCGTTTTGAAAATTTGTGGGCCAATCGTTATAGGCAACTCAATTTCTCCCAGAACTGATCTCTTAGAGCCGTCAAAGGCTCTCACTACTAAGTTACTGGGACGTAATGCCAATCCTTCATATTCCAGCTTCACAAGGGCTTTTTTAGGTAAGACATTGAGGGATGATCCTGTGTCTACCAGTACATGGGAAAGAATTGCACCCTTACACTCCATGGTAATGTGCAAAGCCTTGTTGTGATTGCGGCCTTCTGTAGTCAAATCAGTGTTGGTAAACCCTAGTCCATTACTAGCATTAACATTTCCAACCACAGCTTCCAACTGATTGACCGTGATCTCTTCTGGCACATAAGCTGCGTGCAAGACTTTTAGTAGTGCGTTCCGATGAGCCTCGGAGCACATAAGCAATGATAGAATGGAGATCTTGGAAGGCGTCTGGTGAAGCTGGTCCACTATCTTGTAATCACTCTTCTTGATGATTCTCATGAATTCATCAACCTCTTGATCAAAAGGGGTTTTCAAAGCTTCTCTAACAACTTGATCTTCTTGCACCATGCTCTTCCCTTTTGCCTTGGCAGCAGCTTCTGCTTCAGCAATGGGTCTTGGAATCTGCGGGGCAAAGAGACGTCCGCTTTGGGTGAAGCCTCCGCCTCCCCCCACATTGTCTATTTGTGGTGAAGAAGTTGATGATTTGAGAGTGATTTTCTGTCCTTCGCAATATAGATCAGAGCCGTAATGCCAAGGGATGGCATTACTGCTTTCATAGGGAACTGGCCCAGGCACTGTGATAGTGACTGGACTGATGGCAGCTGCAGAAGGGACCTTGATAGTATGTGGATCATAGTATATTGTGACTGGTGCTCTGATAGGGGTGGCATTTTGTGAGTTGTAGGCAGAATCATTTGCAGGATCATAATAAATTGTAACCGTTGAGACATTCTCATTGTTTGCTGCTGATGTTGTGGGAGACACTGTTGATTGGATGGATGTTGTTGTTGTAGGAGACTCTGAATGAAGGGGTGCTGAAGTTGTAGAAGGGATGTTTGTTGGTATTTGTTCCATTGAAGTAACAGATGAAGCATTTGTTTATGAGATTGAAGAGTTGTTCGGAACAATGGTTGTTGTAGTTGTAGAAGACTCGGGAATTGTTGTTAAGGAGATTGCTGGATTGGTAGGTATTGATGTTGTGATTTGAAGTAGGCCACTCTGGATGAGACCATCTATGCCATCTCTCAAGTTATCACACCCATTCACTGAAATGTTGCAATAAGCACACCCTAGCTCACATCCCGGGAACATTTGACATTCAAGGAGTTGAGCTTTAATCTCTACCAAGGGTGTCCGAATCTGACCCACACTGGTTATCAAGTAAGACGGCTTATCTTCTTCAATAGCATTGATTCTGGGTCCTCCGTGGTGTGGCATAGGGTTCTTGTTAACATTTGGTGGTGGTGCAAAGTTTAGAGCTTTGGAATCCACTAGATCCTGCACTTTCATGTGCAAAGCTCTACACTTCTCTGTACTGTGGCCAGGTGCATTCGAGTGAAAAGCACATCTGGCGCTGGCGTCATAATTTCTGGGCAGACTGGTAGGATCTGGAGGTGCCAATGTCCTTAGCTCAACCAGGTTGAGTTTCAGGAGTTGTGGCAGTAATGTGGCATAGGGTATATGGATCGGATCGATCACCCTATTGGCCTGAGAAGGTCTCTGTTGGAACGATCTTTGCTGATTGTTGTTGTTGGTGTTGTTGTTGTTATAATTTCTCTGAGGAGGATACTGAGTTTGTTGCTGGTAATTTTGTTGTTGTGGTTGATAAGCTGGTTGAGGATGAATTGGAGCGGGAATGGTGACTGTTGCCACAGACCTATGAACATATTGGGGTCTGCCCCTGCTGGTATGGATAGCATTGGTTTCACCAGTTCTTCTTGGGCCTACAAAAGGCTTTCTTGTGTTGCTGGATGAGCTAGCACCGTTGTCAGAAATCTTACCCATCTTTAATAGGCTCTCAATTCTCTCCCCGGCTATAACGACATCTGCAAAGCTGGTAGAAGAAAAGGCAGCTAGCCTATCAATGTATGTCCCTTGGAGAGTGTTCATAAACATATCAGCCATCTCCCTCTCTGACATGGGTGGCTGGACAGCAGCAGCAAGCTGTCTCCACCTCTGGGCGTACTCCCGGAAGCTTTCTCTGGATGACTGTGACATTCCCATCAGGAGGGTCCTGTTGGGAGCCATATCCAAGTTGTACTGGTATTGTCTGATAAAGGCCTCAGCCAGGTCCTTCCAACACCTGATGGTCGCTCTAGTCAGATGAGAGTACCATTCCCTTGAAGCTCCGGTTAAGCTATCTTCAAAATAAAACATCCATAGCTTTTCGTCCATGGTATATGCCTTCAGCCTCCCCAGAAAGGATTGTAAATGGGTTCGGGGACAGGAAGTTCCGTTGTACTTCTCAAAACATGGAAGTTTAAATTTGTGGGGAATCCTGACCCCGTCCACTAGACCCATGTCCATAACATCAAAGCCCAAAGAATTCTGGGACTCCAGGGATCTTAGTTTCTCAGCAATCTCATCTAGCCTTCTGTCATAGGCTTCCTCCCCAGCTCCCATCACTGTAAATTGATCTTCCTGGGGGTCTTCTTGCAGCACTCTACCTGCAGTGGTAGTCCCTTGCACATTAACAGGGATGTTGATCTCTGGGTGAAGGTGGGGTCCATAGACTGGAGGATTAACATGAGGTTGAACTCTCTCATTATTGCTTGTCCCAGCAGTCCCTAGATGGGGGTCTTCCTGATTCTGCCTCTCTACCAGTGCTCTTAATCTCTCTTGGCTTTGAGCCATATTATTCATCACCTCCATAAATTGTGTCATCTGATTCCTCATTTCCAATCTCTCATTGGTCATTTGGGTCCTGACCTCTGTACGGTCCTGCTGTACTTGGTCCATTTGTATACCCGGAAGGTTGTTGCGGGTTGGATATCTGTGTGGACGGTTGAGTGGAAACACCCGACGTCGAGCAATAGTTCCTGAAGTCACAAGAGAGTTAGTAACAATAAAACAAGAAACCTACAAAACAAAACAAAAGGTTAGTATGCAATGCAGTATGCTTATTTGTTTCCAAGGTATCCGGCTTGGCACTTGGTTTTGACCTTTCCAGACCCCTGAAGAAGATGCTTTTGATGTTGCTTGGAAAAACTCAGATAAAAACAAACCAACACATATATATTACAAAAAGTAAATGATACATAGTTTGTTTCTTTTTACAATACATGCCCTCTGAGGGGTCAAAAATACAACATAAAGAAAAGTACATGAAATGAAAGCAACAACAAGCAAAAGTCAAACACCAAGACCAAACTCATCCTCTTGAACTTCCTTGAGAAGTGCTTCAGTCACAGGATCAGCTGGACGCTCTGTGAGATTCCTGATGAGGAGATTCCTGGTAGTAACAGCTGCGGTTAGCTTCTTGTGTCGACTCTGGTCCTTTGACCTCTTCACACCAGCTTTGATCTTCAACTCTGAGATCTCTCTCTGGGTTGCTGCCAGGGCTTCCTGCTGCTCTCTTGCACTAGCTTCCAGCTGCTCAATCTTATCCTGAGTCCATTTATCCTCCTGAGTACGAGCTTCGGTGATCCTGACCCACCTAGCTTGACTCTCCTTCAAATACAAATCAGTCCTGGCCTTTTGGAACTGAGCCTCTTTGCAGGCATTCTTCAAAATTTGTTCTCCGGCCCTTGACTTCTTGATATAATCCTCTGACTTTTCAATCCTGGCTAGATGCTCCACCTTTAGCTTTTCTAACCTTTCAATGTCCAGCCGACCATCACTCCTCTCCCAGAGGGTCTTCTGTAGAGCCTGAGTCAGATTCTCATTTCTCTCTTTCAACTTCTCAAACTCCTCTAAGCTGACAGTTGCTGGAGGTGGTGCTGTGGAGGGCCCGGGTACATCTTCAATGGTGAAGGGCATCCCAGAAATTTGAGCCCTGGCATGAGACCACTCATAGTACTGAGCTGAGGCCACATTGTTGCATCTCCCAAGGATGGTTACCCCTTTAGTCTGGACATTGTCCCAAGCCCAGGATGCTTGCCTGATAATAGCCAGATTAGGCTTGATCTCACAATAAAGGGTCTCAGTCAGATCCTGTGCTCTAGGAGGGTGGACCAATGCATAACCCAGTTGTCTTTTGAATAGCAGAGGGTTGTAATTGATGCAACCCTTCACTCCTATCAGAGGTACATTGGGGAACTGCCCACAACTAGTAATGATGTCTTTGCCCTTAGTACTCTGAGTGCACCACCTGATGTCATCTGAGGTTAGAACAACAAGCCTCCTAGCCCAGTTCTTCTGCTGGTGAGGGTTCAAGAATGCATCAGTCTTTGGCAAATGTTTGAGCAGCCAGGTATGGAACAAAGGTGCACAACATCTTACTAATCTTCCCCTTTGTTTTTCATTCCTTTGGTGAACAGAGTAGTAGAGATCTCCCAGTAAGGTGGGCACTGGGTTCCTCAGGATGAAAAGATGGATTGCATTCTTACTAACAAACTTAGGCTCATCTGCAAATAAAATAACCCCATATATGCTAAGGGCTAATAATGCACAGACTGCCTTCCACTCCCCCAAGGAGGCCTTCAGAATAGCCTGAGAGGTCAAGAAATCCAAGTGAAAGCCAGAGACTCCAGCCTTGGCTGTCATGTTCTGCCCAATCAGAACTGGTTCCAGATATAATGCCTTTGCCACCTCTTCATTACTAGGGAAAGCCATCTCAGGGTTGAAGGGGACTCCACCCCTGATAGGTACACCAATCAGCGATGAATACTCTTCCAACAAGGGTCCCAACTGAAAGTTCTGGAAGGTGAAGCACCTCAGAGGGGGATCATAGAACTGCAAGCAAGTATGAATCAAGCTCCTCTATGAAGGGTCCAAATCCATAACCACATCAAGGATTCCTCCATAATGTTCTCTGAATAGTGGTATATGGTCTGGAGTAATCAGGGTCTGAATCTTCCTGATGCTAGCCAACTCAGGCTCAAAGAAATGATAGGAGATGTTGCTCTTCTTAGGTGCCATGTTGCTGAAGAAGAGCTGAGACAGATGCTGAGAATAACACTGAAGATGGGCCACTGACAGGCTGAGACTGGTGATGCAGGTGACTGAAGCAGGTAGCTGATAGCTGAAACAAGTACTGATGTAGATAGGTCTATGCTGATGAAGGGGTCAAAACCAAGCCAAAATATATGGTGTGGATACCCTGAAAAACAAATAAACAAATGTTAAAATGATGCAATGATGATGTATGCAAATGATATGCAAGGGTTTGTGACTGTGCTGGATCTGATTAACTGCCTTGATGTAGGTCCATATGTGTTCAAGAAATCCAGATGGAGGTTCATAAGTCCAGTAACCGAGGTGGGGGACTCAAATAAAGAGTCACATGTCCTGGGTTAAAAATCACAAGAACTGTTCCAAAGTGGAGTACTCTTAACAATGTAACAGGGTATGTTGAGGTCAAGGGTACCTGCAAACCTGTAAACAGCCCAACCCCCTCACAGGTGATGTTCTAAAACAAGGATCCTCAGACTTGGATCAGTTATGAGAAGTGTAAACACTTCTAACCCGGAGGTACAGTGTTTACAATAACCATAAAAAATCCTCCTCTAATTTACCTCAGTTTCTGAAGGTCAATACTAAAGGTCATCCAGACTTAGCAGGCTTCCCAGATAGCCCTAGCACTACAGGAAATCTGCAGCACAGAGTTCTCAAGAAGAAACCCATATCTGAACCGTGTTTCATATTCCCGCACCAGACCGAAATGGAATGGGAAAGAACATGAACCACTCTAGCCTAGGTGTCACTCAGGTCCCAGGTATAGGACCTTAACTCTCAGTAGAACACCCACCCACCAAAATAACAAAACAGATCCAGCCAGCACAGTATGACAGTATGGTATATGTAAAGCTATAAAGAAAGCAATAAAACAACTGTACATAAAGCAAAAATAAATACAGATACAAGCACAAATAGCACATAACACCCCAGTAAACACAAATCAAACAAGCGCTAGGAGGAACCCACAAAAAGAACCAGAAGCCCTGGTTGTAGTATAAGGTTCCCCAGCAGAGTCGCCAAGCTGTCGCTCCCGATAAATGAGACTGGCTCAAATAAAGGTACAGACGCGAACGGTCGGCGAGAGGAGGATGTGAGAACACACAGGAGTGAACTCACAGGGAATGAATAGAGTCGCCAGCTAGGCATTTTTATCCCGGGGGGAAAGGTAATGCTGCATAAACCTAGAAAGATATGGATAAGACGGTTGCGAACCAGAGAGACTGAGAAAGGGGGTTGGTTACAACCTGGGAAGGTATTAGCACCCAGATTGTCCGTCGTACTCGACGGGATCCACGCTTAAAAGATTTGTGTTTTAAAGGGGTAGTGTCAGTGCAATCTGTGTATAAAGAGCTGGAAAGAATGCAAGTGTCAGTGTAAAGGAAGTGTGAAGTGAAATATGTGAAGTGTCAGTGTGAGAACAAGAATGAAATGCTCAAGACTATGAGGCTTAAAGAATGATGCTGGAAGGAGGGGGAATATACAGAGACTTTTGTTCGATAACTGTTAAGTTATGCCTACGTATCCTCTCGTGCAATGAGGAAGTCAGAACACCGTAGTTCGACCCAAAGAGACTGAAAGATAAATTGACTTGTGAACTGCTTGCTTGCCTATGCTCAAGTGTATGACCTGTCTGGCTCAGGTGCAAACTGTCTTGCATTAGGCGGAAGAAGCAAGTTCTCGTTTATGAGTGAAGGTGATGAGAAAAGAATCCCGAAGGAGACGATTATTGTTTGTTTTTGAGTTTTCAGTCTTTTATTGCTTTTGGAAGTTTGTCATAAGTTAATAAGCTTAAGCCTAAACCAATGGATTTAGTAAACTCATCACATCTTCCCTCTGATTAGGGGTAATGAGAAGACCTTAAGTGTGAAGTCAGCTTCTCACACTTAATCACCATGATGTAGGATTAAGATCATTAACCTACTTGTGATTATTTAGATGTTTTTTTGGTTTTTGTTTAGTGTTAGGTAATGATATTAAGCCATAATCAGGGATTAAACAGACTCATTACACCATCCTAATAGAAGGATAATATATGAGAATGTTTAAGCTGAGGAAAGCTCCTCAACTTAATCCATGATTAGGGATTAAACTCATGACAAAACAAACCTTTGATTAAGTGGATTTTATTTAATGGTAAGATGATGAAGTGGTTTTTAGGGTTTATAAGACAACTTGAGGGGGTTTTGTCCATTAACACTAGGGTTAGTCCTTCTTAACCAATTAAGGAAGAATTAGAACCCTAATGCAAGGCCCAAGTTACAAGTGTGATGTCTTGATGATTATTAGGTGGATTGATTAAAGGAGTTAAACACATTAAGGGTTTAACACTTAGGATTAAAGTTATACACTCCATCCTAATAGAAGGATGTAGGCATAAGCTTAATCACAAAGCTTTAAAGCCTTTAGGGTTTAGTCCCTGATTATGAGATGAGAAGAGAAGACTCAAAGAGACACAAAGGTAAAACTAAATGGGGGACTAATCAAACCCTAATTATTGTCATGCTTGGTTGTTCCTAAGGTTTGTGAGGTTTACAGGAGAAAACTTCAAAGGAACCACCAGGGAGCAGATGAAAGGAGCAAAGAGAAACAAAGTAACTTGCTTCATTTAAGAAGACAAGTCACTTGAAGAAAGAAAGTAAGATGAAGAAGAATGAGCAAGCTCAATCTCATACACAAAGTAAAATGCAGCAATGATGCATAAGAGGGATGAAAAGAAATTGTGAGAAGTGAAGGCAAATTCACTTCTCAAAGTTGCTTACCACCTGAAAAGTTAGTGAAAGAAATGCAATGCAATGCAACATGAGATGAAATGGAATGATGTAAATCAAAACCAGAAGCACATACATGATGTTAATGATGCTATGGGATGATGCAAACATGAAACAAAGCATGGGGATGATCATACAAACTTATGGATGCAAATGAAGCAAGTTAAGAACCATGATCATACATGAAAAGTTATGAAGTGCAAATGGCATACAACATGGCAAATACAAGATTCAATGATCAAGCATGCTTCTAATATGTCTTAAGATGTCACATGAATCAAATGGATGCACAAAATGCTATGGCAAGTCAAGGTATGAATGCAAATGCAAGATGGATGCAAAAGGAAGCCCAAATTAGGGTTTATGATCAATGCATCAAACAAAAACCAAAATCAGAAGCAAACATCAAGATAAAAAATTGAAAATGCATTCAAAGGAACCCTAAACCTATACTAACTCACTGCCCAAAGGAGAGGTTCTAACTCTTAACCTAATTAGGGTTATGAATTTCCTAAGATTTCTAGGGTTTTAGGGTACCTTGACAAGAAAAATGTCAAACAAATTGAAAATGAAAGATCAAATCATGCCAATTTAATCTCACAAACTACATGATATGCAAAACACAATGCAAAAAGAATCAAAGTCCAACTCTCAATGGTTAGGCAGAAATGATTTTTTGAAGTTTGGATCAAAATAATGCTTTGAAAATGAATTAATTCCATGGAAAATTATCAAAGTGCATCAAGATCAAAAAGGAAATTTGGTTTGAGGGTTGGACAATGTTTCTAAATGGTTTTAGATGTTTCATGAATTTTTTGGTGATTTTTAAATACCTAAAAGTATTTTTAATTAATTAATTCTCATTAATTAATTAAAAATAAACTTTTAAATATTTAAAAATATTTTTTTTATGTGAAAAATAAAAATAAAAATGTTTTTGGTTTCTGAAAATTAATAAAAGTTTATATAAAAATTTTCAGAATTTTTAAAAAGGTTTTGCTATTTTTAATAAATATGAGAAAACAAATGAAATAAATGTAAAATAAAAATGAATTTAATCTGAAAAAAAGAAAAGTATGCAAATCTAAAGGTCCAGATTCAAATATGCACGCGCGCGAATTGACCTGGCGCCACATCCAAGGGCTGAGATTCAAACTTCCATAATTATGATTAGCCCTAATTAATTATGCCCTAATGACTTTCAGGCGACCGGAACACTGTTCCGGTCGTCTTCTCCGGCCGTCTCAAATCTCCAACTCTCTCTACACGCATCCAAAACAAAATCTAACTACCCAGAAATCATCCCCACTTAAAAACGAGTCAAACCCCTCAATCAAACAACATTTATCATTCAAAAACAGAGAGAATCGAATCAAACATTTTTTAGGGCAAAAGTTTCAGACAGTGCATACATCCTGGTTTCTCAACCATTTTCAAAAGTAAGCACATATTCATGATCAGGGGAGTGCATAGAAGCTATTAAGAACTTAAAAACATGTTTCTGGAAAAAAGTTTTGAGTTGACTACCTGAACTGAAGCTTTCGATTCAGGAGCTTTCTGGCTGTTTCTTTGGCTCAAATGCACTCCAATGATCCTCCTAGGAAGCTTGCAATGTTTGTTTGGAGTTTAGAATGGATGGTTTGAGAGATAGCAGAAGTTCTGTTCAATGGCAGGTGGTGATCGTGTTTTTGATTCAATGGCTTTCAGGCTGTTTTGAAGGTTGGTTTGTGTTCAGTGAAGCATGGTGAGATTGTTTGTGAAGTTTGTTTATGAGTTTATGGCCTGTATGATGAGTTTCGAAGGCTCTTGCAAATGAAAGTGAAAATGAGAATGCTGAGTTATGGAGTGTTTTAGGCTTGTGTTCTTGTTGCTTTGGCTTGCTTTTTCTTTGTATAAACAATTGCCATTGGTCAGATGAAGTGATGTGTGCTTTATTGATTGGTATGGGTCCTTTTGCCAAAATGTCAAAGTTGGTGTAAGAGAAGTATGGGCTACTTCCTAGCCAAGGACAAAGGGTGTGTCCTGCGCAGCATGATGAGGGGAGATGCCTAGGGTGGCTCAGCAGGCTAGCAAGCAAGTGGGTTGTGTCTTATGATGAGTTTTGCAACTTGCCTTGCTTTTGATCTTTATGAAATATCTTGCTCCATAAGCCATAAAACACGTGATTCTTTGGGTGCAATCTGACTTTTAGGACTTGTGTGATCATGTGGTGGAGTTTAGAAATGCATTTGATGACTTGATTTGCCTTGAGAAGTGAATTTGCAACTTTGCCTCTTTGGTGGAAACTTTGAAATTTTGTGTTTTTTGCCAACTTTGACAAACCATAACTTTTGATCCAAAATGAATTAGGTCATGTTCTTGTACTTTTTGAAAAGGGAATGATCCATTCTACAACTTTCATGACCAAATTTTTTCCATTTGAAGCTTTTTTGAATCAAAAAGTAAGGGTTGAAAAAGTTGCCTAAAATAACAATTTCATTAAAAGTCAAACTTGCCCAAAAAGTCAACTTTGCAAAAGACTTGTAATTCTTCAATTTTGTGAAATTCCAACATCTTCCATGATCAACTAAAGATCATACACAATCAAAATGATGAAGAACACCCTTTGGTTGGGTCATTGGGGGCCTCAGATGCCCTGATTTTACACTGACTTGCTTGAAAAGTCAACTCTTGATCAGATGACTTCCCCATGGAACTTCTTCATGAAAATTGATATTCATACTCCCTATACCATATTGAGACCAATAGAAACAAGAATGACCAAAAAATTTGGGGTTATGGCCTCTGAAACCAAAACCCTAATTCTAGGTCATCTGTGTAGTCAAGCCTGGCTCTGCTTCCATACCATCCTCAGTTCTTGTGATTCTTTGGCATTCTTGACTTTGAGAGGATATAATATGATACTTGAACACACATGGACCTCTTTGAAGTGATTGATGACCTTTGGAGTGGCTCAAGAAGCTCTTGGATTGCTCAGACCACAAACCCTAGGTGCAGATGACTTTGAATCTATGCAGTGAATCAAAAATGTGGTATGAGATGTTATGATGGTGATTATGTATATTAAATGATCACAAGCCATGGTGTGAATGGGTGAGGGCAAATTTGGGGTGTTTACACCTGGCCCATTTTCGGAAAAAAAAATTATCTTTATTTTTTAAATAATAACCTGTAGCATATTATCCTTATTTGAGTAATTCTCACTTACATAAAATTATCCACCATGTAACATCCAACAAATTAAACACAAAGTGATCCAACATGGAACATGTAACTTCCACAAGTTATACACAAAATTACCCACCAAGTAACTTCCAACAAGTTACACACAAAATTATCCAACATGTAAGTTCTAACAAAATACATAGTTTTAAGTTGCATGGTAACACAAAATAAGGTACATGAATCATGATAACACAATATCCAACATGTAACTTCCACAAAATAACAAGTTTTAAGTTATCAAACTTAACATAAAATCAAATAAGCCTAACTTGACGCACAACATCACTTGAGTTTTCTTCAAAGACATTCACATGTTCAAATGTGTTGGATGCTTGTCCACTTAAACTATCTTGATTAGTATTAATATCATTATCAAGTTAACAAGTTTACCTTCAAAGCCATATAACCAAATTCATGTGCACATGAAAGCTTGACCCAATTCCTCTTTCATTGGACTTTTATACTTATTTAAAACTCAAGAGCCAATGCTAAAAGCAGATTCAGATACCACCATAGATATTGGAATGCTCAATATGTCATAAGCCATTCTTGCTAGATTGGGACATCTACAACTCTTTTCCTTCCAATAAGTCAAGATATCAAAACCAACTAATGGAGGCAACCTTTGCTCATCTAAATAAGAATCAAGTTCAGGTTTTTCAATATTGTTACTTTCTTGACTTTCATGCTCTTCAAATTCCTACAAAGTATACATACAAACAATGATAAAAAAGTTAAATTTAGAATTATCAATAAATTGTGTTTGTAAGATAAAAAAAGAATAGTTTTCACTTACTTCACAAATATTTAATAAGGATGCCAAAGATTCCTTTCCTCCTCCAAAAATGGCCACACTTGTGAAAAGTTAGGATTAAAAGAAACCCAAAGTTTAACATATTCCACATAAAGCTCATATAACTCACCCTTAATCTTTTTTCACTTGTTTTCACTTGTTTTCACTTGTTTTACCATCAATTTGTTTATATGCAAAACTCAAAAAGTTGAATTTTTTTTGTTAGGTCAAGAATAGCACCAAAGGCCAAGATAACATTATACTCACTCCAATACTTGTCAAATTTTTCCCTCATTTTTGTAGCCATGTTTGAATCAAAGAATCTTCACTTGTCAAATAAGAATTCAAAAGACACGCTATCTTCCATATTTCTCCAAAGTACAAATTAGAATTCGGATAAGAAGATCTAAATATCAAGTTTGTAATGTTGTAGAATGGCTTCAAGAGTTCACACATTATTGCGGATCTTGCCCACTTTTCACTTGAAGGAGAACACTTAAAATTTGAATCTCGCAAACTCAAGCTATAAAAGGAACGATGATAATTAATCTCATTCTTGAGCATTATAAAAGTGGAGTTCCATCTAATAACACAATCAGATCTTAATCCAATTGTTGTATACATCTAACCAACATTACTAACACATTCATGAAATTATAGTGTTCTACTTTCAGTTACCTTTACATTAGCTTACAACTGTTCACATGACGAATTAAATGAGAAGTTCCTATAGTTGCAACACAACTCATAAAGTTTCCACAACCCTTACATTTTTATTTCTCTTTGCAATCTATAACTCAACCCTTAAAAAATGTTTCCACACTTTAGATGTAAGGGCCTTTTGTTTTTTGGTAGTTGGTTCAAAAGACTTTTCTTTGTTAATTTCAATGTCATCAAATAATTGGCACATGTGTAGTTGCCCTAACCTCACTATCACTATTAATTTCCATAATTATAGTAGACGCAAATTACAATCCCTACATGTAAATAAACACATACCAACATCAATTATAAAATATCAATTATAAAATAGCAACAACCATTATAAAGTAGACACCAATTATAAAACAGACAACAATATATAATAGACATCAATTATATAACAACAATTATATAATAGAAAAAAATTATATAACAACAATTATAAAAAAACAACAACAACATTCATAAAACAGAAACAACATTCATACAACAACAAAATTCATAAAACAAAAAAAACATTCATAAAACAACAACATCATTCATACAACAACAACATTCATAAATTAACAACAACATTCATACATCAACAACAATTATAAAACAACATTTTGCATTCATACAACAACAACAATTATAAACAACATTTTGGATTCATACAACAACAACAATTATGAAACACATTATGCAACTTGAACATAATTGAAACTCAAGTATTTTGGACATATTCTATAAATTGGATAACAATCCCTAAATTATATTTTTGTGTCTATATTTTTCTGCACAATTGATGTGTTTTTCATATGCATTAATATGCTTTTTTGCACAATTGAAACTCAAGTTAATTTTGTGTCTATATTTTTGAAGCATTCAATCCAACAATACAATTGAACACATTATGCATAATGGATAAAAATCCATATATCTTTGTAGCATCCAACAATACAAGGGAAAAATCACATTGTAATAATTTCCTACTCAATACTCTTTATTCAAACTATCTAGTATGAACATAAAGGAAACAAAAAATACATAATAAGACACATGAACACATCCACCACTTACATGAAGGAAGAACGACGATAAGCGAACACCTGAACATCTGAACACTGAAGAACAAAGTAGCACAACAATGAGCGAACAATAATGATCGTGTATGATCTATAACAGATGAACATATTACTTGAATGAATCATTAATAGAAAAGTATATTACTTGAATGACCGTGTATGTTCTAGGTTTGTTATAAATTATGAAACTAGAGTTGACTTAATAGGACAAAACTACAACATTTAGTAAACTCATCTTTAAAGTATGACTACTTACTTAATGGAGGAACGAAACACGCTTCATTTCTGCGAAGGACGAAGACGAAGTAGAGAGCAAATAGGAATAACGATGTTATCAAGTAGCGATGCATGTCTGTAAGTAACGAGTAACTGACCTAATCCTAATATATCCAATTCAATTTCCAAAATGTACTTTGGTTGGGCCTGCAACAAAAAGTGTATTCTAAATTGTAATAAATTAGTATCATTGTATATCCAATTCCAATTTTAATGTGGATTGGACCTATTGTATTCTTATATTATAGGCTAAGTAATTAAATTAGAGAATCTCTTATGGCACCCCTTGGATCTCTTAGGCACCTATTGCCTTTCCAAAAATGCCCCTAGGTTCTGGAGATGTATCTCTGGACACAGTTTTTTTAACTTAACTTCTATATATTCTAGAGATGTATATGCAGAAAGGTTTTGCAGATATATCCCAGGAACCATTTGATACTATATTCGCGCCAAACTCTTCTTCTCCCCACTTCTTCATTTTCCTCTTCCCAACTCATCTCTCTCATTCTCTCATTTTCTCCAA
Organism: Lathyrus aphaca; assembly: GCA_963966055.1. Taxonomy (NCBI): domain Eukaryota; kingdom Viridiplantae; phylum Streptophyta; class Magnoliopsida; order Fabales; family Fabaceae; genus Lathyrus; species Lathyrus aphaca. The sequence continues at coordinate 444,152,792 of OZ014519.1, forward strand.
AATAAAAAATTCCAAAAACTTGTATTTTTCCGTCTCATTTCATAAAGGAGATTTAAAAAGAACGATCAACACATTCCGAATCACTCAAACCTTGATTTATACCGGTAAGTTTTGAGTTTTTCCTGTAAATGTGTTACAATGCTTTGTTAGGTATAGAAATGTGTAGAAATAAGTTGAAACATTGTCCATAGGTATTTTAGATGTAGCTTAAAAAACACGAGCAATCCATCAAAAATCAAAATGTGATTGTGAGAGGACGCCATTTTTGTGTCCTCTGAGCTTCAGGAACTTCCAGAGATGTATCTGCATAAAAATGTAATGTTAGACGTTTTCAGAGATGCATCTCCAGAAGCATCTTATGTTAATGTATTCAAGTTGCTTCTGGAGATGCATCTGTCAGGCGTGAGCAGAGCCAGCCCGTTACGAAGGCAGAAGGTACATTTGTTATGGTGCAGCCTACTACTAACATCCATGCCACACCTTCTACATCTCAGGCCTCTCATGGTGCTCGGCTTTCACCCCATCCCTCTTCTTCCCACAGGCGTCAGGATTCTACAGATGATGCATCACTTCCTCCATCCCCCCACGGGCGTCGAGATACTTTAGTGCAACCTCCCGTTGTTGATCAAGTGCTATATTCAGATGGTGATGTCCCATCATCGGAGGGTGAAGAGCTAGAGAGGTACCTAGGGGGTCAATCAGTCTTGTCTCTATTTCCATTTTACCATGACCACACTTCTAGATATGTCTCTGAGGGAGAGTTAACATTATTCATATTGTTTTTTTCATTGGAAATTGATTATTTGTAACATTGATTCTTATTGACATTGATTATTTTTGGAAATTTTCAGACACATGAGCCTCATAAGTTTCTAAACCACGGGCGGAAGATCGTAGCTTTGGCCCAACCACAAGATACTTGGTTTCAAGATGTTCTAGCCGTTTCTGGTTTGAATAACTTATGCATGACCAACTACATAAGAGGATGTCAGAGGAGGAGGCGACATATATGTTGGTATAGAAACTTAGGGCTGATCCACTAAAGGCACTTGAGGATATGGATAAGACCCGAGGCGCTCATTTCAGGTTCTCCTTTCTGAAGGAGCATGTATTTAATCCTCAGCTCCTTGCTGCTACCCAGATTATAGGTGATCCCGTACAGGTAGAGATACACAGAACTCGTGTTCTGAGGGCTTATTTTTTATATCTAGTTGGCATGGTTCTGTTTGTGGATATAAGCGTCACTTATACCGATGTTGCTTACCTCACGTACTTTTTTGGATTTCACACAGATCCATGAGTACAACTGAGGGGCGGCAACACTGGCATATCTGTATGCAAGGTTGAGAGAAGGATGCATGTGGAAGACAAGGACTATGGCGGGCAACACAACACTACTTGTGGTAACAATATTTTATCCTTCAGTTTGATAATTTTCTTTTAATTATTTTATCCTAATGCTTATTATTTTCATTTCATGCTTAGATCCTTTATCACTTTCCAAGGATCGTTCCTTGGGATGCTTTTGATGAGTACACTGAGGACTTGTCGTACTCTCGTGCTTTTTCCCCTCTCTGAGGGAACCAAGCGATCGAGCCTTTCAGAGTCTATCTCGATCTGTTGGCGGCTGAGGACATTTATTATAATATCTATGTCGATTAATATCCAATGCACCCTTTTGATGACATTTCATTATACTCCATATGGTTGTTGCGGCCTGATTCTTTTGTACGTCAAAGAAATAAACACATGAACCTTGGAAATCCTTTGAATGAATCAATTAACTTGGGAAATCCTCGATCTGATAATTTTGAATTATTTGCGGATCGTCTTCGACTTTTGTTTGTGAAATTTACTCGAGCTGCAGGACTGTTATTTTTGGCATTTTCACATGGTTCCTCTTCCTGAAAAAGGTTAGCAAAAGGAAACAAAATATTTTTGGATTTTGATTAATGGTTAATAAAAACAAACAAATAAAGTAATTAAAGACAACGGTGATCCCTTGCGAAGCATAAACCTAACCTGAGAAGAACCGTGCAACCAGTGTGATCTTGTTTGTATGCAAGATGCAAATGAAAATGAAAAGAACACTTAGGGCAAAAATTAGGGTGCAACACATATGCATTCTTTATTTGTCTTTGAAGTGAACTTGCTTCACTTATGTTCCATCTTTTTACTTTCTTTCTTTCAAGTTACTTATCTTCTTCAGGAAGTAAGTAACTTGTTCTTCTTTCTCCTTCTCTTTTCATCTGCTTCTTCCATTGGTGGCCTTGAAGATCTTTCCTTTTAAGCCTTACAAACTATAGGATATCCAAGCATGATAAATTTTAGGGTTGTATAGTCCCCCCTAGCATTTTACCTTTGAGTCTCCTTGAGTCTCTCTTCTCATCTTTTAATCAGAGGCTAAACTCTTAAAGCTTTAGGACTTTGGAATTAGGGTTATGCCTGCATCCTTCTCTTAGGATGGAGTGTATAACTTTAATCCTAAGTGTTAAACCTTTAATTTGTTTACACCTCTTAATCAAAACACATTAATAATCACAAAGACTTTATCTTGTAACTTGAGCCTTACATTAGGGTTTTATCTCTTCCTTATGGTTAAGAGGGACTAACCCTAGTGTTTAATGGACAAGTCCCCCTCAAGTTGTCTTACAAACCATAAAATCCACTTCTTAATCTCACCCCTTAATTAAAATCCATTTAATAAAGGCTTGTTATTAATGAATTTAATCCCTAACCATGGATTAAGTTGAGGTATCTTCCTCAGCTTAAGTGTTCTCATCTATCATCCTTCTATTAGGATGGTGTAATGAGCTCACTAATCTGTGATTAGAGATTAAACTCATTACTTAACACTAAACAAAAAAAAACCCAAAAAACATCTAAATAATCACAAGTAGGTTAATGATCTTAATCTTCCATCATCATGGTAATTAAGTTGAGATGTTTATCACACACTTAAGTATGTTCATTATCCCTAATCAGGGAGGATATAATGAGTTTACAACCCTTGATTTAGGCTTAAGCTCATTAACATATGCAAAACACCAAAAACAATAACAAAACTGAAAACACAAAAAACAAACAATAATCGTCTCCTCCGGGATTCTTTTCTCATCACAATCATTCATAAACGAGAACTTGCTTATTCCGTCTAATGCAAGACAGTTAGCACTTGAGCCAGACGAGTCATACACTTGAGCATAGACAAGTAAGAAGTTCACAGTCAATTTATTTTTCAGTCTCTTTGTGTCGAACTACGATGTTCTGACTTCCTCATTGCACGAGAGGATATGTAGGCATAACTTAACAGTTATCGAACAAAAGTTTCTTTGTCATCCCCCACTTTTAGCATTCTTTTCCAAGCCTCGGTTTCCTGAGAAATTCACCCTTTTGCACTGACACCTATACATTCATTCATAGCGTTTGCACACAAATAGCACATACACTTACCCCTTTAAACATAATTTCTTAAGCGTGGATCCCGTCGAGTACGACAGACAATCTGGGTGCTAATACCTTCCCAGGTTGTAACCAACCCCCTTTCTCAGTTTCTCTGGTTCGCAACCGTCTTATCCATCTTTTTCTAGGTTTATGCAGCATTACCTTTCCTTCGGGATAAAAATGCCTAGTTGGCGACTCTATTCAATTCACCTTCATTCTCTCTTTTCGCCGACCGTTCACTTCTGCACCGGGATGCAAATCTTTGGGAGTGACAGCTTGGCGACTCTGTTGGGGAGATTATCTTGCAACCAGGGCTTCTGGTTCTTTTTGTGGGTTTCTCCTAGCGCTTGTTTGATTTGTGTTTATGGGGATGTTATGTGCTATATGTGTGTTTCTTTATTTCTTTATTTATTGCCTTCTGTACAACTTTATTTATTGCTTTCGTTAACTATTTTTATGCATTTCATACTACTGTCATCATGTCATTGTGCTGGATCTGTTGTTTACCTTAGTGGGAGGGATATTCAGTGAGTAAGATTCCATACTGGGAGCCTGAGTGACACATAGGATAGAGTGGTTTCATAATCTTTCCCATTCCATTTCGGTCTGGTGTGGGAATATGAAACATGGTTCAGACATGGGTTTCTTCTTGAGAACTCTGTGCTACGGATTTCCTGTAGTACTAGGGCTATCTGGGAAGCCTGCTAAGTCTGGATGACCTTTTCTAGATGACCTTCAGCATCTGAGGAGAATTAGAGGAGGATCCCTTATGATTGATGTAAACACTGTACCACCGGGGTAGAAGTGTTTACACTTCTCATAACTGATCCAAGTCTGAGGATCCTTGTTCTAGAACAATACTTGTGAGGGGGATGGGATGTTTGCAGGTTTGCAGGAACCATTGGCCTCATCATACCCTGTTACCAGTTTTGTTGTAAGATTGCATCATTTTGGACTGATTCTATGAAACCGTGGACTTGTGACTCTTTATTTGAGTCCCCCACCTGGTTACTGGTTCTCTAAGCCTTCATCTGGACTTATGAACACACATGGACCTTATCAAGGCAGATAACAGATCCAGCACTTGATCACAAACCCTTGCATATCATTCTGCATACATCATTTTGCATCATTTTAACATTTGTCTATTTATTTTACAGGGTATCCACATTATCTTTGGTTTGGTTTTGACTATTCTTCTACATCAGCCATCCTCATCAGCTATCTTCATCAAAGACTCCCTTCAGCACCTTCATCAGTTACCTCCATCAGTGCTTCTCCTCATTCATGTTCATCAGCATCCATTATCAGTATGGACTCATCCAGGAAGAGCAACATCACTTATCATTTCTTTGAGCCCTCTCTAGCAGGCATCAGGCAGATTCAGACACTCATCACTCCTGATCATGTCCCTTTATTTAGGGAACATTATGGTGGCATCATGGACATGATCATGGACTTGGATGCATCACAGAGGAGTATGATCCACACTTGCCTTCAGTTCTATGACCCTCCTCTCAGATGCTTTACCTTTCCATACTTTCAGTTGGGCCCTTTGTTAGAGGAGTTTTCCATTTGTTGGGTGTCCCCATCAGGAGAGGGATTCCTTTCAACCCTGAGATGACTGCTCCCAGGAATGAGGATATAGCTAAGGCTCTGTATTTGGAAACCACCATCATTGATCAGAATATGACCACCAAGGCTGGAATCCCAGGCCTCCATTTGGACGTTTTAATCACTTAGGCCACCATTCATGCTACAACAGGGAAGTGGGAAACTGTTTGTGCTCTCTTGGCCCTAAGCATATATGGTATCATCTTGTTTGCAGATGAGCCTAAGTTTGTAAGCAAGAATTCAATCCATCTCTTCATGTTGAAGAATCCAGTTCCTACCTTGCTTGGGGATTTCTACTACTCAGTGCATCAAAGGAATGAGAAGCAGAGGGGAAGATTAGTCAGATGTTGTGCACCTATCTTCTATTGCTGGTTATTGAGACACTTGACAAAGTGTGAAGCTTTCTTGAATCCTCATCAGTCAAGAAACTGGGCTAAAATAATGTTTGCCCTTACATCAGAAAACATCAGGTGGTGCACTCAAAGCACCAAGGGCAGAGATATAATTACAAGTTATGGGCAGTATCCCAATGTACCTCTTATAGGAGTAAAGGGTTGCATCAACTACAATCTTTTGCTATTCAAAATTCAATTAGGGTATGCCTTAGTACATCCACCAAGAGAGCAGGACTTATCAGAAACCCTTTACTCTGACATTCAGCATAACCATGCCATTTCCCGACAAGCAGCCTGGGCTTGGGATAACATTCAGACAAAAGGGACTGCCATTATTGGCAAGTGCAACAACATAGCTTCAGCTTATTATATTGATTGGTCTAGTATCAGAGGAAAGATCACCCGCATGCCTTTCACCCTGGAGGATGTGCCTGGACCATTAGTAGTAGAGCCTGTAGCTACAGTCAACTTAGAAGAGTTTGAGAAGTTGAAAGAAAGGAATACCTAGTTTTTTGAAGCTTTAAAGAAGACCCTCTGGGAGAGGAATGATAGTCGTTTGGAAAATGAGAGGTTAGAGAAGCTCCAGATCGAGCATATGACCAAGATTGAGAAGACAAATGATTACATCAGAAGAGCCTGAGTAGGGGAGTTGGTATTGAAGAATGCTTGCAAAGAAGCCAAGATTCAGAAGGCCAGAGCTGAGCACTACTTGGAAAAGAGTCAGGCTAGATGGATCAAAATTACGGAAGCTCGTTCACAGGAAGATCAGAAGATACAGGCTAGGATAGAGCAGTTGGAAGCTAATGAGAAGAAGAGTCAGGAAGCCTTGTTAACAGAACATAAGGAAATCTCTGAGTTGAAACTCCGGGCGGGGTTGAAGAGATCAAAAGACCAAGACAAATATAAGAAGTTGACAAATGCTATTTCCACAAAGAACCTTCTTATCAGGACTATCACAGAGCATCCAGTTGGACCAGTGACTGATGCTCTCCTGAAGGAAGTCAAAGAGGATGACTTTGGGTTGAATGTTTGATTTCTTTGTATTTGTGCTTCATTTTGTTTGTACATTTGCAGTAGATCCTATAGCTACAGTCAACTTAGAAGAGTTTGAGAAGTTGAAAGAAAGGAATACCCAGTTTTTTAAAGCTTTAAAGAAGACCCTCTGGGAGAGGAATGATAGTCGTTTGGACAATGAGAGGTTAGAGAAGCTCCAGATCGAGCATATGACCAAGATTGAGAAGACAAATGATTACATCAGAAGAGCCCGATCAGGGGAGTTGGTATTGAAGAATGCTTGAAAAGAAGCCAAGATTCAGAAAGCCAGAGCTGAGCACTACTTGGAAAAGAGTCAGGCTAGATGAATCAGAATTACGGAAGCTCGTTCACAGGAAGATCAGAAGATACAAGCTAGGATAGAGCAGTTGGAACCTAATGAGAAGAAGAGTCAGGAAGCCTTGTTAACAGCACATAAGGAAATCTCTGAGTTGAAACTCCGGGCGGGGTTGAAGAGATCAAAAGACCAAGACAAATATAAGAAGTTGACAAATGCTATTGCCACCAAGAACCTTCTTATCCGGACTATCACAGAGCATCCAGTTGGACCAGTGACTGATGCTCTCCTGAAGGAAGTCAAAGAGGATGACTTTGGGCTGGATGTTTGATTTCTTTGTATTTGTGCTTCATTTTGTTTGTACTTTTGTTGATTTTGTTGTATTTTGACCCATCATGGGAACTTGTTGTAATCATAAACAATGTATCTTTTCATATGGTTTGTGTGTTATCCTTTGGGCTTCATTTCTCTTCAACGTCATCATTCCTCAAGGTCTGGAAGGTCAAAACCAAAGAACCATACCGGATACCCTTGGAAGACAAATAGACATACTGCATTGCATACTAACCTCATTCTTTGTTTTGTAGGTTTTGTGTTTTTGTTTTCTCACTTTGCTGTGGTCTCAGGAAACATTGCTCGTAGGAGGGTCTTCCCCATCAACAGAGTTCACCGGTATCCTACAAGAAACAACCTTCTGGGCTTACAGATGGACTAGGTTCAGCAAGATTTGACTGACGTAAGAACCCAGATGGATAATGAAAGAATTGAAATGAGGGCTCAGATGAGCAAATTCATGGCAGTAATGACTGGGTTGACCCAAAGCCAAGAGAGATTAAGAGAGTTGGTCGAGAGGCAAACTCCTAAAGAAAACCACCCAAGTACAGGGGGTACCAGCAACAATGATCATGGACAACCTCGTACTGATCCCCCGAAGTTTGGACCTCATCTCAACCCTGACATTAATGCTATCATGAATACCCAGGTAATACTGGAGGTCGTGCCTTGCAAGAGGACTCTCAGGAGGAACAATTCACTGTAGTTGGAGCAGGAGATGAAGTCTATGATCGTCGGCTGGACGAAATAGCAGAAAAGTTGAGATCTTTGGAGTCTCTAAACTCCTTGGGGTTTGATGTTATGGATATGGGGCTAGTGGAGGGAGTAAGAATTCCTCATAAATTCAAACCTCCCTGCTTTGAAAGATATAATGGAACCTCTTGCCCTCGCACCCATCTTCAATCCTTTCTGGGAAGATTGAAGGCTTACACTATGGATGAAAAGCTATGGATGTTTTATTTTGAGAATAGCTTAACCGGGGCATCCCGTGAGTGGTACTCCCATCTGACCAGGGTAACAATCAGAAATTGGATGGATTTGATTGAGGCTTTCATACGCCAATATCAATACGATTTAGACATGGCTCCTAACAGAACTCTTCTAATGGGTATGTCAGAATCCTCCAGGGAAAGCTTCAGAGAGTATGCTTAGAGATGGAGGCAATTAGCTGCTGTTGTTCAACCTCAAATGTCGGAAAGAGAAATGGAAGATATGTTTATGAACACCCTTCAGAGGAAATACATTGATAGTTTGGCAGCTTTCACTTCCACTAGCTTTGCTGACGTAGTCATAGCAGGAGAAAGAATTGAGAGTTTGTTAAAAATGGGTAAAATTTATGATAACAGCGTGTAACACCCCAAATTTGCCCTCTCATTTTCGTAGCATTTAGCATATCATCTCGCATACCTTGCATTACATCTGCATAGAAAAATGAAGCATAACATTCATTGTTGACGCATAGCATAGGGATTGCAGGGATTTCCCTTCAGGTGTGGTTGATCAGTTCGCGGTCCGATTCAGATGGACATTTGACCTAATCTTGGTCAAACTATCAGAGGATTGCTTCATTTGCAAGTTATTTGTGCTTGTGGTTATTCTTCAGGTGATGCGTCTCAAAGTTTGTCATGTGCAAAGGTCATCAGCTCACCAAGCAATGGTTCATGTGTTGGTTCTGGATTCAAAGATTCAGGCTTATCGTGATGACGCTTAGAAGGTGATTTATCCAGAAGGTCGGTGGTTTCTGTGGAGGCAATGCGAGATTGGTTTTGAGTTGAGTGAATTGATGAATTGATATTTCATGGCTATGTGCGTATTGGTGATAATTGGTTCGTCCCACAAAAATATATGTTTTATAACCATTTCTAAACCTCTTGTCAAATTATCCATTTAAGCCAATTTCTCAATCATTGTCCGTATTTCGAGTTCTTAATATCATTTAAATCCATTCTCATATCCAGTTATTTTTTAATTTCAATTTTTTTCCATTATTATTCTATCCCCAATTTTCTTTTTATTCCCATATTCAAATGTCTAAATTCCATTTTAATTTTCCCATTCATATTAATTTTCCAGATTTGTTACAAGCCCATCATAGACCCATTTATAAAGAAGAATCTACACAAAATTCCATCTTCAAATTTCAAAGGCCCATTACACTTTCTTCATTACAAAAAAATAAAATAAAATAAAAAGATTATGATACAGCCAACTAAAGTCAGCGCATCACACTTCTAAGCTAATCATCATGCTTTTTACAAGCCATCACTCAAAGCTTCCATCACCTAGCACACAAAAAGATCCTGCAAGCAAAACGCGGACATAATCAAAATGGCAAGAGGCACATAGCAAACACGTGTTGGGATGAATCAAAATGCAATAGCTTGTAAGAAAAACGACGAGAAAGATAGACTGATAACAAAAAGGCAGGATTCACACTTATGAGGAGGAGGATAACAAACTGTGATAAAAAAATAAGAATAACAGAATTCAGTTTACCAAAAAAGGAGAGGAGAAATCATTTTTTTGGAAAAAAATCACAATAAGACTCCTTCATGAAACACTCCATCTTCCTCATGGCACCATCACCGATAATAAACCTAAAACCGTCGCTCTTCTTCATAGAGCTATAACAGAAAAACACCAGAACCATAACTCTACATCACAACAATTAACAGAAACAAAACTCATCTTCTCCATTGTAATGACAACCGTGATTCAATCTTCTTCATCACATAAATTCAATGAAAGCTAATTCCTCTTTGTCATCGAGGACTAAGTTCATCATCCTTTCTCATTAAACGAAATCAACGGCGGCACTATTCTTCATCATCATGTTGTAACCGAATCCATGGCCATCACCATCAATTTCGTTGATCAAAAGTCTTCGCTCGCTCTTCATCATAACCAGAATCATCATCGTTACACTGTTCATCGATTGCTGGCTGCATTGCTCTCTTCAATCTCACGCGGTCTCCTTCATGTCAAATTCTTCCTCGATCTCAACGAGTGACCGGAAAATCAACACAGACATGCAACAACACGGATCCATAACCTTTGGAGGAGAAGATTGATCAAGTCGAAAGGTACGAACTCACCGAATTGCATTTCTTCGACGTTTCAAGTGAGTTTTGATCTCTTTTGTGCTGCTTCGGATTTTATAGATTGGTGTTGGCTTTTGTTGTCTTCCTTTTTCCGATTTTGTTATTCTGAAATAGTCGATCCGTTTGCGTGAATTTTCGAGCTCGGATATGTGGCGAGGAGAGGATTTTAGGTAGAGGTTGTGTGAGATGGTTGAGTGTTCGTAAGGTTGTGGGAGGGTGAAGAACAAGTTGCGACGTTGAGAGAGAAGAAGGTGGAGGCGAAGCTCCGACGATGTTTTAGGTCAAAGAAGAAGAAGATGAAGGAACGACGCAGTGTGGGAGAGGAGAGAGACGTCTTTATGGTTTTTTATTCTTTAGTTTTGTTTTTTGTAAGTTTTTGAAGAGGTTAATTTGATAAGAGTTTATTAAGAGATTCTGATGAGGATAGAGATAAGATCATGACCATCTTTTGTGATTCTCGTCCATACCGGCGGTGACACTTGTCACCATCCGGTAGGACCTGCTTCTTTTGTTTCCATGCGTGCTAGTGTACAACAATCCCGTGTTCCCTCACATTCTCAACCGTCTGATGATCATACCTATGGAAGTCCATCAGATCAACGTCCCTGCTCTAGTCAACAATTTTGACCGTGTGACCACCATAGGACCCTCAGCTCTTCTGCGTTTTGGGCCTTGTGGCCACTGCTATGTGCACCCCCATCCTGGGCCCATTCCTTTTTTTTACTATTTTTATTACTGTTTGCACCCCCTCCCTATTTTCTTTTCTTTTTTTAATTTTCTTTTTCATATCATTTCATTTTAATTCATTTAAAATACTAGAACAATTTAGATAATTCCATAAAAAATATTTTAGTTTCATAACTCATTTCAGAAATTTTTCATACTTTTATTTTCTTATTAATTTCTCAATTTTATTTCAAATTTTCATTTAATTTCTTTCTCATTTAATTTCTACCTTAACACCGTATTTTGTAGAATTTATTTCTTTCACCTTGATTAATATTTTGACTCCGTTCGTTTTGCATCATTTCATAAACTTAGAAAAGCTCTTAAAAATATTTTTGTCATATTTTTAATTTCATTCTATCCATAGTTTTAGGAGTTGTGTTTGTGTGATCTCTTTACTTGTTCCTAAGCGACTTGGTGTGATTATTTGGTAGAGTTTTATTGTGAATTTTTGTGAGCCAATTTGACACATTATTTGTTGCTGGTTGTTGACTTTAGAGATTTAATTTCATATTTTTCTCGTGAGCACTTCTATTTGTTTGGTGCCTTCCTTCTTAGGTAGCTTTTCGTGCCTCTTTATTCCCTCCTTCTATACTTAGTTTGAGAAAGGCATTTATGCCATCCTATTAGGTTTTCTTGGTCTTTGTTTTAGGTCACCTATAGGTTTAGGTACTGACTTTTTGATTGGATTGATTTGTGACCATTGTTTTGGTTTGCGTGTTGTTTGAATATTCTTATTTTCATCTTATGCTTACGCGATTCACTAATCTTTCCTTGTAGGGGATCATGGTAAGTGAAGTGTGGATGATATCCACATTTCAAGTCTTTATATCATCTTTTATTCTTATTTGTCTGTGTGATGTGCCTTATGCCATCTCGTGATTAACTTCACCACTCCCGCTTTAGAAACAACTTAACTTCTTTTCTGAAGTAAGTTGTCTTCTATATTCTTCTCCTCATCATCTTCTTCTTCTTCTTCTTTTCTTTCCTTCTTCTTCATTAGGATAGAATTCAAACCTCACTAACCTAGGACTCCCATGCATGATAACATTATGAGTAATCTTCCCCATTAGATTTTACCTTTGAGATCCTTTTCGTGCTCTCTCTTCTCATCTTCAAACTTAACTTTACGTCACTTTAATAATGACGAGTTTTCTCATGTGACACGAGACTTTGCTATGAGATACTTGCACGCATTCTGTTTCGGGGCGAGGTGTAAGATATCCCTCGTGGTGGACAGGTCTTAGCATGAGATTACTTCACAAAGAAAACATAAAAAACACTTCTTCACCAAAAATCACAAAAAACACATAATAAATGCCAGTAGGTCAGTGTGTCTGAGCCTTCACTTGCGGGACTAGATTTGGGGATTTCCTCCATAGTTAGGTGTTCCTCTTGCACATTCCATTTCAGGATGATATAAGAAGTACACATCCCATTAAGTAAGACTTAGGTACACTCACTTACGCAAACCTCAAAGCAGAAAACTCATAAAAAACACTGGACAAATAATAAGCGTCTCTCTTTCGTGACTTATCTTCTCATCACCCTCACTCTTTTCGTGCGAACTTGCTCCTACTTGTAATTTTGCAAGACGGTAACGCACTCGTCTTTCAAGCCTGCAACACCTGAGCATTGACATAGGCAGTTAAAGCCTTAAGACACAAGCAATCTTTTCCACCCCTAGTTAGGGCAACTACGACGTCTTTGATCCTCATTGTCCAGATGAGGTACGTAGGCAGTGGGGTAGGGCCCGTTCGAGCACACTATTTTATTTTCCCTACATTTTCCCCCTTTCTTTTATTTTCTCCAATTCCAGTCCTTTTCTTTTGCAGCAACTTTCATTTTTACACCCTTTGAAACAGTTTCTTTGCAAGCTTGGATCCCGTCGGGTACGGCGGACGATCTGGGGTGCTAATACCTTCCCAGGTCGTAACTGACTCCCGAACCCAGTCTCTTTGGTTCATAGGACCTGTTTACTTTCTTTTCTTTTATCTGGTTTATGCATCATTACCATTCTCGTTCCTTCGGGATAAAAATGTCTGGCTGGTGACTCTAACCTTTTTTGCGCCACTTTCGTGTTTGTACCAGGATGGAAATCCAGGCAGCGACACGGCGCCAGCTCTATCAGCACAAGGAAACCTTTTGCAGGGCCTCGAAGGTCGGGCGAAACCAATTCTGTACACATAGGCAGAGGAAGGCCCCAATATATGTCAAGATCAATTGCCGCTGTCACAATTCCCACTCCACCTCCTCAACAACAATACACTCCACAACCACAACATTTCCCTCAGCAACAACATTTTCCTCAACAAAGGTCCTACAACAACAACAACAACAACCAATAACAACGTCCTTTCCAGCAAAGGCCATCTCAAGTCAACAGGGTAATTGATCTTATACCAATGCCCTATGCCACTTTGTTACCACAACTTTTGAAGCTTAATCTTGTTGAATAAGGACTCTGGCTCCACTAGATCCTCAGAACCTTCCACGGAATTACAACGTCAATGCCAGATGTGCCTTCATTTCTAATGCACCCGGCCATACCACAGAAAAGTGCAGAGCTTTGCACATGAAGGTCCAGGATCTAGTTGATTCAAAGGCTCTAAATTTTGCTCCACCTCCTAACGTCACAAAGAATCCTATGCCTAGCCACGGTGGGCCCAGGATAAATGCAATTGAGGAGGATCAACCCATGAATTTAATCGAAGATACTGCAAGCATTCAAACACCTCTAGCAGAGGTTAAAGCCCAACTTTTAAAATGTCAGGTGTTCCTAGGTTGTGAGGCCTAATGTGAATCTTGTAAAGTTTCCGCCAATGGTTGTCTAAGTTTAAGAAGTGGCATCAATGGCCTTATCAGAGAAGGTATCCGGTAGATAACATCAACGGTTTCTACAACATCGGCAATTCCTCTTAAAGCAACAACAAGCACTCCGCCTACAACTTCAAAACAAATTGTTCCGACAGACTCTTCTACAAAGTCAACAATCATTTCTTCCATCACTTCAACAAATACTAGTTCAACCGCATTCGCTTCTACAACTACAGCAACCGTTAATAATGGCATCTCCACAGTCATCATATACTACGACCCGACAATGGTCCCCGATTCCAACAATTTTCAGCAACAATCTCAACAACAACCCAGCTTCAGTCTTTCACCACCATCACCAGTCAGAAATCTTGTTACCATATATTACGATCCATAAACAATAACAGTTCCTACTTCCGCTGCAGTCAGTCCAGCCACCATCACGGTACCTGGACCCATTCTGTATAAAAAAGATAATGATGTACCATGTCACTATGGTTCAGACCTATACTGCAACGGGGAGAGATTCGTTCTTGATTCTTCGACTCATACACCATAGGTCGATAATGTCGGGGGAGGCAGAGGTTTAACCCGAAGCGGACACCTCTCCGCGTCACAAATTCCAAGAGTTAACACCGAGGCAGAGGCTGCTGCCAAAGCTAAAGGCAAAAATGTGGTGCCTGAGGAACCAGTTTTGAAAGAAGCCCATAAAAGATCCTTTGATCAAGAAATGGATGAATTTATGAGGATAATCAAGAGAAGCGATTACAAGGTTGTGGATCAGCTCCACCAGACTCCTTCCAAGATTTCCATTTTATCATTACTATTAAGTTTCAAAGCTCATCGGGATGCATTACTTAAAGTCCTGCACGCATCCTACGTGCCTGAGGAGATCATGGTAAATCAGCTAGAGACAGTGGTTTCCAATGTTAATACTAGTCATGGACTAGGCTTCACCAACGCTGATTTAACTACGAAAGGTCGTCATCATAACAAAGCTTTACACATCACTCTAGAATGTAAAGGGTCTGTGCTTTCACATATTCTAGTCGACACTGGGTCCTCACTCAATGTCTTCCCAAAGAAAGCCCTTGTTAAGCTTGAATATGATGGTATAGCTCTCCGACCAAGCAATATGGTGGTTAGAGCTTTTGATGGTTCCAAGAGGTATGTTCTTGGAGAAGTGGAGCTGCATGTGATAATTGGCTCGCAGGTCTTTCAAACTACTTTCTACGTGATGGACATTTAGCCGGCCTATAGCTGTTTGTTGGGTCGACCATAGATTCACGCCGCTGGCGCAGTTACGTCGACCCTTCACCAGAAATTAAAATACGAGTGGGAAGGGAAAATTATCACGATCTGTGGTGAAGAGGACATTTTTGTTAGCCATCTGGCTACCTACAAATACATTGAGATGGATGGTGAAATCCATGAGACCATGAGCCAAGGTTTCAAAGCACTGAACGTCCATGAGGCGACAACTGAAATATTTGCTGCATCCCAGGAAGATAGGATGGGTACTTCAATTGTCTCCTACCAACAAGCTCGAAAGTTTGTTGAAGATGGAAACACCCAAGGCTTGGGCAAGCTGCTACCTGTGGAGAAGAAGGAGGACATATTCAGTTTGGGTTACAAACCATTCCGAAAAGATCAAGTAGAGGCTGCTAAGGAGCCCAAGTTCGTGAGTGGGGGAATGCTGACCCCAGATGCTGTCAATAATGTGGAAGACGAGGCTGAAAGCGACCTCAACCTAGAGAGCTAGATTCGTCCAAGGATCCCGGGCCAACAAGTCCTTAACTGGTCTTCCCAGGAAATTATAAGAGTTACTCCTGCAGAGTAATTATTATTTCCTGCTTTAAGCATGCATCAAGTCCTGCATCTTGCCCAAGGTGTCAGGACTCATTTTGTAATAGGGACATATTTGTATTTTGTGCAAATGGAATATTAATGAACAATGGACATCTTTTGCAAACAATTTTCTTCTTCGCTCACTGTCTTTTCATTTTTGTTATTTTTCGCACAAAACAATAAATGACAATGTTTTCAAATAATAACTTCATTTACACTTTTTCTAAAAAAGATTAAAATTGATCACTAAAAAGAACAAATCTCAACCCTTGCAGAGATAATCCTCCAGATTGCACCGATAACAGCAATGCTATGACCTCGTATGACTTCGACAATCCGATTAATCAAGCAGATGAAGGGGTTGATGAAGACTATGAGTTTCCTGAAGAGTTAGCCAGGTTGTTGAGGCAAGAGGAAAAAGTGATTGCTCCTCATAAGGATGAGGTTGAAACTGTCAATCTTGGTACTGAAGAAGAAGTAAAAGAGGTGAAGATTGGGGCCAGTCTGCAAGCTCCAGTAAAAGAACAGCTTATCAGTATGCTTCGGGAATACGTCGACGTCTTTGCTTGGTCCTATCAAGACATGCCAGGTCTAGATATGGATATTGTCATGCACAGGCTACCATTGAAAGAAGACTGCCCTCCAGTTAAGCAGAAGTTGCGCCGCACTCGCCCAGATATGGCCATGAAGTTTAAGGAAGAAGTGCAAAAACAGTGGGACGCCGATTTCCTTGCTGTGACTAGTTACCCGCCGTGGGTTGCTAACATTGTACTCGTGCCTAAGAAGGATGGCAAGGTGTGTATGTGTGTGGATTACCGGGATCTGAACAGAGCTAGCCCGAAGGATGACTTCCCATTACCTCACATTAATGTATTGGTGGATAACACGGCTCAGTTCTCGGTATTTTCCTTCATGGATGGATTTTCTGAGTACAATCAGATTAAGATGTCACCCGAAGACATGGAGAAAACAACCTTCATCACACCTTAGGGCATATTTTGTTACAAGGTAATTTCGTTTGGACTGAAGAATTTCGGTGCAACTTATCAACGGGCTATAGTAACATTATTCCACGATATGATCCACAAGGAAATCAAATGTTATGTGGATGATATGATTGCCAAGTCCCTTACTAAAGAAGACCATATGGTGAATCTGCTGAAGTTGTTTAAGCATCCGAGGAAGTATCAGCTGAAGTTGAACCCCAACAAATGCACATTTGGGGTACGCTCCGATAAGCTGCTGGGTTTTATTGTAAGTGAAAAGGGAATTGAGGTTGATCCCGACAAAGTCAAAGCCATTCAGGAAATGCCTGCACCTAGGACTGAGAAAGAAGTTCGAGGGTTCTTAGGTAGATTGAACTACATCTCAAGGTTCATATCTCACCTCAATGCAACATGTGAACCCTTGTTCAAACTATTAAGAAAGGAACAAACAGTCAGGTGGAATGACGACTGTCAGAAAGTTTTTGACAAAATCAAGGAGTACCTGTAAGAACCTCCAATTCTCATGCCTCCAATTGAAGGAAGACCTCTGATAATGTACCTGACAATATTAGAAGGATCAATAGGGTGTGTATTGGGCTAGCATGATGAGTCTGGTCGAAAAGAGTATGCAATATACTTCCTAAGAAAAACGTTTACTGACTGTGAACAATGTTATTCACTGCTCGAGAAAACTTGTTGTGCTTTAGCGTGGGCTGCTCGCCGACTAAGACAGTATATGTTGACTCACACTACTTTGTTGATCTCAAAGATGGATCAAGTCAAGTACATATTTGAGAAGCCAGCACTTACTGGAAGGGTAGCAAGATGGAAAATGATCCTAACAGAGTATGACATTCAGTACACTTCTCAGAAAGCCATCAAGGGCAGTGTACTATCTGATTATCTGGTTGAGCAACCCATTGATGATTACCAGCCTATGAGATTTGACTTCCCTAATGAAGACATCATGTTCTTGAAAGCAAAAGATTGTGAAGAGCCAGTTCACACTGAAGGGCCTGATCCAAAAGAAACATGGACTATGATGTTTGACGGGGCTATCAATATGAATGGCCGTGGAGTTGGTGCAGTGCTCATTACACCTAAAGGAGTTCATATGCCTTTCTCGGCAAAACTCACCTTTGCCTGCACGAACAACGAAGTAGAATACGAAGCCTATATCGTGGGTCTTGAGGAAGCCATTGACCTCAGGATCATAACCTTGAATGTATTCGGAGATTCGGCTTTGGTAATCAATCAGACCAACGGCAAATGGTACACCCATCAGGAGCATCTGATTCCATACCGTGACTATACGAGGAGATTATTAACTTTCTTCACAACAGTCAAACTTGAATACATTCCTCGAGATGAGAATCAGTTTGCAACCTCTTTGGCTACCATTTCCTCCATGATCAAAGTAAAAGTTATTAATTTTGTGCCTCAGATTTTAGTATCCAAACTGGATAGACTGGCATATGTGTTCTCTGTGGACACTACAGGTGATGACAAGCCTTGGTTCCATGACATCAAGTGCTTCTTGGAGAATCAGACATACCCACCTGGGGCATCATTTAATGATAAGAAGACATTAAGAAGGTTGGCCGGCAGTTTCTTCCTCAATGCTGATGGTTCATTATACAAGCGAAACTTTGACATGGTCCTGCTCAGATGTGTTGACAAGAAGGAAGCAGACCTACTGATGCACGAGGTGCATGAAGGTTCTTTCAGTACCCATGCCGGAGGACATGCAATGGCAAAGAAGTTTTTAAAATCGGGATATTACTGGATCACAATGGATGCAGATTGTTGTTCCTATGCCAGAAAATGCCACAAATGCTATATCTATGCAGATAAAGTGCATGTGCCTCTGAATCCTTTGAATGTAATGTCTTCACCCTGGCCCTTTGCCATGTGGGGCATTGATATGATTGGAAAGATCGAACCGACTACTTCAAATGGTCATAGATTCATCCTAGTAGACATTGATTATTTCACCAAATGGGTTGAAGCATCTTCGTATGCAAACATCACCAGACAAGTGGTAGCCAAATTTCTGAAAATAGACATCATCTGTCCATATGGAGTTCCCGAGCGAATTATTACTGATAATATTTCCAATTTGAACAACAAAATGATGGCAGAACTGTGTCGGGACTTCAAAATTCAACATCACAACTCTTCTCCTTACAGGCCAAAGATGAATGGCGCTGTTGAGGCCGCTAACAAGAACATCAAGAAGATTGTGCAGAAGATGTTAGTTACCTACAAAGACTGGCATGAAATGCTACCATATGCCTTACATGGGTACCAAACCTCTATCAGAACATCTACTGGGGCAACACCTTATCAGCTTGTGTACGGTATGGAAGCTGTCCTACCTATTGAAGTTGAGCTACCTTCCTTACGAGTAATGATGGATGTGAAGCTGGATGAAGCAGAATGGATCCGGTCTCGGTACAATCAACTGAATCTGATTGAAGAGAAGAGATTAGCTGCCATCTGTCATGGGCAGTTATATCAGAAGCGAATGAAGAGAGCCTTCGATCAGAAAGTCAGACCTCGGGAGTACCAAGTGGGAGAGCTTGTTCTGAAGAGAATCCTTCCTCCTCATACAGACCACAGGGGCAAGTGAACACCAAACTATGAAGGTCCTTACGTGATAACTAAAGTCTTCTCAGGTGGAGCACTGATGCTCGCAGCCATGGATGTTGAAGACTTCCCGTCTCCTGTGAATTCAGATGTAGTTAAAAAATACTTCGCATAAAATGACCCGCTGTCGCTCCCACCAAAATGACACCTGGTCAGAAAGGGTACAGACGCGAACGGTCGGCGAAAGGAGAGAAAACACACAAGGGTGAACTCAGAAGACAAGAGTCACCAGCTAGGCATTTTTATCCCGGAGGAAAGGTAATGCTGCATAAACCTGAGAAAAGATGGATAAGACAGTCGCGAACCAGAGAGACTGAGAAATGGGGTTGGTTACAACCTGGGAAGGTATTAGCACCCAGATTGTCCGCCGTACTCGACGGGATCCACGCTTAAAAGATTTGTGTTTCAAAGGGGTAGTGTCAGTGCAATTTGTTTATCAAAGCTGGAAAAGAATGCAAGTGTCAGTGTAAAAGAAATGTGAAGTGTATAAGAGAAGTGTCAGTGTAAGAACAAGAATGAAATGCTCAAGACTATGAGGCTAAAAGAATAATGCTAGAAGGAGGGGGAATATACAGAGACTTTTGTTCGATAACTGTTAAGTTATGCCTACGGATCCTCTCGTGCAATGAGGAAGTCAGAACACCGTAGTTCGACTCAAAGAGACTGAAAGATAAATTGACTGATGAACTGCTTACTTTTCTATGCTCAAGTGTATGACCTGTCTGGCTCAGGTGCAAACTGTCTTGCATTAGACGGAAGAAGCAAGTTCTCGGTTGCGAGTGAATGAGATGAGAAAAGAATCCCGAAGGAGACGATTATTGTTTTTTTTTTGTGTTTTCAATCTTTTATTGATTTTTGGAATTTGTCATAAGAAAATGAGCTTAAGCCTAAACCAAATGTTTAGTAAACTCATCATATCCTCCCTCTGATTAGGGGTAATGAGAATACCTTAAGTATGAAGTAAACACCTCACACTTAATCACCATGATGTAGGATTAAGATCATTAACCTACTTGTGATTATTTAGATGTTTTTGTTGTTTTTGTTTAGTGTTAAGTAATGAGTTTAAGCCATAATTAGTGATTTAATGGACCCATTACACCATCCTTATAGAAGGATAATAGATGAGAACATTTAAGCTGAGAAAAACTCCTCAACTTAATCCATGATTAGGGATTAACCTCATGACAAAACAAAGCCTTTATTAAATGGATTTTAGTTAATGATAAGATGAAAAAAATGGATTTTATGATTTGTAAGACAACTTGAGGGGGACTTGTCCATTAACACTAGGGTTAGTCCTTCTTAACCAATTAAGGAAGAATTAGAACCCTAATGCAAGGCCCAAGTTACAAGCTTGATGTCTTAGATGATTATTAGATGGATTGATTAAAGGATTTAAACACATTAAGGGTTTAACACTTAGGATTGAAGTTATACACTCCATCCTAATAGAGGATGCAGGCATAAGCTTAATCACAAAGCCTTAAAACCTTTAAGGTTTAGTCCCTGATTATGAGATGAGAGGAGAAGACTCAAAGATGACACAAAGGCAAAACTAAATGGGGGACTAATCAAACCCTAATTGTTATCATGCTTGGTTGTTCCTAGGGTTTATGAAGCTTGCAAGAGATCTTCAAGAGAAAAGCCACCAGGAAAGAAGCAGATGAAAGGAGGAGGAAGCAGAGAGAAGCAAAACAACTTGCTTCACTTAAGAAGACAAGTTGCTTGAAGAAAGAAAGTAAGGAAGAGCAAGAATAAGCAAGATCACACAAAGATAAGATAAAATGCAGCAATGATGCAAGAGAGATGAAGAGAGATTATGAGAAGTGAAGGCAAATTCACTTCCCAAAACAACCTACCACCTGAAAAGTTAGCAAAAGAAATGGAATGCAATGCAAATGAGATGAAATGTCATGATGCAAACCAAAGTCAGAAGCATAAACATGATGTTAATGATACTAAGAGAATATGCAAACACAAGGCAAGACATGAGAATGATCATACAAGGGTATGGATGCAGATGAAGCATGCTTGAACCATGGAAGTTCAAGAAAGTTTATGAAATGCAATGGACATATAACATGGCAAATGAAAGATACAATGATCAAACATGATTCTAATATGTCCTAAGATGTCTTATGAATCATATGGATGCACAAAATGTCATGGAAAGTCATTGAATGCAAGCAAATGAGAGATGGATGCAAAGGAAGGCACAAATTAGGGTTTACATACAAACATGCAATGCAAAATTCAAAATCAGAAGCAAATAACATGATACAAAATTGAAAATGGGATCAAGGGAACCCTAACCCTACACAAGTTCACTGCCCAAAGGAGGGGATCTAACTCTTAACCTAGTGAAAGTTATGATTTTCTCAAGTCAATTAGGGTTTTAAGGTACCTCACAATGAAAAATGCTAAACAAATTGAAAATGGAAGATCAATTCAAACCAAATTTATCCTATAAACTACATGCCATGAAGGATGCAATGCAAGAAGAACCATCATCAAACTCTCAATGGTTAGGCAGAATGGATTTTTCAAAGTTTGCACAAAAATATTGCCTTAAAATGAATTTAATTCCATGGAAAATTGTCAAAAAGCATCAAGAACTAAAAAGAAATTTGCTTTGAGAGTTGGATAATGTTTCTAAATGTTTTAAAATGCAATGTGAATTTTTTTGTGATTTTTAAATACCTAAATGCATTTTTAATTAATTAATTTCCATTAACTAATTAAAAATAAACATTTAAATGATTTAAAAATGATTTTTAATGCAAAAAATAAGCATAAAAAAATTTTTGGGTTCTGAAAATTAATGAAATGTTTGACAAAAATTTTCAGAATTTTTAAATGCTTTTTACTATTTTAAATAATTCGTGCAAATTAAATGAAAAGAAAATGAAATTAAAATTAAAATATGAGAAGTATGCAGGATGAAGAGTCCATATTGGTTCTGGGCTTGAGACCATTGACTTGGCGCCACATCCAAGGGCCCAAGTTCAAACTTCATTAATCCAGATTAATTAAATAAATAAACCTAAATTAAAACTAATCATGAGATCCAGGCTAAACAAACACGCGCAGGAAGGATCAATCGCATGGCCCAGATTCAAACTTTGCCCTAATCCCAGATTAAGCCCTAATTACATTCAGGTCACGGAGAAGAGCTCCGGTCGTCTTCTCCGGTGACAACCCTCCCTGAGAATTTCAATCTCACTCTCTAGGTCATTTCTGGAGCTCTAAAGCTCCAGATCACTTCCTCTCTCCATTCTAAACCCAACCCCACCCTCAAATGGAATTTATTTCTAACCATTAACAAGATTCGAAGGAAGGTACAAAAATGGCAGAAATTTCAGACAAGTCATACATGCTCAAATCTTCATCATTTTCAAAAATTTAAAGCTCAACATGTTCAGGGGATCACACTTAATCATTTAGTAACTTAAAATAGAGCTTCTGGAAAAAATGATTCGCATGGCTACCTGAGATGGAGCTTTCAATCCAGGAGCTTTCTGACTGCTTCCTTGCTTCAAAATGGCTCCAATGATCTTCCTGAGGAAGCTTTGAGGCTTAGTTGGAGTGTGTTGTGGCTAGTTTGTGAGATTGATGGAGTTCTGTTCAGAGAGGGTGGGAAATCGTGTTTGAGTTTCAGGGACTTTCAAGGCAAGGTGAAGGGTGGTTTGTGCTCTATGAAGCTTTTCTGAATGAATGGTGAAGTTGGTTTTGAGGTTTGATGATTGTGGGATGAGATTCAAAGGAAAGTGCATAAGAGGAGAGTTTTTTGAACTATGGCTTATGAGAGAGATCAGGTTGTGTTGTGCTATGTGTTGAGTCTCATTTTGTCCATGTATCAAGCTTGGATAGGTCAGAGAGTTGTTGCTGGCCTAGCTTGATTGGTATGGGCCATTTTGCATAAAGTCAACTTTTTGTGTAAGAGAGGTATGGGCTATGGCAGTCAAGGTACAAAGGCATGGCTTGGCTCAGCATGCTTCAAGGAGAACCATGGAAATGAATTAGAGGCAATGCAGCAAGTGTATTAGGGTTTATGTGATGTTTTGCAAATTTCACAAAGTTTTGCCCTTTTGTGATTACTTGAAGCATAAGTCATGAAAATGGGAGGTTCTTTGGTGCATTCTGATTTTTAGGTCATGGTTCATTTTTGTGTAATGCATAGAAGTCCATTTGAAGTCACATTTTGCCTTGGCATGAGGTTTTGCAACTTTGCCTCTTTGGTACAAAACTTGAAATTATGTGATTTTGTCCAACTTTGACAAGCCATAACTTTTGATCCAAAATGAATTAGAATGAGTTCTTGTACTTTTTGAAAATGGGAAGATCCATTCTACAACTTTCATGACCAAAGTTTTCTCATTTGAACCATTTTTGAATCAAAAAGAGGAGGCTGAAAAACTTTCCAAAAATGGCAAGTTTCCATTACAAGTCACTTTCCCAAAAAGGCAATTTTGCAAATGGCTTGAAATTTCCCAATTTTGTGAACTTCTAACACCTTCTATGATCAAATAAAGATCATACACATTCAAAATGATGAAGAGCACCCTTTGGTTGGGTCATTGGGGGCCTCAGAGGCCCTGATTTTGCACTGACTTGCTCAAGAAGTCATCCTTTGATCAGATGCCTTCCCCATTGAATTTCTTCATGAAAATTGATATGCATGATCATCATAACATATAAAGACCAATAGAAACAAGAATGACCAAATAATTTTGAGTTATGGCCTCTGAAACCAAAACCCTAATTTTAGGTCATCTGTGCAGTTAAACCTGGCTCTGCCTCCATGCCTCTCTCAGTTCTTGTGATTCTTTGACTTCCTTGACCTTGTGAGGGTATAATATGATGCTTGAACATACATGGACCCCTTTGAAGTGATTGAAGACCTTTGGAGTGGCTCAAATGGCTCAGGGATGGCTCAGATCACAAACCCTAGGTGCAGATGACTTAGAAACAATGCAGTGAAGCAAAAGTACAATATGAGGATGCTATAATTGAACTTATGCACATGAAGAGATCACAAGCCATGGTGAATGGGTGAGGGCAAATTTGGGGTGTTTACACCCGCTAGACATAAAAACAGAATGTAAGTCCAGGCAAAAATAGGGCATCCCAGTGAGTCAAAAACAGAATAAAAGACTCAGGCAAAAATAAGGGAAAAATCAAAAAATGTACACCCGCTGAGTTGAAAAGCCGCATTGGACAGCTCAGGCAAAAATGGGTATCCCGGTGGATTGAAAACCCAAAAGGGCAATCCACGCAAAATTAGGGAATAAGCGAACAACTGCATTCTGAATTCGTCTGTATCACTCACAACATGGCAAGCTTCGAAAGGACAAATCGTCAGTCAGAATCAGCATCTTCAGAAAGCAAGATAATAAGAACGTCAAGGTCATACAGGTCATAGCAAAGGAAGCTCACTTAAACGTCATCTTCAACATTGCCAACACTTTTATTTTCTCAATTTACAACAATCTCCTCCCTTCAGAGGATTCGCTTCTTTGACTGTACTTGCTAATTCAGGGCACACAAATTAATAAAATCAGAGTTTTCAGTCACACTTTGTTTTTGTACATTTTTGTTTTGTTTGCAAAATGTCCAAAGTTCATGATACAACACTTGCATAAAAACGTATGAGCCATTTTAATGAATGCTTGCAGGAAATATTTTACTTTCAGATAAATTTAACTCCCATGACGGAATCCGGTTAAGGATACCTCGGGACACTTGTGTGTTTTCCTTTGTCTTAACAGGTTGTAGGTACTCAAGACAGACAATCTTTCGCAACATGGGGCATATAAAGCATTGAATCCCCAACACACTATTTTCCAAGAGTTATCTCCTCCCCGGAAGGGATCTCCCGAGCAATGCCTGACAACTCTTTCACAGCAAGGTGGTCAAAGAGCATTCTATTCCCCACCAGAGATGCCAGATTTCTCTCACCCTCAGCAGAGTTGGTAGAATTGATTCCTCACAGAGTTGCCTCCCCCAGTAAAGCAGTACCTGAAACACACCCCCAGCGGAGTTGCTAAAACCTCCTCATCCCCATTAAGAGTTTTCCCTTCGGACAGATCTATCAATGATCTATTTCCCCAAGCAGAGTTCTCCCTTCGGGCAGATCTATCAATGATCTATTCCCCAGTCGGGTTATTCCTCCAAGCAGATCAGCCAGAGATCTTTATCCCTGCAGGATCCGAGTCTCGAATCAATTTTCTCATTTACATGACATAGCATTCACATCATATTCACCGAAATAACCATAGCATTCCGTCTAATATGGAGCATTACGGCAAAAATCAAACATTTGCATGATCATAATCCAGGCTCGAGCCAGTCACCTGCAAATGTCATCACTTCATCAACAGTATACGAAACTCATATCCCCTGCAGATAAAAGCCAAAGAATCCTCTTTGCACTCTCAAAACACAGATTCCTGTTTATATTTATACATATTCCTTTTGACACTCGTCCGTGTCATGCTTCCCCAGCAAGTCAAACACTTGTCTGTGTCCCTTGCCCAATCTTTCGACACTCATCCGTGTCTTGCACATACTTCACCAGCAGATCAATACTTGTACATACTTATACAGAAGTCTTTGATACTTGTCTGTATCTTGTATATATCACTCCTAAGCAGATCAAACACTCGTCCGTGCTCCTTGCTTAACCGATTGATACTCGTCCATATCATCATCCTTAAACACGTGTCAGCGTATTGTTTCTACCGATACTCGTCCATATCATGGTCCTAAGGATGCTCCTCCGCATCTTTGATCTATACACACTGTCAAACACATATACCTTTTATTTTAAAGAGCATAAACACTCATCTGTGTTTACCATTCCCCAGTAAGTCGTCAATAAAACAACTTTCTACTATCCGACATTTGTCTTATGTCGTGATACTTTCAGCAGCCTTCCCCTGCCAGGTGATCGTCCTTCACCTTTGGATGACCTTCCATCATCCATTCCCCAGTGGAATCCCCATTGTTGGAACCTTTTATCCGAAATTCGGCCTATGTCGTGATAAAGAGCATTCGTACCCTGCTAGGTGATCGTCCTTCACCTTTTTGATGATCGTCTCTCATCATTTACCCGATGGCCGTTACCATCATTGATCTTGTTATCCGACATTCGTCCTATGTCGTGATATTCCCCAAGAGCAACTCTACCTTGCTAGGTGATCATCCTTCACCTCTGATGACCGTCCCTCATCAAATATTTCATTTATTTTTTAACCCGATGGCCGTCCCCATCGTTGTTTACTTTACTTTCCAAAGCCTAATGGCCTTCCCCATTTGTGCTTGTCTAAATCCCCAAATAATCTTATTTTATTACCTAATGGCCGTCCCCGTCGCGGTTTCTTTATTTCCCTAACTTGTCGGCCGTCCCCGTCATTGCTTTGCTTACCATTTTACCCCCAGCAGTCGTCCTCTGCTCGATGGTCGTCCTCCATCGCCTTCATTTGGTAATCATATTATACTACCTTTTACAATTTATATCCCTTTTTTTCTTCTCCCTAGCGAGTGCAAATTTCAGACTGTCTTTGGTATTCAACCACAAGTTATCTTGTTTGTCTGTTAAGCCAGGCGCTTACATCCTGCACAGCTAACTCATGCTTGAATAGGGGCAGCTGTAAACACCCCAAATTTTCCCTCACTCTTTCTCACACCATGGCTTGTGATCTTTCATTTTTGTTTTAACATAAGCATTACATCTCATATTACATATTTGTTTCATCTGCATAGTTCCATTTCATCTGCATCTAGGGTTTATGATCTGAGCAATCCAAGAATAAATCTGAGCCATCCCAATGATCTTGAAGCTTTCCAATAGGGTCCATGTGTGTTCTATAATCATATTATGCTCCCCAAAGTTCATGAAAGTCAAGAAATCACAAAGATATGGAAGCAGAGCTAGGGTTTTCCTACACAGATGACCAAAATTAGGGTTTTGTTTCAGAGGCCTTAACTCCAAAAATTTAGGTCATTCTTGTTTCTAATGTTCTTAATATGTTTCAAGGATCATGTGTGCCAAGTTTGATGAAGAAACTCATTGTGGAAGTCATCTGATCATTGGGTAACTTTTTGAGCAAGTTAAGTCAAAATCAGGGCATCTGAGGCCCCCAACAAGGGTACCAAAAGATCATTGTCATCAAATTGAAGTTCTATGATCTTTATTTGATCTTAGAAGTGGTTGGAAGTTCACAAAGTTGAAAAAATTTGAGCCAATTGCAAACTTGCCATTTTTGGAAATGACTTGTAATGGAAACATTCCATTTTGGAAAAGATTTTCAACCTCCTCTTTCATGACCAAAAATGCTTCAAATGAAAAATTCTTGGACATGAAAGTTGTAGATTAGGTCTTTCCCTTTTCAAAAAGTACTAGAATATGTCTTGATTCATCCTAGAACTCAAGATATGGCCTTTCAAAGTTGGCAAAAATCACATAAATTCAAGTTTCATGCCAAAGAGGGAATTTTGCAATTTCACTTGCCAAGCCTTTTTATGACCTCTAATCAACTTCTATGCATCATAACATGTCAAAGAAACTTCTAAACATCAGAATTGGCCTAAGCTTGCATTGTTTTCATGACTTGATCTTCAAGAAATCTCAAAGGGGCCAAAACTCACAAACTTTGCAAAATGCCTTGGATCCTTCCATCCACTTGTGCCAGCTGCATCAAACTCATTCTATGGCTCTCCATGAATCTGGCTGAGGCCAGACACCCCAAAAAGCCAGATCTTCCATGGTCCATACCTCCAAGTACACAAATTTGACTTTTGAGCAAAACCTCCCATACCAATCAAGCTGAGCCATAACCACTCTTCTGACCAATCAAGACTTCACATACATGCCTCATAGACCCCATTTCATAACATCTTGGAGCCTGAATCAACACACAACTCAGAATACACAAATTCACCAAAGAACTTCCTCTCTTCGAATCTCACTGCACAAGCTTCAAACTTCAAATATTTTTCCACCAATCAACTCAAAATCATCCATAGATCAAAAAGCACCCACTCCCATGGCCTAAAAGCACCCTAAGATAAAACACGATTTCTGCAAAACCAGAACCAGACACCTCAAAACAGCCATCACAAACTTGTTCTAAGCAATGCAAAATCATCAGGGAGCTCACTGGGGTTGGTTTGCATCAAAGAAAAGGCCAGAAAGCTCTAAACTGAAAAGCTTCAGCTCAGGTATACCTCAAGATCAATATTTCCAGAACCATTCTTTTAAGTTCTTAAATGATTCTACATGCTTCCCTGATCATGCTGATATGATTTGTTTTGAAAATGGTTGAGAAACTAGGATGTATTAATGTTCTGAATTTTTTTTTATTTGAAAATGTTTTTCTTCGATTCGTGTGTTTGATGCGAAATAAATGTTGTTTGTGGCTTGATTCTTGTTTAGAATGATTAGGAGGTTGATTCTGGAGAGTTTGGGGGTTTGGGGTAGCCTAGGGAAGAAGTTAGCATGAATGGCTCGCCGGAGAAGATGACCGGAGCTTGCTCCGGTCACCTGAAAGTAATTAGGGTTAGGATTAGGGCTAATCTCCCCAATTTAAATCTCAGCCCTTAGATCTAGTTTAACGCGTGTTTCAATGGTCAGGATCATTTCACTTAAACCCTAATTTTAACTAATTAATTTAATCAGTTTAATTAGCCAGTTTAAATGTCAGCCCTTAGATAACACGCGCAGTCAACCCTCCCTTTCCCAGTTTGAATCTCAGCCATTAGATCCTCATACTTTTCCTTTATTTTATTTTTAATTCATTTTTATTCATTTTTATTCATTTCTTTTGCATATTTAATTTAAAATAGTTAAAAACATCACAAATATATTTCCTTTTGCATTTCTGATCCAAATATTTTTCTCAACCCAAAAATGATTTTTATATTATTTTTTGCATTTAAAAATTATTTTTAAAATATTTAAATGTTATTTTTAATTAATTAATGTATTTTAATTAATTAAAAATACATTTAGGTTTCTAAAAATCACCAAAAAAATCATGAACCATTCCAATACATTTAGAAACATTTTTAAACTCTTCATACAAATTACTTTTTAAGTTTGATCATAATTTCACAATTTTCTTTGAATTAGGGTTCTTTAAAAATCACATTTTCCAACCCTAATTTGAAAAATTCATTTCTGCCTAACCATGAAGAGTTTGAACTTGATTCTTGTTACATTGTTTCCCATATTGCATGTAGTTTCTAGGTTTTTCGTCATGAATTTATCTTTCATTTTCAAATTGATTTGCATTTTCCCTTGAGAATCACCCAAAACCCCTAAAAAACTTAGGAAATTCATAACTTTCTATATGATTAGCTTCTGACTTTCTCCTTTGGGGTGTGACCTTGTATTGGATTAGGGTGTGATTGAGCTTAGTTTCAATTTTTTATCATGTTGTATGCTTCTGTTTTGTTCATTTGCATCGCATATGTTCATAAAATCCTAATTTCTCATGTTCATTTGCATTCACCTTGCATATTCATCATCATGTGAACTTTCCATGACATTTCAATCATTCATATGTAATCTTAGACATATTAGGACATGTTAGAACAATGCTTGATCATTTCTTCATTCATTTTCTATGTCTTGCATTCATTACATTCCATAAACATCCATGTGTTTCCAAACTTCTAAACATGCTTTCATGACATCTCATCTTTGTATGATCATTCATATGCATATTGTATGACTTTGCATTATATTATAACACATTTGCATTGCATATTCACTTCTGGTTTTGGTCTTTGCATCTTTATCCATCTCATTTCCTTTTGCTTTATGTTTTATGCATCTCATACTAACATTTCAGGGGCTTATGGTAAGTTGATTGGGATGTGGATTTGCCTTCACATCCCACCTCTTCTAATCTATTCATATGCATTCTTTATTTGTCTTTGAAGTGAACTTGCTTCACTTATGTTCCATCTTTCTTACTTTCTTTCTTTCAAGTTACTTATCTTCTTCAGGAAGTAAGTAACTTGTTCTTCTTTCTCCTTCTCTTTTCATCTGCTTCTTCCATTGGTGGCCTTGAAGATCTTTCCTCTTAAGCCTTACAAACCATAGGATATCCAAGCATGATAACTTTTAGGGTTGTATAATCTCCCCTATATTTTTACCTTTGAGTCTCCTTGAGTCTCTCTTCTCATCTTTTAATCAGAGGCTAAACTCTTAAAGCTTTAGGACTTTTGAATTAGGGTTATGCATGCATCCTTCTCTTAGGATGGAGTGTATAACTTTAATCCTAAGTGTTAAACCTTTAATTTGTTTACACCTCTTAATCATAACACATTAATAATCACAAAGACTTTATCTTGTAACTTGGGCCTTACATTAGGTTTCTATCTCTTCCTTATGGTTAATAGGGACTAACCCTAGTGTTTAATGGACAAGTCCCCCTCAAGTTGTCTTACAAACCATAAAATCCACTTCTTAATCTCACCCCTTAATTAAAATCTATTTAATAAAGGCTTGTTATATCATGAATTTAATCCCTAACCATGGATTAAGTTGAGGTATCTTCCTCCGCTTAAGTGTTCTCATCTATCATCCTTCAATTAGGATGGTGTAATGAGCTCACTAATTTGTGATTAGAGATTAAACTTATTACTTAACACTAAACAAAAAAACCCAAAAAACATATAAATAATCACAAGTAGGTTAATGATCTTAATCTTCCATCATCATGGTAATTAAGTGAGATGTTTATCTCACACTTAAGTATGTTCATTATCCCTAATCAGGGAGGATATAATGAGTTTACAACCCTTGATTTAGGCTTAAGCTCATTAACTTATGCAAAACACCAAAAACAATAACAAAACTGAAAACACAAAAAAAAAACAATAATCGTCTCCTCCGGGATTCTTTCCTCATCACAATCATTCATAAACGAGAACTTGCTTCTTCTGTCTAATGCAAGATAGTTAGCACTCGAGCCAGACGAGTCATACACTTGAGCATAGACAAGTAAGCAGTTCATAGTTAATTTATTTTTCAGTCTCTTTGAGTCGAACTACGGTGTTCTGACATCCTCATTGCACGAGAGGATACGTATGTATAACTTAACAGTTATCGAACAAATGTTTCTTTGTCATCCCCTTCTTTCAGCATTCTTTTCCAAGCCTCAGTTTCCTGAGCAATTCACCCTTTTGCACTGACACCTGTACATTCATTCCTAGCTTTTGCACCCAGATAGCACATACACTTACCCCTTTAAACACAATTTCTTAAGTGTGGATCCCGTCGAGTATGACGGACAATCTGGGTGCTAATACCTTCCCAGGTTGTAACCAACCACCTTTCTCAGTTTCTCTGGTTCGCAACCGTCTTATCCATATTTTTCTAGGTTTATGCAGCATTACCTTTCCTTCGGAATAAAAATGCCTAGCTGGCGACTTTATTCAATTCACCTTCATTCTCTCTTTTCGCCGACAGTTCGCGTCTGTACCGGAATGCAAATATTTGGGAGCGACAATAATGCAATTCGATATGCCACCGCTCTGATCCTTTGCAAAATCTGATATGGACCAACAAAATACGGAGTGAGCTTTTTATACTTCAAAGATCACCCGACACCAGTCACCAGAGTAACTCTTAAGAACACATGGTCTCCCTCTTGAAACTCAAGAACATTCCTCCTCTTATCACGATAACTCTTCTATCGACTCTGAGAAGCCTTCATTATTTCTTATATCATCTTAATCTTCTCAATCGTCTCCTGCATGATCTTAGGTCCAAGCACTACACTCTCACCTTATTCATACTAACACAAGGGAGTCCGACATCATCTACCATACAACGCTTCATACGGTGTCATTCCAATACTAGCATGATAACTATTATTGCAGGTAAACTCAATCAACGGAAAATGATTATCCTGATTCCTCCTTGATCCAACATACAAGCTCTTAGGAAATTCTTTAAAGATTGGATAATCCTCACTATTTGAACATCTGTATGTGGATGATAAGCAAAGCTCATCCTCAACTTAGTACCCAAGGCATCTTTCAAACTCTTCCAAAACCTTGATGTAAATCGTGGATCTCTATCTGATATGATACTCGACTGTATCCCATGCAACTTCATAATCTCTTCAATATACATCTCATCTATCTTCTGCATAGATTGATTAATCTTCATCGACAAGAAATGGGCCAACTTAGTAAATCTATCCATAATCACCCAAATCGAATCATTTCCCTTAGTAGTCTTCGTCAATCCCGTTACAAAATCCATGGAAATGCTATCCCACTTCCATTTTGGAATATTCAACGGTTACATCATACCTAACGGTTTTTGATGTTCAATCTTCGACTTTTGGCTAATCAACATGCATACATAATTCTGAAGGAGCGAAAAACACAAGGAAAGGGATTGGAATTGGGTTTTCAAAAACAATGATAATAAGACCTATAGTCAAAGTCTTCTTGATAATAAGACCTACATCCAGTCCACCCTCTAAGGTGATTTTCCTCTCTAAATGAGGTCTTAATCCATTATTCAAAACTTGAATACAACCACTAAGTCCTATAGTCAAAGTCTTCTTGAGTCTACTAACTACACTAGTCACTCAAGGTATTTTTCAAAGAGTTTTACAAAAGTTGTAACAAAATTGGTTCAAAAAGCTATTATCACACAGTGATAGATTTTACAAAGTTAAGAACAGATACAAAGAAATTGATAATGAATATTCGCGCACGGAAGAAGAAGCTTCAATTTCTTCAAATGATCTCCTTTTATAAGCGTTAGATGGAGAGATCCGTTGAGAACATCTGGTGCCATTTTTGGAAGATTGTAAATAGTCATAATGCCCTTCTAAAAATAAAAGACATTGTTCCCAGCCATTATACTTGATTCTCTCTTAATTTCCCTTTAATATGAGAATCAAAATGTACTTAATTCACATCAGAGTATGTTTGAATTTTGCAGCTATAAAATCATAGTTGATGAGAACTTCTTTGTACCATCAGATCATCTACGAGTGATGCACTTAGCTTTGTATATCATTAGAATATGCTGAGCAACTTAGATATTGTCTTCTAATAAGAACTTCTATCCTGCACATAGATTATAATTTAGTGCTATAATTTGTTCTTAGAAAATATTGTTATCATCAAAACTCTATCAGAGAATTAGAATCAAAATCTTGTTCTGACAATCTCCCCTTTTTTGATGATGACAAAATATTAATTTGATTTAGAACAAAGAATTAAAAGATAAGGAAACTCCCTTTAGACGGTGATATATTCTTCCATAATTTTCATAAGAAGTTCTTTAGCTTATGCTCCCCTGAGTTGATTACTTATCATGTTCTAAAAAAAGCTTAGAAAGTTTGATTAGAGTATTAATTTGTTTGAGGCTTAGTCTTGATAAACTGTTATAGATCAGAATCATTTACTTTTCTTCCCCTTTTTTTCATTACTCAAAAAGACAAAAAAAATTGAAAGTAAATAGAGACAAGATAAGATTTTCATTAATCAGATAATCATGGAAAACATTGGACAAAAACATAGAAATATAAAAAAAACAAGAAAACAAACAAACAAACAGAAGGAAAGTCATAAGACATAATCAAGGTTGGGGGTTAATATTGGTAACTAAAGCTTCCAGAAGAGACTTGATCTGAGAAGTTGATTCAACTTGTTGTCGAATCATAGATTTGAGTTCAACATTAGTCTGATCTTTCTTGTCCAACCTCTACTTAACAAATTCATTTTCTTTCTTTAGTTCGTCCAGAGTTTTCAGCACCAAGGATGTCTGAGTTGGTTCTTCAACTGTTGCAGCAACTTGAGTAGAGTGCTCATCAGAAGATTCTTCAGCAGAAGGTGCTTCAGCAGTTTCTTTGCCTTTGTCTTAGCAAAAGGACCAATCATTAGCTGAAGTGCAGAAGATGATTCCTTTGGTTCATGTTCTTTCCAAGGCTTGTCAACCAGAAGGGGAGTTCTCTTCTTCTCAAGGCTGGTGACCACTTCTTTCAGACTTGCACAGAAATTCTGTTGAGCAATATCATAACAGATATCTTTCAGCTTCTTGGTCTCAGAATTAAACCACTTTCTGAAGGAGATCCAAATAAAGTCAGAAGCTTCAGGATCAGGGTTTTCTGCACAGGCGATCTTTAGATCTTCCAGCCTCAGTTTCATTTTTGCTTCGAATGCTAGCAACAATGTACCAACATCTGATTTGGTTGGTTTTGGTTTAGGTTTGGGTATGGCAGTTTTGTTTGTGACAGAGGATAGTTTTTGTAGAGATTCTATATCAATAAAGGTTCTAAGAGGGTCCTAAGGTTTATTGGTTGGGGAGGGACTATCTGGATTGTTAATGTAAGTGGTAGTTTTTTGAGGGGTTGATACATAAGAAGATAAGGATTCTTCACGAATGGGGGATAGGTCAAAAACAACTCTATGAGTGTCAGAGTTTAGAGGAGGGTTAAAGCCATGTTTTGATGAGTGAAATATGTTGGAAGTGGATTAGAGGACTGAGCTTCAGAGGCAGCAACAAAGGTAATAAAAACGTCAATATCTGACAAAACTTGTTGAAGTTTTGAATGGGTTTCAACAAAGGATGATATGTTTAGATCAAAAGGTGGTGTTGTGTCTATTGACATGTCGAAATATTCTAGAGTTTGAGGAGAGTGATGTTCAGATGTTTTTGATGGTGATGAAGTGTTTTCAGGTTGAGTATTTTGTGAAGGAGAAGGTATAGTGGGGATTTTGGAAGTTATAGGATTAGAAGGTGTAGGTATAACAGAAGGAGTGGTATCAAAAGGAGGGTTTTCAGATGTGACAACTGTTAGCGATTCTACAATAGGTACATTTCTTTCTGAGTTGCTTTGGAGCCTTCTGAGAGGTTCCTTCATAAGCTTTCCTCTTCTTGTTCTTCTTCTGAGCAACTTCTGGTGCAGGTTTTCTGAGCTCTTCTGGTTTGAACAGAGGATCAACACCATCTAACTTACAAGATTCCAAGTATCTGACAACAACCTCTAGTGGTGTATCAGTAGAGAACATAGGGAAGTCCTTTAGAGGAATTTTCCTGGTGGTGATGACTTCTCTAGAGTGCAGAACTGGATCCATCTTGATGGTTTCTATGAACTTCATATTCTTCGGATTCTTAGCATTCAGGGGCTTCCCAGCTTCTGCTTCCAAAAGTTCAAATTGTTGAGCCTTAATCAGATGATCAACCAACTTGTTTTCAGTCAGAATGTCTGAGATGATTCTTCCTAGAGGAATCCAATCTCTTTTGGTCTTCTCATCTTCTCTAGTTTCCCTTATGATATTCTTAAGATGATTGAAAAGTGAATGAGCAAGATTGACCTTTTTGTTCTTGGAGATGAAGTACAACAAAAATTGCTGATCCATATTGATGTAATTCGGGGAATTTATTTCTTTCCTGTGACTGATGCAACCTAAAATTATCTTTGCCCAGATTCTCAGATGATCCTTCAGATCTTTGATTTTGTTGGAATGTTGCCCATTTGAGAAGATTTCTTTAGATACGAGTGTAGTATCAGAAAGCTTATCCATCTCACTGCACTTAATCCCATTTCCAGCAGATTGTATCAACTTTGCAATGTGTTCTTCAGTGATGATAATCCTCTTACCTAGAACATAAGAGGTTATATGATAGTTAGAAGCACTTGCAAAAATCCAAAATTCCTTGACTAATTTAGGAAAGATTGGACCCATCAAACGATCAAAGTATTTCTCCCAGCCTTGAAACTTTACTGCATGTGTAATATCAAACCCATTTTCCTTCAAAATGTCAAAGTTAACAAAGAAGGGTTCTGACAGGAGAAATATGGAGTTCTTCTGAAGGTTGATCATGTTGAGTTTGCTGAGAGGAAGGAGCTTGATGAACGTTTTGAGATGAAGAAGCCATTTGTTACCAAGATGAAGGTTTGAACAAGGGTGCAGAGAAAAATAGAAACAAGAGAGTGATGGTGAAAGTGAAACTGTGAATAGTTTTTGTGAGCTGAAAAACAATCATTTATATAGAGTTATGAGGCGGTAAAAGAAAAGCACGATTAGTGGAAAACATTAATGCATAAAACATCATGATTAATTGAATTAAATGAATTATGACAGGGGAGAGGAGTAAATATTTTGGAACAGTTACCTACGTGACTAGTGCCTCAATTTTGTCTTTTCAGCCGTTTCAGTTCCCCAGAAATTGAACATGTATTCTTCTGCAGAGGGACATCTGTCCAAGTGTTGGAATGCATGTTTTGTCCATATTCATAGTATGAACACATATTCTGATTCTTTAGGATACTTCAGAGCTTCATTGACACGTGTTGATGTTATGATCTGCATGTTATTCTTTTGACCCAAAAGTCTGAGAAGTAAACAGTCAGATCATCTTAAAAACTTATGAACCAGTTCTCTTTCTAGAAGGAAATAAACTGGTACAAAAATTCTAGGAGTTAAATGCATAAAGTTAAAAATTTCTCATTCTGGACATAGTTCCATACTGAGATTAGTCAGAATGAAATTAAATCTATCTTAAGCAAGGGGTTTTGTAAAAATATCAGCCCATTGTTGGTCTGTATCTATAAATTTAAAAACAAGATTCCCTTATGAGTATAGTCCCTAATGAAATGGTGTTTATCTTCTATGTTTTTAGATCTAGAGTGTAAAATATGGTTTTTAGAAAGACAGATAGTAGAAGTGTTATCACAGAGGATGAGAATGTTACTCTCATAAATATTGAAGTCCTCAAGCTGGTTTTTCATCCAGAGCATCTGAGTACTGCATCCAGCTGATGCTATGTATTCAGCTTTAGCAGTTTATAGTGCTATGGTTGATTGCCTTTTGTTGGACCAAGATATTAGATTGTCTCCCAGAAATTGACAACTTCCAGAAGTACTTTTTCTTTTTGTTCCGTCTCCAGCAAAATCAGCGTCACAGTACCCTACAAGCTTATAATTTCAGGACTTTCTGTAGCATAAACCAAGATTAGTAGTACCTTTCAGATATCTAAAGATTCTCTTAACTGCTGTTAAGTGAGTTTCTCTAGGATCTGATTGGAATCTAGCACATAAATACACATTATACAAAATGTATGGTTGTTGCTCCCCGGATTTCCATCCTGGTACAAACGCGAAAGTGGCGCGGAAAAAGAATAGAGTCGCCAGCCAGGCATTTTTATCCCAAAGAAAGGGAATGATAATGCTACACAAACCAGAAGAAAGAAGAGGAAGGACACGGGTCCTGCGAACCAAAGAGACTGAGTTCGGGAGTCGGTTACGACCTGGGAAGGTATTAGCACCCAGATCGTCTGTCGTACCCGACGGGAGCCACGCTTGCAAAGAAATCTGTTTCAAAGGGTGAAGGAATGAAAGCTGCTGCAAAAGAAAAGGAACTGAACTGGATAAAAGAAACGAAAAGGGAACTGAAAAAGAAATGAAAGGAAAAATGTATGGAAAATAAAGATTGTGCTCGAACGGGCCCTACCCCGCTGCCTACGTACCTCATCAGGATAATGAGGATCAGAGACGCTGTAGTTCCCCTAACTAGGGGTGGCAAGGAAATTGCTTGTGAATTAAGGCTTGAACTGCCTATGCCATTGCTCAGGTATTGCAGACTCGGACGACGAGTGCGTAACCGTCTTGCAAAGTGACAAGTAGGAGCAAGTTCACGTACGGAGCGAATGAGGTGAGGAAAGAATTCCCGAAGGAAAGACGCTTATTGTTTGTTTGTGTCTTTTTATGAAGCTTTTATGAATGTGTCGCAAGGAAGTGAACTCGAGCTCTCTTCAATGGAATGTGCACTTGTCACTATATTCCAAGATGGAATAATAGAACAAGCACACTCAAGTAAGGAGAAGATCCCCAAAACTTGAACCCAAAGATTAGGGCCTAAGCTCACTAACTTGTTAAGTTACTAAGTGTTTTTGGTATTTACAATGAAGAAGTGTTTTTTATGTTTTTCTTTATGAAGAAGATATCTTGATCAGACTTGTACATCACAAGGTAAACGTGTACTATCCCAAGATGGGAAGACTACAAGCATACCTCATGGGATAAGGCTATGGATCAAGACATCACTTCAAACATTATTAAGGTGCTTTTTAAGAGTTATGAGATGAGAAGAGAAGAAGAACCAAAAGGACCACAAAGGTAAAATTCTAAAGGGGGACTAAAGAATCCTAAGTGTTAACATGCATGGATATCCTAAGGTTAGTGTGGTTTCTATCCTAAGGAAGAAGGAAGAAGAAAAGAAGAAGAAAGAAGAAGGGATGAGATGAGAAAGGCCTAAGCCCAACAACAAAGAGTTAGCACAAATAAGCATAAGAAGAAGAGATGAGAATTGGAGATGTGGAACTCAATTCCCACACCTCACACTTACCATAGCCCCTGCAAGGTTAGTGAAGTGAACACAAATGAAACACAATGAGAAAGACAACATGCTAACATCACACAATCAGAAGTGAAATGATATAACCAAGTGCACAATGCAAATGCAACTCAAAAGAATGAGATATGAAGCTTACAAATCCAAATGATGCAACATGAACACATATGAAAACTTATGTAAACTTATGAAAGATACAAATCTACAATGCATAAACATGAACACAATGC
This sequence comes from Lathyrus aphaca, assembly GCA_963966055.1. Taxonomy (NCBI): domain Eukaryota; kingdom Viridiplantae; phylum Streptophyta; class Magnoliopsida; order Fabales; family Fabaceae; genus Lathyrus; species Lathyrus aphaca. The sequence continues at coordinate 444,191,663 of OZ014519.1, forward strand.
AAACAACCAGAACCTAAATGAGATGAAGAAAGGATCAAGAAGCCAACAAGATGAAGAGAAAGGTCACACAAGACCAAATAATTACAAAATTGGAGTGAAAGATGTAATGAGATGAAGTGAAAGCACTTAAGGAAAGAAAAGACTTAAATAGAAGCAAGACACAAAAATTCTTAAGACACAAACCCTATCCTAAGACCAGGAAGGTACCCATAGCCCAAAGGAACCCCAAATGAGAAGAAGAAGTTGGAACAAGTGCCCTTCTAAGCTTATAAGAGAGCTAAAGGTCCAAAGGAAGCAAAATGGGACAAGGTTCAAAGTAAAATTCAAATTAAATCAACCAAGCATCTAAAAATTCCACAACTCAAGTAAAATGATCTTCAAACATGGTAAATCAATGGGCCAAAAGGATTTGAAAGAATTCAGTGGCAAACTAGGTCAAATGGAGGCTTAAACACAAGATAGGGTTACAAACTTCCATCACAAGTCAAAGGACTAAGACTCAAGAAATAAGTTTCTAAAAATCAATAGAAAAATCACATGAGAAGTTAAATGTCTTAAAAATCCAGAGCAAAAAGAATGGGATCAAAATTCAAAATATTGAAGTGTATAGAAATTGGACAAGGCAGTGTGGTCAAAATGAACTTAAAAAGAAGTTAAATGAAATAATGAATTAAATCTGACACGTGGAAATGGGAAAAAAAATAAAATAAAAATATGAGAAAATAAAAGAGACTCAAAAGAAGACTCATATTTGTTTTGGGATTTTTTAGATGAAGGGAAGTATTTTATAAAAATAGAAATTGAAACTGAATAAAAGAAATAAAAAGTGAAAAAGAAATAAAAGAAATTGGATGGGGGGTGTCACTAGCAAGGCTTGTATGTTGAGATTGGTGTGGGCTGAGAACCTGGGGGGTGCGAATATCAGAGGTTGGGCCCAATATGTGTGCAGGTTTATGGTCTTATAGTGGTATTTTGTGAAATAAAAATGGAAAATAAGAGGTCCACAAGATTGATCCTACCCGCAAGGATGAGAGCCTCATTAAATGAGGTGGCAAAATGCTAGTTTATGAGTGGTGAGCGCATTGTAGTTAACATAGGTTGTGTCATAGTTTGAATTAAATGAAAAAAGAAAAAAACGTGAGAGAGAGGGTGCTGTGAAGGGCTAGGTGGCAACATCTCATGCGTACGATGGAGGGATCTAACGGATATGGCCTCATCTTCTTCATACAAACCCTAAGCCAAGAAAACTCAGTTTCCGGTGACCGGAGCTAGGGCTCCGGCACCGGAATTCACACCAGAACCTCAAACCTCAATAAAAAACAAACAAACTATCCAGATCAACTAAATCAACCCCCCTGAACATGAATATGAGCTCAAAACTTGCTAAAACTCAAAGGAACGAAGGGATCGAAGAAAATAAAGTTGCACCATCAAACTTGAAACTCACATAACTTATGCTATGATGCATAAATTTCGAAACCAACAATTGCAGAATCATCAGTAAAGATCAAGGATTACAAAATGCATCATTAATTTCATTTTTAGATCATGAGATTTTGAGTCATACCTGAAGTGTAGATCCTGATTCAGTGAGATATAAGACCAGATAATGCGTGCAAATCACTCCACTTACTCCCTAGATGAAAAATAAATGAATCTAAGGTCTTGAAACAAGCTGGATCTAAGGTTTCTTTCACACCTGCCCTGAAATGGCAAGCTTGCTAAACTTGAGAGATGGCTTCAATGAGTGTGTGTTTAATGATCTTTAGCTCTCCCTGATTACAGATCCACAACTTTTTTTGAGTTTGCTTGCTTGTGTGAGGAGAAATGGAAGAAAATGAAAAGTTGCATGAAGTTTGTGAGTGAGAGAATGAGAGAGAGCTCAGGCTTGATGAAACCCTAGCAGCTTTTGTATGAGGTCACAAACCCTTGCTGAAAGAATGAAAGCAAATGCACGAGTGAGTCATGAGATTTGTGTGAATTTGCAATTTTTGCAACATGTGAGATAAGCATGCAATGCTCATGCTTCCTTGGGCCTCTCAGCACATGTGCAATGCATTTACCACCCTTGATCAAAATGTAATCAATCTTGGCCTTTAGATCAAACCCTCACACTTATTTCATGATTTGGCCAATTTTGCATGTTTGGAGTGATTTTCTTGTAGTGCAAGAATATGAGCATTTCTTTGGAGAAAATTGGTTCAAATATGATGTATTTTAAGTTGGAAACAAGTTTGAACCAATACCAAGTCATACAAACAAGTTTTGAGGCCTTTTGCATTTGGTGCCTACATGAAAAGTTGCATTTTGCCCTAAAAATAGCAAAATTTCGAAGGACCTATAGGAAAAACTACAAATCCTATGAAAATGTACTTGTACTTTTTGAAAATGGGAGCCCTTACTCTTCAAATTTCATGTTTTACTTTGGTCCATTTGAAGAATTTTTGATCATGTTAAGGCCATTTGAAAATTAGGGCAAAAGTTGCCAAATTTGGAAATTCCTTAAAACCAACTTTGTACCATTTTTGCAAAACCCTTCAAATCTCCACGATTCTTGAACTTTAAGAATTCTAAACCTCTTATAACATTGTAAACACCCCTCTTGGCCAAAAAATTTGGGTTAGACCCATTGAAATCACACAGTTGACCTTTTAAGGGCACAATTGACTTTTTACTTCATGTACAAGCAACTGAGGCATTGTCTGACTTCCACATGGAATTTTCTCATGAAAATTGAAACCTAGGATCCTATTAACATATAGAAGACTTTGCCCAAATGAAATGGCCAAAGTTGTGAGATCTTGGTGCTTAAATCACAAACCCTAATTTGGGTGCCTTGTATAGGAGCTTTGCCTTGTCCTGATACCTCTGATGATCATGCAATATTCTGAACTTTTGCCAATGGAATTGATCTTGTAAATGGAGTGTAGACTCACCATAGGACTTGTACAAACTCACTGGGACCCTTGTCATGGCTTGAAATGCTTCAAGGACCTCCACAGATGACCATATGCTTGATGCTTGGACATGAAGGATGTTATGCCTCATCTTTCTATGCTAAGATGCTAAAGATATGGTATGTTCATGATGAATATGATGTGATATGATGCTTAAAATGAATAGGGCAAATTTGGGGTGTTACAGCTGATAACGAGAAAACGTATCGATTATATTGCTAGGTTTCATTAACGTTTTATCGAATAATCATCGTTTTAACACTCGATTTCTCGAGTTTTTCTTACCATTTTGCAGGTACATTATTATATGGAGCTAAATCATGAATTAAGAGAAAAAGGAACAAAATCAATCATAAAAAGATGAAGAAATGAAGCTTCCTGCAAAACTGCATATTTTGCAGCAGTCACGACCGTTACAAGGGTGTCACGACCGTGACACCCCAAAAGGAAGCATCACGACCGTAAGAGAAGTGTCACGACCGTGACACTTAAAAACTGCAGGACACGAACGTGAAAGCATTATCACGACCGTGACAAGGATTATTTTAGGTTTTTGACCAAGACTACGTCAAGCCATTACGTGAAGAATTTGTTTCCTAAATATTTGCCACGTTCCTGCATTCTCTTCACAAATTCAGCAAGGCCCAAGCAACAAAGGTCCAAAAATCCAGCCCATTTAGAGTTCTATAAATAGTACAAGTTCTATGAACAATGTACAGAGCATTTATTATTGAATTTTCTGCGGAAGCTCTGCCGAACTGATTTACGACCCTTTTCTTATTTTCTGCATTATTTTCTGTTTCGTTTTTATTGTATCCAAACCCGCCATATAACAATTTCCAACATCAGGAAATTGTTATACATTTTTTTTTCTAAACCTTCAGCCTTTGTTATTTTCGATTTCGCCAACTCCGAGCTTTCCGGTCTGTGGAAGAAGGAGTCTGCTCTAATATTGTTAACCAGGTTTATTATTATATTGCAATTTAATTATTTATAATGTTTATTTATTTTTCTGCCATGAGTATTTTATTATTTAATTTTCTGTCTCTGTCTGGTTCAACATCGATGAGTAGCTAAACACCCTAGGGCGGTATGTAGTTAGAACAAACTTAACCGGTAAAATATAACCATAGGCTAAAAATAATTAATCACTTAACATTTTGGCTGATACTTTTTAATTAAATAGACCTTTTCGTTACGAGAGTAAGAAAAGAGTATTAGGTTAGGTCAAGACCACGAGAGTGTGAGGTTTTAACCAGATAGCTAGAGTTAGGCATTTAAATTAAACACAGCGAGAGCGCTTTAAAATAAATTAGAATTACTTAGTTTCCAAAAATTACCTCTAAACACTTATGGGCTAGCGAGAGCAGGCATAGGGCTTTAGGGATAAGATCTGATATAAGACCACGAGAGTGTGAGTTGAGGGTATTTAAACTGGTAATCTCTACCGAATAGATTAAGTAAACATCTTTATAAGCCTAGGTTAGATTGACCCACCTAAGTTAGTATAATTACATACCGACCGCCTTAGTATTACTTAATTAAAACTTAAATTTAATTCCGCCTTTAATAGTCTTAAAAAATCAACAAAAAATCGTGACAACCATTCGCCTTAGCTAAACTAGAAGTTCATCTAGCACTAAGTAACCATAGAATCCCTGTGGATCGATAATCTTAAATATTACTTCGATAGGCTGTGCACTTGCAGTTAAGATACCGCTAGACGCATAATTAGACACGTCTTTAGCCTATCAAGTTTTTGGCGCCGTTGCCGGGGATTCCTTAATTTAGTTACTAGTGCATTTAGGTAGCATTGTCTAGACTAAGGTATCAACTATTTAATTTAATATAATTTCCGAGTGTATGCCAAGTACTCGCTCTAAAAGCGAAGACTTGCAACCTCTAATCCCTGAATCGGAACGCTTCTTACACGTAAAAAGACGTATATTCGATTACGAAAATAATTACAATATTCCAGATCTTCAATTAGATCCGCCTAAACCAGTCGTAATATCAAAGGACGCAGAGATGGCTGAAGAACAGAATCATCCACTCAAGTATTACGCCAATCCTTCGCAAGCTGAACCACATTCAAGCATTGCCGCGCCGGCTATCAACCGAAACGATTTCGAACTAAAACCTTCGTTGATATCAGCCGTGCAACAAAATCAATTCGCCGGTAATTCTACCGAAGATCCGAATCTTCATCTTTCGATCTTTGTGCAATATGCCGATACCGTAAAAGCCAATGGAGTTACCCAAGAAGCTATTAGATTACGTTTATTTCCTTTTTCGCTTCGAGACAGAGCAAGAGCTTGGCTTCAATCTCTGCCTTCGAACTCAGTAACTACGTGGGAGGAATTAAAGAGAGTTTTCTTGAACAGATATTTTCCACCCAGCAAGACAGCTATGCTGAGAGCTCAGATCAACGGATTTAAGCAACGAGAAAGTGAATCATTATTCGAAGCTTGGGAACGCTATAAGGATCTGCTGAGACATTGTCCACATCACGGATTAATAGAATGGATGGTCATCCATACCTTCTATAATGGACTCTTGTACAATATAAGAATGACAATTGACGCTGCCGCGGGCGGTGCATTGATGGACAAAGAATATAATGATGCTTATGCACTTATCGAAAGTATGGCTCAAAATCATTACCTTTGGGGAAGCGAGAGAGTCGCAACTGAGAAACCAACAAACGGAGGTATGTACGAAGTAAGTAGTATGGACCAAGTCAATGCGAAGTTTGACCAACTAAGCCAAAAGATCGACAACTTGGTCATAACACCAACAGCCAACGTGGCTGCAGTAACACCTAACTGTGAGTTATGTGGAGTTTCAGGACACGAAGTTTCTGATTGTCAACTATTGACAGGAACTCCCACTGATCAAGTGAATTATGCTCAAGGAAACCCTTACTCAAACACATATAACCCAGGTTGGAAGAATCATCCGAACTTCTCCTATAAGAATAACAATGCTTTATACGCACCAGGTCAAGCACCAACTACATCACCAGGATATCAAAAGACTGCTCCTAATATCCCTAGAAAATCGAACCTTGAGTTGATGATGGAGAACTTTATAGCTAACCAATATCAAACGAACAAGGACTTCTTAAACCAAAACATTCACACTAATGAGCAGATTAAACAATTAGTGAGCAAAGTAGATGCATTAGCTACACATAACAAAATGCTTGAAACTCAGATTTCACAAGTAGCTCAACAACAAGCACCTACTGCTGCACCAGCTGGAGTATTCCCTGGACAACCTCAACCTAATCCGAAAGGACATGCTAACGCTGTGATATTAAGAAGTGGCAAGGAACTTGACGGACCTACCGATCCAAGACTTGACAATCCAGCCATGTACCAAAAACCGGATAAACCGACTGAAGTGGTGAATGATCCAGAAGAAAAGGAGGATGACAATCAAGAGGTAGTGGAGAAAGAACAACCTTATGTGCCTCCACCACCCTATAAACCACCAATTCCGTACCCTCAAAGATTAATAAATTCCAAGACGACGGGTCAATTTAAGAAATTTGTCGAACTTCTGAAACAATTGAATATTACTATTCCGTTTACAGAAGCAATTACCCAAATACCCTCGTATGCTAAGTTTTTAAAAGAAATCTTATCCAATAAGAAAAAGATAGAGGATAACGGAACAGTTACACTTACTGCCGAGTGTAGCGCCATAATTCAGAATAAAATGCCTCCTAAGCTAAAAGATCCAGGAAGTTTCTCTATACCCTGTGTAATAGGAAAATTCGTCATTGACAAAGCTCTATGCGATTTAGGAGCCAGTATCAGTGTTATGCCCTTAACGATTTGCAAAAGGCTAGACATGGGAGACCTAAGACCAACTAAAATGTCTGTTCAACTAGCCGATCGCTCTGTTAAATATCCTGTAGGCATACTAGAAAACGTCCCAGTACGTATAGGACAATTCTACATCCCTACTGATTTTATAATCATGGACATCTCTGAGGACTCCACTACACCTATCATACTAGGAAGACCATTCTTAGCTACCGCCGGAGCTATAATAGATGTAAAAAGAGGAAAGCTAACCTTTGAAGTAGGTGAAGAAAAAGTTGAATTTATTTTAACACAATTCTTACAATCACCAGCTATAGAGGATACATGCTATCTATTGGACGTAATTGACGAATGTGTAAGAGAAATGGAACTAAAAGAGACCACTTATTCTGAAATAATGAAAATTCAAATCCCTCCGATTTTCGAAGATGATAATTGGCGAAAACCGTATCAGGATGATAGTCTAAGCGAAAGTTTAGCACTTACACCGGATCCTATGCCAAGTAAAGATAAACCTACATTAGGATTAAAAACTTTACCTCATAACTTAAGGTACGAATTCTTAGACGTTGAATGTAAAAGACCAGTTATAATAAATTCCAGTTTAGGAACTATAGAAACAAAGAAACTTTTAGATGTTTTGAAGAAATATCCAACTGCATTAGGATATAACATATCTGATCTCAAAGGAATATGTCCTTCAGTTTGTATGCATCGTATTCTGCTAGAAGAAGATTGCAGAACCTCCAGAGAATCTCAAAGAAGAATTAACCCAACCCTTAGCACTGTAGTAAAAGAAGAAGTTAAAAAATTACTAGATGCCGGAATAATATATCCAATCTCTGATAGTGAATGGGTTAGTCCAATACATGTAGTGCCAAAGAAAGGAGGTATCACTGTTGTGAAAAACGCTCAAGGCGAATCGATATCGCAAAGAGTAGTGACGGGATATAGAGTATGCATAGATTATCGTAAACTAAACAAAGCCACTCGAAAAGATCATTTCCCACTACCTTTTATAGATCAAATGTTAGAACGATTAGCCAAGCATTCTTACTTCTGTTATCTTGACGGTTACTCAGGATTTTTCCAAATCCCTATCCATCCAGATGATCAAGAGAAGATTACATTCACATGCCCTTATGGAACGTTCGCTTATAGACGAATGCCCTTTGGATTATGCAACGCTCCTGCAACCTTTCAAAGATGTATGATGTCAATCTTCGCAGATTTTATAGACAACATCATGGAAGTGTTCATGGACGACTTCTCTGTATGCGGGCAAAGTTTTGAAGGATGTTTATCGAACTTAGAAATGGTATTAGAAAGATGTGTAAAAGTAAACCTCGTGCTTAACTGGGAGAAATGTCATTTTATGGTCAACGAAGGAATCGTATTAGGTCATGTAATATCCGACAAGGGAATTGAAGTTGATAAAGCTAAGATTGAAGTAATAAAAGATCTTCAACCCCCTAAAACCGTTCGAGAAATACGAAGCTTTTTAGGACACGCCGGTTTTTACCGACGATTCATCAAAGATTTCTCGAAAATTACTAAACCTCTTACTGGTTTATTAATGAAAGACGCTGAGTTCATATTCAATGAAGATTGTCTTAAAGCATTCGAAACTCTAAAAACAGCCCTCATCACCGCACGAATCATGCAACCCCCTGACTGGAGATTACCTTTTGAAATCATGTGCGATGCGAGTGACTATGCTGTAGGCGCAGTTCTAGGCCAGAGGAAGGAAAAGAAACTTCATGCGATTTACCATGCCAGTAGAACCTTAGATTCTGCCCAGATGAACTACGCCACTACCGAAAAAGAATTGTTAGCAGTTGTCTTTGCGCTTGACAAATTCCGTTCTTACTTAGTTGGAGCGAAAATAATCATTTACACAGATCATGCTGCTATCCGATATTTATTAACTAAGAAAGATGCTAAACCAAGACTCTTGAGATGGATTTTACTTTTACAAGAGTTTGATCTAGAAATAAAAGATAAGAAAGGTACTGAGAACGTCGTAGCAGACCATTTATCTAGAATAGAAGGTATTAAACCCGAACAAGTGCCGATTAACGATGATTTTCCGTATGAACAGCTGATAGCACAATTAGGAAGCGACCTAGCTCAATTAGATGTAAATGAACCAGAATCCGTGGAAACAATCCAGACAACTGTAGGACTGCCATGGTACGCTGACATTGTCAACTACCTAGCCGCAGGAGCTCTTCCACCCGATCTAACCTATCAGCAGAAAAAGAAATTCTTTCACAATCTGAAACATTACTATTGGGATGAACCATTATTGTTCAAAAGAGGACCAGATGGAATCTTTCGCCGATGTATTCCCGAAGAAGAAATAGAAGATGTCATTGCTCAATGCCATTCATCTCCTTATGGTGGACATGCAAGCACTTCCAAAACTTGTGCAAAAATCTTGCAAGCCGGTTTATTCTGGCCTAATCTATGGAAGGATGTCCACATCGCTGTTATAAATTGCGATCGGTGTCAACGCACCGGCAATATTTCAAGAAGAGATGAAATGCCTCAAAAAGGAATATTAGAAGTAGAAATCTTTGACGTCTGGGGAATAGATTTCATGGGACCATTCCCATCATCTTTCGGTAATAATTACATACTTGTAGCTGTTGATTATGTTTCGAAATGGATTGAAGCCATAGCTTCTCCTACAAACGATACACGAGTAGTAATAAAGCTTTTCAAAAATATAATCTTTCCCAGATTTGGTGTGCCTAGACTCGTCATAAGTGACGGTGGCTCGCACTTCATCTCAAAAATATTTGACAAATTACTATCTAAGTATGGAGTAAGACACCGTGTGGCTACACCATATCATCCACAAACGAGTGGACAAGTCGAAGTCTCAAACAGAGAAATTAAACAAATCTTAGAAAAGACTGTCGCCATATCTCGGAAAGATTGGTCATCTAAACTTAATGAAGCTTTATGGGCTTATAGGACCGCTTACAAGACACCCACAGGTACTACACCTTTCAAACTAGTTTATGGAAAATCTTGTCACCTCCCAGTAGAACTAGAACACAAAGCTTATTGGGCGATTAGAACTCTCAATATAAACTATAATGCTGCAGGAGAAAAGAGAATCCTAGACATTAACGAATTAGAAGAATTAAGGTTAGATGCTTATGAGAATGCTAAGATATATAAAGAAAGAACTAAGCGATGGCATGATAAACGCCTATCTAGGAAAGAATTTAGTGTGGGAGACGTTGTACTCCTCTTCAATTCAAGACTTAGGCTCTTTCCTGGAAAATTAAAATCTAGATGGTCAGGACCCTTTGAAATAATTAAAGTATTCCCGAGTGGAGCAATAGAAATTAAGGGTAGGAATAGTGAACCATTCATAGTAAACGGACAACGTTTAAAACATTATCATAAAGTTGAAAATAGAGATTATGCGAATAATCTAAAGCTTTTAGAGTTGTCCACTGATTCCCCTGATTAATCTAAACCTAAGCATTACGTCAGGCTTTTGACGATAAAAACAGCGCTTAGTGGGAGGCAACCCATTTACTTATCTAATTATTTAAATTATTCTCTTTATCATTTTATTATTTATCGTTTTACTATTTGTTTATTTGTTTTGTCATTTTATAGTTTTATTTTTATATTACTATTATTGCCATTACATTATGCATTTCATTTTCTTATTTTTATCTTAAATCACTTTTTACAGATTTTCTAAAAGTCTTTTCCACTTTCCTTCTTCCCCCTATTTGTTTCCTCCATATTTGCACTGACCATGGCTAACCAACCAATTAACCATATGGAAACCAAATTTAGAGGTAGGAACCAAAGAATGAAATTTGAAGAGTTATCACAGAGGCAAATGGATTTGACCCTGTACCCGGATGATCGGACTATGGAAACCTTAGGTATACATGATAGCATCATGTACTTGTTTAACCGACTCAGATGGGAGAATGCATTGATCCAACATAAGTTTGTGACTTACCGCGAGCTCACTCTTGAGTTCCTTAGCTCCTTAATTTACCTACCTGAGCGCGGTTTTGGATTTAGGAAAGGATTTATTAGTTTCCGCCTATTTGGAATAGAATATGACTTTAACCATAAAGAACTAGCTGACTTGTTAGGATTCCCTAGTGGACCATTTGCTTTCACTACCACACAGGTAGAATTGATGGATATTGAGCTAGATTTCTTTTGGGGAACTTTAACCGGAAACTACCACCCTGAACCAAATAGCATGAATAATGATGAGATCCATAACCCTGCTCTCCGTTACTTCCATAAATTCCTTGCCCACACATTCTTTGGAAAAGAAGAAAACATTACCGGAGTTTCTAAAGATGAGATATTTATTATGTCATGTTTTACTAATGGACAGCCTGTTAATGGTGTACCTTTCATGATGCAAACCTTCACCCGTATCCAAGAAGAACCTGAATTACCTATCTTAGTAGGAGGTCTTGTAACCATGATTGCTGATGCTTTAGGACTTAGGTACCAATTGCACAGGTGCAACCGTTTAGGTAACATCCGTCCTATGGATCTTAACTTCTGCTTTAATAGACATATCATAAGGAATTTAGGACATCCACCTTTTGAGTACCTAATCCGGAACGAGGTAGTAACCCTGTTCACATTGCCTAACCATGCTAGAGTAAGTGTTCACAATAAGGATAACTGGCTTTATGAGTTAAACCCACCTGATTATCCACCCACTCCTGAAACACCTCAGTCTTACAAGATAAAAGATGATACAATGACCGATGTCGAAACTGACCCTGAGACGCCTCCTGGTTACCATGACATTGACCACACTGAACAAGTTTATGAAACCCCTGAAGTGAATCAAGGAGATTATGCTAACAACTTGCAAAACATCATGAACACTCTCAATGCTTATCAAACTGACATTAATTTATTTAAAGAAGACATTAAGAGCATGCGATTGGATATTATAGGGTTGACTGACATAACCTGCGAACAATTCTATCACTTGAACTCCGCCATCGAAGACTTGAAGAAACGCTTTTGATAATGTTATAAGTGATTTAGTTTATTTTTCCCATTGTTTTCGTTTCTAGTTAGATTTATTTTTCGCAACAATTTCTTACCGCAACTTTCATTTATGTAATTTCATTTTCAATTACTTTATGCAATGCATCTTTAATTCCAAAATTTCTCCATTTTTAGCAATTTATGTATTTTTCATTCTATGTACTGTTATGCTTGCATTTATTCACTATATATACAAATCTCTCATGCCTTGCAAGTTATTGAAGTACTGTGTTGAAACTATATACTATATGGTGTTTTTATAATTTAATATGAGTGATAGTGAAGAAAATACCTTATTATAAAATATGTAAAATAAGTGAGAAAGTGTTTTCTGGAAATTATTCTAAGAAGCAAGCCCTCACGGTCGTCACTGCCCCATAACGATCGTGACGCGCTCATTTTGAGTGTCACGACCGTCGTACCCCTGTCACGACCGTGACGACCCATATACCAGGAATCGTGAGAAATATAACTGTTTCTCTTCGTGCCTCTTCTTCTTCTTCTCCATAACTTCCTAAAAAACTACCCATCTTCTCCATAACCTCCGTAACCCCCCATTTACCATCTTTAAACTCATTAACCACCCATTATCACACCCTACTACATTCTCACTCTCCATTATTTTATCCCGAATTCATATTTCTTTCATTTTACCATTTTTTTTTCACAAAACTTCAAAAATCTTCATTCTTCACTCTAAGCTCTTGCATGCAATGGATGCCATTACTTTTAGAGAAGGTGATGCTGGAGAAACTCAGAGAGAACGATTTCTCCGATTCCAAAACCGCGGTGTGCAACCTACACGTTACATCGACACTGTGTGTTTGAGGGAACTCGGAATGCTTGCCAGTGTTACGAACCTGCTTCAAAAAGTCGGGCTCTGGGACCTTTGCAGTCAACCTCAGCCAACCTTCGAGCTTCTGACACTGGAGTTCTTAAGTTCATTCAGTTACATCACCGGTACCGGTTCTCTGAGTCAGCTCACCGGTTTCGCAAAATTCAGATTGCATGGCCAAGAGTTCAACCTTTCGCAAGACAGGATCGCCGAGTTATTAGGCTTCGATCACGGAACTGAAGCTCACCATCGCGTGCCCGATAATTTTAGTGAACAAGCTTTCACTCTATGGCACGACTTAACCAACACCCGTGCATCAGCCTTCCAAAGCCTAAACGCTACGCACATTCACAACCCGGCCATCCGCTATTTCCACCGAGTCATTTGCAACACCATCTTCGCTCGAGAAAGCAACCATAAGCTCAACTCTAAGGAGCTTCTATTCTTGCATTGTGCTCTTAATGACGAGCCGATCAACGCTGCCCCTTTCATGCTTTACCATATCCAGGCTATTGCACACAGAGGATCCACCCCGTTCTTCATAGGCGGCATTGTCACCACCCTCGCCATTCAGTTGGGACTTGGTGACTTGGTCGCAGATCAGCCTCACCTAGCCGCAGAATACCTCACCAAGAGTTATTACAGGTCCGCTCACCTGATTGCGCAGCGAGAGGATGGCAGGTATAGCCCTGTTGTCCATGGCACCATATTTCACCATATCATTCTGCCGTCCCGCGACCGCATCGACCCATCCAGCCGAGCCAACTGGCTCTTTGTTAAACCTGATGCTGCTGACCACGCTCCTATCCATGATCAGGCAGATCTCCCTGCGGATGAGATGCAGGACGCTATGGATGCTGCTGAGACTGTCCAAGATATACCAGAGACATCTACCCGACAGCCTCCTGCACAGGATTTCACTCTTGAGGATGTCCTCCGTGCGATTCATCAGCAGAACCAGATGAACGCCGCACTGGAGCGCAGGCAGAAGGAGCAGTACGATGCTTTACTCGGCATTATTGCAGCAAACCAGGAAGCTACTAATGAGAGGTTCAACGAGATTTTCAGCGAGTTAGACGCCTTGCGTATCGACATCACTGGGACCACCAGCACCGGTTCTGATCCTGAAGCGACTCCTTCCAGACGCCGCTCCCGCACCAGAAGCCGACCCCGCGGTCCTCAGCAGCCACAGTTCTAGTTTTTCTTATGTTTGTTTTTCGTTTTTGTCGTTTGTACTGTACTTTTACCGCATTTATATCACAACATTGAGGACAATGTCTGATATAGTGTGGGAGAGGTACCTTTCATTTCCGCATTTTTCCTTTTCGCATTTTTTCATTTCGTTGTATTTTCAAATTCCGTTGTATTTCCTTTTAGTAAGTTAATGAAGCGTGCAAAATCTTTATGATATTTTCTTTAGTTTCGAATTTTCCCCGCTTATTTAGCCATAACCGAAAAATTTTTAATTATTCGCATTACCCGACTTACCTACGAAATCGTAAATAGGAAGCTGAGAACGATTAAACAAGACCAATACAATCTTGACAACTTTGACTTCCTACTTAAGCGATTCCATCTCCGATTACCATTACGAGTACACTTCTAGTTTCAGTTCAAAAGTAACCCCGAGTAGTTTATACTAGCAGTCAGCACCGTCTGAACACAAACCACGTGGGGAGCCGATGAATATAAGCGTTTGATGCCTAATCAATAATGATCCTTCATATCTCGATGCAAAATGAAAAGAAATTGCACCAAAGTACACGGTCGCATATAAGAAACGAGAAATATGAGAAGGAGTCCATTGCGGGTTGGTTCAGAGGTACTGGTTCTGAACTCGGTAGGGCGTGCTACGGCTCGATCCCCCACAACCTCCAAATCGGATACAAAATGTAGGGTTACCACACTCGTGTACCAGACCCCGTGCTTAAAAAGGATCAAAGTCGCTAACCGGCTACTCCACTACGTGCGTGCTAAGGCAAAGGGCTTAATGTGATTGCGCTAGAATGAAACCGGGCGAAATAAGATCGAAAAACTTTAGGTGAAATCGTAAAGTAATTGCCGATTGGTTCATTTAACGGGAAGTCGACGACATAGCTTGTTGCTTGTGTCATTAGTGTATCGGTAGTGTTCTATCAAAGTATCGGATTATCCGAAAAAACGATCCCTCGTATGATTTGTTATGAGTATGCGTGAATAACATCTTGTCCGCCGATTTTCAACCGACTATTTGCTTGAGGACAAGCAAAGGTTTAAGTTTGGGGAAGTTTGATAACGAGAAAACGTATCGATTATACTGCTAGGTTTCATTAACGTTTTATCGAATAATCATCGTTTTAACACTCGATTTCTCGAGTTTTTCTTACCATTTTGCAGGTACATTATTATATGGAGCTAAATCATGAATTAAGAGAAAAAGGAACAAAATCAATCATAAAAAGATGAAGAAATGAAGCTTCCTGCAAAACTGCATATTTTGCAGCAGTCACGACCGTTACAAGGGTGTCACGACCGTGACACCCCAAAAGGAAGCATCACGACCGTAAGAGAAGTGTCACGACCGTGACACTTAAAAACTGCAGGACACGAACGTGAAAGCATTATCACGACCGTGACAAGGATTATTTTAGGTTTTTGACCAAGACTACGTCAAGCCATTACGTGAAGAATTTGTTTCCTAAATATTTTCCACGTTCCTGCATTCTCTCCACAAATTCAGCAAGGCCCAAGCAACAAAGGTCCAAAAATCCAGCCCATTTAGAGTTCTATAAATAGTACAAGTTCTATGAACAATGTACAGAGCATTTATTATTGAATTTTCTGCAGAAGCTCTGCCGAACTGATTTACGACCCTTTTCTTATTTTCTGCATTATTTTCTGTTTCGTTTTTATTGTATCCAAACCCGCCATATAACAATTTCCAACATCAGGAAATTGTTATACATTTATTTTTTTTTTCTAAACCTTCAGCCTTTGTTATTTTCGATTTCGCCAACTCCGAGCTTTCCGGTCTGTGGAAGAAGGAGTCTGCTCTAATATTGTTAACCAGGTTTATTATTATATTGCAATTTAATTATTTATAATGTTTATTTATTTTTCTGCCATGAGTATTTTATTATTTAATTTTCTGTCTCTGTCTGGTTCAACATCGATGAGTAGCTAAACACCCTAGGGCGGTATGTAGTTAGAACAAACTTAACCGGTAAAATATAACCATAGGCTAAAAATAATTAATCACTTAACATTCTGGCTGATACTTTTTAATTAAATAGACCTTTTCGTTACGAGAGTAAGAAAAGAGTATTAGGTTAGGTCAAGACCACGAGAGTGTGAGGTTTTAACCAGATAGCTAGAGTTAGGCATTTAAATTAAACACAGCGAGAGCGCTTTAAAATAAATTAGAATTACTTAGTTTCCAAAAATTACCTCTAAACACTTATGGGCTAGCGAGAGCAGGCATAGGGCTTTAGGGATAAGATCTGATATAAGACCACGAGAGTGTGAGTTGAGGGTATTTAAACTGGTAATCTCTACCGAATAGATTAAGTAAACATCTTTATAAGCCTAGGTTAGATTGACCCACCTAAGTTAGTATAATTACATACCGACCGCCTTAGTATTACTTAATTAAAACTTAAATTTAATTCCGCCTTTAATAGTCTTAAAAAATCAACAAAAAATCGTGACAACCATTCGCCTTAGCTAAACTAGAAGTTCATCTAGCACTAAGTAACCATAGAATCCCTGTGGATCGATAATCTTAAATATTACTTCGATAGGCTGTGCACTTGCAGTTAAGATACCGCTAGACGCATAATTAGACACGTCTTTAGCCCATCAACAGCTGCCCCTATTCAATCATCAGTTAATCTGAAAAGGACGGTAGCACGAGCTGTCGACCGTTCAAGATAAAATGTGGTTGAATACCAAGAAGACCAGAAATTTGCACTCTGACGAAGAATGCCAACACTGGGAAATAAACCCAACCAGATGACGCTCTGGGGATAAGAAGGAGAGGAAGCAGACGAGCTTCTTCCAAGTTGAAACTGATATCTGGAATAAGAACACTTTGACAGACGAGTCTTCAAACAATCCTGCGACGCCAGGAACTGGACATACGAGTCCTCAAACACTGCAAGAACATAATCTAAGACAGACGAGTCTTCAAACAATCCTGTTACACCAGGAGCTGGACGTACGAGTCCTCAAACACTGCATATGACTTGAGACAGACGAATCTCCTCTGAATATACCTGTTACGCCAGGACCGGGATACACTTAAGTCTGTGGGATAGACATGCAAACAAGGTAGACGAACCTTCTTCATATATTATCCGTGGATATATGGTACAAGACAAACGAGTCTTCTTCGAGCA
This sequence comes from Lathyrus aphaca, assembly GCA_963966055.1. Taxonomy (NCBI): domain Eukaryota; kingdom Viridiplantae; phylum Streptophyta; class Magnoliopsida; order Fabales; family Fabaceae; genus Lathyrus; species Lathyrus aphaca. Next base: position 444,208,734 of record OZ014519.1, read on the forward strand.
AACCTGTGACGCCAGGTGCAATATCAATAACAAGTGATGTCTGAGACAGACGAGCCTCCTTCGGATTATCCTGTTACGCCAGGACCGGTAATCATTTTGACATTTATTCCCACAGTCAGGATTTTAAACCTCTTCAATACAGACGAGTATTAGATGATCATCAAGATAACACAAACGAGTGCCAAAAGTCAATGATACAGACGAGTATCAGACGATGATCTAAGAAACACAGACAAGCGCTTCAGGCAATGATACAGACGAGTATCAACCACTGGTATAGACGAATACCAGAAATTCAAACACAGACGAGCGTTTGAAGTAGCAAAATAGAGTACCAGGATGGACATCAAATCCTCGCATACAGATGTAAGCCTAACACAGACAAGTGCCAAGGATGATACAGACGAGTATCCAAACAAAGCAGACGAGCTTCAAACAGGTATTCAACACAGACGAGTGCTGGAAATTGCAGACGAGCAACAAGAAACAATACAGGTATCAAATATCAAACACAGACGAGTATTGGAAATTGCAGACGAGCAACAACAGAGATTACATCCAAACACAGACGAGTGTTGGAACTTGCAGACGAGCAACAACAAATATTGGGTACCAAACACAGACGAGTGTTGGAAATTGCAGACGAGCAACAACAGAGATTACATCCAAACACAGACGAGTGTTGGAACTTGCAGACGAGCAACAACAGATACTGGGTACCAAACACAGACGATTGTTGGAAATTGCAGACGAGCAATATCAAGGTGATCACCACTGCTGGGGAAAGCAAATAAGAAATACCAAAGTAATAACACAGACGAATGTGGAGAGATGCAGACAAGCAGCAATAAAGCAATAATATATATCACTGCTGGGGAACACTCTGCTTAGGATAACACAGACGAGTGTTGAGGATTGCAGACGAGCAACAAACAAATGCCTGATTGTCCATAAGAGTTACAACTCTACAGGGGAAGATAAGTCAAGAGGTCTGGATGCCTAACTCTGACTGAGGTGATGAATACCTGACTGTATCATCAAATTAACCAAAAAGTATGGCAACTTCGCTGGGGAATATTTCACTAACGGAAGTGAAGATCAAATATGAACACTGTGGGGACAAGATCATCTTCAAACTTGGCTGGAAAGATGCATCAACAATACTCTAGCTGGGGAGAGCATCTGCTGACTCAAAGCTCTGGCTGAGACCCTTGCTGGGGATAGAATTTTGATAATTCTAACTCTGGGGATATCAGGCTTTCAGATACCTACTGGGCATACTCCACTGGGGAATAATAAACTGCTTGGGTTGCTGCCAAGGCTTGGCTGGAGAAAATCTCTGCTGGAGATGTCAGGATTTCAGATACCTGCTGGGGGAAGAAATCTCTGCTTGGGGAGATTGTAGATGTTTAGAATTGGCAGAATTTTTGACCAACAAGAAGTGTTGAACTTATTTCAGGATGTCACATCAGATGTTGTGACATTATCAAACAGAGTATAAGTAAATGAACTTAATTCAGGATGTCACACCAGATGTTGTGACATTGTATCAGTTAATGAAGTAAGTTCAGTTTACAGGATGTCACACCAGATGTTGTGACATTGTATCAGTTAATGAAGTAAGTTCAGTTTTCAGGATGTCACACCAGATGTTGTGACATCTCAAACCTGCTACCAGAATTAATTAATGCTTAACAGAACTGAGTAAATTCAGGGAATTTATCTGGAATTAATTATGGATGGATAAAACAGAAGAAGGCGCAATTATAGGGAGATTGGTTATATGATTTCAGTATAAACAGAAGAACTGACTCTCCTAGAATCAAGGAAGTAACAAACCCTAATTCAAGGTGTTAGCAGAATGCGTATCAGGATTGGATAACCTACAGAAAGCCCAAAATCCAAGCATCTATTTAAGCAATAGAAACTCTCAAAATAGAGTACGAAATTAAGAAGACTAAATAGGGTGTTTGTATTTTAATAGCAGGTTGTATATGTGTATTACTTTATGAGATTTTAAGCAAAAGTGTATTGTGTCTTGATTGAAACTGTGAAGTAAGATCAAGCTGTTTTGTTTGAAGTATGACTTCAATTTTATTAAACTTGTAAACATATCATTGTGTGATTGAGGGGGAGTGAGTTGGTACTCATATCTAAGTTGTGTCTTAGGTAGAAATTGCCTTGGGTAGATATTAAGTTAAAGATTAAACTGAGTGGTTTAAGTCTAGAATTAATATTACTTATATTGGATTTCCTTCCTGGCTTGGTAGCCCCCAGATGTAAGTGTGGTTATACACTGAACTGGGTTAACAATTTCCTGTGTTGTTTAATTTTCCTGCACTTTAAGTTTTGTTCAACTCTTCAAGTGTTTAAACATCTCATTCGACATCACGTACCTGATCCCAGAATTTCAATTGGCATCAGAGCAGGCACCCTGCCTGTTTAACTGGGTGAGATCTAGGGACTGCAAATTCTGGAAACATGGACAGAGATGTAGGATCTGTAAATAGACCACCTATATTGGATGGATCTAATTATGACTACTAGAAGCCAAGAATGGTAGCATTCTTAAGATCACTTGACAATAGGGCCTGGAAAGCAGTCAACAAAGGATGGGAGTACCCTGTCCAAGACAACAAAGATGGAGCAATAGTGTTGAAACCTGAAGAAGAATGGAGTAAGGAGGAAGAAGATTCAGCACTTGGCAATTCCAAGGCCTTAAATGCTTTATTCAATGGCATTGATAGGAACATCTTCAGACTTGTGCATCATTGTGAGCTAGCCAAAGATGTTTGGGACACTCTCAAAACAACTCATGAAGGAACATCAAAGGTGAGGATGTGAAGACTTCAACTTCTCACCACCAAGTTTGAAAACTTGAGAATGAAGGAAGATGAGACAATTCATGAGTTCTACATGAACATCTTAGAAATAGCCAATACTTCTGGTGCTTTGGGAGAAAAGATGACTGATGAAAAGCTTGTAAGAAAGATTCTCAGATCTTTGCCAAAAAGATTTGACATGAAGGTCACAACAATAGAAGAAGCTCAAGACATATGCACTATGAAGGTTGAAGAGCTCATTGGTTCCCTTCAAACATTTGAGATGGGAATGAATGACACAATTGTAAAGAAGAACAAAAGCATAGCCTTGGTGTCAAATACTGATATAGAAGAAGAAAATAATGAAGCAGAACCTGAAGAAAATTTATCAGAAACCATTGCTATGCTTGGAAGACAATTCAAAAAGATTCTCAGAAAGATGGATGACAAGTCCAGACCAAGTGGAAGATAATCAAACTCTTCTGAGAATAAAAGACCTTATGATGCTAATAGAAGGTCAAATTATGATGAAAAGACCAATCAAGAAAAAGGGATTAAATGTCATGGATGTGAAGGATATGGACACATCAGAAATGAATGCCCTAGCTGGATTATGTGAATCTGAAAGTGGATCCAGTGATGAGGAGCTTACTTTTGAAGAGCTTGAACAATCATACCGAGAACTGGTTAAAAGGAGCACTGAAATATGCATGGAGAGTATAAAGCAGAAGAAGCAGATTGAGGCACTAAAGGATGAAAAAACAAGTGATCTAGAGATGATTGACACCTTGAAAAGTGAAGTAAGCCTTCTCAACTCCAAGTTGGAGTATATGTCCAAATCTGTTAGAATGCTGAACAGTAGCTCAAACACACTGGATGTTATTCTCAACAACAATAAGCATTCAGGGGATAGAACTGGACTGGGATTTAACAAAGTTCATAAGGTTGAGGCTAGCACCAGCAAAACTACTTCAAATTCCATAAAGTCAAACAAGATGTCCCAACAGATGCTTCAACATCATGAAAAGAACACAAAGTCAAACATAATGTTCCAACAGATGTCTCAACATCATGAAAAGAACATAATGAAGAAGAAGTATCAAAGATGGAGATGTCATCATTGTGGAAGGTTTGGACACATCAAACCTCATTGCTACAAGTTGCATGGATATCCAAATCAGATGTATCAGCAAACCCCTGAGCAGAAGATAGAGGTTACCAAGAAAGTGTTGCATAGACATCAACATCAAAGATATCAGCAACCCCCTAAGCAGAAGACAGAGGTCATCAAGAAAGTATGGGTACCTAAAGCTAGTCTTCATGCTGATCAAAGCAACATGCCCATGAACAAGTTCAACAACCAACCTTGGAGCTCTACAAATGGACACTACATAGGGCAGAGGCATCAAAGGAAACCTCAATACAAATGGTCAAAGAAGGGTGTTGCATATATAGCTCATACATCTCTAAGAGTATCAGCTAAAGAAGACTGGTACTTTGACAGTGGATGTTCAAGGCACATGACTGGATTGAAGAATCTGCTAGTAGACTTAAAGTCATATTCATCCAGATATGTAACCTTTGGAGATAGAGCTAAAGGAGAAATCAAGGGAGTTGGGACCTTGGACTGTCCAGATGTACCAAGACTAGATGATGTGCTGCTGGTAAAAGGATTGACTGCTAACTTGATCAGCAAAAGTCAATTATGTGATCAAGGTTACAGTGTAAACTTTACCAAAACTGAATGCATAGTGTCTAATAAAGAACAGAAGGTTGTCATGAGAGGAGCCAGATCTAAAGACAACTATTATATGTGGGAACCTAAGGATTTCAGTCTCACTTCAACTTGCTCTTTAGCCAAAGAAGAAGAAGTGAAACTATGGCACCAAAGACTGGGTCATCTTCATTTCAGAGGTATAAAGAAAATCATATCTATGGAAGCTGTGAGAGGCATTCCTAAACTGAAGATTGATGATGGCAAAATATGTGGTGAATGTCAAATAGGCAAGCAAACCAAGATGTCCCATCCAAACCTCCAACATCTGACAACTTCCAAAGTTTTGGAATTATTGCATATGGATCTTATGGGACCTATGCAGGTTGAGAGCCTTGGTGGTAAGAAGTATGCCTATGTGGTGGTTAATGACTTTTCAAGGTATACATGGATAAATTTTATCAAAGAAAAGTATGATGTATTTGATGTATTCAAAGATTTGTGCCAAAGAATACAAAGAGAAAAAGCAAGCTATGTGGTCAGAATAAGAAGTGACCATGGAAAGGAGTTTGAGAATAAAAAAATCTCAGATTTCTGTTCTTCAGAAGGAATCAATCATGAATACTCTTCACCTATCACCCCTCAACAGAATGGGATTGTTGAGAGGAAGAACAGAACTATCCAAGAATCAGCAAGAGCTATGATCCATGCTAAAAAGTTACCATTGTACTTCTGGGCTGAAGCTATGAACACAGCTTGTTACATTTATAATAGAGTCACTCTAAGGAAAGGAACCTTGTCCACAATCTATGAAGTCTGGAAGGGCAGAAAACCCACAGTTAAGTACTTCCATGTATTTGGAAGTAATTGTTATATTCTGGCTGATAGGGAGCAAAGAAGAAAAATGGATCCTAAAAGTGATGAAGGGATTTTCCTTGGATACTCTATAAATAGAAGAGCCTATAGAGTATTTAACTCTAGAACCAAGGTTATCATGGAGTCCATAAATGTGATAATTGATGATGCCCTTGCAGATGTTACAGATGATGTTGGAACATCTGCTGACTGTCAGACTGAAGCTGAAATAAAGAGTGATCATCCTGAATTCACTCAAACTGAAGCAAGGATAGAACAATCCAGCAAACCTCCCTCCATCAGAATCCAAAAGGATCATCCCAAAGATCTAATAATTTGTGATCCCAACAGAGGTGTAAGCACTAGATCAAGAGAGGTGATTTCAGGTTCATGTTTTGTCTCAAAAATAGAACCTAAAAACATCAAGGAAGCTCTTACTGATGAGTACTGGATTTGTGATATGCAAGAAGAATTAGGTCAGTTCACAAGGAATGAAGTGTGGGATCTTGTTCCTAGACCAGATGACATAAATGTGATTGGCACTAAATGGGTGTATAAGAACAAGTCAAATGAGCAGGGAGTTGTTACAAAGAACAAAGCTAGACTTGTAGCTCAAGGATACACACAAATTGAGGGAGTAGACTTTGATGAAACCTTTGCACCAGTAGCAAGGCTTGAATCAATTAGACTACTTCTAGGAATTGCTTGTATTCTGAAGTTTAAACTATTTCAAATGGATGTGAAAAGTGCCTTTCTAAATGGATATCTTAATGAAGAGGTATATGTGGAGTAGCCTAAGGGATTTATTGATCCAAACTGTCCAAATCATGTATACAAACTAAGGAAGGCTCTCTATGGTCTGAAGCAAGCACCAAGAGCATGGTATGAAAGGCTGACTACTTTTCTCATCAAGCAAGGGTACATGAAAGGTGGAATAGACAAAACCTTGTTTGTGAAGGATGAAGAAGGAAATGTCATGATTGCTCAAATATATGTAGAGGACATTGTCTTTGGTGGGATGTCAGACATGATGGTTAAACATTTTGTCACTCAAATGGAATCTGAATTTGAGATGAGCCTAGTAGGAGAACTAACCTACTTTCTTGGACTGAAAATAAAGCAAATGGAGGACTCCATGTTCATTTCCCAAAGCAAGTATGCTAAGAACATTGTCAAGAAATTTGGGATGGACAATGCTACTCACAAAAGAACTCCTGCCCCCACTCATTTAAAGCTGACAAAGGATGACAAGGGTGAGAATGTAGACCAAAGCCTATACAGAAGTATGATTGGAAGCTTATTATATCTGACTGCTAGCAGACCAGACATAGCCTTTGCAGTAGGTGTATGTGCAAGATATCAAGCTGAGCCAAAAGTAAGTCATCTAAACCAGGTTAAGAGAATTCTGAAATATGTCAATGGTACTTGTGACTATGGCATAATGTATTCCCATGGATGTAAACCAATTCTCACTGGCTTCTGTGATGCTGATTGGGCTGGAAGTGCTGATGATAGAAAGAGCACATCAGGAGGATGCTTCTTTCTAGGAAACAATTTGATTTCTTGGTTCAGTAAGAAACAAAATTGTGTATCCTTATCTACTGCTGAAGCTGAATATATTGCAGCTGGAAGCAGTTGTTCACAGTTGGTTTGGATGAAGTAAATGCTCACAGAGTACAATGTCCCACAAGATGTCATGACATTGTACTATGACAACTTAAGTGCTATTAACATATCAAATAATCCTATCCAACATAGCAGGACCAAGCATATTGATATCAAGCATCATTTCATCAGAGATCTTGTGGAAGAGAAAGTGACCTCATTGGAACATGTAGCTACAAATCTGCAATTGGCTGATATATTTACTAAAGCTTTGGATGCTACCCAATTTGAAAACCTAAGGGGCAAATTGGGAATCTGCTTATGTGAAATATAGCAGTTATGGAGAAGTGCCAACATGTCCTATGACATCGTGTGGCATGATCACCAGATGGCAACACCAGTCTGGTCAAGAACTCTGTGTATTCCACTCCTTAAAATTCTCCAAGTAACGGCTATTATAAAAATACCAGCTTGCTCTCAGCTATTCATCTTCTCATCATTCTCTCGAAACAAATTGCATGCTATAGCTGACTTTCAGAGCTCATCAAACTCAATCAATCTTAACCTCTTCCTCCGACACATTCGAAAATGTCTCAACATCAAAACCCTAACCTCTCTGATGAAATCCTCAACCAAGAAGATGTGGTGCATGCAACCCCCATCTCTGTGGTACCTATGGATTCAACTCCCATGGACGAAATCAGAGGAAGTGTTCCTCTTGCTCAAAAGCCTAGAACTCCAATAGTGAGAAGAGCAAAGGAACCTGTATTCAGCAAAGCCAAAGGGATGCCTTCATCCTCAAACACCACTCCTAAAGCCTCTGAATATGTGGATGCTTCTATTAAGGATCTTGTGAACACGATTCTGTCTGAGCAAAGAGTTGTGAGTGGCATATCTATCCCTCTGAACGCCATGCCAGCTCCACAAGAAGAACAGAATAATCAAGCTGAAAAGGACACTCCTGCTCAACAGGATGTCCCAATAGTGTTGAAACATCTGAGGACCAGCACAAGGCCTCCACTGATGATGATGATGAAACATCTGAGGACCAGCACAAGGCCTCCACTGATGATGATGATGAAACATCTGAGGACCAGCACAAGGCCTCCACTGATGATCAAGCCTCTGTTGATCCACCTGCTGAAGAGGAGACTACTCAACCTCCTCCTGTTGTTGACATAGAGCATGATTCTGACACAGAAATCATTGCCTCTGTGAACCCTAGCATAGCCAAAAGGTTCAGAACTAGGAAGGAAAAGAAGACTGCAGGACATGCAACTCCTGAAAAGAAGCAGCCTACACCAAAGAAGGACAAAGCTAAAGTTGCTTTTGGTCCTACCAAACAATGGAGCAAGGTGAATACACAAAAGAGGAAAGCTGTCACTCCTCTAGATTCAGATGTTGAAGAGGATGTCCCAACAACCCAACCAAAGAAGAAACCAACACCTTCAAGGTCCACCTCTGCTGTTCCAGAAGCTCCTCTGGATAATATTTCTTTTCATCATGTATCAAGTGTGAGCAGATGGAAATTTGTCTACTAAAGAAGGGTAGCACTTGAAAGAGAGCTGGGCAGCAATGCACTTGAGTGCACTGAGGTAATTGATCTCATTTCTTCTGCTGGTTTATTCAAAACAGTGTCAAACTTCTCACCTTGCTATGAGCTGTTAGTCAAGGAATTTATTGTTAACCTTCAAGAGGACTGTGCTGATGGTAAGTCAGATGAATTCAGAAAGGTATATGTAAGAGGGAGATGTGTGGAATTTTCTCCTAGGGTTATCAACCACTATCTAGGGAGAGAATCTGATGGACCTAATGAGCTAGGGAAGACTGACAACCAGGTGTGCAAGGTCATTACTGCCAATCAAGTCAAAGCTTGGCCAGTCAAGGGCAAAATTTCTGTTAGCTTGCTGACAAGGAAGTATGCAATGTTGCATAAGATTGGCACTGCAAACTGGGTCCCTACCAACCATACCTCCTCAATAGCAACTGGATTGGGCAGATTCATATATGCTGTGGGCACCCAAACAAAGCTGGACTTTGGGGCTTACATTTTTTATCAGACATTGAAGCATGCTGGGACATCTGCAACAAAGCTGCCTATTGCCTTCCCTTCCTTGCTGTGTGGAATAATCCTTAGCCAGTATCTAGGTATCCTCACTGAGAAGGATTCAATCTGGAAAAGAGAGAGTCCTCTGGCCTTCCACTACAAGTTGTTCTTAAGTCATCATGCAGCTGATGTTGAAGCTCCTTCTGGGACATCTGCTGGACCTTCAAAGGCAAAGTCTCCTATATCCAAAGCTGCTTTGATTGCCGAGCTGAAGAACACCTGCAAAGAGCTGGATGCCAGGAAGCAGAAGCTTGAGGAGATTATTCAAAGGCTGGAAATTGAAGAGAGTGCTCAGAAGGCTGCTGATTCTGATGATGAAACTGAAGAAGAGGAAGACACTGAATATGAAGATTCTGAGTGAAAAATGTTTGTGAGGAATATGTACTGTCTGCTTCAGCATTGTTTTTTTTGAATTTGTATTTTTTTAATTCTCTCTGTCAATGTAAAATTTGGCCCCAATTTATGTCTAACAAGGGGGAGAAGAGAACTGAACAACAACAACAATGTCTGCTGCAACTTACTGATTAATGAAAAATGCATTTTGTTTGCTTCTGAACTAAGTTGTTTTTAATGAAAATTTCTGTTGAAACAAGTCAGAACACATATAGGTTTGCGGGGGAGTAAACTCACACATGACTCAACAGAAAAGAACTGCTGAACTCTGATAAAAGAAACTATGCTGCACTCTGATAAACCAGAAGATTATGTTAGCCAAAAATTAGCCAAAGGGGGAGTTTGTAGATGTTTAGAATTGGCAGAATTTTTGACCAACAAGAAGTGTTGAACTTATTTCAGGATGTCACATCAGATGTTGTGACATTATCAAACAGAGTATAAGTAAATGAACTTAATTCAGGATGTCACACCAGATGTTGTGACATTGTATCAGTTAATGAAGTAAGTTCAGTTTACAGGATGTCACACCAGATGTTGTGACATTGTATCAGTTAATGAAGTAAGTTCAATTTTCAGGATGTCACACCAGATGTTGTGACATCTCAAACCTGCTACCAGAATTAATTAATGCTTAACAAAACTGAGAAAATTCAGGGAATTTATCTGGAATTAATTATGGATGGATAAAACAGAAGAAGGCGCATCTGTAGGGAGATTGGTTATATGATTTCAGTATAAACAGAAGAACTGACTCACCTAGAATCAAGGAAGTAACAAACCCTAATTCAAGGTGTTAGCAGCATGCGTATCAGGATTGGATAACCTACAGAAAGCCCAAAATCCAAGCATCTATTTAAGCAACAGAAACTCTCAGAATAGAGTACGAAATTAAGAAGACTAAATAGGGTGTTTGTGTTTTAATAGCAGGTTGTATATGTGTATCACTTTATGAGCTTTTAAGAAAAAGTGTATTGTGTCTTGATTGAAACTGTGAAGTAAGATCAAGCTGTTTTGTTTGAAGTATGACTTCAATTTTATTAAACTTGTAAACATATCACTGTGTGATTGAGGGGGAGTGAGTTGGTACTCATATCTAAGTTGTGTCTTAGGTAAAAATTGCCTTGGGTAGATATTAAGTGAAAGATTAAACTGAGTGGTTTAAGTCTAGAATTAATATTACTTATATTGGATTTCCTTCCTGGCTTGGTAGCCCCCAGATGTAAGTGTGGTTATACACTGAACTGGGTTAACAATTTCCTGTGTTGTTTAATTTTCCTGCACTTTAAGTTTTGTTCAACTCTTCAAGTGTTTAAACATCTCATTTGACATCACGTACCTGATCCCAGAATTTCAGAGATAATCTACTGGGGAAGAGTAAATTTGCTTGGGAGAATGTGATGCCATCCTGCAACCTGCAACAACAGAAAACACAAGTGTTCCCCGGGGATTTGCATGGTATGATCTGTTCATCCATCGTCACCCGACACTCGAAGAGGGTTTACAGTTTCCCTGCATGTCAGTTTTCTTTCAAATTATCACCATGTTTAAATGCAATGCTATTTTTTCCAAAAATTCAGGACATTTTGCAAACAAAAATAAACACACAGATTTTTGACTGAATATTCTTTTTATTGAATGACCTCTGAATAGGAAAAGATTTACATCAGGGAGCAACCACCTGGAAAGAGGTAGCAACCACAAAATCGAGAAAAAGAAACTATCCTAATGGCAAAGGACACGACATTCCAAGGAGTTCCATTTCTGCTATGACCAGCATGCCTTCGAGACTCTCCATTCTGCTTTGGCTTTCTGAGAGGATGAGGTGACTGTTTCCTATCCTTCTGATATTGTCAGGTTGTACGAAACGATGACGTGGTTCAGATTACTCGGATCGCAGTTGTTCTCTTATTCCATTGTTTTGCGTGGATCTCCCTTTTGGGTTTTCAATCCACCGGGATACCCTTTTTTCCTGAGCTTTCCAATGCGGCTTTTCAACTCAACGGGTGTACATCTTTTTTTTTTCTTTATTTATTTCCCTAACTTTTGCCCGAGCTTTTTATTCTGTTTTTAGCTCGCCAGGATGCCCTTTTTATGCCTGGACTATAATTCTGTTTTTGTGTCCAGCGGGTCTCTTTATGCGAAGTAGTTTTTAACTGCGTCTGGGTTAACAGGGGACTAGAAGTCATCTCCATCCATAGTGGTGAGCATCAGTGCTCCTCTTGAGAAGACTTTCTTCACTATGAATGGTCCTTCGTAGTTTGGGGTCCACTTGCCCCTGTGATCTGAACCTGGAGGAACAATCCTCTTCAACACAAGCTCTCCCACTTGATACTCTCGAGTACGTACTCATTGGTCGAATGCACGCTTCATTCTCCTCTGATAAAGCTGACCATGACAGATAGCCGCTAATCTCTTTTCCTCAATTAGACATAGCTGATTATAACGAGCACCCACCCATTCAGCCTCATCAAGCTTCACATCCATCATCACACGCAATGAAGGAATCTCTACTTCAACAGGCATGATTGCTTCCATGCCATATACCAGAGAGAAGGGAGTTGCCCCTGTTGACGTCCTGACTGACGTTCGATACCCATGCAACGCAAATGGTAACAACTCATGCCAATCTTTGTAAGTGACAACCATTTTCTGCACAATCTTCTTGATATTCTTGTTTGCTGCCTCTACCGCACCATTCATCTTTGGTCGGTAAGGAGGCGAATTGTGATGCTGTATCTTGAAGTCCCGACACAAGTCTGCCATCATCTTGTTGTTGAGATTAGAACCATTGTCAGTAATGATCCTTTCGGGCACTCCGTATCTGCATATAATATCCCTTTTCAGAAATCTTGCCACCAGATGACGAGTGACGTTGGCATAAGATACTGCTTCTACCCATTTGGTAAAGTAATCAATCGCGACCAGGATGAAGCGATGACCATTTGAAGCAGTTGGCTCTATCTTCCCGGTCATGTCAATGCCCCACATAGAAAAGGGCCAAGGAGATGACATGACGTTGAGCGGGCTTGGAGGAACATGCACTTTGTCTGCATATATTTGGCACTTGTGGCATTTACGAGCGAATGAACAACATTCGGCATCCATTGTCATCCAGTAATACCCTGATCTCAGCAATTTCTTAGCCATAGCATGCCCTCCCGAATGGGTACCGAAAGATCTCTCGTGGACTTCCTGCATTAACAGGCTTGCTTCGTGTCTATCCACGTATCTGAGCAAGACCATGTCGAAGTTTCTCTTGTACAAAACCTCATCAGTGTTTAAGAAGAAACTAGCAGCAAGTCGCCTCAGGGTCTTCTTGTCATTGGAAGATGCCCCAGCTGGGTATTCTTGCTTTTTTAGGAATAACTTGATATCAAAATACCAAGGTTTCTCGTCAGACACGGCATCTACAGAGAAGGCATGAGTTGGAGCGTCAAGCCTGGATATGTCAATTCTGGGCACATAATTCCAACACAAGACTTTAATTGACGAAGAAAGAGTGGCCAATGCGTCGGGGAACTGATTTTCATCACGTGGTATGTATTGAAGTTTAACTGTCGTGAAGAACGTCAACTGTTTTCTAGCATAATCCCTGTATGGAATTAGATGCTCCTGATGCATATACCACTTGCCGGTAACTTGGTTAATGACGAGGGCTGAATCTCCGAATATATCGAGGTTCTTAATCCGAAGATTAATAGCCTCCTCTATTCCCATTATACATGCCTCGTATTCCGCTTCATTGTTGGTGCAGCCAAATGTAATTCTGGCAGCGAAGGGTAAGTGAACACCTTCAGGAGTGATAAGAAAGAGACCAACTCCACGACCATTGATATTGACTGCCCCATCAAACATCAACTTCCATTTGGATTCAGGGTCAGGCTCCTCCTCCGGAAGTGGTTCCTCATAATCATTTGCTTTGAGGTACATGATGTCCTTATCATGGAAATCAAACTTCATTGGCTGATAATCATCTTCAAGAGGTTGTTGTGCAAGGTAATCCGACAATATACTTCCCTTGATGGCTTTCTGAGAAGTATATTGGATGTCGTATTCAGTTAAAATCATCTGCCACCTAGCAACCCTTCCGGTTAACGCTGGTTTCTCAAAGATGTACTTGACAGGATCCATTTTGGAAATGAGCAGTGTGGTATGAGTCAACATGTACTGCCTCAGTCGGCGAGCAGCCCATACCAAAGCACAACAAGTTTTCTCGAGCAGTGAGTAACGGGATTCACGGTCGGTAAAGCTTTTGCTAAGGTAATAAATAGCGTACTCTTTTCGACCAGACTTGTCATGTTGGCTTAAAACACACCCCATTGACCCTTCTAGCACAGTCAAGTACATGATTAAAGGTCTTCCTTCCACTGGAGGCATTAAAATTGGAGGCTCCTGCAAATATTCTTTTATTTTGTCGAAAGCTCTTTGGTAGTCATCGTTCCACCTGACCGTTTGCTCCTTTCTTAGAAATTTGAATATTAGCTCGCACGTGGCAGTTAGATGAGATATGAACCGAGAAATGTAGTTCAACCTCCCTAAAAACCCGCGCACTTCTTTTTCTGTTCTCGGTGCAGGCATATCTTGAATAGCTTTTACTTTAGCATGATCTACCTCAATTCCTCTCTGACTAACAATGAAACCCAGCAGTTTCCCGGAACGCACTCCGAAAGTGCACTTGTTTGGATTCAACCTCAGCTTGTATTTGATCAGTCTATCAAACAGCTTCTTCAGGTTGACCAGATGCTCTTCTTCGTCTCGGGACTTAGCAATCATATCGTCCACATAACACTCAATCTCCTTGTGTATCATGTCATGGAACAATGTGACCATCGCCCACTGATAAGTTGCTCTGGCGTTCTTCAAACCAAAGGGCATGACCTTATAGCAGAATGTACCCCACGGGGTAATGAATGTTGTCTTCTCCATGTCTTCCGGCGCCATCTTAATCTGATTATAACCGGAGAAGCCATCCATGAAGGAAAATACCGAGAATTGAGCAGTATTGTCTACCAACACATCAATGTGTGGCAACGGAAAGTCATCTTTTGGGCTTGCTCTATTCAAATCCCGGTAGTCAACGCACATCCGGACCTTGCCGTCCTTCTTTGGTACAGGTACAATGTTAGCTACCCAAGGTGGGTAACTAGTCACAGCAATGAAACCGGCATCCCATTGCTTCTGAACCTCCTCTTTGATCTTCATCGCCATGTCAGGACGAGTTCTTCTCAGTTTCTGTTTCACAGGAGGACAGTCCTCTCTCAGAGGTAGCTTATGCACAACGATGTCGGTATCCAACCCTGGCATATCTTGATATGACCAAGAAAAGATATCCACATACTCTCTCAGCATACTGATCAGCTCTTTCTTGACGTCGGCCTGCAGACTGGCCCCAATTTTAATCTCTTTCTTCACGTCCTCACTGCCAATGTTGATGATCTCAATTTCTTCTTGATGAGGCTGAATAACCCGTTCCTCTTGTTTCAACAATCTGACCAATTCTTCAGGGAGGTCACAGTCTTCCTCAACCCCTTCATCAGCTTGGTAGACTGGATTGTCAAAGTCATGTGTAGTCATAGCAGGAA
Source organism: Lathyrus aphaca (assembly GCA_963966055.1). Lineage (NCBI taxonomy): Eukaryota > Viridiplantae > Streptophyta > Magnoliopsida > Fabales > Fabaceae > Lathyrus > Lathyrus aphaca. Next base: position 444,223,815 of record OZ014519.1, read on the forward strand.
CGTTATCAATGGAATCCGGATGATCAACACTGCACAGATGATGTGCTCATTCAGAATCTGCTTATTTTGAAAAAGAGACGCTAACACAAAAACAAAAATAGAAACACATTGCCATTTTTATATTTTTGTGAAAAAGTTTAAAACCAAAGATAGGGAACATAGTTTGTCTGAAGATGTCCTTTTATTCCATAGCAAAATAAAGATGCAATACAAAGCATGGTGGCCCAATACAATGGATCCTAGCATCTTGGGCAGAATGTTGGATTTGACAATGCAGTATGCTAATAAAAGGAAACAAAATAATTACTCTGAGTGCCATGTGACTTGTATGATGTCTTCAGCAGACCAATTTGTTAGCTCCTTGTCGGGCGCACACGGGTGAATCCAGTTGTCCCAGTCACCATCACTGTCCCCATCTTGGCTTGCTATACAGATCTGGTTGCGGTCGAGCAACCCAACACTTGTAAATGTGATGGCCTTACCACTTGGAGTAGATCCCCCAGGCTGATACCCTAAGCCAAACTTGTCGTCTTTCTTTTCTATCTCCAGCAGCTTGCCCCAGCCTTGGGCACTTCCCGATTGAACAACCTCTTTTGCTTCTCTATAAGAATGGATGGATGTACCCTCTTTCTCGCTGCTCTTCTCCACAGGAGTCAAGATGTTAACGTTGACTACTTCGAATGCTTGGCATAAAGTTTCATGGATCTCTCCATCCATTTCCACATACTTGAACGATGACAAGTGGCTTATGAAGATGTCTTCCTCTCCGCACACTGTGATAACCTGGCCGTCAACCACATATTTGAGCTTCTGATGCAGGGTTGAAGTAACAACTCTAGCAGCATGTATCCACGGGCGTCCCAACAGGCAGCTGTACGCAGGCTGGATGTCCATGACGTAGAAAACACTTTTGAAAACTTGAGAGCCTATCTTGACGGGCAACTCAACTTCTCCAAAAACTGATCTTCTCGAACCATCAAAAGCTTTGACAATCAGATCACTTGGTCTCAGGACAATCCCATCAACATTGAGCTTCATTAGTGCCTTCTTCGGAAGCACATTAAGGGAAGAGCCTGTGTCTACAAGAACATGTGACAACACAGCACCCTTGCACTCCATAGTGATATGTAGTGCTTTGTTGTGGTTTCTGCCCTCTGACGTGAGGTCTCTGTCTGTAAAGCCTAGCCCATGGCTAGCATTAACACTGCCTACAACAGCTTCAAGTTGGTTGTCAGTGATTTCCTGAGGAACATAGGCCATTTGCAACACTTTCAGTAAGGCCTCTTTGTGTGCAGGAGAACACATCAGCAGTGATAAGATAGATATCTTAGAAGGTGTCTGGTTCAGCTGATCGACCACCTTATAGTCACTCTTTTTGATAATACGCATGAATTCCTCGACCTCTTTTACAAATGTACCCTGCCCTGCCACAGGAGTAGTTGATTCATCAGTCACAGCTTGTTTTCCTTTGGCCTTGGACGAAGCTTCAGCCTCAGGATCCCCTCTCAGCACAGGGGGAGCAAATAAACGACCACTTCTGGTGAAACCCCCAACTCCTCCGACATTCTCTACAGTCGGGTCCACAACAACAGACTTGCTCTCAATCTTTTGTCCAACCACATATACATCTGAGCCATAATGCCAAGGAATGGCTTTATCGTCTGTGTACGGAACAGGCCCAGGCATGGTAATAGTCACGGGACTAATCTCAGGAGCATAGATTGTAACAAGCTCTCTTCTGACAGGCATGTCAGCTTCACCATAGAAAATGGTAATTGTTGACACATCTTCAGCTTCACTACCAACCCTGTTGAACTGCAAGGATCCATCATCAATCAAACCCTGCAAACCCATCTTCAGCTTCTCACACCCATCCTCCGCATTTGAACATTCTTAACAATCAAAACAGCAACCAGGAAACACTTGACCATTCAGCAGTCTCTCTTTCACTACCCACAAAGGATTCTTCACTTCCTCAATACTCAGCACCAGACTCAACTTTTCACCACCCTCAACAACATTAATTCTTGCCCCTCCATGATTAGGGATAGGGTTCGAAGTAACATTCGGCGGTGGCGCAAAGTTGATTGCTTTAGAGTCTATAAGATCTTGTACTTTATGATGGAGTGCCCTGCACTTCTCAGTCGAGTGCCCGGGTGCTCCGGAGTAGAAACCGCATCGTGCATTGACATCATAACCTACTGGAAGCTCTCTAGGAGGTGGTGGTGCCAAAGTCCTTAGTTGAATCTGGTTCAAATCCAGCAGTCTTGGAAGCAAAGCAGCATAAGTCATAGGGATGGCCTCAATCACCCTATTAGCCGGGCGAATTTGCCTTGGCTGATACGGTCTCTGCTGATAGTTGGTACGGGGTTGTTGTTGTTGTTGATGTTGTTGTTGATGTTGTTGTTGTGGGGGTTGCATCTGCACTGAAGCTGAAGGAATTTTGACTGCTGCCACATGCTCATACGATCTTCTATAACCACGGCCCCGACCTCGTCCAAATACAACATTTGTCTCACCCTCTCTTCTCCTAGGAGGTCCACTGAAAGCTTTCCTCGCTCCATTCGAGCTGCTAGCACTTGGATCTTGGATCTTCCCCATCTTCAGCAAGGTCTCAACCCTCTCTCCAGCAATAACAATATCATTGAATTTGGTGGCAGAACTGGATGCCAATCTTTCAAGAAACACACCCTGCAAAGTACCCATAAACATGTCAGCCATCTCGTTCTCTAGCAGCGGTGGTTACACTCTGGCAGCAAGTTGACGCCACCTCTGAGCATATTCTTTGAAACCTTCCTTAGCAGTCTGAACCATGTGCTGCAATTGCGTGCGGTTTGGAGCCATGTCCAAATTATATTGATATTGTCTCACAAAGGCTTCTGCTAGGTCTTTCCAACTCTTGATATTGACTCTGCTAAGCTTCATATACCATTCCAGAGAAGCTCCAACCAAGCTGTCTTGAAAATAGTACATCCAGAGTTTTTCATCATTGGTATGAGCAGCGATTCTCCCAACGAAAGATTGAAGATGGGTCTTTGGGCATGCAGTGCCATTGTATTTCTCAAAGGTTGGAACTTTGAACTTGTATGGGATTCTGACCCCAGGAACCAAGCCCGAGTCTATTATGTCAAATCCCAAAGAACTCTGGGATTGAATGGCTCTGATTTGTTCTGCCATTTCTTCAAACCTCTTGTTCATCTCAGCCCCCTGACCCTCAGCTTCGTCCAGCAGAGTGAACTATTCGTCCTGATTATCCATTTGAATATTATTCAGCCCATCATTGATTATTGTCACCCCTGGCTGTGTTACAGGAGCTTCAACCTGACGTGCGCACGCACCGTTACGATTATCAGCAACAATAGTGTTGTTCCTGGGTTGACTATTTTCTATCATCTCCCGCAGACGCTCTTGGTTCTGACCCATGCCTTCCATTAATGTCATAAACTTATTCATCCTTAGCCTCAGGTCAGCTAAGTCCGCTTGCATCTGGTCCATAATTCTCTCTCTGTTGATCTTGGTTGGATATCTATGTGCTACTGGTTGTTCCCGAACTTTCTAGGGAGCTATAGTGCCTGAAACACAAGAAACATTAGCAACTGAGACACTACCTGCAAAACAAACAAACATGTTATATGCAATGCAATGTAACTGTTCATGTTCCTAGGTTTTAAGCATTTGCATGCCCCAGTTCTGGCATCTATTCTCAGACAATCACTTTCAGTATTAGCTTTCAAACTTTCTCTTTGACAAGTATTCAGTCATTAGCAGTAATCAGACAAACGAGTCTTGCACATTCAAAACGATAACTTGCACATTAATACTGTATATGGACATACCACTTCTAGTTAAAAGTCAAAATACAAACAGAAATATTCCCCGAAGGGTTACAAGCCATTACATAGACAAAAGAAATAAAAACAAGACTCCTACAACAAGTCTGTAGGTAGTCTGAAAAATAAACTAAGCTAAAGACCCAGGCTCTGCCACCTCTGCTCTGCTCTTCTTGACACCCGCTCTCAGCTTGAGCTCCTCAATCTCTTTCCTTGCTTCCTCCAGAGCTAACTGACTTTGTGCTAGTTGTTGGGTCTTTTCCCTCCGGATGGTATGAACTTGCTCCACTTCCTCCTTCTTGAAGGCCATCTGAACTTCAAAGAACTCTTCTTTCTCTCTGAACTTCTTCTGCTCTTCCTCCCTTTGGCCTTGCAACCAAACAATGGATTTTCGAGCATCCTTGAGAGTCTTTAAAGTCTTTTTGCGCTCAGTTTCTCTTTTAGCCTCCATCAGACCCAACCTGTGGAAATGGGCTTCCCTTCTAGCAAAGTCCTTCTCCTTGGCTTCCAAAGAGGCTTGGAGCTTCTGTAGCTTGTCTTCAGCTTCATTCTTGGCCCTGTTGGCATGGTGGTACAAGCTTACCATCTCAGCATTCTCCACTCTAACTTCATGCAACTGAGCCTCTAGCTTCTTTTACTCTTCAAGGGAGATAGTACCACTCTGACTTGGCACTTCTCTGGGATAAAGTGGAGCCTCAACTGAAAAAGGCATGAGAACTGCTTCTACATGTCTTTGCAACCATGCAGCATATGGTGGATACGTCTTGGGATCAACTCTGCCAAAGTCTTTCTTACCCTTCCTTATCCTGTGAGCCCAGGCCTGGACTACTTGTTGAACCAACTCTTTGTTTCCTTCAACAGGAAAGTACAAAGATTCAGCAAACTCTTCCATCTGTGGAGGATCTTTCAAAGGATAACCAAACTGTTTCCTGGCTAGTGTTGGATAGTAACTGATGACACCCTTCCTTCCCAGCAAAGGCACTCCAGCAAATCTTCCGCAACTGACCAGCAACTCTTTACCTAGCAGATCTCTGTCATATCCCTATGCAATATCTTCAACAGTCAACCCCATCAGTCTTCTGGACCATCTCCACTCATCCCTCATCTCCTTGAAGGCACCTGACTTTGGCAGTTGTCTGGCAAACCACTCAGCAAACAAAGGAGCACAGCAGACTACTGGACCACCCCTACCCTTCTCATTTCTGTAATGAACAATGTAGTAGAAGTCACCCAAAAGAGTAGGCACTGGGTTGCCTTTTGCAAAGATTGAGATCACCTCTAAGATGACAAACTCTTTCTCTCTAGGAAACAAGCTGGACCCATACACCATCAATGCAAGCACAACACCAAAGTCATTCCACTTAGCCTCTGTAGCATATTTCTCTGCCTCTGGGATAAGCACACTCCAAGGGAGTCCTTTGCCTTCACTATCTTGCAGAGCCCTCTTGACTGTAGCAGCTGGCAACCTACAAACCTTGGCTATGTCTTCATCTTTAAGCACAACCTCAGACCCATAGAATGGTAATGTCTCTCTGATTGACACATTCAGCATGCTGGAGATCTCTTCCAATGTAGGAGCTAAGATGTAACCTAGAAAAACAAAGCAACGCAGCAGAGGATCATAAAATTGCAACAGAGTATGCAAAATGTCTTTCTGGTCTGCAGTGGGTTTGTCCACAAACTTCAGTATCTGGCCATATCTTTTCTTGAAATTGCCCAAGACTTGGTCATTCATCAGACCTGCTAACTTCTGAACACTTCTAACTTCAGGCTGAAGAAAAGTATAATGCACATTCTTTTTCCTTGGAACTCTTCTGATTTCTGCCATGTAAGATTACCAGAACTGGGAGCAGATTATGAACAATGACCTGAAAAATGGGAAACATAAACAGTTAATGCAATGAATGATGCAAATGCAATGCAATGCATGCATATGATCAACTGGGACCATCTGAACTGGACACTGACAAGGGCCCCCTGATCAATTGGCAAACCAAAAGTCCTCTGAGTCACACTCTCTGATAGTCACAACTCTCTGAAGAAGATCTCAGAACCACAATATCAAGAATACCAGAACTCCATAACCATAGGACCATAGAACCAGAAATCATAATCGTACGACCACAGATCATAACAAGGACCACTGAATAATGAGTGTATGATGAGGCCATGGGTTCCTGCACACCTTTAAACCCCTCCTAATCTCACTGGTAATAGGCTCCGGGTCAGACATCACGGACTCTCAAAGCCGAATAGCAATAATACTGTCACCATCTCCGAGAAATGGCTCATGACCAAATTAGGGAATCGGTTTGGCATTATATACTACGCAGGGAGGCCTCAGCTGAGTCCAGGACACAAGGTCATCCTATGTGATCCCCAGGTGGGCCCTCGGATGCGAATGGGTTTGCCACAAAATGTGGGCTGCCACTGTCATCACTAAAGAGGTATGTTTCCACAAGGTTCTCAATGATCGGTCCCCAGCTGCACATAACTGTCAAGGTTATGAAATGAGAGAGGGAGATCCCCAAATCAAGACATTTCCAAGATAATCGCAACATGGGTGTGGATCTCACTACTACCCCCATGACAAGATCTCACGAGGCCAAAGTGGAACCACTCTAAATCCTAAGGTGCAATCGAGTCGTGGTAATGAGCTCATCTCTCAGACACAGTAACACCCATCCCACCAAAGAAAAAGCCAGTCCAGACAGTCCAGTATAAACACATGATGCATAAAGTAAAGACTCAAAACTGTAAATAAAGCTGTAAATAAAACTGTAAATGAACAATAGTAAAATACAACAAGCCACAACAAACAAACATCACCCAATGAAACAGAGACACATAAGCGCTAGGAGAGACTCACAGGGGAACCAGAGATTCTGGGTTCGGTCCCCAGCAGAGTTGCCAGCTGTCGCTCCCCAGATTTCCATCCTGGTACAAACACGAAAGTGGCGCGGAAAAAGAATAGGGTCGCCAGCCAGGCATTTTTATCCCGAAGAAAGGGAATGGTAATGCTGCACAAACCAGAAGAAAGAAGAGGAAGGACACAGGTCCTGCGAACCAAAGAGACTGAGTTCGGGAGTCGGTTACGACCTGGGAAGGTATTAGCACCCAGATCGTTCGCCGTACCCGACGGGATCCACGCTTGCAAAAAATCTGTTTCAAAGGGTGAAGGAATGAAAGTTGCTGCAAAAGAAAAGGAACTGAACTGGATAAAAGAAACGAAAAGGGAACTGAAAAAGAAATGAAAGGAAAAATGTAGGGAAAATAAAGATTGTGCTCGAACGGGCCCTACCCCGCTGCTTATGTAACTCATCAGGATAATGAGGATCAGAGACGCCGTAGTTCCCCTAACTAGGGGTGGAAAGGAAATTGCTTGTGAATTAAGGCTTGAACTGCCTATGCCATTGCTCAGGTGTTGCAGACTCGGACGACGAGTGCGTAACCGTCTTGCAAAGTGACAAGTAGGAGCAAGTTCGCGTATGGAGCGAATGAGGTGAGGAAAGAATTCCCGAAGGAAAGACGCTTATTGTTTGTTTGTGTTTTTTATGAAGCTTTTATGAATGTGTCGCAAGGAAGTGAACTCAAGCTCTCTTCAATGGAATGTGCACTTGTCACTACATTCCAAGATGGAATAATAGAACAAGCACACTCAAGTAAGGAGAAGATCCCCAAAACATGAACCCAATGATTAGGGCCTAAGCTTACTAACTTGTTAAGTTACTAAGTGTTTTTAGTATTTACAATGAAGAAGTGTTTTTTATGTTTTTCTTTATGAAGAAGATATCTTAATCAGACTTGTACATCACAAGGTAAACTTGTACTATCCCAAGATGGGAAGACTACAAGCATACCTCATGGGATAAGGCTATGGATCAAGATATCACTTCAAACATTATTAAGGTGCTTTTTAAGAGTTATGAGATGAGAAGAGAAGAAGAACCAAAAGGACCACAAAGGTAAAATTCTAAAGGGGGACTAAAGAATCCTAAGTGTTAACATGCATGGATATCCTAAGGTTAGTGTGGTTTCTATCCTAAGGAATAAGGAAGAAGAAAAGAAGAAGAAAGAAGAAGGGATGAGATGAGAAAGGCCTAAGCCCAACAACAAAGAGTTAGCACAAATAAGCATAAGAAGAGGAGATGAGAATTGGAGATGTGGAACTCAATTCCCACACCTCACACTTACCATAGCCCCTGCAAGGTTAGTGAAGTGAACACAAATGAAACACAATGAGCAAGACAACATGCTAAATCACACAATCAGAAGTGAAATGATATAACCAAGTGCACAATGCAAATGCAACTCAAAAGAATGAGATATGAAGCTTACAAATCCAAATGATGCAACATGAACACATATGAAAACTTATGTAAACTTATGAAAGATATAAAGCTACAATGCATAAACATAAACACAATGCAAACAACCAGAACCTAAATGAGATGAAGAAAGGCTCAAGAAGCCAACAAGATGGAGAGAAAGGTCACACAAGACCAAATAATTACAAAATTGGAGTGAAAGAAGTAATGAGATGAAGTGAAAGCACTTATGGAAAGAAAAGACTTAAAAAGAAGCAAGACACAAAAATTCTTAAGACACAAACCTTATCCTAAGACCAGGAAGGTATGTTAGACGTTGTGGCCAGTGATCTAGAGGGGGGGTGAATGGATCACCTCCTTGTTTACAAGAATTTAAAAGATTTTTCAGAGTTTTCAAAGATTAATGGAAATCAAGGTCCCAAATATACTTGCGTCTATTCTGGACCAACCACTAGAAGACCGGACATGTGATAACGTGCTTGATTTACAATTGAGATGATAAAGGATTAAACACACAAGCTGTAAAAGTGTTGAATGCACTTATCACAAAAGCTATTTCCAATGAATCAAAAACGATTAAAAACGTAAATAGAGATGGAGAAGGAATACAATACGCAGAGATTTGGTAAGGAAGTTCCCCACGTTCGTCCTCGCGTGTGGGTACGTCTCCCTCTCAATTTCAAACCGAAATTGAGAACTTTTATGTCAATATTGCTGAAATCGTCGTTTACAAGGTTGCTATACAAACACCAGAAATCTATACACCTAGATCTTCCTATTGTATCAACCTTCACTTGATCTGAGCCAAATCAAGATTCCCTACAAGTAATACAAACAATTCACCGGTTCCACGATCTATTTGCGAAATCTCCCAATTTCCAAACCTTACGCTGAGGATGAATCTGTCTTGTAAACGTGACTAACAAACCCTCAAGAACACCCCCGTTCTTGAAGGAAAACCCAGCTGGTTTTTCCTTGAAACCTTCTTTCACTCTTCAACTCAGCTGGATCTCCGATCGTACCACTGAATGTTATCTCATAAACCTTTAATTCACAGAACAACACTAATTCCTTGTTAATGTTCTTGAATTGAGGTATTTGAGAAGATGATGAAGATGAATTTGATTCTAGGTTTCAATCCCGCTCAACATTGAATTGTCCACACTCAAAATTCCTTTTCTTGATGTGTTGTTCAATGATCCTTGACTTTTGAAATTCGTATGCAATTCCCTGTATTATTCTGCACTAACAGAAACACTAAACATATACTATGCAGATTCTGTTAGAAGTAAAAATAGAAAAATGAATCGATTCAAGACACAAATGAATCGATACATAATGGTATTTATACTGTTATGTATCAATGCATAATATCATGAATCGATACATACTGAACAGATAAACAAAAGCAGAGAAATAAACATACAATGAATCGATGCATGTTTGTATGTGTCGATTCATAGAAGAAATTCCAGAACCATTCTTACAGCATGAATCGATGCATGATGGAATGAATTGATTCATTTTGCGAATTTCCAGAATTATTTCTATAGCATGAATCGATGCATGATGGAATGAATCGATTCATTTTGCGTATTTTCAGAAATACAAAGACATTATTAAAAATGAGACAAGAGATATAAAGGCTAGCAATGCATATAAAGTGTCTTAATATGAAGCATATGATAAAAGCACAAACACCTAAAATTTATAATCATACAAAACTAGAGTTGCTCACAAACTCCCCCTTTTTGATGATGACAAATTTTTGAAGTGTGAGAACCACTCCCCCTGAGTTTGTGCATGCCTGTCATTTTTCACACTCTCCTTTCTCCCCCTTTGTCAACATCAAGAAAGAATGCATAGGTGAAGCAAAATTTCAGCAATACCAAGATATATAAGCAGAATTCACTCACAAAGAATGAAATATAAAGGGCAAACAAATTAGGCAAAAGCAACAAATAATCATAGGCAGTGAAATTGTCAAATAGAGTTGCGAATTACAGAAACAAACCAAACGCATACAATGTTTAAACAAAAAATGCAAAGAAGCTTAAGCAAGAAACAATGATGTTATGCAAAATGAAATGCAGCCTCAGTGTGGAAAGTAGCCACCACAAGACTCCGCATCATCTTTATCGGGATCTCGGAAACTTGGAGGAGGAGGTGGAGGAGGCATCTCATCAGGATTCTGCCCCATGAAGGTGTAACGCCTGAACTGTTTCTGAACCTCTGTGCTTTGAAATCTTTCCATAATCCCCGGATGCGAACGACAATCATCCATAAAACCAGACATCTCATTGTAGAAAACTTGATGCCACTTAACCAAGTCGGTATGCCATGAGTGTTGATTATGATACATCCTTGTGTGTTCATCATGCCATTCTTGGTGCTCTTTATGCCATTTCGTTTGTTGGACATGCCACGCACGGGCCTCTTCATATCGGGCATTGTTTGCAATTTCCATTTGCTCAAACATTTGAGTAAGATATGCCAGAGTAGTAGTAGATGAAGTCGGTGGAACCGATGAAGGAGCCGACTCATAGTTAGTAGGAGACCACCTTCGTGGCACCCACTCACCCCAAGCAGTATTGGCATTTGCGTCAGGAGGATTTTCTGCATCCTCCATATCTTCATCTCTTTGTTCTTCAACATAAATCTCTTCAGAAGGAATATCAAAGTTGTAGATTCGGGTTCTAGTGCTGCGTTCAAAGAAGTAATAGCGGCGACGCTCGATGTCCCACCTATATCCCATATGAGAGAGAGTGGCATTGTTGAATTCTTGAACACTAGAAGAAGATAAGAGAGGCACAAGAGGGAAAACCACTTTCCAAAACATAAGGATCCGCATAATCTGGGCGGCATATGCAAGAGTGATGTTCTTTGAACTATTCCGCGTAAGAAAGATATGCTTTACAAAGTAATTGGGCCAGTTCAATGGTATCTTCTTCTGCAGAATATACAATAGATGGATGTCCGGCTTATTCAATCGAGAGTGCCCACCGGACCTTGGACGCAAGATATGTGAAAGAATCCAATGCAGAATTCTGGGAACACTTTTAATCATACCAGAAGTCAAAGGCTCATCATCACCAAGAGGTCTTTCTAATTTTGAAATGGATGCACAATATGCCTTCAGATTAAACTGTGTTTCAAAGTTCTGATCATGCCACATCTGCAACTCAGGAAACAGAGATGGCAGTTTGAACACTTTGGGCCAATCATCAGCCTCAAAACGGTAAGTTCTGGTTCCAATAGAACACTTGAACATGTAACCTTTACCAGTTTTCACACAAGCATAAAACGCACGAATAAAGTCCTCATGGTAATCATCATTAGCAGTTAAAAAGGACCCCAGATTTTGTGCATCGATTAAATCAGCAACTTCTTCTAAACAAAGAGTACGTACATCACTAGTATTGAAAACATGTGGTTTCATGACTAACCTTGACTTAAAAGAAACCTCAAACTCTTCAACAATGGCAGGATGGAGAATGGAGGCCCCAGAGGGAGGAATTTCGGGAGCAGAAGGAGTTTGATGGGCAGCCTCAACAGGTTCTTTGCCTTTACCTTTTCCTTTTGCTCTAGGAAGCATAACTCTTGGAGGTATAATGATGAATTTAGGGTTTTGGAGAGAAAAGGGGTTTTTGTGGCAGTTAGGGTTAAGAAACGAAAATGATGCAAATGGGATGAAGAGGAAGACAGAATGGTGTTTTATAACTGATGGACATGTCATAGCAGTTGCTGATGTGTCGATTCATAAGAAATAAACTGAATTTAAAACAGTATGCGTCGATTCATGACCTTATGCATCGATTCATTTGACGAATTTTTTTGAAATTCAGGTTGCTATGTATCGCTACAAACCACGAATGTATCGATACATATTGTAACTATTTTGACAGATTTAAAAGAAAATGAACATGAATCGATTCAATATGGTTGTGATCGATACATAATGCAAATTTTTTAAAATTCAAGTGGCTATGTATCGATACAAGCCACGAATGTATCGATACATACTGTAACAATTTTGACAGAAATAAAAGAAAGTGAACTTGAATCGATACAAGATGGTTGGGATCGATACATACTGTAATAATTTTTACAGTGATAAAAGAAATTTAGCATGAATTGAAAAAAATGGATATGCAAAACAAACATTATGCAAAATGCAGAATGAATCATAACATTGTATGGATGCTTAAGAATACTTTACAAACAAAATATCAATGCTCAAACATTCATATGTAAAGAAGTACATGTAAGCGAGAAATAATTGCTCAAACATACATTGATCACACAATATCAACAAAGTGAAGAGAGGAACAATATTACCTCCATTGTAGTAATCTCATGAGGTACGAGTGAAGTCTACATCCAGAACTTAGTAAACACGATGAGATAAATATAAACTAAATCAAACAAACTTAAGACACCAATGCGGAGAGATCAAGAATCCCTAATTTGCGACGAATGTTGAAGAATGGTTCAGTTGCCAAAGGTTTAGTGAAAATGTCAGCAAGTTGATTTTTAGTATCAACATGCTCAAAAACAACATCTCCTTTTTCAACATGATCGCGAAGGAAGTGATGTCTAATCTCAATATGTTTGGTGCGTGATTGTAAAATATGATTCTTAGTGAGATTAATGGCACTAGTGTTGTCACACTTAATTGGAATGCGTTTTAGTTCAATGTCAAAATCTTGTAGTTGTTGTCTTAGCCACAAAATTTGAGCGCAACAGCTACCGGCTGCAACATACTCAGCCTCTGCAATAAACAAAGCTACGGATACTTGCTTTTTACTATGCCAACTTATTAAAGAATTTGAAAACAGATGACATGTACCACTAGTGCTTTTCCTATCTGATTTGCAGCCAGCAAAATCAGAATCAGAGTAACCTACTAAGCTGCAATCGCTCCCTTTGGAATACCAAAGCCCATATTTAGGTGTTCCATTAAGATACCTAAATATACGCTTGACTGATTTTAAGTGAGATTCCTTAGGATTTGATTGATATCGTGCACACATGCACACACTAAACATGATGTCTGGTCTAGAAGCAGTAAGATACAAGAGAGACCCAATCATACCTCTATACCTTTTGACATCAACACACTTACCATGTTCATCTTTGTCCAAGTTTCCGTTGGTAGGCATGGGAGTGTCAATTGATTTTTAATTATTCATTCCAAAACGCTTGAGCAGCTCTCTGCAGTATTTTGTTTGACATACTGTTGTACCTTCATCGAGTTGCTTTATTTGGAGGCCTAAGAAGTAGTTCAACTCCCCCATGAGACTCATCTCAAACTCACCCTGCATAACATTAGAAAATTCTTCGACCAAGTGTATGTTAGTTGAACCCAAAATTATATCGTCTACATAAACTTGAACTAAAAGAATGTGCTTTCCTTTGTGTTTAATGAAGAGTGTATTATCCACTTTACCTCTAGAATATCCATTATCAAGTAGAAATTTGCTAAGTCTTTCGTACCACACACGGGGTGCTTGCTTAAGACCATATAAAGCACGCTTTAATTTGTAAACAGGATCTAGATATTCAGAATTTTCAAAACCGGGAGGTTGTGAAACATATACTTCTTCATTTATGACACCATTTAAAAACACACTCTTTACGTCCATTTGGTAAAGCTTGAAATTCATAGAACACGCATAAGCAAGCAAAAGACGTATAGCTTCAAGGCGAGCCACTGGAGCATAAGCCTCCTCATAATCTATGCCCTCCTCTTGGTTATACCCTTGTGCTACCAAGCGTGCCTTATTCCTAGTTATCACTCCGCTTTCATCAAGTTTATTCCTAAACACCCATTTAGTACCTATGATATGATGATCTCGCGGACAAGGGACAAGTTCCCAAACGTCATTTCTTTTAAATTGATTAAGCTCTTCTTGCATGGCCATTAGCCAAAATTCATCAATCAAGGCCTCTTTAGCATTTTTAGGTTCCACTTGTGATACAAAAGCGAAGTGAGAACAAAAGTTACTTATCTTAGAACGAGTCAACACTCCCTTTGAAATATCTCCCAATATATTATCTATAGGGTGGTCTTTAGAGGATTTCCAAGCTGGTGGAAGGTCCTTCACTTCAGATGTTCCTTCTTCTTTATCTTTTTCATGACTAGTATCTTCCTCCTTCTCAATATCAGCCGTTTCAGATTGATCAATTTCCGAAACAACTTCTTTGAGTATGTCTTCTGTAGATACACCTGCATCATCAAAAGAGATACCTTTTCCGACAATTTTTGGGTAAGACTCATCAAAAGAAACATGGACAGATTCTTCAACAGAAAGTAAACGCCTATTATACACTCTATATGCTTTGCTTGATTGAGAGTATCCAAGAAAAATACCTTCATCAGCTTTGGCATCAAACTTCCCAAGATTTTCCTTACCGTTATTTAAAACAAAACATTTACAACCAAACACATGAAGATGAGACAAGTTTGGCTTTCTACCTTTTAAAATTTCATAAGGGGTTTTATTCAAAATAGGACGAATTAAAATCCTGTTCAGAACATAACAATCTGTGCTAATTGCATCAGCCCAAAATATTTTGGTAGTCCACCCTCATTGAGCATTGTTCTTGCCAATTCTTCTAAACTCGATTTTTGCGCTCCACAACACCGTTTTGTTGTGGAGTTCTAGGAGCTGAAAAGTTGTGCTCAATGCCATACTTGTCACAATACTTATCAAAGAGATGGTTTTGAAATTCATCTCCATGATCACTTGGGATTGTAACTATTTTAGAATTCATTTTGTTTTGGGACAGCTTTGCAAAACTTTTTAAAGCAGAAAAAGTTTCATCTTTGCTATGAAGGAATATAGACCAAGTGAATCTAGAGTAGTCATCTACTATTATGAAACCATAATAGTTTCCACCTAAGCTCTTTGTCCTAGATGGTCCAAAGAGGTCCATATGGAGAAGCTCAAGGGGTCTTGAAGTTGAAATTATGTTTTTAGATTTAAAGGAGACCCTTGTTTGTTTTCCCATTTGGCAAGCAACACATAGGTGGTCTTTTGAAAATTTTATTTTTGGAAGACCTACTACTAGATCCTTAGATACAACCTTATTAATCAAATCGAAATTAACATGCGCTAAGCGTCTATGCCACAGCCATGAATCATCATTTAGGGCTACTAGACATTTAGTGCTTGTTAGAGATACACTCAAAAGATCAAGCATATATATGTTGTTTACTCTTACACCCTTAAACACAACATTTTGTTCGGTATGTTCAATTTTGCAACAAGTTTTTGTGAAAGAAACTTTATAACCTTTGTCGCATAATTGACTTATACTCAACAAATTGTGTTTAAATCCCTCTACAAGATGGACATCATAAATAGTAGTGGTAGAGGGATTACCTACACTACCTTTACCAAGTATAGCTCCTTTGTTATTGTCTCCATAAGTAACATACCCTTCTTCTTTGCTTTGAAGTCAATAAAAAGTGATATGTCACCCGTCATGTGCCTTGAACACCCGCTGTCCAGAAACCATCTTCTTTCCACGGATGCAAGACACTCATCCTACAATATCAAAAGAGAGAGGTAGGTACCCAATTTTCATTGGGTCCAAGTGGGTAAGTGGTAACATGGTTGTCTTTAGGCTTCCATTGATAAATACCTTTAGGCACTAGAAATCTTCTAAATTTGCATTTTTCAATGGTATGGCCAGCATGACAACAATAATGACAAACACTACGATAATGTTGTTGTTTATGATTGGTCCTTAAATCCTTTGGAACAAAAGAATATTTTGCATATGGAGGAAATGACTTTTTGAACAACCTAGTATCAATGGCATAAGTAATCTTAGGTTGTAAAGCTTTTTCCAATTTGACTCTAAGAGAAATAACCTCTTGTTGCCAAATGTGACAAGCTTCACAATGCCTTATTTTACTACAACCATCAATATCAATAACTTTTGAATTTTCTGCAATGCTAGCTTTCAAGTACTCTAAATCTTTTTCAGCATGTTGTACTTTACCTTCCAAGTATGAAAAAATTTGTTTATCGGAAGATAATCTTTTAAATGCTTCTATAGCTTCATTATGCAGTTTTTCAAAAGCTATTTTCAATTCAGAAAAGGACATAGAAGAGAAATTGTTATAATAAGCTTGTTTTACCTTTTTATCATCACTTTTCTTCTTGTGGTGGGACTGATTTTTGGTGTGATCCATAAGACACAAATTTGCGGTTTCATCGCTATCACTTGAGCATTGTGTACTTGATGAATCACTATCACTTTCCCAAGCAATGTAAGCTCTTCTTTGCTTATTATACCTTTTTGGTGGAACTCTTCCTTTATCCTTTTTCTTTAAAGGACAATCCGTCTTATAATGTCCGGACTTGCCACAATTAAAGCAAGACCCTCTTTCTCTATTCTTCTTAATCTCTTCCTGTTTTGAATCTATAGATTATCTTCTAAACTTTATGAGATTTTTGTCGGAATGCTTGATTCCATTCTTTCGAATGAATCTATTATATCTCCTAACAAAAAGTCCCATTTCTTCGTCACCGGAGTCTTCGTCACTACTTGACTCATTGTTGCTTAGCTCTTTTTGTGAGGACTTTGAGTTAGAAGCCACAAGAGCTATAGGCATCTTCTCACCCTCTTTGTCTTTATTCTTCTCCTTTCCCTTTTTACTTTTATTCTCAAACTTTTCTAGACTTTCTAGTTCTTGCTGATGTTCCTCCAGCTTTCCAAACAAAGTAGTCATTGTGAGTGTCGTTAGATCGTTGGCTTCCTTGATAGTTGTTACTTTAGGTTGCCATTCCCTGCTAAGACATCTCAGAATTTTATTAGTAGCAATTTCATTGGAAACAGGTTTTCCAAGTGCATTCAAACGATTAATGAGATGAACAAATCTCTTTTGCATGTCAGGAATAGATTCTCCTTGTTTCATGCGAAAGAGTTCGAACTCTTGATTAAGTGTGTTAATGCGGGACTGTTTTACTTCAGTTGTACCTTCATGAGAAATTTCTAAAGCGTCCCACATTTCTTTAGCTGTCGAGCAATGGGATACTCGATAATACTCATCTGCACTAAGTGTCGAAATTAGCATATTTCGAGCTCTCCAATCACTTGACCACTTTTTCTCATCTTTCTCATCCCAATCATCTTCTGGTTTAGGTACTATGGCACCTGCCTCATTCATCATGGTAATTTGAAAACGACCATTTTGAATGGCAGTCCATACGCGCCTATCCACATAATTTATGTGAACTCACATGCAGTCTTTCCAGTAGCCATAATTTTCACCATTGAAAACAGGAGCTCTAGTATACGCCCCCTTTGGTTCAGAATCCATAACGTTACAGGCAGCCACAAAGCACCAGCGAACCGGTGCTCTGATACCACTTATTAGACGCTGTGGCTAGTGATCTAGAGGGGGGGGTGAATGGATCACCTCCTTGTTTACAAGAATTTAAAAGATTTTTCAGAGTTTTCAAAGATTAACGGAAATCACAGTCCCAAATATACTTGCGTCTATTCTGGACCAGCCACTGGAAGACCGGACATGTGATAATGTGCTGGATTTACAATTGAGATGATAAAGGATTAAACACACAAGCTGAAAAAGTGTTGAATGCACCTATCACAAAAGCTATTTCCAATGAATCAAAAACGATTAAAAACGTAAATAGAGATGGAGAAGGAATAAAATACACATAGATTTGGTAAGGAAGTTCCCCACGTTCATCCTCGCGTGTGGGTACGTCTCCCTCTTAATTTCAAACCGAAATTGAGAACTTTTATGTCAATATTGCTGAAATCGTCGTTTACAAGGTTGCTATACAAACACCAGAAATCTATACACCTAGATCTTCCTATTGTATCAACCTTCACTTGATCTGAGCCAAATCAAGATTCCCTGCAAGTAATACAAACAATTCACTGGTTCCACGATCTATTTGCGAAATCTCCCAATTTCCAAACCTTACGCTGCGGCTGAATCTGTCTTGTAAACGTGACTAACAAACCCTCAAGAACACCCCCGTTCTTGAAGGAAAACCCAGCTGGTTTTTCCTTGAAACCTTCTTTCACTCTTCAACTCAGCTGGATCTCCGATCGTACCACTGAACGTTATCTCATAAACCTTTAATTCACAGAACAACACTAATTCCTTGTTAATGTTCTTGAATTGAGGTATTTGAGAAGATGATGAAGAAGAAGTTGATTCTAGGTTTCAATCCCGCTCAACATTGAATTGTCCACACTCAAAATTCCTTTTCTTGATGTGTTGTTCAATGATCCTTGACTTTTGAAATTCGTATGCAATTCCCTGTATTATTCTGCACTAACAGAAACACTAAACATATACTATGCAGATTCTGTTAGAAGTAAAAACAGAAAAATGAATCGATTCAAGACACAAATGAATCGATACATAATGGTATTTATACTGTTATGTATCAATGCATAATATCATGAATCGATACATACTGAACAGATAAACAAAAGCATAGAAATAAACATACAATGAATCGATGCATGTTTGTATGTGTTGATTCATAGAAGAAATTCCAGAACCATTCTTACAGCATGAATCGATGCATGATGGAATGAATCGATTCATTTTGTGAATTTCCAGAATTATTTCTATAGCATGAATCGATGCATGATGGAATGAATCGATTCATTTTGCATATTTTCAGAAATACAAAGACATTATTAAAAATGAGACAAGAGATATAAAGGCTAGAAATGAATACAAAGTGTCTTAATATGAAGCATATGATAAAAGCACAACACCTAAAATTTATAATCATACAAAACTAGAGTTTCTCACAAGGTACCCATACCCCAAAGGAACCCCAAATGAGAAGAAGAAGATGGCACAAGTGCCCTTCTAAGCTTATAAGAGAGCTAAAGGTCCAAAGGAAGCAAAATGGGACAAGGTTCAAAGTAAAATTCAAATTAAATCAAACAAGCATCTAAAAATTCCACAACTCAAGTCAAATGATCTTCAAACATGGTACATCAATGGGCCAAAAGGATTTGAAAGAATTCAGAAGAAAACTAGGTCAAATGGAGGCTTAAACACAAGCTATGGTTACAAACATCCATCACAAGTCAAAGGACTAAGACTCAAGAAATAAGTTTCTAAAAATCAATAGAAAAATCACTTGAGAAGTAAAATGTCTTAAGAATCCAAAGCAAAAATAATGGGATCAAAATTCAAAATATTGAAGTGTATGGAAATTGGACAAGGCAGTGTGGTAAAAATGAACTTAAAAAGAAGTTAAATGAAATAATGAATTAAATATGACACGTGGAAATGGGAAAAAAATAAAATAAAAATATGAGAAAATAAAAAAGACTCAAAAGAAGACTCATATTTTTTTTGGGATATTTTAGATGAAGGGAAGTATTTTATAAAAATAGAAATTGAAACTGAATAAAAGAAATAAAAAGTGAAAAAGAAATAAAAGAAATTGGATGGGGGGTGTCACTAGCAAGGCTTGTATGTTGAGATTGGTTTGGGCTGAGAACCTGGGGGGTGCGAATATCAGAGGTTGGCCCCAATATGTGTGCAGGTTTATGGTCTTATAGTGGTATTTTGTGAAATAAAAATGGAAAATAAGAGGTCCACAGGATTGATCCTACGTGCAAGGATGAGAGCCTCATTAAATGAGGTGGCAAAATGCTGGTTTATGAGTGGTGAGCGCATTGTAGTTAACATGGGCTGTGTCACAGTTTGAATTAAATGAAAAAAGAAAAAAACGTGAGAGAGAGGGTGCTATGAAGGGCTAGGTGGCAACATCTCATGCGTACGATGGAGGGATCTAACGGATATGGCCTCATCTTCTTCATACAAACCCTAAGCCAAGAAAACTCAGTTTCCGGTGACCGGAGCTAGGGCTCCGGCACCGGAATTCACACCAGAACCTCAAACCTCAATAAAAAACAAACAAACTATCCAGATCAACTAAATCAACCCCCCTGAACATGAATATGAGCTCAAAACATGCTAAAACTCAAAGGAACGAAGGGATCGAAGAAAATAAAGTTGCACCATCAAACTTGAAACTCACATAACTTATGCTATGATGCATCAATTTCGAAACCAACAATTGCAGAATCATCAATGAAGATCAAGGATTACAAAATGCATCATTAATTTCATTTTTAGATCATGAGATTTTGAGTCATACCTGAAGTGTAGATCCTGATTCAGTGAGATATAAGACCAGATAATGCGTGCAAATCACTCCACTTACTCCCTAGATGAAAAATAAATGCATCTAAGGTCTTGAAACAAGCTGGATCTAAGGTTTCTTTCACACCTGCCCTGAAATGGCAAGCTTGCTAAACTTGAGAGATGGCTTCAATGAGTGTGTGTTTAATGATCCTTAGCTCTCCCTGATTACAGATCCACAATTTGTTTTGAGTTTGCTTGCTTGTGTGAGGAGAAATGGAAGAAAATGCAAAGTTGCATGAAGTTTGTGAGTGAGAGAATGAGAGAGAGCTCAGGCTTGATGAAACCCTAGCAGTTTTTGTATGAGGTCACAAACCCTTGCTGAAAGAATGAAAGCAAATGCACGAGTGAGTCATGAGATTTGTGTGAATTTGAAAATTTTGAAACATGTGATATAAGAATGCAATGCTCATGCTTCCTTGGGCCTCTCAGCACATGTGCAATGCATTTATCACCCTTGATCAAAATGTAATCAATCCTGGCCTTTAGATCAAACCCTCACACTTATTTCATGATTTGGCCAATTTTGCATGTTTGGAGTGATTTTCTTGTAGTGCACGAAAATGAGCATTTCTTTGGAGAAAATTGGTTCAAATATGATGTATTTTAATTTGGAAACAAGTTTGAACCAATACCAAGTCATACAAACAAGTTTTGAGGCCTTTTGCATTTGGTGCCTACATGAAAAGTTGCATTTTGCCCTAAAAATAGCAAACTTTCGAAGGACCTATAGGAAAAACTACAAATCCTATGAAAATGTACTTGTACTTTTTGAAAATGGGAGCCCTTACTCTTCAAATTTCATGTTTGACTTTGGTCCATTTGAAGAATTTTTGATCATGTTAAGGCCATTTGAAAATTAGGGCAAAAGTTGCCAAATTTGGAAATTCCTTAAAACCAACTTTGTACCATTTTTGCAAAACCCTTCAAATCTCCATGATTCTTGAACTTTAGGCATTCCAAACCTCTTATAACATTGTAAAGACCCCTCTTGGCCAAAAAATTTGGGTTTGACCCCTTGAAATCACACAGTTGACCTTTTAAGGGCACAATTGACTTTTTACTTCATCTGCAAGCAACTGAGGCATTGTCTGACTTCCACATGGAATTTTCTCATGAAAATTGACACCTAGGATCCTCTTAACATATAGAAGACTTTGCCAAAATGAAATGGCCAAAGTTGTGAGATCTTGGTGCTTGAATCACAAACCCTAATTTGGGTGCCTTGTATAGGAGCTTTGCCTTGTCCTAAGACCTCTGATGATCATGCAATCTTATGAGCTTTTTCCAATGGACTTGATCTTGTAAATGGAGTGTAGACTCACCATAGGACTTGTAAAAACTCATTGGGACCCTTGTCATGGCTTGAAATGCTTCAAGGACCTCCACAGATGACCATATGCTTGATGCTTGGACATGAAGGATGTTATGCCTCATCTTTCTATGCTAAGATGCTAAAGATATGGTATATTCATGATGAATATGATGTGATATGATTCTTAAAATGAATAGGGAAAATTTGGGGTGTTACAATGGTCTTGAGGTCGTTAAGTAGAGAAGAGAGCCAATCATACCTCTATAGATCTTCTGATCTACTTTCTTACTTACCTCTTCCTTCTCCAAAATACATGTGGGATGCATTGGAGTTTTGGAAATCTTACTATCTGACATGTCAAATTTCTTCAAAAGTTCCTTGACATATTTGATTTGATGTATATACGCTCCTTCTGATGTTTGATTGATTAGTAATCCCATAAAGAACTTTAATTCTCCCATCAGGTTCATTTCAAATTTTTCCTGCATATACTTAGAAAATTCTTTTCCCAAGGAACTTTTAGTGGGACCAAAAATAATATCATCTACATAAATTTGAAAAATCAGAATATCATTTTTAAAGGTTTTAGAGAAGAGAGTTGTGTCCACTTTCCCTCTGATAAAGTTATTTTCCAGAAGAAAATTACTTAGTCTTTCATGCCAAGCTCTGGGAGCTTGTTTCAGACCATATAAAGATTTTTGAAGTTTGTAAACATGTTCTGGAAATTTAGTATTTTCAAAACTAGGGGGTTGGTGCACATACACTTCTTCGTCAATATAACCATTTAAAAATGCACTCTTGACATCCATCTGATAGAGAGTGATGTCATGATTAACAGAAAATGAGATTAAAAGTCTAATAGATTCTAACCGTGCTTTGTTTCTGACAACTTCACCTTGTTCGTTGAGCTTGTTTCTGAATACACATTTGGTGTCAATGATGTTGAATCCTTTTGGTCTAGGAACTAAATCCCAAACGTCATTTCTGGTGAATTGATTTAGTTCTTCTTGCATTGCAAGTATCCAATCATTTTCTGAAAGCGCTTCCTCTACAAAAGTTGATTCAATCAGAGAGACTAATCCCATTAGAGATTCTTCATAGTTTCTGAATGATGACCTTATTCTAATTGGATCATCTTTCTCTCCCAGAATCTTATCTTATGGATGATTCAACATGCTTCTGGATTGTTTCTTCTGAATGGGTTATTCAGTACGTGTTAAGGTGATTGTCTTGTCTTGTTCTGAGGATGGTTGTTCTTTAGATGTTCTTTCTTCAGTGATTTGAACTTCTATATCTACAAGAGATTCATTCTGCTTGGGTTTTTCATAACCAAGCTTATCATCAAAACTGACATAGATGGATTCTATCACAATTCGTGTTTCTGTATTGTATACTTTGTATCCTTTCGAACGTGTAGAGTATCCTAACATATAACATTTTTGTACCTTAGAATCAAACTTGTTCAGAGGATCGTGTCGCTCCCTGGATTTCCATCCTGGTACAAACGCAAAAGTGGCGTGAAAAGAAGGTAGAGTCGCCAGCCAGGCATTTTTATCCCGAAGGAACGGGAATGATCATGCTGCACAAACCAGAAGAAAAGAAAAGGAAGGACACGAGTCCTGCTAACCAAAGAGACTGGGTTCGGGAGTCGGTTACGAACTGGGAAGGTATTAGCACCCCAGATCGTCCTCCGTACCCGATGGGATCCACGCTTGCAAAGAAACTGTTTCAAAGGGTGAAGGAATGAAAACTACTGCAAAAAAGAAAAGGAGCTGGAACTGGAGAAAAGAAAATAAAAGGGAAACTGAAAAAGAAATGAAAAGGAAAAATGTAGGGAAAATAAAGATTGTGCTCGAACGGGCCCTACCCCGCTGCCTACGTACCTCATCTGGACAATGAGGATCAGATTCGCCGTAGTTCCCCTCACTAGGGGTGGAAAGATCGCTTGTGTCTTAAGGCTTGAATTGCTTATGTCAATGCTCAGGTGTTGCAGGCTCGAACGACGAGTGCGTTACCGTCTTGCAAAATGACAAGTAGGAGCAAGTTCACGTAAAGAGTGAATGAGGTGAGAAGATAATTCCTGAAGGAAAGACGCTTATTGTTTGTTTGTGTTTTTTTAGAAGTCGTTTTATGAGTGTGGCACTAGGAAGTGAAAGTTAAGCCTTTTCTAAGGATATATCCTTATTACCACATCCCAAGATAGAATGAGTAACAAGTCCATCAAAAATGAAGAAGATCCTCAAACTTGTTTCCTAAGATTAGGATTTAAATTCACGAACTTGTTTGTATTATTAAGTGTTTTGGTGAATAAAAATGAAGAAGTGTTTTTTAGTTTTTTCTTTGAGAGAGTGACAAAAGGGAGAAGCCACCTCAACCATTTTAGATGTTTTCCATGGATTTTATATGGAGATGAGAAAGAGAGAGCACCAAAATGATCTCAAAGGTAAAACTAAAGGGGAAGTCTAATCCTAAAGTTATCATGCAAAGGTGGTCCTATGGTTAATGTGGTTTGAATTCTATCCTAAGAAAAAGGAATAGAAGAAGAAGAAAGGAAGAAAGAATTAGAGAGCATCTTACACCTCTAAAGGAGATAAGTTGCTTATAAAGGAAGAAGAAAGAAGAAAGCACAAGATGGCACAAGGCACATCAACAATTACAAAATAGAAAACAAATTAAGAGAGGAGATAAGGAATTGAAATGTGGATAACATCCACACTTCACTCACCATGAGCCCCTGAAATGGTTAGAACTAAGCACATATGACAAGACAAAATCAAACAAGAGCAAGTGAGGCATAAACAAGCAAAATATCAACTCTACACACCACAACCAGAAGTGGTTCACCTTACTTACATACTAAAATACCTCAATCAAAACCAAAGAGGAAGAAGGAGAAGCAGGGCAATTCAAGTTCACATGAACTACTTATGAATGAATAAAGCATACATGAGATTAAACACATCATTCAAGCCTAACAATCATCGTGTACCTCAAGACCAGAATCATACCACCACAAGCATGGGCACAAACAACACAAAATACCAAGGAAAGGGTCATACAAGTTCAAACATAATCATCACAAGAATGAGAAGTGAAGTGATCATGTGCATAAGTGTAAGAATAACAAATGCTCATCAAATCAAGACATAGGCATCATTTAAAAGCCAGGAGCCTAAACATGTTGAAATGTTCCTAAGAATCAAGACTAAGCATGGGAAGAAGCAAACAAACTCCATCATAAGCATTGAAGAGAATGGATGAACAAAGATGTGAGGTGAATATGCATACATTTGTAAGAGACTTCAAAGGAAAGCAACACAAAACTTCCCAAAGTAAAAACAATAACCAAGGATCAGGGATCAAACCTCATACAAAAAGAACACAAAATATCCTATAGGAGTTGGCACAAGTGCCCTCCTAGCCTAAGAACTAAGCATGCCAACAAGAAGAAGCAAAATTAAGGCAATCTCATATGAAAATTCAAATCAAATCATAAACTCATGCAAAAATTATGAAAATAAACACAAGTATTCATTAATCAAGTGATATCATCATGTCAAAAAACCAAAGTCAGAATCAATAGGCAACTAGGTCAAAGGACCTCAAGAACACTCATTAGGGTTTTGAAACTTCACACACAAGTCAACTATCAAAAATATTCACACAAGCTTCTAAAAATCAGAAGAAAAATTATCCATAAACTACACTTTAATATGAATCAAATGCAAAAAGAACCAAGTCAAAATTCAAATTGATGCTCAAGATATAAATTCTACAAGTCAGCATGTATTTAAAATGAATTAAAAACAATTAATAAAAGAGGAAATTAATTCCTACATGAAAAATAAAAATAATCCTAATAAATTCTACAAGTCAGCATGTATTTAAATTTACAATAATCCTAATTAATTAAATTAATAAAACATAATTAAATTAATTAAGCAAGATCCAACGACTACGAATCAAAATGGGTCTTATAAACCCTAATTAGCCCTAATTAATCCCTCATCGGCTGGAAAAGCGCCGATCGTCTTCTCCGGCAAGTCACAACCTGCAAAAACTTAATACCTCACAAAAACTCACGATCCAACTACCAAAATGACCATCAAGCCTCATAGAATTCAAATCACACATCAAAACAACATAACCAAACACAAACAGATCAAATTGAAGCAAAAAAACTTGGATCTAAAATGTTCAAAACCACTGTACTTGCTTATTTCGCATCCATTTTCAAAAGCAAACATATATTCATGATCAGGACAACCAGCAAAACACAATACACACCTAATAAGAAAAATCTAAGATGATGAAATTTGAAGATACCTGAGATTTGCAGAACTCAAATTTCTCCAAGAAAACCAAATATTAGCTCCAGATCCACCTCTTGCCACTTCTAATCACAAAATAAATGTGAAAGAAGCTTCCAAACAGCCTGGATCTTGCCACACGAGTGTATCTGCTATGAATTTGCACTGATGTAAAACTATGCTTATATCTCACAATAATGGTGGATTCATGACCTCTAGAGCTCAAGGATGAAGACTGTGTAGTTAGTTTTGGCAATGAGTGAGGGAGATGAGAGATTCGAAGCAAATTGCAGACATGCAAGAAATTTGAATTTGAGAAAATGAGAGAAGCCCTTCGCGCATTAAAGTCATGCTTAGCTTATATATGAGGTGTTTACCATGCTGATTAGGGTTTGCAAGCAATGGCACGTGAGAAGAAAGTGTGTGATATGAATTTGCATTATGGAAAGAAGAGTGTGATCTTTTCTTTCCTCGTGCATTCCTCCCCTCCTTGGCACATGCTGACCTCATTTGATTCACGCATTCACCACTGAATAAATCTTGGCCCTTGGATGTTTGTATCATGCTTTTAGAATGATCTTGCATTTCTTGCATTTCATGAAATACCATGCACTCATGCACGAATTTGGTGGGCTCTCTTGGGAAAAATGTCTTCTTGGCAATGCATTGTAGTATTGTGACTTCTTTTTGTCTCTAAGTCAGCTTGGGAATGAATTACAACACATTTTGCAACTTGGTAGAAAGTTGGTTTTCATGTAAAACCCTAAAATAAGTTCAACTTCAAATGATCATAATTTCCAAACCACAAATGCTATGGATGAGTTCTTGTATTTTTTGAAAATGGGAGAACATGCCCTATAACTTTCATGTTTAATGGAAATTCATTTGGAGTCATTTTGGCCATGTAAAAATCACTTGAACATTAGGGCAAAACTTGCCAAAAATAGTAACTTCCATTACAAGTCACATGCCAAAAATGGAAAGTCTCTCAAAACCTCTTGATTCTTGATCTTTGACTTTTCCAAACCTCTTATGTGACCTTAAGGACATCCCTTGGCTTGAAAAATGGGATTGGAACCCTTGAATTGCCACAGTTGACTTTTCAAATTATCAGTTTGACCAGTTTCTTCTTATGCAAGCAACTGGTGAAATAACTGACTTCCTCAATGATTCTTCTCACCAAATTTCATCCATAGAATTCTCCTATCATATGAAGGACTTTGCCCACATGAAATGGCCAAAGTCACAAAGAATCCTTGCTTGACAAGAAACCCTAATTTGAGGACCATTTGTGTAGGAGCTTGCCCTTCCTTGGATCATCTGATGATCTCCCCACCTTCTGGGCTCTTGTAGAGGATCTTGAGCTTGAATAAGGAATAAGAAAACCTTGTGAGACTTGGCCAAGGTCACTTAACCTCTTGCTTTGACTTGTAAGGCTTCAAATGTACCATTGATTGATCATATGCCCAATGCTATGACATGAGAATGTTATGCTTCATTTTTCTATGCAAAGATGATAAACATATGCCATGCTTATGATGATTATGACAAGAGGATGATGCTATAAAAAAGAGGGCAAATTTGGGGTTTTACAGCTGCCCCTATTTAAACAACTATTGATCTAAAAAGGACGAAAGCACCGGCTGTCGGCCGTTCAAGATAAACTGTGGTTGAATACCAAGAAAAACCTGAAATTTGCACTCTGGTGGAGAATGAAGACAATGGGAAATGAACCCAACCAAATAACACTTTGGATAACTTAAGTGACGGAAAAGCAGACGAGCTTCTTCCAGATTGAACTGTTACGCTGGATAAAAAAACATGGACAATATAGTCTTCTTCAAGTAAACCTGTTATGTCAGGAATGGGACATACAAGCCCTCTTCAAATAAACTTGTTACGCCAGGAATGGTGATGCACTTGAGTATGTGGGATAGACATGCATACTCAGGATAGACGAACCCTCTTCATATATACTTCGCAGACATATGGTCTAAGACAGACGAATCTTCTTCGAGCAAGCTTGTTACGCCGGGTGCTATATTAGGATTGGACGAACCCTCTTCACAAATCTTGCGTAGATAAGTGGTCTTTGAGATAGACGAACCTCCTTCGGATAACCTGTTACGCCAGGTGTTACATTAGGATTGGACAAACCCTCTTCACAAATCTTGCGTAGATACGTGGTGCTTGAGACAGACGAACCTCTTTTGGATAACCTGTTACGCCAGGACCGGTAACCATTTTGACGTTTAATCCCATCGTCAAGACTTCAAACCTCTTCAACACAAACGAGTATTGGATGATCATCAAGAGAACACATACGAGTGCCATAAGTCAATGATACAAACAAATATCAGACGATGATCTAAGAAACACAGATGAGCGCTTCAGACAATGATACAGACGAATATCAGATGATGATATATACGAATACCAGAAATCTAACACGGACAAGCATTTGGAGTAGCAATACAGACGAGTGTGGGGGATGATACAGACAAGTATCCAAATAGTGAAGACGAGCTTCAAACAGATAACAAACACGTACAAGTGCTGAGGAATGCAGACGAGCAACAAGCAAATATCAAACACAGACGAGTGTTAGGGAATGTGTACGAGCAAAAGCAACTATCAAACACAGACGAGTGTCGGGGAATGCATACGAGCAACAACAAGTGCCTGACTGGCAACAAGAATCACAACTCTGCAGGGGAGATGAAGAACTATTTGTATCATCACATCGGCCAAAGATAAATTGGCGACTTCTTTGGGGAATATTTCAATGATGAGTGTGAATCCCAAACATGAACTCTGTGGGGAAATCAGGCGTTCAACTGCCTGCTGGGAATACTTCACTTGTGGAAAGATAATCCGCTTAGGGATGAAAGTTCTTCAACCAGCCTTGGAGTTCTGCTGGGGATTCCACCTGCTCTAACTCAGCTGGGGAACATTCTCTGCTTGGGGAGGCATGACACCATCCTGCAAAACCTGCAACAACAGTATACACACATGTGCCCTGGGGACTCACATGGTATGATCTGATCATCCATTGCCACCTGACACTCAAAGATAGTTTTAAATGTTTCCCTGCATGTAATTTTCATTTTTTTTATAGAAAATCACTATGTTACAAATGCAATGTTCTTTTTGCCAAAGATTCAGGACATTTTTGCAAACAAAATAAACACAACACAACTTTTGACTTGATATTCATTTATTGAGAGGCCCCTGGATAGGAAAAGTTTTACATCGGAGAGCAACTACCTGGAAAGAGGTAGCCACCATAAAATTGAGAGAAGAAACTATCCTAATGGCAATGTACACGGCATTCCAATGAGTTTCCTTCCTGCTATGACCAACATGTCTTCAAGACTTTCTGCTCTTGCCTTCGCTTTCTGAAGAAGAGGAGGGGACTGATTCCTACCCTTCTGGTATTGTCAGATTGTCTGAAACGGTGATTTGGTTCAGATTACCCGGATCGCAGTTGTTCGCTTATTCCCTTGTTTTGTGTGGATCTCCCTCTCGGGTTTTCAATCCACCGGGGTACCCTTTTTTGCCCGAGTTGTCCGATGTGGCTTTTCAACTCAGCGGGTGTACGTTTTTTTTCCTTAACTTTTGCCCAAGCTTTTTATTCTGTTTTTAGCTCGTTGGGATGCCCTTTTCTTTCCTGGACTTTAATTCTGTTTTTGTGTCCAACGGGTCTTTTTATGCGAAGTATTTTTTAACTGCGTCCGAGTTAACAGGAGACTGGAAGTCTTCTCCATCCATAGTAGTGAGCATCAGTGCTCCACCTGAGAAAACTTTCTTTACTATGAATGGGCCTTCTTAGTTTGGGGTCCACTTGCCCCTGTGATCTGAACCAGGAGGAATAATCCTCTTGAGTACAAGCTCGCCTACTTGATACTCTCGAGTACGTACTCGTTGGTCGAAAGCTCGCTTCATTCTCCTCTGATAAAGCTGACCATGAGAGATAGCCGCTAATCTCTTTCCCTCAATTAGACACAACCGATTATATCGAGCACGTACCCATTCAGCCTCATCAAGCTTCACATCCATCATCACACGTAAAGAAGGAATTTCTACCTCAATAGGCAAGACTGCCTCCATGCCGTATACCAGGGAGAATGGAGTTGCCCTGATTGACGTTCTGACTGCCGTTCGGTACCCATGTAGCGAAAATGGTAACATCCCATGCCAATCTTTATAAGTGACAACCATCTTCTGTACAATCTTCTTAATGTTTTTATTAGCTTCCTCTACCGCACCATTCATCTTTGGTCGGTAAGGAGAAGAATTGTGGTGCTGAATCTGGAAGTCCCGGCCAAGTTCTGCCATCATCTTGTTGTTCAAATTGGAACCATTATCAGTAATGATTCGCTCGGGCACTCCGTATCTTCAAATGATGTCTCTCTTTAGAAATCTGGCTACCACTTGGCGAGTGACATTAGCATATGATGCTGCTTCAACCCACTTGGTGAAATAATCAATTGCAACCAAAATGAAATGATGAACATTTGAGGCAGTAGGCTCTATCTTCCCGATCATGTCAATGCCCCACATAGAGAAGGGCCAAGGAGATGACATGACGTTGAGCGGGCTAGGAGGAACATGCACCTTGTCTGCATATATCTGGCACTTGTGGCACTTACGGGCGTACGAGCAACAGTCTGCATCCATCGTTAGCCAATAGTACCCTGACCTCAACAACTTCTTATCTATAGCATGCCCTCCTGCATGAGTACCAAAAGATCCCTCGTGGACTTCCTGCATTATCAGGTATGCTTCGTGTCTATCCACGCATCTGAGTAAGACCATGTCAAAGTTCCTCTTATACAGAACTCCGTCTGCGTTCAAGAAGAAACTAGCAGCGAGTCGTCTCAAGGTCTTCTTGTCGTTGGATGATACTCCAGCTGGGTACTCTTGTTTTTTCAAGAAACGCTTAATATCAAAATACCAGGGTTTCTCATCAGACATTGCGTCTACAGAGAAAGCATAAGCTGGTGCGTCAGGCCTGGAAATGTCAATCCTGGGCACATAGTTCCAACACAAGACTTTAATGGACGAAGAAAGAGTAGCCAATGCATCGGCGAATTGATTCTCATCTCGTGGTATATACTGCAAATTAACTGTTGTGAAGAACGTCAACAGTCTTCTGGCATAATCCCTATAAGGAATTAAGTTCTCTTGATGCGTAAACCACTTGCCAGTAATCTGGTTAATAACGAGGGTTGAATCTCTGAATATATAGAGGGTTTTAATCTGAAGATTAATAGCCTCCTCTATTCCAATTATGCACGCCTCGTACTCCGCTTCATTGTTGGTGCAGCCAAAAGTAATTCTGGCAGCGAAAGGAAAGTGAACACCTTCAGGAGTGATAAGAACAACACCAACTCCATGGCCGTTGATATTGACTGCCCCATCAAACATCAACTTCCATTGGGATTCAGGGTCTGGCCCCTCCTCTGGAAGTGGTTCCTCACAATCTTTTTCCTTGAGGTACATGATGTCTTCATCGGGGAAATCAAACTTCATTGGATGATAGTCGTCATCTAGTGGTTGTTGTGCAAGATAATCTAACAATACACTTCCTTTGATGGCTTTCTGGGAAGTATATTGTATATCATACTCTGTTAAGATCATTTGCCACCTTGCAACCCTTCCTGTTAATGCTGGTTTCTCGAAAATATACTTGATAGGGTCCATTTTTTAGATTAGCAACATGGTGTAGGTCAACATGTACTGTCTCAGTTGGCGAGCAGCCCATGCCAAAGCGCAACAAGTTTTCTCGAGCAGTGAATAACGAGATTCACAGTCGGTAAACTTTTTGCTAAGGTAGTAAATTGCATGCTCTTTTCGACCAGACTCGTCATGTTGGCCTAGCACACACCCCATCGACCCCTCTAACATAGTCAAGTACATGATCAGTGGCCGTCCTGGAACTGGAGGCATTAGAATCAGAGGCTCCTGCAAATATTCTTTTATCTTTTCAAAGGCTCTTTGACAGTCCTCATTCCACCTGACTGTTTGCTCTTTTCTCAACAATTTGAATGTTGGCTCGCACGTGGCAGTTAGATGAGATATAAACCGAGAAATATAGTTCAACCTCCCTAAAATCTACGCATTTCTTTTTCTGTTTTTGGTGCAGGCATTTCTTGTATTGCTTTTACTTTTGCAGGATCTACCTTAATTCCTCTCTGGCTAACAATGAAACCCAACAATTTACCGGAACACACTCTGAAAGTGCACTAGTTTGGATTCAACCTTAATCTGTACTTTATCAACCTATCAAACAACTTTTTGAGATTGACCAAATGTTCCTCTTCATCCCGGGACTTGGCAATCATATCGTTCACATAGCATTCAATTTCTTTGTGTATCATATCGTGGAACAATGTTACCATAGCCCGTTGATATGTTGCCCCGGCATTCTTCAACCCAAAGGGCATGACCTTATAACAGAATGTACCCCATGGGGTAATGAACGCCGTTTTCTCCATGTCTTCCGGTGCCATCTTGATCTAATTGTACTCGGAGAAGCCATCCATGAAAGAAAATACTGAAAACTGAGCGGTGTTATCTACCAACACATCAATGTGAGGTAAGGGAAAATCATCCTTGGGACTCGCTCTGTTCAGATCCCGATAATCGACGCACATCTGGACCTTGCGTCTTTCTTTGGTACAAGCACAATGTTAGCTACCCAAGGTGGGTAACTAGTTACAGCAAGGAACCCGACATCCCACTGTTTTTGAACTTCCTCCTTGATCTTCATTGCCATGTCAAGGCGAGTTCTTCTCAACTTTTATTTTACCGGAGGATAGTTTTCTCTTAGTGGCAGCTTGTGTACAACAATGTCAGTATCTAATCCTGACATATCTTGATACGACCAGGCGAAGATATCCACATATTCACGTAGCATACCAATCAATCCCTTCTTTAGCTTGGCCTGCAGATTAGCCCCAATCTGTATCTCTTTCTTTACATCCTCAGTCCCGATGTTGATTGTCTCTACTTCTTCCTGGTGAGGCTGAATAACCCTTTCCTCCTATCTCAACAACCTAGCCAATTCTTCCGGGAGTTCACAGTCTTCCTCAACCCCTTCTTCGGCTTGGTAGATAGGATTGTCGAAGTCATGCATAGTCATAGCAGAAACGTTATCACAGGAATCCGAATGATCAACACTACACAAATGATGTGCTTATTTCAGAATCATGATTTTTTTAAAGGAGACACAAACACATAAAAACACAAGAAAAAGAAAAACATTTCCATTTTATTTCTGTGAAAAAATTTAAAAAAGAAAGAAAGAGAACACAATTGTTTGAAAAATGTCCTTTATTTCATGGAAGAAGGTAAATGCATTAAAAGCATGGTGGCCCTACAAATGGATCCATGCACCTTGGGCAGAGTGTAGGATTTGACATGTAGTATGATAAAATGGAAACAAGAAAATTACTTTGACTGCCAAGTAACTTGAATAAAATATTCAGCAGACCAGTTCCGGAGCTCCTCCCCAGGTGCACATAGGTGAATCCAGCTATCCAAGTCGCATTCATTATCCCTATCTTCACTTGTTGCATAGATGTAGTTGTAATCGAGCATTCCAACACTTGTGAACGTTATGGACTTACTACCCTGAGACCAGTTGGACCCACCAGGTTGATAACCAAGACCGAACTTGTCATCTTTCTTTTCCATCTCTAGCAACTTGCCCCAACCTTGTGCATTTCCGGATTGGACTACTTCCTTAGCTTGCTTGTAGGAATAGATAGGAGTCCCTTCCTTTCCATTACTCTGGACTGCAGCCACCGGAGACAAAGTACTAACATTAACCGTCTCAAAAGCCTGGCAAAGTGTTTCATGAATCTCCCCGTCCATTTCCACGTACTTGAAAGTCGACAGATGACTCACGAAACTATCCTCTTCTCCACATACTGTAACAACCTGGCCGTCTACCACATACTTCAACTTCTAATGCAACGTGGATGTTACCGCGCCAGCAGCATGAATCCAAGGACGTCCTAGCAGACAGCTATAAGCGGGTTGTGTAATACCTCAAAATTTGCCCTCTCATTTCCTCAACATTTTGCATAGCCTTTTGCATACATAGATTCATAAAATAACCAAAAACATTGCATCATATGTAGCATAGCTGAGGCATGGGTATGTGATCAATGTTTGGAGCAACTGAAGGTGTTACAAAGGCAATCAAAGGGCCACGAAACTTGTCAACCTTGTGCAAAGGGTTCACAATATCCCACAAGTCTTCACTTGAAGCCACAAGCCATGGAAAGATGGGGTTTAATCAAAGGAGGAAAACAGTGCAACATCTCATGATAAAAAGGGCAAAATTAGGGTTTCAATTCTATGGGGATTCTGCATGAAGTTGCGATTCCAAGAGGATTCCTTTGCATTATGTAGGGTGTCAAATGCCTAGGGTTCAAATTTCATCCACAAAATCACTTTGGAAGAGGTTTGACTGACTAGATGACTGAAAATTGAGGAATCAGGGAAAAGGCAACCGAGCTAGGTAAAAATGGGTCGACTCCTGACTTTTAAGACCGAAATCATGAAATTAGGGTTACAATGATCCTATGGTTCAAATTTGGTCAAGAAACGATGGAGGAATCATAAAAAAATCAAAGGAGAAAATCATTTAAAAAGTGGTTAATTTCACATTTCCCTCCATTTTTCCTTCCACTTTCCTTCCACGCTTCCTTTCACTCCTTCCCTCTTGTTTTTTCCATTCCAATTCCACTCCATTTCCCTTGGAAACTTCTACCATGTTCTACCATCTTCTAGAATATTCCTTCTCCTAACATAGCTCCATTGCTAAATCTTAACCTCATTACCAAACCATAATTTTGGATCCCAAGCCTAATTTTTGGGCCCCAAACCTAAGCCATATTTAATCCATTTTCATCCAAACCAAAGGATTTTTTCACACACACAATTTTCATTCACATGTTTCCAAATTTTTAATTCTCTCACAATCACTTTTTCTCTCTCACTTTTCCTCCATTTTCCCTTCTTTCACTAAAGCTTTTTGAAGAAGTTCTTCAAGTTTCACATTGAAACTTGAAGATCTTGAAGCTTAGCCTCCAACCTCCATTGATTTGTGGATTGTGGAAGAAGAAGCTACTAATATTTGTGAGGATTTCGGCTTATCGGAAGCGCACGAAGGTTCAAGCATCAAGAACGCATTTATTTTGCGGTTTCGCGGTTTTCGTGGTTTTCTCTTCGATCAAGCTCCGATTCTTGCAACATTCACAGAAGCAATTCTCCGCTTCATAGGTTGGTGATCTAAATTGCTTCTTCTTTAAGTTATTCTCTTCATCTTGCCACTTTTGGCGTTCTTTAATTGCTTTTCGTTTTGATTGTGATCGATTACGTTTTCATTATGTGTTGCTTGCGATTTGTGATTCTTAATGGATTAGAATTTAAGGTGTATATGATTATAGGATCTAGCATGTGTAAATAAGCCCCAATTAAGTAGAAATTAGTGTTAACATGTTCCTAGGTATGTTAGAGATCATTAGAAGTGAGTTTGTGGCCAAAAGCACTTATTTCCTAACTTTTTTCACATTCTGGACCAGCGTTAACCGGTTAACGGGTGCGTATTGGCCACAAAACATGGCAGTTTTAGGTCCGTTAATCGGTTAACCATATGGTTAACCGGTTAACGCTGTTGATTTTTTGATTCTTGACTTATTTCATAGCTTAGTTATTGTTTCTAGTGCCTTTAATGATCATACATGTTTAGGTATTGATTTTAGAGAATTTTTGGGTCCATTTCTAGTAGCTCATTCCCCCATTTTGAGTTGTTTCGACGCGTTTCTGTTCATGTTGCGTGTTATGCATTTTTGTATTCCTTTGAGTATAGCTTGTTTTCTTGCATTTTTGTTGCCATGTTTATGCATCATTTGGCATATGAATAATCATGTTGCATTCTGTTTTTACATGTTTCACATTGCATTGAGTCATTTTGCATTTCATTGTATCAAGATATGTTGCATTTTGCATAATCATGTATGTATGTGCATTTGGTTGCATGCTTGATCATATCATTCACATCAATTAAATTCTGAATTTTGCATTAAGTTTGACATTATGTTTGAGCTATCGTATTGCATGTTCATAATCAATAATCATCATGTTCATATGCCATGTTCATGTGCCAAATTTTGCATACTTGTTGCACAATCCACCATGTGATGCATTCTTGCATAATTCTTCAAAAATGTTCATGTTCTTGCATTTATATATGTTGATTTAGGTTCAAGTGCATGTTCATGATGAATTGGTATATGTTTCATTGAGTTTGTGCATTAAAAAATGAAAATAATCAAATCTGGATTTTTGCATTTCACAGCTGACTTTGCATATAGGTGTTGTAAAATACATGTTGTTTGTTATACTTGCATGCGGTATTTGACTTTCTACACCTACCTTTTCATGTTGCATGCTGGCTGTAAAAAGTTGCTCGGTGTTATGCATTGTTTCCATAGCTGTTTGGGTAATAGGGGCTGTAGTAGGTGTTATATTTTTTGTCTTAGCATTTTTTAGTTCTCTAGAATTAAAAGAGTCATTAGGATTTAATTAGGGTATGTTTGCTTTATTATTTAAAATAAAAAAAAATGCACACTAATCTTTGTTTTGTAGAGGGAAAGATTGAGGTAAGTTTCCTTCAACTTATTCTTTTACTTCCTTTATGCATTTAATTTGCATTTAATTTTCTTTACTTTTCATACTTGTGTTTGGTAGGATTTCCCCCTCTTTTTGTAGAATCAACTTAACTTCTCTAGGAAGTAAGTTGCATTCTATTCTTTTCTCCTTAGGATTAGAAAAACCCTCGTAAACCATAGGACCATCATTTTGATAAATAACTTAGGGTTGTGTCTTAGTCCCTTAGTTTTTGGCCTTTTGCAACTTGAGTCCTTCTTTCTCATCTCATAAAGAAAAACAATAAAACACCTAATAAAGGTTGAATGTTCTTATACGCCATGAGACTTTGTTGCGGAGTACTTATACGCTTCATGTTTCGGGGCGAGGTGTAAGTATTTACCACGATGGACAGGTTTTAGTATGAGAATGTTCACAAACAAATTCAAAACATTTCTCATAAAAGACAAAAACAAACAATAAGCAACTATCTTGCGGGAACTTCTCTTCTCATCTCATTCACTCATAACGCGAACTCGCGACGACTTGTCTCGCACGCAAGACGGTAAACGCACTCGTACCAGACGAGCCTGCAACACCTGAGCATAGACATACTGTAACACGGTGGGAGAACTGACTTTTGTTATGTTGCGGATAACAAGAGTCGCCACCGACTTTTATTTTATCCAAAGGAAAGGCATAAAAGAACAGGAAAGACCTTTTAAAAGATTTTTGGGTCCGGGGGGTAGGTTATGTAAAGGGAAGTTGTTAGCACCCTTTACATCCATGGTTATCCATGGGCTCTTAGTTACTTAACTCACTTTAAAATGTTTTTGAAATGTGAAGTGTGTGAATAGAAATTTTCTTAAGTATTTTATAATGATCCATGTACGGATGTATATAAAACCTTTGTTTTGAAAATTGTTTGAAATGTATGAAGTGTTTGAAATATTTTGAAGAGTGAGCAAGTATCTAAGAGGAACCTACCCTAAGTTTAAGTCTTTTCTGTTCTTGAATCCTTTAAATGGTAAGACTATCCCTATTATTAAGGAATATGTAGTCATTACCTTGGATGTATGGGACAAGTGAAGGGACATCTGTTTATTTAGGCAACTGTGGGGTGTATAAGCAATTCGAAGGGACTTATCATCTTTATTCGAAAGGGACAAGATCATTACGAAGGCAACATTCGAAGGGACTTGATCTTTTTATCTGTTTAGGGACTAGATGATGTGAGGTGAGGGACTTTGCTTTATACACCCTACTTGACCTTTTGTTTTAGGCAACATGAGAGGTAACCCTTAAGAAGTGAGATGGCGATCAAAGATCGACTTACGTGTGTGAGTGTACAATTTAAAATATTTATCTTTTTTAAATTAGTGATCTAAATCAATTTTAAATACAAATACGTTTTCACTCCCTATTTTACTAACCATAGCATAAAAATAAATATTTAAACATTACTACTAAAATATTACATCAAGGAGACAATTACATAATGATAATAATTAACAAATTAAATACGTAAGCAAAATAAATAATAATAATATAATTGGGTTAGTAAAAATAATAATAATAAATCACAATATATAAATGGGGTTAGTAATAATAAAATAAATATCATATGAAAATAAACATAATTAATAATATAAACAAAAATATTAGCATAATAATTAAAAGATCAATTTTTTATATGAACAATTAATTTTTAAGATTAAGAAGAAAATATAAACAATTATATACTAATTATCATAAAGTTTTAAATTATGTACAAATTGTAGAAATTAGGTTAATTATAAACATATTATAAAAATAAATTATATTTACAAAATTAAATTAGCAAATTTTAATTATTTTTGAGCATATACTAAAAATTATTTAAATAATAATTACAAACCAATTATAAAAATTATACACATAATTAAAGTTTATTAAAAGTGATAATTTACAATTAATATTTACAATTAGAGTTTATAAAAATAATTAGGTTTTAAAAATATTTAGGGTTTTAGAAAATTAGGGTTATGAATTTTAGAAAAAATAAAATTAGGGTTTATATATTTTTAAATTAGGATTAACTAATAACTATACAATATTAATAATCTTACAAAAAAATAAACAATTTTTCTAATGATATTTAATTGTACAAGAAAATGAGTTTAAATTGTAATAGAGAAAATAATAATATACACATTATATATTTTTTTAACTTTATTTAGTTATAATATAAACAAGTTAATTAAAAATAATAAAAAACAAGAAAAATGAAGAAAAAGAACTTACCTGGGCTGGGATTCGAACCCAGCCCCTGAGCTTTCACAACCTCAAACCAACCAAGCTAACCACTGGGCCATGCGCGCGTAGGTGTTAAGGAAAGAACTCCATTAGGTTTTGTTGTTTGACCTGAAAAAATCATGGAAAAAAACAAAGCAAATAACACAAAAAGGCCTGGGGGGGATTCGAACCCAGGACCTTCTCATAACATGCAGGCGTACTTACCATCCAGCCGGGAGGGCGCAACTGGTAGTTAATCCACAACATTGCATAATATATTAAGTTTGATAATTAAATGGAAAAATAAGAAAAAGTTGTTGAGCCCAGGATTCGAACCAAGGCTCTAAGGTCATACGCGTGCGTCCCTCACCACTGGGCTAGCGCTGCAGCTGTGATATAATTCAACAAACAATTCTAAAAATATTATAATAAAATTTTAATTTGAAATATGGCGCGCTGGCTTCATCTTCTTCCTTGGATTTTCGCAGGTTTTCCTGCGAAATTTCCTGGGAAATTTTCTGCGATTTTTCCTGCACTCAAGACCTGCCAATTCCATATCATCATGAATACGTACAATTTCATCAAATTGATCACGTTTTCATGATTCCCAGACATCACACAGTTCATTTATAGTTTTAGAATTGATTTATATTGACTAAATCGAAAGATTCTAAATTCTATTCAAAAACCCTAGCCATGGCATCTTGCGGTTTAGGGCCTGGTTCTTCAATCTTTTTGTCCAGAAATCATCTAGGCATCATACTCAACACAAATACATGGTTAGAATGCATTATTACTACACAAATAATGAAAATCGAAAAAAAATATAAACAAGAGCAATGTTGGTTCGGTTTATGCAATATAGGGTGCTTTGGATGCAAATGAGTATTGAGAATGATTCAAGGATGTCCAATAAACATGTTTACACCTTCAAAACTTTTTGGAATGGCCTCTAGGGAAGAATCCGAATTTGAGATTTTGTGATGAATTTTTGAAAGTGGCAACTTACTCTTGAGGCAGGGAATTCGTGTCCTTTGCCTTGGGATCTCTTGTATACTTATACTAGACTGAATTAGGTCAAAAATATTGGATCATTGTGTGGATCTTTTTGATTTTGGAGATTGAAAAAGATTAGGTCTTAAATTTCAAATATTTGTGAATTAGACCTTTCTATTTCAAGTCAATCTTCATCAATGTTATATCAATTCAATCCAAATTATATTTATGACTTTCTAGAATAGAAATATATTTTAAACTTTCACATTTGATATTTTATTTAAATTTAAAATGATTTTTTAATATAAAAATCATAATAAATAAATTAAATAAAATAAAATTATGAAAATATTAAATAAATTTCGTGCATGATGTCATGGAACACTTTGGGTCACAAAAAGTTCAGCCCATTTAGAAAAATTTGGTTTTAAGACCCTATTTTCTTCATGAACCACCCAAAAAATTCCCAACTTTGCAAGGGCACACATCCTTCAATTTTAATGCTATGAGGGTGTTCTTGGACTTTTTGGAAATATTGAAGAGTCCTCTAACCAACCCCATTGTTTTCATGTCCATATCATTTACCATTCTCAAGTTATGCCCTTTTGAAGTTGTTGACTTTTTGTTGACTTTCAAAAGGACCTATAATGTCTTAGCTCATACCTTCCAAATGAAGCATTTTTGGGCTTGGCTTGTGAGACACAAAGTTGTAGAGAATTCAATTTCCTTCAAAATGAGCTTTGTATGGGAAAAATGTGATGGAGCATGTGAAAGTTATGGCTGGTCAAAGTTCAGTTGACTTTTCCTGAGGAAACCCTAATTTAGAAACCCTTGATTCTTGATGATCTGAAATCTCCTATATGAATCATGATCAACCCTTGATCAAATGATGAATTTTACTTCATATACTTGATGTTGGCAAAAAATCATGAAGTTTGACTTTGGTTTGACCACAGTTGACCTCAGTTTGACTTTTTAACTACTTTGACTGATTTTGACTTATCTGATCATCTGACTGAGCAAACCTTTGAGAAAAGTTCTGAAATTTGTCATGGGGATTCTTAAACACATATAAGATGTTATGAAGCTCACTTGAAGTCTTGGAAGTCCATTTAGCCTGATTAAAGTTAAAACCCTAGTTTTGGATGCACTGCTTAGGAGGATGCATTGTCTAAGGGAATTGTCAAATCTTCTGACTATTTGTGAACTTTGTGAACCTTGTGAACCTCGTAAGATGTCTTGTGAACCTTGTGAACCTCATGGGAGGTCTTGTGAACCTCATGGGAGGTCTTGTGAACCTTGTGATCCTCATAAGATGTCTTGTGAACCTTGTGAACCTCATGGGAGGTCTTGTGAACCTTGTGATCCTCATGGGAGGTCTTGTGAATCTTGTGAACCTTGTGAACCTCTTAGCACACAAAGTCTTGTATTGTGAGGGCAAATTTTGGGGTGCAACAGCTGCCCCTGTTCAATTTTCTGAAACCTGAGGGGTTAGATTGGTATATGTGCCAGTCGTGACCTGGAAGGTTGAAGGGGATTGAACACAAAAGCCCAAAAATTTGCACTCACCGGTGCATAGAGAAATACTGATGATATGTTGTATATGCTTGAGTGGGCTTAAAGATGCCACTTGGATAAAAGTTCTTCAAATATGTCTCTTGGAGGATAAAGCAGTCCAAGATATGAAGATATAACTTTCTGGGAAGATAAACAACGTCCCCTGATAATGAGGTAACCTTTGGGAGGATAAACAACGGCCCAAGGTCATGATATGCTTTCAGGAGGATAAACAACGTCCTGGGGTATAATAATAACTTTTGGGAGGATAAACAACGCCCAAGAGTAATGATAGCTTTCAGGAGGATAAACAACGTCCTGAGGTATAAGAAGCTTTCAGGAGGATAAACAACGTCCTGAGTTATAATGATGTAACCTTTGGGAAGATAAACAACGGCCCAAGATAGCTTTCAGGAGGATAAACAATGTCCTGAGGAAATGGTAGCTTTCAGGAGGATAAACAACGTCCTGAGGAAATGGTATGCTTTCAGGAGGATAAACAACGTCCTGAGGTATAAGAAGCTTTTAGGAGGATAAACAACGTCCTGAGGAAATGATATGCTTTCAGGAGGATAAACAACGTCCTGAGGAAATGATAACTTTTGGGAAGATAAACAACGGCCCAATAGTCACAAGTTGTTGATGAAGTTTGTCTGCTGGAGAATTAATCTGAAAAACAAAATTATAACATTCTGTATGATAATATTAGTTTATGCATTATGTATGCATGTATAATATGATGCACTTAAGTAATGTATTATGTATTTATGTATATGTATGTTATGGTATGATGTAAATGATGTATGTATGCATCATGCAGCCTGGAGCGTCTGGAAATCTTCGTATAACAACTGCTGGCCAGGGAAAATAAATCCCGATTTGTTGCTGGAGAATATGAGGAACTCGTTCTCGTCTCGTTTGATAATATAGTATATATAACCTCCCGTCTTCGTTTGATAGTAGGGTATACATAACCTCCCGCCTTCGTTCGTCGTACTTCTATTGGAAAAATAAATTCCCGATTATCCGTATGAGGATAAAAGAGATGGATATAAATTCCAGGGGAGATGTGACTCGAAGTACTTATGAAGATGGATTTGTCCTACTGGGGAGTTGTAGCTGTCTTGTAGAGATGAACTGGTGAAGTTTCGTTGAAATCCTTCCCTCGTTCGTCCTTAGTAAATACTATTACTGCATTTTCATGCATTTCTGGTAAACATCAATCATATTAAGCATTTATGCATTTCTGGTAAACATCAGTCATATTCAAAAGCATACATACATTCAAACACAACCAATGGACGTTTCGCTTATGTAAATAGGGTAAAAGTAAATCAGGACTCAAAGATGGAATTTTATTTATATTAAAAAGTGACCTATACATAGGTAAGTTTGTACAAGGAGACAAAAATCCTAGTAAGAGGAATTTGTCATAAATGTTTTACAAAACAAAGAAAATCAGCTATGTGGGAAATAATCCTATTGAGTTCCAATTCTACTATTGCCATTATCTTCAAGTATCTCATCTTCTGCTGTCGAGACGAAAACGATTGGATTGAGCTTTATCTGTTCAAACTTGAGTAAGTAACACAACTGGTTGCAGTTTTCATGGGTGATCCAAACGAGACATAGTCATACGCTTTAATCCCTAACTTTTGCCTGGATTGCCCTTTCAGGTTTTCAATCCACCGGGATACCCTTTTTTGCCCAAGCCGCCTTTTCAGGTTTTCGACTTGCCGGGTGTACATTTTTTATATATATCCCTAATTTTTGCCCGAACCCTTTTGGTTCGCCGGGATGCCCTTATTTTTGCCTAGGCCAGTCAACCTAGCGGGTCTCTTTTTATGCGTAGTATTTTTTAACTATGTCTGCGTTTACAGGCTACGGGAAATCTTCATCATTCATAGTAGTAAGTATCATGGCACCTCCTGAAAACACCGTTTTGACCACAAATGGTCCTTCATATTTTGGAGTCCACTTGCCCCTAGGATCACCCTGTGGTAATATGATACGCTTGATTACCAAGTCACCAGCCTGATATACCTTTGGCTTAACCTTCTTGTTAAAAGCTTTGATCATCCGTTTCTGGTACATCTGGCCATGACAAACTGCTGCTAACCTATTCTCATCAATCAAATTTATCTGGTCAAGTCGAGTCTGAATCCACTCATCTTCATCCAAGCCTGCGTCCTTCATAATTCTTAAGGAGGGAATCTGAACTTCA
The DNA here is from genome assembly GCA_963966055.1 of Lathyrus aphaca. Classification (NCBI taxonomy): domain Eukaryota; kingdom Viridiplantae; phylum Streptophyta; class Magnoliopsida; order Fabales; family Fabaceae; genus Lathyrus; species Lathyrus aphaca. The sequence goes on from OZ014519.1 coordinate 444,267,543, forward strand.
ATGGGCAGAACTGCTTCCATACCATAGACTAAGGAGAATGGGGTTGCCCCTGTTGAAGTACGTATTGTAGTACGATAACCATGAAGAGCAAATGGTAACATCTCATGCCAATCCTTGTAAGTAACAGTCATCTTCTGTACAATCTTCTTAATGTTATTATTAGCAGCTTCTACTGCCCCATTCATCTTCGGGCGATACGGAGACGAGTTGTGATGCTTAATCTTGAACTGCGTGTAGAGATCAGTAATCATAGTGTTGTTCAAATTAGAGCCATTGTCAGTAATAATCCTTTCAGGGATTCCATACCTACATATAAGATTATTCTTGATGAATCGAGCCACCACATTCTTAGTAACAGATGCAAATGAAGCTGCCTCTACCCACTTTGTGAAGTAATCAATAGAAACCAGGATGAAACGATGCCCATTAGAAGCTGTAGGTTTGATCTCACCAATCATATCAATGCCCCACATAGCAAAAGGCCAAGGAGCAGTCAACACATTCAATGGTGATGGAGGTATATGCACTTTATCAGCATAGATTTGACACTTGTGACATGTTCTGGAGTGTTGATAGCAATCAGCTTCCATGGTAGACCAATAGTAACCTGCTCTCAATATCTTCTTTGCCTAGTATGACCACTAGAATGAGTGCCAAAAATCCCATCATGCATGTCTTCCATAATCTCTGTTGCTTCCTTCTTATCCACACAACGAAGCATAGTTGAATCATGATTGCGCTTGTACAAAATGCCATTACTCAAAAAGAACTTGGCAGAAAACCTTCTCAAGAACTTTCTATCTTTGACAGATGCCCCTTCAGGGAACTCCTGAGTTTCAAGATATCTTTTCACTTCATAGAACCAAGGTTTCTCTTCTGCCCCTTCAGTGTCAATCTCATTGCAGTATGCAGGCTTCTCAAATCTATCAATAGTAATCTTGGGAGCTTCATCATCCCAGCTGATCTCAAACATGGATGCCATGGTGGCTAAAGCATCTGCCAACTGATTTTCTCTTCGTGGAATATGTCCAAAGGTAATCTCTTTAAAATGTGGGATCAAAGACAACACATGCTCTCTGTAAGGAATGAGATTATCATGCTTGGTATCCCAATCTCCTTTGATCTGACTTACTACCAGGGCTGAATCTCCATACACATCAAGGAATTGAATCTTCATATCAATGGCAACTCTGATACCCAGGATAGATGCCTCATACTCAGCCATGTTATTGGTACAATAGAAACAAAGTCTGGCAGTAATCGGGGTATGACAACCTTCAGGGGAACTGATCACAACACCAACACCATTACCAAGTGCATTGGAAGCACCATCAAAAACCATAGTCCATCGGGATCCTTGTTCAGGTCCGTCATATTGTCCAGGTTCTTCGGTAATAATCATAATATCTTCATCAGGGAACTCAAAACTCATTGACTGATAATCATCCACTGCTTGATGAGCCAAATGATTAGCCACAACACTTCCTTTAATGGCCTTCTGAGTAGTATACTGTATATCATATTCTGTCAAGATCATTTGCCATCTTGCAATTCTTCCGGAGAGAGCAGGTTTCTCGAATATGTACTTGATTGGATCCATCTTTGAAATCAATAAGGTAGTATGAGTCAACATATACTGTCTTAGTCGGCGAGCAGCCCATGCCAAAGCGCAGCAAGTTTTCTCGAGCAGTGAGTATCTTGTTTCACAGTCGGTAAACTTTTTGCTAAGGTAGTATATTGCCTGCTCTTTTCGACCAGACTCGTCATGTTGCCCCAATACACACCCCATTGAGTTGTCTAATACTGTTAAGTACATAATCAAGGGTCTTCCATCAACTGGTGGCATCAAAATTGGAGGTTCTAGCAGATATTTCTTGATTTCATCAAAGGCAGTCTGGCACTCATCATTCCACTCCATTACCTGATCTTTCTTCAACAGCTTGAAGATTGGCTCACAGGTAGCTGTTAATTGGGAAATAAATCTTGCAATGTAATTCAAACGTCCCAAGAAACCTCTAACTTCCTTCTCAGTACGGGGAGCTGGCATCTCTCGTATAGCTTTCACTTTTGCAGGATCCACTTCAATACCTTTTCCACTGACAATGAAACCCAGGAGCTTACCAGATCTAACTCCAAAAGTACATTTGTTTGGGTTCAATCTCAACTTGTATTTCTTCAACCTCTCAAATAACTTATGCAAATGATCAAGATGTTGTTCTTCATTCTGGGACCTGGCTATCATATCATCTACATACACCTCTATCTCATGATGAATCATATCGTGAAACAAAGCCACCATAGCACGCTGATATGTTGCCCCTGCATTCTTCAAACCAAATGGCATCACTTTATAACAAAAAGTGCCCCACTGTGTAACAAATGTTGTCTTCTCCATATCTTCAGGTGCCATCTTGATCTGATTATAACCAGAGAAACCATCCATGAACGAGAATACTTTATGCTGAGCAGTGTTGTCTACGAGAACATCAATATGAGGAAGTGGAAAGTCATCTTTGGGGCTGGCCTTGTTCAAATCTCTGTAGTCCACACACATACGTACCTTACCATCTTTCTTAGGTACCGGTACCACATTTGCAACCCACTGAGGATAAGATGTCACAGCTAAGAACCCTGCATCAAATTGTTTCATTACCTCTCCTTTAATCTTCTCTGACATTTCAGGACGCATGCGACGAACCTTCTGCTTCTTTGGACGACAATCTTCTTTCACTGGTAAACGGTGAACCACAATGTATGTATCCAACCCTGGCATATCTTCATAAGACCAAGCAAAGATATCCACATAGTCACGTAACATCTGAATCAATTTGCTCTTGACACTATCCTCTAATTCAGCCCCTATCTTGACCTCTTTCCTGTTTTCTTCAGTTCCCAAATTCACAACTTCGACTGGCTCTTCATGTGGTTGTATAGCTTTCTCTTCTTGTTGTAACAACCTAGCAAGCTCTACAGGTACTTCACAATCGTCCTCATTTCCGTCTTCAGCTTGATAGATCGGATTCTCGAAATTATAATTGGCAATAGTAGAATTGTTATAAACAGGATCCAAAGTGGATGAGGATCTGCATTTTAGTGATGTGGGTGTGTGTAATAACACATAGCTGATAAAACAAAAATTAAAGAAAAGAAAGACAAGGAACACAATATTTACGAAAACGAAACGTCCACTGATTTTTATTGAATGAAGTATGCAAATGAAATGACAGCCCGTAACAAGCACACCATTGTGCCCCGGGTAAGGCACAAGGCTTAAGAGTTCAATTGTTCAAGAAATTACAAACTTTAAAAGTAACAACATAGTAATAGTATTTACTCCTGACTAAAGGAGATAGGAATAACATCCTCAGCTTTCCAATTATTGAGCCCAGCACCCACAGTAGGAAAAATCCAAGCATCCAAGTTGTAGTCTTCATCATAGTCACCCACAGCATTGATCTGATTCTTCATAATCCCCTGATTGGTGATACGAACAGCACGAGCACGACGAACAGCCTTCTGGGACTCTGTCGTGAAACCCAAACCAAACTTGTCAGACTTGTAAGGAATGTCAGGAAGCTGACCCCAAATAGTACAACCACCTTCATCCACCACAACTCTAGCATCTTTGAGGGAGGCCATTGTTGGAGGTACTCTGGTGACCACGGGAACTTTCTTGACAACAGGAGGAGCTTCATAATCATTAACAATCCAAAGAACCACTTCAAATGTCTGACACGGAGTTTCAACATATTCACCTTCCACTTCAAGATATTTAAAAGTGTTCACATGGCTAACAACATATCCTTCCTCTCCATAAACAGTGACAACTTTCCCTTCTACCGGATATCTCAGCTTCTGGTGTAAAGTGGAGGTTACAGCACCTGCCCCATGGATCCAGGGACGCCCAAGCAAACAAGAATACGACGGACAAATATCCATGACATAAAAGGTAGCATTGAAAACCTGAGAACCAACTTTGATTGGGAGATCAATTTCTCCATGCACCACTCTTCTCGAGCCATCAAAAGCCTTCACCACTATATTACTGGGCTTCAACACAGCATCTTCAGGACTAAGCTTATTTAGAACTTCTTTGGGCAACACATTCAGAGAGGAACCACTGTCTATTAATACATGTGACAGGGTAGTGCCCCTGCATTCAATAGAGATATGTAGAGCCCTATTATGATCTCTCTTGGCCGGAGTCAAATCAGCATCGGAGAAACCTAACCCATTATCATAGGTCAAGTGTGCAACACAATTTTCAAACTGGTCAACAGAAATTTCATTTGGTACATGAGCAGTCTTCTGAAATTTAATCAAGGCCTTGGCATGAGCCTCAGAACATAACAACAAAGACAGCATAGAAATCTTGGAGGGAGTATGCCCCAATTGATCAACAATGTCATAATCACTCTTGCGAATGATTTTCAATACTTCTTCCATCTGCTTAGAGAGATCATCAGCAGCTGGCACATCAGTAGGTATAGGTTCAATAACAGGACCTTTGCCCCAAGCATCAGTGGTGGAGGTAGCAGCTGGAGTAACTGCATTCTTGGAGGTAATTGGAGGATAGAAAACTCTTCCGCTTCGTGTGATCTTACTAGATCTAGCAATATTATCAACATCAGCAGGCATATCAGCTAAGGGTTCCTGCTTAACACCATGGATATAAACATCAGATCCATAATGCCAAGGCACAGCTTTATCAGAAGTATACGGAATAGGACCAGGAGTGGTAATGACCATAGGAGCCACTCTAGCTTCAGCAACAATCTTCACAGGGCCTTCAGCAGTAATCTTAATTGGACCCTTATGAGTGATTTTGACAGGTCCCTTAGAAGTAATTCTCACCGGCACTTTATCAACCATATCCACCTCTTCAACCTTCGCACGCTTGGTTATATGATCAACCATACTTTCTACAGAAGATGGAGTCCTTTCAAACACTATGGTATAGTTATTCATGAGACGTTGAATTGCATCTCTCAACCTCCAACAGCTATCCGGCTTATAGGTACAATATAAACAATCTTCACGACAACCTGGAAAGAACCCGGCTTGTACTAGCTTCTTCTTAATAACAGACAATGGTGTAGTCAAATCTGCAACTGAGGAAATATGTGAATCTTCATCAATTGCATTGACAGTCTTCTCATGATTTGGCATGGGAGCAGTGATCACATTTGGAGTACCCGGAGGGTCAAACTCAATCTCTCCCGCATCAATCATATCTTGAATTTTGTTCTTCAATACCCAGCAACTATTGGTATAATGTCCCTGACAGTTCGAATGATATGCACATCGTGCATTAGGATTGTACCTGGGAGAGGTAACATTAGGATTCTGAGGAGCATCTTTCAGAGTGATAAGTTCAGCCTTCAACAAGTGTTGCAATGCTTGGGCCATTGACATGTTGATCTTAGTGAACTGCCTTCTAGCCCTCTGTTGGTTTCCCTGTGGCTGCTCTGGTGTTGTAGGAGTTGGATTGGAGATATGAACTGCACTCACAGACTGATGCCTTCTGTTACGATCAGGCTGACCATAAACAACATTTGAATCTTTCTTCCCGCTAGGAGGCTTCTTTGCAGCACCTGATGAAGAAGCACCCACTTGTATCTTGCCACTCCTGATACCACTTTCTACACGCTCTCCTGTCATTATCAACTCAGTGAAGCCAGATGATGAGCTTCCAATGAGATGACTGTAAAAAGGACCATTCAACGTACACATGAACATATCAACTAACTCCCTGTCAGTTAGAGGTGGTTGCACTCTTCCAGCCAAGTCTCTCCACTTCTGAGCATACTCCTTGAAGCTCTCTTTAGCACCCATAGACATGCTCTGAAGTTGCATGCGAGTAGGGGCTAAATCAGCATTGTATTGATATTGCTTGTAGAAGGCTTCAGCAAGATCATTCCAATCACGGATGTTGACACTCTCCAGCTGATAGTACCATTCCAGTTGAGCTCCAGATAAGCTCTCTTGGAAGAAATGGATCCACAACTTCTTGTCAGCAGTATGAGGTTGGATTCTCCTGACATAGGATCTCAGACGCAGGATTTAAATTTGTTTAAACAAACAAGAAGGTAAACTTTTATTAGTAATAAATTTGTTTTGCCTTTTGGGCTTACAGAAAATGAAATGTAATAAATACAAGAGATGGTGTTTTAAGTCTCCCATGGACGTTTCCTCTTTGTGTTGAGGTATGAGTTGAGATTCCGTTCCTCGTGAAGTTGCTTTGTTAGTTCCAGGATTCTTTCTTGGCTTGCTTTGTAATGAGCCTCGAAAGTATCCCTTTGTTCCTTCAACTGGACCCAAGATCTCTGTAAGTCTTCCATGTCAGTAGGCATGTCTGGGTGAAGGATGGTATAAGAAGTATCTCCTTCAGCAACAGGTTACATGGTAACTGGCAGGATAGCTGGATATGGCATCATGAGAGTCTGATCACGAGATCGCACCCATCTGAGATAAGCCTCCATAGGAATAGTGTACTTAGGCTTCAGAGTCTTGCTGTCGACCTTGTTCACTTTTCCCCATGCTCGTATAAACCTTTGACGGTAACCTTGCAGATCGTTGTCATAGTCAAACACAATACCTTGAATCAACATGTCATGTGGACCATCACTCCGAGCGTAACCAAACTGTCGTAAAGATAAGGAAGGGTTGTAAGTAAAGCCTCCTCTTATGCCTAGAAGTGGCACATTAGGAAACTCCCCACAACGGTCAATGATAGTGACATTCTCCATAGATCTGGAGCACCAATGAATATCTGAATGGGAGAGTGACATGATCCGCTTGGACCACCTGAACCCTTGTTCATTCTTCATCACTGAGCGAGGAAGGTGAGATTTAAACCACCTAGATAGCAAAGGTATGCAGCACATCAGAGTTCCTTGTGCCTTTGTAGTACGGGTATGAAGAGAGTTCAGAATGTCTCCAAGCAATGTAGGCACTGGATTGTGACTCAGGAATATGTTGATGGCATGAACGTTTATGAACTGATCTGGATTGGGGAACAACACTAAGCCATAAATCAACAAGGCTAAGATCTCCTCAAAAGCATCATAGCTCATAGCTTTCAAGAACACTTGAGCCTTCTCTATTAACACCTTAGCAAGAATACCCTTAACTCCGCTTCTCGTTTCCAGAATAATGTCAGACTTCTTCAGATGTAGAGCTGCAGCAATAACCTCAGGTTTAGGCTCTTTTTCCAAGCCTGTGATTGGTTTCTGATCAAGTACAGGTATACCCAAAAGTTTGGAGAATTCCTCCATGGTAGGAACCAGCTGGTAGTCGGGGAATGTGAAGCAATGGTGCTTAGGATCAAAGAACTGAAACAGAACACTCATCATGTCTTCATTGAACCCTGAAGTGACTAGATCCAGAAGGTGACCATGTCTCTTGATGAACTGGGAGTTTTCAGACACTTGAGAAACTAACTCTTTAAGCTTAGGAGGTATGCCTACAAAGTTGATCCTGATAGTGTTTCTACGAGCAGAAGCCATGACCTGCAACAAAGAACAAAGATAAATCCTTTGGTCCTTGAAATGGTTAGTGAAAATGCTATGCTTATGATGCATGATGATGCTATGATTTTATGCTTAATCACAAACATGTGGCACACACAAACAAGTCACACAATAGCCCTAGGTTTAAAGGCTTGCATGAGGTTTAAAGGTAAGTACCCTCCCCTAAAGTTTAGATGGCTCATCCTGTCCTACAAAAGTAACCAAGTTCTAAGGGATCTCAATATCATTGATCCTTCACAAGGGTGGTTGTTCAGTAGGCAACTTACTTGCCAGCCAAAACCCTCCAAGTTTAAGATCTCAATGAGTGTAGTATCAAGTATCAACCAACTTCAGTCTGCACCAAAGCCGGTTATCTCACTACTTTTCTAAAGGCCAAGATGGGATAACTAGGGTTCTAAAAGTTAGTTAGTGCATTGACAACGTATGGCAGCCTCATATTATCCTCAACTTGACTTAAGGAACATAAGCACCAACCAAGAAGTCACACTAACTATGGCCACCAGATCAACCATATCGGTATACGCCGTATAGTTTCCTTGGTCTATTGCCATTTACCTAAGGTACACTAGATCCGGGTTAGGATCTTTCACACATAAGAGCCCAACAAGTAAGTATAGAGCAAAAAAGGCAAACAATTTTTAAAGTGATCTAATTCCTAAGGGTACCCCTCTTTTATTAAATCCCCAGCAGAGTTGCCAGTTCTGTAACACGGTGGGAGAACTGACTTTAGTTATGTTACGGATAGCAAGAGTCGCCACCGACTTTTATTTTATCCAAAGGAAAGGCATAAAAGAACAGGAAAGACCTTTTAAACGATTTTTGGGTCCGGGGGGTAGGTTATGTAAAGGGAAGGTGTTAGCACCCTTTACATCCATGGTTATCCATGGGTTCTTAGTTACTTAACTCACTTTAAAATGTTTTTGAAATGTGAAGTGTGTGAATAGAAATTTTCTTAAGTATTTTATAATGATCCATGTACGGATGTATATAAAACCTTTGTTTTGAAAATTGTTTGAAATGTATGAAGTGTTTGAAATATTTTGAAGAGTGAGCAAGTATCTAAGAGGAACCTACCCTAAGTTTAAGTCTTTTCTGTTCTTGAATCCTTTAAATGGTAAGACTATCCCTATTATTAAGGAATATGTAGTCATTACCTTGGATGTATGGGACAAGTGAAGGGACATCTGTTTATTTAGGCAACTGTGGGGTGTATAAGCAATTCGAAGGGACTTATCATCTTTATTCGAAAGGGACAAGATCATTACGAAGGCAACATTCGAAGGGACTTGATCTTTTTATCTGTTTAGGGACTAGATGATGTGAGGTGAGGGACTTTGCTTTATACACCCTACTTGACCTTTTGTTTTAGGCAACATGAGAGGTAACCCTTAAGAAGTGAGATGGCGATCAAAGATCGACTTACGTTTGTGAGTGTACAATTTAAAATATTTATCTTTTTTAAATTAGTGATCTAAATCAATTTTAAATACAAATACGTTTTCACTCCCTATTTTACTAACCATAGCATAAAAATAAATATTTAAACATTACTACTAAAATATTACATCAAGGAGACAATTACATAATGATAATAATTAACAAATTAAATACGTAAGCAAAATAAATAATAATAATATAATTGGGTTAGTAAAAATAATAATAATAAATCACAATATATAAATGGGGTTAGTAATAATAAAATAAATATCATATGAAAATAAACATAATTAATAATATAAACAAAAATATTAGCATAATAATTAAAAGATCAATTTTTTATATGAACAATTAATTTTTAAGATTAAGAAGAAAATATAAACAATTATATACTAATTATCATAAAGTTTTAAATTATGTACAAATTGTAGAAATTAGGTTAATTATAAACATATTATAAAAATAAATTATATTTACAAAATTAAATTAGCAAATTTTAATTATTTTTGAGCATATACTAAAAATTATTTAAATAATAATTACAAACCAATTATAAAAATTATACACATAATTAAAGTTTATTAAAAGTGATAATTTACAATTAATATTTACAATTAGAGTTTATAAAAATAATTAGGTTTTAAAAATATTTAGGGTTTTAGAAAATTAGGGTTATGAATTTTAGAAAAAATAAAATTAGGGTTTATATATTTTTAAATTAGGATTAACTAATAACTATACAATATTAATAATCTTACAAAAAAATAAACAATTTTTCTAATGATATTTAATTGTACAAGAAAATGAGTTTAAATTGTAATAGAGAAAATAATAATATACACATTATATATTTTTTAACTTTATTTAGTTATAATATAAACAAGTTAATTAAAAATAATAAAAAACAAGAAAAATGAAGAAAAAGAACTTACCTGGGCTGGGATTCGAACCCAGCCCCTGAGCTTTCACAACCTCAAACCAACCAAGCTAACCAATGGGCCATGCGCGCTTAGGTGTTAAGGAAAGAACTCCATTAGGTTTTGTTGTTTGACCTGAAAAAATCATGGAAAAAAACAAAGCAAATAACACAAAAAGGCCTGGGGGGGATTCGAACCAAGGACCTTCTCATAACATGCAGGCGTACTTACCATCCAGCCGGGAGGGCGCAACTGGTAGTTAATCCACAACATTGCATAATATATTAAGTTTGATAATTAAATGGAAAAATAAGAAAAAGTTGTTGAGCCCAGGATTCGAACCAAGGCTCTAAGGTCATACGCGTGCGTCCCTCACCACTGGGCTAGCGCTGCAGCTGTGATAAAATTCAACAAACAATTCTAAAAATATTATAATAAAATTTTAATTTGAAATATGGCGCGCTGGCTTCATCTTCTTCCTTGGATTTTCGCAGGTTTTCCTGCGAAATTTCCTGGGAAATTTTCTGCGATTTTTCCTGCACTCAAGACCTGCCAATTCCATATCATCATGAATACGTACAATTTCATCAAATTGATCACGTTTTCATGATCCCCAGACATCACACAGTTCATTTATAGTTTTAGAATTGATTTATATTGACTAAATCGAAAGATCCTAAATTCTATTCAAAAACCCTAGCCATGGCATCTTGCGGTTTAGGGCCTGGTTCTTTAATCTTTTTGTCCAGAAATCATCTAGGCATCATACTCAACACAAATACATGGTTAGAATGCATTATTACTACACAAATAATAAAAATCGAAAAAAATATAAACAAGAGCAATGTTGGTTCGGTTTATGCAATATAGGGTGCTTTGGATGCAAATGAGTATTGAGAATGATTCAAGGATGTCCAATAAACATGTTTACACCTTCAAAACTTTTTGGAATGGCCTCTAGGGAAGAATCCGAATTTGAGATTTTGTGATGAATTTTTGAAAGTGGCAACTTACTCTTGAGGCAGGGAATTCGTGTCCTTTGCCTTGGGATCTCTTGTATACTTATACTAGACTGAATTAGGTCAAAAATATTGGATCATTGTGTGGATCTTTTTGATTTTGGAGATTGAAAAAGATTAGGTCTTAAATTTCAAATATTTGTGAATGAGACCTTTCTATTTCAAGTCAATCTTCATCAATGTTATATCAATTCAATCCAAATTATATTTATGACTTTCTAGAATAGAAATATATTTTAAACTTTCACATTTGATATTTTATTTAAATTTAAAATGATTTTTTAATATAAAAATCATAATAAATAAATTAAATAAAATAAAATTATGAAAATATTAAATAAATTTCGTGCATGATGTCATGGAACACTTTGGGTCACAAAAAGTTCACCCATTTAGAAAAATATGGTTTTAAGACCCTATTTTCTTCATGAACCACCCAAACAATTCCCAACTTTGCAAGGGCACACATCCTTCAATTTTAATGCTATGAGGGTGTTCTTGAACTTTTTGGAAAGCTTGAAGAGTACTCTAACCAACCCCATTGGTTTCATGTCCATATAATTTACCATTCTCAAGTTATGCCCTTTTGAAGTTGTTTACTTTTTGTTGACTTTCAAAAGGACCTATAATGTCTTAGCTCATACCTTCCAAATGAAGCATTTTTGGGCTTGGCTTGTGAGACACAAAGTTGTAGATAATTCAATTTCCTTCAAAATGCGCTTTGGATGGGAAAAATGTAATGGAGGATGTGAAAGTTATGGCTGGTCAAAGTTCAGTTGACTTTTCCTGAGGAAACCCTAATTTAGAAACCCTTGATTCTTGATGATCTGAAATCTCCTTGATGAATCATGATCAACCCTTGATCAAATGATGAATTTTACTTCATATACTTGATGTTGGCAAAAAATCATGAAGTTTGACTTTGGTTTGACCACAGTTGACCTCAGTTTGACTTTTTAACTACTTTGACTGATTTTGACTTATCTGATCATCTGACTGAGCAAACCTTTGAGAAAAGTTCTGAAATTTGTCATGGGGATTCTTAAACACATATAAGATGTTATGAAGCTCACTTGAAGTCTTGGAAGTCCATTTAGCCTGATTAAAGTCAAAACTCTAGTTTTGGATGCACTGCTTAGGAGGATGCATTGTCTAAGGGAATTGTCAAATCTTCTGACTATTTGTGAACTTTGTGAACCTTGTGAACCTCAAAAGATGTCTTGTGAACCTTGTGAACCTCATGGGAGGTCTTGTGAACCTTGTGAACCTCATGGGAGGTCTTGTGAACCTTGTGATCCTCATAAGATGTCTTGTGAACCTTGTGAACCTCATGGGAGGTCTTGTGAACCTTGTGATCCTCATGGGAGGTCTTGTGAATCTTGTGAACCTTGTGAACCTCATAGAACACAAAGTCTTGTATTGTGAGGGCAAATTTTGGGGTGCAACAGCTTCCCCTGTTCAATTTTCTGAAACCTGAGGGGTTAGATTGGTATATGTGTCAGTCGTGACCTGGAAGGTTGAAGGGGATTGAACACAAAAGCCCAAAAATTTGCACTCACCGGTGCATAGAGAAATACTGATGATATGTTGTATATGCTTGAGTGGGCTTAAAGATGCCACTTGGATAAAAGTTCTTCAAATATGTCTCTTGGAGGATAAAGCAGTCCAAGATATGAAGATATAACTTTCTGGGAAGATAAACAACGTCCCCTGATAATGAGGTAACCTTTGGGAGGATAAACAACGACCCAAGGTCATGATATGCTTTCAGGAGGATAAACAACGTCCTGAGGTATAAGAATAACTTTTGGGAGGATAAACAACGCCCAAGAGTAATGATAGCTTTCAGGAGGATAAACAACGTCCTGAGGTATAAGATGCTTTCAGGAGGATAAACAACGTCCTGAGGTATAATGATGTAACCTTTGGGAAGATAAACAACGGCCCAAGATAGCTTTTAGGAGGATAAACAACGTCCTGAGGAAATGGTAGCTTTCAGGAGGATAAACAACGTCCTGAGGAAATGGTATGCTTTCAGGAGGATAAACAACGTCCTGAGGTATAAGAAGCTTTCAGGAGGATAAACAACGTCCTGAGGAAATGATATGCTTTCAGGAGGATAAACAACGTCCTGAGGAAATGATAACTTTTGGGAAGATAAACAACGGCCCAATAGTCACAAGTTGTTGATGAAGTTTGTCTGCTGGAGAATTAATCTGAAAAACAAAATTATAACATTCTGTATGATAATATTAGTTTATGCATTATGTATGCATGTATAATATGATGCACTTAAGTAATGTATTATGTATTTATGTATATGTATGTTATGGTATGATGTAAATGATGTATGTATGCATCATGCAGCCTGGAGCGTCTGGAAATCTTCGTATAACAACTGCTGGCCAGGGAAAATAAATCCCGATTTGTTGCTGGAGAATATGAGGAACTCGTTCTCGTCTCGTTTGATAATATAGTATATATAACCTCCCGTCTTCGTTTGATAGTAGGGTATACATAACCTCCCGCCTTCGTTCGTCGTACTTCTATTGGAAAAATAAATTCCCGATTATCCGTATGAGGATAAAAGAGATGGATATAAATTCCAGGGGAGATGTGACTCGAAGTACTTATGAAGATGGATTTATCCTACTGGGGAGTTGTAGCTGTCTTGTAGAGATGAACTGGTGAAGTTTCGTTGAAATCCTTCCCTCGTTCGTCCTTAGTAAATACTATTACTGCATTTTCATGCATTTCTGGTAAACATCAATCATATTAAGCATTTATGCATTTCTGGTAAACATCAGTCATATTCAAAAGCATACATACATTCAAACACAACCAATGGACGTTTCGCTTATGTAAATAGGGTAAAAGTAAATCAGGACTCAAAGATGGAATTTTATTTATATTAAAAAGTGACCTATACATAGGTAAGTTTGTACAAGGAGACAGAAATCCTAGTAAGAGGAATTTGTCATAAATGTTTTACAAAACAAAGAAAATCAGCTATGTGGGAAATAATCCTATTGAGTTCCAATTCTACTATTGCCATTATCTTCAAGTATCTCATCTTCTGCTGTCGAGACGAAAACGATTGGATTGAGCTTTATCTGTTCAAACTTGAGTAAGTAACACAACTGGTTGCAGTTTTCATGGGTGATCCAAACGAGACATAGTCATACGCTTTAATCCCTAACTTTTGCCTGGATTGCCCTTTCAGGTTTTCAATCCACCGGGATACCCTTTTTTGCCCAAGCCGCCTTTTCAGGTTTTCGACTTGCCGGGTGTACATTTTTTTATATATATCCCTAATTTTTGCCCGAACCCTTTTGGTTCGCCGGGATGCCCTTATTTTTGCCTAGGCCAGTCAACCTAGCGGGTCTCTTTTTATGCGTAGTATTTTTTAACTATGTCTGCGTTTACAGGCTGCGGGAAATCTTCATCATTCATAGTAGTAAGTATCATGGCACCTCCTGAAAACACCGTTTTGACCACAAATGGTCCTTCATATTTTGGAGTCCACTTGCCCCTAGGATCACCCTGTGGTAATATGATACGCTTGATTACCAAGTCACCAGCCTGATATACCTTTGGCTTAACCTTCTTGTTAAAAGCTTTGATCATCCGTTTCTGGTACATCTGGCCATGACAAACTGCTGCTAACCTCTTCTCATCAATCAAATTTATCTGGTCAAGTCGAGTCTGAATCCACTCATCTTCATCCAAGCCTGCATCCTTCATAATTCTTAAGGAGGGAATCTGAACTTCAATGGGCAGAACTGCTTCCATACCATAGACTAAGGAGAATGGGGTTGCCCCTGTTGAAGTACGTATTGTAGTACGATAACCATGAAGAGCAAATGGTAACATCTCATGCCAATCCTTGTAAGTAACAGTCATCTTCTGTACAATCTTCTTAATGTTATTATTAGCAGCTTCTACTGCCCCATTCATCTTCGGGCGATACGGAGACGAGTTGTGATGCTTAATCTTGAACTGCGTGCTGAGATCAGTAATCATAGTGTTGTTCAGATTAGAGCCATTGTCAGTAATAATCCTTTCAGGGATGCCATACCTACATATAAGATTATTCTTGATGAATCGAGCCACCACATTCTTAGTAACAGATGCAAATGAAGTTGCCTCTACCCACTTTGTGAAGTAATCAATAGCAACCAGGATGAAACGATGCCCATTAGAAGCTGTAGGTTTGATCTCACCAATCATATCAATGCCCCACATAGCAAAAGGCCAAGGAGCAGTCAACACATTCAATGGTGATGGAGGTATATGCCCTTTATCAGCATAGATTTGACACTTGTGACATGTTCTGGAGTGTTGATAGCAATCAGCTTCCATGGTAGACCAATAGTAACCTGCTCTCAATATCTTCTTTGCCATAGTATGACCACTAGAATGAGTGCCAAAAATCCCATCATGCATGTCTTCCATAATCTCTGTTGCTTCCTTCTTATCCACACAACGAAGCATAGTTGAATCATGATTGCGCTTGTACAAAATGCCATTACTCAAAAAGAACTTGGCAGAAAACCTTCTCAAGAACTTTCTATCTTTGACAGATGCCCCTTCAGGGAACTCCTGAGTTTCAAGATATCTTTTCACTTCATAGAACCAAGGTTTCTCTTCTGCCCCTTCAGTGTCAATCTCATTGCAGTATGCAGGCTTCTCAAATCTATCAATAGTAATCTTCGGAGCTTCATCATCCCAGCTGATCTCAAACATGGATGCCATGGTGGCTAAAGCATCTGCCAACTGATTTTCTCTTCGTGGAATACGTCCAAAGGTAATCTCTTTAAAATGTGGGATCAAAGACAACACATGCTCTCTGTAAGGAATGAGATTATCATGCTTGGTATCCCAATCTCCTTTGATCTGACTTACTACCAGGGCTGAATCTCCATACACATCAAGGAATTGAATCTTCATATCAATGGCAGCTCTGATACCCAGGATACATGCCTCATACTCAGCCATGTTATTGGTACAATAGAAACAAATTCTGGCAGTAATTGGGGTATGACAACCTTCAGGGGAGCTGATCACAACACCAACACCATTACCAAGTGCATTGGAAGCACCATCAAAAACCATAGTCCATCGGGATCCTTGTTCAGGTCCGTCATATTGTCCAGGTTCTTTGGTAATAATCATAATATCTTTATCAGGGAACTCAAAACTCATTGACTGATAATCATCCACTGCTTGATGAGCCAAATGATCAGCCACAACACTTCCTTTAATGGCCTTCTGAGTAGTATACTGTATATCATATTCTGTCAAGATCATTTGCCATCTTGCAATTCTTCCGGAGAGAGCAGGTTTCTCGAATATGTACTTGATTGGATCCATCTTTGAAATCAATAAGGTAGTATGAGTCAACATATACTGTCTTAGTCGGCGAGCAGCCCATGCCAAAGCGCAGCAAGTTTTCTCGAGCAGTGAGTATCTTGTTTCACAGTCGGTAAACTTTTTGCTAAGGTAGTATATTGCCTGCTCTTTTCGACCAGACTCGTCATGTTGCCCCAATACACACCCCATTGAGTTGTCTAATACTGTTAAGTACATAATCAAGGGTCTTCCATCAACTGGTGGCATCAAAATTGGAGGTTCTAGCAGATATTTCTTGATTTCATCAAAGGCAGTCTGGCACTCATCATTCCACTCCATTACCTGATCTTTCTTCAACA
Organism: Lathyrus aphaca; assembly: GCA_963966055.1. Taxonomy (NCBI): domain Eukaryota; kingdom Viridiplantae; phylum Streptophyta; class Magnoliopsida; order Fabales; family Fabaceae; genus Lathyrus; species Lathyrus aphaca. The sequence continues at coordinate 444,284,159 of OZ014519.1, forward strand.
GCTTGAAGATTGGCTCACAGGTAGCTGTTAATTGGGAAATAAATCTTGCAATGTAATTCAAACGTCCCAAGAAACCTCTAACTTCCTTCTCAGTACGGGGAGCTGGCATCTCTCGTATAGCTTTCACTTTTGCAGGATCCACTTCAATACCTTTTCCACTGACAATGAAACCCAGGAGCTTACCAGATCTAACTCCAAAAGTACATTTGTTTGGGTTCAATCTCAACTTGTATTTCTTCAACCTCTCAAATAACTTATGCAAATGATCAAGATGTTGTTCTTCATTCTGGGACCTGGCTGTCATATCATCTACATACACCTCTATCTCATGATGAATCATATCGTGAGACAAAGCCACCATAGCACGCTGATATGTTGCCCCTGCATTCTTCAAACCAAATGGCATCACTTTATAACAAAAAGTGCCCCACTGTGTAACAAATGTTGTCTTCTCCATATCTTCAGGTGCCATCTTGATCTGATTATAACCAGAGAAACCATCCATGAACGAGAATACTTTATGCTGAGCAGTGTTGTCTACCAGAACATCAATATGAGGAAGTGGAAAGTCATCTTTGGGGCTGGCCTTGTTCAAATCTCTGTAGTCCACACACATACGTACCTTACCATCTTTCTTAGGTACCGGTACCACATTTGCAACCCACTGAGGATAAGAAGTCACATCTAAGAACCCTGCATCAAATTGTTTCATTACCTCTCCTTTAATCTTCTCTGACATTTCAGGACGCATGCGACGAACCTTCTGCTTCTTTGGACGACAATCTTCTTTCACTGGTAAACGGTGAACCACAATGTCTGTATCCAACCCTGGCATATCTTCATAAGACCAAGCAAAGATCTCCACATAGTCACGTAACATCTGAATCAATCTGCTCTTGACACTATCCTCTAATTCAGCCCCTATCTTGACCTCTTTCCTGTTTTCTTCAGTTCCCAAATTCACAACTTCGACTGGCTCTTCATGTGGTTGTATAGCTTTCTCTTCTTGTTGTAACAACCTAGCAAGCTCTACAGGTACTTCACAATCGTCCTCATTTCCGTCTTCAGCTTGATAGATCGGATTCTCGAAATTATAATTGGCAATAGTAGAATTGTTATCAACAGGATCCAGAGTGGATGAGGATCTGCATTTTAGTGATGTGGGTGTGTGTAAGAACACATAGCTGATAAAACAAAAATTAAAGAAAAGAAAGACAAGGAACACAATATTTACCAAAACGAAACGTCCACTGATTTTTATTGAATGAAGTATGCAAATGAAATGACAGCCCGTAACAAGCACACCATTGTGCCCCGGGTAAGGCACAAGGCTTAAGAGTTCAATTGTTCAAGAAATTACAAACTTTAAAAGTAACAACATAGTAATAGTATTTACTCCTGACTAAAGGAGATAGGAATAACATCCTCAACTTTCCAATTATTGAGCCCAACACCCACAGTAGGAAAAATCCAAGCATCCAAGTTGTAGTCTTCATCATAGTCACCCACAGCATTGATCTGATTCTTCATAATCCCCTGATTGGTGATACGAACAGCACGAGCACGACGAACAGCCTTCTGGGACTCTGTCGTGAAACCCAAACCAAACTTATCAGACTTGTAAGGAATGTCAGGAAGCTGACCCCAAATAGTACAACCACCTTCATCCACCACAGCTCTAGCATCTTTGAGGGAGGCCATTGTTGGAGGTACTCTGGTGACCACGGGAACTTTCTTGACAACAGGAGGAGCTTCATAATCATTAACAATCCAAGGAACCACTTCAAATGTCTCACACGGAGTTTTAACATATTCACCTTCCACTTCAAGATATTTAAAGGTGTTCACATGGCTAACAACATATCCTTCCTCTCCATAAACAGTGACAACTTTCCCTTCTACCGGATATCTCAGCTTCTGGTGTAAAGTGGAGGTTACAGCACCTGCCCCATGGATCCAGGGACGCCCAAGAAAACAAGAATACGACGGACGAATATCCATGACATAAAAGGTAGCATTGAAAACCTGAGAACCAACTTTGATTGGGAGATCAATTTCTCCATGCACCACTCTTCTCGAGCCATCAAAAGCCTTCACCACTATATTACTGGGCTTCAACACAGCATCTTCAGGACTAAGCTTATTTAGAACTTCTTTGGGCAACACATTCAGAGAGGAACCATTGTCTATTAATACATGTGACAGGGTAGTGCCCCTGCATTCAATAGAGATATGTAGAGCCCTATTATGATCTCTCTTGGCCGGAGTCAAATCAACATCGGAGAATCCTAACCCATTATCTTAGGTCAAGTGTGCAACACAATTTTCAAACTGGTCAACAGAAATTTCATTTGGTACATGAGCAGTCTTCAGAAATTTAATCAGGGCCTTGGCATGAGCCTCAGAACATAACAACAAAGACAGCATAGAAATCTTGGAGGGAGTATGCCCCAATTGATCAACAATGTCATAATCACTCTTGCGAATGATTTTCAATACTTCTTCCATCTGCTTAGAGAGATCATCAGCAGCTGGCACATCAGTAGGTATAGGTTCAATAACAGGACCTTTGCCCCGAGCATCAGTGGTGGAGGTAGCAGCTGGAGTAACTGCATTCTTGGAGGTAATTGGAGGAGAGAAAACTCTTCCGCTTCGTGTGATCTTACTAGATCCAACAATATTATCAACATCAGCAGGCATATCAGCTAAGGGTTCCTGCTTAACACCATGGATATAAACATCAAATCCATAATGCCAAGGCACAACTTTATCAGAAGTATACGGAATAGGACCAGAAGTGGTAATGACCATAGGAGCCACTCTAGCTTCAACAACAATCTTCACAGGGCCTTCAGCAGTAATCTTAATTGGACCCTTATGAGTGATTTTGACAGGTCCCTTAGAAGTAATTCTCACCGGCACTTTATCAACCATATCCACCTCTTCAACCTTCGCACGCTTGGTTATATGATCAACCATACTTTCTACAGAAGATGGAGTCCTTTCAAACACTATGGTATAGTTATTCATGAGACTTTGAATTCCATCTCTCAACCTCCAACAACTATCCGGCTTATAGGTACAATATAAACAATCTTCACGACAACCTGGAACGAACCCAGCTTGTACTAGCTTCTTCTTAATAACAGACAATGGTGTAGTCAAATCTGCAACTGAGGAAATATGTGAATCTTCATCAATTGCATTGACAGTCTTCTCATGATTGGGCATGGGAGCAGTGATCACATTTGGAGTACCCGGAGGGTCAAACTCAATCTCTCCCGCATCAATCATATTTTGAATTTTGTTCTTCAATACCCAGCAACTATTGGTATCATGTCCCTGACAGTTCAAATGATATGCACATTGTGCATTAGGATTGTACCTGGGAGAGGTAACATTAGGATTCTGAGGAGCATCTTTCAGAGTGATAAGTTCAGCCTTCAACAAGTGTTGCAATGCTTGGGCCATTGACATGTTGATCTTAGTGAACTGCCTTCTAGCCCTCTGTTGGTTTCCCTGTGGCTGCTCTGGTGTTGTAGGAGTTGGATTGGAGATATGAACTGCACTCACAGACTGATGCCTTCTGTTACGATCAGGCTGACCATAAACAGCATTTGACTCTTTCTTCCCGCTAGGAGGCTTCTTTGCAGCACCTGATGAAGAAGCACCCACTTGGATCTTGCCACTCCTGATACCACTTTCTACACGCTCTCCTGTCATTATCAACTCAGTGAAGCCAGATGATGAGCTTCCAATGAGATGACTGTAAAAAGGACCATTCAACGTACACATGAACATATCAACTAACTCCCTGTCAGTTAGAGGTGGTTGCACTCTTCCAGCCAAGTCTCTCCACTTCTGAGCATACTCCTTGAAGCTCTCTTTAGCACCCATAGACATGCTCTGAAGTTGCATGCGAGTAGGGGCTAAATCAGCATTGTATTGATATTACTTGTAGAAGGCTTCAGCAAGATCATTCCAATCACGGATGTTGACACTCTCCAGCTGATAGTACCATTCCAGTTGAGCTCCAGATAAGCTCTCTTGGAAGAAATGGATCCACAACTTCTTGTCAGCAGTATGAGGTTGGATTCTCCTGACATAAGATCTCAGATGCAGCTTGGGACAAGAAACACCATCATAAACAACAAAAGTAGGAACCTTGAAACCAATAGGTATGACTACCCCAGATATCAAACTCGGGTCTTCAAAATCTAGCCCAGAAGACTTTTGCAACTCCATAGCATCCATTCTATCCACCAGCATCTTGAACTTATCTTCACTAGGCTCATGATAGTAGTTAGCTTCAGAATCAGAATCCCCCATTGTGTTGTGGAGACTGCCTCCCTCTTTCTCAGACTCTTCAGATTCATAATCTTCAACCTGTTCTTTGGTCTTGACAGGACCTTTGAACCTTCTTCCCATGTTGATCAGGCCACCTGACCTCCTAGTCTTCCTAGTCTTCTTGGCCAACAGTGTCTTCAATTCATCCTGCCCCTTGGACAAGTTCAGGATCAGCTCTTGGAACTGTGCATTTTATGCCTGAAGATCCTTAACTGTTTGTTCAAGAGACATTGCTGAAATAAACAGCGAGAAGGTGAGAAACCTGTACACAAGAAACCTGTGATGCAATGATATGGAATGTAAATGCGTATGCAATGCTTTCAAGGACCGCAGGATTTAAATTTGTTTAAACAAACAAGAAGGTAAACTTTTATTAGTAATAAATTTGTTTTGCCTTTTGGGCTTACAGAAAATGAAATGTAATAAATACAAGAGATGGGGTTTTAAGTCTCCCATGGACGTTTCCTCTTTGTGTTGAGGTATGAGTTGAGATTCCGTTCCTCGTGAAGTTGCTTTGTTAGTTCCAGGATTCTTTATTGGCTTGCTTTGTAATGAGCCTCGAAAGTATCCCTTTGTTCCTTCAACTGGACCCAAGATCTTTGTAAGTCTTCCATGTCAGTAGGCATGTCTGGGTGAAGGATGGTATTAGAAGTATCTCCTTCAGCAACAGGTTCCATGGTAACTGGCAGGATAGCTGGATATGGCATCATGAGAGTCTGAGCACGAGATCGCACCCATCTGAGATAAGCCTCCATAGGAATAGTGTACTTAGGCTTCAGAGTCTTGCTGTCGACCTTGTTCACTTTTCCCCATGCTCGTATAAACCTTTGACGGTAACCTTGCAGATTGTTGTCATAGTCAAACACAATACCTTGAATCAACATGTCATGTGGACCATCACTCCGAGCGTAACCAAACTGTCGTAAAGCTAAGGAAGGGTTGTAAGTAATGCCTCCTTTTATGCCTAGAAGTGGCACATTAGGAAACTCCCCACAACGGTCAATGATAGTGACATTCTCCATAGATCTAGAGCACCAATGAATATCTGAATGGGAGAGTGACATGATCCTCTTGGACCACCTGAACCCTTGTTCATTCTTCATCACTGAGCGAGGAAGGTGAGAAATAAACCACCTAGATAGCAAAGGTATGCAGCACATCAGAGTTCCTTGTGCCTTTGTAGTACGGGTATGAAGAGAGTGCAGAATGTCTCCAAGCAATGTAGGCACTGGATTGTGACTCAGGAATATGTTGATGGCATGAACGTCTATGAACTGATCTGGATTGGGGAACAACACTAAGCCATAAATCAACAAGGCTAAGATCTCCTCAAAAGCATCATAGCTCATAGCTTTCAAGAACACTTGAGCCTTCTCTATCAACACCTTAGCAAGAATACCCTTAACTCCGCTTCTCGTTTCCAGAACAATGTCAGACTTCTTCAGATGTAGAGCTGCAGCAATAACCTCAGGTTTAGGCTCTTTTTCCAAGCCTGTGAGTGGTTTCTGATCAAGTACAGGTATACCCAGAAGTTTGGAGAATTCCTCCATGGTAGGAACCAACTGGTTGTCGGGGAATGTGAAACAATGGTGCTTAGGATCAAAGAACTGAAACAGAACACTCATCATGTCTTCATTGAACCCTGAAGTGACTAGATCCAGAAGGTGACCATGTCTCTTGATGAACTGGGAGTTTTCAGACACTTGAGAAACTAACTCTTTAAGCTTAGGAGGTATGCCTACAAAGTTGATCCTGATAGTGTTTCTACGAGCAGAAGCCATGACCTGCAACAAAGAACAAAGATAAATCCTTTGGTCCTTGAAATGGTTAGTGAAAATGATATGCTTATGATGCATGATGATGCTATGATGTTATGCTCAATCACAAACATGTGGCACACACAAACAAGTCACACAATAGCCCTAGGTTTAAAGGCTTGCATGAGGTTTAAAGGTAAGTACCCTCCCCTGAAGTTTAGATGGTTCATCCTGTCCTACAAAAGTAACCAGGTTCTAAGGGATCTCAATATCATTGATCCTTCACAAGGGTGGTTGTTCAGTAGGCAACTTACATGCCAGCCAAAACCCTCCAAGTTTAAGATCTCAATGAGTGTAGTATCGAGTATCAACCAACTTCAGTCTGCACCAAAGCCGGTTATCTCACTACTTTTCTAAAGGCCAAGATGGGATAACTAGGGTTCTAAAAGTTAGTTAGTGCATTGACAACGTATGGCAGCCTCATATTATCCTCAACTTAACTTAAGGAACATAAGCCCCAACCAAGAAGTCACACTAACTATGGCCACCAGATCAACCATATCGGTATACGCCGTACAGTTTCCTTGGTCTATTGCCATTTATCTAAGGTACACTAGATCCGAGTTAGGATCTTTCACACATAAGAGCCCAACAAGTAAGTATAGAGCAAACAAGGCAAACAATTTTTAAAGTGATCTAATTCCTAAGGGTACCCCTCTTTTATTAAATCCCCAGCAGAGTCGCCAGTTCTGTAACACGGTGGGAGAACTGACTTTAGTTATGTTGCAGATAGCAAGAGTCGCCACCGACTTTTATTTTATCCAAAGGAAAGGCATAAAAGAACAAGAAAGACCTTTTAAAAGATTTTTCGGTCCGGGGGTAGGTTATGTAAAGGGAAGGTGTTAGCACCCTTTACATCCATGGTTATCCATGGGCTCTTAGTTACTTAACTCACTTTAAAATGTTTTTGAAATGTGAAGTGTGTGAATAGAAATTTTCTTAAGTATTTTATAATGATCCATGTACGGATGTATATAAAACCTTTATTTTGAAAATTGTTTGAAATGTATGAAGTGTTTGAAATATTTTGAAGAGTGAGCAAGTATCTAAGAGGAACCTACCCTAAGTTTAAGTCTTTTCTGTTCTTGAATCCTTTAAATGGTAAGACTATCCCTATTATTAAGGAATAGGTAGTCATTACCTTGGATGTATGGGACAAGTGAAGGGACATCTGTTTATTTAGGCAACTGTGGGGTGTATAAGCAATTCGAAGGGACTTATCATCTTTATTCGAAAGGGACAAGATCATTACGAAGGCAACATTCGAAGGGACTTGATCTTTTTATCTGTTTAGGGACTAGATGATGTGAGGTGAGGGACTTTGCTTTATACACCCTACTTGACCTTTTGTTTTAGGCAACATGAGAGGTAACCCTTAAGAAGTGAGATGGCGATCAAAGATCGACTTACGTGTGTGAGTGTACAATTTAAAATATTTATCTTTTTTAAATTAGTGATCTAAATCAATTTTAAATACAAATACGTTTTCACTCCCTATTTTACTAACCATAGCATAAAAATAAATATTTAAACATTACTACTAAAATATTACATCAAGGAGACAATTACATAATGATAATAATTAACAAATTAAATACGTAAGCAAAATAAATAATAATAATATAATTGGGTTAGTAAAAATAATAATAATAAATCACAATATATAAATGGGGTTAGTAATAATAAAATAAATATCATATGAAAATAAACATAATTAATAATATAAACAAAAATATTAGCATAATAATTAAAAGATCAATTTTTTATATGAACAATTAATTTTTAAGATTAAGAAGAAAATATAAACAATTATATACTAATTATCATAAAGTTTTAAATTATGTACAAATTATAGAAATTAGGTTAATTATAAACATATTATAAAAATAAATTATATTTACAAAATTAAATTAGCAAATTTTAATTATTTTTGAGCATATACTAAAAATTATTTAAATAATAATTACAAACCAATTATAAAAATTATACACATAATTAAAGTTTATTAAAAGTGATAATTTACAATTAATATTTACAATTAGAGTTTATAAAAATAATTAGGTTTTAAAAATATTTAGGGTTTTAGAAAATTAGGGTTATGAATTTTAGAAAAAATAAAATTAGGGTTTATATATTTTTAAATTAGGATTAACTAATAACTATACAATATTAATAATCTTACAAAAAAATAAACAATTTTTCTAATGATATTTAATTGTAAAAGAAAATGAGTTTAAATTGTAATAGAGAAAATAATAATATACACATTATATATTTTTTAAATTTATTTAGTTATAATATAAACAAGTTAATTAAAAATAATAAAAAACAAGAAAAATGAAGAAAAAGAACTTACCTGGGCTGGGATTCGAACCCAGCCCCTGAGCTTTCACAACCTCAAACCAACCAAGCTAACCACTGGGCCATGCGCGCGTAGGTGTTAAGGAAAGAACTCCATTAGGTTTTGTTGTTTGACCTGAAAAAATCATGGAAAAAAACAAAGCAAATAACACAAAAAGGCATGGGGGGGATTCGAACCCAGGACCTTCTCATAACATGCAAGCGTACTTACCATCCAGCCGGGAGGGCGCAACTGGTAATTAATCCACAACATTGCATAATATATTATGTTTGATAATTAAATGGAAAAATAAGAAAAAGTTGTTGAGCCCAGGATTCAAACCAAGGCTCTAAGGTCATACGCGTGCGTCCCTCACCACTAGGCTAGCGCTGCAGCTGTGATATAATTCAACAAACAATTCTAAAAATATTATAATAAAATTTAAATTTGAAATATGGCGCGCTGGCTTCATCTTCTTCCTTGGATTTTCGCAGGTTTTCCTGCGAAATTTCCTGGGAAATTTTCTGAGATTTTTCCTGCACTCAAGACCTGCCAATTCCATATCATCATGAATACGTACAATTTCATCAAATTGATCACGTTTTCATGATCCCCAGACATCACACAGTTAATTTATAGTTTTAGAATTGATTTATATTGACTAAATCGAAAGATCCTAAATTCTATTCAAAAACCCTAGCCATGGCATCTTGCGGTTTAGGGCCTAGTTCTTCAATCTTTTAGTCCAGAAATCATCTAGGCATCATACTCAACACAAATACATGGTTAGAATGCATTATTACTACACAAATAATGAAAATCGAAAAAAAATATAAACAAGAGCAATGTTGGTTCGGTTTATGCAATATAGGGTGCTTTGGATGCAAATGAGTATTGAGAATGATTCAAGGATGTCCAATAAACATGTTTACACCTTCAAAACTTTTTGGAATGGCCTCTAGAGAAGAATCCGAATTTGAGATTTTGTGATGAATTTTTGAAAGTGGCAACTTACTCTTGAGGCAGGGAATTCGTGTCCTTTGCCTTGGGATCTCTTGTATACTTATACTAGACTGAATTAGGTCAAAAATATTGGATCATTGTGTGGATCTTTTTGATTTTGGAGATTGAAAAAGATTAGGTCTTAAATTTCAAATATTTGTGAATGAGACCTTTCTATTTCAAGTCAATATTCATCAATGTTATATCAATTCAATCCAAATTATATTTATGACTTTCTAGAATAGAAATATATTTTAAACTTTCACATTTGATATTTTATTTAAATTTAAAATGATTTTTTAATATAAAAATCATAATAAATAAATAAAATAAAATAAAATTATGAAAATATTAAATAAATTTCGTGCATGATGTCATGGAACACTTTGGGTCACAAAAAGTTCAGCCCATTTAGAAAAATTTGGTTTTAAGACCCTATTTTCTTCATGAACCACCCAAAAAATTCCCAACTTTGCAAGGGCACACATCCTTCAATATTAATGCTATGAGGGTGTTCTTGGACTTTTTGGAAAGCTTGAAGAGTCCTCTAACCAACCCCATTGGTTTCATGTCCATATCATTTACCATTCTCAAGTTATGCCCTTTTGAAGTTGTTGACTTTTTGTTGACTTTCAAAAGGACCTATAATGTCTTAGCTCATACCTTCCAAATGAAGCATTTTTGGGCTTGGCTTGTGAGACACAAAGTTGTAGAGAATTCAATTTCCTTCAAAATGAGCTTTGGATGGGAAAAATGTGATGGAGCATGTGAAAGTTATGGCTGGTCAAAGTTCAGTTGACTTTTCCTGAGGAAACCCTAATTTAGAAACCCTTGATTCTTGATGATCTGAAATCTCCTTGATGAATCATGATCAACCCTTGATCAAATGATGAATTTTACTTCATATACTTGATGTTGGCAAAAAATCATGAAGTTTGACTTTGGTTTGACCACAGTTGACCTCAGTTTGACTTTTTAACTGCTTTGACTGATTTTGACTTATCTGATCATCTGACTGAGCAAACCTTTGAGAAAAGTTCTGAAATTTGTCATGGGGATTCTTAAACACATATAAGATGTTATGAAGCTCACTTGAAGTCTTGGAAGTCCATTTAGCCTGATTAAAGTCAAAACCCTAGTTTTGGATGCACTGCTTAGGAGGATGCATTGTCTAAGGGAATTGTCAAATCTTCTGACTATTTGTGAACTTTGTGAACCTTGTGAACCTCATAAGGTGTCTTGTGAACCTTGTGAACCTAATGGGAGGTCTTGTGAACCTTGTGAACCTCATGGGAGGTCTTGTGAACCTTGTGATCCTCATAAGATGTCTTGTGAACCTTGTGAACCTCATGGGAGGTCTTGTGAACCTTGTGATCCTCATGGGAGGTCTTGTGAATCTTGTGAACCTTGTGAACCTCTTAGCACACAAAGTCTTGTATTGTGAGGGCAAATTTTGGGGTGCAACACATACGCAGTTCCAGCCATAAAAAACACAAAAAAATAGTTCCCGCCTTAATTAGGCGAACTATGTCGACTCTGATCCTCATTTTCCCGATGAGGTACGTAGGCAGCGGGGTAGGGCCCGTTCGAGCACATTCTTTATTTTCCCTAAATTTCCCTCTTTCTTTCCATTCTCATTTCCAATTCCCTTCCTCATTTCAGTTCACTTCCCTTCCAGTTAGCAGTTCTTATTCAGCAGCTTTATTCTTTCTCACCCTTTGAAACAAAACAAACAAGCGTGGATCCCGTCGGGTACGGCGGACGATCTGGGTGCTAATACCTTCCCAGGTCGTAACCGACTCCCGAACCCAGATCTTTGGTTCTCATGACCTTTTCCTTTCCTTCTTCCTCAGGTTTGTGCAGCATTATCTTTCCCATTCCTTCGGGATAAAAATGCATGGCTGGCGACTCTACCTTTTCCGCGCCACTTTCGCGTTTGTACTAGGATGAAAATCCCGGGAGCGACAGCTGGCGACTCTGCTGGGGACCGAACCCAAAATCTCAGGTTTCCCTTGTAGAGTCAATCCTAGCGTCTGTTTGGTTTTGTTTCTTTGGGTGTTTATCTGTTTGTTGTTGTGTGTTTTAGTTTTGCTTTACTGTTTCCATTTACAGTTTTACTTTACAGCTTTACTTTACCGCATTTATTTATCGCCTTCAGTATTTATTTTCCATGCATCATATTATACTGGACAGTCTGGCTGTGTAGGTTTTCATTTTTTCTGTGTGATGGGAGTTACTGCGAGATAAGCCAAATACCCGTCTTGAATGCACTATAGGATTAGCGTGGACATGTTGTACTCGCATGGTTACATGATGAGTGGAGATGTGTTCCACACCCAGACTGCGACCGTCTTGGGACTATTCTGTGTGGGGGTTCTTCCCCACTTCAGGGTACGACCTTGATAGTTATGTGCATCTGGTGACCGATCTTTGAGGACCTTAATGGGAACACTCCTCTCTAGTGATGACAGTGGCAGACCATATTCGTTGGCAAACCCACTCGCATCTGAGGGTCCATTGGGAACTCGCATAGGATGGCCCGGTTCTCTCATAGGAATCCAGTTAAAGCAAAATGTTCGTATGACGGTAGTATTGTACCCTTCGGGATGAATGTACTATTGTTTCTCGATTCAGTGCTTGAAACTTGGGAATTATGAGGGATGCTTGTTTTTCCGGACTCAGCTGAGGCCTTCCTGAGTAGTACATAATGCCAAACCAACTCCCTGATTTGGTCATGAACCATTTCTCATAAATGGTGAACGTATTATTGCTATTCGGCTTTGAGAGTCTATGATGTTGACTCGAGTAGCATACCCGTGAAATTGGGAGGGGTTTACAGGTTTGCAGGAACCCTGAGACCTTCAGCATACCCACTTTGCCATTGGTTCAGTCTTGTGATCCAGTTCTCTGGCTCTAAGATATGGATCCCGGATCTGAGGGATTGTTATTGTGATATGTTGATATTGTGACCTTGCACCGACACCTGATTATATGATTGGCATATCACAGACACTTCACTGATCACATGCCTCGCCTTGCATAAGTATCATAACATCATTAATCATTTGTGTTTCTTTTATTCCCGGGGTTTGCATTACTCCCGGTTCCTGGTCATATCATTGCTTCAGAATGGAAGACATCAGAAAAAGGAATGCGCACTACAAATTTTTTGATACCAAAGTGCACTTGATCAACCAAATGGTGTCTCTTATTACCTCGGGTCATTTGGGATACTTCAAGGAAAAGCATGGCGATATTCTGGACTTGGTATTCAACTTGGATAGCTCTCAAAGAAGCATCGTTCACACTTTGTTGCAGTATTACAACCCCCGGCTCAGGTGTTTCACATTTCATGACTTTTAGTTGGGTCCTTTACTGGAAGAGTATGCTGAGATTATGGGAGTGTCAATCAAGGATCAGATTCCTTTCAACTCATAGATGACAAGACCAACCCATGCTGACATTGCTAAAGCTATTTATTTGAGCTCATCTGAAGTATCTGCAAATCTGTCTACCACCAAAGAAAAAGTACTTGGTTTCACTCTGGAGTATCTGGTTAGAAGGGATGGAGAGCTTGCAGTGACAGATCAGTGGGATTCTATTTGCGCCATCTTAGCACTATCCATTTACGGGATCATCCTGATCGCTGATATGGACAAATTTGTGGACATAAATGCTATTCATTTATTTGTAATGAAGAATCTGGTGCCCACTCTCCTGGGTGACTTGTATTATTCAGTACACTATAAGAATGAGAAGAAGCGAGGAGGTCTAATTAGATGTTGTGCTCCCTTATTCTACAGGTGGGTCATGAGACATTTGCCTACCACTGAGAGTTTTATTGATCCTAATACTACTTGGGCCCAGAAGCTAAGTACATTGTCTGCCAAAGATATTAGATGGTTTACTTTGAGGTTGAAAGGAAAGCGTTTCATTACCAGCTGTGGGAATTACCTCAATGTGCCTTTATTAGGAGTATCAAGAGGTATCAACTACAATTCCATTCTCTTAAGAAGACAATTAGGGTACACGCTCAAAGAGATTCCCGATGAATCCGAGTTATTCCAAACTTTTTACTTCTCAGTAAAATACAATCTTTCGTTGGTCAGAAAAGTTGCAGGTTCTTGGAAGGTTGTCAAAAGAAAAGACACGACATGTCTAGGCAGGAGCAATAACCGGATGTTCCCTGAATTCGAAGCTTGGATAAAGGAGGAGGTTCAAACGGCTCTAGTCCCTTTTTCTATACCAACTCCGCCTCCAGCAACGGTGCCTTTGGAAGATTACCAGAAATTGGAAGCTTTGGTCAAGTAGCTTAGAGTTGAGAATCAGGAGGCTTACAATTCTTGTCAGAAATTGATGATTCAGAACCAGCAGTTAGAAGATAGAGCTATCCGAGCTGAAGAGACAGTTCGACTTAAGCAGAAGGACTTTGAGGAAAGAGAGCTATACTTTAGGAAGAGAGGATTGGCTAAGATCCATAAGGCGATTCAGCGTCGGAGGGATAAGAAAGAACTGAATAAGGATAATGAAGCCATCACACTTTGGAAAGAGAAGTGGAGCGATAATCAGAAAAAGAAAAAGGAGGTAGAAGCTGAATTCGAGTTGAAGATCAAGAACCTTCAGGATGCCCTGGTTGAGCAAGGGAAGTTAGTTCAGAAGGCACAAGAGCAACATAGAGAATACCTTCATCAGATGACAAAGAGTCAACAAATAGCTGAAGATATCCAGAAAGAAGTTGAAGAGCTGAAGCTTCGAGCTGATGTGAAGAAGTCAAAGGTCGAGTCGGGTCCGAGCAAAGAGAATGAGATGGCTTTCCTGCAGCAGATTGAAGAGTTACATGCTTCCTTTGATCTAAGGGATCTCCTCATCCAGAGACTCATCCAGGAGCCTGATCATCCGGATATAGCTCAGTTGTTCCAGAATGTCAAGCGTCTTAGCTGAAGGCTGCAAAACATAGAGCTCCCTAGAGTTTAGTTTCATGCTATTGTACTAGGATTACCCACAGGCTTGTTGTGGGATTCTTTTTATTGATTTACTTTGTTGTTCTTTTAATTGGCACCCTTCGGGGACTTTGTTGTTTCAAACTTTAGTGATTGACATGCTTTGAATCTATTGTTTGTTATCTGTTGCACCAACACGGGGTAATGAGCACCAATTCTCCACGACCGTCACGTTATTTGAACATCACATGCGTCTTCTTCCCAATTATTATTCTCCTAATACCAGGACCAGAAAAAAACCTTGAGGATAAAAGGAACACATTGCATTGCATACACATCATTTGCATGTTCTTCTTTGTTTTTGCAAGTTTCCTACATGATGCTTAACTTATCTGTGTTTCAGGCAAAGATTGTGAGAGCTGCCAAGACCCGGCATCTCCGACAAGATATCCCGCATCGCTACGCAACTCGCAGCAATCAGAGGATAGTCATGGACGCTATGCAAACTGAGCTTAATGAGTTTTGCACCTGAATGGGAGAATTCATGGTCATGATGCAAGGGATGGCTCAGGGACATCAAGAGTTAAGGATTGCAATTCAAGGGCTCAACACTCCTCAGACTAATCCTCCTGTGACTACTCCTGACGTGTAAGTGACTCCTCCCAACACCAACAATAGCCCAGGCGGACCTCAAGTTCCAGAACAGGGCACAACAACTTTCATTCTGGTACACGACAGACAGGAGGATCGGTTCTCTCCTTTCAACAATGACATGGGGTTTGGTGGAGAAGGAAATCTTCAAGACTTTTTGATGCTTGCTGAGAAAGTCAAAGCCCTCGAGTGTAGAGACACTTTGGGGATAGATGTGTCTGACATAGGCCTAGTCCCCGGGGTGGTTATTCCTCACAAATTCAGGCCGCCTACTTTTGACAAGTATAACGGTAGCTCCTGCCCAGAGACTCACTTGCAGACATTCTACCGAAAAATTGTTGCCCATACTAGGGATGAAAAGCTCTGGATGTATTACTTCTAGGATAGTCTCTCCGGAGGGTCCTTGGAATGGTATATGAAGCTAGAGATAAGCTCTGTAAGAAACTGGAAGGAATTGGGAGAAGCATTCCTCAAGCAGTATCAGTATAATATCGACATGGCACCCAGTCACACTCAACTTCAGAGTTTGACTCAGAAGAGCTCAGAGAGTTTCAAAGATTACGCACAAAGGTGGCGTGAAGTGGCCGCTAGAGTGCAACCGCCTTTATTGGAGAGAGAAATGGTAGACCTGTTCCTGGATACCCTACTTGGGCACTTCATGGAAAGGCTAACTGAATGTTCTTCAAGTGGATTCTCAGATATCATTTTGACTGGCGAGAGGATAGAAAGTTGGATCAAGTAGGGGAAGATTCAGAACGGAGGCGTTTCAAATTCTGGTGTCAAGAAACCCTTCGTGAAGAGGAGAGAAGGAGAGACGGGGGCAGTGTACGCGCAGAGGGGAGGAAACAACAGAGGTTTTTATCAGCAAGTGGCCCCTGTCACTATCTCGGCTCAACCTGTTCAACAGCAAGTCCAACAACCACAGAAACAATGCCAGCAAGGGTATCAACAAAGAGCTCCTCGTCCATATTACCCCCAGAAGACCATAGAAAGACATTTCAAAGCTCCGCCAATGTCCTATTCACAGCTTTTGAAGAATCTCCTACAACTCCAGATGGTTCTGAAATTCTGTGATCAGGTATGAGATGTCCTAAGAGATGTCCCAACACTTGACAGATTTAACCAAAACTTAAATAGCAAGAAAAGTAAACAACACAGAAGTTTGTTAACCCAGTTCAGTGTATAACCACACTTACATCTGGAGGCTACCAAGCCAGGAGGAAATCTACTATAAGTAATATTAATTCTAGACTTAAACCTCTCTGTTTAATCTATCACTTAATAACTACCCAATGCAATTTCTACCTAAGTCACAACTTAGATAAGAGTACCCTACTCACTCCCCCTCAATCACACAGTGATCAAGTTTACAAGTTTAATAAAATTGAAGACATTCTTCAAACAATACAGCTTGATCTTACTTCAAAGTTTCAATCAAGTCACAAATGCACTTATGCTTAAAAGCTCATCAAGTGGTACAATTAAAAACAACCTGCTATTAAAAACACTAGACACCCTATTTGGTCTTCTGAAATTCGTACTCAATTCTATGAGTTTCTGTTGCTTAAATAGGTATCTGTAATTTGGGCTTTCTGTAGGATGATCCAGCCCTAATGCACATGCAGCTTCCACCTTGAATTTAGGGTTTGTTACTTCCTAGATTCTAGGTGATTTAGGTCTTCTGTTTTAATCTGAATCTTCAATATAAAACTCCCTACAGATGCGCCTTGTTCTGTTTTTATCCATCATTAATTAATTCCAGATAACTCTCCTTAAATATCTCTGATTAGTTAGTCAATAATTAATTCTGGAAGCAGGTTTGAGATGTCTCAACATCTGTTGGGACATCCTGAAAAACTGAACTTAGTCATTTACACAATGTCCCAACATCTGGTAAGACATCCTGAAATAAGTTCATATACTCTGTTTGATAATGTCCCAACATTTGATAGGACATTCTGAACTGAATTCAATAATTCTTGTTGGTCAAAAATTCTGCCAATTCAAGACATCTACAAACTCCCCCTTTGGCTAATTTTTGGCTAACATCTTTTCTGGTTTTCAGAGTGCAGCAGAAGTTCTTTTTATCAGAGTATAGCATTACTTTTCTGTTGATTCTTATTTGAGATTACTCCCCCTCAAATATATATGTATCTAATCTTGTTGCAACAGAAAAAAACTTATTCAGTTCAGAAGCAAACAAACAGATTTTTTCATTCATACTTAAACAGCAATTACAATTTGTTGTTGTTCTCCCCCTTGGTAGACACAAAATTTAGGGCCAAAGACACCATTCCAGAAATACATTGCTGTCATTACATTTGCCTCACATACATTGATCACTCAGATTCATCACTCTCAGTTTCTTCCTCAACTTCTGTTTCTTCATCAGCTTCACTTTCTTCATCAGAGCCAGCTTTTTGATCTTCTCCACTCTCCAGCCTTTGGATGATCTCTTCAAGTTTTAGCTTCCTTGCTTCAAGTTCTTTGCATGTGCTTTTGAGCTCAGCAATTAGAGCCTTCTTGGAGATTAGAGTCTTAGCAGTTGAAGGACCTGCAGATGTCCCAGAAGGTGCTTCAACATCTGCAGCATGATGACTGAGAAATAACTTGTAGTGAAAAGCCAAGGGGCTTTCTCTCTTGCAGACTGTGTCTTTCTCAGTTAAAATCCCAGGGTATTGACTTAGAACAATACCACACAGCAAGGAGGGAAAAGCTATTGGCAGCTTTGTTGCAGAGGAGCTGGCATGCTTCAAGGTCTGATCAAAAATGTATGCTCCATAGTCCATCTTGGTTTGAGTTCCCACAGCATATATAAACCTGGCCAGACCAGTGGAGATTGAAGAAGTGTGGTTGGTAGGCACCCAGTTAGCTGTACCAATCCTGTTCAGCATGGAATATTTTCTTGTAAGCATGCTCACAGAGAGCTTTCCCTTCACAGGCCATGCCTTGACCTGGTTTGCAGTGATAACCTTGCAGATTTGGTTATCTGTCTTACCTAGCTCATTGGGTCCATCTGTTTCTCTTCCTAAGTACTGATTGATGATTTGAGAAGAAAACTCTACACATTTACCTCTAACAAAAACTTTTTGAAACTCAGAGGACTTACCATTTGAACAATCCTCTTGAAGATTTACAATGAACTCTTTGACAAGAAGTTCATAGCAGGGAGAGAGATCTGAGACTGTCTTGAATAGTCCTGCAGCAGAGATGAGGTCAATCAGTTCAGTGCACTCAAGTGCATTGCTGCTCAGTTCTCTTTCTAAGGCAACCCTTCTTTGGTACACAAACTTCCATTTGTTGACACTAGAGACATGATGGAATGATATGTTGTCCAAGGGGGCTTCTGGAACAGCAGATGAAGCCCTAGAAGGTGCTGGTTTCTTTTTGGGAGGAGATGTTGGGACATCTGATTCAACATCTGAGTCTGATGGAGTGACAGCTTTTCTTTTCTGAGTTTGAACTTTACTCCATTGTTTTGTTGGCCCAAAAGTAGCTTTAGCTTTGCCTTTCTTTGGGGAGGCTTTCTTCTTCTCAGGAATTTCTGCTTCAGCTTGCATCTTTCCTTTCCTGGACCTGAGCCTTTTGGCTATGCTAGGTTTAACAGAGGCTATGATCTCTGTATCAGAATCCTGCTCCAGGTTGACCACTGGAGGAGATTGAGCAGTCTCCTCTTCAGCTGGTTGATCAGCAGGGATTTGATCTTCATTTGAGGCTTTAGTCTGATCCTCAGAGACTTCTTCATCATTTTCATTTGAGGCCTTATGCTGGTCCTCAGTTTGTTCCAAATCATCATCAGATGAGTTCTTTTTCTCATCTTCAGATGTTCCAACATCTATTGGGACATCTTGTTCTGCAGGAGTGTCCTCTGCAGCTTGAGCTTGTTCTTCTTGAGGTGCAGGCATGGTGTTTAGAGGAATATAAATTCCACTCACCTTTCTTTGTTCAAACAGAATTTGGGTGACAATCTCCTTGATGGAATCATCCACATAATCTGAAGATTTTGGGGGCATGTTAGCAGGTGAAGGAATGCCTCCTTTGGCTTTGCTGCGAACTTGATCTTTAGCTCTCTTTGGAGTTCTTGGCTTTTTAGTGTGAGAAGCACTTCCTCTGAGTTCGTCCAATGGGGTTGATTTCATTGGTACCACAGAGATGGGAGTGGCATGAACTACGTCTTCTTTGTTGAGAACTTCTTCAGTTGTGTTAGGGTTTTGAGACATTGTTGAGGAAGATGGATGAAAAGCTTTAGGGTTTATGATTTCTGAAGAGTAGCTAGTTAATGTGATTCGCTTGTGATAGTATGATGAGAATCTTGATAGCTGATTATAAACAGTTACTAAATAAGTAGCCGTTACAGTGCAAATGATTAGAGATGGAATTCCCAAGGATCTTGTCCAGACTGGTTTTGCCATCTGGAACTTATGCCATACAATGTCATATGACATGTTGGCACATCTCATTAACTGCTAAATATCACATAAACAGATTCCAAGTTTGCCCCTTAAGTTCTCAAATTGTGTAGCATCCAATGCTTTGGTAAAGATATCAGCTAACTGCAGATTTGTAGCTACATGTTCCAATGAAATCACCTTTTCTTCTACAAGATCTCTGATGAAATGATGTCTGATATCAATATGCTTGGTCCTGCTATGTTGGATAGGATTCTTTG
Organism: Lathyrus aphaca; assembly: GCA_963966055.1. Lineage (NCBI taxonomy): Eukaryota > Viridiplantae > Streptophyta > Magnoliopsida > Fabales > Fabaceae > Lathyrus > Lathyrus aphaca. The sequence continues at coordinate 444,303,926 of OZ014519.1, forward strand.
ATATGTTGATTGCACTTAAGTTGTCACAGTACAATGTCATGACATCCTGTGGGACATTGTACTCAGTGAGCATTTGCTTCATCCAAACCAACTGAGAACAACTGCTTCCAGCTGCTATATATTCAGCTTCAGCAGTAGATAAGGATACACAATTTTGTTTCTTACTGAACCAAGAAATCAAATTGTTTCCTAGAAAGAAGCATCCTCCTGAAGTGCTTTTTCTGTCATCTGCACTTCCAGCCCAATCAGCATCACAGAAGCCAGTGAGAATTGGTTTACATCCATGAAGGTACACTATGCCATAGTCACAAGTACCATTAACATATTTAAGAATTCTCTTGACTTGATTGAGATGACTGACTTTTGGATCAGCTTGATATCTTGCACATACACCTACTGTAAATGCTATGTCAGGTCTGCTAGCAGTTAAGTATAACAAGCTTCCAATCATGCTTCTGTATAAGCTTTGATCTACACTCTCACCCTTTTCATCTTTAGTCAGCTTCAAATGTGTGGGGGCAGGAGTTCTCTTATGAGTAGCATTTTCCATTCCAAATTTCTTGACTATGTTCTTGGTATACTTGCTTTGAGAGATGAACATTGAGTCTTCCATTTGCTTTATTTGCAGACCAAGAAAGTAGGTTAACTCTCCTACTAGGCTCATTTCAAATTCAGATTCCATCTGCTTGACAAAATGTTTGACCATCCTTTCAGACATCCCACCAAATACAATATCATCAACATATATTTGAGCAATCATGACATTCCCTTCTTCATCTTTAACAAACAGGGTTTTGTCAATTCCACCTTTTCTGTATCCTTGCTTGATAAGAAATGTGGTCAGTCTTTCATACCATGCCCTTGGAGCTTGCTTCAAACCATAAAGTGCCTTATTTAGTTTGTATACATGATTTGGACAGCTTGGATCAACAAATCCTTTAGGCTGTTCTACATATACCTCTTCATTAAGATAGCCATTTAAAAAGGCACTTTTCACATCCATTTGAAATAGCTTGAACTTCAAGATACAAGCAATTCCCAAAAGTAGTCTAATTGATTCAAGCCTTGCTACTGGTGCAAAGGTTTCATCAAAGTCTACTCCTTCAATTTGAGTGTATCCTTGAGCTACAAGTCTAGCTTTGTTCTTTGTAACAACTCCTTGTTCATTTGACTTGTTCTTATACACCCATTTTGTTCCAATCACATTTATGTCATCAGGTCTAGGAACAAGATTCCACACTTCATTCCTTGTGAATTGGCCTAATTCCTCTTGCATAGCACAAATCCAGTATTCATCAGTAAGAGCTTCCTTGATGTTTTTAGGTTCTATTTTGGAAACAAAACAAGAGCCTGAAATCACTTCTCTAGATCTAGTGCTCACACCTCTGTTGGGATCACCAATTATCAGATCTTTGGGATGATCCTTCTGTATTCTGATGGAGGGAGGTTTGCTGGATTCTTCTGTTCTTGTATCAGTTTGAGTGAAGTTATAATGATCATTCTTTTCTTCAGCTTCAATCTTGATATCAACAGATGTTCCAACATCTTCTGGGACATCTGTAGGAGCATCATCAATTATCACATTTATGGATTCCATGATAACCTTGGTTCTAGAATTAAATACTCTATATGCTCTGCTGTTTATGGAGTATCCAAGGAAAATCCCTTCATCACTTTTAGGATCCATTTTTCTTCTTTGCTCCCTATCTGCCAGAATATAACAGATACTTCCAAAAACATGGAAGTACTTAACTGTGGGTTTTCTGCCCTTCCAGACTTCATATATTGTGGACAAAGTTCCTTTCCTTAAAGTAACTCTGTTATGGATGTAACAGGCAGTGTTCATAGCTTCAGCCCAAAAGTACAGAGGTAACTTTTTAGCATGGATCATAGCTCTTGCTGATTCTTGAATGGTTCTATTCTTCCTTTCAACAATCCCATTCTGTTGAGGAGTGATTGGTGAAGAATATTCATGGTTGATTCCTTCTGAAGAGCAGAAATCTAAGAACTTTTGGTTCTCAAATTCTTTTCCATGATCACTTTTTATTCTGATCACACAGCTGGATTTTTCCCTTTGCAATCTTTGACATAATTCTTTGAATACATCAAATACATCTGACTTTTCTTTGATGAAATTTATCCATGTATATCTTGAAAAGTCATCAACCACAACATAGGCATACCTCTTACCACCAAGACTTTCAACCTGCATAGGTCCCATCAGATCCATATGTAAAAGTTCCAAAACTTTGGAAGTTGTCAGATGTTGGAGCTTTGGATGGGACATCTTGGTTTGCTTGCCTATTTGACATTCACCACATATTTTGCCATCATCAATCTTCAGTTTAGGAATACCTCTTACAGCATCCATAGATATTATCTTCTTTATGCCTCTGAAATGAAGATGACCTAGTCTTTGGTGCCATAGTTTCACTTCTTCTTCTTTAGCTAAAGAGCAAGTTGAAGTGAGACTGAGATTTTGGGATTCCCACATGTAACAGTTGTCTTTAGATCTGGCTCCTTTCATGACAACCTCTTGTTCTTTGTTAGTCACTATGCATTCAGTTTTGGTAAAGTTTACACTGTACCCTTGATCACATAATTGACTTATGCTGATCAGGTTAGCAGTTAAACCTTTAACTAGCAGCACATCATCTAGTCTTGGAACATCTTGACAATCCAAGGTTCCAACTCCCTTGATTTCTCCTTTAGCTCCATCTCCAAATGTCACATACCTGGATGAATGTGATTTTAAATTTACTAGCAGATTCTTCAATCCAGTCATGTGTCTTGAACATCCACTGTCAAAGTACCAGTCTTCTTTAGCTGATACTCTTAGTGATGTATGTGCTATGAATGCAGTACTTTTCTTTGACCAGATGAGTTGAGATTTCTTTTGATGCCTCAGCCCTGTGTGTTGTTTATCAGCTGATCTCCAAGCTTGATTGTTGATCTTGTTCTTGTAGCTTTGATCAGCTTCAGGGCTAGCTTTTGGTTTCCATACCTTCTTGATGTTTTCTGTCTTCTGCTTAGGAGGTTGCTGATTTCTTTGATGTTTATGCAGCACTTTCTTGGTAACTTCTATTTTCTTTTTGGAAGGTTGCTGATACATCTGATTTGGATATCCATGCAACTTATAACAATGAGGTTTGATATGTCCAAATCTTCCATAGTGATGACATCTCCATCTTTGATACTTCTTCTTCATTTTGTTCTTTTCAGAATGTTGAGACATCTGTTGGAACATTATGTTTGTGTTCTTTTCCTGATGTTGAAGCATCTGTTGGGACATCTTGTTAGACTGTATGGATTTTGAAGTTGTTTTGCTAGAGCTAGCTTCATCTTTATTTACTCTGTTAAATCCTAGTCCACTTTTATCCCCTGAGTGCTTATTGTTGTTGAGAATCACATCCAGTGTATTTGAGCTGCTGTTCAACATTCTAACAGATTTGGACATATGTTCCAACTTGGAGTTGAGAAGACTTACTTCACTTTTTAAGGTGTCAATGATCTCCTGATCATTTGCTTTGTCATCTTCTAATGCCTTATTCTGCTTCTTTAGCTTTATAACCTCACTGCATATTTCAGAGCTTCTTTTGTATAGATCTTTGAATGCTTGCTCAAGTTCTTCATAAGTAAGTTCTCCATCACTGGATTCACTTTCAGAGTCACATAATCCAGCTAAAGCAGTGATATGCTTAGCTGATTCCTCTTCTGAATCACCTCCTGAGTCTTCATCAGACCAGGTCACAGAGAGTCCTTTCTTTTGCCTTTTTAAGTAGGTAGGACATTCATTCCTGATGTGTTCATATCCTTCACATCCATGGCATTTGACTCCTTTTTCTTGACTGGTCTTTTCAGCATAATTTGACCTTCTGTTAGCATCATAAGGTCTCCTGTTCTCAGAAGAGTTTGTGTATCTTCCACTGGGTTTGGATTTGCCTTCCATTCCTCTGAGAATCTGTTTGAATTGTCTTCCAAGCATAGCAAGGTTGTCTGATAAGCTTTTATCATTTTCTGATTCATCATCTTCTTCTTCATCAGTATTTGACACCAAGGCTATGCTTTTGTTCTTTTTAACATTTGTGTCATTCATTCCCATCTCAAAAGTTTGAAGGGAACCAATGAGTTCTTCAACTTTCATAGAGCATATGTCTTGAGCTTCTTCTATTGCTGTGACTTTCATGTCAAATCTTTTTGGCAAAGATCTGAGGATTTTTCTTACAAGCTTTTCATCAGTCATTTTTTCTCCCAAAGCTCCAGAAGTATTAGCTACTTCTAAAATGTTCATGTAGAATTCATGAACTGTCTCATCTTCCTTCATTCTCAAGTTTTCAAATTTTGTGGTGAGGAGTTGAAGTCTTGACATCTTTACTTTTGATGTTCCTTCATGAGTTGTTTTGAGAGTATCCCATACATCTTTGGCTAGCTCACAATGATGTACAAGTCTGAAGATGTTCCTATCAATGCCATTGAATAAAGCATTTAAGGCCTTTGAGTTGCCTAGTGCTGAATCTTCTTCTTCCTTACTCCATTCTTCTTCAGGTTTCAGCACTTTTGATCCATCTTTGGTATCTTGGACAGGATAGTCCCATCCAATGTTGACTGCTCTCCATGCCCTGTTGTCAAGTGATCTTAAGAATGCAATCATTCTTGGCTTCCAGTAGTCATAATTAGATCCATCCAGAATAGGTGGTCTATTTACTGACCCTATATCTCTGTCCATGTTACAGAATTTGTATTCCCTAGATCTCACCCAGTATAAACAGGCAGGGTGCCTGCTCTGATGCCAATTGAAATTCTGTGATCAGGTATGAGATGTCCTAAGAGATGTCTCAACACTTGACAGATTTAACCAAAACTTAAATAGCAAGAAAAGTAAACAACACAGAAGTTTGTTAACCCAGTTCAGTGTATAACCACACTTACATCTGGAGGCTACCAAGCCAGGAGGAAATCCACTATAAGTAATATTAATTCTAGACTTAAACCTCTCTGTTTAATCTATCACTTAATAACTACCCAATGCAATTTCTACCTAAGTCACAACTTAGATAAGAGTACCCTACTCACTCCCCCTCAATCACACAGTGATCAAGTTTACAAGTTTAATAAAATTGAAGACATTCTTCAAACAATACAGCTTGATCTTACTTCAAAGTTTCAATCAAGTCACAAATGCACTTATGCTTAAAAGCTCATCAAGTGGTACAATTAAAAACAACCTGCTATTAAAAACACTAGACACCCTATTTGGTCTTCTGAAATTCGTACTCAATTCTATGAGTTTCTATTGCTTAAATAGGTATCTGTAATTTGTGCTTTCTGTAGGATGATCCAGCCCTAATGCACATGCAGCTTCCACCTTGAATTTAGGGTTTGTTACTTCCTAGATTCTAGGTGATTTAGGTCTTCTGTTTTAATCTGAATCTTCAATATAAAACTCCCTACAGATGCGCCTTGTTCTGTTTTTATCCATCATTAATTAATTCCAGATAACTCTCCTTAAATATCTCTGATTAGTTAGTCAATAATTAATTCTGGAAGCAGGTTTGAGATGTCTCAACATCTGTTGGGACATCCTGAAAAACTGAACTTAGTCATTTACACAATGTCCCAACATCTGGTAAGACATCCTGAAATAAGTTCATATACTCTGTTTGATAATGTCCCAACATTTGATAGGACATTCTGAACTGAATTCAATAATTCTTGTTGGTCAAAAATTCTGCCAATTCAAGACATCTACAGGTTCAACTCCGAACTTTACAACCCCCCAAAGCCAGGCCAAATCCCCGAGGGTTATGATACAAACGCCATATGCGAATTTCATTCTGGAGCTCTCGGGCATACCACAGAGAACTGTAAAGCACTGAAGCATGTTGTTCAAGACCTACTGGATTCCAAAGCGATTAATTTCGCTCCTACTCCCAATGTAATACAGAACCCTATGCCTTCTCACGGAGGTACGGTTGGGGCAGTTGATGAAGAGGAGAATCTAAACATGGTGTGTGATGTCAACGATCTACAGACTCCGTTGAGTGTTTATAAATACCCCAAATTTTCCCTCACTCATTTCACCATGGCTTGTGATCTTTTCATTTGCATAGATTCAATCATATCATCTCATATTGCATTTTTGCTTCCTTGCATTGGTTCAAAGTCATTTGCATCTAGGGTTTGTGATCTGAGCAATCCCTGAGCCATCTGAGCCACTCCAAAGGTCTTAAATCATCTCAAGAGGGTCCATGTATGTTCAGGCATCATATTATATCCTCCCAAGTTCAAGAAAGTCAGAAAATCACAAGAACTGAGAAAGGCATGGAAGCAGAGCTAAGCTTAACTACACAGATGACCTAAAAGTAGGGTTTTGATTTCAGAGGCCATAACTCCAATATTTTTGTTCATTCTTGTTTCTATTGGTCTCTATATGTTATAAGGATCCTACACACCAATTTTCATGAAGAAATTCTATGGGGAAGGCATCTGATCAATAGATGACTTCTTGAGCAAGTCAGTGCAAAATCAGGGCATCTGAGGCCCCCAATCATCCAACCAAAGGGTCTTCTCCATCATTTTGGGTGTATATGATCTTTATTTGATCTTAGAAGAAGTTAGAAGTTCACAAAATTGAAGAATTTCAAGCCATTTGCAAAGTTGCCATTTTGGGAAAGTGACTTGTAATGCAAACTTGCCATTTTGGGAAAGTTTTTCAACCTCCCCTTTTTGATTCAAAAATGCTTCAAATGAAAAATTCTTGGTCATGAAAGTTGTAGATTGGATCATTCCCTTTTCAAAAAGTACAAGAACTTGATCCAATTCATCATAGAACTCAAGTTATGGCCTTGCAAAGTTGGGAAAAATCACAAAATTTCACTTATGTGCCAAAGGGGGAAACTTGCAAAACCACTTGCCAAAGCATTTTGTGACTTCAAACACACTTCTAACCATTACACAAACATAGTACATGACATAAAATTCAGAATTGCCCAAAGATTTCTCAAGTTTCATGCCTTGATCATTAAGATTTCTCAAAGGGGCCAAAACCTTCATAATTTGCAAAACACCCCATAACTTTCTTCTCTCTTGCTGCCTTGCCTCAAAACTGATCCCATGGACCTCCCTAAAGCCAGCTGCGCAGGACACCCCATTGTCCTTGGCCTGCCATGTGCCCATACCTCAAGTACACCAACTCTTGACTTTATGCATTTTGCCCCATACCAATCAACATAGGCCACCACCCACCCTCTGACCTATCACAGCTTATCATGTGGATCAAAACCAAGCCAAAGCACACAACATTACAGCCTAACACTTGAGAATCCTCAGCATACACAAAATCCCTCAAGTTTGCAAAAGCCTTCGAATTTCATAACTCAGCCAACAAACATCAAAACTTTTTCCACCATTCAACTACACACTCATCACTGATCATTTCCTACCCTTCATTTTACTTTGAAACTCACCATATCCAAAATACGATTTTCACATCCCTTGAACTGAACTTCTGCCAACTTCATTTTGAGGCCATTTAAACTCCAAACAAACATTGCAAGCTCTTAAAGGGAGTCATTAGAGTTGATTTTGAGGCAAAGAACTGGTCAGAAAGCTCCTGGGTTGAAAGCTCCACTTCAGGTAGCCATGGCATTTATTTTTCCAGAACCTTCATTATATGTTATAGAATGATTCTATGTGTTCCCCTGATTGCCATGATATGTTTTGTTTCGAAAATGGTTGAGTTTTAAGCATTTCACAAGCTTCTGAAAATTCTGATATGTTTTCCGTTTTGCTTCGATTCGTGTTCTTGAGGATGAATAAATGAATTTTGTTGTGTGATTCTTGTTGGGGTTGATGTGAGGATCATATCTGGAAAGTTTGAGAGCTTGGGGTTGCGTATGGAGGGAGATAGCATGTTTGGCTAGCCGGAGAAGATGACCGGAACACTGTTCCGGTCACCTGAAAGTGATTAGGGCTCAGATTAGGGTTTTAATCTTAATTAGCGTAGTTTGAATTCTGGCCCTTGGATAGCGCGCGAAGTCAATTCCCTCCCTTTCTCATTTGAATCTGGACCACTAGATCAACATACTTCCATTTAAATTCATTTAATTTTAATTTTAATTGCATTTCTTTGTGCATTTTATTTAAAATAGCAAAACACTTTCAAAAATATTTATCTTTTGCATTTCCCTTTCAAATTTTTTCTCATTCTGAAAATAATTTTTATTTTATTTTTTGCATAAATTTCGTATTTTTAAAATATTTAAATGTTTATTTTAATTAATTAATGGGAATTAATTAATTAAAATACCATTTAAGTTTCTAAAAATCACCAAAAAAATCACATTGCATCTTGATACATTTAGAAACATTATCAAACCCTTCACACAAATTTCTTTTTGGTTCTTGACATATTTTGACATTTTTCTTTGGATTTAGGGTTCTAAAAAATCAATATTTTTATCCTAACTTAGAAAAATTCTTTCTGCCTAACCATGAAGTGTTTGATGATGGTTCTTTTTGCTTTGCATCCCTCATGTCATGTAGTTTCTAGGATAAAATGGGCATGAATTTATCTCTCATTTTCAATTTTTTTGTATTTTTCCTTTTGAGGCACCCTAAAACCCTAGCAAACTTGAGAAAATCATAACTTCCATTAGGTTAAGATTTAGGTCTCCTCCTTTGGGAAGTGAACTTGTATAGGTTTAGGGTATCTTTGATCCCATTTTCAATTTTTTATCTCATACTTTGCTTCTGATTTTGAATTTTGCATTGCATATTGTATGTAAACCCTAATTTTTGCCTTCATTTGCATCCATCTTCCATATGCTTGCATACATGAACTTGCCATGACATTTTGTGCATCCACATGACATCTAAGACATCTTAGGACATATTAGAATCATGTTTGATCATTGCATTATCCATTTGCCTTGTTATGCTTTCATATCATTCCATGTGCATTCATGAACTTTCATGCTTCTTACATGTCTCATTTATATTCCTATCCTTTGTGTGATCATTCACATCTCTTGGTATGCTTTTGCATCATCCATTAGCATCATTTATATCTTGATATGCTTCTGGTTTTGGTTGGCATCATTGCATACTTCTCGTTTGCATTTCATTTCATTTCCTTTTACTAACTTTTCAGGTGGTAAGTACTTTGAGAGGTGAATTTGCCTTCACTTCTCATAATTTCCTCTCATTTCTTTTATGCATCTTTGCTGCATTTTACTTTTGTATTTGAGTGAGCTTGCTCATTCATGTTCCTTCTCCTCTTTATTTCTTCAAGCAACTTATCTTCTTAAGTGAAGTAAGTTGACTTGCTTCTTTCTGTTTCTCCTCCTTCCATCTTTCTTCTTCCTTGGTGGCTCTTCTTGAAGATCTCTTGCAAGCTTCACAAACCCTAGGAACACCCAAGCATGACAATATTTAGGGTTTGATTAGTCCCCCCATTAGTTTTACCTTTGTGTCATCTTTGTGTCTTCTCTCCTCATCTCTTAATCAATGACTAAACCTTCAAGGTTTTAAGGCTTTGTGATTAGGGTTATGCCTGTATCCTTCTATTAGGATGGAGTGTATAACTTTAATCTAAAGTGTTAAACCCTTAATGTGTTTAATTCCTTTAATCAATCCATTTAATAATCACTAAGACATCAAGCTTGTAACTTGGGCCTTGCAATAGGGTTCTAATTCTTCCTTAAATGGTTAAGAAGGACTAACCCTAGTGTTAATGGACAAGTCCCCCTCAAGTTGTCTTACAAACCACAAAATCCACTTCTTAATCTTTCCATTAATTAAAATCCACTTTAATAAAGACTTTGTTTTGTCATGAGGTTAATCCCTAATCATGGATTAAGTTGAGGAGCCTTTCTCAGCTTAAATGTTCTCATCTATTATCCTTCTATTAGGATAGTGTAATGGGTCCATTAAAGCCCTGATTATGGCTTAAACTCATTACTAAACACCAAACAAAAACCCCAAAAACATCTAAATAAATGCAAGTAGGTTAATGATCTTAATCCTACATCATGGTGAGGATGTGATGAGTTTACTAACCCTAATCAGAGGGAGGATGTGATGAGTTTACTAACCCTTGGTTTAGGCTTAAGCTCATTTTCCTATGACAAACTCCGAAAAGAAATAAAAGATTAAAAACACAAAAACAAACAATAATCGTCTCCTTCGGGATTCTTTTCTTATCACCTTCACTCACAAACAAGAACTCGCTTCTTCCGTCTAATGCAAGACAGTCTGCACCTGAGCCAGACAGGTCATACACTTGAGCATAGACAAGTAAGCAGCTCATCAGTCAATTTATCTTTCAGTCTCTTTGAGTCGAACTACGGTGTTCTGACTTCCTCATTGCACAAGAGGATACGTAGGCATAACTTAACAGTTATCGAACAAAAGTCTCTGTATATTCCCCTCTTCCAGCATTATTCTTTAAGCCTCATAGTCTTAAGCTTTGCACTCTTTCCTTGCACTGACACTCCTTTATTTCACTTCACATTTCTTTTGCACTGACACTTGCATTCTTTTCCAGCTTTGATACACAGACTAAGCACTGACACTACCCCTTTAAACACAAATCTTCTAAGCGTGGATCCCGTTGAGTACGACGGACAATCTGGGTGCTAATACCTTCCCAGGTTGTAACCAACCCCCTTTCTCAGTTTCTCTGGTTCGCGACCGTCTTGTCCATCTTTTCTTAGGATTATGCAGCATTACCTTTCCTTCGGGATAAAAATGCCTAGCTGGCGACTCTTTTCATTCTTTTCCTTCGCCGACCGTTCGCGTTTGTACCCCTCTTGACCGGGTGTCATCAGGTGGGAGCGACAGTGTTGTTAAAATCTGCTTGTCAAAGAAGGGTATCTTTCCTGTGTGTGAAGTTGATTGTTCGAGGTGTGCTGAAGCTACAATTTGTTGTGAGCAGTTGAAAATAGAGATTCAAGGTATGATTAATGAGGGAGTTTTGCAGTTTGTCAAGGTTGTACAGGAAAGCGAAGTATCTACAGTAACCATCTTCTACGATCCATCTCCAGTTTCTCCAAGGGCCAAAGCGGCACCGATAACCATCACCACTGCAGGACCAGTAATGTATCAGAGCGATAGAGCCATTCCCTGGAATTATGGTGGCGAAGTATACTGTAACGGCCAGAAGCAAGAGTTGGCCACTTCTAGTACAACCCCAACTCAAGTAGAAAATGTTGGAGTAGGGGGCTTTACTAGAAGTGGAAGGTTATTTGCGCCGGAAACACTAAGAAATAGTGTAATACCACTTAGAAACACCGCAGAAGCCCAGGCTAAAGCGAGAGGGAAGCAGCTAGTGGTTGTCAATAAGCCCGCACCAGTAATTGATCCATACCTTACCTTTGATAAAGAAGCTGAAGAATTTCTGAGAATTATCAAAAAGAGCGACTACAAGATTGTGGACCGTCTGCAACAGACTCCGTTGAAGATTTCCATCTTGTCCTTGCTCATGTGTTCTGACTCCCACAGGAAGGCTCTCTTGAATATTCTGAACAAGGCGTATGTGCCTCAGGATATTTCAGTAAATCAGTTGGAAACAGTGGTATCTAGTGTCAATGCCAGTCACGGATTGGGCTTTACAGACATGGATCTAACATCTGAAGGGCGTGCTCATAATCGGGCACTGCATATCTCTTTAGAATGTAAAGGTGCAGTACTCTCTCACGTGTTGGTAGATACCGGATCGTCATTGAATGTTCTGCCCAAGAAAGCATTGATGAAGTTGGATTACGATGGAGTAGTTCTAAAGCCTAGCGACCTGGTAGTTCGAGCATTTGATGGGTCGAGAAGATCGGTGTTTGGGGAGGTGGAGTTACCAATTAAAGTAGGTCCACAAATCTTCAATACCACATTTTACATAATGGATATACAGCCTGCATACAGTTGTTTGCTCGGAAGACCTTGGATACATTCAGCAGGAGCAGTATCGTCCACACTTCATCAAAAGCTAAAGTTCATCTGAGATGGTCAAATTGTAATTGTCAGTGGGGAAGAAGACATTTTTGTTAGTCATCTGGATTCATTCAAGTATGTAGAGATGGATGGAGAAATAGTTGAGATTCCATGTCAGGCTTTTGAGCCCTTGAAAACTAAACAAGCATCTGCAGTGGCAGCTTCTCCTGAAGAACCAAATAAGGGAGTTTTTGTGGCCTCTTATAAGAAAGATCTTGAGTTGGTAGAGTCAGGGGTGCGAGAAGGCTGGGGCAGTCCAGTAGAAGTGCCAGAAAAGAAAGATATGTTCGGAATTGGTTATCATCCTGGGCAATCATCGTCTGGACCGAGTTATAAAGGTCGTCGAAGCCCGATTACTTTCACGAGTGCGGGAGTGGTGGATTATGGAAACATCAGTGTCGTGCAGGATGACGCAGTTGATAGTGATTGTGACTTAGATGAGTGGATCGGGCCTGCTGTTCTAGGGACTCAGCTTAGCAATTGGACATCAGAAAGGCTTATCTCAGTCACCTCTTTCGAAGAGTAATAATATTTGTTTCTGTTTTTTCTGTATTCAAGCACTATGTCTTGCCTGGGGCATAGTAGCTTTTTGTAAGGGTTCCTTTGTTCTTAACATAATTCATAATCATAAATAAAGCTGACGTTTCACATTCATCCATGTTGTTATTTGTCTTTCATTTTTGCTTTTTTTTTCAAAAAAAGAAAGAAAAGTTTTAAAATGGCAATGTTTCTCATTTTCTCAAGTTTTTGCTAAAGCCTTGCATGAATCACCATTCATGCAGGTGCTCGTCACCGGATCTTATCAATTACGACCCTGTTATGGCTGAGTATGACTTTGACAATCCATTTTATCAAGTCGATGAGAAAGGTGAAGAGGATTACGAACTACCTGAAGAATTGGCCAGACTACTTAAACAGGAGGAGAAGATGATTCAGCCGCATGAAGAAACTGTCGAGGTGATAAACTTGGGTACCGAAGAAGACAAGAAAGAAGTCAAAATCGGGGCCGCATTAGAAGAATCTGTCAAGACTCGTTTAATTGCTATGCTTCGAGAGTATGTTGATGTCTTTTCATGGTCCTACCAAGATATGTCTGGTCTAGACACTGACATTGTGGTACACAAGCTGCCTCTCAGAGAAGGTTATCCTCCAGTAAAGCAGAAGTTGAGGCGCACATATCCTGATATGGTAATCAAAATAAAAGAAGAACTACAAAAACAATTTGATGCTGGTTTCTTGGCCGTGACCAGTTACCCTCCGTAGGTTGCCAACATTGTGCCGGTCCCTAAGAAAGACGATAAAGTTAGGATGTGTGTAGAATACAGGGATTTGTATAGGGCCAGCCCCAAAGATGACTTCCCTCTGCCTCACATAGATGTGCTCGTCGATAATACTTCTCACATTTCTGTGTCTCTTTCAGGGACGGATTTTCCGGTTATAACCAGATTAAGATGTCTCCCGATGATATGGAAAAGACAACCTTCATCACGCCTTGGGGCACCTTCTGTTACAAGGTTTTGCCATTTGGTTTGAAGAATGCTGGAGCCACTTATCAACGGGCGATGGTGACGCTATTTCACGACATGATTCATCATGAAATTGAGGTTTATGTTGATGATATGATAGCAAAATCCCAAACAGAAGAAGAGCACTTGGTTAATCTAGCAAAGTTGTTTGATAGACTTCGGAAGTTCAGGTTGAGGTTGAATCCGAATAAGTGCACCTTCGGGGTCCGTTCCGGCAAGCTACTCGGCTTCATTGTTAGTGAGCAGGGAATTGAGGTTGATCTAGCCAAAGTGAAAGCCATCCAAGAGATGCATGAGCCGAAGACTAAAAAGCAAGTGCGTGGTTTCTTAGGGAGACTAGACTACATTGCACAGTTTATTTCTCAACTAACGGCCACGTGTGAGCCCATCTTTAAGCTTCTGCGGAAGAATCAGGCCATTAAATGGAATGAAGACTGCCAGCAAGCCTTTGACCGAATCAAAGAATACCTGTTAGAACCTCCAATTCTCATGCCTCTAGTGCCAGGGAGACCTTTGATGATGTATCTTACCGTGCTTGAAGGATCGATGGGATGTGTGTTGGGTCAGCAGGACGAGTCTGGTCGAAAAGAGCACGCCATTTATTACCTTAGAAAAAAGTTTACCGATTGTGAGACACACTACTCACTACTCGAGAAAACTTGTTGCACTTTGGCATGGGCTGCTCGCCGACTAAGAGAGTACATGCTGACTCACACCACTCTCTTAATTTCCAAGATGGATCCTGTGAAATACATTTTTTAGAAGCCGGCTCTGACAGGAAGGGTAGCCCGATGGCAGATGATACTAATAGAGTATGATATACATTACAATTTTCAAAAGGAAATCAAAGTAAGTGTATTGTCAGAATACTTGGCTCAGCAGCCAATCGATGATTATCAACCCACGAGGCGAGTTTACGGATGAGGACATCATGTTCCTCAAGATGAAAGACTATGAAGAACCACTTCTGAAGGAGGGGCCAAACCCTGAATCCAAATGGAAGTTGATGTTTGACGGAGCTTTGAACATGAATGGAAGTGGAGTAGGTGTTGTTATCATCTCACCAGAAGGGGTGCATACACCTTTAGCTGCTCGGTTGAATTTCGAATGCACTAACAATGAGGTAGAGTATGAAGCTTGTATCATGGGGGTCGAAGAGGCAATCAACTTGCGAGTCAAAAACCTCGAGATCTTCGTAGATTCTGCTCTGGTGGTGAATCAAGTCAATGGCAAATGGCTAGTTCATCAACCTCACTTGGTTCATTACAGAGATTATGTCAGGAGGCTGTTAACTTTCTTCACCAAAGTCAAGTTGAATTATATTCCTCGAGATGAAAACCAATTCGTCGATGCTCTAGCGACTTTGTCGTCTATGATTAAAGTTTGTCAAGAGAATTTTGTGCCTCGAATCATAGTCTCCCGTCTTGAAAGACCTGCTTATGTCTTTGCGGTTGATGGGGGTGAAGATAACAAACCTTGGTATCATGATATCAAGATTTTCTTGAAGGCTCAAGAATACCCGGCTGGGGCATCCAGTAAGGATAAGAAGACCCTCAAAAGACTGGCAGGTGGTTTCTTCTTGAATCGAGATGGTGTGCTATACAAGCGAAACTTCGACATGGTTCTGCTCAGATGCGTGGATAGACACGAAGCAGACCTGTTGATGCAAGAGGTTCATGAAGGCTCCTTTGGTACCCATGCTGGAGGACATGCTATGGCCAAGAAATTGTTGAGATCGGGATATTATTGGATCACCATGGAATCCGATTGCTGTAAATACTCCCGTAAATGTCACTAGTTTCAGATTTACGCTGATAAGGTCCATGTGCCTCCGAATCCATTGAGTGTCATGTCTTCGCCATGGTCGTTCGCCGTGTGGGGCATTGATATGATTGGCAAGATCGAGCCGACAGCTTCTAACGGTCATCGCTTCATCTTGGTTGCTATAGACTACTTTACGAAGTGGGTCGAAGCGGCATCTTACCAATGTCACTAAACAAGTGGTAGCCCGGTTTATTAAAAGAGACATCATTTGCCGGTACGGAGTTCCTAAAAGAATCATTACTGATAATGGTTCTAATCTCAACAACAAGATGATGGCCGACTTGTGTTAGGATTTCAAAATAGAACATCACAACTCTTCTCCATATCGCTCGAAGATGAATGGCGCCGTCGAGGCAGCCAACAAGAACATCAAGAAGATCGTACAGAAGATGGTTGTGACATACAAAGACTGGCATGAGATGCTACCATTTGTGTTGCATGGGTACAGAACGTCAGTGCGTACTTCAACAGGTGCAACCCCGTTCTCACTGGTGTATGGTATGGAGGTAGTCTTACCAATTGAAGTGGAAATCCTCTCGTTGAGGTTAATGATGGACATTAAGCTAGATGAAGCTGAGTGGCTCCGATCTAGGTTTAATCAATTGAGCCTTATTGAAGAAAAACGTCTAGCAGCTGTATGCCATGGACAGTTGTATCAGCGGCGGATGAAGCAGGCTTTTGACAAGAAGGTACGACCACAAAGGTACATACCAGGTGACTTGGTTCTGAAAAGGATTCTTCCTCCTCTTAATGATCACAGGAGCAAGTGGACACCTAATTATGAAGGACCGTTCGTGGTTAAAAAGGTTTTCTCAGGTGGAGCCTTAATGCTGACAACCATGGACGGAGAAGACTTCCAATCCCATGTCAACGCATACGCAGTAAGAAAATACTTCGTGTAAAAACGACCCGCTGGATAAAAACAGAATAAAGATCCAGGAAAAAATGGGCATCCCGGCGAGCCAAAAACAGAATAAAAGGCTCGGGCAAAAGTTTGGGAAAGCTTGAAAGAAAGAAAAAATGTACACCCGCTGAGTTGAAAAGCCACATTGAACAGCTCAGGCAAAAAAGGGTATCCCGGTGGATTGAAAACCTGAAAGGGAGATCCACGCAAAAGAGGGACTAACACGAACGACTGCGGTCTATGAAATCTGTAACCTATCTACAGATGAGGTTATTCTAAGGGTTGAAGATCAGTTCAATTACCTTTCTCAAGGGGCAGAGCGAGCGGATCGTCTCGAAGATATGCAAGTCATAATCGGGTTGAAACTTGATGGGATCCACTCATTACATTGCCAATAGGATAGTTTGATTTCCTTTTTGGTTGTTTCCTCTTTCCAGGGAACTGCTTCCTTTGTATTGCCTATTCATGGCCATTTTTCCGAATCAATCAAAATTCAACTTCAGTCAACTTGTGACTATCTGCTTCTCGTTTTTGTTTTTCATCTAGCATTGATTGATTGCGAAAACGTCCAGCAATTTGTGATTTATATTGTGTTGTGAACACTTGAATGCTTTCTAACTCATGCAGGAGGACCAAAACATTTAATACAACTCTGAAATGGTGTCAAGATGCCCAGATAATGATTCATGCTACGAGCCTGGGGCAGGAAGGTCCCAAAATAACTCTCCATGTTGCAGGCACTATCGGTCGTGTTTATGCAGGTATAGGTGTTGCTAACAGAGCTAAAAGCAGATTCCCAGGAAGGACATTTCTTTATGCTTGAACAAGAGTAGGTATCTCCTAGGGTGTCTCCAGTCATCCCTAGTAAAGTTGGAAGTTGAAATCTCTCCCAGCAAGGCAGCAAAATATGGGTGTCCTCCCCAAACAGAAGTTTTCCTTCAAATACGGGGGCAATTCCCAGCAGTACAAGGAGTGTCTTTCCTCCCCAGCAAGTTGCTTCCTCAGCAATGTCATGCCTTTGGTTCCCAGCCAAGTTAGGAGGTCTCCACTTCCCCATCAAAGTTCAAGAAGGGTTCATCTCCAGCAGGGTCTTGGCACTCCAATCTTAAAAGTCCAATTTATTTTTGGCAATGGCGGTTGTTCAGAGCCGGTGTATCATTGACAGCTTTCCCCGTAGAGTTGTCTCCTCCTCATCAGGATGGATCAGATCATTGCAGTGATCATCATTTCTCCCTAGTCAAGCCATCTGGGATACTTGCAGTCTCCTTTTCGGGAGATCCTTTGCATTTGAATTTGCATAATCATCATTACATTTTCATCCTCCAAAACGTAGCATTTCCATCCTCATGGAGCATTACGCCATAAATTCAAACATATGCATGCCAACATGGGCCAGTTTTTAGGTATATTACGTATGACCTATAACATCTTCTCAACCTGAAGTACTCCACACAGAGGATGCCAACATCATTTTTCAGAGATCCTTGTCTTTTCAAGTCAATGTTTGTCACTTATTCCGCATCTTGTTTGGTACAACAGTCGCGTCGCAGGTTCTCATTGTATACAACGGTCCTGTTTGCCTGGGCTCTCGTTTATGTACAATGATCCAGTTCCATCCTGTCCTATTTCCATTGTAGTTTCTGGTTATCGACTGAGGCCGGTATACCATTGCGTCTCCATTTGAGGATGGTTTCGTGTTAGATCCGATGATCTTTTGAGAATCGTCATTCAAGGATGGTGTTCTTTTCTTCAAGTCCTTCCGAGGTTGGTCTTGTTGTTGTGGTTATCATTTGAGGATGATAGACCATTTTGAGCTTATTGATTGAGGTCAGTTTGTCTCTTTTGCAAAGTCTGTCTGAGGTCAGCCTTTGTTGTTTCTGGTTATCGACTGAGGCCGGTATACCATTGCGTTTCCATTCGAGGATGGTTTTGTGTTAGATCCGAGGATCTTTTGTGAGTTGTCATTCGAGGATGGCATTCTTTTCTTCAAGTCCTTCTGAGGTTGGTCTTGTTGTTGTGGCTATCATTCGAGGATGATAGACCATTTTGAGCTTATTGATTGAGGTCAGTTTGTCTCTTTTGCAAGGTCTGCATAAGGTCAGTGTTTGTGTTTTTGGTTATCGACTGAGGCCGGTATGCCATTGCGTCTCCATTCGAGGATGGTTTCGTGTTAGATCCGAGGATCTTTTGAGAATTGTCATTTGAGGATGGCATTCTTCCCAAAATATTTTATTTCCCACAGAGTTCAAATTTCCAGGCTTTATTCGAGTATTCAATCACTTCATACCTTGAATGTCTAAAAGCTCTCGCAATTATTCGTCAGGCCAGCAGATGATTGAATAGGGGCAGATGTAATACCTCAAAATTTTCCATCTCATTTCCTCAACATTTTGCATAGCATTTTTCATACATAGATTCATAAAATAACCAAAAACATTGCATCATATGTAGCATAGCTGAGGCATGGGTATGTGATCAATGATTGGAGCAACTGAAGGCATTACAAAGGCAATCAAAGGGCCGCGAAGCATGTCAACCTTGTGCAAAGGGTTCACAATATCCCACAAGTCTTCATTTGAAGCCACAAGCCATGGAAAGATGGGGTTTAATCAAAGGATGCAAGCAGTGCAACATCTCTTGATAAAATGGGCCAAATTAGGGTTTCACTTCTATGGGGCTTCTGCATGAAGTTGCGATTCCAAGAGGATTTCTTTGCATTATGTAGGGTGTCAAATGCCTAGGGTTCAAATTTCATCCACAAAATCACTTTGGAAGAGGTTTGACTGACCAGATGACTGAATATCAAGGAATTAGGGAAAAGGCAACCGAGCTAGGTAAAACAGGGTTGACTCCTGACTTTTATGACTGAAATCATGAAATTAGGGTTACAATGATCCTATGGTTCAAATTTGGTCAAGAAACGATGGAGGAATCATAAAAAAATCAAAGGAGAAAATCATTTGAAAAGTGGTTAATTTCATATTTCCCTCCACTTTTCCTTCCACTTTCCTTCCACGCTTCCTTTCACTCCTTCCCTCTTGTTTTTCCATTCCAATTCCACTCCATTTCCCTTGGAAACTTCTACCATGTTC
Source organism: Lathyrus aphaca (assembly GCA_963966055.1). Classification (NCBI taxonomy): domain Eukaryota; kingdom Viridiplantae; phylum Streptophyta; class Magnoliopsida; order Fabales; family Fabaceae; genus Lathyrus; species Lathyrus aphaca. The sequence goes on from OZ014519.1 coordinate 444,323,257, forward strand.
TACCATCTTCTAGAATATTCCTTCTCCTAACCTAGCTCCATTGCTAAATCTTAACCTCATTACCAAACCATAATTTTGGATCCCAAGCCTAATTTTTGGGCCCCAAACCTAAGCCATATTTAATCCATTTTCATCCAAACCAAAGAATGTTTTCACACACACAATTTTCATTCACAAGTTTCCAAATTTTCCATTCTCTCACAATCACTTTTTCTCTCTCACTTTTCCTCCATTTTCCCTTCTTTCACTAAAGCTTTTTGAAGAAGTTCTTCAAGTTTCACATTGAAACTTGAAGATCTTGAAGCTTAGCCTCCAACCTCCATTGATTTGTGGATTGTGGAAGAATAAGCTACTGATTTTTGTGAGGATTTCGGCTTATCGGAAGCGCACGAAGGTTCAAGCATCAAGAACGCATTTATTTTGCAGTTTCGCGGTTTTCGTGGTTTTCTCTTTGATCAAGCTCCGATTCTTGCAACATTCACCGAAGAACTTCTCCGCTTCGTAGGTTGGTGATCTAAATCGCTTCTTCTTTAAGTTATTCTATTCATCTTGCCACTTTTGGCGTTCTTTAATTGCTTTTTGTTTTGATTGCGATCGATTACGTTTTCATTATGTGTTGCTTGCGATTTGTGTTTCTTAATGGATTAGAATTTAAGGTGTAGATGATTATAGGATATAGCATGTGTAAATAAGCCCCAATTAAGTAGAAATTATTGTTAACATGTTCCTAGGTATGTTAGGGAGCATTAGAAGTGAGTTTGTGGCCAAAAGCACCTATTTCCTAACTTTTTTCACATTCTGGACCAGTGTTAACCGGTTAACCATTTGGTTAACCGGTTAACGGGTGCGTATTGGCCACAAAACAAGGCAGTTTTAGGTCCGTTAACCGGTTACCCATTTGGTTAACCGGTTAACGCTGTTGATTTTTGGATTTTTTGGCTTAGTTCATAACTTAGTTCTTGTTTCTAGTTCCTTTAATGATCATACATGTTTAGGTATTGATTTTAGGGAATTTTTGGGTCCATTTCCAGTAGCTCATTGTCGTACCCCGAAAAATACGACCTCACGCTATCCGAATGAACGGAGCCGCGCGCCGGACGGTCTGAAGAGTCGCCACCTAATTCTATTTATTCCCGAAGAGGGAAAGGGAAGATATAGATACAACCCGGGAGGAAAAGGATGAGGACAAAGGTCGACGGAACCATTGCCTGGGTTCGGGAGTCGGTTATGCAGGGGGAAGGTATTAGCACCCCCTACATCCATCGTACTCGATGGGAACCATCTAAGTTATCGCGCGAGAAAGGATGTCTATGCTTAAACGAATTGCTTGCTAGAGGGAAATGAGTTGAATTATAAGTTAGATTGAACCTAGGTGCTCGGCAAGGATTGAGATCCTCGTGCCTACGTACTCCCGTGTGCAATGGGAAAGTCAGAGCCTCGTAGTTCGGCCTACTAAGGGTAATGGATGTCGATTTTATTACCTTTCGTCGATGAAAGGGTTTAGGAGTTGAAATGCACTAAAGACTATGGATAGTTTATCTCGCCCAACAGGACGAGTGTCCTGCGTCGAAATAATCGGAGCGAGTAACGAAAGCTCGTTATCCCCCTTTCTACCGCTTAAGGCTCGTGGCGTACAAATCTTCTCGTATTTATTAAAGTGTTTTTATTTCCTAAAGCCGCTTGACGTTGGATCAAGGGTTTGGATCTAATCGAAACATTTTGGTTTTTTGAAGTTTAGAGGGTGCATGCAAATAGAGGTTTATTTTGTGGTTTGTCAGCGAGGCACGAATCGCTCGGCTCGCAAAGGTGGAGTGGATCCTAAACGAAAAAGATAACTGAAAAATAAAGTGCAAGTGTGCAAGTGCAATCGCTTGGCGTTGGACCAAGGATTCAGAAATAAAATGCGAGAAAATAAATTGCGTACAAAGTAAGGGGAGAGGGGTACAAAATAAATACAGGGGATTGCGAGAAATAAAAGGTATCATTGTATTTTGCCCAAGAGGAAGCGTGTGTGCAGTGTTTTTGAACTATTCGAAGGCGTTCGGCCTGTTTGATCGGGACGCAACTATTTGAAGGCGTTGGACCTTTTTCGAGCGAAAACAACTATTCGAAGGCGTTGGACCTTTTTGGGACGCGACGAAATTTTGTTCGTTTACTGCCTTAGAATCGGTTCAAAATGGGAACCATTCTATAAGGAGTCGAATCGTAATTTGAAATGCGAAAAAATAAATAAATTAAATGAATTGAATTGTTAGAAAAAATAAAATAATGAATATAAATAATAAATGAATTAAATAATATCAAGGATAATAAAATGAATTAAATTAAAATACATGTTTGTTTTGTCGGAATGATAAAATGAAAAATTAAATACAAAGGGGGGGCCTCATATTGACCAAAAATTACCGATTAAAATCGGGCGAAAAATTGGCCGTTTGTTATATCATTGGCCCCAAAAGGGGGAAAATAGGAAATTCAAAATTAAAAGAATATTAAATGCTTCACTAATATTTTTTTATATATATAAAAACATTTTTCTAAACAATAAGACCAAAACAAAAAAATAAAAAATAAGTAATAATAGTAATCAAAACCGCAACAACACTAATAAAACTAAGTAAAATAAAATAAATATTGAAAAGAATTAAGGGTTAAATCCGTTGGTGCAGATAGTCAGGGGTGGTGTATACACTAATAGCATAGCATGGGCCCAAGGCCTGAATCATAATCCATTCAATCAGAAAATTAAAAAGACAGAATAATAATAATAATAAAAAAAAATGAAAAAAAAGAGTAAAATTTATTATAAGAAAATATAATATATAAAAAACTCAGTAATATTTTCAGAGAACAAAAAACAAATTGGAAAAGGGAAGAATACGAATGAGAAAACCTCAATCCTCACCCTCGGATTTCTCTCGCTCACGGTGAGGCTGCTCCGTCTCCCTCTCAAATCGCGTCAATTTTTCCGCGGATCTGTCTCTCTCTCTCTTGGCTCGCACGGTGGCTTCTGGTAATTGTTCGGCGTTGGCGGCGGCGATTGGCCGGTGAGCTGACCGGCGGTTCTGGGTTCACGCACGGGTTGGTGATGGCTTCAAGGATTTTCGGTTCAAATCTTGTTTATAGTTTGTGGGTTTTGTTTTCGGATCTCAATCTCTCTGTGTTTCTGTTTGGTTTGTTACGGGTTGGGGGTTGCAGGTTTCGAACAGTTTGGTTTTGTGACGGTTTGTATCGGTTTGATTGGGTGTGGATTGGTTCTGTGAGCGTATAAGAGTGGCTCGCGATTTCTGATTCGGCTTGTCTTTCGGTGGTCTTCGCGATTCTGCGTTTGGTGGTTGACGTGTGGTGGTGTGTGTCGGAAATGGTTTGTGGTTTGCGACGCGGACTGAATCGGTTTTCGTTTGAGCAAGGAAGAAGGTAAAGGTGAGTAAAGGTGAAGGGTGGTGATTATGAAGCAGAGGGAGGGTTGGCTTCAACGGCGGATCTACGGCGGCGAAGGTGAGGTAGTGAGGTGTATTGTGGTAAGTTTACTGTGTTTGGTTTGCGTTTGAGGTGTTTGGTTCGGAAACGCTGATTTTCTTAATCCTAACTCTCAGTTTCAAGTCTCACCTCTCTCTGATTCATCTTTTTGTGTGTTTTGTTTTTTGGTTTTTTGTTTCAATCTCCTTCATCTCATACTTTCTGGCTTTTTGGTTTTGTGGATGATTTTTGTTGAAGGTGGGTGATGAAGGTGTTAGGTGATGGATGGTTCTGAGCGGAAGGTTTTGGTTGTTTTTGCGGTTCAGTTTTTTTGACTTTGATCTCACAAATCTCTTTCTGATCTCACTCTGTTTGTTTTCGATTTTGGTTATGAGTTTGTTTTGTTGAATAAAGGTTGCAAAGGCCTGCAACACAGAAAAATAAAGGTAGGGTGCGAGGTTTTTTATTTGGTTGTGTGTTGTTTATGAAGAAGAATATGAGTTATGGTGGTTTATTGATGGAAGAAGGTGAAGGTTGAGTGATTTGTGGTTCTGATTTTGGTGTGGTTGTTAGTGATATGAAAATGGTGGTTTTGAGTGATAGGAGGTTTACGGAAAGGTTGAGAAAAAGATGGTGAGAAATAAAGGTTTGAAGGTGAAAAAGAAGGTAGGTTGAATTGTTTACTGAGTTTTTGTGTGAAGGTTGGTGATGAGTAGGAAAAACAAGTGAGTGAAGTTGTTTTGTTAAAGGTGTATTTGAGGGAGGTTGTGAAGATTTTTTGAAAATGATATCAAGGTTTGAAGAAAGGATGAATGGTTTGTGAAATGGTTTTCTGATTTTCTGCTCTTATTTTCCTGATTTTTTTGTATCAGTTTGGTGAAATTTGTGGAAACGGTTAAGGGTGTGTAGCAATGAGACAATATGCTGCTGTGAATTCTGTTCATATAGTACACAGGTTGTGCGTTTCCTTAAAGATAATGGAGGAGGTTGTTAGAAGTGGAATTGAAAAAGTGGACAGGCTGTAAAATTGGTTATTTACGTTTTGTAAAAAAAATTGTGGAGGAATCGTACAGGTTGTTGTTAGTGGAAAAAAGAAAAAGTTTGTTACATAATTTTGGTGAGGTAGTGACAAAGAAAAACGCTCTGTCATGTGTTGTTGTGATGAAAAAGTGGGGTGGACACTTGGTTGCATAACATAAAAGCAAAATTATAATAATAACAATTAGTAATAATAATAAAAATACTGATAATAATAATATATATAATAAAATGTATAATATTGATAATAATAATAATAATAACAATAAATAAATAAAAAAAGTAATAATAATAGTAATAATAGTAATAATAATAATAATAAAAAGTAAATAAAAATGAATGTATAACAATAATAAAGAAAGTGACTAATAATGGAAAAATATAATAACAATAATAATAAAAATTAAAAAAGTTAATAATAATAGTAAAAAATGATTTAATGTGTACATTTAGAAAATGGAATACAATAACAATAGAAAATGAGGTTTTTTTGTAATTTTGTGTGAACAATGGATTTTTAAGAAAGAAAATGAAAGTAGAATGGAAAATACAAATAAAAGAAGATATATATATATATTTTTTCGTATTTTTGATAATGAAGTGAATAATCTATAAAAATAAAAGGAGGTTTTTTTTTTGAGAACACAAAATGCATTTTTGGATTTTTGAAGCATATTGGAAAACAGAAAATAAAATAGCACAGGTAGGACAAATTTGGGGTATGACACTCATTCCCCCATTTTGAGTCGTTTCGACGCGTTTCCGTTCATGTTGCGTGTTATGCGTTTTTGTATTCCTTTGAGTATAGCTTGTTTCCATGCATTTTTGTTGCCATGTTTATGCATCATTTGGCATGTGAATGATCATGTTGCATTCTGTTTTTACATGTTTCACATTGCATTGAGTCATTTTGCATTTCATTGTATCAAGATATGTTGCATTTTGCATAATCATGTATGTATGTGCATTTGGTTTCATTTGGTTGCATGCTTGATCGTATCATTCACATCAATTCAATTCTGAATTTTGCATTAAGTTTGAAATTATGTTTGAGCTATCGTATTGCATGTTCATAATCAATAATCATCATGTTCATATGCCATGTTCATGTGCCAAATTTTGCATACTTGTTGCACAATCCACCATGTGATGCATTCTTGCATAATTCTTCAAAAATGTTCATGTTCTTGCATTTATATATGTTGATTTAGGTTCAAGTGCATGTTCATGATGAATATGTATATGTTTCATTGAGTTTGTGCATTAAAAAATGAAAATAATCAAATTTGGATTTTTGCATTTCACAGCTGACTTTGCATATAGGTGCTGTAAAATACATGTTTTTTGTTATACTTGCATGTTGTATTTGACTTTCTACACCTACCTTTTCATGTTGCATGTTGGCTGTAAAAAGTTGCTTGGTGTTATGCATTGTTTCCATAGTTGTTTGGGTAATAGGGGTTGTAGTAGGTGCTGTATTTTTTGTCTTAGCATTTTTTAGTTCTCTAGAATTAAGAGAGTCATTAGGATTTAATTAGGGTATTTTTTCTTTATTATTTTAAATAAAAAAATGCACACTAATATTTGTTTTGTAGAGGGAAAGATTGAGGTAAGTTTCCTTCAACTTATTCTTTTACTTTCTTTATGTATTTAATTTGCATTTAATTTCCTTTACTTTTCATACTTGTGTTTAGTAGGATTTCCCCCTCTTTTTGTAGAATCCACTTAACTTCTCTAGGAAGTAAGTTGCATTCTATTATTTTCTCCTTAGGATTAGAAAAAACCTCATAAACCATAGGACCATCATTTTGATAAATAACTTAGGGTTGTGTCTTAGTCCCTTAGTTTTTCGCCTTTTGCAACTTGAGTCCTTCTTTCTCATCTCATAAAGAAAAACAATAAAACACCTAATAAAGGTTGAATGTTCTTATACGCCATGAGACTTTGTTGCGGAGTACTTATACATGTCCTGTTTCGGGGCGAGGTGTAAGTATTTACCACGATGGACAGGTCTTAGTATGAGAATGTTCACAAACAAATTCAAAACATTTCTCATAAAAGACAAAAACAAACAATAAGCGACTATCCTGCGGGAACTTCTCTTCTCATCTCATTCACTCATAACGCGAACTCGCGACGACTTGTCTCGCATGCAAGACAGTAAACGCACTTGTACCATACGAGCCTGCAACACCTGAGCATAGACATACGGAGTTCCAGCCATAAAAAACACAAACAAATAGTTCCCGCCTTAATTAGGCGAACTACGTCGACTCTGATCCTCATTTTCTCGATGAGGTACGTAGGCAGCGGGGTCGGGCCCGTTCGAGCACATTCTTTATTTTCCCTACATTTCCCTCTTTCGTTCCATTCTCATTTCCAATTCCCTTCCTCATTTCAGTTCACTTCCCTTCCAGTTAGCAGTTCTTATTCAGCAGTTTTATTCTTTCTCACCCTTTGAAACAAAACAAACAAGCGTGGATCCCGTCGGGTACGGCGGACAATCTGGGTGTTAATACCTTCCAAGGTCGTAACCGACTCCCGAACCCAGATCTTTGGTTTTCAGGACCTTGTCCTTTCCTTCTTCCTCAGGTTTGTGCATCATTACCTTTCCCATTCCTTCGGGATAAAAATGCATGGCTGGCGACTCTACCTTTTCCGCGCCACTTTTGCGTTTGTACTAGGATGAAAATCCCGGGAGCGACAGGTTGAATATCTATAACATAGAAAGTACTCTTGAATACCTGAGACCCAATCTTCACAGGTAGCTCCACCTCCCTGAACACAGACCTCCGGGACCCGTCAAAGGATTTTACAATCAAATCACTGGGTCATTAAGACAATACCCTCAACATTCAACTTCATTAGGGCCTTCTTAGGAAGCACATTAAGAGAAGAACCCGTGTTTACCAAGACATGTGATAGAACAGCACCCATACACTCCATGGTGATGTGTAGGGCCTTGTTGTGATTGCGTCCTTCAGAAGTGAGATCTCTTTTTGTGAATCCCAACCCATGGCTGGCGTTCACACTTGCTACCATGGCCTCCAACTGGTTAACAGTTATCTCCTATGGTATATATGCCATTTGTAAAACTTTCAGCAGAGCCTCCTGATATGCCTGAGAACACATTAACAATGACATAATAGATATCTTGGATGGAGTTTGATTCAGCTGTTCAACCACTTTATAGTCGCTTTTCTTAATTATTCTCATGAACTCTTCAACTTCTTTTTTAAAAGTTCCTTGACTAGGAGAAGGAGTTGTCACCTCTTCAGTTGCTATTTGCTTGCCTTTAGCTTTTGCAACAACCTCAGCTTTTGGATTGCCTCTAAGAGCTTGAGGGGCAAAGAGACACCCACTCCTTGTAAATCCACCAACTCCTCCGACATTCACCACAGTCGGGTCAATTGTCACTGATTCATTCTCCACCTTCTGACCATCTACATACACGTCCGGGCCATAGTGCCAGGGAATGGCCTTGTCATCAGTATAAGGACTGGTCCCGGAACTGTAATGGTAACTGGACTCACTTCTGGAACATAGATAGTCACAGGTTCTCTCCGGGCAGGAACCTCAGCAGGATCAAAATAAATTGTTATGGTGGACACACAATCACTTCTATTGTCGACTCTATCAAACTGTAGCGACCCCTCATTAATCAAACACTGCAGCCCAGCTTTCAAATCCCCACAAACATTAACCGAATTCAAACAAACCTCATAGTCATGATCACACCCTGGGAATACTTTCCCTTTCAGAAATCTATCTTTCACGACTAGCAACGAAGTCTTCACTTCATCCACATTCAAGATCAAGTTTAACCTCTCACCGTTATCAACAACATTTATTCTGGCCCCTCCATGATTTGGAATGGGGTTTGATGTAACATTTGTAGGTGGTGCGAAGTTAATTGCCTTTGAGTCAATCAAGTCTTGGACCTTATGCTGAAATGCCTTGCACTTCCCCGTTGAATGCCCAGGAGCTCCTGAATGAAAAGTTCATCTTGCATTAGCATCATACACCACTGGAAGCTCTCCAGGTGGTGGTGGTTCTAATGTCCTCAACTGAACCAAGTTCAAATCAAACAATCTTTGAAGTAGTGTCGTGTATGTCATTGGGATGGCCTCAAGCACCCTGTTAGCTGGACGAGCTTGTCTCTGTTGATAGGGTCTTTGCTGATAGTTATTGCGTTGTGGTTGTTGTTGTTGTTCCTGTTGTTGGGTTTGTTGCACAGGACTTGATGGAATGGTGACAAATGCAACTTGCTCATAGGATCCTCTGTATCCACGACCCCGACCTCGATTGTACACAACATTAGTTTCTCCTTCCCTTCTTCTTGGAGGTCCATTAAAAGCTTTTCGAACACCGCTTGAGCTATCTTCCCCAGTGTCTTGAATTTTTCCCATCTTCAGAAGAGTTTCGACCCTCTCTCCAGCTATCACGATGTTGTTAAACTTTGTTGCTGAACAAGACGCCAGCCTCTCTATAAACATACCCTATAGTGTTCCCATGAACATGTCTGTCATTTCATTTTCCAACAAGGGAGGTTGCACACGAGCAGCAAGCTGACGCCACCTCTGGGCATACTCTTTGAACCCTTCTTTAGCACTCTAAGACATGGCCTGCAACTGGGTACGATTTGGAGCCATATCCAAATTATACTCATACTGCTTTACAAACGCCTCAGCTAAATCCTTCCAACTTCGAATATTGACTATGCTCAACTTCATGTACCATTCCAAGGAAGCTCCCACAAGACTATCCTGGAAGTAATACATCCACAGCTTCTCATCGTCTGTATGAGTGGCAATCCTTCCCACAAAAGACTGGAGGTGAGTTTTCGGGCAAGCCGTGCCGTTATACTTATCAAAAGTAGGGACCTTGAATTTGTAGGGAATTCTCACCCCTGGCACCAAGCCAAAATCAGTGATGTCAAACCCCAGAGAACTCTGAGATTGAATGGCGCAAATCTGCTCAGCCATTTCTTCGAACCTTCTATTCATGTCAACCCCTCGGCCTTCCGCCTCATCCAGCAAAGTGAATTGTTCATCCTGCCCATCCATCTGCAGATTATTCACTCCATGATTGACAATAGTGACCCCTGGTTGCACCACAGGGATCTCAACGTTACGGGCGCCAGCCCCGTTTCCATTAACTCCATATGTTGTCCCATTATTCCTGACTTGACTGTTTTCTACCATTTTGTGCAGGCGCTCTTGAGTTTGACCCATCCCAGCCATAAGGGTCATGAAGTTGTCCATTCTTGTCCTTAGGTCATCCAGATCCGCTTGCATCTGATCCATTGTGTAAACACCCCAAATTTTCCCTCACTAATTTCATACCATGGCTTGTGATCTTTCATGATTGCCTTAGTTTAAGCATACCATCTCATATTGCACTTTTGTTTCACTGCATTAGTTCAAGTTCATCTGCATCTAGGGTTTGTGATCTGAGCAATCCAAAGATCCTTCTGAGCCACTCCAAAGGTCTCCAATCATTCCAAGAGGGTCCATGTATGTTCTATCATAATTCTACATCCCTCAAATATCAAGGAAGTCAAGAAGTCACAAGAACTTGGCAAGCATGGAAGCAGAGCTAGGGTTTCACTGCACAGATGACCTGAAATTAGGGTTTTGGCTTCAGAGGCCATAACTCCAAATTTTTTGGTCATTTTTGTTTCATATAGTCTCAATATGTTATAAGGATCATGTGTACCAAGTTTGATGAAGAAATTCATTGTGAAAGTCATCTGTTCACTGGGTAACTTCTTGAGCAAGTCAGAGCAAAATCAGGGCATCTGAGGCCCCCAACAATGGAACCAAAGTGGATTTTTTTATCAAATTGAAGTTATATGATCTTTATTTGATCATTGAAGTGCTTGGAAGTTCACAAAATTGAAGAAAATTGAGCTAAACCAAAAGTTGCCAAAAATGGAAATGACTTGTAATGGAAACTTTCCATTTTGGGTAAGTATTTCAACCTCCTCTTTCTCAACCAAAAATGCTTCAAATGAAAAATTGTTGGTCATGAAAGTTGTAGATTGGATCATTCCCTTTTCAAAAAGTACAAGAACAAGTTCTAATTCATTATGGAACTCAAGTTATGATCTTTCAAAGTTGGCAAAAATCCTATAATTTTCACTTTCACACCAAAGAGGATTTTTTGCAAAACCACTTGCCAAGCCATTTTGTCACCTCTAATACACTTCTATGCATCATACAAACATAGTGCATTGCCTAAGAATCATAATTGGCCCAAGAATCATCTCATTCTATGCCTTGCACATGAAGAAATCACAAAGGGGCCAAACTTCCTCAAAATTGCAAAATGATACACAACCATGCTTCCACTTGCTGAATCACCACAACACACATTCCATGGTTCTCCTTGATCTTTGCTGAGCCAGGACAACCCAAAGGCCAGCTGCAACATGAGCCCATACCTCAAGTACAAGTTTTGTTGACATTTTGCAAGAGAGCCCATACCAATCACCATAGGCCACAATAACTCTTCTGACCTATCAAAGCTTGTTATGTGGACCAAACACAACTCATAACACACATCACACAATCCTAACACCTCAGAATCATCAAGCTTCACAAAAATCACCCCAAAGCAAAAACCTTCGAAACTTTCTGTCCAGCTATCAAACTCCAAAACAAACATCACCATTCATTCAGAAATGATCCATAGAGCATAAACCAACCATCAAACAAGCTTCAAAGCCTCTCTGCACAAAACACGATTCTGGTGCAGCAAGAGTGCAAGCTTTCATTCCAGCCATTCTAAGCTTCATCAAAGCATCAAAGCTTCATCAGGAGGTCAAGAGGAGTGGTTTTGCACAAGAGAGGAGGTCCAAAAGCTCCAAACTGAGAAAGCTCAAGCTCAGGTAACCTCAAGAACTTTTTTTTCCATAAATGCAATTTTTAGTTCTTAGATTGTTCTTTATGCTTTGCTGATCACCATGATATATTTACTTTTGAAAATGGTTGCGAAATGAGCATGTACTGACTGTCTGAAAGTTTCATCATTTTTGTGTTCTTCTTCGAATCTTGAGTTTCAGCCATGAGAAATTAGTTTTAAGGGTGGATTCTTGTTTAGGGAGAGGAGAGGAGTTGATCTGGAGCTTTAGAGCTCCAGAAATGGCCTAGGGAAGAAGTTGGGTTGAAGGTCTCGCCGGAGAAGACGACCGGAAGTCTTCTCCGGCCACCTGAAACTGATTAGGGTTAATGACGTGTTTAGGGCTAAGTTTGAATTTGGGTCGTTGGATGTGGATTAGGGTTAGGCTATGGATGGCTCAGATCAGCTCATTAAGTTTAAATCATGATTAATTAATTAATTAATTAAGTTTAACTCAGTTTGAATTGTGACCGTTAAGATGCGCGCGCGGTCTTCCCTCCAAACCCCAGCTTGATTCTGATCCCTTGGATCAGCTGACTTTTATTTAAATCCATTTTTATTTCATTTTATTCCATTTATTTTGTACAATTAATTTAAAATACTTAGAAAATTCTAAAAAAATATTTTCTTCTGCATTTTGATTTCAAATATTTTTCTCCACCCAAAAAACTTTTTATTTTTATTTTTTACATTAAAAAATCATTTTAAAAATATTTAAATGTTTATTTTAATTAATTAATGGAAATTAATTAATTAAAATATCATTTAGGTTTCTAAAAATCCCAAAAAAATTCACATTGCATCTTAGGACATTTAGAAACATTGTCAAACCATTCACACAAATTTCTTTTTGGTTTTGATCCAACTTTGACATTTTTCTTGAATTTAGGGTTCATAAAAATCCCTTTTTGGAACCCTAACTTCAAGAATTCTTTTCTGCCTAACCATGAAGGGTTTGACATTGATTCTTTTTGCATTGTTCTTCATATGGCATGTAGTATCTAGCATATTTTTGTAACAAATTTATCTTGCATTTTCCATTTCATTTACATTTTCCCTCTTAAGGCACCCAAAAACACGAGCAAACTTAGAAAATTCACAACTTTCTTTAGGTTAAGAGTTAGATCTCCTCCTTTGGGGTATGATATCATATGGGGTTAGGGTTCCTTTGAGTTCATTTGCAATTTTTTATCTTATGATTTGCTTCTGTTTTTGACTTTTGCATCTCATCCTTTCATGTAACCCTAATTTTACATGTTCATTTGCATTCATCTTGCATATGCATCCATACATGAACTTTCCATGACATTTCTTGCATTCACATGGCATCTAACACATCTTAGGACATATTATAATTATGCTTGATCATTTCTTCATTCATTTTCCATGATGTGCATTCATTTCATTCCATGAACTTTCAAACTTCAAAGCATGCATCCTTTGCATTCCATCTCTTGTATGAACATTCATTTGCACTTTGTATGCCTTTTCATCATCTCATAGCACCATTTGCATCATGTGTTTGCTTCTGGTTTTGTCTTTACCTTTTCATACATTTCATTCTCATTTCATTTCTTTCCTTTATGCTAACCTTTTCAGGTGGTAAGTACCTTGAGAAGTGAATTTGCCTTCACTTTTCATTTCTCTTCTCATTCTTATTATGCATCATTACTGCATTTTTCTTTGCTTTGGAGTGAGCTTGCTCATTCATGTTCATCACTCACTTTCTTTCTCCAAATTACTTATCTTCTTCAGTGAAGTAAGTGACTTGATTCTTCTGATTCTCCTCCTTTCATCTGCTTCTTCCATTGGTGGCTTCTCTGAAGATCTCTTGCAAGCCTTACAAACCATAGGAACATCCAAGCATGACAATAATTAGGGTTGATTAGTTCCCCTTTTAGCTTTTAGCTTTGTGTCTTCTTTGTGTCTCTCTTCTCATCTCATCATTAGAGACTAAACCTTTAAGGTTTTAAGACTTTGTGATTAGGGTTATGCCTGCATCCTTCTCTTAGGATGGAGTGTATAACTTTAATCCTAAGTGTTAAACCCTTAATTTTTTTAAACCTCTTAATCAATCCATCTTAATAATCACTAAGACAATAGCTTGTAACTTGGGCCTTGCATTAGGGTTCTAATTCTTGCTTTATTGGTCAAGAAGGACTAACCCTAGTGTTAATGGACAAGTCCCCCTCAAGTTGTCTTACAAACCATAAAATACATTTCTTAATCTCACCCTTAATTAAAATCCACTTTAATAAAGGTTTGTTTTGTCATGAGGTTAATCCCTAATCATGGATTAAGTTGAGGTATCTTCCTCAGGTTAAGTGTGCTCATCTATTATCCTTCTATTAGGATGGTGTAATGAGTTCACTAATCCTTGATTATGGCTTAAACTCATTACTTAACACTAAACAAAAACACCAAAAACATCTAAATAATCACAAGTAGGTTAATGATCTTAATCCTACATCATCATGGTAATTAAGTTTGAGGTGTTTATCTCATACTTATGGCATTCTCATTATCCCTAAACAAAGGGAGGATATGATGAGTTTACTAACCCTTGGTTTAGGTTTAAGCTCATCAACTTATGACAAACACAAAAAGCAATAAAAGATTGAAAACACAAAAAAAAATAATCGTCTCCTTCGGGATTCTTTTCTCATCATCTTCACTCATAAACGAGAACTTTCTTCTTCTGTCTAATGCAAGTCAGTTAGCACTCGAGCCAGACGAGTCATACACTTGAGCATAGACAAGCAAGCAGTTCACAGTCAATTTACTTTTCAGTCTCTTTGAGTCGAACTACGGTGTTCTGACTTCCTCATTGCACGAGAGGATACGTAGGCATAACTTAACTGTTATCAAACAAAAGTCCCTGTGTCTTCCCCCCTCTCAACATTCTCTTTAAAGTTGCGTTCCTGAGCACCTCACTTCATTTTCTTGCACTGACACTTGCACATTCTTTTCCAGCTTTTGCACACAGATAGCACAAACACTACCCCTTTAAACACAATCTTTTAAGCGTGGATCCCATCGAGTACGAAGGACAATCTGGGTGCTAATACCTTCCCAGGTTGTAACCAACCCCCTTTCTCAGTTTCTCTGGTTCGCAACCGTTTTATCCATCTTTCTAGGTTTATGCAGCATTACCTTTCCTTCGGGATAAAAATGCCTAGCTGGCGACTCTTTTCATTTCATCTTCATTTTTCCTTTCGCCGACCGTATGTGTCTGTACCCTATCTGACCCAGGTGTCTTTTAGTGGGAGCGACAACTTGGCGACTTTACTGGGGAAACTTATATTGCAACCAGGGCTTCTGGTTCTTTTTGTGAGTTCCTCCTAGCGCTTGTTTGATTTGTGTTTACGGGGGTGTTACGTGCTACTTATGATTATTTATTTGCTTTATTTATTGCTTTATGTACAGCTTTATTTATTGCTTTCCTTTACAGTTTTATGCATTTTCATATTGTCATTATCATTGTGCTGGATCTCCTGTCTGTTTTGGTGGGTGGGGTTCATTGAGTGATTAAGGTCCTATACCTGGGACCTGAGTGACACATAGGCTAGAGTGGCTTCATATTCTTTCCCATTCCATTTCGGTCTGGTGCGGGAATATGAAACACGGTTCGGACATGGGTTTCTTCTTGAGAACTTTGTGCTACAGATTTCCTGTAGTACTAGGGCTATCTGGGAAGCCTGCTAAGTCTGGATCACCTTTTTATGACCTTCAGCATCTGAGGTGAATTAGAGGAGGATCCTTTATGGTTATTGTAAACACTGTACCTCCGGGTTAGAAGTGTTTACACTTCTCATAACTGATCCAAGTCTGAGGATCCTTGTTCTAGAACATTACATGTGAGGGGGTTGGGATGTTTACAGGTTTTCAGGAACCCTTGGCCACATCATACCCTATTACTAGTTTTGTTTTAAGAATACATCACTTTGGACAGTTCTTGTGATTAACCTGGACTTGTGACTCTTTATTTGAGTCCCCCACCTGGTTACTGGATTTCTAAGCCTCCATCCGGACTTATGAACATACATGGACTTTTACCAAGGCAGATAAACAGATCCAGCACTTGATCACAAACCCTTTGCATATCATTTGCATACATCATTTTTGCATCATTTAACATTTGCTTATTTGTTTTACAGGGTATCCATCTTATCATCTTTGGTTTGGTTTTGACCCCTTCTGCTGCTCAAACTGCTTCATTTATCTTCTCCAGCACCTTCATCAGTTTGTCTTCATTAGAGACCCATCTCCAACATCTCATTTAGTGACCTTCATCAGCAGCTGCTCTCAGCTTCTTCACCAACACCCATTATCAGTATGTACACTTCAAGAAAGAGCAACATCACTTACCACTTCTTTGAGCCCACCCTGACTAGCATCAGGCAGATCCAATCTCTCATTACTCCTGATCATGTCCCACTATTCAGAGAGCATTATGGGGGTATATTGGACATGTTCATGGACTTAGATGCATCTCAGAGGAGCATGATCCATACTTGCTTGCAGTTTTATGATCCTCCACTCAGATGCTTCACATTCCCTGATTTCCAGTTGGGACCTTTGCTAGAAGAGTTTGCTATGTTGTTAGGAGTTCCTATTAGGAGAGGGATTCCTTTCAACCCTGAGATGGTTGCTCCCAAAAAAGAAGACATAGCTAGGGCATTGCATTTGGAGCCTGCCCTCATTGATCAGAGCATGACCACCAAGGCTGGGGTTCCAGGCCTTCACCTGGACTTCTTGATCTCCCAGGCCACCCTAAATGCTGCAGTAGGGGAATGGAAGGTTGTCTATGCACTTCTAGCCCTCAGTATATATGGGGTTATCTTGTTTGCAGATGAGCCAAAGTTTGTGAGCAAGAATGCCATTCATATGTTCTTATTGAGGAACCCAGTTCCTACCTTGCTAGGAGATTTCTACTACTCAGTACACCAGAGGAATGAGAAGCAAAAAGGAAGACTGGTCAGATGTTGTGCTCCTCTCTACTACTCTTGGTTGTTAAGACATTTTCCAAAGTCAGATACCTTCCTGAACCCCCATCAGTAGAAGAATTGGTCTAAAAGGTTTATTGCCTTGACATCAGATGACATCAGATGGTGCACTTAGAGCACCAAAGGCAAGGACATCATTACTAGTTGTGGGAAATATCCTAATGTGCCTTTGATAGGAGTGAAGGGTTGCATCAACTACAACCCTTTACTGTTTAAAAGAAAATTAGGGTATGCTTTGGTTCACCCTCCCAGAGGACAAGATTTGGCTGAAACTCTTTACTATGGAATCCAACCCAACTCTGCTGTTGTCAGACAAGCTGCCTGGGCTTGGGATAACATTCAGACCAAGGGAACAACCATCCTTGGCAAGTGCAATAACATTGCTTCAGCATAGTATTCTAATTGGTCTCGTACCAGAGCTCAGATCACCCGGATGCCATTCACTCTAGAAGATGTACCTGGACCTTCTACAGTACAACCTACAGCTACTGTCAGTTTGGAAGAGTTTGAAAAGCTGAAAGAGAGGAATGCTCAACTATCTGAAGCTTTGAAGAAGACTCTCTGGGAGATAAATGACAGCCGTCTAGATAATGAGAGATTGGAAAGGCTCAGGATTGAGCACTTGACCAAGATTGAAAAGACGGATGACTACATCAGGAAGGCAAGAGCAGGGGAGTTAGTACTGAAGAATGCTTGCAAGGAGGCAAAGACTCAGAAGGCTTGGGCATAGCACTATCTGGAGGAGAGCCAGACTAGGTGGATCAGGATCACTGAAGCCCGTGCACAGGAAAACCAAAGGACTCAGGCTAAGATAGAGCAGTTGGAGACTAGTGAGAAGAAGTATCAGGAGGTATTATTTGCAGCACAGAAGGAGATATCTGAATTGAAACTCCGGGCGGGGTTGAAGAGGTCAAAGGATCAGGACAAGCATAAGAAGCTAACCAGTGCCATTGCTACCAGGAACCTCCTCATCAGGACTATCACAGAGCATCCAGTAGGTGCAGTGACTGCGGCCCTCCTGAAGGAAGTCAGAGAGGATGACTTTGGATTGGATGTTTGATCCTTTTGCTTGTACTTTTTCTTTGGTTGTACTTTTCTTTTGTTAATGTATTTTGACCCACCATGGGTATATTATTGTAATCAAACTATGTATTTTCACTCTTTGTAATATATCAGTTTGTATTATGTTTGGTGGGCTGTATCTATCTCTCTTCATCATCAGCATTTCCTCGAGGTCTGGAAAGGTCAAAACCAAAGAACCAAACTGGATACCCTTGGAAGACAAATAAGCATATTGCATTGCATACTAACATTTTCTTTGTTTTGTAGGTTTTTGTTTTATTGTTGTTTCTCACTTTGTTGTGGTTTCAGGAAACATTGCTCGCAGAAGAGTGTTCCCTATCAACAGAACACACCGGTACCCGACAAGAAACAACCTTTCGGGACTCCAGATGGATCAAGTTCAGCAAGACTTGAATGAAGTGAGGACCCAAATGGCCAATGAGAGGGTTGAGATGAGGAATCAGATGACTCAATTCATGACAATGATGACTGGTCTAGCTCAGAGCCAGGAAAGACTAAGGGAGTTGGTTGAAAGGAAAACTCCTGAAGAACACCATCCAGGTACGGGAGGTACCAGTAACAACGATCACGTGCAACCTCGCACTGATCCACCAGAGTTTGGGCCTCATCTAAACCCATAAATCAATGCCATAAGGAATACTCAGGGTAACACTGCTGGAGGAAAGGTCTTGCAAGAGGATCCTCAAGAAGAGCAGTTTACAGTTGTTAGGGCTGGGGATGAAGTGTACGACCGTAGGCTGGATGAGATTGCAGAGAAGCTGAGGTCTCTTGAATCCGAAAATTCCCTAGGCTTTGATGTAATGGACATGGGACTGGTGGAAGGGGTGAGAATTCCTCACAAGTTCAAACCCCCGTGTTTTGAAAGGTATAATGGCACATCATGTCGACGCACCCACCTTCAATCATTCTTGGGAAGGTTAAAAGCATACACCATGGACGAAAAGCTGTGGATGTTTTACTTCGAGGATAGTCTGACAGGGGCATCCCGAGAATGGTATTCCCATTTGACCAGAGCCACAATAAAGAACTGGAAAGACTTGGCTGAAGCTTTTATCCGTCAGTATCAGTACAACTTGGACATGGCTCCAAACAGGACCCTCCTGATGGGGATTTCTCAATCTTCCCGTGAAAGCTTCAGGGAATATGCCCAAAGGTGGAGGCAACTTGTTGCTGTAGTACAACCCCCTATGTCTGAAAGGGAAATGGAAGACATGTTCATGAATACTCTTCAAGGAACATACATTGACAGATTGGCTGCATTTTCTTCTACCAGCTTTGCAGATGTGGTGATAGTTGGGGAAAGAATAGAAAGCCTATTGAAGATGGGAAAGATCTCCGATAACGGTGCCAGTTCAAGCAATACAAGAAAACCATTTGCTGGGCCCCGTAGATCTGGTGAGACAAACTCTGTGCACATGGGAAGAGGGAGACCCCAATACTTGCCTAGAACACTTGCTGCTTTTATTATCCCTGCTCCACCTCCTCAGTATGCTCAACAACCACAACAGTTTTCGCAACAACAACAGTTTCCGCAACAAAGATCATACAACAATAACAACAACAATCAACAACAACGCCCGTTTCAACAACGGCCATCTCAGGCCAACCGGGTGATTGATCCCATTCATATGCCATATGCTACACTGCTGCCACAACTCCTAAAGCTCAAACTTGTTGAGTTGAGGACATTGGCTCCACCTGATCCTCAAAAACTTCCTAGAAACTATGATGTCAATGCTAGGTGTGCTTTTCACTCTAACGCACCTGTTCATTCTACGGAAAAATGCAGAGCTCTGCATATGAAGGTTCGGGATCTGGTAGATTCAAAAGCCATGAACTTTGTACCTCCTCCCAATGTAATGAAAAATCCTATGCCAAGCCACAGTGGGCCAAGGATTAATGTTGTAGAGGATGGATCACCCCTGAGCTTAATAGAAGACATTACATGTATTCAAACACCTCTGGCAGAGGTTAAAGCCCAGCTTTTAAAATGCCAAGTGTTTCCAGGTTGTGAGGCCTGTTGCGAATTATGCAAACTTTATGAGAATGGGTGTGCTAGCTTGAGGGAAGGCATCAATAACTTGATTAACAAAGGCATTTTGCAAATTACAACCACAACTTCTACAACACCAGCAACCCTTTTGTCAACAAGTGAATCTTCTACAAATGCAACAACCATCTTTCCAAGTGAATCTTCTACAAATGCAACAACCATCTTTCCAAGTGTTTCTTCTACAACGACAACAACCATTGTTCCAACCGATTCAGCTACAACTTCAGCAATCATTCCATCTATCACTTCGACACACAACAATTCATTTGCACCGGCTACTACAACTCCAACAACCAATAATGATGTTTCCACTGTCACAATCTATTATGACCCGGCAATTGTCCCGAGTTCCAACAACTTCCCACAGTCTCAACAAAGCTTCAATTCACCTTCACCAACATCCACCAGAGGTCCTGTTACAATATTCTATGATCCAAAGACTATTATGGTCCCAACATCTGCTGCAGTAAGCCCAGTCACCATCACGGTGCCCGGGCCGATCCCATATGAAAAAGACAGTGCTATACTATGGCATTATGGTGCTGATCTATACTGCAATGAGAGAAAGTCCTTCTTGATTCTCCAGTTCTCACTCCCCAAGTTGATAATATTGGGGGAGGCGGAGGCTTCACCCGAAGCGGACGTCTCTTCGCATCACAAGTCCCTAGAACCAACACTGAGGCAGAGGCTGTTGCCAAAGCCAAAGGGAAGAGTGTGATACCGGAAGAATCTGCGCCGAAAGAAACTCATAAATCATCCTTCGATCAAGATGTGGATGAGTTTATGAGAATCATTAAAAAAAGTGACTATAAAGTTGTGGACCAACTCCATCAGACTCCTTCAAAGATCTCAATCCTATCACTGCTGTTGTGTTTCGAAACCCATCGGGATGCACTTCTCAAAGTTCTGCACGCTGCCTACGTGCCAGAAGAGATCACTGTAAATCAGCTGGAAACAGTGGTATCAAATGTCAATACTAGCCATGGGCTAGGTTTTACTGATGCTGATTTGACAACAGAAGGACGTCTCCACAACAAAGCCTTGAATATAACCTTGGAGTGCAAAGGAGCTGTCTTATCTCATGTTCTTGTAGACACTGGGTCCTCACTCAATGTCTTACCCAAGAAAGCCCTTGTCAAACTAGAATATGACGGGATAGCTCTTCGGACAAGTAATCTTGTGGTTAGGGATTTTGATGGATCTAAAAGATTTGTTATTTGAGAGGTGGAGTTACTAGTGATAATCGGTCCACAAGTCTTTAAGACCATTTTCTATGTGATGGACATACAGCCGACATACAGTTGTTTGCTAGGTCGACCCTGGATTCACGCCGCAGGCGCAGTAACATCGACCTTTCACCAGAAACTGAAGTACGAATGGGAAGAACAGATTATCACCATATGTGGTGAGGACGACATATTTGTTAGCCATCTGGCTACATACAAGTATATTGAAATGGATGGAGAATCCATGAGACAATGAGCCAAGGGTTTGAGGCCCTAAATGTCAATGAGGCTATTGGAGTATTGGCTGCATCCCAGGAAGACAGGATGGGTACTTCAATCATCTCTTATCAGCAAGCCTGGAAGGTTGTTGAAGACGGTAATGCTCAAGGCTGGGGCAAGCTGCTGCCAGTAGAAAAGAAGGAAGATAGATTCGGTTTGGGTTACAGACCATTCTGACAAGATCAATTAGAGGCTGCAAAAGAGCCCAAATTTGTCAGTGGGGGATGCTCACCCCAGATGCTATTAATAATCTGGAAGACAAGGAGGAAAGCGACCGCAACCTGGAGAGATGGATACGTCCAAGGATCCCGGGGAGCCAAGTCCTTAACTGGTCTTCCCAGGAAATTATAAGGGTTACTCCTGCAGAGTAATTATTATTTCCTGTCTTTTTTAGCATGCATCAAGTCTTGCATCTTGCCCAAGGTGTCAAGACTCATTTTGTAATAGGGCCATATTGTAATTTTGTGCAAATGATTAATCAATGAATATCAGGACATCTTTTGCAAACGAGTCTCTTTTTCGCTCACTGTCTTTTCATTTTTCACTTTTGTACAAAACAATAAAATGGCAATGTTTTCAAAATAAATAACTTCATTTTCACTTTTCTAAACAAGATTAAAACTGATCACTAAAACGAACCAATCTCAACCCTTGCAGAGACTATCCTCCAGATTGCACCAACAATAGCACTGCTATGACCTTGTATGACTTCGACAATCCAATTAATCAAGTCGATGAAGGGGTTGAAGAAGACTACGAGTTACCTGAAGAGTTAGCCAGGTTGTTGAGGCAAGAAGAGAAAGTGATCACTCCTCATCAGGAGGAGGTTGAAACAGTTAATCTTGGTACCGAAGAAGACTTGAAAGAAGTGAAGATCGGGGCCAGTCTGCAAGATTCGGTGAAGGAACAGCTTATTGACATGCTTCGAGAGTACGTCGACGTCTTTGCTTGGTCCTATTAAGACATGCCAGGTCTTGACACTGATATTGATATGCACAAGCTGACTTTGAAAGAAGATTGTCCTCCATTAAAACAGAAGTTACGTCGTACTCGTCCAGATATGGCCATGAAGATTAAGGAAGAAGTACAAAAACAGTGGGACGCCGGTTTCCTTGCTGTAACTAGTTACCGCCGTGGGTCGCTAATATTGTACCAGTGCCTAAGAAGGATGGGAAAGTAAGGATGTGTGTGGATTACCGGGATCTGAACAGTGCTAGCCCGAAGGATGACTTCCCATTAACTCATATTGATGTATTGGTCGACAACACAGCTCAGTTCTCGGTGTTTTCCTTCATGGATGGTTTTTCAGGGTATAATCAGATCAGGATGTCACCCGAAGACATGGAGAAGACTATCTTCATCACACCTTGGGGCACGTTTTGTTACAAGGTAATGTCATTTGGATTGAAGAATGTCGGTGCTACTTATCAACGGGCTATGATGACATTATTCCATGATATGATCCACAAAGAAATTGAATGTTACATGGATGACATGATTGCCAAGTCCCTCACTGAAGAAGATCATCTGGTAAACCTGTTAAAGTTGTTCAAGCGGCTGAGAAAGTATCAGCTGAAGTTAAACCCCAACAAATGCACATTCGGGGTACGTTCTGGTAAGCTGTTAGGATTCATTGTATGTGAGAGGGGAATTGAAGTTGATCCTGAAAAAGTCAAAGCCATTCAGGAAATGCCTGCACCTAGGACTAAAAAGGAAGTTTGGGGGTTCTTAGGTAGATTGAACTACATTTCAAGGTTCATATTTCACCTTACTGCAACCTATGAGCCCCTTTTCAAATTGCTAAGAAAGGAACAAACGGTCAGGTGGAACGAAGATTGTTAGAAGGCTTTTGACAAAATCAAGGAGTACTTGCAAGAACCTCCAATTCTCATGCCTCCAATTGAAGGAAGACCTCTAATAATGTACCTGACACTATTAGAAGGATCAATGAGGTGTGTGTTGGGCCAGCATGACGAGTCTGGTCGAAAAGAGTATGCAATAAACTACCTAAGCAAAAGGTTTACCGACTGTGAACAACGTTATTCACTGCTCGAGAAAACTTGTTGTGCTTTAGCGTGGGCTGCTCGCCGATTAAGACAGTATATGTTGACTCACACTACTTTGTTGATCTCAAAGATGGATCCAGTCAAGTACATATTTGAGAAGCCAACACTTACTGGAAGGGTTGCAAGATGGCAAATGATTCTGACAGAATATGACATTCAATACACATCTCAAAAAGCCATCAAAGGAAGTGTACTGTCTGACTATCTAGCTAGGCAACCCATTGATGATTACCAACCAATGAGATTTGACTTCCCTGATGAAGACATCATGTTCCTGAAAGCAAAAGATCATGAAGAGCCTGTTCACACTGAAGGTCCTGACCCAGAAGAAGAGTGGACAATGATGTTTGATGGGGCTGTCAATATGAATGGTCGCGGAGTTGGTGCAGTTCTCATTACACCTAAAGGAGTTCATATGCCTTTCTCGGCAAAACTCACCTTTGCATGCACTAACAATGAAGCTGAATACGAATCCTGTATCATAGGTCTTGAGGAAGCCATTGACCTCAGGATCAAGACTTTAACTGTATTCGGGGATTCAGCTTTGGTAATCAATCAGACCAACGGAAAATGGTACACTCACCAAGAGCATCTAATTCCATACCGTGACTATACGAGGAGATTATTGACTTTATTCACAACAGTCAAACTTGAGTATATCCCTCGAGATGAAAATTAATTCATAGATGCTTTGGATACCATTTCCTCCATGATCATGGTTCAAATTGCCAATTATGTGCCTCGGATTTCTGTATCCAGATTAGACCGACCAGCATACGTATTCTCCGCAAACATTGCAAAAGATGACAAGCCTTGGTTCCATGACATCAAATGCTTCTTAGAGGATTAAACATACCCACCTGGGGCATCATCCAATGATAAGAAGACATTAAGAAGGTTGGCTGGTAGTTTCTTCCTTAATGCTGACGGTTCCTTGTACAAGCGAAACTTTGATATGGTTCTTCTCAGATGTGTTGATAAGAAAGAGGCAGACTTGCTGATGCACGAGGTGCATGAAGGATCTTTCGGTACCCATGCTGGAGGACATGCGATGGCAAATAAATTATTAAGATCGGGTTACTACTGGATCACAATGGATGCAGACTGTTGTACCTATGCCAGAAAGTGTCACAAATTCCAGATTTATGCAAACAAAGTGCATGTGCCTCCGAATCCTTTGAACGTGATGACTTCACCTTGGCCCTTTGCCATGTGGGGAATTGACATGATTGGAAAGATCGAACCGACTGCTTCAAATGGCCACAGATTCATCCTGGTGGCCATTGATTACTTCACCAAATGGGTTGAAGCAGCTTCATATGCAAACATCACCAGACAACAACCTGTCGATATGGAGTACCCGAGCGAATTATTACTGATAATGGTTCCAATTTGAACAACAAAATGATGGAAGAACCATGTCGGGACTTCAAAATCCAACATCACAACTCTTCTCCTTACAGACCAAAGATGAATGGTGTTGTTGAGGCAGCTAACAAGAACATTAAGAAGATTGTGCAAAAGATGGTGGTTACTTACAAAGACTGGCATGAGATGCTACCATTTTCCTTGCATGGGTATCAGACCTCAATCAGAATGTCTATTGGGGCAACACCTTATCAGCTTGTGTATGGTATGGAAGCAGTCCTACCTGTTGAAGTTGAGCTACCCTCCTTACGGGTACTGATGGATGTAAAGTTGAATGAAGCAGAATGGGTCCGTTCTAGGTACAATCAACTGAATCTGATCGAAGAAAAGAGATTAACTGCTATCTGTCATGGGCAGCTATATCAGAAAAGAATGAAGAAAGCCTTCGATCAGAAAGTCAAGCTTCGGGAATACCAAGTGGGAGATCTTGTGCTGAAGAGACTTCTTCCTCCTCATACAGACCACAGGGGCAAATGGACTCCGGATTACGATGGCCCATTCAAAGTAAAGAAGGTTTTCTCTGGTGGAGCACTGATGCTCACTACTATGGATGGTGAAGATTTCCTATCCCCTGTGAGTTCAGATGTAGTTAAAAAATACTTCGCATAAAATGACCCGTTGGACATAAAAACAGAATGTAAGTCCAGGCAAAAATAGGGCATCCCGGCGAGTCAAAAACAGAATAAAAGACTCGGGCAAAAATAAGGGAAAATTAAAGAGAAAAAAATGTGTACACCCGCTGAGTTGAAAAGCCGCATTGGACAACTCAGGCAAAAATGGGTATCCCGGTGAATTGAAAACCCAAAAGGGCGATCCACGCAAAATCAGGGAATAAGCGAACAACTACATTCTGAATTCGTCTGTATCACTTACAACTTGGCAAGCTTCGAAAGGTTAAAACATCAGTCAAAATCAACCTTCTTCAGAAAGCAAGATGAGAATAACGTAAGGGTCATACGGGTCATAGCAAAGGAAGCTCACCGGAGCGTCGTCAACATTGCCAACACTTTTACTTTTCTCAATTTGTAACAATCTCCTCATTTCAGGGGATCTGTTTCTTTGACTGTATTTGCCAAGTTAGGGCATCCAAATTAATAAAATCAGATTTCCAGTCACACCTTGTTTCGTACATTTTTGTTTCGTTTGCAAAATGTCCAATATCCATGATATACTATTTGCATAAAACAAATGAGCTATTCTTAATAAATGCTTGCAGGAAATGTATTTACTCTCAGGAATATCTAACTCCTATGACGGAATCCGGTAAGGGATACCTCGGGATACTCGTGTGTTTCTTTGTCTTAACATATTACAAGTATTCAAGTACATAACATGGGGCATGCCAAGCATCATTTCCCCAGTACGTCTTCTCCAAGTAGTATCTGAAATACTTTTCCCAGCGGAGTTGCCAAAGCCTCCTCATCCCTAGCCAGGATCCTCACAGAATTCTCTAGGAATATCGTTCAGTGATCTTTTCTTTCCCCAACAGAGTGACATGCCTACTCATTAGAACCATCCCCCCACAGAATTCCAGCTTCTCCCTAAAAGAGCAATGCCTGAATTCTCATACAACAAAGTGACGAAAGCTTCCTCATCCCCAGCTGGGTTTCCTCCTTACCAGATAGATCTATCAGTGATCTATTCCCCCAAGCAGAACCTTATATCTTATCAGATCTACCAATGATCTCATCCCCAGCTGGGATACCCTTCCAAGCAGAACAGCTAGAGAATCTCCACAATAGCGGGATCCGAATCCCGGATCGGTTTCTATTTTTGCATAACCATAGCATTTGCATCATATTTACAAAATAAGCGTAGCATTCTGTCTAATACGGAGCATTACGGCAAAAATCAAACATTTGCATGATCACAAGTCAGGTTCGAACCAGTCACCTTTAAATATCACCAGTACCTCATCATCAATATACAAAATACATCCCTTGCACATAGAATGCCAAAGCGTCCCCATTTCACTCTTCGACACAAATGCCTGTTTATATATACTCTTCTGACACTCGTCTGTGTCACCTTCCCCAGCACGGTTGCCCAATCACTTGTTGAAAACCAAACACTTGTCATAATACACTCTTGTTGACACCCTTCCGTGTCATCCTATCCCCACAGGTCGCCAGAATACCTTCTTTACACTCTCATATAAAAACATAAGTTCACAACTTATACACTTTCTCTTCTGACACTCGTCCGTGTCACACTTTTCCCAGCAAGTTGAACATTCATTCGTGTCTTGCTCATACTTCACAATACTGGTTCTTACTTATACAGACACTCGTCCGTATCTTGTATATTCAGTTATTCCCCACAGATTCGAGACTTGTCCGTGTTCTTTGTTAAACACTTGGTACTCGTCCGTACCATCATCTCTGAACATGCGTCAGCGTTTGTTTCTACCGATACTCGTCTGTATCATAGTCTTAAGGATGCTCGTCCACATCTTTAGTCTATACACAGCGTCAAAGCACTTATACCTTTTATTTCTTGAGCGTAAGCACTCGTCCATGTTTACCATTCCCCAGTAGAACAACTTTCTCTTATCCGACATTCGTCCTATGTCGTGATACTTTCGGCAGCCGTACCCTGCCAGGTGATCGTCCTTCACCTATGGATGACTGTCCCTCTTCCTTTCCCCAACGGAGTCTCCATTATTGGAACCCCTTCCTATCCGGCATTCGTCCTATGTCGTGATATTTAGCAGTCGTCCCCTGCTAGGTGATCGTCCTTCACCTTTTTGATGATCGTCCTTCATCATCTTACCCGATGGCCATCCCCATCGTAAATCTTGTTATCTGACATTCGTCCTATGTCATGATAAATCCCGAAAGCAGCCGTACCCTGCTAGGTGATCGTCCTTCACCTCTTGATGATCGTCCTTCATCACGCTTATCCGATAGCCGTCCCCATCGTCGACCTTTTCTATCTGACATTCGTCCTATGTCGTGATAAAGAGCAGTCGTCCCCTGCTAGGTGATCATCCTTCACCTTTGATGACCGTCCCTCATCATTTATTTCATTTATTCTTTGAACCGATGGTCGTCCCCATCATTGCTTACATCACTTTATGAGCTTGGTGGCCGTCCCCATCACTGCCTTTATTTTTAATCCCCAGAGATTCTTGCTACTTTACTTGATGGCCGTCCCCATCATGATTTTTTATTTTCCCAGCTCGTCGGCCGTCCCCGTCATTGCTTTATCCGCAGCAGTCGTCCTTTGCTCGATGGTCGTCCTCCGTCGCCCGCATTTCGATAATCATACTATACTTTATTTTACAATTTATATCACTTTTCTTCTTCTCCCTAGTGAGTGCCAATTTCGGACTGTCTTTGGTATTCAACCACAAGTTATCTTGTTTGTCTGTTAAGCTCGTCGCTTACATCCTGCACAGCTAACTCATGTTTGAATAGGGGCAGCTGTAAACACCCCAAATTTTCCCTCACTAATTTCATTCCATGGCTTGTGATCTTTCATTATTGCCTTAGTTTAAGCATACCATCTCATATTGCACTTTTGTTTCACTGCATTAGTTCAAGTTCATCTGCATCTAGGGTTTGTGATCTGAGCAATCCAAAGATCCTTATGAGCCACTCCAAAGGTCTCCAATCATTCCAAGAGGGTCCATGTATATTCTATCATAATTATACATCCCTCAAAGATCAAGGAAGTCAAGAAGTCACAAGAACTTGGCAAGCATGGAAGCAGAGCTAGGGTTTCACTACACAGATGACCTGAAATTAGGGTTTTGGCTTCAGAGGCCATAACTCCAAATTTTTTAGTCATTTTTGTTTCATATAGTCTCAATATGTTATAAGGATCATGTGTACCAAGTTTGATGAAGAAATTCATTGTGAAAGTCATTTGTTCACTGGGTAACTTCTTGAGCAAGTCAGAGCAAAATAAGGGCATCTGAGGCCCCCAACAATGGAACCAAAGTTGATTTTGTATCAAATTGAAGTTATATGATCTTTATTTGATCATTGAAGTGCTTGTAATGGAAACTTTCCATTTTGGGTAAGTATTTCAACCTCCTCTTTCTCAACCAAAAATGCTTCAAATGAAAAATTATTGGTCATGAAAGTTGTAGATTGGATCATTCCCTTTTCAAAAAGTACAAGAACAAGTTCTACTTCATTATGGAACTCAAGTTATGATATTTCAAAGTTGGCAAATATCCTATAATTTTCACTTTCACACCAAAGAGGATTTTTTGCAAAACCACTTGCCAAGCCATTTTGTGACCTCTAATACACTTCTATGCATCATACAAACATAGTGCATTGCCTAAGAATCAGAATTGGCCCAAGAATCATCTCATTCTATTCCTTGCACATGAAGAAATCACAAAGGGGCCAAACTTCCTCAAAATTGCAAAATGATACACAACCACGCTTCCACTTGCTGAATCACCACAAAACACATTCCATGGTTCTCCTTGATCTTTGCTGAGCCAGGACAAGCCAAAAGCCAGCTGCAACATGAGCCCATACCTCAAGTACAAGTTTTGTTGACATTTTGCAAGAGAGCCCATACCAATCACCATAGGCCACAACAACTCTTCTGACCTTCAAAGCTTGTTATGTTGACCAAACACAACTGATAACACACATCACACAAGCCTAACACCTCAGAATCATCAAGCTTCACAAAAATCACCCCAAAGCAAAAACCTTCGAAACTTTCTGTCCAACCATCAAACTCCAAAACAAACTTCACCATTCATTCAGAAATGATCCATAGAGCATAAACCAACCATCAAACAAGCTTCAAAGCCTCTCTGCGCAAAACACGATTCTGGTGCAGCAAGAATGCAAGCTTTCATTCCAGCCATTCTAAGCTTCATCAAAGCATCAAAGCTTCATCAGGAGGTCAAGAGGAGTGGTTTTCCACAAGAGAGGAGGTCCAAAAGCTCCAAACTGAGAAAGCTCAAGCTCAGGTAACCTCAAGAACTTTTTTTTTCCAGAAATGCAATTTTAAGTTCTTAGATTGTTCTTTATGCTTTGCTGATCACCATGATATATTTACTTTTGAAAATGGTTGCAAAATGAGCATGTACTGACTGTCTGAAAGTTTCATCATTTTTGTGTTCTTCTTCGAATCTTGAGTTTCAGCCATGAGAAATTAGTTTTGAGGGTGGATTCTTGTTTAGGGAGAGGAGAGGAGTTGATCTGGAGCTTTAGAGCTCCAGAAATGGCCTAGGGAAGAAGTTGGGTTGAAGGTCTCGCCGGAGAAGACGACCGGAAGTCTTCTCCGGCCACCTGAAACTGATTAGGGTTAATGACGTGTTTAGGACTAAGTTTGAATTTGGGCCGTTGGATGTGGATTAGGGTTAGGCTATGGAGGGCTCAGATCAGCTCATTAAGTTTAAATCATGATTAATTAATTAATTAATTAAGTTTAACTCAGTTTGAATTGTGACCGTTAAGATGCGCGCGTGGTCTTCACTCCAAACCCCAGCTTGAATCCGATCCCTTGGATCAGCTAACTTTTATTTAAATCCATTTTTATTTCATTTTATTCCATTTATTTTGTACAATTAATTTAAAATACT
Organism: Lathyrus aphaca; assembly: GCA_963966055.1. Classification (NCBI taxonomy): domain Eukaryota; kingdom Viridiplantae; phylum Streptophyta; class Magnoliopsida; order Fabales; family Fabaceae; genus Lathyrus; species Lathyrus aphaca. Next base: position 444,353,358 of record OZ014519.1, read on the forward strand.
TAGAAAATTCCAAAAAAATATTTTCTTCTGCATTTTGATTTCAAATATTTTTCTCCACCCAAAAACATTTTTATTTTTATTTTTTGCATTAAAAAATCATTTTAAAAATATTTAAATGTTTATTTTAATTAATTAATGGAAATTAATTAATTAAAATATCATTTAGGTTTCTAAGAATCCCAAAAAAATTCACATTGCATCTTAGGACATTTAGAAACATTGTCAAACCATTCACAGAAATTTCTTTTTTGTTTTGATCCAACTTTGACATTTTTCTTGAATTTAGGGTTCATAAAAGTCCCTTTTTGGAACCCTAACTTCAAGAATTCGTTTCTGCCTAACCATGAAGGGTTTGACATTGGTTCTTTTTGCATTGTTCTTCATATGGCATGTAGTATCTAGCATATTTTTGTCACAAATTTATCTTGCATTTTCCATTTGATTTTCATTTTCCCTCTTAAGGCACCCAAAAACCCTAGCAAACTTAGAAAATTCACAACTTTCTTTAGGTTAAGAGTTAGATCTCCTCCTTTGGGGTATGATATCATATGGGGTTAGGGTTCCTTTGAGTTCATTTGCAATTTTTTATCTTATGATTTGCTTCTATTTTTGACTTTTGCATCTCATCCTTTCATGTAACCCTAATTTTACATGTTCATTTGCATTCATCTTGCATATGCATCCATACATGAACTTGCAATGACATTTCTTGCATTCATATGGCATCTAACACATCTTAGGACATATTAGAATCATTCTTGATCATTTCTTCATTCATTTTCCATGATGTGCATTCATTTCATTCCATGAACTTTCATGAACTTTCATGAACTTTCAAACTTCAAAGCATGCATCCTTTGCATTCCATCTCTTGTATGAACATTCATTTGCAATTTGTATGCCTTTGCATCATCTCATAGCACCATTTTCATCACGTGTTTTCTTCTGGTTTTGTCTTTACCTTTGCATACATTTCATTCTCATTTCATTTCTTTCCTTTATGCTAACCTTTTCAGGTGGTAGGTACCTTGAGAAGTGAATTTGCCTTCACTTCTCATTTCTCTTCTCATTCTTATTATGCATCATTGCTGCATTTTTCTTTTCTTTGGAGTGATCTTGCTAATTCATGTTCATCACTCACTTTCTTTCTCCAAGTTACTTATCTTCTTCAGTGAAGTAAGTGACTTGATTCTTCTGCTTCTCCTCCTTTCATCTGCTTCTTCCATTGGTGGCTTCTTTGAAGATCTCTTCCAAGCCTTACAAACCATAGGAACATCCAAGCATGACAATAATTAGTGTTGATTAGTTCCCCTTTTAGCTTTTACCTTTGTGTCTTCTTTGTGTCTCTCTTCTCATCTCATCATTAGAGACTAAACCTTTAAGGTTTTAAGAATTTGTGATTAGGGTTATGCCTGCATCCTTCTCTTAGGATGGAGTGTATAACTTTAATCCTAAGTGTTAAACCCTTAATTTGTTTAAACCTCTTAATCAATCCATCTTAATAATCACTAAGACAATAGCTTGTAACTTGGGCCTTGCATTAGGGTTCTAATTCTTCCTTTATTGGTTAAGAAGGACTAACCCTATTGTTAATGGAAAAGTCCCCCTCAAGTTGTCTTACAAACCATAAAATCCATTTCTTAATCTCACCCTTAATTAAAATCCACTTTAATAAAGGTTTGTTTTGTCATGAGGTTAATCCCTAATCATGGATTAAGTTGAGGTATCTTCCTCAGCTTAAGTGTGCTCATCTATTATCCTTCTATTAGGATGGTGTAATGAGTTCACTAATCCATTATTATGGCTTAAACTCATTACTTAACACTAAACAAAAACACCAAAAACATCTAAATAATCACAAGTAGGTTAATGATCTTAATCCTACATCATCATGGTAATTAAGTTTGAGGTTTTTATCTCATACTTAATGCATTCTCATTATCCCTAAACAAAGGGAGGATATGATGAGTTTACTAACCCTTGGTTTAGGCTTAAGCTCATCAACTTATGACAAACACAAAAAGCAATAAAAGATTGAAAACACAAAAACAAACAATAATCGTCTCCTTCGGGATTCTTTTCTCATCATCTTCACTCATAAACGAGAACTTGCTTCTTCCATCTAATGCAAGACAGTTAGCACTCAAGCCAGACGAGTCATACACTTGAGCATAGATAAGCAAGTAGTATACAGTCAATTACTTTTCAGTCTCTTTGAGTCGAACTACGGTGTTCTGACTTCCTCATTGCATGAGAGGATACGTAGGCATAACTTAACTGTTATCAAACAAAAGTCCCTGTGTCTTCCCACCCTCTCAACATTCTCTTTAAAGCCTCGTTCCTGAGCACCTCACTTCATTTTCTTGCACTGACACTTGCACATTCTTTTCCAGCTTTTGCACACAGATAGCACAAACATTACCCCTTTAAACACAATCTTTTAAGCGTGGAGCTCGTCGAGTACGACGGACAATCTGGGTTCTAATACCTTCCCAGGTTGTAACCAACCCCCTTTCTCAGTTTCTCTGGTTCACAACCGTCTTATCCCTCTTTTTAGGTTTATGCAGCATTACCTTTCCTTCGGGATAAAAATGCCTAGCTGGCGACTCTTTTCATTTCATCTTCATTTTTCCTTTCGCCGACCGTTTGCATCTGTACCCTATCTAACACATAGCTCTTTCTCTCTGTTCACCTTTGTAGGGTATTTGTGCACCGTTGGCTATTTTTGAACCTTCCTAGGAGCTATAGTGCCTGAAATTGACATAAGCGTTAGAAAGCTGATGAACAACCTGCAAAACAAACAAACACGTTATATGCAATGCAATCTTCAGGTTTTCATTATCAAGCCCCTATTGCCCCTAGTTCTGGTATCTTATGAGGAATCCAGATGGCCTTGGGAATCAACTTGTTATGATCCTCTCTTTCACTATTTTCCACACCATTTCCACAACTGAACTATGAAAAAGAAACATATAGCTCAAGGAATTTTGACAAAAAGAAAGATGCAATAAGATAAAGGCCCCAAGGCACAAACAACATCCCCGTAGGGTTTAATGTTTTACATAGCACAAAACAGTAATCAAAAGGGATCCCTACAACAATTCTGTAGGTGATCAGAAATACAAAGAAAAATTAGAACTCCAAGCTAAAAGAAGACTCTGAATCTTCCCCCATTTCTACTCGAGTTCTCTTCACATCTGCCCTTCTTCTAAGATCTGCTACCTCTTCAAGAGCCTCGTGCAGATGCTGAGACACCTCAAGTTGCCTCCTGTAAGCCTTCTCTAACTCTTCTCCTTGAGCAACAATATGCAGCTTGAACATCTCTTTTTTCTTCTTGTACTCTACTTGATCTTGATCTCTTTGACCATACACCCAAGTAAGAGATTGCCTAGCATCCCTGAGAGCCTTTTTATTTTTCTTGAATAGTTCTTCTCTCTTGATGTCCATCAACCCTCTTCTTTGGAAGTAAACCTCTCTTTCTGCTAACTCCTTGTCCTTAGCCTCTTGTTATACCTGTACCTTGTGCAGCTTCTCTTCTATAGTCAACTTAGAGAGTGCTAACTGATGATGCAATCTAACCATTTTTGTATGTTCCAACTTCAACTCTTTCAGCTGAGCCTCAAGCCTTTGATAGTCTTCTAAAGGAACAACGCTTGGTGCTATAGGGATCTGTGAAATTACTTCCTTTGGATAGAAGGGAAGCTCCAAAGAAAAAGACAATAAAGTAATCTTGACACGCTTTTTTAACCATGATGCAAAAGGCTCATACATATTGGGGTCTACCCTCCCAAACTCCTTTTTCCCTTTTTGAGTCCTGATATCCCAAGCTTGGAATACCTGGATGGCCATGTCAATATTCCCCTCAATAGGAAGATACACAGATTCTCTCACATCCTCATCAGAGGGGGACTCTCTCAGAGGATATCCAAACTGCCTTCTTGCCAGAACTGGATTATAATTAATCATTCCCTTCCTACCAATCAAAGGGACATTAGGAAACCAGTTACACTTTACAATCATTTCCTTTCCTAACACATCCCTATCATACCCCCAACTTATATCACTTGTAGTCAATCCCATCAATCTTCGGGACCATTTCCATTCTCCCCTCAAATCCTTAAAGGGTCCCACTTTAGGCAATTGTCTAGCAAACCAGTCAACAAACAGAGGCACACAACAACTTACATGACCTCCCTTCTTCTCATTCCTGCAGTGAACCCCATAATAAAAGTCACCTAACAATGTAGGTGTGGGATTCCTTCTGAAGAAAATGGCAACAGCCTCCAGACTTACTATCCCTTGGTCACTTGGGAAGAGACTGATTCCATAAACCATCAAAGCCAAAAGTACATTGAACTGTGCCCATTGATCATCCTGAGCATATACCAAAGCTTCCTGAATCAGCATATTGCAAGACAACCCCTTCCCTTTGCTACTCCTCAAGCTCTGCTCTACTTTTCTTAAAGGCAAGTGACACCTTTGACCAATCTCCTCTGCCTGGAGTACTTTCCCTAAGTTGTAGTAAGGTTGTCTTCCACTAAGGGGAACATGCAGCAGGCTAGCAATTTCTTCCAGTGTAGGTGCTAGGACATAATCTTGGAATACAAAATAGCGCAATGGAGCATTATAGAACTGAAGTAGAGTGTGAATGCTATCCCTTTGGTCTTCTGTTGGCTTGTCCATGTACCCGAGAATCTGCCCAAACCTAGCCCTGAAATCTCCTAGAATCTTATCATTCATCTGTCCCTTCAGCTGGTGTAGTTTCTTCACCTCTGGTTGTGGAAATGTATAATGTGCATTATTCTTTTTGAGAACTGTGATGATGCTTGCCCTCTGGATACGAGAGATTAACAAATACCAGAACAAGGTGTGCAAATGTAACCTGAAAAATGAAAACACGAAGATGTTACGGATTCTATGATATGATGCAGATGCAAATGCAAGGCAAGCATGATAAATCTGGAACTGTCTGGGTGTTGTCTGCAAGAGTCAAGTGATCACAAACTACAAGTCCTCTGAATAACAACCCATATTCCCTTGAATGAGTCACAAATATCCTCTGATCAAACTACCAAACCATCTAGATCAAGAACTCCACAGGTCAAAATGTCAGATCAACACATACACTTGAACTGGCAGTGGGTATGATGAGGTTAAAAGGGTTCCTGCAAACCTGTAAACCCCTCCCAATCTCACTAGTGTGCTCCGGGTCAAACATCACGGACTCTCAAAGCCTAATAGCAATAATACTTTCACCATTTCCGAGAAATGGCTCATGAACAAATCAGGGAATCGATTTGGCATTATGTACTACTCAGAGAGGCCTTGGCTGAGTCTGGGAAAAACAAGCATCCCTTATAAGTCCCCATCTTCGAGCGCTGAAATCGAGAAATAATAATACATTCAGCCTGTAGGATAGAGTACTATTTTCATACGACCAGATGCTTTTGACTGAGTTCATATAAGAGAACCAGGCCATCCTATGCAAGTTCCAAGTGGGCCCTCGGGTACGAATGGGTTTGCCACAAAATGTGGTCTGCCACTATCACCACTAGAGAGGGATGTTTCCACAAGGTTCTCAATGATCGGTCCCCAGCCGCACATGACTATCAAGGTTGTGTAATGAAGTAGGGAAGATCCCTATATCAAGACATTTCCAAGACGGTCACGAATCTGGGTGTGAACACACTAATACCCCCATGACAAGATGAAATAGGGCCAAAGTGATTGTCCATGCTAAATCCTATGGTTCACTCAAGCCGGGTATTTGGCTAGTCTCATCTCAATACACAAAAGTAACACCCAGGTCCCACCAAACAGAAAACCAGTTCAGATAGTCCAGTATAATATATGATGCATAAAATGCTGAAAGCAGTAAATAAAGTTGAAAATAAACTGTAAGTAAAACAACAGCAAAATATACACACAACAGCAAACAATCAACACCAAACGAAACAGAAACACGCAAGCGCTAGGAGAGACTCTCAAGGGAACCAGAGATTCTGGGCTTGTTCCCCAGCAGAGTCACCAGTTGTCGCTCCCTGGATTTCCATCCTGGTACAAACGCGAAAGTGGCACGGAAAGAAGGTAGAGTCGCCAGCCAGGCATTTTTATCCCGAAGGAACGGGAATGGTAATGCTGCACAAACTAGAAGAAAAGAAAAGGAAGGACACGGGTACTGCGAACCAAAGAGACTGGGTTCGGGAGTCGGTTACGACCTGGGAAGGTATTAGCACCCCAGATCGTCCGCCGTACCCGACGAGATCCACGCTTGCAAAGAAACTGTTTCAAAGGGTGAAGGAATGAAAACTGCTGCAAAAAAGAAAAGGAGCTGGAACTGGAGAAAATAAAATAAAAGGGAAACTGAAAAAGAAATGAAAAGGAAAAATGTAGGGAAAATAAAGATTATGCTCGAACGGGCCCTACCCCGCTGCCTACGTACCTCATCTGGACAATGAGGATCAGAGTCGCCGTAGTTCCCCTCACTAGGGGTGGAAATATCGCTTGTGTCTTAAGGTTTGAACTGCCTATGTCAATGCTCAGGTGTTGCAGGCTCGAACGACGAGTGCGTTACCGTCTTGCAAAATGACAAGTAGGAACAAGTTCACGTAAAGAGTGAATGAGGTGAGAAGAGAATTCCCGAAGGAAAGACGCTTACTGTTTGTTTGTGTTTTTTTAGAAGTCTTTTTATGAGTGTGGCACAAGGAAGTGAATGTAAAGCCTTTTCTAAGGACATGTCCTTATTTTCACATCCCAAGATAGAATGAGTAACAAGTCCATCAAGAATGAAGAAGATCCTCAAACTTGTTTCCTAAGAATAGGATTTAAATTCACTAACTTGTTTGTATTATTAAGTGTTTTGGTGAATAAAAATGAAGAAGTGTTTTTTAGTTTTTTCTTTGAGAGAGTGACAAAAGGGAGAAGCCACCTCAACCATTATTAGATGTTTTCCAAGGATTTTATATAAAGATGAGAAAGAGAGAGAACCAAAAGGATCTCAAAGGTAAAATTAAAGGGGAACTATAATCCTAAAGTTATCATACAAAGGTGGTCATATGGTTAATGTGGTTTGAATTCTATCCTAAGTAAAAGGAATATAAGAAGAAGAAAGGAAGAAAGAATTAGAGAGCATCTTACTCCTCTAAAGGAGATAAGTTGCTTCTAAAGGAAGAAGAAAGAAGAAAGCACAAGATGGCACAAGGCACATCAACAATTACAAAATAGAAAACAAAGTAATAGAGGAGATAAAGAATTGAAATGTGGATAACATCCACACTTCACTCACCATGAGCCCCTGAAATGGTTAGAACTAAGCACATATGACAAGACAAAATCAAACAAGAGCAAGTGAGGCATAAACAAGCAAAATATCAACTCTACACACCACAACTAGAAGTGGTTCACCTTACTTACATACTAAAATACCTCAAACAAAACCAAAGAGGAAGAAGGAGAAGCAGGGCATTTCAAGTCCACATGAACTACTTATGAAAGAATAAAGCATACATGAGATTAAACACATCATTCAAGCCTAACAATAATCATGTACCTCAAGACCAGAATCATACCACCACAAGCATGGGCAAAACCAACACAAAAGACCAAGGAAAGGGTCATACAAGTTCAAACATAATCATCACAAGAATGAGAAGTGAAGTGATCATGTGCATAAGTGTAAGAATAACAAATGCTCATCAAATCAAGACATATGCATCATTTAAAAGCCATGAGCCTAAACATGTTGAAATATGCCTAAGAATCAAGACCAAGCATGGGAAGAAGCACACAAACTCCATCATAAGCATTGAAGAGAAGGGATGAACAAAGATGTGAGGTGAATATGCATACATTTGTGAGAGACTTCAAAGGCAAGCAACACAAAACTTCCCAAAGTAAAAACAATAACCAAGGATCAGGGACCAAACCTCATACAAAAAGAACTCAAAATATCCTATAGGAGTTGGCACAAGTGCCTTCCTAGCCTAAGAACTAAGCATGCCAACAAGAAGAAACAAAATTAAGGCAATCTCATATGAAAATTCAAATCAAATCATTAACTCATGCAAAAATTATGAAAATAAAAACAAGTATTCATTAATCAAGTGATATCATCATGTAAAAAACCAAAGTTAGAATCAATAGGCAACTAGGTCAAAAGACCTCAAGAACACTCATTAGGGTTTTGAAACTTCACACACAAGTCAACTATCAAAAATATTCACACAAGCTTCTAAAAATCAGAAGAAAAATCATCCATAAACTACACTTTAATATGATTCAAATGCAAAAAGAACCAAGTCAACATTCAAATTGATGCTCAAGATATAAATTCTACAAGTCAGCATGTATTTAAAATGAATTAAAAACAATTAATAAAAGAGGAAATTAATTACTACGTGAAAAATAAAAATAAATGGAAAATGAAAATATCAAAAATTAAAGAAAAATAAAATTGATACTCATGAATTTTTCTGGAATTTTTATGAACTTCTAACTATTTTTTATGAATTAAGTAAAACAAAACAATTAAAAGAAAATAATAAAAGAAAAGAAAATGAAAAGTAATCAGATCTGATGGATGAGATTCAAAGGCAGTCAGATCAATGGATATACGTGTTGGTCAACAAGACTCACAAGTAATCAGAATCTAAGGCTCACATTCAATCTTATTAATTAAATGAGATCTGATGGCCACGTTTTAAAGTTATAATAAACCTAATTAATTAAATTAATAAAACATAATTAAATTAATTAAGCATGATCCAACGGCTACGAATCAAACTAGGTTTTTATAAACCCTAATTAGCCCTAATTAATCCCTCATCGGCCGGAGAAGCGCCGATCGTCTTCTCCGGCGAGTCATAACCTGCAAAAGCTTAATACCTTACTAAAACTCACGATCCAGCTACCAAAATGACCATCAAGCCTCATAGAATTCAAATCACACATCAAAACAACATAACCAAACACAAACAGATCAAATCGAAGCAAACAAACTTGGATCTAAAATGTTCAGAACCACTGTACTTGCTTATTTCGCATCCATTTTTAAAAGCAAACATATATTCATGATCAGGACAACCAGCAAAACACAATACACACCTAATAAGCAAAACATAAGATGATGAAATTTGAAGATACCTGAGATTTGCAGAACTCAAATTTCTCGAAGAAAACCAAATATTAGCTCCAGATCCACCTCTTGCCACTTCTAATCACAAAATAAATGTGAAAGAAGCTTCCAAACAGCCTGGATCTTACCACACGAGTGTATCTGCAATGAACTTGCACTGATGTAAAACTATGCTTATAGCTCACAATAATGGTGGATTCATGACCTCTAGAGCTCAAGGATGAAGACTGTGTAGTTAGTTTTGGCAATGAGTAAGGGAGATGAGATATTCGAAGCAAATTGCAGAAATGCAAGAAAGTTGAATTTGAGAAAATGAGAGAATCCCTTCGCGCATTCAAGTCATGCTTAGCTTATATATGAGGTGTTTACCGTGCTGATTAGGGTTTGCAAGCAATGGCACGTGAGAAGAGAGTGTGTCATATGAATTTGCATTATGGCAAGAAGAGTGTGATCTTTTCTTTCACTCGTGCATTCCTCCCCTCCTTGGCACATGCTGAACTCATTTGATTCACTCATTCACCACTGAATAAATCCTGGCCCTTGGATGTTTGTATCATGCTTTTAGAATGATCTTGCATTTCTTGCATTTCATGAAATACCATGCACTCATGCACGAATTTGGTGGGCTCTCTTGGGAAAAATGTCTTCTTGGCAATGCATTGTAGTATTGTGACTTCTTTTTGTCTCTAAGTCAGCTTGGGAATGAATTACAACACATTTTGCAACATGGTAGAAAGTTGGTTTTCATGTAAAACCCTAAAATAAGTCCAACTTCAAATGATCATAATTTCCAAACCACAAATGATATGGATGAGTTCTTGTACTTTTTGAAAATGGGAGAACATGCCCTATAACTTTCATGTTCAATGGAAATTCATTTGGAGTCATTTTGGCCATGTAAAAATCACTTGAACATTAGGGCAAAACTTGCCAAAAATAGTAACTTCCATTACAAGTCACATGCCAAAAATGGAAAGTCTCTCAAAACCTCTTGATTCTTGATCTTTGACTTTGCCAAACCTCTTATGTGACCTTAAGGACATCCCTTGGCTTGAAAAATGGGATTGGAACCCTTGAATTGCCACAGTTGACTTTTCAAATTATCAGTTTGACCAGTTTCTTCTTATGCAAGCAACTGTGAAATAACTGCCTTCCTCAATGAATCTTCTCACCAAATTTCATCCATATCATTCTCCTATCATATGAAGGACTTTGCCCATATGAAATGGCCAAAGTCACAAAGAATCCTTGCCTGACAAGAAACCCTAATTTGAGGACCATTTGTGTATGAGCTTGCCCTTCCTTGGATCATCTGATGATCTCCTCACCTTCTGGGCTCTTATAGAGGATCTTGAGCTTGAATAAGGCATAAGAACACCTTGTGAGACTTGACCAAGGTCACTTAACCTCTTGCTTTGACTTGTAAGGCTTCAAATGTACCATTGATTGATCATATGCCCAATGCTATGACATGAGAATGTTATGCTTCATTTTTCTATGCAAAGATGCTAAACATATGCCATGCTTATGATGATTATGACATGAGGATTATGCTATAAACAAGAGGGAAAATTTGGGGTGTTACAGATCGTTAGTATTCAGAATAAAGCAAGTACATCCAAATGGATGAAAGTAAGAAATGTTGGGCTTTCTGTTCTTCCACAATTCATAAGGAGTCTTCTCCAGAATAGGTCTTATAGAGAATCTATTTTGAATGTAGCATGTTGTATTTACTGCTTCTGCCCAGAAATGTTTAGCCATGTTAGTCTTATTGATCATGGTTCTGGCCATCTCTTATAATGTTTTGTTCTTACGTTCTACAACCCCATTTTGCTATGGAGTTATAGGGCAAGAGAAATTATGAGAGATGCCATTTTCGTTAAAAAAAATAATTCCAATTTTTTGTTTTCAAATTCTCCACCATGATCACTTCTGACTTTAACAATTCTAAACTCTTTTTCATTTGAACTTGTTTACAAAAGTTAGAAAATACAACAATTGACTCATCCTTGTGTCTAAGAAACTTTACCCATGTCCATCTCTTATTGTCATCTATGATCACTAATCCATACTTCTTACCACTGATAGAGGCAATTTTCACTGGACCAAATAGATCAATGTGTAGAAGCTCTATTGGCCTAGAGGAAGAGACAATATTTTTGGATTTAAATGCAGGTTTAGAATATTTTCCTTTCTGACATGCTTCACACAGAGCGTCTGAGTTGAACTTCGGGTTAGGAAGTCCTCTGACCAGATTGAGTTTGTTAATCTGAGACAATCTTCTCATATTAACATGTCCCAATATTCTATGCCAGACCCATTGCTTATTGTCCACAGACATTAGGCATTTTACATTTTGACTTTGTAGTTCAGAAAGTTTTATTTCGTATATGTTGTTCTTTCTCTTTCCACTAAATATGATTGTTCCATCTTTCTGACTAACAGCCTTACAGAACTTTTGATTAAAGATTATATCACAACCGTTATCACTTAATTGACTTATGGATAATAAATTATGCATTAATCCTTCTAATAACAACACATTAGAGATAGATGGAAGTGTACCGCTACAAATAGTTCCAGAGCAAATGATTTTTCCTTTTTGATTGCCTCCGAAACCAACGTAGCCTCCAGCTTTTATCTCAAGACTTTGGAACATATGCTTTCTTCCCGTCATGTGTCGCGGGCATCCAGAGTCAAGGTACCAAGATTGGTATTTCAACTTGGCTGTTAAAGACATCTGCAACATACACAATTTTATCTTTGGGTACCCATATCTTTCTGGGTCCTTGTTTATTAGACTTTACAAACTTCTGATTGAGTTTGAGTTTCTCATCAGAACATGTAGAACAGGATGACTCACTAGTATATTTCAAGTCATGATTGTGACCATAGGTGAAGTGAGAATTTAAAGGAGTATCAACCTTTATGATCATGTCATCAACTTGTTTAAACTTAAATGGTTCTTCTCCTTTAGTTTTCACATAACCTATACCTCTTCTACCGTTTCTACTAACTCCATAGATCATTGACGCAATTTTGCTTCTATCTATGTTTTTAGCTAGAAATTTTTGAAAAATGTAATTATATTGCTTTATGATACTATTGTCGCTCCCAATAAAATGGGACTGGCCCAGATAAAGGTACAGACGCGAACGGTCGGCGAAAGGAACAATGAGAACACACAGCCGTGAACTCACTGGAGATGAATAGAGTCGCCAGCTAGGCATTTTTATCCCGGAGGAAAGGTAATGCTGCATAAACCTAGAAAGATGATGGATAAGACGGTTGCGAACCAGAGAGACTGAGAAAGGGGGTTGGTTACAACCTGGGAAGGTATTAGCACCCAGATTGTCCGCCGTACTCGACGGGATCCACGCTTAAAAAGATTTGTGTTTTAAAGGGGTAGTGTCAGTGCAATCTGTGTATAAAATAGCTGGAAAAGAATGTACAGGTGTCAGTGTAAAAGAAGTGTGAAGTGCATAAGTGATGTGTCAGTGTGAGAAAGAAAAGATGGGAATGAGTTGCTCAAGATAATGAGGCCAAAGAATAAAGCTGAAAGAGGGGGAATATACAGAGACTTTTGTTCGATAACTGTTAAGTTATGCCTACGTATCCTCTCGTGCAATGAGGAAGTCAGAACACCGTAGTTCGACCCAAAGAGACTGAAAGATGAATTGACTTGTGAACTGCTTACTTGCCTATGCTCAAGTGTATGATCTGTCTGGCACAGATGCAAACTGTCTTGCATTAGACGGAAGAAGCAAGTTCTCGGTTGTGAGTGAATGAGATGGGAAAAGAATCCCGGAGGAGACGATTATTGTTTGTTTTTGAGTTTTCAGTCTTTTATTGCTTTTGAAAGTATGTCATAAGTTCATGAGCTTAAGCCTAAACCAATGGATTTAGTAAACTCATCACATCTTCCCTCTGATTAGGGGTAATGAGAGTACCTTAAGTGTGAAGTCAGATTCTCACACTTAAACACCTTTGATGTAGGATTAAGATCATTAACCTACTTGTGATTATTTAGATGTTTTTGGTGTTTTTGTTTAGTGTTGAGTAATGAGGTTAAGCCATAATCAAGGATTAAACAGACTCATTACACCATCCTAATAGAAGGATAATAGATGAGAATGTTTAAGCTGAGGAAAGCTCCTCAACTTAATCCATGATTAGGGATTAAACTCATGACAAAACAAGCCTTTGATTAAGTGGATTTTATTTAATGGTATGATGATGAAGTGATTTTTATGATTTGTAAGACAACTTGAGGGGGACTTGTCCATTAACACTAGGGTTAGTCCTTCTTAACCAATTAAGGAAGAATTAGAACCCTAATGCAAGGCCCAAGTTACAAGTGTAATGTCTTGATGGTTATTAAGGTGAATTAATTAAGAGATTTAAACACATTAAGGGTTTAACACTTAGGATTAAAGTTATACACTCCATCCTAATAGAAGGATGCAGGCATAAGCTTAATCACAAAGCCTTAAAGCCTTTAGGGTTTAGTCCCTGATTATGAGATGAGAAGAGAAGACTCAAAAGAGACACAAAGGTAAAACTAAGTGGGGAGACTAATCAAAACCTTAATCATTGTCATGCTTGGTTGTTCCTAAGGTTTGTGAGGTTTTCAAGAGAAATCTTCAAAGGAGCCACCTGGAAGCAGATGAAAGGATCAAGAGAAGCAAAGTAACTTGCTTCATTCAAGAAGTCAAGTCACTTGAAGAAAGAAAGTGGGAAGAAGAAGAATGAGCAAGCTCAATCTCAAACACAAACAAAAATGCAGCAAGGATGTAAGAGAGATGAAAAGAAAAGTTGTGAGAAGTGAAGGCAAATTCACTTCTCAAAATCACTTACCACCTGAAAGGTTAGAAAAGAAATGCAATGCAATGTAAGATGGGATGAGATGACATGATGAGAAACAAAACCAGAAGCATTTACATGATGCTAATGATGCTATGAGATGCTATAAACATGAGGCAGCACATGGAGATGATCATACAAGCTTATGAATGCAGATGATGCAAGTTAGGAAGCATGGACATACATGAAAAGTTATGAAGTGCACATGGCATACAACATGGCAAATACATGATGCAATGATCAAACATGCTTTCAATATGTCTTATGATGTCAAATGAATCAAATGGATGCTTGGAATGTCATGGCAAGTCATGTTGTGCAAGAGAATGCAAGATGGGTGCATATGAAAGCCCAAACTAGGGTTCATGAACAATACATCAAACAAAAATCAAAATCAGAAGCAAACCCTAAGATAAAAAATTGAAAATGCCACTCAAAGGACCCCTAATCCTATACTAACTCACTGCCCAAAGGAGAAGTTTCAACTCCTAACCTAACTCAAGATATGATTTTCTTAGGATTTCTAGGGTTTTAGGGTTCCTAAACAAGAAAATTATCAAACAAATGGAGAATGGAAGATCAAATCATGGCCATTTAATCTCATAAACTACATGCTAAACACAATGCAATGAAAAAAGAATCAATGTCCAACTCTTCATGGATAGGCAGAAATGATTTTTTGAACTTTGGATCAAATTAATGCATAAAAATGATTTTAAATCAATGAAAAATTCTCAAAATGCATCAAGATCAAAAAATAAATTTGGTTTGAAGGTTGGACAATGTTTCTAAATGTCTTAGAACATTTCATGAATTTTTTTGGTGATTTTTAAATGCCTAAAAGTATTTTTAATAAATTAATTTTCATTAATCAATTAAAAATAAACTTTTAAATATTTAAAAATACTTTTTAAATGCAAAAAATGAAAATAAAAATATTTTTGTGTTTCAAAAATTAATGAAACTCAGGATAAAAAATTTCATAATTTTTAAAGCATTTTTGCTATTTTTAATAAATTATGTAAAACAAATGAAATATTATGAAAATAAAAAGAATTTTTAAACTGAAAAAGCAAAGTAATCAAATCCAACGCGTGAGATTCAAACTGGCCAGCGCGCGCATTGACCTGGCGCCATATCCAAGGGCCAGCATTCAAACCTGGCTAATTAATGTTTAAGCCCTAACCCTGCCGTTAATCACCTTCAGATGACCGGAACAGTGTTCCGGTCATCTTCTCCGTTCACCCCAAACCTCAAACTCCTTCAAAACGCATCTAAAACGAAATCTAAAAACACAGAAATGATTCCCACTCACTCACGAATCAAAACCCCCATTCAAAACATATTTATTTTTCCAGGAATGGCTGAATCGAAACAAACAAAATCTAGGGCAAAAAGTTTCAGAGATTGATTAAACTCTCATCTCTCCACCATTTTCAAAACCAATGACATAGTTGTGATCAGGAAAGCATATAGAATAACTTTAGAACTAAAAAATCCATTTCTGGAAAAAAAGTTCTTGAGCTACCTGAGTTTCGAAGCTTTCACTCTTGCAATTTTCTGACCTCTCCCTTTGATGCAATCCACTCTACTTGGTCCCCTGATGATCCTTGAATGCTTAGAAGGAGTTTATGTTGGCTGGTTTTGAGGTTTGAACAAGTTCTGTTCAGGATGGTGTAAGAATCGTGTTTCTGATTCTGGGGGTTTTAGGCTATGGTGATGGATGCTTTGTGATCAGAGGAACATATTGAGTTGATCTATGAAGTGGGTTTGTGTGTTTGTGGCTTATTTTCTGAGTTTCGAAGGTTTTGGCTTTGAGAGTGAAAAATGGTGAAGCTGAGTTCTTGCTGGTTCCAGGCTTATGTCTTGTTGGTTTGGGATCAATGAAGCATGGTGAGATGAGTAGTGGAATTTGTTTGAATGTTTATGGCTTATGGAAGCAGATTCGAAGGCTTTTGCTCTATGGAGTGTTTCTGTGAATGGTGTGTTGTGTTGAGCTTCAGCCTTGCTTGATGTATGTTATGGCCAGCATTTGCTTTGCATAAAGAACTCCCATTGGTCAGATGATGTGACCTGGCCTGCTGTGATTGGGATGTTCACTTTTGCAAAAAGTCCACTTTGTTGTAAGGAGGGCATGGGCTAAGTTCTAGCTTGGTACAAGAGGCATGGGCTGCGCAGCAAGGTGTGTGTGGAAGGCTAGCATGGTTCAGCATCCAATGTAGCAAGTGGTAGGAGGTGTCATGATGGTTTTGCAACTTGATCAACCTTGGTTCATATGAAACTATCTTGCCATACAAGCCATGAAATATGAGAAACTTTGGTTCAAATCTGATTTTTAGAACTTGTGTGATGTTTGTACATTGGTTAGACATGAACTAGAAGTCACAAATGCCTTGGTACAAAGTTTTTGCAAGTTTCTTATTTGAGGCATATCTTGAAAATTAGTGATTTTTGCCAACTTTGACACACCATAACTTTTGATCCAAAGTGAATTAGGTCATGTTCTTGTACTTTTTGAAAAGGGAAAAATGTATTCTACAACTTTCATGACCAACGTTTTTCCATTTGAAGCATTTTTGGATCAAAAAGTAAGGTTTGAAAAGTGACCTAAAATGACATATTCTTTAAAAGTCAACTATGCCCCAAAAAAGTCAACTTTGCAAAAACTTCAAATTCTTGAATTTTGTGAACTTCAACCTTCTTCCATGATCAAATAAAGGTCATATACACTCAAAATGATGAAGATCACCCTTTGGTTGGGTCATTGGGGGCCTCAGATGCCCTGATTTTACACTGACTTGTCTGAAAAGTCAACTCTTGATCAGATGACTTCCCCATGGAATTTCTTCATGAAAATTGATATGCACACTCCCTATACCATATAGAGACCAATGGAAACAAGAATGACCAAAAAATTTGGAGTTATGGCCTCTGAAACCAAAACCCTAATTTTAGGTCAACTGTGCAGTCAAACCTGGCTCTGCATCCATACCAATCCCAGTTCTTGTGATTCTTTGGCATTCTTGACTTTGAGAGGATGTAATATGATGCTTGAACACACATGGACCCCTTTGAAGTGATTGATGGCCTTTGGAGTGGCTCAAGAAGCTCTTGGATTGCTCAGATCACAAACCCTAGATGCAGATGACTTAGAATCTATGCAGTGAATCAAAACTGTGATATGAGATGCTATGATTGAGTTTATGCATATGAAATGATCACAAGCCATGGTGTGAAAGGGTGAGGGCAAATTTGGGGTGTTTACAGCTGCCCCTATTCAAGCATGAGTTAACTGTGCAGGATGTAAGCAACGGCTTAACAGGCAAACAAGATAACTTGTGGTTGAATACCAAAGACAGTCCAAAATTTGCACTCACAAAATGAAGAAGAAAAGGGATATAGATTGTAAAAGAAAAATAAAGTATATTTTAAAGTGTGGGCGACGGAGGACGACCGTCGAGCAGAGGACGACTGCTGGGTAAAGAGCAATGACGGGGACGGCCGACATGCTGGGGAAAGTGCGAAAAATAAAGCAATGACGGGGACGGCCGACATGCTGGGGATAAAAGGTAAAGCAAAGACGGGGACGGCCGACTAGCTGGGAAAAATAAAATTATGATGGGGACGGCCATCAAGGTAAAGTTGTAAGATTCTCTGGGAATTAATGAAACATGACGGGGACGGCCATCAAGTTCATAAAGCAAAGTAACCGACGATGGGGACGGCCATCGGGCTAAAAAGGAAAGGGACCACGACGGGGACGGCCATCGGGTTAAAGAATAAATGAAATAAACAGATGATGAGGTACGGTCATCAAAGGTGAGGGATGATCACCTAGCAGGGGACGGCTGCTCTGTTGGGGATTAAGATGAGGGACGGTCATCTTAGGTGGAGGACGACCATCAGGCAGGGTACGGCTGCCGAAAATATCGCGACATAGGACGAATGCCGGATAAAAGGTCAACGATGGGGACGGCCATCGGACGAGCATGATGGAGGACGACCATCAAGAGGTGGAGGACGACCACCTAACAGGGGACGGCTGCTCTCGAGGTTTCTCATGACACAGGACGAGTGCCAGATAACCAAAAATCAACAATGGGGACGGCCATTGGATAAAATGATGAAGGACGATCATCAAGAGGTGGAGGACGACCACCTAGCAGGGGACGGCTGCTAAAAATCAACGATGGGGGACGGCCATCGGATGAGCATGATGGAGGGCGACCATCAAGAGGTGGAGGACGACCACCTAGCAGGGTACGGCTGCTCTCAAGGTTTATCACGACACAGGACGAGTGTCAGATAAAAAGGAAAATTTGCTTTGTTGGTGATCTACTGGGGAATAGTAAACACGGACGAGTGTTTATATCCAAGAAACAAAAGGTATAAGTGTTTATATGTTTGTGTATAGATTAAAGATGCGGACAAGCATCCTTAATACTATGATACGGACGAGTATCATGTAGAAACAAAAACCGACACGTGTTCAGAGATGATGATATGGACGAGTATCAACGGGTTAACAAAGAACACAGACGAGTGTTGAATCTGAGGGGACTTTTCTGGGGAATAGTAGATACAGACGAGTGTCTATATTCAAGAAGACATAAGTGTTTGACACGGTGTATGGATTAAAGATACGGACGAGTGTCCTTAAGACTATGATACGGACGAGTATCTTGTAGAAACAAACGCTTGACGCATGTTCTGAGATGATGGTACGGACGAGTACCAACTGGTTAACAAAGAACACGGACTAATTCCGAATCTGTGGGAACATATAAGTGGTACATACAAGATACGGACGAGTATCTATATAAGTGTAACATGAGTAGTGAGTATGAGTTTTGTATGGATGAGTGTTTATCTGCTGGGGAGGGTGACACGGACGAGTGTCAAAAGGAGAAAAGTATGATATCAACAAGTATATGGGCTGTAAAAGTGTAAGCGACTGCGCTGGGGATATGACACGGACGGGTGTCAAGGAATTGTATATATACAAGAGTATCCGTGAGTGCAAAGGGGATGTCCTTGGCTTTCTGCTGGGGTGTGACACGGACGGGTGTCAGGACGTATCTGTAATACGGGTGATCTTGTTTGTAAAGGATATTCAGGCGACTTTACTGGGGAGTGATGACACGGACGGGTGTCAACTGGTGTTTGTGAATTGTGAGGCAACTGCTTTTGCTGGGACTCTGGTGGGGACAGTTTCTGTGTATTGATGAATGGTTATTATTCACAAGAGTCCGATTCACAACATGGCTTATGATTATGCTATGTGTTTGATTTTTGCCGTAATGCTCCGTATTAGATGGAATGCTACGCTTTGTGGGTGGATATGATGCGAATGCCATGGTTATGCAAAGATACCAAACCGGGATTCGGATCCCAATGCCGCGAAGATCACTGGTCGATCTATTTGAAGTGGACATCCCAGCTGGGGATGAGATCATTGGCAGATCTGATGATATGATATTTGCTCGGGGATATAGGTCACCGATTGACATATCCTTGTAATACAGGACCCAGCTGGGGTTTGTAGAAGCCTTCTGTACTCTGTTGTGACTCCTTCATGCGTTGTTCTTCTGAAAAGAGGCCGAGGATTCTGTGGGGAGATGGTTCCCTGACTTCTGCATTCTGCTGAGGAAGAATGATTGACACTACAGCTGGGGAAATTGACAAGTGGCAACTGGCTGGGGAAAGTTGTTGGCAACTCAGCTGGGGAGAAAATACCTCTGGTGCCAAGAGTGAGTTTTGATTTGCCAGCTTGCTGAGATGTAACTTGCATGCCCCAAGTTGCGTTCTGGATACCTGCAATCCTGCAAATATAAGGAAACGCACAAATGGTCCCGAGGTATCCTTTACTGGATTCCGCCATAGGAGTCAAGCACTTTCGAGAGTAAGTATATTCCCTGTAAGCATGTGTTTTTTGAAGAAAAATATCTGTACTTATGCAATCAGTTTTTAGAGACATCAGACATCCTTTGCAAATAAAAATGTATAAGACGAGACATGACTGGAAAATCCGATTTTATTAATTCATGTGCCCTGAATTGGCAAGATACAGTCAAAGAAACAAATCTCCTAAAATGAAGAGACTGTTACAAATTGAGAAACAAAGTGCTGGCGATGTTGACGACGCTTTAAGGAGCTTCCTCTTCTGCTATGACTCGTATGACTTTTGACGTTCTTCTCGTCTTGCTTTCTGAAGAAGGCTGATTCTGATTGAAGCTTGATCCTTTCGAAGCTTAACAGGTTGTAGGCGATACAGACGAATTCAGAATGCAGTTGTTCGCTTATTCCCTTATTTTGCACGGATCGCCCTTTCGGGTTTTCAATCCATCGGGATACCCATTTTTGCCTGAGTTGTCCAATGCGGCTTTTCAACTCAGCGGGTGTACACATTTTTTTATTTATTTTCCCTTACTTTTGCCCGAGTCTTTTATTCTGTTTTTGACTCGCCGGGATGCCCTATTTTTGCCTGGACTTACATTCTGTTTTTATGTCCAGCGGGTCATTTTTTATGCGAAGTATTTTTTAACTGCATCTGAATTCACAGGGGACGGGAAGTCTTCACCATCCATGGTGCTGAGCATCAGTGCTCCACCGGAAAAAACTTTCTTTACCACAAATGGTCCTTCATAATTTGGAGTCCATTTGCCCCTGTGGTCTGTATGAGGAGGGAGAATTCTTTTTAGCACAAGATCTCCTACTTGGTACTCTCGGTGCCTGACTTTCTGATCGAAGGCTTTCTTCATTCTTTTCTGATACAGCTGCCCATGACAGATTGCAGTCAATCTTTTCTCTTCAATCAGACTCAGTTGTTCGTATCGGGATCGAACCCATTCTGCTTCGTTCAGTTTAACATCCATTAGTACCCGCAGAGAGGGTAATTCAACTTCAACAGGTAGGACTGCCTCCATACCATACACAAGCTGATACGGTGTTGCCCCAGTGGACGTTCTGATTGATGTGCGGTACCCATGCAAAGCAAATGGTAGCATTTCATGCCAGTCTTTGTAGGTGACTACCATCTTCTGCACAATCTTCTTGATATTTTTATTCGCTGCCTCAACAGCGCCATTCATCTTTGGCCTGTAAGGAGAAGAATTGTGATGTTGGATCTTGAAGTCACGGCACAACTCAGCCATCATCTTGTTGTTTAAATTGGAACCATTATCAGTAATGATTCGCTCGGGAACTCCATATCGACAGATGATATCTCTCTTCAGAAATCTGGCTACCACTTGTCTTGTAACATTGGCATAGGAAGCTGCTTCGACCCACTTGGTGAAATAATCAATGGCAACCAGGATGAATCTGTGGCCGTTCGAAGCAGTTGGCTCAATCTTGCCAATCATATCAATGCCCCACATGGCAAAGGGCCATGGTGAAGACATGATGTTCAAAGGATTGGGAGGCACATGCACCTTATCTGCGTAGATCTGGCATTTGTGACATTTTCTGGCGTAAGCACAACAGTCTGCATCCATTGTGATCCAGTAATAACCTGATCTTAGCAGTTTCTTAGCCATGGCATGTCCTCCAGCATGGGTACCAAAGGATCCTTCGTGCACCTCGTGCATCAACAAGTCTGCTTCTGTCTTATCAACACATCTGAGGAGTACCATATCAAAGTTCCTTTTGTATAAAGACCCATCAGCGTTCAGAAAGAAACTACCAGCAAGCCTTCTCAAAGTCTTCTTATCATTGGAAGATGCCCCAGGTGGGTATGTTTGATCCTCCAAGAAGCATTTAATGTCATGGAACCAAGGCTTATCATCTTTGACAACATCTGCTGCAAATACATATGCTGGTCTATCAAGTCTGGACACTGAAATCTGAGGTACAAAGTTAGCAGCTTGAACTTTGATCATGGATGAAATGGTAGCAAGAGCATCTGCAAACTGATTCTCGTCCCGAGGGATATACTCAAGCTTGACTGTTGTGAAGAAAGTCAATAACCTCCTTGTATAATCCCTGTAAGGTATCAGATGATCCTGGTGGGTGTACCATTTTCCGTTGGTTTGATTAACTACCAGAGCTGAATCTCCGAATACAGTCAATGTCTTGATCCTGAGGTCAATGGCTTCCTCAAGGCCCATAATGCAAGCTTCGTATTCAGCTTCGTTGTTAGTGCAGTTGAAAGTGAGTTTTGCCGAGAAAGGCATGTGAACTCCTTTAGGTGTAATGAGTACTGCACCAACACCACGACCATTCATATTAACAGCCCCATCAAACATCATAGTCCATTCTTCTTCCGGGTCAGGCCCTTCAGTGTGAACAGGCTCTTCATGATCTTTTGCTTTTATGAACATGATGTCTTCATCAGGGAAGTCAAATCTCATAGGCTGGTAGTCATCAATGGGTTGCTCAGCAAGATATTCAGATAGTACACTGCCCTTGATGGCTTTCTGAGAGGTGTACTGGATGTCATATTCCGTGAGAATCATTTGCCATCTTGCAACCCGTCCGGTAAGAGCTGGCTTCTCGAAAATGTACTTAACTGGGTCCATCTTTGAGATCAGTAAGGTAGTGTGGGTCAACATATACTGTCTCAGTCGGCGAGCAGCCCACGCTAAAGCACAGCAAGTTTTCTCGAGCAG
The DNA here is from genome assembly GCA_963966055.1 of Lathyrus aphaca. Lineage (NCBI taxonomy): Eukaryota > Viridiplantae > Streptophyta > Magnoliopsida > Fabales > Fabaceae > Lathyrus > Lathyrus aphaca. The sequence continues at coordinate 444,375,963 of OZ014519.1, forward strand.
TGAATAACGCTGTTCACAGTCGGTAAACTTTTTGCTCAGGTAGTATATTGCATACTCTTTTCGACCAGACTGGTCATGCTGGCCCAGCACACACCCCATTGACTCTTCTAATACTGTCAAGTACATTATTAGAGGTCTTCCTTCAACTGGAGGCATAAGGATTGGAGGCTCTTGTAAGTACTCCTTGATCTTGTCAAAAGCCCTTTGGCAGTCTTCATTCCACCTGACCGTCTGTTCCTTTCTTAACAGCTTGAACAAAGGCTCACAGGTTGCTGTGAGGTGAGATATGAACCGTGAGATGTAGTTCAATCGACCTAAGAACCCTCGAACTTCTTTCTCAGTTTTCGGTGCAGGCATCTCTTGAATGGCTTTGACTTTATCAGGGTCAACTTCAATACCTTTCTCGCTTACAATAAAGCCCAGCAGCTTACCAGATCGCACCCCGAATGTGCATTTGTTGGGGTTCAGCTTCAGTTGGTACTTCCTCAGACGCTTGAATAGCTTCAGCAGATTTACCAGGTGATCTTCCTCTGTAAGGGACTTGGCAATCATGTCATCCACATAACACTCGATTTCCTTATGGATCATATCGTGGAATAATGTCACCATAGCCCATTGATATGTTGCACCAGCATTCTTCAGCCCGAATGGCATCACCTTGTAACAGAACGTGCCCCAGGGTGTGATGAAAGTTGTCTTCTCCATGTCTTCAGGCGACATCTTGATCTGATTATATCCTGAAAATCCGTCCATGAAGGAGAATACCGAGAACTGAGCCGTGTTATCCACCAATACATCAATGTGAGGTAATGGGAAGTCATCTTTCGGGCTGGCTCTGTTCAGATCCCGGTAGTCAACACACATTCTTACCTTACCATCCTTCTTAGGCACAGGTACTATGTTAGCAACCCACGGCGGGTAGCTAGTTACAGCAAGGAACCCGGCGTCCCACTGCTTTTGTACCTCTTCTTTGATCTTCATTGCCATGTCTGGGCGGGTGCGGCGCAGTTTCTGTTTAACTGGTGGGCATTCTTCCCTCAAAGGCAGCTTGTGCACAACAATGTCGGTGTCCAACCCTGGCATATCTTGATACGACCAAGCAAACACATCCACATATTCTTGAAGCAAATCAATCAGTTGTCTCTTCACTGAGTCTTGCAGGCAGGCCCCGATTTTAACCTCTTTCACGTCTTCATCTGTACCAAGATTAATCACTTCAACCTCCTCCTGGTGAGGAGTAATAACCTTTTCCTCTTGTCTTAACAACCTGGCTAGCTCTTCAGGAAGCTCATATTCTTCTTCAACCCCTTCATCAGCTTGATTGATCGGATTGTCAAAGTCATACGAAGTCATAGCCGTGCTGTTGTCGGTGCTGTCAGGAAGGCACTCTCTGCAAGGGTTCAGTTTGTTCATTTTAGTGATTGATTTTAATCTTGTTTAAAAAAGGTGAAATGAAGTTATCATTTTGAAAACATCGCCATTTATTTTTTGTACAAAAAGAAAAATGGAAAAAACAGTGAACGAAAAGGAAAAAGACTCATTTGCAAAAAGATGTCTGATATTTCATTGGTTAATCTTGTTTGCACAAAAAGTACAGATGGCCCGATTACAAAATGAGTCTTGTCATCTTGGGCAAGATGCAAGACTTTGATGCATGCTATAAAAATACAGGAAATAATAATTACTCTGCATGAGTAACTCTTATAATTTCCTGGGAAGACCAGTTTGAGATACTGCTCCCCGGGATCTTTGGACGAATCCAATTCTCCAGATTGCGCTCCTCTTCCAGCTCGTCTTCCAAATTATTGATAGCATCAGGGGTGAGCATCCCCCCACTGACAAAACCGGGCTTCTCAGCAGCCTTTGCTTGATGTTGTTGAGTTGGTCTGTAACCCAACCCAAATTTGTCTTTCTTCTCCTCCACAGATAAAACCTTGCCCCAGCCTTGGGCAGTTCCTTCCTCAACAACCTTCTGGGCTTGTTGATAAGATGACATGGAGATCCCAGATACAGCAGATGCTTCATTAACATTCAGGGCCTCAAACCCTTGGCTCATTGTTTCATGGATCTCCCCATCCATCTCAATATACTTATAAGTAGCCAGATGGCTAACAAATATATCCTCCTCCCCACAGATAGTAACAACTTGGCCTTCCCACTCAAATTTTAACTTCTGGTGAAGGGTAGACGTTACTGCGCCAGCGGCATGAATCCATGGTCTACCCAACAAACAGCTGTAGGCAGGCTGAATGTCCATCACATAGAAGATCGTTGTAAAGGTTTGTGGGCCAATTGTCACAGGTAGCTCAATTTCTCCCAGCACCGATCTCTTAGAACCATCAAAGGCTCTTACTACCAGGTTACTGGGACGCAATGCTAATCCTTCATACTCTAGCTTCACCAGGGCCTTTTTCGGTAAGACATTAAGGGATGATCCTGTGTCTACCAGCACATGGGAAAGGACTGCGCCTTTACATTCCATGGTGATGTGCAAGGCCTTGTTATGGTTGCGGCCTTCCGTTGTCAAGTCAGTATTGGTGAACCCTAGCCCGTTGCTAGCAGTAACATTTCCAACCACGGTTTCCAATTGATTGACAGTGATCTCTTCAGGCACGTAAGCTGCGTGCAAGACTTTGAGTAGTGCATTCCGATGGGCTTCGGAGCACATAAGCAGTGATAGGATAGAGATCTTGGATGGCGTCTGGTGAAGCTGATCCACTATTTTGTAATCACTCTTTTTGATGATTCTCATGAACTCATCAACTTCCTGATCGAATGGTGTTTTCAAAACTTCTTTAGCAGCTTGATCTTCCTGCACCGGGCTTTTTCCTTTTGCCTTGGCAGCAGCTTCTGCTTCGGCAGTGGGTCTCTGAATTGGTGGAGCAAAGAGACGTCCGCTTCGAGTGAAGCCTCCGCCTCCTCCCACATTGTCTATTTGTGGTGCAGGTGTTGATGTATCAAGAGTGATTCTCTTTCCTTCGCAGTATATGTCAGAGCCGTAGTGCCAAGGGATGGCCCTACTGCTTTCATAAGGTACTGGTCCAGGCACTGTGACAGTGACTGGACTGATGGCGGCTGCAGAAGGTACTGTGATAGTTTGCGGATCATAATAAATTGTAACTGGTGCTCTGATGGGAGCAGCACTTTCTGAGTTGTAGGCGGAGTTGTTCTCAGGATCATAAAATATTGTGACAGTTGAGACATCTTCAGAGTTTGTTGCTGGAGTTGTAGGAGACATTGTCGGAAGGATGGATGTTGTTGTTGTAGGAGATTCAAATTGGAGTGATGCTGAAGTTGTAGAAGGCAAATTTGTTGATGGTTGATCAGTTGAGGTGATAGATGAAGTACTTGTTGATGAAGCCGAAGAATTGTCAGGAACAATGGTTGTTGCAGTTGTAGGAGATACCGGAATTGCTGCTGATGAGATTGCTGGATTTGTTGGAAATGATGTGGTGATCTGAAGCTGGCCACTCTGAATAAGACCATCTATGCCATTCCTCAGGTTATCGCACCCATTTACTGAAATATTGCAGTAAGCACACCCTAACTCACACCCCGGGAACATTTGACATTCGAGGAGCTGAGCCTTAATATCCACCAACGGTGTCCGAATCTGACCCACACTGGTTATTAAATAAGATGGCTTGTCTTCTTCAATTGCATTGATCCTGGGACCTCCGTGGTGCGGCATAGGATTTTTGTTGACATTGGGTGGTGGTGCGAAATTCAGAGCTTTTGAGTCTACCAGGTCTTGTACCTTCATGTGCAAAGCCCTGCACTTTTCTGTACTATGACCAGGCGCATTCGAGTGAAAAGCACATCTGGCGTTGGAGTCGTAATTCCTGGGTAGACTGTTGGGATCTGGAGGTGCCAATGTCCTTAGCTCAACTAGGTTGAGTTTCAGGAGTTGTGGCAGCAATGTAGCATATGGCATAGGGATCGGATCGATCACCCTGTTGGCTTGAGATGGCCTCTGCTGGAATGGCCTTTGCTGGTTATTGTTGTTGGTGTTGCTGTTGTTGTAATTTCTCGGAGGATACTGATTTTGTTGATGGTACTAAGGCTGTTGCTGATAGTTTTGTTGCGGAGGTTGATAAGCTGGTTGTGGGTGAGCTGGAGCGGGAATAGTAACTGCTGCTACAGATCTATGAAAATATTGGGGCCTGCCCCTGTTGGTGTGGATGGCATTGGTCTCACCAGTCCTTCTTGGGCCCGCAAAAGGCTTTCTTGCATTACTGGATGAGCTTGCACCGTTGTCTGAGATCTTACCCATCTTCAATAGGCTTTCAATTCTCTCCCCGGCTATGACTACATCTGCAAAGCTGGTAGACGAGAAGGCAGCTAGCCTATCAATGTAAGTCCCCTGAAGGGTATTCATGAACATATCAGCCATCTCCCTTTCGGACATAGGTGGCTGGACAGCCGCAGCAAGCTGTCTCCATCTTTGAGCATACTCTCGGAAGCTCTCTCTAGATGACTGTGACATTCCCATTAGGAGGGTCCTGTTGGGTGCCATATCCAGATTATACTGATACTGTCTGATGAAGGCCTCTGCCAGGTCCTTCCAGCATCTAATAGTTGCTCTTGTCAGATGGGAATACCATTCCCTCGAAGCTCCAGTCAAGCTATCCTCAAAGTAGAACATCCACAGCTTCTCGTCCATGGTATAGGCCTTTAGCCTCCCGAGAAAAGATTGTAGATGGGTCCGGGGACAGGAAGTCCCATTATACTTCTCAAAGCATGATGGCTTAAACTTGTGGGGAATCCTGACCCCATCTACCAAGCCCATATCCATAACATCAAAACCCAAAGAGTTTTGAGACTCTAAGGATCTTAATTTCTCAGCTATCTCATCCAACCTTCTATCATAAGCTTCTTCCCCGGCTCCCATTACCGTGAACTGGTCTTCTTGAGGGTCTTCTTGCAGCACCCTCCCTGCTGTGGCAGTCCCTTGTATATTGACAGGGATGTTGGCCTCTGGATGGAGGTGGGGTCCAAAGACTGGGGGATTGACATGAGGTTGGACTCTTTCATTGTTGCTAGTCCCAGCAGTCCCTGGCTGATGATCTTCCTGATTTCTCCCTTCTACCAGTGCTCTGAGCCTCTCCTGGCTTTGAGCCATGTTGTTCATTACCTCCATAAACTGTGTTATCTGAGTCCTCATTTCCAATCTTTCGTTGGCCATTTGGTTTCTGACCTCTGTAAGGTCCTGCTGCATCTGATCCATCTGTATGCCCGGAAGATTGTTACGGGTTGGATATCGGTGCGGACGGTTGAGGGGAAATACTCGGCGCCGAGCAATAGTTCCTGAACATCACAACGGAGTTAGCAACAACGAAACAAAAACCTACAAAACCAACAAAGGGTTAGCATGCAATGCAGTATGCTTATTTGTTTTCAAGGTATCCGGCTTGGCATTCAGTTTTGACCCTTCCAGACCCTTGAAGATGATGCTGTTGATGTTGCTTTCGAAGTAAACTCGGATGGAACAAACTAATACATATATTACAAAAGGCCACTGGTACATAGTTTGTTTACAAATACAAGCCCTCTGAGGGGTCAAAATACATTTCAAGAAAATAAAAGTACATGGAATGAAAGCAACAACAAACAAATGGTCAAACACCAAGACCAAACTCATCCTCCCGAACTTCCTTGAGAAGTGCTTCGGTCACAGGATCAGCCGGACGCTCCGTAAGGTTCCTGATAAGGAGGTTCCGGGTAGTAACAGCTGCAGTTAGCTTCTTGTGCTGACTTTGGTCCTTTGACCTCTTCACTCCAGCTCTGATCTTTAGCTCTGATATCTCCCTCTGGGCTGCTGCCAGGGCTTCTTGTTGCTCTTTTGCACTAGCTTCCATCTGCTCTATCTTGTCTTGGACCCTCTTGTCCTCCAGAGTACGAGCCTCGGTGATCCTGACCCACCTAGCCTGACTCTCCTTTAGATACAAGTCTGTCCTGGCTTTCTGGAACTGGGCTTCCTTGCAAGCATTCTTCAGGATTTGTTCTCCAGCCCTAGACTTCTTAATGTAATCTTCAGACTTCTCAATTCTAGCCAGATGCTCCACCTTCAGCTTCTCCAACCTTTCAATATCCAATCTTCCATCCCTCCTCTCATAGAGGGTCTTCTGCAAAGCTTGAGTCAACTTCTCATTTCTCTCTTTCAATTTCTCAAATTCCTCTAAGCTGACAGTTGCTGGAGGTGGTGTTGTGGAAGGCCCAGGCATATCCTCTATAGTAAAGGGCATCCCAGAGAATTGGGCCCTGGCATGGGACCAATCATAGTATTGTGCTGATGCCACATTGTTACACTTCCCCAGAATGGTTACCCCCTTAGCCTGCACATTGTCCCAGGCCCAGGCTGCCTGCCTAACAATAGCCAGATTAAGCTTGTTCTCACAATAAAGAGTCTCAACCAAGTCCTGTGCCTTAGGAGTGTGGACCAGTGCATAGCCCAGTTGTCTTTTGAACAGCAGAGGGTTGTAATTAATACTACCTTTAACTCCTATCAGGGGCACATTGGGAAAATGCCCACAGCTGGTGATGATATCCCTGCCTTTTATGCTTTGAGTGCACCACCTGATATCAGCTGAAGTTAGAGTAGTAAGTCTTCCAGCCCAGTTTTTCTGCTGATGAGGGTTTAAAAATGCATCTGTCCTGGGCAAATGCCTGAGAAGCCAAGTATGGAACAAAGGAGCACAGCACCTCACTAATCTTCCTCTCTGCTTTTCATTCCTCTGATGCACTGAATAGTAGAGATCACCCAATAAAGTTGGCACTGGGTTCCTTAGAATGAACAGATGGATTGCATTCTTACTAATGAATCGAGGCTCATCTGCAAATAATACAATCCCATATATGCTCAAGGCCAATAAAGCACAGACTGCTTTCCACTCTCCTAAAGAAGCTTTCAGGGTAGCTTGAGAGATCAAGAAATCCAGATGCATGCCAGGGATTCCAGCCTTAGAAGTCATATGCTGCCCAATCAGGACTGGTTCCAGATGCAATGCCTTTGCTACCTCTTCATTACCGAGAAAGGTCATCTCAGGGTTGAAAGGGACTCCACCCCTGACAGGTATACCAACTAATGATGAGTATTCTTCCAATAAGGGGCCCAGCTGAAAGTCCTGAAAAGTGAAACATCTCAGTGGGGGATCATAAAACTGAAGGCAAGTGTGGATCAGGCTTCTCTGTGAGGGGTCCAGATCCATAACCAAATCAAGTATATCCCCATGGTGTTCCCTGAACAGTGGTATATGGTCCGGAGTGATCAGGGTCTGAATCCTCCTGATGTCTGCTAACTCTGGCTGGAAGAAGTGGTAGGTGATGTTGCTCTTTTTAGGTGCCATGATGTTGAGACTGAGTAGAGACAAGTGCTGATGGTGATACTGAAGAATGGGCCACTGATTGGCTGGAGTAGATAGCTGATAGCTGAAGCAAGTGCTGATGAAGATAGGTCAATACTGAAGATGGGGTCAAAACCAAAACCAAATGAAGATGGATACCCTGAAACACAAATAAGCAAATGTCAATATGATGCAATGATTATGTATGCAAATGATATGCAAGGGTTTGTGACTGAGCTGGATCTGATCAAGTGCTCTGATATAAGTCCATGTGTGTAAGAAATCCAGATGGAGGTCCATAAGTCCAGTAACCAAGGTGGGGGACTCAAATAAAGAGTCACATGTCCAGGGTTTAGAATCACAAGAACTGTTCCAACATGGAGTATTCTTAATCATATCAAAGTAACAGGGTATTCTGAGGTCAAGGTACCTGCAAACCTGTAAACAGCCCAACCCCCTCACAGGTGGTGTTCTAAAACAAGGATCCTCAGACTTGGATCAGTTATGAGAAGTGTAAACACTTCTAACCCGGAGGTACAGAGTTTACAATAACCATAAAAGTTCCTCCTCTAATTCACCTCAGTTTCTGAAGGTCAATACTAAAAGGTCATCCAGACTTAGCAGGCTTCCCAGATAGCCCTAGCATTGCAGGAAATCTGCAACACAGAGTTCTCAAGAAGAAACCCATATCTGAACCGTGTTTCATATTCCCGCACCAGACCGAGATGGAATGGGAAAGAATATGATTCACTCTAGCCTAGGTGTCACTCAGGTCCCAGGTATAGGACCTTAAACTCTCAATAGAACACCCACCCACCAAAGCAAACAAACAGATCCAGCCAGCAGCACAGTATGATATATACAAAAGCAATAAAGAAAGCAGTAAAGCAACTGTACATAAGGCAAAAATAAATACAAATATACCAACACAAATAAGCACATAACATCCCAGTAAACACAAATCAATCAAGCGTTAGGAGGAACCCACAAAAAGAACCAGAAGCCCTGGTTACAGTATAAGGGTCCCCAGCAGAGTCGCCAAGCTGTCGCTCCCAATAAAATGGGACTGGCCCAGATAAAGGTACAGACGCGAACGGTCGGCGAAAGGAACAATGAGAACACACAGCCGTGAACTCACTGGAGATGAATAGAGTCGCCAGCTAGGCATTTTTATCCCGGAGGAAAGGTAATGCTGCATAAACCTAGAAAGATGATGGATAAGATGGTTGCGAACCAGAGAGACTGAGAAAGGGGGTTGGTTACAACCTGGGAAGGTATTAGCACCCAGATTGTCCGCCGTACTCGATGGGATCCACGCTTAAAAAGATTTGTGTTTTAAAGGGGTAGTGTCAGTGCAATCTGTGTATAAAATAGCTGGAAAAGAATGTACAGGTGTCAGTGTAAAAGAAGTGTGAAGTGCATAAGTGATGTGTCAGTGTGAGAAAGAAAAGATGGGAATGAGTTGCTCAAGATAATGAGGCCAAAGAATAAAGCTGAAAGAGGGGGAATATACAGAGACTTTTGTTCGATAACTATTAAGTTATGCCTACGTATCCTCTCGTGCAATGAGGAAGTCAGAACACCGTAGTTCGACCCAAAGAGACTGAAAGATGAATTGACTTGTGAACTGCTTACTTGCCTATGCTCAAGTGTATGATCTGTCTGGCACAGATGCAAACTGTCTTGCATTAGACGGAAGAAGCAAGTTCTCGGTTGTGAGTGAATGAGATGGGAAAAGAATCCCGGAGGAGACGATTATTGTTTGTTTTTGAGTTTTCAGTCTTTTATTGATTTTGAAAGTATGTCATAAGTTAATGAGCTTAAGCCTAAACCAATGGATTTAGTAAACTCATCACATCTTCCCTCTGATTAGGGGTAATGAGAGTACCTTAAGTGTGAAGTCAGATTCTCACACTTAAACACCTTTGATGTAGGATTAAGATCATTAACCTACTTGTGATTATTTAGATGTTTTTGGTGTTTTTGTTTAGTGTTGAGTAATGAGGTTAAGCCATAATCAAGGATTAAACAGACTCATTACACCATCCTAATAGAAGGATAATAGATGAGAATGTTTAAGCTGAGGAAAGCTCCTCAACTTAATCCATGATTAGGGATTAAACTCATGACAAAACAAGCCTTTGATTAAGTGGATTTTATTTAATGGTATGATGATGAAGTGATTTTTATGATTTGTAAGACAACTTGAGGGGGACTTGTCCATTAACACTAGGGTTAGTCCTACTTAACCAATTAAGGAAGAATTAGAACCCTAATGCAAGGCCCAAGTTACAAGTGTAATGTCTTGATGGTTATTAAGGTGAATTAATTAAGAGATTTAAACACATTAAGGGTTTAACACTTAGGATTAAAGTTATACACTCCATCCTAATAGAAGGATGCAGGCATAAGCTTAATCACAAAGCCTTAAAGCCTTTAGGGTTTAGTCCCTGATTATGAGATGAGAAGAGAAGACTCAAAAGAGACACAAAGGTAAAACTAAGTGGGGAGACTAATCAAAACCCTAATCATTGTCATGCTTGGTTGTTCCTAAGGTTTGTGAGGTTTTCAAGAGAAATCTTCAAAGGAGCCACCAGGAAGCAGATGAAAGGATCAAGAGAAGCAAAGTAACTTGCTTCATTCAAGAAGTCAAGTCACTTGAAGAAAGAAAGTGGGAAGAAGAAGAATGAGCAAGCTCAATCTCAAACACAAACAAAAATGCAGCAAGGATGCAAGAGAGATGAAAAGAAAAGTTGTGAGAAGTGATGGCAAATTCACTTCTCAAAATCACTTACCACCTGAAAGGTTAGAAAAGAAATGCAATGCAATGTAAGATGGGATGAGATGACATGATGAGAAACAAAACCAGAAGCATTTACATGATGCTAATGATGCTATGAGATGCTATAAACATGAGGCAGCACATGGAGATGATCATACAAGCTTATGAATGCAGATGATGCAAGTTAGGAAGCATGGACATACATGAAAAGTTATGAAGTGCACATGGCATACAACATGGCAAATACATGATGCAATGATCAAACATGCTTTCAATATGTCTTATGATGTCAAATGAATCAAATGGATGCTTGGAATGTCATGGCAAGTCATGTTGTGCAAGAGAATGCAAGATGGGTGCATATGAAAGCCCAAACTAGGGTTCATGAACAATACATCAAACAAAAATCAAAATCAGAAGCAAACCCTAAGATAAAAAATTGAAAATGCCACTCAAAGGACCCCTAATCCTATACTAACTCACTGCCCAAAGGAGAAGTTTCAACTCCTAACCTAACTCAAGATATGATTTTCTTAGGATTTCTAGGGTTTTAGGGTTCCTAAACAAGAAAATTATCAAACAAATGGAGAATGGAAGATCAAATCATGGCCATTTAATCTCATAAACTACATGCTAAACACAATGCAATGCAAAAAGAATCAATGTCCAACTCTTCATGGATAGGCAGAAATGATTTTTTGAACTTTGGATCAAATTAATGCATAAAAATGATTTTAAATCAATGAAAAATTCTCAAAATGCATCAAGATCAAAAAATAAATTTGGTTTGAAGGTTGGACAATGTTTCTAAATGTCTTAGAACATTTCATGAATTTTTTTGGTGATTTTTAAATGCCTAAAAGTATTTTTAATAAATTAATTTTCATTAATCAATTAAAAATAAACTTTTAAATATTTAAAAATACTTTTTAAATGCAAAAAATGAAAATAAAAATATTTTTGTGTTTTAAAAATTAATGAAACTCAGGATAAAAAATTTCATAATTTTTAAAGCATTTTTGCTATTTTTAATAAATTATGTAAAACAAATGAAATATTATGAAAATAAAAAGAATTTTTAAACTGAAAAAGCAAAGTAATCAAATCCAACGCGTGAGATTCAAACTGGCCAGCGCGCGCATTGACCTGGCGCCATATCCAAGGGCCAACATTCAAACCTGTCTAATTAATGTTTAAGCCCTAACCCTGCCGTTAATCACCTTCAGATGACCGGAACAGTGTTCCGGTCATCTTCTCCGTTCACCCCAAACCTCAAACTCCTTCAAAACGCATCTAAAACGAAATCTAAAAACACAGAAATGATTCCCACTCACTCACGAATCAAAACCCCCATTCAAAACATATTTATTTTTCCAGGAATGGCTGAATCGAAACAAACAAAATCTAGGGCAAAAAGTTTCAGAGATTGATTAAACTCTCATCTCTCCACCATTTTCAAAACCAATGACATAGTTGTGATCAGGAAAGCATATAGAATAACTTTAGAACTAAAAAATCCATTTCTGGAAAAAAAGTTCTTGAGCTACCTGAGTTTCGAAGCTTTCACTCTTGCAATTTTCTGACCTCTCCCTTTGATGCAATCCACTCTACTTGGTCCCCTGATGATCCTTGAATGCTTAGAAGGAGTTTATGTTGGCTGGTTTTGAGGTTTGAACAAGTTCTGTTCAGGATGGTGTAAGAATCGTGTTTCTGATTCTGGGGGTTTTAGGCTATGGTGATGGATGCTTTGTGATCAGAGGAACATATTGAGTTGATCTATGAAGTGGGTTTGTGTGTTTGTGGCTTATTTTCTGAGTTTCGAAGGTTTTGGCTTTGAGAGTGAAAAATGGTGAAGCTGAGTTCTTGCTGGTTCCAGGCTTATGTCTTGTTGGTTTGGGATCAATGAAGCATGGTGAGATGAGTAGTGGAATTTGTTTGAATGTTTATGGCTTATGGAAGCAGATTCGAAGGCTTTTGCTCTATGGAGTGTTTCTGTGAATGGTGTGTTGTGTTGAGCTTCAGCCTTGCTTGATGTATGTTATGGCCAGCATTTGCTTTGCATAAAGAACTCCCATTGGTCAGATGATGTGACCTGGCCTGCTGTGATTGGGATGTTCACTTTTGCAAAAAGTCCACTTTGTTGTAAGGAGGGCATGGGCTAAGTTCTAGCTTGGTACAAGAGGCATGGGCTGCGCAGCAAGGTGTGTGTGGAAGGCTAGCATGGTTCAGCATCCAATGTAGCAAGTGGTAGGAGGTGTCATGATGGTTTTGCAACTTGATCAACCTTGGTTCATATGAAACTATCTTGCCATACAAGCCATGAAATATGAGAAACTTTGGTTCAAATCTGATTTTTAGAACTTGTGTGATGTTTGTACATTGGTTAGACATGAACTAGAAGTCACAAATGCCTTGGTACAAAGTTTTTGCAAGTTTCTTATTTGAGGCATATCTTGAAAATTAGTGATTTTTGCCAACTTTGACACACCATAACTTTTGATCCAAAGTGAATTAGGTCATGTTCTTGTACTTTTTGAAAAGGGAAAAATGTATTCTACAACTTTCATGACCAAAGTTTTTCCATTTGAAGCATTTTTGGATCAAAAAGTAAGGTTTGAAAAGTGACCTAAAATGACATATTCTTTAAAAGTCAACTATGCCCCAAAAAAGTCAACTTTGCAAAAACTTCAAATTCTTGAATTTTGTGAACTTCAACCTTCTTCCATGATCAAATAAAGGTCATATACACTCAAAATGATGAAGATCACCCTTTGGTTGGGTCATTGGGGGCCTCAGATGCCCTGATTTTACACTGACTTGTCTGAAAAGTCAACTCTTGATCAGATGACTTCCCCATGGAATTTCTTCATGAAAATTGATATGCACACTCCCTATACCATATAGAGACCAATGGAAACAAGAATGACCAAAAAATTTGGAGTTATGGCCTCTGAAACCAAAACCCTAATTTTAGGTCAACTGTGCAGTCAAACCTGGCTCTGCATCCATACCAATCCCAGTTCTTGTGATTCTTTGGCATTCTTGACTTTGAGAGGATGTAATATGATGCTTGAACACACATGGACCCCTTTGAAGTGATTGATGGCCTTTGGAGTGGCTCAAGAAGCTCTTGGATTGCTCAGATCACAAACCCTAGATGCAGATGACTTAGAATTTATGCAGTGAATCAAAACTGTGATATGAGATGCTATGATTGAGTTTATGCATATGAAATGATCACAAGCCATGGTGTGAAAGGGTGAGGGCAAATTTGGGGTGTTTACAACTATCAGAACTAGGTAGAACTTCTGATTCAGATTCCTTCTGAGCTTTATGATACTATCAGAACTAGGTATAACTTCTGATTCAGATTCCTTTTGAGCTTTATGATACTATCAGAACTAGGTAGAACTTCTGATTCAGATTCCCCCAGAGTTTTTTTACTTCAGTTTTCTAACCTCCTCTAATTCATATACTATACTTTGTTTTATGTCTTTGTATTTGAATTGAAGTTTCTGATATTTTTCATGAATTTCTGAGAGGCTATCTTCTAATTGAGATCTAGAGAGTTTGGAGAATACCTCTTCTGTATTCGAATCTGATTCTGATTCTGATGAGTTGACATCTTGTGGTATCTTTGCCATTAATACAATGTTGGCATGTTCATCTTCTGAGTCTGGGTCTGCTTCAGATGATTCTGAATCATCCCATGTTTCCATGAGACTTTTCTTCTTCTCTCTGTTGAACTTCTTTCTAGGCTTCTCTTTTTGAAGTTTTGGGAAGTCACTCTTGTAGTGTCCAGGTTCCTTGCATTCATAGAACACTACTTCTTTGCTTCTGGGTTTCATGTGGCCAAAGGATGATTCTGAGTGATTGCTTGATCTTATGGGATTTCTGAACTTCTTCTTACGATACTTCCAGAGTTGTTGAACTCTCCTGGATAAAAGAGATAGTTTGTATTCTTCTGATGAGCCTCAAGAACTTTCTTCTTCTTCTTCTTCCTGCAAAGCTTTAGAATTAGATTTGTTAGATTTAAGAGCGACATACTTACCTTTCTTTTGGGGTTCATCTTCTTCTAGTTCTATTTCATGACTCCTCAGTGAGATGATCAATTCTTCAAGAGATATCTCGTTCAGATTCTTTGATAGCTTCAAAGCAGTGACGATGGGTCTCCAAGCCTTTGGCAAGCTTCTGATGATCTTCTACACATGATCTGCTATTGAGTAGCCTTTGTCCAGAACTTCCAGTCCAGCAACCAAAATTTGAAACCTTGAGAACATCTTCTCAATTGTTTCATCTTCTTCCATCTTGAAAGCTTCATACTTCTGGATAAGAGCCAAAGCTTTTGTCTCCTTGACTTTAGTGTTTCCTTCATGTGTCATCCTCAGGGAGTCAAACATATGTTTGGTTTATTCTCTGTTTGTGATCTTCTCATATTCTGTGTAAGAAATAACACTCAGAAGTATGGTTCTGGCCTTGTGATGGTTTCTGAATTCCTTCTTCTATTGAGTTGACATATCCATCAATCACCATATCCCAGAGATCTCCATCTAGAGCCAGAAAGTAACTCTCTAGAACATCAATCCAGTAGTCAAAGTTGTCACCATTGAACACTGGAGATTTTCCATTGATCTTGTCATTTTGATATTCATTGTTGTTGTTGACTGAATCTTCCATTGTGTTTATCTTCTGGATCTATTAATGACACAGTTAAGTGTACTTCTCAGAACCTAGAGATCTGATGCCAATTGAAAGAGCAAAAAACACAAGGAATAGGGGTTTGAATTGGGTTTTCAAAATCAATGATAATAAAAGACACTTTGATTTATCCTGGTTCGTTTGAACTCAAACTACATCCAGACCACCCGCCGAGGTTATTTGCCTCTCTTAATGAGGTCTTAATTAACTATTCAAAACATGAATACAACCACTAATACCTATAGTCAAAGTCTTCTTAAGTCTACTGACAACACTAGTCACTTAAGGTATTTTTCAATGAGTTTTACAAAAGTTGTAACAGAATTGCTTCAAAAAGCTATTATCACACAGTGATAGATTTTAAAAGTTAAGAACAAATACAAAGAAATTGATAATGAATATTTGCACAAGGAAGAAAAAGTTTCACTTACTTCAAATGATCTCCTTTTATAAGCGTTTGATGGAGAGATCCGTTGAGAACATCTGGTGCCATTTTTGGAAGATTGTAAATAGTCATAATGTCCTTCCAAAAATAAAAGATATTGTTCCCAACCATTTTTCTTGATTCCCTCTTAATTGCCCTTTAATATGAGAATCAGAATGTACTTAATTCACATCAGAGTATGTTTGAATTTTGCAGCTATAAAAACGTAGTTGATGAGAACTTCTTTCTACCATCAGATCTTCTACAAGTGAAGCGCTTAGCTTTGTATATCATTAGAATATGTTGAGCAACTTAGATATTGTCTTCTAATAAGAACTTCTATCATGCACATAGAAGATAATTTTAGTGCTATAATTTGTTCTTAGAAAATATTGTTATCATCAAAACTCTATCAGAGAAGTAGAATCAAAATCTTGTTCTAACAAATTTTGAAACGTCCTTCTTCATACCTGGCCATCAAAACAATTTCTGCAAATCATGGTACATCTCGTAGCACTAGGATGGATACTCAATCTACTTCGATGTCCTTCTTCTAAAATACTCTTCTTAATTTCCGGAACATCAGGAATACACACCGGTATTAATAATTGCAATTGGTCTAAGAAGCAGTAGCAGTCTTCTTACGCTTCTGACATTGGGTGCTGATATGCCCCTGTTCACCACAGTTAAAACAAGTTAAACCTTCATTTGGGCAATCACCAACCTGATGACCTTTCTTGTCGCACCTGTAACATCTCACCATTGGATTGATGCACACATCAGACTTGTGACCAAATTCTCTACACTTGTATCACTTGGGAGGAATGGAACCTGCTCCCCTACTTGGCTTCTTCCCATATGAAACCTTCTACTTTCCCTTCTTAACTGTAGTCACATAAGGTTTTTCTCAGAACCAACCTTTCTCTTTCTTCTCACTCAATTGGTTATAGTGAGCAGATCGAGCTCGGTTGTCTTCATCATAAATCCTACTTTTGTCCACCACCCCAACATACCTACGGATCTGGTGACATCTAATCCCCTATTTAATCTTTGGTCTCAGCCCATTCTCAAACTTGAGACACTTAGAATGTTTAGCGTCAACACAATTGTAGTGAGGACAATACTTCACCAACCTCTCGAACTTAGTAGCATACTCCGCCACTATCATGATTCCTTCCTTCAACTCAAGGAACTCCACCTCTATCTTACCATAAGCATCTTCAGGAAAATACTTTCCCAAAACTTCCTCCTAAACACTGTCCAGGTCACCATAGTACCGAAATTCTCTAAACACTGACGGGTATTATCCCACTTCTATGCACTCTGCGGGTCATGATCTCCTTCAAAAACCGGCAGACTATTACTCTAAAACTTCTTCAAAGCATAAAACTTATCTTATTCGTTGTTTCGAGCCGTAGCCTCAGTAAGTGTCACAACAGCTTCAGTAAGAGCATGCATGCTGTTTCCAGTCATTCTACACAACACTCACAACATCAGAAAAGATATAATCGTTAACCAGCAACGACTGACAACAGGCCGATAACAACTACACTTGACCGAAAAGACCAACTTTCTCTGGTACCACTAATGTAACACCCTTTACCCCACAACATAATAATGCGAAATTATTCAATAAATCTCAAAGTTTTCAACAAAAAGGGTATCACATTTCAACAAACGTCAATAAAAATCATCATTGTGTCCAGTCCCGTAACACGAGTTACAACTTGCATTCATAATTAAAACAAACAACATTTTTACCCAGTGGATCATAATTCATCAACTTAATTACTCAAATATGAAAATTCAAATTTTAATTCCAAAATATCCTTAACTCAAGGTAAAACAAGCGAACCCAACAATTCTCAAGCGTTCCCGATGTTACATGACACATAGCAGGACACCACCCTAAACTCTATAAGCGACAAAAGACATAACACTCCAAGCTACGTCCATGCACCAAGCTTATTCTTGAGTATCTGCAAGATGGCATAATAGACCATCACCAAAGGCAGGAAGAGTGAGTAATCACATTTCAACATAATTGACATAAAGTAAAGATAATCATGCAACAATTCTTCATATAACAACACATCAAAATTCGCATTCATCACATCATCAAACTCATCAAACATCTAATCAACACATATGCATCATGCTATGCCACCAAGAATGAAATGCAACTTCATAAATCCATGCAGTACCAATTTCAACATGTGATGGACATTGGGCCATCTACCTTCCACAATGGAGCACAACATATTCAACATAACCTTGATCCACGTTATAGGATCGGAGCTTTCAACAACATAGGTATGCCATGAGTGCAAAGATACAACAATTCAACATAATTCAACATTTGTATCGATATTCATGTAATCAAACATCATATAATAACCTACATCTCATAAAATAATCACTAAAATATCAATAGAAATCATTGCAACAAGTATTATACATCACAACATTAATACATCCTATCTACACCTCATTAGAAAATTTTCTGAATTTAAATAACTACTTTTTAACTTCCAGGGCTCGCTAAGCAACCTCGTCGATCGCTTAGAGGCCTTCTCTTAGGTTGGGGGAAAAGTCTAGTTTTCATTGCTCGCTAGGCAAATTTCAGAAATTCCAGTCTACGATGACAACAAACTCAACTAAGATATTTCACCCTAAAAACCCAGTTTTTTTCATCATTTTAATCACCACAATTCGTTACTAATTACTCAATTATATTCATCAAATCCTAGGTTTTCTCTAAAACCCTAATTCTCCCCATTACCTAAACTCTACATCAAGAACATTAAAAAGAAATACTCTCCATACCTTAAAGTGAAGCTTTTTTCCACGGTCTTCACAAAAAAAAACTCCGGAAAACATCTTCAAACCATGGCTTCTCTCCTTCGTTCTTCAGACCTTATCTCTTCTCTCTCCCAAAAGCAATCGTAAACTGGTCGTATCCCCAACCTCAAATTCCTTTTTGTCAATCTTACCCCTAGGACCCCAAATATGCTTTTCTCCTTCTACCCTTACTAATTCTCCACAAAAGACCATTATAACCCTCATGCTTCTAATTTCTTTATTTTATTTAACTAATAATATTTAAATAACATAACTTGCATTATTCCATATTATCATTAAATAAAAAATAATTTCATCACAACACCACCACAACAAATACACCAAGAAATTGCTAAATTATCATGATAATTAATTAAATAATTAAATTATGAGATCACGATGGTTCACTAGGTGCTTAAGATATTTAAGGGGTGCCATAAGAAATCCTCTTAAATTAATTCGGGTTGCCTCATTTTTTTTTATCTTTTTTGGGCCAGACTAAAAAAGTCCTGGAATAATATGGGCTCACAAAATAAGGTCCAAGCCCTACATATCTTCAGGCTCGCTGGGCTGTCCCATGGGCTTTAGCCCATTTTGAAGACTCTACCTTTGACTTTGGGTTGACTTATGGGACTTCTTTTGAGGACTTGGCACCGATACATGGTTTTGATCTTATGGCTTGAGTTCTTCTTTCATCTTATATATGGTTTGTTCTTTGCTTACTTGGCTTGTTTGTGGCTTAATCCAAAGGAAGGGAAAGTTTTCTTGACCTATGTCATATGCTTGCTATATCCTGGTTAGATCTTAATTTTCTTGCTTATTTACTTTATGCAATTAGGATAATGTCTTCATCTTCATCCCTTCTTAAATTTTCAAAATATTCTACCTTTTTCAAAAACCTTCTTGTTTTCAAATTGAACCACATTCTCAATAAACCTTTACTTTTTCAAGTGATTTTCAAATCTTTTTTTCTTAAATAAATGCTAAGATATTTTAAGCATATCAAAATAATTTAAAACAACACAAAACTCATTCAAATCTTTTGTGCCTTTATGCACCTTTTCCTTTTAAAACATTTTCTTAAGGATAGTCATTAGTTGTGTTCTCATAGTGATGCAACTCCTATACTTCTACAATGATGTAGTGAAGTGATGATATTTTCTACTTAGATGTTGAGTGATAGTCTTTTTGATTTCAATCCAAGCAAAAGTCCTCCACCTCAAGATGATTCAAATGCTCCTTCCTCATTAATTATGGTTAGTAAGTTGTGTTTCCAATCGAATACGACGAGACAACTATTCATTTAATATCAATCAAAATAAACACTTTTTTTGTTATTTTTACCACGAACTATAGGTTTTGATCCTCCTTTGCACTTTGTGGGTACATAGGCACAAGGCTCAGGAAGTCTTGACACATTCCCTTTGCATAACCAATCCCCAAACTATTTTCTCTTTGTTTTATTAGTTTTGTTTTTAAAACTACTTTGGGTTTTCTTTGTTATTTTCCCATTCATTTGGAAAAAATAAAGACCGGTGATGACTCTTGATTTTTATGAGTTAAGTTAATCAATACCTTAATCTCAAATTTTTTCTTGCCGCGATTGAACTGTGACTCTGCTAGGGATCCATAATGTCCTTAAGTGGGCTTAGCCTAACTTATTATTTGTGTTGTATTTTTTCTTCTTCTTGGACATCTGGTGATCATTTGGAAGTGAATCATAAGTCTCAAGCTTCTTGCATTTTTTCAAGAATTGAAGAATAATTTGGAATAAATTAAAGGTATGAAAATTATTGCTTAAAAATATATATGCAAGTGTTCAAAAATATCTCATGCATAAAATACTTGTTTAGGAATAATAGAAAGCACATTCCATAAATTTCATGCATTATTTAAACATGCAGTATTTGGTAAAATATGGTAGTTTCAACTGAGGTAAGAGCACAAAAAAACCGCCGTAATTTGCTTTTTAATTTGAATATTTTCTAACGTTGAAGGGGTGTTAATCGATTAACCCATATGGTTAACCGGTTAACACTATAAGAGTGAGCGAAAATATGCATTTTTTCATGAAAAACTTCATTGTTTCTAATTTCCAAACCATTGCATCTTTTCATTTGATCTTACCTTTTATGAAAGGGTGTTTTGTGCATTATATAAACAAATTATTTTTCAGTTTTTACACTCCTCTCCAATAATTTTCATAATCAAAAATCACTCATATTCATCATGTTTCAAATATTTTTAAGTGTTCATATTCAAACTTTTTGAGAGAAATTTTTCATAAATTTTCAAGAACATCATTCTAGTTTTATCTCATTTATTCAAGAACACTTGTATATTTATTGTTGAGTGATACTTGTTCCAAGGAGAAGATCAATATTTATATTGATAAAATATTTAAAGCTTCATCTTCCATACACTTACAAAATTCAGAATTATTATTATTATTCCTTATTTTCAGGATTGTTGGAAACAAGAGTGTAGAAAGGAAAGGATTGTTTTCTTGTTCTACTTGGGTGATTTTCCTTGTTATCCGGATTGTGGATACAAGAGGTCCATTGTGAGATTTGTTCTCAATAGGACTTTAAATTTGTAAAATCCAAGAGGTTATTCTTGGTGTATTGTTGTTAGAAGATTGTAGGATAAGTCTTGGGATTAGGCTTGTACAAAGATCTAACAATAGTGGAAATCTCTTTCGGTTTGGAAAGAGGACTGGATGTACCTTCAGATTGTGAAGGGAACCAGGATAATTCTTTGTGTCTCTTTTACTTTCTGCATTTATCATTTCCGCACTTAGTTCCCGTTAAAAAGTAAAAGAATCGAAAAATCTAGAAAAACTTTAAAAGAAATTTTATAAGACCTAATTCACCCCCCCTCTTAGGCGTACTCTGAATCTACAATTGGCATCAGATCAAGTTTAGGTAACCTATTCCTACAAGATCCTGTATGGCTTCCGCAAACTCGAGTCCTGTTTTCAAAGACGGTGGAAGTAGCAGCAAGCCCCCACTCTTCTCCGGCGAATATTTTGATTTTTGGAAAATCAGAATGAAAGCACATCTTGAAGCCCAAGGAGAAGGTATATGGGAAGCAATCGAAGAAGGTACACACAATCCTATAAACGTGATCAATGGTGCTGGAACCGCGAAGGTTAAAAGCACATATGATGAAAATGATAAGAAAAGAATTCTAAATGAAAAGAAAGCTATCAATATTCTTCAAAGTGCATTAAGTATGGATGAATTCTTCCGCATTTCTCAATGTAAATCAGCAAAGCAAATATGGGATACTTTGGTGGAGACCCATGAAGGAACCGCTGAAGTAAAAAGATCAAGATTAAATACATTGAGCCAAGAATACGAGATGTTCAGAATGCATCCCCGAGAATCAATACTTTCTCTACAAAAGCGATTTGTTCACTTAACCAATCACCTTATTACTCTTGGTAAGACTTTTACTAATGATGAATTAAATCTTAAAGTGCTTATGTCTTTAAACAGGTAATGGCAACCAAAGGTGACGACAATTTCAGAAAAGAAAAGTCTTTCTACAATGACATCTGCTTCCTTGTTCGGAAAACTTCAAGAGTGTGAATTAGAACTCGAAAGATTGGAGAAGCATGCAATTCAAGTAAATGATTCAAAAGACATTTCATTAAAGACAAGAGTCAAAAATTATGATAGCAATCAAGAGGATGAATCCGATAGTGATGAAGATAAAGAACTTATCAAGAAATTTGAAAATTTCTAAGAAAAGAAAGAAAAGAAAGAAATAATTAAAGAAGAAGCACTTACAAGAAAGATTAAATGTTTTGAATGTGGAGAAAAAGGTCATGTTAAAAGTGAATGTCCTACGCTTAAAAATAATGATAAATGCTTCAAAAGAAATAAGGACAAAACGCCAAAGAAATCATATGTTGCATGGGATGACAATGGAATAAGTTTATCTTCAGATGAAGATCATGCAAACAAGGCATTGATGGTCTCACATAATTCAAGTGATAAAGAACATGAGGTTAGTAATAATTTTTCTATTTATGATTGTGATGCTTAAGGAGAAATTTATGAACTATTAAGTGAATGCAAAATTCTGTACAAAAATATTTCATCACAAAAGAAACAAATCTCAACTTTAGAAGAAAAGGTTAAGACCGTGGAAAATAATTTCAAAGATTAAAAAAAAAAAATTAATTAGTGATCAAAAACAGAATTTTTTATGCACATAGTGTGAGTCACTTTCATTCCAAATTGTCCAACTAAAAAGATTCATTGAAAGGTATGAAAAAAGACAAATTGGATTGGAGTATGTTCTTAGTCAACAAAAGTATTCAAATAATAAGAGTGGTCTTGGTTACTCAAAATTTTCTAAACCAAGTTCTAACAAGACCATCTTTGTAAAGGCTAGCGAACAAATTTTTAAAGTGAAAGTGGACAAACCTAAAGTGGTTCATCAATATCCTAAAAGAAAAATATTTGGTAAGAATAAGTCTTATGTTCCTAGGTATGAAAGCAACTTTGAACCAACATGTTTTTATTGTGGAATAATTGGCTATACACCTAATGCATGCTATATGAGAAATTTCAGTATAGCGCAAGGGCGTTATGTGTGGGTTGAGAAAGGCACTAACTATGATGAACCCAAAGCACACCGGGTACCAAATAAAACTTAAATTGTTTTGTAGGTTTGCTTGGAGACCACTTCAAAATTAATTTTTCATTAACAAAGTGGTTGTTCTAAGTTCTTGATGGGAGATATAAACTAACTTTCAAATCTAGTTACAAAGTCCAAGGATTATTTCACATATGAGGATTCCCTTAAAGAAAGAATTCTTGGCATAGGCAAAGTTGAAGCACTAACTTTCATATCTATTAAAGATATACTTTAAGTTGATGAACTAAAGCATAATCTTCCAAGTAAAAATCAACTTTGTGACAAAGACTTCAAATCATGTTTCAACAAGGATAAATGTTTGATGAAGTCTCATGAGGTAAAACTCATAGGTAAAAATTATGTTGTTTATTTATTTTTCAAAGATTTCTTTATATACTTCAAGACTTTTCCCATCCTTTTTTCTAATGACAAAGGGGGAGAAGGATTGTTATTTCTCTAACTCTATTATGCAGAATTTTATACATAACTTCTTTGATTGAGGGAGAGCAAGGGGGAGCTTTTTGTTGGAGAAACAAAGTTGGAGCAAATTTTCAAGTATAGGTTGTCATCATCAAAAAGGGGGAGATTATAAGACAAGCTTCCTTCAAATATCATGTTTTGATGAAGACAACAAATTATGCTTAAGATTGTGTGTGCAAAAAGGAAGTGAATCATAAGTCTCAAGCTTCTTGCATTTTTTCAAGAATTGAAGAATAATTTGGAATAAATTAAAGGTATGCAAATTATTGCTTAAAAATATATATTCAAGTGTTCAAAAATATCCCATGCATAAAATACATGTTTATGAATAATAGAAAGCATATTCCATAAATTTCATGCATTAAAAAATAAATATTTAGACAAAATTTTTAATTTTTCAATTTATTTAAACATGCAGTATTTGGTAAATATGGCAGTTTCAACTGACGTAAGAGCACATAAAAACCGCCGTAATTTGCACAGTTTTTTAATTTAAATATTTTCTAACGTTGAAGGGGTGTTTACCGGTTAACACTGTAAGAGTGAGCGAAAATATGCATTTTTTCATGAAAAACTTCATTGTTTCTATTTTCCAAACCATTGCATCTTTTCATTTGAGCATACCTTTTATGAAAGGGTGTTTTGTGCATTATATAAACAAATTATTTTCAGTTTTTACACTCCTCTCTAATAATTTTCATAATCCAAAATCATTCATATTCTTCATGATTCAAATATTTTAAGTGTTCATATTAAAACTTTTTGAGAGAAACTTTTCATAAATTTTCAAGAACATCATTCTAGTTTTATCTCATTTATTCAAGAACACTTGTATATTTATTTTTGAGTGATACTTGTTCCAGGGAGAAGATCAATATTTATATTGATAAAATATTTAAAGCTTCATCTTCCATACACTTACAAAATTCAGAATAATTATTATTATTCCTTGTTTTCAGGATTGTTGGAAACAAGAGAGTAGAAAGGAAAGGATTGTTTTCTTGTTCTACTTGGGTGATTTTCCTTGTTATCCAGATTGTGGATACAAGAGGTCCATTGTGAGATTTGTTCTCAATAGGACTTTAAATTTGTAAAATCCAAGAGGTTATTCTTGGTGGGTTGTTGTTAGAAGATTGTAGGATAATTCATGGAATTAGGCTTGTACAAAGATCTAACAATAGTGGAAATCTCTTTCGGTTTGGAAAGAGGACTGGATGTACCTTCGGATTGTGAAGGGAACCAGGATAATTCTATGTGTCTCTTTTAATTTCTGAATTTATCATTTCTGCACTTAGTTCTCGTTAGAAAGTAAAAGAATCGAAAAAACAGGAAAACATTTAAAAGAAATTTAATAAGACCTAATTCACCCCCCCCCCCTCTTAGACGTACTTTGAATCTACAATTGGCATCGGAGCAGGTTTAGGTAACATGTTCATACATGATCCTGTATGGCTTACGCAAACTCGAATCCTGTTTTCAAAGACGGTGGAAGTAGCAGCAAGCCCCTACTCTTCTCCGGCGAATATTTTGATTTCTTGAAAATCAGAATGAAGGCACATCTTGAATCCCAAGTAGAAGGTATATAGGAAGCAATCGAAGAATGTCCACACAATCCTGTAAACGTAATCAATGGTGTTGGAACCGCGAAGTTGAAAAGCACATATGATGAAAATGATATGAAAAGAATTCTAAATGAAAAGAAAGCTATCAATATTCTTCAAAGTGCATTAAGTATGGATGAATTCTTCTGCATTTCTCAATGTAAATCAGCAAAGCAATAATGGGATACTTTGGTGGAGCCCCGTGAAGGAACCGCTGAAGTAAAAAGATCAAGATTAAATACATTGAGCCAAGAATACGAGATGTTCAGAATGCATCCCCGAGAATCAATACTTTCTCTACAAAAGCGATTTGTTCACTTAACCAATCACCTTATTACTCTTGGTAAGACTTTTACTAATGATGAATTAAATCTTAAAGTGATTATGTCTTTAAACAGGTAATGGCAACCAAAGGTGACGGCAATTTCAGAAAAGAAAAGTCTTTCTACAATGACATCTGCTTCCTTGTTCGGAAAACTTCAAGAGTGTGAATTAGAACTCGAAAGATTGGAGAAGCATGCAATTCAAGTAAATGATTCAAAAGACATTTCATTAAAGACAAGAGTCAAAAATTATGATAGCAATCAAGAGGATGAATCCGATAGTGATGAAGATAAAGAACTTATCAAGAAATTTGAAAATTTCTAAGAAAAGAAAGAAAAGAAAAAAATTTTAAAGAAGAAGCACTTACAAGAAAGATTAAATGTTTTGAATGTGGAGAAAAAGGTCATGTTAAAAGTGAATGTCCTACGCTTAAAAATAATGATAAATGCTTCAAAAGAAATAAGGACAAAACGCCAAAGAAATCATATGTTGCATGGGATGACAATGGAATAAGTTTATCTTCAGATGAAGATCATGCAAACAAGGCATTGATGGTCTCACATAATTCAAGTGATGAAGAACATGAGGTTAGTAATAATTTTTCTATTTATGATTGTGATGCTCAAGGAGAAATTTATGAACTATTAAGTGAATGCAAAATTCTGTACAAAACAATTTCATCACAAAAGAAACAAATCTCAACTTTAGAAGAAAAGGTTAAGACCGTGGAAAATAATTTCAAAGATGAAAAACAAAAATTAATTAGTGATCAAAAACAGAATTTTTTATGCACATAGTGTGAGTAACTTTCATTCCAAATTGTCCAACTAAAAAGATTCATTGAAAGGTATGAAAAAGGACAAATTGGAATGGATTATGTTCTTAGTCAACAAAAGTATTCAAATAATAAGAGTGGTCTTGGTTACTCAAACTTTTCTAAACCAAGTTCTAACAAGACCATCTTTGTAAAGGATAGTGAACAAATTCCTAAAGTGAAAGTGGACAAACCTAAAGTGGTTCATCAATATCCTAAATGAAAAAGATTTTGTAAGAATAAGTCGTATGTTCCTAGGTATAGAAGCAACTTTGAACCAACATGTTTTTATTGTGGAATAATTGGCCATACACCTAATACATGCTATTTGAGAAATTTCAGTATAGCGCAAGGGAGTTATGTGTGAGTTGAGAAAGACACTAAGTATGATGGACCCAAAGCACACCGGGTACCAAATAAAATATAAATTTTTTTGTAGGTTTGCTTGGAGACCACTTCAAAATCAATGTTTCATTAACAAAGTGGTTTTCTAAGTATTTGATGGGAGATATAAACAAACTTTCAAATCTAGTTCCAAAGTCCAAGGATTATTTCACATATGAGGATTCCCTTAAAGAAAGAATTCTTGTTATAGGCAAAGTTGAAGCACTAATTTTCACATATATTGAAGATATACTTTAAGTTGACGAACTAAAGCATAATCTTCCAAGTACAAATCGACTTTGTGACAAAGACTTCAAAATCATGTTTCAAAGAGGATAAATGTTTGATGAAGTATCATGAGGTAAAACTCATATGTAAAAATTATGTTTTGTTTATTTATTTTTCAAAGATTTATTTATATACTTCAAGACTTTTCTATCCTTTTTGCTAATGACAAAGGGGGAGAAAATTTGTTGTTTCTCTAACTCTATTATGCAGAATTTTATCCATAACTTCTTTGATTGAGGGGGAGCATCAATCAAGGGGGAGCTTTTTGTTAGAGAAACAAAGTTGGAGCAAATTTTCAAGTATAGGTTGTCATCATCAAAAAGGGGGAGATTGTGAAGACAAGCTTCCTTCAAATATCATGTTTTGATGAAGACAACAAATTATGCTTAAGATTGTGTGTGCAAAAAGGAAGTGAATCATAAGTCTCAAGCTTCTTTCATTTTTTCAAGAATTGAAGAATAATTTGGAATAAATTAAACGTATGAAAATTAATGCTTAAAAATATATATTCAAGTGTTCACAAATATCTCATGCTTAAAATACATGTTTAGGAATAATAGAAAGCACATTCCATAAATTTCATGCATTAAAAAATAAATATTTAGATAAATATTTGGTAAAATATGGCAGTTTCAACTGACGTAAGAGCACAAAAAAACCACCGTAATTTGCACAGATTTTTAATTTATATATTTTCTAACGTTGAAGGGGTGTTAACCGATTAACCCGTATGGTTAACCGGTTAACACTTTAAGAATGAGCGAAAATATTTATTTTTTCATAAAAAACTTCATTGTTTCTATTTTCCAAACCATTGCATCTTTTCATTTGATCATACCTTTTATGAAAGGGTGTTTTGTGCATTATATAAACAAATTATTTTCAGTTTTTACACTCCTCTCCAATAATTTTCATTATTAAAAATCACTCATATTCTTCATGTTTCAAATATTTTTAAGTGTTCATATTCAAACTTTTTGAGAGAAACTTTTCATAAATTTTCAAGAACATCATTCTTGTTTTATCTCATTTATTCAAGAACACTTGTATATTTATTGTTGAGTGATACTTGTTCCAAGGAGAAGATCAATATTTATATTGATAAAATATTTAAAGCTTCATCTTCCATACACTTACAAAATTCAGAATTATTATTATTATTCCTTGTTTTCAGGATTGTTGGAAACAAGAGAGTAGAAAGGAAAGGATTGTTTTCTTGTTCTACTTGGGTGATTTTCCTTGTTATCCGGATTGTGGATACAAGAGGTCCATTGTGAGATTTGTTCTCAATAGGACTTTAAGTTTGTAAAATCCAAGAGGTTATTCTTGGTGGGTTGTTGTTTGAAGATTGTAGGATAAGTCTTGGGATTAGGCTTGTACAAAGATCTAACAATAGTGGAAATCTCTTTTGGTTCAGAAAGAGGACTGGATGTACCTTCAGATTGTGAAGGGAACCAGGATAAATCTCTGTGTCTCTTTTACTTTCTGCATTTATCATTTCTGCACTTAGTTCTCGTTAGAAAGTAAAAGAATCGAAAAAACCAAGAAAACTTTAAAAGAAATTTTATAAGACCTAATTCACCCCCCTCTTAGGCGTAATCTGAATCTACAATTGGCATCAGAGCAGGTTTAGGTAACCTGTTCCTACAAGATCCTGTATGGCTTCCGCAAACTCGAGTCCTGTTTTCAAAGACGGTGGAAGTAGCAGCAAGCCCCCACTCTTCTCCGGCGAATATTTTGATTTCTGGAAAATCAGAATGAAAGCACATCTTGAAGCCCAAGGAGAATGTATATGGGAAGCAATCGAAGAAGGCCCACACAATCCTGTAAACGTGATCAATGGTGTTGGAACCGCGAAATTGAAAAGCACATATGATGAAAATGATAAGAAAAGAATTCTAAATGAAAAGAAAACTATCAATATTCTTCAAAGTGCATTAAGTATGGATGAATTCTTTCGCATTTCTCAATGTAAATCAGCAAAGCAAATATGGGATACTTTGGTGGAGACTCATGAAGGTACCGCTGAAATAGAAAGATCAAGAATGAATACATTGAGCTAAGAATACGAGATGTTCAGAATGCAGCCCCAAGAATCAATACTTGCTCTACAAAAGCGATTTGTTCACTTAACCAATCACCTGATTAATCTCGGTAAGACTTTTACTAACGATGAATTAAATCTTAAAGTGCTTAGGTCTTTAAACAGGGAATGGCAACCAAAGGTGACGGCAATTTCAGAAATGAAAAGTCTTTCTACAATGACATCTGCTACCTTGTTCGGAAAACTTCAAGAGCATGAATTAGAACTCGAAAGATTGGAGAAGCATGCAATTCAAGTAAATGATTCAAAAGACATTTAATTAAAGACAAGAGTAAAAAATTATGATAGCAATCAAGAGGATGAATCCGATAGTGATGAAGATAAAGAACTTATCTAGAAATTTGAAAATTTTCTAAGAAAATAAAGAAAAAAAGAAATCATTAAAGAAGAAACACTTACAAGGAAGATTAAATGTTTTGAATATGGAGAAAAAGGTCATGTTAAAAGTGAATGTCCTACACTAAAAAATAATAATAAATGCTTCAAAAGAAATAAGGACAAACGGCCAAAGAAATCATATGTTGCATGGGATGACAATGGAATAAGTTCAACTTCAGATGAAGATCATGCAAACAAGGCATTGATGGTCTCACATAATTCAAGTGATGAAGAACATGAGGTTAGTAATAATTTTTCTATATATAATTGTGATGCTCAAGGAGAAATTGATGAACTATTAAGTGAATGCCAAATTCTGTACAAAACAATTTCATCACAAAAGAAACAAATCTCAACTTTAGAAGAAAAGGTTAAGACTGTGGAAAATGATTTCAAAGATGAAAAACAAAAGTTAATTAGTGATCAAAAACAAAAAAATTTATGCACATAGTGTGAGTCACTTTCATTCTAAATTGTCCAACTAAAAAGATTCATTGAAATGTATAAAAAAGGACAAATTGGATTGGAGTATGTTCTTAGTCAACAAAAGTATTCAAATAATAAGAGTGGTCTTGGTTACTCAAAATTTTCTAAACCAAGTTCTAACAAGACCATCTTTGTAAAGGCTAGTGAACAAATTCCTAAAGTGAAAGTGGACAAACCTAAAGTGGTTCATCAATATCCTAAAAGACAAGGATTTTGTAAGAATAAGTCTTATGTTCCTAGGTATAAAAGCAACTTTGAACCAACATGTTTTTATTGTGGAATAATTGGCCATACACCTAATGCATGCTATGTGAGAAATTTCAGTATAGCGCAAGGGCGTTATGTGTGGGTTGAGAAAGGCACTAACTTTGATGGACCCAAAGCACACCGGGTACCAAATAAAACTTAAATTGTTTTGTAAGGTTTGCTTGGATACCAATTCAAAATTAATGTTTCATTAACAAAGTGGTTTTCTAAGTTCTTGTTGGGAGATAAAAACTAACTTTCAAATCTAGTTCCAAAGTCCAAGGATTATTTCACATATGAGGATTCCCTTAAAGAAAGAGTTCTTGGCATAGGCAAAGTTGAAGCACTAACATTCACATCTATTGAAGATTTACTTTAAGTTGACTAACTAAAGCATAATCTTCCAAGTACAAATCAACTTTGTGACAAAGACTTCATATCATGTTTCAACAAGGATAAATGTTTGATGAAGTCTCATGAGGTAAAACTCATAGGTAAAAATTATGTTTTGTTTATTTATTTTTCAAAGATTTCTTTATATACTTCAAGACTTTTCCCATCCTTTTTGCTAATGACAAAGGGGGAGAAGGATTGTTGTTTCTCTAACTCTATTATGCAGAATTTTATCCATAACTTCTTTGATTAAGGGGGAGCACCAATCAAGGGGGAGCTTTTTGTTGGAGAAACAAAGTTGGAGCAAATTTTCAAGTATAGGTTGTCATCATCAAAAAGGGGGAGATTGTGAAAACAAGCTTCCTTCAAATATCATGTTTTGATGAAGACAACAAATTATGCTTAAGATTGTGTGTGCAAAAAGGAAGTGAATCATAAGTCTCAAGCTTCTTGCATTTTTTCAAGAATTGAAGAATAATTTGGAATAAATTAAAGGTATGAAAATTATTGCTTAAAAATATATATTCAAGTGTTCAAAAATATCTCATGCATAAAATACATGTTTAGGAATAATAGAAAGCACATTCTATAAATTTCATGCATTAAAAAATAAATATTTAGACAAATGTTTTAATTTTTCAATTTATTTAAACATGCAGTATTTGGTAAAATATGGTAGTTTCAATTGGCGTAAGAGCACAAAACAACCGCCGTAATTTGCACAGATTTTTAATTTGAATATTTTCTAACGTTGAAGCTGTGTTAACCGGTTAACACTGTAAGAGTGAGCGAAAATATGCATTTTTTCATGAAAAACTTCATTGTTTCTATTTTCCAAACCATTTCATCTTTTCATTTGATCATACCTTTATGAAAGGGTGTTTTGAGCATTATATAAATAAATTATTTTCAGTTTTTACACTCCTCGTCAATAATTTTCATAATCAAAAATCACTCATATTCTTCATGTTTCAAATATTTTTAAGTGTTCATATTCAAACTTTTTGAGAGGAACTTTTCATAAATTTTCAAGAACATCATTCTAGTTTTATCTCATTTATTCAAGAACACTTGTATATTTATTGTATAGTGATACATGTTCCAAGGAGAAGATCAATATTTATATTGATAAAATATTTAAAGCTTTCTCTTCCATACACTTACAAAATTCAGAATTATTATTATTATTCCTTGTTTTCCGGATTGTTGGAAACAAGAGAGTAGAAAGGAAAGGATTATTTTCTTGTTCTACTTGGGTGGTTTTCCTTGTTATTCGGATTGTGGATACAAGAGGTCCATTGTGAGATTTGTTCTCAATAGGACTTTAAATTTTTAAAATCCAAGAGGTTGTTCTTGGTGGATTGTTGTTAGAAGATTGTAGGATAAGTCTTGGGATTAGGCTTGTACAAAGATCTAACAATAGTGGAAATCTCTTTCGGTTTGGAAAGGGGACTGAATGTACCTTCAGATTGTGAAGGGAACCAGGATAATTCTTTGTGTCTCTTTTACTTTCTGCATTTATCATTTCCGCACTTAGTTCTCGTTAGAAAGAAAAAGAATCGAAAAAACCGGAAAAAACTTTAAAAGAAATTTTATAAGACCTAATTCACCCCCCCCCTCTTAGGCGTACTTTGAATCTACATTTTCAAATACGTATATTTTTTGCTTATTATTTTGGTGTGTTCATTTTTTTTAGCACTTCGATACCAGACAATTTATTCGTTTTGAACCAGTTTCATTTTTACTTTTTAGTTAATATCATTATTGGTTAATTAGATTTTAATTTAAGTTATTTTAGAAAACTTATTTTTATTATTAATTTTTCTTTATATAATACTTACTTAATTTTAAAGTTTAGCATAATTTTAAGCCTCAAAAGGTAACTTCTTAACTTGTTTTATTTAAAAACCTATAGTGTAACATGTACAAATTGTGTTACAAGACTTAGTGAGAAAGTCTTAAATTTGGTGTTAAAAGGAGGCACTGAGAGCTTCACAGATGATACAGAGGCATATCGCCTCTGTTCGCACATGTTTTTCGCACGAACAACCTCTTGCCTCCTATCGCAGGTTTACCTGCGGGATCGGACATAAAAATCCTAGAACAGTTTGTTGAGCATATGTAATGTTTATAAGACGGTTTTGATTTGGAGAAAATTTGATAAAAATGTGTAAGGAAAAGGTTATGAAAAGTGATAAGTAAGTTGAACAATAAATAAATGACAGGGTATATTAAACTTTGGTAATGTAAATTTCTTGAAAGTAAATGTGGACCCTATCATACATTTGTGGAGATGAAAAACTCTTTTCTCGTAACACTAGGTACTTCGAGTGTATCTCTCTGACAATGGTAAAAAATGCAACCACTACAAATGAACTTGAAAAATGCTTAAATAGGGAAATAAAATAACTACTACTCTATGATTGTTGAATTTGAGTGTGACATGTGTCGCCCCACTACCTACATACCTTCCACCCGTGTTCTAACCACTTTTAACCTTTCTTACACAAAACTGCCCAAGCTTGAGGGTGGTTCGACCTGCTCTCTGTCGAAGTCCTTCAACAACCTACCTTTTGTATCTCTCTGACGTAATATCTGCTTCTGTCCACTGGTACTTGTCACCTTTCCCTCTTTCATATTGAGTTGAAATCTTCAGCCAACAAATTTCCCCCAAAAGGCCAGTGTCGACTTAGAACCATTTCGACCGAGAAACTTGGCATTTTGATCTTCCTGCGAGATTTTGATTGTGCCTTAGTGTCGGCGTAACAACTTGATCGCTTTGTCTTCTGTCGGATTTCGACTTCCTGTCAAATCCATAATAATGATGCCTTTTTGCACCACAACTTCCAAGAAAGGTGTAATCATGGCTATTCACTCCTAGGCCGTGGGTTTCAAAACTAATCCCACTAACTTCCTTTCTTGCAAAAGTACAACAGTCTCCTTCTATTGCCCTTTTGACTACATGTAGTTGCCTATAAATACCTCCACAAGCCTCAGATTATTCTTTTTCCACATTCTCAGAACTTCTTCTTCTCCATGAGCTTTCTATTTCCAAAGTACATTTTACCTATTTTCTGACTACAACGGATTTTCCAGCAACCCTCACTGACTCTACTACTCACCAGACTGGTAACAACCTAATCACCAATTTTCTTTCTAAAATTGAGGCTTTGAAGCCTCTTCCTCAACCATGTCAGATGATGACACGGTGGTAGCAACCTAGCAATGCCAGACGATTGTTCCTTTCGTGGTGGCTGATAAACTCCATGTTTTCCATGGACCATACCCAAATTCTCTTTCGCATCCCCATGAAATCCAATCATTATTTCCTTGCTATTCTCCTACCATACCTCCTACTTTCAAGAAAGGTGGAACTTTCGACCTCAAGTTTAGGGGTCCGAGGAAATATTCTTTAGATCGATGCTTACTCCAGGCCGTAGCTCGATTTTTGTGGTCTTTAATCACTATCGCATTTTTGCCACTTTCTAATTTCTTATTTTTTCGTGATGAAGTTGGTTATGGAAGGAAAAATAAATCTGAAACTCACCCCGCTTTTCATACTATTGATTGACAAATGCCCACATGGTTTTGGGTTCTTCTTTAGATTATTTTACCTTTGGTTTAGTGCAAAATTCGTTCTTTAGATTTTTTATATTGATGGGGTTTCTTTGATTTGGGTTTGGGAATGATATGAGTGTTGATATGATAGGATGAATTTGTTTTTGTTGTTTTCATAATTTTTTGATCTTTTTCATAGATCTGAGAACCTAATTGTTGGTTTTTGTTTGGTGTGCTCGCAAAGATCTTACGACATTTTTCCTACGTACCCCCAAAAAGAGAATTAAGGGATCAAAGCATCGTAGTTCCTCCTAAAAGTCTAGAGCTAGGAGGAAAGGGTTTATTTGTATCATGGTTAAATCACAGGATGTTGATGCTCAAATGTTTGTATTTGTGTCTTAATCAAATCCCAAGATTGAAGCTGAAAAGTTTGTTTGTGTCCTGATCAAAGCCCAAGATTGAAGCTGAAAACAATTGTTTGTAACTGGTTGGTTAGTTGCTTGAATTTCATAGCTCAAGGCATAAACTAAATGGTATCTTAATTTGCATAGCTCAAGAAATGCTGAACCCAGAATTGCATAGCTCAAGGAGCACTGAATAGTTTACCTGAATTGCGTAGCTCAGGAAAGTTGAATGGGTTATCTTGATTTGCATGGCTCAATAAGGGTTGTATGTTTAGATTAGTTAGAGTCCAAGACTATGATTGTATTAATGTTGTTAGCTTAGTTTAAGCCCAAGGCTATGATTGTATTATTGGATTTGAATGAGAAGTATTTCACTGTTTGTGCCTTGATTGAAGCCCAAGGTTGAAGCTAAAAGGTACTCAGTAAAGATAATTTGTCATCTATAAAGAGGGAAGATTTGTTTTATATGTGCCTTTATTGAATCCCAAGGTTGAAGCTAAACAAATAAAAATGGCTCTATGGGAAATTTTTATCTGTGTCCTGATTTGGAAACCCATGTGTAAAGCTTATTTATGAGAGATTGACTCTTGATTTTATATGTATCTTATATAAAGCCTAAGATGGCAGGCTAAAAAAATGTTGGGAGACTGACACTGTATGAAGAGTGTTTTGTCTGTTGGGAAATTTATGAGAGATGTGGTCATCAGACTTTCCTTTGTCTAGAGAGGTTCAATTGTACAAAGCCCAAAAGGAGGCTAACTTGGTCATCCATCGGGGAGAGGGAGACTAACGTATGTGTTTGATTCTAAAGGCATGTTTCTATTCTTTTAGGAAGCCTTTAAGGGTCCTTGTGTTCAAGCCCAGAGGAGGCTAGGTTACCTACAAGAGGCCCATGGGTCCTTGGATAAAGCCTAATAGGAGGATGGGGATGGCTTACAAAGAAGCACTTCACCGAGAAACTTCTTATCTCTGTAAACCCCTAGTAAGTTGAAAAGATCCTAAGTGTTTTGAATGGTGTATCTGTTTGGATGAGGATAACCTAACTACTTAGAGATTCTATCAAGATGCAAATACATGTACAGTAAAGATGCATGCAGAAAAATAAAAGGTGTCAGTGAATGTGTTTGACAGTTTTTAGTATGTCTTTTACTATGGTTTGAGTATTTTGAAATGTTTTATTAAGAATGAAGTTGGGAGTTACAATATGTCCAATGTTTGAAAAATTATGTTTTATCCATGAGACAACTTGAATATCATATATGTTTGAAAATTCAAGTGAAAGAAATGAATTTTTAAATGTTTAGAAACAATAAAATTAATTCTTTATGAAAATAATAAATATATTAAAAAATATATTTTTTGGTGATTTTTTCATGGAATAAAATATTTAAACATATTTGAGAATTAATGAAAAAATAATCATTTTAAAACTCAAAATAATCAGAGAGAAATTAATTTTGGAATGAATTAAATAAAATCACAAAATTCAAATATTTGGAAATTAAAAAAAGGGCGCCAATAATATATGAAGAACACGCGCGTGTTCTTCATCTTTCCCAGAATTGGGGATTTTGCAAAATCCCATATCTCATTGAATATGTAATGAAATGGAATTAAATAAACATCAGTCTTGCTCAATTTTAACTCACGAACAACATGGTAACAATTAATTTCATTTATTTTTAGTGTAGATTGAAAAATCAGTGATGAACACTGAAGAACCCTAATTTGGCCTGAGCCTCATGAAATTCTACATGATGATGATTTTGTGAAATTGATTAAGGGGAATTACTTAGAATATGATTACATACACATGGTTAAAAGATAGTGCGACGAAATATGCATGGATTATGAAATGACCAAGTTTGAGGCTTACCTGAACTTAAGCTTACACGTGATGTGGTTTTGAGCAGGTGTTATAGAGATGTTGTGATGATTTGGACAACTTACCTACACCATATGGAGTGTGTTTGAACACTTGGATTTGATTGCAAATGGTTGGATCAAATTATGGGATTCAAGTTGCAGAAACAAGGTTTCTTTGAGGTTTCGAAGGGTGATTTTTGGTTGGAGATGTTTCAGAGGTTATCTAAGTGTTTGAAGACCTCATATACATTTTGAGTCTTTACGAGTGAAGGAGGGAAAGCTCAGAGATCAGAGGATTTTGTGTAATTTTTATGATCAAATGAGGTCTTTGTTTATAGGAAAACATGTTGAGATTGCATAGCCCTTAAGTCTTGAAGAGATAAGATCACAATTGTTGAGTTATTGTTTATGAAAATATATCTTACACATGAAATGATGAAATTCTCAAATAGCTTAGCTATGCACCATCAAATTTCATATTCCTCAGAAGTTTGAAGCTTGGATTGTGTCCACCTATTTCTTGTTGAACAAGAGATCCAAGAATATGCCATTTTGGAGCATGGTGATCCTTGGATCAAAATGCATAAGTGTTGAAATTCATAAATGACATTTATAGGAATTCCTTGGAGCAATCATGAATTTTCAGGTTTGATCATGTTTGTAATGATTTCTAAGATGCTTAAGACCACTTTACACTGTCCTTTGAGTCAAAAAATCAGATTTCAAAGTTTTATGAAAATCTGATTTTGAAAATCAGTTTTGGATGGTCACTTTGATCCATGATTTCTTCATGTATAAGAAAGATATTTTCATGTCAATTGGTTCTTTGAATTGTTGGCAACATTTGCAACAACATTGGTGTCGCTCCCTGGACTTTCATCCCGGTGCAAACGCGAACCGTCGGCGATGTTGGAGGTTGAGGTTGAATAGAGTCGCCAGCTAGGCATTTTTATCTCGAAGGAAAGGTAATGCTGCATAAACCTGGAAGGGTATGGATAAGACGGTTGCGAACCAGAGAAACTGAGAAAGGGGGTTGGTTATGACCTGGGAAGGTATTAGCACCCAGATCTTCTGTCGTACACGACGGGATCCACGCTTACTTGATTGTGTTTAAAAGGGGTAGTGTATGTGTTGACTGTGTATAAAAAAGCTAGGAAGAAATGATATACAGAGTGTCAGTGAAAAATAATAGGTGTGATGCTCAAGGTTAAGGCTTAAAACGAATGCTGAAAGAGGGGGATGACAAAGAGACTTTTGTTCGATAATTGTTAAGTTATTCCTACGTATCCTCTCGTGCAATGAGAAAGTCAGAACACCGTAGTTCGACTCAAAGAGACTGGAAATGATTTTGATTGTGAACTTCTTGCTTGTCTATGCTCAAGTGTGTGAATCGTCTGGCTCGAGTGCTAACTGTCTTGCATTAGACGGAAGAAGCGAGTTCTTGTTTTTGAATGAATGTGATAAGAAAAGAATCTCGTAGGAGACGTTTATTGTTTGTTTTTTTGTTTTCAGCTTATTTTATTGTTTTTGGTGTTTTGCATAGGATAATGAGCTTAAGCCTAAATCAAGGATTGTAAACTCATTATATCCTCCCTGATTAGGGATAATGAGTTTACTTAAGTATGAGATAAGCATCTTAACTTAATTACCATGATGATGTAAGATTAAGATCATTAACCTACTTATGATCATTAAGATGTTTTTTTGGGTTTTTGTTTAGTGTTAAGTAATGAGTTTAATCTCTAATCAGGGATTAGTGAACTCATTACACCATCCTAAGAGAAGGATGATAGATGAGAACACTTAAGCTGAGGAAGACTCATCAACTTAATCCATGGTTAGGGACTAAATTCATTATATAACAAGCCTTTATCAAGTGGATTTTAATTAAAGGTGAGATTAAGAAATGGATTTTATGTTTGTAAGGCTAAACCTGAGGGGGACTTATCCATTAAACACTAGGGTTAGTCCCTTTTAACCAAAAGGAAGAGATGGAACCCTAATGTAAGGCCCAAGTTACAAGCTTATGTCTTGATCATTATTAAGTGTTTTGATTAAGAAGTGTAAACAAATTAAAGGTTTAACACTAAGGATTAAAGTTATACACTCCATCCTAAGATAAGGATGCAGGCATAACCCTAATTCAAAGTCCTAAAACTTTAAGTGTTTAGCCTCTGATTATGAGATGGGAAGAGAGACTCAAGGAAACTCAAAGATAAGAAGCTAGGGGAGACTATATACAACCCTAAAAATTATCATGCTTGGATATCCTATGGTTTATGAGGCTTAAGAGAAGATCTTCAGAAAGGCCACCAAAGGAAGAGAAGTAGATGAAAAGAGAAGGAGAGAGAGAATAAATTACTTACTTCCTGAAGAAGATAAGTAACCTAAAATAAAGAAAGTAAGAATGAGAGCACAAGTGAATTGGATTCACTTAAAAGACAAGTAAATTATGAAAATGAAGAGATGAGAAGAGATGGGATGTGAAGGCAAATCCACATCCCAAACAACTTACCATAAGCCCCTGAAATGTTAGTATGAATGCATAAGACATAAAGCAAAAGGAAATGAGATGAATAAATATGCAAAGACCAAAACCAGGAGTGTATATGCAAGGCAAATGTGTTATGAGATGATGCAAATTCATACATAATTCTTATGAATTTTCATACAAGGATGAGATGCAATGGAAGCAAATAAGAAGCTTGAAAACACATGGATGTTCATGAAATGCAATGGATGAAAGACATATCAAATGAATGAATAAATGATCAAGCAATTTTCAAGCATATCTTAAGATGTCTAAGATGTCATACAAATTCTTGAAATGTCATGGCAAGTTCATATGATTGAGCTATGCAAAGATGAATGCAAATGAACATGAGAAATTAGGGTTTTAAGGCAACATGAGATGCATATGACCAAAACAGAAGCATACATCATGATTAAAAATTGAATTTGAACTCAACAAACCCTAAACATATACAAGATCACTTACCAAAGGAGAAGGTTAGAAGCTAAACCTAGTGAAAGTTATGGATTTCCTAAGTTAACTAGGGTTTTTGGATACTTCTAAGGGAAAAATGCAAATCAAATTGAAAATACAATTCAAAATTATGAGATAAATATCCTAGCTTCTAGATGCAATATGTGAAACAATGCAAGAAGAATCAAGTTCAAACTCATCATGGTTAGGCAGAAATGAATTTTTCAAGTTAGGGTTAAAAAATGTGAAATTTATGAACCCTAATTCAAAGATAATTGTGAAAATGTGATCAAACCTAAAAAGAAATTTTTATGGTGAGTTTGAAAATGTTTCTAAATGTCTAATAATGCTTCATGAATTTTTTGGTGATTTTTAGAAACCTAAATGCATTTTTAATTAATTAAAATCAATTAATTAATTAAATAAAACATTTAAATGTTTTAAAAATACTTTTTTAATGCAAAAATTAAAATAAAAAATGTTTTTGAGTTAAAAAAAATATTTGAAATGAAAATGCAAAGTTTGAGATTTTTTGAAAGTCTTTTGCTATTTTAAAATAAATATGGAAAAGAAATGCAAGAAAATGAAATAAAATCAAATAAATGAGAAGTAAACTAATCTGAAGGTTGAGATTCAAACCCTAGTTGACTGCGCGCGCTATCCTGAGGCTAGGATTGAATTTGGAAAATTATTTAATTAAACCTAATTAATCTAATTAATTAATAATTAGGGTTTTAATGAACTGATTATGGCCATCCAAAAACGCGCTAAACAAGATCCAAGGGCCCAAATTTAAACTGAGCTGATTAACCCTAATCCTAAACCTAATCACTCTCAAGTGACCGGAGCAAGCTCCGGTCATCTTCTCCGGCAGCTCTCTCTACCCCAAGTCTCTCTACAAGCTACCCCAAACAACTTTCAACAAGAATCAAGCCATAAAATTCATTTATATTGCATCAATCAAGGGAATCAAACAAAAATATTTTCACGGGAAAAGTTTTAGAAGATCAATACATGCTTAATAGTAAACCATTTTCAAAACCAAACACATCATGATGATCAGAGGAGCATGTAGATTGATATTGTAACTTAAAAAACAACTTCTGGAAAATTTGTTCTTGATGATTACCTGAGTTGAAGCTTTTCGGTTTGGAGCTTTCTGACCCCCTCCTTTGTGCAAAACCACTCCACTTGATCCCTTGATGCTTCTGGAGAGCTTAGAACAAGCTTTGAATGGCTAGTTTGTGGTGTTTGGTTCTGGTGTGGCAGAAATCGTATTTCTATTTGGGAGTGTTTCAGGCCATTTTGATGGTTGGTTTGTGATCCTTATGATGTGTGGAGATGATTGGTGGAAGAAGATTTGAGGTTTGATGCTTATGTGATGAGATTCGAAGAGATGAATGTTTTGGGGATTTTTTGTGAAACTGAACTTAGGGCTTGATTCAGGCTTGTGTGTGTTGTGTTTTGTGTTGCTTGATGCTTGTATAAACCAATAGGAGTGATCAGAAGAGTTGGTGTGGCATAGTGTGATTGTTATGGGCCAAGTTGCAAAAAAGTCAATAAATGTATACTTGAAGCATGGCACAGGTCAGAGGCTATTTGAAGGGGTGTCTGGCTTCAGTTGAGTTCATGGATGACCCTAGGATTGGATTTGAGGATCTGGATGGCATGATACAAGAGTTATCACATGTTTTGCAAATGTCCCTCTTTAAAATGTTTTGGATCATAAGTCATGAAAACCTTAGGTCCAACGCCCAATTCTGATCAAGGCAAGTTGGGTGTTGTTGTTATGATGCTTAGAGTTCAATTAGATGTCATTAGAATGCTTGAAACTTGATTTTGCAAAAATCCCTCTTTGGCATGAACTTTAAAATTATAGGATTTTTCCCAACTTTGAAAGATCATATCTTGAGTTCTAGGATGAATCAAGAGGAGTCTTGTACTTTTTGAAAATGGGAAGATCCAATTTACAACTTTCATGTTTAAGGATTTTTCATTTGAAGCATTTTTTATCAAGAAAGAGGAGGTTGAAAATCTTTCCCAAAATGGAAAGTTTCCATTACAAGCCATGTCCAAAAATGGAAAGTTTGCAAATGGCTTGAATTTCTTCAATCTTGTGAACTTCTAACCACTTCTAAGATCAAATAAAGATCATAGAAACTCAAATTGATGAATATGACCCTTTGGATCCATTGTTGGGGCCTCAGATGCCCTAATTCTGACTTTTCTTGCACAATAAGTTACCAGTTGATCAGATGACTTCCACAATGAATTTCTTCATCAAATTTGGTAAACATGATCATTATAACATACTAAGACCATTATAATCAAGAATGACCAAAAAATTTGAGTGTAAGGCCTCTGAAACCAAAACCCTAATTTTAGGTCTTCTATGCAAGAAATCTTTAGTCTGTCTCTATGCCTTTGCCATGCTTTGTAATCTCTTGACGTTTATGAACCTTGGGGAGCATAAGATGACCATAGAACAATCATGGACCCTATTGGAATTCTTCAGGACCATTGGGATAGCTCATATAACTTCTTAGATTCTCCTGATCACAAACCCTAATTGTGCAACTTATGCAGTGAAACAAATATGCAATGTGAGATGATATGCTTATGCATATGCAATATGAAAAGATCACAAGCCATGGTGTGATAAAAAGAAAGGGAAAATTTGGGGTGTTTACAACTGCCCCTATTCAAGCATGAGTTAGTTGTGCATGGTGTAAGCGCCTGGCTTAACAGACAAACAAGATAACTTGTGGTTGAATACCAAAGACAGTCCGAAATTTGCACTCGCTGGGGAGAAGAAGAAAAGGGATATAAATTGTAACAGATAGTATAGTTAGGGATGGCAACGGGTCGGGTCGGGTGCGGGTTTCACACTACCCAAACCCGCACCCGAAATCAACACCCGAACCCGAACCCAAACCCAAAGGTTATTCGGGTGGCAAAATAACACCCGCACCCACACCCGTTGGGTTCGGGTT
Organism: Lathyrus aphaca; assembly: GCA_963966055.1. Taxonomy (NCBI): domain Eukaryota; kingdom Viridiplantae; phylum Streptophyta; class Magnoliopsida; order Fabales; family Fabaceae; genus Lathyrus; species Lathyrus aphaca. Next base: position 444,418,006 of record OZ014519.1, read on the forward strand.
TTTCCACCCAAACCCGAACCCGTAACAAAAACACAAAATTAATTTTTTTTTTTTAAAATTTAATTAGTTTTCAATTATATATATATATATATATATTACTTAGTTAATTATAAGAATGATTATAAGTTCTATTTACTACTATAATATTGTTGCTTACAAAATAAGATTTCAATTAAAATTTTGCATACAACAAGATATTTTGCATACCCCTAATTATAATTAAAATTAAGATCTTCAATATCTTAACATTATAATTAAAATTAAATTCTACAATCTACAATTAAAATTAAAATTAAAGTATTCAATTAAAATTAAAATTAAAGTATACAATTAAAATTAAAGTATACAATTAAAATTAAAATTAAAGTCTAAACGGGTGTAGTTTCGGGTTTCGGGTGTGGGTTTCACACTACCCAAACCCGCACCCGAAATATCGGGTGGCACCCGAACCCGAACCCAAACCCAGTCAAATCGGGTTTTCACCCGTTGACTCGGGTTCGGGTGCGGGTGGGGCCCGTGGGTTTGGGTCTGCCTGCCATCCCTAAGTATAGTATGAGTATTAAATGAAAGCAATGAAGGACGACCATCGAACAGAGGACGACTGTTGGGGATGAAAAACGGTAAGTAAAGCAATGACAGGGACAACCATCATGCTGGGAAATAAGGAGACCACGACGGGGATGGCCATCGGGTAAAGAAATAAAAATCTTCGGGGATTAAAGAAATGAGGAAAGCACTGACGGGGACGACCATCAATTTAAAGGGTAAATAAACACCGACAGGGACGACCGTAAGGTAAAAGAATAAATGAAATAACAATGAGGGACGGTCATCAAAAGGTGAAGGATGATCACCTAGTAGGGGACAGCTGCTGAAAATATCACGACATAGGACGAATGCCGGATAGAAAAGATCAACGATGGGGACGGACATCAGATAAGCATGATGAAGGACAATCATCAAGAGGTGAAGGACGATCACCTAGCAGGGGACGACTGCTCTTGGGGATTATCTCGACATAGGACAAATGTCAGATAACAAAGATCAACAATGGGGACGGCTGTAACACGGTGGGAGAACTGACTTTAGTTAAATGTTGCGGATAGCAAGAGTCGCCACCGACTTTTATTTTATCCAAAGGAAAGGGCATAAAAGAACAGGAAAGACCTTAAAAGATTTTTGGGTTCGGGGGGTAGGTTATGTAAAGGGAAGGTGTTAGCACCCTTTACATCCATGGTTATCCATGGGCTCTTAGTTACTTAGCTCACTTTAAAATGTTTTGAAAAGTGTAGTGTGTGATTGAAAATTTTCATAAATAATTTATAATGATCCTTGTACGGATATATATAAAGACTTTGTTTTGAAAATTGTTTGAAAATGTGAAGTGTTATGAAATGTTTTTGAAGGAGTGAGCAAGTACTTAAGAGGAATCTACCCTAATTTGAATCTTTTTTGTTCTTAAATGTTCTTTCTATGGTAAGACTATCCCTATTATTAAGGAATAGGTAGTCATTACCTTGGATGTTTAAGTTACATGTGAAGGGTCATCTGTGATTAGGCAACTGTAAGGTGTCTTTAGCAATTCGTAGGGACTTATCATCTTTTATTCGAAGGGACAAGATCATTTACCGTAGGCAACATTCGAAGGGACTTGATCTTATAATCATAAAGGGACAAGATGATATTAATAAGAGAAGGGACTTTGCTTTATACACCTTACTTGACCTTTTTATTTAGGCAACATGAGAGGTATCCTTAAGAAGTGAGATGGCGATCAAAAGATTGACTTACGTGTGTGCGTGTACAAATTCATGTTTTTATCTTATAATTAGTGATCTAGATTGATTTTTAAACACAGACATGTTTTCACTCCCTAGTTTACTAACCATAGCAATTATATTTATAAATAAATAAATAGTTAAAATACTACAACTATTACATAGCTTGTACAGTTACATTATAAGAAAATAATTTAAATAATAAGCATATAAATAAATAAATAAAATATTAGCAATAAAAATAAATATAAGAGAAAAAAAAGAGGTTAGCACAATAATATACAATATAGAAATCGATTAAAAAAATTTTAAATTTAAATAAACAATTTTTTTTTTAGAATTTTGAGATGAGAAAATAATAATAACAATTATATATTAATTTATTTACAAAAATAAACATGATTAATAATTCAATTATATATATATATATATATATATATATATATATATATATATATTAGAAATATTTATTAAGTATAATTAAACAAGAATAATAAAAATAAGAAATTAAAGTTGTAAAAGAAAATTAGGGTTTTGAGTTATTAGAAAATAAATTAGGGTTTAAAAATAATTAGGGTTTTATATATATAAAAAATACTAGGGTTTTTAATTTAATATACAATATTAATTCCATTATTTACAAAATAAATTATATATAATAATAATATGGACATACAAATAAATTATAAAATAAAATATTAATTTTAAATATATACAATTTTATTCTATGAAAACAATATTATATTATTATTATCAATTCATTATATAACATTTAATTAAAATTAAAGAAAAGAAAAAGAAATAGAAAACAATTAGGTAAAAAAATGAATAAAACTCACCTGCTGGAGCCTGGGGTCGAACCCAAGTCTCCCAGCATCCACCACCAGCCTTCAACCAACTGGGCTGCGCATGCAGCGTGTCTATTGAATGACTCATAATGATAATATAATAAACCTGTTACAAATGAAATTTTAAACAAAAAAAGAATGACCAAGGGATCGAACCCTGGTCCTGATCTTCATATGCGCGCATCCTTACCGCTACACCATCAGTGTCATTCATGAAATAAGATACAAACATAAATATATAATATATATTCAAATTTAAATTTTGAATTCGCGCCAGTCATCTTCTACCTTCAGACCTGCAAAATTTCCTGCGAATTTTGCTAGGGTTCTTGCTGCGAATTTTGTTTCCTAGGACATCCTGCGTTTTATCAAACATCAAGCAAACAAAAAAATTTCATGAAATTGATGAGTGCAATACATTCCCTGAGGTCCATACAACACAACCATGTTTTCAAAATTTATTTATATTTGACAAATCGAAGAACCCTAAAATGGCCGAAGAACCCTAGCCATGGTGATTCTTCAATATTGTACCTAAAATTGAATTAATTTATCCAGAAAGACTCCAAACATCATCACAAACACAAATATAAGATCAAATTCAAGGAATAATGTCAATATTATAAGAATCGAAAAATTCAAAAATTGAATGAACATTGATTCAGTTTGCATGAATGAGAGTGTTTTAGATGTTGTTTATGATCCAAATATGTTCAATGAACATCAAAGAACATATTGCAATGCTCAAAACTTGTTGAAACCCTCTCTACCTTAGAATCCGAATGTGAATTTTGAAGTGATTTTGTGAAGTTTGAAACTGGTCTTAGAGGCTGCCAATTCGTGTTCTCTTGCTTGCTAAAGGTTGTATATATATGATACAATTGAATTAGGTCAGAAAATTGCATCACACTTTGGATATTTGGATAGTTTAAGATTGAAAAAGATTAGCCTTTAAATTTTGAATATTCTTGATATAAGCTTTCTATTTTAGGATGATCTTCATAACTCTTGTATCAATCAAGTCCAAATAAACTTTATGACATTCTAGAAACCAAATAATTTTAAATCTTCATTATTTTATATTTTATTTGAATTTAAAATGATTTTTAATATAAAAATCATAATAAATAAAAATAAAATTATGAAAATTATGAAAATATTAAGTTAATTTCGTGCATGATGTCATGGAACCAATTGGATCACAAAAAAGTCAGCCCATTTGAAGAATTATGGTTTTAAAACCCCATTTACTTCATAAACCTCTCAAAATTTTCCCAACTTTGCAAGGGCACAAATCCTTCAATTTTAATGCTATGAAGGTGTTCTTGGACATTTTGGAAATCTTAAAGAGTCCTCTAACCAACCTCTTTGGTCTCATGTCCATGTCTTTTACCATTCTCAAGTTATGCTCTATGAAAGTTGTTGACTTTTTGTTGACTTTTAAAAGGACCTATAATATCTTAGCTCATACCCTCCAAATGAAGCATTTTTGGGCTTCGCTTGTGAGACACAAAGTTGTAGATAATTCAATTTCCTTCAAAATGAGCTTTAGATGGAAAAAATTTTGATGAAGCATGTGAAAGTTATGGCTAGTCAAAGTTCAGTTGACTTTTCCTGTGAAAACCCTAATTTAGAAACTCCTGATTCTTGATGATCTGAAATCTCCTTGATGAATCATGATCAACCCTTGATCAAATGATGAATTTTACTTCATATACTTGATGTTTGCAAAAAATTATGAAGTTTGACTTTGGTTTGACCACAATTGACCTCAGTTTGACTTTTTAACTACTTTGACTGATTTTAACCAATCTGATCATCTGACTGAGCAAATCTTTTGGGAAAGTCTTGAAACTTGACATGGGGATTATTGAACACATATAAGATGCTATGAAGCTCACTTGAAGTCTTGGAAGTCCATTTAGCCTGATAAAAGTCAAAACCCTAGTTTAGGATGCATTGCTTAGGAGGATGCATTGTCTGAGGGAATTGTCAAACTTTCTGACTAATTGTGAATCTTGTGAACCTTGTGAACCTCATGAGATGTCTTGTGAACCTTGTGAAACTTGTGAGCCTCTTAGTACACAATGTCTTGTCTTGTAGAGGGCATATTTTGGGGTGCAACAGTTGCCCCTGTTCAATTTTCTGAAACCTGAGGGGTTAGATTGGTGTATGTGCCAGTCGTGACCTGGAAGGTTGAAGGGGATTGAACACAAAAGCCAAAAAATTTGCACTCACCGGTGCGTAAAGTAACACTGATGATTAGTTGTATATGCTTGAGTGGGCTTAAAGATGCCACTTGGAAGAACTGGAGATGGGCTTAGAGATGCCAACTAAAGTATCAGGATGTGATGATGTCTTTATGTTGATACTGGATATCAGTACTAGGTCTTCGTATAGGCCGTCTCTGAACCATTTATGCAACATGATTTGAATTGTTGAATAGACCAGTAGAAATAAATCTTCGTGTCGATTATCTCTTCTGGAAGTATCTTGGATTAGGGAATGGATCTTTGTACAGACCGTTTTCCTACTCTCCAAGGTCAAAAGAACGTCAAGATTAGTTCTTCTGAAAAATATCTTGAACCAGGGAATGGATCTTTGTATAGACCGTTTGCCTGATATTCGAGGGCCAAAAGAACGTCAGGATTAGTTTTTCTGAAAAATATCTTGAACCAGGGAATGGATCTTTGTACAGATCGTTTGCCTGCTATTCAAAGTCAAAAGAACGTCAGGATTAGTTCTTCTGAAAAATATCTTGAACCAGGGAATGGATCTTTGTATAGACCGTTTTCCTGCTATTCAAAGTCAAAAGAACCTCAGGATTAGTTCTTCTGAAAAATATCTTGAACCAGGGAATGGATCTTTGTATAGACCGTTTGCCTGCTATTCAAGACCAGATAGATGAAATCTTCTGGAAGTATCCTGGATTAGGGAATGGATCTTTGTACAAACCGTTTGCTTACTCTCCGAGGACATCTCGAGTAATGTATGGATCATTTCTGATCTGTTGTAAATTGTTTTATCTGCATATAACTATCCTGCAAGGAGAATATTAGTTTATGCAATATGTATGCATGCATAGTATGATGCACCTAAGTAAATGTATTATGTATTTATGGATATGTATGTTATGGTATGATGTAAATGATGTATGTATGAATCATGCAGCCTGAAGCATCTGGATATCTTCGTATAACAACTGTTGGCTAGGGAAAATAAATCCCGATTGGTTGCAGAAGAATATGAGGAACTTGTTCCCGTTTCATTTGATAGTATAGTATTCATAACCTCCCGTCTTCGTTCGTCGTACTTCTATTGAAGGAATAAGTTCCCGAGTATCCCGACTGAGGATAAAAGAGATGGACATAAATTCAAGGGGAGATGTAACTCAAAGTATCTATGATGATAGATTTGCCCTACTGGGGATTTGTAGATGTCTTGTGGGGATGAACCGGCGAAGCTTCGTTGGATTCCTTCCCTCGTTCGTCCTTAGTAAATACTATTACTGCAGTTTATGCATTTCTGGTAAACATCAATCATATTCAAAAGCATTTTATGCATTTCTGGTAAACATCAATCATATTCAAAAGCATACATACATTCAAACACAACCAATGGACGTTTCGCTTATGTAAATAGGGTAAAAGTAAATTTGGATTCAAAGATGAAATTTTATTTATATCACAAAGTGACCTATACATAGGCAAGTTTGTACAAGGAGACATCAATCCTATTAAGAGGAATTTGTCATAAATTTTTTACAAAACAAAGAAAATCAGCTATGTGGGAAATAATCCTATTGAGTTTCAATTCTACTATTGCCATTATCTTCAAGTATCTCATCTTCTGCTGTTGAGACGGAAATGATTGGATTGATCTGTATCTGTTCGAGCTTGGTTAAGTAGCACAACTGGTTGTAGTTACATGGGTGATCCAAATGAGACATAGTCATACGCTTTAATCCCTAACTTTTTCCTGGATTGCCCTTTCAGGTTTTCAATCCACCGGGATACCCTTTTTTGCCCAAGCCACCTTTTCAGGTTTTCGATTTGCCGGGTGTACACATTTTTTTTATATATATCCCTAATTTTTGCCCGAACCCTTTTGGTTCGCCGGGATGCCCTTATTTTTGACTAGGCCAGTCAACCTAGCAGGTCTCTTTTTATGCGTAGTATTTTTTAACTATGTCTGCATTTACAGACTGTGGGAAGTCTTCACCATCCATAATAGTAAGCATCATGGCACCTCCTGAGAATACTGTTTTGACCACAAATGGTCCTTTATATGTAGGAGTCCACTTGCCCCTAGGATCACCCTGTGGTAATATGATACGCTTGATTACCAAGTCACCAGCCTGATATACCTTTGGCTTAACCTTCTTATTAAAAGCTTTGATCATCCGTTTCTGGTACATCTAACCATGACAAACAGCTGCCAACCTTTTCTAATCAATCAAATTTATCTGGTCATGTCGAGTCTGAATCCACTCATCTTCATCCAAGCCTGCATCCTTCATGATTCTTAAGGAGGGGATCTGAACTTCAATGGGCAGAACTGCTTCCGTACCATAGACTAAGGAGAATGGGGTTGCCCCTGTTGAAGTACGTATTGTAGTACGATAACCATGAAGAGCAAATGGTAACATCTCATGCCAATCCTTATAAGTAACAATCATCTTCAGTAGGATCTTCTTAATGTTCTTATTAGCAGCTTCTACTGCCCCATTCATCTTCGGACGATACGAAGAAGAGTTGTGATGCTTAATCTTGAACTGCATGCAGAGATCAATAATCATAGTGTTGTTCAAATTAGAGCCATTGTCAGTAATAATCCTTTCAGGGATGCCATACCTGCAGATGAGATTATTCTTAATGAATCGAGTCACCACATTCTTGGTAACAAATGCAAAAGAAGCTGCCTCCACCCACTTTGTGAAGTAATCAATAACAATCAGGATGAAACGATGACCATTAGAAGCAGTAGGCTTGATCTCACCAATCATATCAATGCCCCCACATGGAAAAAGGCCAAGGAGCTCTCAACACATTCAATGGTGACGGAGGTACATGTACTTTGTCAGCATAGATTTGACACTTGTGACACGTTCTGGAATGTTGATAGCAGTCAGCTTCCATGGTAAACCAATAGTAACCTGCTCTCAATATTTTCATTGCCATAGTATGACCACTAGAATGAGTGCCAAAGATCCCATCATGCATATCTTCCATAATCTCTGTTGCTTCCTTCTTATCCACACAACGAAGCAAAGTTGAATCATGATTGCGCTTGTACAAAATTCCATTACTTAAGAAAAATTTAGCAGAAAACCTCCTCAAAAACTTCTTATCTTTTACAGATGCCCCTTCAGGGAACTCCTGAGCTTCAAGATATCTCTTCACTTCATAGAACCAAGGCTTCTCCTCTGCTTCTTCAGTATCAATCTCATTACAGTATGCAGGCTTCTCAAATCTATCAATAGTAATTTTGGGAGCTTCATCATCCCAGCTGATCTCAAACATGGATGCCATGGTGGCTAATGCATCTGCCAACTGATTTTCTCTTCGTGGAATATGTCCAAAGGTAATCTCTTTAAAGTATGGGATCAAAGACAACACATACTCTCTGTAAGGAATGAGATTATCATGCTTGGTATCCCAATCTCCTTTAATCTGACTTACTACTAGGGTTGAATCCCCATATACATCCAGGAACTGAATCTTCATATCAATGGCAGCTTTGATACCTAGGATACATGCCTCATACTCAGCCATGTTATTGGTACAATAGAAACAAAGTCTTGCAGTAATCGGGGTATGACAACCTTCAGGGGAAATGATCACAACACCAACACCATTACCAAGTGCATTAGAAGCTCCATCAAAAACCATAGTCCATCGGGATCCTTGTTCAGGTTCGTCATATTGTCCAGGTTCTTTGGTAATAATCATAATCTCTTCATCAGGGAATTCAAAACTCATTGACTGATAATCATCCACTGCTTGATGAGCCAAATGATCAGCTACCACACTTCCTTTAATGGCCTTCTGAGTAGTGTACTGTATATCATATTCTGTTAAGATCATTTGCCATCTTGCTATTCGTCCTAAGAGAGCAGGTTTCTTGAATATGTACTTGATTGGATCCATCTTCGAAATCAATAAGGTAGTATGAGTCAACATATACTGTCTTAGTCGGCGAGCAGCCCATGCCAAAGCGCAACAAGTTTTCTCGAGCAGTGAGTATCTTGTTTCACAGTCGATAAACTTTTTGCTAAGGTAGTATATTGCCTGCTCTTTTCGACCAGACTCGTCATGTTGCCCCAACACACACCCCATTGAGTTGTCTAATACTGTTAAGTACATAATCAAGGGTCTTCCATCAACTGGTGGCATCAAAATGGGAGGTTCTAGAAGATATTTCTTGATTTCATCAAAGGCAGTCTGGCACTCATCATTCCACTCCATTACCTGATCTTTCTTCAACAACTTGAAGATTGGCTCACAGGTAGCAGTTAATTGGGAAATAAATCTTGCAATGTAATTCAATCGTCCCAAGAAACCTCTAACTTCCTTCTCAGTGCGGGGAGCTGGCATCTCTTGTATAGCTTTCACTTTTGCAGGGTCTACTTTAATACCTTTTCCACTGAAAATGAAACCCAGGAGTTTACCGGATCTAACTCCAAAAGTACACTTGTTTGGGTTCAATCTCAACTTGTATTTCTTCAACCTTTCAAACAACTTATGCAGATGATCAAGATGTTGCTCTTCATTCTGGGACCTGGCTATCATATCATCTACATATACCTCTATCTCATGATGAATCATATCGTGAAACAAAGCCACCATAGCACGCTGATATGTTGCCCCGACATTCTTTAAACCAAATGGCATCACTTTATAACAAAAGGTGCCCCACTGTGTAAAAAATGTTGTCTTCTCCATGTCTTCTGGTGCCATCTTGATTTGGTTGTAACTAGAGAAACCATCCATGAAAGAGAATACCTTATGCTGAGCAGTGTTGTCTACCAGAACATCAATATGAGGAAGTGGAAAGTCATCTTTGGGGCTGGCCTTGTTCAAATCCCTGTAATCTACACATATACGTACCTTACCATCTTTCTTTGGTACCGGTACCACATTTGCAACCCATTGAGGATAAGAAGTCACAGCTAAGAACCCTGCATCAAACTGCTTCATCACCTCTTCCTTAATCTTTTCTGACATTTCAGGACACATGCGACGAACCTTCTGCTTCTTTGGACGAAAATCTTCTTTTACCGGTAATCGGTGAACCACAATGTCTGTATCCAACCCTGGCATATCTTCATAGGACCAAGCAAAGATCTCCATATAATCATGTAACATCTGAATCAATCTGCTCTTGACACCATCCTCTAATTCAGCCCCTATCTTGACCTCTTTCTTGTTTTCTTCAGTCCCTAGATTCACAACTTCGACTGGCTCTTCATGTGGCTGTATAGCTTTCTCTTCTTGTTGTAACAACCTAGCAAGCTCTACAGGTACTTCACAATCGTCCTCCTTTCCATCTTCAGCTTGATAGATCGGATTCTCGAAATTATAATTGGCAATAGTAGAATTGTTATCAACAGGATCCAGAGTGGATGAGGATCTAAATTTTAGTGATGTGGGTGTGTGTAAGAACACATAGCTGATAAAAGAAAAATAGAATAAAAGAAAGACAATGAACACAATATTTACGAAAACGAAACGTCCACTGATTTTTATTGAATGAAGTATGCAAATGAAATGACATCCCGTAACAAGCATACCATTGTGCCCCGGGTAAGGCACAAGGCTTAAGAGTTTAATTGTTTAAAAATTACAAACTTAAGAAATAACAACACAGTAATAGTATTTACTCCTGACTAAAGGAGATAGGAATAACATCTTCAGCCTTCCAGTTATTGAGCCCATCACCCATAGTAGGAAAAATCCAAGCATCCAAGTTGTAGTCTTCATTATAGTCACCCAAAACATTGATCTGATCTTTCATAATCCCTTGATTAGTGATACGAACATCACGAGCACGACGAACAGCCTTTTGGGACTCTGCAGTGAAACCCAAACCAAACATGTCAGACTTGTAAGGAATGTCAGGAAGCTGACCCCAGATAGTACAACCACTTTTATCAACCACAGCTCTAGCATCTTTGAGGGAGGCCATTGTAGGAGATACTCTGGTGACTACAGGAACTCTTTTGACAACAGGATGAGCTTCAGTATTAGGAATAACCCAAGGAACTACTTCAAACGTCTGGCACAGAGTCTCAACATATTCACCTTCTACCTCAAGATACTTGAAAGTATTCACATGACTGACTATATATTCTTCCTCTCCGTAAACAGTAACAACCTTTCCCTTCACTGGATATCTCAACTTCTGATGTAACGTGGAGATCACAGCACCTGCCCCATGGATCCAGGGGCGCCCAAGCAAACAAGAGTACCAAGGACGAATATCCATTACATAAAAGGTAGCACTGAAGACTTGAGAACCTACTTTGATTGGGAGATCTATTTCTCCATGCACCACTCTTCTCGAACCATCAAAGGCCTTCACCACTATATTACTTGGTCTTAACACAACATCTTCAGGACTAAGCTTGTTCATAACCTCTTTGGGCAGCACATTCAGTGAAGAACCATTGTCTATCAATATATGAGACAGGGTAATGCCCCTACACTCAATAGAGATATGTAAAGCCCTGTTATGATCCCTCTTGGCAGGAGTCAAATCAGCATCGGAGAAACCTAACCCATTATCATAGGTCAAGTGTGCAACACAATTTTCAAACTGATCTACAGAAATCTCATTTGGTACGTGAGCAGTCTTCAAAAATTTAATCAAGGCTTTAGCATGAGCTTCAGAACACAACAATAAAGACAACATGTAAATCTTGGAGGAGGTATGCCCCAATTGATTAATAACATCATAATCACTCTTGCGAATGATCTTTAGCATTTCTTCCATCTGCTTAGAAAGATCATTAGCAGTTGGTGTCTCAGCTTGCACAGGTTCAATAACAGGACCTTTGCCCCGGGCATCAGCAGTGGAGGTAGTAGTTGGAGTAATTGTATTCTTAGAGGTAGCCGGAGGAGAGAAAATTCTTCCACTTCTTGTGATCTTACTAGATCCAGCAATATTGTCAACATCAAGGTTTTCATCAGCAACAGGTGTATCAGCTAAGGGTTCCTGCTTAACACCATGAATATAAACATCGGAACCATAATGCCAAGGTACCGCTTTATCAGAAGTATACGGAATAGGACCAGGAGTGGTAATAATCATTGGAGCCACTCTAGCTTCAGCAACAGTCCTCACAGGGCCTTCAGCAGTAATCTTAATTGGACCCTTATGAGTGATTTTGACAGGGCCCTTGGAAGTAATCCTCACTGGCACTTTATCAACCATATCCACCTCTTCAACCTTCGCACTTTGAGTTATATGTTCAACCATAATCTCTACAGAAGGTGTCCTCTCAAACAATATGGTGTAATTGTCCATGAGACGTTGAATTCCGTCCTTCAACTTCCAGCGGCTATCCGGCTTATAAGCACAATAGAAACAATCTTCATTACAACCTGGAAAGAACCCAGCTTGTACCAACTTCTTCTTGATAACAGATAATGGTGTAGTCACATCTGCAACTGAGGAAATATGTGAAACTTCATCAATGGCATTAACAGTCTTCTCATGATTTGGCATGGGAGCAATAATCACATTTGGAGTACCAGGAGGGTCAAACTCAATCTCTCCAGCATCAATCATATCTTGAATCTTGTTCTTCAATATCCAGCAATTATTGGTATCATGTCCCTGACAATTGTAATGATATGCACATCGTGCATTAGGATTGTACCTGGGAGAGGTAACATTAGGATTCTGAGGAGGGTCCTTCAAGGTAATGAGTTCACCCTTCAACAAGTGTTGCAAGGCTTGGGCCAGTGACATGTTGATCTTGGTGAACTATCTTCTAGGCCTCTGCTGATTGCCCTGTGGTGGCTCTGGTGTTGCAGGAGTAGGATTGGAGATGTGAACTGCACTCACAGATTGGTGACTCCTATTACGACCAGGTTGGCCATAAACAACATTTGATTCTTTCTTCCCACTAGGGGGCTTCTTTGCAGTACTTGATGAAGAAGCACCCACTTGTATCTTGCCACTTCTTATACCACTTTCTACACGCTCCCCCGTCATTATCAACTCCGTGAAGCCAGATGATGAGCTTCCAATGAGATGACTATAAAAGGGACCATTCAACGTACTCATAAACATGTCCACTAACTCCCTATCAGTTAGAGGAGGTTGTACTCTACCAGCCAAGTCTCTCCACTTCTGGGCATACTCCTTGAAATTCTCTTTAGCACCCATTGACATGCTTTGTAGTTGCATGCGGGTTGGGGCTAGATCAGCATTGTATTGATATTGCCTGTAGAAGGCTTCAGCAAGATCATTCCAATCACGGATGTTGACACTCTCCAACTGATAGTACCATTCCAATTGAGCTCCAGACAAGCTCTCTTGGAAGAAATGGATCCACAACTTCTTATCAGCAGTATGGGGTTGGATTCTCTGGACATAGGACCTCAGATGTAGCTTGGGGCAGGAGACACCATCATATACTACAAAAGCAGGGACCTTGAAACCAATGGGTATAACCACTCCAGATATCAAACTCTGGTCTTCAAAATCCAGCCCATAAGACTTTTGAAATTCCATAGCATCCATTCTATCCACCAACATCTTGAACTTATCTTCATTAGGATCATGATAGTAATTTGCTTCAGAATCAGAGTCCCCCATTGTATTGTGGAGACTGCCTCCCTCTTTCTCAGACTCTTCATACTCATAATCTTCCACCTGTTCCTTGGTCTTGACAGGACCTCTGAACCTTCTTCCCATGTTGATAAGGCCTCCTGACCTTCTGGTCTTCTTAGTCTTCTTAGCCAGCAGTGTCTTCAATTCATCCTATCCCTTGGATAAGTTTAGGATCAGCTCCTGGAATTGGGCATTTTGTTCCTGGAGATCTTTGACTGTTTGTTCAAGAGCCATTGCTGCTGAAATAAACAACGAGAAGATAAGATACATGTACATAAGAAACCTGTGATGCAATGATATGGTGTATAAATGCGTATGCAATGTTTTCATGGACCGCAGGATTTAAATTTGTTTAAACAACCAAAAAGTAAACTTTTATTAGTAATAAATTTGTTTGCCTGTTGGGCTTACAATAAAAATGAAATAAATACAAAAGATAGGGTTTTAAGTCTCCCATGGACGTTTCCTCTTTGTGTTGAGGTATGAGTTGAGATTCAACTCCTCGTGAAGTTGCTTTGTTAGCTCTAGGATTCTTTCTTGACTTGCTTTGTAATGAGTCTCAAAAGTATCCCTTTGCTCCTTCAACTGGATCCAGGACCTCTGTAAGTCTTCCATGTCAGTGGGCATGTCTGGGTGAAGGATGGTATAAGAAGTATCCCCTTCAGCAACAGGCTCCATAGTAACTGGCAGGATGGCAGGATTGGCATCATAAGGGTCTGAGCACGAGATCGCACCCATCTGAGATAAGCTTCCATAGGAATAGTGTACTTAGGCTCCAGAGTCTTGCTGTCAACCTTGTTCACTTTTCCCCACGCTTGTATGAACCTTTGACGATAACCTTGCAGATCGTTGTCGTAGTCAAACACAATACCCTGAATCAACATGTCATGAGGACCATCACTCCGAGCGTAACCAAACTGTCGTAAAGCTAAAGAAGGGTTGTAAGTAATGCCTCCTCTTATGCCTAGAAGTGGCACATTAGGAAACTCCCCACAACAGTTAATGATAGTAACATTCTCCATAGATCTAGAGCACCAATGAATATCTGAATGAGAAAGTGACATGATTCTCTTGGACCATCTGAACCCTTGTTCATTCTTCATCACTGATTGAGGAAGGTGAGAAATAAACCACCTAGATAGTAAAGGTATACAACACATCAGAGTTCCCCGTGCCTTTGTAGTACGAGTATGAAGAGAGTGCAAGATGTCTCCAAGTAATGTAGGCACTGGATTGTGACTCAGAAATATGTTGATGGCGTGAACGTCTATGAACTGATCTGGATTGGGGAACAACACTAAGCCATAAATCAACAAGGCTAAGATCTCCTCAAAAGCATCATAACTCATAGCTTTCAGGAACACTTGAGCTTTCTCTATCAACACCTTAGCAAGAATACCCTTAACTCCACTCCTTGTTTCTAGGACAATGTCTGATTTCTTTAGATGTAAGGCTGCAGCAATGACTTCAGGTTTAGGCTCTCTTTCCAAGCCTGTGAAGGGTTTCTGATCAAGAATAGGTATACCCAGAAGCTTGGAGAACTCCTCCATTGTAGGAACCAGCTGATAGTCGGGGAATGTGAAACAGTGATGTTTAGGATCAAAGAACTGAAACAGAACACTCATCATGTCTTCATTGAACCCTGAAGTAACTAGATCCAATAGATGACCATGTCTCTTGATGAACTGGGAGTTTTCAGACACTTGAGAAACCAACTCCTTAAGCTTAGGAGGTATTCCTACAAAGTTGATCCGGATAGTGTTTCTACGAGCAGAAGCCATGACCTGCAACAAAGAGCAAAGATAAATCCTTTGGTCCTTGAAATGGTTAGTGAAAATGCTATACTTATGATGCATGATGATGCTATGATGTTATGCTCAATCACAAACATGTGGCACACACAAACAAGTCACACAATAGCCCTAGGTTTGAAGGCTAGCATGAGGTTTAAAGGTAAGTACCCTCCCCTGAAGTTTAGTTGGTTCATCCTGTCCTATAAAGTAACCAGGTTCTAAGGGATCTCAATATCATTGATCCTTCACAAGGGTGGTTGTTCAGTAGGCAACTTACTTGCCAACCAAAACCCTCCAAGTTTAGAATCTCAATGAGCGTAGTATCGAGTATCAACCAACTTCAGTCTTCACTAAAGCCGGCTATCTCACTACTTTTCTAAAGGCCAAGATGGGATAACTAGGGTTCTAAAAGTTAGTTAGTGCATTGACAACATATGGCAGCCTCATATTATCCTCAACTTGACTTAAGGAACATAAGCACCAACCAAGAAGTCACACTAACTATGGCCACCAGATCAACCATATCGGTATACGCCGTACAGTTTCCTTGGTCTATTGCCATTTACCTAAGGTACACTAGATCCGGGTTAGGATCTTTCACACATAAGAGCACCCAACAAGTAAAGTAAAGCAAACATAGCAAACAAGTTTAAAGTGATCTAATTCCTAAGGGTATCCTTCTTTAATATGATCCCCAGCAGAGTCGCCAGTTCTGTAACACGGTGGGAGAACTGACTTTAGTTAAATGTTGCGGATAGCAAGAGTCGCCACCGACTTTTATTTTATCCAAAGGAAAGGGCATAAAAGAACAGGAAAGACCTTAAAAGATTTTTGGGTTCGGGGGGTAGGTTATGTAAAGGGAAGGTGTTAGCACCCTTTACATCCATGGTTATCCATTGGCTCTTAGTTACTTAGCTCACTTTAAAATGTTTTGAAAAGTGTAGTGTGTGATTGAAAATTTTCTTAAGTAATTTATAATGATCCTTGTACAGATATATATAAAGACTTTGTTTTGAAAATTGTTTGAAAATGTGAAGTGTTATGAAATGTTTTTGAAGGAGTGAGCATGTACTTAAGAGGAATCTACCCTAATTTGAATCTTTTATGTTCTTAAATGTTCTTTCAATGGTAAGACTATCCCTATTATTAAGGAATAGGTAGTCATTACCTTGGATGTTTAAGGGACATGTGAAGGGTCATCTGTGATTAGGCAACTGTAAGGTGTCTTTAGCAATTCGTAGGGACTTATCATCTTTTATTCGAAGGGACAAGATCATTTACCGTAGGCAACATTCGAAGGGACTTGATCTTATAATCATAAAGGGACAAGATGATATTAATAAGAGAAAGGACTTTGCTTTATACACCTTACTTGACCTTTTTATTTAGGCAACATGAGAGGTATCCTTAAGAAGTGAGATGGCGATCAAAAGATCGACTTACGTGTGTGCGTGTACAAATTCATGTATTTATCTTATAATTAGTGATCTAGATTGATTTTTAAACACAAACATGTTTTCACTCCCTAGTTTACTAACCATAGCAATTATATTTATAAATAAATAAACAGTTAAAATACTACAACTATTACATAGCTTGGACAGTTACATTATAAGAAAATAATTTAAATAATAAGCATATAAATAAATAAATAAAAGATTAGCAATAAAAATAAATATAAGAGAAAAAAAAGAGATTAGCACAATAATATACAATATAGAAATCAATTAAATTTTTTTTAAATTTAAATAAACAATTTTTTTTTTAGAATTTTGAGATGAGAAAATAATAATAACAATTATATATTAATTTATTTACAAAAATAAACATGATTAATAATTCAATTATATATATATATATTAGAAATATTTATTAAGTATAATTAAACAAGAATAATAAAAATAAGAAATTAAAGTTGTAAAAGAAAATTAGGGTTTTGGGTTATTAGAAAATAAATTAGGGTTTAAAAATTATTAGGGTTTTATATATATAAAAAATACTAGGGTTTTTAATTTAATATACAATATTAATTCCATTATTTACAAAATAAATTATATATAATAATAATATGGACATACAAATAAATTATAAAATAAAATATTAATTTTAAATATATACAATTTTATTCTATGAAAACAATATTATATTATTATTATTAATTCATTATATAACATTTAATTAAAATTAAAGAAAAGAAAAAGAAATAGAAAACAATTAGGTAAAAAAATGAATAAAACTCACCTGCTGGAGCCTGGGGTCGAACCCAGGTCTCCCAGCATCCACCAGACGCCTTCAACCAACTGGGCTGCGCATGCAGCGTGTCTATTGAATGACTCATAATGATAATATAATAAACCTGTTACAAATGAAATTTTAAACAAAAAAAGAATGACCAAGGGATCGAACCTTGGTCCCGATCTTCATATGCGCGCATCCTTACCACTACACCATCAGCGTCATTCATGAAATAAGATACAAACATAAATATATAATATATATTCAAATTTAAATTTTGAATTCACGCCAGTCATCTTCTACCTTCAGACCTGCAAAATTTCCTGCGAATTTTGCTAGGGTTCTTTGTGCGAATTTTGTTTCCTAGGACATCCTGCGTTTTCTCAAACATCAAGCAAACAACAAAATTTCATGAAATTGATGAGTGCAATACATTCCCTGAGGTCCATACAACACAACCATGTTTTCGGAATTTATTTATATTTGACAAATCGAAGAACCCTAAAATGGCTGAAGAACCCTAGCCATGGTGATTCTTCAATATTGTACCTAAAATTGAATTAATTTATCCAGAAAGACTCCAAACATCATCACAAACACAAATATAAGATCAAATTCAAGGAATAATGTCAATATTATAAGAATCGAAAAATTCAAAAATTGAATGAACATTGATTCGGTTTGCATGAATGAGAGTGTTTTAGATGTTGTTTATGATCCAAATATGTTCAATGAACATCAAAGAACATATTGCAATGCTCAAAACTTGTTGAAACCTGTAACACGGTGGGAGAACTGGCTTTAGTTATGTTGCGGATAGCATGAGTCGCCACCGACTTTTATTTTATCCAAAGGAAAGGCATAAAAGAACAGGAAAGACCTTTTAAAAGATTTTTGGGTCCGGGGGGTAGGTTATGTAAATGGAAGGTATTAGCACCCTTTACATCCATGGTTATCCATGGGCTCTTAGTTACTTAGCTCACTTTAAAATGTTTTCTGAAGTGTGAAGTGTGTGAATAGAAATTTTCTTAAGTATTTTATAATGATCCATGTACGGATGTATATAAAACCTTTGTTTTGAAAATTTGTTTGAAAATATGAAGTGTTTGAAATGTTTTGAAGAGTGAGCAAGTATCTAAGAGGAACCTACCCTAAGTTTAAGTCTTTTCTGTTCTTGAATCCTTTAAATTGTAAGACTATCCCTATTATTAAGGAATAGGTAGTCATTACCTTGGATGTGTGGGACAAGTGAAGGGACATCTGTTTATTTAGGCAACTGTGGGGTGTATAAGCAATTCGAAGGGACTTATCATCTTTATTCGAAAGGGACAAGATCATTATGAAGGCAACATTCGAAGGGACTTGATCTTTTTATCTGTTTAGGGACTAGATGATGTGAAATGAGGGACTTTTGCTTTATACACCCTACTTGACCCTTTGATTAGGCAACATGAGAGGTAACCCTTAAGAAGTGAGATGGCGATCAAAGATCGACTTACGTGTGTGAGTGTACAATTTTAAATATTTATCTTTTAAATTAGTGATCTAAATTAATTTTAAAATACAAACATGTTTCACTCCCTATTTTACTAACCATATCATTTAAAATAAATATTAAATAATACTATTAAAATATTACATAAAGGAGACAATTACAAAATAATAATAATTAAATCACAATAAATAAGCAAAATAATAATAATAATATAATTGGGTTAGTAAAAATAATAATAATAAATCACAATATAAATGGGGTTAGTAATAATAAAATAAATATCATATGAAAATAAATATAATTAATAATAAAATAAACAAGAATATTAGTATAATAATTAAAAGTTCAATTTTTATATAAACAATTATTTTTAAGATTAAGAAGAAAACATAAATAATTCATATTATATACTAATTATTATAAAGTTTTAAATTATATGCAAATTATAAAAATTAGGTTAATTATAAACATATTATGAAAATAAATTATATTTACAAAATTAAATTAGCAAGTTTTAATTAATTATCTAAAATTACCTATATACAAGAATTATATCAAATAAAAAAAATATGGACATAATTAACATTTACATGAAATAATTAGGGTTTAAAAGTACTATTAGGGTTTATAAAATAATTAGGGTTTTAGAAAATATTAGGGTTTTAGAAAATATTAGGGTTACATGTTTTTAAAAAAAAAAAATTAGGATTAATTCTATTAAATTAGGGTTAAATTATTAATTAAATTATTTACATATAAAATTATATACAAATTATAAATTAAATATACCTAATTGAAATTTACAAATAAGCAAATTAAGAATTAAAATATGATTAGGATTATAGTTTAATTAAAATTAATTTTAATGTAAAAACAATAATAATAATAAACAAAACAAAAGAAAATAATAGAGGAAAAGAAAAGGGGGAGGCCTGGTTTTGATCCCAGGACCTCCCCAATACCTGAAGAGAATCCCAACCACTGGGCCAACGTGCGCGTTGGTGATAGCAATGCCTTCCATGTAGTTTTGTTGTTATCCTGAAAAACAGAAATAAATTAAGCAAAAAAAGTTACCTTGGCTGGTTTCGAACCCAGGCCAGTCAGTATACCATACGCGCACCAAAACCAGCTGAGCTACATGCTCATTGTGACATATGAACGAAACGAATTTGTTTTAAGCGTTTTACACAATTAAAATATTTCTTTCGCGCGCAACTGGTCTTCTTCTACCTCTGGACCTGCGTGTTTTGCTGCGGATTTTTCCACGAAGGTTCCTACGAATTTCCCCCTGTCTACAACCTGCGAATCTCATACAGCAAGCAAACGATACGGTTTCATCAAATTAATCATGTCAATGAATTCCTGAAAGTTCACATATTCTATTCACGTTGTTCAAATTCATTTATATTTGGTTTTTTGGAGAACCCTAATTTAGCAACCGAAACCCTAACAATGGCAAGTCAGGTTCTAGGCTATGCTTCTTCACGAAAATGTCCAGAAATCATCTACAAGTCATGACTAACACAAATCAAACAACAAAATCAGTTGACATTAGCTAAATAGATGGAATCGAAAAATTCAAATTCAAAGGCAAGAGAGATTCGGTTTGTGCATTATGTCATGATTCAGAGCTGTATGATGATTGGTTTCGACTCAGGAATGCTTGAGGAAGCTGATAGTGTCCTTAAAATACCTTGAAACACTTGGTAATGGAGAATCCGAATTGAAGTTTTTGGTGATTTTTTTGATGTGCAAACTTACTCTTTGAGGCAGGGAATTCGTCACCTATGCATTGGGATAGCTTGTATACTTATAGTAGAATGAAATTAGGTCAAAAAAATTTGATCATTGTATGGACTTTTTGATTTTTGGAGATTGAAAAAGATTAGAACTTAAATTTCAAATATTTGTGAATGAGACCTTTCTATTTCAAGCCAATCTTCATCAATTGTGTATCAATTCCATCCAAATCATGATAATGACCTTCTAGAATCAAAATATATTTTAAATCTTCACATTTGATATTTTATTTAAATTTAAAATGATTTTTCATATAAAAAATCATAATAAATAAATTAAATAAAATAAAATTATGAAAATATCAAATAAATTTCGTGCATGATGTCATGGAACACTTTGGGTCACAAAAAGTTCAGCCCATTTAGAAAAATTTGGTTTTAAGACCCTATTTTCTTCATAAACCACCCAAACATTTCCCAACTTTGCAAGGTCACATATCCTTCAATTTTAATGCAATGAGGGTGTTCTTGGACTTTTAGAAAAGCTTGAAGAGTCCTCTAACCAACCCCATTGGTTTCATGTCCATACCATTTACCATTCTCAAGTTAATCCCTTTTGAAGTTGTTGACTTTTTGTTGACTTTCAAAAGGACCTATAATGTCTTAGCTCATACCTTCCAAATGAAGCATTTTAGGGCTTGGCTTGTGAGACACAAAGTTGTAGATAATTCAATTTCCTTCAAAATGAGCTTTGGATGGGAAAAATGTAATGGAGGATGTGAAAGTTATGGCTGGTCAAAGTTCAGTTGACTTTTCCTGAGGAAACCCTAATTTAGAAACCCCTGATTCTTGATGATCTGAAATATCCTTGATGAATCATGATCAACCCTTGATCAAATGATGAATTTTACTTCATATACTTGATGTTGGCAAAAAATCATGAAGTTTGACTTTGGTTTGACCAAGGTTGACCTCAGTTTGACTTTTTAACTGCTTTGACTGATTTTGACTTATCTGATCATTTGACTGAGCAAACCTTTGAGAAAAGTTATGAAATTTGTCATGGGAATTATTAAGCACATATAAGATGTTATGAAGCTCACTTGAAGTCTTGGAAATCCATTTAGCCTGATTAAAGTCAAAACCCTAGTTTGGGATGCACTGCTTAGGAGGATGCATTGTTTGAGGGAATTGTCAAATCTTCTGACCCATGATGAACTTTGTGAACCTTGTGAACCTCATAAGATGTCTTGTGAACCTTGTGAACCTCATGAGAGGTCTTGTGAACCTTGTGAACCTCATAAGAGGTCTTGTGAACCTTGTGAACCTCATGAAAGGTCTTGTGAACCTTGTGAACCTTGTGAGCCTCTTAGTACACAAAGTCTTGTCTTGTGAGGGCAAATTTTGGGGTGCAACAGCTGCCCCTGTTCAATTTTCTGAAACCTGAGGGGTTAGATTGGTATATGTTCCAGTCGTGACCTGGAAGGTTAAAGGGGATTGAACACAAAAGCCCAAAAATTTGCACTCACCAGTGCATAGAGTAATACTGATGAATAGTTGTATATGCTTGAGTGGGCTTAAAGATGCCACTTGGAGAAAAGTTCTTCAAATATGTCTCCTGGAGGATAAAGCAGTCCAAGATATGAAGATATAACTTTCTGGGAAGATAAACAACGTCCCATGATAATGAGGTAACCTTTGGGAGGATAAACAACGGCCCAAGGTCATGATATGCTTTCAGGAGGATAAACAACGTCCTGAGGTATAAGAATAACTTTTGGGAGGATAAACGACAGCCCAAGAGTAATGATAGCTTTCAGGAGGATAAACAACGTCCTGAGGTATAAGTATAACTTTTGGGAGGATAAACAACGGCCCAATAGTAATGATAGCTTTCAGGAGGATAAACAACGTCCTGAGGTATAAGTAGCTTTCAGGAGGATAAACAACGTCCTGAGGAAATGGTGTAGCCTTTGGGAAGATAAACAATGGCCCAAGGTCATGATATGCTTTCAGGAGGATAAACAACGTCCTGAGGAAATGGTAGCTTTCAGGAGGATAAACAACGTCCTGAGGTATAATGATGTAACCTTTGGGAAGATAAACAACGGCCCAAGGTCATGATATGCTTTCAGGAGGATAAACAACGTCCTGAGGTATAAGAAGCTTTCAGGAGGATAAACAACGTCCTGAGGAAATGGTGTAACCTTTGGGAAGATAAACAACAGCCCAAGGTCACAAGTTGTAGATGAAGTTTGTATGCTGGAGAATTAATCTGAAAAACAAGATTATAACATTCTGTATGATAATATTAGTTTATGCATTATGTATGCATGTATAATATGATGCACTTAAGTAATGTATTATGTATTTATGAATATGTATGATATGATGTAAATGATGTATGTATGCATCATGCATCCTGAAGCGTCTGGATATCTTCGTATAATAACTGCTGGCCAGGGAAAATAAATCCCGATTTGTTGCTGAAGAATATGAGGAACTCGTTCCCGTCTTGTTTGATAATATAGTATATATAACCTCCCGTCTTCGTTCGATAGTAAGGTATACACAACCTCCCGTCTTCGTTCGTCGTACTTCTGTTGGAAGAATAAATTCCCGATTATTCGTATGAGGATAAAAGAGATGGATATAAATTCCAAGGTTGATGTGACTAGAAGTACTTATGAAGATGGATTTGTCCTACTGGGGATTTGTGCCTGTCTTGTAGAGATGAACTGGTGAAGCTTCATTGAAATCCTTCCCTCGTTCGTCCTTAGTAAATACTATTACTGCATTTTCATGCATTTCTGGTAAACATCAATCATATTAAGCATTTATGCATTTCTGGTAAACATCAATCATATTCAAAAGCATACACATATTCAAACACAACCAATGGACGTTTCGCTTATGTAAATAGGGTAAAAGTAAATCAGGACTCAAAGATGGAATTTTATTTATATCAAAAAGTGACCTATACATAGGCAAATTTGTACAAGGAGACAGAAATCCTAGTAAGAGGAATTTGTCATAATGTTTTACAAAACAAAGGAAATCAGCAATGTGAGAAATAATCCTATTGAGTTTCAATTCTACTATTGCCATTATCTTCAAGTATCTCATCTTCTGTTGTTGAGACGGAACTATTGGATTGAGCTTTATCTGTTCGAGCTTGAGTAAGTAGCACAACTGGTAGTAGTTTCATGGGTGATCCAAACGAGACATAGTCATACGCTTTTATCCCTAACTGGATTGCCTTTTCAGGTTTTCAATCCACCGGGATACCCCTTTTTGCCCAAGCCGCCTTTTCAGGTTTTCGACTTGCCGGGTGTACATTGTTTTTATATATATCCCTAATTTTTGCCCGAACCCTTTTGGTTCGCCGGGATGCCCTTATTTTTGCCTAGGCCAGTCAACCTAGCGGGTCTCTTTTTTATGCGTAGTATTTTTTAACTATGTCTGCATTTACAGGCTGTGGGAAGTCTTCACCATCCATAGTAGTGAGTATCATGGCACCTCCTGAGAAAACTGTTTTGACTACAAATGGTGCTTCATACGTAGGAGTCCACTTGCCCCTAGGATCACCCTGTGGTAATATGATACGCTTGATTACCAAATCACCAGGCTGATATACCTTTGGCTTAACCTTCTTGTTAAAAGCTTTGATCATTCGTTTCTGGTACATCTGGCCATGACAAACTGCTGCTAACCTCTTCTCATCAATCAAATTTATCTGGTCAAGTCGGGTCTGAATCCACTCATCTTCATCCAAGCCTGCATCCTTCATGATTCTCAAGGAGGGAATCTGAACTTCAATGGGAAGAACTGCTTCCATACCATAGACTAAGGAGAATGGGGTTGCCCCTGTTGAAGTGCGTATTGTAGTACGATAACCATGAAGAGCAAATGGTAACATCTCATGCCAATCCTTGTAAGTAACAGTCATCTTCTGTATAATCTTCTTGATATTCTTATTAGCAGCTTCAACTGCCCCATTCATTTTCGGACGATACGGAGAAGAGTTGTGATGCTTAATCTTGAACTGCGTGTAGAGATCAGTAATCATAGTGTTGTTCAGATTAGAGCCATTGTCAGTAATAATCCTTTCAGGGATGCCATACCTACATATGAGATTATTCTTAATGAATCGAGCCACCACATTCTTGGTTACAGATGCAAATGAAGTTTCCTCTACCCATTTTGTGAAGTAATCAATAACAACCAGGATGAAACGATGCCCATTAGAAGCAGTAGGCTTGATCTCACTATAAACACCCCAAATTTGCCCTCACCCATTCACACCATGGCTTGTGATCATTTCATATGCATAAGTTCAATCATAACATCTCATATTACATATTTGCTTCACTGCATTGTTTCTAAGTCATCTGCATCTAGGGTTTGTGATCTGAGCCATCCCTGAGCCATTTGAGCCACTTCAAAGGTCATCAATCACTTCAAAGGGGTCCATGTATGTTCAAGCATCATATTATATCTCCACAAAGTCAAGGGAGTCAAAGAATCACAAGGACTGAAATTGGCATGGAAGCAGAGCCAGGTTTAACTGCACAGATGACCTAGAATTAGGGTTTTGGTTTCAAAGGCCATAACTCCAAATTTTTTGGTCATTCTTGTTTCTATTGGTCTCTATATGCTATAAGGATCATGCATATCAAGTTTCATGAAGAAATTCCATGGGGAAGGCATCTAATCAAGAGTTGACTTTTTGAGCAAGTCAGTGCAAAATCAGGGCATCTGAGGCCCCCAATGACCCAACCAAAGGGTGTTCTTCATCATTTTGATTGTGTATGATCTTTATTTGATCATAGAAGATGTTAGAAGTTCACAAATTTGAATAATTTCAAGCCATTTGCAAAGTTGACTTTTTGGGAAAATGACTTGTAATAGAAAATTGCCATTTTGGGAAACTTTTTCAACCCTTGCTTTTTGATTCAAAAATGCTTCAAATGGGAACACTTTGGTCATGAAAGTTGTAGAATGGATCATTCCCTTTTCAAAAAGTACAAGAACTTGTCCTAATTCATTTTGGATCAAAAGTTATGGCTTGTCAAAGTTGGGAAAAATCACATAATTTCAAGTTTTCTACCAAAGAGGCAAAGTTGCAAAACCACTTGCCAAGACAAATTTTGCTATCAAATGGACTTCTAATCTTCATACAAACATGAACCAATGTCTAAAAATCAGTTTGGCCCAAAGAATTTTCCATTTCTATGCCTTGATTTTCACATAGCCATAAGTCATTTTTCATGAAAGTGCAAAGAGGGATTTCTTGCAAATTGATTCTCAAAGGGTTTGTTTGACCTCTAGCTGGTTTCAATACATTGCCATGACTTCATGAGGCATCACACACCAAAATTCAGCAAAGTTTTCTCACATGTACATAGCCAAAAGTCATGAAATGTCACAAGTTGTCAAATTGCAAAAACCATTCCAACTCATGATCCAAATGCAGCAGCCTCTCATGAACCATCCAAGGGCCATCCTTGACTCAAGCTGAGGCAGGACAAGCCTCTAGATTGCCTCTGACCCGAGCCATGCCTTAGGTACACCATATCTTGACTTTTTGCACAAAGGCCCATACCAATCCCACAGTGACACACCAACTCTCGGCCCAACCAGAGCATGATATGTGGACATCAAGCAATCCAAAAAGGGACCACACACAAGCTGAACACTCCCACTTTCTTGCATCCACAAAATTCTGTCAAAAACTCTTCCTCTTCGAATTTCCTTACACAGCCATGAAACCTCAGTTCTTTCTTCACCAGTGAACTACAAATCCTCCATGGAACAAAAACCCACCATTAAAACAGCCTGAAACCCCCTAGAACACAACTGTAAAATCTGCTACACCAGAACTCATCTTCACAAATCAGCCATCAACAAAAGTTTTGAAGCATTCCATTGAGCTCAGGAGGTTCAGGAGAGGTGGTTTGCACAAAGGAAAGGCTCAGAAAGCTCATTGTTGAAGGTCTCCATCTCAGGTATAGCTCAAGAACTTTTTTCTCAGAACTCCATTTTCTTGTTACAAAATGAATCTACATGTTGCACTGATCATCTGGATGTATTTAGATTTGAAAATAAGTAAGAGATGACCATTTCATGTCACTCTGAAAGTTTGCTCGTGTTTCGTATTTCCCTTCGATTCAGGCTTGTTAATGAAAATAAATGATTTTTGAAAGAGGGGTTAGGTTTAGATTGGGGAGAGGATCATTTCTATGGAAGAAATTGCTTGTTTAGTGACCTGTAGCGAAATCTAGGGTTTTGGTTCGCCGGAGAAGACGACCGGAAGTCTTCTCCGGCCACCTGAATTTCATTAACCCTAATCTGTGTCATTAATGAGAGTTTGAATTCTGGCCGTAGATGCGTTTGACTTCCTTTGACCCGCGCGCGTTTTGATGGCCATGATGCATCATTAGAAACCCTAATCCTCAATTAACTTAATTAATTCAGTTTAATTAATTGTAAAACCAGAATTAGCCAGGTTTAAACTTGGGCCATTGGATGTGGCGCCAAGTCAACCTTTCCCAGCCCAGAATCAATCTGGTTCGTCCATTGTATATACTTCTCATTATTTTAATTTTCATTTTCATTTTATTTGATTTATTTTGCACATTTAATTTAAAATAGCAAAAAATGTTTAAAAATTATGAAATTTTTTGTCAAGGTTTTCATTATTTTTCAGAACACAAAAATATTTTTATTTTTATTTTTTGCACTAAAAATGATTTTTAAATCATTTAAAAGTTTATTCTTAATTAATTAATGAAAATTAATTAATTAAAAATACTTTTAGGTATTTAAAAATCACAAAAAAAATTCATGTTGCATTTAAAAACACTTAGAAACATTGTCCAACTCTCAAACCAAATTTCTTTTTTGATCTTGATGCCTTTTGATAATTTTCAATGGAATTAAATTCATTATTAGGCAATATTTTGTGACAAACTTCAAAAATTCATTTCTACCTAACCATTAAGAGTTGGATGATGATTCTTTTTGCATTGTATCTTGTGTAGCATGTAGTTTATAGGATAAAATTGGTTTGATTTGTCCTTGCATTTTCAATTTTTTTAGCATTTTTCTTGATGAGGTACCTTAAAACCCTAGCAATCTTAGAAAATTCCTAACTCTCACTAGGTTAAGAGTTGGATCCCCTCCTTTGGGCAGTGAGTTTGTATAGGTTTAGGGTTCCTTTGATTGCATTTTCAAATTTTTATCATGTCATTTGCTTCTGGTTTTGGATTTTTGCTTTGTATGTTGCATATAACCCTAATTCATGCCTTCCTTTGCATCCATCTTCCATTTGCTTGCATACCATGACTTGCCATGACATTTTGTGCATTCATTTGATTCATAATACATATTAGGACATATTAGAACCATGTTTGATCATTGCATCTTTCATTTGCCATGTTGTATGTCATTTGCATTCCATAACTTTTCATGTATGTTCATGGTTCAAAGCATACCTTATTTGCATCTTTATGCTTGTAAGATCATTCTAATGCCTTGCCTCATGTTTGCATCATCTCTTAGCATCATTAACATCATGTATTTGCTTCTGACTTTGTCTTGCATCATGCCATTTCATCTCATTTGCATTGCACTTCATTTCTTTCACTAACTTTTCAGGTGGTAAGTTACTTTGAGAAGTGAATTTGCCTTCACTTCTCATGTTCTCTTTTCATCTCTTTCATACTTCCCTTGCTGCATTTTGTATGTGTTTGGGTTTGAGCTTGCTCATTCTTGTTCATCTTACTCTCTTTCTTCAAGCAACTTGACTTCTTAAGTGAAGCAAGTTGTTTTTGCTTCTCTTTGCTCCTCTCATCTGCTTCTCTCCTTGGTGGTTCTTTGAAGATCTTTATCTTAAACCTCACAAACCCTAGGACTTCCAAGCATGATAACTTTTTTAGGATAGTTTAGTCCCCCATTTAGCTTTTACCTTTGTGTCATCTCTTGAGTCTTCTCTTCTCATCTCATAATCAGGGACTAAACCCTAAAGGCTTTAAGGCTTTGTGATTAAGCTTATGCCTGCATCCTTCTATTAGGATGAAGTGTATAACTTTAATCCTAAGTGTTAAACCCTTAATGTGTTTAATTTCCTTTAATCAATTCACTAAATAATCATCAAGACATCAAGCTTGTAACTTGGGCCTTGCATTAGGGTTCTAATTCTTCCTTAACTGGTTAAGAAGGACTAACCCTAGTGTTAATGGACAAGTCCCCCTCAAGTTGTCTTACAAATCATAAAATCCATTTCTTCATCTTATCATTAACTAAAATCCATCTAATAAAGGCTTTGTTTTGTCATGAGGTTAATCCCTAATCATGGATTAAGTTGAGGAGTCTTCCTCAGCTTAAACATTCTCATCTATTATCCTTCTATTAGGATGGTGTAATGAGTCTGTTTAATCCCTGATTATGGCTTAAACTCATTACTTAACATTAAACAAAAACAACAAAACATCTAAATAATCACAAGTGGGTTAATGATCTTAATCCTACTTCAGGGTGATTAAGTGTGAGATGTTGACTTCACACTTAAGGTATTCTCATTACCCCTAATCAGAGGGAGGATGTGATGAGTTTACTAACCCATTGGTTTAGGCTTAGGCTCATTAACTTATGACACATTTCCAAAAGCAATAAAAGACTGAAAATACTCAAAAACAAACAATAAACGTCTCCTCCGGGATTCTTTTCTCATCTCATTCACTCACAAACGAGAATTTGCTTCTTCCGTCTAATGCAAGACAGTTTGCACCTGAGCCAGACAGGTCATACACTTGAGCATAGACAAGCAAGCAGTTCACAAGTCAATTTATCTTTCAGTCTCTTTGGGTCGAACTACGGTGTTCTGACTTCCTCATTGCACGAGAGGATACGTAGGCATAACTTAACAGTTATCGAACAAAAGTCTCTGTATATTCCCCCTCCTTCCAGCTTTATTCTTTTAGCCTCATGGTCTTGAGCTTCACACTCCTGTTTTTACACTGACACTTCTCATATTCCACTTCACCTTTCTTTTACACTGACACTTGCATTCTTTCCAGCTATGATACACAAATTGCCCTGACACTACCCCTTTAAAACACAAATCTTTTAAGCGTGGATCCCGTCGAGTACGACGGACAATCTGGGTGCTAATACCTTCCCAGGTTGTAACCAACCCCCTTTCTCAGTCTCTCTGGTTCGCAACCGTCTTATCCATATCTTTTCTTAGGTTTATGCAGCATTACCTTTCCTTCGGGATAAAAATGCCTAGCTGGCGACTCTTTCTTTCCCTTGAGTTCACCCCTGTGTGTATTCATTTCTTCTTTCGCCGACCGTTCGCGTCTGTACCCCTTCTGACCTGAGGTGTCATTTGGTGGGAGCGATAGCTTGGCGACTCTGTTGGGGAACCTTATACTGTAACCAGGGCTTCTGGTTCTTTTTGTGGGTTCCTCCTAGCGCTTGTTTGATTTGTGTTTACTAGGGTGTTATGTGCTATTTGTGTTTGTATATTTGCATTTATTTTTGCTTTATGTACAGTTATTTACTGCTTTCTTTATAGCTTTATACATCATACTGTCATATTGTTATCTGGCTGGATCTGGTTTTTATTTTGTTGGGTGGGGTTCTATTGAGAGTTTAAGGTCCTATACCTGGGACCTGAGTGACACCTAGGCTAGAGTGGTTCATGTTCTTTCCCATTCCATTTCGGTCTGGTGCGGGAATATGAAACACGGTTCAGATATGGGTTTCTTCTTGAGAACTCTGTGCTACAGATCTCCTATAGTGCTAGGGCTATCTGGGAAGCCTGCTAAGTCTGGATGACCTTTACTATGACCTTCAGAAACTGAGGTGAATTAGAGGAGGATCTTTTATGGTTATTGTAAACACTGTACCTCCGGGTTAGAAGTGTTTACACTTCTCATAACTGATCCAAGTCTGAGGATCCTTGTTTTAGAACACCACCTGTGAGGGGGGTTGGGCTGTTTACAGGTTTGCAGGTACCCTTGACCACAACATACCCTGATACTTTGTTTTGATTAAGAGTACTCCACTTTGGACAGTTCTTGTGATTTAACCCTGGACATGTGACTCTTTATTTGAGTCCCCCACCTTGGTTACTGGATTTCTGAACCTCCTTCTGGACTTCTTAAACATACATGGACTCATACCAAGGCAGTAATCGGATCCAGCTTGATCACAAACCCTTGCATATCATTTGCATACTCATCATTGCATCATTTAACATTTGTTTATTTGTTTTTCAGGGTATACATATTGTATCTGGCTTGGTTTTGACCCCTTCATCTGCATAGACCTCTGTTTCATCAGCTATCTGTTTCAGCTATCTTCATCAGTTGCCTGCTTCAGCTACCTCCATCATCATCCTCAGCCTATCAGTGGCTCATCTCCAGTATCAGTCTTCATCATCAGCACTTGTTTTCAGCTCTTCATCAGCAGTCATGGCACCCAAGAAGAGCAACATTTCATACCATTTCTTTGAGCCTGTGCTGGCTGGTATCAGGCAGGTCCAGGCACTTATCACTCCAGACCACATCCCACTATTCAGAGAGCATTATGGAGGTATCCTTGATATGGTTATGGACTTGGACCCTTCTCAGAGGAGTTTGATTCACACCTGCCTACAGTTTTATGACCCTCCTTTGAGATGTTTCACTTTCCAGAACTTTCAACTAGGACCTCTACTGGAGGAGTTCTCATCATTGATTGGAGTACCTGTCAGGGGTAGTGTCCCCTTCAACCCTGAAATGACTTTTCCCAGCAATGAAGAAGTGGCAAAAGCACTGTTCCTGGAGCCTATTTTGATTGAGCAGAACATGACAACTAAGGCTGGGATCCCTGGCCTGCACTTGGACTTTCTAACTTCTCATGCCATCCTGAAGGCCTCTCTGGGAGAATGGAGGGCAGTTTGTGCATTGTTAGCCCTCAGTGTTTATGGGATCATATTATTTGCAGATGAGCCCAAGTTTATCAGCAAGAGTGCCATTCATCTTTTCCTTCTGAGGAACCCAGTGCCCACATTGCTGGGAGATTTTTATTACTCTGTTCACCAAAGAAATGAGAAGCAGAGAGGGAGGTTGGTGAGGTGCTGTGCTCCTCTATTTCATACCTGGCTGCTCAAACACTTACCCAAGACTGATGCCTTCCTGAATCCTCACCAACAGAAGAATTGGGCTAAAAGACTTATTGCCTTGACTTCAGATGACATCAGATGGTGCACCCAGAGCACCAAAGGCAGGGACATAATTACTAGCTGTGGACAGTTCCCCAATGTACCTCTAATAGGAGTGAAGGGTTGCATCAACTACAATTCTTTGATGTTTAAGAGACAATTGGGCTATGCTTTGGTTCACCCTCCTAGAGTGCAAGACTTGGCTGAAACCCTGTATTGTGAGATAAAACCAAATCTAGTTGTTGTCAGGCAAGCATCCTGGGCTTGGGACAACATCCAGACCAAAGGGATGGCCATTCTGGGGAGATGCAATAATGTGGCTTCAGCTCAGTATTATGAATGGTCTCATGCTAGGGCTCATATTTATTGGATGCCTTTCACCATTGAGGATGCACCTGGACCATCCACAGCATCCCCTCCAGCCACTGTCAGCCTGGAGGAATTTGAGAAACTGAAGGAGAGGAATGAGAATCTGTCTCAAGCTCTGAAGAAGACCCTCTGGGAGAGGAGTGATGGTCGTCTAGACATTGAGAGGTTGGAAAAGCTTAAGGTGGAGCATCTAGCCAAGATTGAGAAAGCAGAGGACTACATCAAGAAATCAAGAGCTGGAGAGCAAATTTTGAAGAATGCCTGTAAAGAGGCCCAGTTTCAGAGGGCTAGGACTGATCTCTATCTGAAGGAAAGTCAAGCTAGGTGGGTCAGGATCACTGAAGCTCGCACTCAAGAAGATAAGAGAACTCAGGACAAGATTGAGCAGTTGGAGGCCAATGAAAAGAAACAACAGGAAGCTCTGCTAGCAGCCCAGAAGGAGATTTCAGAATTGAAGCTTAGGGCTGGTGTGAAGAGGTCAAAAGACCAGGATAGGCACAAGAAGCTGACCACTGCTATTGCCACCAGGAACCTTCTTATCAGAAACATTACAGAACATCCGGCTGGTCCTGTAACTGAAGCACTTCTGAAGGAGATTAAGGAGGATGAGTTTGGTTTAGATGTTTGATTTCTTTGCTTGTTGTTATTTCCATTTCATGTACTTTTCTTTTCATGTTGTATTTTGACCCCTCAGGGGCATGTGTTGTAAAAAAATAAAAATAAAAAATAAAAAACGAACTATGTATGATCCACCATTTGTAATGTATTTATCAGTTTGTTTCATTTGAGTTTCTTTTCTCAAGCAACATCAAAGCATCTTCCTCAGGGTCTGGAAAGGTCAAAACCAAGAGCCAAGCCAGATACCTTGGAAAATAAATAAGCATACTGCATTGCATGCTAACCTTTGTTTTGTTTTGTAGGTTTTTGTTTTATTTGTTACTAATTCTGTTGTGGTTCAGGAATTATTGCTCTTCGTCGGGTGTTCCCTCTCAACCGTCCGCACAGATATCCTACTCGCAACAACCTTCCTGGTATCCAGATGGACCAAGTACAGCAAGATCTGACAGAGGTCAGAACTCAGATGGCTAATGAAAGGCTGGAGATGAGAAACCAAATGACCCAATTCATGGAAGTAATGAATGGCTTGGCCCAAAGTCAAGAAAGGTTGAGGGCATTGGTGGAAAGACAAAACCCGGAAGAACCCCATCTAGGGACTGGAGGAACAAGTAACAATGAAAGGGGTCAGCCCCATGTTAACCCACCAGTATATGGGCCTCATCTTCATCCGGAGATCAACATCCCGACTAATGTGCAAGGAAATACTACTGGGGGGAGGATTTTACAAGAAGACCCCCAAGAGGAGCAATTCACTGTGATGGGAGCTGGGGATGAAGCCTATGATAGGAGGTTTGATGAAATTGCTGAGAAGTTGAGATCTCTGGAGTCTCAAAATTCCCTGGGTTTTGATGTCATGGATATGGGGCTAGTGGATGGGGTAAGGATTCCCCACAAGTTTAAACCCTCGTGCTTCGAGAAGTACAATGGAACTTCCTGTCCACGAACTTACTTGCAGTCCTTTCTGGGAAGACTTAAGGCATACACCATGGATGAAAAACTGTGGATGTTTTACTTTGAAGACAGTTTGACTGGGGCTTCAAGGGAATGGTACTCTCACTTGACCAGAGCTACTATCAGATGCTGGAAGGACCTAGCTGAGGCCTTCATCAGACAATACCAATACAACCTGGACATGGCTCCTAACAGAACCCTTTTGATGGGAATGTCTCAATCCTCCAGAGAAAGCTTCAGGGAGTATGCCCAGAGGTGGAGACAGCTTGCTGCTGCTGTCCAGCCACCCATGTCGGAAAGAGAAATGGCCGACATGTTTATGAATACTCTGCAAGGAACATATATTGATAGGCTAGCTGCCTTTTCTTCCACCAGCTTTGCTGACGTAGTTATAGCTGGAGAAAGAATTGAGAGCCTTCTGAAAATGGGTAAGATTTCTGATAATGGTGCAAGTTCATCCAGTAACCCCAGGAAGCCTTTTGTGGGACCTAGAAGAACCGGTGAGACAAATGCCATTCATGCCAGCAGGGGCAGACCTTAGTATGTTCACAGGTCAGTGGCAGCTGTCACTATTCCAGCTCCGATTCCTCAGCAACCAGCATATCAACCACAACAACAACAACCTCACTATCAGCAGCAAGTTCAGTATCCGCCACAAAGGACCTACAATAACAATAACAATCAGCAGCAAAGACCTTTTCAGCAAAGACCATCACAGGCCAATAGGGTGATTGATCCAATCCCTATGCCTTATGCCGCTTTATTGCCACAACTCCTGAAACTCAACCTGGTTGAATTAAGGACATTGGCACCACCCGATCCCTCTAATCTCCCAAGAAATTACGATGTCAACGCCAGATGTGCTTTCCATTCCAATGCACCTGGCCACAATATGGAGAAGTGCAGGGCTTTACAAATGAAGGTACAAGACCTGGTGGACTCTAAAGCCCTCAACTTTGCACCCCCTCCAAGTGTCACCAAGAATCCCATGCCCAATCATGGAGGACCAAGAATTAATGCCATTGAGGAAGACAAGCCATCTTTCTTAATCACCAGTGTTGGACAGATTCGGACACCTCTGGTCGAAATTAAAGCTCAGCTTCTAGAGTGCCAGATGTTCCCCGGGTGTGAGCTCGGTTGTGGATACTACAACATTTCAGTCAACGGGTCTGACAACTTGAGAAGCGGCATAGATGGTCTTATCAAAAGTGGAATACTCCAGATCACAACAACAGCACCTACAAATCCAGCAATCCCTTTGACAACAATTCCTGACTCTTGTACAACTGCAACAACAATCATTCCGAACAATTCATCAATATCATCAACAATGGCTTCATCCATCACTTTAACAAACCAGATGTCAACAACCATTTCTTCTACAACATCAGCATCTATTTATTCAGCAGAATCTTCTACAACGCCAACAGTAATTAATGAAGATATCTCAGCAGTCACTATCTACTATGATCCGTCAAGTGTTCCTCCAAACAACGACTTTCAACAACAAACAGTGGCACCTCCTACCAGGTCACTAGTCACCATTTACTACGATCCGCACACCATTTCAGTACCCTCCTCTGCAACAGTCAGTCCCGTTACCATCACGGTGCCTGTACCAGTTCTATATGAAAGCAGTAATGCCATACCTTGGCATTATGGCTCTGACCTCTACTGCAACGGGGAGAAAATAACTTTGGACTCTTCAAACTCTTCTCCACAGATTGATAATGTTGGGGGAGGCGGAGGCTTCACCAGGAGCGGACGCCTTTTTGCCTCACAATTGCAAAAACCTAATGCCGAAGCAGAAGCTGCTGCCAAGGCAAAGGGAAAGAGTGTGGTATTTGAAGAGCCGGCTGTCAAAGAAACTCAGAAGATGTCTTTTGAACGAGATGTAGACGAGTTTATGAGAATTATAAAGAGAAGTGATTACAAAGTGGTGGATCAGCTTCACCAAACTCCCTCAAAGATCTCCATATTATCCCTGTTGATGTGTTCCGAAGCTCACAGGAATGCATTACTGAAAGTCCTGCACGCAGCATATGTGCTAGAGGAGATCACCGTTAATCAGCTAGAGACCGTGGTAGCAAATGTCAATACCAGCCATGGATTGGGTTTTACCAATGCTGGCTTAACAACTGAGGGACGTAACCACAACAAGGCTTTACACATCACTCTAGAATGCAAGGGTGTTGTTCTATCCCATGTACTGGTGGACACTGGGTCTTCACTCAATGTTCTACCAAAGAAAGCCTTGGTGAAGCTGGAGTATGATGGCTTGGCGTTGCGTCCAAGTAATTTGGTGGTGAGAGCGTTTGATGGCTCTAAAAGATCAGTGCTTGGGGAGATTGATCTGCCTGTGATGATTGGCCCGCAAACCTTCAAAATTACCTTCTATGTGATGGACATTCAGCCAGCCTACAGTTGTTTATTGGGTAGACCCTGGATCCACGCCGCTGGCGCTGTTTCGTCTACCCTTCACCAGAAGCTGAAATTCGAGTGGGAAGGCCAGATCATCACCATCTGTGGTGAAGAAGACATCTTTGTTAGCCATCTGGCTACATACAAATACATAGAAATAGACGGAGAGATCCATGAAACTATGAGTCAGGGATTTGAGGCCCTAAACATAAACGAAGTATCTGCTGTACTAGGAACCTCCATGACGTCTTATCAGCAAGCCAGGAAGGTTGTTGAAGAGGGGACTGCCCAAGGCTGGGGCAAGCTGCTGCCCGTGGAGAAGAAAGAAGACAGATTTGGGTTGGGTTACAAACCAACTCAACAAGATCAATCAGAGGCTGCCAAGAAGCCCAGTTTTATCAGCGGGGGAATGCTCACGCCAGATGCAGTGAACAACTTGGAAGACGAGGATGAAAGCAACCGCAACCTGGAGAGCTGGATACGTCCAAGGATCCCGGGGAGCCAAGTCCTTAACTGGTCTTCCCAGGAAATTATAAGGGTTACTCCTGCAGAGTAATTATTATTTCCTGTATTTTTAAGCATGCATCAAGTCTTGCATCTTACCCAAGATGACAAGACTCATTTTGTGATCGGGCCATCTTGTAATGTTGTGCAAACAGATCAATCAATGAATATCGGACATCTTTTGCAAATGAGTCTTTTTTTTTCTTTTCCGCTCACTGTTTTTCATTTTTCTTTTTGTACAAAAATAAAATGGCAATGTTTTCCAAAATGATAAACTTCATTTCACTTTTTTCTAAACAAGATTAAAATCGATCACTAAAATGAACAATATAAACCCTTGCAGAGAGTGCCTTTCAGACTGCACCGACAACAGCACAGCTATGACTTCGTATGACTTTGACAATCCAATCAATCAAGCTGATGAAGGGGTTGAAGAAGATTATGAGCTTCCTGAAGAGCTAGCCAGGTTGTTAAGGCAAGAGGAGAAGGTTATCACCCCTCATCAGGAGGAGGTTGAAACGGTTAATCTTGGTACGGAAGAAGACGTGAAAGAGGTTAAAATCGGGGCCTGCCTACAAGATTCAGTGAAAGAGCAACTGATTGATATGCTTCGGGAGTATGTGGATGTCTTTGCTTGGTCTTATCAGGATATGCCCGGGTTGGACACCGATATTGTCATGCACAAGCTGCCTTTGAGAGAAGACTGCCCGCCAGTAAAGCAGAAACTGCGCCGTACTCGCCCGGATATGGCAATGAAGATAAAAGAAGAGGTACAAAAGCAGTGGGACGTCGGGTTCCTTGCTGTAACTAGCTATCCACCGTGGGTCGCTAATATTGTACCTGTGCTTAAGAAAGACGGCAAAGTGAGAATGTGTGTGGATTACCGGGATCTGAACAGAGCCAGCCCGAAAGATGATTTCCCATTACCTCACATTGATGTATTGGTTGATAATACGACTCAGTTCTCGGTATTCTCTTTCATGGACGGATTTTCAGGATACAATCAGATCAAGATGTCACCTGAAGACATGGAGAAGACAACTTTCATCACACCATGGGGCACGTTCTGTTATAAGGTGATGCCATTCGGACTGAAGAATGCTGGGGCAACTTATCAACGGGCTATGGTAACATTATTCCACGACATGATCCATAAGGAAATTGAATGTTATGTGGATGACACGATTGCCAAGTCCCTCACAGAAGAAGACCACCTGGTAAATTTGTTGAAGTTATTCAAGCGTCTGAGGAAGTACCAACTGAAGTTGAACCCCAACAAATGCACATTCGGGGTGCGATCTGGTAAGCTGCTGGGCTTTATTGTAAGCGAGAAAGGGATTGAAGTTGACCCTGATAAAGTCAAAGCCATTCAAGAAATGCCTGCACCGAAAACTGAGAAAGAAGTTCGAGGTTTTCTAGGTAGATTGAACTACATCTCAAGTTTCATATCTCACCTTACTGCAACCTGTGAACCCTTGTTCAAGCTGTTAAGAAAGGAATAAACGGTCAGGTGGAATGAAGACTGCCAGAGGGCTTTTGACAAGATCAAGGAATACTTACAAGAACCCCCCATCCTTATGCCTCCAGTTGAAGGAAGACCTCTGATAATGTACTTGACAATATTAGAAGAGTCAATGGGGTGTGTGCTGGGCCAGCATGACGAGTCTGGTCGAAAAGAGTATGCAATATACTACCTAAGCAAAAAGTTTACCGACCGTGAACAACGTTATTCACTGCTCGAGAAAACTTGCTGTGCTTTAGCGTGGGCTGCTCGCCGACTGAGGCAGTATATGTTGACCCACACTACCTTGTTGATATCAAAGATGGACCCAGTTAAGTACATTTTCGAGAAGCCAGCACTTACCGGACGGGTTACAAGATGGAAAATGATCCTCACGG
Source organism: Lathyrus aphaca (assembly GCA_963966055.1). Taxonomy (NCBI): domain Eukaryota; kingdom Viridiplantae; phylum Streptophyta; class Magnoliopsida; order Fabales; family Fabaceae; genus Lathyrus; species Lathyrus aphaca. Next base: position 444,456,710 of record OZ014519.1, read on the forward strand.
AATATGACATCCAGTACACATCTCAGAAAGCCATCAAAGGAAGTGTACTGTCTGATTATCTTGCTGAGCAACCTATTGATGATTACCAGCCTATGAGATTTGACTTCCCTGATGAGGACATCATGTTCATAAAAGCAAAAGATCATGAAGAGTCTGTTCACACTGAAGGGCCTGACCCAGAAGAAGAATGGACTATGATGTTTGATGGGGCTGTTAATATGAATGATCGTGGTGTTGGTGCAGTACTCATTACACCTAAGGGAGTTCACATGCCTTTCTCGGAAAAGCTCGCCTTTAACTGCACTAACAACGAAGCTGAATACGAAGCTTGCATTATGGGTCTTGAGGAGGCCATTGACCTCAGGATCAAGACTTTGACTGTATTCGGAGATTCAGCTCTGGTGATTAATCAAACCAATGGCAAATGGTACACACACCAGGATCATCTGATACCTTACAGGGATTATACAAGGAGGTTATTGACTTTCTTTACAACGGTCAAGCTTGAGTACATCCCTCGGGATGAGAATCAGTTTGCAGATGCTCTGGCTACCATTTCATCAATGATCAAAGTTCAAGCTGCCAACTTTGTACCTCGGATCTCAGTGTCCAGACTTGACAGACCAGCATATGTATTTGCAGTAGACATTGTCAAAGATGATAAGCCTTGGTTCCATGACATTAAATGCTTCTTGGAGGATCAAACATACCCACCTGGGGCATCTTCCAATGATAAGAAGACATTAAGGAGGCTGGCTGGTAGTTTCTTCCTGAATACTGACGGTTCCCTGTACAAGAGAAACTTTGATATGGTACTCCTCAGATGCGTTGATAAGACAGAAGCAGACTTGTTAATGCACGAAGTGCACGAAGGATCCTTTGGTACCCATGCAGGAGGGTATGCCATGGCTAAAAAGTTGCTAAGATCAGGCTATTACTGGATCACAATGGATGCTGACTGTTGTGCTTATGCCAGAAAATGCCATAAATGCCAGATCTACGCGGATAAAGTGCATGTGCCTCCGAATCCTCTGAACGTGATGTCTTCACCCTGGCCCTTTGCCATGTGGGGCATTGATATGATTGGCAAGATTGAACCGACTGCTTCAAATGGCCACAGATTCATCCTAGTTGCCATTGACTATTTTACCAAGTGGGTTGAAGCAGCTTCCTATGCAAATGTTACAAGGCAAGTGGTAGCCCGATTTCTGAAAAGAGATATCATCTGCCGATATGGAGTGCCCGAGCAAATCATTACAGACAATGGTTCTAACTTAAACAACAAAATGATGGTAGAGCTATGCCGGGACTTCAAGATCCAACACCACAATTCTTCTCCTTACAGGCCAAAGATGAATGGCACTGTTGAGGCAGCTAATAAGAATATCAAGAAGATTGTGCAAAAGATGGTAGTCACCTATAAAGACTGGCATGAGATGCTACCATTTGCCCTGCATGGGTACCAAACGTCAATCATAACATCCACTGGGGCAACACCGTATCAACTTGTGTATGGTATGGAGGCAGTCCTACCTGTTCAAGTTGAATTACCCTCCCTGCGGGTACTGATGGATGTTAAGCTGAACGAAGCAGAATGGGTCCGATCCCGATACGAACAACTGAGTCTGATCGAAGAAAAGAGGTTGGCTGCAATTTGTCATGGGCAGCTATATCAGAAAAGAATGAAGAAAGCCTTCAATCAGAAAGTTAGGCTCCGAGAGTACCAAGTAGGAGATCTTGTGCTGAAAAGACTCCTCCCTCCTCATACAGACCACAGGGGCAAGTGGACTCCGAACTATGAAGGACCATTCGTAGTAAAAAAAGTTTTCTCTGGTGGAACATTGATGCTCAGCACTATGGATGGTGAAGACTTCCCGTCCCCTGTGAATTCAGATGCAGTTAGAAAATACTTCGCATAAAATGACCCGCTGGACATAAAAACAGAATGTAAGTCCAGGCAAAAATAGGGCATCCCGGCGAGTCAAAAACAGAATAAAAGACTCGGGCAAAAATAAGGGAAATAAATAAAAAATGTACACCCGCTGAGTTGAAAAGCCGCATTGGACAACTCAGGCAAAAATGGGTATCCCGATGGATTGAAAACCCGAAAGGGCGATCCATGCAAAATAAGGGAATAAGCGAACAAATGCATTCTGAATTCATCTGTATCACTTACAACTTGGTAAGCTTCGAAAGGTTCAAGCTTCGTTCCGAATCAGCCTTCTTCAGAAAGCAAGACGAGAAGAACGTCAAATGTCATACGAGTCATAGCAAAAAGGAAGTTCCTTGAAGCGTCATCAACATTGCCAGCACCCTTTTTGTTTCTCAATTTGTAATGATCTCCTCATTTCAGGGGATTCGTTTCTTTAAACTGTATCTTGCCAATTCAGGGAAGATGAATTAATAAAATCAGATTTTCAGTCACACACGGCCTCGTACTCTTTTATTTGCAAAAATGTCCGATGTCTTTAAGATATTGATTGCATAAATACAGATGCTCCTCTTCTAAAAAACATAATAATACGTGCTTGCAGGAAATATACTTACTCCCGGGAGTGTCTAGACTCCTATGATGGAATCCGGTAAGGGATACCTCGGGATTACTTGTGCGTTTCTATGTCTTTTCAGGATTGCAGGTATTCAAAGCACAACATGGGGCATGAAAGCTTCACCCCAGCAAGCTGGCAAATCATTATCTACTCAGTCTTAGCACCAAAGGTGCTTTCTCCCCAGCTGAGTTGCCATTATTCCTCTTCAGCCAAGTACAAAAGCCAGGGAACCACCTCCCTACACGGTGTCAACCTCTATCCGGAAGAGCAACGCGCGAAGGAATCACAATAGAGTGAAGAAAGCTTCTACAAACCCCAGCTGGATCCTTCATTACTGAGATAGGTCTATCAGTGACCTATATCACCAAGCAGAATTCCATATGTCAGATCTACCAATGATCTCATCCCCAGCTGGGATGTTCACTTCAAGCAGATCAGCCAGAGATCTTCGCAGCAGTGGGATCCGAATCCCGGATCGGTATCTTTTGCATAATCATAGCATTCGCATCATATTCTCCCCACAGAGCGTAGCATTCCGTTTAAAATGGAGCATTACGGCAAAAATCAAACATATTGCATAATCATAAGCCATGTGTCGAACTGAACATTTGTGAATACTGACAATCCATTAACGATATACAGAAAACTCCCCAAAGTTCCCCGGCAGAGAGCCCAGACATTTCTCTTACAAATACAGATACTTCTTGACACCCGTCCGTGTCGTATCCCCAGCAAAAAGCCAAAGCGTCCTCTTTGCACTCACAGATACATATACATACAATCCTTGACGCCCGTCCATGTCACCTTCCCCAGCATAGTTGCCTAAACACTTTGGAAACCATACACTTGTTTATAATACACTTTTTCAGACACTCGTCCGTGTCTTACTCATACTGGTTACTCATACTTTTTGCTCATACAGATACTCGTTCGTATCTTGTATATACCACTTATACATCCTCAGATTCAACACTCGTCCGTGTTCTTTGTTAACCAGTTGGTACTCGTTCGTACCATCATCTCTGAACACGCGTCAGCGTTTGTTTCTACCTGATACCCGTCTGTATCATAGTCTTAGGGATGCTCGTCCGCATCTTTAATCCATACACGTGTCAAACACTTATGTCTTCTTGAATTTAGACACTCGTCTGTGTCTACTGTTCCCCAGAAGAGTCCCCGCAGAATCAATACCCGTCCGTGTTCTTTGTTAACCAGTTGATACTCGTCCGTATCACCATCTCTGAACATGTGTCAGGTTTTGTTTCTACCTGATACTCGTCCGTATCATAGTCTTAAGGATGCTCGTCCGCATCTTTAATCTGTACACAATGTCCAAACACTCATACCTTTCATTTCTTGGATGAAGACGCTCGTCCGTGTTTACTTTTCCCCAGCGAAGTCCCCAACAAAGCTTGTTGAACTATTTCCGTTTTATCTGACATTCGTCCTATGTCATGATACCTTTTCGGCAGCCGTACCCTGCCAGGTGATCGTCCTTCACCTTCGGATGACCGTCCCTCATCCTTTCCCCGGCGGAGTCTCTGTTCATTAGACCCATCTTCTATCCGGCATTCGTCCTATGTCGCGATACTCTCAGCAGATGTCCCCTACTAGGTGATCGTCCTTCACCCCTTTGATGATCGTCCTTCATCATTTTATCCGATGGCCGTCCCCATCGTTGATCTTGTTATCTGACATTCGTCCTATGTCATGATAAACCCTGAGAGCAGCCGTACCCTGCTAGGTGATCGTCCTTCACCTCTTGATGATCGTCCTTCATCATGCTTATCCGATGGCCGTCCCCATCGTCGACCTTTTTATCCGACATTCGTCCTATGTCGTGATACTTTCGGCAGCCGTACCCTGCCAGGTGATCGTCCTTCACCTCAGATGACCGTCCCTCATCTTATCCCCGACAGAGCAGCCGCCCCCTGGCAGGTGATCGTCCTTCACATTTGATGACCGTACCTCATCATTTATTTCATTTACCTATAATCCCCAGAGAGTCTTATATCTTTACCTGATGGCTGTCCCCATCATATTCTCTCATATACCCAGCTTGTCGGCCGTCCCCGTCACTGCTTTATTTCCCGCATCTTCCCCAGCATGTCGGTCGTCCCCGTCATCACTTTATCCCCAGCAGTCGCCCTCTGCTCGGCGGTCGTCCTCTGTCACCCGCACTTTATTAAATACTTTATTTTCTTCTACAATCTATATCCCTTTTCTTCTTCATTCTGTGAGAGCAAACTTTGGACTGTCTTTGGTATTCAACCACAAGTTATCTTGTTTGCCTGTTAAGCTGTCGCTTACATCCTGCACATCTAACTCATGTTTGAATAGGGGCAGCTGTAAACACCCCAAATTTGCCCTCACCCATTCACACCATGGCTTGTGATCATTTCATATGCATAAGTTCAATCATAACATCTCATATTACATATTTGCTTCACTACATTGTTTCTAAGTCATCTGCATCTAGGGTTTGTGATCTGAGCCATCCCTGAGCCATTTGAGCCACTTCAAAGGTCATCAATCACTTCAAAGGGGTCCATGTATGTTCAAGCATCATATTATATCTCCACAAAGTCAAGGGAGTCAAAGAATCACAAGGACTGAAATTGGCATGGAAGCAGAGCCAGGTTTAACTGCAAAGATGACCTAGAATTAGGGTTTTGGTTTAAAAGGCCATAACTCCATATTTTTTGGTCATTCTTGTTTCTATTGGTCTCTATATTCTATAAGGATCATGCATATCAAGTTTCATGAAGAAATTCCATGGGGAAGGCATCTAATCAAGAGTTGACTTTTTGAGCAAGTCAGTGCAAAATCAGGGCATCTGAGGCCCCCAATGACCCAACCAAAGGGTGTTCTTCATCATTTTGATTGTGTATGATCTTTATTTGATCATAGAAGATGTTAGAAGTTCACAAATTTGAAGAATTTCAAGCCATTTGCAAAGTTGACTTTTTGGGAAAATGACTTGTAATGGAAAATTGCCATTTTGGGAAACTTTTTCAACCCTTGCTTTTTGATTCAAAAATGCTTCAAATGGGAAAACTTTGGTCATGAAAGTTGTAGAATGGATCATTCCCTTTTCAAAAAGTACAAGAACTTGTCCTAATTCATTTTGGATCAAAAGTTATGGCTTGTCAAAGTTGGGAAAAATCACATAATTTCAAGTTTTCTACCAAAGAGGAAAAGTTGCAAAACCACTTGCCAAGACAAATTGTACTATCAAATGGACTTCTAATCTTCATACAAACATGAACCAATGTCTAAAAATCAGTTTGGCCCAAAGAATTTTCCATTTCTATGCCTTGATTTTCACATAGCCATAAGTCATTTTTCATGAAAGTGCAAAGAGGGATTTCTTGCAAATTGATTCTCAAAGGGTTTGTTTGACCTCTAGCTGGTTTCAATACATTGCCATGACTTCATGAGGCATCACACACCAAAATTCAGCAAAGTTTTCTCACATGTACATAGCCAAAAGTCATGAAATGTTACAAGTTGTCAAATTGCAAAAACCCTTCCAACTCATGATCCAAATGCAGCAGCCTCTCATGAACCATCCAAGGGCCATCCTTGACTCAAGCTGAGGCAGGACAAGCCTCTAGATTGCCTCTGACCCGAGCCATGCCTTAGGTACACCATATCTTGACTTTTTGCACAAAGGCCCATACCAATCCCACAGTGACACACCAACTCTCGGCCCAACCAGAGCATGATATGTGGACATCAAGCAATCTAAAAAGGGACCACACACAAGCTGAACACTCCCACTTTCTTGCATCCACAAAATTCTGTCAAAAACTCTTCCTTTTCGAATTTCCTTACACAGCCATGAAACCTCAGTTCTTTCTTCACCAGTGAACTACAAATCCTCCATGGAACAAAAACCCACCATTAAAACAGCCTGAAACCCCCTAGAACACAACTGTAAAATCTGCTACACCAGAACTCATCTTCACAAATCAGCCATCAACAAAAGTTTTGAAGCATTCCATTGAGCTCAGGAGGTTCAGGAGAGGTGGTTTGCACAAAGGAAAGGCTCAGAAAGCTCATTGTTGAAGGTCTCCATCTCAGGTATAGCTCAAGAACGTTTTTCTCAGAACTCCATTTTCTTGTTACAAAATGAATCTACATGTTGCACTGATCATCTGGATGTATTTAGATTTGAAAATAAGTAAGAGATGACCATTTCATGTCACTCTGAAAGTTTGCTCGTGTTTCGTATTTCCCTTCGATTCAGGCTTGTTAATGAAAATAAATGATTTTTGAAAGAGGGGTTAGGTTTAGATTGGGGAGAGGATCATTTCTATGGAAGAAATTGCTTGTTTAGTGACCTGTAGCGAAATCTAGGGTTTTGGTTCGCCGGAGAAGATGACCGGAAGTCTTCTCCGGCTACCTGAATTTCATTAACCCTAATCTGTGTCATTAATGAGAGTTTGAATTCTGGCCGTAGATGCGTTTGACTTCCTTTGACCCGCGCGCGTTTTGATGGCCAGGATGCGTCATTAGAAACCCTAATCCTCAATTAACTTAATTAATTCAGTTTAATTAATTGTAAAACCAGAATTAGGCAGGTTTAAACTTGGGCCATTGGATGTGGCTCCAAGTCAACCTTTCCCAGCCCAGAATCAATCTGGTTCGTCCATTGTATATACTTCTCATTATTTTAATTTTAATTTTTCATTTTATTTGATTTATTTTGCACATTTAATTTAAAATAGCAAAAAATGTTTAAAAATTATGAAAATTTTTGTCAAGGTTTTCATTATTTTTCAGAACACAAAAATATTTTTATTTTTATTTTTTGCACTAAAAATGATTTTTAAATCATTTAAAAGTTTATTCTTAATTAATTAATGAAAATTAATTAATTAAAAATACTTTTAGGTATTTAAAAATCACAAAAAAAATTCATGTTGCATTTAAAAACATTTAGAAACATTGTCCAACTCTTAAACCAAATTTCTTTTTTGATCTTGATGCCTTTTGATAATTTTCAATGGAATTAAATTCATTATTAGGCAATATTTTGTGACAAACTTCAAAAATTCATTTCTGCCTAACCATTAAGAGTTGGATGATGATTCTTTTTGCATTGCATCTTGTGTAGCATGTAGTTTATAGGATAAAATTGGTTTGATTTGTCCTTGCATTTTCAATTTGTTTAGCATTTTTCTTGATGAGGTACCTTAAAACCCTAGCAATCTTAGAAAATTCCTAACTCTCACTAGGTTAAGAGTTGGATCCCCTCCTTTGGGCAGTGAGTTTGTATAGGTTTAGGGTTCCTTTGATTGCATTTTCAAATTTTTATCATGTCATTTGCTTCTGGTTTTGGATTTTTGCTTTGTATGTTGCATATAACCCTAATTCATGCCTTCCTTTGCATCCATCTTCCATTTGCTTGCATACCATGACTTGCCATGACATTTTGTGCATTCATTTGATTCATAATACATCTTAGGACATATTAGAACCATGTTTGATCATTGCATCTTTCATTTGCCATGTTGTATGTCATTTGCATTCCATAACTTTTCATGTATGTTCATGGTTCAAAGCATACCTTATTTGCATCTTTATGCTTGTAAGATCATTCTAATGCCTTGCCTCATGTTTGCATCATCTCTTAGCATCATTAACATCATGTATTTGCTTCTGACTTTGTCTTGCATCATTCCATTTCATCTCATTTGCATTGCACTTCATTTCTTTCACTAACTTTTCAGGTGGTAAGTTACTTTGAGAAGTGAATTTGCCTTCACTTCTCATGTTCTCTTTTCATCTCTTTCATACTTCCCTTGCTGCATTTTGTATGTGTTTGGTTTTGAGCTTGCTCATTCTTGTTCATCTTACTCTCTTTCTTCAAGCAACTTGACTTCTTAAGTGAAGCAAGTTGTTTTTGCTTCTCTTTGTTCCTCTCATCTGCTTCTCTCCTTGGTGGTTCTTTGAAGATATTTCTCTTAAACCTCACAAACCCTAGGACTTCCAAGCATGATAACTTTTTTAGGATAGTTTAGTCCCCCATTTAGCTTTTACCTTTGTGTCATCTCTTGAGTCTTCTCTTCTCATCTCATAATCAGGGACTAAACCTTAAAGGCTTTAAGGCTTTGTGATTAAGCTTATGCCTGCATCCTTCTATTAGGATGTAGTGTATAACTTTAATCCTAAGTGTTAAACCCTTAATGTGTTTAACTTACTTTAATCAATTCACTAAATAATCATCAAGACATCAAGCTTGTAACTTGGGCCTTGCATTAGGGTTCTAATTCTTCCTTAACTGGTTAAGAAGGACTAACCCTAGTGTTAATGGACAAGTCCCCCTCAAGTTGTCTTAAAAAAATCATAAAATCCATTTCTTCATCTTATCATTAACTAAAATCCATCTAATAAAGGCTTTGTTTTGTCATGAGGTTAATCCCTAATCATGGATTAAGTTGAGGAGTCTTCCTCAGCTTAAACATTCTCATCTATTATCCTTCTATTAGGATGGTGTAATGAGTCTGTTTAATCCCTGATTATTGCTTAAACTCATTACTTAACACTAAACAAAAACAACAAAACATCTAAATAATCACAAGTGGGTTAATGATCTTAATCCTACTTCAGGGTGATTAAGTGTGAGATGTTGACTTCACACTTAAGGTATTCTCATTACCCCTAATCAGAGGGAGGATGTGATGAGTTTACTAACCCATTGGTTTAGGCTTAGGCTCATTAACTTATGACACATTTCCAAAAGCAATAAAAGACTGAAAATACTCAAAAACAAACAATAAACGTCTCCTCCGAGATTCTTTTCTCATCTCATTCACTCACAAACGAGACTTTGCTTCTTCCGTCTAATGCAAGACAGTTTGCACCTGAGCCAGACAGGTCATACACTTGAGCATAGACAAGCAAGCAGTTCACAAGTCAATTTATCTTTCAGTCTCTTTGGGTCGAACTACGGTGTTCTGACTTCCTCATTGCACGAGAGGATACGTAGGCATAACTTAACAGTTATCGAACAAAATTCTCTGTATATTCCCCCTCCTTCCAGCTTTATTCTTTTAGCCTCATGGTCTTGAGCTTCAAACTCCTGTTTTTACACTGACACTTCTCATATTCCACTTCACCTTTCTTTTACACTGACAATTGCATTCTTTCCAGCTATGATACACAAATTGCCCTGACACTACCCCTTTAAAACACAAATCTTTTAAGCGTGGATCCCGTCGAGTACGACTGACAATCTGGGTGCTAATACCTTCCCAGGTTGTAACCATCCCCCTTTCTCAGTCTCTCTGGTTCGCAACCGTCTTATCCATATCTTTTCTTAGGTTTATGCAGCATTACCTTTCCTTCGGGATAAAAATGCCTAGCTGGAGACTCTTTCTTTCCCTTGAGTTCACCCCTGTGTGTATTCATTTCTTCTTTCACCGACCGTTCGCGTCTGTACCCCTTCTGACCTGAGGTGTCATTTGGTGGGAGCGACACTCACCAATCATATCAATGCCCCACATAGCAAAAGGCCAAGGAGCAGTCAACACATTCAATGGTGATGGAGGTATGTGCACTTTATCAGCATAGATTTGACACTTGTGACATGTTCTGGAGTGTTGATAGCAATCAGCTTCCATGGTAGACCAATAGTAACCTGCTCTCAATATCTTCTTTGCCATGGTATGACCACTAGAGTGAGTGCCAAAGATCCCATCATGCATGTCTTCCATAATCTCAATTGCTTCCTTCTTATCCACACAACGAAGCATAGTTGAATCATGATTGCGCTTGTACAAAATCCCATTACTCAAAAAGAACTTAGCAGAAAACCTTCTCAGAAACTTCCTATCTTTGACAGATGCCCCTTTAGGGAACTCCTGAGCTTCAAGATATCTTTTCACTTCATAAAACCAAGGTTTCTCCTCTGCTTCTTCAGTGCCAATCTCATTGCAGTATGCAGGCTTTTAAAATCTATCAATAGTAATCTTAGGAGCTTCATCATCCCAGCTGATCTCAAACATGGATGCCATGGTGGCTAATGCATCTGCCAACTGATTCTCTCTTCGTGGAATATGTCCAAAGGTAATCTCTTTGAAATGTGGGATCAAAGACAACACATGCTCTCTGTAAGGAATGAGGTTATCATGTTTGGTATCCCAATCTCCTTTGATCTGACTCACTACCAGGGCTGAATCTCCATACACGTCCAGGAACTGAATCTTCATATCAATGGCAGCTTTGATACCCAGGATACAAGCCTCATACTCATCCATGTTATTGGTACAATAGAAACAAAGTCTGGCAGTGATTGGGGTATGACAACCTTCAGGGGAACTGATCACAACACCAACACCATTACCAAGTGCATTAGAAGCTCCATCAAACACCATGGTCCATCGGGATCCTTGTTCAGGTCTGTCATATTGTCCAGGTTCTTTGGTAATAATCATAATGTCTTCATCAGGGAACTCAAAACTCATTGACTGGTAATCATCCACTGCTTGATGAGCCAAATGATCAGCCACAACACTTCCTTTAATGGCCTTCTGAGTAGTATACTGTATGTCATATTCTGTCAAGATCATTTGCCATCTTGCAATTCTTCCGGAGAGAGCAGGTTTCTCAAATATGTACTTGATTGGATCCATCTTCGAAATCAACAAGGTAGCATGGGTCAACATATACTGTCTTAGTCGGCAAGCAGCCCATGCCAAAGCGCAACAAGTTTTCTAGAGCAGTGAGTATCTTGTTTCACAGTCGGTAAACTTTTTGCTAAGGTAGTATATTGCCTGCTCTTTTCGACCAGACTCGTCATGTTGCCCCAACACACACCCCATTGAGTTATCTAACACTGTTAAGTACATAATCAAGGGTCTTCCATCAACTGGTGGCATCAAAATTGGTGGTTCTAGCAGATACTTCTTGATTTCATCAAAGGCAGTCTGGCATTCATCATTCCATTCCATCACCTGATCTTTCTTCAACAATTTGAAGATTGGCTCACAGGTAGCTGTTAATTGGGAAATAAATCTTGCAATGTAATTCAATCGTCCCAAGAAACCTCTAACTTCCTTCTCAGTACGGGGAGCTGGCATCTCTCGTATAGCTTTCACTTTTGCAGGATCCACTTCAATACCTTTTCCACTGACAATGAAACCCAGGAGTTTACCAGATCTAACTCCAAAAGTACACTTGTTTGGGTTCAATCTCAACTTGTATTTCTTCAACCTCTCAAACAACTTATGCAAATGATCAAGATGTTGTTCTTCATTCTGGGACCTGGCTATCATATCATCCACATACACCTCTATCTCATGATGAATCATATCATGAAACAAAGCCACCATAGCACGCTGATATGTTGCCCCTGCATTCTTCAAACCAAATGGCATCACCTTATAACAAAAAGTGCCCCACTGTGTAACAAATGTTGTCTTCTCCATATCTTCAGGTGCCATCTTGATTTGATTGTAACCAGAGAACCCATCCATGAAAGAGAATACTTTATGCTGAGCAGTGTTGTCTACCAGAACATCAATGTGAGGAAGTGGAAAGTCATCTTTGGGGCTGGCCTTGTTCAAATCCCTGTAGTCCACACACATACGTACCTTACCATCTTTCTTAGGTACCGGTACCACATTTGCAACCCACTGAGGATAAGAAGTCACAGCTAAGAACCCTGCATCAAACTGTTTCATTACATCTGCTTTGATCTTCTCTGACATTTCAGGACGCATCCGACGAACCTTCTGTTTCTTTGGACGACAATCTTCTTTCACTGGTAAACGGTGAACCACAATGTCTGTATCCAACCCTGGCATATCTTCATAAGACCAAGCAAAGATCTCCACATAGTCATGTAGCATCTGAATCAATCTGCTCTTGACACCATCCTCTAATTCAGCCCCTATCTTGACTTCTTTCCTGTTTTCTTCAGTTCCCAGATTCACAACTTCGACTGGCTCTTCATGTGGCTGTATAGCTTTCTCTTCTTGTTGTAACAACCTAGCAAGCTCTACAGGTACTTCACAATCGTCCTCATTTCCGTCTTCAGCTTGATAGATCGGATTCTCGAAATTATAATTGGCAATAGTAGAACTGTTATCAACAGGATCCAGAGTGGATGAGGATCTGCATTTTTAGTGATGTGGGTGTGTGTAAGAACACATAGCTGATAAAACAAAAATAAAAGAAAAGAAAGACAAGTAACACAATATTTACTAAAACGAAACGTCCACTAATTTTTATTGAATGAAGTATGCAAATGAAATGACATCCCGTAACAAGCACACCATTGTGCCCCGGGTAAGGCACAAGGCTTGAGAGTTTAATTGTTCAAGAAATTACAAACTTAAAAGTAACAACACAGTAATAGTATTTACTCCTGACTAAAGGAGATAGGAATAACATCTTCAACTTTCCAATTATTGAGCCCAACACCCACAGTAGGAAAAATCCAAGCATCCAAGTTGTAGTCTTCATCATAGTCACCCACAGCATTGATCTGATCTTTCATAATCCCCTGATTGGTGATACGAACAACACGAGCACGACGAACAGCCTTCTGGGATTCTGCAGTGAAACCTAAACCAAATTTGTCAGACTTGTATGGAATATCAGGAAGCTGACCCCAAATAGTACAACCACCTTCATCCACCACAACTCTAGCATCTTTAAGGGATGCCATTGTTGGAGGTACTCTGGTGACCACAGGAACCTTCTTGACAACAGGAGGAGCTTTATAATCATTAACAACCCAAGGAACCACTTCAAATGTCTGACACGGAGTTTCAACATATTCACCTTCCACTTCAAGATATTTAAAGGTGTTCACATGGCTGATTATATACCCTTCCTCTCCGTAAACAGTGACAACCTTTCCTTCTACCGGATATCTCAGCTTCTGATGTAATGTAGAGGTTATAGCACCTGCCCCATGGATCCAGGGACGCCCAAGCAAACAAGAGTACGACGGACGGATATCCATGACATAAAAGGTAGCATTGAAGACCTGAGAACCAACTTTGATTGGGAGATCAATTTCCCCATGCACCACTCTTCTCGAGCCATCAAAAGCCTTCACCACTATATTACTGGGCTTCAACACAGCATCTTCAGGACTAAGCTTATTCAGGACTTCTTTGGGCAACACGTTTAAAGAGGAACCATTGTCTATCAATACATGTGACAGGGTAGTGCCCCTGCATTCAATAGAGATATGTAGAGCCCTATTATGATCTCTCTTGGCCGGAGTCAAATCAGCATCGGAGAAACCTAACCCATTATCATAGGTCAAGTGTGCAACATAATTTTCAAACTGGTCAACAGAAATTTCATTTGGTACATGAGCAGTCTTCAGAAACTTGATCATGGCTTTGGCATGTGCCTCAGAACACAATAGTAAAGACAACATAGATATCTTGGAGGGAGTATGCCCCAATTGATCAACAATGTCATAATCACTCTTACGAATAATTTTCAATACTTCTTCCATCTGCTTAGAAAGATCATCAGCAGCTGGCACATCAGTTGGTATAGGTTCAATAACAGGACCTTTGCCCCGAGCATCAGTGGTAGAGGTAGCAGCTGGAGTAACTGCATTCTTGGAGGTAATGGGAGGAGAGAAAACTCTTCCGCTTCGTGTGATCTTACTAGATCCAGCAATATTATCAACATCAGCAGGTATATCAGCTAAGGGTTCCTGCTTAACACCATGGATATAAACATCAGACCCATAATGCCAAGGCACAACTTTATCAGAAGTATACGGAATAGGACCAGGAGTGGTAATGACCATAGGAGCTACTCTAGCTTCAGCAACAACCTTCACAGGGCCTTCGGCAGTGATCTTAATTGGACCCTTATGAGTGATTTTGACAGGACCCTTAGAAGTAATTCTCACCAGCATTTTATCAACCATATCCACCTCTTCAACCTTCGCACGCTTAGTTATATGATCAACCATACTTTCCACAGAAGGTGGAGTCCTCTCAAACACTATGGTATAGTTATTCATGAGACGTTGAATTCCATCTCTCAACCTCCAGCAGCTATCCGACTTATAGGTACGATATAAACAATCTTCACGACAACCTGGAAAGAACCCGACTTGTACTAGCTTCTTCTTAATGACAGACAATGGTGTAGTCAACTCTGCAACTGAGGAAATATGTGAATCTTCATCAATGGCATTGATAGTCTTCTCATGATTTGGCATGGGAGCAGTGATCACATTTGGAGTACCCGGAGGGTCAAACTCAATCTCTCCATCCTCAATCATATCTTGAATTTTGTTCTTCAATACCCAGCAACTATTGGTATCATGTCCCTGACAATTCGAATGATATGCACATCGTGCATTAGGATTATACCTGGGAGAGGTAACATTAGGATTCTGAGGAGGATCTTTCAGAGTGATAAGCTCAGCCTTCAACAAGTGTTGCAAAGCTTGGGCCATTGACATGTTGATCTTAGTGAACTGCCTTCTAGCCCTCTGTTGATTTCCCTGTGGCTGCTCTGGTGTTGCAGGAGTTGGATTGGAGATATGAACTGCACTCACAGACTGATGCCTTCTATTACGATCAGGTTGACCATAAACAGCATTTGACTCTTTCTTCCCGCTAGGGGGCTTCTTTGTAGTACTGGATGAAGAAGCACCCACTTGAATCTTGCCACTCCTGATACCACTTTCTACGCGCTCTCCTGTCATTATCAACTCAGTGAAGCCAGATGATGAGCTTCCAATGAGATGACTGTAAAATGGACCATTCAACGTACACATGAACATATCAACCAACTCTCTGTCAGTTAAAGGGGGTTGTACTCTTCCAGCCAAGTCTCTCCACTTCTGAGCATACTCCTTGAAGCTCTCTTTAGCACCCATAGACATGCTCTGAAGTTGCATGCGGGTAGGGGCTAAATCAGCATTGTATTGATATTGCTTATAGAAGGCTTCAGCAAGATCATTCCAATCACGGATGTTGACACTCTCCAACTGATAGTACCATTCCAATTGAGCTCCAGATAAGCTCTCTTGGAAGAAATGGATCCACAACTTTTTATCAGCAGTATGGGGTTGGATTCTCCGGACATAAGACCTCAGATGCAGCTTGGGACAAGAGACACCATCATAAACAACAAAAGTAGGAACCTTGAAACCAATGGGTATAACCACCCCAGATATCAAACTCAGGTCTTCAAAATCCAGCCCATAAGACTTTTGCAATTCCATAGCATCCATTCTATCCACCAGCATCTTGAACTTATCTTCATTAGGCTCATGATAGTAATTAGCTTCAGAATCAGAGTCCCCCATTGTATTGTGGAGACTACCTCCCTCTTTCTCAGACTCTTCAGATTCATAATCTTCAACCTGTTCTTTGGTCTTGACAGGACCTCTGAACCTTCTTCCCATGTTGATCAGGCCACCTGACCTCCTAGTCTTCTTAGTCTTCTTGGTCAGCAGTGTCTTCAATTCATCCTGCCCCTTGGACAAGTTCAGGATCAGCTCTTGGAACTATGCATTTTGTGCCTGGAGATCCTTAACTGTTTGTTCAAGAGCCATTGCTGAAATAAACAGCGAGAAGATGAGAAACCTGTGCACAATAAACCTGTGATGCAATGATATGGTATGTGAATGTATATGCAATGTTTTCAAGGACCGCAGGATTTAAATTTGCTTAAACAAACAAGAAGGTAAACTTTTATTAGTAGTAAATTTGTTTTGCCTCTTGGGCTTACAACAATAAATACAAGAGATGGGGTTTTAAGTCTCCCATGGACGCTTCCTCTTTGTGTTGAGGTATGATTTGAGATTCCGCTCCTCGTGAAGTTGCTTTGTTAGTTCCAGGATCCTTTCTTGGCTTGTTTTGTAATGAGCCTCGAAAGTATCCCTTTGCTCCTTCAACTGGATCCAGGATCTCTGTAAATCTTCCATGTCAGTAGGCATGTCTGGGTGAAGGATAGTATAAGGAGTATCTCCTTCAGCAACAGGTTCCATAGTAACTTGGCAGGATGGCAGGATATGGCATCATAAGAGTCTGAGCACGAGATCGCACCCATCTGAGATAAGGTTCCATAGGAATAGTGTACTTAGGCTCCAGAGTCTTGCTGTCAACCTTGTTCACTTTTCCCCATGCTCGTATGAACCTCTGACGTTAACCTTGAAGATCGTTGTCATAGTCAAACACAATACCCTGAATCAACATGTCATGAAGACCATCACTCCGAGCGTAACCAAACTGTCGTAAAGCTAAAGAAGGGTTGTAAGTAATGCCTCCTCTTATGCCTAGAAGTGGCACATTAGGAAACTCCCCACAACGGTCAATGATAGTGACATTCTCCATAGATCTGGAGCACCAATGAATATCTGAATGCGAGAGTGACATAATCCTTTTGGACCATCTGAACCCTTGTTCATTCTTCATCATTGAGCGATGAAGGTGAGAAATAAACCACCTAGATAGCAAAGGTATGAAACACATCAAAGTTTCTCTTGCCCTTGTAGTACGGGTGTGAAGAGAATGTAGGATGTCTCCAAGCAATGTAGGCACTGGATTGTGACTCAGGAATATGTTGATGGCATGAACGTCTATGAACTGATCTGGATTGGGGAATAATACTAAGCCATAAATCAGCAAGGCTAAGATCTCCTCAAAAGCATCATAGCTCATTGCCTTCAAGAACACTTGAGCCTTCTCTATCAACACCTTAGTAAGAATACCCTTGACTCCACTTCTCGTTTCTAGAACAATGTCAGACTTCTTCAGATGTAGAGCTGCAACAATAACCTCAGGTTTAGGCTCTTTTTCCAAGCCTGTGAATGGTTTCTGATCAAGTACAGGTATACCCAGAAGTTTAGAGAACTCTTCCATTGTAGGAACCAGCTGGTAGTCGGGGAATGTGAAGCAATGGTGCTTAGGATCAAAGAAATGAAACAGAACACTCATCATGTCTTCATTGAACCCTGAGGTGACTAGATCCAGTAGGTGACCATGTCTCATGATGAACTGGGAGTGCTCAGATACTTGAGAAACCAACTCTTTAAGCTTAGGAGGTATGCCTACAAAGTTGATCCTGATAGTGTTTCTACGAGCAATATCCATGACCTGCAACAAAGAACAAAGATAAATCCTTTGGTCCTTGAAATGGTTAGTGAAAATGATATGCTTATGATGCATGATGATGTCATGATGTTATGCTCAATCACAAACATGTGGCACACACAAACAAGTCACACAATAGCCCTAGGTTTAAAGGCTTGCATGAGGATCAAAGGTAAGTACCCTCCCCTAAAGTTAGTTGGTTCATCCTGTCCTACAAAAGTAACCAGGTTCTAAGGGATCTCAATATCATTGATCCTTCACAAGGGTGGTTGTTCAGTAGGCAACTTACTTGCCAACCAAAACCCTCCAAGTTTAGAATCTCAATGAGCGTAGTATCGAGTATCAACCAACTTCAGTCTTCACCAAAGCCGGTTATCTCACGACTTTCTAAAGGCCAAGATGGGATAACTAGGGTTCTAAAAGTTAGTTATTGCATTGACAACGTATGGCAGCCTCATATTATCCTCAACTTGACTTAAGGAACATAAGCACCAACCAAGAAGTCACACTAACTATGGCCACCAGATCAACCATATCGGTATACGCCGTACAGTTTCCTTGGTCTATTGCCATTTACCTAAGGTACACTAGATCCGGGTTAGGATCTTTCACACATAGGATCTTTCACACAAGGCAAACAATTTTAAAGTGATCTAATTCCTAAGGGTGCCCCTCTTTAATTTAAATCCCCAGCAGAGTCGCCAGTTCTGTAACACGGTGGGAGAACTGACTTTAGTTATGTTGCGGATAGCAAGAGTCGCCACCGACTTTTATTTTATCCAAAGGAAAGGCATAAAAGAACAGGAAAGACCTTTTAAAAGATTTTTAGGTCCGGGGGGTAGGTTATGTAAAGGGAATGTATTAGCACCCTTTACATCCATGGTTATCCATGGGCTCTTAGTTACTTAGCTCACTTTAAAATGTTTTCTGAAGTGTGAAGTGTGTGAATAGAAATTTTCTTAAGTATTTTATAATGATCCATGTACGGATGTATATAAAACCTTTGTTTTGAAAATTTGTTTGAAAATATGAAGTGTTTGAAATGTTTTGAAGAGTGAGCAAGTATCTAAGAGGAACCTACCCTAAGTTTAAGTCTTTTCTGTTCTTGAATCCTTTAAATGGTAAGACTATCCCTATTATTAAGGAATAGGTAGTCATTACCTTGGATGTGTGGGACAAGTGAAGGGACATCTGTTTATTTAGGCAACTGTGGGGTGTATAAGCAATTCGAAGGGACTTATCATCTTTATTCGAAAGGGACAAGATCATTACGAAGGCAACATTCGAAGGGACTTGATCTTTTTATCTGTTTAGGGACTAGATGATGTGAAATGAGGGACTTTTGCTTTATACACCCTACTTGACCCTTTGATTAGGCAACATGAGAGGTAACCCTTAAGAAGTGAGATGGCGATCAAAGATCGACTTACGTGTGTGAGTGTACAATTTTAAATATTTATCTTTTAAATTAGTGATCTAAATTAATTTTAAAATACAAACATGTTTCACTCCCTATTTTACTAATCATAGCATTTAAAATAAATATTAAATAATACTATTAAAATATTACATAAAGGAGACAATTACAAAATAATAATAATTAAATCACAATAAATAAGCAAAATAATAATAATAATATAATTGGGTTAGTAAAAATAATAATAATAAATCACAATATAAATGGGGTTAGTAATAATAAAATAAATATCATATGAAAATAAATATAATTAATAATAAAATAAACAAGAATATTAGCATAATAATTAAAAGTTCAATTTTTATATAAACAATTATTTTTAAGATTAAGAAGAAAACATAAATAATTCATATTATATACTAATTATTATAAAGTTTTAAATTATATGCAAATTATAAAAATTTGGTTAATTATAAACATATTATGAAAATAAATTATATTTACAAAATTAAATTAGCAAGTTTTAATTAATTATCTAAAATTACCTATATACAAGAATTATATCAAATAAAAAAAATATGGACATAATTAACATTTACATGAAATAATTAGGGTTTAAAAGTACTATTAGGGTTTATAAAATAATTAGGGTTTTAGAAAATATTAGGGTTTTAGAAAATATTAGGGTTACATGTTTTTAAAAATAAATAAATAAATTAGGATTAATTCTATTAAATTAGGGTTAAATTATTAATTAAATTATTTACATATAAAATTATATACAAATTATAAATTAAATATACCTAATTGAAATTTACAAATAAGCAAATTAAGAATTAAAATATGATTAGGATTATAGTTTAATTAAAATTAATTTTAATGTAAAAACAATAATAATAATAAACAAAACAAAACAAAAGAAAATAATAGAGGAAAAGAAAAGGGGGAGGCCTGGTTTTGATCCCAGGACCTCCCCAATACCTGAAGAGAATCCCAGCCACTGGGCCAACGTGCGCGTTGGTGATAGCAATGCCTTCCATGTAGTTTTGTTGTTATCCTTAAAAACAGAAATAAATTAAGCAAAAAAAGTTACCTTGGCTGGTTTCGAACCCAGGCCAGTCAATATACCATACGCGCACCAAAACCAGCTGAGCTACATGCTCATTGTGACATATGAACGAAACGAATTTGTTTTAAGCGTTTTACACAATTCAAATATTTCTTTCGCGCGCAGCTGGTCTTCTTCTACCTCTGGACCTGCGTGTTTTGCTGCGGATTTTTCCACGAAGGTTCCTACGAATTTTCCCCTGTCTACAACCTGCGAATCTCATACAGCAAGCAAACGATACGGTTTCATCAAATTAATCATGTCAATGAATTCCTGAAAGTTCACATATTCTATTCACGTTGTTCAAATTCATTTATATTTGGTTTTTTGGAGAACCCTAATTTAGCAACCGAAACCCTAACAATGGCAAGTCAGGTAGGATATGCTTCTTCATGAAAATGTCCAGAAATCATCTACAAGTCATGACTAACACAAATCAAACAACAAAATCAGTTGACATTAGCTAAATAGATGGAATCGAAAAATTCAAATTCAAAGGCAAGAGAGATTCGGTTTGTGCATTATGTCATGATTCAGAGGTGTATGATGATTGGTTTCGACTCAGGAATGCTTGAGGAAGCTGATAGTGTCCTTAAAATACCTTGAAACACTTGGTAATGGAGAATCCGAATTGAAGTTTTTGGTGATTTTTTTGATGTGCAAACTTACTCTTTGAGGCAGGGAATTTGTCACCTATGCATTGGGATAGCTTGTATACTTATAGTAGAATGAAATTAGGTCAAAAAAATTTGATCATTGTATGGACTTTTTGATTTTTGGAGATTGAAAAAGATTAGAACTTAAATTTCAAATATTTGTGAATGAGACCTTTTTATTTCAAGCCAATCTTCATCAATTGTGTATCAATTCCATCCAAATCATGATAATGACCTTCTAGAATCAAAATATATTTTAAATCTTCACATTTGATATTTTATTTAAATTTAAAATGATTTTTCATATAAAAAATCATAATAAATAAATTAAATAAAATAAAATTATGAAAATATTAAATAAATTTCGTGCATGATGTCATGGAACACTTTGGGTCACAAAAAGTTCAGCCCATTTAGAAAAATTTGGTTTTAAGACCCTATTTTCTTCATAAACCACCCAAACATTTCCCAACTTTGCAAGGTCACATATCCTTCAATTTTAATGCTATGAGGGTGTTCTTGGACTTTTAGAAAAGCTTGAAGAGTCCTCTAACCAACCCCATTGGTTTCATGTCCATACCATTTACCATTCTCAAGTTATGCCCTTTTGAAGTTGTTGACTTTTTGTTGACTTTCAAAAGGACCTATAATGTCTTAGCTCATACCTTCCAAATGAAGCATTTTTGGGCTTGGCTTGTGAGACACAAAGTTGTAGAGAATTCAATTTCCTTCAAAATGAGCTTTGGATGGGAAAAATGTGATGAAGCATGTGAAAGTTATGGCTGGTCAAAGTTCAGTTGACTTTTCCTGAGGAAACCCTAATTTAGAAACCCCTGATTCTTGATGATCTGAAATATCCTTGATGAATCATGATAAACCCTTGATCAAATGATGAATTTTACTTCATATACTTGATGTTGGCAAAAAAACATGAAGTTTGACTTTGGTTTGACCAAGGTTGACCTCAGTTTGACTTTTTAACTACTTTGACTGATTTTGACTTATCTGATCATTTGACTGAGCAAACCTTTGAGAAAAGTTCTGAAATTTGTCATGGGAATTCTTAAGCACATATAAGATGTTATGAAGCTCACTTGAAGTCTTGGAAATCCATTTAGCCTGATTAAAGTCAAAACCCTAGTTTGGGATGCATTGCTTAGGAGGATGCATTGTCTGAGGGAATTGTCAAATCTTCTGACCCATGATGAACTTTGTGAACCTTGTGAACCTCATAAGATGTCTTGTGAAACTTGTGAACCTCATGATAGGTCTTGTGAACCTTGTGAACCTCATAAGAGGTCTTGTGAACCTTGTGAACCTCATGAGAGGTCTTGTGAACCTTGTGAACCTTATGAGCCTCTTAGTACACAAAGTCTTGTCTTGTGAGGGCAAATTTTGGGGTGCAACAAAACCCTCTCTACCTTAGAATCCGAATGTGAATTTTGAAGTGATTTTGTGAAGTTTGAAACTGGTCTTAGAGGCTGCCAATTTGTGTTCTCTTGCTTGCTAAAGGTTGTATATATATGATACAATTGAATTAGGTCAGAAAATTGCATCACACTTTGGATATTTGGATAGTTTGAGATTGAAAAAGATTAGCCTTTAAATTTTGAATATTCTTGATATAAGCTTGCTATTTTAGGATGATCTTCATAACTCTTGTATCAATCAAGTCCAAATAAACTTTATGACATTCTAGAAACCAAATAATTTTAAATCTTCATTATTTTATATTTTATTTGAATTTAAAATGATTTTTAATATAAAAAATCATAATAAATAAAAATAAAATGAATAAAATTATGAAAATATTAAGTTAATTTCGTGCATGATGTCATGGAACCAATTGGATCACAAAAAAGTCAGCCCATTTGAAGAATTATGGTTTTAAAACCCCATTTACTTCATAAACCTCTAAAAAATTTCCCAACTTTGCAAGGGCACAAATCCTTCAATTTTAATGCTATGAAGGTGTTATTGGACATTTTGGAAAGCTTAAAGAGTCCTCTAACCAACCTCTTTGGTCTCATGTCCATATCTTTTACCATTCTCAAGTTATGCTCTTTGGAAGTTGTTGACTTTTTGTTTGCTTTTAAAAGGACCTATAATGTCTTAGCTCATACCCTCCAAATGAAGCATTTTTGGGCTTGGCTTGTGAGACACAAAGTTGTAGAGAATTCAATTTCCTTCAAAATGAGTTTTGGATGGAAAATTTTTGATGAAGCATGTGAAAGTTATGGCGGGTCAAAGTTCAGTTGACTTTCCCTATGAAAACCCTAATTTAGAAACTCCTGATTCTTGATGATCTGAAATCTCCTTGATGAATCATGATCAACCCTTGATCAAATGATGAATTTTAATTCATATACTTGATGTTGGCAAAAAATCATGAAGTTTGACTTTGGTTTGACCACAGTTGACCTCAGTTTGACTTTTTAACTACTTTGACTGATTTTAACCTATCTGATCATCTGACTGAGCAAATCTTTTGGGAAAGTCTTGAAACTTGACATGGGGATTATTGAACACATATAAGATGCTATGAAGCTCACTTGAAGTCTTGGAAGTCCATTTATCCTGATAAAAGTCAAAACCCTAGTTTAGGATGCATTGCTTAGGAGGATGCATTGTCTGAGGGAATTGTCAAACTTTCTGACTAATTGTGAATCTTGTGAACCTTGTGAACCTCATGAGATGTCTTGTGAACCTTTTGAACCTTGTGAGCCTCTTAATACACAATTTCTTGTCTTGTAGAGGGCAAAGTTTGGGGTGCAACAACGGCCAATAGATAAATGATGAGGGACAGTCATCATAAGGTGAAGGACGATCACCTAGCAGGGGACGGCTGCTAAAAAGATATCGTGACATAGGAGGAATGCCGGATAGAAAGTTCCAACAATGGGGATTCCACTTGGGATAGGATAAGGGACGGTCATCCAAAGGTGAAGAACGATCAACTGGCAGGGGACTTGCTACCAAAAATATCACGACATAAGACGAATGCCAGATAAGAGGATCAATAATGGGAACGACCATCGGATAAAATGATGAGGGACGGTCATCATAAGGTGAAGGACGATCACCTGGCAGGGGACGACTGCCAAAAATATCACGACATAGGACGAATGTCAGATAGAAAAGTAGTTTCGCTGGTAACTTACTGGGGGATGGTAAACTCGAATGAGTTCTTACGCTTTGAAATAAAAGGTATAAGTGTTTGACAGTGTATATAGACTAAAGATGTGGACGAGAATCCTTAGGACCACGATACAGACGAGTATCGAAAGAAACAAACGATGACGCGTGTTTAAGGATGATGATATAGTCAAGTATCAATTGGTTAAGAAAGGAACACGGACGAGTGTTGATATGCTGAGGAGGTGATATATACAAGATACGGACGAGTATCAGAGGATTGTGTATAAGTATGTACAAGTATTTGACCTACTGGAGGATATGTGTGCAAGACACGGACGAGTGTTGAAAAGATTGAGCAAGGGACACAGACGAGTGTTTGACTTGCTGGGGAAGTACGTGCAAGACACAGACGAGTGTCAAAAAGAATATGTAAGTATGAATAAGTATCTGTATTGAGAGTGCAAAAGATATTTCGGCTTTGTCTGCGGGGGATAAGTTTTATATATTGTTGGTGAAGTGATTCTTTTGTTCGCAGGTGATTGGCTCGTACCTATCTTATGATCATGAAAATGTTTGATTTTTGCCGTAATGATCCGTATTAGACGGAATGCTACGCTTATTTTGGGGAAAAACGATGTGAATGTTATGATTATGAAAAATGAGAGGACCGATCCGAGATCCGGATCCTGCGGGGGGAAGGATCTCTGGGCAATCTGTCCGGAGGGAGAACTCTACTAGGGGAAGATATCATTGGCTGATATGTGGGGAGAAATCTGTGAGGATCTCGGATGGGGAAGCTTTTGTTGAACAGACTCATGCTGGAGATGAGAAAGTTTTGGCAACTCTGCTAGGGAACAGATGACCCTGGCAACTCTATTGGGGAGAAACTGGAAATTCTACGGGAAAGTGATTTTGCCGGCTTTACTGAGGATGAGAAAATCCTGGCAACTCTGATGGGGAATAGAAAGTTCCTGGCTACTTTGTTGGGGAAAAGCCGTCAGGTATTGCTCGGGAGATCCTGGTTGGGGAGGAGGGAACTTCTAGGAGGTAATATGTTGCAACTCTTTCGTCCAAGCGACACGCTGGGGATTTAATGAGTTTCTCGAAGGGTCCTCCGTGGGGATAATAGTTTCATGGGGGAATACTTCTGTCAAGTAACCCTGTTGATGAGGTGATTGGTGACTTGGCTGGGGATATAATGCTTGATATGCCCCATGCTGTGAAAGATTGTCGGCCTTGAGTACCTGCAACCTGTTAAAAAGAAACGCACAAGTGTCCCTAGGTATCCTCAACCGGATTATGTCATAGGAGTTAGATTTGCTCAAGAGTGCATACTTCCTGCAAGCATATATTGAAATGGCTTATATGTTTTCATGCAAGTGTTGTATTATGAACTTTGGACATTTTGCAAACGAAACAGAAATGTACAAAACGAAGTGTGACTGAATATCTGATTTTATTGATTTGTGTGCCCTGAATGGGCAAGTACATTGAAGAAGTGAATCCCTGAAAGGAGGAGATTGCTGTAAAAATTGAGAAAATAAAAGTGTTGGCAATGTTTGAAGTCGACGCTCCGGTGAGCTTCCTTTGCCATGACCTGTATGACTTTGACGTTCTTCTTGTCTTGCTTTCTGAAAAAGGTTGATTCTGACCGATGCTTTATCCTTTCGAAGCTTTCCATGTTGTGGGTGATACAGACGAATTCAGAATGCAGTTGTTCGCTTATTCCCTGATTTTGCGTGGATCGCCCTTTCTGGTTTTCGATCCACCGGGATACCTATTTTTGCCTGAGTTGTCCGATGTGGCTCTTCAACTCAGCGGGTGTATATTTTTTTCAATTTTCCCTTATTTTTGCTGGAGTCTTTTATTCTGTTTTTGACTCGCCGGGATGCCCTATTTTTGCCTAGACTTACATTCTGTTTTTATGTCCAGCGGGTATTTTATGCGAAGTATTTTTTAACTGCATCTGAATTCACAGGAGATAAGAAATCCTCGCCATCCATAGTAGTGAGCATCAGTTCCCCACCAGAGAAAACTTTCTTTACTATGAATGGGCCTTCATAGTTTGGTGTCCATTTGCCCCTGTGGTCTGTATGAGGAGGAAGAAGTCTTTCAGAACAAGCTCTCCCACTTGGTATTCTCGAGGTCTGACTTTCTGATCTAAGGCTTTCTTCATTCGCTTTTGATATAACTGACAATGACAGATGGCTACTAATCTATTTTCTTCAATCAGGCTCAGATGATTACATCGAGATCAGACCCATTCTGCTTCATCCAGTTTCACATCCATCATTACCCGTGAGGAGTGTAAACACCCCAAATTTGCCCTCACCCATTCACACCATGGCTTGTGATCATTTCATATGCATAAACACCATCATAGCATCTCATACCACATTTTTTATTCATTGCATTGGTTCAAAGTCATCTGCATCTAGGGTTTGTGATCTGAGCAATCCAAGAGCTTCTTGAGCCACCCCAAAGGCCATCAATCACTTCAAAGGGGTCCATGTGTGTTCAAGTATCATATTACATCCTCTCAAAGTCAAGAATGTCAAAAAATCACAAGAATTGAGAATGGTATGGAAGCAGAGCCAGACTTGGCTGCATAGATGACCTAGAATTAGGGTTTTGGTTTCAAAGGCCATAACTCCAATTTTTTTGGTCATTCTTGTTTCTATTGGTCTCTATATGGTATAGGGAGTATGCATATCAATTTTCATGAAGAAATTCCATGGGGAAGTCATCTGATCAAGAGTTGACTTTTCAAGCAAGCCAGTGCAAAATCAGGGCATCTGAGGCCCCCAATGACCCAACCAAAGGGTGTTCTTCATCATTTTGATTGTATATGATCTTTATTTGATCATGGAAGATGTTAGAAGTTCACAAATTTGAAGAATTTCAAGTCTTTTGCAAAGTTGACTTTTTGGGCAAGTTTGACTTTTAATGAAAATGCTATTTTAGGCAACTTTTTCAACCTTTGCTTTTTGATTCAAGAAAGCTTCAAATGGAAAAACTTTGGTCATGAAAGTTGTAGAATGGATCTTTCCCTTTTCAAAAAGTACAAGAACATGACCTAATTCATTTTGGATCAAAAGTTATGGCTTGTCAAAGTTGGCAAAAATCACAAAATTTCAAAGTTTCTACCAAAGAGGTATTTTGCAAAATGACTTGATCAAGTGTTCTAAAGCTATCAAATGCACTTCTAATCTTCACAACATGATCATGCAACACCTAAAATTCAGAATGGGCCAAGGAACTTTGCATTTTCATGCCTTGAAACTCAAGAATTCATAAAGGGGCCAAAACTTGTGAAATTTGCAAAACACATCATAAACTTTATGCAACTTGCTGAATCATCTCAAATCAAGTTCCATGGTTCTCCCTAAACACAGCTGAACACAACCATGCTCCTGTCCTAGCCTGCCACTTGCCCATCCCTCCAAGTACAACTTGCTTGACTTTTTGCAACTTGAAGCCATACCAATCCCACAGTGACACAACAACTCTCTGCCCAATCCAGATCTTACAAACACATCCCAAGGCTTCATTTTCATAACACACACAAGGCTGAAACCTCCCACAAGACAGGATTCACAAAATCTCTCCAACTTGCATTTTCCTTCTAAACACTCTCCACAAGCCTCAAACACAAAAACAAACTTCACAAACAATCTCAACTCACTCCACTGATCACAAACCACCCATCACCATAGTCAGAAAGTCCCTGGATCAAAAACACGATTTCAACACACCCTTGACCTGAGTTTCTGCCAACTTTCTCTAGAGGCCACATAAACTCCAACTAAGTGTCAAAAGCTTCCAAGGAGGATCATTGGGACTTGTTTGAGCCAAAGAAGCAGCCAGAAAGCTCCTGAATCGAAAGCTCCATCTCAGGTAGCATGATGAACAATTTTTCCAGAACTTTAATTTCTTGTTAGATTGTTGTTTTGTATGTTGCCCTGATCATGGGGATCTATTTACTTTTGAAAATGAGCAAGAAATAAGCATGTTATGATGTTCTGAAAGTTTGACCTAAAAACTTCTTTGATTCGATTCGTGTTTGTGTTTGAAGTTAAACATGATTTTATGCTTGATTCGTGTTTGGGGTGGGTAAGAGATGATTTCTGGAGAGTTAGAGCTTCTAAAATGGCCTGGAGAGGGAGATTGAGTTTTTGGGTGATCGGAGAAGATGACCGGAACACTGTTCCGGTCACCTGATTTTGTTTAGGGTTCAGATTAGGGCACTAATCATAATTAGCGAAATTTGAATATAGGTCATCCAGATGCACGCCAGGTCCACTCCCGCGCGTGTGAATTTGAATCTGGGCCCTTGGATGCGCATACTTTCTCATTTTCAGATTAAATCCAATTTTATTTTCTTTTTATTTCATTTAATTTGTCCATTTATTTAAAAATAGCAAAACCTTTTCAAAAATTCTGAAATTTTTTATACAAACTTTTATTTAATTTCAGAAACCAAAAACATTTTTATTTTTATTTTTTGCATTTAAAAATATTTTTAAATCATTTAAAAGTTTATTTTTAATTAATCAATGAGAATTAATTAATTAAAAATACTTTTAGGTATTTAAAAATCACCAAAAAATTCATGAAACCTTCATAATCATTTAGAAACATTGTCCAACCCTCAAACCAAATTTCTTTTTTGATCTTGATGCATTTTGATAATTTTCCATGGAATTAATTCATTTTCAAGGCATTATTTTGATCCAACCTTCAAAAAATCATTTCTGCCTAACCATTGAGAGTTGGACTTTGATTCTTCTTGCATAGCATTTTGTTTAGCATGTAGTTTGTGAGATTAAATTGGCATGATTTGATCTTGCATTTTCCTTTTGTTTGACATTTTTCTTGTTAAGGTACCCAAAAACCCTAGAAATTTTAGGAAATTCATAACTCTAATTAGGTTAAGAGTTGGAACCTCTCCTTTGGGCAGTGAGTTAGTATAGGTTTAGGGTTCCTTTGAATGCATTTTCAATTTTTTATCTTGATGTTTGCTTCTGATTTTGGTTTTTGTTTGATGCATTGATCATAAACCCTAATTTGGGCTTCCTTTTGCATCCATCTTGCATTTGCATTCATACCTTGACTTGCCATAGCATTTTGTGCATCCATTTGATTCATGTGACATCTTAAGACATATTAGAAGCATGCTTGATCATTGCATCTTGTATTTGCCATGTTGTATGCCATTTGCACTTCATAACTTTTCATGTATGATCATGGTTCTTAACTTGCTTCATTTGCATCCATAAGTTTGTATGATCATCCCCATGTGTTGTTTCATGTTTGCATCATCCCATAGCATCATTATCATCATGTATATGCTTCTGGTTTTGGTTTACATCATGTCATTTCATCTCATCTTGCATTGCATTGCATTTCTTTCACTAACTTTTCAGGTGGTAAGTCACTTTGAGAAGTGAATTTGCCTTCACTTATCATAACTTCTTTTCATCTCTCTTATGCATCATTGCTTCATTTTATCTTGTGTTTGAGATTGAGCTTGCTCATTCTTCTCCTTCTTACTTTCTTCCCTCAAGTGACTTGACTTCTTGAATGAAGCAAGTTGCTCTGCTTCTCCTTGTTCCATTCATTTGCTTCCTGGTGGTTCCATTGAAGACTTCTCTTGTAACATCACAAACCTTAGGAACAACCAAGTATGACAATGATTAGGGTTTTGATTAGTCCCCCCACTTAGTTTTACCTTTGTGTCTCTTTGAGTCTTCTCTTCTCATCTCATAATCAGGGACTAAACCCTAAAGGCTTTAAGGCTTTGTGATTAAGCTTATGCCTGCATCCTTCTATTAGGATGGAGTGTATAACTTTAATCCTAAGTGTTAAACCCTTAATGTGTTTAACTCCTTTAATCAATCCACATAATAACCATCAAGACATCACACTTGTAACTTGGGCCTTGCATTAGGGTTCTAATTCTTCCTTAACTGGTTAAGAAGGACTAACCCTAGTGTTAATGGACAAGTCCCCCTCAAGTTGTCTTACAAACCCTAAAAATCACTTCATTATCTTATCATCAATAAAATCCACTTAATAAAGGCTTTGTTTTGTCATGGGTTTAATCCCTAATCATGGATTAAGTTGAGGAGCTTTCCTCAGCTTAAACATTCTCATCTATTATCCTTCTATTAGGATGGTGTAATGAGTCTGTTTAATCCCTGATTATGG
Organism: Lathyrus aphaca; assembly: GCA_963966055.1. NCBI lineage: Eukaryota > Viridiplantae > Streptophyta > Magnoliopsida > Fabales > Fabaceae > Lathyrus > Lathyrus aphaca. The sequence goes on from OZ014519.1 coordinate 444,486,886, forward strand.
CTTAATCTCATTACTTAACACTAAACCAAAACCACAAAAACATCTAAGTAAACAATAAGTAGGTTAATGATTTTAATCCTACACCATGGTGATTAAGGGTGAGAAGCTGACTTCACACTTAAGGTATTCTCATTACCCCTAATCAGAGGGAGGATGTGATGAGTCTACTAACCCATTGGTTTAGGCTTAAGCTCATTAACTTATGACAAACTTCCAAAAGCAATAAAAGACTGAAAACTCAAAAACAAACAATAATCGTCTCCTCCGGGATTCTTTTCTCATCTCATTCACTCACAACCGATAACTTGCTTCTTCCGTCTAATGCAAGACAGTTTGCACCTGAGCCAGACAGGTCACACACTTGACCATAGACAAGTAAGCAGTTCACCAGTCAATTCATCTTTCAGTCTCTTTGGGTCGAACTACGGTGTTCTGACTTCCTCATTGCACGAGAGGATACGTAGGCATAACTTAACAGTTATCGAACAAAAGTCTCTGTATATTCCCCCTCTTCCCAGCCTTATTCTTTAAGCCTCATTATCATGAGCATTTCACTCCTGTCCTTACACTGACACTTCACTTATACACTTCACTTCTCTCACACAGACACCTGTACATCCTTTTCCAGCTCTTTATACACAAATTACACTGACACTACCCCTTTAAAACACAAATCTTTTAAGCGTGGATCCCGTCGAGTACGGAGGACAATCTGGGTGCTAATACCTTCCCAGGTTGTAACCAACCCCCTTTCTCAGTCTCTCTGGTTCGCAACCGTCTTATCCATATCTTTCTAGGTCTATGCAGTATTGCCTTTCCTCCGGGATAAAAATGCCTAGCTGGCGACTCTATTCATTCCCTGTGAGTTCACTCCTGTGTGTTCTCACATCCTCCTTTCGCCGACCGTTCGCGTCTGTACCTTTATTTGGGTCATTTCCCATTTATCGGGAGCGACAGCTTGGCGACTCTGCTGGGGAGAGAACACTTTATACTGCAACCAGGGCTTCTGGTTCTTTTTGTGGGTTCCTCCTAGCGCTTGTTTGATTTGTGTTTACTGGGGTGTTATGTGCTATTTGTGTTGTGTATTTATTTTGTTTATTGCCTTATGTACAGTTGTTTATTTGCTTTCTTTATAGCTTTACATATATCATACTGTCATACTGTGCTGGCTGGATCTGTTTTGTGGCTTTGGTGGGTGGGTGTTCTATTGAGAGTTGAGGTCCTATACCTGGGACCTGAGTGACACCTAGGCTAGAGTGGTTCATGTTCTTTCCCATTCCATTTCGGTCTGGTGCGGGAATATGAAACACGGTTCAGATATGGGTTTCTTCTTGAGAACTCTGTGCTACAAATTTCCTGTAGTGCTAGGGCTATCTGGGAAGCCTGCTAAGTCTGGATGACCTTTATTATGACCTTCAGAAACTGAGGTGAATTAGAGGAGGATCTTTTATGGTTATTGTAAACACTGTACCTCTGGGTTAGAAGTGTTTACACTTCTCATAACTAATCCAAGTCTGAGGATCCTTGTTTTAGAACATCACCTGTGAGGGGGTTGGGCTGTTTACAGGTCTGCATGTACCCTTGACCTCAACATACCCCGTTACTTTGTTTTGATTAAGAGTACTCCATCTTGGAACAGTTCTTGTGATTTTAACCCTGGACATGTGACTCTTTATTTGAGTCCCCCACCTTGGTTACTGGACTTATGAACCTCCATCTGGATTTCTTGAACATACATGGACCTATATCAAGGCAGTTAATCAGATCCAGCTCAGTCACAAACCCTTGCATATCATTTGCATACATCCTCATTGCATCATTTTAACATGTGTTTATTTGTTTTTCAGGGTATCCATCCTGCATTTTGGCTTGGTTTTGACCCCTTCTTCAGCATAGACCTATCTTCATCAGTACTTACCTCAGCTATCAGCTACCTGCTTCAGTCACCTGCATCACCAGTCTCAGCCTGTCAGTGGCCCATCTTCAGTGTTATTCTCACCATCTGTCTCAGCTCTTCTTCAGCAACATGGCACCCAAGAAGAGCAACATCTCCTATCATTTCTTTGAGCCTGAGCTAGCTGGCATCAGGAAGATTCAGACCTTGATTACTCCAGACCATATACCACTATTTAGAGAACATTATGGAGGAATCCTTGATGTGGTTATGGATTTGGACTCTTCACAGAGGAGCTTGATTCATACTTGCTTGCAGTTCTATGATCCCCCTCTGAGGTGCTTCACCTTCCAGAACTTTCAGTTGGGACCCTTGTTGGAAGAGTATTCATCACTGATTGGTGTACCTATCAGGGGTGGAGTCCCCTTCAACCCTGAGATGGCTTTCCCTAGTAATGAAGAGGTGGCAAAGGCATTATATCTGGAACCAGTTCTGATTGGGCAGAACATGACAGCAAAGGCTGGAGTCTCTGGTCTACACTTGGATTTCTTGACCTCTCAGGCTATTCTGAAGGCCTCCTTGGGGGAGTGGAAGGCAGTCTGTGCATTATTAGCCCTTAGCATATATGGGGTTATATTATTTGCAGATGAGCCTAAGTTTATTAGCAAGAATGCAATCCATCTTTTCATTCTGAGGAACCCAGTGCCCACCTTACTGGGAGATCTCTACTACTCTGTTCACCAAAGGAATGAAAAGCAGAGGGGAAGATTAGTGAGATGCTGTGCTCCTTTGTTCCATACTTGGCTGCTCAAGCATTTGCCAAAGACTGATGCATTCTTGAACCCTCACCAGCAGAAGAACTGGGCTAGGAGGCTTGTTGCTCTAACCTCAGATGACATCAGGTGGTGCACTCAGAGTACTAAGGGCAGAGACATCATTACTAGTTGTGGGCAGTTCCCCAATGTACCTCTGATAGGAGTGAAAGGTTGCATCAATTACAACCCTCTGCTATTCAAAAGACAACTGGGCTATGCATTGGTCCACCCTCCTAGAGCACAGGATCTGACTGAGACCCTTTATTGTGAGATCAAGCCTAATCTGGCTGTTGTCAGGCAAGCATCCTGGGCTTGGGACAATATACAGACTAAAGGGGTAACCATTCTTGGGAGATGCAATAATGTAGCCTCAGCTCAGTACTATGAGTGGTCTCATGCCAGGGCTCAAATTTCTGGGATGCCCTTTACCCTTGAAGATGTGCCTGGGCCCTCCACAGCACCACCTCCAGCAACTGTCAGCTTAGAGGAGTTTGAGAAGTTGAAAGAGAGAAATGAGAATCTGACTCAGGCTCTACAGAAGACCCTCTGGGAGAGGAGTGATGGTTGGCTGGACATTGAAAGGTTAGAGAAGCTAAAGGTGGAGCATCTAGCCAGGATTGAGAAGTCAGAGGATTACATCAAGAAGTCTAGGGCTGGAGAACAGATTTTGAAGAATGCCTGCAAAGAGGCTCAGTTCCAAAAGGCCAGGACTGATTTGTATCTGAAGGAGATTCAAGCTAGGTGGGTCAGGATCACCGAAGCTCGTACTCAGGAGGATAAAAGGACTCAGGATAAGATTGAGCAGTTGGAGGCTAGTGCAAAAGAGCAACAGGAAGCCCTGGCAGTAGCCCAGAGAGAGATCTCAGAGTTAAAGATTAAAGCTGGTGTGAAGAGGTCAAAGGACCAGGGTCGACACAAGAAGCTAACTGCAGCTATTGCTACCAGGAATCTCCTTATCAGGAATCTTACAGAGCATCCAGCTGATCCTATGACTGAAGCACTTCTAAAGGAAGTTCAGGAGGATGAGTTTGGTCTTGGTGTCTGACTTTTGCTTGTTGTTGCTTTCATTTCATGTACTTTTCTTTATGTTGTATTTTTGACCCCTCAGAGGGCATGTATTGTAAAAAGAAACAAACTATGTATCATTTACTTTTTGTAATATATGTGTTGGTTTGTTTTATCTGAGTTCTTTCAAAGCAACATCACAAGCATCTTCCTCAAGGGTCTGGAAAGGTCAAAACCAAGTGCCAAGCCGGATACCTTGGAAACAAATAAGCATACTGCATTGCATACTAACCTTTTGTTTTGTTTTGTAGGTTTTTGTTTTATTGTTACTAACTCTGTTATGATCTCAGGAACTATTGCTCGACGTCGGGTGTTTCCACTCAACCGTCCACACAGATATCCAACCCGCAACAACCTTCCGGGTATACAAATGGACCAAGTACAGCAGGACCTTACAGAGGTCAGGACCCAAATGGCCAATGAGAGATTGGAAATGAGGAATCAGATGACACAATTTATGGAGGTGATGAATAATATGGCTCAAAGCCAGGAGAGATTAAGAGCACTGGTAGAGAGGCAGAATCAGGAAGACCCCCATCTAGGGACTGCTGGGACAAGCAATAATGAGAGGGTTCAGCCTCACATCAACCCACCTGTATTTGGACCCCACCTTCATCCAGAGATCAACATCCCTGCTAATGTACAAGGGAATGCTACTACGGGTAGAGTGCTGCAAGAAGACCCCCAGGAAGATCAATTTACAGTGATGGGAGCTGGGGAGGAAGCCTATGACAGAAGGCTAGATGAGATTGCTGAGAAACTAAGATCCCTGGAGTCCCAGAATTCTTTGGGCTTTGATGTTATGGACATGGGCTTAGTGGACGGGGTCAGGATTCCCCACAAATTTAAACCACCGTGCTTTGAGAAGTACAACGGAACTTCCTGTCCCCGGACCCATTTACAATCCTTTCTGGGGAGGCTGAAGGCATATACCATGGACGAAAAGCTATGGATGTTTTATTTTGAAGATAGCTTAACAGGGGCTTCAAGGGAATGGTACTCTCACCTGACCAGAGCAACCATCAGGTGTTGGAAGGACTTGGCTGAGGCCTTTATCAGACAATATCAGTACAACTTGGATATGGCTCCCAACAGGACCCTCCTGATGGGGATGTCTCAATCATCCAGGGAAAGCTTCCGGGAGTACGCTCAGAGGTGGAGACAGCTTGCTGCTGCTGTCCAGCCACCCATGTCAGAGAGGGAGATGGCTGATATGTTTATGAACACCCTCCAAGGGACATACATTGATAGGCTAGCTGCCTTTTCTTCTACCAGCTTTGCAGATGTCGTTATAGCCGGGGAAAGAATTGAGAGCCTATTAAAGATGGGCAAAATTTCTGACAACGGTGCAAGCTCGTCCAGCAACCCAAGAAAGCCTTTTGTGGGCCCAAGAAGAACTGGTGAAACTAATGCTATCCATACCAGCAGGGGCAGACCCCAATATGTTCATAGGTCTGTGGCAGCAGTCACCATTCCCGCTCCAATTCATCCACAACCAGCTTATCAACCACAACAACAAAATTATCAGCAACAGACTCAATATCCTCCTCAGAGAAACTACAACAACACCAACAACAACAATCAGCAGAGACCATTTCAACAGAGACCTTCTCAGGCCAATAGGGTGATCGATCTGATCCCTATGCCCTATGCCACATTATTGCCACAACTCCTAAAACTCAACCTGGTTGAGCTAAGGACGTTGGCACCTCCGGATCCTACCAGTCTGCCCAGAAATTATGACGCCAGCGCCATATGTGCTTTTCACTCAAATGCACCTGGCCACAGTACAGAGAAGTGTCGGGCTTTGCACATGAAAGTACAGGACTTGGTAGATTCTAAAGCTCTGAACTTTGCACCACCACCAAATGTTAACAAGAACCCTATGCCACACCACGGAGGACCCAGAATCAATGCTATTGAAGAAGACAAGCCGTCTTACTTGATAACCAGTGTGGGTCAGATTCGGACACCCTTGGTAGAGATTAAAGCTCAACTCCTTGAATGTCAAATGTTCCCGGGATGTGAGCTAGGGTGTGCTTATTGCAACATTTCAGTGAATGGGTGTGATAACTTGAGAGATGGCATAGATGGTCTCATCCAGAGTGGCCTGCTTCAAATCACAACATCAATACCTGCCAATCCAGCAATCTCCTTAACAACAGTTCCCGAGTCTTCTACAACTGCAACAACCATTGTTCCAGACAATTCTTCAATTTCATCAACAAATGCTTCATCTGTTACTTCAACGGACCAAATATCAGCAAACATCCCTTCTACAACTTCAGCACCCCTTCATTCAGAATCTCCTACAACAGCAACACCCATCCACTCAACAGTGTCTCCTACAACATCAGCAGCAAACAATGAAAGTGTCTCAATAGTTACAATTTATTATGATCCTGCCAATGATTCTGCCTACAACTCACAAAATGCCACTCCTATCAGAGCACCAGTCACAATATACTATGATCCACAGACTATCATGGTCCCTTCTGCAGCTGCCATCAGTCCAGTCACTATCACAGTGCCTGGGCCAGTACCTTATGAAAGCAGTAATGCCATCCCTTGGCATTACGGCTCCGACCTATACTGTGAAGGACAGAAAATCACTCTCGAATCATCAACTTCTTCACCACAAATAGATAATGTGGGGGGAGGCGGAGGCTTCACTCGAAGCGGACGTCTCTTTGCCCCGCAAATTCAAAGACCCACTGCTGAAGCAGAAGCTGCTGCCAAGGCAAAAGGGAAGAGCATGGTGCAAGAAGAGCAAATTGTTAAAGAAGCTTTGAAAACACCTTTTGATCAAGAAGTTGATGAATTCATGAGAATCATTAAGAAAAGTGATTACAAGATAGTGGACCAGCTTCACCAGACGCCTTCCAAGATCTCCATTATATCATTGCTTATGTGCTCCGAGGCTCATCGGAACGCACTACTAAAAGTCTTGCACGCAGCTTATGTGCCAGAGGAGATTACAGTCAATCAGTTGGAAGCTGTGGTTGGAAATGTTAATGCTAGTAATGGACTAGGATTTACCAACACTGATTTGACTACGGAAGGCCGCAATCACAACAAGGCTTTGCACATTACCATGGAGTGTAAAGGTGCAGTTCTTTCTCATGTGCTGGTAGACACAGGATCATCCCTCAATGTCTTACCTAAAAAAGCCCTTGTGAAGCTGGAGTATGAAGGATTGGCTTTACGTCCCAGCAACTTAGTAGTAAGAGCCTTTGACGGTTCTAAGAGATCAGTTCTGGGAGAAATTGAGTTGCCTATAATGATTGGCCCACAAACTTTCAAAACGACCTCTACGTGATGGACATTCAGCCTGTCTACAGCTGTTTGTTGGGTAGACCATGGATTCATGCCACTGGCGCAGTTACGTCTACCCTTCACCAGAAGTTAAAATTCGAGTGGGAGGGCCAAGTCGTTACTATTTGTGGAGAGGAAGATATTTTTGTTAGCCATCTGGCTACATACAAATATATTGAGATGGATGGGGAGATCCACGAAACGATGAGTCAAGGGTTTGAGGCCCTGAATATTAATGAAACATCTGCTGTGCTTGGGACTTCCATGACATCCTACCAGCAAGCCCGGAGGGTTGTGGAAGAAGGGAATGCTCAAGGCTGGGGCAAACTGTTGCCTGTGGAGAAGAAAGAGGATAGATTTGGGTTGGGTTACAAACCAACTCAACAAGATCAAGCAGAGGCTGCTAAGGAGCCCAACTTTGTTAGTGGGGGGATGCTCACCCCTGATGCTGTCAACAACTTGGAAGATGAGTCGGAAGATGGACGCAACCTGGAGAGCTGGATACGTCCAAGGATCCCGGGGAGCCGTATCTCAAACTGGTCTTCCCAGGAAATTATAAGAGTTACTCCTGCAGAGTAATTATTATTTCCTGTATATTTTAAGCATGCATCAAGTCTTGCATCTTGCCCAAGATGACAAGACTCATTTTGTAATCGGGCCATCTGTAATTTTTGTGCAACAAGATTAATCAATGAAATATCAGACATCTTTTGCAAACGAGTCTTTTTCTTTTCCGCTCACTGTTTTTCCATTTTTCTTTTTGTACAAAAAATAAATGGCAATGTTTTCAAAATGACAACTTTATTTCACTTTTCTAAACAAGATTAAAATCAATCACTAAAATGAACAAACTGAACCCTTGCAGAGAGTGCCTTCCAGACCGCACCGACAACAACACGGCTATGACTTCGTATGACTTTGGCAATCCAATCAATCAAGCTGATGAAGGGGTTGAAGAAGATTACGAGCTTCCTGAAGAGCTAGCCAGATTGTTGAGACAAGAGGAGAAGGTTATCACTCCTCACCAAGAGGAGGTCGAAACGATTAATCTTGGTACAGATGAAGATGTGAAAGAAGTTAAAATCGGGGCCTGCTTACAAGACTCAGTGAAGAAACAACTGATTGACCTACTTCAAGAATATGTGGATGTGTTTGCTTGGTCTTATCAAGATATGCCAGGGTTGGACACCGATATTGTTATGCACAAGCTGCCTTTAAGAGAAGATTGCCCGCCGGTAAAACAGAAACTGCGCCGTACTCGCCCAGACATGGCAATGAAGATCAAAGAAGAGGTACAAAAGTAGTGGGACGTCGGGTTCCTTGCTGTAACTAGCTATCCACCATGGGTTGCTAACATAGTACCTGTGCCTAAGAAAGACGGCAAAGTGAGGATGTGTGTTGACTACCGGGACCTGAACAGAGCCAGCCCGAAAGATGATTTCCCATTACCTCACATTGATGTATTGGTTGATAATACGGCTCAGTTCTCGGTATTCTCCTTCATGGACGGATTTTCAGGATACAATCAGATCAAAATGTCACCTGAAGACATGGAGAAGAAAACTTTCATCACACCCTGGGGCACGTTCTGTTACAAAGTGATGCCATTCGGATTGAAGAACGCTGGTGCAACATATCAACGGGCTATGGTAACATTATTCCACGATATGATCCATAAAGAAATCGAGTGTTATGTGGATGACATGATTGCCAAGTCCCTCACAGAAGAAGACCACCTGGTAAATATGCTGAAGTTATTCAAGCGTCTGAGGAAGTACCAACTGAAGCTGAACCCCAACAAAGTGCACATTCGGGGTGCGATCTGGTAAGCTGCTGGGTTTTATTGTAAGCGAGAAAGGGATTGAAGTTGACCCTGATAAAGTCAAAGCCATTCAAGAGATGCCTGCGCCGAAGTCTGAAAAAGAAGTTCGAGGGTTTCTAGGTAGATTGAACTACATCTCAAGGTTCATATCTCACCTTACGGCAACCTGTGAACCCTTGTTTAAGCTGTTAAGAAAGGAACAAACGGTCAGGTGGAATGAAGACTGCCAGAAGGCTTTTGACAAGATCAAAGAGTATTTACAAGAACCTCCAATCCTTATGCCTCCAGTTGAAGGAAGACCTCTGATAATGTACTTGACAGTATTAGAAGAGTCGATGGGGTGTGTGTTGGGCCAGCATGACGAGTCTGGTCGAAAAGAGTATGCAATATACTACCTAAGCAAAAAGTTTACCGACTGTGAACAACGTTATTCACTGCTCGAGAAAACTTGTTGTGCTTTAGCGTGGGCTGCTCGCCGACTAAGACAGTATATGTTGACCCACACTACCTTATTAATCTCAAAGATGGACCCAGTCAAGTACATTTTCGAGAAGCCAGCTCTTACCGGACGGGTTGCAAGATGGCAAATGATTCTCACAGAATATGACATTCAGTACACATCTCAGAAAGCCATCAAGGGCAGTGTATTGTCTGAATATCTTGCTGAGCAACCTATTGATGACTACCAGCCCATGAGATTTGACTTCCCTGATGAAGACATCATGTTCATAAAAGCAAAAGATCATGAAGAGCCTATTCACACTGAAGGGCCTGACCCGGAAGAAGAATGGACTATGATGTTCGATGGGGCTGTTAATATGAATGGTCGTGGTGTTGGTGCAGTACTCATTACACCTAAGGGAGTTCACATGCCTTTCTCGGCAAAACTCACCTTCAACTGCACTAACAACAAAGCTGAATACGAAGCTTGCATCATGGGTCTTGAGGAGGCCATTGACCTCAGGATCAAAACATTGACTGTATTCGGAGATTCAGCTCTGGTAGTTAATCAAACCAACGGCAAATGGTACACCCACCAGGATCATCTGATACCGTACAGGGATTATACAAGGAGGTTATTGACTTTCTTTACAACGGTCAAGCTTGAGTATATCCCTCGGGACGAGAATCAGTTTGCAGATGCTCTGGCTACCATATCATCAATGATCAAAGTTCAGGCTGCCAACTTTGTACCTCAGATTTTAGTGTCCAGACTTGACAGACCAGCATACGTGTTCGCAGCAGATGTTGTCAAAGATGATAAGCCTTGGTTCCATGACATTAAGTGCTTCCTGGAGGATCAAACATACCCACCTGGGGCAACTTCCAATGACAAGAAGACTTTAAGAAGGCTTGCTGGTAGTTTCTTTCTGAACACTGATGGTTCCCTGTACAAAAGAAACTTTGATATGGTACTCCTCAGATGCGTTGATAGAACAGAAGCAGACTTGTTGATACACGAGGTGCACGAAGGATCCTTTGGTACCCATGCAGGAGGGCATGCCATGGCTAAGAAATTGCTAAGATCAGGTTATTACTGGATCACAATGGATGCAGACTGTTGTGCCTACGCCAGGAAATGCCATAAATGCCAGATCTACGCGGATAAGGTGCATGTGCCTCCCAATCCTTTGAATGTGATGTCTTCACCCTGGCCCTTTGCCATGTGGGGCATTGATATGATTGGCAAGATCGAACCGACTGCTTCAAATGGCCACAGATTCATCCTGGTAGCCATTGACTATTTTACCAAGTGGGTTGAAGCAGCTTCTTATGCCAATGTTACAAGACAAGTGGTAGCCCGATTCCTGAAGAGAGATATCATCTGTCGGTATGGAGTGCCCGAGCGAATCATTACTGATAATGGTTCCAACTTGAACAACAAAATGATGGCTGAGCTATGCCGGGACTTCAAGATCCAACACCACAATTCTTCTCCTTATAGGCCAAAGATGAACGGCGCTGTTGAGGCAGCTAATAAGAATATCAAGAAGATTGTGCAGAAGATGGTAGTCACCTACAAAGACTGGCATGAGATGCTACCGTTCGCCTTGCACGGGTACCGCACGTCAATCAGGACATCCACTGGGGCAACACCGTATCAGCTTGTGTATGGTATGGAAACAGTCTTACCTGTTGAAGTTGAATTACCTTCCCTACGGGTATTGATGGATGTTAAGCTGAACGAAGCAGAATGGGTTCGGTCCCGATACGAACAACTGAGTCTGATTGAAGAGAAAAGATTGGCTGCAATCTGTCATGGGCAGTTGTATCAAAGAAGAATGAAGAGAGCCTTCGATCAGAAAGTCAGGCACCGAGAATACCAAGTAGGAGATCTTGTGCTGAAAAGAATCCTCCCTCCGCATACAGACCACAGGGGCAAATGGACTCCGAACTATGAAGGACCATTCGTAGTAAAGAAAGTTTTCTCTGGTGGAGCACTGATGCTCAGCACCATGGATGGTGAAGACTTCCCGTCCCCTGTGAATTCGGATGCGGTTAAAAAATACTTCGCATAAAAATGACCCGCTGGACATAAAAACAGAATGTAAGTCCAGGCAAAAATAGGGCATCCCGGCGAGTCAAAAACAGAATAAAAGACTCGGGCAAAAATAAGGGAAATAAACAAAAAAATGTGTACACCCGCTGTGTTGAAAAGCCGCATTGGACAACTCAGGCAAAAATGGGTATCCCGATGGATTGAAAACCCGAAAGGGCGATCCATGCAAAATAAGGGAATAAGCGAACAACTGCATTCTGAATTCATCTGTATCACCTACAACTTGGTAAACCTCGAAAGGATCAAGCTTCTGTCAGAATCAGCCTTCTTCAGAAAGCAAGACGAGAAGAACGTCAAAAGTCATACGAGTCCTAGAAAAAGAGGAAGCTCCTTAAAGCGTCGTCAACATTGCCAGCATTTTTTGTTTCTCAATTTGTAACAATCTCCTCATTTCGGGAGATATGTTTCTTTGACTGTATCTTGCCAATTCAGGGCACACGAATTAATAAAACAGATTTTCAGTCAAGTTTCACCTCGCACACTTCATTTTGTTTGCAAAGAATGTCTGATATCTTTAAAATACTGATTGCATGAATACAGATGCTTATCCTTAAAAAATAAAAACTACGTGCTTGCAGGAAATATACTTACTCTCGGGAGTGTCTCACTCTTATGACGGAGTCCGGTAAGGGATGCCTCGGGATTACTTGTGCGTTTCTCTGTCTTTGCAGGATTGCAGGTATTCAAAGCGCAACATGGGGCACGAAAGCTTCATCCCTGCAAGCTGGCAAATCAACGCTCACTCAGTCTTAGCACCCAAGTGCTTTCTCCCCAGCTGAGTTGCCACTTGTTGTTTCTCCCCAGCTGAGTTGCCATCCGTTACTCCTCCTCATCCAAATACAAAAAGCCAGGGAACCATCTCCCCACAGAGTTTCAGCCTCTATCCAGAAGAGCAACGCATGAAGGGATCACAACAGAGTGCCGAGAGCTTCTACAAACCCCAGCTGGGTCCCTTATTACCAGGATGGGTCTATCAGTGACCCATTTCCCCAAGCAGATACATCTCATCAGATCTACCAACGATCTCATCCCCAGCTGGGATGTCTACTTCAAACAGATCGACCCGAGATCTTCGCAACAACGGGATCCGAATCCCGGATCTTTATCTTTTGCATAATCATAGCATTCGCATCATATTCACACCACAAAGCGTAGCATTCAGTTTAATGCGGAGCATTACGGCAAAAATCAAACATGTAGCATCATCATAAGTCATGGTCTGAATCAAACACTTGTGAATATTGACAATTCATCAGCAGTATACAAAATAACCTTCCAGATTCCCCAGCAAAAGCAGTTGCCTCACATTCACAAACATCAATATATACTCCTTGTGGCACCCGTCCGTGTCATATCCCCAGCAGAAAGCCAAAGCGTCCTCTTTGCACTCACAGATACTTGTATACAATTCCTTGACATCCGTCCATGTCATTTTCCCAGCACAGTAATGTAAACACTTTGTATACCAGATACTTGTTTATACTATACTCTTCTCCTTTTGACACTCGTCCGTGTCACACTCTCTCCAGCAGGTTGAACACTCAAATATACACCACTCATACTTATTTTACTTATACAGATACTCGTCCGTATCTTGTATACGCCATTTATATCCCCGCAGATTCGACACTCGTCCGTGTTCTTTGTTAACCAGTTGGTACTCGTCCGTACCATCATCTCAGAGCATGCGTCAAGCGTTTGTTTTTACCTGATACTCGTCCGTATCACAATCTTAAGGATGCTCGTCCGCATCTTTAATCCATACCCGTGTCAAACACTTTTGTCTTCTTGAATATAGACACTCGTCTATGTCTACTATTCCCCAGAAGAATCCCTTCAGATTCAACACTCGTCCGTGTTCTCTGTTAACCAGTTGATACTCGTCTGTATCATCATCTCTGAACACGTGTCAGTATTTGCTTCTACCTGATACTCGTCCGTATCATAGTCTTAAGGATGCTCGTCCGCATCTTTAATCTATACACATCTAAAACACTTATACCTTTTATTTCTTGAATATAAACACTCGTCCGTGTTTACTATTCCCCAGTAGATCACCAACAAAGCAATTTTATTTTTTATCTGACATTCGTCCTATGTCATGATAAACCCTGAGAGCAGCCGTACCCTGCTAGGTGGTCGTCCTCCACCTCTTGATGATCGTCCTTCATCATGCTCGTCCGATGGCCGTCCCCATCGTTGACCTTTTTATCCGACATTCGTCCTATGTCGTGATATTTGGAAGCCGTCCCCTGCTAGGTGATCGTCCTTCACCTTTTGATGATCGTCCATCATCATTTTACCTAATGGCCGTCCCCATTGTTGATTTTGGTTATCTGACATTCGTCCTATGTCATGATAAACCTTGAGAGCAGCCGTCCCCTGCTAGGTGGTCGTCCTCCACCTCTTGATGGTCGTCCTCCATCATGCTCGCCCGATGGCCGTCCCCATCGTTGACCCTTTATCCGGCATTCGTCCTATGTCGCGATATTTTCGGCAGCCGTACCCTGCCAGGTGGTCGTCCTCCACCTTAGATGACCGTCCCTCATCTTATCCCCAATAGAGCAGCCGTCCCCTGCTAGGTGATCGTCCTTCACTTTTGATGACCGTACCTCATCATCTGTTTATTTCATTTATTCTTTAACCCGATGGCCGTCCCCGTCGTGGTCCCTTTTCTTTTTAGCCCGATGGCCGTCCCCATCTTCGGTTACTTCACTTTATGAACTTGATGGCCGTCCCCGTCATGTTTCATTAATCCCCAGAGAATCTTACAGCTTTATCTTGATGGCCGTCCCCATCATAATCCCTTTTACCCCCAGCATGTCGGCCGTCCCCGTCATTGCTTTATTTGTCTCACTTTTCCCAGCATGTCGGTCGTCCCCGTCATTGCTTTATTTTTCGCACTTTTCAGCATGTCGGCCGTCCCCGTCATTGTTCTTTACCCAGCAGTCGTCCTCTACTCGACGGTCGTCCTCCGTCGCCCATACTTTACAATATACCTTATTTTCCTTTACAATCTATATCCCTTTTCTTCTTCATTTTGTGAGTGCAAATTTCGGACTGTCTTTGGTATTCAACCACAAGTTATCTAGTTTGCCTGTTAAGCCGTCGCTTACATCCTGCACAGCTAACTCATGTTTGAATAGGGGCAGCTGTAAACACCCCAAATTTGCCCTCACCCATTCACACCATGGCTTGTGATCATTTCATATGCATAAACCCAATCATAGCATCTCATACCACATTTTTGATTCATTGCATTGGTTCAAAGTCATCTGCATCTAGGGTTTGTGATCTGAGCAATCCAAGAGCTTCTTGAGCCACCCCAAAGGCCATCAATCACTTTAAAGGGGTCCATGTGTGTTCAAGTATCATATTACATCCTCTCAAAGTCAAGAATGTCAAAAAATCACAAGAATTGAGAATGGTATGGAAGCAGAGCCAGACTTGGCTGCACAGATGACCTAGAATTAGGGTTTTGGTTTCAGAGGCCATAACTCCAATTTTTTTGGTCATTCTTGTTTCTATTGGTCTCTATATGGTATAGGGAGTATGCATATCAATTTTCATGAAGAAATTCCATGGGGAAGTCATCTGATCAAGAGTTGACTTTTCAAGCAAGCCAGTGCAAAATCAGGGCATCTAAGGCCCCCAATGACCCAACCAAAGGGTGTTCTTCATCATTTTGATTGTATATGATCTTTATTTGATCATGGAAGATGTTAGAAGTTCACAAATTTGAAGAATTTCAAGTCTTTTGCAAAGTTGACTTTTTGGGCAAGTTTGACTTTTAATGAAAATGCTATTTTAGGCAACTTTTTCAACCTTTGCTTTTTGATTCAAGAAAGCTTCAAATGGAAAAACTTTGGTCATGAAAGTTGTAGAATGGATCTTTCCCTTTTCAAAAAGTACAAGAACATGACCTAATTCATTTTGGATCAAAAGTTATGGCTTGTCAAAGTTGGCAAAAATCACAAAATTTCAAAGTTTCTACCAAAGAGGTATTTTGCAAAATGACTTGATCAAGTGTTCTAAAGCTATCAAATGCACTTCTAATCTTCACAACATGATCATGCAACACCTAAAATTCAGAATGGGCCAAGGAACTTTGCATTTTCATGCCTTGAAACTCAAGAATTCATAAAGGGGCCAAAACTTCTGAAATTTGCAAAACACATCATAAACTTTATGCAACTTGCTGAATCATCTCAAATCAAGTTCCATGGTTCTCCCTAAACACAGCTGATCACAACCATGCTCCTGTCCTAGCCTGCCACTTGCCCATACCTCCAAGTACAACTTGCTTGACTTTTTGCAACTTGAAGCCATACCAATCCCACAGTGACACAACAACTCTCTGCCCAATCCAGATCTTACAAACACATCCCAAGGCTTCATTTTCATAACACACACAAGGCTGAAACCTCCCACAAGACAGGATTCACAAAATCTCTCCAACTTGCATTTTCCTTCTAAACACTCTCCACAAGCCTCAAACACAAAAACAAACTTCACAAACAATCTCAACTCACTCCACTGATCACAAACCACCCATCACCATAGTCAGAAAGTCCCTGGATCAAAAACACGATTTCAACACACCCTTGACCTAAGTTTCTGCCAACTTTCTCTAGAGGCCACATAAACTCCAACTAAGTGTCAAAAGCTTCTAAGGAGGATCATTGGGACTTGTTTGAGCCAAAGAAGCAGCCAGAAAGCTCCTGAATCGAAAGCTCCATCTCAGATAGCATGATGAACAATTTTTCCAGAACTTTAATTTCTTGTTAGATTGTTGTTTTGTATGTTGCCCTGATCATGGGGATCTATTTACTTTTGAAAATGAGCAAGAAATAAGCATGTTATGATGTTCTGAAAGTTTGACCTAAAAACTTCTTTGATTCGATTCGTGTTTGTGTTTGAAGTTAAACATGATTTTATGCTTGATTCGTGTTTGGGGTGGGTAAGAGATGATTTCTGGAGAGTTAGAGCTTCTAAAATGGCCTGGAGAGGGAGATTGAGTTTTTGGGTGATCGGGGAAGATGACCGGAACACTGTTCCGGTCACCTGATTTTGTTTAGGGTTCAGATTAGGGCACTAATCATAATTAGCGAAATTTGAATATAGGTCGTCCAGATGCGCGCCAGGTCCACTCCCGCGCGTGTGAATTTGAATCTGGGCCCTTGGATGCGCATACTTTCTCATTTTCAGATTAAATCCAATTTTATTTTCTTTTTATTTCATTTAATTTGTCCATTTATTTAAAAATAGCAAAACCTTTTCAAAAATTCTGAAATTTTTTATACAAACTTTTATTTAATTTCAGAAACCAAAAAAATTTTTATTTTTATTTTTTGCATTTAAAAATATTTTTAAATCATTTAAAAGTTTATTTTTAATTAATTAATGAGAATTAATTAATTAAAAATACTTTTAGGTATTTAAAAATCACCAAAAAATTCATGAAACCTTCATAATCATTTAGAAACATTGTCCAACCCTCAAACCAAATTTCTTTTTTGATCTTGATGCATTTTGATAATTTTCCATGGAATTAATTCATTTTCAAGGCATTATTTTGATCCAACCTTCAAAAAATCATTTCTGCCTAACCATTGAGAGTTGGACTTTGATTCTTCTTGCATAGCATTTTGTTTAGCATGTAGTTTGTGAGATTAAATTGGCATGATTTGATCTTGCATTTTCCTTTTGTTTGACATTTTTCTTGTTAAGGTACCCAAAAACCCTAGAAATTTTAGGAAATTCATAACTCTAATTAGGTTAAGAGTTGGAACCTCTCCTTTGGGCAGTGAGTTAGTATAGGTTTAGGGTTCCTTTGAATGCATTTTCAATTTTTTATCTTGATGTTTGCTTCTGATTTTGGTTTTTGTTTGATGCATTGATCATAAACCCTAATTTGGGCTTCCTTTTGCATCCATCTTGCATTTGCATTCATACCTTGACTTGCCATAGCATTTTGTGCATCCATTTGATTCATGTGACATCTTAAGACATATTAGAAGCATGCTTGATCATTGCATCTTGTATTTGCCATGTTGTATGCCATTTGCACTTCATAACTTTTCATGTATGATCATGGTTCTTAACTTGCTTCATTTGCATCCATAAGTTTGTATGATCATCCCCATGTGTTGTTTCATGTTTGCATCATCCCATAGCATCATTATCATCATGTATATGCTTCTGGTTTTGGTTTGCATCATGTCATTTCATCTCATCTTGCATTGCATTGCATTTCTTTCACTAACTTTTCAGGTGGTAAGTCACTTTGAGAAGTGAATTTGCCTTCACTTCTCATAACTTCTTTTCATCTCTCTTATGAATCATTGCTGCATTTTATCTTGTGTTTGAGATTGAGCTTGCTCATTCTTCTCCTTCTTACTTTCTTCCCTCAAGTGACTTGACTTCTTGAATGAAGCAAGTTGCTCTGCTTCTCCTTGTTCCATTCATTTGCTTCCTGGTGGTTCCATTGAAGACTTCTCTTGTAACTTCACAAACCTTAGGAACAACCAAGCATGACAATGATTAGGGTTTTGATTAGTCCCCCCACATAGTTTTACCTTTGTGTCTCTTTGAGTCTTCTCTTCTCATCTCATAATCAGGGACTAAACCCTAAAGGCTTTAAGGCTTTGTGATTAAGCTTATGCCTGCATCCTTCTATTAGGATGGAGTGTATAACTTTAATCCTAAGTGTTAAACCCTTAATGTGTTTAACTCCTTTAATCAATCCACATAATAACCATCAAGACATCACACTTGTAACTTGGGCCTTGCATTAGGGTTCTAATTCTTCCTTAACTGGTTAAGAAGGACTAACCCTAGTGTTAATGGACAAGTCCCCCTCAAGTTGTCTTACAAACCCTAAAAATCACTTCATCATCTTATCATCAATAAAATCCACTTAATAAAGGCTTTGTTTTGTCATGGGTTTAATCCCTAATCATGGATTAAGTTGAGGAGCTTTCCTCAGCTTAAACATTCTCATCTATTATCCTTCTATTAGGATGGTGTAATGAGTCTGTTTAATCCCTGATTATGGCTTAATCTCATTACTTAACACTAAACCAAAACCACAAAAACATCTAAGTAAACAATAAGTAGGTTAATGATTTTAATCCTACACCATGGTGATTAAGGGTGAGAAGCTGACTTCACACTTAAGGTATTCTCATTACCCCTAATCAGAGGGAGGATGTGATGAGTCTACTAACCCATTGGTTTAGGCTTAAGCTCATTAACTTATGACAAACTTCCAAAAGCAATAAAAGACTGAAAACTCAAAAACAAACAATAATCGTCTCCTCCGGGATTCTTTTCTCATCTCATTCACTCACAACCGAGAACTTGCTTCTTCCGTCTAATGCAAGACAGTTTGCACCTGAGCCAGACAGGTCAAACACTTGAGCATAGACAAGTAAGCAGTTCACCAGTCAATTCATCTTTCAGTCTCTTTGGGTCGAACTACGGTGTTCTGACTTCCTCATTGCACGAGAGGATACGTAGGCATAACTTAACAGTTATCGAACAAAAGTCTCTGTATATTCCCCCTCTTCCCAGCCTTATTATTTAAGCCTCATTATCATGAGCATTTCACTCCTGTCCTTACACTGACACTTCACTTATACACTTCACTTCTCTCACACAGACACCTGTACATCCTTTTCCAGCTCTTTATACACAAATTACACTGACACTACCCCTTTAAAACACAAATCTTTTAAGCGTGGATCCCGTCGAGTACGGCGGACAATCTGGGTGCTAATACCTTCCCAGGTTGTAACCAACCCCCTTTCTCAGTCTCTCTGGTTCGCAACTGTCTTATCCATATCTTTCTAGGTCTATGCAGCATTGCCTTTCCTCCGGGATAAAAATGCCTAGCTGGCGACTCTATTCATTCCCTGTGAGTTCACTCCTGTGTGTTCTCACATCCTCCTTTCGCCGACCGTTCGCGTCTGTACCTTTATTTGGGCCATTTGCCATTTATCGGGAGCGACAAGGAGGGTAGTTCAACCTCAACAGGTAGGACAACTTCCATACCATACACAAGCTGATAAGGTGTTGCCCCAGTAGATGTTCTGATAGAGGTTTGGTACCCATGCAAGGCAAATGGTAGAATTTCATGCCAGTCCTTGTAGGTGACTACCATTTTTTGCACAATCTTCTTAATATTCTTGTTAGCGGCCTCAACAACGCCATTCATCTTTAGCCTGTAAGGAGAAGAGTTGTGATGTTGAATTTTGAAGTCCCGACAAAAATCTGTCATCATCTTGTTGTTCAAATTGGAACCATTATCAGTAATGATTCGCTCGGGAACTCCATATCGACAGATTATATCTCTCTTCAAAAATCGAGCTACCACTTGCCTGGTGACATTTGCATACGAAGCTGCTTCAACCCATTTGGTGAAGTATTCATTGGCTACCAGGATGAATCTGTGACCATTTGAAGCAGTCGGTTCAATCTTTCCAATCATATTAATGCCCCACATAGCGAAGGGCTAAGGTGAAGACATTACATTCAAAGGATTCGGAGGAACATGCATTTTATCTGCGTAGATCTGGCATTTATGGCATTTTCTGGCATAGGCACAACAGTCTGCATCCATTGTGATCCAGTAGTAACCCGATCTTAACAATTTCTTTGCCATTGCATGTCCTTCGGCATGGGTGCCGAAAGAACCTTCATGTACTTCGTGCATCAATAGGTCTGCTTCCTTCTTGTCAACACATCTGACCAAGACCATGTCAAAGTTTCGCTTGTACAAAGAACCATCAGTATTGAGGAAGAAACTTCCGGCTAGCCTTCTTAATGTCTTCTTATCGTTTGACGATGCCCCGGGTGGGTATGTCTGAGTTTCCAAGAAGCATTTTATGTCATGGAACCAAGGATTGTTATTAGTGACAGTTTCCACAGAGAATACATATGTCGGTCTATCCAGACTGGATACCAAAATCCGATGTACATAAATAACAGCTTGTACTTTGATCATGGATGAAATGGTAGCCAAAGTGTCTGCAAACTAATTCTCATCTTGAGGGATGTATTCAAGCTTAACTGTTGTGAAGAAGGTTAACAATCTCCTCGTATAGTCACGGTAGGGAATCAGATGCTCCTGATGAGTGTACCACTAGTCGTTGGTCTGGTTGATTACCAAAGCTGAATCTCCGAATACATTCAAGGTTTTGACCCTGAGATCAATGGCTTCCTCAAGACCCATGATACAAGCTTCATATTCTGCTTTGTTGTTAGTGCAGGCAAAGGTGAGCCTTGCTGAGAAAGGCATATGAACCCCTTTAGGTGTAATAAGCACTGCACCAACTCCATGACCGTTGCAATTAACTGCCCCGTCAAACATCATAGTCCATGCTTCTTCTAGGTCAGGCACTTCAGTGTGAATAGGCTCTTCACAATCTTTCACTTTCAAGAACATGATGTCTTCATCAGGGAAGTAAAATCTCATAGGCTGGTAATCATCAATGGGTTACTCAACCAGATAGTCAGACAATACACTGCCTTTGATGGATTTTTGAGAGGTGTACTAAATGTCATATTCTATCAGAATCATTTGCCATCTTGCAACCTTTCCGGTAAGTGTTGGCTTCTCAAATATGTACTTGACTGGATCCATCTTTGAGATTAATAAGGTAGTATGAGTCAACATATATTGTCTTAGTCGGCGAGCAGCCCACACTAAAGCACAACAAGTTTTCTCGAGTAGTGAATAACGTTGTTCACAGTCGGTAAATTTTTTGCTTAGGTAGTATATTGCATACTCTTTTCGACCAGACTCGTCATGCTGGCCCAACACACACCCCATTGACTCTTCTAATACTGTCAGGTACATGATTAGAGGTCTTCCTTCGACTCGAGGCATGAAAATTGGAGGTTCTTGCAGATACTCCTTGATCTTGTTAAAAGCTTTCTGACAATCATCGTTCCACCTGACTGTTTGCTCTTTTCTTAATAGCTTGAACAAGGGTTCGTAGGTAGCAGTGAGATGAGATATGAACCTTGAGATGTAGTTCAATCTACCTAGGAACCCTTGAACTTCTTTCTCAGTCTTAGGTGCACGCATTTCCTGAATAGCTTTCACTTTGTCGGGATCAACCTCAATTCCTTTTTCACTTACATTAAAACCCAGCAGCTTACCAGAACGTACCCCGAATGTGCATTTGTTGGGGTTCAACCTTAACTGATACTTTCTCAGACACTTGACCAACTTCAGCAGATTCACTAAATGATCTTCCTCTGTAAGGGACTTGGCAATCATATCATCCACATAGCACTCGATTTTGTTATGGATCATATCGTGGAATAATGTTACCATAGCCCGTTGGTATGTTGCACCGGCGTTCTTCAGACTGAACGACATTACCTTGTAACAGAACATGCCCCGAGGTGTGATGAAGGTTGTCTTCTCCATGTCTTCAGGTGACATCTTGATCTGATTGTATCCAGAAAATCCATCCATAAAAGAAAATACCGAGAACTGAGCTATGTTGTCCACCAATACATCAATGTGAGGTAATGGGAAGTCATCTTTCGGGCTTGCTCTGTTCAGATCCCGGTAATCCACACACATACGCACCTTGCCATCCTTCTTAGGTACGGGTACAATTTAGCAACCCACGGCGGGTAACTAGTTACAGCGAGAAAACCGGCGTCCCACTGCTTTTGTACTTCGTCTTTGATTTTCATGACCATGTCTGGGCGAGTACGGCAGAACGTCTGTTTAACTGGCTGACAATCTTCTTTCAATGGCAATTTGTGCATGACAATATCCATATCCAGACCTGGCATATCTTGATAGGACCAAGCAAAAATGTCGACATATTCTCAAAGCATACTGATGAGCTGTTCTTTCACCGAAGCTTGCAGATTGGCCCCGATATTCACCTCTTTCACATCTTCCTCGGTACCAAGATTGACAGTTTCAACTTCCTCCTGGTGAGGAGCAATCACTTTTTCCTCTTGTCTCAACAACCTTGCCAACTCTTCACGCAAATCATAGTCTATATCAACCCCTTCATCGGCATGATTAATCGAATTGTCGAAGTCATACGAGGTCATAGCAGTGTCGTTGTCGGTGCAATATGGATGATTATCTCTGCAAGGGCTGAGCAACCCATTGATGATTACCAGCCCATGAGATTTGACTTCCCTGATGAAGACATCATGTACTTAAAAGAAAAAGATCATGAAGAGCATATTCACACTGAAGGGCCTGACCCAGAAGAAGAATGGACAATGATGTTTGACGGGGCTGTCAATATGAATGGTCGTGGAGTTGGTGCAGTGCTCATTACACCTAAAGGAGTTCATATTCCTTTCTCGGCAAAACTCACCTTTTCCTGCACTAACAACGAAGCAGAATACGAAGCATGTATCATGGGTCTTGAGGAAGCCATTGACCTCAGGATCAAGACTTTGAATGTATTCGGAGATTCAGCTTTTGTAATCAATCAGACCAACGACAAATGGTACACTCACCAAGAGCATCTAATTCTGTACCGTGACTATACGAGGAGATTATTGACTTTCTTCACAACAATCAAACTTGAGTACATCCCTCGAGACGAAAATCAGTTCGCAGATGCTTTAGCTACCATTTCCTCCATGATCAAGGTTCAAAC
This sequence comes from Lathyrus aphaca, assembly GCA_963966055.1. Taxonomy (NCBI): domain Eukaryota; kingdom Viridiplantae; phylum Streptophyta; class Magnoliopsida; order Fabales; family Fabaceae; genus Lathyrus; species Lathyrus aphaca. The sequence goes on from OZ014519.1 coordinate 444,510,008, forward strand.
TGCTAATTATGTGCCTCGGATTTCGGTATCCAGACTAGACCGACCAGCATACGTATTCTCCATGGACATTGCTAAAGATGACAAGCCGTGGTTCCATGACATCAAATGCTTCTTAGAGGATCAAACATACCCACCTGGGGCATCATCCAATGATAAGAAGACATTAAGAAGGTTGGCCGGTAGTTTCTTCCTTAATGTTGATGGTTCATTATACAAGCGAAACTTTGACATGGTTCTACTCAGATGTGTTGATAAGAAAGAAGCAGACTTGCTGATGCACGAGGTGCATGAAGGATCTTTCTGTATCCATGCTGGAGGACATGTAATGGCTAAGAAATTATTACGATCAGGTTACTACTGGATCACAATGGATGCAGACTGTTGTGCCTATGCCAGAAAGTGCCATAAATGCCAGATCTATGCAGATAAAGTGCATGTGCCTCCAAATCCTTTGAACGTGATGTTTTCACCTTGGCCCTTTGCCATGTGGGGCATTGACATGATTGGAAAGATAGAACCGACTGCTTCAAATGGCCACAGATTCATCTTGGTAGCCATTGATTACTTCACCAAATGGGTTGAAGCAGCTTCATATGCAAACGTCACCAGACAAGTGGTAGCCATATTTCTGAAAAGAGACATCATCTGTCGATATGGAGTTCTCGAGCGAATCATTACTGAAAATGGTTCCAATTTGAACAATAAAATGATGGCAGAACTGTGCTAGGACTTCAAAATCCAACATCACCACTCTTCTCCTTATAGGCCAAAGATGAATGGTGTTGTTGAGGCCGCTAACAAAAACATCAAGAAGATTGTGCAGAAGATGGTGGTTACTTACAAAGACTGGCATGAGATGCTATTATTTGCCTTGCATGGGTATCGAACCTCAATTAGAACGTCTACTGGGGCAACACCTTATCAACTTGTGTACAGTATGGAAGTTGTCCTACCTATTGAAGTAGAGCTACCCTCCTTATGGGTAATGATGGATGTAAAGCTAGACGAAGCAAAGTGGGTCCGGTCTCGGTATAATCAACTGAATCTGATCGAAGAAAGGAGATTAGCTGCTATCTGTCATGGGCAGTTTTATCAGAAAAGGATGAAGAAAGCCTTCGATCAGAAAGTCAGGCTTCGGGAATACCAAGTAGGAGATCTTGTGCTGAAAAGACTCATTCCTCCTCATACAGACTACAGGGGTAAGTGGACTACAAACTACGATGGCCCATTCATAGTAAAGAAGGTTTTCTCTGGTGGAGCACTGATGCTGACTACTATGGATGGTGAAGACTTCCTATCCCCTGTGAATTCAGATGCAGTTAAAAAATACTTCGCATAAAAAGACCCGCTGGACACAAAAACAGAATGTAAGTCCAGGCAAAAATAGGGCATCCCGGCGAGTCAAAAACAGAATAAAAGACTCGGGAAAAAATATGGGAAAATTGAAAGAAAAAAAAGAGAATGTACACCCGCTGAGTTGAAAAGCCGCATTGGACAGCTCAGGCAAAAATGGGTATCCCGGTGGATTGAAAACCCGAAAGGGCGATCCACGCAAAATCAGGGAATAAGCGAACAACTACATTCTGAATTTGTCTGTATCACTCACAAACACAGCAAACTTCGAAAGGATAAAGCATCAGTCAGAATCAACCTTTTTCAGAAAGCAAGATGAGAAGAACGTCAAGGTCATACAGGTCATAGCAAAGGAAGCTCAGTGGAGCGTCGTCAACATTGCCAACACTTTTACTTTTCTCAATTTATAGAAATCTCCTCATTCCAGGGGATTTGTTTCTTTGACTGTATTTGCCAATTCAGGGCACCCAGATTAATAAAATCATAGTTTTCAATCACACCTCGTTTTGTACATTTTTGTTTCATTTGCAAAATGTCTGATATTCATGATAAAGTACTTGCATAAAACAAATGAGCCATCTTTAATAAATGTGTGCAGGAAATATATTACTTTCAGGAAAGTCTAACTCCTATGACGGAATCCGGTAAGGGATGCCTCGGGATACTTGTGCGTGTCTTTTGTCTAAACAGGTTGCAGGCATTCAATACACAGCATGGGGCATGCCGAGCATCAAATCCTTAGCATACTACTTCCCTAAGAAGGATCTCCCGAGCAATATCTGAATTGCTTTTCCCCAGCGAAGTTGTCAAAGCCTCCTCATCCCCAACGTAAGTATATTCAACAGGAGCTTCCCCAGCCGAGATCCCCACCAGAGTGCCAGATCTCTCATCCTTAGCAAGGATAAAAGAACTATCTCCCTACAGAAGTTTCCATTCTCTCCCCAGAAGAGCAATGCGTGAAACTCTTACACAACAAAGTGACGAAAGTTTCCTTCTCCCCAGCTGAGTTCTCCTTACGGATATATCTACTAATGATCTAGTTTCCCAAGCAGAGCTATACCTCAAGCGGGATCCGAGTCCCGAATTAGTTTCTCTTTGCATAATCATAGCATCAGCATCATATTCACCAAATAAGCGTAGCATTCCATTTAATACGGAGCATTACGGCAAAAATCAAACATTTGCATGATCACAAGTCAGGTTCGAGCCAGTCACCTGCAATTACCATCATTATTTCATCAGCAATGTATAGAAAAACTCATATCTCCTGCAGATATAAGCTAAAGCGTCCCCTTTGCACTCTCAAATACAGATAGATGTACATGCTCTTTTTGACACTCGTCTGTGTCATACTTCCCCAGTAAGGTTGCCAGAACACCTTCTGCAAACAAATACTTGTTCATAACATATTCTTTTCGACACCCGTCCGTGTCATCCTATCCCCACAGAAAGCCAAAGCATATTCTTTGCATTCTCAAAACAAATGTTTATACTTATACATACTTGACACTCATCCGTGTCATACTTTCCCCAGCAGATCAAACACTCGTCCGTGTCTTGCTCATACTTCACCAACAAACCAATACTCACTCATACTTACACAGAAGTTTTCGATACTCGCCCATATCTTGTTTATATATCACTCCTCAACAGATCTAACACTCGTCCGTGTTCTTTGTTAACCAGTTGATACTCGTCCGTATCATCATCTCTGAACACGCGTCAGCGTTTGTTTCTACCGATACTCGTCTATATCATGGTCTTAAGGATGCTCATCCGCATCTTTAATCTATACACATCGTCAAACACTTATACCTTTTTTATTCTTGAGCGTGAGCACTCGTCCGTGTTTACCCTTCCCCAGTAAGTCACCAACAAAACAATTTTTCTTCTATCCGACATTTTTCCTATGTCGTGATACTTTCGGCAGTCGTCCCCTGCCAGGTGATCGTCCTTCACCTTTGGATGACCGTCCCTCACCCTTCCCCAACGGAGTCCCCGTTAATGGAACCCTTTTTCTATCCGACATTCGTCCTATGTCGTGATAAAGAGCAGCCGTCCCCTGCTAGGTGATCGTACTTCACCTTTTGATGACCGTCCCTCATCATTTTATCTGATGGTCGTCCCCATTGTTGATCTTATTATCCGACATTCGTCTTATGTTGTGATAAACCCCGAGAGCAGCCATACCCTGCTAGGTGATCGTCCTTCACCTTTTGAAGACCGTCCCTCATCATTTATCCGATGACCGTCCCCATCATTGACCGTTTCTATCCGACATTCGTCTTATGTCGTGATAAATAGTAGTCGTCCCCTGCTAGGTGACCGTCCTTCACCTTCGATGACCGTCCTTCATCATTTATTTCATTTATTCTTTGAACCGATGGTCGTCCCCATCGTTGTTTACTTTACTTTCCAGGCTTGATGGGCGTCCCCATCATTGCCTTTACTTTGATCCCCAGAGAATCTTATCTCCTTACCTGATGGTCGTCCCCGTCATGGTCTCGTTATTTCCTCAGCTTGTTGGTCGTCCCCGTCATTGCTTTGCTTACCACGTTTATCCCCAGCAGTCGTCCTCTGCTCGTTGGTCGTCCTCCATCGCCTTCATTTGATAATCATAATATACTATCTTTTACAATTTATATCCCTTTTCTTCTTTTATCCAGCGAGTGCAAATTTTGGATTGTCTTTGGTATTCAACCACAAGTTATCTTGTTTGACTGATAAGCCAGGTGTTTACATCCTGCACAGCTAACTCACGTTTGAATAGGGGCAGTTGTAAACACCCCAAATTTTGCCTCACTCATATCACACCATGGCTTGTGATCCTTCATTTTTGTTTCAACATAAGCATACCACATCATTTTGCATTTTTGTTTCACTGCATAAGTTCAAGTTCATCTGCATCTAGGGTTTGTGATCTGAGCAATCCAAGATTCCATCTGAGCCACCCCAAAGGCCTCAAAGCATTCCAAGAGGGTCCATGTGTGTTCTATCATCATATTATTATCCTCAAAGTTCATGGAAGTCAAGGGATCACAATAACCGATAAAGGCATGGAAGCAGAGCTAGGGTTTTCACTACACAGATGACCAAAATTAGTTTTTTGGTTTCAGAGGCCTTAACTCCAAATTTTTGGGCCATTCTTGTTTCTAATGTTCCTAATATGTCATAAGGATCATGTGTACCAAGTTTTATGAAGAAACTCATTGTGGAAGTCATATGTTCACTGGGTAACGTCATGAGCAAGTTAAGTCAAAATCAGGGCATCTGAGGCCCCCAATAATGGAACCAGAGGGGTATTTTCATCAAATTGAAGTTATATTTTCTTTATTTGATCTTAGAAGAGGTTGGAAGTTCACAAGATTGAAGAATTTTGATCCATTTTCAAACTTGCCAAAAAAGCAAATGACTTGAAATGCAAACTTTCCATTTTGGGAAAGTTTTTCAACCACCTCTTTCTTAACCAAAAATGCCTCAAATGAAACATTTTTGGTCATGAAAGTTGTAGATTAGGTCTTTCCCTTTTCAAAATGTACAAGAACATGTTTTAATTCATCCTAGAACTCAAGATATGGCCTTTCAAATTTGGCAAAAATCCTAAAATTTCAAGTTTCATGTCAAAGAGGGATTTTGCAAATTGGCATATTCAAGCATTCTAATGACTTCAAATGGACACAAACATTTCACAATATGTCAATTGAACCTCTAAACATCAGAATTGTGCATTGAACCATGTGTTTTCATTACTTGAACTTCAAGAAATTAAAAAGGGCCAAAACTTTCAAGAATTGCAAAATGGTATGAAACTCTTCATCCACTTGTGCCAGCTCATGTAATCTGATTCTATGGCTCTCCACAAAGTCAGATAAGGCAAATCCACCCTTTAGATCACTCCTGTCCCAGCCCATACCTCAAGTACACATAAGTTGACATTTTTTCATTTCCTCCCATACCAATCAAACTGAGCCACCACCCACTCTCTGACCAATCACAACCTCTTATGAAAACCCTAAGGAAACCTTTTCATAACACATTGAGGCTTGAATCCATACACACACTCAGAATCATAAAAACCTCAAGAAACCGTCCCTTCATCGAATTTCATAACACAGCCAACAAAAATCACAAACTCTTCCACCAATCAACTCAGCATCACCCTAGGATCATTTCCCACCCATCACCATAACTTAAAACACAACCAAACACAAATACGATTTCTGTAAGTTCAGAAACAAAGCACTCCAAATAGCCACTCTAAGCTTCATTCAAGCTTGCCAATAGCTGCAGAAGGTCAAAGGGGAGTGGATTGCACAAAGGGAGAGCTCTGAAAGTCCAGATTGCAAAGCTCCAACTCAGGTAGTCATCAAGAACATTTTTTCCAGAAATGTGTTTTCATGTTAGAGAATGATTCCTCATGCTTCACTGATCATGCTAATGTATTTACTTTTGAAAATGGTTGAGTTTTAAGCATTTCATGGTGTTCTGAAAATTTTTCCATTTTTGATGTTTTCATTCGAATCTTGTTGATGATGATTGATAAATGATTTTTTAGGCTGGATTATTGTTTAGGGTAGTTAGTTGATTAATTATGGAGGTTTTGGGGGCTTGGGGTGGTGATTTGAGGAAGTTCAGGTGAGGGGTTGGCCGGAGAAGATGATCGGAGGTCTTCTCCGACCACCTGAGAGTGATTAGGGCTAAACCCTAATTATCTGCCCAGATGCGTTTGTGGCCGTTAGATGAGGATTAGGGTTAGTGAGCGTGTGGTCCAGATGAGTCATTAATTTTTAATCCTGATTAATTAAATTCAAAACGTAATTAAAGCCCAGTTTGAATGTGGACCATTGATCTGCGCGCGCAGTCAATTCCCTCCAACCCAGTTTAAATCTCAACCTTAGGATCTGCATACTTTCATTTTGATTCATTTTTAATTCATTTTATTTCTATTTTTCTTGCATAATTAATTTAAAATACCAAAAAGCATCCCAAAAATATTTTCTTTTGCATTCTGACTTTAAATATTTTTCTCATTCAAAAAATGATTTTTATTTTATTTTTTGCATTAAAAAAGCATTTTTAAAATATTTAAATGTTATTTTTAATTAATTAAAGTCTTTGAATTAATTAAAAATACATTTAGGTTTCTAAAAGTCACCAAAAAAATCATGAATCATCCCAATGCATTTAGAAACATTTTCAAACTCTTAACACAAATTTCATTTTAGGTTTGATCATAATTTGTGAATTTTCTTTGAATTAAGGGTCATTAAAATCACAATTTTGAACCCTAGCTTTAAAAAATCATTTCTGCCTAACCAAGAAGAGTTTGAAGATGGTTCTTTTTGTATTGTGTTACATATTGCATGTAGTTTATAGGACATTTTCCTCATGAATTTATCTTTCATTTTCAATTTAATTTGCATTTTCCCCTTTGAACCATCCAAAAACCTAGGAAACTTAGGAAAATCATAACTTTTGATTGGTTAGGCTTCTGACCTTCTCCTTTAGGGTGTGACCTAGTATGGGATTAAGGTTTGTTTGAGCTTGGTTTTATTTTTTTATCATGTCATATGCTTCTCGTTTGTTCATTTGCATCTCATACTTCCATATAACCCTAATTTCTCATGTTCACTTACATTCACCTTGCATATGCATCAACATATGAACTTGCCATGACATTTCTTGCACTCATATGTCATCTTAGACACCTTAGAACATGTTAGAACCTTGCCCAATCATTTCTTCATTCATTTTCCATGATTTGCATTCATTTCATTTCATTGACTTTCATGTGTTTTCAAACTTCAAAGCATGCTTACATGACATCTCATTCTTGTATGATCATACATATACACTTTGTATGCCTTTGCATCATCTCACATGACATTAACATTGCATAAACACTTCTGACTTTGGTCATTTCATCTCATTTCATCTCATTCCATTTCATTTCTTTATGCTTTATATCTCATGCATTCATACTAACCATTTCAGGAGCTTTTGGTAAGTTATTTTGAGAAGTGGATTTGCCTTCACTTCTCACTTCTCCTTATCTCTTTCATTTGCATTTTGTTTGTCTTTTAAGTGAACTTGTTCACTTGTGTTCTCTCTCACTTTCCCTGTTTAAGTTACTTATCTTCTTCATTGAAGTAAGTAACTTATTCTTCTACTTCCTCCTCCTCTCATCTGCTTCTTCCATTAGTGGCTTCCTTGAAGATATTTCTTAAGCCTTACAAAACATAGGAACATCCAAGCATGATAATGATTAGGTTTGTGATTAGTCCTCCTTAGCTTTTTACCTTTGAGTCTCCTTGAGTCTTTCTTCTCACCTCAATAATCAGAGACTAAACTCTTAAAGTTTTAAGACTTTGGAATTAGGGTTATGCCTGCATCCTTCTCTTAGGATAAAGTGTATAACTTTAATCCTAGGTGTTAAACCTTTAATTTGTTTAAACCTCTTAATCAAATCATCTAAATAACCATCAAGACTTTATCTTGTAACTTGGGCCTTACATTAGGGTTCTAATTCTTCCTTATGGTTAAGAAGGACTAACCCTAGTGTTTAATGGACAAGTCCCCCTCAAGTTGTCTTATAAATCATAAAATACACTTCTTAATCTCATCCCTTAATTAAAATCCACTTAATAAAGGTTTTTTATATAATGAATTTAATCCCTAACCATGGATTAAGTTGAGGTATCTTCCTCAGCTTAAGTGTTCTCATCTATTATCCTTCTATTAGGATGGTGTAATGAGCCCACTAATCTGTGATTAGAGATTAAACTCATTACTTAACACTAAACAAAAACCCAAAAAACATCTAATTAATCACAAGTAGGTTCATGATCTTAATCCTACATCATCATGGTAATTAAGTTGAGATGCTTATCTCATACTTAAGTAGGCTCATTATCCCTAATCAGGGAGGATATAATGAGTTTACAAGCCCACTGATTTAGGCTTAAGCTCATTAACTTATGAAAAACACCAAAAACAATAACAAAACTGAAAACACAAAAATAAACAATAATTGTCTCCTTTGGGATTCTTTTCTCATCACAGTCATTCACAAACGAGAACTTGCTTCTTCCGTCTAATGCAAGACAGTTAGCACTCGAGCCAGACGAGTCATACACTTGAGCATAGGAAAGCAAGAAGTTCACAGTTAATTCTTCCAGTCTCTTTGAGTCGAACTACGGTGTGCTGACTTCCTCATTGTACGAGAGGGTACGTAGGCATAACTTAACAGTTATCGAACAAAAGTCTCTTTCAGCATTCTTTTCAAGCCTCAGTTCCTGAGAATTTCACTACCCTTTGCACTGACACTTGTATATTCTTTTCCAACTTTTGCATACATATAGCACATACCCTTACCCCCTTTAAACACAATCTTGTAAGCGTGGATCCCTTCGAGTACGACGGACAATCTAGGTGCTAATACCTTCCCAGGTTGTAACCAACCCCCTTTCTCAGTTTCTCTGGTTTGCAACCGTCTTATCCACCTTTTCTTAGGATTATGCAGCATTACCTTTCCTTCGGGATAAAAATGCCTAGCTGGCGAATCTATTCACCTTTATTTTATTTTCTCTCTTCGCCGAATGTTGGCGTTTGCACCCTATTTGACCCGGTGTCTTTTTGGGGGAGCGACACCTCCCCTTAAGGTTCCTTTCCCTTTACAATTTCTTCAACTCCTCGGTTGAATACTCATCCACTTCTAGTGACGCGAATGATATCAGCAACACTGACAAGACATGGTAAGGGTACTTCCTTCCCTCCTTCCATAATTGTTTGTACGTACTTATACGAAATTGCTTTCTCTAAAGCATAAGGCACTGAGCCAGGAAAGTAGATGACCAAAGGGGTTAGACGAGCCTTTCGACTATCGAAAGTAACCTTTATCAATGTTGGCTTGGCGATTTTTCCTCTATGAAATGGAAATTCCAAGCATTTCTTTTCTTCCATCAAAGAGATTATATTGAAAATCTCTTTGTCGGTTTCATAGTCCATAGGTTCGACTACTGAAACTTCTCGTATCATGTTAATGAGATGTGACTCTTGGAGACGAATGACACCTTGTTCCATTTGATCTCGGAGATCCATGCGTACTATGATACATCCTTGTTTATCCGTTGAACAAACCTCGCAATGTTCATAACTGTGAGGTGGCAAAAGACTGTATCTACTTTGTATATGATGCATCTTGACTTTGCCTGAATCTTGTATCCTGGCGTCGAAATTTTTTCGTCTAGTCGGAGTACCATTGTTAAGACTAATCTGACCAGTTTCTTTGTCCATGTAAATTGGAAGCCAATAATGGTCTAATAAAGCTTGAAGATCTCTTTGCATTGTTGTGCACCCTTGATTACCTTCAGAGCAACCTTTGAAGTTTCGATAATCTTGCATTGATAAGAATCTAAGTTTGACGTGCTTGGAGTTCCATTTGACTAAATTGGTATTCATTATGTGAATGTTGAAGATTTGAACCATGTTGATATTGGGATCATCCATTTCTCGGAAATCTTGAATCCATCCTAAATCCATTTACCGTTGAAGCGCTTCCTATACAAAGGATAAACCTTGATCATTTGTTGAACAGACAGAGTGATCTTGATAGTCGTGTCATGGTAAATTATGATTTAGAATTTGTCTGGAATGCAGTGCAACCAAATTGACATTCATTGCTCGGATGTCGAAATTTTGAATAATTCCCGCAGGAGCAGAGAATAAATTAACTCCTCGGGTTTCCTAATCTTGAATCCAGTTGACCGACGCTTTATCATGTCACGGTAATGGATTTGTTTAAAAATTCGGGTTAATATCATTGAAAGATAAAACTTTGTTCCTGACGAGTTTCTGAATGTCGTACTTGAAAGCTAGGTAATTTTCAATGTTATGCCCCTTTCATCCTTGATGATAAGGACATGATTGATCATCTTTATACCATGGAGGGGGATTAGCAGGAATCACAACAGGAGTCCTAGTATAAATATGCCCTTTGCTTAGTAAGAGTGGAAAGAAATTAGCATATGTTGCAGGTATATGGTAAATTGTTGGAGCCCTAGGATACCTGTTGTTGTTGAATTATGAACAAGCTTGTTGATAAGTCTACTGCCTTTGTTGATATTGTTGTTGATTAAGAGAGCTTCGAATGATCTGAGGTTGATACGTTGGACCTACAGCTGAGGTAATAACAGGAGATACCTTCGCCGCTTGATAAGGTGTAAATCTTTGTCACTGTTTACCCAGAGATATGTTACTGATGTCATATTCCTTCTTCTTCGGAAAGGAACCCCCATATCTTTTTCTTGAACTTGAAGGTTCAACATCCTTCCTTAAAGTCCTTCTCTTACTGCCTCTTCTAAACGAACTCCAATGTTTACTATCTCGGTAAAATCACTCGGTGTGCTGGCAACCATCCATTCATAGTAGAATGAACTCAACGTCTTGAGGAAGATTTTTGTCATTTCTTTCTCTCCGAGAGGAGGAGAAATTTGAGCAGTAATTTTACGCCATCTTTGCGCTTACTCTTTGAGCAGCAATTACTCTGAGTTGGTCCAGGTCAGGAGCCATATCCAAATTGAATATGTAATATTTGATGAACGAATTGTTGAAATCTCGGAAATAGTTGATATTTGTAAGATTGAGCTTCATGTACCAACGAAGCCCTTCCCCAGTCAAGTTATCCTGAAAGTAATGAATCTGTAGCTTTGTCCGTCTGAGTGGACATTTTTGGGCGTACATTGTTAAATGACTTTGAGGGAAAGAATCACCCTTGTATTTCTCAAATTCTAGTACTTTGAATTTGTGCGGTATTTGAACATTTGGGACTAAGCAGAGATCTAGCGTGTTGCTTAAAAAAAAACTCTTGTCCTCTAAGAGACTGTAATTCCTTCTACATTACTGCAAACTATTTTTGGAATTCGTCCATTCTTTAGTTGATTCATCCCCCTTCACCTGGAGCAGGAGAGTACCTTCGGCTTTCCGAGGTAATGTGTACCTGTGGAGCTGACACAACTTGTACTGCAGTCGGAACTTCAGATACCGGGAGTTTGTAACCTCCTGGTATGACATTATTTGCTAGTGCATCTTCGAGAGTTCGAAGTTTGTAACATGTAAACTAGACGTTCCTGCGGCAATCCTCAATTTTTCAGCTAGTCGGGTGTAAACACCCCAAATTTTCCCTCACTAAGTTCACACCATGGCTTGTGATCTTTTCATTTGCATAAGTTCAATCATAGCATCTCACATTGCATTTTTACTTCACTGCATTGGTTCAAAGTCATCTGCATATAGGGTTTGTGATCTGAGTAATCCATGAGCCATCTAAGCCACTCCAAAGGTCTTCAATCATCTCAAGAGGTTCCATGTATGTTCAAGCATCATATTATATCCTCCCAAGATCAAGGAAATCAGAAAATCACAAGAACTGAGAAAGGCATGGAAGTAGAGCCAAGCTTAACTGCATAGATGACCTGAAATTAGGGTTTTTGTTTCAGAGGCCATAACTCAAAATATTTTGGTCATTCTTGTTTCTATTGGTCTCTATATGATATAAGGATCATGCATACCAATTTTCATGAAGAAATTCAATGGGGAAGGCATCTGATTAATATATGACTTCTTGAGCAAGTCAGTGCAAAATCAGGGCTTCTGAGGCCCCCAATCATCCAACCAAGGGGTCTTCTCCATCATTTTGGGTGTATATGATCTTTATTTGATCTTAGAAGAAGTTAGAAGTTCACAAAATTGAAGAATTCCAAGCCATTTGCAAAGTTGCCATTTTGGGAAAGTAACTTGTAATGCAAACTTGCCATTTTGGGAAAGTTTTTCAACCTCCTCTTTTTGATTCAAAAATGCTTCAAATGAAAACTTCTTGGTCATGAAAGTTGTATATTGGATCATTCCCTTTTCAAAAAGTACAAGAACTTGATCTAATTCATCATAGAACTCAAGTAATGGCCTTGCAAAGTTGGGAAAAATCACAAAATTTCACTTATGTACCAAAGAGGGAAACTTGCAAAAACTCACGTCAAGCCAATTTGTGACCTCAAAGTGACTTCTAGCCATTACACAAACATCATACATGACCTATAATTCATAATTGCCCAAAGAATTCTCAAGTTTCATGCCTTGATCATCAAGTATTTCAAAAGGGGCCAAAACCTTCACAATTTGCAAAACCACCCTCAAACTTCATCCCACTTTCTATCTTGCCCCAATCTGAATTCCATGGACCTCCCTAAAGCCAGTTGAGAAGGACATGCCCTTGTCCTTGGCCTGCCATGAGCCCATACCTCCAAGGACAACTTTGTTGACTTTATGCAAAATGAGCCATACCAATCACACTGCTCCATAACAACTCTCTGCCCAATCAGAACATGTTATGTGGACCTAATGCAACTCAACACACACAAGAACACAAGCTGAATCCTCCCACAACACAGCATTCACCAAAACTCCCTCTTATGCATTTCTCTTCGAAACTCATAGCTCAGCCAACAAATCTCCAAACTTTTTCCACCATTCAACTCCACATTCATCACTGATCATTTCCCACCCTTCATTTTGCCTTTAAACACCCCATATCAAAAATATGATTTTCACCTCCCTTGACCTGAGCTTCAGCCAACTTCACATAGAGGCCATATAAACTCCAACCAAGCATTGCAAACTCTTGAGGGAGATCATTGGAGGGGTTTTGAAGCAGAGAAGCAGCCAGACATTGCCATTTTCGAAAGCTTCAATTCAGGTAACCTCAAGAACAAATTTCCCAGAAACATGATTTTAGGTTATAGATTTGTTCCTCATGTTGCACTGGTCATGCTAATGCTTTTCTTTTTGAAAATGGTTGAGTTTTAAGGATTTTATGTTGCTCTGAAACTTTGCCCGTATAATGTGTTTTGATTCGATTCTCATGATTTACGAAAAATAAATGAGTTTTGTTGTGTGGTTTGTGTTTAATGATGTTCAAGGAATGATTCTGGAGAGTTTGATGAGTTTTTGTGGCGTTTTGAGAGAGATTGAATGAGAGGCTGGCCGGAGAAGATGACCGGAACACTGTTTCGGTCACCTGAAAGTCATTAGGGTTCAGATTAGGGTTTAATTGTGTAATTAGCGTAGTTTGAATGTGAGCCGTCCAGATGCGCGCGTGGTCTTTCCCTCCCTTTCCAGATTCAAATCACAGCCCTTATATCAGCATACTTTCTATTTAATTAGTTTTTATTTCATTTTTTCCCATTTAAATTGCACGAATTTTTAAAAATAGCAAATGACATCAAAAAATTCTGAAATTTTTTATCCAAACCTTTATTAATTTTCAGAACCCAAAAATATTTTTATTTTTATTTTTTGCATTAAGAATTATTTTTAAATCATTTAAATGATTATTTTAATTAGTTAATGAGAATTAATTAATTAAAAATACATTTAGGTATTTAAAAATCCCAAAAAAATTCAGAGAACATTTTAAAACATTTAGAAACATTTACAAACTCACAAAACAAATTTCTTTTTGGTTTTGATCATACTTTGATAATTTTCATTTGAATTAGGGTTCTTTAATTTGAATATTTTTAACTCTAACTTCAAAAATTCATAACTTTTGATCCAAGTTGAGTTTGTGAATGATTCTTTTTGCATTGTGTTAAGCATACTTTCAAGCATCTAGAAACATTTTTGTTTCATTTTTATCTTTCATTTTCCATCTGTTTGGCATTTTCCCTTTAGGATCATCCTTAAAACCCTAGAAATTTAGGAAAATCAAAAGTCCTTTAGGGTTTAGCTTCTGACCTCCCCCTTTGGGAAGTGAACTTGTATAGGTTTAGGGTACCTTTGATCCCATTTTCAATTTTTTATCTCATGTCTTGCTTCTGATTTTGAATTTTGCATTGCATCTTGTACATAAACCCTAATTTTTGCCTTCATTTGCATTCATTCTTCATATGCTTGCATACATGAACTTGCCATGACATTTTGTGCATTCACATGACTTCTAAGACATCTTAGGACACATTAGACTCATGCTTGATCATTTCCTCATCCATTTGCCATGTTATGCATCCATTGCATTTCATAGGTTTTCATGAACTTTCATGCTTCTTACATGTCTCATCTGCATTCCCATCCCTTGTATGAACATTCATATCTCTTGGCATTCTTTCATACCATCTCACAACATCATTTGTATCATGCATATGCTTCTGGCTTTGGTTTTCATCTTTTCATTTCATCTCACTTTCATTTCATTTCCTTTTGCTAACTTTTCAGGTGGTAAGTGTTTGGGAAGTGAATTTGCCTTCACTTCCCATAATCTCTTCTCATCCCTTTTATGCATTCATTGCTGAATTTTTACTTGTGTATTAGAGTGAGCTTGCTCATTCATGTTCCCTCCCCTCTTTCTTTCCTCAAGAAACTTATCTTCTTAAGTGAAGTAAGTTGTCTTGCTTCTTCTTGCTTCTTCTTGCTTCTCCTTCCTTCATCATGCTTCTTCCATGGTGGCTTTCCCTTGAAGATCTCTTGCAAGCCTCACAAACCCTTGGAATACCCAAGCATGATCACAATTAGGGTTTGATTAGTCCCCCATTAGTTTTACCTTTGTGTCATCCTTTGTGTCTTCTCTCCTCATCTCTTAATCAAGGACTAAACCTTAAAGGTTTTAAGACTTTGTGATTAGGGTCATGCTTGTATCCTTCTATTAGGATGGAGTGTATAACTTTAATCCTAAGTGTTGAACCCTTAATGTGTTTAAATCCTTTAATCAATCCATTTAATAATCACTAAGACATCAAGCTTGTAACTTGGGCCTTGCATTAGGGTTCTAATTCTTCCTTAATTGGTTAAGAAGGACTAACCCTAGTGTTAATGGACAAGTCCACCTCAAGTTGTCTTACAAACCACAAAATCCATTTCTTAATCTCACCATTAACTAAAATCCATTTAATAAAGGTTTTGTTTTGTCATGAGGTTAATCCCTAATCATGGATTAAGTTGAGGAGCCTTCCTCAGCTTAAATGTTCTCATCTATCATCCTTCTATTAGGATGGTGTAATGAACTCATTAAGTCCTTGATTATGGCTTAAACTCATTACTTAACACTAAACAAAAACTCCAAAAAAACATCTAAATAAATGCAAGTAGGTTAATGATCTTAATCCTACATCAAGGTGGTTAAGTGTGAGGTGTTTATCTCATACTTAGGGTATTCTCATTACCCCTAATCAGAGGGAGGATGTGATGAGCTTACTAACCCTTGGTTTAAGCTTAAGCTCATGTTCTTATGACAAACACAAAAAGCAATAAAAGATTGAAAATATCAAAAACAAACAATAATCGTCTCCTCCGGGATTCTTTTCTCACCTCATTCACTCACAAACGAGAACTTGCTTCTTCCGTCTAATGCAAGACAGTTTGCACCTGAGCCAGACAGGTCATACACTTGAGCATAGACAAATAAGAAGTTCACAAGTCAATTTATCTTCTAGTCTCTTTGAGTCGAACTACGGTGTTCTGACTTCCTAATTGCACGAGAGGATACGTAGGCATAACTTAACAGTTATCGAACAAAAGTCTCTGTATATTCCCCCTCCTCCATCATTATTCTTTAAGCCTCATAGTCTTGAGCTTCACTCCTTCCTTACACTGACACTTCTTCACTTCACTTCACATTCCTTTTACATTGACACTTGCATTCTTTTCTAGCTTTTACACACAAAATAGCACCGACACTACCCCTTTAAGCACAAATCTTTTAAGTGTGGATCCCGTCGAGTACGACGGACAATCTGGGTGCTAATACCTTCCCAGGCTGTAACCAACCCCCTTTCTCAGTTTCTCTGGTTCGCAACCTCCTTATCTATCTTTCCTAGGTCTATGCATCATTACCTTTCCTTCGGGATAAAAATGCCTAGCTGGCGACTCTTTTCAGTTCACCCTTGTGTTCTCTCCTTTCGCCGACCGTTCCCGTATGTACCCCTCTTGACCAGGTGTCATTTGGTGGTAGCTACATCAGGGATCACATCCTTCCGAGATAAAACCAGGTGGCATGCCCCAAGGACGATCCTTTGGCATGGTGAACCTCAGATCCTTATACGGTACCTCTTCAATCGGTGCAGACACGACTTCTGATATCACTGTTCTTTGGTGCAGATTCTGAGCTACAATCAGATCTTCGACAATTTCTTTGAGCCTTTGCATAGTTGAATTCATACTAGACAACTCCTCTTTTAGCTCTTTTTCTTCTCGTCCTCGAGGTCTTCCATTCTTTTCTCGCGACCGGCCCGAGTATTGTACGAATGAGACAAATTGACTTCTAAAAGAAGTGCAAGAATAAGACTTGATGAAAGAAAATGCATATGATTCAAATGATGAATGAAAATTCAATGATTAAAAATATTTTTTAATTTCCTCCTTTATTTAAAGAAATAACTGATTGAACAAATTTTTTCATAATATCGTACAAAAAAATTTAGTGAACTGAAACAAGTTACATCCACAATACATTATTCAAAATGCAGAAAAGAAACTTAAAACTCTAAAGCTCTCTTTGTTGGGACTTCAGTTTCTTGATGATCGTCTTTCTGCCTCTTGACCGGGGCTTCCTCCAGATCTTCATTTCTTTTCCAGATGTAGAAGGTTTCGATGTAGCCCTGAACAGGCAACTGCTCCTCCTTTTCTGTGACGTGGTACTAAAGTACCTAAATGAGTGCATCCTTTTCCTTTAGGAGACTCTGAATTTTAGCATTCTCTAGGCTGAGAATCTGATATTTTTTTTCCAGGAGTTTCTGTCCCTTTGCATTTTGTTGAAAGCTATTTGAAGCTTTTTTGTGTCATTCATGAAGTAGAGAATAGTTTCTTTTAGTTGAAGCACTCCTTGTCGAGGGTAAGGCTGTCTAGTCTGGTTGATCTGGCTTGTACCCAGTGGAGATAAGGATCCAAAGTGATACAATTTTGTTTTCCCAGAGATTATATTCCTTTATTTTTAACATGTTTCCAAACATGCACAATTTCTTCTCTTATAGTCCTACGCTCTCCTCCTTCTTCGGAGAAAAGACATACCATCTAATCATTGATGGGGATATCTCTCATCGGGTATCCCATCGGGCGTTGAGCTAACTTTGGTGACAATTAATCCCTTGCTTGGTACCAATGAGAGGTATATTATGGAAATTACCACAACTGGTGATGATCATGATTCCTTCATAGACTGGATTGGACCAACTGATGTCTGAATTGGTCAATGACAAGATCTTTTGAGACCAGTGATTTCCACTTTTAGTTTCCCAAATTTATGATGACTTGGGTAAGTGGGAAGTGAACCATTTATAGAGAATTGGTACACAACAAGTGATCATTCCTCCGCTACATAAATTCTTCAAGTGAATAGAGTTGTAAGCATCTGCGAGCAGTGTATGAACTGGGTTTATGATCAGAAAGATCATTATCACACTGATCTCAACAAAGTTTTCTACATTGAGGAAACGGAATATCCCATAGATGAGCAATGCAAATATGACTTTGAATTCAATATTATTTCCAATACTAAAGAAGTATAGTTCTCTTTCAATTAGAAATTTGGAGGGCATACCCTCGACTCCTCCTTTGGTAGTCCAATGAGCCTTAACTTCTGACTCTTCCAAAGCAAGATTCCTGGCAATTGTTGATTCTCTCGGCATTCTCTCGGCATTGAAAATACTCTTCCAATGTTGGGTAGAGTTGATAGTTGGGATATGTGAAGCAGTGGTACATCGGGTCGTAGAACTGGACCAGTATGCAAGAAAATCGTCTACCATGTTGTTTTTGAGTAGGGACAAAAGTTCTCCAAACATTTCCCTGAATGATTCTATATTTGTGGCAAGCTTTCCTAGCTTTCTCAGACCATCCAATCTCAGATTCTTGAATGTAAACTTGTGGGTTTTCCGTCGCCCAAAGTCCATTTCGAAAAGACTGATACTGTGAAACAAACGTTCGTTCAGTTCTTTTAAAGGAGAAAATTATGATGATTTTTTTTGAAAAAATGATTTTCTTTTGATGAATGCATGAATGCAACACACAAAAACATGGTGAAACACATGGGTTCAAAGGTTCGTTGTCATGAGGCTAGAGCTCTACCCATTCCCAATGTTTATACTATGGTAAATATTTTTTACCTGTAGATCATGTAACTCAAGGTCAAAGGGTAAATGTTTACTAAATCCTCAGTATTATGAGTATGAAATTTGAAATCGCCGAGTTTTCGTGGAGTACACTATAAACATCGATTTCACACCAGATAACTTGACTGATTCAGGGACTTTTGAGGTTTCACCTATTTGGGATTAAACTCCCTACAAGTTATCTCAATTATGACCTACCTATCTTAGAGTGTACTCGAGCTCACCCAGATGTAGATTAATCACATTCCCATTTTGAGAAACCACCCCAAAGGATATCAATTGAACATATATTTTGCAGAAACATAAACATAAAGAGATATAAGATCAAATTATAAAAGCAATATATACATGTTCATAAACTTATGGTTTTATATCTAAAAGGTTTAGATTCCCACAGACGGCGCCATTTTCCTGTAGCTCGAATTTTGTGGTCTTTAATCACTATCGTATTTTTTGCTACTTTCTGATTTCTTTCTTTTTTCCGATGAAGCTGGTTATGGAAGGATTAAAATATCTTAAAATCACCCGCTTTGCATACTGTTGATTGACAGATGCCCACATGGTTTTGGATTCCTCTGTAGATTTGTTTCTTAAGTATAGGGCAAATTTGATATTTTTGATATTGGTGGAGTCTCTTTAATTTGGGTCTGGGAATGAGATGATTGTTAGTAAGATAGGATAAAGTTGTGTTTTTGTGTTTTCATAATTTTTTGATGTTTTTGATAGGTCTGAGAACCTATTGTTGTTTTTCGTTTGGTGTGCTCGCAAAGATCTTACGACCTTTTGCCTACGTACCCCCAAAAAGAGAATTGAGGGATCATAGCATCGTAGTTCCTCCTAAGGCTAGGCTATGAGGAGAGGTTGATTTGAATCCTGGTTAAATCACAAGATGTTGATGCTTAAATTTGTATTTGTGTCTTGATCAAAGCCCAAAATTGAAGATGAAAAGTTTGTTTGTGTCCTGGTTAAAGCCCAGGATTGAAACTGAAATGCTTTGTTGTAACTGATAAGGGTGCTTGAAATGCATAGCTCAAGGCATAAGCAGAATCTAGTATTATGATTTACATAGCTCAAGAAAGGCTAAATGTGCACCCTGAATTGCTTAGCTTAAGGAAGACTGAATGATTGGCCTGAATTGCATACCTCAGGAAAGCTGAATTCGGTGGAAAAATGACTGGTAGAAAGTGAACATAGTTATAGTCCAAGTGTATTACTGAAAGAGATTAGCTTAGTTAAAGTCCACGACTATGACTGTTTTGTTGGATTAATTTAGTTAAAGTCTAAGGCTATGATGATAATGAATAAGCTTAGTTAAAGTCCAAGACTATGACTGTAATGATGTTATTAGGTTAGTTAAGTCCAAGACTATGACTGTTGTTTGATTAACTGTAAAGTGTTTGACATTTTGTGCCTTTGTTGAAACCCAAGGTTGAAGCTTAAAGTGATTCAGTAGAGAGAATTTGTCATCTCTAAATAGGTAAATGTGTGATTTATATGTGCATTGATTGAAGCCCAATGTTGAAGCTAAATAAAGAAATTTGACTCTGTATGGAAAGTTTTATCTGTGTCCTGATTTGGAAGCCATGTGTGAAGCTTATTTGTGAGAGACTTACTCTTAGTTTATTTGTATCTTATATGATGCCTAAGATGGGAGGCTAAAAATCTGAGGGAGACTGACTCTATTTGAAGAGTGTTTTGTCTGTTTTAATAAAAGTTATGAGGTCATCAGAAATTCCATTGTCTAGGGAAGTTCCCTTGTACAAATCCCAAGAGGAGGCTATCTTGGTCATCCATCAGGGAGAGGAAGACTACTGTATGTGTTTGATTCTCTAAGGATATGTTCTTATGCTTTTAGGAAGCCTTTAACGGTCCTTGTGTTTAAGCACAATAGGAGGCTAGGTTACCTATAAGAGGCCCATGAGTCCTTGAACAAATCCCAAGAGGAGGTTGGGGATGGTTTACAAAGAAGCACTTCACTGGGAAACTTCTTATCTTTGTAAACCCCTAGTAAGTCTTAAAGAAAAATCCTAAGTGTTTTGAATGGTATATCTGTTTGGATGAAGATAACTTAACTACTTAGAGATTCTAGCAAGATGCAAATATATACAGTATGAAATGAATACAAAAAAATAAATGTGTCAGTGAATGTGTTGAACATTTTTTATTGTGTCTTTGCTATGATTTGAGTATTCTTAAATGATTTTTTAAGAATGATGTTGGGGGTTACACTTGGAAGCAGAGGCCCAAAATCCCAAGGGAGAAAGAATACATATATATTATATATTGTATCCTCGTTGATGATTAAGAAGTGTTTTATTATCTTTTTCTTAGTATGAGATAAAGAAAGATAGATTTAAACAGCAAAGCCCTAATCTAACAAGCAAACAGTGTAATGCCCCTTTTCTACCCGACAATTATCGACAAAATCAGAGTAATATAATTCAACTTAATTATAAAATATGATGCCACATTTCAACTTACAAACGTATTCATCTTCATTTCATAAAATACTGATGCATAACTCTTTTATTCGGATGAAATCGTAACAACATATTTTCATACATTGAAATAAAACAACTTTCATAACCAGCAGCGAATACGCAATTATTCGACTAAACATAATAAAATATAACATCTTATTCCACTTAGACAAATTAATATCAACATGTTTTAATAGAACAACTTGACATCGTAACAACATGATAAATCCAACAATTAAGCAAATAAGTGTTCACCCCCCCCCCCCCCCCGAGTGCTACGTATCAGAGCGACAACCACCGAATCGAACTAAAGGTAACCAGCTATTCCTCTTGATTACCTGTATGTTGCCAACATAGGGACAACATTCAACATAAGGGGTGAGATATCAAATTTTATAAATGAAGTATGATAAATAATACATAGGTAGGAATCATACAATTATCACCACTTCAGATCAACAACCAAACAAAAATCAATAACAACTTGAAGATTGCAACTTTAATGCGACTTGACTATCTTATGCATGTGGTACCATTCGGAGTAAAACTTCCAACATAAAATTGCCAATTTACTAAGGCATCAAGGCATAAGCCTTCAACTTTCAACTTGTGTTAATCCAGGCCAACATGGTGTGAGCAACGACTTCAACATAAAAATGCAAGTATGCTACATGGCATGTACAACTCAACAACGTAAACAACACAACAACTTCAACAACATAAGCAACTTAAACAACATAAACAACTTAACAATGTCAACAACATAAGCAACTCATATAACTTAAACAACTTATTCAACATTGGCTATCAAGCCTACAACTTACAATTGTCCGAAAATCGGAACGAAACTACATATTCAATTGTACCTGCAAACCGACTTTTCCGACCTAATTTCAACAAAACAAATATAAAAAAAATCACCTACTAAATTACCCGACTTATCCCAACAATTTTCTATAAATTCTGGGCAACTAATATTTTCGCCAAACTTGGCTAAACCGACTAAAACTACACTAATTTAGCTTCTGCTATTATTATGAGTTTATTATAAAATTCTGTAAATTTTTACATTTCTGATACCCTATTCCTGCTATGTATTAAAACCTTCTGTCAAGAAACTTTATCAATAATCTATTTCTGTCAAACCTGTAATTTAGTTTCTGCCAAAGTCGTACTAACCTGCTACTTCATTATTTTGCAACATACTATATTAGCAACCCTATTACCATTACTATGTTTATTCAATCACTATTATTTAATTGGTTTATACATGGTCGACTAAAAGGTAACCTAAAGTATATAGTATAATTTTTCTTCTACTAATTACATGGAAAATAACATAAAATAATAAATTAAGTCCTCCCCCCTACTTTATGGGTGGCTTGCAACACCCTTTAGTCTTGATCACCATGGCTTGCTCCATGTTTTATGAGAGAGGGGTGATGGCTTGTGCCATCTGTCATACCCTAATTTTTGACCCTAAGATTTTTCGCATCTCATCTACATATTGCATAAAAACAAGATCGCATTTGTTGCACGGTTCTTCTAGGGTTAGGTTTATGCCTCGTAGTGGATCACCGTTTTTATTATTATTATTTTGCCTCATTTGTTTATATTTACTAACCATTAATTAAAATTAAAAAAATAGTTTTGTTTCCTTTTACTAACTTTTTTTTCAGGAAGAGGAACCATTGAACATACCAAAAATAGCAGTATTGCAGCTCGAGTAAATTTCACAGACAAAAGTCGAAGATGATCCGCAAATAATTCAAATTTATCTGATCAAGGATTTCCCAAGTTAATTGATTCATTCAAAGGATTTCCAAGGTTCATGTGTTTATTTCTTCGACGTACAAAAAGAATCGGGCCAAAATAACCAAGCAACCATGTTTGAATAAAAAATTCAAATTTTCAGCTTGGTTAATCGGTTAACCAAATGCGTTAACCGGTTAACCAATGCGAAATTTGAATTCTTTATTCAAATTCAGCACCCTTAGATCATTGATTTAATTGGAATATTCTAGATCCATTGGTTTCTGATTTCTCTACATCACTTTGATCATTTCCTACCATAAACCCTCACTAATCACCACTCTTTTCCATTTCCCACCAAATTTTCAATTACCAAACCTAATTTGAATACCAAAGCAAGATCCATTCCACCAAATTCCCATACCTAAAGTCTTTAAATAGGACCATAATTTCATTCATTCACCAAGCTTTAGAGAGCCAAATTCACCTTGCAAAAATTTCTACAAGCTTTTGATAGCCACAAAACTTCTTGCAAAATACTCCCCCAACACCAAAATTCTCAAAATCTCGCTTTCTTTCTTTTGAAGTTATCAAGAATTCACATTTAATTCTTGACTAACTTGAGCTAAACCTTCATCCTTTCATTCTTTTGTTCATCAATTTCAGTAGATCTAAGCTTGTGTTGGTCCAATTTGAAAAAGTGACTTTGGTAATTCCTCTAACTCCACAAACACATACTCATTATTAACTTTACAAGATGTAGATCTTTGGTTCCTTTGATTCTAGATCCTTTGGATCTTTATTTGTTGTTTGGTTGCAGGGATTCCTCTGTATTTTGGTTTTAAAATTCGTGGAAATTCAGATCATGATCATCAAATGTTTTGAAAATGTTTTGGAAATGGATCAATGTTGAATTTCTGCACATTTTTTGTTGCTGCTTCAGCGTTTACCGGTTAACCATATGCGTTAACCGGTTAACCATATGCGTTAACCGATTAACGCAAGTCATAATTGAATTCTTGGCTTGTTTCAAGCCCTTTTTTGGTTCCTCTTTCTTCTTCTTCTTCCTCCTTTTATTTTTACCTTGGGAAGCACTTTTGGGAGTGATTTCTCCTTAATTTCAATGAACTTTGGGTGTAGATTAGAGTAGTTAATGTTCATTAATTCAAAACTACCTTTTTGTGGATTATTCAATTCATTTAAGGTACTTTGCATTAGTCATACATTTTCATGCTTGAATCCACCGAGATAAGTGATTGAACTTAAGGATGGAAGAATACCATGAGTGCGGCTCAATTTGGTATTCACCTTTTGTTTTATGCGGTATCGCATCCGGATAGCGATTTACATATCGTTTATCTCCCGTGCATTAGCACAAACATTACGCACCTTAATTGGTTGTGGCTGGCCTCATTTGTAGGGTAATTACTTTGTAAATTACTCGGCGATTGCACTAACATAGACCTGAATTTGTCCCAACTTCGGAATGAAAATCTAATTGGGTACTTGCACTTTTGTGGACCGGATCTCTTGTTGATCGCGTAATCCCAAAGTGGTTAATCATATTGCATTAAGAATCGAGACTTATGAATGTTTGATGCATGGGTGCTTTGGGTCTCCCAATCGCCTTTCAAACTTCATTGAATTTGGTTCGATTTGCCTTGGTTAATTGCTATAGTGTAATATGCTAAACAGATCAGGTTGCCTTCAATTTTGGTTACTCTTTTGGTTATGGTTGATTAAGTTCACCATACCCTTTTGGACTTAGATTTTAGGATCATGCCCTTTGCTTGAGTTATTATGGATTGAAGACCTTAGCAGATTTGGTTCACTTGTTATGAAGATGGAAGTCCTATTGTTTCGAAGAATGTTCACTATACGGTTTGATCGTTCTCCCCTTAACTTTTACTTTAAGTCTTAGGATAGTCTCTTCATCTCCTCCCATTTCTTAAATTTTCAAATCTTCTTCCTATTTCAAAAATCTTCTTTGTTTTCAAACTTCAAAACGTTTTCATAATAAAACCTTGACTTAGGTCAAGCGGTTTTTACCTTTTCATTTCGTTTCTTAATAAATGCTAAACCATATAAGCATATCAAACTTTCTTTTCAAAACACTTTAAAAAATTCAAAACTCATTCAATTGTTTTTGTGCCCTCGTGCACCTTTCTTTCACCATTTTTATGTTTAGATATGATTCATTCTTTCTAGCGGAATTATTCGCTAAAGAATGAGGACTTATCTTTACATTTTAAAATCAATTCAACTCATTGTCTCATTTCACATTTTGTACCACAAACTCCGAGGTTTTGATCTCGCATTGCACTTTGTGGGTACGTAGGCATGAGACGATCGTCTCTTCAAACACAAAAATATTAAAAATAATTCTTTTCTCATTCCCCACTCTCATTTTTGCAAACCATTTTCAAACCAAAAAGCAGTAAATATTTCAAAGGGCTCCTGTGGAGTACCACGGACATTTTGGGTGCGTAAAACCTTCCCAATTTGTAACTTATCCCTTACCTGTTCTCTGCTCGATTCTTTTAGCTTATTGCTTTTAGATTCATTAGGATTTATTTGCTCTTTTTTCCTTTTCCATTTGGAATAAAACTAAAGCGCGGTGGCGACTCTGTTTACCTTGAGTTAAGTTAACCAATAGCTTACAATGATTTTACCGCTACAGAAAAGTGGCGACTCTGCTGGGGAGTCAATCTCTAAGTGGATTTAGCCTACTTTGATTTATTTACTGCTTTGTTTTATTTGTTTGTTATTTGTTTGTTCTGTTTCGGTTTTGGTGATCCTCTATGAGTGAGATAGATTCTAACCCAGATCTGAGTTGAACTTATGATAGGACGGCGATATTCTAAGCGATAAGCGATGGAGTAGTCCAAAGCTATATCAATTTGATAATCTCCACTCGGTTAGGCTCTCTTGGATTATTAATGTCATGATGAGTAATCATACATGGAATTATTTTCCGACCTTGAGCTGATCATACTGAGGACCGTAGAACCCTTAACCCATCCAAGCCAATTTAGGAACGTAGTGCAGAAACTATCTGGGTGTAAACCTAAGGTGGTTGTCACGCGATACTACACTCGAACGAGGTCTATTTTAAGAATGTTATCAGTTGGGGAGTAATCTAACGTACCGATAATATTCTAAAGATGGCTGTTAACTCCGGGAACCTCTGCTAGCACCCTTTTGGTTTTCTGCAGGTACACTGAAAACAAACCTTATTACATGCCTTTGTAGGTTGTTGGTTCTTATCCCTTGACTCTAGGCTCGTGATCCGAACCTTTGAACCTGTGTGCTTTGTGTGATCTTGTTTGTGGTTGTTGCATCTACATATTCAACATGATCATCATTACAACCATTTTTCAAGGAAAACAATTCCGATTATTGCAAATATTGGAAAAAGTAAATATTCCTTTTTGTCAAGATTTTTCATGACCGTATTCTCGATGTTGACCATGTTTGCAACAATCGAGTAGTTTTTCTTATGAAAATGGAAGTGAACATTGCATCCTCGCATATTCTTGCGTTCATTCGAGTTGTGTGGGAACTTATCCCGGTTGTTTCCTTCTTCAGTTGTCTGTTGATCCGTCAAGTTGCTTCCTCAACACAGATACGGAACTAGAGTTTCTATCAGATTGAGAATGGAAAATCAAGCCCAACACAACAAGAGAGTTAGGAAAGACCTTGATGAGCTGAAAAGCAATGTGATTCAGATCATGGAGATGCTATAGGCTTTGACCAGTAGGGAAACTCAATCCCAGAGGATTGTCATGCCTCAAGTCAATGTTTTTGCTGGTGAAGCAAGTGTTGTTGGGATAACTCGTCGCAGACAACAACACCATGAACAATCATACCCTGCTGCAGTTGCTCCTATAATCAATGGTTCATCTGTTCAAAGGAATGTTGGCCAGAACCAGAATCATAATGCTAGGGGCAGGCCAAACTTTGATCCTATTCCGATGACTTATGCTGAGTTGTATCCTTACTTGGTCCATAATGGTTGGATTACTACTAGGCCTGCGCCTCCTGTTCCAGATCCTCTTCCGGTTGGTTATAGAGCAGATCTTCGTTGTGAGTTTCATCAAGGTGGAACTAGTCATGACTTAGAACATTGTTTTGCATTGAAGGCTAAAGTGAAAGAGCTTGTCAGAAATGGGATGATTACTTTTGATGACACAAATCCTAATATTGTCAACAATCCTTTGCCGAAGCATGAGAAGTGAATCTTCAAATGAATTCAACAGTCAGACTGTCTTAAAGGCCAGAATATCAGATGGGACAACTCATCCTTGTCGTTGATAGATCACTAGGCCATTGTTTCTTTATGTTTGCAATTTTCTTCAATTGTATTGACTTGTTTGCTTTTAAGCTTGTTTGTACTTTCATATTGATTTTAATGAAATGAGCATTGTTTTGTTTTGATTCAATTTCATTTACTATTTGCATCTTTATGCTTTATATTTCAAGTTCATTTTTCTTTCTCAAGCTTTTACAATGATTGGAGGGAGGATGATGAAAATGATACCCATAATTGTTGTTGGTATGCTTTCAATTGAGACTTGGCTGATGATATACATACATTGTTTCGAATCCCAAACACTGGAGAAATAAGGAAGTTAATCCCTTGTCAACCCCTTTGAGACTTGAAGTTGGAGTTTCTTTCTATCCGAAAAAACCCTCAATTTTAACCCGGGGATGGATAGTTCTCAATTAATTCGAATGTGCATTCAAGTACAAGAGAATCATTCAAGACACCTTTCAATAAAGGTTGCAATCTCAAGCTTTCCTTTGTGCACATCAAAAAGTGTTGAAGATCTCTCATTTCAAAAGCCAATGATGGTTCGTCGTAATCATTAAGCCATGCAGTCATTGTCTTAAAACAAATATTGAAAAATGATGAAAAAAATCAAAGCCCGCTAAGTCAAAACCTATGAAGGAGACTTAGGCAAAAACTGGGGCATCCTGCTGGCTGTAAGTTCAAATGACACAGTTCAGGAAAAAGTTAGGGATAATAAAAGAAAGATCATTTGAGATGTTCTCAAAATCTTCAACAAAAATAAGATGAGTGGACCAAAGTCTTCACCAGAGAATAACAAAAGGAAGATGTTACTGCTATCTCAAAATCTTGGCTTATGAACCATCTTCATCTGTGCAATCCCAAATTTCTTGGAACTTGAATGCATAGGCTGAATTAATTAAATGTAGGACTGGATTTCATCATGAAGATTGGGTTGGGTACAAATAACTTTGAGCCTATATCCTTTGTTTCATAAAACATGAACCATACCACGTTACAACCTTCAAAAGTCCTAATTGAATCCAGGTCTCTTTTGAAAAACATACTACAACGAGGTTGCGTAAACTGACTCCTAAGTTTGTTACCAATCATTTGTTTTCTTAACTTTGCTTTATCTTTCATTTTGTCTCAACCTCCGTGTTTTGACAATGTTTTCATTTACTTTTCATCAATAAATTTTCATTCCAAAAATGATTTTTGATTTCAAAATTTTGCATTGAACTTTGCATTAAAATTACCAGGTTTGTACAAACACTTTTTATTTGCAAATAAACTTTCCTCATCAAGGAATTTTCAAAAAGTTGAGAAACTTGGTCAGTGATCTTATTAGGGGCAAGTCCTTCCCTGATCCTATGGTTCAAGAGTTGTTGCTCAGTGCAAGTTATTCTCAGATTTGGTTAGTCAAAAGATTCTCTGCAAGATTCATACTAGGGTTATCTTCTCAATATTCATTTCAAGAACTGAAGCCATGATCACTTTATCTTCTCAACAGTCGTTTCAAAGATTTGATTAATTTTCTCCAGCAGTAGTCAAGAGTTGAATCCATTATCAGTTTAACTTCACCAGTCATTGAACTTGGGGAAATCTTCTTCAAGAATCTCCAAGCAGCTTTTCACGACTTTTCTCAAAATATTTTCAACTTGATACAGTTTACCGGTGTGACAGAGATATGTTCAAGAACAGTAGCACCTCTAATCTCTAAGCAGAATGGCAGTGATCTTCGTGTTGAGGAATCAGTCTTCCATCTTTCCACTCCTCTAAGATTCTAAACTGGTTGTCGACATTTTCTCTCATATTATTTTCTTGGGCGTGTTATTCCCCATTTTCCTCTACGTTTGCTTATATGAGTGTGTTAGTCCTCATTATGCGTTTCTCGAGGTCCTGTTGTTTTCAACATATTACCTTGTGATCAAAGTCCAACTTACTTGGCATTTATTACTGCCTCTCCAAAACCTTTTCTTCACCTACTTGTTGTTCTTCTCAGATTTTTACACTTCTTTTATCCAATTGCCATTCTCGGATGTCCATAGTGAAGTCATCATTGATTTGATGTATTGTCCCGAACTTTTTCCCATTTCATTCAGTTCTGTTCCTGGATGTCGTGATTCACATTTTATCTGATTGCTATTCTTGGATGTTGTGATCACTTTCCTTCCGATTACTATTCTCGGATGTCCACAGTGAAGTGATCATTGATTTGATGTATTGTCCCAGACTTTTTCCCATTTTATTCAGTTCTGTTCATGGATGTTGTGATTCACATTTTATCCGATTGTTATGCTTGGATGTTGTGATCACTTTCCTTCCGATTTCTATTCTCGGATGTCCATGGTGAAGTGATCATTGATTTGATGTACTGTCCCGGACTTTTTCCCATCTCATTCAGTTCTGTTCATGAATGTTGTGATTCACATTTTAATCTGATTGTTATTCTCGGATGTTGTGATCACTTCCCTTTCCGATTTCCCTTCTCGGATGTCCATAGTGAAGTCATCATTGATTTGATGTACTGTCTCGGACCTTTTTCCCATTTCATTCAGTTCTGTTCCTGGATGTTGTGATTCACATTTTATTTGATTGCTATTCTTGGATGTTGTGATTCACATTTTATTTGATTGCTATTCTTGGATGTTGTGATCATTTTTCTTCAGATTGCCATTCTCGGATTTCCATGTTGGAGTCATCATTGATTTGATGTACTGTCCCTAAGCTTTTCCCATTTTATCCAATTCTGTTCTTGGATGTCGTGATTCACATTTTATCTGATTGCTATTCTCGGATGTTGTGATAACTTTCCTTCCGATTTCCATTCTCGGATGTCCATAGTGAAGTCATCATTGATTTGATGTACTGTCCCGGACCTTTTTCCATTTCATTCAGTTTTGTTCCTGAATGTTGTGACTCACATTTTATCTGATTGTTATTCTTGGATGTTGTGATCACTTTCCTTCCGTTTGCTATTCTCGGATTTCCATGGTGGAGTCATCATTGATTTGATGTACTTCCCCATACTTTTTCCCATCTCATTCAGTTCTGTTCCTAGATGTTGTGATTCACATTTTTATCTGATTGTTATTCCCAGATTTTGTGATTACCTTTTTCTGATTTCTATTCTCGGATATCCCTTGTAAAGTCATTAATGTCATTCTTGGATGCTTCTGATGTACATTTTTGGGACTTTTCTCACTTCATTCAGTGCCATTCTTGGATGTTGTGATCCTTTCTGCCCAATTTCCATTCTTGGACATTTTTTGCCTCAGCTGAGCCATGTTATGGTCTCTAGCATGTTGTTTTTCCCCGTCGGAGTCTTATGCTCCTTATCCCCAGCGTTTATTCTATTTCATGTGTCGTCTTGTTTCATATCAGTTCATATCATTTTCATAACAGTTAATGTGCTTTCATGTCCTCTCATATCATTTCCATATCATTTCATATCGTTCGTTTCATTTCATTTCACTCTATTCCATTTTTATTGCATCTTAGGATCAAAATTTTGGGTTTTTGATATTTAAGTATCTTCCATCTCGACGAAACGAAGATTTCAATCTTCATTATCTCTGGATTGAAAAAACTTAAATAGGGACATCTGGCATACTCTAATTTTTGACCCTAATATTTTTCGCATCTCATCTACATCTTGCATACAAACAAGATCGCACTGGTTGCACAGTTCTTCTCGGGTTAGGTTTATGCCTCGCAGGGGATCACCATTTTCTTATTATTATTTTGCCTCATTTGTTTATATTTACTAACCATTAATTAAAATATAAAAAAATATTTTTGTTTCCTTTTACTAACTTTTTTTTTCAGGAAGAGGAACCATTGAAAATACCAAATATAACAGTCCTGCAACTCGAGTAAATTTCACAAACAAAAGTCGAAAATGATCCGTAAATAATTCAAATTTATCTGATCAAGGATTTCCCAAGTTAATTGATTCATTCAAAGGATTTCTAAGGTTCATGTGTTTATTTCTTTGACGTACAAAAAGAATCGGGCCAGAATTACCAAGCAACCATGTTTGAATAAAAAATTTCAAATTTTCAGCTTGGTTAACCGGTTAACCAAATGTGTTAACCGGTTAACCAGTGCGAAATTTGAATTCTTTATTCAAATTCAGCACCCTTAGATCATTGATTTAATTGGAATATTCTAGATCCATTGGTTTCTGATTTCTCTACATCACTTTGATCATTTCCTACCATAAACCCTCACTAATCACCACTCTTTTCCATTTCCCACCAAATTTTCAATTACCAAACCTGATTTGAATTACCAAAGCAAGCTCCATTCCACCAAATTCCCATACCTAAAGTCTTTAAATAGGACCATAATTTCATTCATTCACCAAGCTTTAGAGAGCCAAATTCACCTTGCAAAAATTTCTACAAGCTTTTGATAGTCACAGAGCCTCTTGCAAAATACTCCCCCAACACCAAAATTCTCAAAATCTCACTTTCTTTCTTTTGAAGTTATCAAGAATTCACATTGAATTATTGATTAGCTTGAGCTAAACCTTCATCCTTTCATTCTTTTGTTCATCAATTTCAGTAGATCTAAGCTTGTGTTGGTCCAATTTGAAGAAGTGACTTTGGTAATTCCTCTCACTCCACAAACCCATACTCATCATCAACTTTACAAGATGTAGATCTTTGGTTCCTTTGATTCTAGATCCTTTGGATCTTTATTTGTTGTTTGATTGCAGGGATTCCACTGTATTTTGGTTTTAAAATTCGTGCAAATTCAGATCATGATCATCAAATGTTTTGAAAAAGTTTTGGAAATGGATCAATGCTGAATTTCTGCACATTTTCTGTTGTTGCTTCAGCGTTAACCGGTTAACGCAAGTCAAAATTGAATTCTTGGCTTGTTTCAAGCCCTTTTTTGGTTCCTCTTTCTTCTTCTTCTTCCTCCTTTTATTTTCACCTTGGGAAGCACTTTTGGGAGTGATTTCTCCTTAATTTCAATGAACTTTGGGTGTAGATTAGAGTAGTTAATGTTCATTAATTCAAAACTACCTTTAAGTGGATTATTCAATTCATTTAAGGTACTTAGCATTAGTGATACATTTTAATGCTTGAATCCACCGAGATGAGTGATTGAACTTAAGGATGGAAGAATACCATGAGTGCGGCTCAATTTGGTATTCACCTTTTGTTTTGTGCGGTATCGCGTCCGGATAGCGATTTACATATCGTTTATCTCCCGTGCATTAGCACTAACATTATGCACCTTAATTGGTGGTGGCCGGCCTCATTTGTAGGGTAATTACTTCGTAATTTACTCGGAGATTGCTTAACATAGACCTAAATTTGTCCCAACTTCGGAATGAAAATCTAATTGGGTACTTGCACTTTCGTGGATCGGATCTCTTGTTGATCGCGTAATCCCAAAGTGGTTAATCATATTGCATTAAGAATCGATACTTATGAATGTTTGATGCGTATGTGCTTCGCGTCTCCCAATCGCCTTTCAAACTTCATTGAATTCGGTTTGATTTGCCTTGGTTAATCGCTATAGTGTAAGATGCTAAGCGGATCCGGTTGCCTTCAATTTTGGTTACTCTTTTGGTTGTGGTTGATTAAGTTCACCATACCATTATTATGTAAATATTATTATACTATTACTACTATTAATATTTTAGATTCTTTCTCTTTAATTTCTTTTGCTAATAACATTTAAATTCTTGCACTTTTATTTGCTTTTATTTTATTTTGCTTTACTATGTTTTATTCATGCATTACCATGTTTATTATTTGCTCTTTTTTTTTTGTTATGTTGATTTTACTTTTGTCCATTTTGACACAAAAACATTAATAAAGGATTAAAATTCTAAAAGACTTGTGACTTTAATTTTGGACTATGGCCATCATCCTTAGCATTGGACTTGGAGTGTTGGACTTAGATTTTAGGATCTTGCCCTTTGCTTGAGTTATTATGGATTGAAGACCTTAGCGGATTTGGTTCACTTGTTATGAAGATGGAAGTCTTATTGTTTCGAATAATGTTCACTATATGGTTTGATCGTTCTCCCCTTAACTTTTACTTTAAGTCTTAGGATAGTCTCTTCATCTCCTCCCATTTCTTAAATTTTCAAATCTTCTTCCTATTTCAAAAATCTTCTTTGTTTTCAAACTTCAAAACGTTTTCATAATCAAACCTTGACTTTGGTCAAACGGTTTTTACCTTTTCATTTTGTTTCTTAATAAATGCTAAACCACATAAGCATATCAAACTTTCTTTTCAAAACACTTTAAAAAATTCAAAACTCATTCAATTGTTTTTGTGCCCTCGTGCACCATTATTTCACCATTTTTATGTTTAGATACGATTCATTCTTTCTAGCGGAATTATTCGCTAAAGAATGACGACTTATCTTTACATTTTAAAATCAATTCAACTCATTGTCTCATTTCACATTTTGTACCACGAACTACGAGGTTTTGATCTCGCATTGTACTTTGTGGGTACGTAGGCATGAGACGATCGTCTCTTCAAACACAAAAATATTAAAAATAATTCTTTTCTCATCCTTCCACTCTCATTTTTTCAAACTATTTTCAAACCAAAAAGCAGTAAATATTTCAAAGGGCTCCCGTGGAGTACCACATACATTTTAGGTGCGTAAAACCTTCCCAATTTGTAACATATCACCTTACTCGTTCTCTGCTCGATTCTTTTAGCTTTTTGCTTTTAGATTCGTTAGGATTTATTCGCTCTTTTTTCCTTTTCCATTTGGAATAAAAATAAAGCGCGGTGGCGACTCTGTTTACCTTGAGTTAAGTTAACCAATAGCTTACACTCATGATTTTACCGCCACACCATCCCCCGTGTGGCCACCATCATATTTTATTATTTTAATTTTAGGTGGCCTGCGCCACCCCTATGTATGTGGTGGGTGGCCCGCGCCACCCATCTACTGTATCGATTGCATTTCGTCTCAACTACATATTTCTAGAATCGTATAAAATCAACCACAACTTCATAAAATTATTCAGCAACAAATTTCCACAC
Organism: Lathyrus aphaca; assembly: GCA_963966055.1. Lineage (NCBI taxonomy): Eukaryota > Viridiplantae > Streptophyta > Magnoliopsida > Fabales > Fabaceae > Lathyrus > Lathyrus aphaca. The sequence continues at coordinate 444,544,069 of OZ014519.1, forward strand.
AACCGAATTATCAACATTTCACAGAGCAACAACATAACAACAAAATCTGACAAATCACCAATAACATCAAAAACACTACCTAGTCCCAATTTCTACGTATCGATTAGCATAACCCAATTATAAAAGTCAAACCCCACCCTTACCATGGATTAAAGACAACTCTGAGTTCGATCAGATTCCAGAAATTCGCACCGATTACAATTCACTCGTTCTCCCACATTTTTTTCTTTTACTCTTTTTCTTCCTCTTACTGATAATCCAAAACCTAACTTATTCTTCTTATTATTTATTTTTATCAAAATAATATTATTCCAATATATATCTAATGGACCTAAGTCATACACCCCCTTAATTTTCTAATTCCGACACGACTCCAAGCCCACTAAACCGAACACCCTTCTACAACTATAATATTAATTCTAATATTACATCTACGACTTTCCAACTTAAATATCGACTTAACGACTTAATTCACTACAACACAAAATCAATCAATAATTCACAAATAATTACTTCCTCCCGACTAAATCGATTAAATCGGCTAATTACCGATTATCAAATAAACAGTCCAAACAACACATTCAACCTATTCCACAATAGCCGGAAAATATTCAATATCAGTTTTCACAACTTAAATCAACTTTCTTAATTAATCCAATTCAAACCAACATCGAACATCAACGTAACATTCTGATATTCCGGAAATCAATTTAAATCATCACAAATAGCTCAAACCAGCACAAAACAACACGACATAATACAAATATATTTAATTAAATAATTAATTAAATAAGCGGGCGTTATAACTCTTCCCCACTTAGAACATTTTCTTCCTCGAAAATTCATCCAATACAACTACTCCAACTATGTTATCCCATCCGACTAATCAACTTTCATCTCCGAAAGGTAACCCCACATATAATACAAACAATAATTCATACATCAACGGAGACAACAACACGAATACTACTCAAGTAATACACTTGACATCTAGCATCACAACACAAAGAGTAACCAACTTAAGAATTCACTAGTTTAAGAACTAGAACACAATAACATAAGAATACACAACTTAAACACGACATCAAAGCAACCAACTACCAACATCGTTTTTATTCACATATGAACAACTGCACTACACCACGTGTTCGCTGTGCACTCTAATTACTTGCAAAGTATCAAACCTACCGAGTTTAACTCCAACTTCTAATCACCAAAATCGACATATCAACAAAGCTTTTGACTTAACTCTTTGGAAATTTCGTTCCAACAGGCATTCTAACTATTGTAGTTATCAAACACTTTAACTTAGATCCATAAGACAACACCTCATAACATTCAACATAATTACAATGAAGACTACTCCAAATATGGGATAAGATATACATACACTTCCCATGAATTCCCGATTATCATCATTGTAGACTACAACTTTATCATCATTCATTAACACGTCCCCTAAAATCATCTTAAGCACATAACATCATTACAACAACATATAGCATTTGAGTTCACTTAGCTTTAACATGATAAATCATCTTTTTCGCTTCCAACTAATCCAACAACCAAATCATTGATTCCTACTTATATTGACACCATGCTTCATAGATTTTTATCTGAGTTAACACAACCAAGTAACACATCTTTTTCCAACCAAAAAACCGCACTTTAATAAACCAACTTATAATTTCACTTCTTCTAATACTTGCAACTCAACTTTATCCAACATTCTTGTCAAATCATGGTCTTACATTTTTGTCAACTTTCCCCTCGAATCATATCAAGAAAGCTTCAAGTCTCATGCCATTTAATTCATCACAAAACAACACTCAAATTTTCCATAACTCAATTGTGAGTTTTCATACTACTCGTCAATCCAAACGCAACCTCATGCTACATCCGCAAACCCAACCAATATTCTTACATATGAATCTACATCGACAAATTAAACAATCCACAAGTACTTGGATTGACTTCAACCAATTCAACGTACATACTATATCAGTTGGCACGACACATCTATCCATTCAATATGATTCTGCCTACTATAAACAAGAGATTAAGGGTGATAAGTCCCTCAATTTGTCAATAGACATCCGACAACCATAACAGTTTCATAAATCATCATTACCTAACACAATAGCATACTTCAACTTGTACCCAAAGTCCGAAAGCATAATGCTCCGTCAACTCTCTCAGGCTTACCAACGTCTTCTTAGTTTCCTTAATTTCAACTTCGTCAATGATTACAAAAAAAATCCAAGATCCAATAAACAATCTCTTATACACGCTCGTAGCAAAACACAAATTTAAATAACCTTCTAACACAGGAGTCACTACCACACCAAGTACAATCCAATTCGATTTGCTCCAATTACAACTCTTATCCAAGTTAAAAAAAAATTAACCACACTAACCAAACCTTTGTCTTTCTCTCAACACTGCCATCAGATAACATCGTCACTTTAATCATCTCCATTCAACATAAATTGCATCTCTATGCATCCTCCAACACCTTCACATTCTTTCTAATACCAACATTTAATTTCTTATCAATATTTCACATTCGTCTTCATCTTTCTCAATTTCAGCATTAGTCGCTCAACTTCGAACACATTTACCCCTTCTAATATATACCTCTCTGTAACACCCCAAAATTTGTCCTCTTATTTATCGTCGTTTCCAAGTGGCTATTGCTTCGTTTCCATGATATCTAGTACATCGCATTGCATATTCGCCCATACATTGCATGAATAAAAAAATAAAAAATAATAATACAAACAATCATCATTGGCATGCGCATGAGTAAGGTGATCAAGTGCTACTCGGTTTTGGAAGGAAAATGATCTCAGAAAATTTAGCTAAGCATTTCTAGGATTTCCCACCAAAAGAGAAAAAATAATATTTTCTACCGTTAACCGGTTAATGTCAGGGGTTAACAGGTTAACACTGGCGAAATTTGGAAAAATTCAAAAGTTAGTTGTGTGGTTTCCCTCCATTTCCCACTTCACATTGTATTGAACTTTCCACCACTTTCTTGATCCTTCTACCACTTTCCTATGGAATATTCCAAGGAATATTCTAGAAACCCTAACCAACTTAAACTAACTCCTAAGCTAACTCCTAACCTCACTTTCCTAACCTAATGCCTAAGCTAATTTCTAACCCAAAGCTTGCACCAAACCTAACTCCTATATAAACTAAGCTTGCTCAAAACCTCACAACTTCAACCTCATTTTTCAATTTCATCTCATTTTTCCTCTCATCATTCTCACTTTTTCTCTCCATTTTCCCAAACTCACCAAAGCTTCATCATCAAGATCTTCAAAGTTTCACATCGAAACTCGAAATATCGGAAGCTTAACCTTTATCATCTTCACCGATTCAGCGAATAATTGAAGGATTCGACACGGTATTAGTGTTTATTTCACCGTTTGGAAGCATTTCAGATCAATTGCATTTATTTTTCACTCTCGCAGATCGAAGCATGGAACCTCCGGTATTCTCTTCGTTTATGCATTGATCAACTCGCAACAATCACCAAAGCAAGCCTCCGCTTTGTAGGTTGGTGGATCCGAAACCGTTTCTTGCTTTAAGTTATTTCTCTTCATCTTGCTGTAAGGAATTCTTCAATTGTTTGCGTTTTTGTGATGTTTTGTTCGTTTTGAGCTTTCGTAGCTAGAATCGTAGCTTGTTCATAGTGCTAATAGGTGTTAGAAAACTATATTTAGGTAGAAATTTTGTTCTAATATTTTAATGGCTATATAAGGAGCTTTAGGAAATAAGTTGATATCTAGAAGTGCTTTTTTCCTCACTATTTTTTCATCCTGGTTCAGTGTTAACCGGTTAACACCCAGGGTTAACCGATTAACACACTATTTTTGCCCTCTGTTTAATAGTTTTTCAAACCTGTTAATCGGTTAACCCTGGGTGTTAACCGGTTAACGTTGTGCTGATTGGCAATTTTGTGTTATTTTCTTGCATGTTTGTGCATCACTCTTCCTTTTATAATCTTAGCATGTTAGATTATGATTTTAGGGAATTTTTAGGAGATGGTTTAGCACAAGTACGCGTAGTTTCGATAACTTACTACGCATGTTTTGTTAGTTTCCGATTTTTAGCACATTGTTGCATATAGGTCCATTGCATGTTGTGATAATCGTTTGCATTATGTAGCATCTTCCATAGCATAATAATAAATGTTTACACTTCTGTTTTGCATCGCATTTGAAGTCCATTCATGTTTTAGGTAAATCATGTGCATATTGAAAACTTGCATATTGTTAAAAAAACTCCAAAAATCATCTAGTTTGCATCCATCACGTGCATGATGATGTTGCATTTCATTGTTAATAATTAATTTCATGTTGTTGCAATAACTTGCATGATTGTTTCATCCCATTGTGTGCATAATAATTCATGTTTGTGCATTAGAAAAAATAATGGAAATACGCCTTGTTTGCATAGCTGCATTTTGAAACAAGAGCTGTAAAAATATGTTGTATTCATTCTGTTTTTTGTCTTTTACACCTATTTGAATGTTTTTTAGTTGTTGTAATAGGTTGTTTGTATTATGCATTGCATTTAGTAGTTGTTTGTGCAATAGGAAGCTGTAATAGATGTTGGATTTTGGCTTTGCATAGTTTATAGGGTCCTTAGACTTAGGTTTGAGCCTAGTTAGGTCATAGAGGAATTATGATATGTTCGGTACTTGTTTACTTTCATTCCTTTTAGATTTTTCTTTATTTTACTAACCTTTTTTTTGTAGGGAGGTGGAGGTAAGTTTATTCACAACTTCTTCCTTTTAAATTCTTTACGCTTTCTAAGTGTGTTTGCCTTAGTAGTTTGTGCTTAGTTTATACAACTTCATGCTAAATCCCCTTTAGAAACAACTTAGCTTCCTTAGGAAGTAAGTTACTTTCTAGTTCCCATTTCTTTTATCCTTTTCTCATTAGGATTAGAAAGCCGCACTGACTTAGGTTCATCCATGCATGACGACACTTAGGATTACTAGTCTCCCTTTAGACTTTTACCTTTGGTTCGCTTTGCTTTCTTTCTCATCTCAAAGAAAAGTATAAAAACACCTAATCAAGGTTGATCTTCTCGTATGCCATGAGACTTTGCCATGGGTTACTTATTCGCGTTTGATGCGTGTTTTTCGCAAGTGTACGAACAGGTCAGAGTAATATAAAAGATTGTCGAATCCACAGAGACCAAGTGTCAATCTATCGTACCTGTTTTGTTATGGTGTGTATCTAAGGCAACTGAATAAAAGGGTTTTAACGAATGTGCAATGATAAATAAAATAATAATTTTAAACAATAAATAAAAGACAGGCTCGAATGTAATTCACATAATCAATTAATTATCCGGTACTTGTTAATAGAACTACTTATGGGCAATGTTTTCTACTTTGAAAAGAACTAATTTAACAGGAATTGTCGCTTTCGCGTATTCAGAACTGAGTTGCACTCGCTAATCAACCCCTCCTAGTGTCACAGATAGCAAGGTGCATACTGCGTTAGAGTAGTAAACCTATTTTTAAGAAATATAGTATCTTAACTAAGTTGAAAAGTATTTTAACCTGGATTTTTTAGCGAAAAGAGGTTCTCACGAACCAGACTCTAAACTTCATAACGCGTCCGAAAATCGTTTTAAAATCTCTTTTCTTTTTAATCTAAAAACTCCTAATGAACTAGACAAAGCGCTTTTGGCTGTTTTTGAAATAGTTAAAAGCAATTACTTAAATTGAAAGATAAAATAGCCCTTAAGTGTTTCCACGAACAATTGTACAGATTACTGGTTCAATTACGATCCTTACATTCTAACCTTTATGGATTTAGTTAGACATAGTAAAGTAAAAGTTCTTTTTATAATTTTTCATAAAAGTAATTTATTGCGAGTGCGGAAAGTAAATAAAAGTAGTGCGAGTGCGGGAAATAAATAAAAGTAGTGCGAGTGCGGGAAATAAAGGTATTTAAAGCGAGTGCAGAAAATAAATAAAAGTAAAGCGAGTGCGGAAAATAAATAAAGTAAAGCAGTGCGAGAAATAAATAAAATAAAGTGCGAGTGCGGAAAATAAATGAAAGTAAAGCAATGCCGAAAAGTAATATACGAACTGGAATTAAAATGGCGGCAGGATTAACTTCTTCCCAGAGTGCTCCAAAACTCGATCACACAGACAGATACAGACTCGATCACTCGATTGCAGTAACACCCCGATGTGGAATGATAACTGCTTTAAAACTGATATATGCCTAAGAGATTCAAAGTTTGGATGAAGAAAAACGAAAATCTAAGGTCCTATTTATAGCAAAACAAAAAGCAGGAAAAGACTTGGATGCCCCATCCACTAAAAAGTGGAGGGAAAAGTTTTTGCCTTGTGGCACCCGCCACAAGGCCATGGCGCCCGCCATGAGGCTAATGGGGAATGAAAGAGTGGGGATCGTGGGTCTTGGCAATTGTGGAGTGGTCTTGAGACGTGGCCACGTCATGGCAGACCCCATGGCGCCCGCCATAGTGGATGCCGTAAGTGTAAAACGCTGAATTTCTTGGTTTTCGTCCGTTTCCACTCCTTTTTCGCTCCTTTTCTCGATTTAGGCCCCGATTACAAAGAAAACCTGAAAACAAAGAAAAACAAAGTAATAACATAACAAAATAACAATAAAAGCTAAGAATGCATGCGAAATCGGAGTCAGAAATACGGTGAATTTTAGTGTTATCAAATTCTCCCACACTTAGACCTTTGCTTGTCCTCAAGCAAACATTTAAGCTCAAGAAAAAATGGTGTCAACACGTGTTTTTGGGCTAAAGGGCTTCTAAGTTCAAGTCAGGATGCAGTGACAGGTACTAACTAAGTGAACCAAGGGTACCATAATAAAATAAAAACAAACTTAAATCTTATATTAACCACTCCATGTCATCCCACAATACCTTGGCCTATCTTCTCATCTTTTTTGGGTCCTTTTCATTCAGGCGCAATCACATTAAGCCCGTTATCCGTACATTCTTCATAGTAGAGTGACCGGTTAGTGATTCTGATCCATAACATAAGGTTTCTGGCATATAGGCATGTGTAAACCTGTTTTATTTGACCTAAATGTAGCTGCGGGGGATCGGATCGTAATCCGCCCTACCAAGTTCAGTGTCAGATACCTCTGAACCAACTAACAATAGGTGACTGCAATTTTTTTCTTTTTGTGGCAAATTTTTTTTTCTTCTCTTTTTTTCGGTTTAAATGACTTTGTGAGGGTCACCTATCACATAGTTTGCCTTTTTTCTTTGTATTTCTTCTTTTTTTATTAGCACTGGATCATTCACTTATGTTCATCGGCCCCCTACGTAGAGCATGCTTAGGCCGGAGCTGACTGCTAGAATAAACTACTTAGGACAATTTTTTGAATGATAATAAAGGCCATGGTGTGGGGTTTAGGAGTGATTCCTATATTCAAGAGGTCTATGATGTTTAAAAAAGTTGACCTAAGTCACCACATCCTAATCTAAACCTGTCTCAAAGCCCAAAAAACATGTGAAACAACATTGTTTTCTTTGTAAAAAAATTCTGGTAAGGCTAAGGAAATGGAAAAAATGAGGATGCACTAAAAATACACTATACTGGTGACTCGTCAGACTCATGAACTATCTAAGAAAATTAAACTAAATACTTACTGAAAAGGGAAATAATTGAAAAGGAAATGACAGAAAGCAATAAAATCCCCTCCCACACTTAAATCGAACATTGTCCCCAATGTTTCGAAATAAGATAAGGAGGGTAACCTGAAAAACTACTGCGGAGGAGCATTGGTGCCCTCGCCGTCCTGCTGTGATGGTCTGGAACGACGGGATCTACTGCGCTGCTGGTCCCTCCGGTCAAGTCGTGCCGATAAGGCAGCCTGGGCACCCCGAACCTCTCGAAGGTTACCTAGGATGGAACCCTGAGTGGCCTCCATAAGCTGGTAGTGCCGGCGGTTGACTTCTCTCTGACGATCCTGCTCTAATGTGATATCGTGCAAGGTACGGCAAACGTTGTTGTAAGCACGATCCGAAACCAATCGCGATTGTTGCATGAAGCTCATGTTGTCCGTCAGTTGTTGTGAAATAGTAGAGAGAAGGCCGTCTCGCTTTTCCTCTCTAGTTGTCATATCACGCCACATCTCCTCAGTGACATAGAATCCAGGAGCAGCACCTGCAACAGGGTTAGAGGAAGATGGTGCGGTGTGTGAATGTGAATGATGATGGGGGGACATTTGAGGTATGGGAGACTGCTTTCTCCGATCATACTCTTCATCAGTGTCATGTGCCTCCCCATCAGGAATATTAGGAGAAAGTGGACCCAAAACAGGTGGAGCATTCAGATCATAGGTCCAGTTCCTTTCATTACGTACATCAGTACGTCTACTACAAGGTAAAGCAACAGATGGGATAGCTACCCCATGAACCATCAACTCATAACCACCTTCTCTCCTCGTTCGACACAATTTCATGTCTTTTAGAAATTTTAAATTAATTGTGCGAGGAGGTAGTGGTTCAAGTGTAGCTATCTCATTGTTCAGGTCAAGAGTCCGAGCAATAGACGTAACAAGCCCTCCAAAAACAATCGGTCCTGTTTTATTAGTAAGTAAATCATGTGTGCAAGCATAAACGGGACCGGATTGATATGGGTACTAGTGAGGCATCCTTGCAAAAATAGGAGTTCTCTAGCATTTACCTTATTTGGACTCTCCCGACCAAAAATAGTACATGCCAAAAGATATCTGAAAACTCTTATGGCCGGGTTATGGATGGTCGACGCAAGTATTCCTTCAAAAGAATTTATTGAAGTACTTGAAAGCCTCTGCCAGAAGGAAAATACCTTGGCCGACCATTCCGCATCCAAAGGTGCCTCACAAATTGCACCTTCCCTATGAGGGATTCCTAACAAGCCTGTTAGTTCGTCGGTACTGAATTCGTATTCGATTCCAAACATTCTAAAATTAACAGTACCGACTGTGCTAGCAGTGTTAGGACTGACAGTGTATATCAATGAACTTAAAAAAACTCAACTGTCAGCCTCTCATAGGTAGGTTCCTGGTTAACAAAAATATTATGCAAGCCTAAAAAATCTAATAAATGAAAAACAGTATGATACAGACCCAAAGCATACAGACAGTTATCATCGACATACCTAGTCGAGAGAATTTCTCGACTCTGAAGCCTCTGAATAATTTTCCTTTGCCTATCACCCGGTCTTCCATCACGAAAAAGAAATCCATTGAACTCCATTGTTGTTTCTCCTTGAGAAGTGAAAAAGTGGTAAAAATGGTTTATGAGAGAAATGATAAAGGTTTGATTTTTATGGTTTGTGGTGGATGAAGATGAAAATGGATCTTGGATAGGTTTTAAAGATGGTGAGTATTTTGGAAATGGGGGAGCTTTAATGGGGTTCAATGGGGTTTTTGAAAGTTGTAAAAATGGGTTGTTGAAGTTGGAAGGTGTAAAAATGGAGGAGAAAGGGGATCAGCCCCGTTTTTTATGGTGACGGTGTGGCGCCTGCCACAGGGGGTATGGCGCCCGCCACAAGGCCATTTCCTGCTGGGCCTTGGATTTTCACATCTTCTTTTGGGCCCTCTTGCACCTTCGGTCTTCGGGGGGTCCGGATAGCGTTTTCTTCTCTTTTCCAAGTCATGAGGCTTGCATTTTTTTTATGAAGACAAAAATGAAAATATTTTTATCTTATATTTTTTTTCTTTGCTTGACAAAAATAAAATAATTAAAAATCAAAAAGCAAAGAGAAAAATCGACATTAGTGCACGACATAATATGTATATATAAGATAAACTCAAAGTACATGAAAAAAGAAAAATGTAATAGATGCAATAATGTAAGATATGTCTGGAGATGCGAGAAATAAAATAAAGCATGAAAAAAAGAAATTAAATACTAGGGTAATATCGTCAGTGTAGAACGAATCATGTGGTAGGCTTCTCCTCCTGGTTTGATCCACGAATCTCAGCTATCTCCCTCTGAAGCTCTTCAATCTCCTGATATAGAGCATCAGCCTCAGAGGCATGAGTGAGATCAGAAACCTAAATCTGTAATTCCAAGTCCGCTACTTCCTGCTTGAGTAGGGAAGTCTCCTTGCGAAGTTCATATATCTGAGTTTGTAGATTAGGCGGCTGCAGAGACATATTGTTAGATATAACAGTGATTCAGGGAGAAAGAGGCGTAGGAGTGTACTCAGCGGAGGGAGGTGATTTCGGCTCTTCGACAGTCTCTCCATAACCCTCTAGAGCATAACTCCAATTAATAGGATCATGGACACTAGTCATCAGCGGGTCTGGTAATGTAAAGTAATGTATCACTTCTCCGTCAATCAGTAATCTAAAAGTGTTGGGCTCATAAGAGGCCCTCCTCATCAGTCATCTGTCAAGACAAAAGTCAACATCCAGGGTGGTGTAGCAGCAGAAGGTCCTTAGGTGCAATAATTTGTGAGACAAACCCAATGCAGTAGCTATCTGTGTAACAATCCCACCGACATGTATAATGCCTACAGATGATCTGGCGACACTAGCAAGGCCCTTCAACAGGAAGTTGCCACAAGCAACTGGGCGTGACTGAGTCGCACAAAACAGTAGGAAAATCTCCTCTTCACTCAACAGAGTCTCTGTATCTGGCAAACCAAGGAAAGAATGTGCTAGAATCATCTGGAAGTACCTTAATGCAGGGTTGTGGATTACCTTAGAAAACTGAGTGGAAGGATCTTGGCTCCCTCCACCTGAGATGTTAGACCAAAACTTTTCCACTTCTCTGCTCATAAAATACCCCATCGGTGTCTCTGGAATAGCATCAGGAGTAGTATGAAAACCTAGTAAATCACCAAACTCTTTGTGAGAGAAGGAGTAGTCAATCCCGAACAACCTGAAAACAGCATATCCATCGGGTCCAGCCCAAGGATAATAATGAAACGAGCTGAGGAACTCTAGAGTCAAGTTCCTGTAAGTGTTGTTCCTATCGTCAAACTGGTCCAACTGGAGTTGATGGCATAAGAATCTGACACTTAGCTCTATCCCCAAGGCATCCATGCAATCATGGTCTGGGTACCTGGTAGGAGCCATAGGGCGTCTCATGTGGACATAGTAACGCTCTCTCTGTGCGTCGTCTCTAAAGGCCACGTGCATGTCATCGGGGTTCTGCATTCTGCACAAGGTTAGCAAACATGTCCTGAAATCACATAAAATATTAAATCGTTAGTCCTGACATAATAATAAAGTAAACAAATTAAAATAAAGTAAAAATAAATAAAAAGTACGTAAATAAGAAAACCATGGGTTGCCTCTCATGCATCGCTTGTTTAACGTCATTAGCTCGACGACTGGATTTTATACATCATTTGAAGGATATGGTGGATCGCTCAGAGTATGGCAGGTGTATGTTGTTGGGATGTCACCTCCTTCGTAGGGATTTAACCTCTTTCCATTGACGATGAACGGTTTACATGTTTGGTTCTTGATTTCAATAGTACCAGATCTTAGGATCTTAGATACTTCGAAAGGGCCAGTCCATCTCGAACGAAGCTTCCCTGGAAAAATTTGTAACCTAGAATCGAACAAGAGAACATGATCGCCTGTTTTGAAGTCTCTTCTTATGATTCTTTTGTCATGCCAAGCTTTTGTTCTTTCTTTATATATGATGACATTTGTGTAGGCAGATTGTCTGAGCTCTTCTAATTTGTGGATATCAAGGATACGTTTCTCACCAGCAGTTAAGTAATCCAAATTCAAAGATTTGATGGCCCAATAGGCCTTATGCTCCAACTCAAAAGGTAAGTGACATGATTTTCCATAGACCAGTTGATAAGGGGTTGTTCCTATAGGGGTTTTGAAAGCAGTTCTATAGGCCCATAATGCCTCTTGAAGTTTCTGCGACCAATCTTTTCTAGATATAGAGACAGTCTTCTCAAGAATTTGTTTGATCTCCCTATTAGATACTTCCACTTGTCCATTGGTTTGTGGGTGGTATGGTGTTGCTACTCAATGCTTAACTCCATACTTTCTTAAAAGTTTATCAAATATTCTCGATATGAAGTGTGATCCTCCATCACTTATAACTAAACGGGGGGTTCCAAACCTGGGAAATATATAGTTTTTGAATAATTTGATGACTACTCTGGTGTCGTTTGTTGGTGCGGCGATGGCTTCAATCCATTTAGACACGTAGTCAACAGCTACTAAGATGTACTGATTTCCAAAAGATGGTGGGAACGGTCCCATAAAGTCTATACCCCATACGTCGAAGAGTTCTACTTCTTGGATATTTCTTAGAGGCATTTCATTACGTCTTGAAATATTTCCTGTGCGTTGGCATCTGTCACACTTGACAATGAAAGCATGGACATCACGCCACATAGTAGGCCAGAATAGGCCAGCTTGAAGAATCTTGGCGTAGGTCTTAGATGTGCTCGCATGTCCACCATAGGGTGCAGAGTGACAATGCTCAATTATATTATGTACCTCTTCTTCTGGAACACAACGGCAGAAAATGCCATCTTTACCTCTCTTGAAAAGAAATGGTTCGTCCCAATAGAAGTTTCTTACATCACTATAGAACTTCTTCTTCCGGTGGTAGTTTAGATCAGGGGGTATAATGTCAGCGGCTAGTTAATTAACAAAGTCTGCATACCAAGGTACATTACTTATTGCTAAGAATTTATGATAATTCTCATGTGGGTCTGGGTTATCATCTTCAAGAGTTTCTAGTTGGGATATCAGTTTATCATAGGCAAAATCGTCATTTATGGGTACTGAGTCAGGTTTTAGGTATTCTAGCCTAGAAAGGTGATCAGCTACTACATTATTTGTGCCTTTCTTATCACGGATATCCAAATCAAACTCTTGCAGTAATAGAATCCATCGAAGTAACCTAGGTTTGGCATCCTTTTTACTTAGTAAGTAACGAATGGCAGCATGGTCGGTGTAAACTATAATTTTGGCTCCTACTAAATAAGATCTAAATTTGTCTATGGCGAAAACTACATCTAGGAGATCTTTTTCGGTTGTTGCGTAGTTGAGTTGTGCAGCGTCTAGGGTTCTACTGGCATAATAAATTACGTGTAACTTTTTATCTTTTCTCTGACCTAGAACGGCTCCAACAGCATAGTCACTAGCGTCACACATTATCTCAAACGGTTCCGACCAATCAGGGGGTTTCATTATAGGTGCTGAAATCAGAGCTTGCTTCAGAAGATTAAATGCTTCAGTACATTTTTCATCGAAGATGAATTCAGCATCTTTCATTAAAAGACCAGTTAAGGGTTTTGTTATTTTGGAGAAATCCTTGATGAAACGTCGGTAAAATCCGGCATGTCCAAGAAAACTTCTTATCTCCCTTATAGTCTTCGGCGGTTTTAGATTCTCTATGACTTTTATTTTAGCTTTATCTACCTCTATACCTTTTTCGGAAACTATATGTCCTAAAACAATCCCTTCGGTGACCATGAAATGACATTTTTCCCAATTTAGCACAAGGTTTACCTCCACACATCTTTCCAGGATTTTCTCAAGGTTGATAAGACAATTTTTGAAATCAGATCCACAAACTGAGAAATCGTCCATAAATACTTCCATGATTCCATCTAAGTAGTCTGCAAAGATAGACACCATGCAGCGTTGGAAAGTGGCAGGAGCATTACAGAGTCCAAAAGGCATTCTTCTATAGGCAAAAGTTCCAACTGGGCATGTAAAGGTAGTTTTTTCTTGATCTTCGGGGTGAATAGGTATTTGGAAGAATCCTGAATATCCATCTAGGTAACAAAAGTAAGAGTGTCTGGCTAGGTGCTCCAACATTTGGTCTATGAATGGTAATGGGAAATGGTCCTTCCTAGTTGCTTTATTTAATTTTCTATAATCTATGCACATACGCCAACCTCCATCGGTTTTTTTTGCTACAGGTTCGCCCTTCTCGTTTTGCACGACTGTGATGCCTCCCTTTTTAGGTACTACATGCACAGGACTCACCCATTTACTGTCCGAGATCTGATATATTATACCTGCCTCTAGTAACTTAAGAACTTCAATCTTAACTACATTACTCATCATAGGATTTATTCTTTGTTGGTGTTCTCTGGAGGGTTTTGAATCCTCTTCAAGCAAAATCCGATGCATGCATACGGATGGGCTTATTCCTTTTAGATCTGAGATCTTATATCCTAAGGTTGAGGGATACCGTCGTAAAACATCTAATAATTGGTCTGTTTCCTCTTGGCTTAAGGTAGCACTGACTATAACTGGACGGTTCATTTCTTCATCGAGAAATTCATGTCTCAGGTTCTTAGGCAGTTCCTTAAGTTTTACGGTTGGTTTTATAGGGCAAGGCATAGGATCTGGGATAAGAGATAAACATTCGTGAAAGTTATCATCAATGTAGGGTTTTTTATAATTGTCATCTTCCAAAATAAGGGTTGATGGCAATTTTATAGATTCAGTTTCTTCTTCTTGTTCTAATTCCCTAATGCATTCATCAATGATATCTAAGGCATAACAAGCATCTCCTATTACAGGTGCCATAAGGAATTTCGAAAGGATAAATTCTATCTTCTCGTTACCTACCTCAAAGGTTAGTTTCCCTTTTTTAACATCTATTACGGCTCCAGCAGTCGATAAGAACGGTCTACCCAAGAGGATTGGTATGTCGTCATCTTCTTTAATGTCCATGACAACAAAATCAGTAGGTATAAACAGCTGACCTATCCTAACAGGGACGTCTTCAAGTATGCCTATAGGGTATTTAACAGATCTATCGGCTAATTGAAGTGACATCTTAGTAGGTTGTAATTCTCCTAAGTTTAATCTCTCACAAACTGCTAAAGGCATTAAGCTCACACTAGCTCCTAAGTCTAGAAAAGCTTTTTCGATGACATGACTCCCCAAAATACAAGGAATGGAAAAATTTCCGGGATATTTATCTTTCTTTGCTAACCTATTTTTGGAAATAGAATTACATTCCACGGGTTTCGGATCTTCAAGTCTACGTTTATTTGTAAGTATGTCTTTGAGAAACTTAGCGTAAGAAGGTATTTGGGTGATGGCTTCTGTAAAGGGGATTTCTACGTGAAGTTTTTCTATATCCTTAACGAATTTTTTATATTGATTATCGATTTGGGTTTTCTTTAGTCTTTGAGGGTATGGTATTGGTGGTTTGTATGGCGGTGGTGGTACATAGGTTTTATTTTTAGGTTCTTCTCCTTTTTCTTGACTTTCCGGGTTTTCAGATTCCTCTGGTTCCTTCTCCTATTTTCTCTCAGAATTTTCGGGCTCACTTAATCTAGGGTTAGAAGGTTCCTTATAAGCGGTTCCACTTCGTAGAATAATGGCATTTGCTTGCCCTTTCGGGTTTTGTTGAGGTTGTCCAGGGAACTGTCCTCCAGGTGTAGTCTGTGGGGCTTGGTTTAAAGCTACCTGAGAGATCTGGGTTTCAAGCCTCTTATTATGAGTAATAATTTGATCAACCTTGGTTCCTAACTGGGTAATTAGTTAGTTAACATGGACGTTTTGGTTCATGAACTCTTTGTTTTGTTGTGTTTGAGCGGTGATAAAATTTTTCCATAATTTTCTCAAGGCTCAGACTTGGTGGTACAGGTTGCATAGGTTGATTTTTTCTTGGGGCTTGGTAACCTTGTTGTCTCGGAGGAGCGGTATTTTGGATAGGGTTATTATTTTTGTAGGAGAAGTTTGGGTGATTCCTCCATCCAGGGTTGTATGTGTTTGAAAATGGGTTCCCTTGGGTGTAGTTCACTTGCTCAGGATTGGTCTCATTTAACAGATTGCATTCGGCGGATTGGTGTCCTTGCGTCCCACATATCTCACAATTCGGCGAAACTGCGGCTACAGTATTCGGAGTTGTACACATATGTTCGACTCTAAGGGCCAATGCTTCCATTTTAGCCTGCATCATGTCCATAGAGCTAAGCTCATGTATTCCTCCTTGGGCTTCCTTCTTTTCCACTGTCGCTCGTTCTACTCCCGATGATTGATGGTTTTGGGCCATATCCTTGATAAGGGCACTAGCTTCAGGGTAAGGTTTGTTCATCAGTGCGCCACCAGCGGCAGCGTCGATGGTCATCTTAGTGTTATAATGAAGTCCATTATAGAAGGTTTGAATGATTAGCCAATTCTCTAAGCCATGATGTGGGCATGCTCTTAATAGCTCTTTATATCTCTCCCAGGCTTCGAACAACGACTCTCCTTGGTGTTGGGTAAATTTGGTTATTAGGTTTCGAAGAAGAGCAGTCTTACTTGGGGGAAAATATCTAGCAAGGAAAACATTTCTAAGTTCATCCCAAGTTGTTATGGAATTGGGTGGAAGGGAATCTAACCATGATAGAGCTTTATCTCTGAGGGAAAAGGGAAATAATCTTAAGCGTATCGCCTCAGGAGGAGCTCCATTGGTTTTAAAGGTGTCTGCTAACTGAAGAAAGTTTTTTAAATGTTGGTTTGGGTTCTCAGTAGCAAGACCTGAGAATTGTCTCGGTTGCACTAATTGCAGCAAGGATGGTTTAAGTTCAAAATTATTGGTTGGGATAGCGGGGTTTACTATACTAGAACTAGGTTCCTCGTTTGATGGTTGGGCGAAGTCCTTAAGAGGTCTTCGGTTATGATCTTCGGCCATAGCTCTCCTATTCCTATGGAAAAAAAACGTGCGCGAGCGTAACGTTCAGGTTCAGCTAGAGGGTCTACTAAACTTCTAGCACTGCGAGTCTTTCGCATTGACTGGTGGGTAACAACCTTAGTCTAAACGGTATAACTACAGGGTATGAAATTTGACGAAATTGGTCCCCGGCAACGGTGCCAAAAACATGATGCGTGTTTTTCGCAAGTGTACGAACACGTCAGAGTAATATAAAACATTGTTGAATCCATAGAGACCAAGTGTCAATCTATCGTACCTATTGATATGGTGTGTATCTAAGGCAACTGAATAAAAGGGTTTTAACGAATGCGCAATGATAAATAAAATAATAATTTTAAACAATAAATAAAAGACAGACTCGAATGTAATTCACATAATCAATTAATAATCCGGTACTTGTTAATAGAACTACTTATGGGCAATGTTTTCTACTTAGAAAAGAACTAATTTAACAGGAACTGTCGCTTTCGCGTATTCAGAACTGAGTTGTACTCTCTAATCAACCCCTCTTATTGTCACAGATAGAAAGGTGTGTACTGCGTTAGAGTAGTAAACCTATTTTTAAGAAATATAGTATCTTAACTAAGTTGAAAAGTATTTTAACTTGGATTTCTTAGCAAAAAGAGGTTCTCACGAACCAGACTCTAAACTTCATAACGCGTCCGAAAATCATTTTAAAATCTCTTTTCTTTTTAATCTAAAAACTCCTAATGAACTAGACAAAGCGCTTTTGGTTGTTTTTGAAATAGTTAAAAGCAATTACTTAAATTGAAAGATAAAATAGCCCTTAAGTGTTTCCACGAACAATTGTACGGATTACTGGTTCAATTATGATCCTTACATTCTAACCTTTATGGATTTAGTTAGACATATTAAAGTAAAAGTTCTTTTTATAATTTTTCATAAAAGTAATTTAGTGCGAGTGCGGAAAGTAAATAAAAGTAGTGCAAGTGCGGGAAATAAATAAAAGTAGTGCGAGTGCGGGAAATAAAGGTATTTAAAGCGAGTGCAGAAAATAAATAAAAGTAAAGCGAGTGCGGAAAATAAGTAAAGTAAAGCAGTGCGAGAAATAAATAAAATAAAGTGCGAGTGCGGAAAATAAATGAAAGTAAAGAAATGCGGAAAAGTAAAATACGAACTGGAATTAAAATGGCGGCAGGATTAACTTCTTCCCAGAGTGCTCCAAAACTCGATCACACAGACAGATACAGACTCGATCACTCGATTGCAGTAACACCCCGATGTGGAATGATAACTGCTTTAAAATTGATATATGCCTAAGAGATTCAAAGTTTGGATGAAGAAAAACGAAAATCTAAGGTCCTATTTATAGGAAAACAAAAAGCAGGAAAAGACTAGGATGCCCCCTCCACTAAAAAGTGGAGGGAAAAGTTTTTGCCTTGTGGCGCCCGCCACAAGGCCATGGCGCCCGCCATGAGGCTAATGGGGAATGAAAGAGTGGGGATCATGGGTTTTGGCAGTTGTGGAGTGGTCTTGAGACGTGGCCACGTCATGGCAGACCCCATGGCGCCCGCCATGGTGGATGCTGTAAGTGTAAAACGCTGAATTTCTTGGTTTTCGTCTGTTTCCACTCCTTTTTCGCTCCTTTTCTCGATTTAGGCCCCGATTACAAAGAAAACCTGAAAATAAAGGAAAACAAAGTAATAACATAACAAAATAACAATAAAAGCTAAGAATGCATGCGAAATTGGAGTCAGAAATACGGTGAATTTTAGTGTTATCAACGTTCCATTTCGGGGCGAGGTGTAAGGCGTCTACCATGATGAACAAGTCTTAGTATGAGAATGTTTCGCAAACAACAAACTCAGAAAACGCTTCTTTAAAAGAGAGTAAATAAATAACACTCGTCTTTTCCTGCAGGAATTCTTTTCTCACCTCACTCACTCTCAACGCAAACTTGCTTCGACTTGCCTCATTTGCAAGACGGTAACGCACTCGTACCAGACGAGCCTGCAACACCTGAGCATATGCATAAGCAGTTCAATTCATTAAAAAACACAAACAGAGTTCTCGCCTTAGTTAGGAGAACTATGTCGACTCTGATCCTCATTTTCCCGATGAGGTACGTAGGAAGCGGGGTAGGGCCCGTTCGACCACACTCTTTATTTCCCCTACATTTTTCCCATTCTTTCTTTTCATTCTCTTTTACAGTTCTCTCTCTCATTTCAGTTCTAGGTAGCAGTTCTTTTGTTCGGCAACATCATCTTATTTCTCACCCTTTGAAACAAACTAACAAGCGTTGATACCTTCACAGGTCGTAACCGACTCCCAAACCCAGGTCTTTGGTTCTCAGGACCTTGTACTAGGTTGAAAATCCCGGGAGCGCAATCCATACCTTGTTGCAGTACTACGATCCTCAGATTCGATGCTTCACTTTTCTTAATTTCGAGTTTGGGCCTCTGCTTGAATAGTATGTTGTGATTTTGGGTAACCCACTCAAAGACTATATCCCTTTCAATTTAGAGATTACTAGACCAACTCATTTTGATATTGCCAAGGCTCTTTATTTGAGCTCGACTGAAGTGGAGGTAAACTTGACTGCTACCAAAGTCGGGGTACTTGGATTTTCTCTTGACTTTCTGGTTAGAAGAGCTGGAGAACTTGTTGTGGCTGCTCAGTGGGATTCAGTTTGTGCTATCTTAGCCTTGTCCATCTATGGGATCATCCTGTTTGCTGACATGGATATATTTGTGGATATGAATGCCATCCACTTGTTTGTGCTGAAGAATCATATGCCCACTCTTCTGGGTGATCTATACTACTTAGTACATTACAAAAATGAAAAGAAACGAGGTGGTTTAGTCCGGTGTTGTGCTCCTCTATTCTAAAATTGGTTCATGAGACATCTATCCACTACTGAAGTCTTCACCGATCCCAATGTAATTTGGGCCCATAAACTAAGCATGTTGTCTGCTAAGGACATCAGATGGTTTACCCTGAGGCTGAAGGGGAAGAAATTTATCGTTATCTGTGGAAGTTATCTCAATGTGCCATTATTAGAAGTAGCTAGGGGCATTAGTTATAACCACATCCTCCTGAGAAGACAGTTGGGATATGCACTCAAAGATGTTCCCGAAGAATCAGAGTTATTCCAGACTTTTTACTTCCATGTGAAATATAACCTTCCTTTGGTCAGGAAAGCTGCGGGTTCCTGGAAGCTTATCAGAAGGAAAGGGGTAGCATGTCTAGGCAGAAGCAACAATCAGATGTTCCCCGAGTATGTAGTTTGGATAAAGGAAAAAGCTCAAGTGGTCCTAATCCCCTTTTCCGCACCAGTTCTATCTCATGTTATTGTGCCATTGGAGGATTAACAGAAATTGGAGGTTTTGGTCCAACAACTTAGAGTTGAAAATATGGAGGCCAACAATGCTTGCCAGAAGCTGATGATCCACAACAAGAAGCTGGAGGAAAGAGCTCATGAAGTTGAAGAGATAATCAGGCTCAAGCAAAAGCGAGGAAAGGGAGCTCTACTTCAAGAAGAAGATGTTGGTTGAAACCCACAAGGAGAGTCAGCGTCGGAAGGACAAGAAGTATTTAGACGAAGCCAATGAATGTGTGACCCTTTGGCAAATAAGATGGGATGACAATCTGAAAAAGCAAAAGGAGATCGAGGTCGAGTACAAGCTGAAGATCAAAAACCTTCAAGAGCTTCTGGATGAGCAGGGATAGCTACTTCAGAAAGCCCACGAGCAGCATAGAGACTACCTTCAGGAGGTATCCCAAGGTCAACGAGCTATTGATAATGTCCAGAAAGAGGTAGAAGAGCTAGAACTCCGGGCTGATGTCAGGAAAGCAAAAACTGAGCTAAGTCCTAGCAAAGAGAATGAAGAGGTGTTCCTACAGAAGATCAATGAACTACATGCTTCCTTTGATCAAAGGGATCTCCTTATTCAAAAGCTCATCCAGGAGCCAGGTCATCCAGACATAGCTCAGCTATTCAAGGTGGTCAAGCGTCTTAGCTGGAGGCTGAAAGACATGGAGATTTCTAGAGCCTAGTTTCATTTACTTGTACCAGGATTACCCACAGGCTTGTTGTGGGATTCCCTTTGTGCTTTTCTATTTTCTCTTGATGTATGAATTGGCACCCTTCGGGGAACTTGTTATCTTCAGATTTCAGTTTATGATATTTGACTTGGTTGGAATCTCTAGTTGTTATCCTTGCACTGACACGGGGTTTTAAGCACCATTTCTCCACAATTATATGATTTGAGCTTCAGGCGGGGTCTTCTTCCCTAAAATCTTAATGTTCAAAGGCTATCATAATTCTCAGAATACCAGAATGGGAATGTAGAAAACCTTGAGAATGAAAAGAACACAACATTGCATGCATTTATATCATTTGCATTTTTTCCTTTTGCAGGTTATCCAGATTTCTTAACTTATCTGTTTATTCAGGAAATATTGTGAGATCCACAAAGACCCGTCTCCTCCAACACGACACTCCTCTGCACCGGTACGCTACTCTTACACGACACTCCTTGTTGTTCTCAGATTGGATCCACCACAGGCGGACACTCTCGTTGTCACTTTGGATGCTCATGGCAATCCAATCAACAACATTGTTATTCCACCTAGGGGTAACAGGCCTCCAACTCCAGAGGGTGGCGGCCCTATTCCTGTTCATGTGGAAGATCATCAAGAAGATAAATTCACTTTGGTCAATGAAGATATGGGATTTGGTACCTGAGCTAATAATCAGGACTTTCAAATACTGGCTGAGAAAGTTAGGGTTTTGGAATGCAGGGATACTCTAGGCATTGATGTCTCTAACATGGGCTTGATCCAAGGGGTGATCATTCCTCCAAAGTTTAAGCCTTCAGGCTTCGAAATATACAACGACAATTATTGCCCATACACCCACCTGCAACCTTTTAACCGCAAGATTGTTGCGCACACCAAAGATGAGAAACTTTGGATGTACTATTTCCAAGACAGCTTGTCTGGAGGCTCACTAGAATGGGACATGAAATTGGTGAGGACCGTTGTTCGCAATTGGAAAGAGCTCGGGGAGGCTTTCCTCAAGAAATGCCAATATAATATTGACATGGCTCAAAGTCGGACCCAACTAAAAATTTTGTCTTAAAAGAACTCCAAAGGCTTCAAGGAATATGCGCAGAGGTGGCACGAAGTAGCAGCTAGAGTTCAACCACCGCTGCTGGAGAGAGAAATGGTTGACCTTTTCATGGATACCCTCTCTGGGAACTTCATCGAAAGATTAGAAGGTTGTTCATCTAGCGGCTTTTCTTATATCATCCTAACTGGTGAGAGAATCGAGAGTTGGATGAAGCAGGGGAAGATTCAGAATAGCGAAGCGTCGACCTCTGGAGCTTAGAAACCTTTTGCAAAGCAAAGAGAAGGCGAAGCCGGGGCTATATACACCCAGAGGAAGGGGGGAAATCAGAACTCCTATCATCAGGTAGCTCCTGTTACCATTTCTGCTCCCGCAAATCAACAGCCTTAGCAACAGCAAAGAGGGTCTCGACAGGGGTACCTAACAAGAGCAAAGATGGTTGATAGACACTTAGAGGCTCCACCAATGTCCTATTCCCAGCTTTTTCAAAACCTTCTTCAACTTCAGATGATCTAGTTAAGAACTTTGCAGCCTCCGAGGCCGGGGCAGATTCCTGAGGGCTATGATGCTAACGCCCACTGCGAGTTCCATTCTGGAGCTCCAGGCCATAGTACTGAAAATTGTAAAGCCCTTAAACACAAGGTCCATGATTTGATAGACTCCAAGGCAATAAATTTCGCTCCAACCCCGAATGTGTTGCAGAACCCCATGCCTCCACATGGAAGAACCGTATGAGATATTGATAGTAGTGAAGGCTTGAATCTGATATACGATGTCAATGCTTTGAAAACTTCATTATTAGCCGTGAAGGGTTGTCTGACCAGGAAGAATATATTTTCGGGTTGTGAAGAGGATTGTTCAGATTGTGATAATTCTGTTGATGGTTGTGGCCGATTGAGGTTGGGGGTACAAAGAATGATTGAAGAGGGTAGTATTCAATTTGACAGGATCGTAAAGGAAGATGAAGTTTCGACAATGACTATCTACTATAATGCAGTACTGGTTCCAACACCAACAAAAGTGGTACCTGTGACGTTTACCACTCCTGGACCAATCTCGTACCAAAGCGAAAAAGTCATCTCGTGGTACTATGGAGCCGAAGTTTACTGTAATTGTCAGAAGTTGGATGTGACGTCTTCCAGTTCAATTCAGCACCAAGTTGAAAATGTTGGAGTTGGAGTGTTTACAAGGAGCGGGAGATTTTTTGTGCCGGAAACACTAAGGAACAGTGTGGTGCCACCAAAGGACAATGCAGAGGCTCAAGCCAAAGCCAGAGGCAAGCAGCCTTTGACAAATGATGCTCCGATGCCAACTCCGGATCCTGATATCACTTTCGACAAAGAAGCGGAAGAATTTTTTAGGATCATTAAAAAGAGCGATTACAAAATAGTTTATCACTTGCAACAACTCCCTCTAAGATTTCAATCTTGTCCTTGTTGATGTGTTCAGACTCACACAGGAAAGCTCTGTTGAAGATCTTAAATAATGCCTACGTGCCACATGACATATCAGTGAACCAGCTTGAGACGGTGGTGTCAAGTGTGAACGCCAGCCATGGTTTGGGGTTTACGGATATGAATTTGACCACTAAGAGACGTAGCCATTATCGAGCTCTACACATTTCTATGGAATTTAAAGGAGTTGTATTCTCTCACGTACTCGTGGACACAGGATCATCCTTGAACGTACTTCCGAAGAAAGCACTGATTAAGTTGAAATATGACAGGGTTGTGCTTAGACCGAGCGACTTAGTGGTCCGAGCATTCGACGACTCCAAAAGGTCTGTCATCGAAGAAGTGGAACTACCAATCAAGGTAGGATCAGCGGTTTTCAATACAACCTTTTATGTTATGGATATCCAACCAGCTTATAGTTTTTTGCTAGGACGACCCTAGATACATGCGACAGGGGTTGTATCTTCAACCCTCCACCAGAAGCTCAAATTTTTCTAGGAAGGCCAAATCGTTACGGTGTATAGGGAAGAAGACATCTTCATCGGTCACCTGGCTTCATTCAAATATGTAGATATGGACGGAGAGATCGTTGAGACTCCTTGTCAAGCCTTCGAGCCCGTCAGAGCCAAGGGTACACCGTCATCAATTGCCTTGTCAGAGGATAGGAAAAAGTGGGCGTCCATAGCGTCTTACAAGCAAGCCTTTGAGGTCATGGAATCCGGTACGAATGAGGGATGGGAAAAAATGATTGAAGTCCCTGAGAAGAAGGATATGTTTGGGATTGGCTACCACCCTGGTCAATCAATGCCAACTCAGAGCACTAGAGGTCGAAGAGGCTCGATTACCTTCACCAGTGCATGATAAGTTGATCATGGTAGCATCTGTGCAGTGCAAGATGAAATGGTTGATAGTGATTGTGAACTGGAAGAGTGGATAAAGCATTGTGTCCCGGGTATATAACTCAGAAACTGGTCGGCCGAAGCAATCGTCTCTGTCACTCAACTAGAATAGTAATAGTCTCGTGTTTATATTCTTTTGTATGAAAGCTCTATGCCTTGCACGGGGCATAGTAGCTCATTGTAAGGGTTCATTATTTCATAATGCAATAACATCATCATTAATAAAGTGGACGTTTTGGCATTCATTCATGTTTTTCCATGTCTTTCATTTTATTTTTTTGTTTTAAAAATAAATGGCAATGTTTTTCATGTCTCCCACTTTTTCTAAATCTAGCATGAATCATCATTCATGCAGATGTACCTCATCGGGTCTCATCAGTGACGACCTTGCTATGGCTCAATATGACTTCAACAATCCAATTTACCTAGCCGACGAGGAAGGTGAAGAAGATTGTGAATTACCCGAAGAATTAGCCAGAATGCTCAAGCGGGAGGAGAGGGTGATTCAGCAACATGAAGAAGTCGTTGAAATGGTGAACCTGGGTACATAAGAGGACAAGAAAGAAGTCAAGATCGGGGCTACTTTGGAAGAATCTGTAAAGAGTCGTTTGATATCCATTCTCCGAGAATATGTTGACATCTTTGCCTGGTCTTACCAGGATATACCAGGGTTGGACACCGATATCGTAATGCATAAGCTGCCACTCAGAGAAGATTGCCCGCTGGTAAAGCAGAAATTGAGAAGAACTCGACCCGACATGGCTATCAAAATCAAGGAAGAGGTGCAAAAGAATTTTGACGCTGGATTCCTAGTTGTGACAAGTTATCCTCCATGGGTTGCAAATATTACCAGTTCCGAAAAAGGATGGTAAGGTCAGAATGTGCGTTAATTATCGAGACTTGAATCGGGAGAGCCCCAAAGATGACTTCCCGCTGCCACATATTGACGTGCTAATTGACAATACTGCCCAATTCTCTGTGTTTTCCTTCATGGATGGCTTTTAAGTCTATAATCAAATCAAGATGTAGTCATATGACATGGAGAAAACAACTTTCATAACCCCATGGGGAACCTTCTGTTACAAAGTAATGCCTTTTGGTTTGAAAAATGTTGGGGCAACATACCAAGGGCAGTGGTGACTTTATTCCACGACATGATTCATCACGAGATCGAGGTTTACGTTGATGATATGATCGCAAAGTCACAAACAGAATAAGAACACTTAGTCAACCTGGCCAAGTTATTTGAAAGGCTTCGGAAGTTTAGACTGAGGTTGAATCCGAACAAGTGTACATTTGGGGTGAGCTCCGGAAAGCTGTTGGGCTTTATTGTTAATGAAAGGGGGATTGAGGTCGACCCCGCAAAGGTGAAAGAAATTCAAGAGATGCCTGAGCCGAGAACTCAGAAAGAAGTACGTGGCCTCTTAGGGAGGTTGAACTACATTGCATAGTTCATCTCTCACCTAATAGCTACGTGCGAACCTATTTTCAAGCTTCTGAGGAAGAATCAGACCATCAAGTGGAATGATGGCTGCCAATTAGCTTTCGACTGAATCAAGGAGTATCTGCAAGGACCTCCGATTCTCATACCTCCAATTCCAAGGAGACCTTTGATCATGAACCTCACAGTACTCGAGGGATCAATGGGCTACGTATTGGGTCAGCATGACGAGTCTGGTCGAAAAGAGAACGCAATCTATTACCTTAGCAAAAAGTTTATCGACTATGAGACATGATACTCACTTCTCGAGAAAACTTGTTGTGCTTTGGCATGGGTTACTCGTCGACTAAGACAGTACATGCTAACTCATACCACTCTATTGATTTCCAAGATGGACCCCGTTAAATACATCTTTGAAAAGCTAGCTTTGATCAAAAGAGTAGTTCGATGGTAGATGATTCTGACAGAATACGATATCCAATATACTTCACAAAAAGCTATTAAGGGAAGTGTATTGTTAGATTATCTGGCTCAGCAGCTGATTGAGGATTACTAGCCAATGAGGTTCGAGTTCCCGAATGAGTACATAATGTTCCTCAAGTCAAAAGACAGCGAAGAACCACTCCCGGAGGAAGGGCCAAACCCTGAATCCAAATGGAGTCTGATGTTTGATGGAGCCGTTAACATGAACAGTAATGGAGTTGGTGCTGTTATCATATCGCTGGAAGGGATCCATATGTCTTCCACTTCCCGGTTGACATTCGAGTGCACCAACAATGAAGCAGAGTATGAAGCCTATATAATGGGGATCGAGGAAGCAATTGGTTTGAGAATCAAGAACCTCGAGATCTTCGGTGATTCAACTTTAGTTATCAATCAGGTTAATGGAAAATGGTTGGTTCATCAACCTCATTTGACTCCTTACAGGGACTATACCAGAAGATTGTTAACTTTCTTCACGAAAGTCATGCTGCACTATATACCTCGGGACGAGAATCAATTTGTTGATGCTTTGGCAACCTTATCCTCCATGATCAAGGTTCACAAAGAGAACTATGTGCCCAAAATTGATGTGTCTCGTCTTGATAGACCGACATATGTGTTTGCAGTTGATGGTGTCAATGATGACAAAACCTGGTACTATGATATCAAGTGCTTTCTAAAATCTCAAGAATACCTATCAAGGGCATCCAATAAAGACAAGAAGACCCTTAGGAGGTTGGAAGGAGAGTTCTTCTTAAACCAGAATGATGTGCTCTATAAACAAAAATTCGACATGGTCTTGCTCAGATGCGTGGATAGACACGAAGCAGACATGTTGATGTGAGAAGTTCACGAAGGCTCTTTCGGTACCCATGTTGGAGGACATGCTATGGCAAAGAAGCTTCTAAGGTCAGGATATTATTGGATCACAATGGAATCCAATTGCTGTAAATACTCCTACAAATGCCACAAATGTCAAATTTATGTTGATAGGGTTCATGTGCCTCCAAATTCGTTGAGTGTCATGTCTTCACCTTGGCCCTTTGCCATGTGGGGCATTGACATGATTGGAAATATTGAGCCGACTTCCTTCAACGGTCACCGCTTCATCCTAGTTGCTATAGACTACTTCACGAAGTGAGTGGAAGTGGCATCATATGCCAATGTCACTAAGCAAGTGGACACCCAACTATGAAGGTCCATTCATGGTTAAAAAGGTCTTCTCGGGAAGAGCCTTAATGTTAACAACCATGGATGGCGAAGATTTCCAATCCCTGGTTAACGCGAATGCAGTTAGAAAATACTTCGTATAAAGAGACCCGCTAGACAAAAACAGAATAAGAGTCCAGGAAAAAAAGGGCATCCCGTCAAGCCAAAGACAGAATAAAAGGCTCGGGAAAAAGTTAGGGAAATATTTGAAAAAATGTACACCCTCTGAGTTGAAAATCCACGTCGGATAACTCAGGAAAAAAAGGGTATCCCGGTGGATTGAAAACCCGAAAGGGCGATTCATGCAAAAGAGGGACTAAAACGAACAACTGCAATCTGCGAGATCTGTGATTCATCATTTGCAATCAAAGGTAATTCGAGGGTTAAGGATAAATTCAATCATCTTCCTCAAAAGCGAAGCATGCGGAGAGTCTTGAGGACATACAAGTCATAGTTGGGTCGGAGCTTGATGAGATATGATTTTCACATTGCCATTAGGATGGTTTATTTTCCTTTTGTGCAATTTCCTCTTTACAGGGGTTGCTTCCCAGTGTAATGCCTATTCATGGCCTTTTTAAATCAATAAAAGTGAAATTTCATTCAAAACTGCTTCCATATGTTTTTGTTTTTCATCAACCGTTGTTTGATTGCAAAAACGTCCATCAAATTGTGATAAATATTGCATTGTGAATAAATGAATGATTTATAGTACATGCAAAAGAGTAAAAACACTTGACATATATTTGATGTGTTGAGTAACAAGGATGGTGATTCAGACCATGAACCTTGGGCATGCAGGCCAAACTAACTCCCTTTTTCATAGGTATTATCAGTTTTGTTCATTAGCATGCAGATACAGGTGTTGCAAACAAAGCCATTGCCAGCATAGAGCTTTATAAAGCTTTTCCTCAGCAGATTTTGGAGTGAAATTCCTCCGCAAGTTTCATCAGATCATCTCTTCTCCAGCAAAGCCGCAAGAAGGAGGATGTTTCCCGAGCAGAAGGGTATCATTGTCTCTCATCCCCAGCATGAGATGGTGTATTTTCTCATCCCTAGCATGAGAGGATGTGTCCTCACATCCCCAGCACGAGACGCTTCTTACCCCTCTTTCCCAGCAAAAGGTGATCAAAACTTGTAGCTTCAGCAGGGAGTATTTTCATTTGACATCCCCAACAGAGTGAGAATTGAAATCTTCCCCCCAATGAAGTAATAGAAGGTTGATCTTCTCCCCAAGAAGAGAGTCTTCCTTCAGCGAAGAAGTATTCCCACATCAGAGTCTTCATATCTCCAGCGGTACATGAGAATTCATCATTCCCCAACAGAGATGAAGGTAGGGAGGAACCTGAGGGTTTGCTTTCTTACACAATGTTGTTCGCAGTTTTCCCCAGTGAAGTTAACCAAAGCCCAAATCCTCATTGGCATCTCTTCTCCAAGCAGAAGGATGTGTATCTGAGAGATTCCCTAGTAGGTTCCTTCCTCAATAGAATACCCACACGTCTGTTTCCCCAATCGAGTCAGAAGGATATCACTTCCCCAACAGAGTTCAAATGGTAGCGTACCTCTCAAATCAAGTTCATCCCCAATAGGGTCTTGGCTCTCCAATCTTAAATTCCAATTTATTTTTAGCAATGGTGATAGTTCAGAGCCAGTGCATCATTTACATTATTCCCCACAAAGTTGCTTTTTCCCCACAGGGATTCATAATATCAATGCAGTGATTATTTCTTCCCCAATGAAGCTACCAGAGATGCCTGTTATCTCCTCATTAGGAGATCCCTTTTGCATTTGCATTTAGTAATCATCGTTACATTTGTATCCTCAAAAAAGCGTAGCATTCCATCGTTATGGAGTATTACGCCATGAAAAAATTCAAACTAATGCATGAAGCATAAGCCATTTTTGGTACCCTGCACGAAGGCCTGAAGCATTGCTAATTCAAACAAACAAGAACACCCCCCACAGAGGATGCCCCAATACATTACCGGACAGGGTTTCAAGTATAATCAAGGGATCAGAGATTTGTTAATCTTGCCTTCATATACTTGTTATCTCCTGCAGAATTGTCCTTCATGACATTCTTTGTAAGTCCACCTTCGGTTTGGTCTTACTTTTTCGAGTTCACCTTCGGCGTGTTCTCGAATCTTATCGGAATTCTACCTTCGACTTAGTCTTACGTTTGCGATTCCACCTTCGGTTTGGTTTCATATTGTTTGAGTCTACCTTCGGCTTAGTCTCATTCCTTGTAAGTCCACCTTCGGCTTGGTCTTACTTTTTCGAGTTCACCTTCGGCTTGCTCTCGAATCTTATCGTAAGTCTACCTTCGGCTTATTCTTACATTTGCGATTCCACCTTCGGCTTGGTTTCGTATTGTTTGAGTCTACCTTCGGCTTAGTCTCATTCCTTGTAAGTCCACCTTCGGCTTGGTCTTACCTTTTTCGAGTTCACCTTCGACTTGTTCTCGAATCTTATCGTAAGTCTACCTTCGACTTAGTCTTATGTTTACGATTCCACCTTCAGCTTGGTTTTGTATTGTTTGAGTCTACCTTCGGCTTAGTCTTATTCCTTGTAAGTCCACCTTCAGCTTGGTCTTACCTTTTTCTAGTTCACCTTCGGCTTGTTCTCGAATCTTGTCGTAAGTCTACCTTCAGCTTAGTCTTATGTTTACGATTCCACCTTCGGCTTGGTTTCTTATTGTTTGAGTCTACCTTCGGCTTAGTCTCATTCCTTGTAAGTCCACCTTCGGCTTGGTCTTACCGTTTTCGAGTTCACCTTCGGCTTATTCTCGAATCTTATTGTAAGTCTACTTTCGGCTTAGTCTTACATTTGCGATTCCACCTTCGGCTTGGTTTCGTATTGTTTGAGTCTACCTTCGGCTTAGTCTCATTCCTTGTAAGTCCACCTTCAGCTTGGTCTTACCTTTTTCGAGTTCACCTTCGGCTTGTTCTCGAATCTTATCGTAAGCCTACCTTCGGCTTAGTATTACGTTTGCGATTCCACCTTCGGCTTGGTTTCGTATCTTTGTTTGAGTCTACCTTTAGCTTTGTCTCATTCCTTGTAAGTCCACCTTCGGCTTGGTATTACCTTTTTCGAGTTCACCTTCGGCTTGTTCTCAAATCTTATCGTAAGTCTACCTTCGACTTAGTCTTACGTTTACGATTCCATCTTCGGCTTGGTTTCGTATTGTTTGAGTCTACCTTCGACTTAGTCTAATTCCTTGTAATTCCACCTTCGGCTTGGTCTTACCTTTTTCGAGTTCACTTTAGGCTTGTTCTCAAATCTTATCGTTAGTCTACCTTCGTCTTAGCCTTACGTTTGTGATTCCACCTTTGGCTTGGTTTTGTATTGTTTGAGTCTACCTTCGGCTTAGTCTCATTCCTTGTAAGTCCACTTTTGGCTTAGTATTACCTTTTTCGAGTTCACCTTCGGCTTGTTCTCGAATCTTATCGTAAGCCTACCTCCGGCTTAGTATTACGTTTGCGATTCCACCTTCGGCTTGGTTTCGTATCTTTGTTTGAGTCTACCTTCGGCTTAGTGTCAATCTTTGTAAGTCCACCTTCGGCTTGGCCTTACTTTTTTCGATTACACCTTCAGCTTGTTCTCGAATACTATCGTGAGTCTACCTTCGGCTTAGTCTTACGTTTATGATTCCACCTTCGGCTTGGTCTCGTATCCATTTTGAGTCTATTGATCGAGGTCAGTATGTCTCATTTGCATAGTCTGTATGAGGTCAGTCTTTGTTTCTGGTTATCGACCGAGGCCGGTATACCATTGCGCCTCCATTCGAGGATGGTTTCATGTTAGATCCGAGGATCATGTTGTAAGTTGTCATCCAAGTATGGCATTTTCCCAGTGTATTTCATTTCCCACAGAGTACAAATTTTCCGGTTTATTCGGGTATTCAATCCCTCCATACCTCGAAAGTCTGAAAGCCATTTCTATAATCCATTCAGGTCAACAATGATTGAATAGGGGCAGTTGTAACACCCCAAATTTTGTCCTCTTATTTATTGTCGTTTCCAAGTGGCTATTTCTTTGTTTCCATGGTATCTAGTACAACACATTGCATATTCTCCCATACATTGCATGAATAAAATAAAAAAATAAAAAAAAAATAATACAAACAATCATCATTGGCATACGCATGAGGCAGGTGATCAAGAGTTACTCAGTTTCAGAAGGAAAATGATCTCAGAAAATACGGCTAAGCATTTCTAGGATTTCCCACCAAAAGAGCAAAAATCATATTTTTCTATCATTAACTAGTTAACGTCAGGGGTTAACCGGTTAACGCTGGCGAAATTTAGAAAAATTCAAAATTTATTTATGTGGTTTCCCTCCATTTCCCACTTTTCATTGTATTGAACTTTCCACCACTTTCTAGATCCTTCTACCACTTTCCTATGGAATATTCCAAGAAATATTCTAGAAACCCTAACCAAATTTAACTAACTCCTAAGCTAAATCTTAACCTCACTTTCCTAACCTAATGCCTAAGCTAATTTCTAACCCAAAGATTGCGCCAAACCTAACTCCTATATAAACTAAGCTTGCTCCAAACCTCACAACTTCAACCTCATTTTTCAATTTCATCTCATTTTTCCTCTCATCATTCTCACTTTTTCTCTCCATTTTCCTAAACTCACCAAAGCTTCATCATCAATATCTTCCAAGTTTCACATCAAAACTCGAAAGATCGGAAGCTTAGCCTTCATCATCTTCACCGATTCAGCAGATAATTGAAGGATTCGACACGGTATCGGTGTTTATTTCACCGTTTGGAAGCATTTCAGATCGATTGCATTTATTATTCACTCTCGCATATCGAAGCTTGGAACCTCCGGTATTCTCTTTGTTTGTGCATTGATCAACTCGCAACAATCACCAAAACAAGCCTCCGCTTTGTAGGTTGGTGGATCTGAAACCATTTCTTGCTTTAAGTTATTTCTCTTCATCTCGCCGTAAGGCATTCTTCAATTGTTTTTGCTTTTGTGATGTTTTGTTTGTTTTGAGCTTTCGTAGCTAGAATCGTAGCTTGTTCATAGTGCTAATAGGTGTTAGAAAGGTATATTTAGGTAGCAATTTCGTGCTAATATGGTAATCGTTGTATTAGGAGCTTTAGGAAATAAATTGATAGCTAGAAGTGCTTTTTTCCTCACTGTTTTTTCATTCTGGTTCAGTGTTAACTGGTTAACACCCAGGGTTAACCGGTTAACACACTGTTTTTGCCCTGTATTTAACTGTTTTTCAAACCCGTTAACCGGTTAACCCTGGGCGTTAACCGGTTAACGTTGTGCTGATTGACAATTTTGTGTTGTTTTCTTTCATGTTTGTGCATCACGCTTCCTTCTATCATTTTAGCTTGTTATAATATGATTTTAGGGAATTTTTAGGAGCTGGTTTAGCACAAGTACGCGTAGTTTCGATAACTTTCAACGCATGTTTTGTTAGTTTCCGATTTTTAGCACATTGTTGCATATAGGTCCATTGCATGTTGTGATCATCATTTGCATGATGTAGCATCTTCCATAGCATAATAATAAATATTTACACTTCTATTTTGCATCGCATTCAAAGTCCGTTCATGTTTTAGTTAAATCATGTGCATATTGAAAACTTGCATATTGTTAAAAACTCCAAAAAATCATCTAGTTTGCATCAATCGCATGCGTGATGATGTTGCATTTCATTGTTAATAATTCATTTCATGTTATTGCACTAACTTGCATGATTGTTGCATCCAATTGTGTGCATAAAAATTCATGTTTGTGCATTAGAAAAAATAATGGAAATCTGCCTTGTTTTCATAGCTGCATTTTGAAACAAGAGCTGTAAAAACATGTTGTATTCATTCTGTTTTTGGTCTTTTACACCTATTTGCTTGCTGTTTAGTAGCTATAATAGGCTGTTTGTATTATACATTGCACTTAGTAGTTGTTTGTGCAATAAGAAGCTGTAATAGATGCTGGATTTTGGCTTTGCATAGTTTTTAGGGTCCTTAGACTTAGGTTTGAGTCTAGCTACGTCATAGAGGAATTGGGATATGTTTGGTACTTGTTTACTTTCATTCCTTTTATCGCTTTTGCTATATCCTACTAACCTTTGTTTTTTAGGGGAGTGGAGGTAAGTTTATTCACAACTTCTTCCTTTTAAATTCTTTACGCTTTCTAAGTGTGTTTGCCTTAGCATTTTGTGCTTAGTTTGTACAACTTTATGTTAAATCCCCTTTAGAAACAACTTAGCTTCCTTAGGAAGTAAGTTGCTTTCTAGTTCCCCTTTCTTTTATCCTTTTCTCATTAGGATTAAAAAGCCGCACTAACCTAGGTTTATCCATGCATGACGACACTTAGGATTACTAGTCTCCCTTTAGACTTTTACCTTTGGTTCGCTTTACTTTCTTTCTCATCTCAAAGAAAAGTATAAAAAACACCTAATAAAGGTTGCTCTTCTCGTACGCCATGAGACTTTGTCGTGGGTTACTTATGCGCGTTCCATTTCGGGGCGAGGTGTAAGGCATCTACCACAATGAACAAGTCTTAGTATGAGAATGTTTCACAAACAACAAACGCAGAAAACACTTCCTTAAAAGAGAGTAAACCATCAACACTCGTCTTTTCCTGCAGGAATTCGTTTCTCACCCCACTCACTCTCAACGCGAACTTGCTTCGACTTGCCTCATTTGCAAGACGGTAACGCACTCATACCAGACGAGCCTGTAACACCTGAGCATAAGCATAAGTAGTTCAATTCATAAAAAACACAAACAGGGTTCTCGCCTTAGTTAGGAGAACTACGTCGACTCTGATCCTCATTTTCCCGATGAGGTACGTAGGCAGCGGGGTAGGGTCCGTTCAAACACACTCTTTATTTCCCTTACATTTTCTCCATTCTTTCTTTTTGTTCTCTCATTTCAGTTCCAGATAGCAGTTCTTTTGTTCGGCAGCATCATCTTATTTCTCACCCTTTGAAACAAACTAACAAGCGTGGATCCCATCGGGTAAAGCGGACGATCTGGGATGCTAATACCTTCCCAGGTCGTAATCGACTCCTGAACCCAGATCTTTGGTTCGCAGGACTTTGTCCTTTGCTTTTCTCTTAGGTTTGTGCAGCATTACCTTTCCCATTCATTCGGGATAAAAATGCCTGGCTGGAGACTCTACCTTTTCCGTGCCACTTTAGCGCTTGTACTAGGATGAAAATCCCTGGAGCGACACTCTCAAACATAAAATCATATTCCAAAATGAAGATAATTTCATGTAGATTCCAGAACTTCAAGAATCGCTTAAATCCGATTTACGAGTAAAAAGTTACCATCCTCACAACAAGACTGGTTTAGAACTTCCGTATGCAGAGTTCTTCAAAAATCAGCATCGGACCCAAATATTAAAACGCACTTTTCTCCTTCTCCCCAAACATCCTGAAGGCAATATTATATGCAAAGTGTAGGGAATTTCATAAGCTATTCAAAAAGTCTAGAATCGCTTCAATCAGAATCACGAGTAAAACGTTATGCCTCTTTTACTGATAACTTCTCCAAAATTGCAAAAATCAGAATTTAAGATTGATGATCATAAGTTTCATCTCAATCTCTCTCTCTCTATTTCTCTTTCTCTCTCTATCTCTCCCTCTCTCTCTATCTCTCTCGCTTCCAAGATCTACCAAAAATCCTTGCTTCTCATCCAACTACGAAAATTACTCGACTTTAATCCAACTATACTTGAGGCATATTAATATACCGACTTGATCCATCAACTTATCATTTTCTTTGGGATAATTCCTTAATCTCAATCAATACCAAAAAATAGAGTTAAACAATTGTTTTCTTCCACCGAAATCGCTACAAATTTCACCTCCATTCGCTTTTACCGCAACGTGATTTCACATTTTGGTGAGTACTTAACCAATAATTTATTTTAAATGTGAAAATACCCAGATTTCACTAAACCCTAACCCTTAATCCCAACCCAATCTCATGGCTTACTCATGCTTTTGGTATTGTATTGATTAAAGTAAGGTTTTTCATGTTTTGCTAGTTACTAATATTGATTTGGTTGAAGTTAGTGTTCTCTATTTCTAATGTCTTTGGTTCCCTTAGAAAGAAGTCCATGAGATTTTAAATTGTCACAATGTTTTATATTTCCTCTCATATCTTTATGGACGTGTGGTGCTTTGCTAATGGTTTGTGGTGAGAATCCTTGTTTATTTGCAGATGAACTAAAGGGATCATATGTTTGTTGTATGTTTCATATGCTTGCTAAGAAACTATGAAGATTGCCATGTCAGTACTAGGGAGCAGATT
Source organism: Lathyrus aphaca (assembly GCA_963966055.1). Taxonomy (NCBI): domain Eukaryota; kingdom Viridiplantae; phylum Streptophyta; class Magnoliopsida; order Fabales; family Fabaceae; genus Lathyrus; species Lathyrus aphaca. The sequence goes on from OZ014519.1 coordinate 444,579,605, forward strand.
ACACTGCAAGATACTTTGGAGGGCATGGTTTACAAAACATCACAGTTTGGATTGGATGGTTAGTATTCTACATGATTCTTTGTATATTTCTTTGTTGAGAGCTTGCAGCAAATCGTTATTTCATTATGTTGCTTTGATTCTTTGAGTTCACCGACATTGGCAATTGTTATTGGTGAGATTGTGGTTCTCTTACGGTAGATATGATCTGACAATTCTTTAGTTTCAGTTGCATTTGTGAGCGGTGTTGTTGTCACCATTTCAGATACTGGTTGCATAATTGCAGTTTGAATCATTGGCTTCCATTTGCGTGGCCAGTCATAATTTTTGTTCATATGTTTGTACGATCCGTTACACATTTACATCAGACAAGGTTATGAATCTCACTTTAGATTTCATTTTGAATCCAAATGATGGCTTCTTGGAAGAGTCTTCCCAAGTTGTTAATCATCTCTGGTTGCAACTCATCTTTGTTTCGATAAGGATGGTTATCTAATTCGTCGGTGGTAGTAACTTATAGGTGCAAACACTGTCAGCATCACATCCATTTACATTTTTACCTCTAGGTCATGGTTTTATGGTTTTCCCTTGGAGTTTATTGTCATTCAATTGAGGTAAGATTTCTTGCTTTGAACTGTTGAAAATCAATTGTAATATTCTTGAAGTTTCTTTTACTCAAGATTAGATTAATTCATATCTTGATCATGGCTTATTCTCGGGCCTTCGGATTATGTTTTTGAGCTGGTTCTAAAATATGAGTTATGGAGTTTTTGCATTTATATATGCATGGTTTGAAATTAATTTGGAAGCCATTCATGGAATTTGAAATTGTTGATGTTGTTGAAGATTGATTAACAAATTTTACTCTTATATGAAGATTGAAGATAATTTTGGGCTCTAATATTCTGATGGTTGTGTATAGTTTGCTGCTGCAAGTATTAATACATAGCTAAATAAGGTTTACACAAATGAATTTTGGTACCGCCTTTATATTTTTCATTTGACTAGTGGGACATTACCATGAATTCCCTTTGAAGGCTAATGTGGCAAAAATTTTGGAGGCTACTGATATTATCAACAAAAGCAAATGTTACATATTTTTGTCATTTTTGGAGTGGCTTGCTGAATTGAATTCATGTCAATACTTGTACTTTATCAGTCTGGTGCTTATGATTTGTTCTATATGATGACACCAACTAATTGGATTCTAGTTAAGCTATCTTTTTCAAGTAGATTTCAGACTTGATGAAGCTTTCATGCGATTAAATAGAATCTAAAGGTTTAAGTCTCATAGGAGTTTGGTTACCTGTCCTATATTTTATGCATTTGGATTTGATGATTGAAGATAGATTTGGATATTCACATTACTTTTGAAACATTTAATTGTAGCTATTAGTTACTAGTAACCACTAGTATGTTAGTAACTATAAATAGACCAAGAGTTGTCAATTGTAATTACTTTTTCTCATTATTGTAATATTTCACACTAATATCAATCCAAGAGTTTTACTATTATTCTCTCTTTTCATGGATAGCATGATTCTTAACAAGTAATATCCTTTGATTTATTAGTGTCTGTGTTAGTGTTTGTTGTTCTTTTGTTAATTATTATTACCAATGTTAACATGTTCCTATCCGTTGTTATATTCAAAATATGGTGATTTGTTTTTGTTCAATCCTATTATAAACAAACCTTGTTATTCTAATGATGTGATTCAAACAGCTTGTTGAATTTTGTGTAGGAATCTTAAATCTGATCTATGTAGTGAACAGAACATGTGATGTTTTCATTTTCATAGAAATATACTAATTTGTATCTAAATTTTACATGTGCTTGATATTATGCTTACAAGTAAGTAAAAGTAAATGATTACTTTAAGCATTACACACTTGGGTAATGTGATGCAATGCAGGAGGATTTTAAGGAGTATGCCGTCAAAGTCAAGACTCTAAAAGAGAGTCCATCAAATTAAATCTTGCTTATCCTTTATGGATTGTAAAAGCAAGTCACTCTTGGAGCTGTTACTATTACTACAATATATCACTACTAAAAATAAGACATTTGATTAAATGATTTTACATCAGACATTTTATTATAACTGATGTAAAAAATAACGTGGTGGCAGTTTCGTAAATAATAAAAGAAATTGTTATAAGGGATTTTACATCGGGTATTGGTTAAAACCGATGTAAAAAATAACGCGGTGGCAGTTTTGTAAATAATAAAAAATTCATATAAAGCCTTTTACATCGGTTTGTTAAAAATCGATTTAAAAAACCATATAAAAAGAATTCAGAAATTAACAGTAGGACCTATTACATCGGTTCTTGTCATAACCGATTTAAAAAACTGTATAAAATAAAATTTGGAAAAAATGCATAGTGACCTATTACATCTGTTTTTGCCATAACCGATGTAAAAAACAATATGAAAATATTAAAAAATTAACCGCAAGACATATTACATCGGTTAGTATCATAACCGATTTAAAAAACTGTTTGGAAATAATTTAAAAATTAACAGTAGGACCTATTACATCGGTGCTTGCCATAACCGATGTAAAAAACTGTAAAAAAATAATTTCGAAAATTTTATTTTGACCTATTACATCGGTTAGTACAATAACCGATTTAAAAAGTTGTCTAAGAAAAATTTCAAAAATTATAAAAAATGAGGGTTTTTAAATATATTAAGGACTATTACATCATGTTTTAATTGGTCAACCAATGCACTGATGTGAAATCCAATCCAAAAATAAGTAAAACCCTAAACACAAAAACATAAACGCATTTATTGTATCTTCTTCCAACTCTCTCTGCTTCTTCTTCCAAACATAAACGCTACTGTATCTTCTTCCAAACACCTATTACGCCGCCGCCCTCCACCCTCCACCGACGACTGCAGCCCTCCACCCTCCACCGACGACTGCAGCCCTCCACCGCAACGCACACGAAGCCGCCTCCACCCTCCATCGCCGACGCCCTCCATCGCAACTCGCCGAGGCACGAACGCAACCACCCTCCACCGCAACGACGCCGCCGAGACACTTAACACAGCCGCCCTCCACCGCAACGAAGCCACCTCCACCCTCCACCGCCTCCACCCCTTCCGCCGACCAAACCCTCCAACGGACACAAAACTAAGGTTTGAAACAGTGATTTTTTTTCTTTAATTTCAATATATATATATATATATATATTGAAATTGGTATGGTACCTACCAATAAAGATGGTGATTCTAGTGATGATGAGGTTGTCAAAAAGGGTCCTCCCCGCGAAAGTGGTATGGTACCTACCAATAATTCCAAGGTTCAAGAGACTCTTTGCAAATGCAAATGACGCAAAGAATCTTAGATGGCATGCCGAAGAAAGAAAATGTGATGGACAAATTCGTCATGTAGCTGATTCTTTGCAGTGGAAGAAAATAGATTCTTTGTTTCCAAATTTTGGCAAAGAGTCGAGAAACCTTAGACTTGGACTTTCTACTGATGGAATGAATCTGTTTGGTAATCTAAGTACTAATCATTCTTCTTGCCCTGTTCTCCTGATGATTTACAACTTATCTCCTAGGTTGTGCATGAATCGTAAATTTATTATGTTATCCATGATGATTTCGGGCCCAAAACAACCAGGAAATGACATAGATGTTTATCTAAGCCCCTTGATTGATGATTTAAGAGTATTGTGGGAGGAAGGGGTGGATGTTTTTGATGCGTATTCTGGTGAACAGTTCAATATGCATGCCATGTTATTTTGCACCATCAACGATTTTCCAGCGTATGGCAATTTTTCTGGTTATAAAGTTAAAAGGCATAATGCATGTCCTATATGTGAAGAAGACACAAGTTACCTCCAACTTGAAAAAGGAAAGAAGACTGTTTATCTTAGGCATAAAAAATTTCTAGATCTTTATCATCCATATCGTAGATTGTGGAAAACTTTCAATGGGGAACAAAACCATGGTCAAGCTCCAAAGCCCTTAACTGGAGAAGAAGTTTATCAACGAAAACAGGGCATTAATGTTGTCTTTGGAAAGTACAAAAAGAAATCAACTATGAAAAATTTATGGAAAAAGAGATCGGTTTTCTTCGATCTTCCATATTGGTATAGTCTTGATGTAAGACATTGTATTGATGTGATGCACATGGAGAAAAATGTATGTGATAGTTTACTCGGAACACTTCTCAACATTCATGGCAAAACAAAAGATGATTATAATGCTCGTGTGGATTTGGGTTTGATGGGTATACGAGAAGAGTTAACTCCAGTACATATAGGCAACAAGATATATTTTCCTCCTGCCTGCTACACTTTGTCTAAAAAAGAGAAAACAAGTTTTTGTGAGTGTTTACAAAGTATTAAAGTTCCGCATGGTTACTCATCAAATGTCAAGAGGTTTGTATCTGTTAAAGATATCAAATTAATTGGCTTAAAATCTCATGACTATCATGTCTTAATGCAACATCAACTACTAGTGGCTTTAGGGGTTCATCAAGCGACACATGGCATTAGAAGAAAGCCTACATGGCTTCGACCCAAAGTAAGTGGTGTAAATTATAATTATAACTTTAATTTTATCATATAAGTATTCACTAATAATGTCATATATTCATTTGTAGACAAGGAAACAAAATAACTCTGATGATTGTGGGTACTATGTGATGAAAAATATGTTGGATATTGTCTCTACAAAGATAACCGATAATTGGATGACGGTAATAAAAATAACTTTACTTTGTTATTTACTTTGCATTTTGCAACTTAATGTGAATTTTCAAAAATAACTCTATATTGTTATTTATGTGTTGTAGGTATTTAATGACCCAACAAAATTAACAGAAGATGATTTGCGACTCCGTTGGGCAACATGTTTCTTTGAGTTATATAAAATTTAAGCTTTATCTGGTAAGATATATATATATATATATATATATATATATATATATATATATATATATATATATATATAATTGTTTGATTTGATCCTATTGACTTTGGTGTTGTCTGTTGGTTAATTGATGTTATTATTTATTTTCAGGAAATTTGATTTTGGTGTTTTCTACCGAAGTTACCACTCATATTCTTGTGGATTGTAAGTTGGTATTCAAGTGGGGGGGGGAAATGACTTATGAATGGTTGAATGTGTATTTTTTGTTGTTGTTGTAGTAGTAAATTTTAGTAAAAACCTCCTTATAATTTAGTACATTTGGAAGAATATATGTGTATACTAGATATTTGGTGTAATGAATATTGGTGAAAAATATATGAAAATAGCGACCTAAATGTGGTCTATGTGAAAAATAGCGACATAATTATTATCTGTGTGGTGTAGGAAAAATTAGGTACCAAAAAAATTACAGGAATTGCTAAAAAATAGTCATATTATATAAAATTACTACAGTACTTTTTACATCGGGTGAATGGATAAACCAATGTAAAATGTTTATATGGCATACTTTTTACATCAGGCCAACAGTCAACCGATGTAAGAACCCCACCTGTGGCGCATATTTTAAAACATTTTACATACCTTTTACATCAGGCCAACACTCAACCGATGTAAAAACCCCACCTGGCGTATATTTAAAAAAAAATTACACACCTTTTACATCGATTTTAAGAAAGAACCGATTTAAAAACCACACCTTTTACATCAGTTTTGTGATACAACCGATGTAAAAACTACCTTTTACATAAAAATAATTTATATATTTTTTTTCACATCAGACTTAAAAATTAACCGATGTGGTTGTCATATTTTTTACATCAGTCCTAAAACCGATGTAAAATGTCTTTGATTTATTACATCGCCTGCCTTTACAAACATGTGTTTTATAATAGCGTTTTGTATGAAAGTGCTATCGAAATCAAATCAAAATAAGTATTATAAAAACACAAAATGTCTACTTTAGTAGCACTTTCTTGAAAAACGCTATTAAATAATGGTACTATAATAACGCTTTTGGAAAAACGCTATTAATTAACAGTACTATAATAGAGCTTTTAAAGTGCTATCAAACAAAAATATTTACAATAGCAGTATGGTTAATAGAGCTTTTAAGCGGTATCAAAAACAAAACAAAAAACGCTATTAAATAGCTTTTTTGTAGTAGTGAATTATCGACAAAATCAGAGTAATAAAATTCAACTTAATCATAAAACAGGATGCCACATTTCAACTTATAAATATATTCATCTTCATTTCATAAAATACTGATACATAACTTTTATTCGGATGAAACCATAACATCATTTTTCATACATTGAAATAAAACAACTTTCATAACTAGCAATGGATACACAATTATTCGACTAAACATAATATAATATAACATCTTATTCCACTTAGACAACTTAATATCAACATGTTTTAATAGAACAACTTGACATCGTAACAACATGATATATCCAACAATTAAGCAATTAATCGTTCATCCATCCCGAGTGCAACGTATCAGTGTGACAACCACCGACTCGAACTAAAGGTAACCGACTATTCCTCTTGATTACCTGCATGTTGCCAACATATGGACAACATTCAAACAGAAGGGGTGAGATATCAAATTTTATAAACGAAGTATGATAAATAATACATAGGAAATCATACAATTATCACCACTTCACATCAACAACCAAACAACAATCAATAACAACTTGAAGATTGCAACTTTAATGTGACTTGACTATGTTATGCATGTGGTACCATTAGGAGTAAAACCCCCAACTTAAAATTGCCAATTTACCGAGGCATCAAGGCATAACCTTCAAATTTCAACTTGTGCCAATCCAGGCCAACGTGGTGTGAGCAACAACTCCGACATAAAAATGCAAGTATGCTACATAGCATGTACGACTCAACAATGTAAACAACATAATAACTTCAACAACATAAGCAACTTAAACAACATAAACAACTTAACAACGTAAGAAACTCAGACAACTTAAACAACTTATTCAACATTGGCTATCAAGCCTACAACTTACAATTGTCCGAAAATCGGAACGAAGCTACATATTCAGTTGTACCTGCAAACCTACTTTTCCGACCTAATTTCAACAAAACAAATCAACAAAAATTACCTACTAAATTACACGACTTATCCTGACAATATTCGTTAAATTCTGGGCAACTAATTTTTCCGCCTAACTTGACTAAACCGGCTAAAACTGCACTAATTTAGCTTATGCTATTAATACGAGTTTATTATAAAATTTTGTAAATTTTTACATTTCTGATACCTTATTCCTGCTATGAATTAAAATCTTCTGTCAATAAAATTTATCAATAATCTGTTTCTGTCAAACCTGTAATTTAGTTTCTGTCAAAATTGTCCAAACTTGCTACTTCATTATTTTGCAACATATTATATTAGCAGCCCCATTACTAGGGATGGAAAAACGGGCCGCCCGCCCTGCCCGCCAAAAAAAGAGCGGGGTGGGCATGCCCGCCAAGGTGAAATGGGCATGAAATTCTAGCCCGCCCCGTCAAGGTGGCGGGTTGGCGGGCGGCGGGCCAGCCCGCCTTATTTTTTTTCTTTTTCTATTTGAATAAATTAAAATGCTTTATTTTTTTAAAAATTTCAATAAGAAAGCATCAAGAAACATTTAGATATCAAACCAATATTTAGATATACAATAAGAAATACATGAACTTTACCATCAACAACCAAAGTTTAAGTTCAACCAACCAAAATCATAATAAGTATTAAGTACAACATCAAAGTTTAAGTTCAACCAACCAAAACCATAATAATTTTAATATTGTCTAATAAAACAAGAGGAAGCATTCTAAAATTTAAATCCTAATCATCAAGGTCAAGAATATTAGATGCACTCTTAGAACAAGTTGGACCCTCTTTTTCATCTTCATTGTCATCATCATTTCCATCTACAATACAAAACAATGAAATAAATTCAATGGTTACTAAATAATATATTTAAAAAATTAGATAAATATATTCATACTTAAAAAAATTACCATCATCAAAGGCATGCAACCAATTGCGAGAACAAATCAATGCTTCAACGTTTTCAGACAATAGTCGATTTCTATACTTGTTAAGCACTCTAGAACCAATACTAAAGGAAGACTCTGATGCAACAGTGGTAATAGGAATGCTTAACAAGTCTCGAGCCATTACTGAAAGTTCGGGAAATTTTTGTCTAGTGTTCTTCCACCATTGTAGTACATCTAAATGTTCTGTGTAATCAAGATCTAATGCCGGCTCTTCCAAATACATGTCAAGTTGACTTTGACCATTTATTTTAGCCTTACTAGATTGTTGTCTACCCAATCTAATTTCCTAAAATTATAACATTGAAAAATAACATAAAGTTAAATAAAACCAATTAGTAAATCATGCTTCATATTATTTGAAAAAAAACCAATTAGTGAATCATGAACAACAAACTTACATCAAATAGGCTTGGCTCAGTTGGCATAGTTGAAGAGGTAGTAAGAGGAGTACTTGATGCATTAAAAGAAGAAATAGAATATTCTGCAAACAACTTGTACAATTTCAGCTTTATGTTTTCCAACTTTATTTCCCAATTTAATGGATTTACCACTTTATAACAATAACCCAATGAGTCCAACTTCATTCTTGGATCTAAGACAGCACCAAATGCAAGAACAACACTATATTCATCCCAATACTTCTCAAATTTCAAAATCATGCTTTCAGCCATTTTTTTAATAACTTCATCTACCTCTTTTTGGTTGTCTATCAAAAGATGTTGAATTTTCCAAATTTGCAAGAAGTACAAATTGGAAGTGGGATAACATGTTCTGGACATCAAAGTGGTAATTTCATAAAATGGCAACAAGAACCTACTCATTTTTTCAAGTCTCACCCACTCTTCCTTTGAAGGATTACTTGTATAATTTGCATCACAACAATGAAGGTTTTCAAACACACATTGATATTTAAGAGCGCTTTTAAGCATCAGATATGTTGAATTCCATCTTGTAGGAACATCTGTAACCAACCCACTTAATACATCAATGTTGCCAACCATATTAATGCATTGCCTAAATTTTACCTTTCTACTCTCCGAACCCTTCACATGCTTTATGCTTTCCCTAATCTTTTGCAAAGCATTGGAAGCTACTTTAAGACCCTCTTGCACAATTAGATTTAAAATATGTGCAGAACAACGGACATGAAAGAACTCCCTTTCACATAGCAACCAATTTTGCAAGGCTAGTTGACTCTTTAAAGTTTTCTGCATGACATCATTTGCAGAAGCATTATCCAAAGTAATGGTAAAAAATTTCTTCTCTATTCCCCAATCAGTCAAAAACTCAGATATTCTTTTACACAACTCAAAACCAGTGTGAGGAGGAGGCATGTGACAAAAATTGAGGATTTTACTATTTAACTTCCAACTTTTATCAATATAATGAGCAGTTAAAGTAATATAGCCCTCGGTATTAATCGATGTCCATAAATCAGAAGTTAAAGAAATCCTACAAGGAGTGTTGGCCATTTCTATCTTAATCTTTTCCTTTTCCCTTATGTATATTCTCACAACATCAGCCTTGGCGGTATTTCTAGTGATAGGAATGTAATCAGGATTCAAGTACTGAAGCCAAGTTGTAAGCTCTTCAAACTCAACAAATTTAAAAGGAAGATCTCGCTTGATAATTAGTCGAGCACACATTTCACGAGATAACAAATTATCAACCTTTGATGATTTTAACTTTCCTTGAATGTCTAACATCATCTGACCAACATCTCCAAAATTAACTTTCTTACAAACTTCAAGATGAAGTTTTAGAGAAGATGTCCCATATCTTTTTCCTCCACATGCATATGATGTACCACATGCATTGCATTTTGCTCTTTGCCTTCCTTCATTATCCAACCCTTCTATCATAGTAAAAAATTTCCACACTTGAGATTTCAGCTTTCTTTTAGTATTCTTCGTTTTACTAGGTTCCCCTAACACATTACTATTAGGTTCCACCGACTCACAATCTTGTTCAACAGTTAGATCCAAATCTACATCATCACTCTCGTCAATTGGAGCGAAAAAATCCATGTCCAAATAAGTCCTGAAACACAATAAACACAAAATTAAATATTAAAATTACTACAATCTTATATATATTCATTCTTATACAGATAGTAAAATCATTATGTTGATAAGATAATAGAAAGAAAATATATAAGATTATACAATCAAATTACTACAATCTTATATATTTTTATAAAAATTAGGTAGATGCGGTTATAATATATATATATATATATATATTCTTATACAAATAGTAAAATCATTATGTTGATAAGATCATTACGGGGAATAGAAATAAAATATATAAGATTATACAATCAAATTACTACAATCTTATATATTTTTATAAAAGTTAGGTAGATGTTGTTATAACATATATATTTTCTTATACAAATAGTAAAATCATTATATTGATAAGATCATTACGGGGAATAGAAAGAAAATATATAAGATTATACAATCAAATTACTACAATCTTATACAATCTTATTCAATCAAATATATATATTTTCTTATACAAATAGTAAAATCAACATAATGATTGTATAATCTTATATATATATATATATATATATATATATATATATATATATATATATATATATATATACATACATATATATATATATATATATATATATATATATATATATATATATATATATTCTTACTATAATCTTATACAAATAGTAATATAGCAACTTTTATCAAGTACTGAAGCCAAGTTATAATTTCACAATTTTATTTAATTATTATTGACAATTACAATTTTATATTTATTTTATTTCGTTAGATATTTTTTGAAATAGTTTAAACTTATTTATAACTGAAATAGTTGAGTGACCTAAAATTGATTTAAAAATTAATATAAAATAAGTTTTAAAATTCATATTTTAAGAGAAACTTATAAGCTAATAGAATTTCTAGAATTTTGATGTTGTGCTGTGAAAATGTTAACAGCCTTTTCAAGAAATATGAGAAGAATATAAGGAAATCATGTTTTAAAATTATTTTTTAGGGAATTTTTCAAATCGGTAAGATATTTTTCCAATTTTCATGACTTTATTTAAATATATAAACCCACTTTCAATTCTATTTTGTCGCTTTCTTAGAAGTGATATGAAGTGTAGAAGTTTCTTTGTATTTTTGTGTTAACTCAAAATCCATTAAACTATCCCCACGTGAAAGATTTTGATTCATTCTTCAAAACAATGTCGGTACTGTAAAAAATGATAAAAAGGAAAAGAAGTAAGAACGAACAAATAACTCACCACCTCTGCGAGCAGAGAAAGGGAAAGAACTGATATTTGAGACAGAGAGAGTGATGCAAATAGAGGGATAACGATTTGAGAAGGAAAAGGAGTTTTCTGGAGAGTTTGATTTTGTAGCAGAGAAGAGAGGAGGCAACACGTGAATACTGACTGAATGTGAAGAATGAGAGAAAATTAGGTCAAATAAATTATTGAGTTACTTTTTTTCTTTCAAAATGGGCCATGATATTTTTTAATCTAAGTAGTTATTTTTTAATTTTTTTTAATGGGTTGGCGGGCCAACCCCGCCCCATTATGGATTCCGCCTGCGAGGTTTTTTGCTTTGGCGGGGCGGGAAAAATGGGTAGGCGGACCCAAAATCCATGCCCAGCCCGCTATTTTTTGGCGGGTGGCGGGCTGGCCCGGCGGGCCTCGACCCGTTTTGCCATCCCTACCCATTACCATTACTATGTTTATTCAATCACTATTATTTAATTGGTTTATAAATGGCCTACTAAAAGGTAACCTAAAGTATATAGTATAATTTTTCTTCTACTAATTACATGGAAAATAACAAATTAGGTCCTCCCCCTACTTTATGGGTGGCTTGCGCCACCCTTTAATCTTGATCACCATGGCTTGGTCCATGTTTTATGAGAGAGGGGTGATGGTTAGCGCCATCCCCCGTGTGGCCGCCATCATATTTTATTCTTTTAATTTTGGGTGGACTGCGCCACCCCAATGTGTGTGGTGGGTGGTCTGTGCCGCCCGTGCACTGTATCAATTGCATTTCGTCTCAACTACATATTTCCATAATCGTATAAAATCAACCGTAACTTCATAAAATTATTCAGCAAAAATTTACACACAACCGAATTATCAACATTTCACAGAATAACAACATAACAACAAAATCAGACAAATCACCAATAACATCATAAACACTAACCAGTCCCAATTTCTACGTATCGATTATCATAACCCAATTATAAAAGTCGAACCCCACCCTTACCTTGGATTAAAGACAACTCTGAGTTTGATCAGATTCCGGAAATTCGAACCGATTGCAGTTCACTCGTTCTGTTCTTTTCCTTTTTTTCTTCCTCTTACTGATAATCCAAAACCTTATTTATTCTTCTTATTATTTATTTTTATCAAAATAATATTATTCCAATATATATCTAATGGGCCTAAGTCATACACCCCCTTAATTTTCTAATTCCGACACGATTCCAAGCCCACTAAACCGAACACCCTCCTATAACTATAATATTAATTCTAATATTACATCTACGACTTCCAACTTAAATATCGACTTAACAACTTAATTCACCACAACACAAAATCAATCAATAATTCACAAATAATTACTTCCTCCCGACTAAATCGTCTAATTATCGATTATAAAATAAACAGTCCAAACAACACATTCAACTTATTCCACAATAGCCAGAAAATATTCAATATCATTTTCCGCAACTTAAATCAACTTGCTTAATTAATCCAACTCAAACCAACATCGAACATCAATGTAACGTTCCGATATTTCATAAATCAACTTAAATCATCACAAATAGCTAAAACCAGCGCAAAACAACACGACGTAATACAAATATATTTAATTAAATAATTAATTAAATAAGCGGGCGTTACAAACAACATCTTAAGAAAACAACGAGAAGTTAGAGGGAGAATAGATGGCTCAAAAGTCAATAATAGGGCGTAAACATAAGGATGCCTATAGATTTGGTTTTGTATTTTATTATCTTGTGATTTCATACACAGGGTATGACTTTTAAAGAAAAGCTACCTACTTCCTAGAAGTAGGTCCACTTGGTTGTGAAGTTCAGTCTAATGCAGATGTATTAGATCTTTAATTTGAAAGAGATGAGACTTGTAAACAAGTAGCCCAATATCATTGTTTGGGAGATTGAGAAATTGTTTAAGAAAATAGTTG